>CM034546.1:125010253-127796633 GCA_020055645.1 Tomocerus qinae
AAAAGACTTTCCCTAATTTACGATGTAACACTGTCACGGAATCTTGGCTATCTTATTGGGACACTTTCTATTTCCGTTCGCACCTGTCCGAAGCATTAGCCACTTTGCTAAGCCAAATTCTCGCTTCGGGGATTCATGAACTATACGAAGATATGTTTTATGCTGAGAAGAGACGAGCAAATTCCAGAAACAAGAGAGATAACCGTGATAAAGAGAATTCACTACCTCTCGTCCAACTGCAACCGCTAATTCGAACATGTGCAATTCTCTCCGCTTTATCCTTTGTTGCTTTTCAAGTTGAACTGGTCTTTTCATATGAGAAAATTGGATTAAAATTATCATCTTTTATGATTCTTGTAATTGCAAAATGTAATGGCATTCTAAGAAATTTTTATAAATTGCTAAATAGATAACAATTTTTTATTTTTATGCTACTTTTCTTATATTTTACTAATTTTTATTTCATTCTCTCCATTACGGAATTTTTTTCATTTTGCTTATTGTTTATCATATTAATAGACATGAAAGGGACATCTGTAACATTTGTACACCCTTTCAATCTGTACATTATGTTTACAGATACTTTTATTTTGATGGAATAGCAAATTTTTCCTGGCGCGATTTTAAAAATGTGTAACTATTGCCTTAATTCAACCAAAAAGTGTGATTTAATTTTTAAAATCCCTTTTATTCATTTACAGCCATCATATCACCAGACCGAATTACCGAAGATGTATCTCTATATAAAAATTTGATTTTTGTTGTCAATTTGTTTTGCTTATTAGTTACAAATTAAATTATATGACAAGCAAATCTGATGCAAATTGACACTTTTGTCGCAAAAATAAATCATTAATATATAATCCAAATGTTCACAAAAGCAATCTTTATTATTGAATTAAAAGGATTTTTAGATACATTTGGTCTATTTAATATTTGTAGTTTATTGTTATTTATGTTTAGTACCCTTGTATAGTATCAGATATCCCATCTTGAAATCTTGAAAAACGCCCTCAAACATCAAAGGCTTTTACAGACGCAGTCGACTAAATTTTATTTTCCATGAGACATATTTACGCGTCGTCTATGAGGTATGCACTGGTTCAACTTTTTGTTGAAAACCTCATTTTCTGGACATCGTTCAGCACACTCAGCAGGTGAGTAAATGAGTAGCAACAAGGACAGTAGAAAGAGAATTCGGACCAAAAGGATCTTAAGATTTGATACAGACATGACAGAATCCCTGGAAGATGTTGAAAAAAATTAAATTCGTTGTCTATTTTATATACTGTATTAATCAAATTAATACTCCGGGATGTTATTATTTTTAGCTCCTGATGAAAATCGATATAGTTAACCAGGGTGGTGAATTATTTCGATACAGAAAATTATTTTACAAACAGTCAATTTTTATTAAAGTCCGGGTGCATAGAAAAGTAAATGATTTCTTGACTATCATATTTCCCATTATGGGGACTAGAATAAATAAATGGGCACTCAAATATACCTACAACCTGACCTACCGAATCTTAGATTGGGATGGCGAATTGTTTCGATATGGAGAATTATTGCTCAAATTCTATTATTTTGCTCTTGAAAACGATAAAAATCGAAATAGTTACCCAGGGGGAGCACTATTTCAAAACGGAAAATTAATTTGATTATTACGGTACATATAAAATATACTTATTAAATATAAAAATTGTTATTACTTTGAGAAAAAAATTCCCTAATGATGACAAGTACTAAAAAAGTACAATACCTTATTTTAATGAAGTATGAGTGTTCTGTAAGAGACGGAATGTTTAAGTAACATTTACGTTATATTACAAACTGTTTAAAAGGATCAGTATAGCTTAGCTTTTTATTCCTTACATTTGTTATTGTAGGAAAAATCATAAACTTTTGTCCACCACATGTGGAGCTACCTTATAATAATATATGGTAAATGTAACGAGTACTAGAAAGTAGATGGGGGAACCCCAAATTACTAGATGAAGTGCAAAGTGCAATAATATTATGATTCGATGCAAAAATTCATTAAATGTTTTCAAAATCCTTTTGGTTGTTTTCGCACTACAAATGTGAACTTTTTCTGGGTATTTTACTGTTTTCCTATTATCCTATTATTTCCGTATTTCTAATATCATTTGACGGTCATAATTTTTTCATCCTTCCTCTTATATCTACAAAATTGGAAACTCCATGATTGTTACCCGTAATTTTATATCGGTTTTCCTATGCTTACTCGCCCACTTTAACAAGGTATTGTCAAGCAAAAAAAATTACGTTTAATATGAAAACATTTTATTCATTTAGTACTCAATGATGAAAAAACAATATAACACACGTAAATAGCACCAGTAAAGCTTAAAGTATTAATTGTGGCATGGATAATGACAATTTTCAATTACATAAAGGTCCTCCAATGACATCGAGATATTATGATAGACATATCCTGTCCACTTGTTATTTTCCGGGACTAAATTTCATGTCTCTGGGAATACACCGGTTTGACCGCGCAGAATAAAAAAACTCTGGCCGACATTTTTTCTTAATTTCTTTAGGAAAGGCAGGTTCCCTTCCTTCGATTGTACAAATCAGCATGAAGACAGAGAGTAGAAAAATAATAAAGATTTTGAGACTTGATCGATTGGCCATGATTCACAAAACACAATAATAGATTTTCACTGAATATTGAAGGTAAATTTAGCGTATGTGTTCTTTAACCTGTTATTTATACTTACAATACGAGTTTTAGGTTTTTGCTGTTGCTTTATGCCGTTTACGCTTATTGATTGTAATAAGCTTTAAAAATATTTGAAAGTTGTAGTTGTTTATAAGTGTTTGAAAATGAAATTAGTATAAAGTGCATATCAATGGAAAAATCTATTCTGATTTATATACCTGATGATATATATAATTTTATTACTACCTACAAACCTACATAAATAGTATACTGGTATAGTAGTCACAACAGGAAAACACAATCGCATCCAGTCTTATAAAACCATGATAAGTAGTAGACTAATGATCAGTGATGAAGAAGTTCAGTTCAGTGGTCAATATTGTGGTTGACCTGTTTTTAATTTTGGTCACCGCAGCTACTATACTTATTGCTGAAATGATTTACGCCAGCCATCAGCAGAACATTTTACTCACTGCATTGCTATTTGTACTAGTGTCAAAACCCATTCCATAATGTATAGAGTTGTTAAGAATATTATTGGATGGTTAACAGATCAAGTTGTTAAAAATGAAAAAATTGATACCAGTACAGATTATGGCGAAATTATTTAATTTTATAAAATTTCGGTTGCGGTTATTTTTGCATAATTTTGTATGACATTTTCATAATCATAAGATTTATTTAAAGGGCAGTAACTCGGATGTAATCAATTTTAAAAGCATTGCCTTCTCCCTTCTCTCTCTTCTCTTGTTTTGGTTTTTTCCACTAAAAATTTTTTCTAGTTATACTTACACTTATTGTTCTCTTTTCCTGTAATCCTATTATTTCTGTGCTTCTAATAACTAATAATATTTGACGTTTGACGGTCTTAATTTTTTCATCCTTTTTTCCTCTTATATCTACAAACTTGGCAACTGATCGTTACCTGTAATACTTTATCGATTTTCCTATGCTGACTCGCCAACTTCAATAGTATGTTGTCAGATTGTCACGATTTAAAATTGGGTTTAATTTGAAAACATTTTATTCATTTAGTACTTAATGACAAAAACAATGGTAGCATACGTAAATAGCACCAGTAAAGCTTAAAGTATCAATTGTGACATGGATAATGTTATTTTCAATTACAGAATTAAAGGTCATCCAATGACATCGAGATATTATGACCGACAACCTGTCCACTTGTTATTTTCCGGGACTAAATTTCATGTCTCTGGGAATACACCGGTTTGATCGCCAAGAATGAACAAAACTTAGCCAACATATTTTGTCCATTTCGAAAAAAGCCAGTTTCCCTCCTTCGATTGCACAAATCAGCATTAAGACAGAGAGTAGAAAAATAATAAAGATTTTGAGACTTGATCGATTGGCCATGATTCACAAAATACAATAATAGATTTTCACTGAATATTGAAGGTCAATTTAGTGTAAGTGTTCTTTAACAGTTGTTTTATACTTACAATACGAGCCATAGGTTTTTGCTGTTGCTTTAAGCTCAACTTATAGATTGTAATAAGCTTTAGAAAATATTTGAAATAAAGTGTTAGAAATTATTATGAATAAGTATTATGAATAGTGCATTGCATATCAAATATACATTATTATTATATACCTATCTACAAACATATATATATAGTATACTACAGATAATAGCAGTCGCCACAGGCAAACACAACCGCAGATAGTCGTATGAAATTATAATTAGTGCACAAATGATACTGATAATTTGATTTTGGCCACCGCAGCTACTACTATACTTATTGCTGAAATAATTTAACCAACCATTAGCAAGACGTTTTATTTCCTGCACTGCTCTTCCTAGTGTCAAAACCCATTCCATAATGTATGGAGTTGTTTAGAATATTATTGGATGGCTATCAGATCAAGTTTTTAATGATGAATGAAAAAATTGATACCAATACAGATTATGGCGAAATTATTTAATTTTATAACGGTTGCGGTTATTTTTGTATAATTTTGAATGACATTTTACACACTCACATGAGTTATTTAAAGAACACTATTTAAACTTTAATGTAAACAATTTTAAACGCCTTGTCTTCTCCCTGCCATGTTGGGAACCCCTTAGGACCATTCCAAAAGTCAGCATTAGCCTATGGATTGAAATATAATTTAATTATTATGTGGTGGAATATATTTACAAAACCACTTTTTAATATACGAACATGGCGCTTAGTCTATTCCGTACACAAGACAAAAAAGGGTTTAGGCTATTTCGTGTACAAAATGAAAAGTGGATTTAGGCTAAGTGGTTCCTTAAAGAACGATATCAAGAAGAAAATCAATAAAATAATTTTTTTTAAATCTTATCAGGGTAAGCTAATCCTCGAAACATAAACTTTGACCTACAGGGTTCCAGTAACCACTAACAGAACGAGTAAGGTGTCAATAAGTTACCATAAAGGTATCAACTCGGTAGCAGAATAATAGCCATTATTTGTCTAACAAATTTATTTTTATATACTATTATGGTATACAATTTAATAGTTGACATTTAGGCAAAGGACAATGTAGACAGAAAATGTTCGCTCATATGTTTCCCAATTTAAAAAAAAGATTTGAACAGTTTGTGATAGCAAAAAAGAAAATCAATAAAAGAAAATTTGGAAATTGTGTATAAATGAAATATTAGTATTATCTCATTGGCGTCCACCTCAGAATTGCATGAAAACTTTCGACAAAGATCAGGTTTCAACGCTAAATAAGATGTAGAAGGATTTAGGGTGGAACATTTAATTGAAAATTCTTAATTAATATTTTAGTACAAGAAAAAATAATTTAGGAAATATTTTGGGGTAATATGATACTCGAAACTTAACCTTTGGCATTTTTTGTATTTTAAATCTTTGATACCTAAACGTTTTGAAATTCAATAGCAATACTGTGACCTAGTGTTAATAATCTAAACCTAGAAAATTCTCATTTGGAGTGCATTGTATATTAGAATTGGCACGAAAATTTCCTGATACATCCACACTAACCGGATGCCGACACAGGTATACATACGTAAGTATTTACGCGCATGTCCGACTTCGCATTTATATTATAGGATAAGGATAGACATAAATAGATATATATCAGTAACATTTGTACTTCTCAATCTGTATAATTATGTTGAACATATATTAGAGTATTCATATAAGTTTGGACAATAAGATTGAAGAACAATAAAACCGATAAGTAAATATAATAGACGAGTTCGTGCTTCAGTGAGCATGAACAAAGGTGCTCACTGATTCGCGAACTCGTCTATTGTTCGTGCTCACTGATGCGCGAACTCGTCTATTATATTTTCTTATCGGTTTTATTGTTCTTCAATCTTATTGTCCAAACTTGTATGAATATTCTAATACAGGATGGCCGGGAATGATGTATACACGAACTTTGACCTTAATAACTGACTATCTGTTAGGTGTATTACAATGATATTCACACCGTGTGAAAGAGAATGCGTTTTTAATGAGATTTCTGAATTTGAAGACCCTCCATTTATAAGGGATAAATATAATATAAAATATAAGGGATATCTATAAGGGACGAAAAACGTACCCTATACAGATATTCACGCGAAGTGCCTAGCAGGGGTCAAAAGGCACTTAGTGAATCTGAATCTTATAAGGGACAAATACTATCATGTCATTGCCAACTGGTAGTGTTAAAAACGTTCACGCAAAGTGCCTAGCTGAACCCTCTGGATAAAGCTGAAACCGAAAGAGAAACGAAAGGAATAACAGACTAGTTGAAGTTCCGGATTAACGTAGACCTTAAATCGACTTGAAGTGAGACAGAGATACTTGATTTAAATAAATAAACAGAACTCCAAATCCAAAAACGGTTTAATTTGTGTTTATTCACTTCATGTCAGATTGGGCGACCGGTTTCGTATTCGTTTTCAAGCCCTTGATTAAGTACATTTACAATATCATTAAACTTTAGTCAGTAGTGTGAAGGGTAGATGATTCATTTTAAAAGCTTTAAAATGTAGTGTTTGCACCTTTAGAATAACTCCACTACATACAGTTGAAATTAAATTTTAATTAAAAAAATTTTTTATAATGTGTTACATTTTAGACTCTACCGCATTATTTGAAGTCGGAGTCTAAAAACATTCTGGAAGAATTCTCAAGGCTTTGAAAAGCCAGACTTTAGGGTAAATTAATTGAGTCTGGCTTTTGTACACATTGAGGATCTGTGTCCTGGAAGATGTTGAAGAAATTAAATTCGTTGTCTATTCCCTAATGATGACAAGTTGACAAGTACTAAAAAAGTACAATACCAAAGAATATTTCAACGACGTATGTATGTTTTGCAGCGGAATGCTTAAGTATAACATTAAATAAAAATTATTAAAAACTGTTTAAAAAGATGTAGCTTTCTATACACTTGTTTTTGTAGGAAAACCCATAAACTTTTGCCTACCACATAAAATTGAAAATGTGGAGCAATCTTATAAAAATAAATGGGAGAAATCCAAATTAGATCTAGTGCAAATATTACGATTCGGTACAAAAACTCATAGATGTTACGTTTTAAAAATCCTTTTTGTTCCACTACATACAAATGTGGACGCTTTCTGGGTATTTATTGCTCTCTTTTCCTGTAATCATACAATTTCTGTACTTCTAATAACGTTTGACGCTCACAGTTAAGCTTAAAGTATCAATTTGATGTATGGAGTATATGATAATTACAAAATTTAAGGTCCTCCAATGACATCATGATAGACAACCTATCCGCTTGTTATTTTCCGGGACTTCATGCTGGGAATACACCGGTTGGATCGCTCAGAATAAACAAAACCTGGCCGACATTTATTTCTCTTAATTTCTTTAGTAACAGAACATCCTTCGATTGTGCAAATCAGCATCAAGACAGAGAGTAGAAAAATAATAAAGATTTTGAGACTTGATCGATTGGCCATGATTCACAAAATACGACAATAGATTTTCACTGAATATTGAAGGATCAATTAAGTGTTATTCATGGTTGTTTTATACTCACACAATACGAGCCTTAGGTTTTTGGTGTTGCTTTAAGCTCAACTTAATGATTGATTGATTGTAATAAGCTTTAGAAAATGTTTGAAATAAAGCGTTGGAAATAAAATTATTATGAATAAGGTAATCTATATAAATGCATATCAATGGAAAAAACTATTCTGATTTAGATACAAATTACCTACAAAACTACATATAGAATACTAGTAGCAGTCGCCGCAGGAAAACGCAACCGCAGATAGTCGTAGGAAATTACCATGATAGTTAGTCCACTGATACTGATAAATTTTATTTTGGCCACCGCAGCTATTATTGTACTTATTGCTGACATAATCTTAGCCAAACATTAGCATGACATTTTATTCATTGCACTGCTCTTTCTGGTGTCAAAACCCATTCTATAATGTATGAAGTTGCCAAGAATATTATTGGTTGGCTAATAGATCAAGTTGTTGAGAATGAATAAATTGATACCAGTACAGATTAGGGCGAAATTATTTAATTTTATAAAATTTCGGTTGAGGTTATTTTTGCATAATTTTGAATGACATTTTGCATAATCGTATGATTTATTTAAAGAGCAGTAACTCTGATGTAATCAATTTTAAAAGCCTTGTCTTCTCCTTGCCATGTTGGCAACCAACCACTACGGCCATTCCAAAAGTCACCAAAAGCCTACGGATTAAATTACAATTTAATTATTATGTGCTGCAATTAAATCAATACATGTATATACAAAACCACTTTTTAATATCTTACATTTCCTCCGCTGTTAGACCAAGGTTTGGGGGGAGTGTTAGTTGCATCATCAGGGAAGAAGTTGTTGGTACCTCCAACAGCCAAGTTGATAAGGAAGTAGAACTACAATTCATTCATGAATAACATCACGCGTTAAAATTACTTCAATATGTTTTAGATTATGAGAAATGATAATTAATGTCAATTAAAGGCATACAGGCTGGTCAAATGGAGCCATTCTTGGATTGGGAGCACCAGTCCATGGATTTTCGATAGTAGAGGGGAAACCTCCTAATTCCCAGAAACCTCCAGCTGGTGGAGTAACGGTTCCAACTTCAGCTCCTAATCAAGAAATTTCAAAATTTAAATTATATTACATAAAATTATGAAACGTAAAGAATGTAGATAGAAAGTAATTAATAATTTTACCATCCAAAAGGAATTTCATGTGCTCTAAAATGGAAAAAAAAGAAATCATTAATATTTCAATGATTAACCAGTATGTCAAAAATGGTTTAATTTTTATACATAAATATTTCTTACGTTCAGTCCATTCAATTCCATAAGTATGGAAATCTCGGTCGAATCCTTGGTCAAAAGGTGTATTTCTTTCAAAGTGGGCATTTTCATATCCATTGTATGGCCAATATGGACCGTAGTGCAAAGTGTTAGAAATTTGTTCAGAGCCGATATTAGTTCCAGCAGGATTGAACAGTTTGCGGTTTCCACGAGATTCCATGATATCAACTTCTCCAGAAGCAGGCCAGACTCCGTAAGCATTGTGTCTCGGCAACATCCAGATAGCTATACCCCAATACAAATCCATCAATCGTGAAATTACACAACAATTATATTATTGGTATAGACTATATAGAAAATTCTAAAATAAGGGTGTGTAATATCGGGGTAACTTGAACATACACTTTAATGTGTGTATTACTTACGATTAGAGTGCAGCTCGTATTTATTTACCAAAAGTCTTCAAAATTTCCAAAAAGTTGCGGAAGGTGAACACCTTGGACTTGTGGTTCAGAGGAATTTGAAATTAGTTTTGAATTATAGCGTTGGCGGGAAATCATGTTTTCCCACTAACGCTATAATTCAAAATGTGTTACATTTTTTTAATATTTTGGAGGTATTGACCTTCCGCCGCTTTTTGAAAGTTTTGAAGACTTTTGGTAAATAAATACGAGCTGCACTCTAATCGTAAGTAATACACACATTAAAGTGTATGTTCAAGTTGCCCCGCTATTAACCACCCTTAATTCCAAGCCAAATTAACCTACCAGGCCATAACCAATCTCCGGCGGGGAGTTGGGCGCGAACTTCGACCTTTCCATAAGTGAATGAAAAGCTGTTGACTGTACGGAGACGGGCTGACATAACTGGATTGATGATGTTTCCACCAGCCCCACTTCGCTCGCATCCATAGAAAGAGGGATTGGTGCACCTTTTTCAAAATTAATTGAAATTTGAAAGATTATTCAGAATCGTATAACCAATATCGAACCATAACAAAGAAATTGAATTGTTAAAAGTTAAGATTTGCAAACATGCACTCACTCGTCAGCAGGAGAACCTCCCAAAAGACTCAAAGTTCCAGTTTCAACAAAGTTTTCTCCATAACGGTCATTAGTCAATGTAGGGAGGATGTAAAGAACTCCATTTTTAGTGTAGGAGTTTGTCCGGCTATTGTGATACACTTGAAATTCCCAATTCTATAGGAAATGGTACATTTTTAGACAAATAATTATATTTCCATTATGATAACTACATTTATGAATATAATTAGTAATATAATACTTACACCTCCACCGCTCATTGTAATTTCATGTCCCCACTTCGTGAAATCAAGAAAATCGAAATTATCCTCAAAGAGAACATCCCCTTTTTAAAATTAAAATTCATTATTATATTATTATCTCTTAATTGATTACCAATATGCAATGACAAAGCGGATAATTTAAACTATATTACATATAGCAGGGATACTGTTAATTATATTATAGCTTACCTGGAGCATAGGTCTCCCCATTTGGTCCTCTGGTGATGGAAACATCTAAGAAAAAGGAAAGCAGATTTGGATGTAGTAATTGATAAAAATTACTGATTATATTTACATGTAATTGGTTATTTTTGGAAATTATTGAAAAGACTTACTTGCGGAGAAGGCAGATCCAGCCAAGCAGGCAAGAAATGCTAGTTTTAAAGACATGGCCATTGTAACGTTTGGAATCGGAGAATTCAGCCAACTGATAAGTTGTCCATTGTCACAATCCTCTTATTTATAGACACTCTTCCAATCAATAATCAATAGAATGTCACATTTTGATTTTTAATGATGGATTAGTTAAGTTGAGGATGCTTATCAATCCCCACTTGACATTTTGACTCGAAATCAATTTGCACCCTAAAGAAGGACGATGAACGAATAACGAGATAAAGGTTTGTAAGGCGCTTATGAAAATGTTCAAGTGCATGCAAATGTTTGACCGAAACAATGTACCAAATATTTAATTATGTCTGTAGTTTAGTACAATCATCTTAAATCTAGTGCACGTTTCAAATACAATCTCATTGTTGTTATATCATGTTTTTAAATTGTATCATATTCTCCATACTGCTTTTATTGAAACTCTTTGGAAGTACTACGAAAACAATTTAAATTAAAACTTGCACTTTAAGTATGCATATCCCCGTTTTAATTAAAATGACACGATAACATTCCATTATAAATGATTCTAGGTATAAAAGTAATTAACAGCATCAATAATAGATCCATCGTGATCATTTGCATATTGCACTCTCACTCAAGAGACGGTCTTGGTATGAATGTAAATAATTTTGTGATCGATATCATTTTTGCAAACTAAGGTTGGCGCTTAGGGAATATAATATATATATTTGATACAGTTTATTTTAAGCACGATAATTTTAATCCTCAGAGATAGGTTCAAATCGGAAAATGAGACTGATGAGATTGGATGTCACATTTACCTTTTTAAAAATCGATTACAGAGTGATTGATTGAGTGAACGCACTTAATAATTGTTCGAGATAGTAATTTTTGCACATTATTCGCACATGACAGAATAGAAAATAACACCCATCTGGGTAATTAGTGCAAAAAAATGCAAACTTCAGATATTATATTAAAGCTACATTACAATTTCACAAACTATATTAATTTCCTGCTTACCGCGATCCTCCTTGCATAATATACATACTTTTATAGTAATCTGTTATCACATCATCATTTGCTCTTCCTTTGAGAACGACAATCAAATACGTGTAAGGAATTATTGTTAATCAAGCAATTCTTTTTATTAAAATCACTAAAATGTCTTTCATTCTAATCTCTATCACACTCACACTAGAAAGACGACCCCAGAAACATTTGCTTTCACCTAACAATTATTATGATCATCCTATATTATTGGAAATATTATATTACGACGTAATTTAATATCGCTTTTGTATATCAACCAGAATTGTAATTGTAACAACTGTTAGGAATCAAGATTTTGAAAGGAAATGTCTGAAAGTGTATTTTTCAAATTGAATGAACATTATGCAATTTCATGTAAATGAAGTGAATACAATCTGTAAACTAATGATGACTTGATGATGCTGACTGACTGTCAACAAGACTTATGTTTATAATAATGCAAGGCTCTGATAATAACTTGATCCATCGAAAAACAAATCAGAGCAGTCTTTAAATTATTGTTTACAATAAGTTGAAGCAATTAATCTCTCGTGTTATCTGCACCTGCTTAATATTTTGAATAAGTACTACGCAATGCTTTTCCTGGTTACTGGCGTATTTAATTACTAATCTTGCACCCACCGCAAATACCCTACAAATTCAGGGGCATCGAAAATCGAAACCCATGGTTATCTCAACTGACATATTTTATTTTGGTCTACTCTTACAAAGGAAATATTCACGAACGAATTACGAAAGATTAAAATTTTTTATATTGGGTGATTTCCAAAGCTTGAATTTCGAACCCTTGGTGTACAATGACTAATGACGAGTAACAAAATAGCAATCCATTAGCTACAGATTAACAAAAAACGTCAATACTTAAGCAGATTAATCTGTTTACGTCCGAATTCTGTCAGATATTGGTCACTAGACGTCAGTTATGACGATAAGTTGGATTAGGATTTGTTTGAACGGTCTCAAACTACATTTCATATCATATCAGTTATAAGTGTTTGGGAAATGTGTAAAAATGATGATGTAGAGTAGAGCGTAGGGAGAAATAGATCTTATATCGTCGTCATTTCCTAAATGCACTGTATATAAATTAGCATCCCATTGACACGCTTTTCATTTGAGTATTATCAATTCAACGAAATCATTTTTTACTCGAGATTTTCGAAAATGGGCAGATTTTTTGTTCTTTTTTCTTTGGTAGCTACTGCCACTGGTAATTACACTACTAACCTTTTTACAGTTTTTTTCTACACGAACTATATAAATTTCCAGTGTTTTGTATTTTCTAGCTTTTCCACGTTTTTACGGTGGTCGATATTCTCACAGAATTATTGGAGGAGAAGATGCAGCTCCACATGAATTTCCGTATCAAGCCAGTTTGCTTTTCTTTTCCTCGCATTTCTGTGGGGCCACAATACTTAATCAAAACTCAGCCATTACTGCTGCCCATTGTGGTGAGTTTGTATAACTTATGTAATCTTTAATTTCCTTAATTTGGCAAGTTTCTATAATGTATAAAAATATACATGAGTATAAATAATCATTAAAGTTGATATTTTTACAGTGGACGTTCCTGGAATGACCGATGATAAATGGAGTATTCTTGCCGGAAAACACAGCATGGATACAGAGGAGTCTTCTCAGCAATTGAGAGTAGTTTCAGCCAGAATTATTCATCCAGGTAAACCGAAAATTAATACTCGTGATAATTGCTAAACCTTTCTAACTTTATTTTGCTTGACTTCTTCGTAGATTTTTATTTCTCGTTCGTAGCATAACAGCAATAATACTGACATTTATTTATTTTTGGATCTTTAACCTTTTTAATAAAAAATCCTTTTCAAGTAATTTACGGAGGTATGCCTCCCCGGCCCCCTCTGGGTGCTTTCCTGCTGAATTATTATTGAATTATTACGAATGCTTTAGGCTACCCTGGAGCTACTGTTTTCTCCAATGACATTGCAATAGTGAAATTTTCTGAGCCCCTGGAATTTAACAATGAAGTTTGGTCAGTTAATCTTCCACCACCGGGACATACAGCCACTGGAGAAGCTACAATCCTTGGATGGGTTAGTTTTAGTATGATGCATGGAAATGGTCTGAACCAATTAACAAAAAAGCAATGCCTTTTTACTTAAAAGGTACCTTTTTAAAAAAAGATACCCTTTTCAAAAAAGGTACCCTTTTCAAAAAAGGTACCCTTTTCAAAAAAGGTACCCTTTTCAAAAAAGGTACCCTTTTCAAAAACGATACCCTTTTCAAAAAAGGTACCCTTTTTACCTTTTTGCTTTTTCACCTATGCATAAAGATGTAGTCAGTCTAAAACTACTACGCAAACCAATCAAATATAAAACATTTATAGTGTGAAATAATGTTTTAAATCAATAGAACACTAATCTAGAAATGTCGGACTACAAAATAAGACATTTTATTTATTTTTTATTGCAACTTTTAGCAAAGCAAAAAGGTAACCTTTTTTACGATTATGCACTTACCTTTTTTACAAAAAAGCAATAAAAGGTCCTTATTTGTTCCTTGGTCTGAACACCTTTCCCATTAAACATTTAATTATTGGTTCTATGTTTTGTTGTGTAACTGTGTAAGTAATATAGTGTAAGTAAATAAAATGTTTAGGGGATCACTGAGGTAAATGGAAGCTATGCAGATATTTTACAAAAGGCTGTTGTTCCAATTGTTACGGATGAAGCCTGTAGGGAATCTTACGGAAATGATATGATTGATGATTCCGTCATTTGTGGTGGCTTGCCAGAAGGAGGAATAGGTAAGCATTAGTAGTTCATACCTCGGACAAGTTAAAAGTGGAAATACTATATTTTATTTGAGTATGCAAACAAATTACACAATTTGCTGTAAGTTTAATTTGGCAAAAATTATTTTTTTACTCGCAGATACATGCCAAGGAGATTCGGGTAAAACTTTGGAAACTTTTACCAGTACATAGACTAGCTTTATTTTAATGAGATTATATTATGGCATTTTATATTTTCAAAGGTGGACCATTTTTAGCAAATGACTTGGGGACTGGATATTACTTAGCAGGTGTAACTTCAGGTGGAAGCGGTTGTGCGCTACCTGGCTATCCAGGTCAGTATACTTAAATTACTGGAATTAATAGTTGTCACTAAATACCAATGCTAAAATCAACTTTCGAGATTCAAATATTCTTAAAATATCATTTTTTTCAGGAATTTACGTAGAAATATCCTACTTTATGGATTTCATTGGACAAAACTTAAATTAGATCTCTCTCAGACATCAATGAAGCAATCAAGAAGAAGTGAGACATTCATGACTGTTTTAGATTTAATTTCTGTGCTAAACTAAAGCTTTTTGTGTTAACATCAATATATATTTTTGTGAATTGTGAGCTATAGGCTTTTATTTAAGTTAAAAAATAATATTATTTATTGTGATTTAGAAATAGGAAATAATTGATGTAAAAAGAATCATAAATAAAATCACTCACACTTAAACTTGCCACATAGTATGAATGTTATGATAAACTGAATAAACTAATTGAGTTTATCAATTGGGCATTTTACTGGACCGTTATGCAATATATCAGCTATTTCTGCCAAGCCGGGACGTATTCCTTGTCCTTTTTGTCCTTTATGAACTTTTTTAGAATCTTCAATGTATTGCAAACATAAAGCCAACCCTCCCCAGATTTTATATCCGTTTATATTCGTTTGAAACGGTGGCCTGAAATAAAGAGAATCTTATTTTAGTTTAAATTTTTAGGAGAATAAATAATATGTTTTTTTCTTAAGATAAATTTGAATTTTTGTTACAATTAAAATTATTTAACTCATTAACTGACAAATTCCACCATAAAAACAATTATAAAGCTTGAAGTACAGTAGCTTAAATTAGAATATGCCATCCTACCTGTTTTTGGCATCATCTTCCGCTTTAGCGAGATCTAGAACGGGTTTTTTGAGCCAGTTGTCATAAACGTTATTTAAGTGAGAGCTGCCAACAATAAAGTCGAGATTTTCCATTACTGTGGTATTCAATTTTGGAAGGATGGGGCCATAAAGTTTCATTCCAGCTGGAATATTTCGATTCCTTAAAAAATTTCACTTATTTAAAGTATGCAGATTAACAAAACAAATGATTAAAAAGGAAATTGTATTTTACCATCGGTACTGGATGGCTTCCATCAAAAATAATTTCTCCATTTGATTTTCAAAATAATGGTGCAAATTGGAATGAAATTCAAACTGACCAAAGCACTGTGCATGAGTAAAATCCACTGCCTTCCACATTATTTCAACAATTGCGTCATTTTTTAAAGGGTCAAATTTACGATCAGCTGGCATTTCAGATTTATCATAAGACATGTTCACACCTTTGGCTGATATCGAACTGTAACTGTCTAACTACAAAATAAAAAAAACAATTCATAAGGATTTATTAAAAATGAGGATTGAAATTCGGTTTTTTGTATTAAAAATTGCCAAATGCACTTTAAGCTGTAAATCTTTTCGATTCTAAATTAATATCCCATTTTCTATCTTACTGTGGCAGGACATCCAGATTTTCCAAAATTTATCGGCTGCATATTATAAAGACATTGTTCCAAGGTATAAATAATTTTTTTGTACTCCAAGTCCTCCAGCTCACTTTCAGTGTCTACATCGAAGTACAAGTAATGAAAAAGTCTGAAGGCAGTTTCAATTAGAGAGGAGGGAATGACATCAGCTGCTCCTTTCTGCAGAATTCGTTTGGTCATGTTGACTATTTCTATCCGATGGGAGTAGTACGGAATGACAACCTTCGCTCCTTGATGTTCCATTCGCATTCGATATTCCACCAAGTGAATATTTTCATGGTGAAGAAGATCTTTTCTGTCTACTTCCGACATTATTGCCCAGTCAGATTTAGGAGGTTCGTAGTCAGAATAAACGGCATAAGTATCCGAATGTTCAACACAATTGGGAGACAAATCGCAAAACAGCTCTGCAGAAAATAAGAATTTATTTTAATTATGGAATATAAATGGTATAAATAATAATAGCATGGATAAACTGACCGGTAACTCCTCCAGTGGATATTACTTGTGCTGGAGATACTTTTTTATCTTCACCACTTGAACACGTTTTCTCTGCCGTATTCGATTCTGTTTTTGTGATCGCTGAAAATAATACAAGAAAATACACAAGAATATTCTTTACATATCCAAAGGAAAAGTATAACAGATCTAATATGGGAATTTCAACTCAATTT
Source organism: Tomocerus qinae (assembly GCA_020055645.1). NCBI lineage: Eukaryota > Metazoa > Arthropoda > Collembola > Entomobryomorpha > Tomoceridae > Tomocerus > Tomocerus qinae. The sequence goes on from CM034546.1 coordinate 125,027,175, forward strand.
TTATTAAATAAAATTTTTCGGTGCTAAAAATTGCTAAATAACACTCATTTAGACATTTAGGGACAACATACCCTTTAAATTATACAAAAATATGATTTTATCTTCAAAAACTTCCACATTTCGAAAAAAATCTTATTCGAATTATTTCGAATTATTTCGAATTTATTCCCTCTACCTTCGGTCTACCCTGATGGTAGGGAATTACAACTTAACTTGTGATTAAGACCTTACTCATTTCATTGAAGATAAATATTTGTCCGCCTGAATTATCCACCTTGAAGCATTTTCCTCCAATTTGTACCTGTGTCAGATCTGAACCATTGGATTTAATGACTCCAACGTGTCCCGAGTAGGAATTGCCACTTCCAAACAGAAGTTTATTACTGAATTTACTTAAAGGAAACCTTTTAAAGTTTTTGAATTCCCCAAGTTTTGACGGGTCTGACCAAAAGGCTAGCCAATCTTCAGTAACGGGACCAGAATCCGTCAGAGGTATAATGTGCCATCTCTAAAGTACAAATTGCAATAAAATCTTTGAGTAAATGCACTGATAATATGAGACTGGATTATTGAAAAAATTAGTAAAAATGTTATTACTGCAAGGTCAGATGTTTCAGCACATGCGTATTTAGTGCTAGATCCGTTATTAACCGCTACATTATTATTTCCGTTGAAAGTTAAACATTTTTCTTTTCCCGACAATATCGAATAATCGACTCCGTACTCAGCTCCAACTGTTATGAATCTAAATAGACAATTGTTGGGTAGAAAATCAAAAATATGGTACTATTTAAATTAAAAAAATTAATACATTTAAATTTCAAATGATACATACGTTCCACTTGTACAAAAACAATCGTCTACCGGTTTTACCGGACTTTTAATAAATCGCACTCCTCCTGGACAAACTTTTGAGGAAAACGCATAAAGTTTATTTTCGTGGCAAAATTCTATTACCGAGTATGTTTTTTTCTCTTCTTGTGCTATAATTGAAATACTAGCAAGCGACCACAATATTATTAACTTGAATAAATTCACCGAGTTCATTCTTTATGAAAAATCTTGACTGTTATAACACCGAAAAAAATAAAAGTCCAAATCTTTCCATTAAAACGTGGTATAGATGATTATTTCTTTAATGTTTGAGTGTATTGGCCAACGTTCTTGTTTAATACTCAAAAATGGGTAACCTAAATTAATAATTTTCTACGCTGGGCTATTAACAATGGGTATTATGATATCATTGTCTCTGACTCAGTATTTACTAATTGTGTTTCTGCAGCAAATATAATTAATTGGTGCAATATGAAAGTATGTACACCTTGCTTGTAATAAATAGACACCTACACTGGACAATAACCATTGCATTTGACCTGCTTTTTGTTAGAAGGTTAAGGTTATTATATTCTAATAACCCAATTGGAGATTTTCATTAATAATGTAAACATTTTCAGAGATTAATTTTAAATAATGTCATTAAATCGAAAATCGCTATACTGCTACAGAATGAGATAATCAATGTTACCTACCTTTCTCTGTCTGGTAGGATTCTATATTATAACCACAGTATTAGATAGAGCAATAAAGATGGGTAACTGGAATAGGACTCACTTGGCCCCATTTTTTCTATGTGAGGGCATTTGCCCACGTAGAAAATGTTATTGGGATTAGAATTAACCAAAAATTAAGTGTATCTCTGGTTTAGAATATATGGTACTTTATTGGACCGAATTGGACTTTCTTGGACCGAATTGGACTTTCTTGGACCGAATTGGACTTTATTGAACCGAATTGGACTTTATTGGACCGAAATGAACTTTATTGGACCGAATTGGACTTTATTGGACCGAATTGGACTTTATTGGACCGAATTGGACTTTATTGGACCGAATTGGACTTTATTGGACCGAATTGGACTTTATTGGACCGAATTGGACTTTATTTGACTGAATTTAACCAAAATGGTGTAAAATACATTTTTTGCATGAAAAACTAAATTTAGTAAATGTGCCCTGCTTAAAAGGGTGTTATTTTATAATCATGTTTTTACTGGATGTCTACATAGTGCTAGTTATAAAATAAGGTAGCTAATTTTACTTCTGGAAATTATAAGAAATGAGTTTTAAGTTGAAATGAATATTTCGGAAAAATTAAGGTTAAAAACTGTATATAGAATGTTAATTCGAGGAACTGTTGAAAATATATAACGAACTGCAAGGAGTTTTCCTAGTTTTACAAATAGGACTTTTTTGTAATTTCAGCCTTACTATAACTATCCGGTTATATAATCGCTGAAATTGAACAGAAACGGCTGAGTAAACACTAAATATAAATTGTCCATTTAAAGAATTAGTACATTCCGTTCCGACATGTCTATTACTTAACTTGCTGCAATTTATTCTTGTAATAAAAGGTGACATTGGAAAAACTTATTTATCTAACGTCTCAAATATTATAATGGTTTGCTTCAAAGTCCACCTCCTATCCCGATACCAATGTCAGAATCCCAAAATGAGTATTTTTATCCGCTCAAAGTGTTAAAGCAGTATAAGGTTTAATACACCAAAATGCCGTGACCGTGAGCCTATACGTAAAATCTTGCAAAGTCAATGGAGGGAATAATTTTATAGTAATAATCATTCATAGAAGTTCAAATTCAAAATTCATTTGGCTAAGTGATACCTAATGACACCGTGTAGCTAATAACCATTACATTTTAGCAGTTTGCTGCACTTTATGATGTACCTACAATGGAAAAAGTATTTTCCAAGATCTTGAGATCATTCTATCTTGCGATTTTGCTTTTTATTTGTCAAATTCCAACATTAAAATCAGAATTAAATATTTTAAATTTATTTAAAAGTGAATCTTTATTTCCTACAAATATTTACATGCAACGTATGCATTTTTTAAACGATTTTTCAAAACATCAGACAGTAATTGAATTTCAAAATAAAAGTCTGTACAATTTATTCTGTAGAAATTTACCTAAAGAAATTGACTCAGCTAACTCTATCGTTATTTATTACGTCACCATTGTGTCCGAATTAGTGAAAATACTTGACGAAGTAAGTAAATGTGTTTTCATCAACCAATTACAACTTTAATTCCGATAATTGTTTTAATTAATTGTAAGGAAAATATTAATATAAGCAACTTAAAATAATTTTATTCCATTCAGATAGCAAAATTTTATAAAGATGCGGCAGACCAAAGACGAACGACTTGTTGGCATCCATATATATTTGTTTATTACGAAACAAAAACTCAAGATGTCGAAGATTTTAAGATTTCTGGCCTGTTTTGCAATTATTCAAAAGCATTTCCATTATATTCCGATGTTTTCGTAATCACAGCTTCCACAAATAACGACGCTAACTCACGATGGAACTTTTCCGTTTGGGAATTGTATTTTGTAAAGAGTAAAAACTTTTGCAGGCGAATAGAATTGCAGAATGGAAAAATTGATTTGGACAAACTTTCGCAAAAAGTTTTCAGAAGACAGGATTTTTATGGCGTCCCAATTCTAGCAATAGCAATTGTAAGTTCAATACATAAAAAATTAATTACGGAAATATTTTTTTATTATTTTATTTTTCAGAAAAGTACGGTGTACACTTTAGAAGTTAGTTTTCAAGTGAACGAGGAAGGAAAAGAGGAATTTAAAAGCGGAGGTGCAGTCACTTTGCTGCGGGATTTTGCACAAACTCTCAATTTCACGTAAATATTTAAAATATTTAAAATGAGCAATTACAAAACAATATTGTTTGGATTTTAATTCTTTAAATGTAGAGAAGTAGCATTGGTCGGTTCGTGGACTGAGGAAAATGGAGTGGATGGAAAAATTATGGATATTTACAGTCAGATAGGACAAGGACTAGCTGACATCTGCATTTCACAATCAGTTATAAAAGAGGAGTCTGCAAATGTCACTTTTCTTCAACCAACATACAACGATGGGTAATTAAGTTATTTCAATCACCTGCCTTTTTAAGTGATCTTTAATTGAATTTTCTTGGGATTGAATTTTGAATGTGCAGGGTCGTCGTATTTTTTAAGCAACCATCCACAAATACGTTGAGAGATATTTATGCTTCAGCATTTGATACAAATCTATGGATTTACATGGGCCTAACTTGGATTCTTGTCATTGTCGCTCTCAAAACTGCTACTTGGTTGAAAATAAAAATTGGTGACATTGATGAACTTGATTTGGCGGTTTCTGAAGACAGTTTTCTCTGGGCTTTAGGCACCAGCACACAACAGGTACAACAATTACCAACCCTAAAATAGGTTGAAGTAATGCAGTGGTTCCTCAAATACCTATCAATGTTATTGCTTTAATTAGGTTAAGTCCCTCAAAAGTGGGTCCTGGTATATCCAGTGTATTTAATGGCGCGATTTTTAAAATGTGTAACCACTGTCTTACTTCAATCCTAAAATAACTATTCGAAGTTGAAAGCTATGAAATTTTAGTACTGAAATATATCTTATCGACAATCTTTATTTCATCGTCAATTTGTTGTTTAATTCCCGTAATTTTCACTGTATTTTCTATAAAAGGGTATAATTTAAAATTAAATCACCACCATGTTTGTCAATTACTAAATGATACAGGGTTGGTACATTTACCCAAGCAGTATTTCCTTGAAAACAATATTTCTTATTGGCTACATGACCGGCCTATTGTGTTTCATCGCCTACTCTGCTGCTATTGTGTCTACACTCAGTGTCAAAGTTGTTCCCATAAAAAAGTTCGAAGACTTGTCATCTTTTAAAGTATTGCTCGATGCTGAAAATGTCAACATTTCTACTCTTGTAAGTACAAACCTTTTAATATTATGATGTGAGTTTGCATTTAACTCTGGTAATGGATTGAATGCTGTGTAACAGAAATTGACTGAGGAAATGAAGCGGAACGTAATTAACTGTCCCACGAGTGACTCACTTCCTTTGTTGAAAAATGGCAACAGTTTTCTGATTGCTTGGACTGAAGACTTTTACTATGCTACGAGAAAAAATGGAATGAAGGACAAGGACGTGTGTCACATATTTAGCAAAATGGCTCTTAGTAAAACACCGTCTAGAAGTAGCATGCTTGTTGCAAAGGGATCTGAATTCACGGAATTTTTTAATTACAAGTATGCAATTTAATTTCGACTTTCATCCCTGAAATGAATTGCTTGGACAGAAAATTTAATTTTTATTCTTGAATAAAAAATCCTAATTTTAATTAATACAGATTTATGCTTGTGAAAGAAAGAGGGATGAACTACCGGACGATGAAGAATTACTTTACCGAGTCCGGAGTGAATTGTCTTCAAGACGATCAAGCAGTTCAAATTTCTCTGGGACTCAACGATGTTTTTACAGCCTTTCTAGTTTTCTTGACTGGCTACGTCATCAGTTTTGGAATTTTTATCGTTGAACTAGGAATTAATTTTTTATGCGAAAATAATAACACAATTTTTAGTAGAGGAAAATTAAATGAAGAAAATTCAAAAGATAGTTATGCAAAGAGTCTGATAAGAAAATTGTATTCGCGAAAATTATTCGTAAGACGGAAGAAGTTATTGCGAAGAAATACTATTGGTACTTTATGGAAAAATATCACTTTGCTTTACCCTTGTCATAAAAATATGGATTAAATAGCCATAAATTTAAGAACATGCTAAATAATGAAGGATGGTATTTACTAATTTATAAACCACAAAATTCTTTATCATTCTACAGATTTGTTTGACAATTTCATGCATAACAATGAATAAGATGTGTAATGAATAAAACGCAGCAAGAAGTTGTTACAAATATTAGTAACCGAAAAGGTCGTATGAAATAATAATGCATTTATTATGTTAGATTGTTGGCAATTTAACCAAAAAATCGACATCCTACACCGACAGATTACAAATATTGAGAGGTTGACATAGTTGTACAAGAACATTGCCATACATTATGTCACTTTTCCCCGTTTCAATGTAAGTTTAAAGATATTTACGTAGTGCGATGTGTTAAAAGTGAATTGAGTCATACTAATTGAAAGGAGACTACCTGTGACGACTAGTTGTAACAATTCCACTCGAGCAACATTGCGGAAGGAAAATAGCTCCGTCTCGGCATGACATTATTATTCTAAGTTAAGTAGATATTTGGAATTCTGGCATTATGTAGGTTACAATTAATAAGTACATGAACACGAGCTGAGCTATGACAGTGCCATATACAGCCACAAAATAATAATACCCATACAGTTACATACATACTATGTCTATCTATCTGTCACTTTATTTCAATGTACGTACTATCTCTACTCTCATTTTCATCTGATACAGTAAAAAGCATTGTGCACCTAACTATGCATACAAACTCCTTATTTATATGCATTTATTATTGAATGAACACGTATTACATATTATAGCTACTGTTAAAATGGATCATATTATTGTGTAGTGTCACTTATTTAGTAGTAACAGTATAACATTATACCTATTGTAGGTGGGAACGAAAAAGAATAATAAATTCCAATATTTTAGTATAGGTAGTCGATAATCGATAATGAAAAATTTTAGCTCGGAAATTTTATTATATTTTGTCTGTATTTTTGGTTGAAGTAAGGCAGTGGGTACACAAATATCTATCAATGTTATTTTTTTAATTGAAGTAAGGCAGTGGGTACGCAAATATCTATCAATGTTATTTTTTTAATTAGGTCAGGTTATGTCTCTCAAAAGAGGGTGAGGGTCCTGGTATGCCCTGTGTATTTCGTGGCGCGATTTTTAAAATATGCAACCACTGTCTTACTCCAACCGTATTTTTTAGCCATTAATATTTCAATCGCCAAAAATTGTTTATGAATTTAATAATCTGAATTATGACTAAGATTTAAGTTGTTTTCATAAAGTATTGAAGGCTGTATGAAATAAATTCGTTAACTACAGAATAAAAATAAATAATTTTTTGTGGAGTAAACCTATTATATAGTATATAATATAGAGTAATAAAGTAAGAGTAATAAATACTACTTCTAGATAAATTGGCATAAATTTGCATTCAGTAGAAAATGTTGTCGATTTAATTAAACTTTTGGTTAATGATCCCACCTCTAAAGAGTTTTGGTTTACAATGAAAAAGTGAAGCTTATGTTCAAGTGTTGTTAGTGTAGACATAACGCACTAATGAATTATGGACTTCTACTTAGAATTTAACAATGAAACTCCTTACAGTTGGTTTCACGTAGGTAGATTTCCTGAGACTTTTGTCAACAGAAACTTTTATAATAATAAAAGAGAAATAGCAAAGTGTGTAAGATTTTTATTTATAAACACTTGGCTTAACTATGATTAGATGTTGGTTTTTCGTGATTTGGTTCTGTTGTGGTGCACTGCATTGCACTCATTTTTCTTTTCCTTCGTGTCATTTGGTTTTTATCGACTATAGCTTTAAATCGAGTCATGCATGCGCTTATATAATTCCCAGAGAGCTGGGAAACTAATTCTCACTGTCATTCTATACAAAAAATTATACTTTAACGAGGTAGACATTTAATTACTGTTCTATTTTCAGTTGACCACCTTCGACCTCCTCTAGAGAAATAAACGGGCAAGTATTGTTAATTACTATTGAATATTATCGACCATATCGTCATGTCTGAGCCAAGTATGTGGTTGAAGTAAGGCAGAGGTCTCACAGTTTAAAAATCGCGCCATGAAATACACTGGGGATATCAAGACCCGCTTGGGACTTAACCTAATTAAAACAATAACATTGACAAGTATTTGTGCAACCACTGCCTTACTTCAACCAAGTATGTATATAGTAAACCATGAAAATAATTTAGTTTTGGTCAGCATAAAATAGGAAACTGGTAATTCTTTAACTACGCGCATAAAATATACCCATTTCTTAGTATCCCCCACTGATAAATAGCATAGAAAAGGGAGATAGTATTAAAACTAATTCAAGCAGTCATTATAGTATATACGGTATCTAAAATAGAGAAGGTAATATATTTTATTAGTGCATTGCAGAGGGTGCCGGAAAAAAAGTAGATTTACGTTTTTTGGGATAGTGCAGTTTTCTGTCTGGTTTGTGGGATGAAGGCGAAGTTTTTTATTGTTGGTTTGGTAAGGAGTATTGGTCGAGGTTTCACAACAAGGCAAAAAAGCGTAGTGCATTCACATCTTTGGAAGGATACGCTCATCAATTGACTAAACGGTTTCCCTGGGTTGGTCTGATTTTGTCTTTCTTGCTACGATGAACTATTTTCTATTTCAGACTTGACTTAACTCCTTTTGTCTCCATAATAGAGATACACACTTCAGTTAGTTCAGTCTTAGGTATGGAGTAATGCACTATAAGCAAAGTCACAATTGGAAAATGCATGAATCGTTACTTTCTGTGACTTCTCAACTGTTACAACGCTTTCAACAATATTGTACCGAATATTATATACTTACTATTATACCCTAATTATAAAGAGATGAAGCATTGGCGTATTTAACATGACATTTTGGGAGGCCATGAATTCAACACCCAAAAACTCACCCCCTAAAAATATACCCAAGATATAAATTTGCACACCTAGTTAATGCATCCCTTGTCTATAAAATGTCCCCCTTGTCGCCCCTTGTTGCTTAAAATTTCCAAAAGTTATTGTAAAGCTAAGTTTTTGTATTTGTGTACAATCATTCGAGTGTTTGAAGCTTGATCGCATTTGTAGTTGACTGATTAACGCAATTCCATCATGCTTTGCTTCACTTGCAAATTTGGAATTGTCTATTGAACTCATTCTGAATCCAGATGCCTCCTCTACAACTTGAACAGTCCAAGTCCCACTATGAACCTCTTCCTCCACCTACTTACTATATGTTCTAGTGTTATTATTGCAGGTCAGTTTCATTCTCATCCCATTTATCTCTAATTACTACATCTCTAAGTGTTTCTATTGTGTCTCCCTTTAGGAGGAAAAAAAGAATGCAGTCAAAGTGGACTTGGACCTCAGGACTTGGTCCAGTCGGGAACTATGAACCCCAAATATATGTGGTACCAAGTCGGCAGTCAGATTCACGTTCCTATTGTCATGGACCAAAGTTACAGTAAGAAAATTTTCTATAACTCTGTAATAGTAAATAATAGTAGATTCTGGTACCAGGTGAGTTAATTGGGTACCTATAATAAATGCAGTTACCTAATTACTTTCATACTTAATACAATTTTCGGTTGAAGTAAGGCAGTGGTTACACAAATACCAATCAATGGTATTGTTTTAATTAGGTTAGGTCCCTCCAAGGCGGGTACTGGTATACCCTGTGTATTTTATGCTGCGACTTTTAAAATGTGCAACCACTGCCTTACTTCAACCCAATTTTCAAATAATTTTGTGAATTTTCAATCTTTTTAAAATTTCACTTTGTCAATTATATTTTTTTTTGCTAAGAGAAGAGTTAATTCAAGTTTTCTCATTACGTGCGTATATAGCAAGTTCTTTTAGTTTTGTTGAAAAGAAAAATGTCAATGAGTAATGATGTAAAAAGTTGTTTACCTGTGATGCATGAAATTAGATAATCAAATGATATTACCTAAGCTTTTGTTTTTGTGGTGTAATTTGAAATGTTGGTGCCTTGCACTTTGTATACTGCACTTCGTCGTCTCGTTCTAATGCACTAAATGAATGCATCTCTAATTGATGTGACTGATGAAATGAATATTGTTTTTAGGCTCAAAAGAGAGATCTACAATTCTGAATGGGCTACATGAAATTCAGTCAAAGACTTGCATTGAGTTTTTCATCTTCAAGAGTAATCATAGCTTACGAGGCTATGATCACGTTCATATCACACGTGCAAAGAAAGGGTGTTGGTCTTACGTGGGACGAGTTGGAGGAGGACAGGTTAGCATCCATGAAATCCCATGAAATATTATTTCCTAATTATTTATCTGTAACTCAGCTTTTTTTAAACTTAAGCTTAAGAGTTTTTTAAGATGCAGAACTTTTCTAATTTCTATTTTCATGTCTACAGGAGCTGAGTCTTCCTCCTGGTTGCATAAATCATCGAACAGCTGTTCACGAAGTACCCATTGATCAACTTTTATTGATACATTATTGTTTACCATCATTAAAACATTGTTTTGATGTTATTTAGATGATGCACGCACTTGGCTTTGTCCACGAACACGTTCGCTCTGATCGAGATCAGTATATTCTCATTCTCTGGGGAAATATTGAAAGAGGTAATTCATCTCATCCAAATACTTATTGGGAGCTATTTTATATGCTTATATAAATGTGTCTTACTTAACTTTTATATTTAGTTGATAGTTAAATTGTTGAAGAATTTTTAATTATGTGGATCTATATGAGTTTTTCCTCGTAATGCATTCTATTTCCTTTTTTTGCTTCTAAGCATGTTTTCAATTTATTTTAATACTAATGGTCAAGTATTTATCAAAGTCACAAAACGAAAGTGTTTGTACTAATAGGATTATTAATCTTAATTAGTAAATTGAGTTATTAATGGTAAAAATAGGTCGGGAACACAATTTTGAGAAGAGGAGAGGGTCAGGTGCAAACGGAAGTCCATTCGGTCCCTACGATTACAAGAGTATCATGCATTACGAGAAAAATGCATTTTCCAAGAATAAACGAGACACAATTAGACCATTGGTAAGTATTTTGCATTTATTTATCGGTCTGAACCAATTTTATCGGGTCATTAAATAGCAATAGCACTCAACTTATATTTCTTTTGATTTTACCGACATAATAATATTCTGTCCTAATTTAATACTGTAGCAAACCCAAATACCATACGTAGTGTATTAAATGGATAGAAATTTGAATGAGTACCAATTTATGTTTATGTATTTTATAGATTACTTTATTTAAGGGTGGTTAGTATAGGGGTAACTTGAATATACACTTTGTTTATTATTATTTAGGATTAGAATATAGCCCGTATTTATTTACCCAAAGTCTTCAAAATTTCCTATAAGTTGCGGAAGGTGAACACCTCGGACTTGTGGCTCAGAAAAATTTGAGAAATCTAATTAGTTTTGAATTATAACGTTGCCGGGAAATCATGTTTTTCCGCTAACGTTATAATTCAAAACGTATTAACTTTTAAATATTTCTGAGCCACAAGCTCCAGATATTCACCTTTCGCCACTTTTTGGAAATTTTGAAGACTTTTGGTAAATAAATACGGGCTACATTCTAATTCTAAGAAATACATTTAAAGTGTAGCTCAAGTTACCCCAATGTTAATAACCCTTAACGCCTTTTCCATTGCATGTTGAATGCTAAAATGTTTTTAATGTGTTCTAAACAGAAAGATGGAGTGAGGATCGGAGTTTACAAAACGATGAGTGACTGGGATGTGATAAAATTGAACCGGATGTACAAATGTCAAGGTACATATTCTTCCCCTGGGTATTCCAGCATTAACTCAAATTATTTACCACCGGCAGCAGCTCCAGCAGAAGAGGATGAGGTGGAGGAAGAAGTCTACCACGAGGATTACGCTGCTCCCCAACAAGTACAGAACTCGGCTCCCAGAAACGACTACTACGATTATTATGATTACAAATAAAATCTGTAATGAAATTGACAATAAATTGTTTATTCCTTGTTATTAACTTTTGCTCTGCTCTACTTTATTCACTCAAATCATAAGTTTAACTAAATTAGATCTTGCCAAAATGCATTAACTCTAGTAAAAGCAAAATTAGATACTTTTAGCAATCGTGGTGCACGATTTTCTCATTTTCATCGCATGTTTTCATTGATTATTATTTAATTAGGATATTGTTGTAGCACGCAAACAAAACTTGTAAAGAAAAGTGTCGATTGCGGAAATTAACAAGTAATATGTAATATAGAAATAAATTAACCTGAGTTATCCTAGTTTATGGTTTATTACTGATTACATGGAAAATTAAAGGTTTACATTGTAAACGAACTCTGTCCGCCAAAAATCTTATAATTTCACTCTCTTACTACTACATTCTTATTGCAGAGGAATACACTGGGTTTTATAAGCACCATTCTGGAGAAATGCCAGTAATTGCTAATTGAATAGAAACATCTAACAACATACTAATACAAATTGTCACTCCATGATTTTAATTAGTAATCAAATCAGCTGAACGAATGCAGAGTCATGAGTTTTCTTGTTTTTATTCGGCAATTGATTACTACGTAATTTTTATTTACCCATGGTAAGTTTTTAATATGAATTATGCATATTTTTTACTTTATATCAATATTTATTGAAGTCCACACTGCGACTGCTGTAATAGCTTTTATTATAACAGATTTTATTTTTGGCAAAACATTTTATTGTAACGGCCAGATTATTATAACCAGTAAAAAATCATTTTAGTAAGAACAGCAGAACAGCACAGCAGATTATGCTATATTCATAAAATGCAAATGCCTCTTTGCAGTTGTTTTCTAGTTTACCATTTAATTCCAGAGGTTAGATAACACTCAAATGTTGATTTTATATTAACTGAATATCTGAGTAAATATATCGTTCAACGGAGTTGTTGACATCAATATTTACTGCGTATCTGTGAGCTGCATGCCGTAAAAATGTACACAGAAATCCACATCTTTAGTGAAGCTAATAATACGTAGTAATATTTTATGACATATTTAAAGTCATCATTGTTTATTTTCCATGTCTACTTTCCTAAAATTATGTGTGTAAAGTGTAAACTACATATACGTAAATATAACCCTTAAACGAATTTGATCTTTTGTTGACCTACAAGTTAAAATATTATTATTTAAAGGCAATAAAGCTAGTTTCCTACTAACTTATTAATATACAATAACGTTTTCATCGAATTGTGTATCACTACAAACATTTTACAATATTTATTATCGATTCTTCGTAGCTTGCAACCGATATACATTATTCATTACTACTTGTTGACGAGTTACAAAATACGTAGAACGTCCGAGTGCATAAATTATAGCGAATTACGCACATTCGATCTGATCATGGATAATGTGATGCTAATTAGTTGAGGATTGATCTTCAGGTATATAAATGGATTGCTGAAAACTCAAAAGTTAACTTACTAGTAAACTATCTATCTACACAACAAGCTTGTATTTCTCCTTTTCCGTTTCTGGAAATCACAACAAATCAGCTTTAATCGACATTTGACATGAAGAGTGGAATTCTGTTAACCTTTTCTGCCCTCCTGCTTTTCATTGCAGTAGCAAATGTTGAAGGTACTATTTTGTTGCATTTTTATTTTAAACAATTTTAAAATACGTTTTTTGAATTCCTAGGTCAATGTTCTCGGTTTGCATGCTTGGGTGGACCAGCCAACTGCAATTCGGTATGCAGAAATCGGTGCGGATGCAATAGTGGATTTTGTTCAGGATTAACATGTGTCTGCAGAGGGCCTTATCCAAAATGTGGACGTAATCCTAGTGAAGGGTAAACCATAGAACAAACTCTTCCGCTCCAATTTTGTCTCGCAACTACAAATTCTTATTATATTAATTTACAATTTGCTGCTAATAAATAATTTTGTTTTATTTTGAAATTACATTACCGGAGGAGAAATCATTTTTTTGTCAATTTTCTAACATTTGCATGCTAGTCATTCAATTCAACAACCAACACAACTATAATAGCTACGAATAGCTACATAGCTACTACTCTAGATCTATACATTAATAAATGCCTATAATGAGTTTCCTATAGAAACTAACTTTTGCAGTGCTAAGTTTTAAAATTGTATTTATTGAGGTTCGTTTTGATTTTGTGATTATGAGTTCGGTGATTGCCATTTTTCATAACCTCCATAATCAAGACTTATAATTGAGTAACCTCCATTGAATTTGAAATTCGTCATTTTTGAAAAACTGGTTACATCCGGCTTAATTGCTGCCATAAATACTTAAAAAGAGCTTCCGTTTCTTTCGTTTGTAGAATTTTTGAAAGTATCAAAGACTCCAATAACAAAAAACCAATCTTAACCTTTTGTTCCTGATTAGTTCACAATTTACAGTAAGCACCATGAAAATCGAATAATGCAGATAAAATGCGAATTTCTAGACGTTTGAAAATTGCATTTGCAATATTAATAATAATAGCGTTCATAGAGAATAGTTATTACATTTACACGTTTTCGAGAGACGAATACGAATTTCCTGAGATATATACTGAGTATCTACATGAGGAGGGCAATATTAGTTCTCATTCTTCTCATGAACTTGATTTGGCATATTTGTGGAGACCCAACCTTACCACAGAGTTTCAGAACACCAGTGACAATATAGTGGCTCAACTGGCATGGACTGAACAGCAGTTTGCAAGCAAAGAAATTGAAAATATGCGCGGTAAAAATATTCTTTTGGTGTTTGGAAGAAACAATTGGAAGTTTTGGCACACAAATAATGAAATAAGCTGTCCGGGCTTCTCTATAAATTCCAACAAGTGCAAATTGAAATTTTCGATAAATCTAGAAGAAACGAATTTGTCACCAGCTGACTTCGACGGCGTGATTTACTCTCAAGCTACGAATCGTCATAATGTATCGATACCCGACTATGTGAAGCAAATAACATACACTCAAGAGAGTCCTTACACATTTCCAATGAAGATTCCCAAAAATAATCTATTGGCATCCTATTACCGAGGTTCGGATATAGTGCTCCCTTATTCCAAATGGATCCCCTACAATAGTGAAGAGTCGAAATATTTTAATGTGAATCCGTCTCCTTCCGATTTGGCGCCACTGAAAGATTATTCAAAAGGGAAAACGGGTTTTGCAGTTATATTTAGTTCAAAGTGTCGTAATATTCCATCTGGTCGTTTCAAATTCATCGACGAATTAAAGAAATACATCTCTGTGGATATTTTTGGAAACTGTGGAGCCCGGCCTCCCTGTCCTAAAAGTAGTGACAAAAAGGAATGCCTTAATAGTGTGGTGAGAAAATACAAATTTTATTTGGCATTTGAGAATTCTAATTGTCGAGATTACATCACTGAGAAGTTCTTTGTCAACGCTTTGGAAAACGATGTTGTGCCCGTTGTTTTGGGAGCCCACCCCGATGACTACGCCTATGCTGCTCCTCCAAATTCTTACATTAGCACTCAGGACTTCAAGTCTCCTAAGGAGTTAGCTGAATATTTGATTACTCTGGATAGAAATAGTACAATGTATAACGAATACTTCCGTTGGAAAGGAACTGGGACTTTTTACGATGCCTGGAAGGATTTATTTTGCCGAGTTTGTGGTCTCCTTTTCTATGCTGATTTGGTTCCACCGCCTTCTTGGAAAGAAAATACTAAATGGGCCAAAGTCAATCCATGTTTACCAAGAGGGCAATGGTATTGGGACAAAAATAAACAAAAGCAATTACTTTGGTCTTATTGGAATGAGATAATCGGCCAGACTAAAAGGCCACATCCTAGAATTATCCGCCCCATTTTACGAACCTAACCTAATTTATCATAATCTAGTCTAATGAGAAAATATAAAAATTTTTAGAGAAAACTCGTAATATTGTTACATACATCCTTTTTATAATTTTTAATATCCCAAACAAATTTTTCGATTTTCCAAATTAAAGAGTAATCTCGTAATAATTTTATTTTCAGTGATGTATAGTTAATGTTAAATTGTAGTCTCTTGATCAAGGTTTCGTGTAGTTCTTTGATTTAATCAAAGCTGTCCATCTGCTTTGTATACGAATACTATTTCTGTCTGTCTGTCCATGATAATTTGCTAATAATGATAATGATAATTTTCTAATATTTTTACTCTTCAGGTATTGACTAGCATTGAGAATATTTAAATCCTAGTTGAATATAATTAAATATATAGTTACAATACAAAGATCACTCAAGGCAATCAGAATATAAATCCATATGAACATTTAAAGAGTTCAGCAATCAGCAAACTTCAATGATGTCATTATTTGACTAATTATACTAAATAAATACTGCAACTGCACTCACTAATTATACAACTTATCAACTTTTAGACATGATATTACATTAACAATTTACCTCAATCTATTGTAAACATAACCTTGGCTTTCATATAATAGTTTATAAGGACACATAATAACTCTCAAGCATAATAATATTGACTTCCTTGTTTCATTCCTATGCAAGGCAAAGTAATTACAAAGATACAAGATAGATAGCAAACATTTAGACATCTCTTCTGCTGTTCCTTGTATCTATTTGCTCGTATCACAATTATTAATTGTTATTTCAAAGGTAAACTTAGCTCAAAGATTATTCAAAAATAATGGCATTATTTATTCTTTCAGTTGAAATCTTTTCGTGGACGTAGAAAGCAACAGCAAAAGATTTTCATGCAGCAGCTTTGTAAAAATGTATAATTAGGTTCCTCCTCCCCCTTCTCTTGCTTCTCATATCTATTAGAATAAACCTTGTCATATTGCAATTTCATGTCATAAATCATCATTTGAAAAGCTGAAGTAATTTCTTTGGCATTCTGTGCTTTGGCCGATGTTTCAAAAAATCTGAAATTAAAATTAAAACATCTACTCAAAGTCATACAACTTAATATAACTTAAATATAATTATAATTACTAGAATGATGAAAGATACAAAAAAACATGCCTCATTTTTTCTTCTAGTGACAATGATGTTCCTTCGTTGCGAGTCACTTCCCGTTCTTTAACCAAGTCACTTTTGTTCCCAATAAGGCACTGTTGAACTCTTACATCTATTGATTCCAAATATTGAAAAATGAAAAGTAACTATATTATGATAACATTGTAAGACCTGAGGAATCAGGGAACAAAAAAGGACCTTTTTTGCCTTTTTTATAAAAAAGGTAAGAGCAAGTTTTTAAAAAAGCAGTCCTTTTTGCCTTTTTTGATGTAGCAGCGTGCCCCATTTACTTCCACTTCACATGTAAATAAGGTAAAAAATGTAAAAATGACTGCTTTTTTAGCAAAGTATTTTTTACCTTTTTTTGTAAAAAAGAAGTACCTTTTATGTTCCCTGTGAGGAATTTGTAAGCAGGCAGGGATGGATTATACAGACACAAGTGTTGACTTAAGTAGTGGCAGGAGTGGAAAAGACTAATTGAAAATAATCCCCAACTTTGTTTCAATCACTCACCTTTATGATTTTCCAAGGTTTTAATCCATTTCGATATATCTAAGAATGATTGCTTATTAGAAATATCGTAAACAAAAAAGATCCCAGTAGCAACCTCTGCATACTTTTTTACTTTCTCCAAATTTGAGGGCGCCAACAATAAAAATTTTCCACTTATATCCCTGCAAAAAATTACGTGTTAAAGTATTTAAATTACTTTACTGTAGGAATAAGGACAAATATATAAATTGTATAACCACAGAGTTATTCCAGAAAAAATACAAAAATTTGTCTTTCAGAAGGATCAGTAGCGTCAGTAGGACGTGCATACGATATTGTTGTACTATCATTGTCAATAATAATTAAAACTTTGAGGAAGTTTCTTTAAGAGGGACGTACTGTAGGGATTCATGGATTTGGGCTATAGGGATAGCTTGTAAGGTTGAGTTACAACTCAAGGAACAGTAGTTTTAGTGTAATGTTAAGTTTAAGTTGTATTTGTAAGCTCTGGGATTGAGCTTACGGGAAATAAACATAGTTTTAAGTGATAAAGTTAATTATAAGATATTTGCAATGACATTTTGGTCATTGTGAATGCAAAATCAAAAAGAGCTTTAAGGCCTGATTCTGATAGTATATCTTAAGTTGATCCTAGGTCAAGGATCAACGGAGCTAATTACCGTAATAGTTGAAGGTCGTTGGTGAATAAACGGCTGCAATGGTGTAGTTGTAGCTAAAATAGGTTAAGTGGGTAATTCTAATTCTAGTCGTGATTGGGATTCCTGGGACTTGCTTGCTTCTTGTTGCCGTGGTTCCTGCCCTGTTCCTGTTGACTGGTGACGTCAGGGGTTAGTTGTGTATGTCTAGTTGGACTCTGAGTTCGGAGCCAATTAGCGGGTAAGAGTTTAGTCGCCGAATCGGTGCTTTACTCAACACGTGGTTTCTGAGTTCAGGGTCACGTGTGGGTTCCTGCCGGGTAATCGAGTCCGATTCCCTGTAGAGTCTCAACGTGTCTCGAGTTCGGTCCTTTGTGTTGTCCTCCTTGACATCTGAGTTCAGGGTCGAGGCTCTACGTTCCCTCTTACGTTTTCGGGGTTAACTATTGTGGGCGATTCCCTTTTAACCTCTCAGTACTTTGCTGAGGGTTCCCTCCACTGTTTACACTGTTGTAATTCTTAAAGGTTATCTGGCAGTTTATGGTATTGTGAGTTTGCTTAATGTAAGTTGTTTGGATATTGGTCAAAGCTCTTAGATATATTTGTATTGTATTTCTATTGCGTTCTTTGTCTATTTATTATCCGAAGTTATTTGGCATTCATTCTTTATTGTAAAAAGGACTCGTGTGAGGGTTAGCGATAACCCAATAGTGACGCTCTCCGTGTTGGGTTGCTTTTAACCACTTAGCATTTAGCACAGCAGCCAGGTTAAGAGCATTTGCGCGAAAAATAGCCTTATACCTTACATCAGTCGTTACAAAATGGAGGCACTGACGAGATACATTTCCCTTTAAATTTTGTTTAGTTTCCTTTGTTTATATTTTCGAACTCTATTGCCAATCATGTTTGGAACAAATAATGTAGATGGTGCTGGTGTTGTTAATCCTCGGTCATCAGTAGAAAGTCCAATGAGTGCTATGGCAATAGATCTCATGCACGCATTTAGAGAAGAATTACACTTATTTAAATCTGAGTTATCTAGGGAGAGGAATAGAGACCGTGAGGATATGCGAACTGAGTTTGAGCAGCGCTTACATAAAAGTCAGGTGTTTGAAAATACAATTTCACGGCAGTTGCCCAGTCACTAGTAGAGGGTATCGGAGACATCCGACGGAATTCGGGTGAAAGAATTCAAAATGATACTTCGGTAGGTGGCGCTAAAACCCATCACCTTAGATCAGCTAATTTGAAGTTACCACAGTATGGTGGATCGTATGAGCAGAAAACCCCCTATGACTTTATCTTGGAACTTGAGAAATATCGAGTAGCACTGGGCTACACAGAACATGATATGATATCTCAGATAATTCCTTTAGCATTAACAGATGAAGCTTATAGATGGTACTGCTATGAAAAATTTACTATTTTAGACTGGGACTCATTTAAGCAAGGATTTCGTAAAGAATTTCAACCAATAGGATACGAAAGGGAGCTTAGAAAAATGTTAGACGATCGGTTCCAGGGTCCAGAAGAATCTTTGACAAGCTTTATCCGTACAATAAGTGATCTATGTGATCGACTAAGCGAGAAAATTACGGAAGCCCAAAGAATTGAAATTATAATGCGTAATTTGCACCCCCAGTATAGACAAAAATTACTTCTAAGCGGCAAGGCTTTTGTTACATTACAGGAATTAACAGAACAGGCTTATAAAGCACAGGAAAGTATTAAGGTGGATCGAGATTATAGGGAACCTAGTACTACGAGTGCAGTCGAGCCGGGCTTAGCATATAGACCTTTGCAAAATTTGCCCTTACAAACTACAGCGTTTATAAGTCCACATAGTCTCTCTAGTAATCAACTGCCAGACTTACAACTAGGCTCTTATGATGCATATAGACATTACCATCCAGTAGATGGTGGTAGTCGTATTTCTAAAAGGAGTCTGTATTCCCAAAATCTGGTTTTGTTACACATCAGAATAGATCTTCATCCTCTAACTCCAGTCGGCAGTATGAAACGGAATATGTTCCTCCCAAATATTTTGAGCGTGGACCATCTATACGAAATGATGAAAACTTTCACCAAATGGCGCCAATAATAAATAGAGGCTTAGCACAAAGTCTTATCTCTAAGCAAAGTTATGATGAAAGACAGCAAAATACCACACATAGTTTTGTTGTTGATGCTCCTGAGACTGTACTTCTCAGAATTTGTGGCAAAACCTTTTTGCGCAGCTTGACGTGTCTTCTCCCATTTCATTTGTTAACGATGAAGTTATCAATGTTATTAAGATTAGACGTGTTCCAATTCATCCATATTTATGTCAAAATATCATGGCGCAGGGAAAGAGTTCAGCCAGAGAGTTTGCTAGAATTTTGATTGAATGGGAATCTGGTTTCTAAATTTTGGGATTTTGTGCTCTTACCGGATTCAAAAGTCCAGGTGGTTTTGGGAACGGTTTTTCTAAGTTATGCTAAACTGGCAGGTTCAAATACAGTTGGTGTGTCAAACCTTGATTGCCTCATCGGAAACTTCCTCATAGCCAACCCAGAACTCCTTCCTTATCTATTTCTCGTGGGGTCCCTTTGGTATCGGTGATTAACCATGCCGACAACCCTCTGGATATGGTGAAGGCTGACTCTTCTATACAGGATCTGTTTGTTATTCCTCACATTGCACAGATTCAGGTATCAGTTGAGGACACTGGTAATCTACCCAGCAGTCCCGTCATACCAAAGGTAGTAAAAAATGAGGTTATTCAGCAGCCTAGCCAGGTGTCTTCCTCTTCGTTCCTTATTCCTACTGAAACTTGCACTGTCAAGGATCCTGAACTTAACAAGAGGCTGTCTGTATGTAAAAGCTTACCTGGCATGAATTTCAGTACTTATCGTGTTAAAGTACAACTTTATAATGGCTTGAATATACCCCAGAGAGAAATATCTAATATCGCCGCGTTCTTTGAACCACCGTTCAACTCCAAGCCGACAGTTTCTCCCTTACCTGAGCTAATCATAGATACAGGCAATGTATTTCCTGAGAAATCTATGGCTCTTCCTATGGCTCCAACTAAGCGCGCCAATTGTGAGAATTTGTCTAATGCAATTTTGGAGAATGATGTAGTTCCATCCTCCAAAAATTCCAAGGACTTGAATCCGCTGGAGTCGCAGGGTTCCAATGGTAGATGGGTTTCCCGTTCTAATGATAAACGTTTGAGTGAGATTTATGTTGCTGATTTATTTCCTTCCGCCGTAATTGATGACAAATTAGTTTCTGCCCGTAAAGTCAAGTACATCCTTTCTGTTAAAATCCTAACGTTGATTTACTTCATTGCGTCATTCTGTTTTGTTGCGCTGACTTGTTTTGTCACACCTTCAGAGGGGTCTAAACGGGCTGTAGAGACTTTGTGCGGCGATTGCTTATATTGGTTTTATGTTGCCATTATATTTCCCATAATTCACGTAATTCTGGAGCAACAGATATGTATTATCGTTAAGTTAGTTTGCCAAGAGGTATGTAACTTGCTGTTTAATTTCGATCCTGGAATAGTCACACGTCATGAGTCCTTTACTACTATTTCTATTTGCTATAGTAATGAAAATGAGCTAAATGAACCACTATCCAATCAACGAGTAAGTATTAGTATTATTATTCATGGTAAACTATATGCTAGCTTTATTTATAAAGAAATACAGCTAAAGATGAGAGTCCCTTTACGTTCTTCAAAGAAGACATCTACTCATTCCGAACTCTTTCATGAGACTGAGAGTTCGTCATCTCCTTCTGCACTCTTTCACGAGACTGAGAGTTGCACACCACAGTTTGAGCCCCACGCACTATTTCATGAGACTGAGAGTCGTTCTACGATGTCAACTGCCTATTGATGTCCTCTTGAATATATCAAAAATATTTTTAGATTTATTAGTTAATATCGAGATATTATGTAGTAAAAGTACAATATTTATATGTAATAATAGTTCCTAGGCATGTGATATCGGTATGTGAAAACATGGTTATGTGTGTGGTATAGAAAATAAATTGTTGTATCTCAAGGTTAGGCCAATATCCAAGATAAGTTAGATTGAGCTGCTGTCAATATGGTATTTTAAATTTAAGTTACCACGGTAATTTGAGGGGGGGGATATGTAGGGATTCATGGATTTGGGCTATAGGGATAGCTTGTAAGGTTGAGTTACAACTCAAGGAACAGTAGTTTTAGTGTAATGTTAAGTTTAAGTTGTATTTGTAAGCTCTGGGATTGAGCTTACGGGAAATAAACATAGTTTTAAGTGATAAAGTTAATTATAAGATATTTGCAATGACATTTTGGTCATTGTGAATGCAAAATCAAAAAGAGCTTTAAGGCCTGATTCTGATAGTATATCTTAAGTTGATCCTAGGTCAAGGATCAACGGAGCTAATTACCGTAATAGTTGAAGGTCGTTGGTGAATAAACGGCTGCAATGGTGTAGTTGTAGCTAAAATAGGTTAAGTGGGTAATTCTAATTCTAGTCGTGATTGGGATTCCTGGGACTTGCTTGCTTCTTGTTGCCGTGGTTCCTGCCCTGTTCCTGTTGACTGGTGACGTCAGGGGTTAGTTGTGTATGTCTAGTTGGACTCTGAGTTCGGAGCCAATTAGCGGGTAAGAGTTTAGTCGCCGAATCGGTGCTTTACTCAACACGTGGTTTCTGAGTTCAGGGTCACGTGTGGGTTCCTGCCGGGTAATCGAGTCCGATTCCCTGTAGAGTCTCAACGTGTCTCGAGTTCGGTCCTTTGTGTTGTCCTCCTTGACATCTGAGTTCAGGGTCGAGGCTCTACGTTCCCTCTTACGTTTTCGGGGTTAACTATTGTGGGCGATTCCCTTTTAACCTCTCAGTACTTTGCTGAGGGTTCCCTCCACTGTTTACACTGTTGTAATTCTTAAAGGTTATCTGGCAGTTTATGGTATTGTGAGTTTGCTTAATGTAAGTTGTTTGGATATTGGTCAAAGCTCTTAGATATATTTGTATTGTATTTCTATTGCGTTCTTTGTCTATTTATTATCCGAAGTTATTTGGCATTCATTCTTTATTGTAAAAAGGACTCGTGTGAGGGTTAGCGATAACCCAATAGTGACGCTCTCCGTGTTGGGTTGCTTTTAACCACTTAGCATTTAGCACAGCAGCCAGGTTAAGAGCATTTGCGCGAAAAATAGCCTTATACCTTACATCAGTCGTTACAGTACCCAGCACAGAAATTTGATCAAGGGAGCATCAGGGAAGGAATTTCAAAAGACATGTAAACAATGTTCACGGGGAAATTAAGCATGCTGAATGTCAATTGAATGTCATTGTTTAATTTATAAACATACCATAAGGTAAGTTTCAATTTTTTCTGCAAAGTAGTAACATACTTGACCTTGTATTCCATTCCTAGAAATAACAAAGCAATTTTTTAATTTGAGACTTTAAATTGTAAGCGTCCAAAGTTTTCAGTTTTACTCTATATTATGAGATGTACAGGGTTCGGAATTTAGGGGTTAAATTATTCTGTCATTGGATTTGCATACCATAATATTATCAATATTATCATGATACTAAACCGCACTACAAAGAAAACTAATTATTTATACAGATGAGATATAGACGACTTAAATAGCACATACCATCTGTTTGAATATAAGTAGCACTAAATTCATTTTCACAATAGCGATTAACTATACAACTTTTGCCCACTTTACAATTGCCTACCAATAGAACTTTATATGCAGGATCATTGTTGGAAATCTCGGATAACTCAATGGATTCCATTACATGGAGAGAATACCTTGTAATTTATGTGTACTAAACTGAAAAGAATCTTTTGTTGCAGTTGGATTTAGAAAAAAAACGATTTTTTAAATTAGCTATCTCAATAATTAGGATGGTGAATCCGAAAGTTTGAATTCCGATAATCCACGTAGTCACTGCATGCATGTTTCTCAACTAATGACCAAAATCTATGATGATAGGTTTCCAACCTTAAATTAATTGAATTATGAAACCCCTCCTGACTACTGGTAGTATGCTAAAGTTCGCTGATAGCAATTCCACTCCACATGAGTGTGTTCCCTTATGAGACTTCTATCCTCCACCCCCGCGCTGTAAATAGCTCCTTTAATGCACATGCATTCTCAGTGCGTAGACGATTATTCGTTAACAAACTTCCCATTACCATTATCGAATCTACTTTTCCATTATCGGAATCACCTTTGTGATTATATAAACCACCATTGTAATTAAAGAGATCACTATTGTAATTATTTGTCACATTAAGAGATAACTTGTCAATTGTCGAAAAACTTTTAGACGAGTCCACCGAATACCATGTTTAGGCATCGCATATCTTTTGGTTATGCTTGGTGGTTTACTTATTTTTATGGTCGAAATTGTATTTAATATCCATTCATATTCACAATCCCATTCCCATTTAACGTTAGTCTTCGAATTTACTTGCTTTGTATTATTTCAATTTAGTCAACGTCAAACAGAAGCTGTCTTATTGTAAAGAAATATAAAATTCTGTTACTCATTGACACATGTTTGTATACATAACATTATGAATCTTTTCTTTTCTGTGTTTTGGGAGCAGAGAATTGACTTCATCCTGCCTGAGTGGTTTAATTTTAACTTTCTAACCAAGCAAGTTCTTTCTGCATTTTATTTAGCATCACTTATATATACATTAACAAATTCTAAATGACTCTTATTAATTTATAGTTGTTTATAGTATAGAGAATGATTGGAAATCGGAAAATCGGAATGAATGGTATGCAATGATGTATGCTCGTGTATGTTTTATGTGTGGGGTAGCTGTAAAAGTAAGTTGTGAAAGTCTCAGTCTCAAGTTTTGTTTGCAACAGAAAGAATAAGCAAATCTCGATCGATCTACTAAATTCTGTGTCAGTCTTTCGCCCACACATACTTTTCTGTCAATGTGATATGCCCGTATGTTTCGAATAGACTCATCCTAACTGACTCCACAAGCTCCAAGTCCAACAGGCGTCCTGTAAATTCAGTTTTATTGATTAAATAATTAACTATAAATAGAAACTAATAAGATGTAGATTGCTGGAAGCAACAAATTATTAGTTAACGTATCAAAGTATAAATCCATAGTGTAAAGAACTAAGAACAGTCTCCAAATCGGATGCTGGCATTGGCAGCTATTTTACTGTATAAATATCACAGTTTTGTAGACTGAAGCTGAAAGAAATAATAAATCTTAAGAATGATCTATGTACAAATCTAAGTAGCGCATACTCAATGAAAATTGATGAGCATTCATAATAGTGACAGTACGCAACAAGCCATGACTCATCACATCAATCACACAGACTCCGACCAACACCGAAACTCCGAAGAATCTCTATAAAGTTACTATTGCACAATACGAGATTATCACTGTCTGTGTGTACATTGTACAACAAATTTAAGGTACGTCATTATCAATGTAATTAAAAAGTATAATTTTGAATTGAACCTATCGCATTTGAGAAGATACAATTTATTTAATTATTGATTGTATTTACGTCTATAATTTAAAATATAGCTATGTATGTATCATTTCTTTTTTGTGCTTAAATATATTGAGTACCTATCGTCGCTATAGTCACTAGTTAGTTTAGTAATTAGTAATACACTGATGACGGATGGTGTACACTAATGCGGTGCACTTTGCACTTCACAATATGTTAAATTCAAAATCAGAAATTCAAAACGCGGAATTCTTTCAAACTAAATATTAATTTGATTTCATTTTCTTCATTCCTACAAATATAAACATTTTGGGTGATGGAATAATTTTCGTAGGAATCTAATAATATTGTTGCAAATTCACAGGTGCGTTGTTAAACATTCCATTCTGAGCGAGGAAAATGAATTTTGAGGCTTTGTCCTTAAATTGCGATGCAGACAATGCAGAGGAAGAGGAAGCAGTGCATACCGCTTTGATGATAGAAGATGTAATTGATTTAATTATTATTATTATAAAAATTCTCCAAGCATAATTAATAAGATTCATGCCAATTAATATGAAAATATGATTGTTTTAGATTGTGGAGCACTTGTTTGGTTTTCTAACTGTGAACGAGATCAAAGTATGTCGTAAAGTAAATCGGAACTGGAAAGCAGTGGGGGCCAAGATGTTAAGGAAAAGTTGTCACATAACATTTGATTTCACAAAAGGCACAACCGGACATAACGAAACGGAGGATAAATCAGCTGTTTTCAGTTCACCGTGTCTTCCTTATGCAGACAAATCTTCACCTTTCTCTGCTTTCTCCTTTTTTGGAACGCTGTTGTATCCCACCATCAACACAATTTTGAATAATGTTCAGGAATCGATTAGAGAATTGATTCTGCACGGGGACCTGAAATTAAATTTTCCTGGAGGTGCTTTGGATTTGGACTCTTTGATTTCTCCCTATTTGAAGAAATTGCATATTGTTCAACGTTCTTCATCTTCTGTGAGCAACTTGTCATTTGACAAAATTCTTGGAGTCAAGGATCTTCTCCTGTATAACTGCACTTTAGTCGTGGGAGAAAATAACACTCGCATCTGCCCGACGAAGCTTAACTTGAAGAATTGTAAATACACCAAGAATGGAGTGAATTTGGAATTATTTCGCGTACACAATTACTTTGATCTCGACGCAGCTAAATATATAGCTCTGGATGGCGAAAATTTATCTTTGAATCTTGGCAAATTTGGCAACGACAAAATAGTCAGAGAAGTATGTCTGACCAAACTTGGATCTGTAAAATGGAAGAAATGCAAATGGTTCATCTCAAGTCTATTTTTAGACGGAGTGTCTCTCGTCGACAAGAATCGAATGACCATCAAGGAAATTGTTTGCACCAATTCCACTGTTGACATAACTGTCATTCAAAATCGAACAATTTGCGACGCTGAAGAATGCATCAAGGCTTTTCTCGAAATGTACAACCCCTTCAATTCTCCAGACGTCACTTGCGTCCAGATGAATGAAGAGTGCGTTGCGATGCTCCCCTTCTGCTATCATATGAATAACTTGAGGGAAATTGAAATCGCTACTGAAGATGCCAGTTTGGAAGAGCGAGCCCGAGTGGAGCTCACCATTGATCACTTACCAGTAAATGCCAAACTTCGAGTTAAAAATTACATTCTGGTTATGAAGATTGATTAGATTTAGAGATTCCAACATATGTTTGTGTTTCTAGACTGTATTTCTTCATAAATTAGATGAAAATAGTCATTTTGACTACCATCTCCTATTTTGTTTACCAATTTACTTATTTTTGATGGAGAAAATAATTATTTTGTAGTTCTTATCCTAACATCTGTTTCTGATTTTCTATTTTCATTTCTTTGTTTTATATTATAGATTTTTGTCATTTCAGAAATAACTTTGTAGATTAATTAGATTTAGAGATTCTAACATATGTTTGTTGTTTCTAGACTGTATTTTTACAAAGTATAGGTGAAAAGAGTCATTTTGACTACCATCTCCTATTTTGGTTACCAATTTACTTATTTTTGATGGAGAAAATAATTATTTTGTAAAGATTTTTTAAGTTTCGTATCCTAACATCTGCTTCTGACTTTCTATTTCATTTCTTTGTATGTTTTGTATACATTTTTGTCATTTCAGAAATAAGTTTATCCTAGTCTAGTAAATATTGTCATTCAACAACCGAGGATCCCGGTTGTCTCAATTTTAATTTTTCTCATCATTGCTCTCGTGAGTGTTTGATTTTGTTTAACCATTCCATAATTTGTTTACATTTACATGTTAATAATCTATTCGTTAAAACGAAGCTGTAGAGATTAAGATAAATGTGCTTTATAGTCAGTCAGCTTTATTCGTATTCAGATTAAGTAAACTACAAGGCTAGTCTCAGTAGTCTCCTTTACTTGAGACAGGTTGTAATACTAAACTGATTTGTGGATTCCTGGAACTGAAGTATCATCAAAAATAGTATTAGGTGTGATAAATGTGTGGTACCTCAAAATTAAATTTACCTATTAAATAGCATCAATATTGAAAAGTATATAATGCAAAAAATATATGTAATGACTATATATTGTCTCTTCTGAGTTTATAAATGTCAATAAAATATTATATCCAATATTGTTATTCTTCGGCTAATACTTTTATTGTGGCTTCTGTATAAGTAGTATATTTTGAGAATGCATAACTTCAGGTTATTTACATACAGAACAGGAATGGGCTTATTGATAACAGTTAATTAAAAATAAGTAGTCATAAAATCCAGAAGAAAATGTGAACGCAAGACGATTTTTGGCAATAACATAAATTTTATTTTATTCAATTTTGAGAAGTGCTCAAAATGGTATCAATCTTGTCAATAGTGAACAAATTTTGTTTTTTTCCTATTTATTAAATTATTTCTTCAAGGAATAGTTTAAGATTTATTTTGTAACAAAAAGAAAGATTCGTAAGGATCTCCCGAAATGACACGGTTGAAACGATCTCCTACATTCCTGCAAGGATGGCTTTCGGGCATCAATTTTTTCTCAAGTAATTTGACGCCAGCCCAACTCTTGAAGTATTTTTGCATATCTATAATTTTAATGTGGACATAAATATTGAACTATTTTTTAGAACATCCAAGAATAAAAAGAAAAAGAAGATTGACAAAAACGTACCTTCATCAGTAACGCATTGCGGTGGTCCAGCGTACAGGTTTTTGTCATACTCGACCGTTTGGAGAAGAAACCGAAAATCATTATGACCTTTAAAAAACATAATTATTATTTTTTTTAAACAACTATTTGTTTTGTTTCAGATTGTTAGCGATTGTGTACCTTGAACGCTTCTTCTTAATAATTCAGCATACTGAGATCGTAATGAGTAGTCGATAGCAATGAAAGCAGCTCTATCCCAAATGACATCAAAAGGTCCCCACTCCTCAATCGGGCAATCCAAGAAGTCTCCACAGAAAATAGTCAGCCGCCCATCTTCAGATTTGTAGAGGGAAGTGTCCTTGTCGAATTTCAGTCCAAGAGAATGCTCTTCATTCCATTCTTCAATTGTAGCAGCTACGAACTCAATCGCAAATACTTGGTGACCCAAACTGACAAGGTAAGGAATATCGATCGTTTTTCCACTCAGAGGAATGAAAAACTTTTTCGGTTTGTTAGCATCTGCTAGCATTGGCAAATATTCCAATAATTTAGGATGCACATCTTGCAACTGCCAACTGATATTTTTACTTTGGTAGCGGCTTCCCCAAAATTCTTGAGTGTAGACCATTTTAGAAGAGATCTGGAAGAAGAGATCCGCAGAAGGGAAATGATCAACTGACAATGAACTGGCAGATGCTAGATCAATATACATTTATGTCCAGGCTTCTGTATCTTCCGTGAAATTTAACGAGCGTATTTAATCAATCCAATTTGGAGGGGCTTTAAAAGATAGGTGAGTACTTTAGCTTTTAAAACCGGTCCACAGTCGTCCATCAAGGACAAAACTAAAACTAATGGCCAATGTACCAAGGTAGGTTGCTATATTATTGCTATATCTAGCAGAATTTGACATTTCATGAGAGATAATTCTAGTTTTAGTATAAAAATACTAAATCATCTAATCACTATTATAGTATAATCGTGTTGTTCGAGTTGCGCAGTGAAAAATTCCGTAGGTATGTTTTTTTTATATCATCGTGTGTTAATTTACCGCTCTGATAACGCAGCTAAAGCAGAAAAGGCTATATACATCTTCTTTCTTATCATCGTACAATATTGCCCCCAGAATACACACTAGCTTTATTTATAACAGGGCCCAGGTTCTGGGACCGGCTAGTTATAAGTATAATGCAAGAAGGTACACCTGTGAATAGATACTAAGATCATTGCACGTGCGTTTTGGATGGATAAATAGTAATTTGAATATTTCTACAATAAAAATTATCGTCTCAATCAACTGAGATGCATAAAAATAATTTATTTGCATTTCTTTAATAAAACCGGTTACATTTGATGGCTAAAGAACGAGTCTCTACTTATCCGGACTAGTTTAAGCTGGATAAATTTTTACTACCCTTTACGATATGTCTTTTCCTAATTGGAGACAGTCAAGTCACAGCAGATGTGTTTACTAAAGGGATCATTGAATCCAAAACCCGAATAGAAGAGAAAAATGTCTTGCTATTTTAAGTAGTTTGCTTTGAAGTTGTCCCGAGTTTATTTACCTTCCTACAATATACGCCAACGAGTTTATCTTGTCCTTGAAATGTCAACAGGTGTCTTTTAATTAGATGATGGTCCTAACTAACAAGTGAGAATATTCTCATTGTTGCATTCGTCCTCCTAATTGTACTACGCAATTCTTACACAAGTCCTTTTTAGGTAAATAGACATTTACATAATTTACAAATGCAGCTGCAGACATTGATTAATTTTCGTTGATTGACACGACAAACTATTTTCATTTAATGTTTATC
The DNA here is from genome assembly GCA_020055645.1 of Tomocerus qinae. NCBI lineage: Eukaryota > Metazoa > Arthropoda > Collembola > Entomobryomorpha > Tomoceridae > Tomocerus > Tomocerus qinae. Next base: position 125,057,403 of record CM034546.1, read on the forward strand.
TGGGGCGAAATAAATTTTATTACTAGATATAGCATTATTTATGAATTGCTCGCAATGTTAATTATGACGTTAAGAAAATGAATATTGATTATGATTTTTTGTAGGACGGAATATTGCGTTTATTTAAATTCCAATCCATGCAGCTATTTAAGTATTTATAATTTATTATGCCCAGTATGTTTGTTTCATGGTAAAAGTATAATAATTTTTAATTAGATCAATATTTAATTGTCAATTTTTATTTGTAGGAGTCAATGTAATTTTAAACACATAAAGGCAACAAATTCATCATCTTTACATCCATTTAGGAGCGTTTTTCCGTTTTTATCTCTGAAATCGTTATAATATTCTCTGCAAAGCTCCTGAAATCCAAGCTTGTGACAAATTATTCTTGTGTATGGACTAGTAAGGTTGCTTTTAACTACTTTGAAATTTTCATTGGATCTAACAAATCTCAAAGCTCTTTCGTACATTTCCGTGGCTAGTCCTTGACCTCGATATTTAGGGTCGACACATGCACTGTAGAAATTGACAAAGGAGTCTATGCCAAATCTCTCGTAGATTTTTGAATTTCTATTAACAGTCCCCATTACTTTGTTCATGATTTCCATCTGCTTTGTTTTAAATCCTAGATTTTGGAATTGCTCCTCCAGGGATTTATTTTGTACATGTGTAATCCTTAGTCCTGCTATCTATAAAATATTATGCAAATTTTAATGGCTAAAGTTCGATTTAGAGTGTCACTTCCTTTTCACTTGAGGCACTAAGGAACATTCATAAATAAAACATTGCCGTTGCTCCAGGTATTTGGAATCTTAGAATGGTTCTTTTCCACAGGAAGTGAAAGGGAAAGTGATACTCAAAACCTAGCTTAAATTGGTATTTAATATTTTTAATATTTAATTGTATTGTTTAGGTAATAAAAATTCCATTACCTCATTAGTTTCCATATCCAAAGCATAAAAACTAAGATTTTGGGGCAGAATTATCAAATAGATTTTGTCAAATTCAACAAAATATTCTTTGGAGTATTCCAATCCTCTTAATAAAGGTGTACTAAGGAAAAAATTCTTGTGCAGATGATCTAACACTCTGGGGTAGTCTTCTGGTTTAATCATTCGGAATTCGAAGTTTTTCCATACTCCTTCAACATGGCAAGTCATTTTCACTAAACTCGTCTTCAACAAATGAATTAAAGAGTATTAGTTCTTGCTACTTTTATACACACACAAATAACAGTCGACTGTTTAAAAGTACATTTCAGCAGGTAAATAATTCCAGTTTAGCTAAAATGTTGTTAACCTTTAGAAGTAACCCATAATTAACCTCTGCCTGCATTTAAATATAAACGGACAACTAAAATGTCAACTTATTCTGTAAGATTGTTCACCCTAAATTTTTTATGATTCATAGCATTTATAAGAAGGTACACTATTATCATAGCTAACTTTTTCCCAGCAGCCTACTTTTCTATTGCAAAAAATGTTTAAATTAATTAAACTTTACAGTGTCCAATTACTAAGATATTCACAAAGCAAAAAACTTCACAAACTAGAAATAGGTACATTAGATTTGAATAAAAACCTTATTTCTACTTTTAGCTAGGATATAATAAAATTAAGAAAATATTATTAGATTAAATAAAGCAAGCAAATAATTATACTTTTAATTTAGGGTTAAGTTCAAATTGTTTAAATGAATTCATTGATGTGTACATATTTTCATTACAATTTTCTGTTGCAGTTTATTTGTGACACCAGCGGTAAAATACATTTTTACTATTAATTTATTTTTTATGCTTAAAGGTTTGGCAATGTCACAATATTATTTTATTGTAAACGCAGTTCTCCTTCCTAAGTTGCAATTTCCTATTTATTTCTACTCGGTGTTACCTTGCTGCAATGTTTTTGGAGAAAATGTATTCTATAATAATATGAATATAGAAGTTATATAGGTACCTAGTCTATGAATACCTGAGTATATAGTTTGTTGTTAGATTATGCATGGCTGACTTTTACTGGAAGAAACTAATTAAAGTTTATCATTTTCCTGTTTTCCAAGATAAAAACTCAATTTTTGTGGCAGGTACTGAGTAAGGTAATCTGTCTTCAGCCAACAAGACTAATCTATGTCTTAATACTAGATCTATTCATTTAGCACGCATTTATTAATGAAGAACCGGTTTCGGTGAAATAAAAATCTGGAAGATATGGAAATTAACAAGGTTGCTGTTAGAGGGGATCATACATCATTGATATTGATAAAACTAATACTTTTCTCAGTGACCTTGTTGATAGTGCATAACTTGTGTCTTACTTGTGCATGGTCACGGTCAGTTGCACTTCAGAAAAGTGAACTATATTGTAATTCTAAGAAAACATTATTTGTATGCCATAATTGAGCACTACGTAAGAGATCAAGAGATGATTATTCCGAAATGCATTTATGGATGTAATCTTTTTAGATTGGCAATACCTTGGAAATTCATTCAAGCTTCAACTGTGATATATAAAGATGAGTTCTTAGGGGAAAGTTTCCAGAAAATATTCAGAAAATAGAAGCAGAACAACGTAGACGAATCCACACAGAGAAAAATGTACAAAGTCGTATTGATTGTTGGTTTTGCTGCATTTCTGGGTCTAGCATCCTCTCAATCCCTACTCGTATATCAAACTGAAGCAGTAAGTTCAGTTCAAGTAAGTCAAATATAAAAAATTGACCGCATTTACAATTTCTAAAGATTTTCCTAAAAAAAGAACTTGAAAGTTTGTTTGTTTTTCAAAATGTAGTCCATTAAATACTTCTGGAAGAAAGTATCATTTAAAATATTATTTATTATTGTATAAAATAGTGTCCAGGAGTATGTCCAGCTGTGTATGCCCCAGTTTGTGCTGGGTGGGGAAGATCAAATAGAGTACAAACATTTTCTAACCTCTGCATGCTTGAAAATGCCCGAAGATGCAACAGTGGCAGTAGTAAGTGATTACGGAGACCTATATTACTTAATGCATAATCAATAAATCAGATTATTTCGAATATTACTAAACTTCTTTTTTGTTGTAGGTTGGAATTGGATTTACAATGGGCCCTGCACTCAAAATTATTTGAACTATGTGTTCAGATACAGATATGTGAAATGAATTCAACGAGTTAAAATAAACGTCCTATTCACAGTAAATTAGAAGTCTTTTTTACTATTTTGACCTCATTTAGAAATATATTTTTGTCAATCTGAGACATTATTATTGTTATCTAGATATTAATTACATGAATAAAAATACCAAAAGTATCTACCGTATTGTATTCTACCGTATTTTTTTATTTTACATCAGGAACATGAAGTCATGCAATATTCACCATTTTAATATTCCAACTTTTAAAAGGAATAAAAATATTCTGGGTCATAAAAATTGGAATTTTTTCTCTAATTTAGAATTGTTATAATAACATGCCCATCAAAAATAATAAAATAAAAAATAAAATTGTCCCATTGATTGTGTGAGTGAATAAGGAAGAGAATAATTCCATTTAAAAAGGGTACAAAAGTCAAATTTTAATATTTAGGTTAATTTTTAAATGCTTAAAAATTGACAATAAAAACATTAAAAATAATTATCAAAATTCAGTTACTTTAATTCAGTTAATTTAATGCATTAATTGAAGTGGGAATTGTTTAAAACTTTCTACATTCAAATTTTTGGTTCCGAATGTTCGTCTTCATTTTCTACCAAATTGATATTTTTTACTTGAGGAGACTCATCTGTCTTGCCACCAGATTCATTTGATAAAGATTGTTTTCTTTTATAGTAGGATAGAAAATTGGCTAATTTCAATTTCTCTGGAGGTGAAGTATCAGGACAATTTTCAGTGAGATAGTCAATAATCTGTTGAGGCTTATTGACTCCCCTTTTAAGTAGAGCAATTATTTGTGTCTTCGTTTCCTTACTCATCGACCGCTGTCCAATATGAGTATGATTGTGTTCTGCATTATTCGACCATAGATTCACATGAGTGTTTCTGAAATATTGCAATTTCATCCGAAATGGACATTTCTTGCGGCCTTCGTTACACAAATAATATTCGACTTTTCCATCTACAGTCACGTTTGTGCTCTTCAAACTATATCCATTCTCCCTCATAGTTCCCTCAGCTTCTTTTGGAGACCCGAACGTTCTCAGCAATGTCCAGCCATTCGCTTTTCTCCCTTTCGAAGAAGAAATCAGCTTTGATTCGCCACCTATAATATTAAACGAAAATAAAATAATACAAAATAAAAAAAGTGTAAAATCAGGCATCATTAAATTTCGCAGTTATTTGTATATTCCATATCCAAGGTGGAATTTCTATCTAATATCTCATCTCCTCTTTCACGAGAAAAAGATTTTGGCAAGAAGAAGCTCAAGCAGAAGATTATGGACGAAAATATTAAAATTCTATGTGCTTCTAAAGTATGGATATAAATTAAATAAATTCTATTGGTGCATTAATGATTGCGGAAAATTAAAAAAAACAAAGGAATGATACAAAAACTTTTAAAAATGCATGTTTTATTTAAAAATCCCTTATTTTTTGGGAAAAATCATCAGCTGGTACAACATTTTGCAAATAGTTTTAATTTTAAAGACTCAAAGGTTCTTCTTTGGTATTTTCAAGTTTAAGGTTATCTCCTGGCTGATCGGGAAAATTTTCAGTAGCTCCAATTTCTCCAGATGAAGAATTCTTTTTGCGGTGGTACTGCAGAAAATTGATTAATTTGCCTTTCTCGGGGGCTGGGATGGTTGGGCAATTTTCATTGAAGTATTTTATGATCTGCTGAGGTTTGTTGATGCCTCTGTTCAGTAGAGAGATGATTTCGTCTTTCGTTTCTTTAGGTATAGAGCGTTGAGACCCGTGTTCGTGGTTGTGCTCTGCATCATTCGACCACAAATTCTGAGTTGTATTTCTAAAGTACTGCAGCTTGAGGCGAAACGGACATTTCTTGCGACCTTCTCTACAGTTGTAGTACTCCACTTTCCCATCCAAATTGATATTCGTGTAGAGCAAAGAATATCCTCCTTCCCTCACGCTTTCTTCTGCTTCTTTGGCATTCGTAAACGTCTTGAGTAATGTCCACGCCCATTTTATCTTCATCTTCTTAGGTCTTGAACTCCCTTTCGATGAGGAAACACGACCGGCACCTTCATTTCCATAATGAACCATCAGTAAAAATAAATACCCGAAATAATAATAGACAACAAATTATTTACTACTAGTCCCTGGTCATTAGTATTTTAGACGTAATTTTAGTCCTCTACGGAGTATTTTAAAAACAAATGCTACATAATAAAAAATGTGTGATTGGAATTTTTCAGTCAATGGAATTGATTTCTATTAGATTTCCTAGTATGCATCTATCAAATCAAGGTAACATTTTTGAAAGAAAACTGCAACCCTTCTTGGGATGTACGATATTCCTAATAAATAATTCACTATTTCCGGAAAATGAATTAAAATTATGTAATAAATATGAATTGGCTTTGGTCAATCTGATTTACAAGGAGAAATAAAAGATTAATAGAACTTAAATAATTATTTAATTCTGAAGTATCAGCTGATTTATTATGCTTGTACATTACAATCCACTACATTTCATTTTGAAGTTGTCTATCTCCATTTATATGTATAATTTGTAATGTTTAGGTTTACAAAATGTCTGTTTTATGTATAAACTTGACATTTTTTGTTTCAGTAGGTGGTTCGTCTTCATCTTCTTCCAAATTAACATTTTTCGTTTCAGAAGGTTCGTCTTTCTTCCCAGATTCACTCCGTGAAGATTTTTTCTTTCTGTAGTAGGATAGAAAATTGGCTAATTTTAATTTCTCCGGAGGTGAAATATCAGGACAATTTTCAGTGAGATAGTCAAGAATCTGCTGAGGCTTTTTGATTCCTCTGTTGAGTAGAGCGATTATTTCGTTCTTCAATGCTTTACTCATCAAATCAGGTTTCAAATGGGCGTGATTGTGTTCAGCATTGTTCGTCCATAGATTCACAGCAGTGGTTCTGAAATACTGCAACTTCAATCGAAATGGACATTTCTTGCGGCCTTCGTTGCACAAGTAGTACTCCACTTTTCCATCCAGATTAATATTTGTGCTCATTAAGGTGTACCCATCTTCTCTCAACGATCTCTCAGCTTCTTGTGCAGTCGTAAACGTTTTCAGCAATGTCCAGTTCCATCTTTTCTTCCCTTGTGAAGAAGTCATCTTAGTTACGGCACCTTCATTCCCAAACAATGCACGAAGTATGAAAATATTAGAAATAATAATAATTAATGAATATCGTATACTGATCTAATTATTTAGAATAATTATTTGCCATTTCTCTATTTCCAACTCATCCCTTTTAAAATGATCTAGAAAAATAACACTTCTGTTACAAAATTGACAAAAAGTAACAAAAGGTAAATCGATATAAATCTGATATGTCTGTAATGAATTTCTATATTTTCTAGTAGAATCAGTTATTTTACCCAAACCTATCTTATAATTGTTATAATAAGACTATTATAGTTAGTGGAGTCTTAAAAACAAACAACGGTGTCAACATTTGTTTTCTGTCTCAAAATTTTAATTATATATTTGCAATCCAAATCATAAATACACAATTTTTCCAACATTATTTTCCAATATAACTACATAATAAATGCTAAATAACATATTACAAATTTACTCAGCTTAGATTAGAATACGACTGGAAGGATTAGCCTACAGTTTCATCTTTTGAAAGTATTTTAGCTTCTTTAATTTTCTTTTCTTCGCTTGAGGATGAATGTACTTGTATAAATCCTTTAGGGGTAAAGTCTTTTACAAGGTTAGAAGTTAGTATCGGACTTTCTGCAGGAATAGGAACAGCAGAAATGTTTCCCCTTGCTCGTGCTCTAATTCGCTGCATGTTTCTTCTGCACGATACTATATTCAATTTCGCAGTAGCAGTTTCACTAGCACCTGCCATCACTGTGGCAAATATTTCAGAAGGAGGAGTATCACTATTTTCTGCTTCTTGTCTCATTCTGTTAAGCAACTCTAGAATTTCTACCCTGAAACAAAAAAAATGACATTAGAAAGGTTTTAGTAGCATTAATATAAATGTAGCAGCAAATAATGCCAATATAGCCTCAAAATGGAATTCGTCAAAATACAAAAGCCTTTGGTAATTAAATGTCAACATACTTTGTGGGATTAGGAGGATGATCATGCTCACAAGTTAATTTCAAGCGTCCATCGGTGTAACAGTAAACCGCTTTCCCTTTACAATGATTTTCAGCCATTTCTCCCTTCCTTTTCTCGCAACATCGCCAATAAGAAACATTTCTAACAGTTTTGGTCTTCATATACACATATCCCTGATTTTCAAGCTTATCACCTTTAATTTATGGAGTCATTATCAGTATGATACTTATTATGACATTAAATCATAATATTATTCTAAGATTATTCTATTACCTCCCCTTTGCGTCCCAAGAAACCTTATAGGTCCATAATCTTCAATGATATCTTTTACGTTAAATAAACAAACATTTAAATAGTATATAAACACTTTAGGAACAAATTATTGACTAACATGAACAACAGATCTAATTTGACTACAGTAAAAAATAATTCCTGACCTTGGAAATTCTACTGCATATTGAATACAGTGTACAAAATTTACCACTTTTTAGCCTTTTTTACCATCACAGTGGTAAAAATGCACTTAATGGTAAAAATGCATTTAATGGTAAAAATGGTAAATTTTAGCGATTGATTAGACAGCTGAGTACAGATATACTAGACTTCCTAAAATGTAAGTTTTAAAATTTTATTTTCTATGAAATATTTCCAATTAGCCCCTTAATCAATTAAATTAATTATATTTATTTGATTGTACACCAAAAGTTATAAAAAAATGAAGAAAGAAAGATTGTATTTGGTATCGCCCATTTAAAATTGATGCTAATTTAATTGCAATTAATTTCTCAATCGGCAAGGGTTGTTAGCTCCCCCATTTGTTGAATTCTACTCTGATTGATGAACACTTATCAATTTGTGACAACAATGATCATCTGCTAAGCTATTTCATACTTTGGCACCGAATTTTATTCAAAATTCAAACAGGAAATTTAAATGAAACTATTTTTTACCATTTATACCATTTATACCACTTACCACTGCTTTTTAGGTAGTGGTATTTAACGTTAAATACCATTAAAAACCACTTACCACTGGTAAGTGGTAAATGGTATTTTGTACACTGATTGAATATCCTATTCATTCAGTCTAAATTCTAATGCTATTAATCATGGGAATTCTATGTCAATAAAATTAATAAATGTCGACTGTCTCAGTAATTATTGTACCCAATCAAAAAGTCCTAGAGTAAAACATTTAAATCAAACATTGTAAAACTATGGTAGAATTTGAGTATTTTCAGAATTCCCCGCCGTATCTGGCAGTATATTTTCTTCCATTTTAACAGTTTCACTTTGAGCAGTTGGCTTTTTAGACTTGGCTTGCTTAAGTTGTCTGAATCGTCTCATATTTCTTTTGCACATGTTTTCAGAGACATTGGCGACAGCTAGATCTGAGGCTCCTTCCATGACCATAGTAAAAATGAGTGCTGCTGATATGTCTGTCGTTTCAGCTAGCTCCTTCATCCTTCGCATCAACTCTATGATTTCCAAGCTACAAATCAAAAGGTTTTAGTAATTTTCTTACGTACAATTTCCAAAAAATAATAACTAAAGGCATACCGAGCAGGTTCTGGAGGATGGCTGTGATCAGCAGTGACAACAAATGCATGAGTTTCTCTGTTGAAATTTGCTCTTGCTTTGCATTTGGTTCGTCTTTCACAACTCAGGTATAAGACATTCTTTTCCTCACTTCGTCTGTTGTACAAATATCCACCGCTTTCGAATTTTTCATTTCCTTTGAGTGACTCCAGGATTTGAACTGGAATGGGTGGTGCATTATCTTTCGGTAACTTACATCGTGAACCGCGATTAACTAAGTCAGTGAAAACAAACTGTCAATTTTGGGTTACTTAAAATCTAGAGCTATTTAATTGATATGGTGCAACACAAAAAATGCTCGTTAAATATCTGTAAACAGATGTTTATTCGTCATAACAAGTAACATTTCATTGGTAAATTAATTATGTCGAATCCGCACGTAAGCAACTCTAAAGTATCACGAATACTATTTAATTGTTAATAAATAATTGTAATGCAAGCGATTTTCTAACATATATATCGTTCTAAATAATTTTTCAATGTACCTATAAATAATAAACTATTATATTGTGCTGAATTATGCGAATAATAACTATATAGGCTTCACTGGGTATTTCCATCGATCAGCTGATCTACAGAATTTAGTGACTATTGTGACGTCAGAGTTAAATCTAGAGTAGAGAGAGCACCCAAATTTGTTTCTGTTGAGTCTGAAATGTGAATTAAGTCTTCTAGCATGTGCGCTGCATTTTCAGTTTCATCGACAATTTGTTCTTCCCCGAAATGAGGTTTTATTTGTGCTGATGATTCATTTCCTTCTGTATTATCAGATTTTGGTTTTCGAGACTGTTTATTAGAATGAATGCCATGTCTTTCCTTAAATCTGGCCAACCAGCCATTTGTAGCTGTCCATTGTCCGTCTGGATTCAATTGCTTGTAAATCTCGTCAGCCTTCGTTTGTAACATGGCACTGGTCACTTCTTGTTTCTCCAGAGATACATTCGTCAGCCATTCATACAAAGCTTTGTCTACTTGTGGCTGTGAGCCAGTTTTCAACCGCTTCCGGGCATTTTGGCCTGAACAAACTGCATCTTCGATATTGTGCTTGGAATTCTTTATTCTACTGACTATAGAAGGTGATAGTTTGTACAGTTTACTCACTTCACTAGCCTTTTTAACACTTAACTGCTGGAGAATTTCCAGTTTTTTCTCGTAAGTTAAAACATTTCTCCGCATTTTTACGCCTTGTTGTTTGGCGCGACTAATGGTAATAAGCCCTGTGGACAACAAACGAAAAGTAAATGAACTACTTAAAGATACATTTGCAAATCAGCTTCCAAGATGTGTACATCTCTATGCAAATGCAACAAGAATGTATTCTACCTAAGCCTAAACATAAAAAAATGCTTAAAATTTTGTATACACATGTTTATCAATTGAATGCCCTTAATTTTATTATACTTGCTTACATTAATTATTCTCCAGTGCAAACTTAGAGTACCTACGTGCGGATTTGATCATAGTATAATATATAATTATAAAATATTATCAATATATATTTAATTAAAACCTATTTAATTGATTTTTGAAATAATACCTAACCCTAAAATTAAACTGGTCTCATTATACGAGTAATTGTACCTAAACGATCCATCCATTTAAACCAATAGATACAAACAGCTATTTTTATAACAAAATTTTATTTCTATCTATCTGGGACAAATTAGGTAGAGTGGGACCAATTAGTTCAGCATCTGATGTAGAAGGTGTTGTTATATTTGACTCTGGTATAATTTTTTCTGTTTTTGGTGACTTTTTTGGCAAACGTGGTGGTTTGCTTTTTCCTCCTATGCCCTTTGACTTCCTAAAGTTCAGTATGTTTCGTTTGCACGATTCTTCAGATAAGCTGCCTTTGGCCACATCACTAGCTCCAATCATAACTCTAGCAAATATATCTCCAGGCTTATCTTCACTAATTTCTGCTGCTACACGCATTTGATACAACAACTTCAAAATTTCGAATCTAGTATAAGAAATATATTAATTAGAATAATTAATTCCATTTAAATTAAATTAAATTATTTTTAATTGTTTAAAATTGGTACCTTCCGGGATCTGGTGCATGACTATGTTCCTGAGTCTTGACAAAGCCGTCATTTCTGTTATACGTTCCTCTACCTCTGCATTTATCTCGTTTTTCACAAGACCAGAAGGACATAGACAAGGAATCATTCTTCGTAAAAACATGGCAGTACAGATAATTTTCGCATTCTAATTTTTGCTTTCCACGTTGTGATTCAACAAACTGGGCGACTTTTCCTTTAGGTGATAGATCTGCAGCTACTACAGCTGATTTATAATTAATTCAGATAATTAGTTCCATAGATATTAACAATGTAATCCTGCTTTGCTTTACTATCCGCCTAGCTTACTACTTTGGAGGATTACCATTGTATGTTTTCCTATTCAAAGCTATATTTTCTTCTATTGGTCTATGTAATTGTACCAAAAAATTAACTTCGATGTTAATTTATATAAAATAAATAGGAAACAATAATTAGAGCCTAATTATAAATGAAAATCATATTCAACTAGTTTGATGCGCAGTTGTTACCTATTAGTATGCATGGCAAAATAAATCCTACCAAATGTAGATCTAACGCTTCAAAACTAAATAATTTAACTGCTTTAAAGTTAAAGAGCATTAAACTATTGGTTGAAGTTTATCTGTATCTTTTTTCTTATTTCGTATCCTTCTTATATTTCGTTTGCAACCATCTTCAGAAAATCTTGGAAGGACGTCTGCACTTGCTTCAGCCATTACTGATGCAAATATACTTGCAGGCGTATTGTCTGAATTTTCCGCTTCCATTCGCATTTTTTTCAACAATTCCAAAATCTCCAACCTGTCAAAAGAAAATGAATTTATTATTAGAGCTAGAAAGATAATTAGGCAATAAATTCTTTTACTTGTAATTTAGAATAAAGAATAGTTAAGAATTGTCTTTATTGTCTTACCTGTGAGGATCTGGTGGATGATTGTGTTCACATTTGACTCGAAGACCTGTGTCCCTTAATATTGCTCTTCCTTTACATTTTTTATTGCCTTTTTCACAACGCCAATGTGATACGCCATTTTTCTCGGGTTTTATTTTGTAATAGAAAAACCCTGAACTTTCAATTTTATCCTTGCCTCTTCTCGTCTCCAAAACGCGAACGGGTTCTCCGTCCTCGTATTCAATTTCTTTATCATAAGCAACATACACAGGATTCATAATGGAAAAACCGCTTTGCAAAGTGTGCACATTAATGATCACAAAACGAACTTTTATGCCTAATATGACATGCTAAACGTATCCTTCCATAATACCTCCACAGGGTAATTACTGACTAATTACATGATCAAATGGATTCTAAGATGGTTAAAGGCATAAGTAATATACCCTGCTAAAGTATTATTATGTCTATTTGGAATTTCAACCATTTTGGTTATGCATATTGAAAATCACCATAAACTTTTTTCAATTATTTACCATACAGCTAAACGTGAGTAGTTCCATTACATTAGAATATTATTTTACACAGGCTAAACTTAAATTGGTCACAGTAATTGCACCATGAACATTTTATTTTTCTCTTTTATGTAATTAACAACGTAGCAATTCAAAATTCAAATAGTAATTATTAGATTTTAAATTAATTGTCTATAAATTAAGAACTGATAACATTAAAAATTATTCGGCATTTTGAAAAACGGAAATAATTTAAAATCCACAAAAGATAAAAATGAACTACAAAGTTACTACTCTAATATTCCTCCCTACTTAGAAACAACATTATTACTATTCCTAATTTCTACTTAGGGAAGCATATTTAGAAAATCAAATTAAGCTTAGTTCAGAAGCAACAATGTTTGCAATAATTAAATTACATCACAATCTAATGACACTTGGTACAATGCTAACAATCGTATGAACACAGTTTTAAGACGAAATCAGCTGATAGCAAAGATTCTTAATAATTACAGCACAACATTTAGATTTTGTTCGGTTTCAATTCTATCTCCTGAGCCTGAGACATTCATTTTACTGGCTTTACGTACATAGGAAATCTGTCTTTTCCATGATTTAGTACATATTACAGCAGCTGCTTGTTCACTGGCTTGCTGCATCACAAACTTAAATATCTCTTTGGACGACTTATTTGTTTGTTCTGCCTCAACCCGCATTTTTCTCATTAATTCCAAAACTTCATATCTAAAAATGTAACAAATTATTTTTATTATTTGAAGATATTCAAATTTTAAGGAAGATAATGATAAATATATGGATCTTGGACATTCTAACAAAATATAGTTAAACTAACCTGCAATTATCTGGAGGATGATTATGCACTTGTTTTACTTCAAATACTTTCCCCTCTCTGTAAACAGCTTTTGCGTCACAAAATTTTGTTTTTCCTCGTCTCTCACACCGCCAGTAGGAATCTCCTTTTAAAGCTTTTGTCATACAGTAGAGGTAACCTCCATACTCAATCTTTTCTTTTCCTTTTTGAGACTCAACGTAGCGAACTGCCTCAGTCCCTAGTACTGTTTTCTTTTCTTTCGCTTAATTCATAAAAAAGTATCTCTATCAAAGACTGCACAAGAGATACATTCTATTTCAAAAATATTTCCAATGTTGTCCTAAATATCTAATGCCATTTAGTATGCTGCACTAAAATCTAACGAAGAACTGTCTAATCAATATTAAATAATGTAAACAACCATCGCGTAATTACTAATACATTATAATATGAATTTTTGAAGTCAAAATTGCTTGAATATTGTGAATTAGGATTTTTTGGTGGTTCAGGATATCTTTTCACTTTTGATTTTCGTTGTGGATGAGTTTTTGTTGTTTTTCTCTGAATGTTTTCAAGACTGAGTTCAGTTGACTAGTAGTTGGAAGGTCAAATTGTTCTTGTTCTAAAACTTGCATGATCTTCATAGGTTTGTAGTGTAATTGAAGCAATTCGAAAATTCTCTGTTTGATAGGAGGAGGGAGCCCCTTTTCAACATGATTACAATGATCCATGGCGTTTGTGTATAAACCAACTTCCGTACGATTTTTGTAGAAGAAAAGATACACTTTGGCAGGACAGCGTCTTTGGCAGTAATAAAATGTCTTTTTCCCTTTCTTCTGAAATTTTGTGCCGTGAACCTTCCACCCTTCATCCACTAAGCTCTTTCTCGCAACTTCTTCATTTTCAAAGTTCTTCACGAAATCCCATAGCACGCTGGGACCGCGGGTAATTTTAGTCCGCGACTCTTTCTGACCTTCGCTTCGATGTCCTATCTTTTTTTTGCTATTATTCCTCACATCACCTACATTAGTTAAGAACCATAATAAAAATTATGCGCTAACAGATGCTCGCGTTAAATGTCCAATATTTATTTACTTTTTAAAATATATAAAAAAGGGAGCACAAAGAATTACTGAAAATTCAATCTTTTGACAAGTTCTAACATTATCAAACTTAGTTTTCTCCTCAGTCTCGTTTGAATTTAAATGTAATATTTCCAATTCTCCTATTCTTCAATTTAATACTAAGCCTTTTGACTTTACTAAACTACGTATATTTGTTTTTATGAATAAAAACTAGTCCAACACAAGTTAAAAAATTCAAAAACAAAAACCGTGACAGAAAGAAAACGGTAATATTTATTAAGCTTAACAGCTGATTGTAAATATTATTAGCATATTGTAGTTTTGATCTGAATTATTAATATTCACCAGTCCAATACTGTCTTTAATTAATTTTATGTTACAGATTTTAATTGTGGCATTTTAATTTCATCCACTTGGAAATACAATTCTTTTCTAAAGGGGAACTAACCACTGCAGTGACAGTTAATAAAATTTATTCTAAGTCTCACTTAAGGAGTAGGCAAGTGATAGCATAGTACACTAGTAAGAAGTAAATAAGGTTATTTCGCTCAAATAAATTAGCAGTTTGAAATATTGTATACTACTCTGACAAAATGTATAAAAATGACTATTAATTACAACGTCTTAGAACAAGGACTTTTTCTTAGAGCCTGTTTTTTCTAGTGATATCTCCGGATGCTTATTTCGCATATGTTTGAGAACAGTAGATGTACTGGAAATGGCTGCATTAGACCAACTGGAATGAAATATTATATTTTAAATGACATATTTTGAAGCCTTTGCTAGAATATCATTAAAAGTAATTTGAAACCCTAAGAAATGTGGGACTATTTCATGTTGCAACTACCTGCAATATTTGCACTGAACACGATTTCCAATTATTGGATTGAGATGCAGGTGGATAGCCGATCTTTTCTTCCGAGTCCTTTTAGGAACACTTGCACTTGTACTCCCTTCAACTGCAACTATAGCGTTTGAAGATCCTGCAACTACTGTCTCGATAGTCTCGAATGTGATGTAGCCACCACCCCAGCTTTCTATACTCACTGTTACAAATAAAAATCAGAATAACTATAAGCATAATCCATAATCTACCCGTATGTACAGGTATCTAACACATTCAATATCCAGAAAACCATCACTACTATAATCATAGTGCGAATGGAATAGAAATAGAATCATAGCACGGCCTTATGTATAAAACCCTTCTTTTGAATTCTCAGCTGTTTGTCAATGAATAGCCTCTAAAACTGCTAAATATTTTTGATAATAAATATTACTATCCAAGAAAACATGAATCTAAGAAAACTTTTGATTCGTAATTCCTTAAGAAGAGCGAAATATTAACTTTATTAACTGTTACGAATAGAATACCTTTCGGACAAGAAAACTGACTTCATCTATAATAATGCCAACCACCTAAGATACGGAAATATTGCTTGAAGTTCCCTACTCACATACTTTTGAACTCAGAGTAATTATTTAAAACGAGTTAGCTAAGGTTAACTACATGGGGACTTAATTAAATTATCGTGATTTACTAGGGACACTAGGTAGTGCCCCAAACGATTTTCTTGCAATATTTTGGAAACGCTTTGCTGATTGAGAGTTACAACAGCAACATAAAAATGCAATTGGTTTTAATCTTCATAGTCGCTGTAAGTAAAATTGTTGTCACTTGTTAATAATTTGAAAGAGTCACAAATTCTGTTATTGCTTCAGCGTTTGTCCATTGAAATCTCCGGATGTTTATTTCGAATATGTTTGCAGACATTAGATGTACTGGTAGTTTTCGAAAAGGACAAACTGGAAAGAAATATTTTAAATTGAGATATTTTGAAGCATTATATAAATAAAGGAGGACTATCAATTCAGTTTCAAATATAGAGTAAACAGATTTTTATATTGCTTTTACCTGCAATAATTACAATAAACACGATTGCCAACTGGAGTGACGTGCCTGTGTACAACTGCTGTTTTCTTCCGAGTCCTTTTAACAACACTCATTTCAACTACAATATTTGAAGGTCCTGCAACTATTGTCTGTGCCTCGTTTGTGATGTAGCCATAGTCATCGTCATCGTATTCTAAGCCCATTGTTACAAATAAAAGTCAATTTTTGTAAAATTGATTTACCTACATATATATAACCCATATTCTACTCTGCCTAAGACTAAGCAAGGAAACAACTAATACACAATCACAACACGATTATAATATGGTCATTATAATGTTTGACAGTTAAAAACTTATTTAGTTTGAATCTCCTATCCCATTCTTAAAGGAAACTAAGTAAATTTTGCCACTGATCTAGTTTCTAAATTATGATTATTGTTGATACAGGCGATAGTACAAAAAAACCAGAAAATAATTTAGGAAATTATCGGAATCTTTCTAAGAATGTTGAACAAAGCTTCTAAATAAAACTTCTACCATTTTCATAAGATTGAAACACCGAAGCCTAAGTTTTGACGCAATAATTACGGAAAAATTGACCTCATTGATAACTGCCTTCGCAAATATTATTGAACCAAGACTAATCTTGTTTATAATTTAAAATAGGTTAAAGATGTGGAGTTATTTTACAGGTACACTTGCTGCTTAATAAATTTCTTTTTCTTGGAGAGGACTAGTCTTGATTTTGCTATAAGCTGTACGCTATCGATTTGTTTTTCATGTTTTGAAACTTCATTTTCTTAAATGCTTGAGTGAGAGGAACGAGGTATATTGATTTTCATTTTGCTAATTCACTGCGAATTAAGATACTGTCACTTGAAAATTTTGTTGTATAAGTTGACCAACTCGGACGAATTACAAGCTCCATGAAGCGGATATTCATGATTGCTGTGATCAAAGTTATTTGAAAATAATTCAACTTCCACTTCGTTTTTGAAAGTCAACAAGTACAATTTTGCTGGACATGACTTTTGGCAATGATAATAGATTCTTTTGGCATTGTTAGCTTTAATCTCTCTTGTGTAGTCAACTTTCCATCCTGCCAGAGATAACTTTTCTTTCGCACTTTTTTCATTATCCAATTTGGTAGCAAAATAATACTTGGTCCGCTCTTTTCTTTTTCGTACTATTGTCACTGTAACAAATCCAAAACACAAACCATTGATATACAATACATAAATATATTGAAATTATTTTCTACTTATGTTTTTAAATTAAAATTACCTGTTGTTTATTTTCCGAAATTCACAAAATTTTGACTTTTGTCGATGTCTTGAACGTCAGATGTAAATCAAACTCAAAGGACAATAAAAATGTTTCGACTTCCGATCACAATTTACAAAATATCTGTAGACTTTTCTCGGGAAGTAGTTAATTTTACAAACTAATCAGTAATGCCAGAAAAGTCGAAAACGAGGTCTAATATAATTTTTCTTAGATGAAATATTATTCAAATAAGCAGTTTTCATTTGGATGAAAAAATAGTAATTGAATGGACTCCACTAAATATGCAAAGATGAACCTTCTCTCAAATAATCAGTGGCGGAAATGTTTGATGATGTAGTTATCTATTCAAACTAATCTCAAAGCCAATCAACGAATTCAGATCTAAAAGTACAGGAGGACCATCATATACCAAATAGCAGTACAACTGACATCTATTAATTGTATATAAGATACCAAAAGCATTACCACTAGGAGAATGAAATACTATTTAAATAAAAAATTACACCTTCAACTAATTTAATATTTAATGCAACACTATCATTGTATTTTCAGCTTTGACGTGGCAAAATTCAATTTAAACGGATATCTAAGATGGATTCACCCCCTTTTTGTCAACACTAAAATGTCAACAGAGCCAAAAAAATCAAAAAACCTTTTTGTCAACACCGCTTTCTTTTTTGTCAACACCACTTTCTTTTTTGTCAACAGCAATGTCCCTTTTTGTCAACACCACTTCTATAGAGGTTTATTTCTGGCATATTAAATAAATAGTCAAATAAATATGAGGTAATCAATCAGATAAGCACTTGGAAAATGTTCTGTTCATAATAAATAGTTAAATAACCAGATGAGATAATAACAAGACTGTAAGAACGTAATTGTACGTACCTATCATTAGCTAAATTCAAGGGAGATAGCGGTGTATTTTTTTAAGTCCCGTATTGATCCATACAGAGAAAGACATTTTAGATCAGTTTTGTATAATCTTTTTTAACATTTTTGAATAATACTGTGGAGTTTCAAGATTATTTTTGTTAGGAAAAGTGTTTTGTACATAGATGCGGATTAATATAGTCTCGGTTAGGTGCTGCTCTGTTTAAACCAGGAACTTTACTCCATAAACTTGCATCTGCTAGGCCGAGTGGCAAGGGTAGTGAGTAGCTTAGTTAAAACTATACATCTTGTCTCATAATGTACAACTTAAATTGGAAGTTGTGCTACATATATAGACAATCTGTTGACAAAAAGGGTGTTACGTGTTGACAAAAAGGGATCTCAAAAATAATTTGTTGACAAAAAGGTGTTGACTAAAAGGTGTTGACAAATAGGGGTCCTTCCCTAAGATGGACCAAAAACTTCAAAATTCTACAGTTAATACACACAGTACATTTAAAGTAACAACTAGCTAAAAATGCGTCAGTCGATAAAAAATAGATGCATTATAAAATTATGAACGGCATAATGTTCTCAATTTTTTAATCTAAATTGCTGATTTTACAAGAATGCATAGTGAATATAGAAAATTATTGATACAACAGACAGACTAACTTTTTTTTGAATTTTTGTATTTGCATCGGACTAGTTGTTTCATTTAATCGCGAAACTATCCCATTAGGAAAAACAATTATTTTGGATTTTTGAATGGCAGCTAAAAATACATTTTTGATTAGGTACAATTACTGAGACCAATTTTTCGTAGTAGAGATTCCTTATAAACTGCATCAATACAACAGATGTTCTGTAAAACTACCCTAGCTCACCAAATGGTATTCATTTTTAATTAAGCTATATATAAAGAGCATTTTTCTTAATGCTCAGAAGAGTTGCCTATTTTTACTAACTGTTACTATTTGATAGATGTACGCATCCTGTCTGATTGTGTTGCTGGCTATGCTAGTAATATTATAAAACATTTTGAATACGGGGCTCACCTTTCTCTTGAGATGGGCGCTGTCCTTCTGTTTCTGCTGAGGGTAAGAAATCAGGATCCTTTTCTATTGAGTCATTGGGGTCTTCGTCATCGTCACTTTTGTCGTTTAAGAAATCATCATTTCCGTCTGAGTCATCATAGTCTCTTTGTATAGTTTCATCCTCTGTGGATGTTTTAAATGTTTTCAATCGAAATTAATTATTATACATTTAAATATTTACATCATACATTTATTTAGGGATTTTAATCTAATTTATAGCTTACTAGGAATTAACAGTTGATCGCTGTCGCTTATTTGAATATCTTTTGGTTCGATTTGAATACCAATACTTAATGGATCGATGTCCATTCCAGAATCATGTGTGAGATGATGTGTGCCAGTCTTTTCAGTTTTTTGCATTTTATCGCTTCGCCCGCCCATTTCACTACCACTTGTGCTAGCTGTATTACCAGCTTTCCTTCCTTTCATTATTCAAAAATTAAACGAAAAAATTAATATAAACGTTAAGTTTTATTCTATTAATATATATAACAGTAAATATGACCCTAATCCGTAAACATCACCTACTTTTTCGTCCTCGGCGTGTACGGGATGAAATATTTGCTCCTTCAACTGTTTGTTCTGACGAAGTGTGTGGAACAGATGGACCGGCAACTGGCGAGCCTGGTTTTGAATAGCCACTCGGACCAAGAACTTCTCCTACGAATGATAAAATAAAGAAGGCATTAAAAAATAATATCAAAACAATTAAGACATTTTTATATCTAGCTACATTATTATTGTCTTTCTTACCAAATCTTTCCGCAATAAAATCTTCAAGAAGATATACTCGAGTGGTCAATCTCCAAACAGCATCTTTCAGAGAATCCACTTCTACGTCCGAATCAAAGTCGATATTTCGATTTCGTTCCATATTTAATTTTGATAGACACTTATAGAATGTAGAAATACTTAAAAAAACTACCAAACTGTATATATTTATTTCTTATTTCTTCAGCTGTTTGTTTTGTGACGTTACTACACGTCTTACTTTAAAAACCTGACTGTAAACAGGTAATTCAGCTGGGGTGGTGGGCTCACAGGTGACTGATTGTGATCACTGCGGTCAAAATTCTCGTCAAAGACGGCTTCAAAATTCTTGACGACTTAACGATGTCAAAATAAATTATTTATGGTGCTGGCAGACGCTAATTTAAATGATTGACTGAATGGGCGGCTTTAACTTCCAGAGTTTTATGGAGCACAAAGATGTCGCGGCTGGCTTCACCTACGTCCATGCAATTAGTTACTCGTCTGGACTTGTATTGAGATGAGTATCGGTGTGGTGTGCGGTGGTGACTGTAACTGTCAGTTTGTGTGTGTGAGAGAGAGTTGAGACGTTGAGAGTTGAATTGAGACGAGACTGAGTATGAGACTTTTTGAGAGTACGACTACGACGGATTACAAATTGAGACAACTGACAAACTGGAACTAAAAAAACAGATTGTCCCGACATGAGACCATGAGAGTTCAAGTCTGACTGAGTATAGTGATAGTATTATGTGATACGTTGTTGTATAGTCATTTAGTCATCCTTCTTATTTGTTCTGAATACTGATTAGAGTATGAGAGAAAGGGAGGATGAGAAATGAGAATGATGAGATTTTAATCGATGTAAGGGTACAAAAAAGGACATTTTTTACCTTTTTTAGGAATAAGTTTTTAAAAAACCAGACCATTTGATTTTTCAATTGATGTAGCAATGTGCCCCATTTATATGTACTTTACATGTAAATAATAAAAACAAAAAAGGACTGATTGTTTTTAATAAAGTTGAGCTGTTTTGCTTGTTTTGTAAAAAAGGAGTGCTTTTTTACTCCCTGTAGGCTATATATCTTGCTGCCCGTTGTAGATAAAAAATGGATCAACTTTTCCGGCTCTCCATTGTCGAATTAGAGGCAATATCGTGTAATTTTATATTTGATGCTGAAGTAAATGTGTCTGTAGAACTTCTTTATATTAATCACAATTGAGCTAAGGTAATAATAACGTAACTTGTTTAATTACAATTGCTTTATAATATTATTTGTCATCCAATCAATCAAATATGATAATGATCCATTTATCCGAACTATTTATCAACCTAAATGATATAGGTGCATATATATACTGCTTATTTGTTTTAGGATGAGAATGAATTGGTATGTACGAAATCTTATCACTAATTATCGTAATCTCGAGTTTATGCAATTGTTAACATAAACTTTAAATAAACTATATGCACTTGAAAATACTTCAAATGATGTTTAAGTTTGGTTTCATTTAGTGCTTTGCACAGTTTTATTGGGTTAGCTCTACTGTGTCAAACCAAGCATAGATAACTGATCAAAATGGATTTTAGAATTACATATCTTTTAGTAGTGCTTATTGCATCTGTTTTAATATTAGCTGGTGAAACGAAGGCTCAGTCAAACAATACATTTTTAAACCCTATCATGGACCAGATTTCTCCAGATCCACAAATTCTATACCACGATAATTTCTACTACATGATTCTGTCGGTGGAAGAACGGGATATGGTTATTTACAAAAGTCCTATTTTGACAGATTTTAGAAATGTAACTTCTAATGTTATTTATCATCCAAATTCAAGCTACGATGCTTGTTGGGCTCCAGAACTTCATAATATTGATGGACAAGTTTACGCTTATTTTTCCATGCACTTAATTGGCGAAAATGACCACCGAATGTGGGTTACCAAAGCTCTTGACGTCCAAAACCTCATGGGAAATTGGAGCACGCCAGTCCAGTAATAATTTTTACATTTAATTGCAATTAAATCCCACAATTTAGCGTATTCAGACATGGCATTAATTTCTTATTTCCAGGATTTCTTCTTGAAAAATGAAATATTTGAAATAAATAAAATAAATACAATGCACATATGTACACGCATGCGCAGTTAAATTATTTCAAGTGAAATTTATTGAAATATTTGAAATAAATGCCATGTACACTATTTATTTCAACTATTTATTTCAAGGAAAGTAGGAGTGAAATATTTCGCGAAATATTTTAAAAATTTCACCTACCTATTTCCACGAAATATTTAAAGTGCCCTGTCTGGGCCTATTTAATTTTTTGAATAGCATAGATATCTAATTTATTTTGAATTCTTGCACAGATTAATGCAAGATGAAGCAGAAGACCAAAATGACGGTACAGTTTTCAAACACCCTTCAGGCCAAATGTATTTTGTGTGGACAAGTCTAAGACCAGGGACACATCCGTCGAGTATGTACATAGCTCCGATGTTTGATGCTTACACTGTACTCCATCCCCGAGTTCTTCTGCGTGTTCCTGCCTTGCAAGATTGGGATTGTTTAGATGCCTGTTTAAATGAAGGGGCCTACATGCTTGTCAGTCCTAATAATATTTCTCATTTGGTTTTCTCTGGATCCGGATCTGGGAGTCTTCATTATTCTCTTGGAATAATGAGTATTCCACCAAATTTAGACCCTTTGGTTGTTGAAAATTGGAGCAATGTGACCGGTCGAGTCTTTCACACAGATGATCAAGAGGATGTTTACGGACCTGGCCATGCTGCTTTCACAACTTCTCCAGGTAACATATATTTCGGATTTTATTTATGAAAATTTATGAAAAATGTGAATTAACTTTCTGAATTTTAGATGGAAGTGAAGTCTGGATGTCTTATCATGCTCAGAGGGAGTGCACTCCAAACAACCGACAAAGGTAACGATATTAAATTCAATGTCTGTACGTGGTAACTCTTTGCATTTGTATAAAAAATTAAAGCTCAGGCTGTATTAAATTAAAAAAGGAATCAAACTATCAATATTATAATTAATTTAGTGCTGGAAAAATAATTTAGACTATTGACTACTAAAAATAAAGAGCTGTTTAAGCTATTTGTTTTGTGGGTTTGTTGTTTGCAAACGATAAAGTTAAACAATTTGATGTAACAGAAATGCTGTTTTAACTACATTCGATTTACTGATCGCTTTAAAAAAATTTTTACAAATTCTGCAAGCAAAATGGTTTCATTGACCCACATCTAAAAAATGTTGACACTATTTAAAGTCAGCTGTTTAATATCTGCTCCAATTCACATAAAAATGGTTTTGTTGATTAGAATCGCCTACCTGGAAAAGATAGAATGGGATTTGCAAGGGTACCCCATATTTCCGAGACCACATGGCCACAGAACCCCACAGCCTATTCCTAGTGGACAACGTTCCACTTAAAAAGCGACAAGATCACGTCACTTTTATCATTTTCGCTGATTGACATCTCTCAACTATATATAACAAGGCTACATCATCAAAGCAGAAGCAGCAAAAGTTATTTTTATGCTATTTTATGATTAAAACATTGAGATGAATGTACACCTAATTGCAAAACCTTAGGTACATGTGTCTTTATGCATTTGTGAACTGTTATAATAAATACTGTTGTACTTATATTGACCAAAATAAAAAAGAGATTAAAAAATTCTGTCTCTAAATAAAATACGAATTTGGATTGGTTGAATGATCTAAGGTTAATTATAAGAATCTGTGTGTTTAATTATATGCAATTTGCTCAACTGTGACAATGTTAATTAACACAACTGTTTGTAAGCAAAAAGTATGAAAATAAAAACATTGCCACAGTTCAAGTTCACTAACTTTCTAACATAACAATGTGCACTAATTGTTTAGGCTTAAGAATCGAATTTTACTTTTCAAGCCAAAAGCGTATGTATTTAGGTATTTATACTAGGCAATTATACTACTCATACGTTTAAATCTATATCAAAGTATTTTGTATTACGTACAAACAGATAACTATAGGATATGTATGCTATTAATTTTTAAATGGAATTCATATTCATATTCTATGACATGACTCATCGCATGAGGAGATCATTCCCTATGTTTCTGTGTACTAATTCAAATGTGTTCCAATCTTCATCCTCAATTTGTAAGTCCAAAACTTGGTTGAAGTAAGGCAGTGGTTGCACAAATACCTATAGACCCGTCATAAAATAATTAGACGAAAAAAGTCCTGTCGCCTCACGCTCCATTTTGAACTTGGCAAAATTGAGGCAATGGATTTTTTTTCGTCCAAGTTTAAAAAACTGATCTGTATAAATATTAGTGTTTTATTTAGGTTAGGTTAGGCCCCACGAAAGCGGGTCCTGGTAGGTATGAGTTTCATGGCGCGATTTTTAAATTGTCCAACCACTTTAATCTCCAGTCTTACTTTAATCCAAAACTTAATTATTGTGACATTTTTTATTTTCAACACCTAAGCCTGTAATGAATAAGCCAAAGGGTTAGATCCAAGCACCTGAAAATCTGATTGAAAAACTCATATCAAAACAAAAACGTATTTTATAAGCTCGTTCGACGAAGCAAGCTTATAAAATCGCACAGTTCGTTTTGCAAAATCGATATATATTTATGGCTTAAAAATCTCTTGATTGTTTCCTAAAATTTAAAAAGGAGAGCGATATAAGTCTACATATAAAGTTGGGCAAATATATCCAAACTTTGACTATTATCGACAATTAAGTCATGATGAGTGCATAAAATGTAGTACCTACTTATAACTAGCATTAAATGTTAAAATCAGTGTTAGAGATGGTATTTGACATTGAAATTGTTTTTGCTGCACTGAGTGGCCGTAGACAAAGAGGAATATGATATAAATAACTCCTGGGATTGCAGTATAAAAATAAGTAAATGGTATAGATAAGTATTTCTTTGAACATGTAAGATATGATGTAGTTGGTGGGTGGTGCAGAAACATAATCAACAAGGGAAACTAACTGATAGTTGCACAGATGCTTATACAAGTCATGCACGTACTACATCTAAGACATCTTTATCCAATGTTCATCTCATTAACTTTTATGTTGTGAATAACCTAGGAAATGGGCTTACACATTTAATGGGTTCCCTGCTGACTGCATACAACTTAACTGCTATTGCCGGCTTTATACAAAGTTTATACACTCCAAGATTTACGAACTCCAGCAAATAAGTTAGAGATTTGGTACTGACTTTAAAAAAATATATCAATTGTACTTTAATCGGATTGCGATCCTAATCGAAATATTTTACAATCTGTTATTATAATAATTATGGATTAGGCAAAGTAATTCAAAGTATAGTAAATGATGACTACCTGTAAGCTTCAAACAGTTTTCATTGACTGATTTCGTATATGAATGGATTATGACAATGGTCTTGCACTTACTCTGTGAAACAAACCAAGTCTTCCAATTAGATACAATATAAACTAAAATCATGAATAGGGAATCCATCACAGAGTCTAAATCTAAATACAAGTCAAATTAATCATCATAATATTATTACCTATACATTTCAAACTTTCAGACTATGATACAGTTTTATATTTAATTATATGCCTAATTTAATGGAACATATTTCAAAGTACTTGTGTAATAAAATATTTTTCTTGCGTTAAGTTGTAAAGGTGAAGGTGATTATATTCGGCGCTTTATTATTTATTATACTTTATTGCTTTGCATAAAAAGCATAATTATAAAGTGGGAAAACTCCTGAGTAATATTTCAAAAGGATTGTTTTTCATTTGTTGTTATTTGTAGAGACGTGTTTACTATTAATAAGGAAGTAAAAGAGTTGAGTGCAATTAAAAGAATATTAGGTATAAACACGCAGTCAGCGAACTGGCAAATACTTGGAGAATAATTTAATTTATTTAATTATTGCAAATGCACTTTAATATATTTGCAAGTAAACAGTTGTTTGCAACAGAATAACAGAATTGCGATATTGCGATCATTATCATTTCATTAATACACACAATGTCATTTTGCCAATGCTATAATTATGTTTATTTTTTATAACGCATCACGTACATTTTCATGGTGCATTTCTACCATCATAATAATCATGGTAGTGTCTCGTGGGAATAATCAGCGTTTTACCTGACACAATTTTACTGCATGTGAACTTATTTTATTGATCATAAAAATATTTTTTTTGTTTGTATCTACATTTAAAATTCATTATGATTGACGTAATAATAATAATAAAAATAATTTAATTTAGATTTCCTCTACCTGTTCGATTTTCCTACAGGTGAAACTATGAATGGTATATATACAGGGTTACAATTAAGAATATAATTAATATGATCAATGTTTTGTCACATAGCCCTATAGTAGGGTCGTTCTAGTTTAGGATTATGTCAATGTCGCTACAAATTATGTAAGCAATCCATTCAAGGATTAAATTGTCTAGACTTTTGGTACAAATGATTGTTAAGAAATATCTTAAGCCTTGTTCAAGGAGTATAGATGATATAGAGATGCATAATATCAGGTAGACGAACTTTGCATGAATTAGCTTATTATACTATCTGCAGATGTACACAGGTGTGTGTCTTTGGCATTCACATAAAATGAAGAAAGGTATTTAATTGATTATTCATCTCAGTTATGAAAGAATTCGCAGTTAGTTTATAGATAAATAGGAAATGTTTATTTTGGTCAAGTGATTCACTATCGAAAAGAAAAAATAATAATTTTGTCGATGGGTCAGAGATTTGATGATTTAACCAAATAGTAACTCACAAGTATTAATTTTACATAAGAGTACTACTATAAGAGTCTTATCTACCTTTTAGTGCATGCATGGCTAAGTAATTACTCTGGCAAAACTTTTCTTCTTAACATCAGCCATGATTAAAGGCTCTAAATGACGTAAACGTTGGTAATTTAAAGTACACAAAGAAGTAAGAAGGTTAGGTGTTTAAAAGTTAGATTTCTGTTTTTGATTTTGAAATATATAATGCATGGATTTACAAGTATCTATTCACAATTGCCTATGTTGCAATTATCATTAATTCACCTCATCTTCCTTTATGTTATCAACTTTAAGCTTCCTGCACAAAATACACTTTCTGTGTACTTTTTTTACCGAACCATTAAAAAGACTATGTACAGTTGAACACGGCGCATTAGTGCAAGAAATTAACAACCATGAACAAGTGATTGTTTCCAACTCCAACAGTATTTATATTTTAATGTGATATTACTTTAGTGCATACCACTACATCTCTTCAACATGAAAATTCTTTGGGTGAGTTAAAACCTCCTTAAAATTAGTTACATTTTCAAATTTTTAAAATTTAGATTCGGTATTCGGTATAAATTCGGCCACTGTTCATTTCTCTGTAATAATCTGTAAAATAACTACTATATTTGGATAGCTATCGTAGTATTCAAAAAGAATTGGTACAAAAAAGCTTAATTTTTATGCATTTGGAAGGAAAATGTTTTTTTGTTGTTTTTCTACAAAAATGCCTTAATGGTACCATTTTTTAAAAAACATTATCAGTTAAAAAGACTTCATTAAATTAAACCTTGGTGAATGGTAAAAAATATTTTAAGTAAACTTGATGAAATTCGATTTTTAAAATTCGTCCACGGAATTACGTAAAATATTTGAGGATTAAAAGTATAAAAATTTAAGGGTGGGTTGTAGCGGGGTAACTTAAGGTTATATTTTGTGTGTAGTACTTAAGATTAGAGTATAGCCCGTATTTATTTACCAAAAGTCTTGAAAATTTCCAAAAAAGTGGCGGAAGGTGAATAACTCAGCTCTGAAATTAAAAAAATTTAATACATTTTGAATTATGACATTAGCGGGAAAACATGATTCAACTCTATAATTCAAAACGTATTAAATTTCTTAACCCTTAACATGATTTTGCATTTTCTCGCATTTGAAATTTGAATGTCTGTACATAAAGCAAATGAAAATATAAAAAATTGTGTATTGATCTAGATCATTGCATGTTGGATGACAGTAGGACATTGTGGAGTGGTTCCGTGGTCACAGAGCAAGGAGGATGAGGCAATCCATTTGTTCCGATCGTATTGTCTGAATGCGGATAAAGGTGTGAGTGGAAATATCAAATGGTTTTGTAAGAAGCCAACTCACTACCTGCCGGATCAGACATTTGAGCATTACAAAGTAATCACAGCCCGCCCTCACAATCAAAAACAAGTGATATTTGTACAGACTCCCTCAAGGACTTACAAACACAATGTTTATGTCAAGGGTGAGGCGGACTTCAATCAGGACACTCACATCTACGTAGTACCCGGCCAGGACCGACATCACGTTGATATTCAGGGCAACATCGAAACGAAATCCGGGAACGGCGGGAAGCCACACACTTTCTACCTACAAAAGAATCCCTTGGACTTGGCTGATGATAAATATCCAAATCATTATCATCACCATCATCACAATGATCCTTACTCACCTGCGTACAAACCTTCTTACACACCTCCAGCTGCCCCTGACACAACTTACGGATCACAAACTCCCGCACAGCCCAGCCATGATCACTACCCGTCTTATACTCACACTGCTCCGAGATTTGAACTCCCGCCAGAGGATTTAGACACTTCTCCCAAATTAGAGCTTCCACAATCTCAAGAGGTCAGTACACAAATTAAATATCGCCGACCTGAAGAAGATACTCCCCCACGATTTGATTTTCGTCAACCGGAAACCGATTATCGTCGACCTGAAAACGATAACTCACGATTTGAATTTCGCCGATCCCAGGAAGAAACTTCTAGAAGATTCGACTACCGAAGAAATCAAGATGAAATCTCTCCCAGATACAATAATTATCGTACTCCACCTCAATTTGACACACAAGCCCGTTTTCCAAATCATATCAGACCAAGAAGAAGACATTTTGAAGATGATTTTATTACACCGCATCCCGATACTGTAAAAAAGTTTTCTGGATTCCGCAATTTTTAACACAGCAGTATTTTAGTATTTAATAGAGAAGAATGGTATATTAGTCTATAATTGTAGAAATACATAAAAATTTATATTTTTCGTTTTTTACTTCACCGTTATTTAAGACAGGTTTACTGATAACAGTAATTATTATGCCAGTGGGAAATATTTCATCTAGCTTATTGCTTTGTATTATATCGATGATACAGATCTGATATTTTCAAGTGCTGATTCTTTTGTTCTAGTACGGATAATTTAATATATTAGTGTGTATAATTAATTAATGAGTATTTTTTTCAGTTTGTACCAGTTACTTATTTACCAGACACACGCCCTAGTATAATTATATATATTTACAATATAATTACATTTATGACTTAATACTCTATAGTATTAGCTGGTCTTTAGCTCATTAAAAACTTTTAATTTGTATAAATGTTTTTGTCTGTATACGAAATTAAATGCTCATATAGTATTATTAATTTTGTTTGTGTTTCTCCCATAAATAATACAAAACTTGGAAGATATGCTTTAATTCAATTCAAAGTTGAAAACAAAAAATTATAGATTCATGTAGATGCAGCGAACATATTTTTTGTACCTTATAGCAAAAACAGAGTTATCTCCACCACACCCACAAGCATATACGCTATAAAAATTAACTCTGTATACATGCATTCCTATATATACTTCATGATAGGATTTTTATTTTGTATTCATGTTTCAAATTAAATTCATCTGTTTTATTTTTGTAGCTCCTGAATTGGAATGTGTTTACTAGTTTACTAATTTCATAGCATCGATCAGGATTCGGAAATGAATTGCACTAATTAAATGCAGGAAGTTTAAAAATGCTTTTGGAATTTGCGTAGCTACTTTTCTAAATGCTTCCGTATTTTTTGATATTGAAAATTTTAAATGGGAAGGCTTTTTCAAAGTCTGAGGAAATCATTAAGACTGCATAGACATTGGCATTTTGTTATTCACCGTTTCTGAAGGAATTATGATATACTGTATATGTGGCACTTGGTGAGAGGCAGATGTACGTGCTCGAGAATCGTGCAGCCTGGTTTACATATTCAATTTTAACATGCCTTCTTCTGGCTATATTCGAAATGCTGATTAACGTATTAAAATATAAAATGGATTATGCTAGCTTGACTCGGAATACCATATTGACATTTGTACATTTATTATGAACAAGTATCATTGACTTCATTATTCCTGGTTCCTTCTCCTTGAATTATCCATATCCACCCATTCTAAATCATGGTTTCGTACAAAACTGAAATTTAGATTTTGTAGGTAAGATATTGGAATTATTTTGGGAATATAGAGTTACCAGTAGAAGCAGTTCATTAATAATGCTTATTGCGAAAATTGATGCAGCTTTATTCTTCATCCATCTTATTTTGATAAACCAAAAGATGTTGGCAAAATTTTTAATATAAATTTTGAAAACATCAGTTTAATTCTGAAATCCATAAGGAAAAGCTAAAATGGGATTTAAAAAAACTTGGAAAGTGCCCTGAACAATTACAACTTGTTAAAAATGTGGCTTTTTTACTTTTTATTTGGGTTAATATTTTTATTTCAATATTTTATTATTTTTATTGAATATCTGAGAAAACTGAGAATAGGTGTTTTAGTAGTACAGGGTGGGCCAGAACTATGTACACAAAGTCTAGGCCTTATAGCTCCTAAACGGAGGCTGCTACGGAAATGAGACGACCACCATTGGAAAGAGGGATAACCTAAAATTAAAATGGGCTATAAGAATATTTTTATTGAGCTGCGTTTTGCAAATTAAAAATGAAGAATTCGAAGGCCAAAATTCAGTGCTAAATTCCCTTTAATTATTAAATTTGTTCGTCGTCTTTCTTTGATTTTTTGCAACGCCTTCCAAACGATTTGCAAGCCGAATTGCAAGAGGAATTCATTAAAACTCTTTTGCGACTGTCTTCTTGAAGTTTAGTGGCCACTTTACTTAAACTTTTAACCTTCTCATGAGTTAAACACCATATTGACCTTTGGGAGCGAAAGAGACCAACTTAAAGAATCAACCTGCAAAGTAACGTTTAAATTCCTTTAAGAATGACGAGAAAATGAATTCGTTTTCGAATTTCAAGAAAATGAAGGATTTCCCTTGAAAACATCTTTGTCTCGTCTTTAAATGCGCAGTTTTAACGAGCTGAAATCTTCAAGACGTTTTTCAATGGAATTCCTTCATTCCCTTCTTTCTTCCCAAAAGATTTTTAATGAACTCCTCTTGCAAATCGTTTGGAAATCTTTGCAAACAATCGCCGAAAACCGATGAACAGATTTAATTAATTAAAAGGAATTTTATGTTTATTTGGAAAATGTAACATTGAATTTTGGCCTTCGACTTTTTGATTTTTAAATTGCAAAATGCAGCTCAATAAAAATATTCTTATAGCCCATTTCATTTCTAGGTTATCCCTCTTTCCAATGGTGATCGCCTCATTTCCGTAGCAGCCTCCGTTTAGGAGCTATAAGGCCTAGACTTTGTGTACATAGTTCTGACTCACGGTGTATATGTTAGTTCGAATAAAGCAATAGGCAATAGTAGTAAGCACAGAGCCATGAAAACAAAAATTTGAGACTAAAATAATTATTCCACCTGATTTAATTTTAATCCAGAAAAAAATGTTATTGCGTCAAGTTGAACTGAATTAAGTACGTAGTATGAGAATAAATTGGGACAAGTATATCAGTATAAGATAATTATATAAGGCCCATATATAAGTGCACAGTTATACTAGGGTTGGCCCGGTTGGCACAATAAAATAAAACCTGCATTCAGTATCTGCTGCAATTAAGCTTGTGTCGTCTTGTCGTGAGTTTGCATTGGCAATTTTGATAATCAGCAAAATTCAACTCTTGTAGTAGATTTATTTTCTATTCTACTGTATAGGCTTACGTACTCTGAAATTCTGAAGTTTGAACCCTGAAACCATTCAGACCACATTGAGAAAATAATTTCATATAGCAATTTAAACTATATAATTTAAAAATTGCTAAATAGCTAAAAAAAAGTTTAGCAAAATGTCGAAAAATGTGTTGGTTATCCCGTTTGAAGTGATCGTGAGTTCACAAAACGTGGTGGAGAAGGCGACGAAAATCCTTTTCTATTTTGCCATAATTGCAACATTTTTCTATTTGTGTCTCATGGTTGCTATTCATCATTCTCATTCTCAGCCATTGAGAGAGCACAGACACAGAAGTCTCCATTCGTATCCTCACAAAGGACCATCACCTTTAGACACCAAAAACGAATCCCCCGAAAACATGGAAGCAAAAAACTTTCCTGCGTCTAAAGAAAATGTTCCTGAGATAATTCCAAAAAGTCTGATACTTAAATCTAGGGAAGATATTTCTAGTGAATCCCCGAATCCTATATTCGAAACTAATAACTGGATCGACGAAATGTCTCCAGTCCACTATCCATGGCCGAATGTAACCCAATGCAAGGACTTTACTATAAAATTTGGCAAAAATCATACTTTCATTCCAAAGTGAGAATTACACATTTTTCTACATAGAAATTATTATTTAGCTCATTAGCGATTTAAAAATAAATGCAAACAGGATTTGTAATATTTCTTGGAAATAAATAGGTGAAATTTTTGAAATATTTCATGAAATATTTCGTTCCTACTTTCTTTGAAAAATGAAATATTTGAAATAAATTAAATAGGGCACATGGCATTTATTTCAAAAATTTCAATATATTTCACTTGAAAAATTGAATTGCATTTATTTCATTTTTCAAGAAAAAATCCTTGAAATAAGAGGTTAATGGCATATCTGAATGGTAATTTAATTTATTTTTTAATAAATGAATTATTGTTTGATCAGAGCGTTGGTGAGCTTCCCTGGAAGTGGAAATTCATGGCTTCGGTACATAATTGAATGCAGTTCGGGAATATTCACGGGTTCTGTTTACGACTCGATTGTAATTTACAAACAATCTTTGTACGGAGAGTTTCGAAAGCCTGCTGATGGAACGACAATCATTCAGAAAACACATTATGACACCATCTATAAGAAAAATGCAACTATAACAGAAACAGTCAAAAAATTCACAGATAAATTGTTCAAATTTCGAGGCGTGTTTGTAATACGAAATCCATTCAGGTCCATATTTTCATACTGGAACTTCCTCAAAACTAACGATCAGATAAAACATGTTAATAAACTTAACGTTTCTAACCCAGGTATTTATTACAATAATAATATGCAATTATCAAATAACTAATTTCCCAAAAAACCTTTGAAGATTTTAATTTTAATTTGTTTACCTTTTTAATTTCAGTTTGGATATCTCATGTCGAATTATGTGCAGAGAAATGGGCAACAATTGTCAGAGATTGGGTTGAAAAATCAGATGACTTGCTGATAGTCAAATACGAGGAATTGAAAAAGAATCCTCGGACGGAGATTATTGGAATTCTTAATTATTTGAAAGTTCCAATCAATAACCAACGATTAGACTGTCTCTTTGACAAAAATAACTTGGAAGGACCATTCCACCGGGAAAAGAAGTCAAAACATGACGAATTGAAAGTTGAGTCCGCACTCAATGAATCCCCCACAAACACAACTGTTCTAATGCCGAATATTTATTCCATGATTTATCCTTCACCTCTTGACACGCTCATAAATACCAAGATACAAGAAGTCAATGATCTATTTGCCAGAAATAACATACCGATCAATCTCGATTACACAATGCCACTTTAGAATTGTTTAGATTTTATTTATTTTCAAAATTGAAAACACGGATTTAGTATTACTTTATTATTATTATGTGGGAAATTAAATAAATACTCGTTTGATTCATGTGAATGTCATTTTTATTTTAGTGACAGAATGTCAATCAACCAATCAACCATCCATTTTAAAATAATTAATTAGTTTTTAGTACCTGCGCATGAAATAATTTAAGATTCTTGTCGAAAATGGAAATCATGCATGCAATCAAATCGTCTCACATCAGCCCACCGCCAACACTCTCAATGTCTCAAAGCAATAGATATCCCTGAATTATCTGCGGGCTGTCGATCTGAACGATGAAGTCAAATTTACGATTGTGCAATTTATGGAAATTTCATTTGTTGAAATCGCTTTGATTCATTATGTGCCAAATTATCAGTCAATTTTTTTCGGCTTAATTGGAATCCCACCCATTAAACAATATCCTCATCCTACCAAGCTGGTTTTGGTAGCACAATGTTCCTTTCACCTTCCGACTCCGAAGACGATGGGATAGAAAATGCAGAAAATCCTGGTAAAATAATTTAAATGTAGATTATTTTAAACATTTATACTAAATTTAAAATGAACTTGGACCAGAATTCCTTGTTTTTAGTACTTTATTTCATATATTCTGTTATTTTCTTCCTAAAAAATGGATTGGTCTTTTATATTTCTTGCCAGACGATCCCGGAGAAATTTTTCTAACAGCTTGTCAAAATTCTAATGTGGAGGTTGTCACTAATTTGCTCAAAGAAAATACCAACTTGATTCACTACAAAGATTCCGACGGATATACCTGTTTGCATAGAGCAATTCATTCGAAATATTCAGATGTTATTCAACTGTTGTTACAATTTGGTGCAGACATTGAGGCCAAAAGTGAAGACGGGTGGACACCTTTACACAGTGCCGCTTTTTGGAATTCTCACCGGTGTGTCAGAACTTTGATTGACAATCATGCCAACCCCAACGCACAATCTCAAGGAGGTAATTGGGTGTACTTTGCAGTTTAATTTTATATTACACATATTTAAATTAAAATCTTAGGTCATTATATGATCATGAAGCATGAAAAAATTGCCATTTAGTAATAATACAAATTAAATCCGTACTGATTTATTTAGGAACATTTTGATTACAGATCGTTAATTAGTAGTAACTTTAACCTTTACAGTTTTCCTTTAGGTTTGCAAGGAAAAATGTACCCATTTCAACATTTAAGGGTTACTTCATTTTATGAGTTAATATTTACAATTTAATTTACTTTGAAATAGGCCAAACCCCTCTTCACGTGTGTGCGAGCAAAGGAAACACTAAAGAAAGCATCATTTTACTCCTTACCTGTCCATTCACTGATCCGACGATTCGAAATTCTAACAACGAGACTGCACAAGAGTTGGCACAAAGATCGGGAAAGTTGGGGTACCTTTTCGAACTAACTAGAGATTCAATTAATAAAATATAAATTTTATACTCAATCAAAATTTCAATAAATATTTTTACATTTTGACGAAATCTATTCAGATCTTTTTTATTTATTGTACTTTGTTTATAGAAATGGTACAAAGTTTGACAGTTTTTAAATATATTACGTTTTTATATTCAAAAATAGAAGAATCTAACAGGTTAAGACATCAACAAGAAATAAATTGTTTCCAAAAACTACTAAAACAAAACATTAATGTTTTCACAAATGTCGTGATCATGATTTTGACATGAAATGTTTCATTTGTAACAGATTATTTGACAATCAAAGAGATTTTGTGATACGCTGTAGAAAGTAATCCCCTGTAGTTCCAAATTCCATTAAAATCTTCAGGTTGTTGATTGTAGCCAGAGTCAACTGCTTTGACCCACACTTCCTTGTTTCCTTTTTGAAGTTGTACACTCCCTTCCCAGAGCACCCATGACCAATTTCGTGTTTTGTTGACACTTGTATCTTTATTGACAATATTGACCACCTCCCATGTTTTCCCCAGATCTTTGGAGATTTCCACCCGAACTATTTTTCTTCCTCCTCCAGAATACGCATAACCTTTATTTAAAATTTTCATCATTACCGTCCAAAAATATTTTCACAATGACTCTTTCTGTTACACAAACGAGATTTACCTTTCAGTGTCACAGATCCTCCCTTAACTGTTTCACCAGATGAATGCGAACAGATGTAAGATGTCACAGGTGTATCTTGGATTGGGGGCGCTGAAGAAAAATCGACAGTGTCCATTGTTACTGACGGGCTGAAGATTTTATAGTCTCTTTGCTGCCACGGGGATTGAGATTCAGATTCACTGATAATTATCCGATCTGAAATAGCCAAGAATGGTATTAAAACGTATTTCCTAATTTTCGATTATTTTCAATAGATAATTACTTGATTATTATTTCTGAAATGTTATATTTATGATTTAATTATACTTAGCCACTTGACACTTCTTGCACCAACAATTCCAGGTAAAATAATTCTCAAAGGGAAACCATGGTCTAATGGCAAAGGTTTTCCATTCATTTCATAGGCCAAAACAGCATCAAAGTTTCCATCAAGTATGTAAGACAGAGGGACGGAAGAACCGTAGCTCTCGCCAGACGGATCACTGTCCATTCCCTCAAACTAAAAAATTAATTTCTCTTTAATTTTACTGGAAAAATTGGGGAAATAAGCACTCTTACAATATGTTACTGTAAATTAAAAAAAAATGATGTACCTGGATGTGAACGCGTTCTGGATTTTTATAGTTTTGTGAATTAAAGCCTGCAGCTTGTAAAACGTCTTTGAGACGTGCACCACTCCATTTAGCATTGCCAATTGCTCCTCCAGTCCATCCGAGCCCAGCTACTGCTTTCGATTTCCCCATTTCTGTCCTTCGATTACCTCCACATTGAATTGTTGCAGAAATTTCCACCTTGGGGAATTTTTTGATCTCTTCTAACCTTAAAGCTTTTTCTTTGGGAATGTGTAATCCGCTAATTTCTAAATTGTACGCCTTTGCATCAATATCTGGAACTGGTAAATGATTCCGTACGTAAAATAGTTCGCTGTAAATACAAATTCGATTATGTATAAAATTTTATACTTAGATTGGCATAAATTATTTTTATTACTTGGGAGTATAAAAACTTTCTGTGAGGAGAGTTGAAGGTGTTTCTCCATTGAAGGGTTTAACAGATCTAGCCATGAGAGATGGATGCCTTACTGGCTCCCCTGTAAACTTATCGCTACTTTCGTCAGCTTCTAAAACATCTTCTTCCGCCAGATTACCTAACAGTGCAAATTACAGTTAGAAATGCTCATTACTATGATAGTTTTAATAAAATTTACCTATTCTGTATTTTTCTAAGATATCGAAAACGTGTGGCCCTTTATGCACGGGGTAGAGCTCCCAAAAAGGCTCTAAAGAGCCACCGGCGGCCATCATTATTCGGGATCCTCCAGGATGTTTGGCTACAAAATCCGTGACGTCATAAACTCCTCGATTAAAGGATACCCAAATCTATTCGACATAAAATTGCGGATCAATAAGCTTATTATCTTCAAGATTTTGTATATTTATTATTTGATGGCCTACCCTCGTTGTGCCGTCGTAATGTTTGGCAACATCGTTTCGTCGAAAAATAGGCAAATTCGGATTATGTAAACCAATTGTAATGTTGGCTTCTTTGGCTGTAACATTTGGGAAAAACTACATTTCAAATATAAATGTCGTATCAAATAACTTTTGCTATTGACTGACCTTGAAGCTTTTGATTGCGGTTTTCCCATAAAATGTACGATCCAAAGGCAAAGGATAAAACAGCCCCTGAAATACCCGTCCATGAGATTCTTTCGTTATCATTTTTTTCTGTTGTTGCAGTTGATTGAAAAAGTCGAGATTCTTTGAGAATACTTATTCCACGATGCGCACATAAGTTTTCGTGGATGCTTTTATTTTTTATTGATGTCAGTGAAGAAAATCTGCAACTTTTCAAATTAAATTGTAAATACATACTGACCAAAATTGCCTCATCCCATTGTAAATATGTTGAATATTTTAAAATTATTGATTATTGCTATTCCATGTTTATTGATTTAATCTATTATTTAATATTCAGAATTAGGAATGCAATGGCAGAAAGTTAAGCTAATGATTACGCAATCAAGATTTCATAATACCTCACATTCACATAACAAGTTACTTTGCTCCTGGAAAGAAGTCCATTACCAATTATTATATTAGCATTGTTGTAAACTGTTCTGCTGAACATTGTTTTTAAAATATATTTGCTAATGCTAACACCCAGAGCCTTATTATAAAATAAAAATATAATAATATGGTAAAATAATAATCCAAAAAGGACTATTATAATGAATTGTATAATACTACAAGACTACTTTGATTGAAAGCATCCTATATACGCGCTTCTTAGTAATACGAAATCTACACACACACGACACGATTTAGCTTTAGAATGAGAAATAAAAGTTCTACTATAACCTACATGCACTGAGAAAATAATTTTTTTAAATATAATTGTTATCATTGTCTTTATCTTATTTCTTCTCATTTCTTCTTTCGTCATTTCATGTTTTCAGAGGGACATGCGAATTACAAAATATAAGTATACAGTGTAATGATTATTTGCCTTCAAATTTTTTTTAAAGTAAAAATTTCATGATCTTAATCCTATTGGCGTAAAAATCCCCTTATTGGCATAAAAATCCTCTTACTGACACAATAATTTCCTTATTGACATAAAAATCATCTTATTGGCATAAAAATCCCCTTGTCACCCCCCCTCATCCTTATATTTGAGAGGTTATGATAAATTAGGTTCGTAGTGTGGAGTGTTGGGCCGGTGGCAGGGTACTTATAATTTGTCGCCCCCCCGAAACTTTAAGATGCCTTTTAGAGATTTAAGATGGGCCTTTTAGTCTGGATGCTGCTAGAGACATTTATGACGATAATATAACTAATGTTAGGACTAGGTTAATTTTTTGTTTGTTCAGTAAAATTTATTCTAGTTTAATACGCCAAAAAGCGTAAGCCACTTATAGTGGAGAAATCGTTTAAAGTACGAGTATTTGGTCGATGCGACGCTTTGGTTGGATCTCCACTTTTTCGTTCAGTTTGTGACAAAAGGGTACGTTGATTTGAGACTGAATGAACTTTTACGAAATTCATTTAAAAAAAGTCTGATGCCGGCAGCTACAATGTTTTAATGACTTAATATGACATTTGAGGTTTAGCCTAAAGAATTTTTTCAATAAATAAAATTTCGCCAAAAGTTTTCTACTGCTTTTTTTACGAGGTGAAATTTCGGAGAAACCAACTTTTAAGGTCATGGAACTCAGCCGCCGATAAAATTCGGTCAAAATTATTTGCATAGAAAAATTCTTAAGAATTACGTTTATTTGCTGTATAAATCTCAAGCTCCCGTACTATGGACTACTATGGAGTACCAAGAACGTTATGAGGGAGGGTTTTAAGGGCTGAAGCCCCCCCCCCAAATCCAAGAAAAAAGAAAATTTATAGCGAATGCGAATATATATAGGTATAAAATATCTACATTAAATGTTAGTCCCCTCCGAAACTCAGTTCTATGTGCTTGTGGAGTAGAAGTTCTTTATGAAATTCCTTATGGAAAATCCCAAATGGCTTTACTCGTAATTTTTTGTGATTTGGGGTTAGTGCATAGTGGAATCGCATATAATTTTTCTATCCCTTAAAACGAATACAACTTGACCAAACATAAAACCAATTTTGAACTCAAACTGGACAAAGAATGTGGACACATTGGAATATGATAGTTAATGAATTACCAACTCTTAGTAAACGAAGCATAATATCAATAACTAGTGAACCCAGCACACCAACGAACCTAGCCCACAGGTGAAAGTCATCATGCAAACCATCACATAATGAAAGCCGTAGTTAATAATAACGCTCGTGTTTGAAGTATCATATTGTGCTGTTAGAATGACATGCAAATATAAAGCGAGGAAATATTCTTCACCATTAACGTGATGCGGATAAAATTGATTGAAATATTTTTTTGAAAGTCATTAGCCAATGAAAATACATTGTTTCCAAGCCAGGCGACGTGGACGCTACTTTCGTGCTGGCTCTCTACCACCGTAGTGGTATTTTGTAATGTGTACATTTGTTATAAATTATTGCTGCGAGGTTTTAAGAATATAATTTATTTTTTTTGCAAAATACTGCGGTAGACAACATTTGGGGTAAATACATCTTTGCTTCTTGGCAGTAACCTCCCTTGATTATTAGTGTCTAAAATCTTAACTTTCACTCCCGATTTTAATGTAGCACGTGAAAATGCAACATACAGCTGGCCGTGACTAAATACTGCCTTTCGCAGGTAAATGCCAACCATTTTCAAGGATTGGCCTTGTGCCTTGTTAATAGTCATAGCAAAAGCTACCCTGATTGGTAGCTGTTTTCTTCTCAAAATGAAAGGCAAATTGGATTCGGAGGGATTTACAGTAATACGGGGAATGAAAACAGTTTCACCCTTTTGGTTTCCCGTAAGAACAGTAGCTTCAATTGAGTATTGGTGCATTTTTCTAACAATCAACCTCGTTCCGTTACACAAGCCAAAGTCAAGATTTCTCAAAAGCATTACAATTGCTCCTACTTTTAGTTTTAGCTTATGTGGTGCCATACCAGACGGGGTCTGTGAATTGAGAAATTCTGTAGGATAGGATGTGGTTTCTCCCAATTCCTTTTTGTCCAGTGCAGTATCTGAACTTAAATATATTTTACAACGTCCTTCTAAACGGTCAATAATGTCGTCATTTAACTTCAGAACGTCTTCATTCAATGGACAGAGAATTGCCCTAGAAGACATTTCAGATATTTCGTTCACACTTATGCTTTCGCCGAAAATAGAGTGCACAATATTATCTGTCATAAACTCATCTGGAACATGAATAACATTTTCTGGCAGTTCATTTATTCGTGGTAACGTACCATCTCCGAGCTTAAGAAGCCATTCGCTGAAATTTTTATCTTCATCGTCAGCATTTCTCATGTTAACTTTAAGTTTAAGTTGTACAAAATCATTCCAGTAGGCAAACTTTGTGATGCATTGTTCTACAATTTCAGTTGGCTTGGCCCGAGGAACAACTGGGAGGGTTTGCCTAAAATCCCCACCCATTAATATAACTTTACCTCCAAATGGAATTATCTTATTATTCATGATTTCTCTGAGCCTACGGTCGATGGCTTGCAAGGCATGCAGAGGAACCATTGTTGCTTCGTCCCAAAGTATCAGCTTTCCTCGTTTCAGCTTTAAATCGTCCTCTTTTGACTTTGACTTACATGAGGATGTTTCATTTATAGGCACCGGTAAACCAAAACAAGAATGTACTGTTTGTCCACCAATCAACAATGTTGAAGCTATTCCTGTCCAAGCTATAGGAAAAGCAAGATCACCTCTGCATTGTAGGAAAGAAAGTATCGTATTGTACAGGAAAGTCTTTCCACTTCCTCCAGGTCCATCAAGATAAAATAAACGCTGTGACATAGATTCATCATCTATAGCATTTATAATTGAGGTGAAAGCATGTTTTTGGTCATCGTTTAACATTGAAATGCGTCTTTCACAATCTTCTCTTTTTTTTACAATATTAGCTGCATTGTCGATATTTAAGGTAATTATATCAGGAGCAGGTTCGGGAATTCCAAAATCAGACAACTCTTTATGTGACATATTTAAAACTTGTTTAATGTCGAATAGGGTTAAATTTAGATTAACGTCAGGCTGCTGTGGGTAGAGAAACATGTAATCTTCCATTAACTTTTCTTTGTACTTATCCCAAAGTACCACAGGATCAGCTGGTTGACAAAAAACCAAAATGTATGCGAACAATTTTCGCAATTGCTTGGACATTTGGAATTCAGAACATTCTCGAAGACAGTTATCCCATTCGCTGTCGTCATCGAGGAGTCCTAACTTTCGGCAAGCTTCTTGAAAAGTTTGGCAAATAACTACCTTGTCTTCTAGTCTTACTGTTTTCAGATCATCATAGCTTTCAGCACCTTTAACGTGAAGAAGGAGTAGTCTTAAATAATATCGCTCTGTATCAGACGGACTAACTGTATACATCCTTGAAATCAATCTGCAATTCCTCTTTCTTATTTTCCAAACTGTTTCTTTTGGGTGCCAAGTGTAATGATAAGGAATATCAGGGTACAGATACTGTTTTGCATATTCATCATTAGAATTTAACTTGAACCAAGCGGTTAGTTTAGTATGTCGGCTTTCAGCCCTCTCTATTGCATCTGCTTCTTCACCTTCCTGAAAGTATATAGGTTGTTGACCATCCAAATGTACAGGGAGTCTGTAAATAGCATGAGAATGTTGATGCATTGGATATCCGCAAAGACGCCACATTGCTTCCGGAGCACTGACATATCTGCAATCCAAATATGTTCTTATTTCATCGCAGTGAATCTCAATATTGGCACAATCATGACCTTTATAAACATATTTAAATATATATTTGACCGCTTTAATGCTTGAACAAATTTCTACATTAATGTGAGCATTATATTTAAGACACAGATAAGGATTATATGGTACCACATTTCTATTGTCCATTTGTACCGGTATTCCTTGTTTGGTTTTGGTAAACGTTTCTCCCATGCGTCTTCGGCGGTAAAGAGGGTATCCATTAAAATTTGCCAAAGTGGTTTCCTGAAAATCTTTCGGAAAATTTTTTGTGCACTTCCACTTCAAATTTGTATTCATATTACCATCATCGTCATAAGTTGGGCTTTCTGTTTCATCTAATATATGTTCTTTAACTTCTTCCATACATGGAGCTTTTGGAAATTCTACCCCACATGGACCATGTAACATATGTGTCGTCACTGTTTCAAATAGCTTCGGGTTGTTTTGCTGATTTGGGATTTCTGCAGAAACCAATTGATCAATTTTCTCCGCGTTTCTTATTTTGTCATTAGTGTCAAGGATTAACAGAATATGGGCATGTGGTAGTCCTCTTTTTTGGAATTCTATGGTGTAAACATAGCCTACAACATTCCCTAATACCATATTTTCGGTTAGGTCTTTAATTAATGATTTCAGTTTTAAATGAAAAACTCTTGCTATAAGATCAGGTCTGTTTTCTGAGGATTGGCCATTCAAATTTTCCGTTATTTCTTTCCACTTAGGATTACATGTAAAAGTAATGAATAGGTCAGGTTTACCATAACGTGCAACAATAGCCATTGCATCTTGAAAATTCTGTGTCAATGCTCGTGGACCGTTTTGAAACGATGATGGAAGAATAACTGCCTTGCCTATGGGTATATTTTCCGAGTTTCTTGGATTCGCTAAATGATCCTCAAGTAGCTTGTAATTTTCAACTCTTAGTTCATTTTGATTATCTCTTATCCATTTTAATCTATTAGCTTCAACTTTGGTGTAAGCATCTACTATATACTGTTGAGTTAATTTTCCAGCATTCAAAAGCGGATTGAAGACAATGCCACCATTTGAACCCATACGTGTGGCAAGTCTGTAGGAGTAAAATTGCAATTGAGTAACTCTTTTTGTGGTGCTCCTCTGTATTATTGGGTCCCACTGCATTATTTGATTGTGCCAACCTAGGTCGCCCCTAGGGAAAAGAATTGGATATAACATTGGATCCAAGTTGGGATTCATAAAACTTAGATATTTTTTGTCCTTTGTGGTTACAGGTATAGCAATAAATGCCCTATTAAATGGAGGGACGCCATCTTTTGAGACAAATACCATGGCAACTTCATTTACCCTTTGAGGATTGTACCTTCGAGAATCCAATAATGCATTTTTAATAATTGCCATGTCAACTTGTTTCGGCGCTTCTCCTCTTGTATTTGCCTGACGTTCTTCTTCTTCTAAGACGTCCCTCATCATCATCCATGATTGTGCGTAAGGGTTAATTTCTCTAAATAATCGATCCAATAGCGACATAACATTGGCATCGCATCCTGTATTAGATGGGTGGTTGCAACGAATATTATCAGCTTGTTCGGGGTCTAACACGTATACTTGGGCAAAACTTGGCGGGATATTATCATTTGGTTTAAGAGGACCTGTTCGGTAATA
The DNA here is from genome assembly GCA_020055645.1 of Tomocerus qinae. Classification (NCBI taxonomy): domain Eukaryota; kingdom Metazoa; phylum Arthropoda; class Collembola; order Entomobryomorpha; family Tomoceridae; genus Tomocerus; species Tomocerus qinae. The sequence goes on from CM034546.1 coordinate 125,101,366, forward strand.
GATTTGGCCCTGTATTTTAAAACAATATTTACCAAACCCTGGTGGTACTACTATATCAGCTCCGAAGGACGCACAAGCAAATGCACTGTTAAATTGTCTGATGTTAGCAAAAAAGTTGGTTGAAGCACCATTTACTCCAGACAGTAGATCTTTTATTACCTCAGGGAACTCTCGAAGTGGTTCTAGAACTACTTTCCCTTTGTGACAACAAAGAGAGAATTCATATTCTTTATCTTTACTACGCACGCCTTCAGCCGCAAAATTTAGAGAGTGACAATGCCGACATTCAATATTCATTTCGCCACAGTAATGCTCGGAAACTGAAAGTTCATCAACATCGGTAAGAAAAGCCAAATTTCGAGTTTTTTGTTTAAGCTTCGTCATCTTTAGACTATTTCTGTTGTGCCTATCTTGTTGCTGCTCTTCTGAAAGCGCGGCACATTTAATTCCTATTTTCTTGAAACCGTCTTTGATTTTCGCTTTAAGACATTGAATGCGACAACAACGTTCTTCCTGCGTTAGGCTTTCAAGACGTAATTTATTGCGTTGTCTTAGGTCTTTGAGTCGTAATAAGCATTTCATTACTGATTGTGTTGCAAAGCCGTCTTTATTTCGTGCTCTTAGTTTCTCTAGGCGACTGAGACGCTGTTTTACTGTTTCATTAGCCAGGCGGTTTTTAATGCAATTGCTTAAAATTTCAAGACGGGCTTGACGTTTGTTTTTGTTTTCCATAGCACGTTGTAATTTGTCAAGGCCTCTTTTATTTTGAAGTCGTGCTTCACGATTTTCTTCGGTTTCATTGAAGCGGCGTCGTTTTTCCCGCTCGTTCAGCTTATGAAGACGTGATTGACGCATTTCAATTGTTTCATTAGAGCGACGTACTTTATCTCGTTCATTTAAACCACGGAGTCGTATTTGGTTTTCTTCTTCAGTTTCATTGGAACGGAGTAATTGTTTACATTGTCGATGATATTGAAGTTGTACTTGACGCTTTTCTTCGGTTTGAATTTGGACACGCTCTTTATATTTTTGCCTTCGTTGCTTAAGGCGATTTTGTCGATCGATTTCAGTCTCTTTACTTAATTTCTGTTTCGCTGTAGCCCTACGCTTTTCACGACGCAACAAACGTGATTCTTCTGATTCAGTTGTCAGGTTCAATTTAGGATGCTTTTTGCTACAACTATTGACGTCCTCCATTTGGCCCAATTTATCTACTTTTTTATTTGCTGACATTGTACTTGTTTAATATGACTTACAGGTTTATGTCAAACAATGTAATTTGGCAAACGGTACAAAATGATCAAGAGTACTTATTTCGCAATAACCCACAAAAGAATCAAGTCTGCCTTAATTGACAATGGACCACGAAGGGTCAAGTGTGCCTTAATTGGCAATTGACCACGAATGGTCAAGTCTGCCTTAATTGGCAATGGACCGCTAAGGGTCAAGTGTGCCTTAATTGACAATTGGCCACGAAGGGTCAAGCGTGCCTTAATTGGCAATTAGCCACGAAGGGTCAAGTCTGCCTTAATTGGCAATTGACCACGAAGGGCCAAGTCTGCCTTAATTGGCAATTGACCACGAAGGGCCAAGTCTGCCTTGATTGGCAATTGACCGTGAAGGGTCAAGTCTGCCTTAATTAGCAATTTACCACGAAGGGTCAAGTCTGTCTTAATTGTCAATTGACCACGAAGGGTCAAGTCTGCCTTAATTGGCAATTGACCACGAAGGGTCAAGTCTGCCTTAATTAGCAATTTACCACGAAGGGTCAAGTCTGCCTTAATTAGCAATTGGCCACGAAGTGTCAAGTGTGCTTTAATTGGCAATTGGCCACGAAGGGTCAAGTCTGCCTTAATTGGCAATTGGCCACGAAGGGTCAAGTCTGTCTTAATTGGCAATTGACCACGAAGGGCCAAGTGTGCCTTAAATTGGCAATGGACCGCGAAGGATCAAGTCTGCCTTAATTAGCAATTTACCACGAAGGGTCAAGTGTGCTTTCATTGGCAATTGGCCACGAAGGGTCAAGTCTGCCTTAATTGGCAATTGGCCACGAAGGGTCAAGTCTGCCTTAATTGGCAATTGACCACGAAGGGTCAAGTCTGCCTTAATTAGCAATGGGCCACGAAGGGTCAAGTGTGCTTTAATTGGCAATTGGCCGTAAAGGTCAAGTCTGCCTTAATTGGCAATGGACCGTAAAGGTCAAGTCTGCTATAATTGGCAATGGACCGTAACGGTCAAGTCTGCCTTAATTGGCGATGGACCACAAAGGGGTCAACGAATTCAATAATGAAAAGTCAAATGTTTAAATAAAAGACAAAATAATTTTGAGTAGATTTTTCCGTTCCGAGATGCGGGTATAGCTTTTAAAAAAGCTGTTCCTGGAATAAAAAGTACACATTCGTTAAATGAAATTAAATGAACAATCCACAAATGAAGCAATGTTAACCTATTTATTAATTACTATTATTTTATTATGTCATTAAGTAGTGACATAATTTATGAACGGTTTTTGTATTCTGTTGCTGGATATTTTTTTCAAATGTGAACAACAAAAATAGCTTTAAACTTTTAGTATCAGCAAATTTGGAAATCGTAGATCAATCGATCAGATTTTATTATTTACAGTTGACAACACGTGGTATACAGGGAAAATGACAACCAAGTAAGCCTTAAGAAGGTTAATTTTTAGTTCTGAATTATTAGTTTTTGATCAACTGCAAAAACGCATAAATTGTATTTTGTATTCACTAATGTGGGAAATTTATTTAATTGAAATAATAATAATCAATAGTTCTAATTAAAAGATGTTACAGGTGTCATGGTAGTTAGTTCAATCTCAATAATTAATTACGATTACTTACAATTACAAAGAATAAATCCTTCTTCACAATGGGTATCCGTCAGTGGCAGTTCCAGTCACCAATGTGGAGAAATCGTAGCAGTCAAAAAAGGTAAAAAAGTTACAAAAATTCCACCACTTTTCACAAAACGCAGTTGAGATTGCTGACGATTAGGTAGGAGGCTTATTATGCAACAACTCATTTCGTTGGTTTAGAGAAGGGGGGCATGCGCATTTTGCTTTTTTGCCTTTAAGGAACGTGCATATATTACGTGTGCCGTTGATGGGAGGAGGAGATACCCAGAAGTGTTGCGTTCAGCGCTTACACATGCACATGTGTTACACTTGGGAGAGGGGGTTTTAGGTTACGTAATATATGCAGGTTTCCTAGGCTGTCGTACCAAGACATAGATAGTCAGTTATTAGTGCGATTATATTATAGAATATGGGGAAAATGAGACAAGAGGTCTGTCTTGTGTCTAATATACTTTGGAGTTTGGATGGAATGGAACGAATGGAATAAAACTCAGGAAAGTTGCATCAACATTTGCCAACGGCCATACCACGTTGAACACACCAGTTCTCGTCCGATCACTGAAGTTAAGCAACGTCGGGCCCGGTTAGTACTTGGATGGGTGACCGCCTGGGAACCCCGGGTGCTGTTGGCATTCTTTTTTTTGCATTTTAGATTGACATTGGGTCACATAAAACCTGAAATACATATTTACCAATTTTTGTTTTTCCTTATGCAAATGTACTATTTACTAAATGGTCTCTGCATCTTAAGCTGCAAATACAATGTTTTTTTCTTACTTGTGATAGTTTAATCTATGTAATATTGCAAGCCATGACCATCTCCGCTACTTTTTACATTCATTTGACATGGTTTATTAAATATAAGTATTAAACTAATTATGCATAAATTATTTCCATTTAATAGGTAGATAATATTATACATAATATGTGCATAACGTTTATGGTAATTACCCGTATAACATTTAAATGTTAGTTGCTGCTACAATCGTTTACACCGTCAGGCGTAAAGTAAAGTATAATTAAGGAAATGTGACTCTCTGAATACAGTTAACTTGTCTTCTATTGTAAGTGTTTATTTTTGAAATTTACTGTTCGTACTTTTGAAGTTTGGACAGTTTTATTAAAATTTGGATAGTTTTTTTAATTTGGACAGTTTGTTTTATCCACTTTGACCAATTCGACTTATGATGACTGTTTTATTTGAACTGTTATTTGAACTTGTTTTATTATTTGACTTATGTAAATTTAAAACCTTTACCAAGAAATCTATTTTCACTTTGTTAGGGGTTAGAGTCATATTTAATGTGTAGGGGATGATGTATAAAAGAAGCATTCCACTTCAATGAATGCAGTTCAACCAGGTAGACGTGTTAAAAATTCTCTTCCACAAATAAAAATTCGCGATGCAATCTTTGACTACTTTGATTATTTTGATAGCCACTATTCAAGCTGGACATTCGGACACCCCAACAAGAGAAGGTACTGCGTGCTCTGGTCGTTTATCGCCGTTATATCGCTACTTCAATAGCAAAAGTGGAGATCACTTTTATACAACTAACTATAATGAATTAGGAGGTAAACTTTCATTTATTTTAAACTATAAATCTATCTCCAAGATTCATAAAGAATAATTATGGATGATAATTAAAATCATAAAATTAAAATTACTAAATTGAGAATAGTTATTTAGTCATAGAAATTATTACTGTTCATTTTTATTTAAAGGAGGAAGGGACAATTACAAATACGAAGGAGTCCAAGCGCGTATATTTCAAAGTGCAAAATCAGGAACAACAGCACTCTACCGTTACTTCAATAGCAAAAATGGAGATCATTTTTACACCACAAATTATGCAGAACTCGGGGGTGGAAGGGACAATTACATTTCTGAAGGAAAGGCTGGCTACATCTTCCCGAAATCGGTCAAAGGCACTGTTCCTCTGTATCGATATTTTAACAGTGGCTCTGGAGACCACTACACAACAAATTACGCAGAACTTGGCGAAGGGAAAGCAGGGTATGTTAGTGAAGGAACTGCAGGTTACGTCTGCCCGTCTTAACTATTTAGTCCTCCATTTTCTACCTCCAAAATTGTGAACCTTTATTTATATTGCAGAGATGAAAGATTATAATAAATATTTTAATACACATGATGAATGTAATATAGAACAATGAACAAACTTTATGCTTTTTATAAGATGACCAAGCATGTATCCAGAAGAAGGGACCCAGTGCCCCTCTAAATCTGAGAAAAATAATATTTCCCCACTAAAGGCCAATAATCGCATTTTTTTATTAATGTTAAACTTTTGTCATAATTATTTGTTGCGCCCCCTCCCTATCTGCCTGATACGTGCCTGATTATAAAACAAATTACACAAACTTGTACCTTGTCAGTTTCTATTTATTAAGACTGAGTGATTGAGATTGAGTGATATACATACAATTCATGAATCTAAAAAGCTATAAAAATTGTACGTATGCTTTTATATTTGACTTTGACATATACTAGCCGGTCACAGGACCCAGGCCCTGTTTTAAATAAAGCTAGTGTGTATTCCGGGGCAATATTGTAAGATGACTAGAATGCATTTCAGATACATAGATTTTTTATATTAATTCCAATTTACCTTTTCACGGTTTCTCATTTGGTAGAGATTTTACATTGATAGGAGTCAAAAAATATTCCAAAACTTTCCCTGATGACCTACGGTCAACTATTTGTTTTTTTAAATTACATATTAGTTATAATGTATAAAATTGGTTAATTAATGATATCCGTGTTGGAACTATAAACTAATGACCGCATCGCTGCGAATGCATAGGGCAGTTAACTTTTATTCTAGTGAGAATCTTGAATTTCAGGTACCATATAACTTCACATGTCAGAGCTAGGAACGAGAGAGCCATTAAGTATCCGTATAGAATGAAAATGGTATGAATCTTCATATCCAGACTTACGGCGACGGCTTTTGAACTCTCAAATATCTGTCGTGAATTTAAAACATAATATTTAAAATTAGACATAAATTGTTGATACTGAGACCACATTTCTAAAAGCCCCACTTCCATTATCAATTGAAAAAAGTGTGGATACTTTTGTCGGAAAGAGTCAATGAATATCCAAAATTCAGGTATTATCACTTCTGTGCTTTCTATTGTTGGTTTACATTTAATGTTAAGACTTTCTTGTTTAGCCTTGACTTGACAGTGCACTATGGAATGCAGGTCTGACAGCATAAACAATTTGTTCTTTGTGTCGAGAACTCTAATTAATGTTGCATGGTAATTGTCGATCTTCAATGGAGAGTCCCTAGCATTCGTTAATAGGGAAATGCTTTTATTCATCTTCAAAAGTAGACGATATTTTACGAATACCGCAGTTACGTCGGGTTCTAGATCATTTCTTTCATCTTTAAACTGCGACAGTTTGAAACCCTTTTCAATGAGCTCTGAAAAATTTTGAAATTGGTATTCATCAGAGGGAACTATCACTTCCACCGTTATATATGTTTCATACAGGGTAGAAATTATAAAACACGCCAAAACTGTAATTATGCTAAAAATGCTTTTGCTATTTAAGTCAGTAGATTGGCGAAACAAAAATGTAACTGTTGTCAAAATTACAAGTTCAATTTTTCTAAGTAATTTATGGCGGCTATTGGATTGAAATATTAAAACTGCAAATGATAAAGGAAGAAAACAAAAAATCAAGATCCAACATAAATTGTCAAAAGTATTTTGGACTAAAGCTGATAGTGGTATGTCTAAAAACGAATTTTTATCTTCACAGTAAAAAGGGATATCTTCGTGTTCCCGAGGCATAAATGTGGCTGCATTCCATCTGTACGTGTAAACATTTCGAATTCGCGCGGCTAAAAATAATTTTCCACAAACTAATTGTTGTTTTAGTCCACTGTTTATTATTGACTCCCTGACTGCATACAAAGCAGTAAAATTAAACTTTTCCGCCAACATTTCAACTGCCTTTTGCAATTCTGAACATTTTGCTCCTAATTTTGAAATTTTATAGTTTGATTCTCTGCATTGTACAAACGTTTTGATTCCATCAGAGAGCATAAATACATCAAGTGCCGCAACTGGGCAACTGTGGAGATGACCATTGAGATCATGCCAAATATGCTCCCAATTTTCAATTTGCTCATTGTTTATTTTCACTTGTCTTCGTTTTTGTTGATACAAAGATTGTATGGCAATCAGATGTTCAAATTTATTTTTAACTAACATAATAAATATTGGAGCCACGAGATCGTACGTAAGAAAATGTTTAAATGCTGGATGCAATTTGGATTCTTTTGTTTCCAATTCCATTATTACAATGAACTTCGACGTTGGTCTATTTACTTCTTGGCCAAAGTATTGAACCAAACTCTGCATAGATATATCATCAGGAGACACAATTATGTTGATACAACACTTGCTATTGCTCGGTCCACCGGGCTATTTTCATTTCGACCGAAATGAGATTTATTGTAGTTAGACTTGGCAAGAGTCCAGGGCTGTGAATTTTGATCCGCCAAAAGAAATAATTGTTCCCATTCTGAATTCTTAAAGCTGACCATATTGAAATCGCAATTCTTGAAGTACGATAAATTCCTAATACAAATTACACTGGTTATACTACCTACGAAGTGTAAGATTGAAAGAATAGTTTGCAACACTTGCATTTTTTCTGCCAATTTTAACTGATTTAAGTGATTTATTAAAAAATATTATTCTAATACTACGTGTAATAATAAAATATTAAAGGCTACTGGCAAGTTTTTAATTGTATTGGTGTAATTTTGTTTGCTACTGCTGCATTACTGAATTAAAACTCAAACAGAATATCTACACATAATTTATAGACTTTCTTTACTAAATAAATAACCTTGAATCCGATGTGGCAACGATAAAATCTAAACCGACAGCAATATTGAATGTATGGATTGCAACGTCATTTGACTAAATAATTCAAACGCGTGTGTCTTCCTAGATTGGTTACTGTTGTAAGGTTGTAACTTGTCCTACAAATAATTCCGGTTGCGACTGGCGGGGCCTGGAGTCATTCAGTTAAATCAATACATCGTAATATTAAAATAGATACTAAATAGTGTCGCAACTAATGCCGCAATTGACATAGTAATACAATTCAATTTCAATTTACAAATACGAAGGCGTCCATGCACGTATATTTCAAATTGCAAAATCAGGAACAACAGCATTCTACCGTTACTCAACAGCAAAAGTGGAAATTATTTTTACACCACAAATAATGCAAAACTTGGCAGAAGGAAAGCATTATGTTAGCGAAGGAAATGCAAGTCTTTACCATTTAGTCCTCTATTTTCAACCTCCAAAATTGTGAAACTTTTTTTATAATGTAGATGAATGATTACAATAAATATTTTAATAGACAAATGCAGAATGTCATATTGAAAAAAGTTTAAGCTTTTAAAGAAGATCAAGCACGTATCCAGTAGAAATCGTAGGCCATGCCCAGCGCACCTCTAAATCTAAGAAAAAGAGAAGTTTTTTCCCACCAAAGATTGCAAAATATTTTTAGTGTTAAGTTTTTGCCATAATCATTTGTTTCACTACCCCCTACCTTGACCAATTTTCTGGATATGTGCCTGCTGGATTCCTGCCTGACTATTTGGTTTCAAGACAAGTTACAAAAGTTTGTACCTATTGTCAGTTTCTATATATTTATGACTTACAGACTACGAGGGAGGTTGATTTGATGCAATTCTTAAATCTTAAAACCTGTAAAAATTTGTTACTATGCTATTATACTTGATGTAATATATAAATACACATCACAAAAGTCTTTTTTTAGTTTCATGCAATAATTTTAAATCAACGAGTTCATTTAATTTCATTACGCTTAAACTGGATGCGCCAACTTTAATAAATCTACTGAATGGAAAGGTTTTACAAGAAACGCAAGAAAGCTGCTCAATGATTCAATGCTCCTTAATTCCAGTTATTGTTGTTTAATACCCTGCTGAGTGCTGGTTCTTCATGTTTGAATGCATGAACACTGATCTGTATCTCCACACTTGTTAGTATTATTATCATCGAGTTTTTAAAATAAATGCAACAGAGACTATTTAAATTCCTTTGATTAAAAGCGTGGTGGAGTAAGGATTACAAAAGATTAAGCATTCCTGCTTGCCTTGGAAAACCTGAAATATTTCCGTTGTGGTATGTACAACTTTAGGAAAAGTATAAGCAATATTTTATCGGCTTTTATTTTTGAATAATATGATTCAGTGTAGGCAAAATAGTAGCAAGTGCTTGATTATAAGATTCATCTCTGCTGAGTCTGCTGTTACACCTTTAAAAATTCCAGGTATCTTTTGTATATTGGCTTAATTGATTTTCAATTGTGTTGTATTTAGTTCTGTATCTCTGCCTCAATTATACCGCTGGTAAATCGGAAGTTATAGTTTTCCATATTATACATAAAAGTACATACACTGTACAAACTGCAATAAAATGAGCAAATGATCAATAGTTCATTATCAAAATGTAAATTAAACATCAGTCTGTGTGCATGTATACACATTGGTAAACAATTATTATTGTCATTAACGATTATTGCTAATTATGTTGTAGATAAGGACTCCACGATATATATTACTCATTGATTCTAGGCAAAGCGTGTGTGATACTGTGCATACATGTAATTCACTTACATTTTGTAACTTATAAATATAAATACACAATAATTAAACGCTAATATTTGTAATCCGTATAGTGCAAATATGGAGGCGGTCAGTGCAGTAAGATACCCTAATTAACATATTATTTAGGTTCTGCAAACAACCCTGACTCCTCTAGCACAGCAGCTACCCATGCAATGTTTTTTGTGATTGTGGTTAATAAATTGGTATTGGAGATTGTGGTGTCAGAAAATTCATTATAGTGTACTACTAGCAAGTGCAGTATTTAAATTCCTTTATTATTATAATAGTATACATAATTAATAGCCATGATAATCAATTACATGCAGTAAAATCTTATGATGGGCATACAAAATCTTAAACTTTCAAAATAATATTTTACCAAGATTATATATCCTATATTCAAGCCCATTTTCATGTTTGGCAACCTGCAGTAGTAATCTGTAATTTTTTTCCACACACTGGTCACATATTATAATTCATTGTATAGGATAATGCAATTATATATAGCGATCTGAGCTTGTTTGGAGTACCTGCATGTACTTCAGTCTATTTGATGATTTATCACCAGTAATTTAGATAAGTAAATTTCCTATGAATTTCTACTTACGGTTTGCCTGGGCTTGGTAGTTAGAAATATTTGAATTCATCGTGAGAAAAGGTTTTGGACAAGCAACATTTTATAAATGGTTATAAATCATTAAATGTAATGTTTACTTAAAAGATACCCATCTTCTACTTGGCAATTAATGAATCACTACAATGTAACTGCAAATAAAGGTAAACAGGAGTATAAGCAATTGATAACGATAACCTTTTTTACATACCTGTTTTATTTGTGTAGGTGTACGGTGTACTTGGTGAGATCATAAAATAAACCTGATCACGGTATTATGGTGTTTATGTATTGACTATTGACAACCTGTATAATTCTTGATAGTTCATATTAATGGAGTTGACGTGTCAAAATTCGCATTATTTGCGAATCACAACTCAAAATTGAAACGAATGCACACGGCCACCTCCACCAGCCTCTCAATTGAGTTTTTATCTTCTTCATTAATCTGCGTATAGGAAATTGCGTGATTCCTGTGAAACTCCATTAAGTTATTTGCATCAATTGGGTCTATGTCATGGAACCCATTTATTTCGCTCACTCATCAGGATTGTATTGAATCACTCTCACTACAGACACAAGCACTAATACAGTGACATTGAGAGCAGAATAATAACTTTGGCGAAGTTTGGCCGAGACCTTTAATATTATCATTTACCGACAGCCGGCATTCCCACTCGACAGGTTTTGTTAGTCATGTAAATTCTCCTACTATGTTCCTATTCTGATGTATGTGCCAAACACAAACAGACCATAAAATTGAGACGAAAGAACATTACATACATTTTCTGTGATCTTGCCAACTCGGCATTGCAGAAATATGAAAATTAGGAGTCAGGTGACGCTTAATTGCTCTGTTTAGTCCATTCCTAATAAATATCAGCAAGTACATCTTGGAATAGGGCTTTATCTATATTCATATTATACGCGATACGAACAAGGTATATAAACATTACATATTTTTGCATAAAAATATATTCTCATTGTCATTTTACTATTTGTCCTTTAGCAAGTGAAAAGCCATCATTACTGTTGACATCAACATGCAAGAATATTCTGAACTACGCATTTCATAGTCGAGGTCAGAATAATTGTGCTTAAGTGACAAACAGTATAATTTAGATTAAACTCTGTTGTGAACGATCTCGGTGCACGTGTTAGTGTTTTAGTGTACAGATCCTCTAATTTTTTTGATTTAGAATTTAAAAAAAATCGTAATTCAAAATGACAGAAGATAGTGCAAAACCTTTAAGCCAGAAACAAATTTGCGAAAGAATAAAGATCACCTTAGAGAATGACGATCCTATCCCAGAGGAATTACCAAGTGAATTTACGATTGTCCGAATTTGGACATCTGCATACAATAAGGACAGAATGTACAATACTCAATACATCTTTTGCTGTGGTCGCGGCGGAGGAAGAACGACAGAGGAAGAGCCATCGTCACCAACAGAAGGCGACGAAGTCTCCTCCGGAGAGGGAGAGAGTAAGGGACACGTGTCAATGGAACTCATCCTTAATCGACAGCGAGGCACGAAAGGCAAAAGCACTTATCTAAGCTATGGACCTAAGAATGATTACCCAGGAAATAGTTTGGAGACCCACGAAGCCAAATATATTGAGAATTACAGTTTGGATTTGGAGTACATGGAGAGAAAACCGAATTACACGATCATTTTGTACTCTTTGGATGTTCAGAAAATGCAAAAAGCTCTCCAGGAATTAATGCAAGTGGAAAAACAAAAATGGACTTTGACAGGACCGAGATGCAATATGGGCAATGCCAATGACTCATGGATCAAGAAAACTTACAAGAAAATTCGGTTTTGTTGGTGGGCAACCTTCCATGTAGCTGCTATATTGGACAGATTAAAATTTCCGAGGTAAATTCTGAATATTTTGCAGAATACTAAAGGTACTTTACAGGGAAAAAGATTCACCTTTTTTTATAAAAAAGCAAAAAAGGACTATTTTAGTAGTCTCACTACTTTTTTAAATCAGTAGTTTTTTTTAAATCAGAACTTTTTAGATCGCTACTTTTTTAAAAAAATTAGTACTTTTTTAAAAATGAGTACTTATTTTAAAACTAGTCCTTTTTTAAAAAATCAGGACCTGTTTTTAAATCATTACTTTTTTCTAAAATCAGTACCATTTTGTTTTTTAACTTCTGTTTTATAAAAAGGTTTTTTTAGTTCCCTGGTTTTTTATCAAATTGCATCCTTCTTTTTCTTAGCTTAGATGGAAATTGCTGGAAGTTCTAAAATAAATTAAGTGAATTTAGGTAATTATTGATAATAAATTTAAGGGAGTTGGAAATTGTTTTTTTCAGAATTATAATAGACACAGAAAGTGATGATGCCTTAATCGACCCTACTGCTGAAGTAATTCCTGATGAAAACGGAGAAATAACCATGAGCTGTGTTTCTTCAGTGTTCTACATTTTGCACAAAGGGAATTTTACGAATTTGCTCCCACGCAAAGATCAAAGACGGGCAATAGCCGGAGAAGTTTCTGCAGTCAGCAATGAAAGTGTACAGAATATTTTACAAATCAATTTGGAAAAAGTTTTACGAAATTATGGCTACATTTTTCATCTGAAAATATCTTCAGTTGTGATTAATCCTGACGCATTTTTGTGTATCATAAAATATGCTAAGAATAAGGAAGTAAAAACTAAAAATGTTGAAAGCACTTTCGAAATTCTATTTAGAAATGTAGGCATTAAGTTAAAAACACCACCAGAAGAGATTACTGAAGTGGACAATGCAAAATTTCAACGCATTGCGGGTTGTTATCAACAAACTGTTGCGTTGTCAGAGTGGATCCCAAAACAAAGAAGCCTGCGTAAATAATCAACCTTGATAATATTGTATCGGGCAATTAACTTTATACCGCAATCGGGTTTGTTCAGCTAAAAGATATACGAAATGTTTATTTATTCAAGTACAAAAGTATGAGTAACAATGCAAAAAGTTGATTTTAATTCCGTGCCAAATTTTTCTGTATAAAATAGTAAAAATCACAGCCAAGAGCGTATCCAGAAATCAAATTAAGGGGGTGCTTAAACATGCGAGCATATTTTTCTTATGAATAAAACTACTTTTTATCAACTTTTGAGAATTATCTAGTGTGGTTTTGGAAAATTCAGGGGGTGCTTAAGCACACTAGCACCCCCCCCTAAATACGTCCTTGTCACAGCAATAAAGTGCAAAATTGCAAACATTATGTTAAATATGGGTTAATACAGTTTAATACAGTTTAAACTACCAAACCGGCTCCCTCGTAGGAAAATTAAAAGTAATTTGTAGTTTAAATATATATATTAATTACGAAGTAGTTTGAATGAAACGTAATATTGTAGTAAATAATATATGAATACCCCCAATTCATTTCTCTTATTAGAATTAGGTAATGCAAGCATAATAATTAATGCAAATGCAAGTAGAGGTCTTTGTCCACGTACAGAGAAGAATTGCATAATGAAAACCTAAAGTTAGCATCAGAAGAGTCCGTTGAGGATATACCTTTGAAGATTATAAGAAAAAAATTCAAAACTTAGGACAAGACAAGCTGTCAAGACAGACAGAATAACAAATATTTGTACACAATCTGCACACCTTGTTCACCAAAACCCACAATCACTTGTGCCAATACAATCGCAAATTGCGTCATTTATTTACATTTTGTTTACATTTTTGGTGATAAGGCACTCAAAGCTATCTTCAAGGTGCTAAAATAACTCTAAAAAAGTACAAACACAGCAATGTTGGTAAGTCAATCAAATTGTAATGTTTTGTTGGGCATACTAACTACTAACGGCTAAATCAACAAACTTGTATAGTAAATATACTATATAATATGTATCGGGAATCAAAAAATTTTCTATGATCTTAATAGGAGTTTAATTACGCATAATTAATATAATAGAAATCAAATTCTCAATTTTAATCTGGATGAACATTTTTTTTAATTTTAATTTTTAGGATTTGTATATATCTATGAATTCGTGGATTCGTTGAAGATAATTTCTGGGTTTTAGAATGGGCGCATGGCTAGGAAAGCAGAAGTCTTTAAATCAGAATAAAAGAAGCATCATTATACTGGAGAATAATAAACCAATTCCAGATAAATTTCGAAAAAACAATATCACGATTGTGAGAGTTTGGACCTCCGAGTATAACCGAAGGTGTGATATCCATAAACTCATTTTCTGTAGCCAGTGTGGATCCTCGCCTCCAGAGACAATTTTAGACCTCATAGAGAAGGAAGTAGAAGAGAATAAAGGACATGTGTCCATGGAACTGATATTCAACAGTGTAAGGGGCACAAAGGCCAACGGCACATATCTTAGTTTTGGTCCGGAAAAAGACTCTCCCCAAAATCCTCTTCAAAGACATGATGCCCAAAATATTGAGAATTACAAGAGCGATTTGGAGTACATGAAATGCAAGCCAGACTACACGATTATCTTTTACTCTCTCAATGTGGCAAACATGAACGAGGCTATCGAAAAACTAACGGAAATACCAATAGAAAAACAAAAGTGGACTTTGACAGGACCCAGATGCAACTTGGGAAACGGGGATGAATCCTGGACCACGAAAATGGGGAAGAGAATTCGATTTTATTGGTGGTTACTCTGGCAGTCAATTTGTGCCCTTATCAGCCTTCCTTTAGACCGGTACGTTCAATTCTTTGATTTTATTATTGTTATATTGACCAAACTTTTTTGGTACAGAAGAGATAGGAGCCTATCCCTTCTATAGTAAATAAATTAACACAGGGTTAGATTTGTCACCCGTCTGGTGTGTGTTAAAATTGATTTTAACGTGTGAAAGCTATGTCACACCCTTCTGCCCTGTACGAAAGTCATTTTGGATATGATCTCCAGGCTGTTTCCATAGGGCTGTAAAAAAGTTATTAGAGGCTTTTTCCGTTCTTAAGGGCCCAGTACCTTTAAAGGAAATCTCTGATGACTATCAAAATACATGTAAAAATTGCTTTACAACTCTTGGAATTCTGTCTAAAGTTGATAAGTCTGATATTTAAATTTTATAGCAGATTTTGTCGTTTACAAAATTATAATCGCAATAAGATATATTAATGAGTAAACATATCGTATATTTTGTAAAATGGGGTGGTTGACAATATATTCAGGATTCGAAAAATGTGCCACACAAGAAAATCGGGTAAGAACTTTAGACAGAATTCCAAGAGTTGTAAAACAATTTTTACATGCATTTTGGTAGTCATCAGAGATTTCCAAATTTAAAGGTACTGGGCTCTTAAGGGACGATATTTTCATCTGTCCCCCTTGGTCAAATTCCTGGATACGTGCTTTGTAAATGCACTACAATACTGTAAGAGCAAAAGAATCCTATGTTGCTATTTATATTACTGCATTCAAGCATTTTTATAAATCTTATAATGAAATAGTTAAATTTTCTTTAAAACAACTAAAAACATGAATAGGATCGAAGATTATAGAATTGGCCCAAAAGTTGGAGAAACCATTCTTCATATTTCAAAATTAAAGAGAAATAAGCTCGAAAAAAACCCCAAAACTATTTGGTAGTCGACACAGATCTTAAACTTCGGTTTTCAATATGAAGGCAAACCCTATGGCCTACAACGTCGAATTATAAAATCAAAAGAAAAGCATTCTTGACGGTAACCTTAATTTCGAATTATGTGAAATGGATTTCTAGTCTGCGTGGCGTCATGAAATTATTATTTTCTCAAAAAGTTTAGATTCGTAGCTCAAAGGGTTTGACATCCTAGGTTTACAAACCCCCACAATGGTCTGCGGAAGCGACCAATGAATGTTGGGATTTTTTCGGTCTTATTTTTTGGTTGTATTTTAAATAAAAGACGGCAATTTTCAGAAAACTTTTATTAGGAAGCTGACAAAAAGATAGTCTTGATAAATAGGGGAATGAAAATTAAAAATATTGTTCCTATTTAATTCCTTTACAGTGTTATGATAAGTAGTGAAAGTAAACACCCAGAAATGGACCCCACAGCCGATTTAAAATGTGATGAAAATGGAGAAATTACGATGAGCTGTGTTTCCTCAGTCTTTTACGTTTTGCACAAAGGGGGCTTCACGAGTAAGTTACTGCCAAGAAAAGTCCAGAGGCGAGTGATAGCCGCAAACGCTACTAATGAAAGCGTTCAAAGTTCAAAGAACATAATGCAAGTTGATTTGGAAGAAATTCTTAACAACGCTGGCTTCATTTTCCACCTGTCAATATCTTCTGTTGTGATTAGCCCTGATGCGTTTTTGTGTATAGTAAAATATGCAAAAAAGCAGGAAATGCTTAAGAAGAAAAATAAGAAAAACGAATACCAACAACTAGAATTTATAAACGACGATATTAACTTTCACATTGGAGCTTCCGAAGAAAAAGAAACTGTCACATGTTTGGAATGGGTACCATGCAATTAGATTTATTTCCAAGTGTTGTGTAATTTATGGAGCTTCTAATCTAAGTCAGCAATTATAGCCATTTCAACAAACCATAACTTATGGCATTTTACTTAAAAAATGTATACGGTCAGTGCCACGGCCACACATTGTTCAAAGTTATGAAACTATTATTCAAATGGAGTTTAAATTTCAATACGACGTAAATTATAACGAGATAAGACAAATGATAATTTAAAAAAAAATATTTTGTAGATTTAAAAGTTCTAGGGTAGAGAAAAAACTGAAACCATTTTTTAACTCTTTTTACATTTATAGATACAATATTAATAAAATTCTATATTGTATCCAAATATTTTACC
This sequence comes from Tomocerus qinae, assembly GCA_020055645.1. Lineage (NCBI taxonomy): Eukaryota > Metazoa > Arthropoda > Collembola > Entomobryomorpha > Tomoceridae > Tomocerus > Tomocerus qinae. Next base: position 125,118,335 of record CM034546.1, read on the forward strand.
GATTGTACATATACGACTACGCTATGCGAATAAATGACATGTTAAAAATTATGTGGTTGGTGTGTAATTTTTGATTTGCTTTTGGTAAACTACAATCATATCTAAAATAATAAAAAACATTACTAACACTCAATGTGGGGATATGGCCAAAAATGAAATATACCAAAAAAAGGTACCACTGGACAATTGGATATTGTGCATAAAGACATGGATAATTTATTCTGTTGTCAATATTTAAAAGTTAAGCTCCAAGATATAATTTTTTGTCAATACCATAATTTTTGCCCAAGCTACAATTGCAGGTTACAAAATGTTCTTTGCGTCATCATCATTTTTCTTGATATTATATACGTTAACTATAATAAGAGTACTGATCTACTATGACTGCATGTCCTCTTAGTGCCTTACACAGCCTTACGTTTAAATTCTAGGCTTTGAATGACACTCTCGTTCTCGTCAGGGGACAAAAAAGGTACTATTTTTTACAAAAATTAAAAAAATACTACTTTTTTAAAAAACAAATAATTAATTTTTACTTTTTTAAAAATGACATTTTCTCTTTTTTTACCTTGTGGAAGTAAATAGGGCACGCTGAAACATCAAAAATTGTAAAAAGGCAAAAACGGACTGCATTAAAAAAACCTATTCCTACATTTTTTATAAAAAAAGGCAAAAAGGTCCATTTTGTTCTCTGGTTCTTGTGGGCTAGGTTGTCGCCGTCCTCTCAAAGGCTACGTCAAATATAGACCATAATATATTATGTACCTTTGTTTTTGGTATTTATAATTCGTTATCTCCAGAAAGCTAGACATAATACGTCATTTTGCCAAATTGATATTTTCTATATTAATCTATCTTGACAAACAATAAATTAATCATAGCGATCCTCCTCCTGTCTGATTGTCCTGATGATGCCCTATTTAACTACTAACAGCAATGCACTTTTAGTTATGGTAATCGTGAATGGTGCCAAATAGAATTAAATGTCAGTGAAATGAAAACTAAACTAAAAGGAGGTTTATAGTGTTTTCAATGACGACTGCCCACAAAGCAAGAACAGTTGCTTTCTTTACAACGAAGAAACTTCCGATTTCAACTTTAATCACTTGGCATGATTTTATAAAACTTGAAAACCATTTGGATGAGTCACATTTCCACGTATTTAAAGCTTTCGATGAAAACTCATAATATTTTCCTTGTCGCTGAAAAAATATGCTCAAATAGAGAAGTGAGAGAAAAGCTGCAATTCCCATTTGAACAGCACGGATACCGACCATCCGAATGGCACCGTAAAGTCCACAAATGGCTATTCCAGTCATTACACATTGATGGGAAGGAAAGTACCAGCCCCGATAACAATCGCTGTACAATATTTGAAGGACTTGCAGTGAACGGTAGCACTTTGCAAATATTATCGGCAGTCTGAGATTACGTTTTGTGATTGCATCTTTTTTGTTTTTCCTATTCACAAATTAAAAATTAAAGGCTTTATTCCTAATAAGTTAAATAAATAAGCTTACCTCAACTCGTCGAGCAAAAATGTTCCATTATAAGAAAATGTAAGGCAATTAAAAATTGTGAAATATATTTGTGCCCATAAGTTTATCCAAATCCAAATTTGGCAAAGCACAAGTGGGATTTTAAGGACCATAAGCAGGTCCTTTGGCAGTAGGAAGGTAAGGAAATGTCCTGAATTCGGTTTCTTTAATATTATTAGGAAGTTTTGCAAACATTGTATTGCTCCGAGAAAGATGAAAGTTAGAAATATTTTTTCGCATCCGTTTTTACGGTGTTTATGTTGCACGGTGATGTAATTCACTAAATGGACAGCAAAATTAAAATGCATAATAATTTTTGAAGAACAGAAAATTGGACGATTTATTTTAATTTCCCAATTAATTACAGACGAGCTGAAAAACTAATTTAGTTAGAATAATTTTTTACCTTTGATTTTTTCATAGAATGTGATGTATGCATTAATAAATGTCACCATGTCTTTTCCATGCAGAAAATTTTGAATTTGAGAGACAAATGTGAATGAGTAGCAAACCAGATTGAACACAAATTGCATTTTTGTGCTTAAATCTTTTTTTAGCAAAGAGGCATTTGTCAGTTGTCGTAGGAGAAATATTAAATAGAAGCAGACCAATGTAAAAGTGATCATGCAACGTCGAAATATGCCCTTTGAATTTAGAAATCGGATTTTATTTGTTTTGAAGTCCCATCTAAATTGACCTCCTCCGGTGTAATAAATGAGATTGATGCTAAAAGCCAGAAGTTTGTATGATTTTTGAGATATCATGTTTGTAGAATTGCAGAATGCTGATATTTTCGAAATCTATGTGAACAGGAGTTACTTTAGAAAAATTAGAAGATTATTTTCTGCCTGGGCCAATTCTAAATATTTACTCTCCCGACAAAATCTAAGAAATATTTTAACTACCACTGTACAAACCGGAGTAAGCTCTACTGTCTTCTTGTCTTCCATTCAAGGATTTAAAAAATAATAAAGGTGTAAGTAGAAAAATGTTTTTACGTCTCGACAAAGTTATTTGTGCTTCAGGAATGGCGTCTGATTATTTATTAACTATGAATATTTGAAAGAATTTATGAAGTGTCAAGATATTTCGATACTGAAACAACTTGACGATCGACTCACTTCAGTAAATAATTGATAATGAATTCCAAGAATAATGACCTATATACCTTCCTATTATGTTTATCAATACTCCATGATAAAGACTTTTTCTCCATTATAGACCACTTAGCTTTCCTTTGAATAATTCAGAGAATTTGTAACGCCAAAAAATATTCACTATATAACTTGAGAATTAGTTTGTATGGCATACACAGGAGTTTTATATGGCAAGATAATATCCGTGAACACAGTGAACAGGTATACTATAGAAAAACTATGAACAATGTACGTAGTTTTATATAGGTCACATCGTCTTTAATAAAACTTAATTGTTACCTTCTTTAATTTGCTTTGCATTGCACATAATGGAAAATGAAATTTAAAATGGTTGTTGTAAATGTTAAACAAAACTACGACTTCTAACGAGAAAGTGTACATTAGTGTACATATTATGTACTCTAATTATAGTAGAGTTGTTGAAATTTGAAATAATTGGAGATTGTATAGCGAACACATTTTCTTACAAATGGTAATGGCTTTCATACTTCGTGCTGATAAGTGAGAGTAATTACTAATTACCTTATAATTTCGATAGGTATTTGCTAGTGACACATCGCCCACAAATTATAGTTAGAAACTTATCACTAAAACTCATCCCATGATCATACACACTTAGTCCGACCAAATGCAATTAGTAACTATATATACACCAAGTTTAACAACTCAGTTTCAGAAATCAGAAATTATTTCTTATTTTTCCAGCGTTATTGATCGCTTTTACTGACGGACTGGCATCAATTTTGTCTAGATAATAATAATCCTAATAAAATCGAAGTGGACTAATAAATCCTAAATCGTATTTGGATAATTTTACGATTTTTAGGAAAATAATTGATATTTAATATCAGATTTACGCTAAGCCATCTTATTTATACGCTCCTGGTGGAGATTCCCGTCCAAGAAACGGACAAACAACATAGGTAACGTTTTGGCTTATATTTTTATTAGGTACTTTGCGTTTTAGTGTCAAGAGAAAAAAACCTTAAAATCCTAAGTTTCAAAATAGCGTCAGACGTTAATTCGGACACTAAAATCAAATTTTATTGTCACATTTAATGTCTAATTTTTTACCTTAAATTAGATAGATAGATAGATAGATAGATATTATTTTATTGCGTTTCCAGCGGAATCGCTTCTTTGGCCTTTTGGCTAAGATCAAAGTGTATCTGTTCTTATCAGCTTAATTCCTGATACGTTCCTCATTGAGGGACTCAGAATTTTACCTTAAATTATAACACGCGGTCTTTAGCAGATTTGGAAATTAAAATTTAAGGTTAATGTTCAATTTTAAGGTTATTTATCTAGAAACGCTAAGTACCTATTATCGAGATTGTTGTTATGAAACGCAATATTATATTAATGTACATAAAAGTTTATAAATGTCCTCCGATTAATTTCTCTTATCAGAATTAGGCAGTGCAATGCAAACATAATACAAATGCAAGCAGAGGTCTTTGTCCGTGTATATACATTGAAGAATTGCATAAGGATGAAAACCTAAAGGTAGCAGTAGAGAAGGGTTCGTTGTGTACATATCTAAGAAGATTACATGAAAAAACTCTTTTAGTGGGAGTGGGAATGATTTGAATGCAGCAAGTCAGACGCAGACAGATGGAATAACAACTGTTTGCACACGAACTGCACACATTGTTCATAAAAACCCACAATCACTTGTGGTAATAAAATCGCAACTTGAGTCATTTATTTACATTTTTGGTGATGAGACATCCACAACTGTGTATAGTAAGTAGTTGCTAAAATAACTTCACAAAAGTACAAACACAGCAAAATTGGCATGCAATCAAATTGCAATGTTTTGTTGGGTATACTATTAACTACTAACGCGGTTAAATTTACTAACTCCTCCTTGTATTAGTAAATATATCGGAAACCAGAAGACTTTCTATGATCTAAATGGGTGAGGAATTTAATTTAATTGCGCCTAATTAATTTGAAATTATAAAAACCAAATTCTCAATACTATTTAATCTGGATGAAAATATTTTTTGCATTTTTATATTTTTGTGTATCTACTAGGAATTCGTGGACTAAGTTGATTTGAAGATAATCTCTGGGTTTTAGAATGGATGATCGAGGAAAGCAGAAGTCTTCAAATAGGAATGAACGAATAAAGATTATACTGGAGAATGATGATCCAATTCCAGAGGACTTTCCAGAAAGCGAATTCGCCATTGTGAGAGTTTGGATCTCCGAGTTTAACCGAAAATATGATACCAAATGTTTTATTTTCTGTGGACAAAGTGGAATCTCCTCATCGGAGTCAATGGCAGACCTCAAAGAGACGGAAGTAGGAGAGAGTAAAGGCCACGTGTCCATGGAACTAATATTCAACAGACTAAGGGGCACAAAGAGCAATGGAACGTATCTTAGTTTTGGTCCGAAGGAAGACTCCTTGCAAAATCCTGTTCTAAGACATCCTGCCAAATATATTGAGAATTACAAGAGGGATTTAGAGTACATGAAATCAAAGCCAAACTACACAATTATTTTTTACACCTTGAATGTTCCAAACATGATGGGGGCTCTCAAAGAACTTACGGAAAAACCCATAGAAAAACAAAAGTGGACTTTGACTGGACCCAGATGCAACATGGGCAATGGGAATGACTCCTGTGCTACGAAAACTGTGAAAGGAATTCGATTTTGTTGGTGGTCACTATGTCAGTGTAGTTTTGCTTTTCTTAGACTTCCTTTTGACCGGTACGTTCAATCTTTTGACTCTATTATTACTTACTTACGCATAAACAGTAGACAGATTTTATTTAATATAGGTAAATGTTTTTCCCGATGGTTTCCAAAATGCCATTTCCCTGTCTTTACATGTGGGGAATGGCAATAGGAACAAACAACTTTCGGGAAAAAATCATTTTTGACTCTGTCAGTAGTTATATGAAAAAAATCTCTTACAAAGGAAAGCTAAATAACTTTTGAATCCCTGGACGGATTTTGATGAAACTTGGTATGGAGAAGCTGGAGAACCGCCATTAGTATATCTCCAGAGGTTTTTTGAAAGAGCAATAACAATTCAGTTTTTCGATTTCAAAAGACGCGACGAAGATTAAAAAAATGGGTTTTTCGGGTTTTTACCAGAAATAAAAAGTTTTTTCGAACATCTGCTCGGTTCAAATTGAAGAAATTATAAAACAACACTTTGAGGGTATATCAAGTATTTCACATTCGGGGACCCCTGCCCGGTGTCAAAGGTCAAAACTTGGTATTGTGAAGAATTTCACCGTCTGAGGTATCAATCGAAAGCTAACAAGAACCCCGATGTCGCTAAAGGCTTTATTTAGACTAATAATGACCTCTAAGAGAGTTTAAAGGTCATATAATTCAATAATACATCAACATGGATGTATAATATGAACACACAAAATGGCGAGATAATTCCGAAAAAACATATTAAGTAGGGTATTACTGGGTGAAGTCCCTTCCCCTGAAATCCAGGAAAAAACAATTTTTTCCCAAAATGGTAAAAGTTTTCGGGCTCCGCGCGATTATTTGCCATTTTAAAGCCATGTTTGACTCATTTTCACCATAAAATGTCAAACATTTTCATGATGAGAATTTCTGTATGAATAAGTATTTGCTTAAAATACTAAATATTATATTAATTTAAGTTTTTAATTTAATTCCTTTACAGTGTCATGATAAATAGTGAAAGTACCGACCCAGAAATGGACCCCACAGCTGAATTAAGACCTGATAAAAATGGAGAAATTACTATGAGCTGTGTCTCTTCGGTTTTCTACATTTTGCACAAAGGGGGCTTCACGAGTAAATTATTGCCACGAAAAGATCAGAGACGAGTGATAGCCACAAACGTTTCTGCAGCCAGTGGCCAAAGTGTTAAAAATATTATGCACGTCAATCTGGAAGAAGTTCTTCGCAACTCTGGCTACATTTTCCACCTGTCCGTATCTTCTGTTGTGATTAACCCCGATGCGTTTTTGTGTATTGCCAAATATGCCAAAAGCCAAGAAATTCTTAAGGCAGAAAATAACAATATAAATTACCAATTAGAATTTAAAAACGACAATATTGACTTTACTACATCACCGAATCAAGAAAACTGTCAACCTATTGAAGCTTCCAAAGAAACTGTCACACTGGAATGGGTTCCACTTCATAGGCCAAATTAATTTTGTTGTTTAAAAAGGAGCTTCCATTCTAAGTCGGCAGTAGAGCCATTTTAACCTAAACATTACGCATTTACACAAATATATATTCTTTATATAAAAAATATACAAACAATCTGTTCATATTCATGACGTGTCATATATTTTGCTTAACGTTATGGAAAACTATTATTCAAAATGATTGTTTCATACAACGTACAAAAAAGACAAATAATAAGTATTTAGATATAATCATTTTATGAAACAGGGTATAATAGATTTAAAAGGTCAGATGGAAACAAAAAAGAACTGAAACAATCATTTTTACTTTTCTTATTTTCTTTATAATTAGCAGTATTGCCTATAGGTATAGCTGACGTGCAAATATGTAATAAATAATTTTACCGATTATATACGATCCACGATGTGCAAAAAAATACTTTGTGTACGTGTAACTTGGCGTTTAGATTTGCTTATGGAAATATTATTACAATATTATCTAACGAAAATAAAAATTATTTATTTAGCCGAAAAGGTAAACACTTTTTATTGCCACACTGAAAGATGATGTCCATTGTTCAGAAATTTCTTTTTCAAAAATTGCTACAGAATTATTGGAAGCCAGAATATAAATTTTTATTTCGTTTTGTTTGGGAAAACAGATTCCCTGCTGTAATTAACCAATTCAATAAAATCTACAAAATAATTATCGTTTTCAATCTACTCCGCCATGAGTTTTGTACCATTTTTATTGTCCTATAAGCAAGAACTTATTTGTTGTAATGTTTCTGCTAGAGTAGGAGCACGGGAAATGATAATTTTATCAATTAGGAACATTTCGCCTGATTGAATGTTGAAAGTTCCAATTTCAATCTGAAAATAATTTAATAAAATATTATTAAAAAATAATGTAATAATAAATAATTATTTAGAAATGTAGAAAAATTTAGAAACATTATTATTTACCAAAGAGCCAATGATTGTATTTTTAGTGTCGATTTCAAGTAATTTTTCTTGCCAAACAAATCCTGTCGAAGAGCCTAAATCAAAGGAATATTCTCCAGGAATAAATTTCACAGGCTGTACATACGCAGTCTGGTTTTGTTCTCTTGAAAGATGAACATAGTACTTCAAGTAGATATAAGCTGGTCCACTGTGTCCGTCGAATTGCGAGGAATAGTCTTTGTAGAAAACCCGATGAGGTAGAGGGGGAGATTCATCGAAGTAAAAAATCCCTTCTCCAGTCAGATTCCCCAAACCTGCTGGAAGTAAACTTGAATTCTGGGCATATTTATGGGGTGGGTAGGAGCCCCATTCATCATAGTCAAAGTCTTTTTGATTGTCGATGCACTCAAGAATTGACACAGAAGGCCCTTCCGTTGTTGTAGAAGGAGGAGCACTTGGAGTAGTTGGATCGATTTCTTCGGGTGGACAGAGTGCTTTAATTTCGCCAATATCAGAAATATTTGCTCCTTGGGCGAAAATAATTGTATCAACCAATAGAAAGTCACCACTGACTAAATTTCCACCTGCGGCTGCATTTGCCTGCAAAAATATTTTAATAAACTATAGAAGATTGTTCCAAAGTAACTAATTCAAAAATATGCAACAGGTGTCTATGGTTGTAACATGCAATACACAATCTAAAATTGACATTTTTTGTGAATATTTAGAAAATTAGTTGGTTGAAGTAAGGCAGTAGTTGCACAAATACCTACCTATCAATGTCATTGTTTTAATTAGGTTAGGTTAGATTTATCGAAAGCAGGTTATGGCATGTCCTAAGTACCTTGGTATGTCCTGTGTATTTCATGGCGCGATTTTTAAATTGTACAATAGAACCACTGCCTTACTTCAACCATTTATTTTTCGGTAAACCGTATCAATATTCCAAAACTATAACATTTTCAATGTTTGGTTGAAGTAAGGCAGTGCTTGCACAAATACCTATCAATTATTATTGTTTTAATTAGTTTAGGTTCCTCGAAAGCGGGTCGTGTTATTCCTTGTATATTTCATGGCGCGATATTTAAAGTACAATGGAACCACTGCCTTACTTCAACCCAATATTTCTTAAAATAATTTTAAGTAATTTTAAAATAGCTTGCAAAGATCTTACATCAAAACGATTACCGGGATTACCAACGAGGAGGTCGACGTTTAATTCCAGTAATGCTTCTCTCCAAGTGAAATTCGGAGAATGAGGTAAGTCATGAAATTGATCATGGAGTACCGGAAAAGCGTATATTTCTTGCTGCGTTACATTTTCAACATGTGCATAGTATTTGACATAAATGTATGCTGGTCTTATGTCGATTACGTCTTCTACTCGTTTGTAAAATCTTTGGTATGATCCCTGAGACCCGTCAGCATAGAAAATTCCTTTTCCGTCAATAGCTCCATTCATGACTCCTGGTAATTCCGAACTGTCTTCTGCATATCTCAAAGTATACAATCCTCGCCAATTGTGTCTCTCAAATTCTTCTAGGTCTCGAATGCACTCGAGAATTTCAGGCTGCCCAATTGAACACTCGAAGACACAAAACAACAGCAGGGCGATTTTTAATTTCATGGCTATTTGAATGATGAATATTTCAAAATTAAATTAAATACACGAAAAGTAAATGATATCAGCAGCAACGAAGATCCATTCAGGCTTTGATGGACACTCTTTGGCAATTTACAATCAGTACAAATTTCAAGTACTGATGCAAAGGCATGACGCAATTATGGGATTTAATGATGATAAGTAATAAGCATATCTATTCTATACTATTCATAGTTTAGTGTATCAACCTGTTTGTAATTATATTTCAAAATAATTTCATATCTATGGAATGGATAAACACTTAAAAGAAAAGTAACGGACTTTCCACCCACAAATATATATTTGTTAGTGTTAATTTTTAATCGAGATTTATAACGCCAAATGATTATTTCTCTACTAAGAGGCTACTTGAGTCAATGGTGATGAGATTATCTTAAATCAATATTCTTCCAATGATCATATTGTTTAAAAATGAGATTATTCAAACATTCTTGTTTTTACACAACCTTTTTTCCAAATTCGACGTTGTTCAGTATTGATGGAAGAACATCTTAAACATTATGAAACAAATATCGTCAAGAAATAAAATGTATACTAAGCAGATAATTCAAAGGAGAAACACATTTTCATGCAAACTAATAACTTTTATTGTACTACTATAAGTTTAAAATTTTTACAAAGCTAGTTACAAATTAAAAAACGATGCGGGATTCGAATTTGCAGGCATTCTCTTATTCTTCCTATCTTCCTAAGACCTGCAGCAGCGACATCCAAGCCCAATGACCCAACAACATTGAGGATACTCTCCGGGACAACATTCACCATGGCTGCACTGTAAATTCAATCAAAAACAAATCCCATTAGCATTTTCTACAATAGCAATATTAAATTAAGTCTATCTAAAGTATAATAAATGCTATATAATTATTATGATATTATTTTAATTGGATTATTACTTGATCACTGCATTGGTAACATTCAGTGTCGCCTTTAACAAGATTTAAAAACGGCATAGCTGAGGAATCTTGGGCAATTTGTGGGTGAGTGACGACAACGCGTTTTTCTTCTTCTCCGGCAGATGCCAAAGCAATTGCCACCATCATCAATACGGATACAATCAAACTAAACAGTTGAAAGTTTCGTGAAAATTAAATAAATTGAAATGTTGAAATTGTATTCATTAATCTGTAAAATGTTGTAAAATAATTTTTATTTCTTACCACTTAGCCATTGTTGAAGTAATAGTACTCGTTAAAACGAATCTGAAAAGGTAGAAGAATGGATTTGAAAATGTAGTAAATGTTTTACTTGTTGCGCTTGCCTGTTGAATGCCTGCGGGTTGCTCCTTTATATACAAATTCTACTGTTTGTTATCTTTGTTGAAAACTACTCCGAAATATGACGAGCTTCAATAAATCTCTCAATAAATCAATTAATTATTAACCTCAGCCAATCTGAACCAGAAAATTGAGATTAAAAAGTAATTGGAATTAAACTTGACTTTTACCAACGTAATATGGCTGTAACCGATAAATAGTTTTATTCATACGTACTTCGATTTCCAAGAATCTCCATGATCGTGGTTTGCCATTTTTACTGTTGAAAAAACTGAACTTAAAACTAAAAAAATGCTGCCAGTTCGTTGGCCGAGTTAAGTGATTTATACTCAATACGCTTTTTAATGACGCTGATTTCAAATGTATATTACGTAGATTGAATTGTCTAGATAATAATTAAATAATTAATTTAGAATAATGATTTAAACAGCAGGCACAATAAAACAGCGATACCAATTTCCAAGAAATTATCAAATAGTTAAATACTTTTATACAAATTCTCCTGTTTTCTTTTTTTTATTATTATCTAAGCTATCCTATTACCTAATTGGTCTTTTGTTCTTTCCTGGCGAAGCAGTGAGCTGCGAAGAAATCGTGATTGAGAATCAATAGACCACCCACTAAGCTAATTGGGTGGCCTATTCTTCTCCAGTCACGATTCTTTCAGAGCTCACTGCTTTGCCAGTCAAGAACAAAAGATAAATTAATGGGATTAAAAATGAGCTGGAAAAGTTAGCTGAATAGGGTAATAACCTACCACAATCACTTGTGGTAGAAAAATATCTAAATATAATATGAAGATACAATCATACAAATCGACACACAAACGGGCATGTTGGGATTTGCCACACTGAGTAGGCCAGGTTAGGTAACGTTGGCTTAATAGCTTTACCAGAGTGTGGCAGATTAACACACGATGGTACATATAAACCGACACACTGAATTTCTTACGTAAACGTTGATATTGATACTCGGTTTGAAACTGTAACAAATATTCATAGATATATCCCTTTAGCTGACTTACTTAAACTTACGACTAGTACAAAAATTAATTTAATTATTTTCTAGTGTACTAAAATTATATAATAAATGACAAGAAGATATTTTAATTTATTTGATTGTGGTTAGTTATGAGTAAAATTAAACATGATTTAGTGATAATCTAAATTCTAAAAAGAGTAAATACCTGGAGTTTTTAATGGGATATAAAAATTTTTTTATTTTGATATGAGTCGATGTACAGGGTCATCAGTCATCACTTATATAATTTGTTTACCTAGTCTGAACCACACAATGTAAATGACACAGTAATTGGAATTAAACTTGCACTTTTATCAAGGTTACATGGCTATCATACATATCATACATGGCCGATAAATAGATATTTTTATTTTTCATACGTAATTCGATTTCCAAGTGAAACATCATGTTTCCATTCTGGTCTTTCATTTGCATTGGGTACCTAAATGTTGAAATTACGCTTAAACTTAAAAATAAAAAAATGGCATTTGAATGGTCGAGTCAAGTGGTTAGTTAATTACAGAAACCATAAAATCAAGATTACATCTTTAATCATTCATAGAAATAAATCGGTAAACCATAATTTAGTTACCAATATGATTTAACTTTTTTTAAATCGTGATTTGAATTGTAATTCACGAAGCACTTAACTCGGTCATTCAACTGTGAAAGCTTTATAGTTTCAAGTTCAGTTATTTATGTCAATATTTAGGTACCCAATGCAAATGAAAGACCAGAATGGAAACGTGATGTCTTACTAGGAAATCGAATTACGTATGAAAACATCTATTTATCGGTGATAGCCATTACCTTGATAAACGTCAAGTTTAATTCCAATTAGTTAGTAATCTCCATTGTCTGGTTCAAACTCGCTGAGGTAAACAAAAATTATTTATTTATTGAGAGATTTATTGTAGCTCGCAATATTTCAGAGTATTTTCTTGTTTTTCAACAAAGATAACGAGCAGTAGAAATTGTATATAAAGGGACAACCAGGAGGCATTCAACAAGCATTCAACAAGCAAAAACTTCAATTTCAAAAATAAGTCCAGTCCACTACCTTTCCGAATCTTCGTTTTAACGAGTACTATTACTTCAACAATGGCTAAGTGGTAAGAAATAAAAATATTATTTTACAAAATTTTACAGATTAATGGATACAATTTTAACATTTCAATTTATTTAATTTTCATGAACATTTCTACTGTTTAGTTTGATTGTATCCGTATTGATGTTGGTGGCAATTGCTTTGGCATCTGCGGGAGAAGAAGAAACACGCGTTGTCGTCACTCACCCACAAATTGCCCAAGATTCTTCAGCCATGTCGTTTTTAAACCTTGTTAAAGGCGACACTCAACAATGTTACCAATGCAGTGCTCCAGTAATAATCCAATTAAAAATATATCATAATTATGTAAACATTTATTATACTTTAGATAGACTTAATTTAATATTGCTATTAATGCTATTGTGGATAATGTTGATGGAATTTGTTTCTGATTGAATTTACAGTGCAGCCATGGTGCATGTTGTCCCGGACAGTTTCCTCAATGCTGTTGGGTCAATGGTCTTGGATGTCGCTGCTGCCGGTCATAGATAGAGCCAGGGGATGCATGCAGATACAAACCCCACGTCGTTTTAATGTCCCATGATTATATTTTTTAAAGAGTAGCGACTGTAAATGTAAAATTCAAGTGTACATTAAAAGATATTGTTTGTTACTACAATAAAATTGTAAATGTTTGAGTTGTACATAATAGTATCCTATTTCGGATTTTTTCTTCACCGCATCCAAGAAGCATAAACTTAACTATGTACAGATACTTAATCCGTTTATACTTCTTGACCGCATCAATCTTAAGATTTGTTAAAGTCAGTCATAGTGATCCATATTATGAAAGATATTTCATTGGAAACAGAATAATGGGAAATTTAGTGGGTGAGAAAATGGGTATTTTTTAAGTCTAATACTGTTTATTTTAGTATATAATATATACAAAAACCTCCTTTGTTTTGAAAAGATAATCAAATTTACAATTTAGAATGCGTAAAGAGCATTTTCCGGTCGTTCTTGTTCTGCGATTATAAGGTGAGAGAGTGCAGTGATAAATGAGTGACACAAATAAGAAATAAGAATGCATTAACAAGAACAGCCATCTCATAAGATAGTGAACCTAGCACAACATCTGTTTTATATGTATTGCTCTAGAGTCATAATAAACCATGTACAAATGGGTGTAAAAAATGGTGGGAAATCGTATAGAAAGTTTGAACTCATTATCTGATGTTACACGACGTTTTAATGAACTTTTTAATGATCTTGACCTTTTGACATGTGTGACATAACCTTGACATGACCTAACGAATAACCTTTTCGAACGAGCTCTCTCATGACGTTCTACAATGTCGATAACTAAAGTTACGCCAATTTTTAATTTTTTGACCACGCCCACAGGCAGAGGGTGAGTCCGATTTTGCCCATTTTCGAACACGACATTGCCTTTTGTTCCTACATCACGTACAGAAAGTTTCAATTTATTATCTTAAACCGTTTTTGAGTTATCGTGCTAAAAGACGGACTGTGAAGATACAATGTTACAAACAGGCATGCTTTAATTTGCCACATTGAGTAGGTCAGGTAAAGTTGGTTTATTTGTCTTACCAGAGTGCGGCAGATTAACACACGATGGTACATATAAACCGACATACGGAATTTTTCGCTGCGCATGTCCGAACTGCACGATTATACTATAGTAGTGATAATAAATTGAATATTTCAACACTGCTTACCCAAAAGTGTTATATTTATCACATACATTACACTTTTTAAAGTAAATGTATTATGTATATAGGCTTAGATTGCAAATAATTTATAATTTTGAACCCAAAACTGACCACTAGTTAAAAAATTCTAATTTAATATTAGTGTCAAAAATGACTTCAACCAATTCATAATAACTAATAACGGATATCATTATTCAAGATTACTATGAGTGATACAAATTAGAATGCATGGACAACCATCTCATTAGTATTAGGTACTGAACCTAGCATACCTATCTTATAAATTATAATAGGTATGTCCTACAGTAAAGTTATAAAAACCGTGCCAAATTATCTGACAAGTTTTGCCATGTTTAGCTAAATATTGTCCAAAGTGGTCAATTTTTGGGAAAAATATTTTTTGCAACTACTTTTTTTCAACTATTGTCACTAATGCCTAGTTTATAGTTCAGGTTTCCCGAAGTTATCGTAACGATAGCTAGTTTTTGAGTTTCACTTCCTTTTCACTTCACGCGCAAAGGATCTTTCATAAATAAAACGTTGTCGTTGCCCCAGGTGAGGGGATTTGGAATTTTAGACAGAATAAGTAACTGAATTGTCCTTTTTCCGCGTGAAGTGAAAGAGAAGTGACATTCAAAACCTAGCTGATACCGTGAAAATTTTCACTTTCAAAATTTACAATTTGGATTTTACGAAGCCATTTTGACGTTAAAATGAAGTTCTTCACTTTCTGAGTTATTGAAATATTTCAATGATCCAAGAGTGACGATTTTCACCTTCGTTTAACGCTTTAATTCTAACTATAAATGCATTTCGGCATTATCCTCCCGTGATAACTTGGTGGAACCTGGACTATAAACTAAGCGTAATACCACACAAATTATGCAAAACATTAAACTATTCGCCAAGAAATACTACAATAAATATTTAATTTTAGCAGAACTTATGAATGGTGAAATATCTTTCAAAGCACATTCATAAACCATCTACAATCTACACTGAATTATCATAAACTGCTTCTAGCACATTATTGGGCTTCCAATATCTACTAGTGTCAAGCATTTCTCAGGATGAATTTAACAAATCCAAAGATCGAACCGGTAAAAAATATTTAAAAAAGGATAATATATTTTACACCAAAAACATTTAAATTTTATTGTAGTGACAAACAGTATGTCTTTTCATTTACACTTGAATTAATTACATTTACATTCGTTACTCTTTAAAAAATATAATCATGTAAAACGATGGAGGAATTGAATTTGCAGGCTTGTTCTTCCTACGACCTGCAGCAGCGACATCCAAGACCATTGACCCAACAGCATTGAGGAAACTGTCCGGGACAACATGCACCATGGCTGCACTGTAAATTGAATCAGAAACAAATCCCATTAACATTTTCCACAATAGCATCATTAAATCACGTCTATCTAAAGTATAATAAATGTTTATATAATTATGATATATTTTTAATTGGATTATTACTGGAGCACTGCATTGGTAACATTGTTGAGTGTCGCCTTTAACAAGATTTAAAAACGACATGGCTGTAGAATCTTGTGCGATTTGTGGATGAGTGACGACAACGCGTTTTTCTTCTTCTCCGGCAGATGCCAAAGCAATTGCCACCATCATCAATACGGATACAATCAAACTAAACAGTTAAAATTTTCATGAAAATTAAATAAATTGAAATGTTAAAATCGTATCAATTAATCTGTAAAATTTGTAAAGTAATTTTATTTCTTACCACTTAGCCATTGTTAAAGTTGAAGTATATGGTCTCGTTAAAACGAAGTTTTGAAAAGTTAGAAGAGTGAATTTATTTTTGAAAGTGAAGTTTTTGCTTCTTGAATGCTTGTTGAATGCCTCCTGGTTGTCCCTTTATATACAAATCCTACTGTTCGTTATCTTTGTTGAAAAACCAAGAAAATACTCCGAAATATTGCGAGCTTCAATAAATCTGAGAATAAATAAATCATTTGTTTACCTCAGCCAGTGTGAACGGTCTGAACCAGAGTACAAAGTAATTGGAATTAAACATTACTTTTGTCAAGGTTAAACGGCTATCACAGACAAATAGTTTTTAATACGTAATTCGATTTCCAAGTAATAGATTACGTTTCTCTTCTTCTGGTCTATCATCTACATTTGGTACCTAAATATTGAAATAACTGAACTTGAAACTATAAAATTTCACAGTTGAATGACAGAGTTAAAAGTGCTACGTAAATTACGGAAACCATACTTTCAAGATTACAGGTTTAATCATTTCTGAATCATTGTAATAAATTGATAAACCATAATTAGTTACCAATATTATTTTACTGTTTTTAGATCGTGATTTGAATTGCACTTGCGAACGAAGCACTTATATAACTCGGCTATTGAACTAAGAAATTTTTATAGTTTCAAGTTCAGTTATTTCAACATTTAGGTATCCAATGCAAATAAATGACAGAATGGAAACGTAATCTACTTGGAAATCGAATTACGTATGACGTATGATAACAACTGTTTATCGGTGATAGTCATATAACCTTGATAAAAGTAAAGTTTAATTCCAATTACTTTGTAATCTTGTTCAGACCGTTCAGACTGTAAACAAATGATTTATTTAATTACAGATTTATTTTAGCTCGCGCAATATTTCGGAGTATTTTCTTGTTTTTTTCAACAAAGATAACGAAAAGTAGAATTTGTATATAAAGGAGCAATCCGCAGGCATTAGGCATTCAACAAGCATTCAACAAGCAAAAACTTCACTTTCAAAAATAAATTCACTCTTCTAACTTTTCAAAACTTCGTTTTAACAAGTACTTCAACTTCAACAATGGCTAAGTGGTAAGAAATAAAAATTGTTTTACAAAATTTTACAAAATTAATGGATACAATTTCAAATTATTAATTTTCATAAACATTTCAACTGTTTTAGTTTGATTGTATCCGTATTGATGATGGTGGCAATTGCTTTGGCATCTGCGGGAGAAGAAGAAACACGCGTTGTCGTCACTCACCCACAAATCGCACAAGATTCTACAGCCATGTCGTTTTTAAATCTTGTTAAAGGCGACACTCAACAATGTTACCAATGCAGTGCTCCAGTAATAATCCAATTAAAAATATATATCATAATTATATAAACATTTATTACATTTTAGATAGACGTGATTTAATGATGCTATTGTGGAAAATGCTAATGGGATTTGTTTCTGATTGAATTTACAGTGCAGCCATGGTGCATGTTGTCCCGGACAGTTTCCTCAATGCTGTTGGGTCAATGGTCTTGGATGTCGCTGCTGCAGGTCGTAGGAAGAACAAGCCTGCAAATTCAATCCCTCCATCGTTTTATCTGATTATATTTTTTAAAGAGTAGCGACTAAAAATGTAATTAATTTAAGTGTACATGAAAATGTATTGTTTATATATTGGAATAAAATGTAAAATGTGTGTGGTGCACATAATTAAATTGTTTATTTTTTTCATTACCGAGTCGATTTAAAAAATATCGAAAACCATCATATTGTACGTAGTAAGTATTGGAAAGCAGAATAATTTGTTAGAAAAAGTGTACATTGTAGATGGTTTGTTAATTTTGGAAGACATTTTTAGCATTCCACCCAATTGTCAAAAGATCTGCTATAGCTTCCCTAATTAAAGTTTAAGTAAAAAAGTGCCTGCCCAGGGTTGCATATTGTCCGGACGAAATGAAAATTGCCCTCGATGAAACCAGTTTTGTCCATGGACGAAATGTCCACTTTTGTCCAGGTCGAAACTAATTGTATCCAGGAAGAAATAGATTTTGTCCAGTTTTAACTATCCATCCTATTTCATCCACCTCCACCGCTATATCGAGTGTACCGTAAATGCCACACACCGTAAATTGCCGTAAATGCCGCACAAAAATAATGGACGGCATACCATTAATGCCGTAAACTAAAAAATATCGCCAAAATTATTATTATTTTATTACCTGTCAAAAACGATGCCTTTGCTTAATTTACTGCATATGAGGCATTTACGGCATATACGGATGCCGGGAAAACGCCCCAATCTTTTTGCCAACACATTTATTATACATGGTTAGGTTAGGTTAGGTTATATTAGAATAGGTTATAAGGTTGACAAAAAGGTGTTGACAATTTGGGGGTGAATCGGCATGCCGTACATCTAAAGAGTCAATTTACGTCGTGCCGACCGCAACCCTGTGCCTAACCTAACCTAACTTAACCTAAACTACCCATGTTTGACAAATACGTGATTTTTTCAAAATTTTGAATTTTGATTAAGAGCCTTTATATTTGGAAATCTCTGATGACTATGAAAATACCAGTCTACAGTGTACTAGTTATATAATCTAAGGAAAATACATGTAAAAATTGCTTTACAACTCTTGGAATTCTCTCTAGTTATAGTTAAGTTCTTACCCGATTTTATTGTGTGGCACATTTTTGGAGAAATAGGGTGGTCGACAATATATTCAGGATTTCAAAAATGTTCCACACAAGAAAATCGGGTAAGAACTTTAGACAGAATTCCAAGAGTTGTAAAGCAATTTTTACATGTATTTTCATAGTCATCAGAGATTTCCAAATTTAAAGGAACTGGACCCTTAAGGAAATAAAAACATGCCATGGGGTTTAACTATCAATGAAGACCTCGACCAAGTTTCATTTAAATCCGGCGGGTAGTTTCTGAGAAAATTTTAATACAGAAAGAAAATAGCCATTTTCGAAAAAATGGCCATAACTTTGGAACTGTACATTTTACAAGCATGATTTTATATACCGATGTGATGTCCAATGAGAGCAGTTTCTACTCCCAAAGTTTCAATACTCAACTCCGACAGACATTTTTTGATGTGTCGATCTATATGATAGGAACTCTAAAGTTGATCTACGTGATTTTGCAGAGCCCTTTTTGCATTTGATTAAAATATTCTATTTTCGAACGAAGTATTGAAGTATTTGCTACTTATAATTATTTACCATTTTCCCACCTGTTAAATTTCCACTTTTAAAGTAACAAGCTAAAATCAAATACGAATATGCAAAATTCTTCTGCTTTCCATAATCTATTATGTGCTCAAGAAAAGGAAAAAATCAAAAAAATGACAAAATTATGTACACCAAAAACAGTTTACACTTTATTCCAATATATACATAAACGATATATTTTCATTTGCACTTGAGTTAATTACAGTTATAGTCGCTACTTTTTAAAAAATATAATCATGAAACACTAAAACGATGTGGGATTTGAATCTGCAGGCATTCCTTTGTTCTATCTAAGACCTGCAGCAGCGACACCCAAGACCATTGACCCAACAGCATTGAGGAAACTGTCCGGGACAACATGCACCATGGCTGCACTGTAAATTCAATCAGAACAAATCCCATTAGCATTTTCTACAATAGCAATATTAAATTAAGTCTATCTAAAGTATAATAAATGTTTATATAATTATGATATATTTTTAATTGGATTATTACTGGAGCACTGCATTGGTAACATTGTTGAGTGTCGCCTTTAACAATATTTAAAAACGACATGGCTGAAGAATCTTGAGCAATTTGTGGATGAGTGACGACAACGCGTGTTTCTTCTCCGGCAGATGCCAAAGCAATTGCCATCATCATCAATACGGATACAATCAAACTAAAACAGTTGAAAATTTTGTGAAAATTAAATAAATTGAAATGTTGAAATTGTATCCATTAATCTGTAAAATTTGTAAAGCAATTTTATTTCTTACCACTTAGCCATTGTTGAAGTAATAGTACTCGTTAAAACGAAGTTTTAAAAAGGCAGAAGAGAGGATTTATTTTTGAAGATATATAGAGGTTTTCACTTATTGAATGCTTGTTGAATGCCTGCGGGTTGCTCCTTTATATACAAATTCTACTTGTTTTTCTATTTTGTCATATTTGTTGCCAATTGCAGTACTCGGAAATACAAATCACAATAAATCCCACCGGTTGTTGTTGTTTACCTTAGCAAGTAGAGTTACTTGTCATCTAATCTAAGTTACGTTTACGTATAGATAAATAATTTGTTTTCGTTCATTTCGATTTCCAAGTAAAACATCCAAATGCAGCATTGATTTCTACTCGTAGGCGGTGGGAGTATTAAAAGTTTTTTTACGTAAATAATTCAATCTGCAAATATTTCACAATGGAAATAATTTTTAAGCAAATGCAATAAATATAAAGTTTTATCTTCTATTTACCTCTATATGCAACGGAAATGATTACATCAGTAATAATTAATCTACATCAAATAGCAAAGTAGATTTAGTCTTAGAAATCGTTAATTTAATCTTATAATACACAATAAAATTAATTGTCATTCTGTCTGAGCTAACTAATATCAGCTTAGACGTAATATAATGATACGATATGTAGCGTATGATAGCATTTTCCGAGAAACTGTCACACCTTTTCGTGATAGTGATGATGCATGTTTTTGTTTTGATGGCTGTACTTATATGTAGCAGGTAATAATGTAAGCAAAAGGGTAAATTGACACACACAAGCACATGCATACAATCATATCATAAGACTCCAATAAAAATAAACTTTGTTAGCTGGATTGAAATAAACCAAGTTTATTATAGTAAAAATGAAGGTTACTACGCATCTGAAAATTACATTGTATTGGAAAACGCATTCCTATTACAAAATCGCAATTGTGTCCGCTATGTCTTTTACTTAGTGCAATATATCAGTATCGTTTGTCAACGATTTGTCACGTTTGTTCATTATGAAACTGTACTATAACAGCCAATATGAATATGTAATGAAAGAACATGAGATTATTTTTCCAAAACTTCTTGTCCAAAATATTTCCAAGACTAATAATAAAAACTCAATAGGCTAGAATTTCATCTGTAATTTTTGTATCTGGTCATGTTAGGTCACTAAATGTTCTATCTACTACTTACGTCTGTGATGCTTTGGGAATATGCAGATACACTATTATTATAACGATTTATGTAAAAAATGAATTCGCAAAAATGCGTATTTCTTCAGATATTTTGATTCTCGGATGTTTCTATGTTTTCAAAATTTATTTAAATACTTCACAATGTTTCCTCTAAGGGATAATTCATTTACATATAAAACTAACAGCTCCCAGCACGCGTGACCAATTTCTTAAGGTAGGCTTGCAGCCAAGCACGTATCCAGTAGGGGGCAGGGGGGAAGGCGCAGCGCCCCCCTAAATCTGAGAAAAAGAGAGGATTTTTTCCAAAAAGGCCAAAAATTTTAGCATTAAGTTTGGTTGTGACCCCCTTGACCAAATTTCTGGATACGTGGCTGCTTTCCCTTTCAGCTATGCTGATATTTATATTGGGCACAGTACTACTATTGAATTTCAAAAAGGGATTACGCATTTACAAATGTGGATTCCTAATTATGACGGGAATTGAACCAAATATTTGGTTCAATTTCGAAATAGCTCAATGTCATTCCGTAGTCCATATCCCATATGCGCATTTCAACAAAAAGTCATAAGATCCCTGCATGGATATTATGGAGACATGCATATATGCGAAATAGGTTCAAACAGCTTTATTTATTGTGAGATGAGATGTCACTGCTTTTATTATTACTTTATCATTAATCACCAACTATTAACTATAAAGTACATGTCATGTAAATTGTAATAATATTACAATTTAAGTTCTAAACCCGTCAACCATTTCCGCGTCTTTTACATGGTGTACAATGTACTAGTAATAAATTATTCAGAGGAGTTTACTCCGATGTATGCGTTTACACTTTCTGTCTGTCTGTCTGTCCGTCCGTCCGTCCGTCCGTCCGTCCGTCCGTCCGTCCGTCCGTCCGTCCGTCCGTCCGTCCGTCCATCCGTCCGTCCGGTCCGTCCTTATCCGCAATAACTTTCGAACGGTTTAAGTTAGACAATTCAAATTTTCAGGATACATCATTAAGGTAAAATGTAGGTCTGAGTTTGTATATGAGCAGGATCGGTCACATCCCCTGATTGGGGGAAAGGGTTGAATATTTCAATTGGCGATAACTTTGGAACGGTTATACCTAAACTGCTCAAATTTTCAGAGCACAATATTGAGGTAAAATGTAGGTCTGAGTTTGTATATGAGCAGGATCGGTCACATCCCCTGATTGGGGGAAAGGGTTTAAAATTTCAATCGGCGATAACTTTGCAACGGTTATACCTAAACTAATCAAATTTTCAGAAAGCAATATTGAGGTGAAAAGTAAGACCTAGTTCGTATGTGAGCAAGATCGGTCACACCCCCTGACCGGGGGTGGGGTTTGAAATAAACACGCAAACATTACCAATGCATTTTACAAGTGTCTGACAGTATATTACTACTATAAAGCTAAGCGGCATGTATGCCTGTATGCTAATTTCTGCGCTGTAAGCCACGCAGCAACAAACGCGCAAACATTACCAATGCATTTTACTAGTGTCTGACAGTATAAAGTTGTAGTGTGTACTCTATTGACATCCGGCGCATTCTGCGAGTAACTGGCAATATTGTTCGTTAGACGACATATGACCAAACAGTATTTTTGATTATATATGACCAAACAGTATTTTTGATTATATATGACCAAACAGTATTTTTGATTATTTACAGTTGACCAATGTGAGTTGTAGATTGAAATACAACAAATTCAAAATTCTTGTACTGTTATATTTGCTCTGTCTGTACAGATGTTTAAATTGACAAACGACATATTCAAAATTGTTGATCTACTGTGTTTACTAAGTAATAGGTAAGGAGATTTTGACAAAATTTTTATTATTACAGTTTACGTACATTCAAAATTAACTTTCTGGTCCATAATAAGTAACGAAATATGACCAAACAGTATTTAAACTATTTTGACTGTTAACAGTTGAACGGTGCGAGTTGAACGTTGAAATATATCTCTGTTTGTACATCTGTTTACATTGACATACAACAAATTAAAAATTAACGACCTACTGCACCTACTATTTAATAGGTAACGAAATACAGATGATTTTCATAATTTACGTAAATTCAAAATTAAATTTCTGTTCCATAATATGAACGACATATTACCAAACAGTATAAAATCAATTGTATAATCTTTCCAGACAGTTTACATTTTACAGCCACCAGTACTGTTAAAATTTACGTAAATTGAAAATGCCAAGAGTTAGAAAGAAAAGTGTCGAACAAAAAAGGCAAGAAATGCGAATGAGGGCAGAAAGTAAGAGGAGCGATCCAAATACAAGAGAAAAAATTCAAAATTCAAACACACAATCTCATCAAAAAGCCAGACAAGACCTCTATCATCGTCAATCGGAACAAATTTTAAATACTGACGCCCACAGGAAAGCAAGAAAAAACCCCCATTTTCGCCAATCTGAACAAGTTGCTAATACTAAGACCCACAGGGAAGCAAGGAAAGACCCCGGTCGTCGCATATCTGAACAAATTGCTAATACTAAGGCCCACAAGGAAGCAAGGAAAGACCCCGGTCGTCGCATATCTGAACAAATTGCTAATACTAAGGCCCACAGGGAAGCAAGAAAAAACCCCCATTTTCGCCAATCTGAACAAGTTGCTAATACTAAGGCCCACAGGGAAGCACGGAAAGACCCCGGTCGTCGCATATCTGCACAAATTGCTAATACTAAGGCCCACAAGGAAGCAAGGAAAGACCCCGGTCGTCGCATATCTGAACAAATTGCTAATACTAAGGCCCACAGGGAAGCAAGGGAAGACCCCGGTCGTCGCCAATCTGAACAAGTTGCTAATACTAAGGCCCACAGGGAAGCAAGGGAAGACCCCGGTTGTCGCCAATCTGAACAAATTGCAAATATTGAAGCCCACAGGAAAATGTAGGTCTGAGTTTGTATATGAGCAGGATCGGTCACATCCCCTGATTGGGGGAAAGGGTTGAATATTTCAATTGGCGATAACTTTGGAACGGTTATACCTAAACTACTCAAATTTTCAGAGCACAATATTGAGGTAAAATGTAGGTCTGAGTTTGTATATGAGCAGGATCGGTCACATCCCCTGATTGGGGGAAAGGGTTGAAAATTTTAATTGGCGATAACTTTGAAACGGTTATAGCTAAACCACTCAAATTTTCAGAGCACAATATTGAGGTAATATGTAGGTCTGAGTTTGTATATGAGCAGGATCGGTCACATCCCCTGATTGGGGGAAAGGGTTGAAAATTTCAATTGGCAATAACTTTGGAACGGTTATACCTAAACTACTCAAATAAATTTCAATTGGTGATACTTTGGAACGCGAAACTCCTCTGCTGTTATACCCCGTTTTGCAACGGTTTATTAATTTATATGCTATTTCTTAGTAATTTTTTCCCTTGTCCACTTGGTACGGGTTGCGGATGGTTGAATCCATGTGCTTTAGGGAATACTGGTTTGCCATCTGCTCCCCATTCAATTTTATCGATCCTTGCAACTCGGTTGCCATTTATGTTGGTTGGACTGTCCGTTCCATGGTAAACCATCCAGGTCTCAGTATAATCTTTAAAGGATAATATGTACAGAGTGTATAACGGATTATAAACTACCCAGCTGTATTTGAAAAACCTATGGTAGCATTGCAAATTGGACGGTCGCCAAATTTCGATTTCAGAAGTTCTATTTTTACTGACAATAAAATTAAATGCTTCATTTTTGGATGAGACTTCCCATTCTTTTCTTAAAATTTTTCTTAATCATTGTTTTCATTTTTCCAAATCTGATATTATAAAATCTCATTTAAAAATAAGTGTTTTTGTGACCAGGAAATTTTCAAAACTTCTGAAATTATACAATATTTTCTATCTTTTAAATGGTGAGTTTTTCCAAAATTTTTTGCGATGATACAGGGTAGTTTAGTCATTTACGCAAATCATCGCAATTTTAAAAATTCGGGATTGAATTTACCTGGTGATGTTGTAAACATGGCATGTCCAGTGCAGTAGACGTCTTCCTCGTCGTTTCTTTCAAATACAGGTCCATCGGGTCCCTGCCACCATTGAGTGCGGTCGAGAGGACTTTTGTCTGCCTCAATGCTCATCATTCCCAAGCAGTAATGAGGGCTCATTGTCTCTGAAGCTGAAAACATCAAGTAAGACACATTTCTGTTGTAGATGACATATGGCCCTTCGCTCATGCACAGACGACCGTTGTTCCCACGGCATTCCCACTCAGCCTGAGGATCTCTCAGAATTGCCAACGTAGATTCGTCGACATAAGATGTATTAACCATCCTGGCTATCCAAAGTTTCGCATCCGAACAGAATATATAATACATATTTCCATCTCCGTGTGTCATCACAGTTCCGTCAATACCGTTGCTTCCCATTACTCTAGTTAATAGAAAAGGAGGATTGTGATATGGAATATTTTAACGGGTCCCTACTGTTATAATTACTATTTAAAATGTCCGTAGAAATGCTGAAATGGTACATAGACAAATAATTTCCTTGATTTTTATAAAAGAGATAATCATAGTTTGCATTGTCAACGTCAGTCTAATCATTACCATTTACCAAGTGCTTAAGGTAGAGTAACATGAATATGTTTTATATTTATGTACCATTTCCTCAGTTATGAAGAGAATTATTTTTCAGGGAATTTTAAATTTATTCATGGACCCATTAAATAGCACCCATTTTAGATATGAAAAAACATAATGAACAAAAGATCTGGATGTTTCGGAGCTTACTTTGTGGGTGGTCCCCAACTTCCCATGGGGTCATTGGGATCTTCTGCTTTTATGACGTACATTCGATGATTTTCTCCATTTCCTTGATACGTGAAGTAAATCAAGAGCTCGTCATCAATTTTCTGCAGTTCTGGAGCCTTTTGGAAATATTAATTGAACCGTTATTAATTTTAGCCGCATACTCGTCCCTCGTATAGTAATTGCATTATTTTATTTTACTATTAAAATATTATGAAAGTACCCAAAGATCGTAGTAACTGTTTGCCACTCTGAACACAACTTTCTTTTCAGCATCTCTGAAATTTGTTAAATTCGGACTTTTGAATATGGTTAGAGAATGTTCAGACGAGGTTGACAAAGCTAGATAATAGTAGTCGCCCAAATGAAGGACAGCTGGGTCTGGAGAATTTCCATCAAAAATTGGGTTTGTAAAAGTCTCCTCTTGACACAATGATGGAACCAAAATGGCAATAAATTCCAGGAGAAAGCTACTAAATTTTCTAAAATGCATCTCACTGGTTGGATATGCTCTATATTAATATTATAATACAGTCCTCGTACTAAAATAAAATTTGAACTAATAATTAATTAATTGGAGCAATCATAATTGTTTTATCATTTATCTGATATTTTACATGGCCCTTGTTATCGCCGAGTGTTGTTATCTGTAAACGTTAATAAAAATGTTCTTGTACTCAATGCTAATCGTATCATTTCCCCTTATAATTAGAGAGCTGGTGAATAAAAAAACATTATGACTGACAATTAATATTCATTTTGTAAAGTTTTGATTCACCATGAGTTAGGGTGGGGCGCCCCACCCTTTTTCTCTGACTCATTTTAATACAGAAGCATAACAGCCAGTATAAGAAAATATGTAATTATGCTTTTCTCTAAGCGTTAATCCATTTAATTTTAGACATAAAATTATATTCTTTTTATTATTACTTCAATCATTTGATCACTAACTTTAAAGTGTAAAGTACTTGTGAATGCAAATTGTAATACAATGCATAAATACAATTTCAGTACTAAATCCATCAACCCATTTCAATGATTTAAGTATATATTTGCGTGTCTTTCACACTGTGTACATTGCACTTGTACCAAGTACGTAATTAGTATAATAAATTACTAATTGATATTATTTTTGAGGAATTTTTTTCCCTTGTCCACTCGGTACGGGTTGTGGATGGTTGTATCCATGAGCTTTAGGGAATACTGGTCTTCCATCTGCTCCCCATTCAATTTTATCAATTCTCGCAACTCGATTGCCATTTATGTTCGTTGGTCTGTCCGTTGCATGGTAAACCATCCAGGTCTCAGTATAATCTTTAAACAAGAGGATGATATTATGCAAAGAGTAAAAAATAGCAAACTACCCAGCTGAATTTGAAAAACTGAAGGTATAGTATGGCATTAAAAACCAATGGAAAGGTCGTCCAATTTGATTTCAGAAGTTCAATTTTTGCTGACCATAAAAACTTTATTTTTGAATGAGACTTCCCAATCCTTTTTCAAAATCGCATTAGTGGTATTTCCACAGAATTTCGGTATTTTTTACCTTTTTTCAAATCTTATCTCAAAGTCTCATTCAAAAATAAGTTTTTGTGGCAAGAAAAACTTGAAAACTTCTGAGATCGTGCAATATTTTCTTCTTTTTATATTTGGTGGTGTTTTTTGAACCCCTTGATGCCAAGTAATGGTATACCGTTAATGTAATTTAGGGACGACCTTAAGATAGCAGGTGATGTTTTTGCGACACTTTACTAATTTACTATTCTTCAGATACAGTTGGGTAGTTATTATACACCCTGTACATACTTTTAAAAAATAAGTCTATAAAATTGTAATTGTTATTTAGTATTTAGTAATTTTGGCGGTTAAAATTCGGGATTGAATTTACCTGGTGATGTTGTAAACATGGCATGTCCAGTGCAGTAAACGTCTTCCTCGTCGTTTCTTTCAAAGACAGGTCCATCTGGTCCCTGCCACCATTGAGTGCGATCCAGAGGATTCTTGTCTGCATCAATGCTCATCATTCCCAAGCAGTAATGAGGGCTCATTGTCTCTGAAGCGGAAAAAAACAAGTAGGACACATTTCTGTTGTAGATGACATAGGGCCCTTCGCTCATGCACAGAGGACCGTTGTTCCCACGGCATTCCCACTCAGCCTGAGGAGCTCTCAGGACTGTCAGAGTAGATTCGTCGACATAAGATGTATTAACCATCTTGGCTATCCACACCTTAGCCTCCGAACTGAATAGATAGTACATATTTCCATCTCCGTGTGTCATCACAGTTCCGTCAATACCATCGTGCTCCATTACTCTAATAGAAAAAGGGGACTTTGATTTGAAAATACATAATAAAGCAAAAAATCTGCATTTTAATATTTTGGAGCTTACTTTATCGGTGGTCCCCAACTTCCCATAGGGTCATTAGGGTCTTCTGCTTTTATGACGTACATTCGATGATTTTCTCCATTTCCTTGATACGTAAAATAAATCAAGAGCTCGTCATCTATTTTGTGCATTTCTGGAGCCTTTTTTGAAATATTAAAAGAACCATTTAATTTTAGGCAAGTACTTGGTAAAATACTATGAAACTACGTACGAACTATTAGAATACTGTGGAATTATATACCCAAAGGTCGTAGTAACTGTTTGCCACTCTGAACACAACTTTCTTTTGGGCATCTCTGAAATTTGTTAAATTCGGACTTTTAAATACAGTCAGAGAATGTTCAGTCGAAGTTGACAAGACTAGATAATAGTAGTCGCCCAAATGAAGGACAGCTGGATCTGGAGAATTCCCACCAAAAATTGGGTTTGTGAAAGTCTCCTCTTCTTGACACAATGATGGAACCACAATGGCAATAAATGCCAGGAGAAAGCTACAAAATTTGCAAAAATGCATGCCACTAGTTGGTTATGCTCTATATTAATATTATAATATTTAACGGTCTTCGGAATGAAATGAAATTTGAACTAATTGTAAATGTAATTGGAGCAATCATAACTGTTTTATCATTTATCTGATGGTTTGCATGGCCCCCGTTATCGTCGAGTGTTGTTATCTGTAAACATAAAAAAAGTTTTTCAAGTCTGCCAATTACTAAATGCTATGCTAATCTATCATTTCCTCTTATAAATAGAGAGCTGTGAGCTGATGAATAACAAACATGCCTTACAATTAATATACCAGTTTTTATTCACCTTGCTAAATATTTTGATGATGCTTGATCAGCGAAAGACATTTGTAATCCCCATTCAAACCAAATTAGATTTTTTATTTATAATGTAGATGCATAAAACAGGTTATGCTTAATTATCCTTATTAAACCCAAACATAACTCTCTTCGCCGAGCGTCGAATTAAGAACAACCATGTTATGTTGGAATACTAATAATTACGACCACATGGGTCTTAAATCTGAGTAAATACGTTTTTCGCAGGAATATGTTACAATAAATTTATGCATGCTGATTAATAGTCAATAGTCTTTGAAAATATTCGCGAATTTTCTACAGGCTAATTGTATGTATACCAAGAAAAGGCTTTATAAATAAAATATCTCAAAAATGAGTTAACTTAAACCTAAAATCTTGCTATACTATACTGTGATAAAGTTGAATTACGCCTTTGCAAATAATGGCATGTTAGTACCACAAATGATAGCTAGGATTTAGCAATGTCCGTTAGATTCACAAAAATATTCTTTACAAGTATACAGACCATTTTAATACCTGGTCTATGTTGAGGGTGGGGATGAATTGTACAAGTGATGACCCTGTGCCAACGTTTGAACCAATCATAGTTGTTCGTAATCTCTTGTAAAATTCATTTTGTAAATAAACTGAAGTTATTTCGAAATACAATTATTAACCTTTAAATGATTTAACCTTTCAAATCCTGTTATTAAAAAAATGCTTAAAAGTTTTCTAAAGCGTATTTTGACAAGCTTTGCTTTATGCATCCATCAAGAGTGCATCAATGGTGTAGTCAACAAGGGCGGCCAAGAATATCATCAAAGTCTCCCTTCTCAAACTGAAGAATGGTCCGATTCGTATGGACTGATAGTGACAGCTTCGTATCCATTTCCTGAATTCCAGGAATGCGCAACTAGAACGAGACATGTTGACTTTGAAATCTTGCGAGTATTTGTAAAGTTTGGCTGCATGTGGAATGAAAGTGAATTCCAAGACAGTGATAGACAAATCAAACCAAATGAAGGCCACGTAAGTGTAGAAAGGAATGGAGTGATACATCTTGAATAGCGCCAGGTTGAGGATGATCCCGAGTAGAAAGGCAGCCGACATAAAAATTGGTGTGATCAAAACAATGTGATTATTTACGGCGATATTCAAGATTTTCAAAGCGTTGACGGCCACTTTGATCAGACTCGCTTTTCTCTTCATGAACAGAGCTTTCTGTTTTGTGGTCAGACTGTCCATGTCTTCAGGGATGCATTTAGACAGGTAGAGTAACCATCTCTCGTCCTGCTGAATGTATATCACCCCGACGAGAATGTAAAAGCCAATTGTTTCCATGAGGTACATCGTGTATAGAAACCCCAGGAAGGTCCATACGGCCAAGAAGTAGAAATTCTCCAGAAATGGCTCAAAGGGACTTTCTCTCACCATCCGGACAAATGGACTGGAGTCGTTTAGGACGATGAATAACGCGAAGAACAGACTCATGACTCCAGAAGAAGCAATACAAATGCAGAGAAATAGACCAATCCAGTCGTAGCTCTTTTTAATCAACTTTCTGCATTTTGGAAACAGACCTGGAAAGAAATATGAATAAAAAACTGGGAAAATGTTGATCAATAATATTACCTTCTAATTTCGTGTCGAGTTGCATTTGAGATGTGGCCACGAAGCAGATCTCGTCCCCCCAAAGATGCAAGCTTGCATTGTAGCAGCAGGTTGAAATGTTGATTATGGATGTGTAAATGTAGAATAGGATGTGATGAAGTTTGAAATCCTCCAGGGGCATATTGTATTGAATGATGAGTCTAATCAGCAGGTAGAAAGTGAAGTAAATTGTTCCCAATGCCCCTTGAGACCAAAGAAAATACTTCAACGCCTTCTTTTTAGTCATTTTAAAAGAAATCCCAGACTTTTTGATGGTTATATCAATTGGACAAAGTGGAAATATTTTGTTGGCGATGGAATACATCACTAAAGCCAATCGGCATTTTTGAGTCAGCATTTTCGGCTAACAAGATCCAGTGTTTTCAATACAATCCTTTTAGTAAGTATGTATAGACAGTATAGACACTAATGCTTGGATTCGGAAAGAAGCCTATCATATTGTAATGTGTAAGTAACATACGGATCGATAAGACAAAAGAAGGTTTTTAAATATTATAATTCTTGAAATAAGACAAGCTGTTGCAAAATTGCCAGTTTGAGCGAAAGAATGAATATTTTAAATTCCATGATTTATTCTTACATGTACCTATATTACACATGACAATAAATACATAATTGTGAGTTTCAGCCCAATCTAAACCTTTCGTGTGGGTTTAAATTATTTATGTCTTGTCTTGTGCTTTAAAGGCACTAGAAATTAGCTTAAGCTGAATAGACAAAAAAACAGGTATAAACCTGGAAAAATAAACGGTGAGAATGCCAGAAAAGCATGAGAACAATATATGATTTAGATCACAAAATAGATTTTCACGTAGTTTAACTATAATTTTCTTCAAAAACATTTCCCTGCGTGCGTTTAACTCTAATTCTCTTGCAACTAACTCTTCCAATAACAAAGCATTTATGTACATAGGTGAAATACCAGGTGTGGAAATACAAACATAGTACTACATTATAAAATCGCGGTAAAACTATAGCAGATTTAGAAAGCAATATACTCTATTTTGAGTTTTTCAAATTGTATTTACTTGGAACGTAATATCGTCCCTTAAGGAACCATTTAGCCTAAATCCACTTTTCGTTTTGTGTACGAAACGAGTAAGGTTACCCGTCCTACGGACGGGGTTAATAACAGGGCGCTTGAATATTCAAAAAAAAAATATTCAAAAATTCTAAGCTAATTGAAAATCAAATCACTCCATTGCATCTTCCACATCAACAGGGACCACCACTTTTTTTCGACATAAGTAAAGATTTTCGAAGATTTCATCTTCCTTTTTCAACTTTTCACGCAAGTCATCTACCTGCTTTTTATGCTCTGCATGAGCTGCAAGAAGTGTCAGTCCTGCGTCAGTCGGTGTCGGCAAGCACGTATGCAGAACTGAGTTTCGGAGGGGGCTAGATTTCCAATAGATATTTTAAGGATATATATTCGCGCGTAGCGCGAAAATTTTTGGCATTTTTTGAAGGAAATGAGTCAAAAAAGGCCTAAATATGGCAAATAATCGCGCGGAGCGCGAAATTTTTTGCTATTTTGAGAAAAAAATTCCCTTTTTCTTGGATTTCGGAGGGGGCTTCAGCCCGTAAAGCCCATCCCTAAATACGTCCTTGGGTGTCGGTCTTTATGTGCATCCTGTGTATAATATTCATATAGTGTATTGTATTATGTAGTAAATTGCTAAAGTAAAGTGTTGCTACAATTCCCCCATCTGGGGAATCTATAAAATATTCGATGTAGCAATAGTCAAAAAGCAGACTGGATTTCAAAAATTACGCCCAATCAGATGCATATCCAAGTGCAAATCCGCAATGGGCAATACCATTCCAGCTGGGACTAACAGATACTACAAAATACATAACAATAATACACAGAATGCACACAAAAAATTAATGTTGCAAGGTACAACAACGGACTCATATTCATTCTACTTTTAATAATTTTAAACCGATTAAAACATTCACAAATGACTCCGTTGTTGTACCTTGCAAAGTTATAATCTTTGTGTGCATCCTGTGTATAATATTCATATAGTGTATTGTATTTTTAGTAAATTGCAAAGTGTTGCTAAAATTCCCCCATCTGGGGAATCTATAAAATATTCGATGTATCAATAGTCTATCAGCAGACTGGATTTCAAAAAATTACGCCCAATCAGATGCATATCCAAGTGCAAATCCGCAATGGGCAATACCATTCCAGCTGGTACTAACAGTACTACAAAATACAATACATTAATATAATACACAGGATGCACACAAAAAATTAATGTTGCAAGGTACAACAACGGAATCATATTCATTCTACTTTTAATAATTTTAAACCGATTAAAACATTCACAAATGACTCCGTTGTTGTATCTTGCAAAGTTATAATCTTTGTGTGCATCCTGTGTATAATATTCATATAGTGTATTGTATTTTGTAGTAAATTGCAAAGTGTTGCTAAAATTCCCCCATCTGGGGAATCTATAAAATATCAGATGTAGCAATAGTCAATAAGCCGGCTGGATTTCAAAAAATTACGCCCAATCAGAATGCATATCCAAGTGCAAATCCGCAATGGGCAAAACCATTCCTAGCTGGGACTAACAGTACTACAAAATACAATACATGAATATAATACAAAGAATGCACACAAAAAATTAATGTTGCAAGGTACAACAACGGAATCATATTCATTCTACTTTTAATAATTTTAAACCGATTCAAACATTCACAAATGACTCCGTGTTGTACCTTGCAAAGTTATAATCTTTGTGTGCATCCTGTGTAGAATATTCATATAGTGTATTGTATTTTGTAGTAAATTGCAAAGTGTTTGCAATTTAGCAATCCAGGTAGCAATCTGTTATTACGGATAAATCCCAAAGACACATTCATTGGGCCCCCAATAGTTCTAAAATCGACATCATTATTTTCCATCACAGTAATGTTGGTTTTCATCATTTTCCAGCTCGCATTAATGATTTTAAATGCTGAGAATGCCTTCAATATATTTCTTTCAGCAGAATCCGTGTAGAATTGTAAAGCATTATCAGGAATTTCAAACCAATTTGAGTCAGATTTGTAATATCTTGGTGCTGCATTGCCTACAGTTGTACCAGCAACCCAGCCATTGTCCTTGCAGCTTTTTAATCGCCAATAAGATCGGGATTTGAAATGTAGAGTGGTATTTAACATTGGCAGTGGTCTTAAAATAGTAGACACAACCGAAACATTAAAACCATTCAGATTATTTCCACCGCCTTTTCCTTTTGCATCGCGTTTAGTTACTTTGGTATCTTCAGGTCTTTCTTCTGTAGTGGGTGGTTTGGTTGTATTATCCTCAGCAGCATCGATTTCATCAAAGGTCCGCTTCAATTGTGGGTATCTTCGTCCATTAACCTCAGCAAGCGACTCAGAATCCATGATGATAATTAATTTCCAAAATTATTAAATAATTGCAATAATTTCTGAAAATATCAAGACTTGTTGTCTCTGTGAATACCAGACAGCAAATGAGCCTCCAAACCCCAACAACCTCCTTTTATAACCTTCTCCCAACGTTTCTCGGACGTCCTGAGAACCTGTTTGTACCGCCGCTGGAGAAACCCTCGGGATTTTCCGTCAGCAGCGTCCGTCCTTGATAGAGGTCATTGATATACCCCAACGATTCTCCGACGTTCTGAGGCACCTTGAACAAGGTCAATGATCTTTGAGGGAGGGGGGGCAGCCCCCCAACCAGCTTTTATAGGCCTCGGGACAAAACAGCTCAACACTGTTGCCTTTTTCTTCCTTTTTCCACATTTCCCTGGGCCTAAAAGCCTCAAAAGAACCCAAACCTTCAACCTAGCGTCGTCAGCAGCTGTTGGGGGTCGCTGGGGGGCCGCCGTGGCCCCCCAGCACGTGAACAACGACCCCCAACAGCTGCTAAAATTCCCCCATCTGGGGAATCTATAAAATATGCGAAGTACTACAAAATACAATACATGAATATAATACACAGAATGCACAAAATCCAAATGACACATTCGGTTTATTGTACTCGGTTTTCTGCCCAAGTACAATCAACCGAATGTGTCATTTGTGATTGTTTAAATCGGAATTACCAATGCCAGCTTTGATGAAGAAGACAGCAGTTGGACAACAGACAGCAGGTGGTCAACAGACACCAGTTGGAGAGCAGATGGTCAACCGACAGCAGATAGTCAACATACAGCAGTTGGACAACAGACAGCAGATGGTCAACAGACAACAGATGGACAATAGACGGTCATCAGACAACAGATGGACAACAGACGGCAGATGGACAACAGATAGGAGCAGAGACGGAGATCGAATACGATCTCGCTTCATTTCAAAACTTGGCTCGGCCAGCTGAAATTGTTCGCTCAAAATCCCGTTTGATGCCACTCCTTTGCTACTTCTTGAGCAAAGAAGTGGAATTGGAATGAGCTGTGGGCAGAGAACTGTGTGACTTGTGTGTGTTGAGAGCCTGGAATTATTTGTAACATTCCAACGCCACTGAGCCAAATTCAGGCTCTGAAATGTTAACGGACACACTTTACAAAGATCTTATTCATACTGATAGCCTAAATCCATTTTTTGTTTTGTGTACAAAATAGCCTTTCCATTTTTTGTTTTGTGTACGGAATAGTCTATATCCACTTACAGGCGCTAAAAATTGGATTTAGGCTTAATTCCTTAAAGGACGATTTGTATGTTGAAAAAATTCTATTGATCCAATTTTAGATTTTTGTATATTGTATAGTATATAATATATTGTATTGTGTTGGTGCTACATGCTTTTGTAATCTACACAGACTATACTGCTTGATGAGATGTTAAGCCCTGGGGTACTTAAGACCAAGGGAAACAATAAGGCACCATCTCACTTTTGACTTTATAGTACCCAAGAAGTCAACTTCATTTACATTTAGCGGCTATTGGATTGTAGGAAATGATGAATTCAAAATGCACTAGAACTTCTGCTGTGAAAATGTCGATTTGGTTTGCCTGTAAATAAAATTATTGATATTTTTCAATTTAAAATAGTTTTAATTAGACATTTAAAAACTACTTTTCATCGAAAAAAACACTTTTTTTCTCAAGGCCATTTTTCTTCTTTAGGTAAGTTTCTTTGATATTTGTTTTTGTTTATACGTTATAAGAGTTCATGTTTACGGCAATACGTACCTATAGTTTATCTATCTTTTCAATACTTTCAGGAAATATAAATAGATATGAACGAGTCACAGTACAGAGGAATTTTAATGAGTGAATGCGGACACTGTACGCAACTATTTATGGCAAATAATGAGAAATCCACCAAATTACGACTCCAAATGCAGACTATTGACTACACTCATCTACAAGACTTGACGAATATGGAAGCTCTTTCTTTTGTATACGGAATTCCTATCAGTAATTTGGCTTTTAACTTAAATTCATATTTGATGAATTTATTAATTGATGAGAATGACTCTTCTACAATTGGTACACAAGACCATCATGAGATATTGCAGAGCTTGAATTTTGCTCTATGCAGTTCCTGTGCTCAGGTTTTTTCAGAGCTATACTTACTCCATCAAAAGTTCAATATGATATCTGGAGAAAACTCATTAATTTCAAAAGCAGTTTCGGGTGTTGAATCAAAAATAAACAAAGAATTTCCAAGAACTGCGGATAAAAATGAATATGAAGGGTGCAGATCAATTACACTGAAGAATGAAACAGTAGAGAATTACATTTCTGACTGGTCTGATAATAACTATCCGTTTATATCTCCCCAAATGGAACCATCGTCTTCAACAAACTTTAAATCTCTTTCGATCGAAACGGCTTCAATTTCCAAAAAGCCCAGTGTTACTAGAAGAAAAATCCGAAAAAAACCGTACTGTCCGGGGGGATTCAAAGACAATTTTACTGCTGATATCAAATTAGAATTTAGTCCTCCATCGGATATATTTAAAGGTAATTTTTTGGCTCCTTCATCTGTTTTTCAGATCCTTTTTAAATCTGATAAAAAATAAATTAAGTTTACAAAGGAGCAAAAGTTGTAATACTTGGTATTTATGTTTTAAAATGATATTAGATTTATGTTTATACCAAGTTTATTAATATTAATAAAGTACACTTTATTTTTGCAGAGTATGAAATTACCAACAAGGAAAATGTAAATTCTACGAAAAACAACGAATTGGGTCCAAAGTATACTAGTTCGTCTTCTTTACCACAAAATCATCCAGAAGAACTAACTGTCACTGTTGATCAGCTTTATTTGAAAAGTAAAAGAAAGGCTCATGAAATGCATCAAGATCGTTCAACCGAGAGTCATCGAAAACTGAAGAGTCGTTATGTTTGTCCAATAAAATCTTGCAAGAAATTATATAAAAATATGTCTTTTCTCAGGATCCACTATCGAACGTGTCATAAAAGTATTTTGAACCTCAAAAATAAGCGAAAGGAATCAAAAGGGTCAGCTGTAGTGCAATTACAATCCATCTCTGCTGATGACTGCGAAGGACCTTCTTCTAGTAAGGGTGAAGACAAATCAATCAGTAAATTGATGAACTGTTCACAATTATCTAAGTGCAATTCTAAACAAGATACGCAAGTGGCAGGCGAGGATGAGACTTCCTATTTTTGTTTTTGCTGTGATTTTTACTGCGAAACTTTATTGGGGCTGCAGTATCATTCCATGGATGCCCACCCACCCATTGTTAGAATTCAGAAACTTAAGAATGATAATTGAACCACTTGACTATCAACCCCACATAAAATTTTGTGAATAATCATAAAAGTAGAAGTGTATCTCATCTCAGGGGATTAACTTTTAATTTACATTGTTGATTTCCTATGACTGTATGCATGTACAGTTGTTTTGGAAGGTTTCCGATGAAATAATATTATTAATTCAAAAATACAAGTACTTTGTACTATATGAGATAATCTTCTTGTGATTTTGTAAACATTATTCTAACAAATAATGACAAATTGATCATTAATAGTAAAAATAATAATTACAATTGATTATTAACTTAGTTTAAGTTTTGTGTACATAAATATGGTCTCTAAGTCTGTTAATGTGGAAAATAGAATATTTCTGAATTTTCTGATTGATCTTTATAAATTAATTGTACACACAATAATTCGGTTTATTTGTTGGTATGCATGTATGTATGTTATATGCGAGCACGAGCGAGCGTTGGTGTTTGAGATGATATAATATGAATTGATATGATTGATTATCATGCAGTTACCCACCGTACCGTGACACAAAACTTGTAGTATTCATAGATTGCAATTTTCAAATTGTTAATAATCAGTTATTTAAGTGATACAAATAGTAATACTATGTGCCATTATCAATATAAAATGTGATACCGAACGAAATAGAACACACCTTGTTATTATGATTTGTAAATAAATAGTAGCTGTAAATAAATAAATGACTGAACTTTAAAACACTTGAGTAAAATCTAGTTAGAAATTATTCTGTACATTTAATATGTTTCGTTTTTTTACATGAGCAGAACCCTTGACATACATTTTTTATCTGCAATAGAGGATAAGGCAATTAGTTGATTACTTGACAATGACACGTGAATAAATAAAATATATTCACCATTTCCTGACTTGTCTCGATTCACTTCAAAAACTAATTTAATGTATAAAATAAATCCATATTATATTATGTACTTGCCTTCGAAATCACAAAAAAGTCCTTCGGACTTGTTCACTATGCAACGTAGTAGATTACTTAAACCACTATTTCGTGTAATCATCATTTTCCATGCACGTAGTGCATGCACTCTGATTATAGATTATACCAACTAGGGCACCAGTAGTGCTGCTATTTTCTGAAGCTTGAGACTTAGACATCAACTTTCATTTTGCGAAATATTTATGTTAAATAGTGCTAACCTACAATGGAGTTATTTGTTTAAGGGTGGTTAATAGCGGGGTAAGTTGTACACTTTGTGTGTATTACTTAGAATTAGGATTAGAATGTCACCCGTATTTATTTACCAATAGTATTCTTTCCAAAAAGTGGCGAAAGGTGAACACCTCGGACTTGTGGCTCAGAAAAATTTGAAATTGCTAATTAATACGTTTTGAATACTAGCGTTAGAGGGAAATCATGTTTTCCCGCTAACGCTATAATTCAAAACGTATTAATTTTTTTATATTTCGGAGACACAAGTCCGATGAGGTCCTTCCGCCACTTCTTGGAAATTTTGAAGACTTTTGGTAAATAAATACGGGCTACAGTCCAATGTTAGTCATACACACATAATAGTATATGCTCAAGTTACCTCGCTATTAGCCACACTTAATGTATAATGCATTGAACACTCGTTTGCATAGTATAAACAATTTTGACGACATACAATATATACATGTGGAACATTCGTCCAACACAAGTAAATCTTTTTAATCGGCACTGTGGCTGGACTCTGAATTTCCAAAGTATTGTTATTGATCACAAGCTGAAGTGTAAAAAATGAACGTGTCAAGCAAATGAAAAACGGTTGCCAGAATTTTAATATGTATTCCTACACATGTGATCAATTTATCGGACTTCAGATTTCACGTGCATGATTGCATGATAGATATGCTTATAATATTGCAAGTTTTTAACAAGCTCAGTCCAAAAAAGAATAGGTGCTGATGCTGATTTGTAATGCACTGTGTATAAGATATTCACAAGATTTTTTTCAAAATAATGACTATTCCTATAGCATTCTAAAGCTCCCAAATTAGTATTGTACATAATATATTCTACACAATAAATTCTAAAAAATATTTATACTTAATACCTAATTACATATTCCAAGTTAATTTAATTTGTCACTGTTTTACATGACTCGTATACTATTCATGATTATACAACCACAATAATTATGGCAGCACATGGTCACGGTGATCCAGTGCATAATGATTACTAAACTTTAAAGTAGGTAAGTGCAAGGATGTTTACACAATCGTAACAATTAAGTACACAATGTGATTAACCTGCTGTGTGATTAACCTGCTGTGTCGACATTTCAATGATTCCTGGAAATTCCCGTAAACACTGGACATAGTTTAAAATTACCGAACACGTGAAGTATCTACGAGATAACACAAGATACAGCTATATATAACATGTACAACCTATGTCCATGTCATAATTATTGACATGCAAATATTACAGGGTATATATCTGATTATCTGATTATACAATTTTCAGAGCGTCAGGTTTTTATTAATTGATACTTAAATTACATTTGATTAAAAATCCAAATAAAGAAAGGCTTACTATATAAATAACTACGTATATAATATGTTACAACTTCTGGTTCACAATCACAATCAAATGAACTTGGAAATTCCAAGTACATCTTGTCTCGTCGTCCAGTACATTGACAGCCCCTGTAACTATATTTTATAATATATAGGTGAAACGATGTTCTCAAAAATACCGAAATACTCTCTACACTCTCAAGTTAATTGCAAAATGGTATTAATTGTTTTTTTCTTGGATGGAAAGTGGACTTGTTAAACAACGAATATGGAGATATGGGTCTGAGTGTCAATAGCAATGTCAGTCCCTGACAGAGACAAATTATGATAAATCGAGATAATTTCCAATTTACCAGGTATATAAACGGAGATGTATTTGAAGAAGAGTACACACCGCAGCTTAATCATTTCTCGCGAATAGAAGTATGACTTCGGTAAGAATTATCCTGTCGCTGGCCCTTTTGGGCTTAGCCCTCGCAGCCCCTTCGGTGAAAATCAATGGGAACTTGCGATCTGTGTTGAGCACTCAGGCCACAGCCAATGTGTTCATCCGGATGAGGGGTGGGACTGAACAAGTTCTTGCCAACCTGAACGGTGTCAACTTTGTCGACAGAGCTTCCAGACTTAACGGTGTTGCAGATCTTCTCCGAAGGTAACTACAAAAACCGAAAATCAGGTCGAAGTAAGGCAGTGGTTGTACATTTTAAAAAACGAGTCATGAAATACACAGGTCATACCAGTACCCCGTTTCGAGGGACTTAATCTAATTAAATCAATAACATTGATAGGTATTTGTGCAACCTTTGCCTTACTTCAACCGAAATTCACATACACTTTAGGGTATTTCCGTCTTTATATATTTGTTTATAAAATATTATAAAATAATTTTTAGCCACGCTGCTGAATCCCAAAAGGCCATTCTCGGATTTTTGGAAAAGAGCGCCGTGAAGCATACTTCTTACTGGATTGACAACTCTATCTTCATCCCTAACGCCAATTTGGAATTGGTTGAGAAATTGGCGACTTTCGCAGAAATCGAAGAGCTTTACCAAGAGCACGTTGTTGAGTTAGAGTCTCAAGTTGTAGCTTCCGACCCTAAACCACGTGCTCTCCAATGGGGTGTCCAAAAGATTGGAGCTGACCGTGTATGGGCCTCGGGAAACACCGGAAGTGGCGTCGTCGTCGGAGGAATTG
The DNA here is from genome assembly GCA_020055645.1 of Tomocerus qinae. Classification (NCBI taxonomy): domain Eukaryota; kingdom Metazoa; phylum Arthropoda; class Collembola; order Entomobryomorpha; family Tomoceridae; genus Tomocerus; species Tomocerus qinae. Next base: position 125,159,914 of record CM034546.1, read on the forward strand.
ACACTGGAGTCAGATACACTCACCAAGATCTCAGCGGCAATTACAGATCTTCCTACGGTTGGTACGACCCAGCACAAAAGTCCCCAAACCCTAATGATGGAAATGGTCACGGAACCCACACTATGGGTACCATTGCTGGAGCTAATGGTATCGGAGTTGCACCCGGAGCCCAATGGATCGCCTGTAAGGGATGCGCTACATCTTCCTGCTCCCAAGGCGACTTAACCGCTTGTGGACAATTCATGGCCTGCCCCCACGACCACCTAGGAAACAATGCCGACTGCTCCCAAGCCCCACATCTTGTTTCCAACTCCTGGGGAGGAGGTCAAGGACAAACTTGGTACTCTGGCATTGTCGATTCCTGGATTGCCGCTGGCATCGTCCCACTCTTCTCACAAGGAAACGCTGGACCTGCCTGCAGATCAGCCAACTCTCCCGGAGACTTGGCCCAAGCTATCGGAATCGGTTCCACTACCAACACTGACGCCCTTTCCTCATTCAGTTCCAAGGGACCCTCAAACTCTGGATTGGTAAAAAAACAAACATTTTCTTTCGAATCATAAAATTTAAAAATATTTCTCACAAAAAGTATTATATAATGTATCTTACATATTTGTCCACAGATAAAGCCCGATATTTCCGCACCTGGAAGCAACGTTCAATCCGCCTCCAACTCCGCCGACAACACATACGCAACCATGAGTGGAACTAGCATGGCCTGTCCACACGCAGCAGGTGCTGTTGCTCTCATCCTCGGTGCCCGTCCTAACCTCAACATCGAACAAATCAAAACCCTCCTCTACAACAACGCAGGTAGAAGCATTGTCCAGACTGGACAAAACTGTGGAGGAATCAACGAAAGCCAATTCCCCAACAACGCATTCGGACATGGCCGCGTTGACGTCTTCAGCTCAGTTCAAGCCGCAGTAGCTCAAAAGTACTAATTTCTCCTAAACTAAACCCTTAAAAAACTATTTTTAATATTCTAACTAAATACAAATAAATTTTCAAAACAAATTGTGATCCTCTGCGTCAATTAATTATTATACAATGGTGTTTATAAACCCAATCTGCGATGGTGAAACCCGATTTGCATAAGATGCATACAGAATTTCCTAATTCATAACAATTTTATTAGGGAGATTCGGTTCTATTCTATGAAATTATGAAAAAAGAATAATTACCATTATACAACAAATTTCCCAGGAATATGTAACAATTGAGTTTATCTCTCAAATTACTCGTGCATATATCACACATACATATCTGAATATTTGTCTACAACTAAAATTATCATTTGAAACTGAAAATGTTGCCCACAAAGTGATCATTCTACTTATAATAGTGAGTATAGACATTATAATAATTGGAGTAACAGCTTTTTTCATAATATTTACAAATTGAAGCTTTCCAGCTTAGTTTTCACAAAGTTAAGTGCTTTTTCCAATACTAAAACAATAAGCACAATATTTATCTAAGATGAATAACTCCCATAGTAAGCAGCTGCAAGCAAAGTGGAAATAGCGAGGACAGCAACAAACATTTTTGCAGCAGAAGATGCCAATTTTCCATTCTTAGAATTCTCATCTTTCGTTTTGGATGTATTATCTTCTTCCAAAGATTGAGTTGCAGTTTGATTTTCACTTTCCGAAGTTTTCTTCTTTCGACTTCTTTTCTTAGCTCCACCAGGAGTCTCTTTAGGAGATTTAGGAATGGCGCATGTGGGTGGAGCACACTCTAAAACTTTCACCTCCCCAACCAAAAAGCATTCCACTTCTTTCTTTAGATGCTTGCATTTACATATTAGTTTTACTTTCCTCCTGCACCGATCCAATTCGATGCATGGGCCGGAATGACAAATTGAAAGGCAACGATGTCCACAAGAAAGCTAAATTCATTTTTGAAACATAATATGAGCAAAACGACAAAATTCAAAACTTAAATTGTTTCATCCGTTAAAATAATTTTACCTTATTAGGGCATTGATTTTTGCAAGATTTCTCCGCTTCGGACAACTTTGATTGCAACGAGCAAGTCACAAATAAAGTTTCCGTTCCACAATGACACTTTGTCTTAGCCACTAAATTGCATTCAGGACACTTTTCTTGGTGACAACCCAACTAAAAAATAACAGGCAAAAAATAGGTAAGTTATAATTTAATTAAGATAATTATTACTCTATCATTCAATTATCAATGCAAACGTACCGGGCACTCATGTTCACAACCTTCAGGTCTCTTTCTGGAACAAGGCTCATTACAAGCTCCACAACCGTCTTTCAGAACTTCTTCGTGACACTTTTTCTGACAAATATGACTTTCCCAGCCACAACCCAGCTGCTTGCCACCTGTGATAAATTAATTCAGAAAAATATGAAACTTAAATTGCAAATTAATATATTATGTACAAATAATTGCAAAAAATTGAAAACACTTCATACTAGAGATAAACTTACACATTTCTTGGCATCTTTCATTTTTAAGGTAGCAAGGTACTTTAACATCTGAATGTAATGTACATAGGGAAGGAACCAAAACTAAACATTTTGGACAATCTTTCTTCTTAACATTTGGCTCTGTTTTGAGCTTTGAAGAATGACAAATTGCAGGACATTTATGACCACACGCCATTTCTTTGGAACAAATTAGCCGACACTTTGGACAATCTCCAAAATGGCAACGATGGTTTTGAATCTTTGGATGATCGCACTTAGTCGGACGTTCACAGAGTTCTAGACAGCCTGGAGGTTTACACTTTCTTTCACTTCCACCTGCGTTTGAAAGTTTTAAGTATTTATATAGTCTTGTAGACTGTTAATTAAATAATAAATAAATAAAGAATAAATAAATTCAATTAGATCAATAAACTTACAAGGAACTGAACGTACGGTCTTTCCACATCGGCATTTAACCTGTGCTGATACAGGGCAAGGATAACAAGGACCCCGATGACACAAACTTTCGCATTTATGGTTTTTGCAAGACAAAGTTTTGGAACCTTAATACAATTTCCAAACATATATTGTTAAATAAGAAAAATACTATAAAATAGTTACATATAAGTATGAGAAAGAAAAACTTACAAGGATTTCGACAAGATGGACAATCCCCAGGACAGCACTAAATAAGCAATAATATAGTATGACTAATTAGTAAATTATATAGTAATTAATTACTTGCTCTAATTTACAATGAGTACCTTTTTGTTACAAGGATGAACACCACAGTCCCGTATTCGCCGGCACTTCTGAGTACAAGTGAATTCTTTAGAGCATAGAACTTCCTTCTCAAACTGGCCACATTTACACGTTTTCATCACATATTGCAAACATGAGCCACAAGAGCCTGCATGACATTTTTGCAAACACCTATGGTCTCCGCAATCAAGACCTGAACACAAACACATTATACTTACTTCCTGTTTATATCAATTAGAAATTGCGTAGCTGGCTATTCCACCGTCCCTACTCCCTACCTCTATCACATGAGTCTTCACATGGCTTCCCTATGCCACGTAGTTCTCCAGAGCAAGCAGCACGCTTTTTTCCACAAGGACAACTTTGTTCACAGTCACCACAAGGATCTTCATGACAGACTCGCACACATCTATGAACTCCACAATTCAATTTCAGATTACAGACGTTGCCACATGAAATCGGAAACTCTGGTTTTCCCAATTCGGTAACAGAAGTCAACTTGGAGCAAGGAATAGTGATTTTTGATGGAGATGAACAGCGACAATGCATAACCTCTGGAACACAACACGGGGGACACTCTGCCTCTGCATGGCAGATCGAAGTACACTTGTGGGTACATGTAAGCTCCTTAGAACAAACCTGACCACAAGACCAAGTCTTGGAGAAGCACCGGAGAATTTTAGCAGGCGACTGACCACAATGACAACTGCTTTCAACTTGCTATAATTAAATTAGTCACAATTTTCAGATTATTTACCAAAATATATTTTGATATAATATTTTAAATAATAAACATTCAAAAAATTAATCAGCCTTTGAAAATTACCTTAGGACACGGAGGACATTGTCCTAAAATTCAGAAATTATTATTCACCAAATTAAATAATTTTATTGATGTTATCCCTTTTAAAAACTTATTTTTCATTACGTATGCAAAAACTTACCAGAGTGACACAGAAGAAGACAATAGTGGCCACATTCCGGTTTCAGAGGTTTCCCACATGAATCTCCACAAGAATGAGGTGCATTCCACGGATCAGGAGTTGGATTAACGACTTTTCCACAAAAGCATTTGTAGCGATCCGGAAAATCATTTTCGGCATATTCTCCTCGACACTTAGGACTATAAAGTTAATATTACGATTTGTATTAAGTTTTCATAATGTACGTTGGTATTTGTTTTTCTATTGATGTACTTTACTTACCAACACCAAATAAGAGGTAAATTAAATCCCTTATAAGCTGCTGCCTCCTTCACATTAGCAATGCTGTCTTTGGCCCAGCGTTGAATGCACACCAGATGCAGTACACAGTAGCAGTTCTCACAAGACCAAATCTACATTTATTAATTATCAATCAATCTTATTTCAAATCCGCATTGTAAAACTGAAAAATCAGCTGAGAATTCTTATGGTAAAGTAACAACTTCTAAAATGATAAAGTAAGATGAAATACTAAATCACTAACCGCTTCATTTCGTTCTACGTCTTCAATACAAATTAGACATATCCCAGCTTTTATATTTTCGCGAAGATGTTCTAAAGTTTTTCCTAGCAAATCTGAGCTGTCAAATTCTGTGTACTTAGACGTAACAGATTCTGAAATTGGCAAGTCGGATAAGGTTAACAATTATGTACTAAATTAGAAGTGTAGATTTTACAAATTTTAAGTTACCAATAATTTTTTCGTTTGCTGCTGAATCTTCTTCATCCGTAGAATTCGAAGAACTTTGGCTCTGAAGTGATTTTGACGGACTCAAATTTGATTTATTTCTTTTCGCGTGAGAATCCATTGTTTCTATAATAAACACACATTAAATTAATTGTGCCGCTGTGATTTTCAGTGAATACTAATTTTTAATTGTTAAAACAAAACTAATCAGTAAAATGCCATTTGCAATAAACATTACCTTACCACTCGCACTCCTGCAAGTTTGAGGAAGCCGTATTAAAACCGAACATCTGTTCAGAAACCAGAAAGGGTAAAGTTTATATTGGTGAATATTGTCTGTGAAATATATCAATACATCCAGACGGTGACTTTTTGTTACATCTCCGAGTTCCCCGTCATCCTAGAGTCTACGTATGACAGAATGAATGAATGAGAAGAAATTGCCAATTTGATTCTGAGTCGGTCTGTCAAGAAAAAATTAATTCACTTCTACTCACACATTCACAGTTCCCAATCACCACTTTACCAAACACATACAATTACATACAAATACAGACAGACTCAAATGATGATCAAGATTTGAAAATTTGGCGCTAGTTGCTTACTACTCTGTCTGTGCTATGCTTACACGTACATTGCCATTACATACACATGCAAATGGAATATCCAGATTAGAAGATGCATAGCGAGGAAGTTAGGATTCCAAAAAATATACAATTGTTTTTTTTGAAAAGAATTGTGTTCAGTTTGGATCAATTTTAATCGTCTGTATGCATACAAGTACATTAACATAAAGAATTCCTAGGAATAAACTCTCATCTTCATCCACAATAAGAAACGTTATATGCTTAGTAAAACATTGGCCATTTGCAATAAAATGAGTTGGTGTGCAAGTCGAATTCACTTCAGATCAGAGTTTCATGAATTCATAGTTTAGGAATAAATATTTCGTTTTATTTTTATGCCTTCTTTTATACAATCGTCCATAAATTTTTTAGTTTCATTATAATGGAAGAAGCCGATGGCCGCTGACATGGATTTTCAGAAAGCATGGATTTTATAATCTTGTTCTGTTAATTATACGCGAGAAATATAGGAGTCAATAAAAAAATTAATTTAAAAATTTAAATTGGCCATAAAAGTAAAAGCATTCATTACCTCTTCCGGAAAGCTTTGAACAAATTCTTTAGGAAATATGGCTTTTCTATTTCTTAAATCTTCGTCGAGGGTTTCTTCTAAAGAATCGGTATGGGAAGACATCAATACTTCATAGAATATAATTCCCATCGAAAATATATCGGTGGAAGAGTCATAAAAACTCTTCATTCTTTCCTAGAACATGTAAAATAAGACATCGGGTTAGATGATTGACAAATGGACTTTAATGGACGTATTTAGCTGAAAAAATTTCTTACTTGCTCCGGGCTCATGTAAAATGGTGTTCCAACTAAATCTGTCGATGTTATGTTTTTTATTTCGGAAATCTCTGACAATTCAACTGAAGATCCAAAATCTGCAATTTTTACAATCAAATCCGTCTGATTCATTATGTACGGATACTTCAGCAAAATATTTGCAGGCTTTAAGTCGCGATGAACGATGCCTCTCGAATGAATATGTTCAATTCCCATGAGTGACTGGAAAATTATTTTCTTAGCATCAGCTTCAGTTTTCAACCAAATCGGAATATCATTGACCCAATAAGCAACATCTTTTCCACTGCACAATTCCATTTGAATGACATACAAAATAGGTGAGTCGGGATAGACATCATCCAAATCTTCCGAATCATCTTCCCATGAATTTTCATACTTAATCACATTTTCGTGACTTAGACGCCTCATTAATTCCATTTCCTGAGATGGATCCACATTTCTATGTTCAATCGCATAATTAAAGTTATATATCGCCCTCTATTTGCATTCTGCATATTTTCGATCAGTATCAATTTGTTTTACGTGATTTTAATCGCATAAGAGTGTCCTGTATATTCATGGCGGGCTGAAAGAAGTTTACCATAATTCCCGGATTTTAGGGCTTCAAAATCAACGAAGTTTGAAAGACTGACGTCAGTTATTGAGTTTCGGTTTCGAAGAACCTTCGGATTTTGAATTCCATTTTCATAATCTTTATTAGAGTTACTCTAAATTGAAAGCAAAAGATTTAAATCTTGTTATATATACTAAATATAAATGTTGGTTATTTATTTCACATTTTGTATATTTTAAAAAGTTATAAAAATTGTAGTAACAATTTAATAAAATAATTCTACTAAACTCCGTCATTCAATTCGTGATTGTTGGCTTTCCAATATTGCTGTGATAGTAAACAAGTTTTGGTGTTCTGATTCCAACTAGTGAATTCCCAATCTAAAAAACAAGAATTAAACTTGTACAAAATTGGTTTCGAACTTCAGTATAATATTCTTTAAAAATAAAACATCTTATCGCCGTAGTATACGAGCGAGACACAGACAACACATGAGCGAGTACTCCAATCAAACTCATCACCATAAGAGTCAAGATAATAATTATTTTAGTACCTATTTCTTATGAAAGAGAATGAATCAGTTGTTAAAAGATTGATTGAGAGTTAGACGTTGGAGAACAAAATAATATTTGCAAAAACATTTTTAATGTATGTATTGTAATTAAATTGTAATGAAAATTAAATTTTCATTTTAAAAGCTTTTGTTCGGAAAAAACCAACTGCTCAATTTAATATCTGTTGTTCAATGTCCAGGCCTCATTACATTACATACAAACAAGGACGTATTTAGGGGGGTGATAGGGTGCTTAAGCACCCCCTAAATATTTGGAAAACACACTAGATATTATCGTGTTTTCTCCATTTATTTATAATATTTAATTGTTTAATTCCAAATTGGAAAGAGGAACATCTTTTTTTCAGATGACACAATTGCATTATCTTATTTTCGAGCATTTTCGAATTTGTTTGAGCATTTTTAATCTGTAATCTATTTGAGAATTTTCGAATCCTTTTTATCCCATATTGAACCTTAGCATCTGAAATTATCTTATATTATATGGTTACAAAATGGAAATGTATCTAGCAATGGGTAACTTTTAAAATGATGTTTTCTGTTTAAATCACCTAAAATTAAATGCGCCAAACTAAGCGGGTGATGACAGATAAATCACGTATTTAGACGGGGTGCTGAATCCTACCGAACTCCACCGCACTAAATCTCAATATAAAGGGGATTTTTTGAAAAAGTAGAATAAAAATCGCAAATTTTTTCGCGCGTCGCGCGAAATGTCTTGTTTTTACCAATATTCTGTGACGTTCCAATTTGTTTCATTTATTGCAGTACTCATTTTTAGAAATTAGCACCCCCTACATCCAATTTCTAGATACGCCCTTGCATACAAATACAACTACTGTTATGATTATTACAAATTACAGTGATACAAAAATGCCACAAAACGCCAAAAATTATATTTCAGTTTGAGTTTGAATGAATCATTAAATTATATTTAAATTAAATACCTTTTTTATCAGGATTATTATCTAGACAAAATGACAACAATCCGTCACAAAAAGTGAACAATAACGCTGGAAAAAGAAGAAATAATTTCTGCATTCTCAACTATATTAGAGCAGTTAAACTTTGTGTAAAGTTATTGAATGCATTTGGTTGGACGTGAAAGAAAGTCATTGTGTGTGATTAGTTAGGATGATAAATTTCTAACTGAGGCATATAATTTGTGGGCGATGTCCCATTAGCAAATACCTCGAAATTAGAAGGTAATTACTGTCATTTATCAGCATGAAGTATGAAGGCCATGATATTTGTCAAGAAAATGTGTTTGCTAGATTATCTCCAATTATTTCTACAACTTTACTATACAATTACTATACAGTACATATATGTATATGTATCCTTTCTCGTTTTAACATTTACAAAAACTATTTTTTATTATTTCGTGCAAGGTATTCTTGAAAGTAAATGAAATTATGGGTTTTCAATTGTATGACAAAGAAATGGGGAAAAACAATGAAAGAAATTTTCACCACACATTCAATTACAGTCTCGTTAGCTATTAACTTCGTCACACAACAAAATATGTTCAATTGTAATAAAACAATTTAATCATTTCAATTGCTAGAAGCGTTTAAGATTTAAGATAGGCTTGTTTATATTGATCGTCTCAGTGTATGTTGTTTGAAAATGAAAATGAAAGCTTAACTGCCTATCATGTCAACGAAAATCATATTGTCAGAAAGGAATTTAATTATCTGATGATTTTATGCTTCTGTCTATAAAAGATACTGCATTAATAATTGTGGGTTTGCTCTTATGTTTGTCTTGGGTCGGCACATTTACTTTTATTTTGAGTTTTAAACAAATATTTACATCCGAAGTGACTATATAGTGACCATTAGCGTCAAAAATATTAGTATACCTGTGGTTGCATATATATAAGAAATTATTGCCCACCTCTCCTGTAGCTATTATAGATTAATATTTTGAAGAATTATTTAGTAACGATGTCAGTGTTTTTGGTTTTGTCGTTCAATAATTAATATGACTATTAAATATAAATGTATGACTGACGACGATGACGCACGTCGGATGTCATGTCATGAAATATATGATATTTATCCCAATATATGGGGGTTATGTCATAAGTACTAGGTTCAGATCATCTAAAGTACACGTGAGCAGTGCCGGCTTTAGCTTTCGCCGGGCCCTAGATAAAATGGTTGTGCAGTACCCTATCAAGTTTTATCACTAAATAAAATGAAGTTTATGGAATTAATAAATCATTTCAAAACTGATCTCTGATCTGATAATATTGACTGGTTTAAAAGTGTCACTTTTTAGATTTCGAATAGGCATTACTCCAATTTGTAAAATGAATAGATTAATAGATTATACAGATTTTCAGTTATTTTTAAGTTTTTCACCCATATAAAAACTTAGTCCTCCTTTTTTCTTTAGAGCTGTTCCCTGAAAATTTGAACAGTCTAGCTCAAATCGTTCAAAAGTTATCATGCCCAGCTCTGCAGGCGAACAAATACACAGACAAAAAGAGTAAAACTGTACAGAGAAAATGAACTGCTGTGAATAAATGATTTTATAGAGTTTAATTAAGTACTCTGTCAATAAAGGGCCAATAACACGAAGCCCTCTAGGACTGCCCAGGACTAGGACCCTTCAGACGCCGGGCCCTTGGCAGTTTCCTAGTTTGCTTATATTATGTAGAGCCGGCTTTGCACGTGGGTATTCTTCATAGTTTATTTTACAGTGCTTTTAGTCGCCACCTTATTTATAACACTTTAAACAATTTTATGTATGTATACCCTTTACTTGTACTTCAATCATTAAACAACTGGATTTTATATAGTCAGAAATAAGCGCTGTTTGGAAAATGTATCATCCACCAACAGATGTAATTGTGCTATAAAATGGTATTATTAGGTAGAAGTATATATTTTATTAGGACAAGTTAAAATAATATTTGATCTTGCAAATATATTATTTTTTATCAATTTTTCAAGTTTTTGCCTAAAGGTAAGAAACTTATTCCTAACACGAATCCTCGAAATAATAAGTTATTATTACGTAAGAAGGAAGTTAAGAAGAAAATTTTACTAGTCTGAATTTATGGCTCGGCTCGCCTAGAATGTTTATTTAAGAAGTTGACTGTTTTAAAACTTTTAACAACTTATATAAAGTATTTCGTTGGATTTCTTTGCACACTCCGGGCTTGAGAAAGTAGTGAATATTTTTCAGCGGCTATACTTCACAATTTCTGTTAATGTCTCAAAAGAAAGGTAAAAGAGTCTTCAGAGACGTCTCGGCCATTGTATATTGATAAAAATAAATTATGGAATTAGAGTTAGGTATGTAGGTTGTTATTCTTGGGATTCATGAATTCTATATTGAAAAGTGAATTGGCAAGTCGGTCAAGTATGGAAATATTTTATGACACCAAACACATTCTTTCAAATATGCAGTTAATCATTAATTAGTACCTGGAGCACTAAAACTTCTGCCCTTCATCGTATTTAATTCAGATGTGGAATTAAGAATTCTTAAGAGAGTATATAAATGTAGTAAGAAGAAGTTACAAGAAGAAGTACATAATTTTGAGAATCCGGGACGTGAAAACACTTTTTAACTCCCTCTTTTTAATTTTCACACCTTTTTAACCCCTGAAAACAAATTCTACAAAAATGATATCTCAAAAATCGTACAAACTTCTGGCTTTTAGCATCAATCTCATTTACTACACTGGAGGAGGTCAATTTAGATGGGACTCTAGGACAAATAAAATTCGGTTTCTAAATTCAAAGGCCATATTTCGACGTTGTGTGATCACCTTTACATTGATGTGCTTCTATTTACTGTTTCTCCTACGACAACTGACAGTTGCGTCTTCACTGAAAAAGGATTTCAGCTCAAAAATGCAAATTGTGTACAATCTGGCATGCTACTCATTCACGTTTGTCTCTCAAATTCAAAATTTTCTGCATGGAAAAGACATGGTGACATTTATTAACGCCTACATCACATTCTACGAACAAATCAAAGGTAAAAAATTACTCTAAATTAGTTTTTTAGCTCGGCTGTAATTAATTGTGAAATTAAAATAATTCGTTCAATTTTCTGTTCTTCAAAAATCATTTTTTAATTTTGCTGTCCTTTTAGTGAGGTATATTGCCGTCCAACATAGACATCGTAAAAACGGGTGCGAAAAAATATTTGTAATTTTCATCTTCCTCGGAGCAATAATTTGTTTGCAAAACGTCCGAACAATATTAAAAAAACCTCATTTGGCATATTTTCTTACCTTCCTACTGCCAAAGGACCTGCTTATGGTTTGGCCCCTCAAACTGCCACTTGTGCTTTGCCAAATTTGGATTTGGATAAACTTATGGGCACAAATATATTTCACGATTTTTAATTGCCTTACATTTTCTTATAATGGAACATTTTTGCTCGACGAGTTGAGGTAAGCTTATATATTTAACTTATGAATTAATTACATTAATTAGGAATAAAGGCTTTAATTTTTAATTTGTGAATAGAAAAAACAAAAAAGATGCAATCACAAAACGTAATCTCAGACTGCCGATAATATTTGCAAAGTCCTACCGTGCATTGCAAGTTCTTCAAATATTGTACAGCGATAGTTATCGGGGCTGGTACTTACCCTCCCATCAAGGTGTGACAACTGGAATAGCCATTTGTGGACTTTACGGTGCTATTCGAATGGAAGGACTCCGTGCTGTTCAAATGGCAATTGCAGCTTTTCTGGCACTTCTCTATTTGAGTTTATTCTTTAAGCGACAAGGAAAATATTATGAGTTTTCATCGAAAGCTTTATATACGTGGAAAGGGGACTCATCCAAATGGTTTTCAAGTTTTCAAAAATCATGCCAAGTCATTAAAGTCGAAATCGGAAGTTTCTTTTTGGTAAAGAAAACAACTGTTCTTGGTTTGTGGGCTGTCGTCATTGAAGTCACTATAAATCTCCTTTTAGTTTAGTGTTTCACCCTTGATACAATTTAAATGGCATCTTTTCAAGTTTATAACAATTAATCATAAGCGCATTACATAAGATTGCACTAGATAATATTGTGTAATACATAGAAATATGTATAGAAATACTGAATTTGAAATACGCACGTAATAAATGAAAATTGTAATACTGTATTGCAACTACAGGGTCATCCTTTATCTTTGTCTCCCATACCAGAACCCAACACAGACTACAGAATGTATCAAAAGGTACCATATACTATCTTGTAGAGAATCATTTTGCGAATCTAACCGACTCTAACACCATGGATATTGGTTAAGAGAAACTGGGTTAACATTGTTTTGAAAAAAAGGTTAATAATTTTCAGAAATCCAGTCCACTTTTTAAATCTCCGAATTTTTCCACAAAAATATTATTTTGTGATATTATTTCCAGAATCGTTATTAACATCCCATAATGATTTTACCACCAATTTTCATCAAAATCGGAGGTCGTCGATTTTAATTTTTTTGTGAATTACTTCAGTTTTAATAAAATCTCGAGGCCGAATTTTTTAATGGGAGATGTCCTGGGGTAGTCCAAACGGCAATAACATCTAATAAAAGTAATCCTTTTATTGCATCTTAGAAATGAATTTTTAATCAAGGTTACAAATATCTAGGCATGTTTTATCATTTCAGATTCATTATAATATATCTTCAGAAATAAAACAATAATTAATTACGCCTTGGTTTTAATGTAAGCACAATAAAATTAGTGATAATAAACTGCAAAAAAGGCTAGAGATATAAGGTTGGACAAAATATATAAACACACGGTAAATGGTAAAAGTAGGAAAATAGTTTTAATTATCAGCTTTCAAACATTTACAACACATTCTGAATTTGGAAAGGCAAAGTGGCTTTGTATTTTGAAATGACCAATAGCAAAATGAGTTCTATGTATAAAATGAGAGGAGAGAGATACAAGAAAGCAATATCCGCAGAAAATCACTTTCACTTTCGTGTGAATTATCATTCCTATGTTGATGGCACGTACGGGGCCACCTTCTTTAAGTTTCCTTGAGCTTGAGTGAGAGTGATAACTACACCAAATGCACATCTATGAAAGCCAAAAGATACAATTGTAAGACAAATGAAAATATAAAAACTCTCTCGGTCCATGGACGAAAGATAGCAGGTACAGATAAAAAATACCATAAATATAAGGTCATTTTTGTGGCAATCCTGTTAAAAATTATCAAATGGGCGCCGTAAATGGGTAAATCAATATTCCAAGCTCTATGACCTCATGTTTAAAAGTTAGGTATCTACATGTTCATATTCAAAACCAGGCAAAGGTAACATATTTCGTTTGCGATGCATAATAATTGTATTATTGAATACTTTAGCTATGGCTTTGTATATAATTAAAACGTGAGTAAGACCATGTAAACAGCCAGCAAAATTCTTTTAAACAAAATCCAGTGTTTTTGCTATTTAACTTCTAACTTGTTTTTTCTTATTATACTTAACAGTGAAGGTATGTACGAGGGACATAAAACCTTGAATATAAAATATTGTTGTCATTTCATAAGCATTATACTGATTACTGTGTATAAGAACAGTTCACCTTTGGTCCAAGTTTCCAGTCAGTATAGTACTCGGGAAATTTCAATTTAGTTGAAGGGTTGAGGCGAATAGTTTTGACGAATAGTTTGTATTTTGAGGTCTACAGTATCCAAAATACAAAAACTGATTTATTCACGAATAGTTACGGCTGTTATTTACAAATATTCGTTTCCCAAACATATAAATTTTATTAATTGAGGGCCTAAAAATACAAACTATTCGCGAAAGTGGCAAATAGATATTCGCATACTCCTATTTAGTTGATATTTTCAATATATATGTTTTGTTTCTTCATGGGTATCGGAAAATCGGAAAGCAGTAATAAGAAAATAAAAATAGAGAAGGGTGTGATTAAAATCTTTACTGAGCCGCATTATAGTCAACAGTTCAATACTCAAGTATGCAAATTAGTTCACGTTCACATCCATACACTAAACAGGAGAAATATTACTTTTAAGGCTTCTTAGATAGATAGTCATTATAGATACGTATGAAATTGTCAAAACAAATTAAATAAATCTACAAAATTAAATTACCAATACGCCATTACCACAAAGTCATTATATTGCGCTGTATTTGAATCCAGTCTGAAAGTTGTCCTTATATGGCTAACTTTTGGTATCTATCAATTCAGAAAATATTTTCACAAAAATTTTACACAGTTTTCTTTCTGGAAATAAAACTGCTTTTTAGAATTTCCGACATATTTTACTTGTGTCCAATAACATTTGACCACAAAAAGTTAGTTTTGAGTTTCACACGGAATCGACGCCATTTAATTTATTGGTCACTAAGCTTTATTCTCTGCATTGCTGTATCTCTCTACGGCACTTTTCGATTATTGAAAGAGTTTCATCACCCTGATCCGAACTTTCAATTTCATAAAATTGTCATTTTCTCTTTATATTATATTTGCATATGTGCAAGTGTTCTTTTTAACTTCACTGTTTTGGTACAAGGTAATAAAATATTTGCAGGTTTTCGTCATGTCATTTCACTGGCAACAAAAATTGAAGGTAACGTTTTTATCATACATTATATAAGTCTAAAATACTCCAGAGTGTGCAAATTATCAAATATTTCCAATATGTAGTCATATAATCGAGCAATAATTTATATTTTTGGTAGCATCTGAAGTTGGGAAGAAGATCAACAGTATAAATATGGACCGTCGTTCCCAATTACTTTCCCTATTGCTGGTTGCCGTAAATTTTTCGTTTTTTATAGTGCCTCTCTTCTTCGCCATTCTTGCTGTAATGGAATATGATTTCGATCCTTTCCAAAGATTCCTTCAAGAAAACATCCCAAGCAATATTCACACAGCTCTCAGCTTCAAAATATTTTGGGCAGTGTTTGTCTACATCGTTACTCTTCATGTGGGACATTCTTTCAACACCATTCTGAATATGTTGGGGTTTTACTTAATAGGGCTGATATATTACATCAATGGAATCTGTCCGAATGATGATGGGTCTAATCATCAAGACTTCAGGGAAGCAATGCAATTCTATGAAGCACTGATGCTCCTCAATCACAGGTTCAATGAAATAGTTTCAAGAGTGACCGGGCCAAGCTTTGCTTTCTTCAACTTCGTGATGACCTTCTGTGCCTTCTGCATGATCAGAATGGGAAGAATAATGCCAATGCCAGAATATCTTGTTTGGCCCTTGGGATTTGCCCTATGTTGTTTGGTTGCCAAGTTTATTTTGGCCAATATTGGAGATGTAGCTGAAAATTCGAAAAAATTTCAGCAGAAGTGGAGGAAAGTCCTGAGAGGGAAGTACACACGAAAAAGATTGAAGGTTTACAAATACTTCGGGGTGAGTTGTTCTGGTTGCTTTCTGTTTCAACAAAAAACTTTTGTCACTTTCATGCAAAACTTAGTCGACAACACGATCAATTTGCTCATGAATTTCAATTAATATGTAGTAATAATAGTCGTTAAGTAACTTAATGGGTATCAAGCTTTGCACATCTAACCAGCCTGTTATTGTATATCAACCAAAAGTAGTTTAGGAGTTAAATTAATTCCTAATACAATACAAGTAAAATCAATTACATAATGGTATTTACATTCCAACTATAGATACTGACAGCTTTAGTTTTGTATAAATCTTTCGTTAGCAAATAAATCTGTAGTCATGAATTTATTGTAGCTATTATTAGAATGTCCTGTTTGAAAACTAATTTCTTGACAAAAGTACAGATAAATTAGTAGCTAAATAAGAACACTTTACACTATAAAGCACATAATATTCAAATGACCTGTTACTGTTGTCATAATGTTTAATGAATTAACCTAAATAAATGAGTTGCATATTGTCATTATAAACGGGAAAATAGGAATTTGTATGGCACATACATGAATTTTGTATGGGAGAGCTAAAAATAGTGACTTTGTATGGCGGTTTATGACTTTGTATGGCATCGTATGACTTTGTATGGCAATATTAAGTTAATTTAACATAATAAGTAACATAATGGTATGTAATGTGAAAGATCATTAAAATAGTACTTTGTGCTTACTCCTGGAATAGTAACATTCAAACTGGCATGACAACTCCTACCACCTTTCGCACAATCATAAGATATTCTGTACTGCAAATTTTGTATTTACAAATTTGTTTGAACTTCCAGGATCGTACGTCTTCAGTCAATTTCCGTACATTTCTGTTGCACCCTTGCCTTCTTTTCTTTATTTTCAACGTCGCTTTCATCAGTGTCACTGTCACTGTCCGTTTCGTACTCCAAACTTACAAATTAACTTCTCCTGGCTATGGTACAATTGTGTTTACTCCCATGCAATTTGTAACGAAATAAAGGCGGATAGGAAATATACAGATTGGAAAAATACTGATAAAATATTAATTAGGAGATAACGTCGGAGCTCAGAGCATTGATTTCAGCTTACCCACATAACTAACTATCCATACTTTCTGAATTCTGCATGGCTGTGCAGTTTCTGCTTGGGTCTTATCGTTCTACAGTATATTTTTGGACTTCAATTAATTTACCAACCTATGGTGATATATACATCGTGTATTGGTATATTATGCATGTTTATAAAAAACTATCACCATACGTAGTCATTATTTCCATACAAATTCATTAGATAAGTCATAACATACCATACAAAGTCACACTAAATGTCAAAAAATCCTCCATACAAAAGTCATGTGTGTGCCATACAAATTAATTGGCACCCATTATAAAATAAACAGTATAATATTTAAGCTATATTTAGTTATCCGTGCCGTTTCGCTTGTAAAATAAAATGATTCCAATACTTCACACATTCAATTTAAATGATGTCTCAGTTCATTCATCCATAATCATAAAGGTTACAAGGGGGGATAAAGAAATTGAATGCTGTAATTATTTCGGAAGTAAAAATGAAAGTTCTCAGAAATTAGTGTATTTGTTTATATTTTTTGCTATTATGGCCATGGTCAATTATAATTTTTTCTTTAAAGTTGTTTGATCTAGTTGCCACTCCCTCACTACCACATTAATGTATAAATTGAAATAATTGGAACCATCAGCATGATTTCATAATGATCGGTGGAAAACTGTAGGAGGAGATAGTGAACATAATTTCCAAAATCCTCCACTCCTTACATATAAAAATATGACATTCAAAAAATCATAAAACGATTTCTAGTAAACCGATCCTTATGAAAATGATCATTTAAGTTTCTGACTACGAGGTTCACATGCAGTAAAAATTTCAAAGAATTCTAACGGTAATTAGATGTACTTGTGCAGCTATTATTATAGTGATATAGTGTCTGGACAGCGAATAAAAAAAGGCCGGCCAAAGAAACCGACAAGAGTTCTAAAACGACAATAACTTTACCTTAACTTCAATAACTTATCATTATCAACTGCTTCATTTACTTGATTATTAAATTGACATTGCCTAATTTTACTTGTTCACCTAATTTGCTTTTCTTAATTTTCTAATGCATAAGAATAAAATTATGTACTTGCAATGACGAAATATATTAATATTTTCTATGTCACGTCAACCATTCTTTGTCTCGCAATACTCATAGTACCATACATTATTCCTTTAACTACCAGAAAAATTCCTACGGTTTTCTATAACACACCATACAAAGTATACGACTGTTTACTAAAATTTCTTGCCATACAAAAATTCCTTTGTCTGCCATAAACTTTAATTTGCAACCTATTAAAAATATACCTGTCTCAAGTAGTATTTCTGCTTACACACTTAGCCTACACGGCCTATTTTCATATTCAATTACATGATAATAAAACAGTCTACAGTAGTTTTTACTGCTTAAATGAAAAGGTGATTTATATGCAGTACTAGTCTGGTTAAAGAAAGTTCTGTTTCAAATCAATAATGATTAAAACTCCTGGAACATGTAAAATTCAGTAGCCATTAAAACGGACAAGGGGAATGATTAAAATATAATTGAATTACTTTTATAATATTCCGTCTGAAAAGTCTACTTTTACATTACAGTAGTAGTATATAGCGAAAAGGTTTGAAGTTCTGCTAACGTATGTAGCAGTCCTTTATGTGAGGACATTGGATCTGCAAAGGTCAAAGGAAGAGTAAATCCACTTATATAAATATACTAGTTGAAAACCTAGCACTATAAGTGTTAGTGATGAATAAATAACAGATTATCTCTTTGTTATCCCAATGAATTCTCTCCATGAAATTCATTAAAGCAGTTATAATAAATGTTTATAGCTGTTTTAAATGACAACCTCCTCACCCTACGCCTCTACTTACCCTTAACGTTAAATCACCCATGCCCTCTATAACTTGTGCCTTGTTTCAACCTGTATTCGAAATTCATTTTCAAAAAGCTGAATGGACTTAATTAAAAGTAATAAGACCCAGAGTTTACCTCATTTTATTACATTCGGATATTATCCATCCGTCCGAACTTGTTTGTGCCCAATTTAATTATAGTGATGGGCATGACCACCGAGGAGATCAAGGCACAATTCTTCTCGTGCTATGTAGGTGGATTAGAGTCTGGTCTTCGTCTAATCATTAGACGAAGACCAGAATTTCCAGTTAATGAGGGATGAGGAACTAAGGAATAATATGTCTCAACATCTGCAAAGGGTACCGACCGACATTTAATAAATTTCCTTGAAAGAATTTGTCGGAGTAACCAAGAAATTATCTGGAATTCATTCTTTACTACTGATTCCATTTTTTTATTTATCGCTAAACGTTTAATTATATTATGTGCAATGAAAAAAGATTGAATTGGTAAGATCGGAATTTATTTGAATTTATTTGAATTTTTTCGAAATAATCCCCCTTCCTATATTATACGTCTTTCAAATCCATATCGTCAATGTTTTTGTGTTTTTACACAGCATCCAAAATCAAATGCTCAGTTGGATCGAAAAAGAAATCTGTAAAGGGCAGAATTTTTGATTGGCTGTAATCAGTTACACTTTCAAAGTACTTATTGTCCCATAATTTTTCAAAAGAACAGTATTTTTCAATATGAGAAAATGCAAAATAAGTATAGATCAAAGGAAAAATTGCAGCAGAAGAAACATTCATGATTCTAGCGCACAAAATATGTCTTTTTCTTGTTAGCTTTTCAAATTTGCTTCTGTAGAAATTGCCCGAATTCCTAATGTGCAAGCCATATTTCTCAATCAAATTCCCTTTTTCCGCTATAAAATTTTTTTCGGTCTCTTCGACTAAATCTTGATTTTCTTCATGTATTTCGTTTTCTTTCTCGATGTGTATTTCATTTTCAGTGGATTGTGTATTTTTATTGTCACACGCAAGCAGTATACGATTTACTACAATTTCCAACATGGCAATAATGATGAATCCAATAGAAGTGATTGACCAACTATCTGATGCTTTGTATTGAGGACTTTTTGGAACTAATTGATTTAACCCTTGAATGACAGTGACCAGAGTTAAAAGAATGGTGACCACAAGACCCAATCTCATTTGGACGTCCGAGTATGAGCTCCCAAGAAAGAAAGACAGCCAGCAGACAAATACAAGTAGAGAAATGGGCAAGTAGATTGTGTATATGTAATAACCATGCTTTCTTCTTAATCTCCATGCTATTTTCAACTGGTAACTATCCTTCTCAATTATCATGTCTTCAAAATAGTAGTCATTGACATCAATCTCCGGATATAGTACTTGATCTAACGTGTAATTCGTCTGATGACTTAGGCGATAATATGCATAAAAATCCATCAGGTATTTGCATTCCATTGTGTCGAATGGGAAAGCAGTGAAATTTTTGGTGCAAGCCAATTTGACTTTTACGTTGTGGCTTATAGACAAATATCTTTCAGTAGCACTAAATAATGATAGAAAACAGTCAGCAGAACTTTCCAAAACTTTGTGTTTGCGATTTGCCTTCAAGGTGATATCGTAACCTAAATTTAAATCGCAGCAATTAAATTTACGACCCAATTCACCTTCAAATTTTACGAGATCAAATGGAATTGAATTATTTAGTTGGATCCATGTAGCATGAAAACTAATCTCCGTGTTAATTGTTGTTTTTGGAGAGTTCAATCCGTCAGTGACAGCTTCCTCGTCAAATAAATTCAATCCCACCTTAAACTCTAAGCCCTCTTCATTCTCGATCACTGATGTGCCGTATCGGATTTGAAACCATTTCATGATTTCAATATATAATAAAAATGTCCTAACATTTAATCCAGTTTTATGTGAATTTAAATCTCGCCGATATTCTTCTGTCCAATTTTCAGAATCATTGCTTCCCAAAATCTTTTGATGGTAACTATCCTGAAGGATTAATTTGAAATGAACGCAATTAAAAATATATTCATTTTATAAATTTTAATTTACAATAATTTATTTTATACTTTTATCGTTTATTGAAATTTTTATACCCATTCTTCGTTGGTTTTAGAAATGTTGAAGAGGAGTGTCTCGTTAATTTCCATTTCTTCTACACTTAAACAATATATTGGACGAGAATTTTGCAAAACTAACAAAAGATTTAAGAAAAGCACAGTTTTCATTTTTATTAAAACGAAATTTGCTAATTAGCAATGGCTTCCGGTCGGATCGACAGCAAAAAATACAATGAACTGGGCTAAACTAATACAGATCACGATAATAATGCATTCTAAAAGTGATAGTCAGGGAACAGTTGATTGTGAAAATAATATACACATAGGTAATGGTTAACATGTCCAAATTAAGTATTAATTCGCTACTACTACTCCGTAGTTAACATTTGCAACGAATCTGCCTGATAACGACCATATTATCACGAAAATTATTGGCATTATTAAGCCTTTATGTCTTTCGGGGAGACCAAGTAATATTCAAATTAATTAATAACAACATGTACCTACTTAAGCAATTAGAGTGTAGAACTGTCAGATGGGAAATTAACTGTATAGCGTGATCCCACATAATACAGATATTAGCACTAAACAAGCTGTACATTATTAATATCAAGGAATTGGTAAACTCTTTTATAGTCATAGTAGTGCTTTGTCTGTCTGTGTATCTGTCTATCTATTTATTTATCCATCTACCATTTTCCGGCCTAAAAATGGCAAATAATCGCGCGGAGGGCGAAAGTTTTTTTATTATTTTGACAGAAAAAATCCCTTTTTCTTGGATTTCGGTGGGAGGGGGGCTTCAGCCCGTAAGGCCCATCACTCAATACGTCGTTGCCACTTTATTTGACTTCTGACGCTTCTTTTCACTTCTAAAATTTTCATTTGACTTGTTTTGACCTCGTCCGTGCCAGAGAAAGCCCTCATTTAATTTATTAATGTGTTTAGATACGACTATGTCACAGGACCGCCACACGATATTCCAGTCCATTACATCATTGCACTGCATATAAATAAGATCCTAGCTATGGTGGGTGGATATGTAAGGACAATGTTCAAAATGCACACATTGTCATGACTCAGTTCAATGAAACTTTAATATTTGTATAGCACGACATACTTACTACTGCATGATATCTGAATCTGAAAGATATTTATTTCTCTAATTAAAAAAGGAAGTTACAGACTTTAATAGAAAGGATATGGCACAAAGTGAGTTCCCCGTGGGCTCCGAGGGAATATTGTCATATTCATGTACAATGTTGACACTTGTATGGAGGTCAAAAGTGAAACTGGGTTTGCTCTGGATGTTGTCCCTTTACGAGATAAACGGGGTCAAAGGTCGACATGTCATTTCCTCACAACCCCCTACGTGTAGCATATCAATCGAAAGGGCTTAATCTCCTGGTTCCAAATATACCATATACTTGATATCTGTGATCAAGGGGTAAAGATCTATGAACTAAAAAGGAATAACTAGAGGTTGATTGACCAGAACTGGAATTGCATTATATAGGTATTGACTAAGAATTGTCGACTTTTTAGTTCATAGATCTTTACCCCTTGATCACAGATATCAAGTATATGGTATATTTGGAACCAGGAGATTAAGCCCTTTCGATTGATATGCTACACGTAGGGGGTTGTGAGGAAATGACATGTCGACCTTTGACCCCGTTTATCTCGTAAAGGGACAACATCCAGAGCAAACCCAGTTTCACTTTTGACCTCCATACAAGTGTCAACATTGTACATGAATATGACAATATTCCCTCGGAGCCCACAGGGAACTCACTTTGTGCCATATCCTTAATGGGATTTTTGTACGAGACGGCCAGGCTAAAAGTTGCAACCCTTGGACCATCAATAAACTTGCGTAGACTTACAAATGATCATATAATAGGTATAGCTTATTAAATATAGTCAATTGATTCTTATTCTTATTATTAACTACCGACTACTTAACTCACTTTAAAAACTAGTTTATGGGAATACGTCTGTATAGGCTGTATGTTTGGAAAGTTTTCTTTAAAATGTTTAATACGTAATTTACGATGACTAGTGCATTTTAATTGGAAAGATATATAATCCGTTTTGATTGTTGATGACAACTTTTGATTGTTGTGTACATCTGTTTATTACTATTTTTAAGTTTGACGGCCTTTGTCTTGCTTTTATTCAATAAATATCTATATAATAATAGCTACACAAGTACCCTTTAGCATCAAGCTACGAGGTTCAAATTTTTACTGGATGTTCATCTCATAGTCAGAACCTCAAATGATCATTTTCATAACGATTGGTTTCATAGAAATCGTTTAATGATTTTTTGAAAATCAAATTTTAACATGGGAGGGATAGGGAAAAACTCAAACTGCCAAACCTATCTCTTCCTACAGTTTTCAACCAATCTCCATCAAATTTTTTTTGCAGCTTCTAAGGACCAATATTGAGGTCCTCAAGTGGCGGATTTTTGATATTTTGATTCTACGATTTTTAAATGAATTTAGAAAATTCAATTATCCATTCGTGCTTCTCCGTGTATAAGGGGCTACAGTGACTACGCACTGTAAATGCGACCATGGCTCACATAGGTGGCGCATGTTCTCTTTCCCTTCAGCTTTATCTACACCTGCTCGGTTGTTGGGGCTGCGACAGGCATACAGAAAATGTTTTTCTGCCCGGTAACCAAAATATTTTGGGCTTCCCTTTTCGGGCAGCCAAAAAGCTGCCTGCCCGGTAACCAGGTTAGGGCAGCCATAAATCGTTGCCTGCCCGGTAACTACGTTAGGTCTTGGGTTCGCAAGTCCACATTTGTTATTATAAAATCTGTTCAGTCGGGCAGCGCATCGCGCTGCCTGTCCGTTTATATCAAATTACGAGGGCTGCCTGCCCGATTTTACAAAATTACTGCCCGCCGAGTGGGCAGCGCTTCGCGCTGCCTGCCCGGTAACCAAATATTTTTTTTGCCTGCCCGGTAACGAGGTTACCGAAAAATTACATTTTCTGTATGCCTGGGCTGCGAGAAACGAACAGTTTAGTTTCAATAAACATGAGGTGAAACAGAAATAGACTTTTTGGTTCTTCAGTTTTCATCTTTGAATATCTGTCAAATAATTCATGATTTAAAATAAAATAATTGGACCAAATAACATATAAGGGGCAATTAAAATAACACGTTTAATTAAGGTGACGGGATATGTTAAAACTAAATAACGAAGGAAGATTAAAATGGGTTAATTAAAATAACGGGGTTAAGTAAAATAACCAGGTTAATTAAAAATAGGAAAGGAAATAGGAAGTTAATTGGAAATTTGGAAATAAAGAGGTTGTTTAAAATTACGGGGTTATTAAAATGACGGGGTTATTTAAAACAACGGAGTTGTTTAAAATGACAGGGTTATTTAAAATGACAGGGTTATTTAAAATGACGGGATTAATTAAAAGATGTGATTATTTAAAATGACGTCTATTTACAATGATGGGGTAATGTAAAATGACGGAGTGATTGAAAATTATATATTATGTCCTTATAATATTAATGATATAATGAAAATCAGGCGCTAATGTAAGGGCTTCAAACATTTACTTTTCGCTGTTTGGTCAAATGATGCTGAATCTGGCACACTATTATTATGTTGATTCGATAAGTATTGTATTTTTCCCCGTGCGTAGGATGTTGTAGAAATGTAGCAAGCAATTAAAAAAAATTTAATCTGTTAATTTTCATGTTTTTTTAATGCATAATTCACACTTATGACCCCTTAATGGGTAACCCCATTAAGGGGTTACCCATTTCCCGTTCGGAGAACGGGCCTATTCCTATTGTATAATATTATAATGTCTGTACAATGCCATTTGCTGTACTGTTCATGCATAATACGTACGACTGAAGAAATCACCTTCAATGAATACTAACGTAAGAAATACTATGTCAACCTGATTGAACGGAACTATATAACCGATGCTTATCTTAATGCGAACAATGAATGACCCCCGAAGGGAAGACCCGATTCTTCTTGTTTCTAGCTAAACTGGGCTAATATATAACTGACTGGATTAAACGACGACCAGAATTTCCATGTCTCAAGATCAGGTTATAGCTAGTTATATTTACATTATTATATTTTGAAGATCCAAACTGACATGAGAAAATCGGGAGTTTAATTCAGTAAACAATAACGTTTTGCTCAATATCCAGGTCGAGTGAAAGTGAAGCCCAGTAAAAGTGGAGGACTAAGGTTTGGCGTGAGCAGGAAGCAAGAAGCAAAAGCAGACTGCATAGTCAATAGCATTCCGATGCCATTTTTGGCTTTTTTTTGAAACTTAGCATAATTTTCTAAAACGATAATTACCTGATATTTTTTACAAATTACCTTCAACAAATTCTATTGTGAAATCGGGAAAAATACAATGAAACTTGACTGAACGGGAGGCAAAATTCAGGGCAGTGTGCTGTGCCATTTGCCATAATACTATGCGGTAACTTTGGAAGGCACCCGACATAGGCACATTACGTGTGTTGGACTTCGGGTAAACTGCTTTGGGGTACATTATCGAAAAAATTAATTACATTGATGAGCTATTAAAGTTAAATAATTCCTTTCTGCAGTTATGTTATGTTACTATAAATTAAATTATGTAATAAGAATAAGTACCCAAATGTAATTCACAATTAAGTATTAAATAAATATTTGTTAAAGTCATCTCCAGCAAAGTTTTATTCACGAAATAGAGAATCATGATTAAGCTAAGGACATCAACAGGATTCCGGAAGTTCCACTAAGTAACGTATTCATGTCAATATCCCTTATGTTGGTGAGAGCAGCAGCTGGCAAGTCAGGAATTGCTGCTTCTGTTCTGTTCTGGCAGTCTGAACCTGAACTTTGTTTTGTCGGTTGTTCTTGTTTGACATTTGTTGATAAAATTGAATCTTGCATGAGTACTCTTCATACTCTGACTTGCAATAAAATTACATAGTACACTACTCAAACATTATATCTTTATTACAACGGTAAATAATTGAGTGCTCATCTAAATGTGAGAGTGGGTGTGTCTGTTTCGCAGAGCTACTGGGTGGAGATGGAGCTACCGACCAAGTCCACTGCCTCCTCGTCGCCCATTTCCCCTTCATGGCCATCGTCTTCTTCATCGAAATTGGATTGAGTAGGTGTGACGATTGTGGGATCATCTTCTAAGGGAGCCACTCCCTCCATGTGTTTCTGTCGTCCGATACGCAGAGCCCGCCCTTCAATAAGTTCCGCCTCCGGACACATTAGCTTGTCAATCCGTAGGAGTAGAGGAAGGACTGCGAGCATCTCTACCCGGTACATCTCACTCCCGCTAATTGGATTCTCCATTAGAATCAGCACGGCCAAGTTGGGAACTTTGTCCAGGTTGATTGTCTGAGTAAAGCGGGATACCAAATTGCTGCGTAGGTTGAGGTATCTGAGTTTGGGCAGAAACGGTAATTCGTTTAGTTTGGTAATCAAGTTGTCTCGAAGATGTAGGGTTGCCAGATTTGGACAGTTCAGACCCGAAATATCTGGCAAATTGTTTTGTGCTGCGAAGAGATGTTCCAAAGTTGGAATGGACAGACCTTTAAGCGATGACAACTGGTTACCCCGCAGTTCCAAAGTCCTGTATGGACAGAAAACAATTAAAAACTCGCTGTAAACTTCTGATGGATGAATATACAAATACATCCAATCAAAGAAAAGAATAACCTACCTGAGTGCATAGAAAGTAGATCCGTTAAAATCGTCGAGACGGTCAAAGCCGTTGAAAGAGAGTTGTAAGTAGACAATGTGATTGGCGTAGAGTCCCTTGAGGGAGGAGAGTCGGTTGCTCATCAGACTTAAAGCTTGTAGATAAGGCCAAGTCGGTATCTCCTCGAAAGATTCTATTGCTGAATTTGTAAATGTACTCGCATAATTAATGTTAAGAAGTGTAATGTATTTTATTAATGAGATATCTAGGTATACTTACAATTGGTGTGGGCATTGAGGACGAGAATGTGTTTGAGAGTGCAGAGGGGGAGGAGATTGTGGATGCGGTTCTCACTGAGGATCAAGATGCGAAGGTGGATGTAGTCGGCCAGGGCATCGACATTCGAGAGATTGCTGTGGGAGCCGTCGTAGCGGATGTAGGCGTATTGAAAGTTGTCCACTGTTCTTCCGATCATCGAAAGTCCTTGACGAATTAACTCCTTTGTCAACAGGATATCTTTCGGCATCAGCTCTTCCGCATCTTGAGGGGCTGCATCGAACAAGTCCTGCTTTCCCCCATCTTCCCCTTCCTCCTCCTCCTGGTACTCGTCACTTTCACTTACTTCCCCAATTTTCGTCTTGGATCCCGATTCCGTTAGGCTCGACGATGCTTTATCCTCACTCCCCGAATTCTTCCCCGAGCTCTTTGACATTTCACTCATCATAAGAAATAAAATTATTCAAAGTAGAAGCAAATATTCATTCAATATTCTTTCTGGATCCATAAAAATCAAGAGCTCCTATATTCAGAATCAAGAGTCGGAGTTATTTGAAAATTTTCATAGCAACTATATCAAGGAAAATTGCCATAGTTTCGAATTTACTTTCGAATCACATTGCTCTATAGAAAACATTGATTCAAAGGCAAGCTCTTCCAAGAACCATATCATTCTTATTCTGTCCATTATCTTTCTGTCTATTATTCTGTCGTCATTTGATATTGCAATTTTGCAATGACATAATCAATGGTTGGTATGAATAAGAATAAGTATTTACTACAAAGTAAAAAGTATAAGTAAAAGGTCTAGATTTGAAGTAAAAGGTAGAAGCAAAAGTATTTGCTTTAAATCGAATTAATAAAAAAAACTTTTACTGTCAAGCAAATACCTTGCAATTTTATTGTAGTATTTACTTCTCAATTTTGTACAGAACATAATTTGGTTACTATGATTCGACTCAGCCAATCAGAGACCAGCAACGAATCACACCTACACTCTTCAATTCACAAATGCAATTTTGTGGTCATAGTTATAAGTAACCGGTCAGAGTTATCTATGAGTTACTTCAGAACATTAATCGTGAATCCTACTAATAGTACTAATCCTACTATTTTGCGTGGGGAAGTAAAAGGTGAAGTTGCTATCGGAGACTAAGCTTCAAATTTTTGAAGCAAATACTCAAAGTAGAAGTAAATTCAAGATGTTATTCATACCAAAATGTAGTATTTACTTCTATAGTCCATCCGTTTTCTTTAGACAATTTTCTTAGGCTTCTACCGTGTATACAATTACATAAGGTTAAATTGAATAAGGGCGTGCTAAAAAAACACATTTCAATAACAAAGAAATATATAATTTATTAATTTAGTAAGCAACTAATATCTTGATTACTAAGCACCCGAAGGTCACTAATGAGAATAGCATTAATGTGTTTAATGTCTTTGTAATGTGTGCAACAGTGTCTGTACAACCCGACAGTGCTCGTAATACCAATTGTTTAATACTTTACCAAATAATTAATGGAACACAACTCACGAACTAAATAGGAAGAAACAGTTAAACAGGGTACATTTTTTGGTGTTCTAAGAATGCAGTATCAAAGTTTGGATCTGGAAAATCATTAATGATATCGGCAACGTAATTGCGTGGATGTTCTTCCTGAGTTTCAATAGAGTCATAAAATGTATCTTCAGGGTATATAGCGATGAAATGTACTTTAAAGATGTTGTACGTTTTCATATTTTGGAAGCGATAGAGAAAGGTGCCCATTGTACGCTCTTCTCGCTGCATGGATACGTAGTTTTAAGTCATTGTAATCAAATCCTATTTTCAAAAAGTTAAAGTTTGACCATGCCATGTGCCATTCTCAATTTCGGTGTTAATTGTAACCCTTAACTGGCTGTCTATTTGAAGCCTCCGTATGCTATAGGGATCCACTAAACAGAACTCTTATCGTGAGTGAGAGCTACAGAAAGCGCGCAATATACATGTTACAGAATACACGTTGTGGAGCGAGCCTACTCTTCCCCAGCTTAAACGTGAAAAATGATATCTTCCCTGTTTTACATGATAAAAATCTGAAATTTTTATTAAAAATACTGGCTTATTACTGCGAATATTATAGGGATTAAAAAATCTTCAAAATGTTCATCTGTTAATCAGAATTAATTTTTTGGCATAAAATTTGTGTTAGAATAAGCTTCCTACGCCCCGGCATGGTTTGGTCATTTAGTTACGCGCCACGCTTGCGCAAAGGAATGGAATCTCTCTATTTATGTGTAAAGGAGATCAAAGAATCAAAGGATATCATCAATTTTTGAGATATTCTTATTTGAAATTCTTCATTTTCTTTGCCACTTGCTAAACTTGAAGTTAGGCTGGCATGAAAGACATCACAATCTTCACTAACATCTGACCTTGGATATCCTAACCCTATGTTATTTTGCCATGTTTTAGGTTGCAATGACTAAAATTCCAAGCTTTTCGTATGCTACTTATTTTCTATCTTATTTCTACTTATCTTGGCCCTTTTTTGCTGTAAATTAGGTTGAAAAATTGTTTTAAAACCGTATTTAAATTAAATCAACAACTTCAGGTAAATTTGACCTTTGGCGGGTCATTTTCCAAAGACTGTCGGCTTTCCTATTGACATGACACTCGAGGCATTTTATTGTCCCCCCTGGAGACCAAGTTTGTTATTGAAATGTGTTTTTTTAGCACGCGCAACTTCAATTACAAGAATTTTATCAAAAAGCAGTTACCCCCATGGTAACTGTAAGGATGTAAGCAGTTACCCCCCTGAAATTGTTTTGTTTGGGTTGTTGATAAAATAAAAACGAAAATACATTTTCAGATAACCTTTTAAAAAATAAATTGTCTAAAGAAAACGGATGGACTATAATGGTAGTAAATGCTT
Organism: Tomocerus qinae; assembly: GCA_020055645.1. NCBI lineage: Eukaryota > Metazoa > Arthropoda > Collembola > Entomobryomorpha > Tomoceridae > Tomocerus > Tomocerus qinae. Next base: position 125,189,666 of record CM034546.1, read on the forward strand.
CATGCAAATTAGCAAATACATTTACTCCTAGATTAAGCATAAGCAAAAGTATTTGCTAACATTTTTATTCATACCAAAGAAACCTTTTACTTCAAAAGTCAAAGCATAAGGTAGACCTTATTCATACCCCTCAATACCACCAAGAAGGGTGCTGTTCCTCCATTATTTCGAAATTCGAAATTTTGAAATATTTCTAACTTTGAATAAAAATATGCTTCTAATGGTAGCCGAAACCCATAGCTCTGCTAACAGACAAACTAACTGCAGATATGTAAATCACAGTATTTGCCCACCGACAGTTGACAGTAGTGCAATACTCCAAATAACAAAATGTTTACACCAAAGTTCCCATTTTGAATGGGGATTGGGGTATGTAGTTTAGCACAGGAGGGAGCCAATAGCAACAACAATCTGTAGAGTTTTCATTCAATATCCCATGGATTTGAATGTACTGATCCTGTCACTCCATGGGGACTATTTTCAAATCGAGGGGGACATGAAAATCGCTTCTCATTGGTGGATGAAATTTTTTATTGACCAATCAGAACGCAGCATTTCATTTCAAAATTTTATATGATTTTCAAGAAGCATTCCCAGGGGAAATATTTATTGCAACATTTGACAGCTTTAATACAATAAGGGGGTTAGATATTTTCATAGAATAAATACCTTAGTAACCATAATAAGTTATGTGTATTAAAGTAAAGCTGTCTTGACTTCTGAGATATTATACACTTTAGCATGTAATTTTATAATCACCATCCTAAGCTATATACTTACCACATTGCGTACTTAACTCTACGGATGTAACAAGACTAGTAGACTAAGCTAGAAGACATACCAGAGTATTTTTAGGGAGACTCAAGGAGCATGGACGTTGCCATATAGTATAGTAGGCATTTATCAGGAGAGCCGAGTAGGGAATTTTACCATAAGCGAATTTTAAGATTTATAAGGGACGTTTTTTGGAAAACGTCCCCTTCCCCTGTCTTTATCAAGCTGCTATAAACATTGATGTCTCACTTGCTATCCTCTAATAATTTAATACGTTTCCAACAGCATAGCAACCAGATATTCACACAGAATTAGGAATAAAATGTACCTTATAGATCTTCAAAATCCATTACGGGCAATTCTCTACTTGGCTCTCCTTATTGACCGTCCAAGCTCCTTGGGGAGACTAATCATTATGCAGTGACTTGCAGTATTGATGATTTATAGTAACAAAATCTACCCTAAACCCTATGTAGTGTGTCTACTGTCTATTTTGAGTGTCAACGTAATAATAGTTGAGTCAACAGTTACTCCTTACAGAGAGTAATTAAGATAAATCTCAGAAGTCAATAAATTTTACAATAAATATTTCCCCTGGGAATGCTTTTTGAAAATCATATAAAATTTTGAAATGAAATGCTGCGTTCTGATTGGTCAATAAAAAATTTCATCCACCAATGAGAAGCGATTTTCATGTCCCCCTCGATTTGAAAATAGTCCCCATGGAGTGACAGGATCAGTACTGTTGTACATTTGCACATAATATTACATATTATTGTTATTTCGAGTATTGCACCTGTTACTCTTTAGGACATTGGGACAGTAACCATGCGAACGAATACTGTACTCGAAATGACCCAATGGAAATTCGTAAGGCAAATGGCTACAACTACGACAGTGTTGGCATAGAGAAAAGTTCAATGCTCCAGCTCATGTCGTGTCGGTCCATTCCAACGCTTATGGCTTCAATCTGTCGGATATCTGTGACTTGCACATCCGGTCAAGCATCATCTAGCTTACATTTTACACTTTTTCATGAAACTCTCTTTGCCATTTTTGATATTTTTCCAGAGTTCTAACCAGATTTTCTTGTGTAGTACAGATTTGGAATGGCAAATGCATTGGCTTGAATTTGGATCGGGTGCATTTTTGATATTGTTCCCCGTTTGCATACATTTTAATTTCAATTTTGAAAGCTTGACAAAAAATCGGGCAAAATGTTCAACCATTGATAATGAACCTACTAATATCAAAAATACACCGGATCCAAATCCAAGCCAATGCATTTGCCATTCCAAATCTGTACTACACAAGAAAATCTGGTTAGAGCTCTGGACAAAATATCAAAAATGGCAAAAAATTCTAACATGTATTTTGATAGTCAATTGAAATTTCCAAAACTGAGTCATAATGTGCTTTAAGGATGGGCTTCGTCGATTGGCTGCTAACGAAAAATATTTGGCAAGTGGAGGTCAGAGGTTTCATTGCAGCAGAGCAGTGTATTCTATTTTCCTTTATTATCAATTAGCAGTGTAACATACTGCGATACTCAAAATGGCAAGGAATTTATAATGATAAATAATTCGCCAGAAAAATCGTTAATTGAATTTAGTATGCTATTAAAGCTGGACATTATTTCAACAGTAAACATTTGGAAATAGAATATGCTTGTATCACTTGAGATCAAAAAATGTTGTAGAGCAACTATCTTACTTTGGTGTGTATAAGTTGTTGATTTACTATGCAATATGATATAGTAACATTTAACATCTAATGGATAACAGTTTTCTTAGTCAATTTAAGCTACTATTATATAGTGGCATACGTCAATGTCGTCTCTATTTAGTTTGGCATTATAAGAAGGAATTTATAGTGATAAATAATTGGCCAGAAAAATCGTTAATTGAAATTAGTATGTTTTTAAAGCTAGACATTATTTCAACAGTAAATATTTGGAAATAGAATATTCTTGGATCACTTGAGATCAGAAAATGTTGTTGAGCAACCATATTAATTTCGGGGGATATAGCTTTTGATTTACTTTGCTAACTGATATAGGACGATAAGACGTCTGATAGACGACAGTTTTCTTAGTCAATTTAGGCTAACAATATATAGTAGCATAAGTCAACGTTATCTGTATTTAGTTTGGCATTATAAGAAGGAATTTATACTGATAAATAATTGGCCAGAAAAATCGTTAATTGAATTTAGTATGTTTTTACAGCTAGTCATTATTTCAACAGTAAACATTTGGAAATAGAATATGCTTGAATCACTAGAGAGCAGAAAATGTTGTAGAACAACTATCTTACTTTCGAGGGTATAAGTTGTTGATTTACTTTGAAATATGATATAGTACGATTTAACATCTGATGTATAACAGTTTTCTTAGTAAATTTAAGCTACCATTATATGGTGGCATACGTCAATGTCGTCTCTATTTAGTTTGGCATTATAAGAACGAATTTATACTGATAAATAATTCGCCAGAAAAATCGTTGATTGAATTTAGTATGTTTTTAAAGCTGGACATTATTTCAACAGTAAACATTTGGAAATACAATATTCTTGAATCACTAGAGAGCAGAAAATGTTGTAGAACAACTATCTTACTTTCGAGGGTATAAGTTGTTGATTTACTTTGAAATATGATATAGTACGATTTAACATCTGATGTATAACAGTTTTCTTAGTAAATTTAAGCTACCATTATATGGTGGCATACGTCAATGTCGTCTCTATTTAGTTTGGCATTATAAGAACGAATTTATACTGATAAATAATTCGCCAGAAAAATCGTTGATTGAATTTAGTATGTTTTTAAAGCTGGACATTATTTCAACAGTAAACATTTGGAAATACAATATTCTTGGATCACTTGAGATCAGAAAATGTTGTAGAACAACTATCTTACTTTGGAGGGTATAAGTTGTTGATTTACTATGCAATATGATGTAGTAACATTTAACATCTAATGGATAACAGTTTTCTTAGTCAATTTAGGCTAACATTATATAGTGGTGTAAGTCAATGTCGTCTCTATTTAGTTTGGCATTATAAGAAGGAATTTATATTGATAAATAATTGGGCAGAAAAATTGTTAATTGAATTTAGTATGTTTTTAAAGGTAGTCATTATTTCAACAGTAAACATTTAAAAATAGAATATGCTTGGATCACTTGAGATCAGAAAATGTTGTAGAGCAACCATATTAATTTCGGGGGATACAGCTTTTGATTTACTTTGCTAACTGATATAGGACGATATGACGTCTGATAGACGAGAATTTTCTTAGTCAATTTAGGCTAACATTATATAGTGGTGTAAGTCAATGTCGTCTCTATTTAGTTTGGCGTTATAAGAAGGAATTTATACTGATAAATAATTCGCCAGAAAAATCGTTAATTGAATTTAGTATGTTTTTAAAGCTAGACATTATTTCAACAGTAAACATTTGGAAATAGAATATGCTTGTATCACTTGAGATCAGAAAATGTTGTAGAGCAACTATCTAACTTTGGAGTGTATAAGTTGTTGATTTACTATGCAATATGATATAGTAGCATTTAACATCTAATTGATAAAGTTCTCTTAGTCAATTTAAGCTGCCATTATATGGTGGCATACGTCAATGTCGTCTCTATTTAGTTTGGCATTATAAGAAGGAATTTATACTGATAAATAATTCGCCAGAAAAATCGTTAATTGAATTTAGTATGTTTTTAAAGCTGGACATTATTTCAACAGTAAACATTTAAAAATAGAATATGCTTGTATCACTTGAGATCAGAAAATGTTGTAGAGCAACTATCTAACTTTGGAGTGTATAAGTTGTTGATTTACTATGCAATATGATATAGTAGCATTTAACATCTAATTGATTAAAGTTCTCTTAGTCAATTTAAGCTACCATTATATGGTGGCATACGTCAATGTCGTCTCTATTTAGTTTGGCATTATAAGAAGGAATTTATACTGATAAATAATTCGCCAGAAAAATCGTTAATTGAAGTTAGTATGTTTTTAAAGCTGGACATTATTTCAATAGTAAACATTTGGAAATACAATATTCTTGGATCACTTGATATCAGAAAATGTTGTAGAACAACTATCTTACTTTGGAGTGTATAAGTTGTTGATTTACTATGCAATATGATATAGTACGATTTAACATCTGATGGATAACAGTTTTCTTAGTCAACTTAAGCTACCATTATATAGTGGCATACGTCAATGTCGTCTCTATTTAGTTTGGCATTATAAGAAGGAATTTATACTGATAAATAATTGGCCAGAAAAATCGTTAATTGAATTTAGTATGTTTTTAAAGCTAGTCATTATTTCAACAGTAAACATTTAAAAATAGAATATGCTTGGATCACTTGAGATCAGAAAATGTTGTAGAGCAACTATCTAACTTTGGAGTGTATAAGTTGTTGATTTACTATGCAATATGATATAGTAGCATTTAACATCTAATTGATTAAAGTTCTCTTAGTCAATTTAAGCTACCATTATATGGTGGCATACGTCAATGTCGTCTCTATTTAGTTTGGCATTATAAGAAGGAATTTATACTGATAAATAATTCGCCAGAAAAATCGTTGATTGAATTTAGTATGTTTTTAAAGCTGGACATTATTTCAATAGTAAACATTTGGAAATACAATATTCTTGGATCACTTGATATCAGAAAATGTTGTAGAACAACTATCTTACTTTGGAGTGTATAAGTTGTTGATTTACTATGCAATATGATATAGTACGATTTAACATCTGATGGATAACAGTTTTCTTAGTCAATTTAAGCTACCATTATATAGTGGCATACGTCAATGTCGTCTCTATTTAGTTTGGCATTATAAGAAGGAATTTATACTGATAAATAATTGGCCAGAAAAATCGTTAATTGAATTTAGTATGTTTTTAAAGCTAGTCATTATTTCAACAGTAAACATTTAAAAATAGAATATGCTTGGATCACTTGAGATCAGAAAATGTTGTAGAGCAACCATATTAATTTCGGGGGATACAGCTTTTGATTTACTTTGCTAACTGATATAGGACGATATGACGTCTGATAGACGAGAATTTTCTTAGTCAATTTAGGCTAACATTATATAGTGGCGTAAGTCAATGTCGTCTCTATTTAGTTTGGCATTATAAGAACGAATTTATACTGATAAATAATTCGCCAGAAAAATCGTTAATTGAATTTAGTATGTTTTTAAAACTGGACATTATTTCAACAGTAAACATTTGGAAAAAGAATATGCTTGGATCACATGAGATCAGAAAATTTTGTAGAGCAACTATCTTACTTTGGTGTGTATAAGTTGTTGATTTACTATGCAATATGATATAGTAACATTTAACATCTAATGGATAACAGTTCTCTTAGTCAATTTAGGCCACCATTATATAGTGGCATAAGTCAATGTCGTCTCTATTTAGTTTGGCATTATAAGAAGGAATTTATACTGATAAATAATTGGCCAAAAAAATCGTTAATTGAAGTTAGTATGTTTTTAAAGCTGGACATTATTCCAACAGAAAACATTTGGAAATAGAATATTCTTGGATCACTTGAGTCCAGAAAATGTTGTAGAGCAACCATATTAATTTCGGGGTTATAGCTTTTGATTTACTTTGCTAACTGTTATAAGACGATAAGATATCTGATAGACGACAGTTTTCTTAGTCAATTTAGGCTAACATTATACAGTGGCATAAGTCACTGTAGTCTCTATTTAGTTTGGCATTATAAGAACGAATTTATACTGATAAATAATTGGCCAGAAAAATCGTTATTTGAATTTAGTATGTTTTTAAAGCTGGACATTAGTCCAACAGAAAACATTTGGAAATAGAATATTCTTGGATCACTTGAGTCCAGAAAATGTTGTAGAGCAACCATATTAATTTCGAGGGTATAAGTTGTTGATTTACTTTGAAATATGATATAGTACGATTTAACATCTGATGTATAACAGTTTTCTTAGTAAATTTAAGCTACCATTATATGGTGGCATACGTCAATGTCGTCTCTATTTAGTTTGGCATTATAAGAACGAATTTATACTGATAAATAATTCGCCAGAAAAATCGTTGATTGAATTTAGTATGTTTTTAAAGCTGGACATTATTTCAACAGTAAACATTTGGAAATACAATATTCTTGAATCACTAGAGAGCAGAAAATGTTGTAGAACAACTATCTTACTTTCGAGGGTATAAGTTGTTGATTTACTTTGAAATATGATATAGTACGATTTAACATCTGATGTATAACAGTTTTCTTAGTAAATTTAAGCTACCATTATATGGTGGCATACGTCAATGTCGTCTCTATTTAGTTTGGCATTATAAGAACGAATTTATACTGATAAATAATTCGCCAGAAAAATCGTTAATTGAATTTAGTATGTTTTTAAAGCTAGTCATTATTTCAACAGTAAACATTTAAAAATAGAATATGTTTGGATCACTTGAGATCAGAAAATGTTGTAGAGCAACCATATTAATTTCGGGGGATACAGCTTTTGATTTACTTTGCTAACTGATATAGGACGATATGACGTCTGATAGACGAGAATTTTCTTAGTCAATTTAGGCTAACATTATATAGTGGCGTAAGTCAATGTCGTCTCTATTTAGTTTGGCATTATAAGAACGAATTTATACTGATAAATAATTCGCCAGAAAAATCGTTAATTGAATTTAGTATGTTTTTAAAACTGGACATTATTTCAACAGTAAACATTTGGAAAAAGAATATGCTTGGATCACATGAGATCAGAAAATTTTGTAGAGCAACTATCTTACTTTGGTGTGTATAAGTTGTTGATTTACTATGCAATATGATATAGTAACATTTAACATCTAATGGATAACAGTTCTCTTAGTCAATTTAGGCCACCATTATATAGTGGCATAAGTCAATGTCGTCTCTATTTAGTTTGGCATTATAAGAAGGAATTTATACTGATAAATAATTGGCCAAAAAAATCGTTAATTGAAGTTAGTATGTTTTTAAAGCTGGACATTATTCCAACAGAAAACATTTGGAAATAGAATATTCTTGGATCACTTGAGTCCAGAAAATGTTGTAGAGCAACCATATTAATTTCGGGGTTATAGCTTTTGATTTACTTTGCTAACTGTTATAAGACGATAAGATATCTGATAGACGACAGTTTTCTTAGTCAATTTAGGCTAACATTATACAGTGGCATAAGTCACTGTAGTCTCTATTTAGTTTGGCATTATAAGAACGAATTTATACTGATAAATAATTGGCCAGAAAAATCGTTATTTGAATTTAGTATGTTTTTAAAGCTGGACATTAGTCCAACAGAAAACATTTGGAAATAGAATATTCTTGGATCACTTGAGTCCAGAAAATGTTGTAGAGCAACCATATTAATTTCGAGGGTATAAGTTGTTGATTTACTTTGAAATATGATATAGTACGATTTAACATCTGATGTATAACAGTTTTCTTAGTAAATTTAAGCTACCATTATATGGTGGCATACGTCAATGTCGTCTCTATTTAGTTTGGCATTATAAGAACGAATTTATACTGATAAATAATTCGCCAGAAAAATCGTTGATTGAATTTAGTATGTTTTTAAAGCTGGACATTATTTCAACAGTAAACATTTGGAAATACAATATTCTTGAATCACTAGAGAGCAGAAAATGTTGTAGAACAACTATCTTACTTTCGAGGGTATAAGTTGTTGATTTACTTTGAAATATGATATAGTACGATTTAACATCTGATGTATAACAGTTTTCTTAGTAAATTTAAGCTACCATTATATGGTGGCATACGTCAATGTCGTCTCTATTTAGTTTGGCATTATAAGAACGAATTTATACTGATAAATAATTCGCCAGAAAAATCGTTAATTGAATTTAGTATGTTTTTAAAGCTAGTCATTATTTCAACAGTAAACATTTAAAAATAGAATATGTTTGGATCACTTGAGATCAGAAAATGTTGTAGAGCAACCATATTAATTTCGGGGGATACAGCTTTTGATTTACTTTGCTAACTGATATAGGACGATATGACGTCTGATAGACGAGAATTTTCTTAGTCAATTTAGGCTAACATTATATAGTGGCGTAAGTCAATGTCGTCTCTATTTAGTTTGGCATTATAAGAACGAATTTATACTGATAAATAATTCGCCAGAAAAATCGTTAATTGAATTTAGTATGTTTTTAAAACTGGACATTATTTCAACAGTAAACATTTGGAAAAAGAATATGCTTGGATCACATGAGATCAGAAAATTTTGTAGAGCAACTATCTTACTTTGGTGTGTATAAGTTGTTGATTTACTATGCAATATGATATAGTAACATTTAACATCTAATGGATAACAGTTCTCTTAGTCAATTTAGGCCACCATTATATAGTGGCATAAGTCAATGTCGTCTCTATTTAGTTTGGCATTATAAGAAGGAATTTATACTGATAAATAATTGGCCAAAAAAATCGTTAATTGAAGTTAGTATGTTTTTAAAGCTGGACATTATTCCAACAGAAAACATTTGGAAATAGAATATTCTTGGATCACTTGAGTCCAGAAAATGTTGTAGAGCAACCATATTAATTTCGGGGTTATAGCTTTTGATTTACTTTGCTAACTGTTATAAGACGATAAGATATCTGATAGACGACAGTTTTCTTAGTCAATTTAGGCTAACATTATACAGTGGCATAAGTCACTGTAGTCTCTATTTAGTTTGGCATTATAAGAACGAATTTATACTGATAAATAATTGGCCAGAAAAATCGTTATTTGAATTTAGTATGTTTTTAAAGCTGGACATTAGTCCAACAGAAAACATTTGGAAATAGAATATTCTTGGATCACTTGAGTCCAGAAAATGTTGTAGAGCAACCATATTAATTTCGGGGGATATAGCTTTTGATTTACTTTGCTAACTGATATTGGACGATATGACGTCTGATAGACGACAGTTTTCTTAGTCAATTTAGGCTAACATTATATAGTGGCATACGTCAATATAGTCTCTATTTAGTTTCGCATTATAAAAAGGAATTTATACTGATAAATAATTCGCCAGAAAAATCGTTAATTGAATTTAGTATGTTTTTAAATTGTGGTGTCTATTCGCTTCTTATTCGCTTTTTAAGCGCTTCGCTTTTTATTCGGTTCGCTCGTTAATCGCTTTGTCTCTTATTCGCGTCGCTCTAATTGCTTCGCTTCTTATTTGCTTTGGCGAATAAATAGCGATTAAGGTGGGAAGGAACTATGTCCAACACTATAAAAAAATCAGTAAACTAGTATTACACCATTAAACAAGGGACTGTAATACTAAATATCTTACTAAAATGGCGTGTCCAAATACAACTTGGCCATTCCAAAAATCTGAAAAGTCGGATTAGAACTCGGAATTTTAACCGATTTGGATTAAATTTCTTTTGTAAAATCAAAGAAATAAAAGGTTAGTTACCTTAATCGCTTTTTATTCGCTTTGTCGAATAAAAAGCGAAGCAATTAGAACGACGCGAATAAGGGGTGAAGCGATTAACGAGCGAAGCGCTTATAAAGCTCTTCGCTTCGAAGCGAATAGACACCACTAATGCGAATGTAAAGAATCAGGTTTTAATGCAGTGGGGCAGCATCTAGAGAGCTTAGAACTAATGAAGTACTAAGATTTATATAACAAGTTGCCTAAGGATTTCCACAAATGCTTGAAGACTTATTATTCTACAATCGTCAGTTCCGTTTTGAATCAAACTCCCCCTTTTCCCATGTCGGCTTGTTGGATCTATAAAATGTAATGTAAAGACAATTTTAATGATAACTGATCTTACCAGGCACGGGCCCTGGTGCCCCCCCCCCTCGCTGCGGCCCTGCCATTGACATTATCGATATCTCCTTTAACATTATCGGAATCACCTTTTACCTATTGTCGGAATCACCATTGTCAATTGTCGAAATTTTATTGACGAAATCTCCGGATACCAAATTCAGGCATATTTTCGGTTTGCAATGGTTTATTTGTGCTAGACTAGAGTGTAACCTGATTGGATTTTAAATAGATCCGGGGTTGATTGGTTGATTAGCTAACCTAGAAACTGTTTACGGTACGGAACAGTTTCACCAGTACTCCGACTTCGAGAAATTTCAGTTGACAGTAGTGTTGACACTCAAACCATCAAATTCAAACTGGAATTTAGGAATTGGTTCGGCCATCTGTATTCAGTCAGACTAAGAGAACACGAACAACGGAAATGACTTTTTTAATCAAGAAGAATTTAACTTTAATAGAAGATCAATGTTGAATTTAACTCTATTATACTAGGCTCTTAGTACTCCTATTGAATTTCAAAAGATTTGCGCGTCCATATTTGGTTTAATTTCGAAACATTCTTATCCCAGAAGAGTGTAATTTATTATTATATGTGCTTCGCACTTGCACATTTAGGCTTTCCCTGCCAGAAATACATAAACAGGTTGGTAAATTTATTGCTTTACCTCAGTCAGATACTAAATACTGTAAACTGTAAGTAAGTAAATCATGATTTCTCAACTTGCCTCGCATTGGTAGAAGAGTGATGTGATATTGATATTGATAGTACTAAATACTGTAAACAAACGGGTAAAGGTTTATGGGGCTGTAGAAAAAGTCATTTTGTCAGTAAAAAGAAGTCATTTTGTCATTAGTCCAAGGAGCGGTAAATAAAGTCTTTGGGGCAGTTTCAAAAAAGTACAAAAGGCAGTAGAACGAGTAACAGCAGCAGCAATTTATGAAAACAAATTTATTTAGTCAAAATGAAATTAAATAATGAGATTAAAACAAATATATTAAATGGCAAATAATTTGCTTACAGATATGATTCTTACGATAAAAAGGACATGTACAACTTGAATTTATATAATTGTCAGCAACATGCCACATGGTAGTTTCCGATCCCAAAAAGTCCTCAAATTTTCTCCATTTCTCCCAAAGATTAGGATTCATGTACGCTGTAATCATCTCGTTTGTTACATCGTTAGTTAGTTTTCGTTTACATGGGCACTTTTTGTTGTCTTTGCAACAATAATAGATAACTTTTCCACCTTCATTGATATTTCGCTAATGGACAGACCAGCTTTCCTTGATGTCCAGCGATGCTTCCTCTTCAGTTAATGATATCATGTTAATGTTTCATGTCTATTTAACGAAATAGAATTCATGTCAGCACTACCGCTGTTATTACTCTTTCTACTGCCTTTCGTACTTCTTTGTTACTGCCCCGAAGACTTTATTTTACCGCTCCTTGGACTAATGACAAAATGACTTCTTTTTACTGACAAAATGACTTTTTCTACAGCCCCATGTACACCATGCCTAAACAAACTGTATGTAATGTAATGTAAGTCATGATTTCTCAACCTGCCTCGCATTGGTACATTGGTTGGTAGTTGGTACTGCTATGCTAGTACTAATAGTACTAAATACTGTAAAGTGTAGACTGTAAGACTGTATCTACTATACTGTAAGCTGTATGATTTCTCAACTTGCCTCCCATTGGTATGGTAGAGGTAGTGATAGTACTAATTACTGTAAGGCTGTATGTATTGTATAAACATAAAGTACAAATATAATGTAAGTCATGATTTCTCAACTTGCCTCGCATTCGCATTGGTAGAGTGATTCTGGTGATAGTACTAAACACAGACTGTGGTAATATATATTAGATAGTTGTAGCCATATCTTCGCACTCTGACATACGCTCAGATCTGTGTACCCCAGTCATAGATTTGGATAGATATGACATCTCCATTCATTTAATGTATTGCGTTTTTATGACCTGCGAAGGACAGTCTTAAGAGTGAATTGGGTAAAAAGCGGGACAATTAAAAAGCTCAATTGATTTTTTTGACAACATTGAGAATATTGAAATTGTCATATTGTATTAGGCAAGCGGAATTTTTTGTATTTGCCTCAGTTTACCCAAATTCCAAAAGTGAACAAAGTTCAATCATGTGACCGTATGTCGTATCTAGGTCTACAGTGTACTAGTTATATAATCTAAGACCCCAGTAGCCCCCCTCCCCGCTGGCAGGGCAGGTGGGTTACCTACCCTTCCCGGCCGAAGGAGGGAATAAAATTTAATTTACACTCTAATTGTAAATTATCAAGTTTGTTATCGATCATTGCTCATAAGCTGTTTAGAAGCGGTTTTTCTAAACCCCTTACACATGTTACTCCCTAAAATATGTTGCAACGAACAAAATACGAATACAACAGCAAACAGATAAGATGGCAAATGATGGAAAAACAAACTATCAGGGCCGCAGCCAAAAATAAATTCGGGGGGAGGGGGGGCAGACAAATTACACTATTTTCGCGCGAAAAATTTTTGGGTTTAAGGCAAAAATTCGATTGAATATATAACACAATAAATGTGATATTGATACATGACTATGAATATAGAAAAATATAACAGGTAAAAACCTGGAAAAATATACGGTGAGAATGCCAGCAAAACTTAAAAACAAGGCATTATTTAGAGATTGCGGTATGAGAAAATAATGAAATTTTGCAAAAGTATTCTCCTAAATATCTCCTCGTGCGTTTAAAGTTAAGTCATTTGAATTATCTTTGAACATTTGTTTTGTGACATGAGTACATGAGCCAAAACCTCAAAATGTATTTGTTTTCCTGGCCCGTCAATGTAGTTAACCTATGTAGGGATGGAAAATATTTCGTAAAAGAGGAATTTGTTGCCCTTATATCTTTGTACGCCTTTGTAAAATAGCATAATGGATTTAATGTCAACAACGAAGCTAAGGAGAGTTGACGATATGGCAATTTTTTGTGCCTATATTCTAGATAAAATAAATATTCTATTTGTTTTCTTTAAATCATTACATGATTGCACTCCTAATATGAGGGTGTATAAAAATTAAATGCAATGTCAAAATTTCATTCATAACTGTAACCTTAGTTTTCAACTTTAAATCTACCAAACGTTAGATTTATGTTAAGTTGAAATTTGATATCTCATTTTGAAATTATTGTCAATTATAACAACAATTACAAAGTCTGTTCGATATCAGTGTTGAAGAATTGCAAGGGAATAGCTTTAAACGCACGGGGAGATTATTTAGGAGAATACTTTTGCAAAATTTCATTATTTTCTCATACCGCAATCTCTAAATAATGCCTTGTTTTTAAGTTTTGCTGGCATTCTCACCGTATATTTTTCCAGGTTTTTACCTGTTATATTTTTTATTTTATTGTTTTTTTTTGATATATCTGGTTATAACTATCATATAACTACGAACTACAAAAGATTTAACTAGATTATGAATATTTCGGAATTAATTATGTAGGTATCAATACCATGCATGACAATGTACAGTACTCTAGTAAAGTTGTCATTTCCGAAATATTTATCACTGCCTAGGTTATAATGTAAATTTTACGTTTATGGAAAAATGATATATAATATGCTATTTGATCTTTATAAATTTGTTATTTCCGCAAAATTATTAATAATATATTATATATGTAATAAAATATTATTTTTTATTGGGGACTGCCGCCCCCAAACCCCCGCTTTGAGTGAGATAAATAGTTGGTATCCTCGTAGTTAGTACAACAGAAGCCAGCAAAGCGTAAATGTTTGTAATAGTATATAGTAATGATGAGCATTATAGATATGCATGCCTATTACAATTAGACATTTTCGATGCCTGGAATCGCACTCAATGATATATTTTCCATCCCTGGAATTGTTCTCAGTACTCCGTATTTGCATTGAGGTGTGAATGTAACTGGGATTATTGAGAATGGGAATACTACGTATAGTAACAGGAATAATGCATCTTTAAATCCGACATGGCCGTCATCACTCAGTGCAGTGCACTCAGTACTCCGTATCTACGGAGATTGAATTAGGAAATGGAATGTTCAATGTGTATTCCTAGTTTCCTAGTCCATACACTCTATCCAGTACCCAATTGACTATGACGCATTGTACCAAGTAGCCAAGGAGATAAATTAGATGACCAAACAATTTCAAAATTCATTCTTCCGGTTCCTACGGCTAAAGTTGACACGGAAAAGCTGATTTGATATTAAAGCACACCCCGCAAAGAAATGCTTTACGTTTTCGGTAACTTGCATTATTTCATAAAAGCTGCTAGTTTACGAGCAATTCCAGTTGACAAAATTTTACCTACGTCAGAAGTGCAGTATAAGTGGTGAAACCACACATTGCCCTTCGGGCAATGCGCTGACTGCTTTGCAGTTTCTCCCCGTATAAAAATGAAATATGGAATATAGTTGCTGACACAGGAGAAAATTCCTCACTACTCCATGCAGCGTGCTAGAAAGATAAAATAATAAGAGCGCCGAGCGTTTTGTATTTTATTTTCACAGAGCAACGAAAAGAGTCCCAAATACACAAAATCACAATTTGACTATCAAGTAATCTCAATGGTATTAAACGGAGCTAAGTTGCGATAAGATAAACAGTCAAAGCGACATTTTGCCTGTAAACATGAGTAATGTCAGTATGACTCTTTTGATAAATGACGAGAGGCTGACTAAATAGGGCTCAATATGATATCCTCATGTAATTGTCAATCATCCACCTAAACTCACCATCTAGACTAGAGGTCACATTCCCTGGGTTCCGGCAAAACTTGACAATATCATCAGCAGATTCGACTGAACGCCTTGAGTCAATGTCATTGGAAGGAAAGGAACCCAGCCTCACTCAAATAGAGATAAAATAATTATACAAGTATGATTTCTGTGGTTGGGTGGCCCCTCCCCATCGAGTTAAATGAGTTGTGATACGGGTGGACTAAGGGAGTGTAATGTCATCTAAGTGGTAACAACTTTTATTGATAATATTTCTCACCAAAACTACATCGAATCAATCAACACACTTTCAACAGAAATGAACCAAATAAAATGGAAGACGTCCAAAAGAATTTTTGATGAGGGTTAGAAGATGAGATTTTTCAAAATGAGACATGATTGATTGATGGTGAATGTATTATATTACATAAAGTGGAATTACCTTATAGCTAGACTAAAGTATTGGATTGTGATATACTGAGGGAGAAAAATAGTGGAGCCAGCCAGAGTCGACATCTGGAACGACGATAATAGTGGCAGAAATAAGTTGGAGAAGTTGAATCTCACTTGTAAATCAAAGTGATAAGACTACTTCTCCACTTAGTCCGTGGTCCACTGTCAAGAAGTAAGCAAACCGAGACGAGGAACAAACGACGAGGTTTGCACAGTGGCCAGCATCAGCGAGCTGGAAGATTTAGATCTGGCACTATCACCAAAGCCATGCCGAGATCTTTACTTCCAACTCATTGTGATGGCCACGACGAGTGAGTCGAATCCCATGATGGATCAACACTGTCCGAGAGAAAGAGAATAGAGAGAGTGAAGAGAGAGAGTCCCAAAAAACTCACTCCCACCTTTGACTACTAATAATTAGAATCACACTGCAGAATAAGAGAGGATCACTTGGTGGGTGAGACAGACAAAGAGGTGCGAGCGAGGGCGGCTGGATTTTTGATATAGTTCACGAGTAAAAGTGTCTGAACTATGACGTCATAGTTCAGGCACTTTTACTCGTGCAATTCCCAAATGGGCAATACCAAAGTTTGTTGGGATTAACAGTACATGATATGATCTAAGGTTGCATTGATATGGGGTATTCATCTAATTATTGGCATAGCCTGCCATCCCGCGCGCAGCGCGCAGGATGCAATGCCAATAATTTTGATTATATGAGCACTTGGTCTGTGACTGCTAATCTGAGAAGTTAGAGCATTCGACGCATGCGCTCCCAAGTGTGAAATATAATGATACATTGATATAATATACATTACATACAAACGGAATTCAAAACACATGATTCATTCCGCTAATTTATACTAGTAATAGATCTCAGTGGCTCCGCACACCAACCAGGTTGCCAAAAAGTTTTGATGCCTGACAAACAATTATTATAGATAATGTCAATGAGGATGTGTCACTTCACGTTTATACTAATAGTCTTGATGCTCAAACTTACTATCTTTCATGCAATGCAATGCTAAAGTTAGGTTAACTGTTAATGCAACTATTTATTTGCTAATTTCATACGTAAATATAACCATTTTATCGTTATTTCGCCTTCAATATTGTCGATGTATGTAAATAGATAAGAATTATTGAATAATATATGACACAATAAAGATGATATTGATACATGACTATGAATATAGAAAAATGAAATATCGAATTTGCTGACACAGGAGAAAAGTAGATTGTGTATACAGATAGATTAAAAGCTACAGGTGCCATCACCCCTTTCAATCAATATATTCTTTATTTTTCTCATCAAATGTGGTCGATAGACAAAAGCATAGTTGAATGTTAGATTAGATATCATACAATACAATTAACAATTGTTGATAGCATATCGCAAACATGCTTGCCTTGGCTGACTTTATTTGATGAATAGTATTACAACCGTAAATCACTCCAAGTTTGCATAAAAATAAATTTTATTCATTCACTGATTTACGTATATGGTAAGAAATGCGAAAAGTATTAAGTTAGTGCATAACATGTGGTCAACGATAAAATGTTTACATCATTTTGATAAGGTCACATTTACTGCTAATCAAAATGTCACTTCCTGAAGTGACTTTGACAATTAATAGCAGTATATGCAATCAATTCTAGTTTTGGAAGTTTCATTCAATTCAATCATAATTTATTTATAAATCCATAAGCAGTTAAAAAGCAAAACAATCTAGTATATAATAAATTTAAAAAAATATTTTTAATTTTTACCTACCGAAATGTATTTGAATTAGCATAAGCAACATAATGTATTAATTTTGAATATTCAATTCATAAGCAAAAAAAGATTCGACGTGATAATCTTCAACGTACATTAATACATTGCTACAATTGTAAAAGTAAAATCAAATCAAAAAGTGGTCCACAAAAATGGAAACCCTACAGAAGATAGCTAAATATCCCAAGGCAGAATTTGTCATGGGAGATGTCCTCGGCCAAGGATCTTTTGCTGTAGTCCAAAAAGGTAAAAAAAGCATCTAAGAAAAGTAATTCTTTCATTGCATCCTAGTCAATTCTTCAATTTATTTTATGTATATTTTTTACAGCGAAGCTTAAAGGTGTTTTCGTGGCTCTTAAAATTCTTCAAATGGAAATTAAGCAAGACGCAGAGGGTGAACTTAACATAATGGCCCAGTTGAACCACCGAAATGTTCTAAAATTGAAAGGCATAATTGCAGACAGTAAGTTAAAACTGTAATATTACTAAAATTATTTACATGATGAAGAAATTGTTTCTGGTCAAAAATAGTCAATAAAAATCTGGTCATCTTATATTTACAATCTGTAAAATATTTTTAGATTTCCAAAGAAAACCAATATTGGTATTTGAATTCATGGAAAATGGAAGTCTGGAGAGTTTTGTACGCAATAAGCAATTAAGCAACGTGAGTAAATATCAAATATACAAGGAACAGTAGGGACCAATTTCATTGGATAGAATTGCGAATTGCACACTATTTACAGAGAACAATAAATTACCTTTTTTGCATTTTTTATAAAAAATGTAGAGTAAGTTTGTAAAAACCGAAATCATTTTTTGCCTTTTTACCTTTTTTGATGTATTAGGTGATAAATCAGGTGATATAAGGTAAAAAGGACTGCTTTTTAAACATAAAAGTAGCCTTTTTTACTTTTTTGTAAAAAAGGAGTCCTTTTTAGTTCCCTGACTATTTACAATCAATAGAGTCAAAAGCAAATGTGTAAATATCTGTGTATATTACCATAATCATGATTGTCTCAGTTTGCGTTGGTTAAAAAATTAATATTTTTGTACCTTTCTTTTCTAAACTAACAGAATGTGCTTACCAATCTTGCATATGATGTTGCTTGCGGGATGAATTATTTACACGAAAAACATCATATTATACACCGAGATCTGTCAGGAAGAAATGTCCTTGTCGATGTCAATCAAAGGGCAAAAGTGGCCGATTTTGGATTGAGCAGATTTCTGGATATCGACGAACACTGCTACTATAAAGTAAATATAGCTATACAGCTTTAGCATAATATAATTTCCAAATTATAAATCTGGATCTGAATGACAATGTTTACAGATCTATCAAGACAAGCCATTGCCCGTGCGATGGGTCCCAAAGGAAAGTATTCCCTCAGAGGGCAGTATCGGGAAATTTACGTTTGCCAGTGATGTTTGGTCATTTGGAGTAACAATGTGGGAAATTTGGACGAGAGGTGCTATTCCTTATAGACGAGTTCCTCATGCTACAACTGAAGTAATATAAAAATATGCTTTTATCGGTCAATTTATAATAGTGTAACCATGATGTCCAATATTTTAACTGTCTTGTGTATTATAATATACTTTTTTGGTTAACTATTTAACTCGTCAAGATTCTGAAGGGGAAACGAAAATTAATTTTGTTTTCACCTTAATTGATACAAACTGTTATTTAGGTAATTATAAAAGTAATACTAGAAGGAAAAAACCCAAATACATATGAAGAGCCGCTGTGTCCATCAAAAATTTTGAGGATCATGAACTCCATTTTTAAAGTCGATCCACAAGAACGACCAAAATTTAGTCAATTAAAAGCTCAACTAGAAGCAATTAGAGAAGAAATGAATAATACAAAACCGGAACAGCCACGGATACCAGAAAATGTATCTGTACAAGTTAGAAAATCCGAAGCTCAACGTCAATTACCCCAACTAAACGTCAATCACAATGAAAATGGCAATCGTCGTCACAGTCAACTGTCCAAAGATGTATTTTATATAAGCGATATTCAGCGAAAACGAATTTTGATCAAAAGATTGAAAGGTATCTTGGGCATCTAAATATTTAGTAGAATTTTCAACTTGTAATCATTAATTTGTTTTGATTGACTCGTATTTCACAGAAAAGGGAAAAATCAAAACAAAAAGGGTACAAAATGTTATGGAAGCAGTTGACAGAAAAGATTTTGTAACTGGAAATGCTTATGCTGACCTTCCTCAGAAGATAGGATATAATGCTGTCATTAGTGCACCCCAAATGGTAAGGAGTACTTATAATTAGGCCCTAAGCGTGCAATTCATATTTTTATATTGAGCTAAAATGAATTTTACCATTTAAAATACATTTACAAATTATTGTACCAATATTTATACTTTATTAAATAATAAATGATTCTGATGTTATTTTTTAGCATGCAACTATTCTTGAATTGATCGCAGAACGACTGAAAGAAGGACACAGGGCATTAGACATTGGCTCCGGTTCAGGCTACCTTACAACCTGTATGGCCTTAATGGTATATTTAATTTAGCAATTTTTTTGAATATGGCGAATAATATGGAGTTGTCAGATAATAGACTGGAATCATTATTTTTACAGGTAGGCCAAACAGGTAAAGTCATAGGAATGGACCATATCTCTGAACTAGTGGATCGGTCTGTGGAAAATATTAATAAATCCTATCCAGACTTGATACAAAAAGGAATCCTAAAAATTGTAGGTAAGCAGTGACCTTTTTTGTTTCTTGTAGCTAAAATCTTAATCACTGTATAATACTATTGATGTTTCTAGCAGATTGGTATTTAGGGAGAAAATATTTAGGGTGTTACACCCCATAAAATATTTGAAAAGGTACGTGCTGATTTTAGATTGAATAATGATATATAACTTTTGTTCTGTGTTGCAATTTTAATTAGTTGGAGATGGAAGACGTGATTTCGAAGATGATGATGGTCCTTATGATGTTATTCATATCGGTGCTGCGACACATGGAATAAAAGTTGCAGTAAGTAGAGCACAAGGTGACGATGATGAAATTTAACCAATTGATACAAATGACTAATTTTTGGTTTAGCTAGCAGATAAACTACGAGACGGAGGAAGACTTATTGTCCCGATGGGTCCGCCTGGTTTGCTGCAAGAACTTTTAGTGGTATAATTTATAAAACGGAATTTTCAGTAATTTTAGCATTTTTAGACATTTTGACATGAGAAAAATTCTAACCAAACTAATTTTAACTTTTTAGTTGGATAAGGTCGGCAGCAGTTTTAGGCGGAAGAAAATAATGGACAGAGTTATGTTGGCACCTCTTACATCTGAGTCCGAACAACTAACTGGATGGAATAGAACTCCAGACTAAATTATTGGCAGATTATGCCCAAACTACCAAGGAATTATACGAAAATAATTGCCCCGAGAATAACGTTGATAACCAATTTCAGTGTGCTGATTCCTAAATAAAATATATTTATACAACTCTTGATATTCAAAGAAAGCTAAATTAAATATACTATTAAAGCCATACAGATGGTTCGCCTAAATTGGTCTAAGTTCTTCTAAATTCGTCGGGTGTGTTACCTCACACTATGACGGGGCCTTTTAGTTTTACCGTTAAAACACCTGATGAAAAAATCCAAAATTACATTCATTTGGGGTCTATTCAAATTAATTTCGCGATAAAAATATTTTAAAATCATTTAAATTAATCGAAAATTACATTCATTTGATATTATGATGGCAATTCAAATTTAATTAGATTTAATTCAATTTTTGTGATTACATGAAAGTTCCGAAGAGCTATAAAGTCTGGCAGGACCTAGATACGGATAAATGTTTCTTAGGGCGTATGTTATGCGTATAAACGTGAAAATGGAGCAACTCACGAATGAATGGTAGTGGTTATGCAGAGTTAACAAAGGAATAATTATATACGTACAAATACACGTACCTAAACATAGATTAGAGTATGGCATGACCGCAAACAAGTTGATTTGACATGCCAATTGTTCGTTTCGAAGTCAATACATGATAAATGTTACAGGGTATTTTTTGCAGGATATACCTAGTATAAAATCGTAAGTTCTTTAATCCCCAATGAATTTTTAGTTTAAACTGGAATTTAGGTAAAGAAAAACAGTCATTAGTTATTTTGGAAAACATTATATTGGATGCAAAAGCAGAAATGTGAAATAAGAGAAGATACTCTTCCGTATAGTATACATTTTGTAGGCACGTATCCAGGAATTTGACTAAGGGGGTCCACACCAAAATATATTGATATATTATGACATATTCGCGCGAAATTTGTTTGAATGTTTAACCTTTTTTGACAAAAAATCATCTTTTTCTGGTAACTTAGGGGGGCTGAGCCCCCCAGCCTCTCTATCTAGATACGTGCCTGCCATTTAGTAAGACCAACCAAATTATATATTAGACTTTGTATAAACCACTACAAACAAAACAAATCCATACGTCTTAAATACCCATACTATTTTTATTACGTCAATGTTGCGAGTTTACTGCAATTAATTTTGTATTTGATACAGTGAAAATGAAAATGTAAATGATACAGTTTGCTATTTTAATTATGTATTACATTAACCTATTTCATCATACAACAGTAGGTTAATATCGATTCGCTTGGGATTATGTAATAATAATTGTTAGCAATCTGTACAGCATTTTCCATGGAATTGTTTCTCTTCTTATCGTAAACGGCTAAAAAGGTTTGACAAAATAGCAGTGAATGGTGATAATATTATACTTATTCCTTACTTGCAAGTTAACACAAAGTAATCTTTCAGCAGTTAGCACCGAGAGGATGTGAAGAGTAAGTGAGTGTTAGTGGTGAATCATAATAATCGTAAACCAGACAGATAAGTCGTCAGAACAGAAATATCATAAAAAAGAAGTTCGTCGTCCTTTCCGTGGCAGTGAATACTTAGCTTCGATGCATCCAGTCAGCAAAAGTTATTTGTGATAAAATATAATTCAAACTCAAACAATATAAATAGTTTTTGGATACGTTTACTGATAAGTGCATTATTATTAGCCATCAGTAAATTCACTTATACATATCTTGTGTGTGATCTATATACAATAAAGTACATACACCCAAATAGTACATAAAGTAACTGCAGCCAGCATAGGTACGCATTATATAAATATTATACCACGCCCATAATATATACAGTAACTATTTCCATGTGTTTAATTTTAAGTGAATTTACGTGAAAAGTGCTTATAAATGTTATTTATTTTCTTGCAGCCACAATCATCGTTTCTCAAAATTTAACATCATTAGTAGATTTTTCAACAATGGCTCATGTAAGTTAATTGTAAATACAAAAGTAAATATTTAAATAACATAATATTTTGTTTTTATAAAATTTTTCATCTAAAAATAATATTTCAGTAGAAAGTAAACTAGTTTAGTTTTACTCAGTCATTATAATAGTTATTTACGCCTTGCGTTTTGTCGCGGTTTTATTCATACAACGCATACACGAACAATAGAAAGTGTGCTTCACTGCTATATATTTTGGTAAATATATTGGGTTACGTCATATCAGGTCTATCGCAGCTTATATATAATAGTATAAGCGTACAAGTTATAATTCTATGGCATAAAAAATTTGCTCTATTTGATTTTAACTATGAGCTAAAAGCAGCATTTTAAAACTTGCCATATCATTACTATTATTTTAGTTTATCGTTGAAGAATTGTTGAAGCTAGCTGAGAAATATTCCGCTCCATTTATCGAGACAGCTCTTGCCAGACTTAAATCGGAAATCTTTGGAAGTGGAAGGGCGACACGATCAACAGATGTGGTTATTCTTAATTCCACCGATAAAAATTTTCACCTGCAAGAAAATTCGTGTGGAACTGGAGGTTGGACGACGACAATGCTTCCGGAAGATCACATTCCTGCTAAATCTTCAGTTTTGTATGGAGCAGAAAGCTACGGCTTCATGACTGGGTGCACTAATTGCATTTTGAAATACAAAGCAACTGATGACTCCGCCTCTTTTGAAGTTTGTACTAGCAACGCGTATATTGGATCTGTTAAGGCCCATGGTGTAGCCAAAGGAGTTCATCTAGAAACAATATACTCCAGAGGGAATAACAATTTAGTACGCTTCATTTTGGAAGACAAGTGAAACCCGACAATGAAAACTGTCTGTAATCTGTACTAAAGCATATCACAAGTATTTCATGTAACATTCTGAAGATCAGTTTTATAAGCTAAAGTGTGTATGTCGATGTACTACTTGGTAATCAGGCCATGTGAGCAGTTTCACCAAGTTACGAAAAATTTAGTCAATTTCTCCAAGCAATATTGTAATGTTTTCATTCTAAATTGACCGAGAATTACAGAGATATAAAATTCAGCGTAAAAATTACGCCTTTAATTGCTTTGGCCGAATTAATATTACTCGATTGACAATTTGGAAGAGAAAAATGAAATCAGGGACCAAATCTAACAGATTGGACTACAGAACGGCTAAGACTAGGACTTATGCTAGGAATATGAATGGGAGAATCCCCTACCACTATGTACAATAATTTTAAATGTATAATAAATCGTATTAAATGTCTTCGTGCAATTGTATTGTATTAACACGCAGCATTTCAAATACTTTGATGTGATCTCTGTTTAACGTAGCGTAGGTGGGCAATTTTCCTTTTTATTATGAAAATGGGCAACCTCGAAATAAAGTGATGTGTGACACGTCACATAGAAAATCAGTTCCATAAAGTCATCTAATGTAATAAAATTTATTAGATACCACGTTATTAGGTCCAGGTAAAATTTATATATTTGAGGAGATACCACTGTACTTTGCATGCAATACAAACTAATTTTTACAATGGGTTCATTATGACTACTATTAATATTTATTGTGAATAACTCTAGCTAACATCATGCCATCAAATAATGAAGACAGCAAATTACTCATAAATTCATTATACATTCACAACTAGATTTTTAGTGTGGCAAATAAATATTTTCAAATATACAGTTGCATAAAATCTAAGTGTCCAGGCAGAATGTCTAAAATAATCACATCGTCATTTATTTTGGCAATATCTTTTTGCATCGGCGTTTCAAGCCTGCGATATTATCCAGGCGGATATCCCATTTTGCCAAATCCTGGTCTTCAATCAGTGACTTATAATTTTACTTGTCCAGGAGCTAATGAAAAGCCACAAATTAATTTTGATAAAGGAAAGTGGCCAGGAGATAGCAGTAGTCAAAAGTATGTTGCCTTAACTATGGACTGCGTAGCTGCCTACCCGATTTATTGGGATTTTATTCCTCCAAAGGTACTCAAAATATGCAAATTATTTTTTGTCTTTATCCTTTCCAATTATCGGGGCTAAATATTTAATTATTTCAGGGGTCAGCTTACACTATGAAAAGTAAAATAGCAATTCACAGTAAAAATTTCACGAATGGGGAGGGCACTTGTTACAAAGAGGAATTGAGAATCGATTCTTCTGTTATATTTTATGTTGCACGAACGGGAAATTACACATGCAAAAGTGTCAATGATGCAAAAATTGCAAGCTCGGTCTTCGTGTACGCTCAAGGTAAACGAATAAAACTTTTTGATTGCTTTTAAATTATTAGTGACCAAACATGTATAAATTATACTTACCTGATTTTGTGTACTATTTAACCGATTTTATTTTTACTGAAAAGTTTAAAATAAAAAGTTTATTTACTACTTGTACTAATTAATTATAGATAATGATAGAATCTTTAACTGCCAGAGGGACTACTTTGAAACACCAAGTAGGTTGGTTAATGGAAAGGAATGGCTCATTCCATGCACTGCCAATATGCAGGATAAATATTTCGGAGTCGATCTTGGAATCAGGCAAGATGTAAAGGTTAGCATTTAATACTCCTTGAAATTAGCTTTTCGATGGATACATTTTTAAATATTGTATACTGTACTACTATGTCATTTATGATTTATAGTGAAAAGCTTATAACCTGACCTTAGTTTGTCAGGTGAACATTTTCTTAGCATTATTATTCCCAGCTTAAGGGAATGTTGAATTTTTAGAGCCCTAATTCTACAAATACGACGGAGGAAACAACAATAATGTATCCAGGAGATCCTTCAGTACGTTATGATCCTCAGTTGGGGTTTCTCTTGTCTGCATCTAATCACTCTCGTCCTAATGGAATCTTTATTTGTGGAGCTGCTATTAATACTGCACTGGTTTCAAGTGCCAATATTGAATTGAATGAGATTGTATTTGCGAATATGACAGATTATAATGGTAAGATTTTCTTCAGAATTATATAACAGCAGAAAATCAAGAATATCACAGGTAATTTTAATTTCTTATTTTCAACAGCGATTCCTCCCGGGGATTATGTCCAGTACACAAATTATAAACAAATAAATCTCGTATGCGAGTCGGCCGAAGAAATTTACATTGACATCTCAAAATCTTACCATTTGAAACAAACCAAGAAACCAATTCAAATAAAAACGGATACTTTCAATTTTTCAGTATCATATAGTTTAGAAGAAACAGCTGATCCAATAAATGACGGGAGGGAGGGAGAAATCATCTGTAAAACCACATCATCCGGAAAGATTTTGCATACCTGGAAGCACAACATTAAGAAAGCATGTAATGCTACTGTTGCTGACCAGAAGGATGATGTTCATGGTTATTATATTCCTCCAAGAGATTACTGTAAGTGAAATTGTTGTAAAAGTTTTCAATTTTAATTTTATTCCTCAAATTAGTTTTAACTACATTGAATAATATTTTGCACGCGAATCGCTAATAGTGTATTCTATCCTAAAGATGGTAGATTCAGATCTGCAGAATCAAATGTAGTAATATATAACAACGATGACGATGCATTAAGCATGGTTGTCCAGTCCAGTATTTGCGAAACCAAGAAACAATGCGATTTGACTCTTCGCTATTTCGACCATGTTAGTTTTTACTTTTTTCTTGCATTGATTTAATTAATTTTTGGATAACATTTGTTAACAAAATATCAAAATATTTTACAGTTGAGTTCGAGAGCCACAGATTACATTACTTATGGTGGGGTTAATAAAGTGGTCTCATATTTACGGTCTTCATCATCAGTTATACAATGCACCTCAGATTCTAATTACGTCACAATGATACTGGCTGTCGCTGGAATTGATAGCTTTAGTAAACAAAATTAAATATTTATATTATTTTGATAGTTATTAAGCTTAAGTAATTATTATAAGCTTTTGTTTTTTTGCTACAGAAATTAATCCCGCAAATTGGTCAACAGTAGAAAGCAAAATAAATACCTCAATAATAACCAACTCGGACAACATTTTCGTTGGTGATAGCTTGCCATTTTTATGCAGGGCATCGAAATACTTTTATAATGATGGGCTGAAATGGGAATTGGTGTTCAAAAACGGATCTCGCGCAATTGTCGATTCATGTAAGATTAGTACTAGAAAACAACCGATTTTATCGTACTGAGTTCACAAGCAAAGTGGCCAGAAAGTATATTATTGAATTGTGTAGACAATGACACAGAAGTAGATCTCTGGGCCGGAGGTGGAACATTAGTAAAGGCGTCAATATTTGGGATCACGAGTAATAATGTAGCTTCTGTGGCATGCTACGCTCACGTTTGGAATTCAACCTTATGGGAATCAGAAAAAGTTGATATCAATAATATTCAAGGTAAAGTTTTTGCATGCTATTGCTTTATTGCTATTTCATATCACATAAAGCGGTATAGATGATTAAAATGCTTTAAACATACGGCTGCATATTTACGGATAAATTAAGGCTGCCTCTGCGCTTTGCTACCAATTTTCTGTCGTTACACATGGGTTAGCTGTAAATGATGAAATCTGGTCGACTAGCAAATAGTAGAACAGAATATGTAGTTGAATACTATTTTCTATACTGTCTATTTTATCACAGCGTAATAGATTTTAGCTTATTGGCTTTCATTTCATGTATTTCAATAGAATTTCTAAAATCTTAATTTCTCATATCATGAATAGGACGTAGGAAGTCAAAATTTA
The DNA here is from genome assembly GCA_020055645.1 of Tomocerus qinae. Lineage (NCBI taxonomy): Eukaryota > Metazoa > Arthropoda > Collembola > Entomobryomorpha > Tomoceridae > Tomocerus > Tomocerus qinae. The sequence continues at coordinate 125,217,388 of CM034546.1, forward strand.
TCGTAAATACGATAAATACAATTTGACGGGGCTTGTCAGGCTTCTTTTCGGTAATTTTCATTTTTAGCTATTTTTAAAACAGAACCGTAAGGTACAATGTGAGTGAGACGTCTAAACTCCCAATCATGACCCAAAACGTTAGCCAGTTTTAATGCTTTTAATATTACGAATTTTAAAAATCGGAGCCTTACATGCCCTTCGTACTCAAGTCAAAAATCGGAGACAGAAAACATATATATTTGGCTATCTTTCGAAATGAGCCCCTTAATTGGAAACGCATGCTAGTTGGCGTTGGGGCAGCCTTAATCCAATTATGAAATTTTCCAAGATGTTGAGGGAGTTGGCAATAAGCCCTTAAAAATGAGGCCTGTGCCCAGTACTATCACTCTGTGGTGAGGCAGTATACCCCATATAACATATATACAAAACATGCGCACCTGTTGTATTGACAATCAAAGGGTTTTGAAGTGTAGATCAAGTGCATACCTTTATTCTATACTTCACAGATTATAATGTATACTCTGTATTTACAGATAAACAGATTTGGGACGACGATGCTCCTATAAAGTATGTAAACCTGTATTGTTATTGTGGAAAGTGATTGAATGGAAATGAAAAAAGTGTAATTTCTTTCAAGGTGCGATGGAGGATTTCATAAACCTACAATTGTGATGAAAAGAAACCCAGGTCATCTTTATTACGTCCATGGAAGGTATGTTTCTGGAGGTATCAAGCTTGCAAGTCATGTAGTGACAAATTCAGACATCGTTATTCGACGCGGTATCGATTCTTTCTTTCTTCACTGCATAGCTGCGTATCCAGTCAAATGGACATTTGAAGGGGTTGAAGTAAGAGTTCTTTTGTGTTAAAATTGGTACTTCAAATTGCACATGCTCATAGTGCCTATAATTTCTACAAATCTTTTCCACAATTTTTCAGGATGTGTTAAGAAAATATCCCCCTGGAACTCCTGGTGCAGGATTGGGAAACACAACATCGACTACCAAAAATGATACTTTTTATCACTGCTTCCAGAGTACTATACACGCTTTTACCTACGGCCCAGAACAAACCGGAGAATATCGGTGTGAAAGAGTAAATGACAAAAATGTGTACAGCTATGTGTACACTTACCTTAATAGTAAGTCTAGCTGTATGTAAATAGCTTCGTAGAAAATAGTTGTGCTTGTGTAGTTAAGCACGTATACAGAACTGAATTTCGGGAGGGGTGCTAATACATAAATATTTTAACGCGAAAACTTTTTGGCATTTATTGACGAAAACGAGTCAAAAATGGCCTAATGAGAAATTTTTTGCTGTTTTGAGAAAAAAATTTCTTTTTTCTCGAATTTCGGAGGGTGGGGACTTCAGCCTGTAAAGTTCCCCCCTTAATACGCCCTTGTGTGTGATAATAATTGTGAAATCATCTCTTGATTGCTATTGCCAGCTACCGGAGGGGGTCTAATCGACCGAGGAGAACATCGAACACTAATTTTTGACGAAAATAGTCCAACCACCACTCTTCCGTGCAGGGTAACTGACCCTTCGGTTACTGTCGAATTGTATTTTCATGAAGACCAAGTAAGTTATTATCAGCTTCCTATCTTAGTAAATGTTTATTACGTGTGAATTAGAAATGACCTATTTATCCGTTATTTAGGGACAGTACAGGAAATTGAACAGCAGTGCTTATCTCAGCTATGACCCGAAAAAGGGATTTATTTTGGAATCTAACTCCATAAACATTTCCTCAATTTACATCTGCACAACGGCAAATCGAACTGATATTTCTGACGCCCTTTCGTTTACATTCGAGAAAAAAGTGACCTCAGTCACAACAATACCTTGTAAATGCATTTTATTCATGCCTTCAAAAAATTTCTATAATTGATAAATTCTTACATTTTTACTGCGTTTATTTTATAACTAATAAATTTATAGCCCCTGGGACCACTGGAAATATTTCCCAAAACAAGAGTTCCACATTTTTCGGATTTTTCTTTATGATCAGTCTCATTGTGGCTGTGATTAGTCTTCAGCTCTGGTTTTTGAGAAAACAAATGAAACTAGACGTAAGTACTAAACTGCTGTATCGGAAAATTCACTTGTTAAATTCGACTCAGTTTAACTAACATTAACTCAATACTTTATTTTTCTATACAGCAAGCTTTATCAAGAATTTTTGGATCTTATATAAACATGGGATCTGAACTAGCTCCAAGTGAATTTGATAGACAACCTAATGGTAATACACAACTTATACCTAGTTTAATGTGAACACGTAGAAATGACAAATGAACACTTAAATAAAAGCATGACCACAGTAAAACTCTTTGCTCCATACCTTCATACTTAGTTAAAGCAAATCAAATTATTTTGATTTCAGCACATACGAGTTGATTATATTTTACATCCGTGCACTTCATTTTGCATTTTCATTTAAAATTAAATGTATGTCTTATCCTCAGTGTTTTAATGCATAATGCCATTTGTAAGTGTTTTAATATAGCATGTGATGAAGAATAAATTGCATTTTAAAGGATTTTAATTATTTGGAAGTAGTTAAAAGTGACAAAAATTGTATTTATTCGCTTGTTATTTATTTCGAGTCCTATTACTTTATTGTACTTATTGTTTTCTCTCTTTGAAAAAAATTGCTAACATATGCGTCATCAAATTACATATTATTTGACTAAAGATCCTGGGTTAAAGATGTAATAAGTACAAAAAATTTTGACTTTGATTAAGATATATAAAATATGTACAAGCATAATTGATAATAAGCAGGACGATATTAGTAAAATGTATTAATTATTCAAAGCGCCGGCTGAGAAAAATGACGTCATTTTCGAATGAGTGACTTCATAACGCTGTAAATGTAAAATAGGAGGATATGGTTCAAGTTCAAGATCTCAAAGTATCAAAAATAATGACTATCAAACATATCCGTATACATACATTTTAAAAATTATGTACAAAATAAATAAATAAAAGTCAGATGTATATAGGCTATAATCAATTTGGTTTTACCGAGAAGATGATTGAAGATATCGTTTTTCTTTGATTTCGGGAAGAGTCAACTCACGACGATGTTTGCACTGAGGTATTTGTTTATTTCGAGGCGGATTGCGAATCGGAGCACAAGGAACGTAGATACCAGGAGCAAGTGAGCTTGTAAAATACTTTGGAACTTCCTTCTCTCGTTCAATGAGTTCCAGAACATCATCTCTGGTCAAAACAATGGTGTTACTATGTTCTTGTAAATCGGTGTAGAGATTGGATGGAACCGTGAGAACAGGTCGTCGGGACAGGTGCTTTGAATTCTGAAATAATTAATAAATATTTTAATTAATTGGAAAATTAAAAGTGGATTGATAGTCAATTTTAAAAAGTAAACAAAGTTGAATTATATCAATGATATTTGATAATGTCTTGTATATATGTATATATCAATTTGTATAAATGTATAAATTAGTTTTACCAAGGCATAAGTGTTTGCAATGACTTCCTCCTCTGTAAGTATCTGCTTGAAAAGACTCATTTTAGTCTGCTTAGTGATCAGCTGTGGAGTAGGGTTCCAATGGGAAGACTTGACAAAAGTGGAGTAGTCCCCAGCACTAGGTCGATATTTCAGTAGTGGAGTTAGTCTTGGTCCTCGATCGGGAGATTCTATGGTCATTGGATTTGTATTATCGTCTGTATACTCCGAAGAGGTTGTATCAGGGCTGATATTGAAACTCGTCCTTGCCCGGGACTTGGACAACATATAACGACGCACTTTTGGAAGACTCGCAATACTTTCCTTAGCGGGAGGGATTACAATATTTGATCTAGCATAAATAGTTTCAACCTCTACTGGGCTTTTGACAACAGGATTTTCTTCAGGTACAGGAGATGGGGGAGGTGTCTGTGACCTTTTGTCCAAAACGAAGTGCACATTTTTCTTACGGCAAGCAGCCACTGCGGGATGAGGAGTGTGACTAGGAATAACCAACTTTGGAAATCTGAATGGATTACCAGTGAGAACCTTTAAATTAGTAGACGGTTCACAAATAGGCTTGGGGGTAAGGTCGTTTTCTACAGAAGAAGGAATAAAGTCATCCAGTGCTGAATTTCCTTTGTCTTTTAGGTAATGTTCGCTTACAAGCATGTAGTTTTCTAAAGGTCCAATCATATCTCCCGTTAAAATGAGCTCTTTGAATTTCAAATCAGTCAGTGGGAAAACCGAAGAGACTTCTTTTGCTTTCTTGTACTTTACCGTTGACAATTCAAGTCCTAGATCAATCCATTCATCGTCTTTTGCAGGATTAAAACCTAAGGGTGCATCAACTACAGCTGGTTTGAAATTTGTTTGGAGATCATCAATCATGCAGCCAGTAGTTCTTTCGGACGGCATTTTGGTACCAAATCTAAGTGATCTGGACACTTCTTTAAATAACTCGTCCAAACAAAGAAAGTTGTAATCCGTATCTTCTGTGAAAAGCACGTATAACCTTCCTTTGGGTGGATTTTCATTTACACGATTCAGATAATCGGCGTCCATGCTGCAAAAACTCTCCTGTTTTGCCAAAAGTGTGGACACGTCGACATCATATTCAAATGGTGGCACTGTATACCGAAGTGTAGGTTTAGTAAATGGACGTTTATGCAATTCCTTGATCACTGTCCCCTGTAAATACAAAAAAATATTTTTTTATTTAAATAGAATTATTTTATGTTTTAAACTCAGCTGATAACTCACAGATGGTGGTTGTCGTTCTGTAACTTCATCATCAGTAGTTGCAGGACTTTCTTCACTACTTAATTTTTCAGAAGTAGATAGTGCTTTCAATATATCAGCTAATTGGGTTTCATGGACATTTTCAGCAGCTCCAACTTTTGCATCTCCACCAAACTTCTCCGATGGAGGACATTTGGAATGGCCTTGAAATTCTGAATTAAGATGTTTGTTCCCAAAAATAAATTCCACTGAAATGTCTTCGAAGATACGGGATTCCGGAATAGACGATACATTTGTAAGGTCAGCATCTGGTTTTAAAGTTTGAAAATTTGGCAAATCCAGACTACTGCTTTCTCTAACCAATTGGTGTTCCTCCACTTGTATGGCCTCAACAGCCAACTCAGCTGGGCTAGGACTCTCAGTGCTATTGACCCTCGGAGGAATTAACATAACATCTTCTAAATCTGTTCCTTCTTTCCATCGTACTGATTTTGACAATTCTTTGTCCTCTCGAATAGATTCTTCTTCATTGGAATAAATTTTTGGTTTCAAACTTGACTTCCGTAGTGTGTGACCGGAAGAAAGTACCAGTTTTATTTTCGAAGCAGGCTCTACGTTGTTGGCATTTGGTAATTCGTGATTCTTTGAAATATCCATTGTTGCTGCTACTGCTGCTGTCGTGGTTGTCATCATTTTGAATTACTATCTGTAAAAGTGAGAAAGTGTAAAAAGATTCGAGAGTACTGACAAATTATTCAACACTATCAATATCAACTTTTGTTATTTTCATAATAAGAGAATCAAGAGTCGGAGTCAAATTTTTTGAAAATCACCTTAGCTGCGACATATTTTAATTTAAAATCCCTCCTCTTCTCTTCAGAATAAATTATTAGCACAAACTGTTACTATAGTATTGTACTCGTACTGAAACATCTACGTACAGGGCAGGACATGATCCACTATCGCCATTCGAAGTCAGAGCAGTCCCCCGTAAGGCCTATGCTAAAGTGAAAACAACGTATGTGAGGCTGTCACACCGTCCTGCCCTGTGAGAAAGTCATTTTCGATATCGTATTTAGACTGTTTCCATAAGGGTGTAAAAAACAGATTAAATTGGTAAACTTAAAGGGAGATTGGCCAATTTGATCTGTTTTAGACACCCCTATGGACACAGCCTAAAGATGATATCGAAAATGACTTTCTCTCAGGGCAGAACGGTGTGACAGCCTCACATACGTTGTTTTCACTTTAGCATAGGCCTTACGGGGAACGGCTCTGACTTCGACAAAAGTCAACAATTTTACTGTTTACACACAGAATTATATTATAGTACCTAGTATATAGACTAGAAGCAGGAAACGAGCCTTGCAGTTGGTTAATTGCGTATCAGAGGCGACCCACAGAAGTGTTAGAAGTGCTAATCACATAAACAATAGAGTTTATGCATTTGATTGGTTATTGTAGGCTGTTAGTTAAGGCGACTGACGGTTCTGTGGGACACCGCCACTGTTCCCCCATCTAAACTGTGTAGTGTGTTGTTTGTGTGTTGGACAAGACCTAAAGCAGAAGGCCGAGGCTTTGTGTTTACATGACGATAATGGATCGTGTACTCTCCTGTACTTAGAGGTTCAGGTGGGCTAACAATACTATAAGACTAGCATTCGTAGAGTAAGCGAAGCGACAACCCGCCAAAAATTAAATCTTTTTTGTTTTAGTAGATGCTGTGCTCTCTCTCTGCATAATCCAATTACCTTGCCTTGGAGAAAAGCTTTAAATTAGTAGCGGGTTCACATTAGCTTGGGGTAGAATAGTAGAATCGTTTTCCACAGAAGAAGGAATAAAGTCATCCATTGCTGAATTTCCTTTGTCTTTTAGGTAATGTTCGCTTACAAGCATGTAAAGTGACCAATCACATCTCCCGTTATAATGAGCTCCTTGAATTTCAAACAGGTCAGTGGGGGGGGGCGACCGAAGAGATTTAATTGCTTTTTGTACTTTGCCGTTGACAATTCAAGTCCTAAATCTATAAATTATTCGTCTTTTGCAGGATTAAAATCTAAAGGAGCATCTACTACAGCTGGTTTGAAATTTGTTTGAAGATCATCAATCACGCAGCCAGTAGCCTGTGAAAAGCACGTATAACCTTCCTTTGGGTGGATTTTCATATCGGCGTCCATGCTGTAAAAACTCTCCTGTTTTACCAAAAGTGTGGACATGTCGTCATCATACTCAATTGGGGCACTGTATACTGAAGTGTATAGGTTGAGTAAATGGACGTTTATGCAATTATTTGACCACTGTCGCTGGTAAATACAAAAAAATATTTTTTATTTAAATATAATAATTTTCTTTTAAACTCAGCTGATAACCTACAAGTGGTGGTTGTGGTTCTGTAACTTCATCATCTTTAGTAGCAGGACTTTCTTCACTACTTAATTTTTCAGAAGTAGATAGTGCTTTCAACAAATCAGCTATGGTCTTTCATGGAGATTTGCAACAGCGTCAATTTTTGTATCCCCACCAAACTTCTCTGAGGGGGAAATTTAGAATGGCCTTGAAATTCTGAATTAAGGTGTTTGTTCCCAAAAATAAATTCCACCGAAATGTCTTGGAAGGTACGGGATTCGGGAATAGACGATACAGTTGTAAGGTCAGCATCTGGTTTCAAAGTTTGAAAATTTGGTAAATCCAGACTACTGCTTTCTCTCACCAATTGGTGCTCCTCCACTTGTATGGCCTCAACAGCCAACTCCGCTTGGTCTAGAACTCTCACTGCTATTGACCCTCGGAGGAATTAACATAAAATCTTCCAATTCAGTTCCTTCTTTCCATTGTACTGATTTTGACAATTCTTTGTCCTCTCGAGTACATTCCTCTTCATTGGAATTAAACTTTGGTTTCTTTCTTGTACTTAACCGTTGACAATTCAAGTCCTAAATCTGTCCATTCTTCGTCTTTCGCAGGATTAAAACTTGAAGGTGCATCTATTACAGCTGGTTTGAAATTTGTTTGAAGATCATCATTCATGCAGCCAGTAGTTCTTTCGGACGGCATTTTTGTACCAAACCTAAGTAATGGGGACACTTCTTTAAATAACTCGTCCAAACAAAGGAAGTTGTAATTTTGTAATCCGTATCTTCTGTGAAAAGCACGCATAATCTTCCTTTGGGTGGATTTTCATTTACATTACAGCTGGTTTGAAATTTTTTTGAGATCGGTAAATCGGTTTACTGTTAATGGCAACAAACTTTGGTATTGCCCATTGCGGAACGGCATCATGTAAAAGTGCCTGAACTATGACGTCATGACGATTGTGACGTCATAGTTCAGCTAGGTCAGGCACTGTCTGCACTCCAAAAGCTGCAGTATAAAAGCTTAGCTCATATAGTATAATAATAAAATTTAATAATAATTATTGATCCTGATTGTTCCTGTCGTTCAGTGTAGACATGCTTTTGTTCTACTCCTCCTTAATTCTGACATTACGGCATTTTCGGTCATCTAGACCCTTACTTGAATTGTGTTTTTTTCTAGTTTTAAATTAAATAGCTAAAGGAAATATCATTTTTTCCAAATTACAAATTTTATTTAAAGTACATCACACAGTACAGAAATTAGCTGGCTATCATCGGTGTCGGTCAACAGTTCTGCGATTGCATTGGATCTTACAAATCTAGTGCAATTCATTTTATCGTCCATCCAATCATCCCCACACACGAAACTAACCAAATTTACCCCAGTCTCCAGAGCACGAAACAGGCTGAGGAAAAGCAAATTATTGCCAAAATAGAGCGAAAGTTTACATTCACTCTGTGTTATAACTTTTGTGGCAGAAATCCCCGTGGAAGGATGTAGATATACCTATAGATGGTAGAGTTTATATGTATCACTCTATAATATAATCTTCTTGTTCGAGTTGCGTAGTGAAAATTTTCCGTAGGGATGCTTGTTTATATCATCGTGTGTTAATATGGTAAATCCCAACAAGTCCGTGTATATTTCATAACAAAGCAGTTCAGGCGTTATGTATGCAAATATTTCCAGCTTTCGTTTTGCTTAAGGTTTCTATTATTTCATGTGCGGGAAACTTTAAAATTTGTTCATTTACATTGTTGAAATTATGATACAAGACAATACACTTGCCAAGTACCTCCTCCCTGTCCGGAGATACGGACAGTTTTCTAAAACAAAAGTCCCTATACCTATCAATGTAAAATCTCTACCTCCGAGGCTGACCCACTAAATGAGAAACCATGAAAAGTTCGGAGCATCTAGCCAAAGCGAAAGACTCGCCAGACGCTGGCGAGTCTTTCGCTTTGGCTAGATCAAGGTATCGAAAAACCCGGGTTTTTTAGGAAAAAACCCTCGACCCCGGGTTTTTTGGGTTTAAGGGTTTTTTATATAACTATAGGTAATAAATACAAGTCTATACTATACCATATATGAACACTACAGCTGACAACAACAACAACCGTGTCAACTACTATTACTTACCTATATGTCAATGAAAAGAAAAATTAAAGCATAAAAGTTTAATTTTATTATGTTGTAACGTAGCAAATGCAGTATTTTTGTGAACACCTATATTATTATTACTGTTTGATAACAACTAGTGAAATATTAAGCATTATAATATTTTACTGATTATATTGACTTTATGAAATTATTCCTTCGTTAATTTGAAGCTTTAATTGCAAAGCATTACAGTAATGAATATGAAAGTGATAAAATGAAATTGAGCATATGTGTACAACGTACAACGATATTATAAACATAATCTTCACAATGCAATGACTAAAGTATACATAAAACTAATGTTATTATAGTCCTCACATTACGATACATTAATTAGGCCCATACTCTGAACTCTGACTTGAGACCACTCCAAAACTTATGAGTGACTTAAGATCACCTTTCCTCAAAATCGGTACCACGACATCCTCATCTCAAGACAATCTTATAGCAATATCTTTTGTCCATCTTATCGGTACCATGATCATCGTCTTATGACTTAAGATCGTAAAATAACAATCTTAAGTTCGTCTTTCCTAACAGTCGAATTCTACATCGCTACTCAGACTTCAATCGGAACTTCACTTACTCTTCAAGTCCCAAGTCGTATTCAGGATTCACTTGAGTAATGACTTGAAGTCAAGTTCTAAGGTACCTCCAGACCTACCTTGGCACTTGACTTGAGCTTGACAAATTTTTGAAACTCCCGCTCAAATTTCAATACAAAATAATTTTGAAGTCTAACTTCGTCAAGTGGGCTTCATGAATACCACCCCTACTTGGACTTCAACTTGACTTGAATCAACCCTTACTAAAGTTAGACTTGAAGTGAAGTCTGAGTAGCGATGTAGAATTTGACTGTAAGACCCCGATTTTGTTGTCTTGAGACGATCTTTCGTCCTTTTTGGTAGGCATTTTTCTCAATAAAACGAATGTCTCTTGTGTTTGTCTTGTGTTGGCTTTATCTCACATCAACAATTTACGAGAACTGTTGCCATAGTTTTCCAGATGAGAATACGGGAGTAGGGAGTGTCAATAGGAGGGTAATGAAAATTCAAGTATCCGTAGTAACCCCACCGATTTTGTCTAAAATTTTGCTCTGACGAGATCGTAAGATGAACTTGAGATGAACTTTCCTTGATTTTATGAAAGACGGGACTCAAGACAGCCTTGTGTAAGACGATGTTGTCACAATGATCGTGGTACCGATTTTCAATAAGATCTTCGCTGGTCTTAAGATGATCTTACATAAGATAATCTTAAGATGGTCTTATGACGGAGGTTGGTAGTACCACCCTTAGAAGCGTAGAAGTGTAGAAGCTATTATTTGATTCCACCTGATTATACATTTGTTTACATTTTTGAATAGAAATTAGTATGTATTACGTATCTAGATGAAGCTGTAGTGCACATTTTTGTATGTTTTGTAAAAAACCCAAAAAACCCGGGGTTTTTTAAGTAAAGCGGGGTGGGTTTTTTGTCAAAAAACCCAAAAAACCCCAACCCATAAAAAACCCGACCCACAACCCTGGGCTAGATGCTCCGTTCGTCGGCTGCATTGCCTCGAAAAGTTCAATTAGAAAAGGTATGCATCTGAACTACTTTCGTCTCATCGTACAATGTTGCCCACGGAATACACACTAGCTTTATTTATAACAGGGCCTAGGTCCTGTGACCGGCTAGTATATAATAATGTTCACGGGTATTTATGCCAGTAAAAGTAAACAAACGAAACTTCCAGTCTACTTCTATCTAACGTCTTTTTGCCAAACATGAGTTAAATCTACTGAAATCTTTTTAGTGTGTCATGCTCTTTCATGGGGATTTACAGCAGCTTCAATTTGTGCATCCCCACCAAACTACTTCGAAGGAAAAATTTAGAACGGCCTTGAAAATTTGAATTAAGATGTTTGTTCACAAAAATAAATTCCACTGAAATTTCTTGGAATAGAAGGTACGTGATTCGGGACTCGGGAATAGACGACACAGTTGTAAGGTCAGCATCTGGTTTCAAAGTTTGAAAATTCTCAGTTCCTTCTTGTCTTCTCAGGTAGATTCCTCCTTATTGGAATAAAAGTTTTGGTTTCTTTCTTGTACTTGTTGACAATTCCAAGTCCTAAATCTATCCATTTTTCTTCTTTCGCAGGATTAAAACCTAAAGGTGCATCTTTTGAAATTTGTTTGAAGATCATCAATCACACAGCCAGTGCAGTAGCAGTTTTTCGGACGGCATTTTCGTACCAAATCTAAGTGATCTGGATACTTCTTTAAATAACTCGTCGAAACAAAGCATACTTTCCCACCTAGGTATGCTGTAATGTACGGAGACCCCCCCTGGCCGACGAAGTCGGCCAGGTACCCCCTTTGGCCTAAGAAGGTATCATCTGAGACTACTTTCGGCCGACTTCGTACAATGTTGCCACGGAGACACTTAAACTCACAAAAAAGAGAAGCCTACCCCTCCTGGCCGACTTCAAATTAAATATGAATAACAAAATTTAAATGATACGCTGAAAATGCATTATTAATTTTTAATGTTTTGAAACATTTTATTATTACTGTTTTAATATCAGCGGGACGTGCTGGATTCAAGGACGTATAGAGAGATGGGCTTTCGAAATCCATGAAAAAGAGAATTTTTTCTTAAAATGGCAAAAATTTAGAACGCTCCGCGCGATTGAAAATTTTTAGGCCATTTTAGACTCATTTCAGTCAAAAAATGCCAAATTTTGCGCTACGCGCGAATATATATCGAAAAATATCTATTGGAAATCTTAGCCACCTCCAAAACTCAATTCTGTATACGTGCTTGGCTGGATTTTGTGCATATATGATGAAATGTGTCCAAAAATCTCTGTGATGCTCATTTATACCTAATTTTTAGTAAAGGTGCAAATACTTCAAACAAAATATTGACATTTAAGGCAGCGTTTGTTTATCACTGATAAAAAATTTCATGGTCGTTTTCCTATACCGCTGCGCCCCCTTTTCAAAAAAATTCGCGCCCTTACGGGGCGCGCCCCCACCTACACCCCCCAGAAAAAGTACAAGATTCGCCCATTAGACCCCCCTTGGCAGTGTACCCAGTGGGAAAGTATGAAACAAAGGAATTGTAATCCGTATCTTCAGTGAAAAGCATGTATAACCTTCCTTTAATGGATTTTCATTTACACGATTCAGATAATCCGCATCAATGCTGTAAAAACTCTTCTGTTTTGCCAAAAGGGTGGACACGGCGACATCATAGTATTCAAATGGTAGCACCGTATACTGTATACAAGAGTATGTGTATTTAACCATGACTCTGGTATAAGTGAACAATCGGTATTACTTTATTACGTGTCCACACTTTTGGCAAAATAGGAGAATTTTTGCAGCATTGACGACAATTATCAGAATCGTGTAAATGAAAATCCACCCAAAGGAAGGTTATGCGTGCTTTTCACAGAAGATACGGATTACAACTTCCTTTGTTTGGACGAGTTATTTAAAGAAGTGTCCCGATTACTTAGATTTGGTACAATAATGCCGTCCGAAAGAACTACTAGCTGCATGAATGATGATCTTCAATGTCTTCAAACAAATTTCAAACCAGCTGTAATAGATGCACCTTCAAGTTTTAATCCTGCGAAAGACGAAGAATGGACAGATTTAGGACTTGAATTGTCAACGGTTAAGTACAAGAAAGACACCAAAGTTTAATTCCAATGAAGAGGAATGTACTCGAGAGGACAAAGAATTGTCAAAATCAGTACAATGGAAAGAAGGAACTGAATTGGAAGATTTTATGTTAATTCCTCCGAGGGTCAATAGCAGTGAGAGTCCTAGACCAAGAGGAGTTGGCTGTTGAGGCCATACAAGTGGAGGAGCACCAATTGGTGAGAGAAAGCAGTAGTCTGGATTTACCAAATTTTCAAACTTTGAAACCAGATGCTGACCTTACAACTGTATCGTCTATTCCCGAATCCCATACCTTCCAAGACATTTAAGTGGAATTTATTTTTGGGAACAAACAACTTAGTTTAGATTTTCAAGGCCATTCTAAATTTCCCCTTCAGAGAAGTTTGGTGGGGATGCAAAAGTTGGAGCTGCTGAAAATCTCCATGGAAGACCATAGCTGATTTGTTGAAAGCACTATCTACTTCTGAAAAATTAAGTAGTGAAGAAAGTCCTGCTACTACTGATGATGAAGTTGCAGAACCACAACCACCACTTGTAGGTTATCAGCTGAGTTTAAAACAAAGTTATTCTATTTAAATAAAAAATATTTTTCTGTATTTACAGGTGACAGTGATCAAGGATTTGCATAAACCAACACTTCGGTGCCACCATTTGAATATGATGTCGACTTGTCCTCCCTTTTGGCAAAACAGGAGAGTTTTTACAGTATGGACGCCGATTACCTGAATCGTGTAAATGAAAATCCACCCAAAGGAAGGTTATACGTGCTTTTTACAGAAGATACAGATTACAACTTTGTTTGGACGAGTTATTTAAAGAAGTGTCCAGATCACTTAGATTTGGTATACAAAAATGCCGTCCGAAAGAACTACTGCACTAGCTGGGTGATTGATGATCTTGAAACAAATTTCAAACCAGCTGTACAGATAGTAGATGCACCTTAAGGTTTTAATCCTGCAAAAGACGAAGAATGGATTGATCTAGGACTTGAATTGTCAACGGTAAAGTACAAGAAAGCAAAAGAAGTCTCTTCGGTTTTCTCACTGACTGATTTGAAATTCAAAAAGCTCATTTTAACGGGAGATATGATTGGACCTTTAGAGAATTACATGCTTGCAAATGAACATTACGTAAAAGACAAAGGAAATTCAGCACTAGACGACTTTATTCCTTCTTCTGTGGAAAACGACTTTACCCCCAAACCTATTTGTGAACCGTCTACTAATTTAAATCTTCTTATAGGTATAGTACGACAAACAACGGCCGTTTTACTGTTGTGATCACGACTAGAGACTAGAGATGGCTATAATAAAAACCGCTGTCGGAGTTTCTTCTCATTGGTGGATTCAAATTGTTTTTAGCTAATAGGATTACAGCTTTCAATTACAAAATTTTATATGTTCTCCATAAATCACCCCAAGTGGGAATGTTTATTTTTGTTTGCTCTACATTTCATTACAACAGACATAATACACTGAATACACACATTAATATACTCTCTCACAGAGCACTTTGCAAATTTCAAAATCTGTTTGTTCCCCTGAGACGTTTCTATTCTTGGTGGACTTAAAAATATCAATGCTAAGGTTTATTATGTCCATGCCCATCCACTCGCAAGTTTTCTCTTCTGGAGACATGATGAGCCTCCGAAAAACGTTTATTGACTGTTTCACTCTGAATTAATTAATACATCTAAAAATCAATGCATGACTAAATAATAATTTATTCTCTTAGTTCATACATGAATTACTTGCACAAATTAATTACTTTATAGCAGAATTGTGTATGAATATATACAAATTATAACAGCTGAGGGCCAGAATTATAGCTATTTATAGCATTTAAATTATTTTTGGAAATAAAGTGAAATTAACATGCCATACCAATTCACTCATAAAAAGTCATAGTCAGAAGACAAAGGGATCTTTTGATCCTTCGTAATATCTCTTAATAGTAAGATCTGACAGATTACCGTTCTTGTTATAACGGGCAAGCATTGCAGGAAGATCACGAAGTGGAAATCGAGAGCGATAAACATTCAGTTCGTGGATATTGTGAGTTATTCCTGCAAAATCAACGTATAGAAAAAGCAGTTCACAAATTATCCACTTTGATGTACGCCAGTTCAAGATAGTTACATATATCAGCTCAATCCGATCAAAGAGTATCTGTCCACTCCCACCAACGTCTAATTCGATTTTCTGATTATTGTGCGTACTACAATAAACTCTAATGGTTTTAACAGTTTCAAAGTTAATGAAGGTATTTAAAGATTTCTCCCCGTTTTGATTTTGGAATATCAATCGGCAGTATAGGATTTCCAAATGATTTGCAGAAAGGCGATCTCCTTGAGTGATTACAAGTTCGCAGTTTTTCAGTCGGAGATGCTTAACTCGAAGAAAGTTTTTAATTGAAAACTTCAGACCACGCCTTTCTAAAGATGCAACATAAACCTTTGTGAGGTATACATTATGGCTGAATAAACTCGACATTCCCAATGATCTTTCCTGAAGAGGATCGTTCTCAATTTGAATATTAATCATCTTCAATTCCTTTAATGCCTTCCAATCAGAAAATATTTCTTTGAGAGTCGATTCTTTCCACGGAATCCTTGAATTCCCAAGGTGTAAAGAATGAAATTCTTTTCTAGTCTGACTAAATTCAAATACTTCTCTGAATTTTTCGTATGAGGATTTTGTGCCAATCGATATTTGAGATAACTTTCTGAGAAACGGTTCCGCTTCAAAATTCCATTCATGATTAATGAAACGACAACTTTTAATGTCAGCCAGAGGTAAATAGGCGAAGACGCAATGAATAATCTGTAATAAACATCAATAAATATGTAGTGAGTATTTCCACGAAAGAACAATAGAACTTGACACTCGAAATTTAAATATTCAAATCTAACCACAGAAATTCTTAAAGGGTTTAAATTTTCAAGGTGTTCGAAGCAAAATGCTTTCCCGCTAGACTTAGTAGACAGAATGGCAACCTCATTTCGCAACAGCTTCATTATTTGAATCGCACATTCAGCATTCTTCTCCATTAGCAAATCAAATAGTCCTAATTGTACGTTTTCTTCCTGTTTTATAATCCATAATTCATTTTACTATTTACGTTTTTGGTATATATCTCGTTGTATCATTTTGACTTACAATAATTATGGCATCTTTCTCAGCCTCAGTGATTAGATTTTGATGACGCAATTTCAGCACGCAATCCTTTAAGGCAGCTAAGTCTAACTTCTTTTTACGTTTTTGCAAATTTTCCATTTGGAAGCCAATTATCACCACCGAATAACTTACAATTTAATGGGTCTATTAGAAAAGGGTGGATCAAATGTTTCATTCGCGTTTCATCTATTTGTGGTTAGGTATTTTGTCAGTTTCTGAAGCTTCTAGAGCATTATTTCCCATAGGCAAATCTCCATGGAAAAAGCATTGTAGTTTTGGCTTGTGACGTCAGCTCAGTACTAGTACTGAGGGCTCCTAAGACGTCATGACGTCAATAATACATGGAAATCGGCGTCTTGACGGCTTCTTATGAACATAGTATGCAAGGTTTCGACTGGGAAATACCACTAACGGGAAGTGGGTATCAAAATGGAGTGGGAAATGGGTAGTGTGGGAAATAGAGCAAAACTAGCGCCAAAATTTTTGGGCTTTATTTCCCACAAATTTCAACTATTTCCTATTTACCACAATTTCCCGCAATTCCCGGACGTTTAACAAAGTGGGGTGGGAAATCGCAACTCTGATAAGACGACTGTCAGTCTGTCATAATACGAGCCTATGGCAGATGGCACGTGACATTTCGTAGCCCTGATCCATAAAGTTGAAAACGGGACTGATGATTAAAAGGGTCATGCACTTTCCACTGACAATTTCACCAGCTGTGTGTTGGGTATTAAAGGCCTGTTTACATTATGAATTTTAGGTTTAAGTATAAAAAAGTTTCTTAGTTTTTAACTTATATAATTTTTCAATTTTGCTACTTAAATATAAACCTACAGCAAGTCGTAAAATAAGCTCGCCTTCATAGTAGAAATAAACTTATTGTTCAATTAGACGGGTAAAGTCCATTTACTGTACGATGCCCGCCTCTTCGAAGATGCAGGTAGATATGCCCAAATGACACACACCCAAAAATGGACAACGCAATGTGAATTTCTGTGAGAAAATGGTGATTTATTATACATTTTAATAAATCCCCCAAAACAACAAAGTAATTTCCAATACAATCAATCAAAATTGGAATCCAAAATATCCGAAAAAGAAACAAAAACGAGTAGGACAAAGCACAACCAACTACTCGCGTCTTCAACGGCCAACAAACAGAGCGTGAATGAATGCCTCACAAGGCAAACGGCTAATATATACCAAAAGACACAAAATACAAGCTACAAAACTTGTTAACAGCATTTAGCCTTACACTAAACACAACATACAAAATATTATCATAGACACATTATGCATAAAACAACTTGTTTTCTGAACACTTATTTTGGCTATTAAAGTGAACAGTAATTCAAATTAGATCCATATTGATCATAAACTCTATGGATAATTCAAGCAATTAGCTGCAACCGGAAATGTCATCTCAGTCTTCTGGAGCCTTTTTCATCTTATATTCGTATTTCGTACAACTGTGACAGAGGCATACATTAATACGACATAATGTTCATCTCATGTATTTCAACTCTCTCAATCAAACTTGAGGATGTGATTACGACGACTATTATGAGATGGGAGGGAGCATCAGCGGATGAGACTCGTTAATGCTTTGACTGAACAAGAAAATCTTGCAAACATCGTGCTTTATAGTATTCAATAAATCATTTCAAAACGAAAATATAACTGCAGAGAAGTTCAGATTTGTAATTTTTAAACCCACATCCACTATCAGAGGATAGCTGTAATCAATTTAGTAGTGTCCACGGACCTGTCAGCTTTCAATCGAGTTATTACAAAGTTTTGTAGTATTTATGTATTATGTATTAGCAAGCACGAACCCAGTAGGGGGACACAGCGCCCCCAATACCTGAGAACAAGAGAAGATTTTTCCTAAAACAGGGTAAAAATTTTTGTCGCTTCGTGAGAATATACCCAATTTTCGACATTAGTTTTGGTTGCACCCCAGGGTTGGGTTTTCGCCACCAAATTTTCGTTTGTGCCAGCCAGATGATAAAAACAGGTTTACCCTAGGTTATAAATAAGGCGAAAAAGGGCAGAAACTACATAATTTCAGTATGAAGAACTATACAGTTAAAATTCCCAAAATCGTCCATTTTCATCTTGACTATTTACTATGTAGATGCCCGATGTGTTGGACGTCAGCAAGAATGTTATGGCCCAGTTACCTTATAGGTAAAAATAACTTTAAACCGTTCCAAATAATGCGAAATTTTTTTGCCACATTCGTGAGTTTTAACCAGTTTTTGCCAGTAGCTTTTTACCAGCGGCTATAACCATGGTTGTTTAAAACCATGGGCAGGACCGCAGCCAGAAAAAAATTTTGAGGGGTAGAGACACCGAGAAAAAATAGCATAATTTTCGCGCAAAATATTAACGCCTGTTGCGCCCCACTTTAACCAACTTTCTGGATACGTGCCTGAGTTATTCATAATATGAATCCACTACGTCAGCAGGGCCGCAGCCAGAAAAATTTCGGGAGGGGCACCGAGAAAAAAGTAGCTAATTTTCGCGCGAAGCGCGAAAATGTTAGCGATTTTTTGCGATTTTAGGCAAAAATTTCTTTATTTTTCTCGATTTCGGGGGGGGGGGGGCACGTGCCCCGGTGCCCCCCCTCGCTGCGGCCCTCTACGTCAGTGGTAGTGATGATGATAGATATCCCTCTCAAATTAACTAACTAACTCTCTTGTCTAAGGCCATTAACAGTACCGGAGTATTCCTCTCAATATAGTCTGAGAGAGATAACATATCCCTACCAGTCTACCACATATGTATGCAAAGAATTTGTTTCAATTGTGGGTTCATGATCATTTCCATTAATATTTATTGAAGATGGCTAACATCATGCCAGGAAAATAACAAATTGCTTACACAGTCATTTTATAAATCCGTAAATAAAATCTCACAAGGTGTTGCTAAAATATCGAGGCAGAATGTCTAATATATAGTCATATTTTCATTTTTTGTGGCAATATCTTTCTGTATTGGTGTTGTTGCACCCCCTGCGGGATCCATTTTTGGTGGTCCAAGCATAACAACACCAACACCAACAACCTATAGCGAATATCACTGGCCAGACTCAGGTCCGCATTTAGAGACGTATAATTTTACCTGTCCAGGAGATAATGAATTGCCTAAAATTAATTTTGAAAAAGAAAAGTGGCCAGGAGATGGCAGTAGCCAAAAGCACGTTGCACTAACTATGGACTGCGTTGCCGCATACCCGATTTACTGGGACTTCATTCCTACAAAGGTACTCTTAATTTTTTGATTTTATCATATGCAAAAATCGGGGTTAAATATTTATTTGCGAATTATTTTTATTTCAGGGTTCAGCTTGCATCATGAAAAGTAAAATAGCAGTTCACAGTAAAAACTTCACGAGTGGGGAAGGCACTTGTTACAAAGAGGAATTGAGAATCGAGTCCTCTGATAAACTTTATGTTACACGAACGGGAAATTACACTTGCAAAAGTTCCAATGATGCAAAAATAGCCAGTTCGGTCTTCGTGTACGCTCAAGGCAAGCGAATAATATTTTTTGATTCCTTTTAAATTATTTGTGCCCAAATTTTATATAAATTATACTTACCTAATTTTATTTTTACTGGATTTAAACATTTATTTACTTAAACTTGTACTACAAATAGATAGTGACAGAATCTTTTCGTGCCAAAGGGACTACTTTGAAACACCTAGCAGGTTGGTTAATGGAAAGGAATGGCTAATTCCATGCCCTGCGAATTTACTACAAAAGTATGTAACAATGGATCTTGGATTCAAGGAAAAAATAAAGGTGAGAAATCTCCTTATTAAAATTAGCGTATGACATTTCCCAACTTTTACGCTTAACAAACACCCACCTGTGAGAAATGAAAGAAACGGGAAAAACTTTAACTCTGCATTGTTATTACTACTAAATTATTTATTTATATTATTTAATGCATTATTTTAAATTTTATTCATCATTTAATTTTAACGCATTATTAAACTTTATAGTATTATTTTAACTTTAATATCTAACCATATTTGCATTATTATTATTTTAACTAAATTATATAAATTATTTAATTTGTAATCATTTAGTTTTATCATGCAGGTTAATCTTTATTATTACAGTTTGTAACGTTAATATTTTTGATTTAGAAGAATGTTGAATTTTTAGATCCCAAATTCCAAAAATGTTATAGAGGAAACAATAATAATGTATCCAGGCGATCCTTCAGTACGTTACGATCCCCAGTTGGGGTTTCTCTTGTCTGCATCTAATCACTCTCGTCCTAATGGAATGTTTATTTGTGGAGCTGCTATCAATACTGCTTTGATTTCAAGTACCAATATTGAATTGAATGAGACTGTATTTGCCAATATGACGGTTTATAATGGTAAGATTTTCTTCAGAATTATATAACAGCAGAAACTCAAGAATATCACACGGAGGAATGTTCATTTCTTGTTTTCAACAGCGATTCCTCACGGGGATTATGTCGAGTACACAAATTATAAACAAATAAATCTCGTATGCGAATCGGACGAAGAAATTTACATTGACATCTCAAAATCTTACCATTTGAAACAAACCAAAAAACCAATTCAAACAAAAACGGACACTTTTAATTTTTCAGTATCATATACTTTAGAAGAAACAGCGGATCCAAAAATCGACGGGATGGAGGGAGAAATCATTTGTAAAACTACAAAATCCGGGAAGATTTTACATATTTGGAAGCACGACATTAAGAAAGCATGTAACACTACATTTATAGACAAGAATGATGATTTTTATTGTAAGTGAAATTATTGCTGTAATTTACTTTCGTTATTTTATTTTTATATTTATTTCAAATTAAGGGTTCTTAATAGCGGGGGATTTTTATCATAGACTTGGTGTGTAGTAATTAGGATTAGAGTGTAGCCCGCATTTATTTACCCAAAGCCTTCAAAATTTCCAAAAAGTGACGGAAGGTGAATATCTGGAACTTGTGGCTCCGAAACATTAAGAAAGCTAATACGTTTTGAATTATAGCGTTAGCGGGAAAACATGATTTCCTGCCAATACTATAATCCAAAACTTATTAGAAATTTCTAATTATCTTGAGCCACAAGTCCAAGACTTTTGGTAAATAAATGCGGGCTATGCCATCTAATCCTAATTAATACAAACAAAGTCTATGCTCAAGTTACCCCGCTACTAACCACCTTTAAAAGACTTGACAGTAAGCAATGATTGTGTAAATTTTGGTATAAAAATGGTATAATGAAAAATTGTAACTAATATAATCTAGCATGGAGCCGATGGAGCTAGTCTCCATGCTAGGATTTGAGGCTTACTAATCTTTTTTTAATATAAAGATGGAAGATACAGTCATGCAGAATCAGATGTAGTACTAATATCTGACAATGACGACAAGCCAAATATGGTTGTCCAGACCATTATTTGCGAAACCAAGTTACAATGCGATTTGGCTTTTCGGTATTTTGACAGTGTAATTTTTCACCTTTTTCTTACAATATTTCAATAAATTTTTAAATTATATTATTAAATATCAAAATAACTTTTAGATGAGTTGGAGAGCAACAACTTACAGTAGTACTAAAAGGGAGTCTAATCAAGTGATCGTATCATTAGGACCTTCCTCTAAAGTTATTCAATGCACCTCAGATTCTAATTACGTCACAATGATAATGGCTGTTGCTGGAATCGATACCTTTAGTAAGCAAAATTAAATATTTATATTGTTTTGATAGTAAATGCAGTAATGAGCCCCTTTTTATTGCCGACAACTAGCATTTCACCCCTGGACTTTACCTCTGTTTACTCACGCAATGTTTAAATTTCCTTTATCTTCGCTAGTAGTCCAGGGGTGAAAAACTAGCTGTCGCAAATAAAGAAAAGGGACCATTTATTGTTTATTCATTTAATTTATATTTCATATTTACTTCAGAAATTAATCCCACAAATTGGTCATCAAAAGACAAAATAATTACTTCAATAATAGCCAACGCGGAAAACATTTTTGTTGGAGACAGTCTGCCATTTTTATGCCGAGCATCGAGATACTTTTATAACTACGGTCTAAAATGGGAATTGGTATTCAAAAACGGATCTCGTACAATTGTCGATTCATGTAAGACATTATTATCACGAATTAGGGAATATTGAAGGTTGTGTGGCTTTGGGCGGAAAGTCGGGAAATTGGGAAGTAGGTGGAGTTTGTTAAGCTAGGTTTTGAGTTTCACTTCCTTTTCACTTCACGCGCAAAGGAACATTCGCAAATAGAACATTGCCGTTGCCCCAGGTGAGGGGATTTGGAGTTTTAGGCAGAATAAGTAACTGAATGGTCCTTTTTCCGCGTGAAGTGAAAGGGAAAGTGAAACTCAAAACCTAGCTTTACTCTGGAAATTTTTTCGATGCCTGCGTTTGCTTGTAATGGTTAATATGCAGTGCATTATTTAAATTGGGCACATATTGACATTGACACTGAGGCACAGAATACCAGAAGTGGAACAATAGTGAAGACGTCAGTATTTGGGATTATTAGTAAAAATCTAGCTGCTGTGGTATGCAACGCTCATGTTTGGAATTCAACTTTATGGGAATCAGAAAGAGTTGATATCAGTCATATCGAAGGTGATCATTTTGCATTCTTAAATCAAAGCCCTAAGAATCATGAAAATGCTATTAACTTTGCTGGTAATAATTATTATTTACTTACAGATAAGCAGATTTGGGACGAGGATGCTCCTACAAAGTATATTTACATATTTTTATATTTAAAGTATATTTACATTATATATGTAAATTACTGTAGAAAAATTGGAAAAGTAAAAAGTGTAATTTATTTCAAGGTGCGATGGAACATATAAACCTACAATTGTGCTGCAAAGAGACCAAGGTCTAACCTATTATCGTGGAAGGCATGAAAATGTCAAGCTAGCAAGACATGTTGTGACTAATTCAGAAATCATTTTTCAACACGGTATTGAAACTTTCTTTCTTCACTGCACAGCTGCTTATCCAGTCAAATGGACATTTGAAGGGGTTGATGTAACTGAAGTAAGTTTTTTGTACTAAAATTGATACTTACAAATCTATAAAAATTAAATATGTGGACTTATGTTTAAATTACACTTTTCCATAACGTTTTAGTTTCCGCGGCGTATAGAATTGGGAGAGACAACAGCGACTATCAACAAAAATGACACATTTAATCACTGTTTCTACAGTTATATACATGCTTATGACTACGGCCCCGAAAAAACTGGAGAATATCGGTGTGAAAGAGAAAATGACAAAAATGTGTACAGCTATGTGTACATTTACCTTAATAGTAAGTCTAGCTGTAATTAATTATTCCTAGAAGTATTAATATTTGTATAGGTAATTAAATACTTCTTTAATTGATTTTGCTAGTTACCCGAGACGGTCTAATCAACCGAGGAGAACATCAAACACTCATTTTTGACGAAAGTAGTCCAACTATCACTCTTCCGTGTAGAGTAACTCATCCTTCTATTACTGTCGAATTGTATTTTCATGAAGACCAAGTACGCTACATCAGCTCATTGTCTTAGTACATGTTTGTTGATATAAATTAGAAATGACACTTTTATCTGTTACACAGGGAGAGTACAGGAAGCTGAACAGCAATGCTTATCTCAGCTATGATCCAAAAGTGGGATTTGTACTAGAAACTAACTCTGTTAACATTTCGTCAATTTACATCTGCACACTGGCAAATCTAACTGATATCTCTATCTCTGATGCTCTTTTCTTGACCTTCGAGAAAAATGATATTACGTCAACCCCAACAGTACCATGTAATTACTATTTTATTTATTTCAACATAATAATTATATAACTGTATTAATCATTAAATACTTTTAATTTAATATTTTTTAGCCTCTGGGACTACTGGAAATATTTCCCAAAGCGAAAGTAGCATGTTTTTCGGATTTTTCGCTATGACCAGTATCTTTGGCTTTCTCTTTGTGACAGTAATTAGCCTTCAGATCTGGTTTTTAAGGAATCAGATGAGATTTGTAAGTTTACTCCTTTATATCTTGAATTGGATATATTATTTGTTTGGTTAAACGTGCAATGAACTTCAGTATTTGATTTCTATACAGCAAGCAACCTTATCAAGAATTTTTGAATCTTACATAAACATGGGATCTGAACTAACTCCGAGGGAATTTACTATAGAGTCTAATAGCAATGCACAACTTTTACCCAGTGTACACGTATAGAGATAAATACTTGAGATAATGCATGTGCATGTAAAATGAGACTTGTGGGGCAAAGTGAAATTATTTGTATTTCTGCATAACATACTTTTTGTGCACACACTATACTCAATTCTATATATTATTTTGCATATTTCCCTTTGATAAGTAGGATAGCTCAAATCTCCCTATATAGAGATTCTTAATAAATTACAATCTTCTTAAAAGGAGTTAAGTAGAGCCCGTGTCGGTATTACCCTATTCAGTTAAGTTTTCCAGCTTATTTTTATTCCTATTAATTGATCTTTTGTTCTTGGCCGGCGAAGCAGTGATCTGCGAAGGAAAGTTTTTTGCTTCTAGGTCTTCAGACAATTCGTTTAAGGTGTTTAAACATTTAATGCGAATGGACACTTTTCAGTTTCTTATGTGTTCTTTTAACGATGAATAGATCATGAGACGCAAATAGACAAATTTTCCAATTAATGTTAAAGTAGAAAACATTTTCGCTGTTACATGGTAAAATTTCTTTATTTTCTAATTAATAAAATTGTTATGACCTCAAATCAATTGATCATGTTTATTTTTATTTTTAATGAATTGAATATCCGCCATCGATAAAGACCTGTTCACCAGTTATCATTGCAGACTTTGAACTTAGAAGATACAGAATCAAATCCGAAACTTCTTCTGGTTCGACTGCCCTCTGTATAACTCCACGCGCAATGGCTGCACTGGAAATGTCATCTGGAGCTTGTCTCATCATATCCGTATTGACATAAGTAGGACATACACAATTGACGCGGATGTTTTTCTCCCCCAGGTCAAGTGCCATGCATTTAGTCAGCATAATCAAGGCTGCTTTCGTCGAACTGTATACAGTACCGCTGGGCAATGCAAATCTTCCTGCGAGACTAGCCAGATTAACTACAGTCCCGGAAATGTTATTTGCAATCATCCCCTTTGTAACAACCTGACTTATGTTTATGATGGCTTTGTAATTGATTGCGAAAGTTCTGTACACAAAATAATCAACATTTCTTTGATTAATATACTTTCACAGTATTTGTATAAATAATACTCATTAATTTACAGACATTTTATGCGCATAAAATATGTTAATGTATTTTACGAATAAAAATTAATAATTTGAAAATATGAGCAAGTACTTATCAACAGCCACTTCTGTTATATCACCAAAAGACTGTCCATATCCTCCTATACCAGCATTATTGACCAAGTGATCTAAAGGACCGAAAGACTCGACCACTTTGGCCGTTTCTGACCAATCAGATACGTCTAAGCAAACTGCTGTGATCTTGGGAAAGTTCTCCTTCAGTTTTGCAACTAGAGACTCGTCCCTGTCAATTGTAAATATAACGGCATCGTCCTTGTATAACCTTTCAATCACAGTACGGCCTATCCCTACAATGAAAAACATATTTTTATTAGGATACCTATATTTTCCACTGGAATCGTTTTCTGCATTAATTCATATAAGTGTTTGCTTATCACAATTCCAAAATAGATATAAATATTATTGGTAGAAACGTATTAAAAAGCGTCAAATTCTACTTACCTTTTCCGCCTCCGGTGACTAGCACCCTTTTCCCTGAAAATGAAATTGAAAGGGCCATAAGTCCTCTGTTACCAACCACCAGTTGATGTAGGATGTAACTTTGCGACACGAAAAACAAGTAGGTTGTTATTTCAATGGATGTAAAAACAGCACTGACATTAAACGATAACGGTGTTTAATCATTTTCATGTATCTTATATAACTCATCCATATAATAACCTTATGAATGGTACGATATTGAAATATTATCGCTCTTGAGTGCAATGGTGACAGACACAATTGAATAAAGAGTATATCTACAATAATAACTTTTTTGAAGTGTCCATTGTTTTTGATAAGAGCGTTTATTGTCAACTAATTACCACACTAACAGCATTACCTTCCTGCGTGTACAGTACGCCTACTAATTGAAATGCCAATTCATATGCAATTAACATTGATGGTTCATGTATAATAATGTAGAAGTAATAGTAGTAGCATGATTATTATGTAAAGAAACGCAGGAATATTTTATTTTTGTCAGCCTATGCTAGGGAAATCAAGATAATAAAACTCTGCATATTGTATAATAGTACGATAAGTGAAAATAGAATTACACTTTAAAATAAAATAATGATTGTTTTTCTCAATAAATTCCACCAAAATGACCGAAACACTGATCATACGTATTTTAATGAGTAGAAAAGCCAACATCGATGAATACCTATAGTCATA
This sequence comes from Tomocerus qinae, assembly GCA_020055645.1. Taxonomy (NCBI): domain Eukaryota; kingdom Metazoa; phylum Arthropoda; class Collembola; order Entomobryomorpha; family Tomoceridae; genus Tomocerus; species Tomocerus qinae. Next base: position 125,244,010 of record CM034546.1, read on the forward strand.
AAGAGACAGATGGGTGTGTGTTTAGTAAAGTTGGCTCACTTGGGTGTTTGGAAAAGGTTTTTTCATTTCTGGATCCAAACTTGACGATTTGGATCCACTGCAAAAATCATTATGATTTTTCCATTCTGCACACAAAGGCTACTTACTACTTCTAGTACCCTGGAACAAGATGACCAAAATAGTCATTGACTAGTGAACCCGTCAAAACTGTTCTTTACGTAAAACGATCCTTTAAAAGTGTCTATGTCCCATCAATTGTTTTCTTCTGTTGTTTAATTATACGCAAATAAGTCAAAATTCATACGGAAATAATCTATATTATAATCGTAGACTTGATTACGTAATTTTTAATAGCTAATTACAGAACTATAATTCCCTTATGAAGACCACATCAGCAGCACACTATATTTTATATGGGTGTATATAACATAATGCAGACATTAATAGGACATTGATTATTTAACGCTAGCTAGCGCAGCGAAATAAAAAGTTTATTTTTATCATTTACATTTCTATATATGTATATTTCCTGTGAAATAATTAAATACCAAAAAATGATATTACAAAACAATTTAATAGGAGAAGTTCAGGCAACCATGAAAAATGCATAGTTGGCAACTTGGCAGAGATTTCCTACATTTCGCCTGATTTTAAAGTAGCCTTTATCCCCCCACCAGGTTCCCCAACTATTTTTAATGAGCCAGTAGTCCTTTCCGTTCTCTGATCCATAGCCAACTGCCAAAACAGCATGATTGATGTCCCCATCGCAGTTTCCTTCAAAAACTCCAGAGTGGTAATCTCCTATAGGTTCTACGTTAATGGCGACCCCGACGGGGCCGTAGTTTCCCACCGCTTCCTTCAGTGCGTCTTCATTCTTGTCCACTGGGTAATATCCCCTGACCTTGGCGACGACAGATTTCCTCTGACATGTTCCGACCTTACTCTTGTACAAGTACGAGCTGTCTTGGCCTTGGCCACGAGACTTTTGGTAGTCCATTGTAGACTCGTAGCTATTACCTTCGCAACCACCGTGACCATTGCCCATGGGGATGCAATCCAAAAGCTCCTGCTCACTCAAGTCCAGCAAAGATCCTCCGTGCCACAGGTACCATGAACTCTCCAGGCACCCCGTCGATGCAAAAAGAGTGCAGGAACCACATTGTCCCTGATCTTTAACTGAAGACACCGCTCCGTAGATTCTCCAGTCGATGGAATTAGGAGCCTCTCTTTTCTGCCGACCTTGCATCATTGGAATGGGCACAGGGGGAATGCCTCTCTTCCGACGACCCTCTGCTGTCCCATTCCCTTGTTTAAATCCAGTAAATTTCGCTATCACTTCTTGTTTGCTCTGACGCATTCAAAACATAAAGTCACCATAAGCAAAGTTCACTATGTTATTTTACTTCAGGCGTGTCAAAATTATTAAAACATTAAAATTATTAAAAACATTGCCAAAAATAATTACCATATCGGAAAATCTATTAACACCTTTCTCGTAGCTGACTTTTCCCATAAGTGCTTTTATGTTGTGATTTAACACGTTAAAAAGTTGATTTTTTAAATACCCTATTCTCATGTTATCTTCTGTAGCTGGAGTTTGTTTATTAAATATTTTCTGAAATCCAATGGAAAAAAACCAAAACAATATTATAGTTTAAATCTGATAAAACATTTTAAAAGTAACTGTTATAAAAATATAACCTTATAGTTCATATAAAGATTTTTGAATGCATCAGGGTCTTGCGTGAGGCTCTGCAATTGCTGTGTCAAATCTGTCAACCCAGTTAATCCCCCGAAGAGGTTCCCAAATGGGCCATCGGAACTCGAGTTCTGGTTACTGAATAACCCAGGAGGTGCGTGAAGAACATTTTCAAGAGACAACCCATCTAATAGCCATAATAATATTATGATTATATTAAAATTATCAAAAATAACTATTCAATAGTGGTAATTAATATAGAAATATGATAGTATGAATTTTTAAATCAAAACAAACGAACCCAGGAATCCAAACACAATGCAACAATTAATCCCCAAAAATATTAAAACTGAAGGAAAGAGGTTCATTTTGAAATTCTTCTGTGTCCGCTGTTTAGAAAAATAAATAGCGAAAAAAACTGATGGTCCAGCTGACAAGAAAATATTTCGGACTGTGAATGCAGGGTACTGTTGGTTTTGAATTAAATAAGTTCCTTTTTATACGGATGCATTGCGTCTCAATCTTGTGTTTTAAACGTAATAGACAGATTTTTATGTACATACATAAAAAATACAAGGAAAATGAAAAAAAATACTTTTCTGTAGTTACCATTACCAAAATCTTATCCCATTAACCAAATTCAATTAGAATTTCCCCGTAATTCATATAATTCATACTTTCATATGAATAGCAGTAGTAATCTTGGTTGACCATAAACTACTGTAGCGCCTGTACCAGTCCTATTTTCCATTTATTGATTGAAAATTATTACATGCAATCAATCATAAGGTTGACGTAAATTATAACTTGGTCGTAACTTCATGGAGCTGAGGTTTTTCGCAGATTTGCAGATTAACCTAAAGTATTCGCAAAATCCAGGAGAAGTGTACAAAAAATATTTTTACATATGTATATAGTAAATCATTCCGTACTTCTGCAAATACAGGCTTAGTTAATTGTGTTGGACAAGCTGACTACAAAATCTGTTAGAAGAGTGTATACATATACCTAATTTAGCGTAGCATTAATTTGTTTTGACTTATTTGAAGCAGTAGATTTAAAAAAAGAACTGGGTTATTAATAGCAAACACTCTCAGTACATTTTGGTGCAGCTTGTGTTTATACTCCGGTGTAGCCATACGACAAACATGAATAACCGCACAAACAATTATATAGGATGGTCTTAATATAATAGGCGAGTGTTTGACCTCAAATAACTTTTGAACGGCTGGATCAATTTAAACAAGATATGGATCATTTTAAAGATAAACGCATTGTGAGTGAACTATTATAAGGAGATGCATACCAAATATCAGTATCAATGTTCAAAGTCAGGGAGAAAATATTTTTTGAAAATGTGCAATTTAAACGATTTCTTCTCACTTTAAACGTCAATAACTTATCAAATGGAACTTTAATCTTAACAAGGTGGACAGTGCACATCATTCGAAAGAGGATGAAATACCTTGTCTTTGCTGTAAGTAGCATCCATATGGTAGGAGTATTGCAGGACCAAAACTTAGAGTGATCACAAAGAAGGGATTCAAAGGAATTCATTATCCTTTGATTTCATTTAACCCCCAAATTGGCAAACTCTCATCAAATGAGTTGAAACAGAACGACGACCACCGATTAGAGTTAGAATTACGCACAAAATTACCTAAGATTACACATTCTTATTACTAAAGTCTCAAAAAGTTATGTTACCATAAAAGGTTAATTGAGCCGGGAATTGGATGCATGCCATTATCTGTCAGGTCAGCTGTTTCCATCTTTATCTTTTACGTACCATGAGGCTTAAGGAACGAATAATTTGAAACCCTTAGGATAGTTCTCAGGGATCTCAGGGATCAGGTCATCATGTTTGTTATTTAAATAGCTTGTCTCGATTGGTCAATTTAAGGATTAAATGAAACCAAAGGATAATGAATTACTTCTTTGTGATCACTCTATATGTAAGCTTTAGTCCTGTAATACTCCTACCATATGGATGCTACGTATAGCAAAGACAAGGTATTTCATCCTCTTTCGAATGATGTGCACTGTCCACCTTGTTAAGATTAAAGTTCCATTTGATAAGTTATTGACGTTTAAAGTGAGAAGAAATCGTTTAAATTGCACATTTTCAAATAATATTTTCTCCCTGACTTTGAACATTGATACTGATATTTGGTATGCATCTCCTTATAACAATTCACTCAAAATGTGTTTGTCTTTAAAATGGTCCATATCTTGTTTACATTGATCCAGCCGTTCAAAAGTTATTTGAGGTCAAACACTTGCCTATTATATTAGGACCACCCTAGTTTAATTTCTCCGACTAATGAATTGTCTACTTTGATTTTCTGTTTATTTTGATAGTGAACATTTAATCTATTTTAATTTTCTGTTGATTTTTATTGTCAATCTTAATCTAATTTGAGTTTCTGTTGATTTTCATAGTCAACAATTATCTATTTTGATTTTCTATTGACTTTGATAGTCAACATTTATCTATTTTGATTTTGATAGTCAATATTAAATAATAAAAATGAGAATAAACCTATTTCTATTATTCTAATAAAACTACGGTCCTCTTCACTCAGGCAAGCTTCTGTTACATGGCTTGCTGTAGGTTTTTAAAATTGTACTCCTAATTTTTTTTTCAATGATAATATGCATAATCATTTTGAAATTCAGCAATGGTACTGGGTGCCTATATTATTATAGCATCAAAACAAAAATAGAAATTTACATAAGATGATTAGTTTGTGATGGAAAAGATTGGCGAAAGGGAACATTTCGTTATAATCGTAGTGTGCGTATTAATTAATATTTCAAAACTCCTAATCCAAATTTGTTCTGTTAAATCTATACACTTATTTAGCATTTTTTAGTAGAGTTGGTTTTACTTTTTAGTACCCCCTGGACCGCCTTGATTCCTTTGTGCCAGCTTGCACATCTTTTTGTAGAATTAAATAACAGTAATGGGGGCCACTATTTATCCTTCAAAAATATTAATTCGCAAGTTGCACTCATGGGATTTGTACGTTTTTCCAGTTAATTTTTCCAACCACTGTAGAAACTAAAACTATATTTAAATTATTGTATTTACAAATATAATAACCTAAGGGAAATACCGATGATTTTTCGGAATTGTTTTTATTACTGTGATTGCGCCCCTTAGCTGGGTTCACTAGTATACAATATATTGGTAGTTCATAGTTTGTGTTGTTCAACCAGGCATTATTTAGAGATTACGGTATGAGAAAATAATGACATTTTACAAAAGTAATCGTCTGAGGTTATATTATGAGTAATAACCTACCTATACCTGCATTGAGGGAAGTGCATTGTTTTGATTTAATGCACTTGTACAGTTGTACATTGCACTTTGCTACCATTACGCAAGCTTTAAACTTTGGACGACGAAAGTGACTTGTTTTTTAACACAATTTTTTATCCCATTTATATACTACTTTGTATTCTCCATTTTTAAATTGAGTATGTACAGCATGCGTATTAATTAATCCACTTGGCACCCGCTGTAATTACGTACTGGGCATTATTTCATAATATTGGTTTGAATATTTTTTAAGATATTGTTAATTGATAACTGCATAAAAGTATTTGCTCAATCAAATATATGCGATTGACATCCCCACAATACTTTATTACATAGGTTGAAGGCTTTGATGTTACTTTATGTCTCAAGTGGGACTTAATCACAAGCAGGGAACAAAAAAGGAACTTTTTACCTTTTTGCGTATCGATCTGATTTGAGAAAATAAATGAAAACATGATACAAATAAATTATATGATACTTTAATGCTATATTATTTAGTAAAAGTAATAAATTAATGATTTTGAATCGAATCATGAACGAATAAATAATCGCCACCAAGATCTTCGTGATTTTTGTATCCATTTTTGACCATTATTTCAATAATTTGAGTTTTCTCTTCAGCAGTATGTTCAGTATGCTCCACTACCCAAACCTATACATCATCATACATCAAATCAAATAATTAAATGCTATTAAAGTATGAATATAAATATAGCTACAAGAAACAAAAACATGACTTTTTAAGTACAAGTACTTGAAAAATCAAAACTTACTTTTACCAAGACAGAGTTAAATGGAAAGTTCTTCAAGACTTTCAACTCTATGCCCTGAACGTCCAAAATGACAAAGTCGACAACTTTTATTTGCAGTGCGGCAAGAATAGAAAATAATGGCACGGTTTGCACTTCGAATTTTTGAGTAGGTGTTTTGATTCTCTTGAAGAAGTTGTCATCACGCAATGAACTGGATCCAGGGAATTGGTTAAAATCCCCTTTAGCGGATATTATTTCTGTCTATATACAAATTGCAAAATTATTTGAGACAAAAATTATTTCCAAAAATTACTTTTCATGCCCATTTTGATTATCAATATTATTTGGAATTTAGTAATACGAATCTTCTTAAGAAAACGTTAAAATTATTAACAAATTACATTATTGTTATCATAGCTTGGTTAAAATTATTTTTACCGCTAAAATTTCCGTTGTTTCATTTTCTATATTTACCCTACACAAATATTTTACTACCAATTCTACTGAAAGTTTTTTAACCATTGATGGACGGTCGGTAGTGGAAATGCAGACATCCGCTATATACGCTTTTCGATGGGCTCTTTTCAATTCCGGAATGAGTGTTGGGTGACATTCGATAAGAAGCCCGGACCAATTTAACACCATCTCAAAAAACAGGGTGTTGGAACCGACACCGTCAAATGCTCCGACTTCCAAGAAAAATCCTCCAGTCTACAACAATCAACTTTAATATTAGATTACATTTTTAATTTCAACCTGTAATAATTTAAAACAACCAAAAATCCCATTTTTGGGGAATATTTACATTCTAATTGTTCTAATTCAATATTCAATCAATATTTTGGCATTTGTTGTGCATGCGACCCACAATTTTAAGTAATAATGTGATGGAAATATAAAATAGACCTACCTTGCTTTTAAAAATTTTCTTGAGTCGAGCAATAACATTAATATCTCCTCCCGGATCATATCGAGCCTCGTTAAAATTATATGCAAGCTTTGAAGGCGGTGTTAAGTGACGAGATCTCAAGTAGTTAAGTAATCTCAGGTCGGTTTGGTTGAATTCTTTAATATCGTATGGATCCATTATAGGAACCAGAGACTGCTCGTGCTCACAGGTCACAATCACTTCAGTTTTTGAAATTTTTTCTTCAGAATTTTCCCGGACTGTCTTGCTATTTCTCCCTATGCTAAACACAATGTAAAGTATACCTAAAATAAATAAAAATATACACAATGTCCGACCTCGTAAACATGAAAATGTTTCATCCTTAAATGTTTTCCCTTGGTGTCCGAGAAATATTTTCTACAACAAAAGAACATTTTATGTAATCGCATTAATTAACTTTTTCCGTTTCTTAAATTATCTTTCTTCATTTTCAGATGGATATACCGTAAATATCGATATAGTTCCGCCTACTGAAACAACTCCGCGTACGCGGAATTATTTCGATTTTACTTAGCTTTTTAAGCCGTTCTAGCAAATAATTCCGCATATCGAAATAATTCCGAAATCGAAATAACCTTTACCTGCGTATTCATGTTAGTGTAGGTAAAAGGCAAATTTAATTATAAGATAAAATAAATAAGTGCATATGTTGTACTACCCTTACGCAAAAATCTTATAAGTTCTACAATAGATCTTATAAGATTGTTGTACGACCATATATATAGAAACTATAATACTATATTAAACATTGAGAAAACTACAATAAAAATCATATGACATGGCTAGTCCCAAACCGCAAAAAAATTAAATGCTTCCATATGAAGATGGGGTTTTAGTCACCGGTTTTAGTCACTGTATGTAAATAAATTGCACTTCATTTTAAAAGATTGCGGAGGAGACCTCGCTCAATGACTCCCTCCAATCACAAGAATGAAAATTTTTTAACATTGAAGGTATAGACAATGCGTCATATAGAAATATCCTTATAGTATTATAGTTTCTATATATATGTGTACGACTGGCCATGTTCATTATTTCTCATATGAATTTTGTATTGATATTACATTCAACTTGTAAGTTCATCGTATTTTAATCTTACATCCTGAAAATATGTAAGTTTGCAATCTCCAAAACCATTTCTCGCAATCCACTAAATTTAATTCCCATGGTAACATAAATATTTGTTTGGAAATTTCATGTTTTCGTCATAATTTTGTCCCGTGAACAGAAAGGAAATAGAAAATACAATTTGCTGTCAGTCAGCGGTCGCAATTTTTTTCAAAGTTCTTTCTTGTCTTAGGTCTTCGGCTCCAAAAGTACTGCACTGCAACTGCATTATCTCCAATTAAAAGTGACTCAATAGTGTTTCATCGGAAGTGTATACCGACCGGGTGGACTTATCGTATAGATCACATTACACCTGACATCCTTTCTATTCAAACCCGTAAGAGTCAGTTACTATCATATAGATCGGAGTAGGAGTGGAAACTACTTTCATTACTTTCAAGACATTACGTTGGTCTGTAAAACCATATTTGTTAAATGTATAGTTGCAAAGCGATTGATAATTTTCTAAAATGCTGATTTCTTTTCTGGATGCTGGATTCAAATTTTCTCAAAATCTACCAGACGGATTTGAATGAAAGTTTGTGGAAGGATTCATTGATAGTTAAACCCCGTGGTATATTAACCTGACTCTTGCGGTTATTTGAATAGAAAGGATGTTAGGTGTAATGTTGCCTATATAGGATAAGTCCACCCAGTCGGTAGTACATTTCCGACTAAATTGAGTAACTTCTAAATCGAGATAATGCAGTTGCAGTACTTTTGGAGTCTTGTTTGCTAAAGACCAAATCAAGAAAAGAACTTCGGAATTTAAAAATTGCGACTGCTTGTATTTTCTATTTCGTTTGTGTTCACGGAACAAAAATAAAATTATGACGAAAACATGAAATTCTTAAACAAATATTTATGTTACCATGGGAATTGAATTTAGTGGATAGCGAGAAATGGTTTAGGAGATATTCATCCTGCAATAATGTCTTTCATGATTCATATAAGCAAATGCTAAAATTCTTGCTAGAAATATACAAAATGCTTACAATTTTCTTACAAGTGACTTGTAAGATCTTATAAGTTACTTGTAAGAAACTTATGTGGAATTGGCCTCCATTATCACACAATTTCTTACAAGATATCTATGCCGACTTTTCCGTAAGGGTAAGGATTATTAAACTTATTTTCATTTTTAACTTTTGCATTGAAAATTAAATAAAAATTGACTATGAAAAATAATTCCGCGTATCGAAATAATTCCGCAGCTGCGGAATTATTTCGACTATTCACCCTTTTTTTGTGCCTTTGAAACAATAATTCCGCGCGGAATTATATCGATATTTACGGTACTATAGTCGTAGACATTTACCTTCATTTTGGTGTATCTGCCACGATTCTTCCCTGAATAGACCAAAAACTATGAATTTTTGTTTTGTTTAATGGAAATGCACGGTTGACCCAAACTAGTCACAATAAATAAAGCTTACAGTATAAAAGCCACCTATACAGATCTATACAATGTGTGGATCCTGTTTGTAATTTATTACACATCAGTTTTATGGAAATTCCTTGTTTAAGGCTGTAAACTATGAATAGAATGTGATAATTATGTAAATTAATGAATCTGTGTAAAGACTAATGTTTGTATTACAATACGTAAAAAACTAAAAATAGAATGGAAGACCATATTTTTCAATGTGAATTGTGAAATGGGTTATTATATTCGAACTAATAAAAACGGCAATAATTTGTACAATGAGCAAAAAGTCAGTTTGTTGAAAAGTCTTCTCATTTTTTATATCGACTTTAAACTGTTAATGACTCATCTCCGAATATAATAAACTTTTAGTTGATAATCCATTGTTACAATTCCCATTCCCATAACGTATAGAAAAGTTAGGGAAATGCAAAAACTGATACATTATTTAATAGTTTCATTTTCTTTGTCGGTATAGAAAATATTATAGGAGTTTTTCATTTCTTCTTTGTACGCCATAGATACTACATTCTAAAAATTTAGTACTAAAGATATTTTTGTGTGTGGTGTAGTCCAGAAGTTCAAAATTACCACTTTTAGGTTAGTATTAGGTTACGTTTGGTTAATAAACGAGACAATATTAACTTAAATATATGTAATATAACGTAAAAGTAGAAATTCTGAACTTCTGGACTGGACTACACTTTCCTTTCTCAAAGAAACTACACGTAAACAGGTTGTAATCTAAAAGAAATAACTATCTCAAAGCACCGATAAACTCTTAAGGACTTGATTACGAAATGGAAAGAAACATCTCAAATACCTTACGGCAATAACAAATGCTTGGCAAATGATCTTGAATATGCTTAATAATGAATTTTTGTTTTAAAAAAGTTATGCTTTTTTAAGAATTGTCGAAGTTGAAGCAGAAGTTTAGAAGTCAAAATCTTTCTTAAGACACCGTAAACGTCTTTTGCAGTGGTTTGGAAAATACAGATCTATACAATATGTGCATCCTGTTTTGTAATTTTTACTGAGATCCAAATTAACAAAAGAACGATACTAATTAATAAGATTTAATTTCTTATATTAGTATATAATTATTATATAAAATAATATAATGTTTAAATACCTATAATGAATAATTGTACGCTGTAGGGATACACAAGTAAATCTTACGGATTTATTTGAAGCACGAACTTAGATCGTTTAATGCAGATTTCTACACTGAATACGAAAACAGAACAAGTCATAGGATTCCATATGTAACAGATTACATTGTATAGTGGTAAGTATTGAATTTGCATTAGAGACTCTGTAAATTGTACCTTAGGGATTTATTTGAGCCACATTAGGTAGAACATCTTTCATCCGTGCCATTCATCATTGTCCCGTTATGATGGAATGCTTGAATGAATCTTATCTTTTTATGTGACATCACGCATCGAAGATTCCAATACCGTTTTGAGTGCACATAATGACAACAAACGTAATGTTGAGACGTTTTTATTACCCTAATTACCTGAACTTCTATGAATATGAATAGATCTCTTCCAAGTCATTATTGTCGTAATGAAAATGTATACAGGTAGAAATAATTGATTAGCTGTAATTAAGTAGTATTTGTATACTTAGTTTGTAATTAATTGCGGGGTTTCGATATTGTACTACATAAACCTTTCTGTAAAGAAATGATTAGTAAAATATTATTTTACTAATCAGTAAGTAGGCAATAAAAATATTTTAAAAACGGTAAAAATGTTTTATTTTATACTAAGCATTAAAGATAAATTACAAAGTATTAATATTAAATATCAAAGTTGCTGTAGTTATGGTGATTTGAGTATCAGGTTACCTCGTCAGGATGTTTGAAAAATGAAAATTCACTTTTTTCATTTGTGGATCTAAATTGGACGATTTAGATCCACAGCCAAATCTACGCTGCACTCACAGTTTTGACTTATGAGTGACTATGACCCAAAGGTTGGTTGCCATTGGGTACATACAGCTTTAGCTTTGAGTACAGATTTGGCTGTGGATCTAAATCGTCCAATTTAGATCCACAAATGAAAAAAGTGAATTTTCATTTTTCAAACATCCTGACGAGGTAACCTAATACACAAATACACTGCTATACTAGCTAATACTACAGGGATTTTGATTAAATATTAATATTAAATATTGAAATATTAAATGAAGAAGTCATCATCCAGAACTCCAACCCCAGCCATTATTATAGCTAGAAGGGTATGTATAGTGAGGTGAGTGGGGCGAGTGATAGGGTGCTGGGTCAGGGTCGTAGTTCCTGTAATGTCTGAACTCGGCTTTTGGTTCAAGTTGATATCTTGATGAGTAGCCGTCGTTGTAGTATCCGTAATTGGGGTATCTCTGTCCATATCTATCATCATTGTAGCCATATCTGTCATAATATTTAGATCTTCGTCCCCAGTAGTTTCCGTCGTATCTTGAATAGTATCTACTCCCAGTTGAGAACCATTGAGCAGAGGCAGCAGCGAAAATGACAGACACGATCAACAGAATCGACCGCTGAAAAACAACAATTATTTTATTTTTGTAGTTGAATCAGTAGAATTTTATATCATTCTTGCAAATATTCGCAGTGCAATGCATATATTTTGCATTTTATGTTGCAAATTACTGGCTACAAGGTAAACCTAACCTAGTAATACACATTTTGTAATTATTATTGTTACTATATTCGAATTCGTTGTTCGTCAGAGACATAATATTCCAAAGCTACAATTTTCCAAATCTTTTAATGTTGCAAATTATTAGCATAAATCCATAAAAGATACAAAAAACACCAAATGATAAAAATTAAATTTATTATTTTGAGTCGATGTGGTATTTTTTAAACCTGGCCATAACTTTATAATGTAAGTCATTTTATTCTCGTTTTTTAAACTAGGCACTAAACTTGCATCTCTGGATAGCAATAAAATTGGATGCTTTAAAATATAATTTCAAAATATATGATAAATAAAATTATACAATGAATAGAGTCACCTGGTCCATATTTACAGTGAATTGTACAGGATTTCTGGATTTATATTTTTGGAGCAGATTTCAGAACAACTGAACAACTGGATGTTTCTGGAGAAGGAACTAATGTATTTATACCCAAGTTTAAGTACATTATTTATTTTCCTGGAATAGATACGAATACTATTTATATTATGTTACATTTAACATTATATTGTATAATTGGCAATTATATTCAATGTTACAATTATGGATTAGCCACTAGAGACTTCTTTATCCTTCCTGTATTTTTAATAGAGAATTTTGTTAATAAATGTAACTATGTACTTGTATTTTGCATGCGAGTATAAGTAATTACAATCAGTTCTTTTGTTTTTCCTAGTTCTTTCAACATAATTTCTTGTGAATGCATTTAATTCTCATGTAGATGCACAGATTTCTCATGCATGTCATAAAAGTATAAGTGGTTGATTGCTGGATAAATATGTGCAGAAGTATGTGTCTCTTGGTGCTACTTGTAATAAAATTACATAACAGCTGTCTGCCCTTAATATCACATGGCTACTGCAAATTAACGAGCAACACTAATATTATTATAGAGTGCATGGAAAAGTAGGTGCAATTGTACTTGTTTACGTAGTATGATATTTATATTGGAGTAAACCTACTACTGATAATAATGCATACTCGCGTAACAGCATTATTTATATGCAATGCATGCATGGGCTACTTGTTTATATGCGATGACCATGGCCAAACCAATTGATAAAACTATAATCTGTAATTGTGTAACTGTATACAGTTGTGTTTGTATTGCTCACTGGCTCTAAATGATGCTTTCGAAAGCTAAAAATTGCGATTATCAGGTTGAAGTAAGGCAGTGGTTGCACATTTTAAAAATCCCGCCATGAAATACACAGGGCATACCCAGTGTTCGTTGACCAGCCGGTACGTTGGTTGAAAGGGCTAAAATGGCAGGCCGGTTGGTTGAAATTCTTTGTTAGCCAGTGGCTAAAATGGTCAAAATGGCTGAAATGGCCAAAAATAGTCAAATGGGGCTATGTGAACTGAGAAAATCATTCTTGATTTGAAGGAAAATTTAAAAAACCATGGTTTTTGGCCATTTTGACCACCAGCCATTTCAGCCACTTTAGCCGGCTGGCTGGTCAAAATCATTTTTGTCCGGCTAAAATGAAACACTGGGCATACCAGGACCAGGACTAGGACCAGGACCCGCTTTTGAGGGACCTAACTTAATTAAAACAACAATTGATAGATATTTGTGCACCCACTACCTTACTTCAACCGATTATCAAAACGTTGCTTCTTTTTTACTACTAAAAGTCCGTTTTATGCATCATTAGCTTTTAAAAAAGTTTAAATAGTATTGGATGTTTATTTTTCAACGAATACAATAGAATTTTTGACTTTCGGATAGCGAAAGACGCCTGAATAGACATCAGCCGCACTAAATTGACTTTTAGAATCTAGATTAATATGAAAATTCTGACAGATGCTCGTCAAGTAAATAAAGATTTGATCTCTTGAAAATTTTTCAGCGGGGCACATTCTTTTGCCCACAGAAAACATGAGAAATGCTTCGTGTCGAATAACACATTTTAGGTCAGAATCAAGAAATCTTTCCGGTCGAAAAGTTTCTGGATCTCCCCACAACAAAGGATCTTGGAAAATCTCAGTAAAATTGGCAACAACCGTCGAATCTTTTGGAATATGGTAGTTGTTAAAGATTGTGTCCTCCATTGTTTTATGATGAGTTAGCGGATTCAAACCACAAAATCTCATCACCTCCATGATCACCGCCTCTGTGTAGGGCATCCTGGAAAATAAAATTAACGTTTATTCAAATTGAAATGAAAATTAGAAAATTAAAAGGTCAATTTCTGTGAAAACAGTATTTAAGACATTTTATCTCATCAATTTTATGATCTTTGATTGTATAGCAGGTCTGCATACGTTTGAATAGCCCTTAGTCTTTTTAGTACGCAAAAAATTCAAATCTGGATCAAAATATATTCTTACATTTTTCTATCTGCTACTGATGGAAAATTGTCGAACCCAATGACCTCTTGAATTTCGTTCGACATTTTATTTTGTACTTCAGGATATTTTCCCAAGATGACAAATGCCCACATTATGACCGTACTTGTTGCTTCTGATCCACCAAGTAACAAATCCTCCAAGGCAAATAATAGGGTTGACTCTGAAAATATCAGTAATAACCTTGAAAAATAACGAATTGATGAAGTTTATGAATAAGCTCACAAATCTAAAATAATATTCGTATTCATGTAAAGAGATTTTACTAAAATTCCGCCCAATAAAATGAAACAGGGACAAATCTAGTATAAACAATAGTCTAACCTCCCATATCGCCATAAAAACAAGAGTCTTGGTCTGAGGTTGTTGAGATTTGTTGCATGTACAGATCGATTAAGTTTTCTGTCCTGAATTTTTCCAATCCGTGCCGAGAAATTATTTCTTTCAAAATCTTTCTTATTTCCGCTTTATTTTTTAAATAGTCTTTATAATCATTATTTTTGAAGCTGGAGAGCCATGGAAAAGCGTTGCCCTTCAGAAATATTTTACAGCGTTTCGAGATACTACAATCAAGATTTTTTTGTTAAAGACAATTACTCTAAAACATGGTGGTTGATATTTTGTTGATATTAAATAAAAATCTCACTCGAAAATGAAAACTTTCAGTTTCAAAAATTCTGGGTCATCTGTTTCCCATGTATTTCCCGTTGCAATGTGCCAAACTGGATTTACCGTTGCCAATCGAAGTCGATCGTGAGGGTTAATAGGTTTTCCCACTAATTTTCTAAAGTCCCCAATCATTTTCGTTATCTCAGTGTAAAAGTAGTTCTCCATTAACGGAGTCCCAAAGCCCAATTGTTGTAAACATTGTATAAGAAAACGTCTTGATTCAAACCAGTCATCCTTTTCTTTGTTGTTTACATCTACGAATGTCAGAATTTATTTTTTAAGGTTAATCCAGGGCTTCCAGTAGTTAATAAATTTGGCAATACCTTCGAAAGAATTCGCTTTGACTTTCATAGCCATCCCATGACTTCCCATTGGTTTCCCACTAAATTTCCGCTGCAGAAAAGCTTCCTTCACCAGTTTGAAGTCATTGAGAACTACAATTCTTGAAATTCAATAATTGTTTATATAAAAATCAGCTAAGTGACAATAGTTTTCTAAAGAAGGATTATGCTTATTTAAATAAGAATACTTAATTAAAAATTTCTATTGATTAATCTGGCTACAAGTTATTCTAATTACCAATTTTATACCTAGTTTTTCCAAAGCTAATGGAATACAAGTCCCCATATTTCTTCCTAAATTGGGAGAGCAATTGGAATTTATCCTTGCACATTAGGAGGTCCAAGTTTCCTATAATGGGGAAACTCCATGGACCTGGAAAGCATAAACCGTACAAGAGAAAATAATTAACTGAAAAAATAAAAGCTTATGACGTCTCTAAAAAATGTAAACAAATAGTTTATCGAAATTAGAGTAGGTAGCCACTAAAATAGAATTTACTAATATACCTGGTAGAAATTGTGGGGAGGGAAGACGAGAGTGCCGTTTTCTCCCCCTCCCGAGGTTGAAAAGGAAACAAAATAAAACAAAACATGAAAACAGGAAAACAAAAGTGAATTCCATCTTCCAGCAAACAAGATTTGAGACAAAATAATTTCACAATCCCAAAAAACGACGGCAGAGATCTAAACATGCACCAACCAAAAAATTAATTATTGTCAACCAGATCTCCACTAAATTATCAGTGTATAGATAATGCTCAAGAATTCATATTTATGTACAAGTATATATGTTATAGTGGTAACAAGTATATTATTGCTGCCCTCATAAAAAATTAACCTAATAGACCCAGACTGTCTCCTAAATTGAAAAAAGCAAGTAGAATCATACAACTGCGACATATGCCCATTTGTCATAAACGGAAATAACTTTTCATGCTAATCTATTAAATATACTAAGTACATTTGTTTACGTGCAATTTAAAATTATACATGGGTTATATAATTATTATGCTTTCTTTACTGCCAGCAAACAAAGACAACATCAGGTCGCTTATCTCAATACGTGCCTTAGTACGTACTACGTAAGTATTTTTGTCATCAACTATAAACAATAAACAAACTCAAACCTTTTAAGACGCAAAAATTCAAAATATAAAGATTCAGCAATTTTGAATCTAGCATGTAAATACTTAGTCATGTATTTAACAGTGTTGACTTTACTTTTAATATTATCGCCTGAAAGTTGTTATGAGACAGTTACTGTACCTTCTCTTTGATTTTTAGTCAAGTCTGAATACTTACCGATTTTAAGTCAGTGATCCGTGGTCCTAAATTCAGCTCAATATTCAGAAACCTAAATTTTGGGTGCAAGAAACATAAATCAATGTTTTTATTTACTTGGAGTAGCCGATACACACCATGACCATAGGTAACTACTCTGTGCTGTTAAATACGTATTTATATAGGTAATTGTACATGCAAAACCACGAAGTGCTTTTGAAGTACCAAGATAGTGTGCACTATTCATTGTTTTATATTTCGGTCTTTGTCATCTCCGTGCTTTACAAAAATTGCAAACGTTTTCTGCAATGCTGTCCCTAAATGAACTCATATTCAGCAAACGTTTCATTAGACTTCAGACACCTTGACTTGCATATCAGCATACTTAAGTATTTACGTCCGGTGATCATCAGTCAATAGTTAAGTCTTCATGAATCATCACTACTGAGCTGATGTGTTGATTTATTATTCGCCAAAAGCTAAATGTATACTTTCATGTACACACAATGTATAAATTATATGCATATTATGCTGTAAATAATCTTTAACGACCAGTTAATTATGATTATTGTGATTGTATTTGATTGAAATAATTAAGTGGGTCACAATGAACATAATACGTTATTCCAATAAATGTCACAAGATGATTTGTCACCGCATTATTTATTAGTATGACGATATTGAACAGAAACTTCGAGATCTGAGATTTTGCATGATGTTCACATAAACACAATAATAAAACTTTCTATCAAATCCATTTTTAAAACCAAAATTTAAAATGCGTAGAATTTTAATAGTTTGTCTTCAAATGGCAATATATCCCTGGTTATTATACTCCCGAAACTGTATCTCATTGAGTTTATGGTGGGCAACAGGGGCAAGGCGCTGTGACGCAAACGCAGCCGGGTATGCACTGTAGAAATGTAAGTCAACGACATATATTCAATTAGAATATTTTTCAAAGAAAAAAATGTAAAATTAAATTACATCGGCGGAAGGAGGTTGTGGTGGTGGACAACCAATTGGGACATGGACGCCGGAAACTCCGATGGCGTGGGTGGTTCCATGGACTGTAGAGTATCCAATTTGGACCCCGCCAGCGGCGGAGGCAACGAAGACGAGGCAAAACACGGCAATGAAATTCATTTTTTGAGTTTAAGCAATAAATAACTAAAAATATGACTCAAAATAATTGCAAATAATGCAATCAAGACTTAATTAGCTTCTGATGATCAAAAAGAATTGTTTACAGCTCTTTTATACTTGGATTAAGGAAAAGGAAGTGATTCCGGTGATGTCTAAATTACCCTAACCATACCTATAATTTTCTAATCTCAATGCAGGAAATCCCAACAACCCCGATAATATAATATTATATATAAGTATTATAATATAATTTGTCAGGGCGAATATGCATTTGCTATGTTCTTGATCATTATAAGATTACAGAGATTGTGAAATTTTCTAATTAATTAAGGATTCATAGCTTCCGGCTATCAATCATATTGATCGTTTACAAAAATCTAAGGTCGAAATGGGCTACGTTTTTTACAAATTAGTTTCTTCGTATGCGTGATTTACGGGATGTAGTTTGCGAATATGTACCTATATTGCCAATGACTTCTTTGTACCGGATATTTATATAGGTAATGCAAAAATGTCTTACATGAACCTACTTAATATACTCGCATCGTAAGAAATTAATTCAAGTTAGTGAATAAAATATTTAGCACCTCTGCTAGTATTAAAACGACTTTATTAAGTACCTATGATTATTTTGACTATATTTGCTAAACATTAAAGTAAATATTCGAGATTTGGGATAAATGATTAACAATCTATGCTTATAAAAGTTTTTAAAAACATTTTTAATGCTTGTATCATCTTTCTAAAATAGAGTCAACCGAAAAGGATAAATGTTTGGATGTGCTAGTTAGTCGAAGGTCGTTTGTTGATTGAGTGACTTCAATTAGATCAGGCTCGGTAGTTAGACTTTCGGTACTAGCTGAATTGCTTTCGTAGTTTGTCTGAAAACGTTGCAAGTTGAGTAGGGAAGAGTAAGCAAGGAGAGAGCAGTAATATGACCCAAAAAGCTTTTGGAAGGCTAATGGATCATCCTGACAAATATTTGGCAAAAAAGTATTCATCTCAAAGGGTTTAGAATATTCAGAAGGGGCGGTAGACTCCAGTGGAAGATTTTGACTAAGTAGCTGCGGATCTGCAAAAGTCTTCCGACGTCGCAGTTTCAAGTTGGACCAATAATTTAAAGGATTCGATAGCAGAATATTATTTCCATTGTCCTTGCAATTATTTTGACTTGAATTTTGCCAATGGTGAGATTTGAACGAATCTATTAACATCCCTGATTTGGTCAACTTCGTCCTGGGCATTCCAGTCTTTTTCCTCTGAACTCCCAATTTGCTAGTTTTTTCAGTAGAGTCACTAGAAGATACTGTAGAATCAGCTGCCATTTTGGGTACAGATTTTGACAAGCAACCAGTAACATGTTTTGACTTTTGTCCAATTTGATGTCTATTCAAAATAAAACGTTTTCTATTTAAAATTAATTTAAATGAAATTAATTATTCGCATGGACTAGTAGAAAATTGACATCAATTTAATTAAATGAGGATTTTAAATTATAAAATTCCGATTTCTTGCCGGTAACGATTATTTTCTATTATTCTAGTCATTGCTTGTTAATTCAATAATAGTACTACAAGCCAGAAAAGTGTGTTTGAAGATATAGAAATGAATATAGAAGTGTAGCAAATTTTTTATTCATGATTTACTCACGCATCACGCACATAGTAGTTTTGTAATACAAGGAAAATTAAAAAGCGCAATCTACTCCATTCCATCTGCAAGTTCCATTCATAACGAAATTGACGAAATATAGTTGCGTGTAAATTAGTAATTTAACATTGCAAGCAGAAATTCATTATCCATTATAATATAAGGTCGCTAACCATGAAAGAGTCTAAATCCATTGACATAATATTTAGTACAAATACCTAACTTATTTTTAAATTATTTCCGCTACTACCTATTCCGTTCACTTAATATTTTGAAACAAGGAAGTTCATGTAGTTAATAACTCAGAAAAAATACTAACCTCCGGAGGGCAACTTGTGCTGCCATTATCCTTTGTCTCTCTGCAACCAACTCGCACATTTCACAGCAACATTCTTTCCACCTGCAAAACAAAATATTATTATTGTAACATGTACATCTATCACAAAAACAAATCTAGGAAGTCAATTAGTGCATCAATTAAATAAACCCAAACGAATACACGATTTTCCAAATATTTTTGACTTATGTAGTTTTTAGGGCAATATGATACTCCGTATTTCTGTTTCTTCGTGAATTTGTTTCATATAAATGCATTAAAATGGCTGCCAAATAAATAAAAACGTACTAAAAGTAATCTATTGAAAATAAAAGTAGGTAATAATTAAAGGTATCACCTGCACATCTTTTTATGACCTCGGAGACAAGAAATGACTCCATGATTACGACACCGAGCACATTTTGGGGTTCTCAAATTACGACGTTTACGGGCTGGGATTTCCATTTGGGCCTCAGTTCATGGAAATTATGTTCCTGTGGTATAATCCTAAATATCGTTCAAAAAATCCTTTTCTATGCAACTGAAAATAATTCAGGGAGGTACTGCTTGGGTATAATATCGGTTACTGTACTCGGTAGATAATGGCAGAGTGTGTAAATAGAGATAGTCTAGTATAATACAGCCAGGGGCTAGTAAAATGGTCAGAAGTTGGAACAATAGGGTGTTTGTATTGCAGGAGGGCAGTTGTCGTGAACAGAGCTTCGGCTCAACTAAAAGAGGTGTGAAAACTCGGTCGTCTCTAACAGCTTTCGGGATAAGATAAAGAAGGGAGGAGAATCCGATCTCATCCATCCGACAGATTCTCTCTCCTCTCGCCCTGAACTCAAAGCGAACAACTTACGACAGAAAGTATCCACTAATCTCTTTATTCACAGAGCAAAGAACAAAGATTATGGAATCAACCCTATTTTAATACACTTGTACTGCATATTATACATTATCTTCATGTACACTATATTCGTCTGCCAATCTCTACATTTTCTTTTGTAAATGAACAAATATTAGAATTCAGTAGATCCTTGCATACCAAAATTTATTTGTATTTGGGATTTAAGACCATATGAGCTTAAATATAATAACTTGCGTAATACAGAGAAAATGAGTGGGTATTGTAATAATGACCACTTTGCTAAATTAAACTGTAACGATGCATGAAAAGTAAAACCCCAACCCTAAGAATACTAAGGGTGGTACAACTTGACACCCTTGGCCCTTCGTTAACTCATTTCAGAAATCTGAGGTTTAAACTACCCATGCTGTAACTACTATATAGATCAAACATTTTACTTTTGCTGTATTGCATATCTGCAATAGGCCAAAGGGAACCAAAGCGTTAAACGTCAGGGTCAGGGTAGACCTAATTATTTAATATTATTGGCTTAAGTAATATTAAAATACAATTGAAGTTTCATCTTTAAGATTTCTAAGATTCTATGTCAGAATGCCTTGATTTGCTCTTCTTGGCATTTTTGTCAAAATTCAGATCATTCTAAATAGTTGCTATTTACTCATAAATTAACTACTGAGATTAGTAACATTGAACTGTTAATAATTATACAGATACTGTTATGCTATTTACGTGTCGGAAATTCATTAAGCTATAATACAAACATTTAGAGCAATTAAAAATGTAACTGGATGTGTAATGATGAAAGAATCTTTTACCGCATTCAGCTCAAAGAAGGTAGTTAGTGTCAAGAGCGTTTAAAGTTCATCTTGATCGTAAATTTATAATCCGTGAGAGTTAGAGTGACTATTAGAGACCACACGGGCTTTTGTGTCGTTCAATTTCCATTTTTCACAGCAAAACGTCAAGTTTTGTTGTTTAAAGTGACATAGTGACACGCCTAATGGCCAAACGACTTGTTTGATGGTTTTCATGTGTTTTTTGTGACACAAATCCCTCTCCGTCACTCTAAAACCACAACAAGAGACTTTAAAGAAACAATAAATTATTATAATAATGTTTTCTTAGGGGGAAGGTGATAATTCCCACTAACGAGGTTCTCACTATTTCCCAAATTGCCCTCTTCTTTAATACTTCTTCCAAAATTCTAGTATTTTATTATAAAAATTGTGCTTGAGTAATATTTGGATCTCAACAATGGAACATCTTACATTAAATGTTACACAGAGAGACTAAGAGTTACATTATTTCTATTTCCAAGCCATTCAATGACATACAGAGATAATCATAAATGTATTGTGAATGAGTAGAGATATGAATGAAAGTGAGTGGATGAGGAAGGGAGAAGTTCAATAATGACTTTGTGTAAAGAGTGTTGTTAATACCCGGATGGTAATTTGAATCCGTGCGTGCAGAGCATTCATGTCTTTATGAATAGTTACACATGTTCTTCTGTTCACTAACAAGTACTAAGAGAACAATACAGACATGAGACACGGACATGTGTAGGAGTGAAGATGAGATTTCTATGACATCTTTCTATGCCGTGCACTTAAGTGCTTATCTTCATTTAATATTTAGGAAGGGAGAGAGAGAGGATTTCAAGTCAAGTGGAAATTAGATGAAGAATGTGGGAAGGAAGACGATACAGAAACAGACGCTGCATTTACAATGAAATGTAACCCTAAGAAGGAAGTAAGTTGACCCAGTGATGACCCTTTTCACTAAGGCACCATGCTGTCTCTTTACTCCACTTTTAAACATACATCATCACAGAACTTTGAAATCTAATCTGCATTTTTAATAGAATTGGTAAATAAAACGATGATAAATCATATACCAAATGATAATTCAAATAATAATTAAAGCTATTGGGACCAGGAAACAAAAAAGGCACTCCTTTTTAACAAAAAAGTAAGAAAAGTGCTTTTTTAAAAAAGCAGTGCCTTTTACCTTTTTTGCATTATTTACAAATATGGAAGTAAATGGGGCACGCTGCTACATCAAAAAAGGTAAAAACGCAAAAACGGACTGCTTTAAAAATATCTTACTCCTACCTTTTTTATAAAAAAAGGCAAAAAAGATCTTTTTCGTTCTCTGATAATAAATCATATACCAAATGATAATTCCTACAATAATAATTTAAGCTACTGTGACCAGGGAGCAAAAAATATACTCCTTTTTTACAAAAAGAAAAAAAAAGTACTTTTTTTATAAAAAGCAGTCCTTTTTACCTTATTTACATGAACTGTGGAAGTAAATGGGGCATGCTGCTACATAAAAGGTAAAAAGGCAAAACAGGACTGTTTAAAAAAGTCTTACTCATACCTCTTTTATAAAAAAGAAAAAAAAGGCAAAAAAGCTGCTTTTTAGTTCCCTGATTGTGACGTATCAGGCATATTAATTGAATCATTTCTGGGAAAGAGAATTAAAATGTTTAGCACATTTATCTGAGAATGTAAAAACCAACTGGAAGCATCTAAATTTTTATTTATTTTGTAAAATAATTTTCATACTTTAAGAATGGTATAATTTGGTTGTATTTTAAGGTGGGAGAATATGTGAAGGAAAGATCTATTTTTACTCACTAGATTCGCCTTTTAGGAGTAAAGGATACTTTTGAAAGGGCATGAAAAAATATCCAAGTGTTATCAGATTTCCTAAAGTTGGTCTAAACATCTCTTGGTATCGAATTTCTTTTGTATTAGCAGATAGATTTTGTAATGCTGACTCTATTCTGGAACGGAAACTTATTTTGGCAACTTTAAATGTTACATCTGCCCGACAAGAACATATTATGAGATGTCATCGTGCATTGTTCATTTCCACAAAAGTCACCACAACCATATTTTCTTTTCTCTTCGCATCAATGAATAAAGATATTTTATTTTCGGATTCATTCATCTTTCGACACATCCATTATTCTTACCTAACTCATTCTTCTCTTTCCTATTAATAGACACCACAATGGATCATACATACTTGCTTTCAAACCTATTAGCTTACATATTCACACTAATACTTAATACACGTTACGGCGTTGTGTATCTTTTCTTCAGAAATTGTCTTTCTTCAATCAAAAAGCCTCATTCTCTCTAAACAGTAATATTTTTTGTTTATCTATAGTTATAGTTATACATTATGTAACATGCCACCACAAAAGATGTCCTAAATCCATTACGGATTCTAATTTTAGCCACAGAAGAATATAACGAGTTACAGATACCAATTAAATTGATCATGATAATTGATAACATAGTAATAATATGTAATAATTTGATAATCATAAATTAAATTGTCATTTGTATGCGTAATTGCAGATTTTAGCGTTTTCAGCTGTAGATGATCCATAAAAGCATTAAAATCCCAAATCTGCCTTGCCTATACCTAATCTACTACTATAAAACATATATCTATAGTATTAATAACGAATTTACGCAATTATTTACATTAACCTACAGAAAATGTCATGTACTAGATTCTACAAATTTTGTACTATGTGAAACTGATTGACTACACATGCCATTTGAGATAGGAGTGGAAGTAGAAGACTTTTTGATTATGTTTACCCACATGGCTTGATATTATTTTGTCTAAACGAAGGAGTAGCTTTATACATCATTCGTTACACTTAAAAGTTAGTATCTTCAGGTTTTGTGATAAAGAATAAACAAATAAAGCCAGATTTACATAATGCTCTCTTTATTTACATTCGGGTTAACTTCCTGCTAGTATGAAATAAGAATATGTTCTACTTACATTGTATAGTCAGGTTATATTATGGCAAGATTTTGTTTCTGTCGTACCCCACGCGGTGATATTTCCACCAAAAGTGTCCACCTGCTGCACTTTACTTGCGACAGGGCACGGATATCTCAACCCATCACTACTGTTGTGTCAATCTACAACAATGCCACTTATCTAGACATTCTGTCGAGCAGTACATTCACTTGTCCTTTTAACACTAGGAATGACACTGACAACTTTCCAAAATTTTAAATAAAATCAGTACGCTGGGTACAGATATAATATTTATTTCAGAGAATATCAGATCACTGATGTAATAGAATCTGGGATGTTATTAGTGCTATGATAGATACGAAATTCAAATAATTTGGTAATAATTGAGGTTTGTTAGTGGAACCAAGACAAGTGCTTCCAGGAAATAAAATATGGAGCATTTAATGAAAACGTTTACGGATGAATCGTTTGAGATTTTAAGAAGGAAATTAAAATAATTAAAAGCTAATTAAAACATGAATTTTTAGGAATCCTCAAATCTAAATTAAAATTGTGCTAGTCAAAAATGAGAATGATGTTTTGACAGTTTTAGAAGTGATTAACTCGTTCAGATATTGTCAACCGTTAATTGTGTATGAAAGAAATAAACAAGATCAACAACAAAATGTAGAGCATAGAACCAATAAATTAATTTATTCCAATTAATTAATATCACAAATCGGGTTTTAAGCAGTCATGACAAGTACAAGACAGTGTTCAGCGTGTTATTTAGAGGTAAGCTTGTCCAGCAACTCCGTATCCGGCAACTCCGAGACCTCCGAGTCCGACCTGTTGGTATCCATACTTTAGTTTAGTAAAGAGAACGAATTTTTCAATTAAATACATTTAAAAATTTCATTTGATAAAAAAGGAAGTATTTAAAAAAAATTCTTACAGCTGGTCCGGCAACAACTCCGGAGCGGATGAGTCCAGGTTGAGCAAGAAGAGCGGGTTGGGCAACCTGTTGGTAACCAATCTTTAGGTTAGCATAAGAAAGTGAATTTTCAATTAAATATTTTGTCAGAAAATTCAATGCTATGATTTAGGGTAATATTTTATGTTAATCTTACAGCAACTGGGGCAGCAGCGACGGCAAGACGGGCAGCTGGGGCACGGTTGACAAAAGCGGTAGATTGGGCAACTGGGGCAACGGTCTTAACGACTGGAGCTGGGGCAGCATAGACGGCGGGTTGGGCAATTCCGTATCCGGCAACTCCGAGTCCGACCTGTTGGTATCCATACTTTAGATTAGTAAGGGAGAAACAAAAATTAAATAATTTTTTGTCATCTGATTTTGTATTTAAAATTGAATAGTATAATTTGTAATTACCGCTGGGCCAGCAGCATAGGCAACAGCTGGGGCAGCATGGACGGCGGAAACTCCAACGGCGTGGGTAGTTCCTTGGGCAGTGGAGTATCCGAATTGGCCACCAGCAGCGGCGGAGGCGACGAGAGCGAAAAGGACAACGAAGGAGTTCATTTTGAGGATTTGTTGTGTAAACACAAAAGGATGAATTTGTTGTTGATTGAAATAGAACTGAAAAGCTTGTGATGATGAAATGAACTGACCACGGCCCTTTTATAGTTGGATCTCAGGAGAAGGAAATGCAGGTGATAATATTATTATTTTTAGTAGAGTGGAGGTGTATTGATTTGTTCTTGATTTACGAGATTTATTGATGTAGAGGGGAATGCTCCAATCGAGCGGATACTCTTAAGGTCATTATAGCTATAATTTCATCAAAGTTAGAAAGAATATAATTCCTTGACTTTCAAGTACAGTGACTTGTATGTAAATTAAACGATCTCAAATACCTAAAGTCTGTTAAACTCTTTAACAGACAATGGAAGGGTGTTGATATAATATACAGCATTGAAATTGAGTGAGGGGTATGGTCATCAAACCATATCCACTGTTTACTTACACGGCTAAGGAAATACATCATCTCCATTGCTATCATTAAATGCAATTCAACAACAAAGAGTAGTGCCTATATGCTTATAAATATTAAACATACACACACGCCTATACTAAAGATGCTCTTTAGATACCACAAAACACTAAACGCAATTAATTTTTATGGAATATTATTTATCGAGATAATAATTAAGTACCTACATCTAATGGAAGAACTATTTTCGATTTCAATGAATTCCTCACTAATCGTTTTAGTTATGGGTTCTGATTTGCAATATGTGATTAAAGCTTTATTCTTGTTGGTGAAGTCAAAAAATGCTGAAGACTCTTTAAACTCAGTCGTGTAAACTATCATGTCAAGTTCAAGTACTTTATTCTGTATAATGACAAAAGTTGAAAATACTTGTAACCTAAAAATGTATATCTAATCTTAAATCGTGTAAGTGAGGATTTTATTTCCTTGGTGTAGTATTAGTAGTAGGATAGTAGCAGTGGAGTATACAGGGGTGAGTATAGTTATAACTCTGCAAGTTGAGACTTGAGACTCGAAAAGTTAAGCAAGTGCAATGTTTGAGAGGGTGAGACCTGAATGAGGAAGGGAAGAAGGGTGAGAAGGACCCGGATGGAAATTAAACACCGAATACCATTTCACAGTCAAGTCAAAGAAACATCAGTTTTCATGTCCAACCAAAAGTTTACATAATGTTCCCTTGTATGGATCGTGCACAGCGCTATAATAACGATGCATGAGTGCATAAATTATACTATAGGTACTTTATGTAGTGATATAATATATACAGGGTGGTCGGAAATGAACTAGGACTTTTAAATCTTTTGACTAGTCAAAAGTTCCTTTCCGACCACCCTGTATATAGTAATAATATACATAATTCTCAGGACTGCTTAATATTCCATTTGATTATTTTTAATTCATTTGCATCCATTTACAAACACTTATACGTAAACCACGTAAACATACACATTGCTTTATGTAAATGAAATCACCATAATTGTCATATGCAAAGATGCAAATGTTATTTTACAAAGTCCGTTGTGCTTTGATACAGCTATCTTCTTTTCTGTGTGCATTGGAATTCCATTCTATTGTAATTTTACATACTTCAGAATCAGTGAACATCCACAGTGCAGTTTTGCTTATGCATTTGGGTAAGCTTTTGTTCGGGAATATTGTCTGGGAAATATTTTGAGCAAGAAGAAGACTCATATTGCTTATCAGTTCCGTTTTTATTGCTATTTATTATTGCATTTATTAATAGTATTGCTTATCGGTTGAAATTAAAAGTACAAACGTCATGGCTTATAATAAAGACGAATACAAACTACCAGATTGTTTAAAATTACCTTTTGGTAGACCAAGTGCAGCCGACCGAGCCCAATTGCAGAAGGATCGGGCGGAAGAAGAACCAAGCGTTGGATATCGTATGAGACATATTAGTCAATTGAGTCATATTAGTCACTGCATCTCCGAAGGCTCCAGAGTACAATGCTACCCGGGTTATTTATTTCGTCCCGACAAGTACTACGTATTGGGGGTTGAGTACTGTAGGTCCATTTTCCATTTGGAACAGCAGATGAGGTTTGTGATTCTAAACCATTCTTTTTGTAGCTAAACGTGATTTTATCTGAGTATTATTTGAGTTCTTAAAATTCATTGTACTTTTCTTATTGTAACTTCATCAGTGCATTTTATGAAAACGAAGAAAAAACAAAGCCCCGTCAATTGGAAAAGAGAACACCAAGACAAAAGGATGTCAAACCAGATTTTGTGTTTGCTGTCCGTGGAAGTGAAGATGATAAATGGCACAGGTGCAAGGTTGTTAAGCTAATTGACGAAACAGAGTGCGAGGTAACATAACATTGTAGTTCCCCTTTTGTTTAAATAGTACTTGATTAATAGTATGTATCAGTATAACTTTTGATAGTTTAAATATATATTGCAATTAATTGAATCTTATTTAACAGTTTTATACAGTAGGTATAGACTTAAAAATGGCGGCTGTTTTTAAAGTTACATTTATTTCAATGATCTGTTTAAATTATGCAATTTCTTAATTTCTTCAGATATTTTTGTTGGAGAGTGGATTATCTCTGAATATTGTTATATCCAACTTGCGCTATATTCACAAGGAGTTTGTCAGCTTTCCGGTCCAGGCGATTGCAATTAAAGTTTCGGACGATGATATTGTTTCAAGAATAAACTTGGTTGACCAGAATATGGACAGAGCCATTTGGGCGAGGAAAATCTTCAATTCTGTTATTGCAAATAATCTGCTCCGCGTTGAGTTCAAACAACGAGTGACTGATAATGAGGTTAGTGGATAATTTTAATTGTAAATGTCATTTTCTGGTCATTATCACATTATAATTTAAGTTCTACAGAAATACATTCCAATGCGTGCATGCATGATTTATGAAAATAAGTAAAGATGCCATGCTACCATTAAAGCTAGCTGATTGTGCATTTCTACAGTTTTTAAAAATATTAGTTTTGTAAAGTGGATTAATAGTAATTAAATAATTAAATTCTCATTTTTAACCATTTTCAATTTTAATAGGGTACAGCTATGCTTTAGGCTACAGAAATAAAATGTTCTCTTTTTATTTTAGGGTACCTGTGTTTGGATGGCTGATGTTTCGGTCATAAGCCAGATTGATCATGAAGTAATTTGGCTAAATACATACATGGAGTTAAAGAACAGGATTAAATTATACGGAGGAATCTGAACAGTAAATTTCGTACTTTCTATCTGTCCAGTTTTAAATTATGATAGCAAAAACCTACAAATATACAAACCAATTAAAACCAATTGAATTACGATGTTTCCTAAGCTTATATAACCAAATAAATATTTTCGTTATTTTCAGAAAGATGAAATTAATGCCAGATACCTACTTGAAGTGTAGAAGAGCAGTGAGAATCCTGAATAGTAAATCTCAATCGTATATATATTATCTATTTTTCAAATCTGATTGCAAAAACTTATAAAAATCATATTCTCACCTATGTACACCTTTTTGATTAATTGAAATCCAATGAATTTTTACAAGCTTTGCATTTTTTTAATTTAATAAAAGTTTTTGCTGATTTCTAGAAAGTTTTGAATTTCAAAAGAAAATTGCCTTTTTTGAAACAAGAGTTCATAAGAAAACTATTTCTTGATTTAGTACAAAGTATCAAAACTATTTAGAATTTTAGAATACATTATTTGCATATTGTAATTTATAAAATGTGCACCCTTATCATAGTCCATATTCTAATTAAGTATATTTGAACGAAAATTCAAAGAAATAGGGTTATCCAAAATATTAGCCATATGACAGCTCGTGGTTTAGTTCTGGAAGCTTTATTTGTATTAAAAGACATGTAAATATATACATTGAGGTAATTGAGGTTTCATAGGGTAGTATAATATTCACATATTAGATCAATACAAATAATTACTAATCCATCATTTTAAATTAGACATTTAATGAATTAAGCATCAAATTGGTCTAAATCGAAGACTTTTACAAGAACGAAATGTTCTGGAGACAATTCACTTGGATGGAAAATTGGTTTTCCTTCGGCATCTTTCAAATTTTCATCATCGACACGTCCCACCTCTTTGAAGCCGACGCTTTTTGTTGCAGCTCGACTATATGGGCTAGAAGTGAATACTTTGCAGATTCGATGTCCCTCTGCCTTGAGGAATCGGAGAGATCTTGAATAAAATTCTCCAGCTAATCCTTGGCGTTTAAAATTCGGAGATGTGGACGCCACAAAGAAGTAGACATATTCATCGACTCCATAAGTCTCATACACTCTCGCCATTGCATCCAGCTCAGCAAAAAGTTGGAGAATGACCTTGGTTTGTCTTGTTTCTATATTGATATCTTTGAAAATGTTGTCATCCTTCTTCTCGATGAACGTCAGCCGCAAACCTGCGATCTATTTTTTGATTTGATTTTGATTTTAAATATCATTTGAGATAATTTTAAGATATTGGATTAACAAAGTTGGGTTGAAGTAAGGCAGTGGTTGCACAAATACCTATCAAAATCAATGTTACTGTTTAAATTGGGTTAGGTTTGGTTTCCTCGAAACCGGGTCTGTTTATTTCACGGAGCGATTTTTAAAATGTGCAACCACTACCTTACTTCAACCCTAAGTTGTATCAATCACTGCATAAAAATTCATTTACAAATACAGAATTTACATTTAAATCAATTAACGGCAGATATTAGGACCACAGGCAATCTAACTTCGCAGATTTTGTCAAACGTAACCTAATATAAATTAAACTAACTAAATTCTACGAAGTTAGTTTATTTACGGTCCTAATACTTACAGTTACTTGATTTACTTATTTACCTCTTTAGTATCTTTATCTTCGGCAAGGAAGCTATAATTCTGTTTCAGGACAGCTCTTGTGACTTGTTCAAATTCGTTTGCATAGTCTTCGGTCACTCCCATAGTTTTGCTTGTCAATTCCCCATGTAGAAAATGTTCTTTGATATGCTCACAAACTTTATCGTAGTCATCAGGTGTAATTCTTCTGATGTACAAATTTTTGAATTCCCCTTCGATTAAACTGTAGTTATCTGAATCTGCCATATTGCTCTATTTTTATAGAAAAATTATTTATTTTTGTTACCACACTTTTTCCAAAGCTTTTGATAAACCTAGTAAATTTTTCTTGTACTAATAATGCTTACAACTAAGTGGCTTGTTTATTGATTTGACAATTTAATATAATTTAATACAAAATGTAGGTAAATATTACCATGTGTTAGGTATGGACTACTGTAGGTCTTGTTAGCACTCACAAAGGTATACTAATGAAATATGGCGTGAGAAAAAAATTGATTTTGTCTCCAAGTGGGACACGTATTAAATTTTAAAGGAATCTATTATAGCAATTGGATAAAAGAATCGATTTGAGTATTGAATGTGGAGGTAAATAAATATTTAAAATATTCACCTTCAACAAGTTTACCACCACTTCCAATATCACAATGCAATGGAATAACATACATTTTAGATATACCTACAATTGTCTGTAGTGATAGCCAAGCTAATGTATATAGGTACATGCAATAATGGAAAATGGAATTGCCTAAGCGATCTGTTTACTTACCATTGAAACTGAAAAACGAAACAAGCATTACTTAGTTGTGTAAGAGCGTCTACCGCTCCCAACTTGTCTCATTACTCTGTATAGCCTATGAAAGGATATAATGGTCATAGAGTATATATGGTTATATAGAATTATATTGCTATAGAGTAGGTATATGATGATGTGCAATAATTGTCTGTCCAAGCGATATTACGTGCGTGTTAAGTAATCTGTAGTCTCCACTCGCCAAAAAGGCTTTTGGTCCATTGGTCCTGCTTTTGTCTTAACTTACCCCCGGCTCTCTGTATGTATTATTGTCTCAACTTGAAGACTACTACAGTAGTCTTCAAGTACTGTAGTACCAGTATAGAATACAAAATGTTGCATTGGTAAGGCGTAATACAAATAAATGTCTCTAATTTAATTATTATTAGATTAAAGTGAAATTAAAATTAAATAGCGAAAATCTATTTGCAATTTGATTGTTTTTAATAACTTATTTACATTTTCACAGGCAAATAGGCTTGTATTTTGTTTTAGGCTACGTTTGTAGATACCACATTGGAGTCCTAATGTAATTCCATAGTTGAAACTGGCATTTGCATGAATATTTGACTTTAAAGTTATTCTTTAGTCGCTTATAGGTATATTTACACAAGTTTGTCCACTTTTGGGAGAGCTACTACAATATCAATCCATTTGGGCAATATATATTGAATGACGAATTAAGAAAGCAACTATTTGTAAACTATTCTATATAGTTTTATAAACATCAAAAGGACATTTAAATAATTGATTTCATTTGAAAACCCTTTGTTTGACAGCAAAATATATGTGTGGCTTCGATTCCAATTTGTACTCATTTTAGAATACTATAAGTAACCATTTATTTGTTGAACACTAATATGTAGAATGTACATGTTAGGCGTGTACTATTTGTAGAGACGATAACAGAATTTGTAATGAATTCTAATATAAATAGAGGAGAAAATTACAAATTCGATTTTCATTTGCATATAACCTTACTAGTACATGTGTATATCTATTTGGTTACATAGTGTTTGCAATGATATGAATAGTAGTACATGTCATTTGACAATCATAAAGCTAAAGGCTTTAACTGATGAGACATTTTTGTTTTCCTTAAAATAATTTTCCAGGAAGGTTAAAGTTTGGCATAACTATACAGACTGGTTAACAATGCATTAAACCGACATAGCTTCAAAGACGGATAAATTAGACTTAGCTTAACTTTTATAGATTATCAAATTCATGTTCAGGATATCAAATAAATGATTCTGTGCATTCAACCGAGAATCGGTTACGTTGAAACAATAGTAGAGAAATTCACCTCGGAATATGCATTTAATAAGTCATGAGTTTTAACACGTCCTATCAGGATGTTTTGATTTAAATCTATTAATAGCAAAAGAAGTATAATTATGACATCTATAAATAGGAAACCACAAAAGGTTCATGAAGCCATATATTGGCGTGTTGCAAATATTAAACCGTATCAATTCCCAGTATATATTGCAAATAGTATTAGTGAGAACTCGCTGTCATTTTTACTAGAACAAACTAATAAAATGGTTTACAACTTAACTCTAGATTACCTCATACATTACATGATACGTAACTCAATACCAAATATTTTTATTTCTGGGATATTCCACACCCCAAATATTCGTTTGAAATGTTATAAACAATTTTTGTTTCCTTATCCTAGTACATTTTCCACCTCGACATTGAAAGCAATAAGTAATACTTACTATGATTATATAATTTCATGAATACAACTTGCAAATGCACACCTATAATGTATATGCATTGATACAAAACAGTAATACAAATGTACTACATCCGATCTTTGACGAAGGTCAAATATTTAATACAGCATTCGTATTTCTACAATTTAGTGCTTTGTCCGTATTACAATATAAATGATGTCTCAATATAATATATAATATACTTCATGTATGTCAAATCTAGTTAAAGAGTAGCCAGGCTGTCGCAAATATCTATTATGTATAAAAAAGTTACATCCTACTTAAGTTAGCATTCGTGATGATATAAAAGTTTGCTAGTTGTCAAACATTTTGAGGTATCACGTGTAAGTTTGCATGACCTAGTGGATGAGCATGCTATATGTGTACTTGTCCTACATGTAATCCTCACTCTTATCATGCACAGGTGTAAAAAGAACAAATTGAGTACATATAGCCACCTGTACCCTTATAATATATTCATGTGTGCTTTTTGTAAGTATTAGATATATTAGAAAGACTCGTGGACAGAGCTTATGGATTCTCTTGTATAGAAAAACAACAAGGTCAGGAGAATCGCCTGCCTGGAGAATAATTCTGCCTTGAGCTAAACATTTCTTTGGGGAAGGGGAAGAGAGCCATAAACAAGGTTTCATCTACAGACTATTTCAAATGTCTCTACACAATTTGTCTCAACTACAGATTGATATCTCCTACACATTGACATGCAAATGTTGCCATTTTACCCCCAAAGTATAATGAGTTAACATCCGTCAAACCTGAATGAAATTATGTAAACTATGTCTAAACCTCCGCACACGCTATTAAAAGTTAACATAGCTTTACTTCTATATTTATATACCTTTCTCATTATAATTGGCGCTATTATACTGCTAATAATCCCTTCTCATGCGGTAGATATGCTTACCACGATAATATTTTGTCACAGTCCCTACTAACCATGATAATTACAAAGTGGGTTGATGTAAATGAGTAATCTATAGAATAATTGAATCTAAGCACGAAACTGTAAGTCAGACAGCATTTACCATTCAAGTCATTATCGCTATTTTGATGGCCAAATTTGAAAGTACAAAGAATATCTTTAACTAGCCGGTCACAGGACCTAGGTCCTGTTATAATAAAGCTATAGTGAGTATTCTGAGGCAAATTCCAATGTAAATGGCCAAATTTTAAATTTTCCCGCACATGAAATAGTAGGAATCTTAAGCACACTGAAAGCTGGAAATGTTTGCATACAGAATACACGAACTGCTTTGTTATGAAATATATGGACTTGTTGAGATTTGCCACATGTAGGTAAAGTTTCAGATTGGGTTCTGCTTAGCTGCGTTATCAAAGCGGCAAATTAACACACGGTGGTACATACATACCGATATACACATCGACATATACCAACTTTAACCGCGCAACTCGAACAACACGATTATACTATAGTAGTGATAGTGATAGGTTAGGGAGAATCCATTTTCAAATCTATATGTATTAAAATCTAAGATTATTAGAATAAATTCTCGTTGCCTGTATTTAAACATTACTGATTTGTCCCTCCATTCAGTCAACAATTAAATCATGTCCATGTGATATAATTTATGACACCTAATGACCGTTCCTCAGTAATTAAATAAAATCGTAAATCATTCGTAATTATTTGTAGACTAGTTTCCTGTGTGATGCAATAAACAATTTACCAAGAAGTCATTAATGATGCATTGGGTTAATGAACGTCAGAAGGACGTTTATCAGGATAAATATACTGGATTTAATTCAACATACAGTTACAATAAATATAAATATCCCAATTAATAGGATGATATTGACTGACTGATGTGTCTATGCTAATATGTAACTATGATGTAATCCTATACAATCGTATTGATGAGATATCCCATTTGCATGTAAATACTACCACCAGATAACAGTATGATCTATATTATTAACAATCGTCACAAATGCATACGTATATCTTTACAATAAATAGATTTGTAATGCCGTTTTGAGTTAGAAAGAGTAATGATTAAGCAAAAGTATACAATTTTATGTTAATAATACGAGAGCAGAGTACAAAGAACGTTTTTTATTTGCTATGAGAGATTTCTGTATTTTTAGAAGCTGTGATGGGATTTGTCCTTGTATTTTGACATACACAGTATGGTTTCCAATTTATTCTTTTTTCCACGGACAGAATGAGATACCCTGGACTCGTCTTCTATTCCTGGTATAATAAATGCCTGTGTATAGCGCGTATTGGCTTTTGCAGATGTGTATCGAAAGCTAATCGTATGAAAGTACCGAGGGGGGAGAGCTGGATCTTTTGTAAAACGAACAGAACACATTAGAATAGCTTCAGATATAACATTCCGTTCCACACACAACGTTCGTATCCGCTAAATAATATACCTAATTGCTACTTTGGTTGGACAACACGCAAACTGTTGCTGTGATACTTCTGAAAACATTAAACTTCCTAACCACTGAAGAGGTAGTTAAAGCTTTTCATTATTTAACATCAAACTAATACATACGACAATTATATACAAACCTACTTTCCTATTCTATTTTCTACTCTACTCCAGTTCTATCTCATTGTCATCAACTCTTCACTTTGAACTATATTCTCAATTTCCGAATCTTGATTACCATTTCAAGTAATGTTTTAATTATTTTTATTTTATTTTAGTATTTTATTTTATATTATTTATGTTTATATCTTTTCTGTCACATAATTTAATTTTTGCATAATTACATGCCAATTCCTGGAATAAAATCTTTTTTGATATTAATATTTAATATCTCTATAAATGTATTAATAGCAAATTTTTTTTACAGAATGGCGAAAAATGAAACGGTGAATGATTGGGAGAGGCTGATGGCCTGCTGCTTTTCCTGGGGGTTCGTTTGGTATAAAGAAGGCCCAGGCTCAATGTGCTGTATTAACTGTCTCCTTGGGGCAGTTCTGGGTACCTGCTGTGTCCACGTTTGCCATGCATGTAGCTACGTTGGAGAACCCCCGAAAGTCGGTTCTCCGGAAGATTTCATTTCCAAACAGGCAGTTATCACAAAGCAGCCTCATCTCTAATGTATCTTTCATCTTGTAAAATCTGTGAGCTTACACAGTACCTATTCAATCCTAAATTACAATCGTATACGTGCACAGCAATCTCGATTACTTTGCAGAATCGATTATTTAGCAAATAATATCCTTAAGTTGTTGTTTTATGTTAATTCATGAAAAATGCTGAATAACCAATGATTTTGCATGTAATAATTTTATTCGTTACAAATATTAAATACTTAATACTTTGTTTACTATGTAATATCTCAGATTACATTTATAGCGTATTTTAAATTCAGAAACTGGAATTAAGATGGTTCTTTTCACGCTGTGAATCTTGTATTGATTTTAGTAATTTCTTGCTTGTATTTTGATTATTTTGGACACCCCAACCTTACTAAAATTATTGTCAATCCTTTCACCCTACAATTTCATCATTTAAAAGTGACATCGATGTTTGTAGAACATGTCATGTAAATAATATCCACCGACAATTAAAAGATTATTTGCTTGAATATTTCTCGTAGTTCATTTATTCTTATGGGCCTACTTAAAGTATACTTTAGTAATTTTATTATACACAGATGCACAAAGCGGCAGATTTTATTTTCATGAGCATAAAGTCTTTTAGGTTAAACCAAAGTTTCGGCGACCCAAAATTGCATGTATGTGCAAAATCCAATGAAAAAGCTTCTGTTTTATCTACTATATTTCCCACATCAATACGTATAAAACACTCAGGGTCAACTATCAATATATTGAAATGTCTAATTGTGGTATGCTCGGTTTCCTTTCAGTTCATAAAGTAATTGTTTGTAAGACTTAGTGAATTTATATTTTTATCTGCCGTATTTTCCGAATTAGTTGACCAGGATCAACAATTGTTTCAACCATATCATTAATGCAAAAAATAAATAGATGACCCCGTGGGGATCAACTAAAACGAAGAGGGTCGATTATTGTTTCAAGGCGAATGCTGAATTTTTTCTTCCTTTTTTCACTTAACTTTTTTTAAATGAATAGAAAGGAAAATGTCATTGAGGGATATTATTAACTAAAAGATATTAAGAATATATTCAGTTATAGCTATAGTCTATGCCCATTAGTAGTTGGAAGAAAGAATTGTGACAGTTGTACTTTCTCAGACAAAAATCGATTAACCTTCACAAATTTAGTTTTCGATGTCTAATTAGACTTCGCCAAACATTTAATTGTACTGCTACTTTATGTTTATGCCGTTTAGTTCGCAAAATTGTATTGTGTAATTGCTTATCTTAATTTCTACCGAATGAGAATTGTATTTTAATGGTCTTTTATAGTAGTTTGGATACGACCTTATGTGAGAGACATTTTCACTAAAATGATAGATTCGTGACTTAAACCAAGTTGCAGCGATTACATATTAGTACCTTATCATAATCTCAGTAAATCCTAATTTCCAATTCATCACATTTTCCATGAAACTATTCAACTACATGTATGTTAGTCCCACTATATCATACCATCTCCCACTATACAAAATAAGGGGGGGGGTCAATTATTTCGAGGAGGGTCAACTTAATGTTTGAAGGCACTTGTTAACTTGAAAATATAATAGTTGACCCGGAGGGGGTCAACTATTTTGAACAGGGTGAATTAATTCGAAAAATACGGTATGTACTTTTATTGCTCTTTTCTAATATTATCTCACCAACGTCTCCAATCCAATTATTCTCTCCTTTCTTAACTCTTTTGTAAGAGAGGGTCAGTAGTGGCGCTTATCTCTCCAACGTCGGCCGCTTCCTCTTGAAATAAAGCGGATGGACGCTGGCTGGCGATAAGGGTCACTTTTTGACCGTACCTTTTACATGTAAATGAATTTTTTAAGTGCATCTTAAACTATATCATTTGCTAAATGAAGTACATAATATTTTACGCGTGAATAATTTCTACCATGCATGTTTTATAGGTATTCTTATTATTACGCTTATTTAATTTTAACATTATTTTGTATTTTAGCATAACAATATTCATGCTAAAGTAATTATGTCATTTAGAGCTGAAATTTTAGCCTAAACTTATGCCTATAGTTCTGTATTATCAATTTCGTCTAACTTATGTAATTTGAGTCCGTAAACAAACAACTGTAAAACATTTTGTCGAAAATCGTGAGGTGTGTACTTGTGCTGGTACACTGGTAAAATTACCTTCTTTTAAAAAATTGATTTCTCCAAACCAAGCAATAAAGGGCAGCTGAAAATTACAGACATTATGTTATGATATCTGCCCTTATTTTTAATGTTAATATTAGAACCCTACAACATCCTAGATTTTTTTGGCAGCTTTCTGAAAACAAACCCTATTAAAGTATACAGGAAACCTAAAGGTGTTCAAAAGTTTGACAATTAATTTTTTATATTTTTACTTAATTAGTTTTAAATTTTCAGAATCGTTCTCTAAGACATTTAAGAAAATTTTAAATTAAATATTGTATTTAAATATACAGCTTTAATTTGTCCCATTAAGACGCATATGACTGTAATTGCTCGCTTTGTGAGGTACTGCAAAAATATAGAGCTCGGATGTTTCCTAATTTATTATAAGTTACAAAAAACGAGGAACAAAAAAGGACCTTTTGCCTTTTTTATAAAAAGTTAGTAGTATATATAAAAACAGTACTTTTTTGCATTTTCACCTTTTTTGGCGTATCAGCGTGCCCCATTTACTTACACTTTATATGTAAATAAGGTAAAAAAGTTAAAAAGGACTGCATTTAAAAAAATAGTACTTTTTTACTTTTGTAAAAAAAGGATTACCATTTTTGTTCCCTGGATGATGAGAATTATGAAAAGGTATTTAAACGACACCATCGTCATACATTTCTTTCATTAGTTCAGTAAATCTTTTGGCAAAAATGGCAGTTGAGCCAGTGCCTCCATTAACTGCAGCGAAGATATCTGCTTGTGCCATACCGTACATGTCATCCATCTGAACTGGATTATCTCTTTCCTTAAGAAGATGAGGCAGAAGTACAAGAGCAACACAAAGCCCAAATATTTTCTTTCTATGGAATCTCCGCTTTAGTTCCTGCAGAGTAAAACCAGGAACAACCTCAGTTCTCAGTAGTTTACAAAAATGGCTGAATTTTTCAAAGTAAATATTTAGGATTTCTTCTGTAAATTCTTTTCTGAATTCCGCATCTGTGCTTGAGTACAGAAGGTAGACCAAATCCGTTGTGAGACAGGCTTCTTGAACAAGCTGTAAATCGAGAAGAGTGACTTCCTCTGGTTTCTGTGTCACGATGTTATATCGAAAAAGCAAATTGCTCACGTGGCTGTCACCGTGGGTCACTACACTCCAAGGAGTTTCTGATAAAAGTTGGTAAACAATTATTTCAATAAGTATTTACATTTTCATGACTAAGATTACTATTACAAATATCTTCAACCATAAAGAATTTGAAGGTTATTAGAAACACACCAATAATGAACACCAAATTGTATTTTTACTTTAAGTATGTTTAATTAGCAACCGATAACTGATTGAAGTTAATAAGATTATATACCGTATAATATGTGATATCATTATTCAGGGAACAAATAAGGTACTCCTTTTTTACAAAAAGGTACTCCTTTTTTACAAAAAGGTACTCCTTTTTTACAAAAAAGGCAAAAAGTACTTCTTTTTCTAAAAAAGCAGTCCTTTTTACCTTGTTTACATGTAAAATGGAAGTAAATGGGGCACGCTGCTACATCAAAAAAAGCAAAAAAGGACTGCTTTTAAAAAATCTTACTCCTACCTTTTTAAAGGTAAAAGGCAAAAAGGTAATTTTTTGTTCCCTGTCATTATTACTTTGAACTATTGACTCACTCTCCGACCTCTACTACTAAGAATATTATTATCACTAATTTGGAAATGATAAAGTTTAAATGGAATGACTTACTAACTTACTACGAAAACCTACATAATAGGGATTAATTAAATAGTACATTAAAATGGGATAGTATTTTATACTAAATACGATATCATATCATATCAATTACAAGATCTATTTTATAAAGGATTATTTGTAAATGTTCCCTATGTTGATATTTTGCACTAAAATAAATTTTTAGTACAATGAATTTTTGAAGCATATTTCAAAAATATAATAATTCAAAATAAGGATTCTCACCTGTAATTAAATTACTAGTGGGCTTCACCCTGAATAACTCATCGAAAAGAATGTCAGTTTCGTTACCATACTTGTAAAATATATTATTTGATTCAACAGTTTTTTGGAAATGTGTCAAAGCAGGAATCAAATGAGAAGTTTCTCCGAGACAGGATTTCAAGGCTTGAATTCCTTCCTTTGTATTCGAGGATATCATTTGTTGGAACATTTTTCTATCTCTCTCTATTGTGTAATTGTAAGTCATCGTTGGGTATTTGTCTAAGACATTCTGGATATTATTCTTCTTTTTGTAGGCCCAACTGAGAGCATGAAGTTTTGCTTGTGCTTCTACCACAAGAGCCATATGATCAAAATCAAGACCGACTAACCGATCTGCCATTTTGTATCCCCAGGTTCTTTGGAGATCCACCATCATTATAAAGTTATCAAAGGGTTTGAAAATCCGTTCTGAAAAGTCGTTACCTGAATCTGTTGAAAATGCAATTTTAAAATTTATTTAACTTGGTTCTTCGCAATTTATTAATTTGTGAATAAATCTGCTCTACCTTTAAAATTGATTGCATTTCCAGCG
Source organism: Tomocerus qinae (assembly GCA_020055645.1). Lineage (NCBI taxonomy): Eukaryota > Metazoa > Arthropoda > Collembola > Entomobryomorpha > Tomoceridae > Tomocerus > Tomocerus qinae. Next base: position 125,285,041 of record CM034546.1, read on the forward strand.
ACGAGAGTAGGAAAGTCTGGTTTGATGTTATCTTCTAAATCTTCCTGGAATTTAATTATTTCAGGAATGAACTCTTTGTAAACCTGAAGCTCTTTCCAGAACACATTTTGTCCATTCAAATATTCTTGTCTCCCAGGATTTTGCGGGTAACATTTCGAGAATAAATATATCGTTTCGATTTTCCCGTCGGTTGATTTGATATTGACATCCAAAGTGTACAGAATACTCATGAAATTATCTCCTGTATCAGATACTGGTCTAACAACATAAGACTCGATATTCTCTCCTAGAGCTTCTTCTAAGAATTCCTTTGAAATTATTTCGGAGGTAAGCACACGCATATCTAACTAGAGTCAAAATGTTGGAAACTGAAATCTAAACAAAAAAATTAATGCAGTTATTTAAACTCCAACTCCTCTATACTCCACCATAACCTTTTAAAAATTACATTTAGGGACGATCCACTTATGACGTCTGCGATTTTGGGCCATTTTTGGATTATATTCCTCTTTATGATCTGTCAACATTTGTTTTCGAGTACCCCTTCCCCCTAAGATGTCTGCAACAAAAAATGTAAAATTTTTTGTAGCGATTTAAACCGGTAAAAGTATAATCCTGATTTAATTAAAATACTGCTAAAGTTAATTTTTTTATATTGAGAAATTATTTTTTAAAAGGTTATTTGAAAGGACAAAGGACACTCATGTAGTGACTAGTCTGATATCAATGAAAATCAAAATACAAATGAAATCTGTCAAATATTTTAACATGGATAGAGCCTAAAAATTTCTCAATCATAAAAAAATTAACTATAAACATAATTCTATCCGCTCGAATGGCGAATTTTTTGTCTGTCGCCGTCCTTTGCTATTTTGAGACATTTTTGTAGCAGACGTCTATTTTCACTCTATCCGCCCCTCCCCCTCCCTCCCATCACGAATCTTCTGTTTTCCGTATCCCCACCCCATTAAATCGCAGACGTCATTATATGTGGGTCGTCCCATGTTCTTTAAGGATGACTAATGGTGGGGCACCTTGAACATACACTTTGTGTGTATTACTTAAGATTAGAGTATAGCCCGTGTTTATTTATCAAAATTCTTCAAAACTTTCAAAAAGGGGGGGAAGGTGAATTCCACGAACTTGTGGCTCAGGAAAATTTGAAATTACTAATTAGTTTTAAATTATAGCGTTAGCGAGAAATCATATTTTCCCGCTAACGCTATAATTCAAAACGTGTTACATTTTTTTAATATTTCGGAGTTACAAGTCCGAGGTATTCACCTTATGCCACTTTTTGAAAATTTTGAGAAATTTTCATACTACTCTAATGTACTCTAATCCTATAATGCACACAAAGCGTGTGTTCAATTTGCCCCACTATTAATCATCCACAATTGTATAATTACAATTGTCAAGGATTATTACTTACCAATGAACTTTCTGTGAACGTTTGACAAAAATCTGAGTAAAACGGCAACTTTTAAAGGATAAAGACTCTTCATACAAAATGTATTACTGCATGTTATGCAACTACTTGAAATAATTTAATTCATTACTAGTTACTCATCTCTAGTGTATAAGGTATGAATATAGTTACTGTTTATATTCTTGTCCCAGTTATAATTATTAAATTTGATACATGTTATTGACAAATATTTAAATAAATGTAATATATTTTTTATGACCTTGATTACACTTTTAAAAACTATATAGAGGTAGGTCCTGATCTCCATTCAAAGACATGCAATAAATTATTAATGTTTTACAATGTGGAGAATATAATTACAGTTAGTATAATATAGTGAGTATAGCTGAAAGTTTAAATACCTATAAAAGTTCTTAGAAAACGTATCTTAATACTTTGACCCCATGCACTCATGTCTTAGTTGCTATTTTAAAATGTCATAATTACCACATGCTCCATGCATTCAATTGATGTCAAGTTGGGCTTGGTAAACATTTTACTGTTTGTGTTTACAATTTTTAAATGGTATTCTTTATTTCTTCATCGTAAATGAACTAACACGAACTAACATCACAGTTTTATGCTCTGTGTTGTAATAGTTATTGTGAAATACTTAAGATTAGCCTGCATGTTGAATTGCTAAACAAATCAGCAACCAGAAAAATATTTTAGGAAGTGAGAGTGAAATAATTGAAAATGATAACGATTTTATTTTTGACTAAAATTGTCTTTATTTTTCTCGATTGGAGGTGCAACATGCTCCTGTGCCCTCCCGCTGCTGCGTTATTGCTACAAATAGGATTAGCATGAACTAACAATGTTTGGTCTATTGTGACGAGCTGACAACGCTGCCCATTTTTATCGGAAACTAATAAATAATGGCAAAAACAGGTATTAATACTAAAATAGTAACATGTTTTGTATTTTGTAAAAATCCCTCTTTTATAGAAATAATCGACTTCTAATATTTAGGAGGTGAAGGTACTCTAGCATCATCTAAATAACACGATGAGTCCTGTATGTATGTTATATGGGGTGTACTGCCTCACTACAAAGTGATAGTACTGGCCGCAGGCCTCAACTACGGGCCTATTGCCAACTCCCTCAACACTGGTATTGTTGTTAGTTAATACCCGAGAAGCCTAAGGCTGTCATTTACGAGTCACTGTAGTGGGACTGTTATCGGAAGTCTACTAGCCCAACAAAGACAGGTTATCCAAAGCTACTCTACGTACACTCTCAATATACGAGGTATCAATAGGACGGCCCTTGAAATTGCGGGTTCGTGCTTAACCTTTGTCTTAATTCCACATTTACAACTCAAACACTCGCCTGTAAACAGCCCTCGGCCATTTCACCCAGCCAAAGAATCGAACTGGCAGTGGAAGCACACATTGATTAGTCAGACGACTGAGTACTCCACCAAGCCAACGTGGCTGGGTTACGATGAGTCTTACTATTGAACATCTAAGATTTAGATTTTCGAAAGACACCAAAATCTGGTTAGTCAGAGTATCGCATAGCTAACATATTATACATGACATATTCCTTAATTAAAACATAGTACAGGGTATCCGCACATATCCGGGGAACATGTCAAATTACCTATTATCTAAAACACCTAAAAATTTCACAGTCTGTATATGCAACGAAGGAAAGGATTCTACATAATCGAGTAAAAATAATGTTTAATAGAAGTAAACAAAATTTCACGGATGCAGCTGACCTTGAAAACAGTTACTTAATAGAGGCAGGGTATCGTCCGCTCTATATAGAACATGTTCGATATAAATTGTTTAAACTTTTTGTTTCTACCAAGTTTATCTCGCCTAACGCAATTTAAAGAGCAATGTAAATAATCTTTTAAGCCCATAATATGCACCCGAATTAAGAAGACACATAGCTTACGTGATCAGATTTTAGTATGAAAAAAAATATATTTTTAACATTAACACCCCGTAATAATTAAAGAAAGAAAAATATTATAAGTATTTCTAAGGGTCAAAGAACATTCTACAGAAAGTTGTTCCATAATTTAATTTATTTTACAATTTGCTACTAACCTATACTTGAATAGTATGTAGCTTATAATATTATGTGATTTTTAAAAACACGCCGAAATTAGATTCGTCGTAAAAGCAAAGTCGGCAAACCTTTTTGCATATTTCTTATTTGTACTCATTCCTTTGCCAACAATGACAAAAATTTCTTCTTGGTTCATTCCTTCTAAAGAATCCAGCTGAACAGTATCCTCTCGTTCTTTCAAAAAAGATGGACAAAGCAACAATAGCCATAATTGCTCCAAATACTTTCTTCCGGTTAAACCTTCGCTTCAGTTCCGCGGAAGTGAATCCTGGAAGGGTCTCCGTCTTCAACATTTTACAGAAATGGCTGAACTTTTCGTAGTAGATAGTTCGAATATCGTCCAATCGTTTCTTCCGGAAAACTCCACTAGTACTCGAATAGATGATATATGCCAAATCATTGGTTGGACAAGTTTCCCTACAAATCTACAAGGATGACCTGCTCCGGTTTGTTCGTTTCAGAGTTGTATCGGAAAAGCATGTTATTCAAATGGCTATCTCCATGAGCCACTACTCTCCAAGGAATTTCATCTGCTCCAAAAAATGCAAAATTTATTTACTGACAAATTAAAAGGGAACTTCCTTCTATATTATTGTAATGACATATTAAGGAGAAATATTTAATTTAAAACTTTATAAATAAGGTTACGGCTTAAAGCAAACAATATTATGGCAATCATTAACCGTCAGCCACTAGAATCCATCGATAAATTTAAGATTTCACTTTCACTGATTTTACTTTTGCGCTATATTATTATATTCTCGGATGTAAAGAGTACTACAGTTCTACTAATTACTACAATTAAATTGTAATATAATTCGGCGGCCAGTCGTTCAGAGGTATGACGTGAAAGTTAGAATTTCTTTTGCTATAGTGTGATACATAAGTGTATATGATTTATCTCTATATATAATCGCAGACTTGATAAAGCAATAAATTTACCTGTCTATATATATATATGAGGAGCCGTATAAAAGAACCTGGTATATCATAATGACCTCAAATAACAAATAAAAAATAAATTATTTACTATAGCCACAATTTTAAAAATATATGCAGGGTGTCTAAAATGAAACATACCAGTACTCACATATCAGCGAATAATCACTAGTTGTTTTTCAAAAAACAACTGCTAAATGTTTATCCTCATCAATTGTAACTCCAATAAATACATTGTTCATTTTAAATTGTGCGCTACCAAACAATGAATGCAGCAAATTGTCTATGGCTTTTACGAACGATACCTTTTGCGGATTAGTTTAAATCTAAAAAACTTATACTACATATTGATAAAAAATCTTACATTTATTTTCTGAAAAATTTAAAGACAAAAGTGCAATGAGTTCTCTATTGTGTTCCAGCGTCCTGATTAATCGTAATTGTCAGAGTAAGCGCAAATTAAATATCGTAAGTTGGAAAAACATTAGGGCAAAAGTACGCAGAAATCATGGCCTTCAGTACGTTGCCACAAACAGTCAACTTAAACCTGCCATTGAACCACCGGTAAGTAAGTTTAACTTTATAAAACAAAAATTTCACTCCTTTGTAAAAATTAAAATTTTATTATAGAAGTTATAGCTAATATTTTTCTTGATTTATTTCAGAATAGGCTGTGCAATCTAACTTGCAGGAAACCTGGATGTGGGCAACTGGTTGACAGATTTTTCACCATTTTTAACGAGTTCTGGTCTTATGGCTCCTATGATATTCAAACGTCTATTTTAACCCGGTTAGTCAAGAAAGTTATGGTATCTCAAAGAAAGGTTGACGCAAGTCAAAGCAGAAAGATGTTCATCGTACAAGTACTATTTACCCACTGAGGAAGGCATCGAGTTACAAGTTTGCCAACGTACATTTTTACGAGTGTTTGCGATTAACAGAAGCCGTTTAGAACTGCTACAATCAAAAATATCGTCGGGGGGGTTGATGTTTTTTGACGACCGTGGTAGGCACGATAACAGGCCCTTAAGATTATCAGCAAACATTAAAGACTCAATGGCGTCTCATATTGATATGTTTCCAACTTATTTAAGTCACTACCAAAGACAGGTAAGCATAATCTTTCGGGTTTATTAAAAGTAAAATTAAAATGTAATTCCATTTTCCCTTCTTAATACAGCATGGCGATCCCGTAAGAAAATATTTGAGCCGTGATCTGACCCTAGCAAAAATGTTTGAGCTGTATATGGCTGGCTATGGAGTAGAAGCTGAACCGTGGTTTTGGGCCTACAAGCAAATTATTCGTGAGAAAGGACTGCAGATAGGTAGCCCGAAAACTGACACGTGCTCAAAATGCGACGAGTTGAAAATTAACATTGATTCGTTGTTACGGCAAGGCAATCAAGAGGAGCTTGAGCAACTGTATCTGGAACGAACAGAACACCATGCAAATGCTAAGAATGGGTACGACGATTTAAAAGAGGGATATGGAACAGGGAATGCGCGATGAGTTTTATGTGTCAATATCTGTTGACATGCAAGGGGTGAAAAAATATTCCGATAATATTAATGTTCCTATTTTTTAACAAAAAATTAATCCTACCTTTTTATATAGGTTCTTTTTAGCCCGGTTTTAACTAATCCGGAATATTACTACATGAGAAAGTTGGGTACTCACAATCTGGCTATCGTCAACGCATTCGGATTTTCGACAATGTGCGTGTGGCATTCAACGGAAGGGAAAAAAGGCAGTTCGGAAGTTTCAAGCTGTTTATTGAAATATATACTAGAAACCTTTCAACCTCTACTACCGGAAGAAAAAAGGACACTGGTGATTTGGAGTGACCGTTCAACCGGTCAAAACAATAATCAATATGTCCCTATTCTATTCAAATATTTGATTGAAGAAAATTACTTCACTACGGTAAAACTAAATTTGGTATTTGATATTTAGTTTTCCAAATAACTTGTTGTCAATCAAGTATTCATTTTTAATATTTTAAATGTAAAGGTGATACAGAAATTTCTGACAACCGGACACACTTTCTTGCCCGCAGATAGAGCATTTGCTTTAATTGAGAAAACCCGAAAAAGTCTTTGATATTTGCCCCAGACGATTACATAGAAATTATTATAAGTGCAAATAAAGAAAAACCTAACCGCATACAGAGAATGGCAAGAAGACTTCAAAAACTTCACTATTCTGACGCCGTATTTCTCAAAGCCCAGAACTTTGAAAGTAACCGAAGTAAAATTAATTAAACTGGAAAGGAGGCACCGAATGTGATCTTTTCAAAGTACGAGATAGACTCAGTCGTGTGGCAGACTCATCTGGTCACTTCTCAGAGACCTATGGCTGGGTTGATATTAAATAATCTCTACCCTAATCCAATTCCTTTATCCGCGGCTTTATTAAAAGACTTAAGAACGCTACTACGGTGGGTTCCTCAAGAGCATCGTCACAATTGGCAGTTTTTGGAAGGGTATCCAGAATTAGGTAATGCTAATGAAGAGGATTAGCACACTGCACAACTGATGATTGAGTTTCATATTATAATATTCAGGAAATTAATTTTAGGTTTCGTTTTATGTCGTCATTTTGTATTGCTAAGTACTATTGAGTTTAAGATTTTCATAAAAGTAGCTTTTTAGAGAAAATTGTAAAGTTTCAAATGTTTATGTGCCGATATTATACTAAATTCCAAGAATAAAGTGCATTTAATGGGTATGATACTAAATCAACTACCCTGTGCTTAAATTATTTACATTTTATCCCAGAAAATTTGGTTACCAATACTACGCACTTTAATGTCAAAATTTGAGTTTAGATATACCAGGTTCTTTTATACGGCCCCTCATATATGTATGTACGTGTGGTAGGGAGAACCAAGCAAGCTTGCATATATTACGTTACGCAAAACCCACTCCCACCATGTGAAACGCAAGTGCTGACTGCAACACTTTTGAATACCTCCTCCTCCTCCCATTAACTGCACACGTAATATATGCAGGCTCCTTAAAAGCAAAATGCGCAAGTCCAACAGACCAATTCCTCTGAACCACCGAAATGAGTCGTTTCATATAATTATGATAACATCAAAATAATAATAGAAATTTACATAAGAAGGTTGAATGGTGAGTGGTGATGGAATGTGAATGATTAGCGAAAGGGGACATTTCGTAATAATCGTAATGTGCCTTATTAAATAGAATTTCAAAACTTCTAATTCAAATTGGTTCTGCTATATCGACAAACTTATTTAATTTTTTTAGTAGAGATGGGTATACTTTTTACTACCCTATTGATTCCATTGGGCCAGTTGGATCATCTTTTTGTAGAATGAAATAACAGTACTGGGAGCCAGAGCCACGATTTATTCTATAAAAATATTTATTCGTAAGTTTGTACTCATGGGATTTGTACGGTTTTCCAAAATCCCACGGGGAATCTTATTTATTTGATTTTGAATGGGAAACGTTTTGGTAAATTTGTGGGAGTTTTTTCGAAAATAGAGTTTTTCATTGTTCCCTGTATTTGATGCTACGAACTACAGTTATTAATTTGGTGTAGGATGTAGGAAATTCCTTTTTATCAGAAAGTTGGGGCTGCAGCTAATTTTTCCAACCACTGTACAGCACCGTATTTAGAAGTCGATTTTGGAGGGGGCAATGACGTCATGCACTTATATGCATTTGGCATATTCGCGCAAAGCACGAAAAATTTGGCTTATTTTGTTTAAAATGAGTCAAAAATAGCATAAAGCAAAATATTTTGGTATTTTGAGAAAAATTTTTCCCTTTTCTTGGATTTTGGGGGGCTGCTCCCTATGCCCCCCTCAATACAGTCTTGCCACTGTAGAAAATAAAAGTATATTAATTAAAATATAATTTGTATTTACAAAATCAACATAATAACCTAATGGGATGTTTTTATTACTGTGATGGGTGGCCTGCTGAATTTCTTTTGAGTGCTAGATTTGCCCCCTTAGCTGGGTTCACTAGTATAATATAACACTTAAAAGCCACAATAGATCAGTAGGTATCACTATCAGTTCCGATATGTTTATTACAAGCATACAGCAAAATGTGTACAAGATATATTGTGCAATACAAACTGCAAGTCATGATCGTTAATAAAAAAGGTATGATAACGACGTTCATGTTTGAATTATAAGTGTAAATACCTACACATAACATACATGTTTGTTTAGCGCCATTTTACAGAAGTTATAACTGTATACCGGTTTAACTTTGGGAAATTATATAATAATCCACAAGCCTTTTTTAAAATACCTATCAACGGCCAGAAAACGGCGGAACAGGTAGTCAGTGTTTCTCTTTTCTCGAAATCGAAAATTTACTATTTAGATTTGATACTAATAATAATTATATGCGAAGCAATTTGGTAAAGACAATATAAAAATAATATACAGGCATCCAATGTGACCAAGGTTGATTAAGTAAAAGTGTCCGGTGGAACTGACATTCAAAATAACTTTTACAGTCCTCCAAGAACAGAAAGTAATTTTAAAAAATAATATGCCTAAGCATACGATTTAATGCTTAATTTGTTTACTAAGGCCTATTTAAATAGATATTTTTAATACAAAATACGATATTGAGATGTAAGACACATGATGTGATATTAAATATTGTCGAAATAGGTCAGAAATCCAATATGGCGTCTACCTGTCAAAATACAACTGCAAATGAAGTGAATTTACAGGACTCTGAAGGTAAATGCATTTTAAATGTAAAGCCTGTTTGCTTATTCACAATTTATAAACCCATCCATGTAAAACAGAAATATAATGGCAGAGTTTATATTTTCTGTTTTTGACCCATTTCTCTCCTGTTAGGGGGTAACTAACTTAGTGACTAAAATATGCCAAGTTTGTCTCTTGTCTCTTATACAGTATGTATTGAAAGTGGGTATACATAGGAGTTTATGGGTATACACAGGAGTTTAGTATCTATAGCACTTTCATTGTTAGTATACAGTACACAAGCTCAATAATGCAATTTTTACCAGCCAGTTTTCTTTTTATTATTTCATTGTTCGTCTCGCTTTCCTTCTTTCTGCAATAAATAATGCGTTGCTTCAATCTGAAGAACTCAATATGGAACTGTCAATAAGTTGAGCGAATTGAAATCGTAAAGATGCGGACAACAATGTCGTTACGAAAGGTGGCTGAGGAATTCACTAACCTGGAACGACAGTTAGCATCAGAACAGTAGCAGTTACCACAGATCATAATGATCATGATCACTTCACCATGATCACTTGACCATGATCACTTGACCATGATCACTTCACCATGATCAAGTCTCAAGTTTCATCTAACCAATTCCTAACTTGTATGGCATAATGTGGGGGAGCACCGTCTTGCTGAAACCAAATGTCGCGAGGATCCACTCCCCTAGCATCCAATTCAGGAATCAAAAAATTTCTCTTCCTAATTTTGGCAAGTTTTTGACGGAACTAGTCCTATCAAACTGAGCTGTGCTAACTGTTACTGTTCTGATGCTGTCTTTCCAGGATATCTTCTATCAGCCACTTTTCGTAACGACATTGTTGTCCGCATCTTTACGATTTCAATTCGCTCAACTTATTGACAGTTCCATATTGAGTTCTTCAGATTGAAGCAACGCATTATTTATTGCAGAAAGAAGGAAAGCGAGACGAACAATGAAATAATAAAAAGAAAACTGGCTGGTAAAAATTGCATTATTGAGCTTGTGTACTGTATACTAACAATGAAAGTGCTATGGATACTAAAGTCCTGTGTATACCCATAAACTCCTATGTATACCCACTTTCAATACATACTGTAGTAGTAAACTTTGGTCTTCTTTTTATAGCGAAGCGACAATTATTGAAAATTCTTTGATAGTGTTCCAGGACCTTTTGCTGTCGAACAGCCTATCTTTGTGATTCTACGATGAATATAGCAGAGGAAATAACGATTTTCACTTATTTTTAGGTTTTTTACCAACTTCCCCATCATGAGAAAGATGTAACCGATTTAGTAGTGTCTATGGATTATATTAGCTTTTAATCTAACTACTGTACGAGTACGATGAACGGAAGCGAAGTTATACATTTAGCTATTTTAAAAATTTATCTTGGATTGCCAGATAGACTTAGAAACGGAAGTAGTATTCGCACACAGAGAAAGTTAACTCTCTGAATAATACATAACAATAATACATATTTATCTCTAGTTATATTATTAGGTCATAAAATATTAGATGAGAGTAAAATTCAACACCGTAAGCTGTATCATCCAACTTTGGTGGGGAAAAATTATTTCATACTAGACTAGTTAACCCCAGCATACATGACTCAATTCCAAAAGATAGACAATAATCATGTGTATTGGATATTGAATTTCGAAAGATTAATGTACGCATTAACGTTTTGGTTGAATTTCAAATTATGTTAATTAATACTAAACCTGAGTGTGGGTAATTGTTTTATGTAATATGCATGTTTGATCTCCCTACCAGACATAGATCACTACATACATAGGTAGGTAAATTTATTGCTTTATCTAAGACGATGGTTAGAATATAGAATAGTTAATGTCCATAAAATAACTAAGGAAAATTTGGGAATTATTTTTAGTGAAACAGACCCATCTACAGAAGCTAATGCAAGTTATTGCCGAAAACATCACATTTGATGAGCTGAAATTGATCATGGAAGAAATGTTTGACGATAACAAATTTATCATTGAGAACATTAAAAAGGAAACCCAGTTGCAAAACCAAATTAGTGAAATGCTTAAAAATTGGCGAAGATATGTAGCCCCTAAAAAAGGAAGAAAATTTTTAGATCTTATTTCGTACTTCAAAAAAATTCCTATACTCTATGGTTGGTTTTAAATATAATATATTGAACGGCAATGACAAGAAGAGTTTTAAATATAAATTTTTATTTTTTGCAGACGAGTTAAAACTTGAATCGTGCAAGATGATAAACTCAAAGTCAACACCCTTAAAGTAAATATCAATTACTTATGCATTTAAAAGATTACTTATTTACATAAACTGGACTTATTGTCCAGCACGAAAAAAAATCAACACTTTAATTTTATTTACTTCTAAAAGATCACTCTTTAAGTTAACCAATCTACTAAACAATAATAATCATAATAATATTATGATATTTATCTTATTAAACGTAAAATAAGGCGATTTTTAGCTTAATAATTATCTATTAACTGCATGCTTATCTATATTCTGTTATATCATGCCTTCAGTACTCTATTCTTTGTTTAATAAAGTGGTACATTTAATGCTTAAAAATAAAGAGAACCACAAAATTTCACAATATTTTAAATTAAAAGATTAGCACCTTTGTGTTTTTGCGATCAGGTACAAATCGAACCTACTTTTTATATCTCGGCATCGGCGGTCCTAAACCTACGCTGATGTTGCATAGGGCTCTAATAGCCCTATACAAATAAGAGGGATAAGGGTTCACAATAATAGACGTTTCCCACAATTCCAGGATAACACAGGCAGGTACTGTAGTCATTTCAATACCTATTCATGTTAATTTAGTGACCGGTCACCAATTGTGGGAAACATCTATTGTGTAAAATGTATGTATATATGATCAATTGTTGGTGGTTAAGGTTAACCATACAACGTTAGGTAAATGTCTTTTTTCTAAGACTGATTGGTAAAGATTTTGTAATCAGTTGTTGAAATAATGCAAAACCTTGATATAAATGTATTTTTCTCCAATGATTGTGATATCAACATTATTTTGTTTACAGAATTCAAAAAGGAGAGGAGCCGATACCAGATAATTTAAAAGGTTCCCGAGCTTATTACCATGAATTCATTTTCTACGTTTAGGTTCTTAATAATTTGTTTGTTAATGCATTACGTTATTAAATGCCATTTAAATTTCCGTAAAAATTTTGATTTTTTATCGCGGCTATTTTTACAGAAATAACTGAACTATCAAGCAGTATTAAGGAATATTATTTATAAAATATGATTGTATCATTTGCCCAGACTCAGGTAGTCAAATAGAAATGTCGCCGGTAAATGACGATTCAAATGCTGATAACAATTACGACACTTTCTCAGGAGGGCAGCAACAAGGTAATCAAAAATTATAGCGAATATTTCAATGCTGAAATTACTTTCAGGCAAATATGTTTTGGGACAAATTCAGCAAATTCTACATCTATATGCATCTTTTTCCTAATATGTTCGATAAATCAACATTGCTTTACTGCTAGTGTCTTTTAGTTTCATTCCTTATCGATTTAATTAGAGATAAAGTGGTTCAAGGTTAATGGGATAACTAACCTGTACAAAAAGTCAGTAATTTAATTGCCTAGTTTAAATCTATCTAGGCAAAAAATTCTATCTAAATTTGTTTTAGATGAATGGCTTAGTTTATTTGTATGGAATTTAAAATGTACATAATATTACACATGGAGTAAATAAAGAAATCCTAATTATTTTTACAGACGGAGAAAATCAATCTTTGTGTGGCCATCCTGACGTTGAACCGATTTACGAAGCGTCTTGTCTAAAATCATTGACTACTAGTAAGTTTTGATTTTACCTTGGGTAACCCTTTGATGCCTACAGATGTCAGTTGGCGATAAGAACCATTAGGGATGATCAATGCCCATTGGGGTCACCAATTCGATATTTTTATAGTTAGTGGTAAAAGATAACCAGCGTTTGGGACGAAATCCGTTCAGTAGGGGGCGGGGGAGGGGGGGGAAGGGGGCGCCCCCAAAATCTGAAAAAAAGAGATTTTTCCTAAAAGAAGCCAAAAATTGCAAAAATTTGTTTGTCTTTCGCGTTGTTCGCGAATATGTCACATTTTTGACATTATTTTATTATTATTAGTATTCAGATGGAATCAAAACTTGCCTCTCTGCAGTACAGGCAGGCAGGGGGGACTCCCTTGCCTGTTTCAGCGAAAGAGAGGCACATTTTCACTCCTTCTCACTTCCGCTACCCTTGTTCAGGACTCGCTGACCATAAGTGTACAGAAATCTACCACAGTACCATGAAAAAGCCAGGATTGAAATCTCTATTCATATTTTCAGAGCACAAGAAACGTTTTGCCATTGCAATTGTTCCGGCTGTATTGACAGTAATAACGATCTTCCTAGTTCTAATGCTACAAAAAAATGGATACAAAGAAATAAGACCTGAAAAGGACATAAATTCAAATAGTTCAAATACTACAAGTGGAGAAGAGGTAATTGATGAAAATACGGGCGCATCTTCATATGAAGCTTACTCTGAAGAAATTTTAAATGTTACAAATTCATACAACGAATACGCCACAAAAATACCAAATTCTAAATATGTGATAGTCTACAAGAAAAGCGGCGCAGCCTACTAAACCTAGTAAGCTAGAAAATGAACTTAAAGCCAACGCACTCGTTTTAACCTTTCAATAATTCTTCTAACTAAATCGTCCTATAAAATTTGAAAGCACTCAACGGCCAGAATGGTTATTACCCAACGAGGGGGATTTAGAAGCCAATCATAAATCAAAAATCCTAAATTCCCCAGAGTGCCCTTAGGGGGATTTTAATACGTAGAATTCAAATATGGAATCCGAAACACAGCACAACTTACTCCTGGGGGTCTAGAGGTAAACCATTTTGGGGGCCAAATTTGAATTGCGTGATCTAGATCCGCCACTTAGCCCTACGGGGTAATTAAATACGCAGAATTCAAATATGGAATCCAAAGCACAACATAACTTACTCCTGGGGGTCTAGTGGCCAACCATTTTGGGGGCCAAATTTGAACTGCGTGATCTAGATCTGCCACCTAGCCCTACAGGGTAATTAAATACGTAGAATTCAAATATAAATCCATAGCACAACATAACTTACTCCTGGGGGTCAAGAGGTCAACCAATTTGGGGGCCAAATTTGAATTGCTTGATTTAGATCCGCCAACTTAGCTCTACAAGGTATTTAAATACGTAGAATTCAAAAATGGAATCCGAAACACAGCACAACTTACTCCTGGGGGTCTAGTGGTCAACCATTTTGGGGGCCAAATTTGAACTGCGTGATCTAGATCTGCCACCTAGCCCTACTGGGTAATTAAATACGTAGAATTCAAATATAAATCCATAGCACATTATAACTTACTCCTGGAGGTCAAGACGTCAACCAATTTGGGGGCCAAATTTGAATTGCTTGATTTAGATCCGCCACTTAGCTCTACGCGGTATTTAAATACGTAGAATTCAAATATGGAATCCGAAACACAGCACAACTTACTCCTGGGGGTCTAGTGGTCAACCATTTTGGGGGCCAAATTTGAATTGCGTGATCTAGATCTGCCACCTAGCCCTACAGGGTAATTAAATACGTAGAATTTAAATATAGATTATATAGCACAACATAACTTACTCCTGGAGGTCAAGAGGTCAACCATTTTGGGGGGCCAAATTTGAATTGCGTGATTTAGATCCGCCACTTAGCTCCACGCGGTATTTTAATACGTAGAATTCAAATATGGAATCCGAAACACAGCACAACTTACTCCTGGGGGTCAAGAGGTAAACCATTTTGGGGGCCAAATTTGAATTGCGTGATCTAGATCTGCCAATTAGCCCTACGGGGTAATTAAATACGCAGAATTCAAATATGGAATCCAAAGCACAACATAACTTACTCCTGGGGGTCTAGTGGTCAACCATTTTGGGGGCCAAATTTGAACTGCGTGATCTAGATCTGCCACCAGCCCTACAGGGTAATTAAATACGTAGAATTCAAATATAAATCCATAGCACAACATAACTTACTCCTGGGGGTCAAGAGGTCAACCAATTTGGGGGCCAAATTTGAATTGCTTGATTTAGATCCGCCAACTTAGCTCTACAAGGTATTTAAATACGTAGAATTCAAAAATGGAATCCGAAACACAGCACAACTTACTCCTGGGGGTCTAGTGGTCAACCATTTTGGGGGCCAAATTTGAACTGCGTGATCTAGATCTGCCACCTAGCCCTACTGGGTAATTAAATACGTAGAATTCAAATATAAATCCATAGCACATTATAACTTACTCCTGGAGGTCAAGACGTCAACCAATTTGGGGGGCCAAATTTGAATTGCTTGATTTAGATCCGCCACTTAGCTCTACGCGGTATTTAAATACGTAGAATTCAAATATGGAATCCGAAACACAGCACAACTTACTCCTGGGGGTCTAGTGGTCAACCATTTTGGGGGCCAAATTTGAATTGCGTGATCTAGATCTGCCACCTAGCCCTACAGGGTAATTAAATACGTAGAATTTAAATATAGATTATATAGCACAACATAACTTACTCCTGGAGGTCAAGAGGTCAACCATTTTGGGGGGCCAAATTTGAATTGCGTGATTTAGATCCGCCACTTAGCTCCACGCGGTATTTTAATACGTAGAATTCAAATATGGAATCCGAAACACAGCACAACTTACTCCTGGGGGTCAAGAGGTAAACCATTTTGGGGGCCAAATTTGAATTGCGTGATCTAGATCTGCCAATTAGCCCTACGGGGTAATTAAATACGCAGAATTCAAATATGGAATCCAAAGCACAACATAACTTACTCCTGGGGGTCTAGTGGTCAACCATTTTGGGGGCCAAATTTGAACTGCGTGATCTAGATCTGCCACCAGCCCTACAGGGTAATTAAATACGTAGAATTCAAATATAAATCCATAGCACAACATAACTTACTCCTGGGGAACAAGAGGTCAACCAATTTGGGGGGCCAAATTTGAATTGCTTGATTTAGATCCGCCAACTTAGCTCTACGCGGTATTTAAATACGTAGAATTCAAATATGGAATCCGAAACACAGCACAACTTACTCCTGGGGGTCTAGTGGTCAACCATTTTGGGGCCAAATTTGAATTGCGTGATCTAGATCCGCCACTTAGCTCCACGCGGTATTTTAATACGTAGAATTCAAATATGGAATCCGAAACACAGCACAACTTTCTCCTGGGGGTCAAGAGGTAAACCATTTTGGGGGCCAAATTTGAATTGCGTGATCTAGATCTGCCAATTAGCCCTACGGGGTGTAATTAAATACGCAGAATTCAAATATGGAATCCAAAGCACAACATAACTTACTCCTGGGGGTCTAGTGGTCAACCATTTTGGGGGCCAAATTTGAACTGCGTGATCTAGATCTGCCACCAGCCCTACAGGGTAATTAAATACGTAGAATTCAAATATAAATCCATAGCACAACATAACTTACTCCTGGGGAACAAGAGGTCAACCAATTTGGGGGGCCAAATTTGAATTGCTTGATTTAGATCCGCCAACTTAGCTCTACGCGGTATTTAAATACGTAGAATTCAAATATGGAATCCGAAACACAGCACAACTTACTCCTGGGGGTCTAGTGGTCAACCATTTTGGGGGCCAAATTTGAATTGCGTGATCTAGATCTGCCACCTAGCCCTACAGGGTAATTAAATACGTAGAATTTAAATATAGATTATATAGCACAACATAACTTACTCCTGGAGGTCAAGAGGTCAACCAATTTGAGGGGCCAAATTTGAATTGCGTGATTTAGATCCGCCACTTAGCTCTACGCGGTATTTAAATACGTAGAATTCAAATATGGAATCCGAAACATACCACAAATTACTCCTGGAGGTCTAGAGGTAAACCATTTTGGGGCCAAATTTGAATTGCGTGATCTAGATCCGCCACTGAGCCTTATGTGGTACTTAAATACGTAGAATTCAAATATGAAATCCATAACACAGAATAGCTTACTCCTGGGGTCTAGTGGTCAACCATTTTGGGGGCCAAATTTGACTTGTGAAATCTAGATCCGTTTTTATGCCCTACGGTTTACTTAAATACGTAGAATTCAAATTTGGCCCCCAGAATGTTTGACCTCCACACCCCGCGGTAAGTAATGCAGTTAAATGGATTTCAAAATTGAATTTTGCGCACTCAACTAACGAATAGATCAAAGTGGGGGCACTAGATCACGAAATTCAAATTTGGCCCCCAATAAGATTGACCTCTTGACCACCAGGAATAAGTAATGCCGTGTTATCGCTTCCATATTTGAATTCCGCGTATTTATTTACCCCGTAGATCATACAAGCGGAACTAGATTTTGCAATTTAAATTTGTCTCCCAAAGGGGTTGATCTTTACACCCCCAGCAACAATTAATGCGATTAAATTGATTTTATATTTTTATTCTACGTATTCAATTACCTCGTTGGGCAAAGTGGCGGAAGTAGATCACGCAATTTAGATTTGGCCCCCAATAGGGTTGACCTTTGAATCCCCAGGAATAGTAATGACTTGCTATTTATTCCATATTTCAATCCTACGTACTTAATTACACTGTAGGCCCAAGTGGTGGAACTGGATTACGCAATTTAGATTTGACCCCCAAAAGGGTTGATCTTTAGACCCCCAGAAATTATTAATGCGACTATTGATTTAATATTTTTATTCGACGTATTCAATTACCCCGTCTGGCAAAGTGACGGAAGTAGATCACGCTGTTTAGATTTGGCCCCCAATAGGATTGACCTCTAGACCCCCAGGAGTAAGTAATGCTGTGTTATGGATTCCATATTTGAATTCTGCGTATTTAATTACCCCGTCGTGCTAAGCGGCGGATCAAGATCACGCAGTTCAAATTTGGCCCCCAAAGTGGTAGACCTCAAGATCCCTAGGAGTAAGTACTGCTGTGTTATGGATTCCATGTTTGAATCCTACGTATTTAATTACACTGTAGGGCAAAGTGGTGGAACTGGATTACGCAATTTAGATTTGACCCCCAAAAGGGTTGATCTTTAGACCCCCAGAAATTATTAATGCGACTAAATTGATTTAATATTTTTATTCTACGTATTCAATTACCCCGTCTGGCAAAGTGACGGAAGTAGATCACGCTATTTAGATTTGGCCCCCAATAGGATTGACCTCTAGACCCCAGGGTAAGTAATGCTGTGTTATGGATTCCATATTTGAATTCTGCGTATTTAATTACCCCGTCGTGCTAAGCGGCGGATCAAGATCACGCAGTTCAAATTTTGCCCCCAAAGTGGTTGACCTCAAGATCCCTAGGATTAAGTCTTGCTGTGTTATGGATTCCATGTTTGATTTCTGCGTATTTAATTACCCCGTAGGGCTAAGTAGCGGATCAAGGTCACGCTGCTCAAAATTGACCCCCTAATTAGTTGACCTCTAGACTCCCAGGAGTAAGTACTGCTGTGTTATGGATTCTGTATTTGAATACTACGTATTTTATTACCCTGTTGGTCAAAGTGGCGCATCTATATCACGCAGTTCAAATTTGGCCCCCAAAATGGTTGACCTCTAGCCCCCCAGGACTAAGTAATGCTGTGTTATGGATACCATATTGAATAGTGGCGGAATTTGACCGTTATTTGAAATAGATGTAAACTAAAACTGTCTTTTGACTTTACTTTTCATGAGATTTCGGAATAGTTTCTTTGACCATCGGGTGTTTACCAGCAATGCAATAACTGAAAGCATAAAAAAATTGTGTTGACTTTCAATATTTATTAAAATTCGTAGAATTTTTGTAAAAATATGAGACTGGTGCCATTTTTTAGACCGAAAATGGTTCTATTTTTTAATGGAATAAACCAGTTTTCATATTTTTCGCTCTGCGCCGGGTTTCTTGTAGACTATCACATATTATCTTGACCAGGAGTCATCGCAGTTGGTTGAAATTACAATTGACTCACCAGATAGCTTATCAATGTCGAATTGTAACCTTACGCATAAACTACATCTATATATTGAATCACATGACGCATTTACATTTCTCAGGAGCAATATAACCTGCCCGTATCTCTTTAGACGTGTAACATTTTTAGGCGTGTATGATTTAGACGTATTTTTAAACTTAACACAACAGTTAAGCAACGTCGAAAGTTTACAGCTAAGTGGAACAAAATTAATTACTAATCAAAATGCAACTATATTGGCAAACAATATAAATTTAGACTGTGTAAAATCTCTGTACATACATAATGTATCTGATTTAATAGAGGCATTACGATTTATAACATTACTTAATCTGTCTGCGTTAGATCTTGTAAATATTTCAACATCTTCCATAGAAAGGGAATTTGAAAATCAATTAGATATTTTTCTAGGAAAATTCTCGTTGATCAAAACTTTGATATTTGACAATGTCACTGTATGCCCATTATGTCAAAATTTTTATCGACCTCAAAACCCTCACTTTGTAGAAAATTTGTATTTAGATGTAACATCACCACAGTCTTCGAGAGCATTGTCGCTTTGGAAATATTTTGTTCACATTTCTGAAAAATATTTTCATAGATTTGAAAGCAATATACATGTAACGGAAGAAAATATTGCATTATTGTCGAAAAATGTAAATTTAAACATTTTCGAGGTACATCTAAAATTAGAGTTACCAAGATTATCTTTAAAATTCCTAAAAGATTTCGCAATTAAAGAATGGGTCATATATATAGTCATTGATACTCGACAACTGCCCAATATTGCTAACTACACAATAACCTTAGACGATTTAAATGAGGTATCAACTAATTTTACTGTACACTCAAATTTTTCAATTAAATTTTTGACTTCATGTAAAGGGGGGAATATGTATTATGATACAAATTATATTAAATGTACATTTAATAAATAATATAGTACTTGTTAAGTAAGAAAAATGTTGCACTATTTATTGTCATGCGTGTACATTTACAATGGAAACTAATTTTGGAATTTTAAAGTCATAATATTTTTTTTACATATTATATTAATTTAATATATTAATTTAATAAATTTTATTGTATATATTTATTCATTTATTTCCAGTAAAAAAGAAATAATAAATACAAAAATAACAGGTGAAAACCTGGATAAATACAGGGTGGTCCTAATTGGCAATAGGCAAGTGTTTGACCTCAAATAACTAACATTACAAACTTAAAAATCAATTTCAACGAGATATAGGTCATTTTAAAGACAAACGCGTTGTAATTGTAAGTGAACTGTTATAAGGAGATGCATGCCAAATAATAGTATCAATATCCAAAGTCAGGGATAATTGTTTTTGAAAATGTGCAATTTAAACGATTTTTACTCACTTTGAGCGTCAATAACTTATTAACGGGAATTTTAAACTAAACAAGATGCACATCATTCGAAAGAGGATGAACTACCCAGTGTTTGCTATAAATAGTACCCATATAGTAGGATCAGGAGTATTGTAGGAACAAAGCTTAAAGAGAGCACAAAGAATGCAATTTAATCGAATTCGTTATCCTTTAATTTCATTTAACTTCCAAATTGGCAAACTCTCATCAAATGAGTTAAAACAGATTGAAATTGATCAATCCAGACAAGCTAACATTGTCGATAGCTCCCAGTACCGTATTTAGAAGTCGATTTCGGAGGGGGCAATGATATCATAGGACAAAATATGTTAGACCGAGGCTAGCGTAATAGGAAGGCTCACTCATATGTCTCAAATAGAAGCGGACAAAATATAGTTACCGCCTTTACCGTGAGCGCTCATAGACTCCCCTTTCAAATGTGAAATAGTATTACTTTTATTAGATTTTCAGAGACAAACAAGTTGATTTTGCTGATTGTTTCAGTTTTTTGTTATAAAATTACAATTACATAAAGTTGGAAACCTAATAATATGGGTAGACAATGTGCTGTGCCTTTTTGTACATCAAGAATAAGATCAAATACCAATGACAAAACCAGTTTTCACGGGTTTCCGTCAGATCCGAATATTCGAGGACTGTGGTTAAAAAATATTTCTAGAGGAGAAACAGGAAATAAATCAAAACTTGGTCTCCTTCAGAGGATAGGTAAACAATTAATTGGTTATTTTTCATTTTTAAAATATCACAAAAATTAACACCGAATTAGTGATTTATATTACCTAATTATTTAACTTATCTTTTATAATTATTCACCACTCAATTAGGAAAACGATTTTTTACAGTCCACATCGTCAAAGTCAGAAGCTTAACAAAAATGTGAGAACGAGGCTGCTATTCCCGATAATGTCAAGCTATTTTTATTGGCCAACAAGAGAGAAGACATGCGAAGAAATAAATGGACATGTGTTTGTAGCAAGCATTGTTCGAAAAAAAAAAAAAAGGAAGGTCTAAAAATACGAAAGCTAAAAACCGGTGCTGTTCCTACAATAATTCCACAGTACCCCCAATATAAAAGACCAGGACCGCTAAAAAAAGACCAAGCCCTAAGAAAAGAAAAATCGTAGAGACAAGTCAACTTTATTCACGGCTGAATTTAGGCAGCGGTACGTTGTTGCCACGTCCCCGCTGTTGCCGCTGGGATACATGTGGGGTTAGCGGCAACAGCATAATAGCGGATACAGTGGCGACACAGCTAAAACCACTAGCGGCAACACTGACCAGCGGCAACAGAGACACATTGGCTGAATTTAGGCTTCAATTGCCCCGGTTGCCCCGAGTTAAGCCAGTTAACCTAACGTCATTTCCATTGCCTCCCTCACTATTTTTGCATCTTTTTTGACCTAACCTAATTAAAAATTAACATGCTACATTTTTGTTATGCATTAACAATAAAACAGTTTATTTTTTATTAGGTTGGGTCAAAAAAAGAGGCAAAAATAGTGACGGAGGCAACATATTATAGGTAAAGTGACTAAGCATGGGGCAACCGGGGCAATTGAGGCAACGAGATCACGCTGCCTAAATTCAGCCGACACATGATTCTGATATCTTCTGTTGCCGCTGTTAAGCATTGAGCTCAGAGCAGCAAGGCACCGGCCTGTATTAGGTTTAGTGGTTTTAGCTGCGTCGCCGCTAATGGATTTTGCGTGTCGCCGCTGGTAATTTTTTGTGTCGCCACTGTTGCCACCCCTAGCGGCAACAGCGGCAACAAAGTACCGCTGCCTAAATTCAGCCTTATTTAACTCTAGAACCACTCAATTAGGAAAACGATTTTTTACAGTCCACATCATCAAAGTCAGAAGCTCAACAAAAATGTGAGAACGAGGCTGCTATTCCCGATAATGTCAAGCTATTTTTATTGGCCAAGAAGAGAGAAGACATGCGAAGAAATAAATGGAGAATTAGTCAGAAAGAGTACTGTGATCGATTGAGGAAGTTAAATGCAAAATTAGAGGCCAAAGACAAGGAGTTAGAAATACTCAGAAAACATATGAAGAAATGACGAGATTTTAAGATTAGGGAGATAGAAAAGACTGCAGAAGAGAATTGTACACAATCAAAAATGTTATCTGAGCAAATAAATTCCTACGGAAGAAAACTAGGTTATTAAGTGGAAGACATCGAATATAAAATACTTTGAATTGTTTCGGATGATGCTACTACTAACGTAAATGCTATGAAATAGCTTTGTGGCGGAGTTTTGAAAAGCGAAATTCAAAACCCTTGCTCTATATCAGCGCAAAACATTTTGGTAGAAAACAGATCTTTAGAATACAATCATTTTATAGCTCTTCAAGACAGAGGTGGCTTGTGCTACCTCTCGCCTCGTTTCAGTGGTATAATAAAATGATCGTTGATACGCTTTCAGCGTTTGGACTTCAAGTACTAACCGTAGATAATGTGGATAAAAAAATCATTCGTTTTTTAGCAAATTATGTACTGGTAAGTCAAATTAGATGTTGATGCTCTGATGCTTCTCATTTATTACAAATAATAAATGTTATTCTTAAATATGTAGTTAAGATATATCTTGTAAACTACAGAACAAGTATGACGGATAAAATTGATAAAGTGAATTTTCATAACAAGTCTTTGCCCAAAAAAGTTAAAAAACTGTAATAAAGCTTAAAGGGTTATGAAAAGTAAGTAATTTTTGGGAGTCTATGTGCGCCCTCTAACAGTAACTCGCAAGGAACTTTTGCCGTCAAAATTTACATGTGTAAGATACAGAATGAGTGAGCCTTCCTATTACGCTAGCCTCGGTTAGACATATTCGCGCGACGCGCGAAAAATTTTGGCTTATTTTGTCTAAAATGAGTCAAAAATAACCTGGAAAATGAAAAAGGTATGAAATTAATTTATTATGGTACTTATCAATCGTATTATATGAATATCATCGTATACTAAATATTAGATGTACCTTGAAAACAGTTACATAATAAAGGCAGGATATCATCCTCTCTATATAGAATGTGTTTGATATAAATTGTAATTTAAAGTTATTTATAGTTCTACCAATTTTATCTGGCCTAACCCAATTTAAAGAGCAATGTAAACAATCTTTTAACCCCTTATGCACCAGAATTAAGAAGACACATGGCTTACGTGATCAAATTTTGTGAAGAAAAGTATATTTTTAACATTATCATCCCATAATTAAAGAAAGAAAAATGTGATACTTATTTCTGAGAGACAAAGAACATTCTGCAGAAAGTTGTTCCATAATTTAAGATTGTATTTATTTTAAAATTTGCTACTAACTTACTTGAATAATATAATTTTATCCATGTTAACCTATAATATATTATGTGATTTTAAAACACACCGAAATTAGATAAGCCCTTCGTCGTACATTTCTTGAGCAAAGTCGGCAAACCTTTTCGCATATCTTTTATTTGTACTCATTCCTTTGCCAACACTGACAAAAATTTCTTCTTGGTTCATTCCTTCTAAAGAATCCAGCTGAACAGCATCCTTCCGTTCTTTCATAAAGATGGGCAAAGAAATAATAGCCATAATTGCTCCAAATGCTTTCTTCCGGTTGAACCTTCGCTTCAGTTCAGCTAAAGTAAATCCTGGAAGAGTCTCCGTCTTCAACATTTTACAGAAATGGCTGAATTTTTCGTAGTAGATAGTTAGAATATCGTCCAATTGTTTCTTCCGGAATTCTCCACTAGTACTCGAATAGATGATATACGCCAAATCATTCGTTAGACAAGTTTCCCTACAAATCTGCAAATCTACAAGGATGACCTGCTCCGGTTTGTTCGTTTCAGAGTTGTATCGGAAAAGCATGTTATTCAAATGGCTGTCTCCATGAGCCACTACTTTCCAAGGAATTTCGTCTGCTCCAAAAAATTCAAAATGGTTAAACTTATTCACAGACAAATTAAAAGGGAACTTCCTTCTATATTATTGTAATCCAATCAAGGTAAGCCTTGATCGATTCCTAACTTTTTAAATTAATCATGCTTATTTCGAACCTGAATAATAATCAACTTAAATACCCTCTGAATTTACCTGAAAATTTCGACCTATATTGTTGGCCAAGTCCTCACACTCTATTGTAATCGTAGTACAAACAATAGCGACTATTGATGTTTTTATGGTGCAATATTCCTAAGTTATTACGTACTTAGCGTTTAAGTGTAGGGAGAAAAGGTTGAAGTAAGACAGTGGTCGCTCATTTTAAAAATCGAAATACAGAGGGCATACCAGGACCCACTTTCGAGGGACCTAACCTAACATAATTTAAAAATTAACATTAATAGGTATTTGTGCAACTTTTGCCTTACTTCAACCAAAAACCTTAAAATCGCAAGATTCAAAATAATGTAAGACACTAATCGGACACTAAAATCAAAATACATTTAGCTTCTGATTTTCTACATTGAATTATAAAATGCGCAAAATTTTACTACGTGGCCTCTAGCAAAGGATTATAAAATTTACGGTTAATATTTGATTTTGAGGTAATTTACACTAAAATGCAAGATGCGTAGTAGTCTCTGCTTTTTCATAACATCATTATGTCCAATCAAAAATTAACATTAAAGGAGGTGGTTTGGCTTGTGTATTTTGTGTGAAGTACCTGATTTAGATTCTGGAGTTGGTTTTACTCGGAAGTACTTATCCAGATCAGCATCTGTTTCTTCTCCATAATTATAAACAATATTGATGATATTACCGCTGCCTTCCTTAAATTTTTCTAGTGCACCGATTAAGTGGGAATCTTCTCCATGTAAAGCCTTAACAGCCGCGATTCCTTCATTCATGCTGGAACCAATCATTTGTTCAAACATCTGTCTGTCTTTCTCAGAAGACAAGTCGAAACTCAGTGTTGGAAATTTAGTTAGAATGCTATCTAGATTCCTATGCTTTTTGTAGGCCCAACTCAAAGCGTGAAGTTTAGCTTGCGCTTCTACGACAAGAGCCAAGTGATCAAAATCCAGACCCACAAAACGATCTGCCATTTTGTATCCCCACGTCTTTCGGAGATCAACCATCATTATGTAGTTGTCAAAGGGTCGGAAAACTTTTACTGCAGTATTGTTGTTTTCCTCTATTGTAAAATAGTATCACAGTTATTCAATTATTGATCTTTTTTAACTAATTCATGAAGAAATTAAAAGCAAACTTACGTTTTGTACTTTCTTCAAAATTGACTGCATTTCCAGCGGCAAATGGTGGAAATTCTGGTTTCACAATTTCCTCCAGGTCTAAATCCTCTTGGAATTTAGTTAATTCCGGAATAAACGATTTATAAAACTGAAGTTCTTTCCAAAAGATATTTTGTTCATTAAGGAATTCTTGTCTTCCTTCACTATTCGGATAACATTTCGAAAGTAAATACAATGGTTCAATTTTCCCATCTTCAGATTTAATATTCACATCCAAAGTGTAGAGAATGCTCATGAAATTGTCTCCTGTGTCAGATACAGGCTTAATAGTGAAGGAATCCACTTTTTTTCCAAGTGCATTTTCTAGGAATTCTTTTGTAATAATTTCAGATTCAGGCATTTTTAAATTTTGATTGTGATTTAGACCGGCGTGAATCTGCTATATGAAAATGATAATGGCTTAAATTGGTTTACACGTGTTATGGCAGCCTTGGAGTGTTTACTCAAGAGAGTCCAACTAGGAAATACCTTTACTGAGTTTATAATCTTGTCTATTTATTGTGTTCACAACCAGAGATAAAATAACACGTAGGTGCATTGTGTCAATTTGTGTCTAATGTGCTCTTGATTGCCGATTCATGTGACTTAAACTAAGCCTAAATACATAATAGATATACTTTCATGTAATTTGAATGCCATGATAAGTAAAATCATTGTGATAATGACGGATAATTAAATTTATAATGAAAGACATTGTTATATCTGTACCTATTTACTTTACATACATTATTATCATGCATTAGTACATAGTGGAGCAAACTGTATTACTGATAAAAAATATTGGTGATAGTGATTATTATAAGTGAGGCTTAATTTATCCTGCTAACGTCACAAACTCGTTATATTATGATAGTAGGACAAATAATATTCATTCTCTAAGCTATGAAAGAAGTTTTAAGTGTACGGTCAGTAATGAAGCAGCACAATAATATTATAACTACACGAACAACTTCTGATGCGGTTTAATAACAAGTACATACAATGAGAATTAAAACCCATGCAATTTTTTTAATTTTTATACTTTAAAACGCAAATGAAAAATATTACTCTTGACAGGATCAATATTTCATCATCTTATATTTCAGCTTTTAGAAAATAACAATCAACCAAACCTGTATCAGATACTGGTCTAGTAATTATAATCATTGTTTTCTTCTAGAGTCTGGTCTAAGAAGTCCTTTGAAATTATAGCTTGTAATTTATTATGTAGCAGTTAGGCACTTGTCTAATTGCAGAAAGGATTACTACTGGTTAATGATCTTTGTACGTTTCTGCGAATCTATGACTCAAACGCAATTAGTAAAATTTGGGGGTTTCCATGTTTTAAATGATAATCATTCTATTAAAATGCATTGTTACACATTTGTATAATTTAAATCCATATATAATCCGCTTTCAAATAATTTCTTCATCTCAAAGTGTATAGGGTCTGACCTACACAGTTCTCTTCGTCATCAGAATAAACTATAACACCAAAAAATCTTAGTATATATATTGTATTTGTTGTAAATGAAAAATATTTATTATTAAATGATATTTTGTTACATGACTTAAATTTTTAATTGGTAGAAATAAATAGATCCTCCACACAAGACATATCATTCCTCACCTTTATTCATGAGACAAGGTAAGAATATTTTGTGTGTAAATGTATTCTACTAATGTGGAAAGTATTTGCGATAGCATCTAAAGTGCAAAAAGAGAAAGCATATTAAAGCAATTAAATGAGTGAAAAGTCTTGAATTAAAATGTAACAGGTATTGATATTTCAAAATGTTACAATTGGATACATAATTATGGGTACCTATTTATTTAATTTATAAATCGCGATTGATCATCAGTTAATTAATGTTCATTAAAATGAAAGATGTGAAGCAGCTTTAAAGCTTTGAATTGGCATAATTCCTGATTTTTATCAGCTCATGTGATTACTGATGACCTCGGCCAATGTCAACGTCACTGCTTGATTGTCTGTGTTGTAATATTATTTTTACAGCAGATATATAAAACCTAGATAATATGATAATTGTATACATGAACATAATATTATTATTACGCACGGATAAAAGGTGTAAAAACTTCTCTGATGGAGTTAGCCTTGAATGCAATTCCCCATAATTAATGTCCAGTTTGCTGCACCTTGTGCATGGTCATATTTTTGGAGGATACAATTTTTACGATGCAACTAGTAGCACTGAGTACTGTTAATTAATTTCAACAAAAAGGGTTATCTAACTGACACAAAGGAATCCAGGGAGATATAAAAAGTAGCCCAGTTCTGAGATAAAAAGCTAAATATTATGTTTGTCAATATAGCAGACTCACATTGGATTAAAACTTTAAAAATGCTGATTAATATTATGAATAAAAAAATATGAAAGTGTCTCCTTTGTTTCCTTTCTAATCATGCGTTTCTATTCAATTCATCAATAATTATATTCCACCTTCTGGCGGGCCGTTAACGACACGACAAAGTATGCAAAAATGACGAAACAACTCATTTCGGTGTTTAAGAGGAACTAAACATTAGCTTTTTAGGGAACTTGCACATAGTACGTGTGCAGTTGACGGGAGAACTAAATACTAGTGTTTGGAGAATTTTACAACTTTCGTGGACAAACGGCAAGTATGCAGCGTCACCTCGTGTTCCGGTCTGAAAGGTGATACTTCTTAATCGCAAACCGAAAATTACAATTACACTACTGACCACAGAGCAAAACCACTTTTCAAGCTGCCGAGTCGAGACTGCTGAAAATTGAAGTGGGCATATTATGAACAGTCTCATTTCGGCTGTTTAGAGAAAAGTCATTCTCTTTCACATTTTCTTTTAAGGAACGGGCACATATTGCGTGTGCAGTTGATGGGAGAGCTAAGTGGTATTTGGAGAATTTTTCTATTTTTGTGGACAGACAGCAAAGTATGAAGCATCGCCTCGTGTTCCGGCCTGAAAGGTGCTATTGTAAATGACAAAACCAAAAACGAATATTGCAATTCCACCACTGATCAAAGAGCGAAGCCACTTACAAGCTGCCGAGTCTAGACTGCTGAAAATTTAAATAAGGAAGATAAAGAGGAAATGGTGATTCGATTTTTGCCTTTAGGGAACGTGCACATAGTACGCGTGCAGTTTATTGGAGAAATAAATAGTATTAGGAGACTTTTTTGATTTTTGAGGACAGATGGCAAAGCATGTATCATCATCTCGTGTTTCGGTCTGAAAGGCGCTAATTTCAAATCGCAAAACCAAAAACGAAAATTGCAATTCCACCACTGAACACAGAACGAAGCCACTTTACAGGCTGCCGAGTCTAGACTGCTGAAAATTGAAATAAGGGAGATATATAGGAAATGGTGATCCGCTTTTTGCCTTTAGGGAACGTGCACATAGTACACGTGCAGTTTGTTGAAGAAATAAATAGTATTAGGAGAATTTTTCGATTTTTGTGGACAGATGACAAAGCATGTATCATCATCTCGTGTTTCGGTCTGAAATGCGCTAATTTTAAATCGCAAATAAAAAATGAAAATTACATCCCTGATCACAGAGCAAAACCACTTTACAAGCTGTCGAGTCGACACAGCTGAAAAATGAAATAAGGGTGGTTTAGAGGAAGTAGTGATCCGCTTTTTTTTGCTTTTAGTGTACATAGTACGTGTGCAGGTAAGTGCCAAAAGTAATACAGTCAACACTTAATACATTGGTAGATAGTGCTTTTAGCGTTAAAAACGGGGAGAGGCCTCTTAAATCCAGAATTTTACGTTGCGGAATGTTTGAACGTTCCCTAGGATGTACCTACCAGAGATATTTGCATAGATAAATAGGTATACAGATATATTAGGCAGTTAATTTTTTCCCTTAGTGTAAGTCTTACGTCAAACTCCTCCCCTTTCCGAGAGAATCCTACTCAACGCCAAAAATATACGGGCATACGTAGTGCCCTACAGGATGTAGTTACCCAGGCGACTAGTATGATTCATGTTTATTCCACAAAGTTAATTTTGGTAAATGCGGCACCTAGCAACCAATTACTTACGAAAATCACTAACTATTCTACGTAACCGTAGTGTAAGTTAGCTTCGCAAAGTATAAGCCGCATAAAGACTTACGCTACCCGAAGCTCAGAGTTACACTAAGGAATAAAGCTAACTGCCTATTGATTGATTTATCTCAGTCTGTGTTTTATATATGGAGTTAATAATTATAAAGAGACATAAAGACCAAAATAACGGACCAGCAGATTTATGTCATTTACTCATAACAAATCAAGTTAATATCAAATATAATATTTGCGTACTTAAATTAAAAAGTCTATACTAGATGACCCCTTCGTCGTACATTTCTTGAGCGAATTCGGTGAACCTTTTGGCAAATGCTTTATTTGTACTCATCCCTTTGCCAACATTGACAAAAATTTCTTCTTGGCTCATTCCTTCCAAAGAATCCAACTGAACTGCATTTTCTCGCTCTTTCATAAAGATGGGCATTGTAATAACAGCCATAATTACTCCAAATACTTTCTTCCGGTTAAATCTTCGCCTCAATTCTAGTAAAGTAAATCCTGAAGGAGTCTCCGTCTTTAACAGTTTGCAGAAATGAGTAAATTTTTCGTAGTAAATATTCAGAATATCGTCCATATGTTTCTTCCTGAATTCCGTCGTCGTACTCGTGTAAAAAATATCAATTAAATCAGTAGTTGGACAAGTCTCCCTACAGAGTTGTAAATCGACCAGGATGACCTGCTCCGGTTTGTTCGTTTCAGAGTTGTATCGGAAAAGCATATTATTCAAATGACTATCTCCATGAACTACAACCTTCCAGGGAATTTCATCTGCTAATATAATGGAAAATGTATTAAGAAGGTGTGGAAATTTGGGGAGTGGAGGCACCCAAAAGAAAAAATATCACAATTTTCACAATGCTCAATGCCCCCCCCCCTCTCTGCCTGTTTAAACTACCTTTAAAAACATTTTAGGAAGTAAATGTTTTAAAAACCCGTAAATCAATTTTCTAAGTATCTCAGATCTCTTTTCTTCATTGAGCAAACCCGTGAACGAAAAATGAAATTATGTATTTACCTACTGAAAATCAAAATTTCAAATAGCATTTTTTTAAATCCATCTTTTTATGTTAATCTTAAATTTTTTTGGAATTCGAAAATGAAAACTACTGTTGTATATTCCCCCAATTTCCTGGAATCATATTTGCTGGAATTTTCTACACCCCTTGAATATTATTAATTGAATAGAATCTATTTACTGATTGAGTTAATGTTTAGAATTAGTAGGCACCTGATATACATATATTTTCAAAATATTTTAATGGGAATATATGCATTGGATTTGATGAAGTGATTTGAAATCACTTTTATCTTATACCTGATTTAGAGATGGGAGCTGGTTTAACCCGAAAGTACTTTTGCAGGTCAGCATCAGTTTCTTCTCCAAAATGAAAAACAATATTGATGACATTATCACTGACTCGTTTATTGTTTTCTAGCGCAGTGATTAAATGAGAATCTTCTCCACGTAAAATCTTGATCGCTTCGATTCCTTCATTCAAACTGGAGATGATCATTTGTTGAAACAACTGTCTGTCTTTCTGTGAAGACAAGTCGAAACTAAGTGTTGGAAATTTGGTTAGAATGCTATCTAGGTTCGTAATATTTTTGTATGCCCAACCCAAAGCGTGAAGTTTAGCTTGAGCTTCTACGACAAGGGCCATGTGATCAAAATCCAGACCAACAAAACGATCTGCCATTTTGTATCCCCACGTCTTTCGGAGATCAACCATCATTATGTAGTTGTCAAAGGGTCGGAAAACTTTTACTGCAGTATTGTTGTTATCCTCTGTTGTAAAAAATAGTATATTCAATTATTGATCTTTTTAGCTACTTCGTAAAGAAATTAAAACTTACGTTCTGTACTGATTTCTTCAAAATTGACTGCATTTCCAGCGGCAAAAGGTGGAAAATCTAGTTTCACTATTTCCTCCAGGTTTAAATCCTCTTGGAATTTAATCAATTCAGGAATAAACGCTTTATAGAACTGAAGCTCTTTCCAAAAGATATTTCGTTCATTCAGGAATTCTTGTCTTCCTTCGTTATTTGGATAACATTTCGAAAGTAAATATAATGGTTCGATTCTTCCATCTTCCGATTTAATATTCACATCCAAAGTGTAGAGAATGCTCATGAAATTGTCTCCCGTGTCAGATACAGGCTTAATGGTGAAAGAATCCACTTTTTTTCCAAGTACATCTTGTAAGAATACCTTTGTGATAATTTCGGATTCAGACATTTTAAAATTCTAATGTTACAGGAGGATTGGTGGGTCGATCTGATTTTATGTGGTTCATTAATGACTAAATGTGTGCACGTGTTTTGACTACTTTGATTGAAACTATATTAATTAACGATAAAAAGGACACGACGTGAAAATAGATTACACTTCACTGAATTTATATTATTTTCTATTTATTGTGTTCTATCAAGCAGCGGATTCATGCGACTTGGACTTTAAAGTTTTTGGACATGAATTCTATCTCAATACTTATTGTATGCAATGATTGCTGCCCAAGTAAATACAATCTAATCATTGTTGTTTCTATAACATACGTGTAAACGTTTTTCTTGAATCTATCTGTTATGCTAGACAATTTATTCTGTGTATAATCTACATCTGGCTCTGGACTAAATGGGTAGGGGGTAACTGCATCAAAATATTCTCACTTAAGTGTAGATTAATCTATACATTTATGATTTTCCGGCCACCATAATAAAATCATGAACATTGTCACCGTGCTACTTTTTATGATAAATATATTACATATTATTACCTGTGCTAATACCAATTACACAGTTCATCAATCTCACTTAGTCCCTCAGCTTTCGTGAGATTGATGAACTGTGGGTGGCTATACTATTTTTATGTGATAATTCATCTGTGATTGGACGATATGACCACATCTGTACTAAATTCATTAAGTGCTAATTTAATGAGTGTTTTTATAGAACTTTTCTGTTACGAACTTTCTCTAACTTGTATTATTTACTAGAAATCCTTTGCCCTATGTCAACTCAGAAATGGAAAAGATTGCATTACAAAGTGTACCTTGTGTTTGGATAATGTGAATGGAGGAGTAAGCTGTGGATTTTACAACTATATCTCTCACCACAGCTGCGCACCAGATTTTGTCAAAACTTTCTCTAACTATTTGTGGGTATGTGATGAATGCAAATCGGCTAAATGTTTCAATATCTTCTCTTTTTCATTGATGAATAGTTAAATATAATAAAGATAATATTGTTATTCCTATCAATAAGATTAATGTAAAGTGTGTCCGTTAACATTTCAGAGCCTGAATTTGGCTCAGTGGCGTTGGAATGTTACAAATAATTCCAGGCTCTCAACACACACAAGTCACACAATACAATAATAATATCTCAGCTCATTCCACTTTTTGCTGCTCTTCTCTCTCGAAGCAGCAAAGGAGTGGCATCAAACGGATTTTGAGCGAACAACAATTTTTAACCTGGCAGAGCCAGATTTAAATCAAGCGTAGTTTGGCTTGATCTATCTCTGTCTCTGCTCCAGTCTGTTGTCGCATGCTGATTGACTGAAATTTTTTGGTATCTTCTCCTATCTGCTGTCAACTATTCTCTGTTGACCAAGTGCTGCCGTTGGACCATTTTCCGGATTTCAAATTAAAAAACGTCATAACTAAGGTGATTTTCATCCCAGTTGTCATTGGTAATTCCGATTCAAACAATAACAAATGACACATTCCGTTTATTGTACTCGGGCAAGAAAACCGAGTACAATAAACGGAATGTGTCATTTGTAATTGTTTGAATTGGTTGTTAAAATTATTATTCATTTTAAATGCATTGAGCATTTTGTGTCTAATCTTCATGTATTGTATTATGTAGTACTGTTATAGTCCTAGCAAAGAGTGGTATTGCCAATGTGGAGTTGCTCTTGGATATGCATTCTGATTGGGCGTAATTTTTTTGAAATCCAGTCTGCTGATTGACTATTGCTACATCGAATATTTTATAGATTCCCCAGATGGGGGAACTTTAGCAACACTTTGCAATTTACTACAAAATACAATACACGATATCAATATTATACACATGATGTACACAAAGATTATAACTTTGCAAGGTACAACAACGGAGTCATTTGTGAATGTTTGAATCGGTTTTAAAATTATTATTCATAGTAGAATGAATATGATTCCGTTGTTGTACCTTGCAACATTCATTTTTTGTGTGCATTCTGTGTATTATATTAATGTATTGTATTTTGTACTACTGTTAGTCCCAGTTGGAATGGTATTGCCCATTGCGGATTTGCACTTGGATATGCATTCTGATTGGGCGTAATTTTTTGAAATCCAGTCTGCTGATTAACTATTGCTACATCGAATATTTTATAGATTCCCCAGATGGGGGAATTTTAGCAACACTTTGCAATTTACTACAAAATACAATACACTATATGAATATTATTATACACAGGATGCAGACAAAGAATATAGCTTGGCAAGGTACAACAACGGAGTCATTTGTGAATGTTTGAATCGGTTTAAAAATTAATAAAAATAGAATGAATATGATTCCGTTGTTGTACCTTGCAACATTAATTTTTTGTGTGCATTCTGTGTATTATATTCATGTATTGTATTTTGTAGTACTTCGAATATTTTATAGATTCCCCAGATGGGGGAATTTTAGCAACACTTTGCAATTTACTGCAAAATACAATACACTATATGAATATTATATTATACACAGGATGCACACAAAGATTATAGCTTTGCAAGGTACAATTACGGAATCGTTCCTATGAGGGAAAAGGCCCCAGGCTAATTGAATTAGTAACCAATAGTAAACGATTTTAATTTCATTTTGATTTTGATAGCCAATGATTTTTGACAGATAATGAGTTCGAAAAGGAAATTCAAAAGTGATAAATCAATGAATGGAAGTAGTTCATCGTGTAGCAGTCAAAGCCAAGCGTCCACCCAATGCAGTCCATGTTTAAATTCACCTCAAACCGATATGGGGAAACTGCCTGTTTCAAAATTCAAAAGGTTTTGCCCAAAATGTCGGCTCTGCATTCAAGACTACTACACCGTAGGTAAATGCAGTTTATGATTTGGATATATTTAAATCGTTTAAATTTGAATTAAGCATTAAGACTTCAGGAAACTGAAATGTATTTTTATAATTTCAGAGAAGTGTGCAAGATGTAACTATGTGATTGAACACGAAATGCCGGAATTGGTTGGAAAAGATGATGAAGAATGGTCATGGTGTGAAGGGTGTCATGTCGCCCCTGTAAAAACTAATTTTATGTGTTGCATGATCTGCAATACACCCACCGACGCTGGATTGACACTTCTTGCAGCTCATGCTGAGCATAAAAAGCAGGTAGATGACTTGCGTGAAAAGTTGAAAAAGGAAGATGAAAAGCTTCGAGAATCTTTACTTATGTCGAAAAAAAAGGTGGTCCCTGTTACTTTGGAAGATGCAATGGAGTGATTTCATTTCCAATTAGTTTTGAAATTTTGAATAAAATTTTTTTTGAGTATTCAAGCGCCCTGTTATTAACCCCGTCCGTAGGACGGGTAACCTTACTCGTACCTATATAATATGCGTAGTCTTATTTTGGTGGTATGGTGAAACAATTTACACGTAACGTAAAAATGCACTCTAGGTTTCAGATTAAGCAACATAGTAAATAATGTTCTTTAAACTAACAACTGTTAATTTTATTTGAAGGTAAAAGTTCTGATGATTTTATTTATATTTCTTTTTTATGGAGCAGACCCTGATTTTATTTTTGAGGGAAAATAGTTTTGAAGTTAAAATTTTTTATGAAAATAATGATAAAAAAGACATTTAGCTCTCAAAAAATAACCCTGCAGGTTTATTTTACTCAAAAATATTGCAAATATAGTTTTTCTGCAATATAATTTCAACTTATGCCATGTAAAAAAGGTCTAAATTAGATGATCCCTTCGTCGTACATTTCTTGAGCGAATTCGGTGAACCTTATGGCAAATGCTTTATTTGTACTCATACCTTTTCCAACACTGACAAAAATTTCTTCTTGGTTCATTCCCTCCAAGGAATCTAGCTGAATAGCATCTTCTCGCTCCTTCATAAAGATGGGCATTATAACCACAGCCATAAGTGCTCCAAATATTTTCTTTCTGTTAAACCTTCGCTTCAGTTCCGGTAGAGTAAATCCCGGAGGAGTCTCCGTCTTCAACAATTTACAGAAATGGCTAAATTTTTCGAAGTAGTGATACAGAATGTCATCCGTATGTTTCTTCCGAAATTCCGTGGTTGTACTTGCGTAGAAAATATTTGCTAAATCATTGGTTAGACAAGTTTCCCTACAGATCTGCAAATCTACAAGGATGACCTGCTCCGGTTTGTTTGTTTCAGAGTTGTAACGGAAAAGCATGTTATTCATATGGCTATCTCCATGAGCCACTACTTTCCAAGGAATTTCATCCGCTCCTATAAGGTAGAAATTTAAAAAAAATATTATAAATACCTTGGTACAATAATAAAGAACATTTACAATTTTATACAAAGCAATTACCTAATTTAGAGGCTGGATTTGGCTTTATCCTGAAGTATTTTTCCAGGTCGACATCCGTTTCTTCCCCGTAATGAAAAACAATATTGGCAACATTATCACTAAACTGTTTGATTTTTTCCAGGGCTCCGATTAGTGGGGAATCTTCTCCACGCAAAGTCTTTAGGGCTCCGATGCCTTCATTCAGGTTGGAGATGATCATTTGTTGAAACAACTGTCGGTCTTTTTCGGACGAGAAGTCGTATGTCAATGTTGGGAATTTGGTCAAAATACTGTCAAGCTTTTTATACTTTTTGTAGGCTAAACTCAGAGCGTGAAGTTTTGCTTGTGCTTCTACCGCAAGGGACATATGGTCAAAATCCAGACATGCAAAACGATCTGCCATTTTGTATCCCCACGTTTTACGGAGGTCCACCATCATTATGTAATTGTCAAAGGGTCGGAAAACTTTTGTTTCAGAATTGTTGTTTTCCTCTGTTAGTAGTAAATTAGTGGTTTAATCTCAGCTAATTAAGAAATTAAATTGTATACTGAAGAAAACCTATTATAATACGTACATCCCATTTTGCTCCATTTTTAAAGGTGTCATTTGATGTGTAAATTAAAAGTAGAAATAGCATTTTATTTTATAGGCATAGAGCGATTAAAGTTTTCTCTGGATTGTGCACCGAATTAATTGCTTCATACCTTTCAAATTTTATTATTGCTGCCCATAAAACACAATAATATACAATGAAGTACACGTGTACGAAATAATTATTGATTTCAAAGAAAAATGAAAATTACTTAATCATTCCATTTAATATATTTATTAAGGGATTTAAACTACTTAAATTATTATACACCTACAGCTTCCATGTAAGAGTTGCTACAATAATATTATTAGTATTACATTTTGTATTTATTTGAACAAAATTAACTTTCAGCGCCAAATTGGTGATCCTCTTTTCTATTTGGTATCATCATGGCTTACCATTTTACGAAACGATTACCAAAATTAATAGATTTAACTTCAAAATAAGAAATTGAAGAAAAAACTTACCATTTGCATTATTTTGATCAAAATTGACTGCATCTCCGCCGGCAAAAGGTGGAAAATCTGGTTTCACAGCTTCATCCAGGTCTAAATCCTCTTGGAATTTAATCAATTCAGGAATAAACGATTTATAAAACTGAAGCTCTTTCCAAAAGATATTTTGGTCCTTCAGGAATTCTTGTCTTCCTTCGTTGTTTGGATAACATTTCGAAAGTAAATACAATGGTTCAATTTTCCCATCTTCAGATTTAATATTCACATCCAAAGTGTAGAGAATGCTCATGAAATTGTCTCCCGTGTCAGATACAGGCTTGATGATGAAAGAATCCACTTTTTTTCCAAGTGCATTTTCTAGGAATTCCTTTGTGATAATTTCAAGTTCGGACATTTTAAAATAAATGGTTAATTTTTTTAATGGTTCTGGTCTGGAAATGATAATGGCTTAAATTGATGTACAGGTGTTGTGCTTGCCTAAAGGTGCTAACTCAAGAGGACTCAACAAGGAAATAAACCGAGTTTATAATCTTGTGTATTTATTGTGTTGAAGTAATGATAAGTACAATAATAAAAGAGCTTCACTGTGCTTGCAATGTGCTCGTGATTGATTACCGACTTATGTGACGTAACTACTATAAGCTTAAAGTACATAATAAATACTTTTATGTAATTTGAAAACCATGATAAGTAAAATCGTTGTGATAATGACGGACAATTAAATTTATTATAATGAAAAACATATCTATACCTATATACTTTACATAATATTATTAAAATGCATTTCGTCATAAAGAAGCAACATTTAAACGTTAAAGTATGTACACATAGTTGAGATCTGACCTTCACAACTGGTACCCATATTAAACATATTTAGGACCTGCAAAATATTTCTAGGAGGAGGCACAAAGGAAAAACATTGGATCTTTTGTGTATTTTTGGATTTAAAACAAATTGATCTTTCTCAATACTGAATTGGGAGGCCCACAAAGTGGGTTAACCTTTTTGCGTTATTGTTACTCTCGCTTTTGTTTGAGTTAGCAAACCCTGTAAGAGTCCTCGTTTTCAACAGTTTATAGAAATTAAATGTTCGTTTAAATTAGTTTAAGTTTAAATTGGCTGCATTTCCGCAGACAAAATGTAGAAATGTGATAATTTCAGATTTAGTCATTTTAAAATTTTGATTGTGGTTTAGACTAATGTGGGTTTGCGTCTTGTATGGAAATAATAATGGCTTAAATTGGTGTACACGTGTTATGCTAGGCTCAAGATGCTTAGGACTCAACAAGAAAATAAACCATACCGAGTTTATAATTATATGTCTATTTATTTTTTTCAAGTAGTGATAAGTATAACAAATATTGCATTGTGAATGTATACTAATGTACTCGTGATTGATTGCCGACTTATATAATGTGACTGTAATTCTAAGCTTAAATGAAGAATAACTATATTGTCATGTGATTTGAAAGTCATGATAAGTAAAATCATTGTCATAATGACGAACAATTATACTTTACACACATATTATTAACATGCATTGGGACATTTAGAGGCAACATCCATTTGCTAAACATTAGTATGTCCACATGGTTGATGTTGGGAGTAAAAAACTGCACTGATAGAGCTAACCTTTAAAACTTTTACCCATACTAGAAGTAAATATATACCTTAACTACATAATGTGCATCATCATATTATGTTTAGAGAAGGATTTAATTTTTATACAATTAAAACATGAAAAAATGACAACCATGATGGGCTGTAGTCAAAATAGTTTTTCTGAGATTGGGCACTGAGAAAAAACAAATTTTTGAAATTTCTGCCATATTTTTGGGTATGAGAAATTCTCGACATCGAGGGGGCACATAATGCCCCTCTCGCTAAGGT
The DNA here is from genome assembly GCA_020055645.1 of Tomocerus qinae. Taxonomy (NCBI): domain Eukaryota; kingdom Metazoa; phylum Arthropoda; class Collembola; order Entomobryomorpha; family Tomoceridae; genus Tomocerus; species Tomocerus qinae. The sequence goes on from CM034546.1 coordinate 125,324,491, forward strand.
CTTACCTTACAACACAGTAGTTTACATATTTTATAATTTACAATTACAAATCAAATGAGGCGATGTTAAAAAACTATAAATTAGATGACCCCTTCGTCGTACATTTCTTGAACGAATTCGGTAAACCTTTTTGCAAATGCTTTATTTGTACTCATTCCTTGGCCAACATTGACAAAAATTTCTTCCTGGCTCATTCCTTCCAAAGAATCCATCTGAACTGCATTTTCTCGCTCCTTCATAAGGATGGGCATCATTATAACGGCTAGAATTGCTCCAAATACTTTCTTTCGGTTAAATCTTCGCTTCAATTCCGATAAAGTAAATCCTGGAGGAGTCTCCGTCTTCAACAGTTTACAGAAATGACTGAATTTTTCGTAGTAAATATTCAGAATATCATCTGTATGCTTCTTCCGGAATTCAGTGGTCGTACTCGTGTAGAAAATATCAGCCAAATCAGTAGTTAAACAAGTTTCTCTACACAACTGCAAATCTACAAGGATTATCTGCTCCGGTTTGTTCTTCTCAGTGTTGTATTGGAAAAGCATGTTATTCAAATGGCTATCTCCATGAATTACAACATTCCAAGGAATTTCGTCTAAAAGGTATTAAATTATTAATTAGAATTACAAGAGATTTACTTAAAGTCATGGGATTCTCTAAGCATACTTTATTTATAATAGCCACCGATTGCTATTTAAAAAAAACAAAAAACATTATAGAAAAACAACAATATTACAAATAAAAGCTTTTTTAAATCTTACAAATTGAAATTGTGCGCAGAAAGACGCAATATTATTATAAATAAAAAAAAATTGTGGCAACTTTTAGGATATTAGAAATTTTCGATGAATTAAAAAAATATTATGTGGCTATATTGAATGTTGGCACCTGATTTAGACTCTGGAGTTGGTTTTACTCGGAAGTACTTTTCAAGGTCGACATCCGTTTCTTCCCCATAATGATAAATAATATTGACGATAGTACCACTAAACTGTTTCATTTTTTCCAGCGCACTGATTAAATGGAAATCTTCTCCATGTAGAATCTTGAGGGCTCGAATTCCTTCGTCAAAGCTGTTCATTGTTATTTCATTCCACATGTCTCTTTCTTTCTTCGACGAGAAATCGTATGTCAACGTTGGGAATTTAGTCAAAATGTTGTCGATATTCTTATTCTTTTTGTATGCCCAACTCACAGCGTGAAGTCTTGCATGTGCTTCTACCGCAAGGGCCATATGTTCAAAATCCAGACCTGCAAAACGATCCGGCATTTTGTATCCCCACGTCTTTCTTAGGTCCACCATCATTATGTAATTATCAAAGGGTTGGAAAATTTTCCCTGCAAAATTGACATCACTTCCACTTAATTAGGGCATCATCATAATAATTTATTCTATGAATCAATTTTAAAATTGAAATTTTAGGTCAGGGTAAATAATTCTACAGAAAACTTACGAGTTGTACTTATTTGATCAAAATTGACTGCATCTCCGGCTGCAAGAGTTGGAAAATCCAGTTTTACAATTTCTTCCAGTTCTAAATCTTCTTGGAATTTAATCATCTCAGGAATAAACGCTTTATAGAACTGAAGCTCTTTCCAAAAGATATTTTGGCCATTCAGGAATTCTTGTCTTCCTTCACTGTTCGGATAACATTTCGTAAGTAAATATAATGGTTCAATTTTCCCATCTTCAGATATTATGTTGACATCTAAAGTGTAGAGAATGCTCAAGAAATTGTCTCCTGTGTCAGATACAGGCGTAATAGTAAAGGATTCGACTTTTTTTCCTAGTGAATTTTCTAGGAATTCTTTTGTGATGATTTCAGATTCAGACATTTTTGAATAATCTGGGCTGATTTGGAAAATTAGTTTATTAATGGTTTAAATTTCGTGTTTTGGCTATCTCAAAGTATTTATTCAAGAGGATCCAGCAGGGAAGGAAACACTTTACTGAAATTGTAATCTCCTATTTACTGTGTTCAAGCAGAGATAGTAGCTCTTTATTGGACACTCGTAAATTTTGCCAATCGTGAATGCGTGTGTAATATAAACTGGCTTAAGGCCACTTTAGACTCATCCTATTACTATCGTTGTCATATCATATTATTAACAGTTTCCAGTGGTATTCCCAGCAACACTTTACACTATTTTTTAGATGGTCCTGTTTGCATTGCATTTCTATCGTCTTCGTGTATCATTCATACGTCCAATCGAAGGTATAAAGTGGTAAAATTGACAAAATTACGAAAGAAACAGGGTGGTGGCACTCCCACTACAGCAGATCTGTAACTGTGGCAACTAAATAGAAAAGTCGTAATTTGGGTCCCAACAATTACACAAAATGGTTTCAAGGGAGTTTCAATTTTCTGAAAGTTGAACTTTGTTCAACTGAGGTTTTTCTTGACAACGATAGAATTAGAATATGAATAGCATGAGTATAAAGTGTCCAAGAATTATATGAATATGAAAGTTATATGAATGTGACAACATCACTATAACGATACTATCAATCGAAGTGTAAACTCAAAAATCTGTATAGAAATAGCAAAACGATAGGAATAGGATGAGTCTAAAGTGCCCTTTAAACATATAACAATAAATAATCTATTCCACGTTATTTGAAACTATTATTTACGTGCAAAGTCTGGGATGTGGGATCTGTTTATTAATTTTTTGTGATGCATCATGAAATGGCCCTGACCATTGCTTTATTGTTCTCAAGGTCATATTGCTTTATTGTTCTCAAGGTGATATTATTGGTTTTACTTTATACTATATACACTGTTGCGTAAAGCTCAGATATTGTTTGAATTGGACTACTGCAATAGCTGACCATGAGTGGTATGAATAAGAATAAGTATTTACTACAAAGTAAAAAGTATAAGTAAAAGGTCTAGACTTGAAGTAAAAGGTAGAAGCAAAAGCATTTGCTTCAAATCGAATGAATAAAAGAAAACTTTTACTGTCAAGCAAATACTTTGCAATTGTAGTATTTACTTCTCATTTTGTACAGAACAAAATTTGGTTACTATGACTCAGCCAATCAGAGACCAGCATCGAATCACATCTATACTCTTTAATTCACAAATGCAATTTCGTGGTCATGGTTATAAGTAACCGGTCAGAGTTATCTATGAGTTACTTTAGAAAATTAATCGCGAATCCTTCCAATCCTACTCTTTTGCGTGGGGAAGTAAAAGGTGAAGTTGCTATCAGAGAAACTTCAAATTTTTGAATCAAATACTCAAAGTAGAAGTAAATTCAAGATGTTATTCATACCAAAATGTAGTATTTACTTCTAACGGTAGTAAATGCTTCACGCAAATTAGCAAATACTTTTACTCCTAGATTAAGCATAAGCAAAAGTAATTGCTAATATTTTTATTCATACCAAAGGGACCTTTTACTTCAAAAACTTTAAGTAAAAGCATAAGGTAGACCTTATTCATACCACTCCATAAGTATATGTATGTACTCGTAATTGCATGACTATTATTGGGGCTGGAATGGAAGTAAAAAAATTTACAGCAACTGGCCTTTAAAATCAATTACACTTTATTTCCCAGCCTGCTGCTTCATTTGCATGATCAGATTTATTACAAGTTTTAGATTTAATTTTTATAACGCAGTTTTAATTAAAAGGAGATACATATACTAACTATAGATATAAAAAAGCTTACAAAGCCAATTAAATCAATGGGCAATTAGTTAGTTTGGGACGGACTATTCCAAATTTGCAATGTTAATATTTATTCGCCATTAATTATCAAATAATATTTGCTTAAGCAATTTTACAAGTAATAAAAATTAAATGACCCCTTCGTCGTACATTTCTTGGGCAAAGTCGGTAAATCTTTTGGCGTATCTTGTATTTGCACTCATCCCTTGGCCAATATTGACAAAAATTTCCTCCTGGCTCATTCCCTCCAAAGAATCCAGCTGAACTGCATTTTCTCGCTCCTTCATAAAGATGGGCATTATGACAGTGCCCATAACTGCTGCAAATATTTTCTTGCGGTTAAACCTTCGCTTTAATTCAGCTAAAGTAAATTCTGGAGGAGTCTCCGTCTTTAACAGTTTACAGAAATGGGTGAATTTTTCGTAGTAAATATTGAGAATTTCGTCCAAGTGTTTCTTCCTGAATTCCGTGGTTGTACTGGTGTAGATGATATACACCAAATCAGTAGTTAGACAAGTTTCCCTACAGATCTGCAAATCTACAAGGATGACCTGCTCCGGTTTGTTCGTTTCAGGGTTGTATCTGAAAAGCATGTTGTTCAAATGGCTATCTCCGTGAACTACAACTTTCCAAGGAATTTCACCTGGAAAATGAAAAAGGTATGAAATTACAATAATACAATTTACGTACATAATACTTGTCTATCGCTTTGATCTTCGTCAGGGAACAAAAAAGGACCTTTTTTGCCTTTTTTATAAAAAAGGTAGGAGTTAGATTTTTTTAAAGCAGTCTTTTTTGCCTTTTTACCTTTTTTGATGAAACAGCTTGCCCTATTTACTTACATATTACATGTAAATAAGGTAAAAAAGGTAAAATGGACTGCTTTTTAGAAAAAAGTAGTACTTTTTACCTTTTTTGTAAAAAAGGAGTACCTTTTTTGTTCTCTGATCTGAGTCTACTAAATATTTAATGTTCGTACCTGATTTAGAGGCTGGAGTTGGCTTTACCCGGAAACAGTTTTCCAAGTCTGCATCTGTTTCTTCCCCAAAATGATAAATAATTTTGGATATTTTATCACCGTGCTCAATAAACTTTTTCAGTGCAGGGATCAATGGAGAATCTTCTCCGCGTAAAGTTTTTAGCGCCCCGATTCCTTCATTCACGCTGGAGATGATTATTTGTTGAAACATCTGCTGGTCTTTCTCAGAGGAGAAATCGTAGTCCAACGTTGGGAATTTTGTCTGAATACTGTCCATGTTCCTATGTTTTTTGTATGCCCAACTCAAAGCGTGAAGTTTTGCTTGTGCTTCTACCGCAAGTGACATATGGTCAAAATCCAGACATGCAAAACGATCCGGCATTTTGTATCCCCAAGTTTTTCGGAGGTCTACCATCATTACGTAGTTGTCAAAGGGTCGGAAAAGTTTCCCTGCCGAATTATTATTTGCTTCTATTACAAAATAGTACAAAAAAATTATCCGCAATTAATTTCAGCCAATGAAAATTTTTGGAGATCATTTTTATTTCACTGTTTTTAAATTTTCTACGAAATTCAAGAAAAAACTTACCTTTCGCATTATTTTGATCAAAATTGACTGCATCTCCGCCGGCAAAAGGTGGAAAATCCGGTTTCACAATTTCTTCTAAGCCTAAATCCTCTTGGAATTTAGTTAATTCAGGAATAAACGACTTGTAGAACTGAAGTTCTTTCCAAAAGATATTTTGTTCATTCAGGAATTCTTGTCTTCCCTCGTTGTTCGGATAACATTTCGAAAGTAAATACAATGGTTCAATTTTCCCATCTTCAGATTTAATATTCACATCCAAAGTGTAAAGAATGCTCATGAAATTGTCCCCCGTGTCAGATACAGGCTTAATGTTGAAAGAATCGACCGTTTTTCCTAGAGAACTTTCTAGGAATTCCTTTGTGATAATTTCAGGTTCAGACATTTTAAAATTTTAATGATATGACATGGAATCTGTTATATGGAAATTCTAAATTAATGGTTGAAATTGGTGCACACGTGTTATGACTGCTTTGGAGTATTTATTTAAGTGGATCCAACTAGGAAATGCCTCACATAATTAATAATCTTGTGTATTTATTCCATTCATTGAACAAGAGATAAAATAACAAGTAAATGCATTGTGACTGCGGCCTAGGTGCTCTTGATTACCGTTTCATGTGACTTCCCTTAAGTTTAAACGCATGATAAATATGTTTTCATGTGATTCGAAAGTCATATGATTAGTCAAATCATTGTGACAATGAAGGACAATTAAAATATATTCTGATATGAGCAGTAATACAATGTGTCCAGTGTCTACTTACGCCAATATTATTATCATTGCGTCAATAGGTAGGTAATCTCTGGCTGGACACACTACAAAAAACAGTACTACATTAGTGCAGATATGCTCTTCACATTATTTGAGTTAATAATGCATGTAACGGCTAAAACCCTACATTACATTTATAAACGAATAAAAATTTCACTCTTTCGTACTCTCCTCATATCTTCATTTTTCCCAAAATATTATTTTGTTTTAACATTACCAAAAGTACGATAAATGTCATTTTAAACCGCCGAATCTAGCCGAAATCTTCTGTCTTCCATCTTTGGCTAATTATGTACTAGGTATGTATTATAATTAGGTATGTATTTTGGAAATAATAATTAAAGATTCGATTCAATCATTCATTCGTACTTATTTTATTGAACTTCTCAATAAATAAATTAATAATACTGTAATAATAATATATTAATATTTTAAAACATTGAATTGTGAAAACATATGCTTTGACACTTAAAGATTAGCTAAATGGATTTACCCTAACCCAGTTATAAGGATATGCCCACCTCCCGTTGTAGATTAGCATCCAAATCATGGTAATTTTATTGTTTTTAACTTCGGAGGACCAATAATCCCATCCGTACTTGGGCATCGGTGCGATGACGATTTTCTTCGGATTTCTGTTTAAATAAGCCGCCCACCAGCTAAATGAGCTGTTGGCAATGATGAAGTGTTTGCAGTAGGTCATTAATATGAAATCAGTTAGTCGAGAAAAGTTTTCATTAGAAACAAAAACCAGATTTGAAAAACTCGTGTTTTTGAATTGTGATTTTACGATATTGATGTCATCGGAGAAGATAAAGAAAACAGCTTCCTTCCCCATTAATTTCTTTTGCATCAGTTTCATTGATTTTTGGTAGTACAAGAATGGCAAGATTCTATTTTCCTCAATTGATTGAAAATCCCTTTTTCGAAAATGGACAGCCACGCTTTCAACTTTCCTAATTGAAAGTCGATTCGCCAATTGTTCCAAATACTCCAAATATTGTGGCTTTATCGAAAATACTAATGAATTAAGAATTTCTTCTTTGTAGGATTTAAAAAATACTTGTGATTCATAATACCGGTGCATGTACACTATTTTATCTTTGGGTACATGTCCTACGATAATGTCCTCTTCTTGGGCGTAAAAGACATCAGATGAATTATTTCCATATAACAATCCACTCAAATTGCAACTTTCTTCGCTGTTTAAAATTAACTTGTGGGAAATATTGAACGAATTTAACAAGTATGATCTGTCAGTCGCGTTGAACCCATTTTCAGAGGTAGGAGTCGAGTTCCAATTCGAATAAGGGACGCAGAAATATAAATCTGAATTCCTTTGTCGTGACAGTGAATATGATGCTGCGTATTGAAACAGCTGATTTCCAAGACCACCCCAGGGATATACGATCACCGGGGGAAGCTTCCCTGCTACTGTTTTGTTCTCCGATACTGTCTTGTTCTCCAATACTGTCTTATTCTCCGATTTTAGTACATGTGAAACATTTTCGTATGCCGGGCTAATATGGTGCAAATATTTCTTCGAAAGCAGTGAAATCACCATGAAATGGAAAGTAGCCAAAACTACCACAGAAACAATCCAAAACTCTTTATTGATACCAGCCATGTCCCTTAAAGTATCTAACGTTTGACTTCGCAAAGGCGCAATATTATGCATCTGTACAGGTTAACACCGCAAAGGTGAAATAATGTATCAATTTTAGTAAAATGCATGTAAGATGTGTCCTCATAGTCCACAATACTTTGCTATGGTAATTTAGTTTTTTTTGTAGCTTTTTGCAGTTTTGTCAAGTTTTGTGTATAGAAATGTGCACGTTCCGTGATACTTTTGATTTTTTGTGCTGCTTAGCTGAAATGACGTCACACGGCGACAATTTCCCTATATTCATCTCCGTGCTATGTAAATAAAAGTATTTCATCCAAAGTAAATAGCATATCTAAGCATAGCATTTTAATGAATTGCTTGAAGAAGGAAAAATTTTAATTTGGTAAGAAATTTTATTGTCATTTTCGAAACGCGTCGGAAAGAAAATGGAAGTGAGACAAGGCAGGTACAAAATAAGTCAGCATTATACAATTGAAAGTCAGTTCAGTACAGAGATGAAGAATAGAAGGTATATTTGCGAATTAATATCATTCAAGATGATCTTGTCTCTGCCAATTGTGAAATGTTGGAAGATTTCATCTCTTAGACCTTTGGAGCAGAGTTGAATGTGTTGAGACAAGTTTTTCCAGCTTCGCACTTGCAGTGGAATTCTGGACGCAAATCGAAATCGCAGGGATTTTCCATGGTGCACTTGGAAGGATCGTGTTCTTTGCCTTCTCTGGTTTGCACACACTTAGCATTTTGGACACATCTGTGGAAAGGTTGGTCAATATCCTTAATGCACTGACTCTCTGGCATCAATCTGCATTGATCACCTTCCCAGGTGCTGGAAATACAAAATTTATGTTCAAATTTTTAGAAAATATGTAACAAATATAAAATAAGATCAAAAAAATATTTCAAATATTCCAACATCAACCCGTTTAAAAATACCTTTTCCATTCTCCATCGTCACTGGATCCACAATCACACAATTTGGTAGCTGGGTTGCATTTTCCAGGTTGAAGACAAACGGTTCCCTTGTTGTCTTCAGTGAGAACTCCTCCATTTTGCTTAGCAGGGTCACTTTAATTTTTATAAAAAATGGATACATAAAATCTATTTGCTTTTTTATATTTTTTATAGTTTTTAAATAATATTTTACCAAGGCTGGCCGAGAAGTTCATATCCTTCAGGGATTGCAGGAGCAGCAGGAGGTTGAGCCATCATTTGACCGACGACACAAGTCAATACAAGGATTTGTCGAAACATAGTCTGTAAAAGAAACCCAAAAATTAATTTTAAAAAGTTGGCTAAATTAATTGCGACTTAATAAAACGAAATTTAAATTTAAAAATTTATTTTTACGTTTGTAGAAGTAACAAGGAATGTACTAAAGCGTTATGAGAATCAAACAGCTCAATGTAGAGAGTTAGTGCAATTGCATGAAATGAGTGTTGGTGATTTGTATTTATATACCCTTGGATGTTTGAAAAATATAATTTTTGCCAAGATGCTGTTTCAGTACTCGAATATATGTTATCCAGAAATGATGAAGGTACTTGTAGCTTTGAAACGACAAATAAATTATCTACATCATGTACCTCATTACAGTAAGATAGTTTATAGCGACAAAGAACTTGTTGAATAATGCATAGTCACTTCTCTCCACGATATCCAGGTCAGTTTTGCAAAAATCAGACACACACCCTCTGCCTGATGATACAATTGATAAAACGTGTATATTAAAACCTCTGTCTGATTTAGAAGTTCTAGATAAATAATAATACCTGTTTCTATCTAGCATCATCCTTGTACTTTTGTCTTCCATTCTAAACTTTGACTCATGTTTCTTATCAGAGCATTTTTTTAAACTTGGCACTCTGCAGTGTTTGGAAATTCCACTGTTTTATACCAACTGCTGAGATTGGATTGACTCCTCTATTGTACTCTCAGATGTCAGATGTTTTTCCAGCGCAATGTGAGCAACGACTTGAACATAAACACTGGTTTACATTTTGACGCGTGTTGATTGTAGCAGAACAGATTTTTATTTTCTAATAGCTTTATTTGTCTCGTAGTACCTGGAGCAAGAAATCTGATCATCTCAATTCCTGTTTTGACCATCAACTTATTGCATTAGTGTCAATCATTCTTGCAGCATTCACTATATACCTATATAAACAGTTAACTTTGAAATCTAAGAAAAATAAAAACTAATTGTGTTGTAGTAATGCATGAAGTGCATTTATATTCACCCAAAAAATAACTATTAATATTTACCACTCAGTTTAATCTTAATTTACGTATTCCTCCTTTAAATTAATTTGTTTTTGTTTCAATTCCTGGACACATTTAATTCTCAAGTGGCATTTATCATTTGTAAGTGTAGAATATCATTAGGAGTATATAATTTCCGCCTAATATTATTGTGCATGAGAGAATGAATGCACTATGCTTGCTGCTTATCTCCTGCCACTAAACCTAGCCATGCCAAACTTGCAAAATAACACAATCAAGATTTTTGCAGCCTTTTTTACATTCACTCTGTCCTTGAATGTAAAAATGAAACTTCTCATTTATGACAGGTGTTATATAATTGTTAACATTTACTACTATACTTTAGCAACTAACAACACTCTATATACTATATACCTATTTATAATATACATTGAATTATATTTTCGTTGGTACCTACTTCTACTTCAAGAATAAATGATGTACCTACTATAGGTATTGTATGGAGTGCTAATACTAATTATAATACTTTGTATTTATTTTTTGCACTTGTACGTCTTCAGGATTATTGCGGTAATAAAGTTACTCAATGTTCAACCACCATCATCCACATTATCATTTTTAGGTAGATAAAGAATAAACGCTTAGGTATATTGAATGTGTAATGCTCTAGATCAGAAACATCAGATCATAAGATTCGAACGTCGTAAAGACTGGAACTGGATTGAAGAGCGGGGTTGGTAAAAGGCGGATATGTTGCAATTAAAAATCCCCAGAGTATTTTCCTGTTCTAGTCGAAGAATAATTTATTAGTCCACGGTATTACTAAAACTAACAATTTAATATTTTTTATTATTTCGAGTACAGCCCATTCATTTGCGTAAGAAGAGCGTACCTACTTAATTGAGTAGGGTTTCTGAATTTACCATTTCCCACCTGTGTAGATTTTTGAAATTAAGTGGAATTACAATAATAAAAGGCGTATACCGTTCAAAAATTGTACAATATTGTAACATTTTAATCTACCCATAAATGGCAAAGTTTCTTGCAACTCTGGTATCGTCTTTACTAATTTTGAGGTAATTTTAGGCAACAATATGAGCTCTTGCTTTACATTGTCAGGTTTTACGGTTTTAGGTTATGGTTATGCTAACAGGCGAAAAATCACACAGAAGGCTTATTTATAACTAGCCGGTCACAGGACCTAGGCCCTGTTATAAATAAAGCTAGTGTGTATTCCGTGGGCAATATTGAATGATGAGATTTTACATTGATAGGTATGTATGTATAGGGACTTTTGTTTTAGAAAACTGTCCGTATCTCCGGACAGGGAGGAGGTACTTGTCAAATGTATTGTCTTGTATCATAATTTCAACAATGTAAATGCCAAATTTTAAATTTTCCCGCACATAAAATAAGGGAACTTTAAGCGAACCGAAAGCTGGAAATATTTGCATACAGAACGCATGAACTGCTTTGTTATGAAATATATGGGCTTGTTAGGATTTACCACATTTAGGTAACGTTGAGATTGGGTTCTGCTTAGCTGCGTTAACAGAGCGGCAAATTAACACACGATGATATAAACAAACATACCTACGGAATTTTTCACTGTGCAACTCGAACAACACGATTATACTACAGAGTGATGTAGATATTTTTACCTGTTTAATTTTTGGTCAAATGAGGGTAGATAAATAAAATTGATTCACAGGCGCAATTTTTTGTGTTCAATTTTATTGCATACAAATTGGAATTGTCACATTGCTTGATCTAATATTTTATTTATTTACTTAATGCTTAATAAACACTTTAATACTTATAATGACGTTTTTTATTCCCTCCTTTGTTTATTTATTTTTTATTTATACTTTCATCTATCCATGCTATTAGTATTATTAATATTTACTTACCTTCTAAGTAATTTACAATAAACTACAATGAAATGTCAGAACCCAATTTTCAATTCAACCTTGAAGTAGATGACGTTTTTTCCTGATTCAATGCATAATTTAATTGTACAATTATTGTTCAAAATTTAACTATATTTAGATCTGTAGATAATGTACAACACGAAAGTTTTAAGCTGCTCATCCGAGCAAGCATCTCCACAGGAAAAATATTCCAGCAAAATTATTCCGACAGAGTCATACAACTTTCCAAAAGTTTGTAGCATTTTCATAAAATTGGGATATTATTTAGCATTCTTTCCGTTCTATATAGAACACGATTCCAAACGATTTCATGGCAGTTCCAACTTGTTTCAAAAGGCAAGGCTTGAAAAATTTTATTTTGAGTAAAATTTGAGTTACTGGGTTATTAGTATTCAGTGAGGAATCTTAAAGATGTATCATTTTTGCTGTTTTTTCTTCTGAATTTTAAAAACTTAAATTGGAATGTTTTTAGGACAGACTCATCAAAAAATCTAAATAATTATGCAAATTATTACTTTTTTATTTAGCTACTGTGTGGACTAATGCACCTGGTGGTTATGTTAACAATCTTACTCCTTCTTGCATCAGAGCTTAGAAATAAATTAACGATGGACCCCTCGACGATTTTCTTCATAATTAGTCATTTGTGCTATGGTATGTTATTATTATCACTGTTTCATTTGGTTTGGACAAATCAACAAGGTATAATTGATATTATGAATATGGTCCGCATTCGGGATGAATCTCCATCGTATCAGCCCTCTAAGGTATTGCTTACTTTTAAATACTGCTTTTGAATAATTCTTTAAAACTTTTATTCAAAGAACCAAGACTATAGTATAAACGTAGAGTGACTCATGCGCATTGAACGTATTCATGAATGTATCTGATATCAAAATGTTTTAGCACAACATATAAAAAGGAATACATGGATACAATACAATTAAATAATTTAAATTGTCAATGAATAATAATTTAATCGGTAAATGACGAAAAAGTAAATGAGGATAATTTAAAGGGTCAATGAAATAATTTAAATTGTCAATGAGTAATAATTTAATAGGTAAATGATGAAAAAGTAAATGGGGATAATTTAAATGGTCAATGAAATAATTTAAATTGTCAATGAATAATAATTTAATCGGTAAATGTTGAGAAGGTAAATGAGGATAATACATATAAAAATTGTTTTTGTGATTTATCAGGTTTCAGTGATCACAGTGATGTACATTACCACCCAATTAATGATAATGTTGGCCCACATGTACTTCGGTTTTCCTATTTTTGACAACTTGGCGTCTCAAAAATGGGCTTATACAGTTCAGCATGCATTTTTCTTTGACCCGAAGAAAATTGTTGGCACGGCAGAAATGAGAGTTGCCGTCCTAATGGCTTATTTTGCACGTGCTTTAGAACATCTGTCGGGCACTTTACAATTCCTTTTCACTGCGTTATTCGCCTACGCTGTGTATGAAATTTCAAATCATTTAATACTTGCCAAAACACTTAAAGTGGAAGATCAATCTGTTCAGACTTTCGCACAGCAAATCAAAAACATAAAAGAAGCACAGCAAATGAACAATAAAATCAATAAAGTTATTCAAGATTTTTTCCTGTCCTCTTTCCTTGCAGCATTTTTCAGTATCATCAGAAATTTATTTGGAGCAATTAATGATGAGACGGATATTTATCAGAGACTAGTTTTGGTTATCTATGTCATTAATAAATGTGTCACTTTCATTCTAGCAGCGAAAGCCTGCCAAATGGTAATTATACTCTTGATATTGTACTACAAACTAAATTATAGCTATTCTTTAGTATTTTATTGCAATTTCTTGTCATCGTTTACATTTTTTGTAAGAAATCAAAAATTCATGCAATTTTATTTTACCCAGGTGCTCGATTATAAAAAGAATGTTTTAGAAAGCTTGTCAGATTACTGGTTCAAAAGGGAGTCGACCTCGGAAAAGTACCTTTGCCTTGAAATGTATACGTACTTGCAGTCGACATTCAATGACTATGGAATTAAAGGAGGGAGTTATTTTACTCTGAGTTACAGTTTCTTAGGAATGGTATGAAAATATTTTGATTCTCTGTTTTTAATTTTTTAACTACAATTTTTGTGTTTTAATTTTTAAAAGGCAGCAAGTGTTTTACTGACTTATATGCTGGTTTTGATCCAATTTCGTGTTCCAGTTTTAGCATCGGATGTTTCGGAAGAGTCATAAATTATCTGTTTAATAGTCTCATGTCCAGTTTATAATTTTATAAGTCCATTTATTATAAAGTTGTATATACACATAACATATATAACTATAACTGTATATAGGTACAGATGGTGGGTCGCCGTTTTTACATAGTAAACAATTTTTAGTAATCTGGAATAATTAAATGTCCTCCATTGATGTTTCATTTCAATTAACTAATGCATACTAATCGTCATACATAACTATTTCCAAATCCAATTACTCCATGTTCAGTATATAGGTAGAATTATATTGGGGAGTTTAACAATCATTTCATCATTAAACCAATCATTAAACGATTGAACATATCCGAAAAGTACTGTGCACTTTTTCCTGTGCAACAATGTCCTTAGAATTCACGACATAAATAAATAAACGGAAGAGTATCGTGAAACTTTTGTTGATGAAAACTGTTAATCTGTTAGATCTATACTTAACATTTTGGCCTTCGGGAACAGTTAAGTGCACCGTTTCATTTTAAAAACAAAATAACATTATTAACACTAAAGTTTTATTAAATTCAGATAAAATGTTAGTGGGAAGAAAAGATTCCCTTAAACTGTCACAGACACAGTTGTTTGAATTTCCCAGAAGCTTCAAGACCTTTATTAATATTGGTTACTGTTTAGCACTTTTCCCATACTACATAGTGATCAGTGATGACTTTGTGGCGCCATTTTATCCAAAATCAAATTTATTCCAAAAGGTAAGCCATTTCAAAATCCTAAAAATGTACAATATTTAATTGTGTACGATTTCTAAATAAAAAAATTGTAATATTTTCAAAGTTTCTTTGTGGGTTCGTGCAAATGTTGGTGATATTGACAATGATGGTATCTATCACATCAGAACTTAAGGTTGAATTGTCATTAACTCCCGACAAGATTTTCCATTCGGTTAGCATTATTAGTTATGCTTGGCAAGCATTTTCAATGTTTTACTTAGTGTGGACCACCCGACAAAGTGTAATCGCCGTTATGAATATAGCCCAAAAAGGAAGCAATCCATACCTCCGAAATTCCAAGGTATTGAAAAAATTAATGATTAATATTTTATTTTAATTTTTGATTTGTTTTTAGATTATGAATATTGTAACAGTCACATCATTGTACATATCGGTACAGTTACTGCTTTTTGGGGTGTATATGATCTTTGCCCATGAAAATGTTATTACGTATACCAAACCACTGAGAGATTTGGCAGAACAATCACACTTTTTCAATCAAGTTGCTAAACAAGACAACACCTCTGAAAATATTTACTTTGCAGTGGTTTTAATTTTGTTTATATTACAACATTCAGCATGTATACTAAGCTTTGCTTTCAGTTCCATTTGTATTTATGCCGTTTATGAAATTGCAAATGAATTAGTTACTAATCAAGCAATACCTGATGATGCAAGAAATATTGAAATATTTCTGCAAAAAATAAAACAGTTGAAACTTTCCCAGAAATTGCACAATAAAATCAACGAATATTCGCAAAATGTTGTGCTGTGGTCCTTCATCGCAGTATTTTTTAGTATTACGAGAAATATGTTTGAAGTCATCGATGATAAAAAGAACATCTTGAAAAGATTCACGTTGACAATTCGCATAGTAAACCAATGTGTCCCGTTTCTTTTGGCTGCGGCAGCCAATGAAAAGGTATAAACATGCAGATGCTTATTTTTTAATTTTAATTATTGTAGTCATAATATTCATTTTTTATTTCACAGGTGGATAATTATAAAAAGGCATTCCAGGAAAAACTATCTACCTTTATGTTTAGAAGTGATGTTGAGATGAATAAGGAGAAAAGAAGCATTTGCCTTGCACTCCATGCGTATTTACAATCAACATCGAATGTTTTCGGTGTGAGGGCCGGGAATTATTTTACTGTGACTTACAGTTTTCTGGGAATGGTGAGTATTTACGAAATTATAATTTAATTTTATAACTTGTAATTAAATTATGACAAGATTTACTTACTAGTGTTAATTTTATTTATATATTTACTGTTTAGTTAAATATTAACAAAATAATAATGGCAAATGGCTGTCACGTTTATCTTATTATATGATTGAAATATTTATTTTGATTTTAAAAGGCCATGAGCGTGTTGTTGACTTATGCATTTGTGCTGATTCAGTTCCTGGTTCCTCCTGTGACTCCTTTGGAAGAAACGTTATAAGACTTCTATTTAAACTCGCTGGAATAGTATACACTTTCCCAAATTATTTGTAACTATTACTTTTATTAATAGTTTTTGTATATGTACATAGGTTAGGAATGAATGCTCTAAAACTTAATTGAAACAACTTTTCGTTTTCTCTGAAATGAAATACCTACTCTATTCCATTGCTGTGTTTTTCAATCAGCTAATGCACACTGTAATTCTTATTTCCCATTAGGTATTCTATTTCCGCCCAGTAAGGATAGGATTAACATCATCAGAAAAATACATGCCCTAAATATGGGACTCTTTCACTTAAATTCAGTTTATTAGAATAAATTAATGCAAATACAAAAAAGGTTTACTATATTGCATACAACCGCTATTTCTGTGCATTTAGGTTTTAGAAAAACACTGTAAAGTAATTAACAATTATAAGCTCTTTAATACACAGGATGATAAAAATCAAAGTTTTGGAAAATCCAGACAAAATGTTCAAACTAAAGGATTTTCATCTGATAGCAAAGACACCTGTACCTCAGTTTGACTTTCCGAGACTTTTCAAAACTTTTATCAATATAGCATACTGTTTATTATTTTTACCGTATTACATAGTGATCAGTAATGATCCTACAATTCAATTTCACCGAAAATCAAATTTATTCCAACAGGTAAGTATTTTCAAAAAAATTAAGCTTGTATATCAATGCATAAATTAAAATTATGATTGTAATTTTTTCAAAAGTTGCTGTGTGGGTTTGTGCAAGTTGTGGTAATATTGACAATGGTAGGATTTATTACGTCAGACCTAGAAACTGATTTGTCATTACATCCTGTCAAGATTTTCCAATTATTCAGTACTTTAAGTTATGTACTCCAAGCACTTTCGCTGTTTCATTTTGTGTGGACTAGCCAGCAAGGTGTAATGGAAATTATAAATATGGTCCAAACAAAGAGCTACTCATCGTATCAAAAGGTACTTGACAAATCGCGCCTAAATTTTAAAAAATACATACAATGTTATATTTTTGATGATTTAATTATTTGATATTTTCAGACTGTAAAAGTAATAGTGGTCACCACGATGTACATTGGGATACAGTTGATTTTAATGGGAATGTATATGTACAGTTATTCCAATGCTCCCTTAAAGTACTCTAAAGCTCTGAAGGATTTGGTACAACAATCATGTTTTTTCAATGAAGTTGTTACTGTAAATAGCACCCCTGAAATTGTAAATGTCTATTTCATTATAGTTTCAATTGGATATTGGTTGCTGTATTTATCTTGTATCTTAAACTTTACTATAAGTTCCATTTGCGTTTATGCCATTTATGAAATTGCTAGTGAATTAGTTAACGATTATCCCGTACCTGAAGATTCCAGAAATGAAGAAATATTTTTGCAGCAGATAAAAAAGTTGAAGAAATGCCAAATTTTGCACAATAAAATCAACGAATGTTCCCAAAATATTGTGCTATGGTCTTTGGTCGGAATATTTTTTAGCATCACGAGAAATCTATTTGAAGTCATTGATGATCAGAGGAGCATCTTCACAAGATTTATGTTAACAATTCGGATAATGAACCAATGTGCCACGTGTCTTTTAGCTGCTGAAGCTTATGAAAAAGTATTTACAAATCATCTATTTAATATTTTCGTCATTGCAGTATCATTTAAATTTAGCTCTTGATAATTTTGGTTATTCATGTCATTATAATTTATTTTGACAGATGGACAATTATATAAATGATTTATGGGAAAAACTATCCGACTATATGTTTAGTAGTGATGTTAATATGGACGAGGAAAAACTGAGCATTTGTCTCGGACTCTATGCGTATTTGCAATCAACATCGAATATTTTCGGTGTAAAGGCTGGGAATTATTTCACTGTGAGTTACAGTTTTCTTGGAATGGTGAGTATACGCAGTCATATGAAATTTTTAACGTCTGCAAATTAATGGTCTCAATCTTGAAAATTAAGGTCGTTATGAAAAAATTATTTGCAAGTTTAAAAAAGCACTTCATGCATTGAGCAAATGTTTTTTTGCAATTGAAATATTCCACTTATTTGTATTATTAATAGCATGTTTTATTTCTTAAAGGCCATGAGTGTATTGCTGACATATGCATTTGTGCTGATTCAATTCCTGGTTCCCCCTGTGCCTGTGGCAAAAGCGTCAGTCTTAAAACTTCTAAACTAATATCACAATACGCAGTCTAAATTCTTTCGTTTCCTGCAATATCTACATACTTATACAATTGAAGCAATTAATTGTCAAATGCTGTACAGTTTTACAACCAGCAGCAGAAGAATAAGCATAAAATTGTATCCTAAATGATATTATTGGAATTTCGGGCAGCCATTCATGAATATCCTCTGCCATAGCTATGTGAATATCTTCTTGCATTTAAATCTTTGGTGTATTAGCTCCATTTTACAAGACAATTAATTCATGAGTGGATAATAATAAAGTATAAAAAATAAGCAATAAATTCACTAAGTTGACTTTATACATGATCACTTGGTCACTATTACTAAGTAATAAGATGGCTATCAAGATTGACTATCAAGGAGTTGATTTTATGCGTTTGCTGTTCAAATATATGTCATTCAAAATTAAATATTTTGTGTATATAAGAGGCGGATAGTATTCTACGGAATAAACAACTTTTCGTTTTGTGTGTAAATTAAATGTACTCCATTGTTGCTTCAATCACAAAATTAGAATGTACGATCTAGAATGCTTTCATTAAGAAAAGTGTCTCCAATGCTCCTGCTAAATTTACTTTATAGGTCATAGAGAAAAACAGTTATTACTAAAATGTAAGCATAATATTATGCAGTTAAACAATAAAATTATACGATGAAAACCAAAGTTTTGGAAAATAAAGAGAAAATGACAGCGGAAAAAAAGGATTTCCCTACAATCCATCGTTTATATAACTTTCCTAAAATTTTTAAAACGTTTATAAATATTGGATATTGCATAGCGTTTTCCCCATACTACATTGTGAGTAGTAATGACTCTGTCACACAATTTTATCCAAAATCAAATTGTTTCCAAAAGGTGAGTCATTTTTTTATATAAAATCCTCACAAAAATATTGAATACGATTTTTAAATAATAAAAGGTGTTTTTTTCAAAGTTGATGTGTGGATTGGTTCAAATTGTGGTAATATTGATAATGGGAGTGGCTACTACATCAGAACTTGCAGCTGAATTGTCATTACATCCTGAAAAGATATTCCAGATAGTCGCAAATTGTTGTTATGACTTGCAAGCACTTTCACTGTTTTATTTTGCGTGGACCAGCAAAGAAAATATAGTCGACGTTATGAATATAATACAAACAAACAGCTATTCATCGTATCGTAAGGTTTAGAACACTTAAAATGAATAAGCTTAAATAATAGGATTATTTTAAAATTAAATAATAAATAAATTAATTAATTAATAATGATTATTTCTGATTTTCTTATAATTTTTTCAGATTGTAAATGATGTAGTAATCCCCGCGCTGTACATTTCGTTGCAGCTACTGTTGATGAGTGCGTATATGTACCATTATCCCGATATAGTTTTTATGTACTCTAAAGATCTGAGGAATTTTGTCCAGCGATCAATTTTTTTGAATGAACTTTCCCCTGAAAATAGCAAAACTGAGATTGTAGATTTTTATTATGTTGTAGTTTTCATTGTGTATATGTTATGGTACGCATCTGGTGTATTAAACTGTACTTTAAGTATCATTTCCGTTTATGCCATTTATGAAATTGCAAGCGAATTAGTAACCAATCATCCGGTACCTGATGACGAAGGAAATGTAGAGATATTTCTCCTACAGATAAAACAGTTGAAGCAATCCCAAAAACTACACAATAAAATCAACGAATTTGCAAAAATAAATGTCCTCTGGTATTTCATCTCAGTATTTTTTAGCCTCGCGAGAAATACGTTTGGAGCCATTGACGATAAGTTAAGCATATCCAATAGATTCACGATCGCATTTCGTATGATAAACCTATGTGTCTCATTTCTCTTCGCAGCGGAAGCTAATCAAAAAGTAATTATTTACTTAAACTCTAATAATTTTTTTCTATAGTCACAATTTAATTTTTCATTAATTTCATTAATTGTTTAATTTTTCACGATATACATAACAATAGTTATAATATAGTACTTAATTGTGACCCTGAACAGTAGTAGGTACTATTTGGAATTTAATTTCGGACACGTAAGCGTGTCGACAAGAAAATCTTAACCCAATCTAACTTAACTTAATATTATGACTTATAATTCAAACTAACTTTCTCGCTAAAAACAGAAAATTTAAACTCCTGAATGAATATTTATTTTCCAGGTGGAGAATTATAAAAAGGATTTCTTGGAAAAACTATCCGACTTTATGATTAGTAGTGATGTTGAGATAGACGAAAAGAAAAGGAGCATTTGTCTCGGACTCCATGCGTATTTACAGTCAACATCAAATGTTTTTGGGCTCAGGGCTGGAAATTATTTTACTGTGAGTTACAGTTTTCTGGGAATGGTGAGTACATGTTAAATATGAGTTTGATGTCTCCATTTGATATTAAGGATCTAAATGTTGAAAACTTATCGTTTAACAAAAAATGGCATTTTTTCTTTGTTTGTAAAAACGGTAAGAGCAAAAAAGGACGGCTTTTTTTATAAATAGTACTTTTTTTAACCTTTTTTGTTAAAAAGGAGTACTTTTTTTGTTCCCTGTTACGAATACTTTGTTGTGTGGTAATTTGAACATGTGTTAACATGTACAATGTACCTTTTGTAATTAAGTACATTGCATTGGAAATAATGTAAATAAGGACGAAATGGCAGCAGTAAGTATTTTATGCACTACAAATGTTTTAAGAAATGTAAATTGACATATCCTACTTATTCAGAAAAGTTCATCTTATCTGTATACGAATACTATTTCTGTCCGTCTGTCTTTATATTTGTATGTCCGGGTATCCCTGTGCACGCGATAACTTTCAAACGGTTTCAGCTAGAGTGTTCACATTTTCAGGGTACAATCTGTAGATACATAGGAAGGCCGAGTTTGAAAATTGGCAAAATCGGTCAGACCCTTGACTGGGGGATTCAGAAATTAAAAATCTCTTAAATTGAATGTAACTTTTGTTCTATCCATCATACAAAGTCTTGGGATAGCTCAATTGAAAACTGACAGGTCAACAGACACTACTAAATAGGTTACAGTCATCCCCTGATGGGGAAAGTGGGTAAAAATTAGAAATATGAACTTCTCTGCCATTATATTTCCGTTTTTAAAGGTTTATTCGTTTTAATAATTGAATGTTTTCTTTCTTAAAGGCCATGAGTGTCTTGCTGACATATTCGTTTGTGCTGATTCAATTCCTGGTTCCACCTGTGCCTAAAGCGTCTTAAAACTTTTGAACCGACATCAAAATACGCAATCAATAATTCTTATGCGTCCTGTAATATCAACATACTTTGAATAATTATTATGGAGATGCGAAGCTGTAGAGTTCTACAATGATCAGCTGAGGAATAAACATAAAATTGTACTCTAAATGATATTATTGCGATTTTGGGTAAATTTTTTCTGTTGATGAAATAACAACCGTCATCTGTCATTGGCCATACTAGGTCTTTTGCATTAATTACATACATATTAGTTATATTGCTGTATTACCAGCTTAAATGTCGTGTTAGTGAATAATAGTATAGAATAACAGACTCACTTGGTTGGTTCGGATATTATTACATGGTCACTGCCAGTAATATGGCTATCAATAGGAGTTGATTTTATGTTCTCAAATATTATTGGCGTTCAGAAATCATTAATTTTTTGTGCATATAAGAGACGGACAATATTCCATGTACAGGACCGCAGCTAGGGGAGAGAGCAAAAGAGAACCTCCCCGAAATCGAGAAAGATAAAGAAATTTTTTCTCGGTGCCCCCCTCGAAACTCTGGTTGCGCCCCTGTGTATGTATGTTATGTTATGTCCCTGTGTATGGAGTATGGAGAAAACAACTTTTTATTTTGTGAATTAATTAAATGTACTCCATTAATTGTTTCACAACTACAATCCCAATATTAGTATTTACTAATCGATTATACAGTAGGAATGAATAAAATCCCTAAAATGTCTCGTTTATATACTTTTCCAAGAACTTTTAAAACATTTATATAAATATTGGATTTTGTATAGCGTTTTCCCCATACTACATTGTGAGTAGTAATGACACTATGCAGCAATTTTATCCTAAATCAAACGTTTTCCAAAAGGTAAGCCATTTTAAAATCCAAAAAATATTACACTAACTAATTATTAACTTACTAATAGCTACAGTAAAAATTTTTTTTCAAAGTTGATGTGTGGGTTGGTGCAAATGGTGGTAACATTGATAATGGTGATGGCTACCACATCAGAACTTGCAGCTGAATTGTCATTACATCCTAAAAAGATATTCCAGATGGTCACAAACTTTAGTTATGACTTGCAAGCACTTTCGTTTTATTTTACGTGGACTAGCAAAGAAAATATGGCCGAAGTTACGAATATGATTCAAATAAGGAACTATTGTAAGGTTTAAAACTGCATTTTCGCTACTTTTTTACACCCATTTTTACATGGCTTATTATTTATTCGTATATTATAGTGAAATACATTTTATCATATTAAATACAAATTTAGTCCATTTTGGTAGAAAATGTCAACTAAAGTCAATTATTGGGCGTATCACAAAAATATTGTTGGTTACAGATTCAAGTTACAGCTCGTAAAAAGCAAAAGGATAAAAAATTTTAGTATAGGGAAGAAATGCTTTACATTTCGAAGGTTGTTTTTATTCAGTTGTGGTCGGTTTGGAGCAAGTGTCCGAGTCACATGATGCTGCTGTTGGAGAAGCAGTTGTGCCATCAGTTTTGGTCGTGGGGACCTTATCTACTGAAATTCCAAGTGCTTTCAAAATTTCCGAGTTTTCCACATGTTCATAATATGTTGGCTGCTTATAAGACATCAGAACTTTTTCCCCTCCTTTGCTAACGACCAAAACTCCGCCGTTCTGACCACCATCACCTTTTAAATTTCCAGTCAGTCCTGATGCAACAAACTACAAAAATAAAATGGTATCATTCGTCATATACAATATAGGTGAAATATTTACAGCTCATTTGCTCAAAAATCCCATAAATATGTGAGACTGCATATGACTTTGATCCAAAATAGTCACTAGCATCCCCACTAATATCACAGATTTTAGTGCATTCAGTTTTAGGCGCCATAAAGCAAAGAAAGAGTTATTGTTATTCTAGTTTAAGTACTTTATTTATTGTGCTTGTTAGTACTGTGTGAATGTGCGACATAGATGGGTCAAAGTTATTTTTCACATTTGTGTAACGATTAAAATACAAAGGTTTTAAGTTATACAGGGTGTCAAATGTCTATTGAGGCCCCCTATACCGGAAGAACCGGAAGTAGTACAGCAAAACTGTTGATATCAATGGACAGGCCATACAAAGTTATACTAATTGGGATACTTTAATAAATGTCACTTACCCTTAAGGGTTTCAAAAAGTCACTAAAGTAAAAAGCGGGAAAATATGCCCGTTTTCCAAGTTTCTGAATTTTTCCTGGCCACAAAACTTTTATTTCTACATGGGGGTTTCAAAATATTTCTTAGAATGGCATTAGTGGTTTTTCAACCCATTTTTATCAAAATCGGAGTTGGACTTTTTTGCGGGTTTTGGAAATTTTGAAAAAACCCGAAAAAAGGTAATTGATACTCTGGTTTAGCATTAATTGATGTACTTGTCCTGTATTTTTAAGGATCCAGTTCCTTTGATCACTATAAAAAAAGTTTCGAATTTCGAAAACAGCCTAGGTTCCTATCCTTTTACAATGTTAATGGTAACAGAGTAGGTACTAATTCATGGAAGCATTTCTTCATTAGCCTTTATGTGGATTAAATCTCTAACCTTATATACGTAATTAAAATAATAATGAATGTTGTCAAATTATAAAAATTTGGAATTAATCTACGCAATAG
This sequence comes from Tomocerus qinae, assembly GCA_020055645.1. NCBI lineage: Eukaryota > Metazoa > Arthropoda > Collembola > Entomobryomorpha > Tomoceridae > Tomocerus > Tomocerus qinae. The sequence goes on from CM034546.1 coordinate 125,348,750, forward strand.
TTATGTATTTAAAACTCCGTCACGTAACAAATAAAAAGCTACAAATGTTTGCAAATAATTTTGGCTTTTGAGAAAAAATTCTATTTCTGAAGGGATGCTTCAGTTTCAGTCCCATCAGTCTTGCTGCGCAAGTAAATAGTATTAATAGGAACTTGTTGTACAGCTTCATTTATTCAACATTCATTGAAAGTATGTTAAATCGCAAAAAAAGCTTGTTATAATATTTTTTAATTTTTAAATACAAAATTTAGACTTACAGATGCGTGTGCTGCTCTTACATTCCCTTTCAAGAAAGATGCCAAAAGACTGAACATGCTGGCTCTGACGAATCCAAGTTCTTTAAATGCCTCCTTGTTATTGTCAATATACAAATCTCCAGAGAAATATTTGCCACTGACAAACTCCTCCACGCCCAGTTCTTCCAAAGCAACACCAACCAACTTGATATTATTTTCGGCCAGAATAGGCTGCAAAGCACTTATTTCTTGAGCTTGTTGTCTGCAAAAAATGCAACCGAATCTTCGGAGGAAGGCAATGACAACTGTTTGGTCTTTCCAAAATGTTTCTAATGCGACATTCTAAATATTAAAAATCCAAGCAATTTAGTTCATTTGACAAAAAATGGAGTCTTTGAGTCCAGGACTAGAATTCTTGTTTTTAAGGTTAATGACTTGGAAAGGGAAATTAATGAAATAAATTGAAAATATAATAAAATAAATAAATGAAACTCGAGTGTTGAAAGTTGCTGAAAGTTTCTCACAGCTCCAGGATAACACAGACAGGTATTGGAGGTATTTCAAAATAAAATAAAATAACATAAAATAGCATAAAATTAACTACCTCGTTAGTTGCCACAGACTTAACTAATTTCAGGCCCACTTTTACTAATTCTTTGGCTTCCATGGCTTGAATTCCAGTTCCGGAAATGGATTTATTATTATTATCGTCGTAGTTCAACAGTGCAAGTGTCACTCCAACAATTACAAAGGTTATTGACAATCGTTTAGCCCACGAAATAAATCCAGAAGTGTTACTATTCTCCTCCACCATTTGACTATGGCAGTTTCGTATTTGTCATCAGCAAAATGTCAGCAATACGAAAATAGTAAAAATGACTCACGAAAAAGACATGCATGACAAACCGAGTCTTCAAACTTTTCATAGCCTACCTAACTTTTAGCGCTTCACAGCAATTCGTCTTCACAATGTGGCTGCTGTCAATGTTTAGCTTTACTTCTGTTTAGCCCGAGTAAAAATACAAGTAGAAGTCCTTAATGACAAAAGCGTGTTAAAACTGCATTTTATGAGACAGTAGGTTACTATTTCAATTTAATTGTATCATGTCAATTATGAAAAAGGTTTGTCGTGTAAAATATAAAATGAAGGAATAAATTCATGTGTGAATTTAGAGCACCCGCAAAAAGTCAATTTGAAGTCATCAATTTCATAGCAATCAGTAACTAATTCCATCCATTTTTCCCTTCGCTAAAGCATAACATAGTTGCTAAAATGTTAACGTCATCTTATAACAAAAATATAGTTATTCATGTTTGTATATGTATGTATTGTTTATAATTTATACCTACTTTCTTGGCTCTTGGCTATTTAGTTTTTAGTCAAGTATTACATGGCTACTGCTAATAAGTATAACTGAGCATGTCAGTTGAAAAAGTAACAGTTTCGATGGATTGCTAATATTGTCATGGAAAATTCGAATAACAATTAAAAATAGTTCAATCCTTTGGAGCCAACCGACATAGTCAGAGTTGCTCTGAAACGTATCAACAAGGCAACAAAGCACCTTTCATAATATTCATAAAACACTATGGCTCATACTCTGAACTCTGACTTAAGACCACCTTTCCTCAAAATCGGTACCACGATATCCTCACCTCAAGACAATCTTATAGTAATATCTTTTGTCCATCTTATCGGTACCATGATCATCATCTTATGACTTAAGATCGTCAAATAACAATCTTAAGTCCGTCTTTCCCAAGACCCCGATTTTGTCGTCTTGAGACGATCTTTCGTCCTTTTTGGTAGGCATTTTCCTCATGTCCCTTGTGTTAGCTTTATCTTACATCAACAATTTACAAGAATTGCAAGAACTGTTGCCTTGGTTTTCCGGATGGGAATGCGGCAGGAGGGAGTGTCAATAGGAGGGTAAATTGGATTTTTGATGCAAATTCAAGTATCCGTAGTAACCCTACCGATTTTGTCTAAAATTTTGCACTGACGAGATCGTAAGATGGACTTGAGATGAACTTTCCTTGATTTTATGAAAGACGGGACTCAAGACAGTCTTGTGTAAGACGATGTTGTCACAGTGATCGTGGTACCGATTTTTAATAAGATCTCCACTGGTCTTAAGATGATCTTACATAAGATAATCTTAAGATGGTCTTATATCGGAGGTTGGTGGTACCACCCTATGGCTGTGATACCGTTTAAGGACGCTCATCGCACCTGCATAGCAACCGCATGCAGGCATCGAAAATTTTTTGCAACCTTGCAACGGGGGTGGGGTTTAGTGTCGAAATTTGAATGTGGAGTGTGGAAATTTAAAAGCAGAAAAAAGGAAAGTTGGGGTTCAGGGGAAATGTTGTCATGCCCCCACAGGGGGCATGCAACTTTTTTTTGACCATATAAATTTTTTTAATTGCATGAAAAATGTTTTTGTATGAAAAGCATGGAAATGATTATGACGTATGAGTGGAGCATAATATATTTAGCTAACTCTTAGTTAATGTAGTTTGGTTTAGGGAAAACTGAAAATTTGCAAAAAAACATGAAATTTGGGGGGGGGGATTGGTAATAATCCAGAAAACTGGAAATATACGGCAAAACTAAATATTCAGGGAAATTTTGCGACAAACTAAAAATTGGGGGAAAACTGGCAATTTGGTGAAAAACTAGAAACTTCCAAAAAACATGTTTGGAAATTTAGGGATAATTGGAAATTAGGGAAAAAATTAAAAATTAGAGGAAAATTTAAAAATTTGCGGAATACTAAATATTAGGGGAAAAATTAAAAATTTGGGGAATACTGGAAATTACGGGAAAAATTAAAAATTTGGGGAATACTAGAAGTTAAAAATAACTGAAAATTTGGGTGAAAATGGATATTTAAGGGAAAACTGGAAAATTTGGGATTAATTGGAAATTTGGAGAAAAATTAGAAATATGGGGAAAATTGGAAATATTGGAAAAACTATAAATTTGTGAGGAAAACTGGAAATTAAATTAGCAACAGACATGGCATTAATTTCTTACTTCAAGGAATTTTTCTTGAAAAAATGTAATAAATACAATGCGCAGGTGTACACGCATATGCGCAATTCATTTATTTCGCGCGAAATTTATTAAAATAAATTGAAATAAATGCCATGTACCCTTTTTATTTCATTTATTTCAAATATTTCATTTTTCAAGAAAATTGAGAGTAAAATATTTCGCGAAATATTTCAAAAATTTCGCGAAATATTTCAAAAATTTCGCCTATTTATTTCCGAGAAATATTTCAAGTGCCATGTTAATCAGTATTAATTAGCGAAAATTAAAAAAGTTTACGTCTGCATTTTCAAAAATTGTTCAAGTCATTGTCTCTCTTTTGAAAAAATAGGCTTATTTGATTCCCTAAAATACTCATTTCTAAAAGGCAGTTCCAAAAGCTTTCCAAAACATTTCAACAACTGGTTGGTTTTGCTTCTCTTTAGATGGCTAAGACAGAAAAACTGATTGAGCTGAAGCCGACCAATGGGCGTATTACGCCGTTATTTTGCAATTCGAAAAATTTTGTCCAGGAACTCGGCATAATGGCATAAAGTTTTGGAAGCGCAACTGGCCACGAAAATTCAGTTTGAATACCAATTTGCACTTTGCATCGGTTTCCATGACCTTAGGAGGTTTTACAGTTGAGTTATAGAAATTGCAAAGTGTGTGTGCAAATAGTAGAGCAACGGTGTAATATACCCCAGCTAGGTCGGTCGGGTCCATTGGAGTTAGCAATTGCGAATAATAATAAATGAAAAATTCAGCCGTTTTCCGAAACTTTAACTTTTTCAACTGGCCTGCTCAACTATTAATAGTATTTTTTTGTTTTCATGCATAAAGTGGCCACGTAATAATAATATGACCAAAATATATACATATAAGTAGATATCAACAATGAAGTAGCATTTAGTGTCACCACAAATGATAAGTAAGGCGGATAAGAAATTGTAGGTCTTACTTTCAATATTTCTTCCACATTTCATATATTGTAATAATATAATGCAATTTTATGTGGAAAACTATCAGACAATTTGAATTCTTTCCTGACGTACGATTTATCATAATGTTATACATTAAGTATTATGATAAATGTTGACTTTCACAATTTTAGCATTTGAAGCCTGTGGCAAAAATTATTATTTTCAAGCCCAATCGCCTAAAATGAAAAATGTGACCCCAGATGAGTAAAGTCTCGCAGCCTAGTCTACTCTTTTTTTTAGTCAGCCTAGTCTAGTCTAGTGTACACTATTGAACAGCTATAAAAATTATTTATTTATATCGGGTAGTTTTGTAGCCATTCTCTAATAGTTGGGGCGTTGTTGGTAGAATGTGGTTACAACCACACAAACCACTTATTGTCATATAATAATGCAATGTACAGTTTAATATTATTATGTATTTTTCTCTCTTTAAAGCTTAATCCTTGTACCAAGCAAACAAACAAGTCGAGCATTGGAATAAAGTAGACAGTTTTCATATATAACATCCTTATTTACTTAATGCATAATATGACATTTTACGTGCTTAATATACGTTTATTTATATTTATAATAATGTACTCAATAATGTTTGAATATAATATTATTAATAGGAAACTAAATGACATTCAATTAAGTGACCTAACGCAGCATACTTTTGATTAAAAATCCCTCCAAGGGTGTATTTAGGAAGGGGCTTTGGGGATGAAGCCCCTACCAAAATTTCCAAAATCAAAATTAAAATTGCGGTAATACATGTTTAGTGACCAGCAGCCGGTTAAAATAGCTAGACGGCTGATTGAAATCTTTGTTAGCCATGCAGCGGCTAAAATTACCAAAATGGTTAAATGGTCAAATGGTCAAATCGACACTGGAAAAGCATTTTTTATTTGGAGGGAATCAAAACATTATGATTTTTAACCATTATAGCCGCCTGGAGGGTCAAAATCACTTTTAACCGGCTACACTGGAACATCTCTCGAGCTCAAGCGCCTCTAAACTATAGTGGTCTGCCTACGCCTTTGTTTTCATACTTACATTAACAAATGAAACTTATGGGGAGTAATGGTAGTAGGTAGACACTTTTTACTAGAAATACAACACACGGTATTAATAATCTAATACTTACATTGCAAAAAAATTAACCTAACCTAACTTGTTATTAACATAATATTATTATGTGTATTTGTATTGTTTAGATAGGTTATCACAATTCTTGCAGTTCTTTAAGACATCATAATATAGTCGTTTCAGGCCTATGACTGTTAACCGAAATACCAGAGAGTGAGAGCTTTTTAAAAGAAGTGTATCAACTAAGAAATCCAACTACGAAATCCGCTTTTAAGGAATATACTGTACAAAGGTATGACTTTTCAACGAAAATTAATTTGATGCAGGCATTGATGACTAAAGCAGGGATCTAAAAAAGTTCTCCTTTTTTACATAAAAAGGTAAAAAGTACTGCTTTTTTAAAAACAGTAGTCCTTTTTTACCTTATTTACATTGTAAAGTGGAAGTAAATGGGGCACGCTGATACATCAGAAAATGTAAAAACGCAAAAAAATGAGCTGCTTTTTTAAAAACTTACCCCTACCATTTTTATAAAAAAGGCAAAAAAGGTAAAAGGTAAAAAATAAGGTCCTTTTTTGTTCCTGGACTGAAGTATCTATGTAATTAGTAGGGTCTTAACGAATTTCACCAACTTACTTAATTACTAATTGCTCAATACCACTATTCACAACAATATTCACCTTGAGAGGAAAAAGTTGAATATTGAATATCCTTTTGTCTTTTTGTTAGGTAAAGTAATAATGTGAAATGAAAACTAAGTATTAGTTTTCAATCTAAAATAATTTAAATGGAAAAACATACGTTAGTTTTTTTACCTTCCATTTCTTAAAATGAACTGACATCGACTCCACCGTCTTTTCGTAGAAATTACCTTTATTAGACACCACCTACTTTCGTTGGAAATGAAAGCAGGTATAGTGCCTAAAGAAGGCAATTTCTACCAAAAGACGCTTTGGTTGGAATGCATTATCGTCTTACAGATACCACGATACAAACCGCATACATAGTACACAATGTTTATAAAATTATGTTCTTCTATGTTATTATATTCTGCATGTCTCGGCGTTATCATTTTTGGTGACACACTTGTTTTCAGTTTTGAGTTTATGTATCATTTGCATTAAATTTATACTTATTGTGCTTAAATATTTAGCATAAAGCTTCAAATTGAGATGCAAAATTAATCTGTCGCACTTCCCACTTAAAAATATATCGAAACCTCCAGTTACTAATTGCATACACCTTTTCTCTTTTTTCAAGTGTTAAAAATCAATCTTAGCCTCAAATTGGAATTTTCAATTCAAAGTGGCTGTATACATCTTTTAATGTACACTAACGTTAATTAATACTGAAAGTAGTAGATATAAATCATCCATTATATCATAGTATATTTATTTCACGGTTAGGTAAGGTTAGGTTAGGTATTATACATTTTTAATTTTCCAGTTTGGTTTTACATTTAGAATGAAGTTTAAACGTTATCAGTTTCTGTGTTTATTTACCATCATCGTTTTAAATGCTTATGCCACGATGGGCGAATGGAGCAAAATCAATGCGACGGTCGGTCTGCATTTTAGTATGGACTATCCCAAAGATGTTAACTACAGTAAGAAATATTATGTTATAGAAATTAATTGCAATAATCGTCTTAATTTTTACATGATTATTACCATGTATGTTTATACGAATTTTTCAAAGCTGTTCACGACCATAAGAAAGTAGTAGCTTGCTTTTTCAACTCGTGGGCTTACACTGAAAATGGATCATCTTCTGAAGGACAATATGATATAGAAGGCGATGATTTTGAAGGAAACTTATGTACCCATTTTGTTTACAAATACGGATTTCTCGATGAAGAAGCTCTCGGTCTCACATGCAGGAAACCAGAATTGGATCTCACGTTGGGTAAAATCAATCTGACTATACGTTAATTAATTGTATACCAGATTAAACTTTTAACAGCTTTTGTATCCTATTTTAGGGTTGTACAAGAAAGTGGTCAACCTAAAGAAAAAGTACCCTCATCTTAAAATTCTTATTGGAATTGGTGGTAATCACGAAAGTCAGAAAGATAGTTTCAACCAACTTGTTAATTCAAACCACCGAAATATTTTCATTGAAAATTCAGTAAAATTTATCCGGTAAGGTCAATCACGAAATATTTTACACTGGCAGAAACTTTTAAAAAACAACTTAGTCGGGGCAAAATATATTTTTGATGAAAACAATTTGAATGATTTACATTGTTTTTAAATAATTTCATAGAGATTATTTTGGCATATAATTATACAAGTTTAATTTACTTACAAGTGTTTAGAATTTATCTGTTGCATTAAAAATTACGGTTACAAGGAGGTTTGCAAATTTTATTGGGTGATAAACTTGCTAATTTTATTCCTATTTTTTGTTCTTGTTTAAAAGACTACATGGATTTGACGGAATGCACTTAAATTGGCAGTTTCCTCATGCATCTGACAAAGAAGGCTATGTAATTCTAGCTCGGGTATGAAATAATCCTGAATTATTAAACCTTAAGTTTTCAAAAAATACATATCATTTTTTTAAAAAAACAAAGAGACCGATTTTAATGACACCGATTATTTCCTAACAAAATTATTTTTTAAACCATAATTTTCAATCTGTATTATAATCATTGATTTGTAGGTTGGTAATTCTTAAGATTGAATTATAATTTGGAGGCATAGAACTATTTTCATACATTCTAATACAAGCTGCAAACGTTATTATTATCTCAATTAGGAATGCAAAGAAGTTTTCGTGAAAAACCAACTTCTACTGACAACTACAATGGCAGGATTTAAAGAGACGATACAAGAAAGCTACCAAGTTTTTGAAGTCACTAGAATTTTTGACTTGGTATTCATTCAGTCGTACGGCTACTTCAAGGATAAACACGTGACGGGTCATCAGTCCCCACTTCACTCTGAAGACAAATACAAAAATACTTTCGACATTTTGCAATTCGCTATACTTGAGCAAAATGCCGATACCGACAATTTCGTACTGGGAGTCCCTTTTTATGGAGAAATGTATTTTCTTGAAAACGAAAACTCTTCTAATTTTGGACTTGGACAGAAAAAAGCAGGAAACTATGATAAATTGGGATATGGCGAGGTAGTGCATAAATAAATGTACTAAATGTAGTTTAGTACAAGCACCAAGCACGTATCCAGAGGGGGGGCCGGGGGGGCACAGGCCCCCCCTAAGCTTCCAGAAAAAGGCGATTTTTTTTATCAAAAATGGTTAAAAATCCAAAAAAATTTCGCGCTTCGCGCGAATATACCATAGTTTTGATAGTATATTTTGGTGTGCCCCCCCTTGGTCAAATTCCTGGATACGTGCTTGACAAGCACGTATCCAATAGGGGAGCGAGGAGGAGGGGCAGCGCTCCCCTAAATCGGAGAAAAAGAGAAGCTTTTTCCCAAAGAAGGCCAAAAATTGCAAAAAGTTTCCCTTCGTGCGAATATATTCCATTTTTTATATTATTTTTGGTTGTGCCGCCCCCCATTTGACCAAATTTCTGGATAGGTGCATGGTTTAGTACATACCAATATTAAAATTCTGTTTGATTTTGCAGGTGTGTAAAAGAGTATTGTCTGATAATGCGAGTGGAAATGAAAGTCTCCAATGGACGATGTACTGGGATGAATCTGCAAATGCGACATTTATGAAAAGTGGTAAACGTTGGCTGACGTTCAACAGCCCCGAAGCCATTTACAAAAAAGTTGAATTGATGAGTGAATGGGGAATGAGGGGTATCATGGTGTCCAGTATCGACTACGACGATTTCAAGGGCCATTGTTCAGACAATGAACACAATACACTGTTGAAGACAGTAAATTATGCTCTGACTAATGCAAAACACAAAAATCCATCCCGTCTCTGCAAAGAATTGAACAAAAAAGAAATTCTGAAGAAATTCTCGCCCAATTCAACAGAAATAATTTTTTCTGAAGGATCTCCTTTGAATCTTCATTGTCTAGCCGAAGGCAATCCTCTGAAAAAAATTACGTGGAGAAAGGTTAGTTTTAATTTTGTGATATTTATTTTTATTTTTACTGTATTATGTTCCTTGTGATAGGATGGCAAAGAAAATATTCCACCATATTCACCGAAAAGTGTACACCAACCGTATTATAAGAACTATACTTTGTTAAACTGCGGGGGATATCGAAGAGTGCTTTCAGTTTTGACAATACGATATACAACTTTGGAAAACGTTGGCAAATACTCCTGTGTGGTTAAAGGTGAAAGGTCGTATCAAAAAGGTCTTATACCATTTAAACTTCATCTGCAAGAACTTCAACTTCCAGAGACAAGTTTCAGTTGGTGGGCGGGGCTAGCAATTTTTCTCATGGTCGCATTCGTCACTCTTCCGTTTTGTTGGTTGGTCTATAACAAGTACAAACCTAAGGTTAGAAAAATTCTATACGCTATGATTTATTTATCGCTGTAACTTGTTACTATTCATACTTATTTCTTTAGGTTATTCTTTCGGAATATGACATCAAGCAATTCCTAGAAGGAAATAAATCAACGCAAGCCAGCAATGGAGATATTATAGTCACAGAAATGAAAAATATTGACACTTTGCCATATGAAAACTCATATGAAATTATTAAAGATCATTATAACATTGGTGAGTGGAATTTTTTTAATCAACAGTCAAACAAAATATACTTTGATTTAAAATGCAATTCTTAGATCATACACGTATTCAGTAATCTCTGGCAACTTGTTTTGGGTTTAGATACTGATAATATATTAGGGTCTGGTGCATTTGGAGTTGTTTATCGCGGGAAAGTTTTGGGCCAAGATGTTGCCATCAAATCTGTAAAAATGGAGGGTGACAGATCGTCAATATTGTCTCTGTTGTCGGAGTTGAAAATAATGATCTACCTTGATAATCATCAAAATATTGTTAATTTAATTGGTGCTTATACGCAGGAGCTAAGAACTGGTAATTCAAATAGCACTACATTTATTAAATGGCACGAAATTATATTTTTAAATTGTATAATCACTAATCAGGAGTGGTTTACGTCTTCGTCGAGTTTTGCCCGCATGGAAATTTACTGTATTTCCTCAAGAAAAGTAGGGAATCATTTTTATCTCTCATGGTCAACGATAATTATGAAAACGTACTAAAGTAAGTCAAGAGCAAGTATAAATAATTATAATTATATATAATCAGTATTCTAAAACGGTGTTAATGTGTACTTTTAGGGTGGCAGGAGTTCAAACTGATAGGATTACCGAAGAAGACCTTGTCAGTTGGTCTAGACAAATAGCAAGTGGTCTGGGATATCTCAGAACAAAAAAGGTTGCCTGAAAATATTTCCTTATTCTGGAAATGTGGATTGAGAATTAATTAGTTTGATGCATTAATGAATATTTACATTAGATCATTCATGGAGATCTCGCTGCCAGAAACGTTTTAGTATTTAGTAAGGATTTGGTGAAAATTACTGATTTCGGCCTTTCAAGAAAACTCTATGTTTATTCTAATTATAAATACAAAAAATCAAATTATGAAGTAATTATTTATGGAAAAAATTAAAAAGAAATTTTAACAAATTGATGAAAGGATGGGAGTAAATTGTGACAATTAAAATTTCAGGAGCCTTTACCTTGGCGTTGGATGGCTTTAGAATCACTTAGAGACTTAGAATTTAGTTATGAGTCGGATGTTTGGTCATTTGGAGTCACTTTGTGGTATTTGTTGTACCTACAATTTATTAAAAGTATTTTTGTATTCAATTATAAAATCTTAATTTTTAGTTTGGCGTGATTTATTGTACAGGGAATTATTTTCCCTTGGAGAAGTGCCCTACTATGGGATGAATTGGACTATGGAATTCATAGAAATGCTGAAAAATAACATTAGGCTTCCTAAACCAACGTATGCCACTACTTCTCTGTAAGTAATAGTCTTATTGTATAATTCATATAATCAATATAATATCTGAAAATGAACTTACTAATTAAAATTAATGCCTACCTAATTTGCAGCTACAACTTACTGTTAAATTGTTGGCATCAAAATCAAGAACTACGACCTAAACCAACTGACCTGGAGGCGCTTTTTAAACATCTTGCGAACGACTTCCATTAGAAGCAATTTCTGCTTATTATTATTAAAGATATTCATCTCTAGTGTTAGTAACTATTCCTTGTGTCAATATTTATTTGCTGGTGTTAATGATAAATAGGAATGAATGAACTCATGATTTACTTGCCACAAACAAATCTGGAGTGAAATCATCATTCAGATTCAGATTAGTTTATTTAAAGTGCATATTAATTTCAGATATATTATACATGATGTCCGTTTCTCAATTAAAAGCATCGAAGGCAAGCTAATCACTTAGTCAATTGCCGCAATGTACCCCACTTTAGTTTATAGGTACAGGTAACAATTGAGAAATATACATGAATTTTTGCAAAGAGTTCGAATACGATGTTCAAGTATAGGCAGATTGTTAGCTTGCCGTTTCTTCTATTTGTTACATTTACATTTATGATGTCTTTATTATAATATTTATTTCAATCATAATGTCTATTCAATTCAATATTGCTTAATTGCCATATTAATTACTAAATTATTGTATCTTTAAGTTATAATTTACATAATATCAATGTGTTTCTGTAAAATCTAAATTGTAAATCAATTAACAATAAATAATTAATAATATTAGTGGATTTGTAAGGTTCAAGGTGCTATTTATTTCAATAGAGTTGCTCACAAAAACTGGTATGCATAAATTTTGTTTTTATTAACTTTTCTGATTATATCCAACAATTTTGGTTTCTGGTTTTCCAGTTGCCTTACTAGTTTTAAAGACTTTGCCCTTATCTCCTCAACTTAACCTTTGACGCCGGTGCGGTATAAACCTAGATAGGTATAATACTAGCCAATTCTGCTACACAATTTGTGTATAGTTTATATTCATATACAAACAATATATACCTACATACATTCTTCCTTATAATGTGTAACGATGATCACAAACAAAGCTTTATTTAATAAAAACCACAATAATTTCCTTTTGAACAGCTGAAATTCGCAAATTGATAAACCTAAAACTAAATGCTAAGTCCAAATAAATGTAACAAGTACATTGAGTTCATTCCGTTTACAGTTTATCGCTCCTCTTCCTATATAAGTACTAACTTTTTACTCCTTACTCCTAGGTGCTGTAATAATTGATAATAGTGAAACCACAAAACGGCAGAAAACCCAATATAGAGTAATCATAATATAATAATAATAACTATGTTTCAATTCGGTATTTCAATCGACTCCTACAAAGTTGATTAGCTATGTAGGTGTGCATACTTAATACTTAGAAAGCTACTACAAATAAGTATTGGTTTATCGCTTCCCGTTTACCCCATCCTTCCAGCGATTTCACTCTGTGCTTAAAACTCATTTGACTTGGCTTCTTACAATCATCCATTTATCCACAATAACTTTGTATTTTTAAAAGAAAATAATCATTTAACGTCCCTAACGTTAAAGTCCCTCCCTGTAACGATTTTCCTTTCTCTATTTTGCACATCTTACACAATTTTGAAAAGTTTTCGATCTTGGATTTCGAAAATGATATTCAGCAGGCTTAACTTAATGGTTAACTTTTTGACATTAACATTTTCGGCTGGAAGCAACAAACGGGACTTTATAAAAGAAGATTTTCCCTCAGTCAGCTTTGCAAATCTCACAAATCAACTTTTTTGTAATTTACTATACTTACAATTATCAAATCTTACATTTATAAATATCATATTATTATTTGTTGCCTCATAAATACTGGTAATTGCTTAATGAATCTAACTAATTACAATTTCTAGCAATCAAAAATTAAAAATTAAAAAAAACATCAGACGAGGATAAATGTAAATACAGACCTTATCCAATGGTTTATATTTATATATCATTTTAGCCGTACACGACCACAATAAAGTGGTTGCCTGTTTTTTCAATTCGCACTCATACAAAAAGTTTGACATCGAAGCAATCAATGGGAACTTATGCACTCATCTTATTTACAAATATGCCAAGCTGGATACCGACACAAATTCCATTGCTACAGTGAATGAAACATTATCAAAGGGTGAGTCCCTTCCTGTTGATCATCTATATAAGCCCTTGATAATAGTTGTAGTTTTATGGAATTTGAAAGTAACAGCTGTTATAATTATAATTACTGCTCTAGATTTGTACGACAAGATGAATAATTTGAAAAAACGGTATAAACATCTTAAGATTCTTATTGCTGTTGGTGGAAGCCATGAAGATCATCCGATGAACTTCAACCACATCTCGAAATCTTCTAATAGGAAAGAATTTACAAATAATGCCCTTGCATTTTTGCAGTAAGATTTGTATTCTAAAACTTTCTTGAATGCTGTTTTCGAGGGTCGTTCGATCTAGGGTTAATTAATTAAAAGTTAATTAATTAATTAACCGATCTTGAATTTTCAAGGAAACATAAATTTGATGGCCTTCATCTTCACTGGAATTTTCCAACCGAAAATGACAAATATTTTGTCGATCTTGGGAAGGTACGTGCTTCAATTTATAACATTAAGGAACAGGTTGAAGTTGAGCAACTCAACGATTGTGATGCACCATATTATGATGCATTTGAACTGTGATATATGCTTGCTAAAGACCGATAACTTTTTAAGAAATGCTATTTTCTTCTAAGGAACTGAAAGAAGCTTTTCGAGGGGAAGGATTTCTTCTGACTACTACAATGGGGGGAAAGAAAGAAACGATGGATAAAGGATACGATGTTTTCCAACTCACTTGGACTTTTGATTTAGTGTTTATAATTGCCTATGGCTTTCACAGTAAAAGTCGAACCAACCACACGTCTCCTTTGTACTCCCAGATACCTTATCATAACATTAATGACGCTTTGAATTACCTGTTTATTGTAAATAAGGCGAATCCGAACAGTGCCGTTCTTGGAATTCCTTTTTATGGAGACTTGCTCCAAATTGAAAATGTAAGTACTTCTCCATTCTATGGATTTAACCAACCAACAACGAAGAATCGCAAAGTATGGGGATATGGCGAGGTAGGTACCTGTTCAAAATGATATAAAAAAATCCTGTAAAAATAAATTAATCTAGACATAAAAAGTTAATTGTCTAACGAAGATTTGGTTTCAATCCTGAAGCCTAATTTTTAATACAATTGATTCAAATATGATTTTAATATGTAACAGATTTGTGATAATATACTATCGGATAACAGCAGCGGAGGAAATCAGGGTTGGCGAATGTTCTGGGATGAGGAGGCTAAGGCTTCTTTCGGAATAAATGGAGCTGATTCATCGCTCAATGGTTGGCTATCATTTAACAACCCCCAGGCTATTTACGACAAGGTCGTAGTGGCCAATAGATGGGGAATGAGGGGGATTATGGTATCTAGCATTGACTATGATGACTACTTGGGTAAATGCTCGTCCAGAGAAGAGAGATATCCGCTGTTGAATACCATAAATTATGCTCTGACTCAGACTATCCCGGAAAACGAAACCAAATCTTACTTTTGTGGTCACTTAAATAATCAGACTGAGGATTCAGAAGTTAATACATTCAGGGTATTCGATATTAACAAAACAGATTTGACAATTCCGGATAGGTCCAATTTGAGTATTTACTGTGTGACCGAAGGAGATCCTACATTAACCGCCACTTGGCTAGGGGTAAGTTACTACAAAATCCTTTTCCATTTGAATTAGTGTTACCGCGAATAATAGTATTATTCGAGTTATTTCGAATACCAAATATTCGAATGAAAATGAATTTGAATATCGAATATTTGCCCCAAATATTTAGAAGGTAGCCGGGAGGGGAGTATGCCTCCCTAAATTCTAAGAAAAAGAGGAAATTTTTGTCAAAGGAGATTAAAAATTGAAAACTTTTTTGCGCTTTCCGCGTAAACTTCTTTATTTTTGCCAATATATTTTAGTGCGGCAAAATTGTAAATTGTATCGAGTTTTGGTTTATTTCCAACTGCAGACAACAAGTTATTAACATTAATAGTACTGAATAATTGCTTATAACCAACAGAATCACAAAGAGGTAATAGAAGAAAATGGCAAAGGTCGTCTGCATTTTAAAAATTATCTTCAGCTGAACTGCTATCGTTTCAGAAGAATCCTATCGGTTCTCACCTTAACAAAGTTTCAACAAAGTGACGTCGGGAACTATTATTGTGAAGGACGGACTGCGTCAAAATCTAACATTGACAAACCATTTAAGCTTCACATCTTATCAAAAGGACGACTGGGCCATGATCAGCAAGACCGATCAGGATGGTTTTCCTTCCTTGGACTTTTAGTTGTCGTTTTCTGTTTAGTCGTCGCCAAATGTACGTACGACAAATACAAAACTCAGGTAAGAGGTTTTAATATTCGTATACAATCTAAGGTTTAAGTATTTTGTGGCGATTCGATAATTATAATTTGGACATTTATTTAAAATCAACGGAAAAAAGGACGTTTTAACAGATTATGAAGTCAGACATTTTCGAGAAGGTGCACCTAATGGTAGGAGTCTTACTGGTTCTATGAAAGTTAAAGGCCTACAAGATGTGGCCATGTTGGCTTATGATCCAAAGTACGAAATTGATGAAAGTCAGTATGAAATCGGTAAGTCTAACATATATTCATGTTTTCAATAATGTACCCCAAAGGAGTTTACCCGAAGTCTACTATTAGCAAAGTACCTTTGTCGGGTGCCTTTCGAAGTTACCCGACAAAAGAACTTTGCTTTGATGCACTTTTTGAAAACATTAATTTATGTGACATATTCTATTGGTTTGGATGCTTGTACTTTGCATAGATAAAGACGAGGAGTTAGGAGCTGGTGCTTTCGGAGTTGTTTACCGAGGAAAGGTTCTGGGCGAGGATGTTGCTGTGAAGACTATCAAGTGCTTTTTTGATAAAAATGCTGTACTCTCTATGTTGGCCGAATTGAAAATAATGATTCATTTACAGCAGCATCCCAATATCATAAATCTTGTTGCCGCACACACAAGCAAGATGCAAACAGGTAATTTTGAAAATAATGAAGTAATTAGAAAATATCATTGCTGACTTAATCTTGTGAATAAGTACTGAATTTATCAATTTCCCAGGAATGGTGTACGTATTTGTTGAATTTTGCCCATACGGAAACTTACTAAGTTATTTGAGAACCAATAGAACCATATTTACTTCCCTGTGTAATGTTCGACAATCTACGATCCGAATGTAAGTACTTCGGCTTCGTTATAAATTATTTCTAGGGGAGAGGAAATTACTCATCTAATATTTATTTATAATAAAATACTTAGAAATGTTTTGGACCGTTATTTATTTAAGCCTTTACATCTTCGATAATTTTAGTAATTTCTTTTTATATTTCAGATCACAAAATGGAAATTCTAATTTTATAACAGAAGAGGATTTACTCAATTGGTCAATACAAATAGCGAAGGGTTTAGAATATTTGAAAGTTAAAAAGGTTGTTCACAGCGACCTTGCTGCAAGAAACGTTTTGGTCTTTTCAAGGAAATCTGTAAAACTAACAGATTTTGGTTTATCAAGAAAGCTATACATTAACAGGAACTATACATACCAGAAAGCTAATTTCGAGGTAACATTAATCATGGAAATAACAATTAATAATATTACAGTTAGTCATTTTCATTTTACTGACAGAAGTTAACGTATAATCATTGAAATTATTTTAAAACCAAAAGGATCCTTTGCCTTGGCGCTGGATGGCAATTGGTAAGTTGTCTTTATTATAACTGTCAATTAATATTTTAAAACCCAATTTCCTTGGTTAATTTTATTTATCACAAAACTATTTTTTCACTATTTTGTATAACTACTTCTTCAGAATCTCTGGTTGATTATGAATGGTCTTATGAGTCCGACGTTTGGTCTTTCGGGGTGACACTTTGGTAAAACATTTATTATTGATAATATTTAATTATTAAAAACAATTATTATTGTTAATATTTAATGATTAAAAATAATTATTATTGATAATATTTAATGATTAAAAACAATTATTATTGATAATATTTAATGATTAAAAACAATTATTACTGATAATGCTTGTTTTAAAAATAGTTTAATATATTTTCATTTTTTAAAGGGAAATATTCTCTTTGGGACAAGTGCCTTACTCTGGCTTGAGCTGGAATGAAGAATTTATCGCAATGTTGAAAAGGGGGAAAAGGACCCTTAAGCCAGAATATGCCACTAATTCAATGTCAGTAATATTTTATTGTTTTATTTTATTATTGTAATTCAGTTGAGAATACGAAGGAGTAATATAATTAAAAGTATTTTCAATCATTTCTATCTGAGTAATGCAATCAATATTATATAAAAATATTTTTTATTAGTTATAAGGTTATTTTGCAATGCTGCAATATGGATCCTAAAGGTCGGCCAACACCAAATGACCTCCAAGTGTCCCTTGAGGAAATAACAAACAACTTGAAGGTGAACAGTTCATACTATGAAACAACAACTTCATTACATTTATTTAGGACGTAGTACCTAGGAAGATATATTTACGATGATATTTGATTTAATGTATATTCAGAGGCCTAAAATTCGGAGATTAGTTCCATTAAATCTATAATAATTATTAAAATCGCTGAAATTAAACCAATAATGATTAAAATTTACAGGCAAATCAAGACAATATTGAAAGTGGAGTTAGCGAAAATCAAGACGAAAATCTGTACGAAAATTTGTATACTGAATTGGTTGAGCCCTGAGCAAAAAAAAACTTTTTTCTACTAATTCTACGTGCATATTTATTGTTAAGTAATTAATTACAATTATTTCTATTATTTATTAATATTTTGATTCCGACTTGCCGATTTGCTACCTCTGATAACCTCTTATATAGTAGAAATAACAATACGAAAGTAAAATTAGATACACATTGAAGTTGATATCAAAAACTTGTCTAATCCATTAGTTTTTAAACCGATGTTTTTATTAAATACCAATCCTATTAAATAATATGTTTATGTAGCATTTTAGAAAGGAGTTGTAAATGGCAAGTGAATATTGTAAATATCAAATTGTACAAAATAGTATATAAAAAGTGTAATTATTATTCATGTAATCTGATGTCCAAATATTACCTACAAACTCTGGCATAAATTCTGGATACTTTGTTCTACATTGTGAATGAGCACAAATCAATACGCCATAATATCTTACTATCAGTTGCGTAAATGAAACTTTATAGTTACTATCATTCAATTCTGTTATGATTTTTAGTGAGAACAAAACCACATAAAAAGAACAAAGATTTGTTTCCATTCCATGAAAATAAAAGTTTCATTCATTGAGTTGGGAGGATTCCTACCTATCATCTTACTAAGGCGTTTTCATTGAAAACTCCAGATGCTTCGTTCTTTGACATTGATGCATTACATGTTGTTTAGGTTGTGGTATTATTCCAGTGCCAGCAAACTATTCTCAATCATAACCTCAACGTTTTGACACAAATAAATGGTCTCTTTAAAAGATCTGTTTCAACCTTAACTATTTTAAAAACTTGTCTACTAGTTATAAAAATATTCTGAAACGTGATTTTGAAATCTTCAGAGATTTTGCATCAATTTTTAAAATATTGCCAATTGTAAGGAATAATTGAGTGGAGAAAGTAAGGGTAGTAGGGAGGGTATTATTAATATGACCTGTTTAGGGTTAAATCTAATATTGCTGCAAGTTATTATAATCTTTTCTTCTGCAAAGACTAACCAAGGAATTGACATCAATTATCGGCTGTCACAGTAAGTACGAATTAAGAACATTATAATTCCCAACGATTTACTAATTATATTATAACAAAAATGAGAATATTTAATATAGTGTATTTATTATTGTTATTATTATTACATTGAAATATTGCATTAGAATTAAGAAAAGAAAAGTCAAAAGTTATTGAATCGTTAAATTTGAATATATTTTATATTATCTATGTTGAATTAATTTTCAATTAATTTCTATTTAAAAATATAGGCCTCAGATATACGTGAACGATGGTCACATTTATATGGTGCCAGCGGAGCATCGGAATTTAGTTCTCGTTGCAAATGGCACAGGGAAGATAATATTCAACAACTGGGAATTAAACAATTTAGTTAGTTCGGTAAGTATTACTTCTTCTGGTTAGTTATGAGATAGTATATTTTAACTTAAATAGGAATTCTAAATGGGGAATGGAAATTCAGTCTGGTCTTCAACGGTATAGATCGGAGTGTAGGAAGTGGAAGTGGGTCATTTTTTTGGGACTTAAATATTTTTGGCGGAAGTCTTTTGTCTTTGACCAATGACCAAATAATAATAATATAACTAGCTGAAATCTAGCACGTAAGGTGTGCTAGAAAAATTTTGAAATATGTAACAGCTGTTTTCAATGAGCCGAATCCGGAGTTTGTTAAATCACAAAAATAATCACATTATTTCGTCAAAGCCGTAAAGATTTTTTCCGTATTTACATGAAATGAACTTACCAATATTCATCTGATCTAAAATAAAGAGTTTCTAAGCAAGCACGTATGCAGAACTGAGTTTCGGAGGGGGCTAGATTTTCAATAGATATTTTAGCGAAAATTTTTGGCATTTTTTGAAAGAAATGAGTCAAAAATGGCCTAAAAATGGCAAATAATCGCGCGAAGCGCGAAATTTTTTGTTATTTTGAGAAAAAAATTCCCTTTTTCTTGGATTTCGGGGGGGGGGGGGCTTCAGCCCGTAAAGCCCATCCCTAAATACGTCCTTGTTTCTAAGGTCTTAAGTCTTAACACTTGGAATTTGGAAATGAAAGTATAATTTTCTCACTGGTAAAAATTCCCTGCTGGCTATAAAAATGATTGAGAAATTCCGTGAGAAACGTGTGAGAAACTCTGACAAACACCGAAACCGTTCCTTCTGTGCGTGGTTCTGTGCATGCTGTCGGAATCACAAAGCATGGACTCTAGGAAGATATTAGGATACAAGCTTACTTATACACACGGTGGGTATGGACTATGGACTATGGACCTACCGTGTAAGCTCGTACCCCTACGTTGATGCATCGGAAACCTTAAGGTAAGAGGTTACGTGGCGGACGGAGTAGGCATTTACTGCTTGTACCGCTGATGCCGTGCATCGGAACCTTTCAGATAAGACATTGCCAGATGTTACGTGGCGAACGGAGTAGGCAGGTACGGCTTGTACCGCTGATACTGTGCATCGGAACCTATCAGATATGGCAATGTCTTACACAAATAATATGGATGAACTTACGTACTCTTAGTGTGTGTACCAAAGTTGCGTAAAATTTACGCTACTTTAAAAAACTTTACATACACAAATAGTAGGTATGAACCTACATACTCTTAGTGTATGTACCACGGCTGCGTACATTTACACACTACTTTTTTCCGTACAGTAAAAATACGTCGTTTGATCGTCCATACTATTTGTGTGTATACCAAAGTAGCGGGCGTACATTTCGCGCAACCTTGGTGCATACACAAATCGTGCGTAGGTTCATCTATATTATTTGTGCATGTACCCAAGAAACGTACATTTCGCGCACCTTTTGTGCATATACAAATGATACATAGAATCGTCTATATTTTGTGTGCATGTACCCAAGAAGCGTACATTTCGCGCACCTTCAACCTTTGGTGCATACACAAGTGGTGCATAGGATCGTCTATATTATGTGTGCATGTACCCAAGAAGCGTAGGTTCTGCCGCCACGACCCACTTCCTACACTTTGCCCAACGGTGACGGTATTACGTGTACTGATGAGTGATGACATATTATTTTAATTTACATATTCGTATTTGTAATTTGTCGACAAAAATCTGAAGACATTTGAAATATTTCAAAATGATGTTTATATCATAAATATAATGTTAATTTAATATTTACCATTTATTCCACAGGTTCGAAATAGCAGTAGAGACGTTCGAGCAGTAAAACGAATATTAGGCACCCCTTCAAATACTTCTTTACGGATTACAACTCGACTATCAAATATAGAAAGAGTAATCAAAAATGATTAATAATTTGGATTATGAACTTGAGAGTTACACTTGATGTGTAATTTTTGATTTTGTAGTCTTTAGATCGTCTGGACTCTTTGACAGGGCTGGACTCTCGCTTGACTAATGTAGAGAGACAGATTTCAAATAACAACGCTTCATCACCGGTGAAAATTATTTTCTATTTGTATGAATATATAGATTTCAAAAATTGCCGACGAGAAAAATCATATGTTCCATACGTAGCTTGAAAACAACTTTCATTTTCTTTTAGAGGGAAGGTTCTCGACCAAATATTAATCAGCGACTGCGCAGACTACAAAACCGCGTAAGCTACTTTCACTTTCCTCCAGCTGGTTGATTCACAACTAATGATTACGGTTACTGCTTCAAACAATTTTCAGTGAATTTTTAATACAAATGCCCGTAGGTGGAGACTTTGGAAACTTCTGTTCGAAATGCAATATCTCCTTCAGCAAATCCATGTGGAAGGTTAGTTTTCCATTCTATAAATATTTAACAAGGAGCTATTTACCAAAATTTTAAATTAATTGTTACTAAATAAATAGCAATCCATGTTCAAATGGAGGAACTTGTATCCCTACTGTTTATGGTGCCTATTGTTGGTGTCGATCTGGATGGGAAGTAAGAAATTTTGTATTATAAATAGAGTTAACAAGTTAACTAGTGGATGCAAATTTTAGTTTCGTTTTTACAAAATATTTTTATTTTAGTAATTTATTCTGCCAATGATTGGGAAAGTTAATTTTCTATTTTAATTCCGAAGGGGAGTCGATGTCAAGAAGATATCAATGAATGTTATAACT
This sequence comes from Tomocerus qinae, assembly GCA_020055645.1. Taxonomy (NCBI): domain Eukaryota; kingdom Metazoa; phylum Arthropoda; class Collembola; order Entomobryomorpha; family Tomoceridae; genus Tomocerus; species Tomocerus qinae. The sequence goes on from CM034546.1 coordinate 125,370,998, forward strand.
TTGCTGGGACTGCTGATGGATGTCAAAATGGAGCAACGTGCATAAACAGACCTGGAACATATGAGTAAATCAGTTTTCGTTTATTCTATTATATTTTGTATTTAGGTCATTTTGTATTACATTTTACTTATCGTACTAATTCTTATTTACGAAAATGAGTTTTTATGTTATGACTATACCTATTGTTTTCTATTTAGGTGTCAGTGTCAGCGTGGGTGGTATGGAAAACATTGTGTAGCTAGAAGCGGAGGCTGTTCGAGTGGTTCAACTACGGAACTCTGTGATCATGGAACATGTGTGGATCAACATAATAGTGCATCCCTATCATATACATGCATCTGCGACCAGGTCATATTACTAATTACTACCTATTGATATACCAATACAAAATACACGCCCATATATATAAATACACACAATATAAAATATAATTCTTCATATGTATGAATATATTACAATGTTTTCGGAGAATGAATTGTACTATTCTTATAATAATATAATAATTTTTCAGGGATGGACAAGGGACAATAATAGTCCGCGTTGTAGTGTTGATGTGGATGAATGTAATTCTGCCAAGTTCTCATGCTCTCAGAACCCACCTGTGGCTTGCATTAACACTGTGAGTCCATGAAACTTTTAGTCTTTTCTTATTATTTGTTCTTAGTTTAAGAATTAAAAAATTCACTCAAAAGTTACTATTTTTTATGTTTAAAATACTAATCAATTTTATATCGTAATACAGCCTGGATCTTTTGTTTGTGGGCCGTGTCCAATGGGTATGCTCTTATAGTACATATTTTGAGTATTACCATATGATTAATAATAAAAACAGTAATAAACATCAAGTGTCTAATTTTTGACAGGTTACACTGGAAATGGGTACCGTTGCTCAGATATAAATGAATGTCTAATTGGAAATGGAGGATGTAGTATAAGTCCATTTGTGGAATGCATTAACACTCCCGTAATATTAAAAACCGAAATCGCTGTAACTTATTTAAAATTTTGTTATATAGTGCTAATATTATGTTGATGTTTATTTCAGGGATCCAGGAGTTGTGGAGAATGTCCACCAGGTTACATGGGGAATGGAATGACGTGTCAATATGTGGGGCTTTGTCAGATGAACAATGGTGGTTGCCATCCAATGGCAAGATGTGTTCAAAACCCAAGTAAATCTATTTAGATCAGCTGATATATATTGCTTACAGTTTCTTCGCTATATTTATTGTTTATTTTCAAGATTTTACAAGATATTTCGAGACTAAACATTTTTTTCTTGTATGTAGTGATCGGCCAAAGTTATGTTCAATGTTTGTGTCCTGCTGGTATGACTGGAACTGGAATGGGACTACATGGATGCTTTCCTTACCAGTCAACTGGAGGTGGAGGAGGAGGGACGGCAGTTGGACCTTCTATTGGTCCAGTTAATAATCCTTGTACCTCAAATCCTTGTGTTAATGGAGTCTGTCAACCATTTGGGTCTAGTTTTACTTGCACCTGCTTTACAGGATTTACAGGTATAACCTTTATGCGAAATTATCAATCTTGATAAATAATATATTAGTAGCAATAACCTATGAAAAGATTGTGTACTGTAAAAGTATACACTATATTTATAAATATTTTAAATGAAAGGAGCTGCATGTGCTGATCGGATTAACCCATGTCTGAGTTCCCCATGCCAAAATGGTGGAACTTGTGTGAGTAGTCCACTTAATTCCCCTAGAGGATTCACATGTACTTGTGCCACTAGCTTCACTGGAGATTTTTGCGAAAGACAGGAAGAAACTTGTGGAGGATCTCTTGATACAGCATTTGGACTACTTAGTTTTCCAGCAGATCAAAGTCAGGAGACTTATAGTCACAATGCCAACTGTGTTTGGGTTTTCAGAGCAGCTGCTGGAAAAGTCGTCAATTTAACATTTTCTAGATTTCATTTGGAAGGTAAACATTAATAAAATAAATAATGATTAATGTCCATCTTGTAAGGTATTTTAAGGTATATTTGTGGTTATGAATAGGTGGGGCACCTTGTCGTTACGACTGGCTTCAGGTTTGTATTTTTAATCTAAAAAAACTTATAGATCGCTTTTGTCAATTTTATTATACGTTAACGCTGGGTATGCCTGTTTTATACTTTTCGTTTTGACTTCGCTTTAATGTTTAGTGACGTCAAAATGACGTCATTACGTTGGAAACCAAATTGGAAGTTGCGTTCACGACAAATGACAAATCGTCCAAAAAAACCGCAGTCAAAAGTCTCTTCTGATTGGTGGATAGATTTTGATTTTAGTCAATAGGATTACAGATTTCTATGACAAAATTTTTTATGATTTCTATAAAGCACCCCAAATTGTTCAAATCACGACAAATTGTAATTTGTCGTGAACGCAACAGTAATTACAAATTAACTGTAGTGACGTAACAAAACGCGAAAGTGAAAACGAAAAGTATAAAACAGGCATTATGTCTCAAAATTTCATTTCGCAAACTATATTTCACAGACTCATTTTGTATTAGTTTGAATAAAAAATCTGGGATTTGTTTTAGATACACGACGGTTCAGACACAACGTCACCTCTAATTGGTAAATTCTGTGGGAATGAACTACCTGGGATTAATGGAAGTATAGTGTCAACCCATAACATTCTGTACGCATGGTTTGCCTCCGACCAATCCACGACAGGTTTAGGATTCTCTTTAACGTGGAATACAACGGATCCCGTATGCGGAGGTTTGATCACTGGACAAACTCACGGCTCAATTAATTCCCCCGGTTATAACGGCAATGCAGGTTTGAACATTTAAAAAAAATAACATTCGTTCATTTAAATACTAATCCAATGCACTGTTCAGGGCGGTATCCACACAATCGTGATTGCACTTGGCAAATTCAAGTTTCTTTAGGGAAAAGAATCCAATTGGTGTTTGCTACATTACGAATTGAGGTATGAATGTATACTACATTTGGTTGAACTAAGAACACCGCCTTACTTCAACCCTCCATTTACATTTAACATTTATAATCTCATACGTTGAAGTTTCTGGATTTAATTTTGATTTGTTTATTTTATGTAGACGCATCCCAATTGTTCATATGACTATTTAGAAGTTCGGGATGGCCTTGAAGATACAGCAACCGTATTACAAAAATTTTGCAGCACAACGTTACCTCCGTAAGTGTATTTCCTAATTTTATTCTTAATAATATATAACGACGTTAATTAAATCATTCGATCTCATTCAAATTATTAGACCTATTATGTCGTCGGGTCCGTACATGTCTATTCGGTTTCATTCAGACTATTCTGAATCCGACCTCGGTTTCCATGTTACATTCGCAGAGGTTCCTGGTATGTATTTTAGCCATTAAAAATCAAATTCTTTGTCTGCGTAAAAATTTAGTAGTAAATGTATTTGTGTAATTGTGTTGTAGGAATTCCTGGCTGCGGAGGTATGTTTATCTGAATTAATAATTATTATAATCATGTGGACTATTTAATGTTATTCATGTGTCATTTTCATTGTAAAGGTCTCCTAACTCGAACTTTTGGAGTATTTTCTTCCCCTCATCACGTATGATAAAAAATTTTTTGAATTGAAATCTAAACTAGTTTGTGTGATAATTGCAGATTTATTTGTTTTGTTTAATTTTGTAGCCTGAACCATACGGGCATGACTTGGACTGCGAATGGCTGATACGACTCCCAAATCCGAATGACCGAATTATGTTAAAATTCATTACCTTTGAATTGGAAGGGAGTACAATTTGTCGATATGATTACGTTGAGGTATTATAGATCAAAAATATTATTGAATATAGACAATACATTTTGTGTTAATCTTTTAATATTTTTCATGGTATCTGCAGATAAGAGAAGGCAATTTACCGACTAGTCCTTTAGTAGGTAGATTTTGTGGGCGAAACATACCTAGTGATTATCATGCACGAGGAAGCCAGTTGTATATTAAATTTCGTTCAGACGAATCTGTAACTTTCGGGGGATTCTCCGCTAAATACGAAACAGGTTAAAATGAAAGTGCACAGAATCTTGTGTAATGAAACAATCCCTGAGACCATCTCTATCTATATTTTTATTAGTCATTTGGGAAAACTAATTGGTATTTTATTGTTTTTAATCTTTAATTTTCTGTTCAGCCTGTGGGGGAGAGTTCGAACAACCAAATGGAATACTTAGGTATATTTTGGCTGCAATATCGTGATTTGTATATAAATGTGATCCAACTTAGTTACTAGATCACGAAATTCGTAAAAGGTCACTTATAGTCACTATCTACTTGATGCAGGTCACCAAATCATCCAGGCAATTACCCTATTGATAAAAATTGTATTTTTATCATCTCTCAACCGATTGGAAAAGCAATTAAATTGGAATTCACTGAATTCGATATCGAGTCTGGAATTGACACGGGCAGATGTGTCTTTGATTATGTTGAGGTATTTTAGAATTTTATTATTTGGTTACTCTATAATTAATAATATAATTCTAAAAACCTTCAAATGCTACCAGGTAAGAGATGGAGATACAGAAAATTCAACTCTGCTTGGACATTACTGTGGACCACAACAATCGGCACCAGAGCCCATCTTGTCTACCTTTAACTATTTATGGATTCGTTTTAAAACTGATGGCTCAGTACAGAATCGAGGATTCTTGGCCAATTATTCCACTTTTGATACTGGATGCGGAGGTAATAAATTTTAAAATGAATCACTAGAAATATATTAAATATTAAAATAGTAATTTAATATTTCTAATCTTCAGGCATTCTACGAAGTGCACATGGTTTGTTAACTTCCCCTGGTCATCCAGAAGTGTATCCACACGGTGTGGTTTGTATTTGGGTTATTAGAGGAGTACCAGGACAGGTAAGTTCTTGTTGTATTTTGTTATTCATATTTACTACGATATTAGACTAAATAGTAAATGATGCACGTAAAAAATTCATTTGTTTTTCTACTGTATTTACTTTTTATTAGATTGTTCGTCTTAACTGGATCTCTTTTAGTTTAGAAGCAAACAGGAACTGCCTTTATGACCGAGTGGAGGTGTTCGATAATTCCACGTCGTTCCCCAATGGAAGTTCTATGGGAAAGTACGGTGAAAATCAGTATTTAGAGAATTTAGAATATGAATATTAATGATGCATTAAACCTGTTCATTTTAGATTTTGTGGCTCAGAACTTCCACCTGTCCGCACATCTACGGATAATACAATGACAGTTATCTTCAAATCCGATCACAGCATTGCTCATGATGGCTTTGTGGCCAATTACGTTCTTTTGAATTCTAGTTTGGGTAAGCATTCAGCACTGTTAATTTTAAAAGGTGTACCTGTATCCAGATGTTTAATTGCAATTAAATTCAATAGTAATTACAATGTTAGAAGACAGTGTACTTTATAATTTATTGTTTTTCTTCTTAACTAAAGTATGTGGAGCCGACTACCATTCTGAACAAGGAGTGATTCGATCGCCCAGATACCCGAATAATTATCCCATTTCCAAGTCGTGTGTTTGGACCATTTCGGTACCTGTGGGAAAACAGATCATGCTAAATATTACTGACTTTGGTAATTATTTTTTTGATTAAATATTAATGACAAAATTGTATGTTTTTATTGAAATAGCATTATTTATCAAATTAAGATTTGGAGAATGGCTCACAAACACGATGCAACTACGATTACTTGGAAATTAGGTTGGTAAACATAAAAAATATCTCATTTAGATAAAATATTATGTCGTTTATTTGATTTGTAACAGAAATGGAGGTCATCCAACGTCGCCATTAGTTGGTAATGCTAAAAAATATATAAATTGAGACAAAATTGTAAACAGTTAATTAATTATTTATAACATTTTAAAATTAGGAAAATTTTGTGGAAATAATTTGCCTCCAACAAACATTCCGTCGTTTACTAATGCCTTATACTTAAAATTCTCTTCGGATACTTCGCACACTAGACGAGGTTTTCAAATTTTCTGGGACGGTACCGCTACGGGTTGTGGAGGTATTTAAAAATATTTGAAATTCAATGGCCATTTAAATATTTTTAATTAAAATAAGCTTTCTGGAAGAAATTAGTATAATTTGTTATTTATTTATTTACACAGGAAGATTAACTGGAACGAGCGGATCTTTTGCTAGTCCTGGCTATGTAATTAATAATTCTTAAATATTAATAGTCTTTCAAACGGAGTAATAATATGCTTGAATATCTGAATCTCTATCATTCCTTTCATGATAGCCTAATAGTGGTACTTCACGCACCGAGTGTTCTTGGACTATAATGGTCAATAAGGGAAGTATAATTCAATTGATGTTCGTCGATCTGGATATGCAACAGGGATCCGGCTTTTGCTGGGGAGAACATGTAGAAGTAAGTCAAATTTTTGTATTAAAATTTCCTACAATGAAATTAATTGTTGGTTTATTTATTGCATTAATTTAATTGTGTATTTATTTTCTGTAGATTCGAAATGGCCATACCAGAGCAGGAGCACTCATTGGAAAATATTGCAGTTCTGAATCCCCATTATCCATTAATTCTTCAGATAATTCATTGTGGATAAAGTACGTGAGCGGATATGGAACTTCTGGAAGAGGATTCCATGCGAGATATCAAACAGGTAAGTCAAAAAATTTTAATTTGCTAATTATTACATTCTATTTTGTTTCAAGAGTAAAAATGTCCATAAAAAATCGCTAATATGTCTTAAATAGTGTGTTCAAGAACATTGCAGGGAGACTTCAGTGGTGTAATAGAAAGTCCTAATTGGCCACAACCATACTCCCATAACAGGTAATTGTTTAAGCACAATTTTGATATGTTTTAATATACTTTGTCTGAAATTACAATTAAGTATTTGAAATAGAATGTTTAATTTATTTATTTAGCGTGTAAACTTAAAACTTGGTTTTAATTAATATTGGGACTCCTATTTTATAGAAATTGTACATGGGAGATACTCGCCCCCAGAGGAAACGCTGTCAATATCTCATTTTCTCACTTTTCGGTAAAATACTAATTTTTTACTCTCAATTAATATTCTTGATGAATTTAAATTATAAATTATTCCCTTTTTACAAATAGGTTGAAGGACCGCATTTAGAAAACTGTTTGTATGACTATGTTGAGGTATTGATTACATTACTGTAGTAATTTACTTTATACAACTGGTTTTACTATAATATTATATAATCGTAATCTTCGTAGGTAATGGAATGGAAACAATGGGAGCGCAATTCTCCAAAAACCTCTTTAGGAAAGGTATGAATGAATAGTAACATTTCTCATTTGCTAATTATGTTTTTGTAATTTATTAATTTTCTTGCAGTTCTGTGGTGACAACCGACCTTCAAGGGTGTCTTCACAGAAAGATGCAATTTCAGTACAGTTTATTTCTGACTCTACCCTTGCAATGAATGGCTTCAGATTGGAATGGAAAATCAGTGGATGTGGAGGTACAAACATAATTGTAGCATTTGTACTTTTGAAACAATCCATATGTTGTGGAATGATTCTAAAAAGCTTAATATACTAAATTATAAATTTGCAGGAAAACTGGTTGGAAGTTGGGGATATCTAAAAAGTCCTAACTATCCTCGTCGATACAGCGGGTTTGAATAATGTTTTTTAGACTTACAATTGTAAAACATAACAATTATTTTATCTGAAAGTAATATTTTATTGCTGTAATACAATAGTGATATAGACTGCCACTGGCAAATTACTACTCCACTGGGATCGAAAGTTCGTCTTGTTATTTATGATATGGATATCGAAGGTAAGGAATAAGGATCCTTTAACATCTCAAATTTAATTTTGTGGGTTGAAGTAAGGCAAAGGTTGCACAAATACCTATCAATGTTATTCTTTTAATTAGATTAGGTTAAGTCCCTCGAAAGCGGCTCTGTGTATTTCATGGCGCGATTTTAAAAAATGTGCAACCACTGTCTTGCTTCAACCATTTTGTTAATTAAAAGTCTCAAATTGTAGGTACAACCTTATTATATGAATCTACATAATATAAACTTATATTTTTTCAGGGTCTCATGGTTGTGTCTGGGATGGAGTTAAGGTAATTCGTTGTAGCCATTTAAAAAATATTCTAACGTTTTAACAAACAGTAGTCTGAGTACCTCTTCACAATTTATTGGGAGAATAATGATGGAATGTTTTATGGGGACTAGGTGTATGGGGGTCCCGATATAAGCTCTCCCCTACTTACTACATTATGTAACAGCTTCACTTCTGCCAAGACAATTGATTCAAACGGTAACAACATGTTCGTCAAATTTTACGCCGATAGTAGTGTAACTCGTCGAGGTTTTTATGGTTGGTTCTACCAAATCCCCGGAGGCTGTGGAGGTATTTACTCAAAAATATAAAAAATAATTGACATTTAAAGTATTAAGCTAAAAATATTCCAAATTATTTAGTGCAAAAATTTGTATTTAAAATTTAAACAGTACAGGGTGGTCGGAAATGAACTAGCACTTAGAGTATTTAAAAATAATTTCAAATTATATTAAAGGTAGAATGTCTACTCCTACCGGAAACATACATTCACCAAATTATCCAAGAAATTATGACCATAACGATGACTGCGGGTGGCTTATAACTGTTGATGCAAATCACGTTGTCGAATTAGAATTTACTGATTTTGAAGTTGAGAGGTAATAATTTTTTCAAATATTTTTTAAAATTGATCTATTGTGCTTTCTAAAATTCGTGAAATTTTTTTGTCGTTTAGGCACATCAATTGTTCATATGATCACGTAGCCGTAAGTTTTATTGTTGTTTGAATATTTTAAAAATTAAACAGAATAAAAAGTTATTTTTTGGACATTAAGGTTCATGACGGGTATTCGGAAAGTGATCCACAAATTATGATGCACTGTGGAAATACTTTACCATCACCAGCTGTAATTAAATCTACAGGGAATACAATGTTCATTCGTTTAAAAACGGATGGGTCTTCTGCCTCCAAAGGATTCAAGGCCAACTATACAACTGTAGATAATTGATTTCTTGCTTTTTCATATTATAATCAATCTCTGCAAGTTTTTTTCGGTTGAAGTAAGGCAATAATTGCACAAATACGAATGTTATTTATATAGGGCCCTGGTATGCCCTGTGTATTGTATGGCGCGATTTTTAAAATATGGAACCTCTGCCTTACTTCAACCATTTTTATACATTTGATATTTAGAAAAAATAGTTAGCATTTTAACTATAATGTGATTAGGGTTGTGGAGCTCGTATCACAAATAACTACGGTGGGACGTTGACCTCCCCGAATTTCCCATCATTCATTAAACCAGGAACAAATTGTACGTGGATTTTAACTGGAGAAAACACAGATGACCGAGTGACATTGACGTTTACTTACATGGACTTAATTACTGGCGGAGGGCAACAGACTTGTGATAACAATTATGTACGAGTTTTGGACGGAGAAGATTTAGAAGCTTCAGAGCTAGAAAGACATTGCCTCGGAACGGTTCCTCCAGCAATTACCAGTCGGGGTAATTCCCTTGTTGTGCAATTGTTCGCACAGAGGTGGATGGGTATGGGTTTCCGGGCAACTTACACAATGTCTTCTTCTGGTAATTATCTCATTTACATTGAATACTTCAAAAGATCAATTTTCAAATTATTTTATTACTATCCATGCTATTTTTAGAATGTGGAGGAACGCTTTCCAGTGCCAATGGCTCATTTATTTCTCCCAATTTCCCCAATGGCTACCCTCCGTAATAACTTTTATTATGATCGTTTAATACATTATTACTAAAGTTTGAATACTAATGCATATTTTACTTTATACAGAAATATAGAATGTATTTGGAGAATTCAAGCTTCTGAAGGTAATTAAATAATATTTATTACTTAGAAAGTGTCATAATTATTCATGTTACGTCTGGTTTGATAGGAAATCGTGTTCAGCTAACCTTCCGTAGAATGGAAATAGAGCAGACTGATTTTTGCAATGGTGATTTCATCGAAATTCATGAAAATAGCGTTTCTGGTCCTCTTTTAGGTCACTTCTGTGGTAATCAGATACCATCAAATATTACTGCTGTTCAAAGTCTATGGATTTCATTCAGAACAGACGGTGAAGGAAATGCGCCTGGATTTTTGGCTGACTACGCTTTGTGTAAGAGAGACAGGATTACTTTTAATTTTCACCTAATTTACTACTTTAAGGACGCTTATCGGGCATACATAGCAACCACATTGAAAATCAAAATGAATGTTAAAATGTTTTCACATCTGGCTGTATGGCTCAATTCCTCCCGGAGGACTAGTTATATTTTTAAGGGATTTACATTTTTGGAATAGTAGACTATCGAGAAACAATAGGTGGCGGCTGGATTTCAATATCCGTTTTAAATCCTTGCACAAAAGTCAAATTCTCAAAAACGTGAACCAGTTTCAATTTTATAAAACGTTGATGTTTTTGCACCATTTAGATATCAAAAATTCAGCTGCCACCTTTTGTTCCTCAATAGTCCACGATTTCGAAAATATAAGTCCCATAAAAATGTAACTAGTCCTCTGGGAGGGATTGAGCCAGATGTAAAAACATTTTAAGATTCATTTCGATAGTCAATGTGGTTGCTATGCATGTCCAGCGAGCAGCCTTAATAGTTAAATTATTACTACATACACTACATATTATATTTAATACATTCAAAATTCATGCTCTTCTGTAAACAGTACATGGAAACGAGTTGAACGGTTCCTTTGGAAGAATCCAATCGCCTTTGTACCCCCAACCCAACAGGTACTTTTGTAAATGTCTTCTAATATTTATACCCTTCTTACTTAAAATTAATTAAATTAATATAGGTATTACATTTTACATTAAGTGTGATAGCCTTATTTATATGTTCGTTTAAGGGTGGCTTATAGTGGGGTAACTTGAGCATACACTTTGTGTGTATTAATTAGAATTAGAAAGTAAACTGTATTTATTTACCAAAAGTCTTCAAAATTTCCATAAAGTATCGGAAAGTAAATATCTGGAACTTGTGGCTCCGAAATATTAAAAAAAGTTAATACATTTTGCATTATATTATTATAGTTAAACATTATTTCCCGCCAATGCTATAATTCTAAACTTATTTAAAATTTTCCTGAGCCACAAGTTCGAGAAGTTCACCTTCCGCAACTTTTTGGACATTTTGAAGACTTTTGACTTTTGGTAAATAAATACTTTCAACACTCTAATCCTAATTAATACACACAAAGTGTATAATCAAATTACCCCGCTACTAGTTACCCTTAAGCTTTATCTATTGTTTTTTGATTATGTAAATCATTTTAATAACAGTTTGGTAGGATCCTTCACGTGGCGAATCACTGTCAATGAGTCTAAAGTAATTCAAATTACATTTGAGGTATTCGAGTTAGAAGATAGTTACGAATGTTCAGAATATCTCAAGGTAAATAAAATAATTTATAATTGAGTACTATAATTTTCAGTTTTATATTTTTGTAATTAAATTACTAATGTGAAATACTTTTTTAGGTATTTGATGGTTATGACGAAGAAACACCAGCTTTGTTTTCTCAATGTGAAGGAACGAATGCTGATCCAGTAATTTCAACAGGAAACGTTGTATTCATAGAATTTAAAAAAACTAGTTATCATACTGAGTTTTCATTAAGATGGACAGAAATACCTCCGCCAAATGGCTTGGATGCGAATGGATTCCGAACTAATATAACAGGTGTTGTAAAAAAATAATTACAATTTTTGTCATTATTAATATCGAATAAAACAATTTAAACTTTAGGTTGTGGAGGGAATGTGTCCATATCAGAAAGAAACATTACAACTATTACAAGTCCGGGCTACCCTGCAAATTACCCGGAAAGTGCACAATGCATATGGTACCTTACTGCTCCCTCGCACTATAAAATTCAGATTAAAGTGGAATCGCTACTGATGGAAGGTAATTGATATAATTAACCAGAGTAATCTTTTGTATGTGTTTACAATAAAATTTGATTCCAATAATTCTGTCTTTTAGGTCACACAAATTGTTTATACGACCGAGTGGAAATTTACGATGGTACATTCTCATTTCATACTTTAATAATAATAATAATAAGTCCATAAATATTTCTTTACTATTATAGGTGTTGACGGTCTTCCTAATTATCGTTTAAACGATACAATATGTAATCGCCACCATCAAGTAAGCATTTAGATCAATTCATCATTTATCTCTTAATAATAAATATCTGAGTACTCAAATCTCAATTCATTTACAATGTGTATAGGGAAAGCTTTTGGTATCAACTGGAAGAACACTTAAAATCGTTATGCAGACGGATTCCTCCGGATCATACTCCGGGTTCAACTTTTCTGTCTCTGCTGTATGTGGAGGTTATCTCAGGGAACAAAGGGGACGAATCACAACTCCTAATTTTGGAAATGGAAATTATGGCCATGCAATTTGTGAATGGATAGTTCTAGTTCGTCCAGGAAGAACAATTCTAGTCACTTTTGATACTTTTGATGTATATCGACCTGGGGAAGGCCCTTGCGGAACAGACACAGTTATCGTAAGTCAAAATTCATAATCGTTAATCCAAAAGTGCCTTTTTAAAGGCTATCTTGCATTAAAATTATAAATTCGTCTTGAATAACTTAAAAAGTTAACTTAATTTTTGTTTGATCTTTACTTGAGTAGTTACGAAATGGAGGATCGACAGAATCGCCATTTTTAGGACTTGGAAGATATTGTGGAAGCACCGCTCCTGCTCCTCTTGAAACCAGTGGAAATCATTTATATGTCAAATTCGTCTCATACACTGCTGGGGGACGGGTAATTTAATCCCAAATGGATATTTTTATTGGTAAATAATATTCATTTGTTTGTGGACAGGGATTCTCGTTGCAATATAGTGAGAAATCTGAAGGATGTGGAGGTGATATCCATTTGAATGCCGATTCTCCTCGTTTTGTGTTTAATTCTCCTAATTATGTATGAAATCTAAATATTATTTATTTATTGTTTTAAAATATTGTCAATAAAGAATTTATTTGTTACAGCCAAGTATTCCTCCGCCATACACAGAATGCGAATGGATAATCACAGGTAATCACATATTTTAGTGAAAACTATTTTAAAAAAGAATTAAGTCACAAAATAGTAATTATAATTACATTTTCTATTCAGTTCCGCATGGAGAAGCAGTTCAAGTTCATTTTGAAGCCCTCTTTCAGCTACAGTCGTCTTATGGGTTAGTATTTGTTCCGTTTCAGATCATCAAATCAAACTAGATGTTAAAATACATATTTGATTTAGCTGCATTTCTGAAGGAGTTGAGTTGAGAGATGGTGGAACCCAATTGGCTCCTCAATTAGGTAAATTCTGTGACGCTATGCCTAGTAGTCACAGTAGTACGGGTAACATCATGTATGTTCGCTATTACACCACCATTGCCATTCCAAGAAATGGATTTAAGGCAGAAGCCCAAATCGGTTCGTGATTAAACAACTTTGAAACTAATTTTATAAGTAAATAAATAATTTTATAATAAAAAATTATTACAATTATTTCCTTTTCTTAAATTCCGTTTAGCGTCTTGCGGAGGAAATGTTGTTGGTAAGAAATTTTGCAGTGCTATAAATAATGACAAAGTCACTTGTAATTATTAAATATTGAATCAAACAAATATTAATTAAATATTTAATTAAACTTTTTAGGATACAGTGGTTTTGTCAAATCCCCAGGCTATCCAACGTCTTATGATACAAATTTGAATTGTGTGTGGACTTTAAAAGCTCCAGAAGGTTACTCCCTCATTATAGAGTTTAGGGACTTGGAAATCAATAATCGCAATGGAAATGATACAAACTGCACCGGAGACCATGTTTTTATATCGGAGCAGAGACTTCCAGGTTTGGGTTTCATTATAATAATGATTAATAGTTAATTATCTTGAAATTTTGTTCAGTTTACAATTTAAAATGTAATTATAATGTATAACGAATTTCAGGTGTAGTAAACCCTCGAAACTGGACATTCTGTGGATCTTCGGCACTTAGAATTCCAAATCGTATCACCGCCAGCACAAATCAAGTTCAAGTGACTTTCGTTACAGATGGGCAAAGTGAAAGACAAAAAGGATTCCATTTGACATTCCGAGGAAGTCGAGAAAGATGGTAATAGTAAATAATTATAATATGAAAATCAGAATAAAATTTATTTTATTGAATTCTAGTGGCGGATATTTTAGAACTCCAACTGGAATTATCCAGTCTGTAGGTTATCCTCGTCCTTATCCAAATGTAAGAAAATACATCTCAAAAAATAATTTTGTAAAAAGAGAAAGAAAATTTTGAAAAGATTCAACATGTTTTAATTATTTCAGTATCATTATTGCTATTGGACAATAGTAGCTCCTCCTGACAGAAGAATTCGTCTCGTGTTTTCGGATTTTGATTTAGAGGAAAAAATTCAGACAAGCGATTCTCAATATTGCGTTGATTATGTTTCGGTAATGTTTTATAGAATATTTCAAATATTCATTATCGTTTCTAATGCTAATCTTTAAATAATTTAAAAAAAAAATATTTTACAGATTTACAATGGGGAATGGCGAGGTAGGGAGTTGTACAATGGATCCCTTTGTGGTCGTACCCTACCTGGTCCAGTTGAGTCCACTACCAATATAATGAAAATAATGTTCATAACCGATCGTACAGACGTACATAGAGGTTTCAAAGCTACGTACACGACAGATTTGCCTATTTGTAAGTTTATATTTAAACTGCACGATTAAAGCTCCAATGCATTGCATTGTGAGAAATAGAAAACGCGATTGCATGTATTAGCAAATTCCTCATAGAAGAATTTTTGCCAAATGTATTTTAACTTTCTTCAAAAATCGGTTTTATAATTATCGAGAGCATTTTATAATAATAAATTATTAGTTAATAATTATTATGGTGAATAATTAATAAATTAATTAAATGATTGTTGGCAGTGTGTGGCGGAGACATTAGTGGGGAAGTTAGGACAATCGTGTCGCCTAACACAACAACAAATACTCCAAATACAACAACAAGTTATTATTGTCTGTGGAAAAGTGAAGGAAATCCTAATGAGGGAACTACAATTGTCACCTTCAATTCCCTTCTGATCCCTCCGTGGGGACCAACTGAACCGAGATGTCCACAAGGATACATTCGCGCATCTCCTGGTTAGTATCAATGCTATATGGTTTCAATTACTTTTTCTGGCTGTCGGTCAATTTGACAAAAGCCAGTTTGGCAAAAGCGATATTTTGTACTTGACCAGTTTGGCAAATCAATTCGGACTCATCTTTATTAAAAATTAATTAAAAACAAGCCATGCCAAACTGTCTTCCGGGGACAATTTGTTTAAAATTTTCGTTTTGCCAAACTAGGTAATTATAAATTCTAAAAAATGTTCTTTTTAGGGGCATCCAGTTATTATTATTCGTATTGGGCATGGAGAGCATTTTGTGGGAATCTTAATAACATTAAAGTCTATATTCCCGGGACTTCATTACGTATTGAATATGAGGTAATTGATTTAATTGGAAAAATTTATTCGGTTTAACTACAAATTGTCTTGTAGACATGGTTAATAATGTAATAATTAATAATGAA
The DNA here is from genome assembly GCA_020055645.1 of Tomocerus qinae. Taxonomy (NCBI): domain Eukaryota; kingdom Metazoa; phylum Arthropoda; class Collembola; order Entomobryomorpha; family Tomoceridae; genus Tomocerus; species Tomocerus qinae. Next base: position 125,386,689 of record CM034546.1, read on the forward strand.
TATTTTCCCTTATTATTGCAGACTCAATTTAAAGAATCGTCATTTAATCTGACTTACCAATTTGTACAGTGTGGAGGAAAAATTAGTGAAGAAGCTAATCTCACAAGCCCCAATTATGTAATGTGAAAGAATAGTAATTAATTAATATCAGGAAATATTTATTTTGTAAATATCTAGTTAATAATGCACAAAAAATAATTTTTATTAGCCCTTAGAGTACAACACTAGTATGGAGTGCATTTGGATTGTAAACTTTCGTTACGGTGTCCAAGTTAATGTGACGTTTCTAGAATTGGATCTGGATCCACACGCTGGTAGTGATGGAAGTTGTGACAAAGACTACATTATCATCCGAAATGGCAGATACCCATCTTCTCCACAACTAGGTAAACCATATTAGATACTTAACGTTTTAGTGTCAAGAGAAACAAAACCTTAAAACCGTAAGTTTCAAAATAGCGTCAGATGCTAATTAATTCGGCCACTAAAATCAAAATTTAGTGTCTAATTTTTTACCTTAAATTATAAAATTCGTAAAATTATACCATGTTCAATTTTACTGTGATTTACCTAAAAACGCTAAGTACCTATTATTATTCCCATTTGGTTTTTTATGTTCTATTTATAATTTATACCGAAATGTTGTATTTAGGAAAATATTGCGGTACGTATGCTCCGAGTAATCCAATAATATCAATGTCCTCATCCATTTGGATTGAATTTCACTCGGACTCTGAAGCTAACAGTGGTAAACGGGGATTTAACATCAATGTCCAACCACTAACGACTCAATGGTATAAAATCACATGATTTGATATCAACCGCTGAATGCAGGAACCTTTTCTTGTTAATTCATATTTCTAATTTTCTTCTACAGCGGTGGCTTACTTCATTACAAGTATGGCAAAATCTCATCTCCACTTGTGGAAGGTGGGCGTTATGCTCACAACACTGAGTGTGAATGGATCATCGAAAGTGTTCCTGGTTATACAGTCAATTTCGGATTCTTGGGCCGTTTCGATTTGGAAACCTCTACAAATTGTTCTAATGATTTTGTACAGGTAAACTGTTCGCATGTACAAACATTTTATTAGCTAGGTATACTATAATAGATATAATGATGGTAGTTAAAATTGCATCATCTTTTTTAGTTTTTATCTTATAAAATTAAATTTTACTGTTTTAAAATGCTTAGCTCTGTCCAATTACTTAAAAATGCTATTCTTCAGTTATATTATATTATATTATTTAATTTGTACTAATGAATTATTATTAAAAATTGCAGGTTTTTAAAAAGGTTAACGACGATTGGGTTTCCGTTAATAAATATTGTGGGAAACAAACTCCAGCTAGTTTTAATACGACTAGTATGTCAATTAAAGTATTGTTTCGAACCAACAGTGCTGTTGATGGGGTTGGATTTACGGTACAGTTAATTTTAGCATTTGGTAAATAAAATGATAATGATTTTATAGTCGTAAAGCATTGTCTAATAATGAGGAATATTTTATTTCAGTTGTATTGGTATTCACCTTGTGGTGGGGTTTACTCCGATCAAGCTGGAGTAGTCAGATCTGCTCATTATGATATGTATAATCATTCCATACATTTAGATATTGGAAGGTTTTGGTATTGGGTTGGTTGGGAATCGACCTGGAGGGTGAGTCAATGTGACTACGTTATTACGGGCAACTCTTCGGATTACATTGTTGTCCAATTTCTTCCTCCGTTTGAAATTTCCGGTATAGTCTCATTTTATTTCTATGCTATTAAGTAGTAATTGTATTTTAACTGATTGTGTATTTTTATATAGTACCGCAATCGTTTGGGCTAAGCCAGGAAGATGTAAATGTACAGTGTCCTTACGTCAATGTGACCATATGGGAAGGGAATGCAACGGCACGTGCCACTGGCTACAGTGGAGGTCTTCACTGTGGAACTACATTGCCCCCTTCGTTTGTAGGTCGAGGTTCTGTCACCATTTCCTACAACTACATGCCTGCCTACCATAATGCTGGATTCAGAGCCAAATATACCAAGTACAAATGTGGAGGGGAAGTGAGGGAGCCTACTACAATTGCATCCCCAGGACATGTACGCACAATACCTTTAATTTAATTTCACCAAATTCATTTATTATTTTCAATTTTTACTATTTATTCCTTGGATTTATATTTTTAGCCATTTACATCTGCTCCAAATATGAACTGTACTTGGACAGTGATTGCTCCTGCCGGAAAAGTAGTCAGATTCAAGTAAGCTCATAAGTATTAATGGTTTTGTTTGTTAACGATTTTTTTAAACCAAGTATAATTGTGTGTATGTTGGTTTTTAGATTCGAGAATTTAAATTTGGGTAAGCTTAATTAACTACTTGACAGTTTATTGCTTAATTTTGATGTTTTTGCCCATTTTTATTCAGAATTCCATTCAAGATGTAACTTTGACTATGTACGATTATTCGACGGCCCTATTATTAGCGAGGAAAAATTACTTGGAACGTATTGTGGTCACTTGACGGAAGATTTCCGTAGGATAAGTTCACGAGTTGGATCAATGACTATTCAATTTGTTACTGATTGGATCATTCAAAATAGTGGATTTACAGCTGTTATTGATTTCACGTTGGGTAAGTTAAATTAAAATAATGTAAACGTAGATTCGGATTTAATTTAAATTTATTTCAATTAGGTGAAGCACAAAACTGTGGAGGAAGGTGGAATGTCACGGGAAGTAACTCAATTACAATAAACAGCCCCGACTCTGACGGAGATAGGAAATACGATCCTTATCTAGATTGCCAGTGGCTTATTATTGGTGCTGATTATCAAGCTTTAGAAATTACCTTCACGACATTTAATTTGGAAGCAGGAAGAACAGCTGCTAACAATAAAAACGCAACAATCAACGCCGATGAACCTTGTCCTTTTGATTTCGTTGAAGTAACTAATTTTATTTCGAACCATAGAGAAATTGAATTTGAAAGAATTTGTCATAATCATTATGGTATTTAGATTCGAGATGGTCCTGGACCTTCTAGTCAACTTCTTGGGAAATTCTGTGGATCTACTTCACCTTCGCCTGTATTAGCTTCACAAAATTTTATGTGGTTGAGCTTTGTTTCAGATGGTACAAACAATTTCCCTGGTTTTACCGCGACTATAAGAAATCGCCCATGTAAGACCATACGAATTAATACATCATTAGAAAAAAAATTCTGAAAAATGATAAAAATCACTCAATTTTTAAAAAATTCTAGCTCCTTGTGGCACAACTTTTGTTCTAAATGCTACAACTGAAACTAAATTCTTACTGTCACCAAATTATCCTCAAAATTACGGTAACAGAATAAGATGCAAATGGACCGTTGATGGAAGTGGAACTTACGATGAAGTTGATATTGAGTTTATGGATCTTCAAATTGAGTCTAGTCCTGGATGTACTAAGGACAGACTGGAAATTCGTGATGTTTCTAATTCGGTAGAAAAAATACATTATAACAACTGTACTGCATTTCTGACTTTTGGCTTGTAATGGAAAGTAAAAAAAATACTATTTCTGATATACTAGTACACTTCACCGGAAGGCGTGACTGGTCCTACCCTTTTCGTTGGAAATGGAGCGACAGATTGGCGCTTTAGATATATTTCAGACATTAATAGGGTATTTACTAAATAAAAGCTTGTTTTCTTAAACTATTATAATATTGTTATTTAATATTTCTGAAAAATTGGACAGGCAACAATTCTTCAAGATGTTAAATATTGTGGAAGTGCCACACCTCCGGATTTCTTTACTGTTGGCCGTTCTGCAGAGATTGTATTTCACACAGACGAAGAAGGAACTGCAAAGGGCTTTAAATTAGCCTACAGAGCTGCTGGTAAACAAATAATTTCAAAATCATCCTCTCAATTTTGATTTACTTACTATTGTTGGGTTCAATGACATTTAGGTTGCAACAGAACGTTTGAAAATATCCAAGGGCGGATTTTCAGTCCTGAGTGGCCAGCACACTCTCCTTTCTTTTCAAATTGTATTTACCACATCAAAGCTTCAAATGGGTCTTTTATCTCCGTTTACTTCAACTTTTTCGTTCTGATCGATTCCTTCGACTGTGTTGACGGAGCTTTTGAAGTAAGTTATCTTATACCAATGAAATGTAGTTTATCTTTTAATAACTCTTGATAAAAAAATGTAATAACGGCGAGACTCAATACTTTTCTTTGCGTAGGTTCGGGATGGAACTCCTAGTGGTACCCTTCTGGCCAAATATTGCGGAGCTTCTCGTCCTCCTCCTTTGTTCTCAACAACCAACAATTTGTATATTAAATTTACGACGAAACTTCATATGAGTCGTGGCTTTGATGTGACTTACACCACAACTACATCAGGTATGTCTTATACTATGGTGATAGGTCAATTTGACAAAAGTCAATTCGGCAAAAAAAATATTTTATGCCTAATTGCAACTGGAGCCTTATGAGTGATCTTTTTATTCAATTTTATAGCTCGTGGTTGCGGCGGTGCGATTTTCCACACGGGTGGCAGTTTCACTAGTCCACTTTACCCATCAAATTATACTAGAGATTCGGACTGCAGATGGAGAATACGAGTTCCTGGCAATCTGAAAATTCAAATCGAATTCACAAGTAATAGATTTGTTGTAATTACTTAATTAAAACACAGTTGAGCCAAACAAATCAAATTGTAGTGACCTTGCAGACTTGAAATATAGTTTTAAGCCTGAAAAATGCAAAATAAATTTGAAATATGTACGAAAGTGATTATTTTGAGTGTTAATTATGTAGGTTTTGTCATCGGACCAGACTGCTCTGCGGATTTTGTAGAACTTCTGGAAATGAACTCTCACGAGCCGGACGCAGCTCCAACTTTATTTACCCGTTTCTGCCCTGGGGTGAGTTTTCAGTTATCAATGGGCATCAAAGACTTACAATTTGCTAATGCAAATCTACTGTTTTGAATTTCAGGATACTCCTTCGATTTATAATGGCAATACTGACATGGCGATGGTTCGGTACAGAACATCTGTCAATAATACCGGCACTGGATGGAGGGCTGAATTCAAAGGAGTCTCACCGACGGCTCGAACCTCTTAAACATTTTAATATGTTCTCCATATAAATTAGCTTTGTCGATATAGCCACGATAATATTACAAAATGCTAAAAATATTTCCTTACACTTTCAAATCAAGTTGATTGAACTTCCTTTGAAAAAAGTCTTAATATGGTCTGAAATGGAAATAAAGCTACACTATACCCAATAATGTAGTCTTTTGGTATTATTATATAAATGATAGTATATCGCAATGAAATTATTTATTAATACTATACTAGGTATACATATTCAAAAATTTATGACTATGGGTACTAAAATACTGTCTAATTTAAAATGAAAGCATTCCGGGGGATTATTATTCTACACTAGTCTTGCACAGTTCGTAGTTACTACTAAACCTTAACCTAAGCGCAGAAAATTGTTTCCCTTTATTTGTAAGTATTATCATCAGTAGACAAAGACAGAATTTTTAGCTTTTCCATTAGGCGCCTGTGTATACTTACCTGTGTAGTAATTTCGGGTGCTAACAGACAGAGACAGCAGGTGTCTGTACTTAACTTTTTTGGGTAGCTTAAAATATTCTCGCTGTGTACCTGTACTTATAAAAAGCAAATGACCTTTTCCTTAATGGAAAGTCTCACCAAGTCGCTGGTCATTAGTTTCTTAAAAGGGACGGGAGAAGCGAAAGGGGTTACTTGCAAGTTTATAAATATAAATACGAAACCCACTCCTGAAAATGCCTTTTCCTTTTCATTAGCTCACGAAGTCTTGCTTCATTCACAATAAATCTTATCGAACTTTTTAAGAAATCATGAAGCTATTTCTTGCCGTAAGTACTCTATAATATTTAATTTCTTATCTCTTAACTACCTTAATATGTATTATCATAATGAAATTAATTGTAGCATTATTATGCTAACATTTCCTATTTGAATTAATTTAAGATTACAAAAGAAAAAATTTATTAAATCCATTGTGAAGTGTAATATTTTTTGTATTCTAAAAATTCTGTATCTCTAAACAGGTCATTTTGTCACTCTCAGCCGTCGCTGCTGCTGATATACTAATTGAAGAAAATTTAGAGCCCGCAGACGATCCAAAGATAAAGTGTGCTTCAAAATCTCAAAATACAGAAGACTTGGGAAATCTTGAAAATGCCAATGCTTACAATTCTGAAAATCGGACGGACAATATAACACAACCCGCCGAAAATTTAGAAAATTCTGCAAATTTGACTGACGATCTTACATATTCCACTAATAATTCCGAAAATGCGACTGACAATCTTACTTATTCCACTAATAATTCCGAAAATGCGACTGACAATCTTATAAATCCCATCGACAGTATAGAAAATCCTGCAAATTTGACTGACAATCTTACATTTCCTACGAACTATTCCGAAATTGCTGCAAATTTGACTGAGAATCTTACGAATCTCGCTAACAATTCTGAAAATGCGACTGAAAATCTTATAAATCCCAACGACAGTAAAGGAAAGCCTGCACATCCTGAGACTGAGGACTTTGGAAATCTCGAAAATGCTGATGCCAGCAACTCCGAAAATTCTGGAAATCCGGCAGACAATCTTACACATCCCGCCGAAGTTCTAGAAAATCCTGCAGAGCCAGAAGCTGTTGAGGAAATTGAGTATTTAAACCCAGAAACGTTAAATCCAACAAAACTAATTGAAATAAAATGCAACAGAGGCTTACCCAGCATTGCAGATATTAACAAATATTTCAAAACATATGGTGGCGTTGTCGTTACGTCTGACAAGCAACGCATATCATGCGTAAGTACAAATACTTATTAAATAAATTCTTTTTGACTATTTCGATTTATTTCGAACGAATAAGTAATTTATTTCTTGTGAACGCTGATTCAATCCAAAGGTATTTCATATTGAGTTGTTTATGTTTTTCAGGTTTATGTTTACAAACACGAAGACTTCAATTTGGCTCTGGAACTCAGAGATTTGACAATTGCTGGAAAATCTTGCGTAATATCTCCTAATACAGCGTGCGTTCAGGGCCGTACCCAGAAAAAAATAAATGGTGCTCGGCTGCAATTATAATCAGTATAGACAAGATGCTCCATTTCAAGTAAAGTTTCTCTCAGATGTCCTGATGAATACAAAATGTTAGTAGAATTAATTATTGTAATACGAAATGTGTCAAATACTTGTAAACTAAAAGATTTTTTTGGAATTGTGACTGTATATGTCTTGATATGTTATTCTATCCTCTAACAGAAAATAAAGACTAATAAAATCATGCTTCCAATAATCAATTGATGTGAGTTGTTATCATTGCCCGTACATCATGAAAATTTTTTACATACAATACTCAAAATAGGAGGTCCTAGTTGTATCTTACGAAATTAAACCAAAAGAAAATGTAGATGCCCAAACCTTATCAAAATGTCAACTAATATTTTCCATCTTGTGATAACCCAGCCGGTGAGATATTCAAACAAATGTAAAGCATGAAATAAGAATTTGAAATAAGTTAATGAAAGAATTTCTATCTTAATCCGTTCATTTTTAAATATTTTGTCTTAATCAAAAACTTTATATTCAATTTCCTCTTTACCATCATTTCCACTTCTTCAGAAGCATTTATTTCAATTTTATCATTTAAAATAAGATCGACCAAAGCTAATAATTAATATTTACTAATTAATAGCAGCTATAAAGATTTCCATAAAGAAGGACACGCTCTTTTGCAATTTTTTTGCGTAATGTTAGTATAGCGCGCCGATTACTACAATTGCCACATTCGATGAGATGAGTGAGAGAGAAGAGAATGAAAAATGCGGAGAGAGTATCAGTTCCATTTGAGTGTGTTGACTCAGTTGACTGTTTAGCTGCCGAGTTGAACCCTTGAATGACGTAAATCGGAGCGGAGAGTCGAAAAAAGAAAGAAAATGGTTCGTATGCACGCTCCCGGGTAAGTTTACTCAATTATTTTTCAATTTACTGATATTTTATTTGCTACTGAAATCATGTATTGAATTTATTGACATTTTTGTTGATTGTGTATATTGTTGATTGTCTGATTGTGTATATTGTTGATTGTTCATTTGTTTATCGAGCGATCGAAGATCGAAAATTATTATGTAAAATGTACTGTAACATATGCTTTAGTTCGTATCGTAAGGCCAGTTGCAGTTCATTTTGGTTGATGTTGGATTTCAAAACATAATTCTCATTTTTTTTAGAAAGGGAATATCCCAGTCCGCGTTACCGTACCGAAGAGGAACACCCACCTGGTTGAAGCAGAGTCCAGAAGATGTTAAAGATCAAATTTTTATGCTTGCCAAGAAGGGCATCATGCCATCAAAAATCGGTAATTTTTGACTTGATTGCTATTGAAATATTTTCGATTTTACTCACCTTTGACTTGACAATAAATGCAATACATTTCAGGTGGAATTTTGAGGGACTCTCATGGAGTAGCTCAAGTCAGATTTGTGACGGGTAGCAAAATATTGCGCATCCTAAAGGCTCGAGGGTTGGCACCTGATATTCCAGAGGATCTTTATTTTTTGATAAAGAAAGCCGTATCCATCCGAAAACATTTAGACCGTAATAGGTAATAATTAATTCATATTTTGTAAGAATTTAAGAGAAAATGGCTTTATTTACATTATTTTAAATTGTATAATGATACCTAAATAATAGAATGTGTGTAATATTACAGGAAAGACAAGGATTCCAAGTTCCGTTTGATTTTAGTTGAATCACGTATCCATCGCCTGGCCCGTTACTACAAAACCAAGCGGTTCCTTCCTCCGACCTGGAAATACGAGAGCAGCACTGCTTCTGCACTTGTAGCTTAATCCATTTATTTTATACAATTGGGGCACCCTCGATGGAACGTATGAACATTAAATAAACTTTTAATTTAAGAATTACTGTGTCTATTTCGACTATTTCCTCTAATTAACAAGATACTGTATAGATTAATCAAAAATCGTAAATCCCTTGCATTTTTAGTCAGATTTTAGAGAGGTAATAAGTCCCGTGCATAAAATATGCTTTATGATTTGAAGGTAGATTTGGTATTAGATTAGACTTAAGACGTTTGTCTTCATTAATGACATCACAGTGATAAAAATATTTTTTAGTAACTACCATTCCGAAAGGAAATCATTAAATTTGAACACGGCCACTTATTTATTCAAAGATAATTTAAATTATATAAAATATAAAGTAATCCAATAATCCTTTATTAAAACTTTCTTACATCCATAGAAAAAAAAGCAAGTAATTCTAATATTCTAGTAAACTTCCACCTGCTTAATTTGCACTTACCTATTTATTTGTTTGTGTCAAAAGTAAAATCTAAACTAAATTCAATGCTTATATTATAACATGTGAAATATGTGAATGGCATTAATAAATGCCATAAAAATTCCCACCGTATATCCAAATCTACATTACATAGGCTGCATACATATTTATCTACAATTTAATATCTCCACTTCAATAATGTACTTGTTCATCGATAGTTGTCTGTGCCTAGTAATTTTCAGCATAAACTTCTTCCACACAAACAAAAGTAAAATAAATATACAAATCTGGCACAAACTTAAGTAGTAGCTCTACAGGTGTATAAAATATAGAAGTAAACAATTCATTCTTTAACCCTTATTCAGAGCAGGGTCATGTTATGCAACGTGAACATATAGATAAATGCTAAGTCTGCTTGTTTCCTTTACAGTGCGTGATATTAAATAATTCCAATGTGGGATAGAAGAGATTTAATTATTATAATAATCTCATAAGCCTTATAAAAAATTAGCTAATCTCATTTTAATCCTAAAAATTAAAAAAAATCCAATTCCTTTTATCGATATATTTCTTACACCGTCTTCATTTATGCAAAATCAATTATTTTATACTCTATGCTAGATGCTATAATATAGTGCCTATAATGCCTAAAGTTAGAAAATTAGAGTTTACCAAGAAACAGCAATACCATTACTATTAATTTTTGATTGTTGACATACTCCTCTTTTAGCCAGAAAAAATGCTCCTTCATTAATGCAGAATAATAACAGTATAATAATGTCTAGTTAGTTTCCTCATCAAGTGAATGTGTAAAAGTTTAATTGTACATAAATTGTAAACACGTTTTGGCTTGTAGGACACCGTAACAAACTTTTACAAGTATTTAAGCCTAAACACATACCTGTGTCTAATGAGATGCGACACATACATGTGCACCTGTATTATACATACATATTGCACAATGTTCTCATGCACTTTATTATTAAAACTACACTGTATAGTTACTCCTTTCGTATTCTACTTCTCAACAATATGAAACAGCAACCAGTTTTATTAGTGTCTTCTATAGATTGCTTATTAAGTGAACACATGCAGGTACAAACACATGCAAGGTACAGAATGCAATAAATGTAGCTGTATAAGTGCAGTTGAAAAATAATCAACATTTTCAGCACAATTGAGTTTACCAATGTCTTAGTAAAGGGTTGACTGATGATGACGGCAGCAGCATAGAAAACGCACGTTTCGCTCAAACTGTGTAGTTCTAGTTAGGTTTATCAATCAACATGAATTACTACGTTTTAAATTTTTTGGTTTTTTGGGAGTTTTTTTGGCAATTAGTCAGATACAAAAGAAAAACGGGTTTGCAAGATGCAGAAGATATCAGTGGAAAAGTTGTAGTAATCACAGGTGCAAATAGTGGATTGGGAAAAGCTTCCGCTATGGAATTTGCTAGACGGGGCGCTAAAATTGTGATGGGGTGCCGAAATCTGGAGAAAGGTCAATCTGCACTAGTGGAAATTAAAGAAAATACCAAAAACGAAAATTTAGTAAGGAATATTTCTTTGTAATAATTATCTGATGCTAAATTAGCAAAATTAATTGATTAGTCTTTTATGGATAGCATTTGATTAAAGTGGACTTGAGTGACAGGAAGTCCATCGAAACATTTGCCGACCAAGTGAAGCACGATTATCCGGAAATCAAAATTCTAGTGAATAACGCTGGCATGCTGGATTTAAATGATGAGCAGAAAACCGAGGAAGGTGGAAGCCTGGCCATGGCTGTGAATTATTTGGGACATTTTTTATTGACAAATCTACTGTTGGAAAACTTGATGCGAGAGAAAAATTCACGGTAAATTCTTTTCATTTCTATTTTACATCAGACATAGTTGAAATTTCCCGCGGGTAGCCCAACCATTAATGATTTTTACAGTCAAAAATTGCTTTTAACTTCATTTTAATTTTAATAATTGTTTTTCAGAATAATAAATGTCGTTTCATCATTAGTAATGCTACAAAAATTGGATTTAGACGATATAGAAATGAAAAGTGAGCGGCCTCCGTGGTATAAACGTTTACTCGAGTCCAATATGGGCTACAACAATTCAAAATATGCACTCGTTCTCTTTGCAAAAGAACTTGCAAAACGAACTGAAGGAAGTAGCATCAGTACTTTTAGCATTTGCCCGGGATTATTTAAAACGTTCATTGTGCAAGACAGGCATAAATATCTCCAATGGTTTTACAACAAAATTATAGTCTTTTTCATCGGATTGTCTCCTGAACAGGTATGTTAATACTTTTTGCACATCATTCAATTGTTATCTGTAGCTAGTAAGATGGAACCATTACTAAAAAAAGTAGATAATCATTTTTAGTCCTAATTATGTGCTAATTAATTGTCATTTAATGAAATTAGATTCTGTTCTTACTACTAAGTTAAAATAATGTAGGCAATAATTTTAATTAAATTAAAATTAAAACACTTTTTGTTTTGTTGTAGGCTACAGAAGAATACATCAGCCATATTGCTCTGTCTCCAGATGTGTTAAGCCATTCGGGTTCTATGTTTAGATTTAGAAAACCACTTTGTAGAGTTAATGACTATATTGATGACAAGGTGGCAGAAAAGCTATGGGAAAATACTACCCAAATTTTAAAAATAGATACGATAAGTTCAAATAATAATGAACCTTTAAATATATACCTTTAAAAGAATTAATTTAAAAAGGTTTTAATTAAAATTTCTAAATATTATTTTATGCGATGTCTGTGGAAATACTATTGTTTTGTACTTTTCTTGTTTTATTGCATTTATTAAATCATTTTCTACCTTAAAAGAATATAAAATGTCGAAATATTGCAATTAATTTGTTCCTGTTATTTTCAAAATCACACAAATAAAAATGATGTACTTGCAATGACAATGACTAAATATTTAAATCATCAAAGCCACATTTTTGGGGTGATGGGTGGGTCTGGGTATCTAGACGCAGCAGTGTAACATGTTTGAAGCAACAATTAATTTTGGTTTTCCCCTCGGTTTTCTATAACGTGCCATACAAATATATATATACTGTTCGATGAAATTTCTTGCCATACAAAAATTCCTGTGTGTGCCATACAAATTCCTATTTTCCCCGACGAAATTAGGAACAAAATGATTCCAAAACGCTATTTTCCTGTACTAAACTATACGAAAATGATGTTAGTAAAGCCATATAGAATACGAAGCTTGCAAGAGCCCTTTAGTAGTCGAAACCGAATATTTATTGTTAATCTGCAACTCTAATTTAATTAAATCGAATGCGATGCAGTGTGTAGAACTCTAGGTATGTAGATTTCATCTTTTCCCCTTTACATAATAATCTTACATCTAAGAATATGTGAATACAAATCAGTCCGTTAAACAAGTAGTAAAGTTTCACAAGCACAAAGATGTAAAATACAATAAATGTAAACTTTATGATTGCTAGTCCTTGCACACGAAGGTTAAATATATATTTAGATGGAATAAGGAAGTAGTTCTCAAAAGATAAGTGGATGTTCGCAGTCTATCTACATACTCGTATTGCAAGAATAAATAAATATTAAAGTCAAAAATTTTACTAATGTCAAAGTCAATCTAAAAAGAGTTGCAATAATTCTAACAGCTATAGGCTTATAGTAATACTACTAATTTCAGTGATGGCTGGAACTCTATTTTGTACAATGTAATTCATAGATCATCTTTATTTAATTCAAAAAGAATATTTACTTAGGTTTACTGTCAAATTTTGACAAGCCAGTTTTCTCAAAATGAGTAAATAAGGAAATGACATCCTTTGACAGTTGGTCTGGAATCTCAAGCGCTGTAAAATGACCTCCATCGGTCCCTCTTGTGTATCTGACAAGTTGTGGATATTTGTCACGAATGAAGAACTCTGGCATATTATAAAGATCATTTTTAGGTGCGAAACAGCCAGTTGGGACTTTCGTTGGAATTCTGATGGAAAAACAATAAAACAAACCACATGAAATCAACCACACAAATCGAGTGGTATATAAACAACATTCATGTAACAACAAAAGACTTATCTGAATACCCGTCCAAAGCAGTGTTGCTTGCACTGAAAGCTTCAGCATAGAGTCGCATGGATGTAGAAATAGAATTGGTAGACCAGTAAAGTGTAATGCGAGTAACTTAACGTTTTCCAGTAACTTTACTTTTTACATACCTTTTCCCTAGCGAAGACAAAATAAACACTTTCAAACATTTGCTAGCAATTTAATGCAACATCGTTAACACTGATTGTTGGTTGTAGCAAACGAATTAAACTAGGTTTTTGAAGTTTCTAAAAATCAATTTTCATCGTAATACTAACAACTTCCAATTTTTAATTTCGTATTTGCTAGATTATTAATTTTTTCTTCGTACTTTGTGCTACGCAATTTAAAAATATTTTAAAAAAATAGTCAAATACAAAATTTTAACATATTTCACAGCCTCTTAAAAGAATAAATTCTTCCTTGATTGCCTTTAGAACGTTATCGACTTCCTCTTGGCAATGTAAAATAGCTTTGTTCACAGATAAAGAAAATCGAATTCCGTTCCCGTAAGTGTAGGAATTTAACAGTGCCGCTAAAAGTAAAATCATCATTACTTACACCCGTTTTGTCTTTGTCAAATGGACGTTTGCCCAAATATTTGTATTAAAGTACTTGTACACCTGTTATTTGTTTAGAAGTAGTATTTAAGCCATCAGGTGTATTTAGTCAAGATAAAAATATAATAGTATGGTCGGATGGCGACTTGATGATATGAGTAGACCGGAAATCGCAAATACTCAGGTTCGATTCCTGAATTGACCATCAAATAAATTTTTATCTTTATTAATTACACCTGTCACCTGATGGTTTAAATACTACTTCTAAAATATTTTTTGTTTATATCTATCTCTCTATCTGTACGTAAATATTTATATCATTTACCAGTCCTTCCTGCTATAGGTCCGAGATAAACCCGTACGTCAATTATATTTGCCACCTGAATCTTAGGTCCTGGAAAACTGGTAGTTCCTACAGTGACCATGCTCTGCTTATTCCCCATCCAATTGATCATCCATGGGAAAAGTGCTCCTCCAATAGCAGAGCCCAAGTAAAAGAATAAAATTGGGGCTAGATTTCCCTTCATCATATTTATATTTTTGTCAATATACTTCAGACGTTTCACTGGATCTTGTTCTCCAACTGGAAGCTTAATTATCGCCCCTGACCTATACAATAAGACCTATAGTTAGGGCTACCGATCTAACAGAATCAGAACTAGGCGAAAGCTATTTAGGCCCGAATTAAGGCCATTTAAAAATATTTTGATTGGCCAGAGCCCAAATTAAGCCTCCCGATTTTTACTAGTAATTTGGCCGGCCAAAGGCAGGATTTTACAATGTGAAATGACAGACCGGGCAAACCAGAAATTTTCAGGGGAGGGCATCGAGAAAAAAATTAGTATTTATCAGTTTACGTTATTACATAATTTCTTGATTTCTGGGGAGAAAAGGGCGGTTTCCCTCTCTCTGCGGGATTGAGACTGGGTAATATTGGCCCAGATTTATCTTTTGGCTTCCATTGGTTTTTATTGTTTTATTGCGTTTTAGAAAAACGTTTTTTTTGGCTCAAGAAGACGACGAAGACTATCAAAGCAGTAATTAAACCCAATATATATTGAAGACTATTAAATAACAACGATAAAGTAATATGATTGCCCAAGCCTTTATTTTAATCTATTTGTAAACATAAATTTCAAAAACTCACGCATGATTTGTCAACTTATCCGGATGTCCAGGCATCGGAAGGATGAACGAGCAAGGAATGTTTTTCGGTACTTTTCCATCACGTTTCATCATTGCTTTTCTCATTGCCCCAGTCATTCCAGCATAAATAACTGTAGTTAATCCCACATTGTGTACATTTTTAACCTCCTTTAGGAGACTCAATGGTATCTTTTCAGATGAGGATATAATGTACTCATTTTTATATTTTGACGATGGAATTACCCAGGGGTTTCTATCAACAGATCTGAGGATAGTCTTATTAATAAGTTGAAAAGGAGTTAAAATAATTTTAAAAAAGGCCAAAAACTTTCTAATTGTAGATGCATTTTGTTTAGGAGAACTATTTGTCGGTTGGGGTATAATCTCTTCAAATTTTAGACGATCGTCTTTATAAATGGACTTCATCGTCGCAAATCCTAATTTTGCACCTGAAAATCCTAAAATTTAACAGTTTTTATTGGATTATAATTTTTACTAATTTTAAATTTTATTGAATAGTAAATTTTAAATACCGTCGGCTAAAGAATGATGCCATCTGAAGACAACGACGGAATGTTCCTCCTCGGAATTGTAGTCAATATTTCGAATAATTAGCACTTCCCATGGACTCTTTCCTTCTTCGTAAGGTTTTCTTAAAAGATTTGAATATATTTCTTGGAGTTGGATTTCAGAGACTTTAGAATTTCGGTTATTGTCCGGAAGTTCGTAGTACTTAACATGATCCGATAAATCAAAATTGTCTTCCCACTTCCAAAACAGAAAACCCATCCATTGGTAAGAGTACTGTTTTAGCTCCTTATTTCTTAATTCCCCATTATCATTTTTAATTTCAATTATATCACGACAAATATTTTTCCCAGCCTCTAGATCACAATCTCCTTTGATAACAAGGGCCATTAATACTGTAGCTTTCGGATTAGACATATCGTCAACCGCTAAACAATTACTTGGGGACTCAATCAAATTAGATAAATCCGGTCGTAATACACTCAGATAGGAAACGAACAATCTTAAAAGTGAAAATGTCAAAAATATTATGACTAAAATAGGTAAAATGAGTATCAATAAGATAAACATGAATGCCAAAAAGATTTTTGTCACAAGTCGTTTAACAAAATTCATTTTATGGAATTCCAAGTATAATTGGTTTATAATTTAAAATTATTTAATTTAATGTTTTTAATTATATTGTTTGAATTTCAATACTAAATTCGAAATAGCTGCTTCTGATATAGTCGGACTGTAATCCTAGCTTTCTGTCTTCAAACAACCTAATAGCTTCATTTGAAAACTTTTGTACAGCTTTTATACCATGTCTATGTACTTAATAACAATAATACGTAAAGATTAATAATAATCCTGTCCATTGTATGGTAATAAATAATGTGGGATTGATGAGGTTTAATCCAAGACGATTATGATAACCTTATAAGCCGTGCATGATGTTAAGAAATTTTGAAATATTTAGTATATATTGCAATCTTAGGAAAATAGAAGAAAATATCTAGATTATTCCAAATCCCATTTACCATGTCTTAATATGCGCTCAAGTTATTTATTCAGATCAAAACATATTTCTACAATGTTATTTCCTAGTTCAAGAGTTTGAGTGAGTTAGTTTTCTCAGCAAGCAAATAAAAGTTTAATTATTGTACGGACATTTTGGCTTAGAGATGAGTTCCAATGTCTCATGAATCATGAGATGTACCTGTGCAATGTACATAAACAAATTCCATAATGATGTTCTCTTCCAGCCACGGATTACGAATATATAATTATATTATTATAGATATCAAAAATAGTCAATATTTATGCGAATAAAGCGATATGAGCCTCTAACTGATTTTATCCTAATATGTCTCAGGAATCTGAATTGAACAGATATAATTACTCACTCAAGAGTTTACTTTAACTGTTACTGTTACATAATATATAATAAACTGTGGTAACAGGTGTAGAGCAGGTGCCAAAGGTCACAAAAAGGTTCATACGGTGCAAAACGGTGCCATTCAAGTAACACTGGAACAAAGGAAGTCGAAATTTGGGGTTAGAGGTGAAAGGAAGTAACATGAAATTAAATAAGGTTTTCACAAGGCCGATTTAATTTTATAGCTGACAAATAAATAAGTCAAAGAATAGATTTTATTGTGAAAACTCCCCAATTATTTGTTGAAATACAATTTCACCCTCATTTACTTTTATTATACAATGTGTGCGCTGCTAATGGGAATTGGACGTGTAAAAGTGCCTGAACTATGACGTCATAACATTTTTATGGATGCAATATTTAATTTAATAACCAAAATATTGTTGATATTACATATATTAGCATTTGATAGATTATAAGCAGTGTTCGATGACCAGCCGGCTGGTTGGTTAAAATGGCTGGCTAAAATGGCCGGCCGGCTGGTTGAAATTCTTTTTTGCCACTGGCTAAAATGGCCAAAATGGCTAAAATGGCCGAAAATAGTCAAATGGGGCTATGTGAACTGAGAAAATCATTCTTGATTTGGCGAGAAATTTCAAAACCCATGATTTTTGGCCATTTTAGCCACTAGCCATTTCAGCCAATTTAGCCGGCTGGCTGGTCAAAATCATTTTTAGCCGGCTAAAAAGGAACACTGATTATAAGACTCCAATTGACTCCATGCATAAATATTTGGTTGTTCGGGATCTATACCGATTCCAGCGAGGATGAAAATACTGGTTTTGTCGCCCAACAACAAACAGGTCACAGTAACAGACGCCTAGTATATAACTTCTTAAATATCCAAATCATATATAATTGAGTATTAATGGTAATATAATATATCTTAACGTAATGTTAACAAATGCAACATGGAAATATTTAGAGAGAAAAATCGATTCAAGTTATGATAAATATATTAAGCATTGGCACTGGCTAAACTTGAAGGGTTCAAAATTTGGACGCCTTAAATTCTTAAGCCCAGTAAGTATTATGTTCTCTGATATATAACGGTTCTCCACTGTAAAGACGGTAAGGAAAAAATGTATCAACTACTGTTCCCTTACTTACAAATGGCAACTGCAGAGCCGGTTCTACCTTTTGCAGGGCCCTAGGTCAAATGACTGCGCGGAGTCCCATCAAGTTATATCATTACCTACAAATATTTTGTTGGAATTCCTATTTCCGATAATCATTTTATTTTCACCCACTGTGCAATATTTTGCATTAGTCGCTGAGCGATTACGGAACGGACTATCAGAGGAGCAGGCTATTAGGGAACGGAGCGGTTAAGCTGCGAGCTATTAGGGAGCGGAGTGGTTAAGGAGCGAGCTATTAGGGAGCGGAGCGGTTATGGAGCGGATAATAGATGAGTGATGAGAGGAGCTAACTATCAACTCTAACCCGGAACTTATCAAGCGCTGAGCGTGGCCCTTCAGGAGCGCCCTTGAATTTTAGTTGCAAAATAAGTTAATGCAATTATTCTGAACGACTCTGGGTAAAAATCTTCACTTGAAACAAACGAGTTTTTGAAGGCAAAAAATATAAGCAAGTCGCCTCTCCTGGTCACTTAATTCGTACGTGGAAATTTGAAAAGAGGAAGTCGTATTCGTCGACTGAAGGACAGGACCATTTACTTCGTTTTCTCCCTTCGTTCCGTTTGTACATCTCCAGTTTTTCTCCCATAAAAGTGGCAGACCACGAAATTTTAATTGAAATAAGGTACTGCAAATATAATAAAATTGAACTAATTGAATCAATAATGCTGCAATAAAAAATGTAAATGAAAAGGTAAAAACTCATCGAGAGGCAAAAGGAAAACCAGTAAACAAGGAAAAATGAATTTTCTGGATAATCAGAATAGGGTGTTATTTAACAAAAAACATTCTGAGATTAATGAAATGTTATTTATACTCCCACTCCTACCTACCTATCATTTCTAATACCAATAATTACTTGCATTTCGCTCTGTATCGGTTTAACATCTTCCTTATAAAATTAAATAAATCAATAATTTGCTATAAATATTATATCAAAACTTCCCTATAAAACACAAAAATTATTTACTTTTAAATTGTCTATTAACAATTCAATATTATTGCAAATTTTATTTTACACTTTAAAATTGCCCAAAAATAAATTAATATGATCTAAAGAAGAAAGGTTCTTACGCAAGTGAAAAGACAGATAAAGAATATAGCTTCGTTGACGTCTAGCATTTTTTACTCGTTCAAAATATCTTCAAATCGATGAACTATTTTAGCTGGAAATTGAAAAAGTTTTTCAGTTTCACTAGATAATCTAACTGATCTTGGATCAGCAATATTTTCTAGTTCAACAACTTCAGCGGGTCCCAGGCTATGGATAACTCTGCATTTTATGCAGCAACTCGTTTGTTTTTATAGGCAAATATCGTGAGAAAAAAGATTTCTTTGTCCTTACATACCTCAGCTGCATGAACAAAAATTATAACGACTCTCTAAGCAACATGCGATGGGTAATGCCCACTATCCAGGAGAAGATGTGTGAGTGTGAACGTGAACATGTGCATAAAATATCTTAATTTCCACATACATCATTGGAATGTGCTATGCCTAGCAAGATTGTAGTAGTAGGCAGGTACAAATATCAGACACAATTTTTATAAATTTTCCATGCCGTCGATATTTTTCTTGATTCTATTTGACATTTATTTTTAAAATGTTTACGTTTTCGAATTACAATATTATTTTATAACCGACGGCATGTTAGGAGTTAGGACATACATGTTATTGCAATTTTGAGCATATATTTTTGCTAAAAGAAGTTTTCGAGCTAATGGGCCTAAAAGTTGAGTCATTTCCTCTCCTAAGTTTTTTATTTGAACCATGCAAAGAGAGCCCACATAAAGCTATTTACCTGTCGGCGTGTGAAACGAATAAAAACATCCATTTTCCATCGTTTTAAATAATTTTCACGATTAGTTTCAGGCAGAGTAGGGATAATCCAGATTAAGGATTAAAGAATCTACAATCCCTAATCCATAGCTACTAATATTGCTTGATAAATCTATAATCCATCATTCTGTATTTTTTCTGAATAATGATTAATTCGTATTTTATATTCCCGCCCGTACTTATTCCGCATAATAATTAATCCATAATTCATAATCCCGCACTTATTCTGCATAATTAATCCATAATCTCATATTTATTCCACATCATTACAAACAACATCCCGAACTTTTTTTATGAGTATATAATAAGTAGAATTTTTGTATGTCCGTGTGGGATTTTTTGGACTGTATCCAATTTTAAACCCAAAAAGATTTAATCCTAACCCCCTAAAATAATCCAAGAGATTTATAATTCTAATCCATAATTTTAATCCAAGAATTTGGTGGTTTTAATCCGCATTCAGTAATTCAACACCGAAATGCTAATCAGCCAACTCTGGTTTCAGGAAACATTATTTCGCATCGGCAAATGCGCAATAATAATATTTGTTTTCCATTTTCACAAGATTGCAAAATACGTAGTTAATACTTTGTTTGTTGTATCTTTTATGTAGCGTGCATGTGCGTGTACGAATATTAACTTAACGAATCAGCAGGCCCGAATGCCTTTCAAGAGGTGAGAAAACAATAATAACGACAACGATACTCTCGCACAGTAATGAACAAAATTATTAACTCTCGGACGTCTCTAATTTTACTGGTTACATTATAACGCATTTAATGGTTAGTGGTTAGCAGTCGAAAAATAGCGACGAGATGAATTAATTTAATACAAAATAAATATGGTTGTTTTACTTATATTCAAGACTTTTATTTCCAAAGAGTGTTTGAGTAGCCATTGGTGGTTAAACCGGGTGGTGCAGATTGATGTATACATAAACTATGAACTTTAATATCTAACAACTTGTGAGGTGCATAAAAATGATATGCACACCATGTGAAAGAGCATGCGTTTTTTAGTGAGATTTCTGAATTTCAAGACCCCTGCATCTCTAAGCACCGGCATAATCGCTTCAACACTGACCGACATGTTTTACAATATTCCTGACTTAATTTTCATTTCCGTAACGATGCATTCGCGTGGTTGCAATAATGTTGCTGGCTTTTGGGCATGAACATAATCCTCGACGATTCACCAAATACTGAAATCACATGGTGCTAAGTCCGGTGATCTTGATGGCCATGAAACCGCCAAGGTATCGAAAAACCCGGGTTTTTTAGGAAAAAACCCTCGACCCCGGGTTTTTTGGGTTTTTTAGGGTTTTTTGGGTTTTTTGGGTTTAAGGGTTTTTTATATAATTATAGGCATAAATACAAGCCTATACTATAGTATATATAGGAAAACTACAGCTGACAATAACAACAACCATGTAATCCTAAAACTACCATTATTTACGTCTATAAAATCAAAAATTAAGGCATAAAAATTTAATTTTTAACATGTTTTAGCACAGTTAACACTCAGTATTTTTCGTGAGCACCTAAATTTCATAACAACTAGTGAAAAACTATGTATTATTATATATTACTGATTACATTGACTTTAAGAAATTCCTTCATTAATATGGAGCTTAAAGCAGTACAGTAATAAATATGTAAGTGATTAATTAAAATTCAGTATAATTATTGTTTCCACTTATACATTCATTGGCAATTCGTAAGTAGAAGATAATTATTTAATTAAACCAATATCTTCACGGCGATTAAAATATATACATAAAACAAATAATCACGTCACGATCGTGATGTTTGTATATATTGACATGAATCACGATACAGAATTACTGCAAGTATATAAAGTATAAAAGCTAAATATTTTGTTTCCACCTGATTATGCATTTGTTTACATTTTCAAATAGAAATATGACAAAATTAGTATGTTTTGCTTATATAGATGGAGCTTTAGTACACATTATAGCATGTTTTGTAAAAAACCCAAAAAACCCAATAAACCCCGGGTTTTTTAAGTGAAGCGGGGTGGGTTTTTTGCCAAAAAACCCAAAAAACCCCAACCCATAAAAAACCCGACCCACAACCCTGGAAACCGCGGTCCTCCCCTACAAATCCATCTGTCAGGTAAGTGGGTATCTAAAAACTACTTTCTAACATCGCAAGTCTGAAATGCGCCATCTTGCATAATGACTATTTTAAACAATTGTGTTTTGGAATTAACTGAATAGCTGGCCATTTAGCACTTTTGTCTAGGTTCATTTCTAGCAGTCCAACATTGGGAGATATCATTCCTTTATTTCCAACATTGCCGGTCACGAGAGACATCAATCCTTTATTTCCATTTTTGTCCAAAAAGCACAGCTAAGGAACTGCAAACAACAAAAGGTCGAGTGAACTATTTACAATATCATAAATCGATAATTATTATGACTATATTTAGGTACTGACATCAATCAATCAATCAATAAAAGATTCACCGCCGATGTTGGAAATAAAGAAATTAACCTCTATCGCCAGAATCGTACCCTAATTGGAAATAAAGGATTGACGTCTATCGCCAGAATCGTCACCGATGTTGGAAATAAAGGATTGATGTCTATCCCGAGAATCGCCGCCGATGTTGGAAATAAAGAATTGGTGTCTATCGCCAAGATTGCACCCGATGTTGGAAATAAAGGATTGATGTCTATCGCCACCAAGGTTGTGATCCTAACGTAAGCGAAATTGAGAAGTGATGAGTGAGAACCATGGAGTGTCCCTAATTCTGTTCAGGTATGTTATGACTTGACTTAAAAGGACCTTTTTCCCACTTTAAGCCTAGTACACAGATCGAAATTTCGCTACCATCAATTCCGAGTCGAAATTTTAACTGCGTCATGGTGACAAAAAATTTTCGCCGACTCGAAATATCAAACCGGATATCAGTTTTCCATCACCTAGTACACAGATCATGGCAGCTAATTAGAAAGAACAGATTTTGGGTTTAGATATTCACAGCTTTCAAGTCACCTTATTAGTACCACAATGCTTGTCTAGAGCCTTGCACGACTAAACCGTAGTGCGGCTCCCAGCCAGACCAAGGGATAGTTTCTAGACAACCACAATGCCGGGGTAGACACGTGTAAAAGTATCTGAACTATGACGTCATAATCTAGGCACTTTTACATGTGTCGACTCCGATAATCATTTACCAAAATGAAGTGCATTTTTATCACACTTCTTGGGATAGATTATCATACTTCACAATCGACGGCAATATGTACAGGCTGTTTGATAAATACTTGAAAGTGTTCTAAGCCCTGTAACTCCTGAACAGAGGCTGCTATGAAAATGAGATAACCACCATTGGAAAGACAATCGTATTTTCAACAAAATGGGCTATAATAATAATTTTTGGAAATCTTCGTTACTCACATTAAAAATGGGAAAGTCAAAGGCCAATTTCCCTTGTTAAAAATCTCAAATAAACACAAAATTACTTATTAATTCGCTTCCGTCTTCTGTGATTTTGGTAACGATTTTTCAACCGAATTGCGATTGAATAAAATGCAGATTGAAGCCTGTTGAAATGACATTCTTGGGTTTCAAAGACCACCATTTAGACTAAGTTGTTGAGTAAAAGTTTGTTAAAGTCACTTGACAAAGCAACAATAACTGCACAAATTTTAACAAAGCTGTAAAAACTACTAAAAGTGCTGGGCCGTTCCAGTCGTTCCTCTAGACAGTAATCCATCGTTTAGGATTCTGATTTACAGTTAAAATAATTAGTCTGGAAGGGCAGCTCTCAGACCAAGTGTTCTTTTTTCAGAAAATTCTGCATCTCTTAAATGTTTCATTAGTTTTAAACACTAAATGACTGGTTGAATACGATAAGGGGGTTAGATTTTTTGTAAACAAATTGTAAACAAACACCAGCTACTTTAATACACACAACTTATTAGGGTTACTAAGGTATTTATCCTATGAAAATATCTAACCCCCTTGTCGTATTCAAGCAGTCAAATAATGATCATTGAAACCTAATCGGGCTAGCTCAGAAAAATCTAAAAGGAAATTCATTCTGCATCAGCTACAGACTGATGAAAACAATTTATTAATGACCTGAGACGTTTGGTTTCCTTCGGACGATAAAATGTCTTTAATTTCGCTCTTTCAATATGACAATGTGGTGTTTAAAGTCTTAATTTTTTCTATACGTCTAATGTCTAAACCAAGAGGGGTAAAATAGTTTTATAACAATTTTCGTACTCTTTTGAATGTTATCTACCACTTTTCATTAGCATCGAAAGCTTAAGTTACTATTGCTAAAAGTGTCACCGTTCCAATTATGTCAAGTATACACACAATTATAGGCTATTTTGATATTTTTTTGTCGAAATGCTGACCCTGTAATAAGGGTCACCAAAATTATTATTATAACCCATTTTGTTGGAAATGCGATTGTCTTTCCAATGGTGGTTATGTCATTTTCGTAGCAGCCTCTGTTCAGGAGTTATGGGGCTTAGACTCCTTTCAAGGATTTATCAAACACCTTGTATGTGATACATTTGAAAAGTTTGAACTCGAAAAGAATGAACCACCCACCCATCAAGTATTTGGTTACCGTAACAATACTATTCTATGATATTTCACGGCGAAAATATGGTTCTCTTTTCACGCTACCGAGGTGGCGAAATTCATGATTTTCACTTTGGCGAAATGAATATTTTGATTTCACAGGGGAAAATTGACGAAGTGTGTACCGACAAAAAGAATTGACGGCGAAATTTTAATTTTTCCCCCCTCTGAGAAAATTTGCCTTAGAAACTGCATTTCGCTCACTATCTGTGTACCACGCTTTATGATATAGGTAGATATTCCCTATGATTGTTTGTATTTGAGTTCCACAGCCCCGTTCGGGTGGGCGGTGGCTCTACAGTACGTCTCTCTCTAGATGTCTCCTAGCACCGCTGGGGCGGGCGGTTTTATATAGTTCACCAGGGACGCCCGCACGGCCGAAATCAGAGTCAACAATTTGGACGGGCGGTCGTGGGCGACACCAGATAGAGAGGTTGTCTAGAATATTAAGGTTTTAATTTTAAATTCGCAATATCTCGAAATTGGAGATGAATATGAATTAGCGCTGAATACCAAACTTCAACCAGGCTAGAGACCGATCTTGTCTTTCTACGACCAGTATTCTCGAAGGAGTTTCAAGTTTTCCATAAAAGTATTTTTCAGCCTTGCCATAGAGTAAATTTCTATCATTCTATGCGTTTATAAATAGTAGTCATAGATACTTCCCCATCACCTTCACTTGACCTTTATTTATTGAATTCCCCCTTATTTTGAAAAACCCTGAACCTTAACAACAATACCAGTGTTCAGAGAGTTGGCAATAGGCCCAAGCACGTATACAGAACTGAGTTTTGGAAGGGGCTAAGACTTCCAATACAAATTTTAACTATATATATGCCAAAATTTTTGGCATTTTTTAACGGAAATGAGTCAAAATGGCAAATAATTACGCGGAGCACTATGCTTATGCTATGTTTATGCTATTTTTTTCTTGGATTTCGGGGGGGGGGGGGCTTCAGCCCGTAAAGCCCATCCATCTATATACGTTCTTCAATAGGCCCGTAGTGAGGCCTGCGCCCAGTATTGACATTAAATTATGTGATTTTTTAGAGTTCGAATTCCATCTGATTGACTGCAGTTTTATATCAAGGCCATTGTTAAAATCGTGAATCAATTCAGGGCAGGGACAAAATTCAAATGATTTTTGTCATTCTTGACTACGGAGGTCAGTTTTTATTTGATAATTTTTGATATCTATAACTAATAAAATCATAATAATTATCGAGTTTTATCATTTTATAAAGTTCACTCGACCTTTTGTTGTTACAGTTCCTTCGCATTGCTTTTTGGCCCGGTAAGTTGGAAAGAAATGATTAAGGATGAAGTCGGAGCTGACGTAATTAAAAAAAGTTGCACATACAATCAACAATAGTTGTTTTGCCAATGGGTACACATTTTGATGCCTTTATCTGGCCATATTATTGCAAATCTGTTCACATATCATTCACCAAACTGCATGACTTTTGAAAATTTGACGAGCATCCAACATTTTCCGTACCTATTTAGAAACTATAATCCCTACAGTGTATCTATTGCTTATTTCTTTGTTAAATATGGCTAAAGTTGTTCTACAAATACTATACGTTTCAAAATTCGTCCGTTTTTTTGAAGGTGCAGTAAATTTTTATGCGTTTTCTATACAAACAATAAGGACAATATAAATACTCACGATTTATAAGGTATCGAATAATTCATATATAAACAACAAACCCTTATAATTAAATACTTTCAATCTCTCAAACAATTATTATTGTCTAAATTCTAAAACACAATTCTAAAAATTTATTTTCCTCGACATAATTTCTTAATTATTGAAAACTTAATTTAAATCACTTTCAAAATAATATTTTAGGACTGAAAATGCAGAGTTTATTGGGAAATTCATGTAATTTATTTTTAACAGCCTTTTAAAAGAGTAAATTCCTCCTTGATTGCCTTTAGAACTTCATCGACTTCCTCTTGGCAATGTAAAATAGCTTTGTTCACAGTAAAAGAAAATCGAATTCCATTCCCATAAGTAAATGAAGTAAACGTGACCCCTGAAATAAAATGTTTAAATATTTTGAGTGATTGCGTTTGACAAACTATTGTAATCATTTTTAAGGTTAATCAGAGAATTTAAAAATCCCGTTAACAAAATCGTTTTTTAAATCCTTACACATGCTTTTCTACATTTAACCCCCAGACCCAAATAATGTTAACTCAAAATATACTCACCTGCTGTTCCTCCCGTAGGTCCGATGTACTGCAGTGCATCAATTATATTTGTCAACTGAATCTTAGGTCCTGGAAAACTGGTAGCTCCTACGGTGACCAGTGACTCTTTCACTATCCAATTGAGCACCCATGGGAAAAGTGCTCCAACAACTGAAGCCAAGTAAAAGAATAAAATAGGGACTAGATTCTCTTTCATCATATTTACATTTCTTTCAATGTACTTCAAACGTTTGACTGGGTCTTGTTCTCCAACTGGAAGCCTAAGTGGTACCACTGACCTGCGATAAAAGACCTGCAATTACAAGAATTTCAAAGACAAGAACGACTTTCTCATTTCCTTAAAATCTCCTTAACAAATGAATGATATTTGGCAAGCCAATAAACATTGAAGAAGACTTGTATCATCAATTACGATTTAAATATCGACGATGATAAATAATAATAATGATGATTGCCCAAGCAAATACCAACAGCAGCTACATGATTAAGCAAAGAACTTTATTTTAACCCATTTTTAAACAACCTAATATTATATTAAATATTTCCTCTACCAAATTGAATAATGAAGTTCAAAAACTCACGCATGATTTGTCAATTTATCCGGATGTCCAGGCATCGGAATGACCAACGAGCAGTGAATATGTTTCGGTACCTTTCCATCGCGTTTTATCATTGCTTTTCTCATTGCCCCAGTCAGTCCAGCATAAATAACTGTAGTTAATCCCACCTTGTGTTTATTTTTAACCTCCTTTAGGAGACTCAATGGTATCTTTTCAGATGAGGATGTAATGTACTCATTTTTAAATTTTGACAATGGAATTACCCAATCGTTGTTATCAAAGGATCTGACGATATTCTGATTTATTGATTCATAAGAAGTTAAAATAAATTTCAAAAAGGTCAAAAACTTTCTGATTGTAAATGCATTTTGTTTAGGAGAACTATTTGTCGGATGGGGTATAAGCTCTTCAAATTTTATACGATCTTCTCTGCTCACGGATTTTATCGTCGCAATTCCTAATTTTGCAGCTGACAAACCTAAATTTTTAAAAAAATTGAATTAATTTTGATTAATTTTTAATTTTATTGATTTGCAGTTTTAAATACCGTCGGCTAAAGAATGATGCCATCTGAAGACAACAACGGAATGCTCCTCATCGTAATTGCTGTCAATATTTCGAACAATTAGCACTTCCCATGGACTCTTTCCTTTTTCGTAAGGTTTTGTTAATAGATTTGAATATATTTCTTGCAGTTGGATTTCAGAGACTTTAGAATTTTGGTTGTTGTCAGGAACTTCGTAGTACTTAACATGATCTGATAAATCAAAATTGTCTTCCCATTTCCAGAACATAAAACCCATCCATTGGTAAGGGTACTGTTTTAACTCCTTATTTTTTAATTCCCCTTTATCATTTTTAACTTCAATTGTATCACGACAAATATTTTTAGCAGTATCTAGATCACAATCTGCCTTGATAACAGTTGCGAATAATATTGTAGCTTTCGGATTAGAAATATCGTCATTCGCTATTAAACAACTACTTTGTGAATCTATCAAATTAGATAAATCCGGTCGTAATACACTGAGATAGGAAACGAACAATCTTAAAAGAGAAAATGTCAAAAATATTATGACTAAAATGGGTATCAATAAGATAGACATGAATGCCAAAATGATTTTTGTCAAAAGTGGTCTATCGAAAATCATTTTATGGTATTCCAATTATAATAAGGGGATTATAATTTAATAATTTTAATTTGATGGTTTTAATTATATTGTTTGAATTCAATAATTAGAAATAGCTGCGTCCAATAGTCGGACTTTAGTCCCAGCCTTTCGTCTTCAAATAAGCTAATAGCTTCATTTGAAAAAGCTTTTATACCATGTCTATTTACTTGTTTTATTAATACAATAATATACATACAGATTAATAATAAATAATCCATCCATGTCCTTTTTTGTGATAATAAATAATGTGGGATAGAAGAGGTTTAATTCTAGACGATTATAATAATCTTACAAGCCGTGCATGTTACATAAAAGTTTCGAAGCATTTAGTATAAATTGCAATCTTAGAAAATGGAAGAAAATTCTAGATTATTCTAAATCCCATTTACCATATCTTGATATGCACTCAAGTTATTTATGCTGATCAAAACATATTTTTATACAAGGTTATTTCCAAGTTAGACAAATTGGTTCAAGAGTTTGAGTCAGTTTTCTCAGCAAGCAAATAAAAGTTTAATTATTGTACGGACATTTTGGCTTAGATGAGTTCCAAACTCGATAATTATTATGGCTATATTTAGTTATTGACATAACTAAGTGATCAATTTTGAAAAATGACCTCCAAGCATGAAAAAAATCATTTAAATTTTGTTCCTGCCCTTGTAATGATTCATGATTTTAATTTCAACAATAAACCTCCTATATATGACTGCGGTCGGTCAGAGGGAAATTGAACTCTACAAAATCACATAATTTAATGTATCACGTATCACAGGGGTGATACGCATAACGGTTGACGGTACGACTGAACAAATCACCGGAATACTATCGTAAGCAGTACAATGTCAACATGTGGAACCAACCAATGCGCGATAATCTCAATTGCTCGTCATCGAACAATGCATGCCTTCCGATCCCTGCCGAGAGGTATGACCGACGAACAATACATGACTGCCGGGTGATCAAGGCCCGATTCTTCTAGTCCCTAAACTGAAACTGTCTGTTTTGTGCAGTGTACAAAATACCATTTACCACTTACCAGTGGTAAGTGGTTTTTAATGGTACTTAACGTTAAATATCACCACCTAAAAAGTAGTGGTAAGTGGTATAAATGGTAATAAATAGTTTTATTTAAATTTCGTGTTTAAATTTTGAATAAAATTCGGTGCCAAAGTATGAAATAGCTTAGCAGATGATCATTGTTGTCACAAATTGATAAGTGTTCATCAATCAGAGTTGGATTCAACCAATGAGGACACTAACAACCCTTGCCTTGCGGATTGAGAAATTCATTGCAACTAAATTGGCATATTCATATCAATTTTAAACGGGCGATACCAGCAATCTTGGTTTTAGTAATTGTTTTTATTACTTTCGGTATACAATCAAATAAATAGGATTAATTTGATTAATTAAGGGGCTAATTGGAAACATTTCATAGAAAATAAAGTTTTAAAACATATTTTAGGAAGTCTAATGTATCTGTACTTGTACTAAGCTCAAATCAATCAATCGCAAAATTTTACCATTGTTATACCATTAAATGCATTTTTACCATTAAGTGCGTTTTTACCACTGTGATGGTCATATACTAAGATTAAGCCTGAACAGCTTAATATGCCCAAAGTCTTTGTTATATTTGATGCCATCTCTCATAATTTAATCATTACTATTGGCTAGTTGACAGCCAATGACAATGACTAAATTATGACCACCTCTGGTGGATTGGAGTTTGAGAACAGGCGCCAATTCGTGGCGCAATAGTTTGGCAGTATAGGCATTCAAATTTGCCTTCAGATTGGTAAATGGACTTTGTGTGTCTTATAGCAGAAAAAAGCTTTTTTCTGCTATGAATACTTAGTCTATGTGTGATGGTAAAAAAGCCTAAAAAGTGGTAAATGTACACTGGTTCTGTGCCATTAACAGGATTAGACTAAGAACAGTGAGATAATTTTCAGTTAATGATGAGGAATTTGTCTCAACATTTGCATATGGAACCCGACCGACTGGCGATTACTTTAATGAATTTCATGGAAAGAATTCGTCGGAGTAGCCAAAAGGTAATCTGGGATTCATTCATCACAACTGATTCCAATTATTTATTTATTGCTAAACGTCCAATAATGAAGAACGATTGTAAATAATGGTAAGATCGGTCATTATTAAATTGTCTTAATCATCCAAGACAAGACAAATTGGGGATTCAATAACGATTTGGCCCAAGTTCCTTCCCAGTGAAGGATTAAGGTTTGTCGAGGGCAGGGAACAATTATTACAAATTACAAAGCTAAAACAGACAGATCAATGTAGGATTACGATGAGGGTTAAGGTTTTTTTGAAACTTAGAATATTAATACTTGTCTAAATTGATTTTTACTTGATTTTTTACCTGTAGCTCAGAAAATGTTGTCCAGTTCAGAACTATTATATAGGAGCTTGGTGCATGCCACACGCATTTGGACAGACGAATAGACAATCTTTTATACCGTAAGAACGCTTTAGTGGGCATCTGAGTTATCACATCAACAATCATGAAAAGTGCTTGTCTAGTACTAAACCTATTATTTGCCTTTGGCAAATAATAGGTTTAGTACTAGACAAGAAAAGTGCAAGTAATAATTTTAATTTCATATTACCATTTTGAGAAGTATTTTCATTTATTTTCATTTTGTAGAGTAAAAATTTACTCTGACTCTGATGAACTGCAGTCCAGCTCTTATATCGCGGCCATTGATAAATGAATCAGAAATTCAAATAATTTTTGTCATACTTGGACACGAAAGGATTGAACTTTATTCTGCTGTCAAAAAACGCATCAGTACTGACAACGGAGTGTTAATTTATTATACGTTCCTATAATATATTATTTAGTACCCCTATGATTATCCATGATATGCAATTGTTTTGGTGACGTAATATAAATAAGTTGTACATAATGTTTTTAAACAATCCGGACAGTATAAATTCTCACGGATTATCCTATTCCTTTGTGTTATAAATATTTATAAGGTTTCGGATAATTCATTTGGTGGCCTAAAGAATATGTAATGCTAGTTTCGCCAAAAGCGGGGGAGTTTCATCCAGTTTAGTTTTTTGTGAAAAATAAAGCCACATAAATAACTTTCAATCCCCCAAACAATTATTCGTGTTTAAACTGTAAAACAAACTTCTAGACATTAATTTGCATCGCCATAATTTCTTAAGTGATGGATCATTTGTTCTTAATGCCTTTAAAAATAATATTTTGAAATACTTCAACGCTGAAATTGCAGAGTTTATTGGGAAATTCATATAATTTATTTTAACAGCCCTTTAAAAGAATAAATTCTTCCTTGATTGCCTTTTGAACTTCATCGACTTCCTCTTGGCAATGTAAAATAGCTTTGTTCGCAGTAAAAGAAAATCGAATTCCATTCCCATAAGTAAATGAAGTAAACGTGACCCCTGAAATAATAAGATTAAATATTTTGAGTGATTGCGTTTGACAAACTACTGTAATCATTTTTAAGGTTAGTCAAAGTTTTTTTTTAATTCGTAAACAAAACCTTTTTTTTAAATCCTTACACATGATTTTCTACATTTTAATCATCAAACCTCAAATATTAACTCCAAACATCAGGGCATGAAAAACCCATGGGTTTTTGCCTTTGGTGAGGAAAAACCCAACCCAATAACCCGGGTTTTTCATGCCCTGCCAAATATACCCACCGGTTGTTCCTCCTGTAGGTCCAATGTACCCCAGGCCATCAATTATATTTGCCAACTGAATCTTAGGCCCAGGAAAACTGGTAGCTCCTACGGTGACCGGTGACTCTTTCACCATCCAATTGAGCACCCATGGGAAAAATGCTCCAACAGCTGAAGACAAGTAAAAGAATAAAATAGGGCCTATACTTCCCTTCATCATATTTGCATTCCTTTCAATGTACTTCAGACGTTTGACTGGGTCTTGTTCTCCAACTGGAAGCCTAAGTGGCACCATTGATCTGCAATAAAAGACCTGGAATATAAGGACTTTAAAGACAAGGAAGACATCCTCATAATATCCGTAGCAAATCAATGATATTATGTGGGAACCCAATAAATATTAAAGAAAATTTTTATCACCAATTATGATAAATAAATTACTATAAATACAGATATCAGCGATGATACGATACAAATAATAATAATATTTATGATTGCCCAAGGCAAACACCAACAGCTGCCAGCTGCTAAAAGACTATTAAGTCTTACTGATTTATTTTAAGAGCTAGGAATGGTTTCTAATGACGATTGGGCTCGACTCGGCTATCATATTCGCCTTTAACGTTTTTTGGGAAACTTGGATCATGGATCTAGTCCGAGAATATTGGTCGTAGAAAGACAAAGTTGGTCTCTAAAAACGCAGAAAATGTCAATTTATAGCAGATTGCACTTATATTTTTAATTTTTACCTTCGCTTGTGAGTTATTGCAATTTTCCCATGAGATGACTTTGACTAGTAACCAGAGATAAAAATTAGGAACGATATTCTCGGGCTTAGATCCATTAAGTTTCCCAAAAAAATCGTCGCTTTTATGCCCTATTCATTTTGCAGTATTGTCATAGAGTAAACCTCAATGCCTCTATTTGTTTTTAAATCGTAGCCATAGATACTTCCCCATCACTTTTACTTGACCAGTTGACCTTTACTTATTGAATTCCGTTGGGGACCTGACCCTTAACTCAAATTTAACTACCTAATATTTAAGAGGTAGGTATGGTTTCTAATGACGATTGGGCTTGAATATCATATTCGCTCTTAACTTTTTTTGGGAAACTTGGATCTAGTCCGAGAATATTGGTCGTAGAAAGACGAAGTTGGTCTCTAAAAACGTAGAAAATGTCAATTTATAGCAGCTTGCACTTAGATTTCTACCTTTTACCTTCGTTTGCGAGTTATTGCAATTTTAATTAATATCTCGTAACCAGAGGTAAAAATTAGGAATCTAAGTGCAAGCTGCTATAAATTGACATTTTCTGCGTTTTTAGAGACCAACTTCGTCTTTCTACGACCAATATTCTCGGACTAGATCCAAGTTTCCCAAAAAAATCGTCACTTTTATGCCCTACTCATTTTGCCATATTGTCATAGAGTAAATTTCTATGGCTCTGTGTATTTAAAATCGTAGCCATAGATACTTCCCCATTACCTGCGCCCCTCATTGAATTTCCTCGTATTTTGAACCACCCCTGAACCTTAAATATTTCCTCTACCAAATTGAATAATGAAGTTCAAAAACTCACGCATGATTTGTCAATTTATCCGGATGTCCAGGCATCGGAATGACCAACGAGCAGTGAATATGTTTTGGTACCTTTCCATCGCGTTTTATCATTGCTTTTCTCATTGCCCCAGTCAGTCCAGCATAAATAACTGTAGTTAATCCCACCTTGTGTTTATTTTTAACCTCCTTTAGGAGACTCAATGGTATCTTTTCAGATGAGGATGTAATGTACTCATTTTTAAATTTTGACGATGGAATTATCCAATCGTTTTTATCAAATGATGCGAGAATACTCTGATTTATTAATTCATAAGGAGTTAAAATAAGTTTAAAAAAGGTCAAAAACTTTCTGATTGTAGATGCATTTTGTTTTGGAGGCCTATTTGTCGGTTGGGGTATAATTTCTTCAAATTTTATACGATCTTCTCTGCTTACGGATTTTATTGTCGCGATACCTAATTTTGCAGCTGACAGACCTAAATTTTTTTTAAATGGTATTAATTTTGATTAATTTTTAATTTTATGATTTGCAGTTTTAAATACCGTCGGCTAAAGAATGATGCCATCTGAAGACAACGACTGAATGCACTTCTTCGGAATTGTAATCAATATTTCGAATAATTAGCACTTCCCATGGACTCTTTCCTTCTTCGTAAGGTTTTGTTAAAAGATTTGAATATATTTTTTGTAGTTGGATTTCAGACACTTTAGAATTTTGGTTGTTGTCAGGAAGTTCGTAGTACTTAACATGATCCGATAAATCAAAATTGTCTTCCCATTTCCAGAACAGAAAACCCATCCATTGGTAAGGGTACTGTTTGAGTTCCTTATTTCTTAATTCCCCTTTATCATTTTTAATTTCAATTATATCACGACAAATATTTTTCCCAGCCTCTAGATCACAATCTCCTTTGATAACCGTTGTCAATAAAATTGTAGCTTTCGGATTAGAAATATCGTCAATCGCTATTAAACAATTAGTTTGTGAATCAATCAAATTAGATAAATCGGGTCGTAAAATACTCAGATGAGAAACGAGTAATCTTAAAATGAAAAGTGGCAAAAATATAATTACAAAAATGGGGATAATCAGGATTGAAAAGAAGATCAAAAATATTTCTAAAAGTGGTTTAATCATTTTGATATGAAATATCAGCTGTACAAAGATGTTACTAAAATAATTATACGAATAGATTGAAACTGATGTTTACTTCGTCTTTTTGCTACTTCAACTGGAATACTTTTCTAGATTTTATATAATGACCTTTAATAAAGTGCTGAGTAACTATTATTGCCATTATTTAATGCAATTGGCAAATAAATGGCAATAAACATATTTTGATATTGTCTCATTTCTCAATTATTTGTTAACTCTCGATTTACCTTCAGTACTTCCCTGTTTCATACTTTCATTTCAACAACTTTTTCATCACCTTTATTTTGATCTAATAATTTATTATTATAGACCAGTTCATAGTTCAAGGAGGATACAAATTAAAACCAATAAATATTAAATAAACTGCTACAATTCATATCTTTTCCTTATCACTGTTATAGACCAATTGCAACAATTAAATTATGAAGTAAGAAAAGAAACCACAAGGTTATTGAACTAGCATATGTGACCTTCTACAGGAATTTAAACCATTGGCTAAATTTATTTTAAATGAGTTAGCCTTATCAAAAAAAAGCCTGAAACATTCTCTACCTTTTAAAAAAAAATTCGAATTTTTTATGTCATTCCTTCGATTTTTAATGAGCATATCAAATAAAAGCATTCCAGATAGACAGTCAGTATTACTAAATCCCCTCAACGACACGAATCACCCGAATTCCACAAAAAGGACACCTGGTCATGTTACACACTTAGCAGATAGAAACTTTGAAAATGTCAGAATTAAAATTGGTACTCATCCCTACGGGTTAAAGAATATGGCGAATTTAAATATGGACACCGCTATATAGTGAAAATATTACCCCGCTATATAGGGAGCTTACCCCCATATTGGGGAAATGTAAATATTGGATTTGGATGTTGAAATTAATCCCTATGGGGTAAAAGAATACGGCGAATTTAAATATGGACACTGCTATGGTGTGAAAATATTACCGCTATATAGGGGGTTTACCCCCATATCGGGGAAATGTAAATATTGGATTTCGATGTTGAAATTCATCCCTATGGGGTAAAAGAATATGGCGAATTCAAATATGGACACCGCTATAGTGTGAAAATAATACCCCACTATATAGGGGGTTTACCCCCATATTTGAGAAATGTAAATATTGGATTTGGTTGTTGAAATTAATCCCTACGGGGTAAAAAAATACGGCAAATTTAAATATAGACACCGCTATAGTGTGAAAATAAAACCCCGTTATATAAGGGGTTTACCCCCATATTGGGTAAATGTAAATATTGGATTTGGATGTTGAAATTCATCCCTACTGGGTAAAAGAATACGGCGAATTTAATTATGGACACCGCTATAGTGTGAAAATATTACCCCGCTATATTGGGGGTTTACCCCCATATCGGGGAAATGTAAATATTGGAATTCGATGTTGAAATTCATTCCTACGGGGTAAAAGAATACGGCGAATTTAAATATAGACACCGCTATAGTGTGAAAATAAAACCCCGTTATATAAGGGGTTTACCCCCATAATGGGTAAATGTAAATATTGGATTTGGATGTTGAAATTC
This sequence comes from Tomocerus qinae, assembly GCA_020055645.1. Taxonomy (NCBI): domain Eukaryota; kingdom Metazoa; phylum Arthropoda; class Collembola; order Entomobryomorpha; family Tomoceridae; genus Tomocerus; species Tomocerus qinae. The sequence continues at coordinate 125,423,316 of CM034546.1, forward strand.
ATCCCTACGGGGTGAAAGAATACGGCGAATTTAATTGTGGACACCGCTATAGTGTGAAAATATTACCCCGCTATATCCTATCCAATATTTACATTCTCCCGATATGGGGGTAAACCCCCTACATAGCGGGGTATTATTTTCACACTATAGCGTAGTTCATATTTAAATTCGCCATATTCTTTTACCCCGTAGGGATGAATTTCAACATCCAAATCCAATATTTACATTTCCCCGATATGGGGGTAAACTCCCTATATAGCGGGGTAATATTTTCACAGTATAGCGGTGTCCATATTTAAATTCGCCATTATCTTTTACCCCGTAGGGATGAATTTCAACTTCCAAATCCAATGTTTACATTACCCCGATATGGGGGTAATCCCCCATATAGCGGGGTATTAGTTTCACACTATAGCGGTGTCCATATTTGAATTCGCCATATTCTTTTACCCCGTAGGAATGAATTTCAACATCCAAATCTAGTATTTACATTTCCCCGATATGGGGGTAAACCCCCTATATAGCGGGGTAATATTTTCACTATATAGCGGTGTCCATATTTGAATTCGCCATATTCTTTTACCCCATAGGGATGAATTTCAACATCCAAATCCAATATTTACATTACCCCGATGTGGGGGTAATCCCCCATATAGCGGGGTATTAGTTTCACACTATAGCGGTGTCCATATTTGAATTCGCCATATTCTTTTACCCTGTAGGAATGAATTTCAACATCCAAATCCAGTGTTTACATTTCCCCGATATGGGGGTAAACTCCCTATATAGCGGGGTAATATTTTCACAGTATAGCGGTGTCCATATTTAAATTCGCCATTATCTTTTACCCCGTAGGGATGAATTTCAACTTCCAAATCCAATGTTTACATTACCCCAATATGGGGGTAATCCCCCATATAGCGGGGTATTAGTTTCACACTATAGCGGTGTCCATATTTGAATTCGCCATATTCTTTTACCCCGTAGGAATGAATTTCAACATCCAAATCTAGTATTTACATTTCCCCGATATGGGGGTAAACTCCCTATATAGCGGGGTAATATTTTCACAGTATAGCGGTGTCCATATTTAAATTCGCCATTATCTTTTACCCCGTAGGGATGAATTTCAACATCCAAATCCAATATTTACATTACCCCGATATGGGGGTAATCCCCCATATAGCGGGGTATTAGTTTCACACTATAGCGGTGTCCATATTTGAATTCGCCATATTCTTTTACCCCGTAGGGATGAATTTCAACATCCAAATCCAATATTTACATTCCCCGGAAATGGGGGTAATCCCCCATATAGCGGGGTATTAGTTTCACACTATAGCGGTGTCCATATTTGAATTAGCCATATTCTTTTACCCCGTAGAGATGAATATCAAAATTTAAAATGGCCGATTTCAATTATTCATATATTTTGGTCGTTATAAGCTGTTGGGTGAAATGTGTATTTCATGGTGATGAATAATATGAAAGGTTAAATTGAGTAGGCTCGCTTCATCTTGGCTTTTCTCAATAAGTGGTTTGGTAGCGGATGGTGGATTTTCCCTTATAAAGTCTCATATATGTATATAGCTTTTTGTCATTTATAGCCAGCATAGCAGTCTTCCAGATAGTCTTCTTATCAAGAGGAACATCCTACAAGAGTTCCCAGTTTTTTCTACAACAGAAACTATGGCTGTAAGCAACACTTCAGAAAGTAATGTTAGTTTATTAAGAATTGATAATAATAATGATATTTTATTTTGTAATTAGCTGCATGTTAACATTTACCACGATGTACATTGGAGCTTATTCAATGAATTATTTTACATTATTTACTGATCAATTTTGTACATAAATATTTATTTTGTTTAAAAAAAGTCTTACTTTAACCCTTCCGAATTATTGGTGCGATAATCCAGAGGTCTACAAACGCGTTGCAGTCTTTGTATAAAATTCTCTATTCTCCTACACACATGCGTGGAGACAATCATGGACCAATTGCCTAGTTCTGATGTGTAAAAAATCAAGTAATTATCAGCTTAGACAATTATTAGTATGCGAAGTTTCATAAAAAGCCAATCAAAATGGTATTGACCAGTCTGGTTCAGCTTTTTTTTCTTGCCTTCGCTATTTAAACCTTAATCCTTCACTGGGAAGAACTCGACCAGGATCTTGGGCCAAATCGTTATTGAATCTTCATTGCACATAACATAAAATATCCCAGATTGCTACCTTTTGGTTACTCCGACTAATTCTTTCAATGAAATCCATTAAAATAGTCTAGTCGCACGTCGGTCGGGTAACATATTATGCAGATATTGAGACATATTCCTCAGTCCCTCCTCATTAGCTTGAAATTCTTGTCGTCATCTAATCAAGTTATTTACTGACACTTTTCAGTCAGGAACGAGAAGACTCGGGCCTAGATCTCATGTATTGTTCGGTGACGAGGCACTAAGTATCGTTCATGCATTGTTGGCTGACGAGGCATTGAGATGCTGACGCAGAGAAATATTGAGCCAAATCGTTATTGATTATTGAATTAAACTCCCGAATTTCTCAAGCCGGCTTGGATCTTTAAAATTTAATAATGTAAATACAACTAATTATATAACCTATATCATTATATATTATTATTATTATCTTAAGACATGGAAATTCTGGTCGTCGTTTAATTCAGTCAGTTATACAATAGCCCAGTTTAGCTAGAAACGAGAAAAATCGGGCCTTAATCTCTTCGGGGTTCATTCATTGTTCGCTGACGAGGCATTGAGATAAGCATCGGCTAGTTCCGTTCAGTCAGGTTGACATAGCATTTCTCCGTTATTATTCATTGAAGATGATTCCTTTAGTCGTACATTTCACGTATCATCCCTTGTATTTACAAAGGGTCACAATGAATAAAATTATATTTATACAAAGGGCCCATTTGCTCAAAGTGTAGAGTGAGAGGTCTGTGAGGAGGTTGTTAATTAAAAATACTGTCTAAATAATTGTTTTTATAAGACCACCTACTTATAACCTCCTCACAATCACTCTCCTCCTTACCCACCTCCTCACAATCACCCTCCTCCTCACCCTCCTCACAATCACTCTCCTCCTTATCCTACCTACTCACAATCACCCACCTCCTCACCCTCCTCACCATCACCCTCCTCTGCTACCTTAAGGTCTTACTTCAATCCCAACACCTCCTAAAGTCACTTCAATTTATTTTTTGTAAATAGATTCAGGTAATTATTTCACTTAAAACGTCAGGGGTGATACGTGATACTACGACTAAACAAATGATCATGAAAGATATGTCACAATACCTGCATATAGTACCTGACTGACGTGCACGTGCGACTACTTTAAAGAATTTCATGAACAGAATTCTAAGAGTTAACTAAGAGGTTATTTATTTATTACCGTTTAATTAATAATAAAATTATGTCCATATTATTTTCGGTTATACAAATATTATTAGTTGTCTTTACATTCCATTTATAGATCCAACCAAGCCGACATGGAAAAATGGAGAGTTCGATTCAATATCGAATTGGCCCAAGTTACTGGTCGAGTCTTTCGCAGTAAAAAGATTAAGGTCCGGTGATGGCAGAAAGCAAGAAGCTATTTAAGGCAAGCAAACTGGTCAATAGCATTTCAATGTAAGTATTTGTCTTTTTATGAAACTTACTTAGCATACTTATAATTAGGTAAAGTACAATTTTATTAGGATAATTTAATTTTTTAGCTGTAACTGTAGCTCCGAAAATGTTATAGAAGAACTATATATAGGAACTTAGGGCAAGATTGTCCCTCGCGTTCGGACAGAGGAATAGGCAACCTTATACAAACAATGAAACGCGTTAGTGGACCTCTGGTTATCGCATCAACAATTAATCCTGAAGTGTAATAACTCTTAGTCGTAATATTAATTTTAATTTAATATTATAATTTTGAGAATGTAAGTACTGTTTGAATCACCCAACGTCAGACCTCTCTTTGCCCTGTGGTATGGCGGTAAGCCTTCTGATTGGCTGAAATCTTTTGAAATCCAGCCTTCTGATTGGCTATTTCTATGACTATGACTATTCTATACATTACCCAAATGGGGACATTTTAGCAAATTTTGAATTTTTGCAAGCTACAATGCAGTCATATCATGAATTATCTATTTCATTGCCCAAAATTAAATAAAATTAAGTCAAATTGTAAAAAACTCAAACTGATTCACTTTTTTGGGATTTGATTTTTTTAAAAGCATTTAAAACAACGATATCAAAAATCCATCCGCCCTCGTGTGTTCCTCGATAGTTCAAATAGGGACCCCAGAATTTAATGGAGTAGATCAACTGGACTCCCCTATATCGGAGGATGAACTAATCAGCTCGGCAAAAAGGCTCAAAAATGGTAAAAGCCCTGGCACAGATAAAATTAAATGCGAATTTTTAAAGAATCTTCCGATAGAGATGGAGTCCCACACACTTAAACTTTTTAATAAAGTTGTAGAACAAGAAACTGTACCCAATAAGTGGTGTGAGATTGAAACAACACTTATTCATAAAAAGGGAAGTCAAAGCAATCCCAGAAACTATAGAGGCATCTCCCTTCTAAATACCACCTTAAAATGGTTCTCGTTTATATTGCTTGCTAGAATAACATTGTGGGCAGATACTCACAAAATTATTCCGGAAGCGCAAGCGGGTTTTAGAAGGGGGAGAGGCTGTGATGATCACATTTTTGCTCTTAACGGTATAATACAATACAATTTAAGGTACAGAAACAAAAATGTCTATACTGCCTTTGTAGATTTTGAGAGATGTTTCGATTCTATAAATTATAATTTGCTCTGGCAGACACTGGAATCATTAAAAATGAGTTCAAAAATTATTAAAATATTCCAGTCTCTGTACTGCAAGGCCACAATGAGGGTTAAGGCTTACGATGGGTATACTAATCCTATTAAAATCTCACAGGGTATCATGCAAGGCGAGGTATGTTCGCCTCTATTGTATTGTTTGTTCGTCCACGACATGGAGGACTTTTTTAACGATAGTGTATTGGAGAAAGTGCAAATTGGGGAGGGAAAGGGGGTGCACTTGCTAATGTACGCGGACGATTTAATTTTAATGGCGGAATCATCTAGGTCCTTGCAGTTAAAATTGAATCGTCTCAAGAAATACTGTATAAAAAACACCTCACAGTAAATGTTGCCAAAACCAAGATAATTATATTTAACAGAAATGGTCAGCTAATCAAATCAAATAAATTCTATTATGACAGCCAAGAAATAGAAATAGTGAAATCTTTTACTTATCTAGGTGTCGTTTTCTCTGCCTCAGGCTTATTTAGAAATGCAGCCCAGGACTTTAAAAAAAGAGCTAATGTAAAACTTGGTGTTGTTTGGTCAATATTGACAAAATCAAAGATGGACAGCTGGGGGGCCAGAATGAAAATTTTTGATTCAATTTGCCAATCAACACTCTTATATAGTAGTGCAATATGGCCTTACCATATGACACTATTATTGAGTCAGTGCAGCTGCAATTCCTAAAGAAGTTACTGAGATTACCATTAAATACCCCCGATTATGTCATTAGACTAGAGACGGGCAGAATGAAAGTTGTAACTCATGCCTTTAAGTTTGCTATAAGAATATGGGTTAAAATTTTACGTATGACAGAGGAACGGTACCCAAAAATTGTATTTAATACGTTGCACAAGCTAGATCAAATGCATAAGCAGGAAGATAAATACAATTGGGTGTCCCAATTAAGATGTCATATAGAAAAGTTAGGTTTTGGGTTTGTTTGGCAATCACAGAATATTGATACAATAAGGGAAATTTACTGTGAAATGGTGGAAAGGATGATAGATGTGCAGCGACAAAATGATGTTGAAAGAAAAGCTAGGGCCACAACATGCGTACTATATCGACATTTAAAAATTGACGAGGTAGGTGCAGAGCAATATTTACGCTGGAGGGTCCCGATAGAAAAGATAAGAGTTCTAGTGCAATTAAGACTGTTTAATTGTTTTGCCCCTAGGGTAGTAGTTAATGGAATAAGATACAACTTAGAATATAATGAACTTTGCTCTGTCTGTCGGAACCCGGATAATGAAAAGGAAGACTTATACCACATAATTTGCAAATGCCTACCGTATAAACCTTTCAGGGATACGTTGTTACCCGCTACTAATTTGACTAAAAATAACTTCCATACTCTTTTTGAGGTTGAAGACAAAAAAGGCCTAGCGGACATTTACAATTATATGGTACGGACCTTCAAGCTTAGAGCATGGGTTATAAATGAGTAGCATTGCCAATCCATACCTTACCTTAGTATTAGACTTATTTGTATTTGATAATCTACTGAAACACAATGGTATAATATAAAATATTTGGATATGGTTACATTATATTGATAATAATAATATGATTTTTGTATAAATTTTTTGCAAATTGATTATCTGTGTAATGAATGTTAATTCAAAAAGCACAATAAAAATATCTATCTATCTAGTTCAAATAGGGCTTATCCTTCGGGAGGAATAGAGCCAGAAGTAAAACATTTTTTAACATTCATTTGGATAGGCCCGGTTGCTATGCGTGGAGGGCCTCCTTAAGGGGGCGCACTCCTCTGTCGAGATATCTAGGAAATTTGACATGAACTCGATGTATTTACATTGAGTTGAGTACAAAAACATTCATTCAAATTTTACTTTTTTAGGAAGCCAAAGAAAACTCAAAAGCGCCTCGGTTTTCCATCTTGATTTTTTTACCTAATATTCGTACAGGGTCCTGGAGGGTCACAAGTTTCCGTTTTGTTCAAAAAGTCTTTTAGTTATTTAAAAAAATTATAAACCTATCCCGCCAAAAAAAATAAGAAAACTTTGGTAGAATGGCCACTGTGACCTTTGTAGGTCAAATTCATAACATGTCTAAAACTTGTGACCCTCCAGGGTCTTCAGTCTAATTGAGACTAATTATCCCCAGATTGATTGAAAGTTAGGTGACTTATCCAGGATTTCCTTGAGTAGGAAAACACAAGGAAAGCTTACCACTACGGGGCCCCCTTAACTCAACATGTTTTGTGTAAAACGTAATTGGCGGTAGGATTCAACGTCTACATCGTGTGGGTAGAAGCGATAGAAGTGTGGGTGCGATGGCGTGCACTTACTCAAACTATTATGTCTTTGGCTCGTTACTTCAGTACAATGACAATCTCAATCTCGTTCTTCTCTACTCAAGATGAAAATAGCAGAGAACATCGGAATAGATATTCTCAGTGAGTCGTTATCATCACCAATTTAGATTTTACATCATTCATTGACACAAAGTAATAAACTGTATTTTTATTTCCTAGTGTCTCAATGCCTATAAAACGGTTCACGACTGCTTCCCTTCTAACTTCTAGAATTGTTTCATAGAGACGGCGTTGGCGAGGACTGATTGAATTACGTTTACATTTCTGAGTTGGAACAAATGAAGGTGAATGTGTTTATTTATATAATAGACGTTTTTAAATTTATTTTTCAGACTATATATTAAATATAGTATTTATTTTATTAATAAAATTCATTTTAGAACATCATCGGAAATGACTTATGGTCTTAAATTGACCACTAATAATAATCAAAACAAAAGTGTTTTCTTTGACCAAAACAATTTGATCCTTAATTATCATACTACAATTTTTTAAATTTAATGTTAGATAAGTTTCTAAGTGTTTATGCTTAATGTTATCTAAGTTTCTCGGGCGAATACATTACTTTGAAGCCGGGTAATCTCATCGGAGGGAGATTCCTCCTATACATTATAACAACGTGAATAGAAATCATGGCAACCCTTTTACCCTTTCCCCATACAACGTGAAGACAATAGAACATTTTGCCCTCTTTCTGCAGCCAGTTTGAAATCATTAGGACATCATCTAAGGGGAAAACTGGGTGCAGTAAGACTAGTCTTTGGTACACTGCAAATTCTCCAAGATTGAACTGAGGAAGTTAATTTAACACTGCGAATAATATTATTGAGTAGAATGGCAAGTTGTGTGATCAGTTTCTGTCTGAACAATCAGCGAAACATCAATTACAATGGCAAACCGCATGTCACCTTCCACAGGTTCCCTAAAAATGAAGTCATGAAAAGGAAATGGATATCTATTTGCAAAATTACAAATAAGGAACCTCGTTACTTGTGTAATGCTAAGGTATGCTCGGAGCATTTTCTTCCAAAGGACTTATGGACATACTATGAATTTAACGAAGCAAACCTACTCCAACAGAAAAAATTCCGAGTTAGCTTTGAAATAAAAATTAGAATAGATTTAATAGCCATTTCTGCCTTTGTCATTTCAAAATTCAAGGTAGTCTATTTGAAACTTGAGGCAACGAGATCCCGCTGCCTAAATCCACCCGAGTTAATTATCCTTAGACGGAAACAGTATTCTTAATGGAACCGTAGATTCCGTGCTTCGTATCTCTTAAATCCGGGACAATATCTGAACGTCCTCTCCCCTAATCAAGGGGGTCGTCGTGAACGAAATTCATGAAATTGTACGCTTGGAAGCGTGAGATTCAAATACGAAAGCAAGTAATCAACTTGACTTCCTCACATGCCAAATAAATCCGAATGATCTGACCTGCTGCTTCAAAATGGGTATGTCGCTGGCATTTCCTTATATTTTAATTGTCTTTCATCATGGTTAATATTGTCCTAATATTTTAGTGGTTGGTTGTACTTAAAAAATGTTTAATTTGTATTTAGGTGGCCACTTTTCATATTTAAAGGAACTGTTGAGTGTTCGGGAAATCAGAATGATTGAATTTACGCAACAGGATTTCAATTCCTCCGTTTCCTCAAATCCCGTTTCCTCCAAGGTGCCACATAACGTATTATCCGTTTCCTCCAAACTTAATAAAATACCTTAACATTCTTTACCCCGTCACTATGTTTGCCTCTTTGCTGACCTAACCTAATAAAAATGTTACTTGTTATTTATGTTTATTTTTTATTAGATTGGTCCAGAAAAGAGGCAAAAATAATTACGGGTGGCAATAGATATAATAATAGGTAATGTGGCATTTTGGAGGAAACGGAGGAAATGAGATACCACTGCCTAAATTCAGCCAATGCAATGAGGATATTGATTTTAGTCATAGTACGTCCATAAGCTTGAAAGTCCTTTGGAAGAAAATGCTCCGAGCATACCTTAGCATTACACAAGTAACGAGGTTCCTTATTTGTAATTTTGCAAATAGATATCCATTTCCTTTTCATGACTTCATTTTTAGGGAACCTGTGGAAGGTTACATGCGGTTTGCCACTGTATTTGATGTTTCGCTGATTGTTCAGACAGAAACTGATCACACAACTTGTCATTCTACTCAATAATATTATTCGCAGTGTTAAACTAACTTCCTCAGTTCAATCTTGGAGAATTTGCAGTGTACCAAAGACTAGTCTTACTGCACCCAGTTTTCCCCTTAGATGATGTCCTAATGATTTCAAACTGGCTGCAGAAAGAGGGCAAAATGTTCTATTGTCTTCACGTTGTATGGGGAAAGGGTAAAAGGGTTGCCATGATTTCTATTCACGTTGCATTATAAGGTCAGCCTGTATCCGTAAAAATTTTCGGGGGGGGGGCACCAAGAAAAAATAATCTAATTTGGTTCTCTCCACATCTGGAAAACAACATTGGTCGCGATAGACATCAATCCTTCATTTCAACATTTTTGGTCAAAAAGCAGTCCGAAGGAAAGCAAACAATGAAAGATCGAGTGAACTTTTGAAAATGGATTCTATTGGGTCTGACGTAATAAAAAATTAGTTGCACTTACAAAAGTTGTTTTTACCAATGTGTGTACATCGTTTAGAATTACACATGCCTTTTGCAAATCTGTCCATGTATCACTTGCCAAACTGACTTTTGCCAAATTGACGGATTGACATCCAACATTTTGCATACCTTTTCAATAGCAATGAAATACGTATTTAGAAACTATAAACCCCACAGTGTATCTAATTGCTTATTTCTTTGTTGAAGATGGTTAAAGTTGTCCCACCATATATTTCAAAATTGACCAGTTTTTTTGACTGTGCAGTAACTTTTTATCCGCTTCCCACCTAGGTATCGGATAGTTCATTTGTTGGCCTAAAGAATATGTAATGCTAATTTCGTCAAAATCGGGGAAAGTTATATCTAGTTTAGTTTTTTTGCGAAAAATAAACCCATATAAATATAAACTTTCAATCCCCAAAACAATTTTTCTTGTTTAAACTAATTTGCATCGACACAATTTCTTAAGCAATTGGATCATTTGTTCTAATCACTTTTAAAATTAATAATTTGAAATACTTCAGAACTTGAAAATGCAGAGTTTATTGGGAAAATCATATATTTGTTTTTAACAGTCTTTTAAAAGAATAAATTCCTACTTGATTTGCCTTTTGAACTTCATCGACTTTCTCTTGGAAATATAAAATAAATTTGTTCACAGTAAAAGAAAATCGAATTCCATTCCCATAAGAGAAAGAAGTAAACATGACCCCTGAAATAATAAGTTTAGATATTAGAGTTTGAATGATTACGTTTGAGGTGAACTATTGTAATCATTTTTAAGGTTAGGCTGAATTTAGGCAGCGAGATCTCGTTTCCTCCTATCCCGCGTTTCCTCCGATGTGCAACATAGCCTATTATCTGTTTTCTCTAAACCCTAATATCCATTGTCTCCCGTCTCCCGCGCTCAATGGACTCTTTCCTTTTTCGTAAGGTTTTGTTAATAGATTTGAATATATTTCTTGGAGTTGGATTTCAGACACTTTAGAATTTTGGTTGTTGTCAGGAAGTTCGTAGTACTTAACATGATCCGATATATCAAAATTGTCTTCCCATTTCCAGAACATAAAACTCATCCATTTGTAAGGGTGCTGTTTTAACTTCTTATTTCTTAATTCTCCTTTATCATTCCTAATTTTAATTATATCACAAAAAATATTTTTAGCGGTATCTTGATCACAATCTCTTTTGATAACAGTTGCGAATAATATTGTTGCTTTCGGATTAGACATATATCGTCAACGGCTAAACAATTACATAGTGAATTAATCAAATTAGATAAATTGGGTCGTAAAATACTCAGATAGGAAACGAAAAATCTTAAAATGAAAGCTAACAAAATTATAATAACAAAAATAGGGATCATCGGGATTGAAAAGAATATCAAAAATATTTTTGCCAAAAATAGTTTAACCATTTTGCTATGAAATATCAGCTGCACAAGGATGTGCTGATAATAATTTCGAATAGAAACTTAAAAACTTGAACCGATTAATGAAGCTTTTGATATCTACTTCGTCAACTTGCTACTTCAACTGGACTAATTTTCTGGATATTATACATAGACCTTTACTAAAGTGCTGATTAAATAATTATTCAATTCAATTGGCAAATAATGGCAATAAACTAGTTTCCATATTGTCTCATTTCTCAATTATTTTACCTTCAGTTCTTCCTTGTTTCATACTTAACTTAGTATCCCAGATACAACCATTGGAACCCAATAGACATTATGCATAAATCCAAATGTATAGTACAATTTGTATCTTCCTTAAAGCTGTTATAAACCAATTATAAAAATTGATTATGAAATGAGAAAAGAAACCACAATATTTATTAAACTAGCACGTGTAACGTTTTTTCTGCACGTGTAAGTTTTTTCTTCCAGACAAGTCTTCTAAACAAGGGAAACATTGTGCAAGAGTTCCCAGGTTTTTCTTCAACAAAAATTACAGGCTGTATGCAACACTTCAGAAAGTAATGTCATTATTTTATTACGCTTACGGATGATAATTTTTTTGTAATTACATCGCAAGCAATGCCTCGTCAGCGAGGATATCAATGCCCAATTCTTCTCGTTCCTGAACTCTGCTAGATATAACTGGATTAGAAGAAGGCCAGAATTTCTAGTTAATAAGGGATGTCTCAACATCTGCATATTATGGTATCCGACCCACGTGTGACTACTTTATATAATGAATGTGATGGAAGGAATTCGTCGAATCAACAAGAGGTAATCTGGGTTTCATTCATCTCTACTGATTCCAAGTTTACTGCTAAACGTTAAGATCGGTTATTATTAGATTTGCCTTTAATTTTCTGCACAAGGCGAAAGGAAGTGGGAAAAAGATGCAAACACAATATTAGAAATGGTACACTTGTTAAATTAATTAATTTATGTTTTGTGCACAGAGTAATATACCTTTTGGCAATCTGTGGATATTATTTACCAAACTGACTTTTGCCAAATTGACAGGCATCCAAAATTTTTGCATACCTTTTCAATAATAGCAATTAAATATACATAAGGGTCTACATGGTTTAATACGTGTTTAGAAACGATATTCCCCACAGTGTATTTTTTAAAGATGTTGAAGTTGTCCCATGCATTGAAAAACGCAATAAATTTGCCTGTATTATGTTTCTATCTATATCTATTTATGTACGAATGCTCTAAAACAATATTCTAAAAATTAATTTGCATCTTCACAATTTCGTAAGCAATCTGACACTTTATACTTTGACATAACTTTGAACATAATATTTTGAAATACTTCAGCACTGAAAATGCTGAGTTTATTGGAACACTAGTATAATTTATTTTTAACAGCCTTTTAAAAGAATAAATTCCTCCTTGATTGCCTTTTGAACTTCATCGACTTCCTCTTGACAATGTAAAATAGCTTTGTTCACAGTAAAGGAAAATCGAATTCCATTCCCATAAGTAAAGGAAGCAAACGTGACCCCTGAAATAATAAGTTTAATTATTAGAGTTTGAGTGATTGATTTTTTTTTAAAAAAAACTCCTTAAACATTCTTTTCTACATTTAACCACCTTAACCAAGATAACTTCAAATATACCCACCGGTTGTTCCTTCTGTAGCTCCGATGTACGGCAGTATATCAATTACATTTGGTAACTGTATCTTAGGTCCTGGAAAACTGGTAGCTCCTATCGTAAAGATGCTCTCTTTCACCATCCATCTGAGCATCAAAGGGAAAAGTGCCCCTATTGCTGAAGCCAAGTAAAATAATAAAACTGGGGTTGAATTTCTCTTCGTCATTTTTACATTCCTTTCAATGTACTTCAGACGTTTCACTGGGTCTTGTTCTCCGACCGGAAGCCTAAGTGGTATCATTGACCTGCATTAAATGTTTGGAATTATAAGAACTTCAAAGACAAAGACGACATCATCATTTCCTCATAATCTACGTAACAAATCAATGATATTTGGCAACCTGATAAATATTGAAGAAAACTATATTATTATCATTAACTAGGAAAACTAGGAGTAGTCGGGAAATACTACATTATCATTATAATAATAGCAAACCTAGTTCAACATTTGAAACTCAAACTTTTTAACCGTTTATAGTGAAATGTATTTTTAACCCCTGTATTTTAAATAACCCCTGTATTTTAAATAACCCCTGTATTTTAAATAACCCCTGTATTTTAAATAACCCTTGTATTTTAAATAACCCCTGTATTTTAACTAACCCTTGTATTTTAAACAACCCCTTTATTTTAAACAACCCCTGTATTTTAAACAACCCCTGTATTTCAAATAAACCCGAAAAAATTAAATATTTCCCCCGCCAAACTAAATAATAAAGTTTAAAAACTCACGCATGATTGGCCAATTTATCCGGATGTCCAGGCATCGGAATGACCAACGAGCAGTGAATGTGTTTCGGTACCTTTCCATCGCGTTTCATCATTGCCTTTCTCATTGCCCCAGTCAGTCCAGCATAAATAACTGCAGTTAATCCTACACTGTGCATATTTTTAACCTCCTTCAGGAGACTCAATGGTATCTTTTCAGATGAGGATGTAATGTACTCATTTTTAAATTTTGACGATGGAATCATCCAGTCGTTTTTATCTATGGATCTGAGAATACTCTGATTTAATTGATAAGGAGTCAAAATAAGTTTAAAAAACGCTAAAAAGTTTCTGATAGTAGATGCATTTTGTTTTAGAGGACTATTTGTCGGTTGGGGTATAATTTCTTCAAATGATAGACGATCTTCTCTGCTTACGGATTTTATCGCCCCGATCCCTAATTTCACAGCTGACAGACCTAAATTTTAACAATTATTATTGAATTAATTTTGATTAATTTTTAATTTTATTGTAATATTAAATACCGTCGGCTAAACAGTGATGCCATCTGAAAACAACGACGGAATGCCCTTCTTCAGAATTGCAGTCAACATTTCGAATAATTAGTACTTCCCATGGACTCTTTCCTTTTTCGTAAGGCCTTGTTAAAAGATCTGAATATATTTTTTGTAGTTGAATTTCAGAGACTTTAGAATTTTGGTTGTTGTCAAGAACTTCGTAGTATTTAACATGATCCGATATATCAAAATTATCTTCCCATTTCCAGAACAGAAAACCCATCCATTTGAAAGGGTACTGTTTTAACTCCTTATTTTTTAATTCCCCTTTATCATTATTAATTTCAATTATATCACGACAAATATTTCTACCAGTCTCTAGATCACAATTTCCTTTGATAACAGTTGTCCCTAATATTGTTGCTTTCGGATTAGACATATCGTCAATAGCTAAACAGTTACTTAGTGAATTAATCAAATTAGATAAATCGGGTCGTAAAATACTCAGATATGAAACGAGCAATCTTAAAATGAAAAGTGGCAAAAATATAATCACAAAAATGGGGACCATCAGGATTGAAAAGAATATCAAAAATATTTCTGTCAAAAGTGGTTTAATCATTTTGCTATGGAATATCAGCTGTACTATAATTTCGAATATACACTTGTCTTCTCCCGAGAAAGAAGGGCCCTTGGATTTTGATGCCCGTGACAACCAAATATGAAAGGTCATGGGTGTTTACAAAAATTACGCAGACGAAATATTTGTAACTGCAAGCTCACAATGTTATTACAGATTTCGGTTAATTTTTGTATTACCTATTTTCAACTTTAGTTATATGGTTCAGACGGATTTAAAAGTTTCAAGTTACCAGGTTTTAAAACTAAAAATAGGTAGAATTAGACAGCATTTAGATCTAAATAAAAATGCTCGAAGGAAAAGCGAAAGAAACTTGGGAGCGCCTTACATATCGACGGCAGGCCACCTAAAAAACCACCCCTCCCCCACTAAAAAGATGACGGTCGAAATGCACAGTTAGGCGTTACGTAATTTCGCATAGTGGTCTGAAATTAAAATTTTCAAATATTTAGGAAGAGGGGTCCAAAAATTAAAATTTCGACGTTTTGCGCACATAATGGTCTAGAAATTACAATTTCGCCTTTTACTGTTCACACTGGCCTGAAAATTAAAATTTCGACTACGATTACACTAGCCTTGACACCAGCATATTTTTTTGTGGCCCGACTTCAAGAAATCGTGGAAAGCCAGAAAGTTTTCAAGTTACATCATTCGGTAAATTTCGAAGTTTTATGCATATCGTCTAAAAATTAAAATTTCGACTTTCTCTATGCACACTGGCCTGAAAATTAAAATTTCGACATTCTTCGCGAACATTGCTCTGAAAATTAAAATTTTGACATTCTTCGCGAATATTGCTCTGAAAATTAAATATAAAAGACTGCGCATACAGGTCTGAAAATTTAAATTTCGAAGTTTTGTGTATATTGTGACAAAATTTAAATTTTCTAAATTTTGTGGACAGAAAAAATTTGTCAGACCACATTGTACGCTAAACTTCAAGGAGATTTGAATGTTTCCATGGCTTCTCCTTCAGGGGTAAGGTGACGACGTGCTTCAGAAAGCTGATTTTTCCCAACCATTTTCCCGAATAAAAATATTGGTTGGCGGAAAGCAGTTTTCTGGAGAACGTCGTCACCTTACCCTTGGGGAGCAGTCAAGGAAACATTCAATCATTTTGTTAAACTTCAAAAATTTAAATTTTGGGCCACAATATGCACCAAATTCGAAATTTTAATTAACAGACCAGTGTGCTCAACGAAAGTCGAAATTTTAATTTTTGGAACTTAGCAAGCAAAAAATTTTAATATTTATACCGCAATATGCACTAACATTCGAAATTTAAATTTTTTGGAACCCAGTATGCATAAAACTTCGAAATTTTAGTTTTCAACTCACAATGTGCACAAAACTTCGCCAATTTAATTTTCAGACCAGTGTGCATAGAAAAAGTCGAAATGATAATTTTTAGACGATATGAATAAAATTTCGAAAAATTAATTTCGAATGATGTACCTTGAAATCTTCCTGGCTTTCCAAGAAGAAAATTCCAAGAAATCGTTCCACAAGCCAATATGCTGGTGTCAAGGCCAAAAAACAACCCAATCCAAAAACCCGGGTTTTTGGGTTTTACCTACCAAAAGGAAAAACCCATGGGTTTTTCATGCCCTGATCGATTTCGTCCTACCTCCGTAACGGCCTTTCTACCTTAACTTGCCACCGATTTGTAACTATTGATAATGATCAATCAGACATTGTTGTACTGTTTTCTAAATGTTTTATATGTATTAATAATTTCGTTGTTAAGTTCATATACGAAAAGAAAGCTGCAGATTCATTTTGAAGTTTTAAACGGTACCAAACACTAGTTATTCAAGCGGTAGTCACAGATTATTGTAGCAATTATTTATGAACACTCCTTTATATCAGTTAATAAATTTTTTGGCACGATCATAGCAACCCAAAGGCCCTTCTTTCTCGGGAGAAGACACTTGTAAACAGTGATGCCAACAGAGCAATAAAGTTACTTCTACTTCAACTGGACTACTTTTCTGGATTTTATACATTGACCTTAAACTTATTTCGATTGTCTCATTTCTTAATCATTTATTAACGTCTAATTTTACCTTTAGTACTTCCTTGTTTCATACTTAATTATAACTTTTTATCACCTTCATTTTCATAATCATTTTATATTATGGACCAGTACAAGGAAAATATAGGATATAAACGTATAGTATTCCAAATATAACCAATGGAACTTGTAAACATGATGGGTAAACCCAAGCGTATAAATCTTCTAGTACAATTTGAATCTTTTCCTTAAAGCTAACTCAATTGCAAAAATTAATTATGAAATGAGAAAAGAAAGATGTTTATTGAAGTGGCACGTGTAACTTTTTTGCTGCACCGGCCGTCTTCCAGATACAGTCTTCTTATCAAAGGGAACATCTGTAAGAGTTCCCAGATTTTTCTTCAACAAAAATTACAGGCTGTATGCAACACTTCAGAAAGTAATGTGATTTTATTACGGATTTTTTTGTAATTAGCTGCAAGTTAACTTATCACTATGTATATACAATGGAGATTATTCAATGAACTTATTTTACATTATTTTTATTTCAATAAGAATGAACTTTTAATTTCATATGTTATTGATATTGAAAATTCTGTTTTTTTCTTTACTATTTGATTAAAGTTTATAAGATATATTTTTGCTGTATACGCATTTATGAATATTGAAGATAGATTCCATTCACTTAATTTATGTTATTATAAATTAACAATAAGTGATAAAACAACTAGATCAAGTGTTAACTTAAGCAGACTCTTAATCCTTAATTTTATTTACAATAATCCTTTCCTCCTGTTGCAGCATAACAGCCGTTTCTGCAGTTTCCTTCCCATTTAGATAGCACTCCCCCTCCAGAGGGGCAATAGTACAAATCGTCCTCAGAGCAGTCACCCGATACTTGTCCAATCCTTTTCGTGGAACCACAAAAGGTTCCTCTTCCGTAGTGACAGTAACACCCTCCCTGTACTATAGAATTTGACTTCAAGTAAGATAAAAATTCGTAACCAGTCTAACTAACCAGAATATTGTAATTAAGTTTTTGACAGATAAAATTGCTTATAAATATTATGCTTGAAATTAGTAAATCATTTTCAGAAATATTTAATTAAATCACCTGTAGCACCGGATTTGTCTCCACATTTTTTAGATGTCACAAATGTCAAAGAAACGATTAAGAAAAGTAACGCAAGTGAGATGTACTTCCCCATTGTAAAATGTGTTTTGTGTATCTGTCTCTGAAGAATACGACAATTCGACAATGATACAAACAGTAAAATAATACTGAATTTATGGTTTTCTGACTCCCTAATTCATGAAACTGAATTTATATACGTCCAAATTTATTAATGCGAATCTAATTCTTTGACATAATTTTTTGGAGTAAACAGACGATATCAAAACAAATCAAAACAATGTTTACCAGATCAATGAACTGATTTTAAATAGCTGTCAAAATAATAAATTCATTCACACGATTGCTTTGTGGAACAGACAATTAAATGATTATTTTTTAGTTGCAGGCAAACTTTAATCAAATCAGGAATTTCGCTAAAACTCAGAACATAAAAAAACTTAAAAAACTCATAGGGAGACGCAAGGAAAACCAGAAAACAAGGAAAAATAAAGTTTATGGATAATCAGAATATGGCGTGAATTAAAAAACATATATGTCCCAGTCTACCGGTTGAAATTGTTTTTGAATCATTTTTAGCATTGTGAAATGTGAAAGTGCGAGTGGAAGAAATAGCGTGTTGTAATTTGGTCGCTATCAAGATGTCTTAAATCTCAATGGTCCCACTTCCACTAGATACATGAGGTAGAGACAAATGTAAGTCTCGAACTGCAAATAGGAGTATCATACTCATGAAATTGTGCTAATTCTCTGCAGTCAATTAATTGATTGTAGAAGTCTAAATTTTCGATTATCACCATTTGGTATCTGTCAAAGCCAACCTTCGAGATTCCCAGGCACTTTGGATTTTTTGTGTTACTTTAGCTGTTATGGGGTTTCCGTAATCATCCCTATAGGGAAATTGCCACCATGTGGCGTCAGCTAAGCAACAAAAAAAATCAGACTGCCTGGAATTCCAAACCTATTTTATTTCTACTAACCTTTGGACAAACCACTATTGTCATTTCGATTGTTTTCAGCAGACTCTAAATTTTCCGAAAGATATTCATTTTCTTTCTTATCCTGTCTGGTATTTTCATATTTTTAAATTCATTTCAGAAGAACATTTTTGAAGGATTTTCAATATTATAATTTACAGCATTTGTTTATTAATTGTACTTTATTTATTAATTTACGTGAAAAGACGATTTTGAATTTGTAATTTCAACCGGGAGACTGGGGTATATATGTTTTTCAATTCACGCCATATTCTGATTATCCATAAACTTTACTTTTCCTTGTTTTCTGGTTTTCCTTGCGTCTCCCTATGAGTTTTTTAAGTTTTTACTATTTAATTATTTTATAGTTTTAATTGTTTATATGTAGTGCTATTGAACGTTAGGTATATGGCGGTATAAGTGAGAATTTAGGGATGTTGTACACAAAACAATATTTTTCTATTCCTGGAATATTTCCCCATTTCTAAAAAAAATTCTGTCCCTGGAGTCTTTTTCAAGTTTTAAGAATAATTTCCATCCCTAGAATATATCCCAATTCCGGAAATCCTTTTTGTCTCTGCAACCTTACCTGTACTGTATATCATTTGTTCACAAAAGTATTATAATATACTCTATCGAATGATATCAGTATTCGGCTTTTGTGGTTGTAGTTGGTGGTACCAGTAGTAATTCAATCATTTGGATTAGTAATATGCAACGGTATTCAGTCACCTTGTGTATTACTATGACGAGTGGATTGAGAGGACGTGACGTGATAGTGATGATGCGGATTGGAAAGAGTAGTACAGTAGTACACTATACTACTACTACACTACTGCACTGTATCTACGGAAACTGAATAGGATAAATTGAATTATGCTAACCAAACAAGGTCACAACCGAATCTTCGGGCTCTAGCTTGAGAACCGGTCCTCCGACAGAGTTGCTGAATTAAAGCACACTCCGTCGAAGAATTGTTTACTAATATTGTCTCTATAATTTTTGCCCAGAAGTTTCAAGTTTTCGAGATATCCTTTACAGAAATTTTCGAACCCCCACCCAACTTCATACATAAGGATTGACAAATCCTGAGAGCAGTTAGCCTGCCTCGAATGTCTCCCTATGAAAAATAGATTACCTACGCATTTAATTTCATAGCAGTAATAGTCTTAGTTTTTAGCTCGCCTGACGAGCTACATGGAATCGCACAGTCTGTCCGCCCTTGCGATTACACTACCCCAAGTCCGTCCCACGATAACTCCCGAAACAATATATGGAATTTCACCAAACTTGGCAAAAACGTTGTCTGCGGGCTTGTGACGATTCCGATTGATTTTTGACAAAATATGTCCAATGGTTCGCAAATAACAGCCCGAAAATTATGTTATTTAATCTTTGATGTTTCTGTTAATTGGAGAAATGCCGCTTTAATTGAAAAAGTGTTGACATAGTAGAAAGTTTTATAACATAGATTGAAATAAATCTTTCGGCTTTTCAAGCATGAATTTCTGCTCTTAAATAACATGCATTAACAGTTTAACAGTGTATTAATTGTCGAATTATTGGTTAACATATTATACTTACAATTTTTCCATTTTATTCTGCTTGCTTTTAATAGGTAATTTTATAGTTGCAATTAATATTTCCACTTAAAACTGATCTTATTAGTGAAAATTAAAAATGGTAATAAAACATTTGAGTGTTTTTAAATTGAACCTTTTTTAATAGTAAGGACAATAATAGGATTTTTTATTCTTTAAAACTAAAGTTGCCAAAAAAGGAGGGCACTAAAGATTAAATTGAAAATTTAAATGTGCTTTTGTTTAACAAAGCATGACGATTTTATATAGTAGACAATATTAATCCATTATTGTACACAGTCTGTTAATCTGCATTCCATTTCTTTTCATTATGATATTCAGATACAACCTATTTTTAATTTCTTTTGATTTCGATAGTCGATATTGATTTGTCTTTAACTTTTATTGATTTTTATTTTGAGTTATGATCAATATTGATCTAATTTGACTTGTTTACTTTAATAATCAAAATAAATTTATTTCTACTATTATTCTACCTAAAATGTGCACAAAGTTCCCTTTGCTCAGGCGAGCTTCTGTTACGGCTTGATGTAGGTTTTAATGGCCATACCCGCCATACCAGCCAATTTCATAATAATGCAATCAGTGTTGTACTGTTGACCACTTTTTTGCATTTTGACCGGGCCACTGGTCAAAATGGTCAAAATGGTCAAAATGGCTAAAATGGTCAAAATATCAGTATACAGTTACTTAGGCTAGCAAATGAAATTTAAAATATTTAGAGAAGGAAATATGGCCTAAAACCAATGAAACACTATTCTACTAACATCAGACTACAGAATGACACTCTCTAATCATTTTTAACTGCAATCTTTAGAAAGTTGTATTTGTTGTTTACTGTTGCAGTAAAAGCTACCTTGGGGTCTCAATTAACCCCAAACAGGCATTTTGTCCATTTTGACCATTTTGACCACTTTTTAATTTTTTTTGACCGGGCCATTTTGACCATTATGACCATTATGACCACTAGTGGTTTTAACCACTGCACAACACTGAAATGCAATGATGCAGTACTGCACTGTCAAGTTCCACCAATTTTGAGTTCGCAGGCATACTATAACCATATACTACATAGAATACCAAGTTCATCTTTCTGTTTAATTTCTAAACGCGATAAAGATGAACACTCGTGTTTAGGAGTAAAACCTACGGCAAGCCGTAACAGAAGCTCGCCTGAGTGAAGGGGACCGTGTACACAGTTTTAGTAGAATAATAGAAATAGGTTTATTTTCATATCTATTGGTTAATATTGAGTATCAAAATCAAAATGTATGAATGTTGACCATCAAAGTCAACAGAAAACCAAAGCAGATTAACATTGACTATGAAAATCAACAGAAAACCAAAGCAGATTAACATTGACTATGAAAATCAACAGAAAATCAAAATATATAATTGTTGACTATGAAAATCAACAGAAACTGAAAATAGATTAAGATTGACAATGAAAATCAACAGAAACTCAAAATAGATTAAGATTGACAATGAAAATCAACAGAAAATCAAAATTGATTAATGTTGACTATGAAAATCAACAGAAAATCAAAATTGAATAATGTTGACTATGAAAATCAATAGAAAATCAAAATTGAATAATGTTGACTATGAAAATCAGCAGAAAATCAAAATTGATTAGTGTTAACTATGAAAATCTATAGAAAATCAAAATAGGTAGTTGCTGACTTTGTAAATCAACAGAAAATCAAAATAGGTAATTGCTGACTATGAAAATCAACAGCAAATCAAAATAGATAATTATTGACTATGAAAATCAACAGAAAATCAAGATTTGATAAATGTTGACTATGAAAGTCAGCAGAAAAACAGAAGTGATTAATGTTGACTATGAAAATCAGCAGAAAAACAAAATTGCTTAATGTTAACTATGAAAATCAACAAAAAATCAAAATTGATTAATGTTGACTATGAAAAGCAACGGAAAATCAAAATTTATTATTGTTGACTATGAAAATAAACAGAAAATCAAAATTGATTAATGTTGGCTATCATAATGAAAAGAAATTCGAAAAATATAAATTTAACTATCTATTTGCATATAAATGCGAAATAGATTTATTTCCGTCCTATAATAGGTATTTTCCAGTTTTATTTACTTTATTATAAAATCTTAAATTTGGTCGAAGCGGCATTTAATATTTTATACTATCCCGCTAACAATCCATAGGAAGCACATTTGAACTTTTAATGTCCATTTAATGTCACATTTTCATTTTGACTATCAAAATGAAGACAAAGTGAGCGCGCGTCATCTCAGCAAACTGTGGACCAATGTGGCCCATTTTCAATAGGCTTTGTCACAGGTCCATAGGCAATGTTTTTGCCAAGTTTAGTTGAAATCCATCAATGTCTTCAAAAGTTATCGTGTAAACGGACGGACGCACGGACGGACGCACGGACGGACGGACTGTGCGATTCTATAAGCTGCCTTATCAGGCGAGCTAAAACGAGAAAACTCAGAAAACGCTCTAAATACTCAATTTAATTATAGCTGAGTAAGAAATTGCACCTCTTACTGTGCCCCAAGCTTCCAATCTCATACCAGCCTCTATCCGAAATTGCATCGCAGCTCAGTACATCTTAATTTGTAAAAACAATGTTTTTTCTTGCTTATGATAGTTTAAGTTTAATCATAGCCCTAGTTTAATTTATGGATACAACACAATGGAGTCATATTATAAATCATTTACAATTATTACCGGTGTTAAAAATCTCACGAATTCTCTATAATTCGGAGTGGTTCTAACGGTTGAGACACCAGATTATAAAAGGTAGGTAATATTATACTACATAACACGTGCACGTATTTATGTCCTACAGTACAGTCTTTATTTTACAACATAAGTAGAAACCATTAGCTATATAGACTATACTATATATCATTGTAAAGTTTTGTATAATATATATCAACCCTTTACATTTAAGCTACACTCTCGTTATTCTCTAAAAGCCCTAACACACTGCGTATAGAAAAGGCAAACCGGATTGTCATATGGGGAATTAGAAAGTTTAGTTCTGTCAAAGAATGAATGGATCTGTCTGTTATTTAACTATTTATTTAGGACACAACAAGCCATATGCATATAATGAAATGCGTGTTCAAGTGGACGATTATATCAATAATATCTGTGCCAGTATACTGTATCAGGTAAGTTAACTAAACAAAATGCTTGGAGCACAAGTGCTGAGTAGGTATGTATACTTTATTTCGTACGCCAAACAACGAAACAACGTACTAAATAAAAGACACCTTTAGTATAGTAACTACAGAATTGAAAGTTGTCTGCATTTAAATATATTTAATAAGCAGTGAACTACCAGTTGTGGCTTAATGGTCTAGGGGTATGATTCCTGCTTTGGGTGCAGGAGGTCCCGGGTTCAAATCCCGGTTGAGCCCAGAATTTTTTGCTCTCCGTCCATTTTCAAGTTTACAAATTATCCACGTACCAAGACTTTATTTTTGGCCTTTAAGGGATTATAATTTCAACATTTGACACGAAAAACTATTTCAAACTTCCCACTTTTAAAATTGGTAATTTTAAACAGAACAGGTCAATTTTTAAGTTGCAGTTAATTATTAATTTGACACGCAAATGTGATCTAGTAATTTAGAATTCGTTTATATCAATGTAGTCTAGCATGTTAAAAGCCACATAGCCATCATTCATTTGATCTGAGTTAGCATTCGATTTTGATTTCTGATTTTCTTGAGGCAACGAATTTTTCTGCAAGACAAAAATATAGTAATTAAATTTTGAACAATGCAAATGCATAGAATTATCTAAATAGATATAATGAAATATTTACTTGAGCAAATTTTTCTCTAATACTTGCGTAGGCATTGATATTTTCCACCATTTCGGTGAATTGTGAGTGTAAGACATCGAATTTAGGTCTCTCGTGTGGATTTTTTTTCCAACATTGTAAAATAATGTTATATCTGAAATGAAAAATCGATTTAGTTAAATTACTTTGAATACATTTGAATACTCTTCATTATAATTTTGAATATTTCAAAGTACATTTCGAAAGTGGAATATTCTGGAAGAGGTAACCGGTAGCCATTAGTTAGCATTTTGATGAATTCAAAATTAAATTCTTGACCCGGGTAGGGGATGGCTCCCAATGAAAATATTTCCCAAAGTGTCACTCCGAATGCCCAAATGTCGGAAGAGCAAGAGAATTCTGTAAAATTTAAAGATTCAACTGCCAACCATCTCCAGGGTACAGGACACTACAATACAATTCACTTAGATGCTTGTATTACGTATTTTCATGTCGTTAAATCAATTACAGATTTACTTACTGAGTTTTTTCGAACGTACTGACTGAATTCGTACATCTTTTTAGAAAGTCCGAAATCAGAAATTTTAATATTCAATTTCCCGTCCAAAAGAATATTTCTTGCTGCTAAATCACCATGAATTACATTTAAGCTGGAAATGTATTTCATTCCGTTGGCAATTTGTTTGGACCACTTAATTAAATCCGTAGTAGCTAAACGTCCACCTCTAAAACATTTTTAATACAGAAAAATATTAATTATAACTAGTAATTTTTTTGTAAGGGTAGTAACTATTTTAGATAGGTGAATATTTTACGCTGTTGTATCCTGCAGCTCCAAGTTTCCATTTTTCACTTGATTATTAAAATTTTCAGAGTTTTTTTGTAAATATTGCAGGAGACTTCCATTTTCACTGAATTCCATCACGACAAAAAGTTCGTCTAAAAATAAACCAAATATTAAGAGTCCCTTCCTAAACTAGAGTAAGTAATTAAATGTCTTTTGAAGTCAACTTACGATTAATTAAATTTTTCGTGTAAGCTCCGATGACTTTGACAATATTTTCGTGGGACTGGACATACAACATCACTTTAAGTTCCGCCATTGCTGATCTTAAATAAGAAGCACCTGCACCTGGCTTAATAGATTTGACAGCTACAGTCATCGGACTATCCCGGGTTAGAACTGCTTTAAAAACGATTCCGAATTCTCCTGATCCGAGAGTAGTTTGGTAATCTGCAAATTTATTCGACTCAAGATAAAGCATAAATCTTAAATGATAATAATATCAAAGTATGTACCGATGTGTAAATCTTTGATAGGAATTTCATAGGATTCATTGTAGGCTCTATGCTGTGCATTTGAATTTGCATTTTGAGCGTCCGAAATAAGTTCTGGCCTTCCGTGGAGAAAATATTTTAATTCATACTCTTGTATTTGGTTTGCAATTTTTCTTTGTATGTAAGCCCGGATGAGAAATGTCGCTGTGATTATTGTGCTCAGTGTAAAGATACCTCCAATAACGCTGATAGACAAAATCTGTCTAGTGTCCTTTTTCTGGTTCTCATTTGGCATTTTTTCAGTTGGTTTTTCTGCAAGGGAAATTAGATATTTATTACTTTAATAACGACGATTAAATGATAATTCTATTGAGAAACTCAACTCTAGGTAAGTTTTCAAAGAATTCCTGTGATCTGTATACCTTTTACGTATACGTAGAATGGACGTTTCCTTTTCTCTACTGTAACTCCGTCGCTATCGACAAAGAGACCTATAATGCATTTGGAAAATTCCCTATAAGTTAGTCACTTGATTTTTACATTTAAATTCATGCTTAATGGATTTATTTTCACCTTCCCGCATCACGAAGGGTTGGGCAGTTGTCAATTGGAAGTTGATACAGTTGATGCTGGCCACTTCAGTAGATGTCAATTTTATGATTGTTGATAACGTAGACATTCCATTGGCGATTATCTCTTCTTCGTACAATTTAGTGTCTATTACAAATAATTCAGTACAATATTATAATACAAACAGTGTTTAGGGGTAGGTAAATAATATGAAGATATTTTTTAACTACAAAAATGTTTTGGATACCATTAAGTATAATAAATTCGGATTCGTTTCGGAAAGAAACTGTCCAATAGGAACGCGAAGCAGATAGCATCAACGGAACTGTGCAGTTTAAGTGAATTTTCTCGTCAATAATGATTTCTGTCTTTTCTGTCACATTAGCGGAGATCCAAGGGAACTTCATTTCAAAATCATCTGATTTGGGCGCTACTGTTGAAAGAATACCTGCAAGGGAGAATTTAATCGATTGTTTAGACGCATCAGATTGTGAAAAAAATAAATATTTTTAGTCAGGAAATAAATCAAGCAAAAAATACACATTCATAATTCTGACCTTTTTTGTATGAGTTAAATTCTTTCAGAGTATAGATAATGGCCATGACTTCACTCTGAAAACTCACACATCGGATCATAAAAGAAGTTACATTTGCAGGATGCTCAAAGTGGACGAAATTGTCCGTGTGGTTGGTCGTTTGAACTATGTAATCCTAAGAAAATAGATTTAATGAGAATATTTTATATTTATTTATTTATATTCATTTTATTATAAATAAAATGAATGTCTGTATTGGAATTACTGTATTATTTGAGTAGAGAAGTGGAGACTTCATTTGGCACTCGGTGAATGTCTCACAAGGCACAATGTAAACAGTGGCTAAAGCCGTGTCAAGTGTTGCGCATTTTCCTTTTGCCAAAAGCGGCACTTGAGATTCAAATGTGTTATAAGTTTGGTTATCTTTGGAAAAAAGAAGAATTATTATTACATTGCTTTGATTGAGTTTTGTACAGGCATTTAATAAATTACTTCAGTGAATTTACCTCGAGTTTTTACAAATGTGTAATTCCAAGAGTAAACAAATTCCATTTTATCTGTTCTTTCACAGGTAATGGAAGTGTGCTAAAATAATTTAATAGAAAAATCATTCCATAAATAAATATTTATCAACAAGCTACACAACTCAACTATTATTAAAAATTATGGTTTAATTTTTAATTTTCTATACCATTGTGTTCCACTGGTCAACCCAAGATGGATGGCCATATGTTAAATCTATAGTTGAACGATGAGTTGCTTGTCGATTCACGTAGTCCTTCCTAGTAGTAATGACATGGGCTAGTGAATAATTCGTGGTCATCCTCACGGGGAACTCTGACTGACATTCAAATCTCAACTTTTGTCCAATAGGAATATTTATTAACTTTGTTTTATCCTCAGGTTGAACTATAATGTCTAATTATCAATAACATTTAAAAATTAATTCAATTCATCTTGAATAATTAAATTAAATTTTTAAAATATGAATTATTTACCTGGAATAAGCACTTTTATAAGAACAATGTCCCTAACATGATTTTTACTTCCGTCTCTGCACATTAACTGAATTCCTTTCCCGACACTAAAAGTCTTTGCTATTTTCTTCAGTTCAATACAAAGACTTTCCCCGCAACGTCGAGCAGGCATTTGCACAAGACCCTGAAATATTATAACACGATGTAAAACCACAACATAAAATCCTAAATCTCAGTATGATGTGAAATTATATTTACCGTGAAGTTCATAGAGTCAGCCTTTGGTTTAGTTGTCAGCTTATTTAATGCCACAGTAATATTTGCCGGAGTGTTGGTTAAACATGGAAGTTTCAACGGGGAATCCCCGTCAAATATTTTATCATGCAAGTCCATTTTAATTTGTTGGCCACGATTTATTATCGCTGATGATTCCGGTGACGCTTCTTTAAAAGGGAACATAGAAAATTAATTATTTTATTAATTTGTTGCTCGAAATTAATAATTTTACCATTTCCCCCGTAGATGAACATTGGCGGTGCGTGAGCGGGAAGGGACGAAGCCAAATCAAAGCAGGAATACAATCCAGTAACATTTTCCCCGACATCCGAAAAAACAATACTGGTCGTATGACAAATTCGAGGACCGGGTTGATTACTGTCTATATTGATCGAAGTCACTTCCGTGGATGTTTCTACGGTCGAGTTTAGGTAAGCCTGTAAAAATAAGTATTTGAATTGAAACTAAAAATGGGTTGGAGTAAGTCAGTGGTTGCACATTTTAAAAATCGCGCCATAAAATACACAAGGCATGCCAGCATCCGCTTTCGAGGGCCCTAAGCTAATTAAAACAATAACATTGATAGGTATTTGTGCTACAACTGCCTTACTTCAACCCTAAAATTGTAATTTAAAATTTACTGTTGGATGTGTAACTGAATTAATAATTACCTTTGCAAGTTTCACTTTCCATAATACCGGATCTTTTGTTTTTGAGCAATTCAGGCGAAATTTTTTGACTCCTGGTCTTACAATGAATTCCGGGGTTCCATCGTCCGATATTTTATCGAGTCTTAGTAGTGCATCTCCTGGAACGACTTCCACCCGAGCTACCTCATCACATGCGCTTGTTGTGGACTCGTCCCAAAAGAAAACACCGAGGATAAGAAGAACTAGAATAGAACTCTGATAACAAAACTCCATAATAGCTAAAAGATAAAACTTTCGCAGAATTTTGAAATAAGGATCCCTACATTATTACGTGGTATTTTGGATTTATCAAACGAGTAAACTGTTCATGATAACAAGGTTAAGGTATCATACCTGCATGTGTAATGTACACTCATGAATATCACTACAATCACTAGTATGTATGTAAAAGCTGCGGAGATGTTTGAAGGTTATGCTGCGATGTTCAGTTTCTGATGATAACAATCGATAAACTGAAAATATTGCATTTGGGATAACGAAGTCCAATTCAATAATCAAGAACTGAAAATTTTTTTGGAATCAGTCACTGAACTAAGTCACATAAGAAAAAGGTTTGAGTAGGCATATTAATTACTATACAACGGCCTGTATAATACCTGTACTACTTTAGTATAAAAATCAATTGACACGTACCATTAACGATTAGTTTACGTTTACAGTAAACAGACCACTTAAAGTTATCATCAGGATGATTTAATTATTGAATGTTAATCGATTGATGATAAATCAGAAAAATAAATGCTTATTGCACAAAACGAACCTTTGGAATTAAATTACCATGTAGGCAATCCTAATAAATTACTCAACTACGTTCATACTAACATATGTATACAACTTAATAATATTATCGTAATGTGCCCCATCAATTACATTATCAGTCAACCGAGTTTTACCGTTATTACTAGTGAGAAGTGTATGCTTTCCTTTCTAAACTGATATCATCGAGTAATTCATTTTTGTAATAAGTAATTTTGCGCAATGATCACAGTAGATAATCAATTGACACCTACAAAACCTGGAATTATCCAAAGATAATTTACTCATGATTTCCTTCCGAACACGCTTGATCGAGAGGTATTTTGGTATCAATTGATATTCCGTGCAAACGAAGTTAATATACAGCTATACAGTATAGATATATCGATTGACCTTTCCTATCCTCCTATTCCACTTCCGTTGCAAAAATACAATATACGAATCCAGGTTCAAGATTTGGAAAACATAGCACACCGACTAAATAGGCAAGCTAAAAAGATAAGACTGTAACAGTGTAACAGTCCCGAAGTTTAGCGTTTTTTGACCCAAACCCGATCCAAAGATAAAGCCCGGTGTGCATGACGCGTCTGGTAGGCTTTAACAAAGCCAGGCGGATATTTCTTAAGGATGGTTATAATTATAAGATGAACCCCGTAGATTACTTTTCTTGTAGGCATTTAACTAATTTAACAACTTTGTTTCCAGAAATATTGCCATTTCATTATTACCTGTACGTAAGAGACAAATAGTATATTACAAAATTCAATGTACAAGTTTTCAAATGAACATGACAAAAACAAACATGTACATTCGTATTATGTGGCACAGTAAGCACTGCAGTTTATTTTTGACGGGTAAGGAATGCTTACTAAGTTGTTTCATTTCGAACTTGTGAAACCAAATGATTGATATCCTGTTATGCTTGAAAGGTTCTTTAAGCCCGAATAATCCATTTCACTAATTCACTTAAGCCCAAATCTCCTAAACCTCCCAACTCCCTTAAACCCAAATCCCACTTAATTACAATTCACTTAAACCCATACTCCACTTAAAATACAATTCGCTTAATCCCAAATCCCACTTAAATACAATTCACGTAAACCCAAATCCCACATAAATAATTCACTTACTCCCACTTAAATACTTCCCTTAAACCCAAATCCCACTTAAATACAATTCACATCTTAATCTCCACATTTTCCTATTGTAAAACAAGAGTCATCTGTTATAATTTTCAAAACAAAGGATTAAAATAAACTGGATGAATTAAAAGAATTGTTTTTAAGTGAATTTAGGAAATGAAATAGTTAGGATTTAAGTGGTTAGACTCCTAAGGTGTCCTAATGTATTCTTTACGGTCAACACACGCTTATATGCCAAGAATTTTATTTCCTGGTAAGCGAGGCAGTCAGAATTTGCTCATAGGGGTCATACAAACAAACTTAATGTGGGTAAAGGAACGTGTACAAGGTGGAAGTGTATCTTCATATTGATCTTTGTAAAGCTAGGAAATTCCGGTTTCCTTCCGCCTGGTTCTAGAAAACATTTCTTTCTTTCTTAAGTAAAGATATACCTAATATCAACCTTATTTCTTTTACCAAAGTATGTGGCTTGGAAGGTTCGGATTAGTTAGTTATTTCTAGTGCAGCACTTTTGTTTTTAGCTAAAGAATTGTGGTTTGTTTTTACAGCTTTTCTTAATCTTAAAATCTTAGATATCGATTCTGTAATTGATTTTCTGGGATTTTCTAGCAAATCTTGCAAAACAAATACAAATAGTCTTTCTTTCACTTCGACAATAACAACAGACAAATATTATTCACTGCTTCAATCCGAAATTATAATTATTATTGTGGCTAAAAAGAATCTACTGACATGTCTGTAGCAACTTTGTTGTAAGTTTAAAATTTTACAATTTTATTTTCAGGAAAGGGTTATTTAATTTTTTTAAATTTCAACAGTGTGCAGCAATTGGACTCGGACAATTGGGCAATTCAGATAAACGGATTAAAAAAGGAAGAGAATTGGATATTTGTTAACAAAAGCTTCGTCAAGGAAAATGGACTACCAGAAGAAAAACCAAATCCTCCCCTTTTCTTACGAATCCGATCGTTCTTCAGTCCAACAATCCGGGCTGTGGTTCCCCCGATGGAGAAAATCACGGAGTACGTCAGTTTATTTCATTCTTTGGGATACAAAATAGTCGGAGCATCGTCACATGGATCACATCCAGCATCACAAACTTTTATTTGGACCTTTCATCACACTCCAATGATAAGTAGACAACAGTCTATAAAGGAGGTGAAAGAACCAGCAACTGCTTAAGGTAGACTTTGACACTCACTCAAACGTCCTGAAGAAAATTACGATGAAAATTGACAAGGAAAGCAAAAATTTGCAGCAGTATCAATAAAAAAGTCAAAAAACATTTCCTAGAAATTATTTAGCACTAAATAAATTTTGTGCTTGGCAAATTGTTTTGAAGTAATTGCAAAAATTCACCTTCAGATCTTTTTAGCACTCGTTCATCCCTGTGGGGTTAAGTCGTTGTCGTTTCAGATATCATCTTTTCAACCATAACGATATTATACCAGCCTATGTTACATAGTATATTTCAAAAAAAATCGATAAAAAATACCTAGATGTGCATATTTTTAAAAATATGGTTTGAAACATGCTATCAATATTATTGTACTAATTAATAATTTTATTGTGTTAATCTATTATCTTAATATTATATAGTTAGTACCACTACCACCTGCTACATGAAAATATGCAGTTGCCGTTCAATTTTTACTTATACACATAAACTCCTACTGTAAAAGGTGATATGATAATCTGTCATGTGTGATCTGATGTAGTATTCGGTTACGGTTACATTATGGACAATACAATTGAAATTGGTATTGAAATTGGCTTACGTATTGGTATAATCCGTAGAAAATGTAAATCTTAATCCGTTTAAACGAAATATCTTTGTAACTGAATAAATCCTGCGGTTTTAATAATTGAAACTCAGTGCATCATAATTTTGACGATAGTAGGAAATCTTTCTTTTAATGTTTACTTTTTTATTTAACTTTATTCCACAAACTTAACTGTACTTATCAGTTATTAACACAACATTCATTTATACATTGTTTTTGATTATTAAGTGTTGAACTGAAAAATCAATATTTCTCATGAAAAAGATCAATTTCTACCCGAAATTCTTTGAGTCACAGATTGTTATGTAATTTCATCAAATCAAACCCTTATTTAGTTCCAATTGAACAATAAACAGCAAGATAATTAACCTTTTGATTTACTATGTACGATTATTACATAAATTCAAAATTCAAATACAAAAAAATAATTAGAAAATATATTTGCACAATGTAGGAAATTAATTGTCATTACATAATTTTAATATTTGAAATATGATCGTATACATTTAGTGTTATCATAATGTAGTACTTGAGACCTTTTAGAAAATTATATCAATTTAATGATATCTTCGGCCACTGAAATCAAACAATCGGAAATGCGGCCGATAGGCGAAAGCAGTGAAGTAGACATTGTTACGGTGGCAGGGGCGTCCGTTATACAAACACTTGCGACGTTGCGGGGTCGGTACTGAGTTTCCAAAAGTGAATGCACAAAATAAGATAATTGCACAAGTCAATACTGCAAAGGTAGGAGTCCTCATTTTATTATCTCCCGAGTATTCTGAAATCCAAAGTTTAAAACTGAATTTTAAATTATTTAAAATACAATTTAAAAAAATCAGTTGTAGATCTTACAATTCAAACTCGGATTTTGAAATTGTGTTTGTCTTCAGACTTTCGGCTATCGTAACAATCAGAGAATCAATGAATAACATTAAAACGCAGTTCATGCTTTTATATGAAAATGTATATCAATAGTAGTTTAATGACCATCGTGATGCATAAATTGCAAATCATACAAAATGACATAAGAGTGCAAAAAGTGAAGTAGTGACGTAATAATAATTTTTTCAGCCTCTGTAAGCAGAGCCGGCTATACCATGTAGACAAACTAGGCAGCTGCTTAATGCTCCTTGCCTATAGGGGCCCCTCGCAGACTTGAGGATATACTTAAATGGGTTAAAAGCACTTTTTGGGATAGTAGGTAAATCATATAGGTATCGTCATTACTGCAGTAACATTTACATAACGTAACATTAGTTAAGTAAATACGGCAGGTACTTTTATTTTGTGAACCTTAATTTATAACAGAAAAATTGACATCCAGATTTAAAGATGGTTTTATTTAATACAATAACATAAGTTCATAAAGGGATTAAAAATATTTAAATTTGAATAATGTCAGTGTAGGATTTTATTTTTTAAATAATGATGTGATGAAATGTTAGCGTATACAGTATACCTTATCATCAATTAGATTATTTTCCCCAATGTGACAATTGGTGAAGGATATTTCCAACCGGTCCTCTTTCGCGGAAATGTCCAGGTTCATAGAATCGGCGACTGTGGTGTCCATTGTCATAGACAGCATAGTCGGTGACATGAGTGTGTGGGTGGTAGTGGCCATCGTAGTCATCGTAGTGATGATGATCGTATTCTGTGACGTGGTGATGATGTTGAGGAACCGGTCCTGAATTTCCAAACGTCAGAGTACAAACCAAAATAATTGTCCATATCACAATAACAGAAGAATTCCCCATAATCTCTTGAGTCTAAAGTACTTCTATCTGAAATCCAAAGTTCAAAATTGAACTTAAATTCGCACTTTATATTTAGCAGCAAAATATTACAAAATAATTTTTGTAGGTATACCTTATAGTTTAAACTTCGAAACTCGAATTTCAAAAAAGCAGTTTGTCTTCGGCTATTGAAACAATCGGAAAATCAATGCACCTCATTCAGATGAGATGCGTGCTTTTATATGAAAAGGAAGATTGGTGGTTTAATAGCCATTGTAATTCATAAGGTCCTATTCCTACCTAAGTGTGCAAAAACAGCGGAGTAATGACTTTTTCATTTTTTGTATTCAGCACTTGTAAGAATTACGACGCATAAGTTATTTCCCCTCTCCTTTCATATGTGTACTTTATTTTCCAAAATCTTATTTAAATTAAAATTTAATTAAAATTCGTATTTGCATTTCTATTTATTGCTCCAGTAAAAGTAATATTTTTTTGGAAATATTTCAATAGTTATTTGTCCTAAACGTTTTACTGTATGTTTTCCCACAATATCCCAAAAGTGTCTAAGCAGTATATAAACAGTCCCTCTAATTCATAGAAATGTCCAACGCATTGGGTGAAGAAAAGTATCCAACCGAATATCAAATATTTTTATTAGGACTGATTAGCTACGATGATGTCTTTTTGGATCACACAATAGCATCTTCATTTGCGTTCTATTCACTCCGTTCAAGGTTCCACGCGTTTTTTACGCTTGTTGAGAAAACTCTTTTTTACTAGGTAAGGATGTCTTTACCTACGTGATAAAAGTATTGATGACTAGGTACTGAATCATACTCTTCTTTAAATTAAAACCCACTTTGAGCATGTTAGTATTATGTAAAGTCTTTAATTCTATATCTGTTTACAGATTGTTTATAGCATTATTATGGTTAGAATTTCCCCAAAGTAATTTTTAACAGAAAACAATTTTGTTTGTGCATAATTTGGTTCGGCTTTATTGCTGAGTTGAGTATTAAACATTTATAGCTTTTCGCAATTTAAGAGCTTCTGAGTTGTAGTATTATTTATTTAATTATTATTACTTCGGTGGAAAATTCTATAGCTATGCCATTAGACATGCTTAACGTCCTTGACATTGAGACATTATTGCATATAATTTAAAATACTAAACACATGATATATTCCAAGAATATTTTTGCTCCAGGTCACAAAATGTTCGAAGAATGAAGACAACCTCCAGAAAGATAATATACGACTTCTACGAAACTGGCACTAGTAGTGTAATATCTATTTCACATCTTAGTTACACACAGCAGGTAAATGGATAACTATTTCCAATACATACAAATAACAATATTGGTAGTAGTCCCACTCATCCAGAATATAGTTATTTCCCACGTACAAAAACAAGAACGCATATCTGATGTAAGAAAGTAAGAAATTGAAAGCAATACATTGGTACAGGTGTAGCTGAAATGTCAGACTCAAAATATTGATAGTGAAAATCACTGTAAGCTTTAAGGCGGCTTGTTTTCACAGATACAATTCTTATCACTTATACTTATAGCATAGTATTTGCAGTAGCAATACGAAAAGAAATAGTTTTGTAGTATTTCTTCAGTAATTTTGAACTTTAATCCACTTTTAGCGACAAATAATTCCATTCATTTCTGCATCCAGTTCACAATTGTGTCAGCTTTTATTACTCAGAATGTCCAGGAAAAATATCTTCGTAGAGAGGGGGCACTAGGCAAACAATATCTCAATTAGTAAGACATTTTAAAATATACATTTCCAGGTATAGCCATAGACTCGATTATTACATAAGTAGGTAGCACAATATTTTAATTTACAACAAGAAAGATGTATTGGTTTACATGTTTCCATTGACGCAGCCCTGGAGAAAATATCAGAATATGATGGAGGGAGAGATTGAAAGGAGCCGGTATTAGATGTAAGAGACATCAGCGACATTGACCGAGGAAGAGGTCGATTTTGAATTGACAACGACTCGTCCTCCCTCACACTTCCAATTGTAATCGGCACACAAGACTTCAAAACTGGATTTTCCTTACCAGATTCGTAAATCTCAATCTAAAATTTTAAAATACTAAGTCATTTTCTAATTCTAAATAAAGTAAATAGAAAATTAAGGGTGGTTAATAGCGGGGCGACTTGAGCCTACACTTTGAGTGCACTACTTAGGATTAGAGTATTTATTTACCAAAAAGTCTTTCAAATTTCCAAAATGTGGCGGAATGTAGCTTGAGCTTGTGGCTCAGAAAAATTTGAAATTTCTAGTAAGTTTTGAATTTTAGAGTTTGCGGGAAATCATGTTTTCCCGATAATGCTACAATTCAAAACGGGATAATTTTTTTAAAATTTTTCGGACCACAAATCCGAGATGTTTATCTTCCGTCACTTTTTGTAAATTTTGAAGAATTTTGGTAAATAAATATGGGCTACACTTTAATTCTAAGTAATACACCAAAAGTGTATGTTCAAGTTACCCCGCTATTAACAGCCCTTAAAAACAGTACTGTATTTAGAAATCGATTTCGGTGGGGGCTATGATATCATAGGACAATATCTATTAGGCATAATCGCGCGAAGCGCGAAAATTTTTGGCTTATTTTGTCTAAAATGAGTCAAAAATAGCCTAAAAATCACATAAAATCGCGCGAAGCGCGAAATTTTTTGGTATTTTGAAAAAAATTTTCCTTTTTTCTTGGATTTCGGGGGGGGCTTTAGCCCCCAAAGCCCACCCCCTCAATACAGCCTTGCTTAAAAATAGACAGTTAGTTTTTCTCTTTAACTTAACTTTGAGCCTGACGTAGCGTAAGTCTTTACGCGATTTTCCTTACCAAATAAACTTACGCTACGTTTACGTCGAACAGTTAGTGATTTTCCGTAAGTATTAGATTGCGTAAAATGATGCCGCAAAATTTAAATTATTTTACAAAAGTTATTTGAAATGTACCATTACGAAATACAAGGCTTGAAGCATCTAAAATGAACTGCCGCGGATTGTGTTGTAAGGCGCATTTTAACAGGGCTATATCTTTGCAAATTGTGAAAACAAACCTATGTTTATCTCCATTCTACAAAAATAAATGAGTATACATTCGAGACAACTATATTTTTAGATTTAATGGACATTTAGAATTGGTTAACTGCTGAATGTCTAATGTGCTTCCATGCAGCCTTTCGATTCATAACAAGCTTTAATTTTAATTTACCGTTTTTGAATAATTTTTACTTTTTGACTTGATGTTTCAGCCTTTTTCATCGTGATGACTTGAAAAACAATTAGTTTTTTGTTTTTGTAACTTGTAAAGCTTATTTTACATTGCCGACTTGCTGGCCATCCAAAAGGGATGTCAGCCAGGTATGCATGTGAATTGTGAATGTGAACAAGAAATTTGCGTGCCATCCCAATTGGGATGCAGCATGCGCCCAATTTAGATGCAGCACCAAAACAATTCAACTAGTTGAATTATTTTGGTGCAGCAACCAAATTGTGGACATGCGCCATAGTCATTCTTGAATGACTATGACTTGGATTGATTCTCTATTTGCTTGGAACATTCAAACATTCTACTGTAATCTCTTTCAACCTTTTGTTAGAATTGTAGAATTTTGAAAATAGTATTATTGAGTTCTATAAAAAATGAACGAAGAACCCAAAATTGAAGAGCTTGAAGTTTTTTAGTACAGTGCATTAAGCAATCATTCGCAATTTTGCGTTCTTTTGTGACATTATTGGAGACACGTTTTCCAATATCGAATTGTAAATCAGGAGTCAACTAGCTTTTGTGCCAGTCATTTTGTGTTTCTTTTTTAAATAACGTAAAATATCTGAGAGAATGAGAGAAAATATGAGAAATAATAATCACACAGGTAGGAAGCTGAATTGGTGGTCAAGTCATCCATGAATGACTATATTTTATGCTTGCAGGCTGTGCTGTGTCCAAAGTCAGTCATCAGTCATGAATAAAATGTATTGAAAAGTAAATTTGTTATCCATGATTATTCAATATTATGCTCAAAATTATTATTGGACACAAAAGTACAAAATTTTGGTCTGGTTGCCCTGTTCTGAAATTAAATCAATGGCAGACGCTTTGTCATTATAGTTAAGAAATCAAAATTCAAACTACAACTCATCACCTGATTAGCACAAAAAGCAAATATTGTATTTCCCACTTTATTTCGCTTGGTTTAATTTTACCAATGACTGTGTCTTCCAAATTGTGAATATGAATATGATTCAATTGGGATGCATGATTTTGGTGACAGGCAAATATGTGGCACGTAAATATGGAAGCTACTCGGCAATGTAAAAAGGGCTTAACAGTTTCAGTGTAGTGGTAGTTTGTAAAAATTGCAATGTGCGCTTTTAATTTTTGCCGGCAGACTAAATCCTGAGAGTCTTACGTACGATCGTAAGTCTCAAACGTAGTGTAGCCATTTTTACGCGACGTAAGTCGATTTTTTTGGCGTAGTGTTGGAC
This sequence comes from Tomocerus qinae, assembly GCA_020055645.1. Lineage (NCBI taxonomy): Eukaryota > Metazoa > Arthropoda > Collembola > Entomobryomorpha > Tomoceridae > Tomocerus > Tomocerus qinae. The sequence goes on from CM034546.1 coordinate 125,461,942, forward strand.
TCTTGCGGAAAAGGGGAGGAGCTTAACGTAAAACTTACGTTACGTCAGGCTCAAAGTTAAGTTAAGGAAAAAAACTAACTGTCTAATACAAGTGGATCAAATTTATTATTGCTTCACCTTCACAGTATATTGACGTTGAATCAATTCTCCCGATATGGATGGGTACACATCGTCAGGGACTAGAAGAAAATCAGTCCATTCGGCAATTCCATCAGAACTAAAATTAATCTCATCATTTTCTCGAATTCCGAGTATCGCTGAATTGACTCGAGAAGTGACGTCACTAAAATAGATAGTTTTGCAAATGAAAGAGGCACTGAATTTGGAGATATTTCTCCCGTGTGCGTTAAGTACAGTCAAAGTGAATGGAATTGCTTCGGACGGAAGAAACCCGGTGCGACTACAATAAGTACTAGCCTTTAATTTTTTTATTGACAAAAAGGAATTTGAATTTTCTACAGTAATTGGACTAGTTGTTCCTTGGAGAGTTTCCAAATTTAAATAGCTATCAAATCGGATACTTTGCTCCACAAACAGAAAATCTCGCATTCGACTACGGCTTGGTAATTTATCGTAAAGATTTTTGACTATCACACAAGCAATGAGTCTGTAATTAACCTCCCCACAAGTTCCTTTAAATGTCCCCGTGAATGGATTTAACTTCACCGTTGAAATTTGAAATGGAAATACATTATCACCAGCAAAAATCTTGTAGTGTTTATTTCCAAAGTGGGGATGATCTTCGGCTATTAATTAAAATAGTAATAAATCAGCCATAATTTCATTTAAAAGTTTTAATTTAGCTAATACTAAATGATTTTATTGTTATAACAGTATAATTTTCGGTTGAAGTAAGGCAATGGTTGTACAAATAATTTAATTTGTTTTAATTAGGTTATGTTAGATCCCTTGAAAGCGGGTCTTGGTATGCCTTGTGTATTTAATGGCACGATTTTAAAAATGTTTAACAACTGCCTTACTTCAACCTAATTTTCATAAATTAATACTTAAAAAACATGTCTCACCGCATCCAACAAGAAATTTTGATGTCCACTCATTTACATCGGGCGATAATAGTTTCTCTACCCTTTTCCTAATAACACTTCCGGATTGGTAGCTAACTGAAGCATACCCTTCCAAACATACTACAATCCCTATACAATCCAATAGTATACACCTGTTAGAATCTTTTCACAGCTAATTGTTTAGAAATTGCAACAAAAATTTCAAAAATTGTAAAATCATGATCTATAAAATAATTTGGGAAAATAGAAATCGTACCTAAGCATCCAAAATCTTCATCGTTACTTATTAACACATTTCCTCTGATTATACCACCTGGTCTGTACGAAACACCTCTTTCACTTAGTTTAATCCTGAAATTCTGGATGGGGAGCCTTTTATCACCAATTACATGCAGCCAAGTCTTCTCCTGGTATGCTCGTGCTTTTGTAGTGCCAAGATCTCGGAATGGCTCTACTATGGTCGTATACTGGGCCATTTTGATAGATTATAAGAAGTGATTGTAATCTTGGTTGAATTTGGAATCCGAATTTCGGATGATTCCCTAACATTTAGTTCCTAAGAACTAATCACCGAGTTCAACAGATGTTTTTTCGAATCCAATTGTTTTCTGCTCACTATTTTAAGAAAATTTAAAATAAACAGCTTTAAAGCTGTTAACCAAGCTTTGGTTTCAAAATTTCGTGTTTAGAATTTCCAAAGTATTTGTGATGCAATGTAATCTTCCATTTATAAATAGGTCGTGTCATTCTTCTGTGTGTCTGTTATAGTCACCAAAAACCTGCTCGATGTCTTGTAAATTAAATACATTACCTGTGTAATTTATTTTCTTAGAATTTCGACATGCGAAAATGATTTTTGACACTTTTTCCTTCTGATTACAATACTTGAAGTTTACAAATGTTTAAAGTAAAAGTTTGTCACACAGACTCCACTGCTATATAGAAACTACACCAAGAATCGATTTTACTCACTAACATACTTACCACAGAAATCTATGTTGCTGTGTTTCTCTATACTCTCCTTCAATGTACAGGCTTATATCGCTTATACTTGGGCTCAGTTTTATCGATTTATTTCTAGTACAAACAGTACAAAGCATAGTGTTCAAATTTTAGTATGCATTCAGAGATAATCAAGCCGGCTTCAGAAAATGCACTCCGTTTTTGAAAAAGAATTTACATAGGATGTTTTAAAAACCGATTTTCTTGTCTTATTTAATTAGGCAGACAGATATAAACGTTAAGGTCATCAGGATATCGTTATATTGACGTCAATTTGATTAGGCATTGTATGTGTAATCTTAAATTAGTAAATTCGATAAGTATTTATAAAGCATGAAATAAAGGTGGGTTTATAAATGGTACTTTGTTTTAACATGATGATGAAACTGACCTTTGCAATATTTACGTACTTTCAGTGTACGAGAAGTGCTAAAGATCTTTTACATCAGCTATTCCCATTTCCTTTCCCTACATTCAAATTTCTACTGAACGCATTCACATTTAAGACATTATATCTGATATTATACAATATGTATAGTTATAAATATGATAATAATATTTACTGAATGCGGCTGCTAAAAAGCTCAATATGCATACGTCAATGGTATGAGATGAGCTTGAACTTGAACTTCCATTTATCTGTATAGATAAATTATATTTAGTGGGTATGTATATATCTAATGTATATTGCATAGAATTCTCGAATGTATTACATCTTTATCTGGTACATTGTGCTCTTGAAGAGATCAAAGACATGGGCGATTGTGATAATGTTCATAAACTAACAGGATATAATACAGGGCCGAACTATATCAAGGGGAGCAACAATGTAGAAACCACAGTTTGTTTTACTTTCATTTACGTTTATAATTTTTACGGTTTTATTGCTTATAGTGTAGTTAAAGCATCGGTTTAACTAAAACCAAATTAATGTTAATATATAATAATTATATAATATATATTATAATAATTTAGGAAATGGTAATTAATTTAATTTAATTACTTTGCTCCCGTATTACACCTGCTCCCCTATGGCATCTGCTACCAGTGCACTAAGAGGAGGAAAGCTGCCTCGAATTGACAAGTATAAAAGAGGGGCGGGGCTTAACTTTGAATGTTCCTATACCACTAATGCTAAATATGCGATTTTAAAATCGCTATATCTAACGCTACGAACGCAGTCGGCCCTTATAAATAATACGTATTACTAATTCGAATGTAACGGTTCGAATGATGTATATGTCAATGCTCTCTGTCGATAGTGTCTGTATTAAAAATGAATTCGAAAAATTAGAATAGGATTTTCAATGTAAAATTTAAACGGAAAAGAGAGCGCGCTCAGCTTTTAGACGTCAGCTTCAATACATGTAAGCTCCAGATAGTGCAGTGACAGACACCTTCGCCCTATGATATCTGCTCCTGCTCCCTACTGCACCTGCTCCCCGTTACACTAGCTCCCAGTAAGAAAAGTAATGAGAATCGACATTTTTTTACATTTTCCATTTAAATTTACAATATTTTTGTAATTTTGATGTCTTGGAGTATTTACTTGGAGAACTATTTTACTCAAGTACAGGTAAATAGTGTGCAGACGACAGAGGTTTTCCATTAAATTATTGGAAACTGGAATCGCATAGTCTCATCATTCCCATGTCCAAGCCACCCACATGTCGTATCTCAGGTTTGTAGTTTCGATTTTCGTTATTTTGTTTCTCGTTGTTTTTCGTACTGGGAGCTATGTAACAGGGAGCAGGTGCAATAGGCAGCAGATATAGGGAGAAGGTGTCATTGGGAGCAGATGCTATAGGGGAGCAGGTGCAATACGGGAGCAAATGGGTTGATACGATATTATTGATATATCTAGTCTTGTCAACCTGCCCTGTTATAATCTGAATGTCTTTTTAAAAGAGTATCAATCATAAGGTTATCATTAAGCAGTTTGCCAAGTTGAGATTTCAATCTTCATTGACGTCATTCAAACAGCAAAAAATAAAAAGGATTTCTAAATGTTTACGGGTATAAAAGTGAATCTTGAAAAGCTTCAAGGCATCAATTTCTTCAAGACATTGTGAAGGAGAAGATGAAGGCATTATTATTGTTAGTCGTGGCTTTGAGCCAAAGTTGGGCTCTTCCAAATTGTCAGGTAGACGATTCTGTAAAAACTGGAACGAATTCAATAGTATTGACACTATCTCCTTCCCCTCTGGAAATTCTGGAGGCTGCCGGTTTGGGTAACAGCCGTTCTCCAACTGCCCTGCTCAACAAACTTGACGGACTAAACAATCCTCTAGTACCAACTGTCAATGCAATAAATACTTTCCTGTCTTCTTTGCCTCTTCTGCCCTGGATGAAAATTCCTGTCTGCCGGTTCAAGTTCATCAGCAGCCAACTTTTCTGCGACAACGTCCCGAGTGATATTCTAGCTCGTCTCTGCACTGTTGTCCCGAATGCCATCACGAAAATTACAAAGCCAATCTCATTTCCAATTCCTCAACTACCAGATGTACCTCTGACCTGCGAAACTCCAGGATGGGGACTTGCAAAGATGAATGTCCAAGCTGCCTGGGATGCTGGACACAAAGGAGCGGGTATCATCGTTGCAAACATCGATTCTGGAGTCAGAGCGACTCATAAAGAATTAAGGGACAACTTCCGACCGACTTTCAACTGGTATAACCCGTACAATCCGAAAAACAACACTCCGTATGATGATGCAGGCCACGGCACTCACACAATGGGCAGTATGGTAGGGAAAACCGTTGGAGCCGCCCCAGAAGCCACGTGGATTGCATGTAAAGGATGCAATGCCGGGAAATGTGACAATGAACAGCTACTCGACTGTGCCACTTTCCTTTTATGCCCGGATAACAAGACTCTGAACTGCACAACCCGCCCCCGCATCATTAATAACAGTTGGGGAGGTGGAATGGGGGACACAATGTTCGACCCTGCCCTTGCACTTATGACTAAGTTTGGAATCATCAACTTTTTCTCATCTGGAAATTCTGGACCAATATGCTCGTCTGTAGTTTCTCCAGCTGATGGGGATTCAGAAAAGTTTAATTTCCTCTCCGTGGGGTCGACTGCCTGTAATGACAATATTGCTTCCTACTCCAGCACCGGCCCATCTAAAGCTGCTGCGGTTATGGGAAAATTGAAACCGGACATTGTAGCTCCAGGATCCAATATTTTTTCAGCTTGGTACACAAACGATACTGCCACGGCCGTCAAGAGTGGGACTAGCATGTCTTCTCCGAATGCCGCAGGAGCTGCTGCTCTTTTGCTCTCCAGCAATCCCAGCTTGACTTATGCCGATATCAGCAATGCTCTTCGTCAAGGTGCCTTCCAGAATACTCAAGTACAAAACAATTCCATTGCGGCTTGCAATTTAACCCTTTCTTCCAACACTTTGTGGCCTAACAACGTGTATGGATATGGCTGCGTCGACATACAGAAATCCATGACACTTCTCTAAAAGACAGAAAGTACAAAACTTAGTTACCTGATGCATTATTTATTTATTTCGCAAAGAAATAAATCTCACTCACTATGTCATTCAGAATCTATGTACATTATAATAAATATAATGAGTTTACTAAAATATATTTATTGGGTGAATTGGGTTTAACGGTTTTGTTGGTTTTTCATATTGATTATAACAAATGCATTATAGTGTATGTCAACATTGCCAACCTATGTTACAAACAAAAAAAGTCTCTTTAAGCCAAGTCACAGCATACCTAAAGGAGATTAGGGTCACTCCGTGGTTCTCCAGCATTGCATACATTTGGATATTATGAGATTCGTTTCAACAATTTCTGATATATTGTAATAATCATAATATTATACAGCAAAACATTCAGGCAAATCTCCCACATTTAGAGCATCCAGTAACGGCCGAAAATTTCAATCCCGGTCCTCGGTATTTTCTGTAAAGATTTCCATTTGAAGATGAAGTGTGAGGCAATACTGTTTTTTGTCGCCCAAATATTTTATAAGGGTAATTTTCAGTTCTAAATTACCAGTATTGTCTTCAATATTAGCCTGTATGTTGAGAATTCCCGGTTAAAAGGTCTCTAGATACACTTATCGATTTGTCTTACAGACTATAAGTTTTGACACAGCAAGATATCTTATTTTTTATTAATTTTATTTGAATTTAGCATAATATATTGTAGCCAAAAGACTTTATTTTTCGGTACATGGTAGCGGTACCAGGGTGAGGTGTACCGACAGTACCGGTACACCAGGTATTTCCCAGCACCAGAATACCGGTAGACAACACAATACATGCGGATAAAAAACCTTCACGTACCATAATAATATTGCATTGCAAATTAAACATTAAATAATACAGCAATGCATATCAAGCACGTATTCAGGAATTTGACCTACGGGGGGGCCACCAAAATATATTAGTAAAAGTAAGGGATATTCGCGACGGGATATATATAAATTTTTTGGATTTTTAACCTTTTTTTGACAAAACAATTGCCTTTTTCTGGATACTTAGGGGGGCCCGGGCCCCCCCTCTGGATACGTGCTTTATGCATATGTTTCCATTAAAATGGAAATTCCACAGTAGAAGGACAGGGAGGGGAAGTCTTCTCCATCATAACTTGTGAATTTACCTGCATATAAGAAAACACACTTTTTGTAAAAACTTGTAAGCTACAAAATTAGTCTGTAACTACAAAAGGTTCATTAAAGATATAAAATATAATAGTAATATGTTCAAAACACTTAGTCAATCCTCAATATAGAGAACTTAATTAATAAATAGTTAAAATACAAGTGTAACATACGCAATGAATCCTTAACTAATTAAATTCACAAAATCTTAAATTAAATTACTGCATTCAGCCCATTTATTAAGCTAAATCCTAGGTAAGCTATTTCACTAATCAATTGTTGTAAATAAACTTTTAGATAACTACTATTACTGAAAAGCATTCAACCTTTGTCATTTATAGTCTTAAGGTTCAGGTATTTTCAAAATACGGGGAAATTCATTAAAAAAGGTCAAGTAAAGGTTACGGGGAAGTATCTATGGCTACGTTTTAAAAGTACATAGAGGCATAGAAATTTACTCTATGACAATACTGAAAAATACTTTTTTGGAAAACTTGTAACTCCTCCTAGAATACTGCTCGTAGAAAGACAAGATTGGACTCTAAAATTCCAGAAAAGGTTGTTTTAACCAAGTACGTTGGAAAATTTAAAATTTTACCTATGGTTGCGAGATATTGCCTCTTTTTCCACAAAAACATTAATATCTCAAAATCGGAAGTAAAAATGTTGAATATTCCAACGTACATGGTTAACACAACCTTTTCTGGAATTTTAGAGTCCAAACTTGTCTTTCTACGAGCAGTATTCTCGGAGGAGTTACAAGTTTCCAAAAAAAGTTTAGAGCTATTTTGATAGTCGAGTTCAAGTCACGTGACTTGGTAACCGGGAATCTTAATACAAAATCCAAACATAACGCAAACCCAGCAACCATATCTAAGCTAATTTACATTTTTTCCTTGTCCTATAGGGAATTAATAATGGACAATTGCAATGTCAAGCCAAATTCACTTTAAAAGTTTAAATTATCAACAAAACAACATTAAGGTACTAAATTTATAATATATTATAGCCTTTAGCCGTCAAATAATAAGTTGTCTTAAATATCTATTAGTTATTTAATTAATTTGGAAACAATATAATGATTAAAATGTAGAGAAACTGTTGAGACAGCCTTTTCTAAATAAATGAATAAATGTGTGTGAATGAATTTTTATAAATAGTGAAGATAGAACTGACGAATACCCCAGATCCAAGGGCTAGTCTGGTCTAATAAGCCAATTTGTGTGCATATTGACGAGGGGTTGGAACTCTGGCAATTCCGCTCCTGTTGAAATACAAATGACACAACTTGAAAGTAAATAGTTGCATTCTAACCGCCGGAAGTTTGTTTGAATCATATTGCACTGATGTTTTGGAGTCAGAACGTATTTTTTTAATAACATTCAATTCTTGTGTGTGCAAGAATGACAAAAATCATTTGGATTTTGTTCCTGTACTGATTCATGATGTTATCAATGCATGGCATCTACATAGGACTTCGGTCGATCAGTGGGAATTCGAACTCTGCAAAATCCCATAATTTAATGTTACGTACATTACTTCTCGCAATTGAAATATTAAATTATATGACTAATTTATAACATTTGGAAACACTTACGGTTTAATTGCAATATTTCAAACTTCAGTTTCAATGATATTTTTGCAGTCAAACGGTAGAAAACATTTTTATACCGTACATTTATAGGAAACTTCCGGAATTCGGCTTAGGATTTAAACTAACCGTTGAAATGGTCACTGCCTGTGCCTGTACTACACTAAGAGATAAATATATTTGTAGGTATATATATCTAGTATGGTTTGGTATTGCATAGAATTCTCAAATCGAATAGGATATCTTTCTATGAGAATAAAAGAACTAAGGTAAATTTTAGTTCATGTCGATCTGTCTTTATTCAACTCAGAAACATGTAGTAAACACAAAGATGCTTGTGTAATAAAATAATTAATGGTTACATCAGAACATACCAAACACATAGTGTCCTAATGCACTATAATAAAGACTTACTGCATTTCAGCATTTGACCTTCAATGATGTACTTGGCACACTACTGTTGAAGTGATCAAAGACATCAGATTATTATTATTATTGTGATAATGTTCATCAACTAACAAGATAGAACGCAGAGCCGTGATATATCAAAGAGAACAGCAATGTAGAAACCAAAGTTATTTTATTGCATTTACACTTTTAATTTTTACGGTTATTTAATTGTTTCCAGTGTAGTTACAGGATAAATTTAACTAAAATCATTTGCATCATAACAGAATTAATTTTAGGTAATTGAATGAAATATTTCCCGAAAATATATTTCAACTATTTATCTACACGAAATATTTTAAATGCCAAGTTGAGATTTCAATCTTCATCATGCAAGCAGCAAAAAATGAAAAGAATTTCTACATGTTATGGCTATAAGAGTAGAGCTAGACAAGGTTCAAGCCATCAATTTCTTCAAGACATTGTGAAGGAGAAGATGAAGGCATTATTATTGTTAGTTGTGGCTTTGAACCAAAGTTGGGCTCTACTAAAATGTAAGATAGACGATTCGGTAAAAACTGGAACGAATTCTGTAGTATTGACACTATCTCCTTCACCTGTGGAAATTCTCGAGGATGCCGGTTTGGGGAATAGTGGCTCTCCAACAGCCATGCTTAACAAACTGGACGGAGTAAACAATCCTCTAGTACCAACTGTCAATGCAATAAATACTTTCCTGTCGTCTTCGCCACTTCTGCCCTGGTTGAAAATTCCTGTCTGCCGGTTCAAGTTTATCAGCAGCCAACTTTTCTGCGACAACATCCCGAGTTATATTCTAGCTCTTCTCTGCACTCTTGCCCCGGATGCCATCACGACAATTTCAACGCCAATCTCCTTTCCACTTCCTCAACCACAAGAAGTACCTTTGACATGCGAAACTCTACGGTGGGGACTTTTTAAGATAAATGTCACCGCTGTCTGGGATGCTGGATACAAGGGAAAGGGTATCGTTGTTGCAAATAATGACTCTGGAGTCAGAGCGACCCACGAAGAATTGAGGGATAACTTCCGAACGACTTACAACTGGTATAACCCGTACAACCCTAATAACAACACTCCGTATGACGATGCAGGCCACGGAACCCACACAATGGGCAGTATGGTAGGGAAAACTGTCGGAGTCGCCCCAGAAGCCACTTGGATCGCATGCAAAGGATGCAATGGCGAAACTTGCGAACAGGAAAAGCTAATCGACTGTTGTACTTTCCTTTGCTGCCCGGATAACACAATTCTGGACTGCAGTACCCGCCCCCGCATCATCAACAACAGTTGGGGAGGTGGAATGGGAAGCACAATGTTCGACCCTGCCCTTGCACTCATGACCAAGTTTGGAATCATCAACTTTTTCTCCTCTGGAAATTCTGGACCATTTTGCTCCACTGTAATTTCTCCAGCTGACGGGGATTCGGAGAAGTTTAATTTCCTCTCCGTGGGGTCAACTGCCTGTAATGACAACATCGCTTCCTACTCCAGCACCGGCCCATCTAAAGCTGATGCGGTTATGGGAAAATTGAAACCGGACATTGTAGCTCCAGGATCAAATATTTTTTCAGCCTGGAACACCGACGATACTGCCAACAACACCATAAGCGGGACGAGCATGGCTTCTCCCAATGCCGCAGGAGCTGCTGCTCTTTTGCTCTCCAGTAATTCCAGCTTGACTTATGCCGATATCAGCCATGCTCTTCGTCAAGGGGCCTTCCAGAATACTCAAGTACAAAGCAATATCATTGGGACTTGCAATAATTTAACTATTTATTCCAATACTCTGTGGCCTAATAACGTGTATGGATATGGCCGCGTCGATGTAGATAAATCCTTGACAATTATTACCTCCGTGAAGAAATAAATCTTGTTCACTATGTCTTTCTGAATCTATAAACATTATAATAATAAATATAGTAATGAGTTTGCTAAACATATTTGACAATATTTGGTTAAATTATTGTTAATTACATTAAATTTTTCATTAGTTGTTCAATGCAAATTAAAAATACTCACGATTTAATTGCAATTTGTAATTACCTTGAGTTTCAATGATATTTTTGCAGTCAAACGGTAGAAAATATTTTTCTGACACTTGAGGCGAACCTTTATGGACTGATGTTTGGGCCAAAATCAATCTGTAATACAAATTGAAAATATAAACTATTATAGAAATTGGGCAAATTAGATTTAAATCAAGACGATTGGCAAATGATAACTTCTCGAAATTAATCCCAATCGCTATCCAAACCATTCGCGAACTATTCGCTATCCAAACTATTCGCGATAAGCATAATAGAGAAATAAATGGAAGCGTATACAATAATGACATAAAAAGCATAAAGTCAATCAATAAATGTTTTCAATTTCAATATTTATTATTTTTATCATAGGCAAAAGTGCTTTAGGAAACAAAGGATTAGAGTAAAGTAAAGTAAAGGGTTAATAGTAAAGGATCTGTTTCGTAGTTCGTCCAGCCAGGAGCTGATTTGCCGCAGCAAAATGATAATTGTTCAAAATTTCACTTTCCGGAAGCCGGCATCCCGTAGATTTGAATCTTCCACTCTCTGGATGTGTTGTTTCTGGAATTGCACCTGGAAAATAAAGTAATAACTTTGGGACGGGGAGTAACTGTTGAGTTTGTGATAAAATACGTCAACACTGACTGCCCCAGTCAGATGTTCCTGGCAATGAATGTGATAGTGCCTGTCCCAAATGTCCAAATCTTCTCCCGACTGTCCCGACTCATCTAAGGTGCTTAAATCCAGGCTAATTGAGTCCATGGAACTCTTAGAAGACGAGTAATCATGCAAGGACACTAGATCTGCTACTTTTCTTTGATCTGGACCAGACTCACTAATAATGATACTTTTAGTTGGAGTTTTCTTTGACCTAGCTGGATTTTCATTCGCACTCTCGTTTAGCTCATTTAAGTGATTATCTCTAATCAAAGTTATTTCTATACTTTGGCAAATTTCACCTTCGGACTCGTGCCAAAAATTTTCCTCCAGCTGTCTTTCATTGTTTAGACTCAAATCAGGAAACAATAGAACTCGAGGAACAAAACCAAATATCACATTTCCTCCGTTTTTACTTGCAACCCTGCGAATATAAAAAACTTTGTTTGTTTTCATCTTAATTAATCATATTACTACTATTTACATTCTTATAATCCATTTACATTTTATTTCCTTTTGTCCTGATTCTATAGATTTAGTTTAATTAGGTGTACCAAATGAGACGAACATGCTAGATATTTCAATTACAAAAGATCTATAATACAATTTTTATGGTTATTTTAATGATTTTTACTAACCCGTTAGAACAGCAATAATATTTATCCAGGCATATCAAAAATACAAAGCACAGCAAAATCATACACAATACTCCAAGAACTATATCCGAGTTTAAGTGTGACATGGTGGAAAAAATTGATTCCAGCCTGAGTTCGGTATACTAACTTATCTATCAAGTACCAGAGTCACAGTGTGTCAAAGGGAAAAATTGTTAACTTACGCCAATTTTTTGTCAACACCTTAGTTTGTGCTATGTGTATGTGTATAGCCATTTATAGGTCATTTAAAAAGGCTTTGTGTAATAGTTATATAAGCTAAAATATATAAGCTATAAGCTAAAACTAAAATATATTGTTACAAGTCCTACATTTGAATATTTACATGATGATGCCAATGCAAAGCATCAGGAACAAGCAAAATATTTGCATGTAATGATAGTTAATAAAAATGAAGGAAACGTAACATGCAAATATGGAAAGTCTTCGACTTGTGCTTGTCTATTTGAAAGTTAAACCAACTGTCATTTTTCCTGTCCATAGCGCTAAATCAAGTGTTTGATCAATTTTGAGTCTAAAATGGGTAGTACTGGAAATCATAAATTTATATTTGGTGACAAAATAGCACTTTTCCTGGTGTACAATAATTTTCTGTATAGAAAACGAACAATGTACAAGAGTACCTCATATTGGACATATGTATTAGAGGCTGTCCAGTATCGATACCTATAAAGGTGGAATACCGATGCATTGCCGAGATAATTTCCACGTTCATCAGATAGAATAAGATAATATTAAGATTTTAGAATTTAAAAATAAATTGAGAGAAAGACAAAACCCGAAACAAAGTTCATTTTCTTAAATTTTGTAACGAAAAGAAGTAACCTTAATGCTTCTTACCTTATCTCTTTAAAATTAAATATAACTTCGGAATGTGTACTACAAACTTAAATATCTCAGTATTTTATTATTTTACCTTGGGTAGTAATAATTAAATACCTAGTAGATAGATACCTGTGTAATGCATACATTTCTTAATAATTAAATAGTCAATGACATAATAAATGTAAAACATGTATTATTAATATCTAATTATCGTAGTAACTAAAGTAAAACTGAATAAATAAGATATACACAATACACATTAACTGCCTTTAATGAATGAGTTTTATTGAACATAGGTCCCCGCCAGCCCAATACAAGTCTCCAATATTGATACATAATGTTATCACTCTTAATCTAAGTAATACTAAATTATACTTAATTATATCATAGAATAATCGAATTGTGTTTTGGTAAAATATTTGGTTACATATTTGTAAGTATTTATGTACAGTTCTATGTTTTCATTTTCAAAAAGCTTTTGTATAAAATTATCCTCATTTATCGGTATGTCTGTCAGCTTAGCTATATACATGTTTCTTAGGTCAGATAGTTTGTTACATTTTACAAGGATATGAAATAGGTTACACTCTCTAAATCCACAGGCTTTGCATACATTTGTTGAATGTTTAGTTCTATTTATCAAAAATGCGTCACTATTTAGTCTCACCTGGGCGATAATATAGACTATGTGTATTGGTAGGTTACAGCTTATGTATAACGATCGGTCAGAATTAGGTTTTATGAATTGGTAGTAAGGCATCGATATTGATTTAGTTGCACGTAACTGGTCACTAGAAATTAAGTCAGCCTTAATTTTTTCAATAACGTTACTAAAAGAACTTCGCAATTCTGATTCATTTAGGTGCATCCAATTGTCAGCTATCTCTGTTCCTTCTAACAATAAGTTTACCTGACTGTACCAGTTGTACCTACTATCTGAGCCTGTATTCTCCTTGGTTACATAGAAACAAGTTTTTACTAAACAGTTGTTTGGCTTTTTAGCGATTCGAGCAAGGAAATTTAGTAAATTCTTTACAATAGTTAACTTCACGTGTACGCTACCAGTTTCGAGACGCACAAAATAGGAAGGGGTTCGGTTTGGTAGGTTGAGGGAGCGCTTAAGGAAGGCTAAGTGTACTTTTTCTTGATCATTGAATCGGTTTAATGCCCATATTTGTGATGCGTATAGATTGGTGGAGGAGACAAGCGATTCGTAAATATTGTTTTGTGAATCCGGGTCAGATATCTTCCCACCTTTTAGTATAGGAATTGTGGAAAAAACTGCAGCGTATCCTTTATTTAGGGCCACACTGGATTGCGTTGTAAAGAGTCCCGACGACGTGAAAGTTACTCCTAAGTATATGTAAGATTTTACTATTTCAATTTTGCTTTTATTCCAATAGAACTCGTCTTCGCCGGAAAGGCGTCCTTTTCTTCTAAATACAATAATTTTTGTCTTACTGAGGTTGACCGAGAGTCCATTTTCTTCTAGGTAATTTCGCAGCAGATTGATTTTCAGTTGAAGATGTATTTTAGTTCTGGCTAGAAGTATTTTGTCGTCAGCATAAAGTAGGATGTGTACAATTCGTGTAATTTCTGCTTTAAGTTCTATTCCTGATATGCCACTCTCATTTAGTTGGTCTATTAAGTCGTTCAGATAAATGTTAAACAGATGTCCACTTAAGGTCTCGCCCTGCAATACTGATCTGGATATCTTGAACGGTTCGGTGTGCCCGGGTTCCTTTTCCGTTCTTACTCGTCCATAGAAGTTGTCATATATGTATTTCACTACTGAAATGAATTTTGTGCTAATGCCAAAATCTTGTAGCTTGTTCCACAGTCTTGCTTGAACTAGACTGTCAAAAGCACCGGATAGGTCAATGAAGCAGGCGTATAGCTTTCCTCTTGGGCGTGATATCTCTTTCTGAATTATCGTGTTTAGTGTGAAAATGTGGTCTTCGCAGCCTGATCCTTTCCTGTAGGCGGCCTGATAATCGGAGAATTTTTTGTTACGGTGACACCAAGTAGTGAGTCGTGAAGATAATATAGAGGTGAAGATTTTTAGGATGGTTTGGAGCAGTGAAACTGGTCTGTGATTATTTGGATCCTCAGTAGAGCCTTTCTTGTGTAGCGGAGCAATTTCACTGTTACACCAGATTTTAGGAACCATACCTTGCTGAAGACACTCTTGAAAAAGTTCAGTTAGATGTTGTAGAAGTATTGCGGGAGATTCCGACCAAACTTCATTTGGTATCAGATCCGTTCCAGGAGCTTTTCCCTTTTTTAATTTCTTCAAAGTCAGCATTACTTCATATGCATTTATTTCTCTGTCTAGAATGTCGTCTGTGATTGGATTTTGTGTTATAAATACATCTGTATGCACTCTTTGCGTATAAATTGCTGAGAAATGATTGTACCACGTCTCTTCGGTTATGCAGTTGCGTTTTGTGGACTTCCTCCTGTAGGTATTTAACGCTCCCCAGTAAGCTTTTCCGTTTCTATGATTTGATAGCCTCAGTTCAAGTTGTTGTTGGTATCTCTTTTGACTTTCTGCACAGATTTTTTTGTAGTATTGTTGAGCAATAACGTTCGTTAACGTTTGTTTTTCATCACATTTAGAGCCTTTTTCAGTACTGATTTGGCTTTTCTGCAGTTCCAATCCATCCAAGGAGGTCCTGATTCAGTTCCTTTTATTGCCCTTGCTGGTATAACGGAATTGGTGTCGTGACAGGCGCCAATGACTGCATTTTGTATTAATTCGTATTTTCGTTCTATATTCACGTTGCCTTCGCTGTCTGCCTCGGGTGTGGATTGGGACAAGGATTTTGTGACATTTGCTCGAAACTGGTTTACATTTTCTGGTTTTAGCATTATTTTGGGTCTAGTCTTCCTTGTTTCAACATTTCTAGGAAAAGAATTACAAAATTTAATTTCAATACTAACTGGAAAGTGATCAGAGTGTATACAATTTTGTACTTTGAAGTTTTCTATAATGTTTTTTGCATTTTCAGTAAATAAACAATAATCTATAATACTACTACCTTTTTTGTTGCTGTGGACAAAAGTAAAATTACCACAATGGTCATCTGTGTAGTTTCCGTTCGCTATTCGTAGTCCTTCGCTTGCAATTTTACTGATCAGCTGCTTACCCATAGAGTTTAACTTCTTGTCTTTGCTATTTCGTCTCACTTGCAGTGGGTCAAAATCTCCAATGCGGGCGTTGAAGTCTCCCATCATAATTAATTTTTCATTGCTTGTAATGTACGGTTCGATTATAAGAAAAAGATGGTTTAAGTTTGCCGAGTAGTTTTTGTCCGGGGGTAGATACACAAACACTAAGAGGACCCATCCTGATGTCGTGAGGCAGTTGAAAATCATAAAATTTGCGTGTTCTTTGATCAGGTTGAAGTTGTCAGACAGTTGAAGTTTACATCCCACCACAAAGCCTCCAGAGCTTCTTCCAGCTGATCCACTTTTGGTTCCGAAAACTTCAAAAATTTTATAATTCGAAAACAGAGAGTTTTTAAAATTAAAATTATGAAAAGTTTCGCTTAGGCAAAATATGCCCGGGTCAATATTAAGGAGGTCAGTGTAAAAATCTTGTTTTTTTCCTTTTAGTCCTTTGATATTATAATACAGCACACAGTCACTTTGATTTGTAGTAGATTTTTTAGTTACGTTTTTTGCTTGATTAGATTCTTAACTGCCTTTAAATGCCATTAGACATTCCACTTTATAAACACAACCTTTCTTTTCAAATTTGCATGAAATTGCATAGATATTGCTTTATCAAATAGAAAAAATCGCTTAATTAATTTTTTAAATTAAGTTATCATATCTGTGCAAATGCTTAGTTTTTCTATTACATATACCTGTAAACGTATTAACAGTACCAATTACCTTCTTAAGAAGGAAACTACTTTTTATATAAACTACTTTTTTTTTAGTAATAAATAAATAAACATGATTATTGTGCCAATTTGACTTTGACAGTAAACAGATCAAAGGAAACAAGCAAGGAGAACAAGGGTGATGGTTGTATAGGCAAAGAAAGATAAACGGTCAATTGCGGCTGCCAAGAGAACCCACTCGTTTTTTTTGCTTCCCTCTCCACCATCAGACAAATCTTGGGCCAATGGATCTTCAACGGAACGGTCGACTTGATTTAAACTTGTTGATGGTCTACGCTTGGATGCTTTCTAAATTTATAAAATCATTTAATTTATATCCACAAGTTAACAAAAAATATATATAAACGTATTTACTGAAGGCTGTAGGAGATGGCAAAGACACAAGACGAACATCAAGTTGCGATTGTAAATAGGTCTTAGACATTGTGGCGGAGTGCTGCTACCAACAATTCGACTTAAGTTTGAAACTATTGCTGCAGTAAGGTTGCTGACAGCAGCCACCACAAGATTCCATCCATACAGCATGACTGACATGTAAGAAATCATAAGTAATACACAGAAACATAAAATTATGTAAAATATTTTATAATTTGGCATTAACAGTCCAGTTTATAATTTAGTGTAACATATTTAAATTCCTTTACCAATGTAGGGTACATGGTCGACGTTGGGAAGTCGAGAACGGAAATAAATGAGAAATATGCTTAGAATGAGAAAGTTTATAGCACCGAGTGTGATCCTTCCGTCACTGCTCGGTGGGAGCAAAAACAATATCGAGTTGAGCAAAGATATCACTAGAAAATTCAAGGAAAAAGTAAACAATAAGTAATATGTAAATAATTGTAGCTTACTTACTGACAATGGGCAGGAGCACTGTGTAGGTGTAGTTGGAAGATCTTCTCTGCAATGTAAATTCATATGTGATGGACACATAATTCTCTTCGCAGCATTCGTATTTCTTGCTGATGCGTTCTCCACTTGTGTCTAATAGCTCCCACTCATTAACATCCTTGCTAAGCTCTTCTTCAATTTTAACCTTTTCAGTTTCTCCTTCGATATCCTCTGTGTTGAATATCAAATTGACTTCATTTTCGGGATATGTCCATGAACCTATCTTTACTTGACACGTTTGAGTATCCTTTGGCCATTTTCTTAAGTTAAGATGACAATATGTCACGAATTTCGTGGGGGGTACCCAAATAACTTTCCCATTACTATGTACCAGGCAGTCAGTTTTCCCATAGTAATTCAGATTCGATGGCTGTGCACTAAATATTATGCCTTTCTTTTAGCAAGTTAACCCAATTAATCTTTATAAAATATATAATATATAAAATAATAAATTGCGGTACTAACTTGTTATACACGGTTATATCAGGAATCCATATTTCGTCTGGTTTAACATGCAAGTGACCATTATTATCTGCATCATTTCCATCTGAATGCCACTTCAACCTTTCATCTTCCCATGACTATTGTTTATTTGAAACCCCATTATATTCTCAATGTTTATATCTATCTTCTAACAAAAGTAGAACATACCCTTGCTCTTTTAACTATTATAAGTTGTATACCAAGTTGAAAGTGACTGAAGGCTTTTCGATGCCTTAAAACTCAATCTTGAGCCTTCAAACCTATGCCTAATTCAGCTTTTAAATTATGTAATCCGAATTCATCCGAATTCATGCAATTCATATTATTATCTGATTCCATCCGAATTCATATTATTGTCCGAATTCATATTATTGTCCGAATTCATATTATTGTCCGAATTCATATTATTGTCCGAATTCATATTATTGTCCGAATTCATATTATTGTCCGAATTCATATTATTGTCCGAATTCATATTATTGTCCGAATTCATATTATTGTCCGAATTCATATTATTGCCCGAATTCATACGAATTCATATTATTTCCCGAATTCATCCGAATTCATATTATTGTCTGAATTCATCTGAATTCAACCGAATTCATCAGAATTCACCCTATTTCATCCGATTTCATCTGAATTCATCCGAATTCACCTGATTTTTAAATTATATCTATCAATGTTTTGAAATGGGAAGGTCACTTACAAAATGCATCCAGGCATGTAACTCTAAAGTTTGCTTTTCTTCGTCCTGACGATAATACAAAAGGGCGTTAACAATCAAAAATATGCAATATTATGCTAAATTTTAATACAAAGTGCTGATACCTAGAATTTTAACTTACAATCGTGAAATGGTTCAGAGTTATTGGGGACAAATATACTGTAGTTCCCTTATTTGTACTTGAGAAAGGCAAAGCCATTCTGTCGTAATCATATAGAATTTCCTTTCTCTTGGCCGGATCCGGAGTTGCCTCTGGGTTTGTAATGCATAAATTACATTTAAGATTAAGAAGTGAGTATTTGTTTTAGCAAGTCGCCTTACCTGTTATAATAATTAAGCACGATAGCACCAGGAACCACTTCATGTTTTAAAATTCAGCTCAATATTGCCTTTAGTGAAAGTAAATTATGTTGCAAATGAAGATGAACTTGCTATAGATGGTTGTTGTTAAAATAATTTTGTTTAACTGAATCTTCTTTAATGGTCTGGTCTTAAACAAGTTAGGTTAGGTTCAATTTAAACACTGTAGAAGGAGAGTTTACAGGATTCTTTTAAATAGAATCTTTCCTTTGGAGTTATTTGTTAGAGTTGCGAGAGTGAGTGTAATGTAATGTGATGTCCAATTGGAGAGAAAAGTCTCTTTTGTTGTTGTCAGAGTCTTTGATGTTATGCAGTTATTACTATTACCTGTTTTTCTGCTAGCTAAATAAAAATAATATACCCCTCTAGGTTAAGACTGACCTTCAACTCATACGAAAACTCTGTCTCTATGTCGTGTTATCGTGTTATGTTATCTCTCGTGTTATGTAATCCTTGTAGGAGCAACAAACTAATCTGTATGTGTGTTTAGTGTTCACTTTAGTGTTTCTCGTTTGGCCGTATTTATCCCTTACTATATACTATTAGTACGGCTACTTACTCATGTTGTGAATAATGATATCATTAAAGATACAATGAAGATTAAAACAATTGCCAAAAATCGCAGGAATTTAAAAAAAAACCATCTCACCGCCATATTGTAGATTTTAAAATGCTCTTTTCTTTCCCATTAATGGGAAAGAAAAGGTTTAGGTAGATTTGGACTTTACCGAGATTTTCCTAGACTAGCTAGGATTTGAGACTGCAACCAGGTAGAAGTTTCCCTAGTGTAAATCTTTTAGATTTTTTTTGATTGCAGTATTTGGTGTCTGGGAGAGATGATGTGGAGAGATTTGAAACAGACTGATTCGTTGGGCAGCATAACAAACAAATAATATATGATGTTTTA
The DNA here is from genome assembly GCA_020055645.1 of Tomocerus qinae. NCBI lineage: Eukaryota > Metazoa > Arthropoda > Collembola > Entomobryomorpha > Tomoceridae > Tomocerus > Tomocerus qinae. The sequence continues at coordinate 125,482,077 of CM034546.1, forward strand.
CCTCGTGGAGACAGTGAAGTGTGTTAGAGCGAGAGCAAGTGAGTGTGGGATGTTATCATATGCAATTGTAAATATATTTTCGGGTAAGTTAGGTAAGAAACATGATATCTGATCTTTTTATCTGGCTGAAAGCTCTTTTGATACGTCTTTCCTTGTGTACATTATACTGACAATTCTCCACTCCACAAAACAAATATAATCATCTGAATATGAATAGAAATGTTTCGGAATGAATGATTTCTGAATGAAATGAAAGATTTGTCCTGGAAGAAATAGTTAGTTAACTTGCACAAAAACTTTCCTATAAAGTATAAAGAAAATTGTTAGTCTAATGTTTTTTTGGGTTAGGTGCGTTTATGTCTGTGTATGTACAAACATTTTTGCACACAGAAGTTAAAATTCGTTGGTGGATTTGCATTCATCGTCATTACATTATACTTGAGGTTAGTTGCTCCTGCTCCGAAAAACAAAACTATAATGAACTATCATCGATCAGGGAACAAAAAAGGACCTTTTTTGTCTTTTATAAAAAAGCTAGGAGCAAGATTTTTAAAAAGCAGTCCTTTTTTGTCTTTTTACCTTTTTTGATGTAGCAGCGTGCCTCATTTACTTCCACTTTACATGTACATAAGGTAAAAAAGATAAAAAGAAATGCTTTTTTAGAAAAAAGTACTCCTTTTTACCTATTTGTAAAAAAGGAGTAGCTTTTTGTTTCCTGTGAATGATGAACAACTTCAGGAGACCCTTTAACATGAAAAGACTGGAGACTTGCCACGACAAATTATTAGGAAATCCTTTAAAATCTTCCAAAATGAATATTTACCTTATATATATGTACATATATAACTCATCCCATTATCTCCGATCCGAGCAACGTGCATGTTGTAAGGACTTAAGAACACATTCGGATTTAGAGTGTTAATCGAAAATGTGCATGGTAGCAAGTCAATATTTACATAGATCCATTTTTATCATGCTATATAATCTCTAATATAGATAAACACAATACAGTACAGTACACACAATACCTTGTCATACAGGTACAATAGTATTTTCTCGAGAATGATTGCCAATGAGGGACATTGACCCGGAAAGCATTTTGTTTTGGTGGCTAGAGTGTAATGTATTATTATGCTGCATAAAATTGTCATTTCTGGGGCACATTGCACAAAACCAAAAGTAGGCTATATATCAGTGAGATGCATAAAAGATTATGATAATAAACGAGTTGCATAAACGAAATCAATGAAATGCGTCAACATACCAATGACCAATGACAATATTAAGTATTTATTTATAGGAAATCTATTTTACTTACAAGCACCAGCATTTTGGATTAAACATTTGTGTAAATTGTGATATATTTGCAGTTTACAGAAAATACTTTCATTTGAAAGATTAGCTTTAAGAATAGCTTCATATTGATACGTAGAATAAATTTTCAGCTATAAAAATCCTGATTTACAAAATCAATCTTGCATTTGTTAAATTGTAGAAGTAGTTAAATTTTGACATGTACTTATTGGCAATTGATATTGATATTGAATATTAACTATTGAATACTGCCTGATATTGAATTGATGGTTTTTAATACTTAATGTGAACATAATTTATACGCTACGCTTAATTGGCATAACCATATTGATATTTGATACACTACTTACGATTGATATATTATTATGTAAGCAACTTTGTGAATACAATATAATACCCTGACTGATATTGCAGAACATTATGTGAATTTGTTAAGGACAGTAGACAGCAGACTTATTTCTGGAATTTAGTTATAGGCCTTATCTTATAATATAATACATTAGTGAACAAGTGCATCAAATTGGTTGAAGTAAGGCAGTGGTTGCACAAATACCTATCAATGTTATTGTTTTAATTGTTATTAATTGTCCCTTGAAACCGGGGTCTGGTATGCCCTGTACATTATATTTCATGGCGCGATTTTTAAAATGTGCAACCTCTGTCTTACTTCAACCAAATGGAACTCTACGTAAACCAGCTTCAACTTCAGCACGAGATTTACTCAGTTTTGTGTAGAGCTTTTTACTTGTTATCTTAATTGATAAAAAATCAGTTGAATCGCTAAAAGATAACTCTTACAGCTATTTAGGTTAGTTTCAGAAAATGTTGCAAAGCTTTTATGACCGAACATAATGAGAATTGAAACCAGAACAAAATTGCATGCTCTACAAAAATCGTGTTAATGGGCACTGCAGGATGATGGGCACTCTTTGCAAGGGCATGAATTACTTCCTAGTTCGCACTCAGCTTGTAAATTCCTATTTTGTGGCAGGACGGAACGATTAGATTAAACGTAGACAAACTGAGATTGATTCATTGTTACAGCATGGAATTTCTCTGTGCTCAGTTGAATATTATCTTTAGCCCTAATTGGTTTGGGTCGCTCAATGAGAGCAACTTGTTTGTAGTCGGAATTCCTTTTACCATAGAATTCTCCATCGGCCTTTAGTGTATCGTAATATTTATAGGGAGAAACTCTTTCGATTTTATACGGAGTGTCATTTACTTGACGCTTAGTGAATTCCCCATCTAGGAGTTTAATATTGTCACTGTGGACTATTGGTCTACTTTTTTCTGGTTTATAATATTTGAACTCTTTTTTCTGTATTGATTTAGCTATAAAGGGTTCTGTATTCAAATGAATGTTATCTTCGTGGTGAATAGGTTTTTGCCTATCCACCCGGAATTCCTTATACGCGGAATTTCTTTTCCCGTAAAATTCCCCGCTAGGTTTTAGAGTATCAGGATATTTAATCGGAGCAACCTTCTCCATTTTATAAACAGGTTGCACCTGTCGTTTGCTAAAATCGCCCTCGTTAACCTTAATATTATCTGCAAAGCGTACGGCTTTAGATTTCTCCTGTTTAACATCTGCATACTGAATTTGTTTGACTGCATAAGCATCAAATGGTTCTTTACTCACCTGGAGATTGTTTTCTTGCCGAATGGGTTTTGGCTTCTCTATAGGAAAACCCTTATAATCCGAATTTCTCTCCATGTAAAGTTCCCCTGAGGGTTTTAAAGTTTCTGTAAATTTAACAGGTGACACTCTGTCAATTTTCGGAGCTAAAGGAACTTCCTTTTTTGTAAATTCCCCCTTACTTAGTATTATATTATCAGGCGCGCGAATTGGGTTGCTTTTCTCAGGTTTGAAATTTGTAAAATGACTTTGCTTTACTGAATGGGCGGTAAAAGAGTCGGTATTTAAATGCAGATTATCTTCTTGCTTTATAGGTTTTAATTTTTCAACGGGATGTTCCTTGTAATCAGAGGATCTCTCTCCATAAAATTCACCTGACACTTTTAAAGTCTCTAAATGTTTTATTGGGGACGTTCTTTCAATTTTGTGTGGCAATTCAATTTGTCGTTTAGAAAATTCCCCCTGACCAACTTTTAATGTGTCTAAATGTTTTATAGGAGCATTTTTTTCTATTTTACCAAAATTGGTGTCTGCTACATCCCTTTTAGTAAATTGACCCTGATCTAGTTTAATATTATCAGCAACTCTTAGTGATTTCGTTTTCTCAGGTTTAAAATCTACAAATGCGGATTGTTTCATCGTAGTGCCCTGAAACGGCTCTGTATTTAAATGTAAATTATCTTCTTGCCTGAAAGGTTTTAATTTTTCAATCTGATATTCTTTATAGTCGGATTTTCGTTCTCCATAAAATTCTCCATCTACTTTCAAAGTCTCAAAATGTTTTATGGGAGATGTCCTTTCCATTTTGTATGGCGGTTCAACCTGACGTTTAGTAAATTCTCCCTGTTCAACTTTTAAAGTGTCATAATGCTTTATTGGCGAGACCCTTTCAATTTTATACGGAGCTTCAACCTGTCGTTTAGAAAATTCTGCCTGCTCTAGTTTAATATTGTCAGCTTTGCGCATTGATTTAGCTTTCTCCGGTTTAAAATCCAAAAATTCTGATTGTTTCATTGTCACAGCATTAAATGGGTCAGTATTTAAATGTAAATTATCTTCCTGTCTAAATTGTTTTAATTTTTCGATTGGATACTCCTTAAAATCACTCTTTCTTTCTCCATAAAATTCACCATCTACTTTTAAAGTTTCATAATGTTTTATTGGGGATGTTCTTTCTATTTTATACGCAGTTTGAACCTTTCGTTTTGTAAATTCACCTTCTTCGACTTTTAGCGTATCAAAGTGTTTAATAGGAGATACTCTTTCTATTTTATAGGGAGTAGGATCCTCCCTTTTGGTAAACTGACCCTGTTCTGGTTTTAAATTGTCTGGAATTCGTAGTGATTTTGGTTTCTCTGGTTTAAAATCTGCAAACGCAGATTGTTTCATTGTAGTAGCATAAAAGGGATCTGTATTTAAATGCAAATTATCTTCTTGCCTGAAAGGTTTTAATTTTTCAATAGGATGCTCTTTATAATCTGATTTTCGTTCACCATAAAATTCCCCATCTACTTTCAAGGTCTCTAAATGTTTTATCGGGGACGCTCTTTCTATTTTATAAGGTGTGTCTATCTGTCTTTTAGTAAATTCCCCCTGTTCAACTTTTAAAGTGTCAAAATGTTTTATGGGAGAGACCCTTTCAATTTTGTAAGGCATCTCAACCTCCCGTTTGGTAAATTCCCCCTGCTCTAATTTCAAATTGTCAGGTTTACGCAATGGTTTTGCTTTCTCCGGTTTAAAATCCGTAAATTGAGATTGTTTCATTGAAACAGCGTGAAAAGGTTCAGTACTGTCTAAATGTAAATTATCTTCTTGTCTAAACTGTTTTAATTTTTCAATTGGGTGTTCCTTATAATCAGATTTTCTTTCTCCGTAAAACTCTCCATCTATTTTTAAAGTCTCAAAATGTTTTATTGGGGACGTTCTTTCAATTTTAAATGTCGCTTCAACCTGCCGTTTGGTAAATTCTCCCTGTTCTACTTTTAAAGTGTCAAAATGTTTAATTGGAGATGCTCTTTCAATTTTATACGGAACCTGAATTTCCCGCTTTGTAAACTCCCCCAGCTCTAATTTAATTTTATCTTCAACGCGTATCATTTGAGTTTTCTCCGGTTTAAAATCCGTAAATTGAGATTGTTTCATTGAAACAGCATAAAATGGTTCGGTGCTATCTACATGTAAATTATCTTCTTGTCTAAACTGTTTTAGCTTTTCAATAGGGTGTTCCTTATAATCTGAATTTCTCTCCCCGTAAAAATCACCTTCAACTTTCAAACTCTCAAAATGTTTTATTGGGGACGCTCTTTCAATTTTAAATGGTGCATCAACCGGCCGTTTGGTAAATTCTCCCTGTTCAACTTTTAAAGTATCAAAATGTTTAATTGGAGATGCTCTTTCTATTTTATAAGGGGTTTCAATTACCTCTCGCTTTGTAAATTCTCCCTGTTCTAATTTTAAGTTATCAGGTTTACGCAATGATTTTGTTTTCTCTGGTTTAAAATCCGTAAATTGAGATTGTTTCATTGAAACAGCGTGAAATGGTTCCGTGCTATCTACGTGTAAATTATCTTCTAATCTAAACTGTTTTAATTTTTCAATTGGATGCTCTTTAAAGTCAGAATTCCTTTCTCCATAAAATTCCCCATCTACCTTTAAAGTCTCAAAATGTTTTATTGGTGAAGTTCTTTCAATCTTATGCGGCAAATCAATTTGTCGCTTTGTAAATTCACCCTGTTCAACTTTTAACGTGTCAAAATGTTTAATTGGAGATGCCCTTTCAATTTTATAGGGAACCTGAATGTCCCTTTTAGTAAATTCACCCAACTCTAATTTAATTTTGTCTTCTACACGTATCATTTGAGTTCTTTCAGGTTTAAAATCTGTAAATTGAGATTGTTTCATTGAAACAGCATAAAATGGTTCGGTGCTGTCCACATGTAAATTATCTTCTTGTCTAAACTGTTTTAATTTTTCCATTGGGTGCTCCTTATAATCCGAATTTCTTTCCCCGTAAAATTCACCTTCAACTTTTAAACTCTCAAAATGTTTTATTGGGGAAGTTCTTTCAATTTTAAAGGGAGCGTCAACCTGCCTTTTGGTAAACTCGCCCTGTTCAATTTTTAAAGTGTCAAAATGTTTAATGGGAGATGCCCTTTCAATTTTATAGGGAACCTGAATTTCCCGTTTTGTAAACTCACCCTGTTCTAACTTAATTTTATCTTCAACACGTATCATTTGAGTTTTTTCGGGTTTAAAATCTGTAAATTGAGATTGTTTCATAGAAACAGCCTGAAATGGTTCGGTACTATCTACATGGAGATTATCTTCCTGTCTAAAAGGTTTAACCTTTTCAATCTGATATTCTTTATAATCCGAATTTCTTTGTCCGAGAAATTCCCCTTCAACTTTTAAGGTTTCAAAGTGTTTAATTGGTGAATGTCTTTCTATTTTATGCGAGTCTTGAAAACTTCTTTTGGCAAACTCACCCTGTTCTACTTTTAGAGTATCGTAATGTTTTATAGGTGAAGGCCTTTGGATAGTAGGAAAAGGTTGAATGACTCTCTTCGTAAATTCAGCATCTTCTATTTCGATATTGTCTCTTGGTGCAATTAGTCTCGTGAGTTCCGGTGTGTAATTGGTGAATTGTGTTTGCTTCATTGTGACTGCATCAAATGGTTCGGTACTATTTAAGTGTAGATTGTCTTCCTGTCGAATAGGTTTTTGTCTTTCAATAGGGAATTCTCTGTAATCAGAATTTCGTTCACCAAAAAATTCACCATCAATTTGTAATGTTTCAGTGTATTTAACAGGATGTACCTTATCAATTTGGGGAAAATTCTGTACCTCTCGTTTTGTGAACTCGCCTTCCTCCAATTTAATATTATCACCTCGTATGAATGGCTTTGCTATTTCCTGCTTAAAATATTTGAATTGAGTTTCCTTCATCGTTACAGCTTCAAATGGTTCAGTACTCAGTTGAATATTATTCTCCCTGATAATTGGCTTTTGTTTCTCTGCTGCAAATGGTTGGTAGTCTGATTTTCTTTCTCCGTAAAATTCTCCATCAACTTTGAGCGTTTCGTGATATTTCACCGGCGAAGCTCTTTCCATCACTGGAAAGGATGCGACTTCCCTCTTCGTGAATTCTCCTTCTTCCAATTTTAAATTGTCGCTGGGAACTATTGGTTTATTTACTTCTGGTTTGAAATGAGTGAATTGAGCTTGTTTCATTGTAATGCCTTCGAAGGGTTCCCGACTAAGATGGATATGGTCACCCTGGATAATTGGTTTGGCCATTTCAGGCTTAAAATTCTGGAATTGACTTTCCTTCATCGTTACAGCGTCGAATGGCTCTGTACTCAGATGTATATTGTCTTCTCTGATAATTGGCTTTTGTTTCTCCGGTGTAAATGGTTGATAATCAGATTTTCTTTCCCCATAAAATTCTCCATCAACTTTGAGTGTTTCGTAATATTTTACTGGTGATGCTCTTTCCATCACGGGAAAGGATGCGACTTCCCTCTTCGTGAATTCCCCTTCTTCCAGTTTTAAATTATCACTTGGAATTATTTTCTTGGCCGGTTCTTCAGATTTAATATTGATGAATTGAGTTTGCTGCATTGTTAGCCCATCGAATGGATCTGTATTCAAATGGAGATGATCTTCCCTTTTAATTGGTTTCTGTCTATCCAAAACATACTGGCTATAGTCAACATTCTTCTTTCCAAAAAATTCTCCATCCATTTTCAAAGTATCGTTGTATTTGTAGGGAGTCACCAATTCTATATTTGGAAACGGCTGTACTTCTTTCTGCGTGAATTGAGCATTTTCCAGCTGTATATTGTCTCGGTGAACAACAGGTCTGATGATTTCCGGGTTGAAACTTCTGTACTGCATCTGTTGCATTGTTACTCCTTCAAAAGGTTCGTTGCTCAATAGAATGTTGTCAGTCTGCCTAATAGGTCTTTGTTTTTGAATTGAAGAATATTCCCTAAAATCCGATTTCCTCTGCCCTAAAAATTCTCCTTCGGATTTCAAATTTTCAATGTATTTCACCGGGGAAGCTCTATCCATTGCTGGAAAAGCAGGCACTTCTCGTTTAGTAAACTGGCCGTCTTCCAGTTTCAAATTATCTTCTCTCCTGATGGGTTTTTGCTTCTCAACCAAATATTCGGCATAATCCGATTTTCTGCTCCCGTAAAATTCTCCATCCATTATCAAGGTCTCGTTGTGCTTGATTGGACATACCTTTTCCAACTTCGGAATGTGTTGGTAGTGTTTTTGCGTGAATTCCCCCTTTTCCAGCTGTATATTATCGTGATGAACTATTGGTTTTCTTGCCTCCGGTATGAAATCCGCAAATTCAGTTTGTTTCACTGTAACAGCATCAAACGGATCTGTACTCATGTGAATGTTGTCTTCTTGATGAATAGCCCTTTGTCTATCAATAGGATATCCCACAAAATCCGCATTTCTCTCTCCGAAGAACTCACCTTCCATTTTCAGTGTTTCTTGGTATTTCATTGGATAAACCCTGTCAATTACTGGCGGCAAAGGTATTTCTTTTTTAGTGAATTCTCCATTTTCAAGTTTTATGTTGTCACTGTGTATGATTGGTCTCGCTCTCTCAAACTTGCTGTAATTACCAAATTCCGTTTGCTGCATTGTGTGACTGTTGAATGCTTCCGAGCGCGGCAACTGAATATTATCTATTTGTTTTATTGGTTTTCTTCTGTCGATAGGAAATTCCGCGTAGTCACTATTTCTATGGCCAAGAAATTTTCCAGACACTGTCAAATTATCATTATAATAATATTTCACCGGTGGTATTGTGTCAAAAATCGGAGAAGCTTGTCGTTCTCTCTTTGAAAATTCTGCGTCTTCCAGTTTCAAATTGTCACTGTGTCGGACCTGTCTTCTTTTCTCAGGTTTGAAATTCACAAAATCAATTTGCTTTGTTGTTATTAAATCCAAAGGTTCTTTACTCAATTGAAGACTGTCTCGTATTTTCACGTCTGTCGGTCTCGAACTAGTAAAATGTCTAAAATCCGTATTTCTTTTCCCATAAAATCTGCCTTCGCTTTTCAAAGTGTCTTTTCGTTTGGCAGGTAAAACTTTTTCTACTTTTGGGAATTCCTCAATAATTTTCTTTGGAAATTCACCAGCACCAATTGTTAAATTGTCAGCCGGCTTTCTTTTAACTCCAGCTCCTTCAGTTTTTATTGTTGAATAGTAAAACGGTTCGTAGCTCTTGTTGTCTTCTCTCGTAAAGGGCTTTGGTCTTTCTGTGGCAAAGACCTTACCGTCCAACGTGTTTTCACTTTCGCAATCAAGTTTCCCCATAACAGTGAATTTATTATTTACGTGTCTGGTTTCGTATACACTAAAAGGTAATACTAATTCAATAATTAATGAGGAAGGAGTTCAGGTGAACTCAAACTTGATAAATGCATTATAAATTTAATTTCCTTTGCCTTTCAACGTTCTCTTTAGACTAAGAGTGACAGGTTATCATTCAACTCTACTCAAACCAAAACTTTTTGTCACGCAATCCTTTTCACTTCCAAATCCTAACAATTGACCAAAAAAGTGTTCACCATTTATACACCTTCCGTTCTCCGTGTTTATCTAGGAGTAAACTTCATCCGAATTCAGTGACCGATTTCTGTGTGCGGAGGACGGAGGACAATTGTCCAACGCACACTCTCCAACACTGAACTCAGTAGTAGTATTAATAGCTCGATATTACATTATTGATTGTACTGTTCTGGTATTTACGGTAGGTTTAGGTTTATTGGAGAACAGTTGCATATTATCTACATTATTATAGTGCTTACTCTTTAATAAAACCCTCAATCAGTCAACATCGTGCATGTTACTTTTGCAATTCAGGGCAATGCCTCCGAGTTATTACCGAACCACAGGACGGAATCAAGATTGTCCTAATAACTCAGTCAGATTTTCGGATTATTCCTATTCTGCCATTTGAATTACTCTTTTACACTATACTTTCACAGAACTACTTATTATATATAGAGTGGGCTGATTCTCGCAATATAGACCATATGGGTACATGAACTACTTTCATGAATAATGCACACGGAACAACATTTTACTGTTTAGTCACACTCTTCTGTTTTCCCCTTCGCTCCGATTCCTTCAACTATTCGAGTGATAAATAAATACAGCCTATACACTTCCTACTAACTTAATTACAAAAGCCTTTTTACCATTATCCGAATTTCCCTATTTACTCTGATTATCATCATTATACATTATTTCCTTTGCTTTTGCTTCAAACTAAACACTATCTAAGTTAATTTGGAAATGAATAATACCAGTGGGTTTAACCAATACGGGGTTTAATAAGATATTTGGTTTGTACGTATATTTTATCGTAATTTGATCATGAGTGGCGACTTGAGATTATAAACTTTCGTAAATGTAGTCCACAAATACCAAATTGACGTAAGTACATGTAAACTGTCATATTCCAAGAAATTACACTCATTTCTTGTCAATATGCACCCGGAATTAAATCAATTGGTGTTTGTTCGTTTTCACATAGTAATTTAGGCAATGGGCATGAGTCAATATAATTATTTCTCTCTCCACAAATGTTTTGTTGCAAACAGGCGTAACCAAATTCAGTTCGATTAAAACTGAAATGATAAATGCAAAACCATAAGACAGTTGTCTATAGTCTTCTAAACTCTAAACGATTATTCTAAACCAAGAAAGTACTAATTAGTAATCATTTAACCGCGCGTTTTTATAGATGGTAAACACAATTTTTCTGGGGATAGAAACCTCGAGTGTGTCGTTTACAACCGCAAGCTTTTGTATTCTGCAGTTAAGAAATTATAGTGTTTCTAAGCGAAGCTGTTTCACATGCTAATATTTTTTAATATCATTCGCTATTAAATAAATTGTTGAACTGTTTTCTTAAATTATAAGCTGCTGAATCATTTACCCTTTAAATTTAAACGCTGAAATATGAATCATTTTGATTACTGTATTTATAATTCACAAACTCTATGAAATCGTAAGTAGATAAAGGTGGAAACGTGATTTACTGAAATCATTTTGGAAATGTTTGGCTTTCAAGCAGTATAAGTTAAAATAGTTATATGTCACCAAATGAACAAATCAATGTTCATTTGGAAGCTGCATCGCTAATTGTCGTAATTGTTATTACACAGCCAATTCAAAAGCCAAAAATGGAGATAACTAGACACAATACATTCAAGTACCTATATTATTTAAATATTATATTGGTAGAATGATTGTAGAATCAAATATTATATTCAATCAAACTCAGACTGCATGAATTGTCACCTTGCTCAGTATCGATTTGGTAGGTTACAGACTTTTATGTTACTTTACATGGGGTTTTATAACACGTTGGAATTTAGAATAATAGAATACAAAAGTCTACTCATTATAAGTATTACTCATCTCATCCACAAGCCACTCATTCTGCTTATCTGATTCCACTGCACTCACTTTCATCATCGTCTCAACTTAAATGCATGCAGGAAACTGAAAGAATGAAGCGCAGTAAAAGTGTGCTTGTACAGGGTGGGCCTGAATGAACCGGAATTTTAACTTTAACTCTTAATAATTCTGGAATGGGTAACTTTATTGAGACTAAAATAGTAGCATCTAAAAGAGCATGCGTTTTCTAGTCAGAATTAAAATTTTGAAAACAATTGTAGCACAATAACCGACTAAAGAAGGGCGCGAAAAAATTAAAAACGACAAAATCTTGTAAAATTTACATTTTGTAAAATAAAAGTGTTGCATTCCATGTTTGAAATGAATATGGCGAAATTTACTAAAGAGCGGAAAGTGTAAGGAATAAAGAGGTAAAAAAAATTCAAATTATGTTTCAGCAAAAGTTTAACTTTGTTCCTAAGTTTGACAAGTTCCCAAGTCGTTCCCTTTGGATGTCGGTTAGATTGGTCAGGTGGCATCTTAGGTCCGTTTTTCTTTACAGGAACATGTAACGCCAATAAAACATGTTAAACTACGAAATCTGGCCACCAATTCAAACGTTATCAAACTATGAAATCTTTATGCTAATGCAAGACCTTCTATCCTTCCCACTCCGGGCATGGATGCGGATGAACATTTCCCGGGTAAGTGGATAGGTAAAGTTGGTCCAATTTCATGGCCCCAGCGTTCCCCTGATTTGAGCCCTATGGACTTTTTAGTATGGGCTGTGATGAAGTTTAGACCGTATGCTAGAAAGCCGAAGACTATTGTTCAACTTGAAGATGAACCTAAGACGCCTCATGACCAAATGCCAGCCCACACCCAAAGGGAACGACTTGGGAACTTGTCAAACTTAGGAACAAAGTTAAACTTTTGCTGAAACAATTTGAACTTTTTTACCTCTTTATTCCTTACACTTTCTGCTCTTTAGTAAATTTCGCCATATTCATTTCAATTTAATATTGAATTTAATGTTACAAAATGTAAATACAAGATTTTGTCGTTTTAAATTTTTTCGCGCCCTTCTTTAGTCGGTTATTGGGCAACAATTGATTTCAAAATTTTAATTCTGACTAAAAAACGCATGCTCTTTCAGATGCTACTATTTTAGTCTCAATAAAGTTACCCATTCCAGAATTATTAAGAGTTAAAGTCAAAATTCCGGTTCATTCAGGCCCACCCTGTACTACTTTACTTTTACAAGCTAAGCAGCTAAGCGGAGTGGAGCATGAGACTGAAACTGAAGTGAGTGAGTAATGAGAGTAGGGAATGGGCAAGGTTGAGACAGTTGAGACGTTGCAAAGTTTCAAGTCTCAACTGTGCCCCACTCGTCCACTTCACTCAGTCCACTCTCAACTGTCTCAACACAACGCGTTGAGACAGTTGAGGTTGAGAGTATATGCACAGACAGTGCAGAATGCAGAACAGAAGGGAGTATAGTAGTGTGCATGATGCCCCAGAAATGACATTTTATGCGACATAATGATATATTACACTTCAACCATTGAACCAGAATGCTTTCCAGGTCAATATTCCTTATCAGCAAACAATCTAGAGAAAATACTATTTTCCTGTTACGATAAGGTGTTGTATGTATTGTAATGTACTGTATTTATATATTACATGTTCACGATTGCCCGATAAAAATATGTCTATAACAATATTGAATGGCCATCATGCACATGCACATTTAGACTAATTCAGTCCGACTTGAAATGAAATACAGAATGCAACTCTAGTCATAATAAACATTGTAATTTTGAATTTGAACACCAAAAACATGTTTGATTACCAGAGCGTGGATAACTTTTGATAGAGTGAAAATAGGGAAAGAGCAAATTATATAGATAGATGTACTATGGACTGTAGGAGACATAATAAATACATATGGAAAGAAGGGAAATACTTATATTTACAAAAACTTATTACTTAACCGGATTAAGTAAGAAAAACATGATCTATAGAGTTCTATGAGCTACGTAAGTTTTTTTATAGGAAGTTCATAAACTTTCTTGCTTTATAGGAGGTTTGAATATCTCAATGGCTGGGCTATCACATTTACTTCAAAATAATTACTACAGGCTAGCACTACTCTTATCGAATAGCTTCAGGCAATTTTCTCGACTTAATTTCAAAAGATGCTAAAGGGGGTTTACTATTTTAAGTATAGGATATGCATGTGCACAGTATGCATTCATAATATAATAATTTATTTAATTGAAGCATGATTAATTTATTAGCCATAATTTAATAAGAATAACACACCAATGGCGCATAATTAGTTATAATTCCAAAATTTCTTTGTTCACAATTATTTATTACCTACACAAACCACACGCTTCGTTTTACAATAAATTTGGATTGATTGTTACTTTGTTATCCTCCTTCGCATACTAAATCTGAGAAAAGAGATTTTTGAAATGAAATGGGCAATCTTCTCTAATTTTATTAGTTTTTGATAACTTCGATAGCTTCAAAATTTTATCTCCAAAGTCGAGCACCAAATATTTTTTTCTGGGTCGGCCTCTGAAAGCACGATGCATCAGGTAATAGATCACATGATTTTCCAGCAATTGTTATTTCTCTCTCTTCAAGAGCCAAATTAAAATCGTCTTGTTCGTAACAGTAGACCTGTAAACCATAAGCAAGTTTAAATGAAAATTTAATCTTAAGCTTTGAAACCAGAACACCCACTATGAATTAAACCAGCAGCATTCATAAAATAAATTATTACGGGGATAATTAAATCTCCACTTTAACAAATTAATTGGAAATGATGGTTTAATAAATATGATTTACTTACGCATGTTTTAAGGTTCTTGTCAGAAGTAACAGGGAAACAACCGAATGTTTTGAAATATTTGTTAATATTTGTATTGCTCGGTAAGCCTGATTTGCATTCCATTGAAATTATTCTATTCTTATCTAACGTCTGTGGGTCTACTTCCTCAAATTCCTCATCAATTTCTGGCGTGTTTTCCATATTTTCGCCGGAGGAATTGTCCTCTGGATTTTCAGAATTGTAGGCATCGGCATTTTCAAGATTTCCAAAGTCCTCTGTCTCAGGGTTTACAGGATTTACTATGCTGTCGACGGGATATGCAACATTGTCCGTCGCATTTTCGGAATTGTTGATGGAGTCTGTAAAATTGTCCGTTAGGTTTGCAGAATTTTCTAAATTGTGGATAGGATATGCAAGATTGTCCGTCAGATTTTCGGAGTTGTTAGTGGAGAATGTAAAATTGTTCGTTTGATTTGCAGAATTTTCTAAATTGTGCGTTTGATTTGCAGAATTTTCTAAATTGTGCGTTAAATATGCAAGATTGTCCGTCAGATTTTCGAAATTGTAGGCATAGGCATTTTCAAGATTTCCAAAGTCTTCAGTCTCAGGGTTTTCAGATTTTGTGAAATTATTTACCTGGAAATTTTCGGCCTTTTCTAAATCTTCTTCAACAAGTACATCTGCTCCTGAAGCAGCTGAGATTGACAAAACGACCTGTTAGATTTATAATAGAGTACAAAGAGTTTTGAGAAGGCTAAAAATACTGCACAATTTAAGTACATCGTATTTGATAATTATTTTATTTTTTTGCAATTACTCATTTAGAAAATTTAATAAAATAATCAGGTGGTTACTTATAATACTATTGCGAGTACTTACGGTAATGAGAAAAAACCTCATGATTTCTTGACAAGTTACGAATAAATAAATAATTCTTGAAGAAACGAAAAAAGAGACAGTGGTTGGAGTGGGCGTTCGCATTTATTTATAAACATGAAGGTGCTTCGCTTGTCCCTTGTGAGAGGGTAAAAGTACTAAAGCATGTGAGAGTTTTCTATTATTAAAATGAAAGGTCATTTGCTTTTTATAAGTGTAGGTACAAGGCGAGAATTTTAAGCTGTCTTAAAGAGTTAAGAAATATACTAACGAGAGTTATTTATTTTGGTATAAAACTTGGCTGTGTCAGGGCCCAAAAGGGAACGGGTAAGAATTCTCAGGCGCCTAATGGAAAACTTACCTGTGCGCACAAACCATAAGGGATTTAGATTTTATTTAATAAGCATTGCGCTTAAATATACTATCCACACAATGTAATATAATAATATTATAATGTATGACAATATCGGTGGGTCAATTTATTGTTCTATCTAAGAATATTCTTATAATACATAGAATAATGTAACAAAGCACGGTGTTCCAGTTCTAAAGTGTGTTATATTATAATGTTCACTCCAACAATTTTGAAATAAGTAAAACTATAGGCTTTAAAATACACCCAGGGTCATTGTCATTTTACAGAAATATTATCACAGCGAATTTTTTCTTCTTATAAGGTGCAACATTATAATTCTGTGGAAGTAACTGTTAATAAGTTAGGAACTTTTGAAGTGATTATTTCCATCAGTTTCTCGTTCAGAATGCATTGGAATATGAAAATGAATATTCCCTGTAAGAACCAGAAAGTTAAAAAGGCCTTATTACAAATACTATTATTATATACTAAAATTGAGAGGTAAATATTGAAATATTCTACCTGGGAGGCATTAAGCACGGTAAATATGTAGGAGAAAACAAGTGCCACCTCTTCAAAGTCAACAATTGTGAAAAATCCGATAGACCATGTTATGCCGAGTAAGAATGTCAACGTTGATGTGCCAATTATTAATTTCCTGAAATAAAAGATTCTCTGTCGTATCAATGATCACTAATATTACCGTTTCGCTCTCACCTTTCCTCCATTCATTAGAAAGACAATGGGCCATGTGGTATATAACAATAGGCTTATCTTCAACGACAATTTGCAGCCGAGAATATCGTCTTGGGAGGTACAGCTGCACTATATGTTGATGTGCTCGGCTACAAATTCTCTTTGAAAATAAGCTTATTGTTATATACATTATGATCCATTGTCTTTCTAAAGAAGAAAGATGAGAGCGAAATGATACTAAACAAAAAATAGCTAGACTTACTTGTATGTTTGATTTTTCGGAGCATTTACAGCCGTAACGTTTCCTTTTCCTTTACGTCGGGAAACGGCTCTCCAAACCGCAATGCACAATACAATAAAGTTTCCCTACAATAATAATAACAAAATAAACTCGTTGGAAATAATCAAATTAGTATGTCAATTAAATTTAAAATATAACTTACGGTAATCACAATTAACACAGGTCCCATGAACGCCCAGACATTTTTCCCTGTTAACCAGCAGCTGTATATTTTCAATCGAATACATGCATAAATTATAATTTATTTTTTAATCAAAAAAATTGTCTATGGAAAATCAAATCCAGTGTCAACGTCAACTCACTAAACATCCCCCACGTAAATATACTGAACACTTGTGGTCAAATATCCTGCTATGGCCGTAGCAGCCACAATGACGGCAGGAACTCCGAATGCCAGAAAACAATAAATTGCAAACAAACGGGTAACATCTGGTGGAAACACTTTTACAACTTTAAGGTACAAATGAATCCCTTGTACAGCCATCCAACCAAAAGCACTAAGCCATGCGTAATGATTTATTATCCCAATTGCTATGCAGAAATCCTATAAAATAATTTAACAGAATGAACTAAATAATTATCTGCTCATAAATTATCTGCATTTAATTGTAATTTTGTATTTACATTAGATTTATCTGAATAATAGTTATCCTTATCTGCCAAAAGGAGAAAAATATTTCCAGCAATTAGGGAAATGCACAAACCAGCGCTTATCTTCACTTGCTCTGTTCTTATCGCTTTGATGGAGGTAAAGATGACAACTGACATGGTTAGACACAACATTGAAATACCACACAAAATCCAAGTCATCAATTTTAAGCCTCTTGCCTTTCGCTGTTGACGTAATTTCAATTATTTGAATTTATAATTTTGAACAATTAAATGTTTACTTCGTTATTGATACTAACATATGCAGGATAGTAGGTATGATATCCTGTCAAAACCGCAAATGTCGAAAGGTGATTACACTCACAGACTGTAAACATCGAATTTGACTTTTCTGAGATCTTGCGGCAACCAGATGTTGACCACGAGCTGTAAAATAATATTTTATACGTTAATAAGAAATTTAACAAATGTTTTAATTGGTAATGAATATATTAATTGAATGAATTAATACATATAAACGAATGAATTAAATGAATATATTAATTGTAAGTTTTTATCGCAATATAGATTACAAGTTTTGTGTATCCCAGTAAACACAGGTTGACTCTCCAAGAACAGCCTTTGCAACTTCTCCATGAAAAAGTCGTCTCTTCATGATTCCTCTCTTTTCCCCAACGGCTGGGACATTGTGCCGGAATTTAATGATCACACTTGAATCTACGTTAATGAACAAAACACAGTAGAAACAGCTGATGCTACATATTGTACATATTTCTGTTCCCTATAAAAGTTCCCTTCCCAATAAAAGATGCAAGTTTTCAATTTGCAAACGGAATATGTTTTTACCTTGTAGTTTTACAGAAGTTGGATTGTTCTTCAGTGTAAAAGATATCAGTTTTGTATTCATATACAAAGGAATATGGTTACCCACCTCAGGAAGAATAATCCCTGTAATATTTGGTCTAAAAATAGAAGGAGCAATTCAAATAATTTAGTTAAAAAATTATAGAAGGATTTTATTATTAAATTATTAGAAAAATTACCCGATTTTAGTCCAACCTAATAGATTTTCTACAAAATTATTATTGATTATCTTTCCAACATATTTGATGTCTTCCGTGTCACTGATGTTCAGTTCATTGTACAAATGTGCAGAAAGTTTTACAGCGATGGACGTCTCTCCGTCAGAAAACGAAAGGCTATCCTTAGGATTCCTCAGTTGATTGTGATTGCCCAAAATTATTTGCGAAGGACCTTTTTCGTCATTCTTTCGCAAAGGAAATGTTTTCATTTTTCCATTTCTAAATTCATCGTTTCGCAAAAGATGGAACGCTACTGACTCCATGTCTTCTATGATGTTAGTGACTCTCTTGGATTTTACGTCCTTTAATATAAAATCTCTGATTGTGATTGCAAATCATTACATTGAGAGATTTTTCTTTAAAATATGAAATAATTCCTTACCGAATCTAAATCTTTCCACGCTTCTTGATTTCCCAGTAAAGCTAGCATGATATTTAGAGATAACTTTCCAATATTTTCTAACTCGGAAACGGGAACTGATTTTTCCGATAACACAACAGAATTCTTGGCTATTTTCAAAATCTTTGGGATATCGTGACCAAAATAAGGCTTAGTGTAAACCCAATTCCCATTATCTTCTACAAAATCGATCAACTTTTCCAAAATCTGCCGAGACTCTTTGACGGGAACTTGACCCTAAGTTTTTAATTGGGGCAGTAATTAATGTTTATTAAATTCTCGACTAATCAGTTACAAATTCGGAAAGATGATTGAGAGACGCTGAAATTATAATTTACGTAATATTTAAATCAATTTGTACTATTTGGATGCTGTCCGTCAAATTTCTATCCAATTGTTCCAAAAATATCGAATTGCAATTAGAGTTATCCGGTTTTTCAGTTACGAATTTTCCATTCAAACCACATAGCCAAGTGATGAAATAATGACTCTCTGGTCCTGATTCTTTGCACCTACGATAAGCTGTATTGTTGGGGCAAGCTCTCCATCGATGTCCAAGACGGTCGGTTGTGTCGCAAGGAGAACAATCTTTTTGTTGAAGTTGTTCTGGCCATTCGACTTCTCTTCCGAAATTTCTAAGCACATTTATGGCGGGAACAAGGCTTTTTAGATCGACAACCTCCTCTATCTTTGTTTGTATTAATACCTTGTATTTACTTAGTACTGGACTCTCTTCGTGTGGTAATTTATCTAGTCTCCTTTCCAGTATCATCAATTCGTTCTGTAAATGTGGTGCGACTTTTCTTTGAAATGTTACTTTAGTTCTTGCTGCTTCAGGGTCTTCAGGTAAATTTTCGGCTTCACAAAAGTGCTGAACAGCCAACAGTACAGATAATAGAAATTGTATTGATTGCTTCATTTCTTCCAGCAGATCTTTCCAAGAAACTCAATTCAATTAAACGTGGGCTAACAACCGAATTTATTCTTAATTATTGGAGACAATTTATTTTGTAAGCACTGCAGGTAGTATGCCTAATTTACTGTGTAACTGAAGGATTTTCAATTCTTATCCATATAGATTTATATTAGTATATAATTCATATAATATTCAACTTCACCCATTTGTAGGATCAGTTTTAAAGTCAAATTGTAAATTAAAATTGCATTATTTACAGAAATGCAAGTACATTGCAAAAGCCAGGCATTTCTACTTCGTGGAGATTTTGTTGTCTGACCAACCATATTGACACAAGATGATCTGTGCTCTCATGTGAATTTGTTTTCTTATGAATGTCTGCAATAGAATACCTTCCGAATTTGTTTCTCCAAAATCCACTCCCTCCACCTAATTTTTTGGTGTAAAAAGTTTCTATTTTTAAATTTTGAAACGTAACGATTCTTGGATATTTTTTATCGCCTTGAATTAGAATTGTTGAAAGGATGCCATAATAAATCTATAAATAACTCCTTAAATGGTTTTTAAGTCCAAAGTGCTTTATTGTTATTATACCGAGCTATACGTTAACACAGTAAGTAAACCTGTGTCATTGCAATTTTTAAATTGATTTTAAAAAATTTCATAAACATTAATAGTGAAGAAAAACCATTATTTCACAACCAATTGAAAAGCCAAAATTACATAATATATACTACAGAGAATAATATAGGGCTACACAATTAGTAAGATGTGTATTTGCTTCCTTTTGATAACACAGAAATTCTTGAAGTGATTATATGTGTCACTTTTTGTCGAACGGTCTCGTTTAAGATGCAGTGGAATACAAAAATGAAAATCCCCTTTAAATTCAAAAGGTAAAACATTGTATAAATTATTTAAAAGAGAGAAAACGTGAGGGAGATATTGAAATGTTTTACCTGTGATGCATTAAGCAGAGTAAATATGTAGGAGAAAACATGAGCCACTTCTTCAAAGTCCACCATTGTGAAAAATCCAATTGACCAGGCTATTCCAAGTAAGAATGACAACGATGTCGTCCCAATGATTAATTTCCTACGATAAAAAGTTTACCATCATTTACTACAGTTGACTTTATACAAGCAAAACCATCAAGACTTACTTATCTATTCTGCTTCGTTCTCTTTTCTGAGCAATTGTTGATGAGTCATCTCCTTTCTTTATACGTCTGGAAATGGCAACATGAACCGCAACGCACAATACAACAAAGTTTCCCTAAAATAACAAAATTAATAATCATTAGACTCGAAGAGAATTGTGAGATTACCAAATAAGTTTAAAAGTTAACTTACGGTGACCACAATTAATACAGGCCCCATAAAAGCCCAGACATTATTTCCGGTCAACCAGCAGCTGTCGTTTCAATCGAATCATGAAGAAATTAAAATAAATCCTAATTTATTTATTAGTCAAATATCAAATCAAAAAAGGCATTAAAGACTCACTAAACATCTCCCACGTAAATGTCCTGAACTCTTGCAGTCAAATGTCCCGCCAAGGCTGTAATGGCAACAATGATGGCGGGAACTCCGTATCCCAAAAAACAATAGATTTTAAATAAATGCAAATTATCTGATGCAAAAACTTTTACAACTTTATGGTACAAATGAATCCCTTCCACAGCCATCCAGCCAAAAACGCTGAGCCATGCGTAATGACTCATCATCCCAATTACTACGCAGAAGGCCTATAAATATTGCAATTGGTAATTTTATTAATTGCAGTTACACATCTATTCATTTTCTGATAATTATAATTTAATTTGTTTGTAGGTTAATTACATTAGATTTATCCGAGCTATAATTATTCTTATCTGCCAAGAGGAGGAGAATGTTTCCAACAATTAGTGAAATGCACAAACCAGTGCTTATTTCCGTTTGCTCAGTTCTTATCCCTTTGACGGATGTAAAGATGACAACTGATACAGTTAGGCAAAACATTGAAAGACCACTCAAAATCCAAGTTATTATTTCCAAGCCTGTTGTTTTCTTTAAGAAAATAAACATAATTTTTAGAATCCTTTATACTTGGTTATCGATAATAAAATACTACTTGGTACTAACATGTGATGGATAGTATGAATGATATCCTGTCAAAACCGCAAATGTTGAAAGGTGACTACACTCACAGACAGTGACCGTCGAATTTGACTTCTCTAATATCTTACGGCAACCAAATGTAGACCACGAGCTATAAAATTATATTTTGAATTAGTTTGTATTTATAGTAAGTATCAATAACTGCTTTTAATTTAGAGTCTTAAAATTAGCAGGGCCGCAGCGAGGGGGGGGGCACCGGGGCACGTGCCCCCCCCCCCGAAATCGAGAAAAATAAAGAAATTTTTGTATAAAATCGCAAAAAATCGCTAAAATTTTCTTGGTGCCCCTCCCGAAATTTTTTTCTGGCTGCGGCCCTGAAAATTAGGCAAGGTATTGCAACATAGATTACGAGTTTTGAGTATCCCAGTAGGCACAGGTTGATTCTCCAAGAACGGCTTTTGCAACTTCACCTGGATACAATCGTCTCTTCATAATTCCTCTTTTCTCCCCAAATGCTGGTACATTGTGCCGGAATGTAATTCTCACAGTTGAATCTAAATAGTTTAATGAAAACGTGTGGGATTTAAGACATATTTAGTAAGTGCACAATTTCTGTTGTGAAATTACCTGAAAGATTAAAAACAGAAGTTGAAGTGTTTTTCAATGTAAACGATAACAGTTTTCCATTCATATGGAAAGGTAGTTTATTGCCCCTCCCTGGAAGGATAATTCCAGTACTATTTGAGCTAGAAAGAGAACGAGCAAAACATTTCGAATTTAAATATTGAAATTATAATTATGGAATGAATTATTGCATTTATTAATTTACAATTATTACCCGATTTTAGTCCGACCTAATAGATTGTCTACAAAACTGGGTTCGATTATCGTTCCTACATATTTGATATCATCCTTTTCACTGATGTTGAATTTCTGGCATAGTTGTGCAGACACTTTCACAACGATTGTAGTGTCATTTTTATCCGAAAAAGTGATATTATCTAAGCGATTGTTCTGTTGAATGTGCCTGCCCAAAATTATTCTCGAAGGTCCCCTTTCGTCATTCTTTCGCAATGGAAATGTTTTTGATTTTCCTTTTCCAAATCCATCTCTTGGCAAAAGACTGAAGGCCACTGTCTCCATGTTTTCTATTACGTCGATCGCATTTTTGGATCTTGTGGGCTTAAACATGCAATTAATAAATTGAATACATGATCATAGACTGCACTGTTGCATTATTTTATGATAGCAAATCATTGCACTGCTCTAGCGTTTCTATAAAATGTAAAATGATTCCTTACCAAATCTAAATCTTGCCAGGGTTCTTGATTTTCCAGTAAAGCCAGCATTGTATTCAGCGATAGCTTTCCAATATTTTCTAATTCGGAAAAACGAGCTGATTTGTTTGCAAGTACAACAGATTTTGTTGCTATTTCCAAGATCCTTGGAATATCCTGACCGAAATAAGGCTTGATGTAAGCCCCAGTATCATTTCTTTCTACAAAATCGAACAATCGGTCCAAAATTTTCTGAGACTCTTTGACGGGAACTTGACCCTAAGATTTTAATGGGATACTAATTAGTAATTACAGTTATAAAGCCCGAATATAATACGATATATAGTTTAGAAAATAATTGAAAATTGAATTGTGAAGTACCTTGTTGATGCTTTCGGTCAAATTTCCATCCAATTGATCCAGTTCCCAAAATGTGGATTTACATTGAGAGTTATCCGGTTTTTCAGTTACGAATTTTCCATTCTGACCGCATAGCCAAGTGATGAAATAATGACTCTCTGGTCCTGATTCTTTGCACCTGCGATAAGCTGTATTGTTGGGACAAGCTCTCCACCGATATCCAAGACGGTCGGTTGTGTTGCAAGGAGAGCAATCTTTTAAATGATATTCTTCCGACTGCTCAATCACACTTGTGAAATTTCTAAGGATATCTCTGGCTTTCTCAAGTTTGCTTTCACTGAAAGCCTCTTTAATGGATGAATTAATACGTTTCTCATATACATTTAGAATAGGATTGATTGAGTGGACTGGTAATTTGTCCACTCTTTGTAATAAGGTTTTATACTCGTTTTGCAATTGTGGCTCGACGTCCTTTTGAAAGTCTTTATCGCTAATAAGCTCCCCAGGGACATTTTCAGCTCCACAAAATCTCTGAATTGCCAACAGAGATAGCAGCAGAAATTTTATTGATTGATTCATTGTCTAGCAGAACTTTTCAAAATCAAAATAATGAAATGTCTGCTAATTCAGAGTTTTTTGTTTTATGGAACTAATTGTTTAAGTTTCCTACTAGTCCCGTCTTACTCTGGGACTAAATGTTTTAATATCGTACCTAAAGCTATAATTAGTAATACTGATTAACTTGGACCATTTCCTGGGCTGGAAATTACTAATGAGTTTAATTGCATTATTCACTTAAGCAAGTACATTGTATTAGTCATGCAGGCAGTTCTTAACATCATGGAGATAATCTGTGTGGTTAAGTATCTATGAGCAAATAAGGCAAACCTTCCATTGACCAACTCGTACATCCTGCACAAAAATAAATATATTTGCATGCTAGGAGTAGAAAAGCTCTTAATTTGCTACTTTGATTATTTTAACTTTTCCTAATGTTCTCTAACGAATTTCTCACTGTGACTCAATATGTACAGAATAAACGTTCTTCTATCGTTGATCAGTATTTAATTTGTAATACAATTCTTTGATACTTAGGTTTAATGCTGCTTTAAAAATATAAAATTTAGTAAATATTAAAGGACTACTTAGTATACTTATGACTTATGCATTATAGTACTGGGAATTAAACTTTAAAAGTTTACGTTTTTTCATGAACCACAATAAAACTGTTTTTACCTTCTACATATATGTCTCTATACTAAATGAAATAGACAATTTTATAATGACAATTTAAGACTGATGAGACGCGGACGTAGTAATTTCTGTTTTTCACTTAAAACTGGTGGATTGGCATGAATTAGTAGTTCAGTAGCTAAAACGATCTAAATATTAAATACAAGTGAACTCATTGGAGTAAAATGCAAATAATATAAAATAGGATTTTCTTGGAAAAGGGTGGCCCTTTTCATCTTGCGTTGTTTCGCTTTGTGAGTATAACTCATCACACGTGTTTGAAATGAAGGATAAGAAAATGAAACAATTTTATAAAACATCATTCATACGATTTATTTACTGCACATAAATTGTTGTAACTCGTATAAAAATTCATAAGTACAAAACAGTGCCGATAGAGTTAATTTTAATTTCAATTAAATAATAATAATGTTTTAAATTGTGGAAAGTGTAGAAAGTCTTGTTAGTATTTTAGCCAGCAGTTTTCTTTTTATTCTCCATCAAACGCTTTTGTAGCCCGGCAAGTTTTATTTTCAACTTCTGGTTCTCAATCTCCAAAGTTTTCCTTCAAAAAATAAAAAGTCTCCAAAGTGGAAGTCGGAAGTGTAAGATAATTAATTTTGTCTTTCTCCAAAATAGTTCCTTTACCTTTTTAAATTCTCACTGTGCTTCTTCAGTTCTTGGACCTTTTTTTGAATTACCTTATGATCTTCCTTAAGTTGTGCCACGAATTCCTTGCTAGCAATTAACTCATCCTTTAACCGCGTAACTGATTCCACTTGTGAGAGCAAAGTACGGTACTTGACAAATCCATCACCTCTAATTAGATTCAATGGCACTACATCATCTTCCCTTATGTCTTGAGAGCATACAGGGCAGGAATAAGAAATACTGCAACAAAAATATTCTTCATTAAATGTTTTTTCACTAACATTGATGCAAATGCAAGTATAATGTCATTATGTTAAAAAATGATGCAGTGAAAAAATTGTTGGGATGAAAAAAAGACTTGCTGGCTGTCGCTTTGAGATTCCCGCCATTGAGTTATGCAATTGCTGTGGAACAAGTGTCCACAAAACGTCAATACAGGGACATAATCTGCTTCATCCCCCGGAGTAATGTCAGAAGGCTCCAAATAGTCACGACAAACTGCGCAAATGTAAATGCTCATTTTGCATCAATAACTACCAATTTAGTAGATCTAAAGAACTATAAACAATCAATTTATCAGTCTAACAGAAACAACACTAAGATAAACGTTTTTTACTTTCGGGAACAAATTCTCTGAAACTGCTCTATTGATGTAATTTACTTCTCGTATCATTTTCTAGTCATAATTTCACAACGAAATCTACTTCAACTTACCACAACAGAGGAAAATGAATTCAGCCGAGCGACTGTAGTGATTTTGGTTGCATTTACATATTTTCTAATTGTGAACTACACAAAAGAATGGAAATACTAGTGAATATTGTGTACACCAGCACCATGCATGTCCCTAACCTACTATAATATTAAACTAATTTAAATACATTTCTATGTTACTAACTAAAAGCACACAAATCTCCAAAGAGGAATCTGCATAGTTTTGAAAGTTGAAAACATTTAAATATTATATGTAAATAATAATGCCCACTATACAAAACTGGCTGAAACCTAGCACGTAAATATCCAAAATTTTATTAGTATCTTTTTTATATTACAATAAGCTTTAATTAATGCAACATAAATTGGTGATAATAGTAAATAGGGATACATAATTAGAGAGATGTAGAGTTCGTTCTGTTTGATAGTACGGAAATTCTTGAAGTGATTATCTGTGACAGTTTTTGTCGAACGGTCTCATTTAAAATGCAGTGGAACACAAAAATGAAAATTCCCTTTAAATACAAAAAGTAAAATAATTTGTATTAATTATATTTAAAACAAACGTAATAATTTGTGAGGGTGATATCGAAATTATCTACCTGGGATGCATTAAGCAGAGTAAATATGTAGGAGAAAACAAGTGCAACTTCTTCAAAGTCCACAATTGTGAAAAATCCGATTGACCAGGCTATTCCAAGTAAGAATGACAATGATGTCGTCCCAATGATTAATTTCCTACGATAAAAAAGTTTATCACCATTTATTACAGTTGACTATAATAATACACAAGCTATACAATCATGACTTACCTATCTACTCTACTTCGTTCTCTTCTCTGAGCAATGGTTGATGATTGATCTCCTCTTTTTACACGTCGGGAAACGGCAACCCAAACCGCAACGCACAATACAATAAAGTTTCCCTAAAATGACAAAATTAATAATCGTTAGATTCGAAGAAAATAATAATTTGGTGAGATTACCAAGTAAGTTTAAAAGATTACTTACAGTGACCACAATTAGCACAGGTCCCATAAATGCCCAGACATTTTTCCCTGTTAACCAGCAGCTATAGTTTCAATTAATTAAAATAAATCCCAATTTACTTCTTAATCAAAAATGAAATCAAAATAGTTAACAACTTACTAAACATCTCCCACGTAAATGTCCTGAACGTTTGTGGTCAAATATCCTGCTATGGCTGTAGCAGCCACAATGACGGCAGGAACTCCGTATCCCAAAAAACAATAAATTTTAAATAAATGCAAATTGTCTGATGCAAAAACTTTCACAACTTTATGGTACAAATGAATCCCTTCCACAGCCATCCAACCAAAAACGCTGAGCCATGCGTAATGATTCAATATCCCAATTGCCATACAAAAACCCTAAAAATTTAGCAAAATGTTTTTAATTAGTACTTAATGATAATATTTAATTACTCTTTGCACATTTATTTCTTTACGCGAGGCATTTGTAAATGCAATGGTTTAATTACATTAGATTTATCCGAGCTAAAATTATTCTTATCTGCCAAGAGGAGGAGAATGTTTCCAACAATTAGTGAAATGCACAAACCAGTGCTTATTTCCGTTTGCTCAGTTCTTATCCCTTTGATGGATGTAAAGATGATGACTGATACAGTTAGGCACAACATTGAAAGGCCACTCAAAATCCAGGTTAAGATTTCCAAGCCTGTAGCTTTCCGCTTTTTAAAGAATACAAATAATTTTTGCACTTCGTTGAGAACTGATAAAATTAGTATGTACTCACGTTCACGTCTGCGGAATAGTAGGTATGATATCCTGTCAAAACCGCAAATGTCGAAAGGTGATTACACTCACAGACAGTATACATTGTACTTGATTTGACCTTACGACATCCGAAAGTCGACCATGAACTATAAAAATTATATTTTGGATGGTTTTATAATTTCAAACTTAATAAGTTAATGATCAATAATGATTTTATTAATAATTTTAAGGTCGATGTACGAGTTTTGAGTATTCATGTAAACACAGGTTAATTCTCCAAGTACAGCTTTTGGAACTTCACCTGGACGAAGTCGTCTCTTTACATTTCCTCTTTTTTCCCCAAAGGCTGGAACATTGTGCCGGAATGTAATCATCACAGTTGATGAATCTAAATAGTATAATGAACACAAATGTTTAATATTTTAGATGAACGTAAAGCTAAATGATACTGGTTACATATAAGAAGTGTCTTTACCTGACAGGTTGAAAACAGAGGTTGAAGTGTTTGACAATGTAAATGATAGCAGCTTTCCATTCATGTAGTACGGCATTTTATGTCCCTTCTCTGGAAGAATAATTCCAGTACTATTTGGTCTAGAAATATTGAATGTAATATTATTTGGTCTAGAAATATTATTAAATATGTTTTTACGAATGAATATTTTCTCCAAATGGTTCATTGTTAGTCAACTAAAATTATTTATATGAGAATATTATTTTATAATTACCCGATTTTAGTCCGACCTAGCAGATTTTCTACAAAACTGGGTTCGATTATTGTTCCTACATATTTGATGTCATCCTTGTCACTAATGTTCAGTTTCTTGTATAGATTTGCAGACACTTTCACAACAATGGTAGTGCGATTGTCGTCCGAAAAAGTGATATTATTAAGACTATTGTTCTTTTGAATGTGACTGCCCAAAATTATTCTCGAAGGTCCTTTTTTGTTATTCTTTCGCAATGGAAATATTTTATTTTTTCCTTTTCCAAATCCATCTCTTCCCAAAAGATTGAACCCCACTGTCTCCATATTTTCTATTACGTTGATCGCTTTTGTGGATCTTGTGGACTTAAACATGAAATTAAATTGAATTCACGATAAATCACACTAAATCACAATCTCATAATTTTTCTGATAAAATAATTCCTTACCGAATTTAAATCTTTCCATGGTTCTTGATTTTCCAGCACAGCCAGCATTGTATTCAGCGATAACGTTCCAATATTTTCTAATTCAGAAAAGGTGGCTGATTTGTTTGTTAACACAACAGAATTCTTGGCTATTTTTAAAATCTTTGGAATATCCTGCCCCAAATAAGGCTTGTTGTAAGCCCCAGTATAATTTTTTTCTACAAAAGCTGTCAATTCTTTCAGAACTTTCCGAGATTTGTTCACGGGAACTTGACCCTAAATTATTTTGATAAGTACATAGTATATTCAAAAGTTATAATTATGAGTAATTGTAGATCAATTTGTAAGGTCGTACCATGTCAATGCTGTCCGTCAAATTTCCATCCAATCTATCTAGAACAAAAGATGTACACTGAGAGTTATCCGGTGTATCGGTGACGAATGTTCCATTCGGCCCGCATTTCCAAGTGATGAAATAATAACTCTCTGGCCCTGATTCTTTGCACGGGTGATAAGCAGTATTATTGCCACAAGCTCTCCACCGATATCCAAGACGGTCGGTTGTGTTGCAAGGTGTACAATTTTTTAATTGATATCCTTCTTGCAAAACTATTTCGGTTTTTAAATTTCTAAGCGAATCTTTGGCTTTATTAAGCCTGTTGTCATCGTAGAAAGCCTCTTTTATGGAAGAATTAATGCTCTTTTCATATTTATCTAGAATACGTTTTTTTTCGTGAGGTGGTAATTTGTTCACTCTCAGCAATAGTGTTCTGTACTCGTTTTTCAATTGTGGCTCAACGTATTTTTGAAAGATGGCTTTTCTAACATTAATGGGATTCTCGGTCGTATCTTCGGCCCCACAAAAGTGTTGAATGGCTAACAGAGATAATAGCAGAGATTGCTTCATTGTCTCCGTACCCGTAGACCTTTCCGACCACTATAAACAATCGAACTACTAAAATGAAATTTTATGTAAGACGTTTTCTAAAGCTAAATTCTTACCTAAAGCTTCATTGTTTGTAATGAGTGCAGTACAATTAATTAATAGTTTTAGGACTATTTCTTGGGTTGTGTTAAAATTAATAATGAGTTTAAATGCATTCTTTACTGCAATCCAAGTACTGACTGCATATGTTCATTTTATTTAGATAACCTAAGTCATAAGTGGTTAGGTTGATGTTGACCAAGTGTTTGACCAAGTTCCACTGCCTCCATACATGCATACATACATCCGGCCACACAAATAAATACTTTTATTATTGTCGACCTTTACCAATGTTTTCTAATGAATTCCTTAGTGACTCAGCATAGACAGATATATAGATGTTCTTCTATCATTGATTGCATGATCACTATATAATTTGTTATACATACCTAATAATATGCTTTATTATTACCTTTAATTATGACAGGTTCGAAAATATATTTGTAATTAAATATTAAAAGAATATTTATAGCTAAGCTGTATATAAACTACTGGGAATTAAAAAAAATTATAATGCGGGTTTTAAGATTCTTAATTAACCACACCGGATAACCCACCTATACATATTATGCCTCGATTCGACCGCGAGCCAATGTATAAAACTTTTGTATGTGTAAATTGTAATTGTGTATTAGTATTAATACATAGAGTAATACATAGTACAGAGCAAAATGTTAATAAATATATGGGTAGCTCTTTAGCTGGGTGAAGCTAAAATAGTTACCTATAATCATTTCAATTTGTGACTTACTTCATTTCAAATTCAAATACTACTGATTTAAATTGTATTCTTTGATTTTAACAAAAATTTACTCGAAGGACCAAAATTCTAGAATTTCTAGAATAAAAAAATCTGAATACAATATTTTCCTAATATAGTGAACATCGCAGATTCAAAATCAGAAAATTAAAAGAATACTTCCTGAGAAGAAACTTGAAAAAAATAGTCAATTTTCAAAATTGAAAAGTTTACAAATATAGTTTTATACAACAGTGTAAATATAAATATAGTTTTATATTATGACTAGTGAACCCAGCTAAGGGGGTAGAATCTAGCACACAAGTAAATTTCTTTAGGCCACCCATCACAGTAACAAAAACAATTCCAAAAATCATCGGTACTTCACTAAGGTTTTTATGTTAACCAGTACTACATATTTTTATTTAATTCTACAAAAAAGGTGAGCAAACTGGCACAAAGAAATCAATGGGGCATTAAAAAGTAACAGCAACTCTACTAAAAAATGCTAAAAATATAAAACAATTTGTCGATTTAGCAGAACTAATTTGCATTAGAAGTTTTGAAATGCTAATTAATACACACATTACGATCATTACAAAATGTCCCAGTTCGCTAATCATTACCATTCAATCGCCAATAATCAATTTTTAGGTGAATGTCTATTATTGTTTTGATGTCATAATAATTTATGAAACAACTCTAACTCATTTCGGTGGTTTAGAGGAAGTGAGCATGCGCATTTTGGTTTGAAGGAACCTGCATATATTACTTGTGTAGTTGTTGGGGGAGGAGGAGGTGGAATCCAAAAGTGTTACAGTCAGCACTGCGTTACAAATTGGGGAGGGCGTTTTGCATTACGTAATGTATGCAAGTTTCCTAAGCTCTCCTACCAGACATACATACATAGATAGATTGGTAAATTTATTGCTTTATCTCTTTTCTGTGTTTATAATATACTAGTGAACCCAGCTAAGGGGGCAAATCTAGCACTCAAGAGAAATTCAGCAGGCCACCCATCACAGTAATAAAAACAATTTCGAAAACATCCCATTAGGTTGTTAACTTTGTAAATACAAAGTACATTTAAATTAATACGCCTTTATTTTCCCTTTTATTAGCTGCAGCCCCAACTTCCTGATAAAAAGGAATTTCCTAAACCAAAATAATAACTGTAGATCGTAGCATCAAATACAGGGAACAATGAAAGACTATTTCCGAAAAAACTCCCACAAAGTTATCAAAACTTTTAAAATCGAAAAAATAAGATTCCCTCTAGGATTTTGGAAAAACGTTCAAATCCCATGAGTACAACTTACGAATAAATATTTTTAAAGAATAGTTAATTACCCAGTGCTGTTATTTAATTCTACAAAAAGATGTCCCAACTGGCACAAAGGAATTAAGAGGGTAGTAAAAAGTAAACCTAGCTCTATTAAAAAATGTTGAATAAGTTTTTCGATATTATCGCAGAACCAATTTGGGTTAGAAGTTTTGAAATGCTATTTAATACGCACATTACGATCATTACGAAATGTTACCTTTCGCTAATCATTTCCATTCGGTCCCCAGTCACCATTCAACCTTCTTATGTAAACTATTATTATTTAGATGTTATAACAATCATATGAAACGACTCATTTCGTTGGTTTAGAGAAATTGGGCTTGCGCATTTTACCTTTTTTGCTTTTAAGGAGCCTGCATATATTCCGTGTGCAGTTGATGGGAGGAGGGGATACCCAAAAGTGTTGCAGTCAGCACTTGCGTTACACATGTGGGAGGGGGTTTTGCTTTACGTAATATATGCAGGTTCCCTAGGTTCTCCCTACCACACGTACATACATATATATATATATATATATATAAATATATATAGACAGGTAAATTTATCAAGTCTGCGATTATATATAGAGAAGAGATTATGAGAGTATTTTTCATTCTTAAAGTTAAACATTCAACTCCGACAATATTCTAAATTTTTTAAACAAGTAGGATTTCAGAATTCGAATGACGATATTATGAAGGAATAATTAAGTTTTAAAAGGGGTGATTGATTTACTTTTATTTTTTTGTCAGACATGATTTCATAGGCTTGTTTTAAAATTCCAAAAGTCCGATCATATATTTAGATACAAAAATTAACCATTCAATTACTATTTATTATTGCTTGCTATGCTATGATGACGATGATGATGATGCTAGATATAGGATCAATAAACTTGTTTATTACATATTCTTAGTAATTTACTTACCAAACAATGTCATAGTAAATAGGTACGACACGGTTAGCACGAAATGTGATAATTTTTGCGATAATTCCAGTGAAAACCTCAACTGTAAATGTGAGAAAACAAAGGCAAACAAGAAGTAAATAAGCTTTGAAAACCAGGAAGATGGGAGTATCAAAGTTGAGGCTTGGAGGTAGTCCATTTCCCTTAGAAGAGTGGTTAGCCTTTCTGTAGGCGTCGTAGATAGATCCAGTCTGCAGAAGTTTGTCCCAAAATATGTCAATTCCTGCAGAAATTAGCCATTGGTGAATATGATTAATTGTTGGGGAAAGTGGTCCCTGGGAATAAAAAGCGACCCAGTAGGTCCTAAAGGGCTTTTTCACTCCGTGGCATTTTCCTCGCTCATCAGCCGGGATTTCCAGTATTCTTTCAGCCTTTTGATTTAAATAGAGTAATCCAGTGGCCAGACCAGCCCATTTGGAAATGCAGATAGGATTATGAGTCTCGTAACAGCTGTCCACAGTGACAATGACATTGGAGTCCACCGTATCGTCAATATTGAATCTTCGGAGATCTGGACGGTAATAGCTAATAAAGCCTGAAGCTATTACCGAAGCGTTGTCATTGATAAATCTGTAGCCTTCTTTAAAGAGTTCTGTCGGGGTCTCGATATCTACCTCCTTATTGGGGATGACCACTTTACTCGTAATGACACTTAAGTAACCTGTGTTTAAGTTAATCATCAAAAGAAGCAGGTATGACAGAAATTTACTCTTCTCCCAGTCACTTGTACAGCGAATGCCTAAAACTGACCAGAAAATATCCACTCCGTAAGAAATTCTTCCCTTGTGAAGTAAAATGAATAATAACCCAGTGATAATAATCAACATCCAGATCGTTAAATCAAATGGAGAATAAAAAAAGTTCCAACTTGTAGATGGGATTATTGCAAATTTACGACAATAGAGGAAGAACTCGTTTAAATTGTGACTATGGATGAGATTTCGACCATAAATATGAAACTTAGGCAAGTCTCCTCCTGGGGATAAATATATTCCGGAGTAATTCCCTTCTTCCAATCCACTTATCCGTTCTTCTGGTTCCATCTTTATTGTAAAATTCAACAAGTTCATAAATATTCCCAAAATTATCCCATTTTTGGAGGAATTCCTATCAAATTTCCATCGAGCACTGTATTCAACTCTCTTATGATATTCAGAATCATTTTCCCTAATTTCATTGCGGAATCCTACTCGACAGAGCCAAGCAATGCTCCCATGTCCATTCTTCCAATTATATAATTTGTGAATAGCCTGGAGTGTGTAAGAATAATCTATCATTGCATCCAAGTTCAAAAATATTTCTGCGGTAGCAATTACAGACTGAGGCTCCAATGCATTTGGACAAAGTGGACAGATCACCTAAAATAATATTAACATAAATTACTTTTTTTCCAACGGTTAAAGTAAGGTAGTGGTTGCACATTTTAAAAATCACGCCATGAAATACACAAGTACAAGCATACTAGGACTAGAACCCACTTTCGAGGGACCTAACCTAATTAAAACAGTAACATTGATAGGTAATTGTGCAACCACTGCCTTACTTCAACCAACTTGAAAATTAATTTTATATTTTTTTACCTGGAATGAAATGTTAGTCGTTCCGTTTTCATTTTCATGAATCAGCTGTATTAAAGTCAAAGAGGAGTATAACTTCCCAAATGCAACATCTCTTTGAAATTTTGAAATGTCGACTATTTCTTCTGCAGAATTCACTTTTGGCAAAATTGCAAAAATGTTCGAGTAATGAGAAATGTTTGGACCGTAAATTTTTAAGGCTTCAGTGATGAAGGGAAGATCTTCAGAAAATATTAATACGGAAAGACAAAATCTCCTTCGCATAGATCTCCACCGATTTCTTAATAATAATTCTGCTGCATGTAAATGTAATCTTTGTGAGTTCCTCTGACTTTGTTGTGTGGGATAATTACCCGAAAGATAACTAACGGTAAAGTTTTGTCCTGAATTTGCTATTTTGTTAAATATAAAGTCTATCTCTGCAGTAGTTGAATTTGTTTTGGCTATAATATTTATCGAACAGATCATCCTGGTTAAGGAACTCACAGGTATACAGATATCGTTTACGAAAACTAGAAAAGTAATGCTGGTTATGGAATTAAAATTCATTCGTGATAATAGATAGATCCTCCATGAAATAAATTCTGTTGCTATTTTATTTTAAATACTTTAGTTGGGTAAATGCAATATTTTATGCGCCAGAACTAAAAGATGAACTACGCAGACATCTCTCAGAGACATAAAATCAATCAGCGTTTTTGCAAACAGACATGCACAAATACTAGAGCATCAGCATTATGCATACTCCATTAGTCTTGTAAGTAAACACAACTCGATTTCCTTCGAAGTTCCCTGAAAACTACTAAAAATATATTAAATGAGTTTTGTCATGTTTTCCCTACGCAAGTAGTAAGTATGTAATAGTAATGAACGGAATTGCACGGAATGGAGCAACAGGGTTGTAATATACCAGGAATTTTATAATTTGTTTTAAAACTGGTTTATTTGAAATACAAACCCCGAGAAAATAATCTAAATTGTTCATTTACAAATAATTTAAAGTATTCATTTATAATAATCTAAAGTATTTTCTTAGCTATTGTTAAATAATATGCAATTTTTGTCCGAAACCGAAATCTTTATATTGTTTTGTTTGCAATTCGTTAGAAAAGTATATATTGAAATATTCCGATCATTCCCAGCTATTTAGTACCTATCTACATTCCATCATTCCATCTCATGCATTTTACAGCTGAAAATTGAATTTATTGGCCTCTAATTCATGTGACAATATAAACAGGTCATTAAAATCATTAGTTCAAAGCATGTAGCATGTTAAGAGGGGTTCACTTAAGAAAACTGTTGACACAATTTATTGTCCGTGTCAGTTCTGTTGTCACTTACTAGTACAAATATGTAAACACGCATCTGTCCGCACTCAACAGCATTCTTTGAACATGTAGAAATGATTTGGTATTCTATAAATTCTACTATATAACTATAGTATAGTACTATTGGTTTATGTGAGTGAAATTTTAGTTACATTCTATATTCACATTTTTAAAATTGGTACCTTCGTATATGGAGTATAATATTATTATCACCCTTATGGAAAAATTTTGAGGAGAATAAATAAGGTTAACATAACATGTTTGATCGAAATGTATACAGACAGGTTTACTTAACAGAAATGCATTATCATCCCACTGCAGATATAATCTCGAGTCTAATAGGCATAATAAATTAAGGGCAAACAAACCCGGCATTTGCTTCTTGAACATAACTCCATTTCCCTCCACCAATCTCCGCCCAATTCGTCGTATAAAAATGATCCCCATTTCGACGATTGTAATAGCGATATAATGGAACTGACCCTGTCACCTGGGTAGGATACAAATAGCCTGCTACTCCTTCATGGCTGTAGCCACCTCTCCCTCCTCCCAGCTCGCCCCAATTCGTCGTATAAAAATGATCCCCATTTCGACGATTGTAATATCGAAATAGGGGGACTGTTCCCGATTCTTGACTTGGAAATATACGAGCCTGGACTCCCTCGTATTTGTATCCTCCTCTTCCTCCTACAAATAACAAAAAACATAAGTACGAAAGAAAAACGATGAATTAAGCTAAGTTTTGAGTGTCACTTCCTTTTTACTTCACTAAGGAACATTAATAAATATTGTCGTTGCCCCAGGTAAGGGGGTTTGGAATTTTAGGCAGAATTAGTAACTGAATGGTCCTTTTTCCGCGCGAAGTGAAAGGGAAAGTGACACTTAAAACCTAGCTTTTAATTGTTAAAAATTGTACATCCTTACCTCCTAATTCATTCCAGTTTGTAGTGTAAAAATGATCCCCATTCCTTGAATTATAATACCGATGCAGAGATATTGCCAAAGATTTAGGAGCACCACAAGCTTCAAACAAAAAATATTAATTATATAATTTAAAAAATATGATTACGAATTATCAATTAAATAGCTAGCAAATCGCTGGGTACGATACGAATCGCCAGTATAATTTGTACCCAATTGTTACATACCATTGCACTGACGACCATTGCATTGAGTTAATTGCTGCTGTAAATTTATTTCACTGCCTCGCAGAGTATCAAGTTTTGATTCTGTAGTGGACATTGTTTGCTTAATTTCTTGAATTTTTGTCCTTTCCATTTGTATCTGTGTTTTGATTTCGTTAAGGGTGCCTTGACACATTCCAGAGTTATCATTCAATGAACGAACAGTATTTTTTTCGTCTTCCAACAATCTCGTGGTTTCAGATAAAATCTCTTCATTTGTTTTCAATTCCTGAGAAACCTGATCAGCACTTGCGTGAAGTTGGAGATTCCTTGTTTGAATATGCTCGATACTATTATTTAAAGAGTCTTTTTCTAAATCGCAATTTAATTTCTCATGAATTAGCAATTGTAAACGATTTTGTACATCCAAATTTTCTTTACGAAGCCCAATTAATAAGTTTTCGTCTTGTTGGTCATTCAAAATATATTCAGCAGCGCTGTCCATTTGATGGGATAACCATGGATGAGAAACGTTTAGTAGTTCAGTTACGGATTTAATTTTTACAAAATTAGGAAGAATCGTTGGTCGTGTTAATAGCGAGTCTTTCCAGAGATAGAAAAGAGATGTTCTACCACCTTCAAAGAATAAAAGGGGATTTTCTGAATAGAATTTTGGGTCACCTCCAGACATCCGTATTCTCCCTTTTAAAAGAATCTGTTGGGGAGATAAGTCTATACCGTCGATCAAATTGCTAACCATGACTTTTAAATCTGCGGAAGAGCAAGGGTAATCGCTAATGAAAAACTCAATGGATCCTCCTCCATTAGCATTTGTAATAACATGCGTCCCATAAAGTGTCAGTAACCTCAGCCAGTTAAGCACACTTTTTGGGGACGATGCATTAAAACTTTCGACGTTTTCCATCTCAGATAGAAATTTTCCATGAAATTGAACATTTTTCTCCAGTTTAAATTCCACCGTACGAAATTCTGCAAAAATAGAAGGACAAGCACTAGAAATGATATTGAACCCTGGTTTTATAGATGCACTTTCCAAATTGTTAGTCATAATATTGCTATCGTTTATTCCTAATCCGATCGCGCGATTTTTTAAATATTCTTTAGTGTTTTCAAACTTTTCGTAGAAAATTTCTCTGTGCAGTCCAATTTTAGAATTCGCGATTACTCCTGCTGGATTTGCATACCCAAACTCAGTTAACTGGAGCTGCGGTTCCTTGTCCATTTCCAGCGGTGAAGTTTGTAAAGCCTTATCCTGCAGAATGTGATAACCCTTCCCGACTAATGGATCGAATGGTAGTTTAGCCACCCGGAGTCCCAATGTCTCTTTTAAAAACAGTAAAATTTTCGAATCTTGCAACCTTTGAATATCCAAACTAGTAAATAGTGAAGCGACTTCAATGTCTGTTTTTGGAATATCAGATAACTTGGTGATTCCAAGGAAGTGGAAAGCCTTTTTAAGATAATCGAAAGTGTCTTTGGAGAAGCTTTTATTTTCTGTGAGTTTATTAAACATTTCAGAAAGTATCTTTGAAAGTTCCGTTTCTTCTGATTTTGAATCGATGACTTTGAGAAATTGCAACATTTTAAAGGTTTTCGGATGTTGCAGTTCATAAAACGAAAATTGGGAAACTAATTCGAATCTTGATATGGAATTATTACAGTAACAAAATTCTCCTGCATTTGCATTAAGAAATGAAATTCTTTTGATTAATTCACACAATTTGGGAAGAGAAAAACTGCAGTTAGAGAGATGAAGATCCGATTCTGATTTTTCCAACGACTGGTTATTAATTTTGTTTTCTTCTGATAAAATGTGGAATGACGGTAAAAATAAAGTGTTTTCTTTAATAGTAATTTCAATTTCGCTAATAATCGATGGTTGATCATCCCTGCTTTCCCTTTCTCCCGTTTTTTGTTCCGCGAGAAAAAATAAGCCATGCTTTTTAATTTTCGTCAAGGGTATAGTTAATCCTCTCATCATTTTTACAAAGAAACTGTTGTTGGGTAGTTGTTTGAAAGGAGTATAAATCACAACAGCGTCTGGGGCACGATATCTAAGTTCGTTGTGACTTTCTAGATAATCATTCAATGAGGAAATAAATCGAACTGAAATTTCTTCCAAGCCAAAATCTTCGTCATAATGCAGCTCAGGAGCGTCAATTATTCGCAATTCATTATTGTTATTTTCGAATTCAATTTTGAATTCCGATATTTGTGGCGTTTCAAAATGACCCTCTGATAAATTCGAAACTTTAGACAGCTCGTTAATCTATTCAAAACAATCTTATTAATTATTACGCCAATTTTAAATAAGTTATTAATAAAGAAATAATAAATACAGGGTTATTAATTAAATATCAGTTGCAGTAAATTATAAACTTCTGTAATTTACTATAAACAGTTTAAGAATCGACTTCTATTTTTCTACCGATAATTTCGATCACCAACTTCATGAGGTATCTCTTTTCTATTAATTGTTTATTTTCCAATATCCGAGATCTTGGCAACTTTCTATATTATAAAAACACTATTTATTGGCCCATAGAATTGTCTTATTCAATTCAAGACTTAGAAAGTGTGACAAACTTTTCAAAAATTTTGGATTGAATTTTGCTTCTGCTGAGTTTTATCCGATTTGCGAAAAGATCTATCCGAAGATTTAACCAGAAGAAGATGTTACTACCTTTGCCTGTCAACATTATTATTATGCCATTATTTACTGGAAAAGAGTTTTTTAATTGATGACCCTGTGCTTCTAAAATTCTCAAACATACCAACGAAAATTTTCCAACTCTCGGAAGACCAATAAATAAAATGTAGCTCTGCTTCCGAAAGGTGTCAGCTGTTTCAATCTCTTGAGCCTATAATAAAACACATTAATTTAAAATTTGTAGTATAATTGTCCTCCTGATAATAAAAATTGTTTGAATAGTAAATTTCATTTCTATTTAAAAAAAGATCATTCCTTTCACAAGGATTTCAGAAAATTATTCTATTTAATTAAGGAACTTAATTGTCATTAAAACAGTAAAGTAGTCCTTTATGACAAATGCAAAATTTAATTAATCCGATTAAAATGCAAAAAGAATTATTATTGTCTCCACCTGTTTTGTTAATGAAGACGTCGGGAACGGTACAGTTATAAGTAAAATAACCAAGTTTATGTTCAAAACGATTAAATAACTCATAATTTTAAAAGGAAATAGAAATAATGGAAAATGAGTAACTATAAAAGTGTTCATGAATGCTTAAATTCAAAATTATAAGTCGCATTATACACATCATAATATATCCAACCCAGCAAATAATGTTATTTATACATTATCAAGGATACGCTGCAATTTTTTATGTATCTGCAGTTCAACAGTTCAACAAGCTGTTCAGTGTTCTTAATAAATCATGTTAATGAGTCATAATATTCTACAACTGTCTTAATCTTTATGGATCGGGAGTTGGAGACAGTGAATGTATTGTATACAGTCTCCAATAAATTCCTAAATAATCGCACCCGATTTCAATATGACCAATAATTTCTTCCATGACTATATTATACATCAATCAAATTATACATCAATCAATATACATGAATAATACTTTCGTGAATT
Source organism: Tomocerus qinae (assembly GCA_020055645.1). NCBI lineage: Eukaryota > Metazoa > Arthropoda > Collembola > Entomobryomorpha > Tomoceridae > Tomocerus > Tomocerus qinae. The sequence continues at coordinate 125,522,440 of CM034546.1, forward strand.
TTATTTTTTTTCCAATCTAAATGCCTGCTAAAGTGGTTGTTTGTGAATTTCATTCATTGCTTTGCTTGACGCGATTACAAACGTTTTCAATTGGAAAAAGTTACATGCCTTTGCCCTATATCAAGCTACAGCCGGTGCAGAAGGCGGTGAGTCAGAAAATTAAATTTCCGTAAGGATTCATAATTTTGATCTCAGAATCTCAGCCGACCTCACTTCCAGTTATAAATTCATTCCAAGTCTGAAACCCAATGTCATGTCAATCTCATTTGACTGTTAGTTTGAATTGAACTGAAAAAAGTAACTGAAGATCTCTTTCATTTTCATCATTATTGCTGATCCCCCATTGTACATTTTATGTCGCCTTTTTAAGGTTTTTACGACATTAATCATTTTAATTTTATCAGCATATATTTGCCTTTTGCCTTGGCTAGTTTTCTAGTTGAATTGACAACCTCTTTTCGCGGTTTACAAAATTGGTCATTGGTGGGCATATTTTACATTGATAGATGTAGGGTAGGGATCTTTTTAGAAAACTGTCCTTAGCTCCGGACAGAGAGGAGATACTTGGCATGTGTAAGCGAGGTAAATGACCCCTGTTAACACAGATTTCAAAACTGTTGACTGTGCAACACACTTCGACAGTTTAAAATAACAATAACTTTGGTCGCAGGACACTTTGGTCGTAGAAGGGTTTGATATATGTGTCAACAGGGTTCAAATTGCCTTGTCTAGGGCTATACTGGATATATTATACTCTAGACAACAATATGCCTTATCGCTTACATATGTCAAGTATCTCCTCTCTGTCCGGAGTTAAGGACAGTTTTCTAATAAGGTTTATAAAAGGTTCTTATAAATATCAATGCAAAATTTCTACCTCCTGCCCAAAAATTGTAAACAGAGAAAAGGTCATATTTATTGTATTAAATCTCTAGGTCACAAACTAAATTGTGGAGCAATTTCCAAGTCAATGTCGCAGACCTTTGCAAAACGTAACAACCTTCTAGAAATGGAAGAAAACACAACCAAAGACGCAATTTGGCGTCTCACAAATCGTGTTTGTGTATTGGAAAGCGAATTTAAACGACTTAAAGATCTCTTAAAACGAAGCATCTTACTACCATCTTCTGGAGTAGAAATAGCTAGAAACCCAAAATCTGGCAAAATAGCTCAGGAACAAAAACAGCCAGGAGACGATTGTTACATTAACTTCGAACATAACGGTAACAAAAATAAATTATAACTTGATTATCATAATAAATTATTATAGTTATATGTGGGTGGTTCTAATATAATACTCGAGTGTTTGACCTCGAATAATGTTTGAACGGCTCGGTCAATTTTAATGAGATATAGATCATTTAAAAAAACGCATTGTGAGTAAATTATTATAAGGAGATGCATACCAATTATCTGTATCAATGTCCAAAGTCAGGGAGAAAATATTTTTGAGAAATGTTCAATTTCAACGATTTCTTCTATAAGCGATAATAATGGCAATTGACTTGTATTAATTTTTAGACGTTGAAGTCAAGACTGAAATTGATTCCTATGCTGAGTTTAATGATAGTGAAACGTCTATGGATTATATGTCTAATGAAAGATCACCTACAGGTAATTACAATTCACTAACCTTACATCATCAGGTATCACATGATGATTCACTTGTAGTATGTTGGAGCAACAGACTGGGAGAGATTCTATTTTTAAAGTTAAGTAAAGCTAAAAATAAACAACCAATCAGAGTCCTTTCTCTAACAATGCAAGCCCATACTCACGTATAATACCCACGTCCTGTCATGCAACACGCCATTGTTGATTCAATAGCACAAGGGAGAGGTTCGCCGTTCTCTTCGCCGGCGAGCGACTGACGACGTCTTATGGTGTTCTGTTCGTTTTTTGGAATTAGCTTCATTTTAAAACGGATAAACTGGTAAGGTAAGGTAACACTTTATTTAACAGTGATACGCTTTTTCGAAAATAAGAGTCAAAATAAAAATATAATGACCAAAGATGTCAGAATGCCAAAACAATGGGAAAATTGATTAGTTTTTTCGTTTAATGTATTCAGGCTGACAAAAATGTCAACTACCGATAAAAATAAGAATGGCAGAAAGACCAGGGAGCCGGCCGAAACTAATGTTTCAACTCCCCCGTTACAAATTCCCAATATCGAAAAGTTGTTCGAAAACCAACAAAAAGCACTGGAAGCCTTGAGCTCATTGCCAGATAAAATGGTGGAAATTACCAGCCAAATGAATTCTTTGCAAGAGCAAATAAATAATATCGCAGCTTCAGATGAAAGCGAACTGATTATTCAAAATAGTGGGAATTCAGATTTTGATGAGTTTTGGCAAATATTGACCAAACTAATGAAGTAAACAGTGGGGATTTAGATTCAAACCCGGAACTGCTAGAATTGCTAGCTGCAAACGATAGTGTTCCAGAATATGGCCCACAGTTAAATGATATGGTGGCTAAAAAGTTTGAATGTATTATATTAACTGAAAAAACAAAAGAATTTCGTGAGACATTCAAAGAAAAATTAAAAGTACCTATCAATTTAAAAGGACTTCAGACTCCTAAAGTAAATTCAGAAATGTGGAACAGTCTTCCTACAAAAGCAAGAGTTCACGATGTGAAATTACAGACTCTACAGTCTTTATTATCCAAGGGGACAACAGCGTTAGCAAAAGTGACAGATGTTTTGATGAAAGAATGCAAGAACATAAACATCCTAAAGATACAACATCAGCCTTAATTAAAGATGCTATTGACGGCGCAAATTGTCTGCAAATAGCACATCAAGATATTATTCAAATGCGGAAACAAAGTATAAAACCTTTTCTCAGTGCGGACTATTCATCTATATGTTCAAAAAGCACAACTGGTTCCGAATTTCTTTTTGGAGACAATTTAAGCGATTCTCTGAAGGCAACGAAAGCCACTGCGGGCGTGATTAAAAGTTTAAGAGGATCACCACGCTATTCCCCATACAATCGACAAGATAATTTCGCAAAGAGTAATTTAAACTGGAACAACCCGTCCCAATACGGTCGATGGGGCGGGCAGAACAGAGGTCGGCCGTTTCACTACAGGGGAACAAGATCCAGAGGGACATTCAGAGGGAATTTCCGACAACAACCACATCATTAGAGGTTGGTAAATATTCTGGTAGGTTATCAGAATATATTGATCATTGGAAAGTAATAACTAGCGATGAATTTGTTTTAAAAACAATTATGGGTTACGATATTCCTTTCCATACTATTCCCAATCAAACCGTAGAACCTAAACCAAAGATATTTAGCACTTCAGAAACCATTGAAGTCCAAAAATCTATTCAAATGTTATTAAACATTGGGGCAATCGAATCAGTCGTTCCTTGCAAAGGACAATTCGTATCAAATATTTTTCTGGTACCTAAAGCTGACGGTACAAAAAGATTTATCATAAACCTTAAGCCATTGAATAATTATGTTCAATGCCCCCATTTTAAAATGGAGGACTACAGAACGGTAATAAATTTATTGACTAACGATTGTTATATGGCCGTTATTGATCAAAAAGATGCCTACTATTTAATTCCAATGTCATATAAATCTCGAAAGTACCTAAGATTTAGGTGGAACAATATTTTATACCAGTTCACATGTCTGCCATTTGGTTTATGTTCTGCTCCTTTAGTGTATACCAAATTGATGAGACCTGTAGCAGTTCATTTAAGAAAGTCAGGGAATATGTCCGTTAAATATATAGACGATTGGCTATTGATTGCAGAGACTTATGGTAAATGTTTACTGAATATAGCAACCACCAAGCAATTATTCTCAAACTTAGGATTGCTAGTCAATCATATAAAGTCTGATTTAGAGCCAAAGAAAAGAATAAAATACTTAGGCTTTATTTTCGATTCGGCCAATCTATCATTGAGCCTGACTGATTCAAAGAAAGTAAAAATCGTTAATCTCTGCAAAGAAGCTTTAAATAACGAATTATTAAAAATTGAACAGGTAGCTTCACTTATTGGTAATTTAGTTGCAGCTAGTCCAGCTGGTACATATGGACAGGTGTACATTCGACAACTAGAAATGGAAAAAATGAATGCTGTCAACATAAATAATGGAAGTTATGAAGGAAATATAATTTTATCCATAGAGGCTTTATCAGATATAAAATGGTGGATAGCTACACTACTAAGCTCAAAATCAAATATATTTTTCGATAAATTTGACATGGTTATTGAAACGGATGCATCACTATCAGGATGGGGTGCTCATTCAAATGGTAATAAAGCAAGTGGTCATTGGAATTCGACAGAGAAAGAGTTTCATATTAATCAGTTAGAATTACTTGCGGTTTATTATTCTTTGTGTTCGTTTCAAGCTAACAGCTGTAAGATTTTACTCAGGGTGGACAATATAACAGCAGTAACTTATATTAATAAGTATGGGGGCTGTAGATCGATTAAATGTCACCAACTGGCAAAGCTAATTTGGAAATGGTGCGAGACGCACAATATAATAATTCATGCATCGTATATACCAACAGCCCAAAATATTTGGGCAGACAAGGAATCTAGACAAAAAGTTGATAACAATGATTTTAAATTAAATCCAGAAAGTTTTAGAAAAATTGTTAAATGTTTTGGGCCCCCATTAATCGATTTATTTGCCACTTTTCAATCCAAACAGTGTGATAGATATATTTCATGGTTGCCTAACCCTGATTGCGAAGCGGTAGATGCCTTTACTGTTCCCTGGAAAGAATTTTTCTATGCTTTTCCTCCTTTCAATTTAATTTCACGAGTGTTAAAAAAGGTAATCTATGATATGTGCACAGGAATTGTAGTAATACCAGAATGGCCAACACAGCCGTGGTATCCGTTATATCAGAAATTAAGAATATCGGAGACTATAACATTTAATCCTAAATTTGATTTACTACTTTCTCCGTATCATTCTAGGCCACATCCTCTTTACAGAAGCCTTTCCTTGACGGCTGCAGTTTTGTCATGCAAAGTCTATTAAGATTGAAATTGCCCACAGCGGTTACTAATCTGTTGCACTCATCATGTGCGGAGTCAACATGGAAACAGTACGAGTCAGTTTTTAATAGATATGTATTATTTTGTTCAGAATCAAATTTAAACCACTGGGAATATGATATTAATAATATTTTGAAGTTTTTGGCGTATTTACATGAGAAAGGCTTAGGCTATAATTCTATTAATACTGCAGATCAGCTCTTTCAACTCTATTACCACCCACTCAGTCAAACTCTATTGGTCAACATCGACTAATCGTGCGCTTAATCAAAGGTGTCGGCCGATTAAGACCCCCAACAAGTAAATATAATTCCACTTGGAATGCGGATGATATGTTGAATCTTTTCAAATCGTGGCCAGACAATGAAAGTTTAAGTCTTTCAAAATTAACATATAAACTTTTAGGATTAATGGCCTTAGTCACTGCTCAGAGAGCTCAGACGCTGGCCTCTATTGAAATTAAAAATATAACTCTCGGTAGGGATGTAAAAATCGGAATAACAAAATCTCTAAAAACTTCTAAACCTGGTGTTGCACAACCAATTTTAGAGTTGCTAGCTTTCCCCCCAAATAATAAAATATGTGTTGTCAGTTGCCTCAAACAATACCTAACAAAAACAAAAGATATTAGACAAACTGACTATTTATTCATTTCTTATGTCTCTCCACACAAAGCTGTTTGTACACAAACCGTTAGTAGGTGGTTATGTAATGTACTTAAGTTAGCTGGAATAGACACAGACCTGTTTAAGGGTCATAGCTTTAGACACTCTTCTACCTCAAAAGCTCATCAAAATGGAGTATCTATAGACACTATATTTAAGTGTGCAGGGTGGAGTAGGAACTCATCAGTATTTGCTAAATATTATAGAAAGCCGGTAGACAATGCTACTAAGTTTTCTGAATCAGTGTTGTCCGAAAATTGTAATAAAATTTAAGATCTAATAATCCTTGTGCTAAAAGAGATTATACTTTGATATTTAATACTTGGTTTTTCATGTACTGAAATTTTGTAATTGAATATATTCTTATGTATTAAATAAAATTACACTTCGAATAACCAGCTTTAAACAACTACAAGTGAATCATCATGTGATACCTGATGATGTAAGGTTAGTGAATTGTAATTATAAGAACTTACCTGGAATCTGAAGGTATCACATGCCCACCCACCCATATATTTATCACCCTTTTTTGTATAGGTTATTCTCAGTAATGACTTTAAAGAATGGCGTGTTGCATGACAGGACGTGGGTATTATACGTGAGTATGGGCTTGCATTGTTAGAGAAAGGACTCTGATTGGTTGTTTATTTTTAGCTTTACTTAACTTTAAAAATAGAATCTCTCCCAGTCTGTTGCTCCAACATACTACAAGTGAATCATCATGTGATACCTTCAGATTCCAGGTAAGTTCTTATAATTACAATTATTCTTCACCCTGTCCTTCGGACAGGGCTCGAATAATTTTTAATTTTATTTGTTTAATTTTAGTTCTTTCCTTCTCGACTTAAAATAATTGTATCTTCAAAATTATGTTTCTCCCAAATGTAAGACAAATATATACTTTCAATGTTAATATTTAATTTTTGTAGCAAACGTATTTAATCTTTTGTATTTTATTTCAGATTCTTTGGGAATTTATGAAAGCAAGATATTGGAAAACGTTGACAAGGTTGAAACTGTTGCCAATGTCAATGTCTTGGAAAACTTTGACACAGAAGACGATTACAATACAATAGTAGCTGAAGCTATCAGTTTGAACCCCTCAGGGCTTGGAAGGAAAAAGACTCCAATATGGAGGCACTACATTAGAAAACCTAAACCCGAGACACCCGATCGACCAAATCGAAAATATGCTTGCATAGCAATTTGTAAAAATTGTAAAGTAGAAGTTAGTGCTCAAGCTAGACGGATGACATTACATTTAGAAAAATGCTTATCTGGACGACTGAAAAAGACACCCCGTGGGAAATTAAAAAAGGAAGACCAATCTGTTAATCCTCCTAAAAAGTGTGAGTTAGTAAATTATTAGAAATTAAGAGATAAATCGCTTATTTAGAAATACCTACTGATTTTGTTCTTGTTTTTGTAGCAATTTTATTTGATGTGCCACAGTTCTCTGGCATTATCGAAGGTTCCAATGAAACGGGAATTCAAAATCAAATTGCTTATTCTACCTCGGTGGAAATTGATGGAGCAACCATTACTAACTTCACAAATTCTGACAAAACACCTCTAAGTGATTTTGATGATCATGCATTGAACAGTGCAGCATCTGTCCTCAATTCCAGTATACCTACTCCTGGGCCCAGAAGTAAAAATGCTAGTACTGTATGGCAACACTATAATATAATAAAAGAGAAGATATGTGGAACAACGTGCATAACTTCTGCAACATGCAAATCCTGTAACAAAGTTGTTAGTGCTAAAGTTGAACGATTGGCATTGCATCTGAAAAAGTGTCAAGCTGCAAAGACAGAAAAGTAGAAAGTAGGTATCGTAATTATTCCAATATTTTTACATGACAGAAAAAATATTATATAGATAAAAAAAATTTCTGTTTAGATTTAAAATTATAAAGATACAAGTATTTTCAACTACAGTATACTTTTTTGAAATATATATTTGTTATATTAATACATACATTTTTAGTCTATTTTTTTCTACATTTACATCACTAACACATTTTCATAATGCTCTCATAGTAATCATCTCTTACTTTAAAAAGTTTTGAAATCCAAATTTTTAAAAGCTATAAGGAACTATTAATAATATAAGCGGGCCAATAATTTTATCAGAAAAATCGTATTTTTGGGAGTAAAGGATTGCATATCATGCTACTATATATTTTAATTCGAAAATTATACATTTTAGCAATTGAAATTTTTTTAGGTCAGTTAGAATATGAAATCTAATATCTGTCAAGGAAATAAAGATTTTTAGTCACTTTTATACATGTGCGACTCATTATGACTATCCTGGTGGCGTAATAAACCAATATGATTTTGAGAATGGATTGTATTGAGGGAAAAGGGAATTCCGGAGAAGAAGATAGCTTTTGATATCTTAGTAATCATATCATGACGAAATCATTGCAATTTGTTATGTAATGTTTTTGAGTGTTGTACTAGCAGTGCATAAAAAAACGCAATGCTGCTCATGTATTCAATTTTAGTGACAGATAATAATCAAACACTGCTGACAATTATCAAAGTGTCCTATTGCATTGTAATGGGAATGTGTAAAATATTCATGCAAGTATGAAGTGGAAGTAAAACAAAAGTCATGTAGATTTTAAATACACTTACATAAGAGTTAAAAGTACCTATGCTATACTATACATGTAGGAGAGGCAGGAATAAATCAACCAATGTAGTTGTACTAATCGGTGGCCTTGGCCTTGGAGAGCAAAAAAACATTTTTATATAACGTTGATGATATAAGTATACCATGTACCTATACATTTGTATTATAATGGAGTTAAAGTTAATGCTATGGAACTTGTTCATTGTGGTCATTGAGAATTATATACTACATGTACATGATAATATTATGTGAATGTAAATGACGGCTTTTTTTCTGTCAGCTGCTTCTCCAGCATCAAGTAATTGCCGACTATCTGTCATATAGGATTTGATGCATTGCATTTACTAAGGATTTCTTTCTCCAAATATTTCATTGTCCAGGAGGCATTCTTAGAGAATCAATTGAGGGTTTTCAGCAAGGCAGAAAGAAATTAACCGGTTGGTTAGTCTTAGATTTTAAACTAAATTTATTTATTTGTTTTATTTTTAGTCCGCTGTTATTTTATTTTAATATTTTAGTTAATCATTCTTGAATTTATCATTTTAGAATTTTTTAGGTTATCTGAACTCTACAATAATTCTTCAACTTGGTCAATACAACAAGGCTAGCTGAAAAAATGGCAGAAGGAAAAAGGACTTGCCACAAATTTGTATCTCCTGCTGACAGTATGCGGGATCCTAAGGAAAAAACTATTTATACAGTTTGCATTGAGCCCAATAAAAAGAAGCCTGATTTTATGGCAGTGGTCGATGTAGATCCTGAGAGCAGTACTTACCTTAAGGTAAATATCATTAATTATCTAATTAATTGACTCGTAAGAATTTATCTTTGTAATTTGGGCTAAATAGGTAGTCAACAAAGTTGTGTTACCAAATCTTGGAGATGAACTCCACAATTTTGGTTGGAATTCCTGCGTGAGTTGCCCAGCTGGAAGTGACATCAAGAGGGACAAACTAATTCTTCCTTGTTTCGTGAGTGACCGAATTTACATTGTAAACTTAACAGGAGAAAGGGAATTGTCGTTATTCCACACAATCGAGCCTCAGGAATTATATGACCGAAACCTCTCAATGCCCCACTCTGTACACTGTCATCGAGACGGAGAAGTTCTAGTTTCTACTTTAGGAGATGGACCCGAAGGAAATGCTAAAGGAGCTTTTCTTGTTTTGGACGCTAAGACATTCAAGATCAAAGGTATGTACAAAAATGGGGAATTTTCACAATTAATATTCTACAGTTATTAAATGAAGCTTGATTTTTATAGGAGTTGTAGAGGACCCTTCATGCAAATTCGGATATGACTTTTGGTACCAATACAAATGTAATACTATGATTTCTTCTCAAGCTGGACCACCAAATTCGATAAAAAATTTTGAAGGATTTTACGGAGATATTGAACAAGGTGAGACAATTTTTTACAAAAATGGAAATAAAATTAAATAATATATTTAAAATCAAAAATAATGTTTTAATAGGTAAATATGGCTCGAGTCTTGATATATGGGACTTGAAAACACGGAAATGGCAGTATAGTATCAATTTAGGGATGGAAGGGTACACCCCTCTACAATTACGATTTCTACATGACCCGAATGCCACCGAAGGCTACGTTGCGTGCACTGTGCCTGGAAATATTTTTCGGTTCTACAGAGACGACGATAATAAGTGGCAATGTCATAAGTTTATTGATATGGATGCCTACGAAGTTACAGGATGGAGGGGGGAACGACCTATGATGAGTCGTAAGTTTATTTTATCGCAGTTTAATTATTTAAAAGTTAAACCCGAATTGTAACTTTAAAAATGTAATTTTACTTACTGAGGAAATTTTTTACTTGTAAATTAGCGTTGACGACAGACATTGTCATCTCTCTCTGTGACAATTTTCTATTTTTAAGCAATTGGCTGCATGGAGATATAAGATGTTACAATATCAAGAATAAATCCGAACCCAAACTTGTCAGTCAAGTGTACATAGGAGGATCCATCCATGAGAAAAGTGGAGTGCAAGTGACGAAACCTGAAAACTTTGTGGTGAGTTATTTTTTAGTTTGGGGGATAATTTATAAAAATTAATTATTCGTTTTTCTCTTTCTCTAGCCACCAAAGCAATTAGTAGTTAAAGGTAAAATCGTTCAAGGAGGAGCTCAAAGAATTCAGTTGAGTAAAGATGGACGACGCCTTTATGTCACAACTTCTGCTTTGAGCATCTGGGACAAATTCTTTTACCCCGATTTAATTAAGTAAGATACCCATTTAAATACTTTAGGCGTAATGCCTGTTTTATACTTATCACTTTCACTTCACTTTCACGTTTAGTGATGTCAGAATGACGTCATTACGTTGATAACCAAATCGGAAACATATTTTTGCTAATTACCAATTAGCAGCAGTGACGTCACAAAACGTGAAAGTGAAGTGAAAGTGATAAGTATAAAACAGGCATAACCCTTGAAAGGGAGATTGTATCTATTAAAGAAAATTATCACCATTTTCTATGTCTAAAAATTATATTTTTATTGTCCTGTAGGGAAGGAGCCTGTTTGTTGAAACTGAATGTTGACGCCGAGGGACGTATGACTTTGGATGAGAATTTCCGTGTGGATTTTAATGACGAAGATGGTACTTCCTACTTGGCTCATGAAATCAGGTTTCCCGGTGGTGACTGTACATCCGATATTTATGTTAGTGAATAGTTCAAGGTCAATGATCAGATACATTTATTAAATGAAATGCAATTTAATGATTCATGTTCGATTTTGTAATTACTTTGTTAATCAAACACTAACTTCAATTTCATTGTCCCTATTCCACTGCTGTGTAAATATGTTTCAATACAAGTATTTCAGGGGAGTGGCTAATATTTAATGTTTAATAAATCTGCATTTAATGCTTCATTTTCATTCTACCTTCTATATTTTCTAATTTTCTTGTAATTTAAGTTAAAGGATTAAGAAATTAGATAAATTTTAGCTTAAAGGTACATTTGAAAATTGCACTTCTTAATTGGGCAATAATTTCAGTGTTTTAAGAAAAATTTGGGTGATGGTGTTTAAATAGGTTTGCAGAATCTTGCAATATACGAATAATGAAAATGTCCCGAAGATTCTGACCATTAAATGAGCAAGTAATAATGTGCTAGTTTACACGTATGTATATGAAAATAAAACTTCGTAGAGAAGGGTGAAACTAAGAGTGAAACTTAGAATATTTATTTCGATTAAAGTACAGGCTTATATACTATAGTTACAGGATGTGTGTTCCAGTAAAATGGATAAAAGTGTTACATAAAATAAGTTTTAACTAGTGGTTAGTGACTAACCTATTTATCATCTAATATCTAAAACTTAAAAGTCTAAATAAAGCATAAAAAGGAGTTCATTGATTTAGGGCTGTTTAAGGAAAATAATTTAACCTAAATTAGTCCAGGAAAATCAGTTTATACTTTATACTTAACAATAGCGTAAATACATTATACATAGTGCACTGATTCTGTTGTATAGCTATAAGGAAAACAAAACTTTATTTACTACATGCATATGTGCGGTTGAGAGTCAGCAATAAATATATTTTTAGATACCTATTTACAGACTACGTCTTATTAATATAATACTTTAAGACTACGTACATATTATAATATTCTCCCGGCCTTTGGGTTACCGTAAGGGAAGACAAAAAATTGATAAATACAAGATATGATAAGCAATGATACTTAAAGAACGATATTAGTTTGAGTCTAAGAATAAGTAGATATGTGATAAAATAAATACTGAAGAAACGGAAGAAAGGAAAGCCACAATGATAATAAATGCTAATTAACAAAGTCTCGTCGAGAGCGTAGAAGACGACGTTGATTTAAATTTTGTATGAAAACTGACATACCGTGACGATATTCCTTATGAATGCCAATATATCTTCGGGCTCGTTGGGCGTTCCGCAATGTGATTCTTGCGGCGTGAAGTGCACGGGTTTGAAGATTGTCACTTCTGATGGTGGTCAGCATTTTCGCACGGCGGATGTATTGTCGCACACATCTTTGCCGCGTGAGTGTTACCTCGGTTTGGAGATTACAGATGGCTTCATTTTGTATTGCCAATCCTTCCTGTGTATGTTCCAGGACCATTTTTGTATCATCTAATTTGGCTTGCACAATAGCCTTCGCTTGTAGGATCTTCTTTTTTTCTAAAACTTGACGAGCGAAGTCATCTTGATGTTCCCAAATCTCAGTCTGCTTTTTCCTAAGAGATTGGGAGAGATGAGCAATTTCTTCATCTTTGGCGTCTAATTGTTCCCGAAGAAGAAATTGGCCCTCAGGTTTATTGTCCCGTATCTGTTGTTGGAGTTGTTTATTCTCAGCTCTGAAGAGAGCACCGGCCTGTTCATATCCTTTTGATAGTTTCTGTAGGTTTGAATAGTCATTTTTAACTTTTTTAAACTTAGCACACAACTTTTTTCGGTTGTTTCGTGATGATTGAATTTCAATTTGATTTTGGAGTTTTCTTTATTCATTTTGTCAATTTCAGATTGGAGTACTGCGTTCTGAGCCACTGCTTCTTCTAACTGTAGATTAAGATCATGATGGTTATCATTGACCTCATCATAACGGCTGTTAAGATCGGTAATGGCACGTTGTAAGGTGGCATATCTTTCATCCTTGTATACGATATCTGCTTGGAGAATCTCGTTCACACCTTTGAGTGTTTGATGTTTTTCCTGGAGATCCTTCAGTTCATTAATCCATACGTCATGGTTTTGTTCTAGGATGAGATATTCAGTTGTTTTCTCCTGAAGTCTTTGTTGCTCGTTACTGTATCGGCCTTGCCACAGTTTTATTGTCGCCTTATTGTTTTCATGGGCACAAGTAACTTTCATGAGTTCGGCGGTTGTTAACACTAATTTTTCATTTGTGCTTTCCAACCGCTGGTTGGTAGATTCAACCAAATCACATAATTGTGTCACTATTGGTTCCACTTCACTTTGTATCTTTAATGCAACATTGTATTTTCCACTTACTTCAATATAACTGGCTCGACACTGTTTATTCCACTGTTTCACATAGTTATATTTTTGAAGCAATTCAGCGTACTTTTTGTTGGAATTGTCAGCATTTGTAGGTATACAGTTTCCAATTTCAGCAGACAGAGCTATTGCTATCACTGTCACTATCGTAGCTCGAAAAAATTAGATCCATTTTAAGATTGAAGAGAGAGCAAATCGGTAAGAAGAACAAGTCTGGATAACCAACGTGATGTGAATGAACTATTGAGGAATTTCTTCACTGGTTATAAAATAAAAGGTAAATTAAGAATTATTAGTATGAATACAGCCTTGTGACATTTTTGTTTTAAACAGAATATTTCCTTAGTGCAATATAAGCAGTTCATTTAGCGGTGGATGTGTTTAACTGGAAGTAATTATATATATAGGAACTATCAGTTTGCGGTTGAGGATGTTGTTTGTTTTCTTGTGGTTCCCTTTGTAGGGATTCCTGTCCGCTTAGTAGGAACAGTTTTACTCGTTTTAGAGTTTATTTTCCTATGAGCTGGAAAAATACGTAACCGCATGCTCTTTATCTGTTTTTGCAAGGACTGTATAGTCGCCAATGCTTCTATGTGATGTTGGTTTTCTCTACTCCAGTCCCATTCAGCTTTTTCCTTTTCTTCTATCGCCTTTTCCACATCTAATTTCAGTGTTTGAGCTACAGTAAACCAATATTTCATGTCTTCGTGAATCATACGTTCTCTGCCAGATAATGGGCAGCTAGTGTTTGTCAATGGATGCGATGCGGAAGGTCCAGGGTGCAGTAATGTATTTAGTATTTGTTGGATTCTGGTTTTCTCATTATGTATTTCTAATACATAGCGTTCTAGAAATCGTATACGGGTAGCTCGCATGCTTGCGAATTGAGAATTAGAAGAAATCGTATTTTCCAGATTAATGATTTTGCGTCGTAATTCCAAATTTTCTTGCACTTTAGAATTAATCACGATGTTGTAATCATCTATTTGGTTGAGTTCTGCATCTTGGAGTATTGCTTCGTTGAAGGACTGTGAATTTAGTTGTTGGGTGGACTCGGAGGTTATAAATTCGTCAATTATCGAGCTTATGTCTATCAATGGAGGAGTAGTAAGAAGATTTATGATTTCTTTTGTAGGATTGGTAGGAACTATCGTGGTTGTACTGTTTTTGCTTGTGGATGCGTTCACAACTAGCACTTTACTTGGTTCTGGAACTGTCGGGATCTGGTGACTTAAATCCAATGGTTTTTCTGCTTCAAGAGTTGAAGTTGTGTTTTCAATTTCGTTATTTACTGTTAACGGGGGTAACGAAAATGGGGACCATGGTAAAGGAGCGATATCAGGTGAAGGTACCATGGTTGCAGGAGTTTTGGGAGTGTTTAAAATAAATTCGAGTTCTTCCATAGTTCCGTTGAAAAAGTGTTGAGAGGTATCCATACTGCAAAGACCGGATGGAACTACTTATTAATTTATTACGGACTTAATTCTAAGACAAAAGTCAAGATTCTTATGTACTATTTGGATAACATATGGTCCATGTTTCTATAGCTTATTTCTATGGAACGAAGATTTTACATTTATTTGAGACAATTGTGTAAAAATGGACATCTTACTCTATTGTTAATTTTAAGAACTAAGTAATACTTAATTGCGTTATATCATCTTTTTTATGAGCCGTTGAGAGCATAGGTACAATATCCCAGCTAAACAGGCAATAATAAGGATGAATACTATTATTTTTAAAATCCATGAGGAAAATATCGAGGATAAAAAGGAACCAATACTAAATGGCAGTTGGAGAACTGACTTAATATTGGCCCAGTTTAATCCTAAATTATCCCAACTAAAACCAGAGGTTGTTGACTCTGTTTTATTCGTATCTTGGAATAATGTGAACGATGTGTCTGTAATTTCATTTCTGACATCCACATCTTCTGAGTAATGTAAATGACCTGTGATGGTCAATGGAATAATATGTTTTGCGCATTTGAACGTACAATTCATATGCACATTTGGTTGAGATAATTTCATTATAATTTGGTGTTTTGTAAATTGATCCGTCAATGGTACGGGGCTAAAAAATCCAGCGTCTGGACATTCTAACGTACCGATTTCAGATCCGATGTCAACCTTACCAACCAAAATTAGCTCAGCTGATTCCAAACAATTAAAGCAACCTGATAAGGATATTATCTCCACAGAGCAAGAGATATCTTGGATTTCTTTAGTTATTTGGAGATCGTTGGTAGTCATTTGAATTTCTAGAGCTGAAGTCGAGGCTGAGAGAAAACTGATATTGCCTGAGTCAGCTATTAACATACCATTCTCCAATTTTAATGGTAGTCGATTTTCAGCTAAAACCTTTTCGGGGTCTACAAGGTCTGCTACACAGCGGACCCCGTCCTGGGTAGGTATGGTTCGTACCAGACCAAGATTAGCAAAGCAGTTGTGGCTCACAGTTTTAGCGTCTTGCTCTTGTGGGCATGCAATCTCGCCTATACTGCCTATTTCAGTTTGTCCGCGATTTAAACAAGCAGACAAGCTGTATTGATTATTTCTGGACAATAGGCATTGATTTAGAACTGGGGTGTATGGCTCAGTGATTGATATAAGGGTGAATTCCATTTTTCCTATTCTTACTGGAATTCCTGCATGAATAGTGGTTAAATTAGTAGTTGTTTCATTTCCTAAGTGGTGTGTAATGCTTAGTTTTACCGAATTCCTCCATTCATTGCATTTCCAAACCTTATATGCTTGGTTGGTGGAATTTACTAATGCCACACGATAGAAATTGCAATCTGATGGAATTGGGAGGAAACACCAATTGTGACGGAAATTACGGCAATAATTCCAACCCAAGTTGGTTTCGGTAGACCGAAATTCTTTGATTGTGTCATTAATGCCGAAATTTTCGCAATGGGTTCCATGACATAATGCAGAACCAAATATATTGTAACATTTAATCGCACTAGTGCAATGTGGTACTGCCTTGGGAATATAATAGAGTAATTCCTTCATGCACGTTAATGCAACTGATTTAGTTTCAATTATGATCGATCCTAAAACATGATTTTTGGCATCTTGAATACGAAAGCATGTTTTTTGATCAAGTGCCGCAAGAGATAATCTAGTATTAATGCGTACGGTGCATGTTGTTGTAGTATCTGAGGCATAGTGACATTCTTTGGATTGGGCGGAAATGGATGCAAAATCTGAGCACCCATAACATAAGAAAATGGATACCCATAGGGAAAATATAGTCAAAAGTCTTGTGGGCAAATAGTCTCGTCGGCGTACCCGAGTTGAGTTTCGACGTGCGCTACGAGTTTCGTTTCGTGCTTCGACTATAGGTGTGGATATATGTGGGGCTACTTCTATAAGCGGGGTCCCAATATCTTCATCTGATTCTCTAGTAATTGGTTTCGGGCGGGTTTTCCTCGCCCTCATGAATTGTATAACAATTCGTAAAGGCCACGAAATACACCGTAACAGGGTGCAAATAATTTTCGAGATATATATTACCGTAAAAATAATTGAGGAAAGAGTTAGTGTGGCTATTGCTATAATCACGTATTGGATGTAAGTGTAGCAGGAGAAATTTCTCCATCGGTCTGCGCAAAAATGACAATCAATTAATTCACAAAAGGGAATTCGAGGGCATGTTATTGATCTAATTGTCGGGGAATCGTAATCAAGTACCCAAATTTCTATTTGTAATTTACCTGGAGAGCTTGACATACTTTTGGTTAGCTGTAAGGCTGTCTCAAATGAGGTTGGGACTACGGACACAAAATTAGGGTTTTTCTGAGCTTTTATGTATTTGGCTACTATTCCGGGGGTTGAAATTTTAAGACCGGTTTTAGTACACTCAATGCTACACGTTGCGCATGGATATACTGTTTGAGAAGGACTTAAATCTTCCTTTCGGGTAAACAGCCTCATTGTACCCCAACATTGGGGGTAAAAATCGCCCAAGGGGGATATCATGCGGTGAAGCAGCGTTGAAGAATTGTAACGACATTCGCAATTAGCTCGAATTTCGTTAGTGCAGCCGAACTGTTCGCAGAATAATCTGTCACCCTTGCATTGTTTGGAGATACATTTTTCTTTCGTACACGAACCCTTGCAAGTGTATGACTCAAAAGATTCCTTTCGGGCGTCTTGTTGTAGATTTAATTTTAAAAGCGGATGTAATTGCCCGTCTTGAATGATCACGGGAACATTTTCATACTGCTCGGTAAAATGTTGACAATGTTTTAGCACATGGTCACCGACGGCACATAGTGGTGATCTGACATCGTCTTGATAGAATATCGCCGGATCTGGAGGTGTAAAATGTGACTGGCATTCCAAGTCATCTAATGTAGTCTCCTTAAATTCCTTGCATTGTGTGTCGTTGGATACATTCAAGCATGAAGTGCCCTCAGGTGCAATCATTTTTCCGGGATCGCATGTGATATTTCGAAAGCAAAGAGTTCCGTTTATTTTTGTATGCAGCCAAGAGATAGTGCTTGTACATTCTGGAATTTCATGATGTGGTGGCCACTCATATTCACATGGAGAGGCTAGTTTCGAGAGGTTTGGCTGAGTTTGATGAAACGTTGCCATTCCTGATCCCATCAGTAGTAATATTATAGTTGTAGTTATAATTGTTGTTGAGGAGTGGGTTGCAGTGAGACGGCGTCTTGGTAATAGTAATTTCTTATATGCACTGCGGTACTGCGGGTTTGAAATCGCATAGATCGGTACATTTGTCCATGAGGAGGACCATGCAAGTAGTGCACTTCCGATATGTACTAATTTAGATACTTTTTCTCTCTTCGGGTCGTACAAATTTAGGATGATGACAGGCTGAAAGTTGAATAAAAATCCAAGGAATACGAAACAAATCATTCGAAATAGTTGTTTTTCCTCCTTGTTTCTTTCTTCGTATCCAGTAATGGATCTTTGAGTTAAAGTGCCGACTTGTCTTCTTATTTTCCGTGTGTAGAAGAAAATTCGTGCGTAACAATATATAATGATTGCAGTAGGAAAGCAAATTCCTACTATCCAAATCATCTTCTTAGGGGATTGACCGTATTTATCTGGAATTATAGAGCATGAAGCTGGGTTGTTTGGCTTGGGGCCTAATTTCCCCCAAATTCCTATTGCTGGAGGCGTGACCATTAAAAAACTTAAAACCCAGGTAACGATGATCATGAACCACATACGATATTTGGAGAATAAATTAGGATAGTCCCAGTGGTGAACTATACACACATATCTATTGAATGATATTGTGAGGATATTGGCCAGTGAGCAACACAAGTTTCCGTATAGAAACCATGCATAAACTTGGCACATGAAGGGTCCTAACATCCATGCATCGTAGTAGTATCGTACTGCTGTCATTGGAAGTGTCACACTGCTAAATAGCAAGTCTGAGCAGCATAGACTCATTATTAGCCAATTGAATTTGTTCTTTTTCAGTTGTGGAGTTCGGCTGATTGCTATTAAGGTTATCGTATTGCCAATAAATCCGAGGATGGCGAATACAATTACACAATAGAATACCATGGTGGTAGTCCACCATGATCTGGTTTTCTTGTTCGGGTTAGTTTCTGTGGCCGACGTTTGTTGAATGTTTGCTAAGACCATGACCACAGCGGTATAAATCCATGGCCATGCTGATGATTTCAGGCATTGATTTAGATATAGTTTTGGCATTTCGTAGTATCCTTTTTCATGGGCTATATGTGTAATCCTTGAGCCTGTGGCTGTTGGTTTGTTTTCCAATTCATGTGGTAGTATTGGACAATCGAAATCATCTTCGTCTGAATCCGGCAGTTTTGCTAATTTGGAAATTGATCTTAGAAATTCCTTCACTGTTTTCTTTGTTTTTCCTAGAACTACGTATCCAAGCGTAGTTCGGTAAGCACTAGGTGTGCCGCTTAATCCAGTGATTTTCTTAGTTTCCATGACATTATCATAGATTGCTGACCCAAGCAAGACTTCTATTGGTCGAGTTTCGTTGAAAGTAGGGTCAGCCAGTGGTAAGCCTTCTAAATGTAGTAATTCTTTCTTGTCGAATGATTGATTGGGCAAGGGTGAAGTGATATCTGGCAAAATATAAGCGATAACTCGGTATGAATTGGTTGGATTGACTATAGATTGAATCCAGAACATCGTTTTCCGAGTGAGGGAATCGTTTTCCCTCCGGCGACTGTAAATCTTTTGGTTTCACCAAATCCTTCTAGTTGAAGTTGTTTTGCCATTTTTTTCTGTTATAAAGGAATTCTGTGCTCCACAATCGAGGAGACAGCGAACTCGGCGAGTTTTGCCGTTATTTTGGAGATTAACAATTGCTGTGGGTAGTAATCCAATTTCTTCTTCTTGTTCATCGAGAAAGATTCTTGAGTGATTAAGGACTGGCATCTGTTGCCCTTTTCTATGTGGGCTACTCGATCTGGGTGACTCGGGTTCTAGATGTGTCGACGTATGATGTCGTTTTCTACAAGTCATACATGAAAACTTGCTAGTGCAATTGCTAACCCGATGATTTCCAACGCAGTTAAAGCATTTGCGATTGGTCTTGATCCAATTGATTCTTTCCTTCACAGACATGGCTTGATACTTGGGACAGGCTGTGACCCTGTGGTCTTTCTTATGACATAAGGAACAGCTGTTATCGTGACTGTCCTTAGGAGGAAACTGGCTTTGATTATCATTTTTTAAATCTGGAAGGTCCAAATTTACTATGCCCTGGCGAGGGACTTCTGTTCTGACCCTTCTTATGGAATCGTGGCGGAGGTTTTCCAGCGAAGTTGACGGATTTTTTCTTTCACTCTTCCGTCTTGATTGTCTCTTTTTTCTTAGTGCCGCTGGCAACACTACATATGCTAGTAGCGCTGGTGCCTGAGGTTTCGCTATCAGAGTAGTTATCGGTAGTTTCTCCTTCAGTATCCTGAGTCGCTACCATAATCCGTGGTCCTTTTCTGGACTTATGATGAAAACGTAATTCCTTCGGTTTATCCCTGATTGTTTACAGGTATTACGTATCTGGGTGTTGAGGCCTATGGCCTTCGCTTTTTTGGACAAGAATTCTAAGCATTGTTCAAACGTGGGAATATCGTCATTTTTAATGGAATCATTGAATGCTTTTGCGGTTTTACTGTCCAATCTTCCTAATATAAAATGTATGTAGAATACATGATATAATGGAACTTGAGTATTAATCTCCTTAAGATGGGCCTCTGATGCTCGTGCAATGTCAACGAGTCTATTAATGCCATCTTCAGTTTGAATCATGAGTGTAGGTAGATCTAGAATGGGTTTCAGGGCTGCATGAGCCATTTCTCTTGGTGTGTCATAGCGTGAGGTTAGCCTCTTCCATGCAGTCTCCCAATTTAGGTCATTAACTTTCAAATCGCTGTTAATGTGTTTTCTACTACCGTCTTTTAATGCGTCGTTAAGTAGCCTAAGTTTTTGGGCTGGGGAATATGCTGGTTCTTTGATAACTACTGTTTCAAAGTTATCCTTGAATGCTGACCAATGCTCTGGTTTGCCTGAAAACCTTGGCAGGCTAAATTTCGGAATTTTCAGTTTGTTCACTGAACTCGAGTTGGCAACAGTTTTACTAGGACAGATAACCTTTTCTAACGCCATTAACTTTCGTAATATTCTATGATAATTTGATTCTAATGGATTGTAATATGCCACTGCTCTTTCTTGGGGAGTAGTTTCTTCTCCTTCGTGAAGTTCGTTATCATATATTTTAAAACAATTTTTCTGTTGTTTGTCCAGATCTGTTTTCAATTGTTTTAGTTCCTCTAGATAAATTTCTATGTCTATTTCGATCAATTGTCTTCGGTTTTCTTCATGATCTTCAATAGCCTGGTCTATTTTGTCTAAAGCGGCAGCTATGGCCGCGTGATTATCTAGATGATCTTCCATGTTAGCGAATATTATCCGTCTACGGGCTCTTTGGCCTTCATCGTCGTCTCGGGACTGGGGGGTACTTTCCCTAGATCTATCATTGTGACGTCTTCTGTTATTTCCATTTTGGTCTTCATCGTCACCTCCTCCGTTCTGATCCCCTGGGGGTAGATTTTGTTGTCCGTTTGGAGGTGGTTGGCCATCCATTCTTGGTGGAGGAGTGTAAGGTCCTTGACGATTGCCTACGGGGTTTCGGTTTGGAGACCGGTTTGGGGTTCGGTCACCGGTTTGTCTACCTTCTGGGTCTTCTTGGTTGTTGCCAAAAAGTGGTCGGATAACACGTGAGAAGAGTGATTGGCGCGTATCCTTTGGCAGGGTCGGTGTATCTTGACCTTGCAATGCGGGCACCGCTCTGCGCGGTGATAACGAATGAGACTGGCTAGTTGATACTTCGGGGGTGGTACCACGAACGCTTTGGGATCTAGCGTGGGAGGTAGTACCTCGTCGACTTGAGATATTCGCGAGCTGGTTGCTGAGTTCCCTTTTGGATCAGGGATGGATTGTTGGATGCGCCTGAGCTTTGCCAGAAATTCGTCGTCAGAGATAAGTTCTTCGTCGGGGTTTGTTTTAGTACTGGCTGTACTACTTGCAATTTGTTGATTTCTATTTCTTGCTTCTGTATATGGGCTTTTGTAAGGTCAAGTGTGCAGGGAGTTGGGCCTGCCCTTGCTGTCTAGTGTATGCTCTACTAGATGTGGGGGATTGTTCATCCTGAGGGTCACTCATTGGCTAGGTACCATAGCTAGTGCTATGACTGCCACGAGAACATATATGGATGTAAGTGCTATGATTGTCAAAATGACAAGCCCTGGCCACCGAAAAAATAAAGGGACAGTGGGGGCATAGAAGAAAAATTATCTGACCTTTTGTTGGCACTGGATCGGAAAGTAATTCGGAAGCCAAGTGCGAATAAATCCACGATGAGAGAGATGGTGAATAGAGGTGAGACCGTCGCTGGTTGGAAACAAAAGTCCGATGAATGAACACACACGGACTGCACAAAACGTAAGAAAATCGACGGAATGTAAATCGAGCACGGATCGAGTCAGGCGACACAATAATAGCAGTAGTAAACACAATCGAGTAGTAAAATGAGCGAGTGGCAGATAAACAACTGCACTGACCGCAACGGTGAGGTTTGTAAAACCGAACAGAAGCCTGACACGATGTAATAGAGTTGGCTATGCGAGCCACACACCACTATGAAACACAGTCTGAAAAAAGTCGTGTATCGAGTGAGCACTACTAGGCTCAGCTGGGAAAATGCGAGACGAAATGACTATTTTAGCAGAATAGTCATTCACACACACGAGAGAAATACTTATATGGAAGCCGGCTGAGAAATAAGTATATAACACATGTCTCGCTCACGGTATCCGGAGAACGTAGAGAAGTTCATGCACGGATATGTCACGGAGAGTCCTGTAAGGGCCTGAGGAAATGGTGGGCCTTAAGGTTCACAAAATCGGAGTTCAAAGGTTAGCACGGGGAGCCAAATAAATAGGTATGCAGAATCTTGCAATATACGAATAATGAAAATGTCCCGAAGATTCTGACCATTAAATGAGCAAGTAATAATGTGCTAGTTTACACGTATGTATATGAAAATAAAACTTCGTAGAGAAGGGTGAAACTAAGAGTGAAACTTAGAATATTTATTT
Source organism: Tomocerus qinae (assembly GCA_020055645.1). Classification (NCBI taxonomy): domain Eukaryota; kingdom Metazoa; phylum Arthropoda; class Collembola; order Entomobryomorpha; family Tomoceridae; genus Tomocerus; species Tomocerus qinae. The sequence goes on from CM034546.1 coordinate 125,545,448, forward strand.
CGATTAAAGTACAGGCTTATATACTATAGTTACAGGATGTGTGTTCCAGTAAAATGGATAAAAGTGTTACATAAAATAAGTTTTAACTAGTGGTTAGTGACTAACCTATTTATCATCTAATATCTAAAACTTAAAAGTCTAAATAAAGCATAAAAAGGAGTTCATTGATTTAGGGCTGTTTAAGGAAAATAATTTAACCTAAATTAGTCCAGGAAAATCAGTTTATACTTTATACTTAACAATAGCGTAAATACATTATACATAGTGCACTGATTCTGTTGTATAGCTATAAGGAAAACAAAACTTTATTTACTACATGCATATGTGCGGTTGAGAGTCAGCAATAAATATATTTTTAGATACCTATTTACAGACTACGTCTTATTAATATAATACTTTAAGACTACGTACATATTATAATAGTGTTTGATGCGCTCTCAGAATAGCCTCAAAAATTATAGGATATTATATTCCGCTGCTATTATATAAGTTCACAGCTGACATTCCAAAAACTCATGCATAATATTCCAAAGCTTGTTCATTTCATAATATTATTATTATTACAAAGTTCTGGGAAGTTTTTCGTTAGATAATGCTCCGAATTTCCGGATAAATGCTGAATGCTACGATCCTCTTACGTAGTACCGTGTTGTGTTATACCCTGCTACTCATACTGTTACATGAACATTCTCCCGGGAAAATATGCAAAGTTAAACTATATGTAGGGTAAATATTTACAGTTTCTTTCTTACGGTCAAACAGGAAACTGACTGAAAATTTTCGCCAAAACCTACAAATAATTAATCTCCGAAAGACTAGTATACAAACAGCTCAAATTCCAATAGCCAGGCTTGCCAATTCACGGTTATTTAGTGTAATATTCGACAATCGTTAAAGTTTTCTGGTTTTCTGATTTGACTGAAGTTTAGACACAACTTCAAACTTTAAAAAAATGTCTGTTTTATTAACAAGTGTTGAAAGCGAAAATGTCGCCTTCTCTGGTCTCAAAAATATCGAAAGTGACAGCAAAACTGATGCTTCATTTTGTATAATTTGCGCTAAATGTACTGATTTGAATTCAAACAAGAAAATGAATGATCGAGGGATTTTATTTGGAATTTGCTGTAAAGTTTTACGGATTGAATTGACAGATGAGTTAAATATTCTGTGGAACAAAAGTAAAAGATTAGTGATATGTGAAAACTGTGAAGGTTTGCTAAAATCCTTCATGGCGTTATATGACCAGTTTATGGACATCAAAATCTCACTTAGTAAAATGGAAAACAATGCCAAAATGCAAATTATAAATTCTCAGGCGATATTCCAATTATCGGGAGGAGTATGTGCAGAAAATGATGTACTTTTATTCAGACGATTAACTGATCAAGCATTTAAAGGTTTCAATTCAAAAAACTATAATAATTTACGATGACATTAAAATTTTTGAATTTCTAAATCTAAATTATAATATGCGTCCTATAGATTTTAATCCAACGCTTCAATTACCCAAAATCGATTCTATCATCCCTCATAATCCAGAAAAAAGGAAGAGTAAAGGACGAAAGTGTAAAATTCAACGAAACAGAGTCAGAAGAGTGGAGGTCCTGCCCAAAGATGATGTAATTAAAGAAGAGAAAATAGAAATTTCAGAAAATTTTAACGAGAGTGATTTATACAACGATTTAGACATATCGTCGCACGTTGGGATTGACGGTAGAACAAATACCTAAGTATTAATAACTTAAATCTATAAATTGTGTTTAAATATTTTTAATTGTGTTGCGATTTTCTGAATTTATTTCTTTATTTCCTTTCATAAAGTTTCATTTTCTCGATTTTATTTACTGAATAGGTGACGAAGTAATAAGTAAAACGGAAAGACAGGATTTGGATTTTGATTTGGATTCCCAACAATTTGGATTCGATGACTTTTCTTTAGACTCTGACCATAATTCATTTGAAAAGTAAACAGGAACAGAATTAATTTTTAGAACTAATTAATGTACATTTTTTCTTCTCAAATACTAAAAAGCATCATCTAATTTGAAAACGATTATTTAGAGTGGAAGACACTAAAAATTCAAAATCAAGTTCTGAAAAGGATAAACCGAAGAAAAGGAGAAGAAGGACTAAAATAACTTGCCCAATAGCAGCCAGGGAAGCCAGAAATGCCAGGCGCCGCAAAACAAATCCTATGCACGAAAGGCTTCCTCCACCCAGTCTGGATGGCAATTATACTTATCGGTCAACAAAATATAACTTTGATGCAGAAGCGAATTTGTACAAGTGCGGATCTTGTAACATTCAACGTAAGGATCATCCAGAGATGAGAACCCATATTTCGAATTTGCATCCAGGTATTTGAATTTTTCTATTTATGAAGTTTGAATAGCAAATGTAATTTATTTTCAAAATTAACGTGTTTAACTTTAGTCGAGCATTTACAATTTGATTTTTCGGAATTTTAATTTTGGATGTAATTTAAGCCAGAAAAAAGAAATATTTTCCTTCCAATGTGCGACAAATTTACTTTAAAATACTTTAACCATGTTTAGTGCGTTAATATTTGCTGCATTTTTAGTTGAAGGATGCGGAAGATGGGCTTACAAAGGAGTGAAATATTCTCTTGAAAAGGAAACTGGGCGTATAAAGTGTGAAGCTTGCAGCAAAACTTTCAGATCTCGTGCTTCCATAATGAAACATATAAGAGGGTGGCACAATGGTAAGCTTATTATTTATAATTTTTACCATTATTTGTTTTTAGTAATTTTTGAATATTAATTAAGAACAAGGAAAGATTTTGGCAAGTAGCGGAAAGGAATACAAAGCCAAAAATTGTCGGAATCCGCCGGTACAATTAGAGGATGGCAAGTGGCTGTACAAAGGAGTAGAATATACCCATGACAAATCAACTGGGGATTACATCTGTGGCCTTTGTGGGCGCGTACGGAAAAGAAAAGGGTCCATAATGCTACATATCATGGAATCTCACGATGGTATTCAATTTACTGTTTTTTATTTTAAATTGTTTTTAATTCAAAAAACGTTCAAAAATAAAAACATTTATTTATTGCAATTTAAAATAGATAACGGGAAAAAGGAAAACCAATGTGAATTATGCTCCCAACAATTTGACACCAAGTACCGACTCAAGATACACATGGACATACACATTCCAAAATCTCATCAATGCGAGCAATGTGGCCAGGTCTTCCAACAGAGTTCCAACATGTTTAGACATATTGCAAGAATTCATAAACAAATACGCCCGTTTATTTGTGAAGTCTGCGGAAAATCCTTTTTCTCAAGAAAAGATTGCCGTGTTCATCTTCGAACTCACACTAAGGAAAAACCATATACTTGTCAAGTTCCGAATTGCGGAATGTCGTTTTCCCTGATGGCATCTAAACAAAAGCACGAACATGCAGTCCATTCTAATACCAGCGATAATAACAGCACAATAATAAGTAATAATTTAGAATCGATGTAAACCAATTACAATTTGAATGAGCCAAGACAATTTCCTAGCAATAATTGATATTAGAATGCATTTAAATTATTTAATTGTGTTTTGGTTCTTTTCAAACTATAGAAAATTTAAAAACTTGTTAGAAATACTTATTATTTATTGTAAAAAATAATTTATTACGATACTTTAAGCGGAAAGTGAAAAATATTAAGCCTGTTCTTATATTTATCAAATTCAAGTTGATTCTCGGTGATTGTTCCTTTTTGTATCAACTTCACTGTTATATGATACTTTAATGAGATTAAAAATGTATTATCCTTTCAAAAACTTTTTTTACATTGGAGAAAACCAGAATTCTAAACCACTCAAAGGCTCAAACTGTTTTTACGCATAATCCTTCAAAACCTAACGATAATACTTTCGTTTTCAGTATTCAGTATTAAAGTATGTACCAGATTGATTTCTTTCAATAATGTACCCCAAATCAGTTTACCCGAAGTCCACTATTAGCAAAGTGCTTTTGTCGGGTAACTTCGGAAGGAAAAACCTACATGGGTTTTTAGTTTAATTTTTGCAACCAATGAGATTCATGAGATTCTATTACCAACTAAGCCAACTATACCCTACTGGACATGATTCGTGACCCTCCATGGCCTAATCAATCAGTTTTTTTTACATTTCTTTCAGTTTTTACTTTCCATTGTCCTTCCTAATTGCCGTCCCATTTTCAATAATTGGTAGTTTTAGTTTTTTAAGTTTTTTTAAATTCATTCTTGCAATGATTTCGTTTTTACCTTTCCGGCTCCATAATTCCATATGGACGGACTGAATTTGGATGGAACATTATTCATGGAACTGCCTGCCGTGCGTGCACAGTGTTTTATTTCCATGGATCAGCGGAAATTTGTTATACCTTTTTTTTAAATTTTATCAAAACTGTCTTTATTTCTAATACCTGTGAAAATTTGCTCACTTATATTATAAGAATAATGAGTTTAAGATTTTTCAAAAACTACCAACAAGCTCGCCCTAGTAAAAAGTACCGTACACAATTTGGGTGGAATGTGGAAATGTGGAACTGCCTGCTGCCGTGCCTGGAAGGAAAAACTGTGTTGCGGTACTGTACTGTACGACTAAACCTTTGTCCTACTATATCCAGCTACGCTTTTATCTGAGACAGTGAGCGGATTAGTCAAGTTGTGTTCAAAGTCAAAAATATTCGGATCGGAATGATTTGATTCTGGTAAATAACTTTTACTATCAAATGTTTACTGTTTACAAATCATTTTATCCTCAAATATCTTCATTACAATTAATTATATTTTTTTTTAAATATTTATTTGTATTATACAGACACCGGACGAATTCAGCATTGTAGCGTGGCATAAAACTCCAATAAAACTCCCCATTGTACAGTGTACACTAACACATGCATGATACGCACAAAAGTATAACGTAGGTTTAATTTTGAATTTAATCATAATGTTATAATTTAATTTATGTTTATGAAAAATATTTCAATGGGAGGTCACGAGAAAATAATTTGTTTCGATTTCGGGGAAGAGGGCACGTGCTCTGAGTCTGGTGTCTCCCTATTCCCTGCGGATAATAAATTATGGTTTATATTTATTTATTTTTTTAGACTAATCACTACTAGGATTGTCAGGCCGTCTGCCTTCCGTCATCTGTGAGTTTTTTTTCAAAGTCAAAAACGTAACACGACTGCACTCAGACCTCAGAAGAGTGGCACGAAGAACATTAACATTTTCCGTTTTTGAAAGTCAATTGTAAGTTAGTAAGTCAGGTTAAATCATTGAAGTATTTCAAGAAGGGTCAATATGCCTCCGCCGCAGACCTTTTCCGAAAAAAGCAGTATTCTGGAGATGGAAGTTAACACAACGAAAGACACGATTTGGCGACTCACAAATCGTGTTTGCGTATTGGAAAGCGAATTTAAGCGATTTAAAGAACTTTTAAAACGAAGCGTCTTGAAACCAACATCTGAAGTGGAATTAGCTAGAAAACGGGCAAAATCTGCAGAAATAGCTCGGAGACAGAATCAACAAAAAATGGAAACCAATATCTTTGGAGAAGGTAATCAAAACCCAATTGTCATACTTTATTTAATTGTTGATGTAAATATTCGTCAAATTTTTTTAGTACAGATATCTAAATACAAAATATGCACTGATAATAATTATTGCATTAATTTTTAGACGTTGTAGTGAAGACAGAAATGATGGATCCTTGTGATGAGTTTAGCGATGTTGATACGGCTATGGATATGTCCGATGATGAATCTAATGAGTCATCTGAAGGCGGAGGTAATTTATTATTTCTTCGAACCGCGTTTTCGTTTTGTTTTAGAAGTAAATTTGTTATAAGAATTATAAAGAATTAAAATTTGATGGTATTTTATCAAGATTTCCACGGATCGGGATTCTACGAAAATGATCAACAATTTCAACAGGGGTTCGATTTTGATGATAGTGATGAAGATTATAGAGCACAAATACGTGTGAAGCCACCCAGAGAATTATTTGATAGACGTAAATCGGGGCGAAAGAGACACAGCGTTTGGAATGACTTTAAGCGATTGGAAGTTGTCGCAGAAAATGGGAGGAAAACCACAGTCACTATTTGCAAGAGATGTAAAAGAGCCGTTAGTTCTAGAGGTTATCGGATGCAAAAGCATCTTGACAAATGCACTGGTTTCCCAATAGGTAAGACCATTTAGTATTAATCTCAATGATATTTTTAAAATTTATTGTTTTGGTATTTTACGAAGGTCTTAGGTTGATTTGATAACCGATTTGAATTTTGTTTTAGATCCTTTGGGAATTAATGTAAGCTTGAAAGAGGAAAATGTGAAACAGGTTGAAAATGTCGCCACTGACACAATTGTCAATGATGTGGTGGAAGAGAACGAGGAAGGGGAAGAAAGTGATGTCAATTATGAAGCTATTGCCGCCGAAGCTGTAGGTCTCAGCCCTTCAAAGTCTGGAAGAAAAAGGACTCCAATTTGGCGGCACTTCATTAGAAAACCTAAACCAGAGACACCTGATCGACCAAATCGTAAATATGCAGTCATCGCAATTTGTAAAAATTGTAAAGCAGAAGTTAGTGCTAAGGCTGGACGGATGAAAATACACTTACAAAAATGTTTAACTGGACAATTAAATACCAAACCTCTTGGAACTTTTAAATCACTTGGAGGCATCGATACAAAACTTTTTGCTACTAATGCCAAGCGTAAGTTGATTTATAAATATTTAAGTCATATTACAAAAATAAAATAATATATGGTTTATCCTTCTGGAAATTGATTAAAAAGATATTAATTGACTTTCTTGTTTATTTAGCATTTTTTCTTGAGATCCAACAACCTTCTGACTCTGACCAAGTGGAAAATTTAATTGACGTTACAAACCCAACAGCGAATATTGAAACTCCCACTTGTACTTCGGCGGTGATAGTTGAAAGTACAATGACTGACTGTGCTAATGTTGACAATGTGGCTCCTACTACAACCCTGATCAACCACGATATTTCTGCCAACGCAACTTCGATGAGTGATTGTGACAATATTGAGTTGACAAACAATGAGTTACTTGCAATATCTGTTGGCAGTTCCACGTTACTAAGTCCAGGGCCCAGTAATAAGGCCAGTGCTGTCTGGCAACATTACAATATTACTAAAGAGATGAAAGATGGAAAAATAAGCATAGTTTCTGCAGCGTGTAAATATTGTAACAAAATTGTAAGTGCCAAGTCTGCACGATTGACTGTACATTTGAAGAAGTGTCAACCGGATAAAATGACACAGTAGTAAAGTTTCTAACGGGGGAAAGCTTATGTATACGATTGTGAAAGTTATTATATTTATGCCTACGTGCGTAGATTATGTAGACAAGTATTATATTCCTTGTTAAAGGGTGTAGAATATAGAAAGACTTTTTTTCTTTTTTTGGGTGTATAATGTCATATAGTTGACTATAATCTGATCTGATAATGCTTATAGTGTATGATTTCAATAGTCTATTTGTTACACATAGTCCTCTTAATTAGCTAGTTTCTAATTTCTTTCATAGTTAAATAACTAACATCATATTTAGTGAAGTAATTTTTGGTTCGAAATCAGAGTTAAACGATTTTGTATAAACGATATGAATTATAATATAATTTAACCATTAATTACAAGTTTTTATTTGTTCTTGCACACTATATAAACACCTGTACTCTGATTTTCACTAAAATGGGTTAAAAAATACCCAAAATCCGTTATTTAGGATATTCCATGATTCTTGAAATTTTTCTTTAGAATTTAGATTCAATGTGTGTATGTAGTCAAATCATCAATTAATTAATATTACAGCGTCAAGGATTTTATATAGTATTTAATTTGATACTAAAAATATTTTGTGACGACTATTTCTTTGATTACTATAATTGCATTACGACAATTATTTATTGTAATGTAATGATTACTTTATATTACATGGAAAATATACGGCAAGAATCTGAGAATTGCCAGAAAAACTAAAAAAACAAGATACAATTTGGATACCTTGATATAAATACAACTCGTAATTTTACAACCATTTGTTTCAAAATCTGCCCCTACATTTAATGCTAATTCTGCAACTAAATCTTCGAAAAAGAATTTATGGACATAATATAAGTCAAATGAAATATTTTGCATTTGGCGCTTAATTTTGCATATACGTAGTGTAACTGAAAATAATTTGAATGCAAAGGATTTTATTTTGTATATTGTTTGACCCATAGTGAATAGTGTCAGTTTTGTAAATCAATGAAAAGAAGCCTTTTTCGAATTATATTTTATTGCTTCAACCACCAACTATATTAAAATATTCGATATAGTGCATAAAATGTGAAGTTTAATCATGCAATAAATAATTATTGAGATTTTTAACATTTATAAAAGAGAATTCACATAAATTAAGATTATGAGTATAAGATTTTGCAGCAGAAATTAAATTAAACTCATTTCTGAAAGCCCTGAGACCCATATCCTCTAAATTAGTTAGCCAAGACTTGTGTTTTTCAAAACTAACAATATTCATTTGATCCGGAAGATGTATTTCGACAGCGATTTGACCAAAAGGGAGAACTTCAGGAAAATCATTTTTGAAATTATCAAAAGCTGAAAATTCAGCTCCTTCTACATCAACTTTTAAAATGTCAACAAACTTATGTCCATACATTTTCATAGTTGACAAAATAGATCTAAGTGTGCTTGTATCATTTACTCCTAATCCAAGTTTTTCAATAAAAACTCTGTCAGGATAGAGTTTTGGTAATTTTACTTTGGTAGTGTCTATAGTGTGATCAAACATGTATACAAAACAGTTAGTACGGGATACTACTTCTGCTTCAAAGCTGGAATCTAAACTAACTCCATAAGAGTACACAACACATTGATCCAATTTCTTTGCCAAATGACTAAACCCACAAATCCATTTTCCACCGTCTCCAGATTTGCCAATTCGTTCAACTGTGTGAGGGCAATCAAAATTAGGATAGAAAAAATCCCAGATTGAAATACTCCCTCTAAAATTCCAGGCATCAGAAGGGTCGATTAAATTTTTGGCTTCGAGCTTTTTTCTCGCTTCCAGACCTCTTTTCCAGTTTTCATTGGCCTCTTCCAATCTTTTCTCAATTACGATCTTGGAAGAATGCGTCTGCAATTGCAACATTTTTATTTGGTGCATTTCTCTCAAAATTTCTTCTAGTCTCCCATCTAAAATCAAAAACTTGTAAACAAATAGTCCAGTTCATGATGTTAAGGGTTAATGAATAAATATAAATGTTAACTAAAATGTACCATTATCATTTGATGGAGATATATTCCAAATTGTGATGATGCAAATTAGTAAAATTACACCTACTACTATGTATAAACTATTATTCAACTTAGTCAACATTTCTTTGTCTAGTCTGTAATGTATGCAATATTACTTCCGTATCTACGGGTTAAACTTTTACCGCACTACGGCACACTCAAAATTACCACCTTCCATTGACAGTTTTGATTCTAGTTTAAGGTGATAAAGATGAATTTGTGCTGAATTGAGAAAAAATAACTTTAACCTAAATTAGAGCAGAAATTATCAACTATGACCGTATTCGGTTGTAATGTTAGACTCTGGTCAGGAAAATAGATGGATTATTATTATTCCACACTTGCTATACTGTTTCTATAATATAGTTTGGTACTTACTTGCAATAATCCATACGAGCTATACGATAATACCTAACAGGCAAGTATGAGAATTTTGGCTTTTCGCCTTCATATACAATTTCTACCTCTACACTTCTGTCAAACTATTTAGATTGTGGTTTGGTTTCACTATACTTAGTTGTTAAATCCTGAGCATTTGGTACTCTACGTCTGATGAGGATTGGGAAAGAAAGAAACCTGACACGAACACCTTGTATTTGCATATTTAACTTATATAACCGATTATTTGCATTAGTTCATTCGTATATGAGCAAATATCGATTGGATCTTTATGGATAGTTTATGGATTGAACAACTCACTCAAGTCAAGGCTATCTTATGACATTAATAACCACGACCCAATAATAGATAAGTAGAAATTTTTGTATTTTATTATTTATTCCATAATATTAATTTTTGGTCAATCTCATTGCCATAATTAGTTTTAAAAGGGAATTTGGAATGTCGAAAATGTTCCCAGTCCAAGAAAATGTCAAGAGAGTGCTGTCATACACTGTAAACATTCCATTGTTCAAAATGTTCCATTTAAACATGGTTTTGCACTTTCCTACACAACAGATGCGATCCCAAATGATACTTTGTATATTATCACAATGATCTCTCTTTGCATTGCAGAAAGTTTGCATTCTACCGACTAATTGTAGCAACAGCAGTCTAGTTTTCAAAAGCGAATTAACGGTTCTAGAAAAGTTACAATCTTACAATACATAAATTATGTGGTCTGTACAGACATACGATTATTTTTGTTGCATGCATGCGTATATAGTAACTAGCCGGTCACAGGACCTAGGCCCTGTTATAAATAAAGCTAGTGTGTATTCCGGGGGCAATATTGTACGATGAGACGAAAGTATTTCTGATGCATAGCTTTTTCTAATTGAACTTTTCATGGTTTCTCATTTGGTGGGTCGGCGTCGGAGGTAGAGATTTTACATTAAAAGGTATAGGGACGTTTGTTTTAGAAAACTGTCCCTATCTCCGGACAGGGAGGAGGTACTTGGCAGATGTATTGTCTTGTATCATAATTTCAATAATGTAAATGGCCAAATTTTAAATTTTCCCGCACATGAAATAGTTGGAACCTTAAGCTAACCGAAAGCTGGAAATATTTGCATACAGAACGCATGAATTGCTTTATTATGAAATATATGGACTTGTTGGGATTTACCACATTAAAGTAACGTTTAAGATTGGGTTCTACTTATCTACGTTATCAGAACGGCAAATTAACACACAATGATATAAACAAACATATCTACGGAATTTTTCACCATATTATTACAGCAATAAATGCCATAATGCCAGCAATAAATAAAAATAAATAAATATAAGTTGAAGACGGCTTGTTGATGTTGATTCTGCAAAATAAATGATATTCTCATTCTATGTAATGTGCACCTAAAAATTTCCCCGTGCCTTTAATGCTATCTGCAACTAACTCTTCGAAAAAAACATTTATGATCAAAGTTGATTTAGGCTATGCGTTATTTCATAGAAATTACTAGTTCTTCCTTCAAATTTTTGGCATACACGAGATGATAGTGGTCAAATCACACATAGGGAACCTTGTCTGTTTAGCAGTTTCGTGCATTAAATATAAATTAGCGGTCCGTAAACGTATATCTCGAAAAGTTTTAGAATTCCACTAACTGCGACATACATAACAATAATTTATTGAGCGCACGGGAAGTATAATAATACGAATGCAAAATTTATTGATATCTTAATGCATAAAGGGATTATAAAATTAAATTGTGAAATAGATTAGGTTAGATTGATGAAAATATACTAGAAACAAAAGGAAAACCGTCAAACATTTATTAGCGGATCAAACGAGTTATTCCAGCGCCGGCTGCAGCGACGGTTCCAGCTGCACCAGCAACGGCAGCTTTAGTGGTTGCTGCTAATCCCAGAACTCCTGCGCTTTGCATAGCAGCAAAAGTGCTACCCGCAGCTACATTTCCGATTCCGGCCTGAATTCCTGCAGCCATAGAACCCGCCGCAACTCCTGAAGCAGTAAATCCAACTGCTGAAATGACCACGGGTAAGAGCACAACCGCGGTTCCACCAGCAACGACTGCTGCAACAACCTCACGCTTCTGAAATTTTAAACAAAGTTATTTTTTTTAAATTAATAGTCCTAGTTTTTGACGGGCTGCAATCTGAAATGCAACGTTGAAATCATGGTTTATATGGGTAATCTGGGGAATCAGAAATAGGCCGAGACTGAGCCTTGAATTAACCTCCTAGTAGGTAAAAAGGTATTATCTTAATACATTACTTCCCACTTGGTTTATTGCTAAAGTCTGATTATTTAGGTTGAAGTAAATTATTTAGGTTGGTTGCAAATTTAAAATATCCCGCCATGAAATACACAGGGCAGGCCAGCACCCGTTTTCGAGGGACCTAACCTAACCTAATTAAAACAATAACATTGATAGGTATTTGTGCAACCACTGCCTTACTTCAACCATTATTTAAATTAGATTACCCCAGAACAGAAATGAGGCAAAATAAACTAAAATAAAAATAAACAGAAGCAACGAGGACAATAATATAGGTAAAGGCAAAAGGTTAAGTATCTGAGCTTGGGGCAACGGGCAACAAAAGAATACGCTGGGTGGCATGGCTTTGGCTTCGCTTCTTTGGGGGTAACGGGGGCAACGAGAAATCGCTGCCTAAATTCACCCAGGACTTGGGTTGGTTTACTGCAAACGGACATTTTCCCAATGGAAAATCGTACCAAATATTTTCTGCTTTCTCTATTGAATGCAAAATTACACTGAAAATGTTCTAAATCATAAATATAAATATTACAGGTAAAAACCTTAAAAAGCTCATAGGGAGACGCAAGGAAAACCAGAAAACAAGGAAAAGTAGTTTCTGTATAATTTAAATAGGGCATAATTTAATAAACATGTATGCCCCAGTCTCCCGGTTGAAATTGCTTTTGAATCGTTTCATTGGGCAATGTGAAAATCTGTAGTACAAGTGCAGTTCTAATAATATGTGGTAGTTTTAGTAGAATTTTAAATAACTTACCCAAGCAAAAATCAAAAGAGACCATGAAAAAACCAGCAGTATACAAATTGCATTAAAATTTTACTATAATAGTAATTCTTTCATTGGCAAATCGGAGGAAAATTCTTTTATTAGATGGGGAGTAGTAGTAATATGAATGAGTGGGGATGAGTGTTATCATTTGGTTGTTATCAAGGTGCCTTAAGTCTCCTTGGCCTCATATCCACTAGTTACAAGGTGGAGACAATGAGTAAGGTAAGGGAGTATCGTATAGTGTTATTAGTAGAACTCATGACAATAATGTACTTATTTGCTGAAAAACAATTAACTGGTTGTACAAGGCTAAATTGTCTTTGGTGCTATCTAGATTGTTTTCAGAATTTGCAGCTACGATTTAAAAATATTTTTGTCACAATATATATATAAATAAAAATATTTTAGTAAAAAATGTGTATTTTTTCTATATAGTCTGGCATTTTCCTAATTTTTTACTTCATTTCAGAAGAACCTTCTTGAATCAGTTGAATTTTTTGAAGAATTTTCAATATCGTGAAAAGACTATTTCGAATTTCTAATTTCAACCGGGTGACTGGGGCATACATGTTTATTAAATTATGCCCTATTTAAATTATACAGAAACTACTTTTCCTTGTTTTCTGGTTTTCCTTGCGTCTCCCTATGAGCTTTTTAAGGTTTTTACCTGTAATATTTTTTATTTTATAGTTTTCATTGTTTATGAATAGTTTATATGTAATGTAGCGCTATATTGAAAGTTAGGTAAAATATTCTCAGTGGAGTAATAATATTTTAGGTCTGTTATACGCAAAACAATATTTTTTATTCCTGGAATATTTCTTTTTCTCATTTTTAAAATTATTTTCTATCCCAGGAATATTTCCCTATTTCTAAAATTATTTTCAATCTCTAGAATTTTTTACCATTGCTGGAATCCGTAAAATTTATAATCATTTATTCTCAAAATCATTAATAAAATACTCTATCGAATGATATCAGAATTTGGTTTTATGGGGGGCTCTGCCCCCCAACCCCCGTGAGGGGAATGATAGGTTGGTGTTGTGGTTGCAGCCAATGGTTGCACCTAGTAATTCAAATCCTTTAAATTAGTACTAGGCGACGGGATTCAGTCACCTTGTGTATTACTATGCCAAAGTAGAGTGAGTGGACGTAAGACACGTAATGATAGGGATTTGAAAGAATACTACACTATACTCACTGTATCTAAGGAAACTGAATTTGACAATTGCATTATGATAACCAAACAATGGGACAACCGAATCTTCGGGGTCTAGCGGGAGAATCGGACCTCCGACAGAGTTGCTGAGCTAACGCAACGTAGTTCGAAGAATAATCTACCCGTTTTGTATCTATAATTTTTCCCCAAAAGTTTCAGGTTTTTGAGGTATGCATGACAAGTCGTTTTGACTCAAAGGGGAAAGGATACATAGGGATTGACAAATCCTGAGGACAGTTAGCCTGCCTCGAATGTCTCCCTATGAAAAAGCCAATTTTACTATGGAGTGTTAGTGATGGAATAGAATGTCCATTACCGATACCAGAAAACAAAAGCTGTGAACAGGAAATCTTAAATTGTCATGAACAGGAAATCTTAAATTGTCAAAAGGAAATCAATAAACACAAAGGAGAAAATAAATCTCTTTGGGACTGGGACAGTTTGTTTGACAGTGTAGTACTAAAATGCTCATTAATAATAATGATGTCAGTTAATTTTCTGTATGTTTTAATTCGTATTTGGAATGCTAGAATTAACGACGAAACAAAAAAAGAAGAAACAGAAGCACATTTTTGCAGAATCCATGCCATGATACGTCAAGAGAATAATAGAGCTAATGGGCCAGATTGTGATAATACTAATGTTTGATTTTGTCTGTTAAGTATGTTTTTATCGTAAATGTATTTCATACTTTGTTTTAGTTAAACATAATTACCTTTGACTTGATTATATAGGAATTGCATTATTACTTACCTACTTCTCACTTTTCTGATGCAAATTTATTGATATTTGATAACATTCATCATCAAGTCATAATGTAAATCTGGGTAATGAATACTTTACGACATCTAATGAGTTTCCTTGAAGAGTAATGGATTGAAATTATACATAAATTAAGAAGGAATCAGTCTCGATGCTCTTATTATGAAATAGGATCAGGCAAAAAATGGAATATAATAAAATAAATTTTTGTATACTTAGTTGACTATTGTTTGCACTGCGTTTTATGCATGTTATGAATGTATTGGAGTTTGAAACGTTTTATGTATACTTGCATTTCATTATTTCTAAAAAAATATTATTGTTTGAGCTTATTCCAATTTCTAAAGCATTCAATCCCTAGAATTTTCCCCCGTTTCGGAAATGTCTATCTCTGCTACCTTTACCAGTCGACTGTCTATCATTTGTTCACAAAAGTATTAATAATATACTCTATCGAATGATATCAGTATTTGGATTTATGGGGGGCTATGCCCCCCAACCCCCGCTAGGGGAATGAAAAGTGAGTGTTGTGGTTGTAGTTGGTGGTACCAGTAGTAATTCAATCCTTTGGATTAGTATTATGCAACGGTATTCAGTCACCGTGTGTATTACTATGACAGAGTGGATTGAGAGGACGTGATCATGATTCGGAACAGTAGTACAGTAGTACACTATACTACTACTGCACTACTGCACTGTATCTACGGAAACTAAATTTGACAATTGAATTATGCTAACCAAACAAGGTCACAACCGAATCTTCGGGCTCTAGCGGGAGAACCGGTCCTCCGACAGAGTTGCTGAATTAAAGCGCACTCCGTCGAGGAATTGTTTACTAATTTTGTCTCTATAATTTTTGCCGAGAAGTTTCAAGTTTTCGAGAAAACCCTCCTGACGATTTTCAAACCCTCACCCAACCTCATACATAGGGATTGACAAATCCTGAGAGCAGTTAGCCTGCCTCGAATGTCTCCCTATGAAAAAAACTAAGAACAGGAAACATTTCATCGGGAAAAAATTAGAAAATATTCGTGTGTCTAGCCAGTTCACAAATCCAACCTTTCAGTCACAGACCTGTCACCTGTCGAAAATTAGCCTTTGCCCTATAGGTTTTGTAGGTAATTGCAAAAATTATTGGTAAAAATAGACGTTTCCCAAAATTCCAGGATAACACAGACAAGGTATTGAAGTCGTTTCAATACCTACTCATGCTTTGGTGACCGGCCACCAATTAATGTTTTCAATAACGTACCCCAACGCATACCTCCATGTACTAAATTTAGCACATGAACGTAGGCGTTGGGGTACATTATTGAAAACATTAATTGTGGGAAACCTCTATATGTCAATAAACTATAATATAAATTCACTAACCATTTTTATTGATTTTCGTAAAAGTGGGCTATCAGCTATACTGTCAACTGTTTCCGAGTTGTCTAATTGTCCCAGTTGGCTCGTTGGCTGTCTCGTTTGTTCGTCTCTGCCTGTAGGTCAACTAATCAGTGTAATCACAAAATCACAGCACAACCAACCGCAGATTTTTGTAATGTAATGTACTATAGAATAAGAAACGAAAACAGCTCCGCAACCGCAAGTCGGCAAATTATCATGGGCAATGAGTCTGGTCTGGTCTGGTACTGGGCTGACTACGAATTCGTACTTTACTTTACAATGTTAACTGTCAACTGTACATAAAGCAAAGTTTTAACTTAACTGATCACTTCCCTCGTAGTTTTCACTTACCCCGCTAAAATTTCAATTTATAGTTCCACGGGATGCTGACTCTACATTTTGTTTTTTCATAGATATATTAAGGTATTGTAACGAAATCATCAGTACAAAAGTAAAATAAATTATTTATTTAGCATAACCATGATACAAGAATGGTAAGACAACTCCCTGTTCCATTCCATCACATCATTTATATATCTTGAAGCCCAGTAGACGAAATCTGAAGAGTGAAGAGATAGCCGATAATATAGAATTTTTGTTTCTTCCGAAAAATTTCTGATTATCTCATAACCGGGCAGTTGTACCCTACTTCGACCTCTGCTAATGGAATATTCAGTATGCGATTTATTTTCAAAATATGAACTACAAAATAACACGAAACAGCACAAGTGTTTTTTCGTGTGAATCTGAATAGACTTTTAGCTTTTGTGTATGGGAAAGGTTTTACTTGTATACATGAATATTTGTGGGGCTTTAAAAAGAACTGTTGTAAAATGTGCAGCGTTCAAGTCCAAACTACAAAGTTGGCAAGACCAGTGTTCGATGACCAGCCGGTTAGCCGGCTATAATGGTCAGGTTAAAATGGCTAGCCGGCTGGCAAAATACCCTTGTTAGCCGGCGGATAAAAAGGCTAAATTGGTTAAAATGGTCAAAAATAAAATATACGTAAAATGGGGCAAAGTAAAACCCAATTCTACCTAGATTAGCCTATCCTTGATCTACACCAAAGTTTAAAGTAATTTTGTTTATGAAGGGCCTACATACTTGCAATCTACAAATCAATCTTCTGGTCACAATTCTTCCAACTAACCGTTGTGAAGACATAAGACTACGCTAAACGTAGTCCGTCTTGTTCCTGTTCACAGTTCTTCCAGCTCTTTGTTTTGGTAAGTACGAAGACATGCTTTGTTCAATCAAAGATGAAATAATATATCAAATTAATTTTGTCGTTTACTGGTTACAGGTCTGAGAAAGGAAATCAATCTTCTGGGGTCTATAATTGGATCAGTGCCAAAAAGGATGGATTCAAATATGCAGGTAGGTTGCTATACTATAGTTTTCAATCGTTATACTTTATATTCTTTGTTCTATAGTTTAACCATTACGCAAAGGATTGTGAAAATAAATTTTTTATTGTAGGAATCTGTGTTGAGTTGGGCTTACTCTGCTACAAGGGACGAGCGATTAGATTTTCTAAAATACTTTTTTGATTCCGTCCAAGAATATGAAGTGAAAGCAGTCCACAACCTATTGGTCAACGCCAAAAAGAGGAAGAAGAGGTTTTCATCAGTTGCACCCGAGTCAAAGAAATTTGCACCTGCGTCAACTGATGATGAAAAAAAACCCTGGTGGAAAATTGGATACGAACCTAAAGATATTCTCAGTTTGGATGTTGAAATGGTTTCGTTATACAAAAAAGACAGCATTACAAATAAACACATAATTAAAGCAGCCACAGTAAGCATAGTTGACTACAAGAAAGAAGAAATATATAATGTAAGTTTGTTTTAGCTATACAATATTGGTTGTTAGTTACGATTTTAGTTTAGTCAAATTAAATGATAGTAGTGTAAAATTTAAAATGCAATGGAAAAATCATTTTTATGTTGCAGGCAGTTATTAACCATGCAGAGGGAAGCTTTAAAGTGAATCAGTACACATTGATGGTAAATGGATTTACAGAGAAGTCTTTGATTAATGGAAGAAACTTTGATATAGTGCAAAAAGAAGTTCAAAACATTACCAAAGACAAGTTGATTATTGTGTGTGGAGGGATGTCAGACTTCAAGGCTTTGGATCTTCCAATGTCAGACTTCGACATTTTTGATTCGACAATGCATTGGCAAAAGTGGAATGGTCAGTTCACAAAATTGGGCGAAAAGGTTATGCAGCCTATAGGGTTAAGATCCTTATACTTCCATTATTTTGGAATTGATATACACGCCACCACCACGCCACTATACATGATGCAAAAACAGATGCAAAGGCCACAATTGAGTTGTTTGAAATGTATAAAAAAAATTAAAGTGACGAATGTCGACCAAAGATGGCACAATAATGAAGACGACGAATTTTCACACATTAAAACAATTCATTAATGTTTGTTAATTAAAAGTCAATTTGTATACTAACATGGATAAATGTTCAATAAATACTTTTGAAATGTATCTAATGTAACAGCAATATTTGAATCTACATACGTAAACCTAAAATTGATTAACTTATAAGATGTTTACAATTTTTATGTATTAAATGTAAATATTATATTTTGTAACATTTGTAGCACAAGTGCAGTAAACTGACGTAGGCGTACATTTGTATATTAACTACCTAAAGAGCTTATAAACTTCACTGTGCTCCAACTTCAGTCTCAGAATCTTCCAAGAACAAATTTTCATCCTCCAATGTTAACTCATGTTGATCCATCAATGTTCGATAGACAGAGCATAACATTTTCACTTTTTCAATGCCCAGGCGGTTTCGTCTGATAGTCATTATATTGCCCATCGTAGACAAGCACCGTTCAAGTGACCCTGTCGATGCTGGCAATATCATTAGGTTCTCAGCAAATTCAATCAACGCAGGTGTTACCGATTTGTAATTCAGTAGTCGTTTCCACCAAAGAGCAGGAGTTAGATGAATTGTGACATCTTTATCCAGTAAGCTGGCTGGGTAGAAATCCTCGTCTTTAGCTTGTAGATTTATTGCTGCCGCTGCATACAATGGTGATGCGGTTCGCAAAAATTCGAGACCTATATTCTGGTAGTCTTCACCCAATCCTTCACCTAAATCAATAATTCTACATGTTTATTTCTAAGCACATATTTTGTACATAATATTATTGTTTAGTTATTATAAAATATACATAGTTTTAAATTGAAAGCATACCTCGGTATAAAGGGTGGAGAATGTAAGCCGCTATTGCAGTAGTGGTCATCCCCATGCATTTCCTTTGCCAAAAAGTATCCATCTGAACCTCCGATAGAGGCATTGCCAGTTTTTTTGTTAGAGTTAGCCAATGATGCACAGCGTCAGCGATTGTAGCAGTTTCTGACTGGCACTGAAATGCACAATGTTACAGCTTTTATTGCACCTGTGCTAAATTCTATTTACGCCCGCGTCAATATAAAAAGAAATTTTCATACCATGTCAAGTGCAATAGCAACGGGTTCTACAATCTTTAACGCCCGTGTTACATCTTCATAAATGTTTTGCGTGTTTAATGTCAACATTATCTCCTTATTTTTTCGGACAGTTGATTGCTTTCTTCTTGAAATGTCTAAGTATTTAGTGTGATTCTTTAGAAAGGATCGGAGCGTGTCCAGTGTAGAGTTCTATCTTGTCGCTGGGAGTATAGGTCGTGTTCCACCTAATGCCTTTAAAGCCGCGTTTTCATAATGATGTGAACGAAAATATTTTTGCACCATTACAATTTTCTCTATCATGAGTGTTGGACTTAAATCTTGGCCGAGGAGATTGAATATGTGAGACTGACATCCAAATGTATTGAGCTGAGGGTATTTACGATTACATTCACGTTTGACGGCATTCATAGTTTCAGCGTTATCAGTTCCAATCCCTACTACTGTGCATCCAAATGTAGTCTTAGCAAGTTCCATAGCACTTTCCAAAAGTTGAAGGCAATAGGCTGCCGTTTTTGACTCCATTTTTGTTTCAATTGCGTCGAGAAAATGTTTTTGTTCCGGTATGTAAACAGTGAACTATCACTGGTGAATTCTGTTTAGTAGACCAGCCGTCTTGCATTAGAGTCACTTTCGATCCCATTAGCTGCTTGCTATTTATCTCTTTGGTTTCTTTGTAAACACCCTTAAGTAGTGTATTTGCAATTGCCGTAGATGTAGGTACTTCATAAGATGGCTTCATCGCTTTGCAAAATTCTTTGAAGTAAGGGTTATCAACTGTTGTAAACGGCAAATTCGAAGAGTATATGAATTTTGCTACTTTATTGTCTAATGTGATCTTTTCCTTCGGTTTCACGGAGTCAACCCACGCCTTCATTCCTCTCTTGACTTCCAATTCTGACGGAAAACTAATATCTGAAGCCTTGACGTTTGGAACAAATGGACGATCTTCGGAAGCTGGAGCAGGTGCATGAGATGACGCGGTCGCAGCAACGTTTTTGTTCTTTTGCTTACAGAGTTTAATGTGACTTTCCATTCTTTGCGCTCTGGCACTTACGTTGACTGAACAGAATTTGCAAATATTTGACATTACTGCGTTTGTTCACCTGTCTTTCTGTGTAATGAAGTTATTCCAGATCACAGACTTGAATCTTCCTTTCACGGCATGACTAGTGACGGCGACCGAAGTTAGAAGTTGTTTTTGTCGTCTACGCTTAGTCCTTTTTGATAATCTTACTCCTTTGTAGCTGGTTACATTGTCACTAGATTCACTAGTGGCGTCGTTTGATTTTTCCCCAGTAACATTTTCATCTTCACTTGTCAAGAGGCATTTATCACTTTCTATTTCACTTAAATCGTCTTCATTAAACAAAATGTCTTCATTGATCAGGATTCTGTCATTATCACTCTCCTCCATTTCAAAGCCTGTACCCAATCACAAATGATCGTTATCAAAAAGATTGAAATTAAAAAACGTCGTCGATGACTGTAATAAAAAAACTACTATAATCATTGTTCATAAGAAGGAGGTTCATTTTAAAATAATAAGTAATTGTTAACCAAAAGACGACAGTAGGTCATGATTAGGAGAATTACTACGGTCAGGAAGTGTTGCTGAAGCAGTTGCACTAAAACGTGACGCGGTTGCAGCAGAGCGTCGTCGTTCCGGCGTTCTTCGTTTTGTTTTTTGCTTTGATGACATTATCTGCGAAAACTGTAAAATCCGATAGAAATGTAACAGTATTTGATATCGTAACTAAAATGCAGTAAATGTTAAAAATGTATACTTTGAAAAACAAATAAAATAGAAACTTACTGATCAAAGAATTAATTTGTTTGAGAAGAGAGTACACAGAGCAAAATGGTGCCAGTCTATTTTTATTCATTTGTTGGACGCTGTGACTTGAAGTTTGAACTCCTGTGCTGCAAAATCAAGGAGGTTTCAAGGATATGGACATTTTTAGCCATTTTAACCATTTTAGCCATTTTAACCATTTTAGCCGGCTGGTTGGTCAAAAAGCTTTTTAGCCGGATAAAATCGAACACTGGGCAAGACTAATTGGCCTCATCCTTAGTTTTGTTAAGATTATTATGTTAAATTAAATTAGGTTTGTAGTTGTAGGGTACAAAGCATACAAAGTCGCGTCTCACCTGACAGTCTTTGCAAAACTAAGTCAGCTATGACACAACACAGGCCGTTTTTGACTATCATATTCAACGTTATTTTTCTTTTTTAGCAAAGTTCCTAAGGATCTGAACTTACCGAACCTACGAAGACGTGTAAATACCCAAAACATTCACAGGAATTTCTTTGGTAAGAGTCGTGTCGAAAATTTGACATTTTCCATCTTTGTATTGAAAATGTCGCAGCTTCAAAGTTACAAACACTAAAATATTTCTTAGGGACTTTGCTAAAAATGACATACAATTTTTTCACTTGAAAGATGAACTTGATAATCAAGGGGCTTAGTGATCTGATAAGTATAGTGTGGACGTGTGGGTGTGGATGAAGTGAATATCTCGTCAAGAGTGCATTAAAAACATTGCAGTGTGAAAAATTGTTTAGTACTTCGTATTTGCATTGAGATATAACCTTTAATAAAACTGACCATGGACAGTTTGCCATATGAACTAGAAATGGTTGGTGCATGACAAGTTAGCGTATTTATCTGTGTACCTATGTTGAAATATATAGAGATACTTAAGTGGAATTGGAATTTTTGGAATACCTCCTTAATATCAGTTTCAGTTTCAGAGTTCAATGATTTTATGATCACAATAAATTGAAACTTCATTACCAATATATGTAAATTGCATAGCATAAACAGGCAGTCAAAACTGAGTAAAGAAGATAAATCATTTGGTGCTGAATAAGTCCAAATAAGCTTCTAAGATAAGGAGTCACTGCATAAGATTGTATTTATTTATTTGCTGAGTGGTTATTTGTAGATAGTTCTCCGATTTCCCTGCGTGTATCATATTACACTTACACAATTACTTAGTTGCGTACTTACTGCAGCATAATACGAATGCTAATTAATCTTAATTTAATGGATAGAGAAATAGAGATTATAAATTAAATTGTGAAATACATATTTAGATATAGTGATGTAAATATTACGACAAACAGAAGGAAAATTTATTAACGTCTCCAGAACAAACGGGTAATTGCAGCACTGGCAGCGCCAGCAGCACCAGCAGCACCAGCAACGGCAGCTTGGGTCGTCGCTGCCAATCCAAGAACTCCAGCACTTTGAAAAGCAGCAAAAGTGCTACCCGCAGCTACATTTCCAATTCCAGCCTGAATTCCTGCAGCAATAGAACCGGCAGCAACTCCCGCAGAGGTAAATCCAGCTACTGAAATAACCACGGGTAAGAGTGCCACAGTGGCTCCACCAGCAACGACTCCCGCAATAAGTTCACGGCTCTGTTTTATACAAAGTTTTAGATAAATTGATAAAAATCTATTATGCATATACGAGATTTGGCTGAATGGTGAATGGAAAATCGTATCAAATATTTTGCATATAATGCAAAATGACACTGAAAACGTCATAAATGTGAAAAAACGCTTGCACCAAAATAAACTATAAATTTGTTAACCATTTTTAGGCAGCTAGTAGTTGGTTTGGTAGTCAGTTGATACGATTTAAAGCGTTGTTGTAAATCCCATTATTGTATTCCTAAATTTTTCAAATTGATTATTATTGTCAGTGAATTAGTTACATGGGGAATAAAAATTGTAATTGAAAGCATGGAATAGATTTCATTTGGGATAAAAAGTTATAGCTCTAATTTAATTAATTAATTTGTTATTCTAATTTCCAAGAAATAATAATATTTGAATATATTTCAACAATTTAAAATTCCAAGTATTGAAATAGAAATAGACTTACCGATGAGAGAGAGAGCTAAATAAAAATGTTGTGATTATGAGTGGCAAACATCCATGTCATTACATCATTAACTTAAATTTAATTGATTACAAATAATTGTATTCACCATGTTATACTTATATACATATTTATGTCAAACCATGCAGGAATGTAAATAAATTTACGCTTCAAAAATGATAAAGTAAAAAATGTAATTAAGCGGACGATATGCGATACTTAATCGATATAACTTCAGTGTAGCTTAGGAAAAGGGAAGGTCGTTATAAAGTGGATATCATTATCATTAAAATGTTATCACAAAGTCAGTATCTCAGCTTATAATAAATAACGCTTGCTGGTATAATAATTTATGCCATTCATTAAGGCTATGACTTGTAATTAGTTATAAATTGAAAAGGACAAATAATAACCGTGTTTTTTTGATGGAGTTGTAATTGTATTGTAAATATCATATGAAATGTAAGGAATGTCTTTAAAAACTCAAATTGAGCTCTTTATTGTACATAAAATAATATTTAAATATTATCAACGTGATATTTAATGTACATGTCATCTCAATATATCAATGTTCATTAATTTTGATTAGCATTAAATTTGTTTATTTTGCTTTTTGCTATTTCAAAAGGTCAGAGAGGGTTTAATTCAATTTTCTGCCAATTCTGTCAATTTGTGTAAAATCAAGTAAAAGATTCTTGGGTAGCAAATTGTTCATAAGGCAAAATTGAAGTCAAAAGTCAAACGTTCGTTGATATGATAATATCTGGCAAGATCGAAGGAATAAATGTAAGAATGCAAATTCCGCAAAAATTTAGTTATATATACCTCACATAATGTCATGCGATCCCATACTAAAGAAATATTGTATTACTATTAAACAAACACAATTTAGTGTAAATTGTGTAATAAAGATATTTCTAACTAATATTGTCAAGAATTAAATCGTGCCATCATCTGGCCTTACAATGAAAGGTGCAGCAATTATATTTGGTATTCTTTTAATACCATGTTTGTCCCATTGTAGGGTAAGATTGGCTGTTTCTGAATCTGCAGAAAATGGTAAGATTAAATTATAAATACTTTTACTCTTTACTTTGGTATGTATTTCACCGAAAAAGTTAAAAATAATTGATAAATTAATATTGTAATTAAGATTTGGCGAATTGGGGATTGACTGGCCGACGTAGTGAACTACAAGCACCAACGGTTGTTTCTGAAAATAGAGATGATCCAGATCTCATCACTTTCTTTTTGCATCCAGGACCGTGGTAATTTATTTTATACAGACTTTCCATTTAAAAAATATTTGTATTGATGAAACATCGAAATTTTGAATCTATATGGGACTATAATCTTATTGTAACAAATTCTCCTATCTAAAACGGTTGATTGGATACCTGATTTTACCATTGTGGCATTATTTATTACTAAATGTATTTAAAAACTCGTTTGTACGCAGTTTTAGTCTCTCCCGCTTTGACCCTTCTCCTTTTTGTTATTTGAATAATCTCAATGCTTAAATTACTGATAATGGTTTTGCAGGACCACGAAAAACAAAGTTGTAATTGAGTACAATGTCCCAGAAAGTTTACGGGACGCTCCATTGTACAGAGGAAATGGGAAAACCAAATTCGTTTTCCTTATACATGGATACATTCAGAATGGCCAGAGTGTATTTCCAAAAAATGTTGCAAAAGGTATTTCTCTCAATTATAAAATTTCAATGAATAATTTAAATTAACTTGTAATTGAATTCATTCAAGCTTTATAATATTCACTTCCCACAGCGTACATCGAGCGAATGGGAATGCATAAAGATGAGCATTACAACGTAATTGTTGTTGACTGGGGAGCTTTAAGTGGAAATGCGAGAGATGAAGTTCCAAGTTACGTCCGAGCTGTGAATAACATTCCAATTACTGCCCAGAGAGTTGCTGACTTTATTAAATTCATGATGGCCAACGGAGAGATCAAAACGTTGGACGATATTCATTTAATAGGTCTTAGCTTAGGAGGTCAGATGGTAGGCAACATTGGAGATTTACTCAAGAAGGAAAATTTACCAGGCGGACAAGTTGCCAGAATTACAGGTTCGATTTGCAGCCCTGAAAATATTTCTAATTATTGTATTCCTCTTGGCTTAATATTTTGGTTGAAGTAAGGCAGAGGTTGCACATTTTAAAAATCACGCCATTAAATACACAGAGCATACTAGGACCGTTTTCGAGGGACCTAACCTAATTAAAAAATTAACATCGATAGGTATTTGTGCAACCACTGCCTTACTTCAACCTAATTTTTTAAATCCCTCTAAATTTACATTTCGACATTTATATTTTATTATTAAACTATTTGTATTATCTTTCAGGATTAGACCCAGCACTTCCTCTGTTTGACAAGATCACCAATTTTCCGTCAAGGACATTGACGAAAGAAGATGCTAAATTCGTAGATGTAATTCATACTGGTGGTGGTGTATTTGGAAAAGCAACTCCCATGGGTAACCTAGATTTCTATCCAAACGGAGGAGCCTGGTGGTATTCACCTTTATAAATCTCCTATTCTTATTATTAACAATTAAATACGACGAGTACATATTTGTATTCTTGCTTTTATAATATAGGAACGGATGGACTGATGAATGCAACGACTGGTCAAAATTTTCTTGGAATCACGGTGGACCGGGTAACAATACTATTTGAACATTCAGTATCAACAGATTACCTCAAAGTTTGACTATATAGATTAAAGTTGAATCATTTAAAAAGGAATTTTCTCGCTTCTAAAGCACAAATTATATTTTAAATTCTATTTATAGCTTTCTGCAGTCATAATTTAGCTCCCAAATTGTAT
The DNA here is from genome assembly GCA_020055645.1 of Tomocerus qinae. NCBI lineage: Eukaryota > Metazoa > Arthropoda > Collembola > Entomobryomorpha > Tomoceridae > Tomocerus > Tomocerus qinae. Next base: position 125,571,837 of record CM034546.1, read on the forward strand.
GCACTCTCAATCCTGCAGGACAACATTAAATCTTGTAAGTGCTCTTACTACTGGACTTATAAATCAGGACTTTGTGGATGTGCCGTTACTGCCATTTTTGGTGAATTCACCGATACAAAGCACTAGTAAGTGTACTATTATAGTGGCCTGACCATTATCAAACTTTATAGTGTTTATTAATGCCTTTATAATGTTATGTAACAGCGAGGAAGGCAGGTACTACTTGAACCTAGAGTTGCCAAAGGAAAACGAACTTGGGGAAGAATGATGATGGTGACATTAATATTAGGACAAAATATTATATATTATATTAAAAAGTTAAAACTTTAAAAACTCATAGGGAAACGGGAGGTAAGCCAGAAAACAAGGAAAAATAAAGTTTCTGGGTAATGAAAATATTATGGTGTAATTAAATAAACATTTTAAGTCTTCCGGTTGAAATTGCTTATTCAACATAGAGCGGACGAGTATTTTGGACTGTGCATTATGTCATTTTGTATGTCTATTGTCTACTTACCTACACTTTAAAATTCATATTAATATTTCTGATACAAATTGAGAAAAGAAATTATCATCATTGGCTTTTCAGATTTCACAACGACAATAACAGTTATCAGTCAATCGGCCTGTCAGCACAGACAATAAAATTCACAATTGATAACGCTGCACTGTTCGTTGAGTCATATTACATTAAAAACATTACAAGTTTTACATTTAGAAATGAGGATTTTCACTTGCATAAAAATGTGCAACATATTTAGACATTTAGATTAGCTAGATTATATTTTTATGATTAATTAGATTTAGATAAGCTAATTAATAATGCCAATATACAGGGGTTCAAGGGTTGCATGCATAATAGATGATGATTACTGTTTATGATTTTATTTGCATAAGCTGTAATATAGTGCATTAGAAAAAGGATACTAGTTGAATAACAATGCACTCCAAACGTGATCTTGTTTGTTCAATCCTGTATTTTATATTCCGTTGATCCTCTTAAAGACCCTATACTGATACCTAATATGGATTTCATTTTCTGTTCCAATTGGTTACCTATTCTATCGAAATGATGGTAGAGAAACTGTTCACTCTAGAAAGGATATCAGAGTGAAGCGGAATTTCTGTTTAGCAGAGCCAGAAAATGATTTTCCTCATTTTAGCTGTCTCTTTTTTTGCCACTATCATTGGACTATTTATTTATGCAAGATGGAATTACGGAGTGCTAGAATCCCTGGGTTTTACTGTGGTGAAACCCTTGCACTTTCTTCTAGGCAATACTGCCGATTTCCATTTAAAAGTTACCCACTTACAAGATACTGAATGGTTCCAGACATATGGTCCAGTTTTTGGGGTATATGTTTAACTCGATTTTTGAAGCAATCCTTAAGGGTGATCACTAGCGGGGTACCTTGAGCATACACTTTGTGCGCATTACTTAGGATTAAAGTTTAGCCCGTATTTATTCATCAAAAGTCTTCAAAATTTTCAAAAAGTTGTGGAAGTTGAACATCTCGGACTAGGAAAATTTGAAATTTCTAATAAGTTTTGAATAATAGCCTCGGCGGGAAATCATGTTTTACAGCTAACGCTGTAATTCAAAAAATTTTAACTGTTTTAAATATTTCGGAGCCACACGTTCCAGATATTCACCTTCCGCCACTTTATAGACATTTTGAAGACTTTCGGTGAACAAATACGGACTACACTCTAATCCTAATTAATACACACAATGTGTATGCTCAAGTTACCTCACCATTGGCCACCCTTAATCATAGCGATAATGATTAATGATTCTAATTTTGCATCTAATGATAGGTTATGTTTACATATAGGTTTATCAAGGAAGGGAGCCACGAGTTTTTGTATGTGATGCTGAATTGTTAAAACACATAATGATAAAGGACTATGAACATTTTCGAGATAGAAGACCCATAAACTTTGGCTCATCATTACTTAACGAATTTCCAGATTTCCTCCCATGTAATATTTTTACGCTTACTTATTCATTTAGGTGCAATCTTCTAATTAATGCTATTTTTATTCCTTCCGAAGATGAAAAATGGAAAGCAGTGAGACATTTATTAACTTCCGCCTTTACTGCGTCCAAATTAAAGCATATGAGCCTTTCTTACAAAGAAAGTCTCGTCGATTATACAACTAGGTGGAAGAAGGAACAAAAATTTGAAAAAGTTGACATAAAAGAGTAGGATTTTTTATCACTTATTATTTAATTATTCATTTTTTATCCATATTAAACTTGTAATAAATTACAAATTCTTCTTCCTGTTGTATTCCTTAAAAATATAACATAATTCAAAATATTTTTTTACAGGGAAATTTTCATAATGCTTACCGACTTGGTAGCCAGATGTGTCTTTAGCATTAGATTAGACTGTGGAGGAGATCTTGAAAAGCGGTTTATAAAAATTTTGCTTGAGATTGTGCGGGGTGAAGGTGGGACCGAAAACAACATTCCTACATTTATAAATGCTTTGTCTTGTAAGCCTTTTTTAAATTATTCTTTAATTTTCATTTAATAAAATATTTCTTCTCTCTAAATGTTTAATATTCAGGTACTGTTAGAATTATCAATTCGCGACCTTTTTCAAATAATAACCGCAGTGAAAATCGCTTCTGATTGGTCGATGCATTTTTGAAATTGACCAATCAGAGCACAGAATTCCATGGCAAAATGTTATATGATTTTCATAAATCATTCCCAGGGGAAATATTTATTTCAACATAGCACTTTGAACTACGGACGTGTGATAGGAAAATATACTGACTAACACTACAGACTAGCATCATCGCAAACTAATACTCAACTAGTGATGTAAATAAAATTATATGGATTAACTTGAACAGTGAAGTTGAAACTGTGAAAAGGCTACAATAAAAATATAATTGTAATAAAATTGTACTCTGTATATAGCAAGGAATTTAATTACGTTGCATGTCAGCTAAAATTATTTGTTAGTCTTAAATAAGTTTTAATGATATGCAAAATATTTTCAATGATACCCTGTAAAAGTAAATTTAAAAGTAAATCTAATTAATTCGTTTATACTTCTTCATAGAGATGAATACGCAGTGCAGTAGTGGTGATAATATTGATGCAAAATGTTATGATTATATGTTTGTCCAGACTGCTTATAGTAGTAAGTAATAATCAAATTTGTAACACATGCAAGCAGTTGCTCTGTTCAATAAGTAATTTTAGTCTATAATAGTGTATTGTAATCTTTTCAGTTTCAACTTCACTGTTCAAGTTAATCCAATATAATTTTATTTACATCACTAGTTGAGTATAGTGTATTAGTTTGCGATGATGCTAGTCTATAGTGTTAGTCAGTATATTTTCCTATCACACGTCCGTAGTTCAAAGTGCTATGTTGAAATAAATATTTCCCCTGGGAATGATTTATGAAAATCATATAACATTTTGCCATGGAATTCTGTGCTCTGATTGGCCAATTTCAAAAATGCATCGACCAATCAGAAGCGATTTTCACTGCGGTTATTATTTGAAAAAGGTCGCGAATTGATAATTCGAACAGTAATTATAACCACAGATGTTCCCCTCAGTCTAGATGCCGAGAACAATAATATCCTTACTCCCATATTATAAGACTGGTTATGAAAAATTGTTATTTGATTTCAGATTCATTTCCTTTTCTGAAGAGATACTTGCACGGACTTTTTAATCCGAAGGCATGCGAGGAGTTTGTCAAAATATTCAAAAAGATTATAGAGGTTCGAAAGAAATCTGGAGACAGACCAAAGGATTTTACGGACCACATCATAGATTTAATGGATAAGCTTGAAACACCTGAGTTTAAGAAAAACGATATTACTGAATTGACTCTACTTTGTCAGGGATTAGTTTTCTTCTTTGCTGCCCCAGATCAAATTAGCTTAGTTGCTGCCTATGCAATTTTTAGAGCATCCCAGGATAAGGAAATAGAGGATAGGTTAATCGAGGAAATTGATTGCTTTCTCGAAAGACACGATGGACAAATTGACTATGAAAACATATTTGAATTGAAATATGTACAGGCATGTATTGAAGAAGCCAGTCGATTAATGGTTTTCTTTACCAGAGCAGATAGACTTTGTACGAAAGACTGGGAAAAAGATGGGATTAAAATTAAGAAGGGGATGGATGTTATTATACCTATTTGGGCTATTAATAGAAATCCTGAACATTTTCCTGATCCAGAAAAATTTGACCCTGAAAGATTTATGCCTGAGAATAAAAAGAATATGCATTCATGTGCTGCTTCTTCATTTGGTCATGGCCCAAAGAATTGCATTGCGGTGCGGTTTTCTTCAGATATACTGTTCTACACTCTTGTCTATTTCTACAAAAATTTCCGATTTAAGATTCGTCCCGATTCTAAATTGACACCTCAAAGAGGAATCGAACTAATGGCCATTCATGGACCAATCTATTTGGATGTACTACCTCGATAATTTTAATCAATTGAATAAAAAGAAAAATTACTCAAGCAATTGTAAACTATTCATAAAAGAGTTATTAAAAATAATAAAAAAATGTTGCAGAGTATTCTTAAAAACCATAGTCATAGCATGTATGAATAGAATTCAAAATTTAATATAGGATGCGAATTAATTTGTAGGGCACACACTTTTTTCTAATTTTGCTGGGCAAAATGGCAACTAAAAAGGTAAAAAGGAACCTTTATTCTAATTTATTCTCCAAAATAATCTCCCAGCGAGTATAGGTAACATATGTAAAGAAAGAAACCTAGAAAACAATTTTGTGGTTGTTAGTTATACTAAAACTAATAATAAACTAGATTTATGATTTAGTTTATTTAATTATTTGTCAACTAAAGCTAGAAAATTGTACGTTATATTAAAGATGGTTATAGAAATGCCAAAAGTAATAGCTTACCATGCTGTGTCATTGTTATCTAAAAAATTAATTCAGAGTAGTTCTAAATACTAATTAAAGAAATACACCCTAATTTAAATCGTCAAAAATAATAATAAAATTATTATTATTATTAACAAAGTGGGTATTCACGAGTTTCGTCGGGCTGCATCACTGTCGTAATCATAATCGTAATCACCACAATCACGGCAATGACCATCATAACTGTAACTGTGAAATGTGCACGAATCCTGGTAATAATGATCTTCAAAGTCGTCATAATAACGGTCGTCGTAATCAGAGTAGTCGTCTACAACGACAGGATGTACAGGCTCCGCATCTGCATCCGAGTCTACCGGATCATCACGAACTCTCGACGTCTGTACACATGAGCATTTATGTTTTAAGTTTCAACAGGAATTTATAGAATGTGTTTGTATAGGTAATATATATTATAAATAACTCCCTAAAATCACAAAGCCAGGATTTTATCGCTTAATCTAATCTTGGACAAAAGATTACATATTATAGGTGAGTTTTAAGTTTTTTATGTCCCTAAAGCGTTTTAATGGTCTATTGTGTTTAACCCCAACCGAATAACATTATTACAAAAGAAATTTAATTACTTGAATTTCTACAGTTTTCAATCGGCCTTGTTTTTGAATCCCAAATTCTGAACATCTCAAAAACTCCAAGCTTGGATTTTGAAGTATCATTTTTTGAATAGCTTCAGAAGACAACTGAAAATATCAAAATCACCATTATGGTAAAATATTGTAGAGTGTATTGGTAATGCATTTCAGAAATTAATTACCTCTCCACTTCCAGAAATGTCGAGATGTTTCAACTCAGGAAACTGCAAGTCCAAAACATTCTCATCCGTTAAGTATTCGCCACTAATCCGTAATTTTCTTAACCCTGTAAAATGTATAAAGTGATAATTGATATAAGAACCAATACCAACTCAAATACTAACTTGCGATCCACTGCTACAACATTCAGTATATACTTTAGAAATTTTTATGAAATTTCTACAATTGAACCACAACTTTAAAAAAATAAGTCTAGGGCAGGGCTAAAAGGGTTATAAAAAGTTTTCATCATTCCATGTACATATTTTTTGGTACCTAATAATTTCCTTATATAATTCTTTTATTTCCCAGTAAAAATTTTATACGTTAAAATCTTCATTTTACCTTTACGATCACTCAAATCCTTCGTTGAAAACTTTTCAAAGTTTTCAACAAGTTCCAAAGATTTTAAATTTGGAAAAGGGAGTTTTCCGTCTTCTTTGGTGATGACTGCTTTAACTAAGTTGGGAATTGCACGATCTTTTGTAAAGAATACCAAACTCAAATCTGTCAAGTGATTGTTGAATGGTAACTGACTGGGTATCAGTTCTATTTCCGAAAGAAGTCGGAGTCCTCTTAAATTGATTTTCTGAATAGTTGACGGAAGCTTTATTAGTATGGATGCACAATCTTCTCTGCAAAACATTCCATCATATGCAGGTCCTTGGACGATCACAAGAGAAAAGTCTTTCAACCCAGTAAATTTCGAAAAATCAAACGAATATTCATCATCTTCATAATGCATTCTAGTACATTTTATGTCAAATTTCGTGATAGTTTTGGCGTGCTTTTGTTCGATGATTGTCAAGGTCTCCGAATGAATAACTCCTTTAAATGAAATGCAAATCTCTTTCAATCCAGGCTGGTTCCTCAAAAAGCTATTTAAAATTAAACTAGATCCTTCTAGGTTCCCAAAGTTAACTTTCTTCAAGGTCGGGCAAATTATTTCATTCATGTCGGACTTCTCCCACACATTCGGATAAGAAATAGACAAAGACACCAGCGTCGAACAATTGTTTTTTGCCATTAGTAGTAGTGCAGCCGTGATGGATTTATTTTCCTTAAGATTTCCAAACGTTAAATGTTTTAGTTGAACGAAACTTGATGCCAAAAACTTCATATTTTGTTTCAAACGAGAAGATGGAGTTTTCAAATCAGAATAATTATGAACTGTGAAATCGGATACGTTCTTCAGAATATCTTGAATATTTTTGTCTGCTCCAGAAATGCTGATTTGCATTAATAGCGTCACGTCCATTTCCAGTCTTGTCAATTGTGGTGTTTGAGAAATCAGACCAAAAATAACGAAAGTCTCCATTGTAGTATTTGGAGTTCTCTTTCCACGTTTCCAAGATAATTTTAGATTGCTTACGTCTGTTTCCGCAATATTAGGATAGTAGGAGGCAATTAAATCCAATTCCGGCCGAGTCACTGCCAAATTTTTCCATTTCGAGTAGGTTGCAAGAAAACTCCGAAAGTCAGGGTCTTTCAGTGTGTCATTCGTCAGATGAACGACGACTTGTTCTTGGAATAATTTACTTCTGTTGATTTGGTCTCGGAAGAAATGGTTAACCATCCGAAGACATTTTAAGTCCCCCAGGTGAATATATCCATTTATCTTTTTCCAAATCTATAAAATTCCATATTTAATCCGTAAGTATTTCAAATACAAAATTAAGTGTGAATTTTAAACAATGAAATTACCAGAGAGTTGCCAAACACATCTTTATAAATGTTGCGATCCTCTGAGTCTGTCAAAGATAAATTGGCCACTGAAGAAGAAATATCTGATGAGCTCAAGCCTTCAGAATACGTCTCCATGTTTTATCTTGGTCGCCAGTATACCACCGCTTAAACTATGGCTAAAATAATCCCTCTTGCAATTGGAGTCTGCTATTTAAATCACTATAAATACAACAAACATCAAAACATAAACAAAATTAAACTTAAATATTTAAATATTTTTATATTTATTGGCATTATTGGGACCAGTGGGATCAGGTAGCTGAAAGTCTGGCCGATTATTGGACAAGGAATAAAATCTGAACTTACTAATTTTGTAATATTTATCTCCTTTTTCAACCTCTGCTGACCCCTATTTTGATTTTGATGCCTACAGCAGGTACAGCATGCACGTGTCCAGCAATTTGACCAAGGGGGATACCAAAAAAATATTATTAAAAATATAGTTAGGAGACTGACCAAGCGATATTGAAACCAACCGCAAAAACAAGGATAAAGAAGAGTCTATATCGAAAATGAAACCGTATGAACAGTCCGCCGAATGTTCGTATGTTCGTTAGCCGCCTCAAGTAGTTCAACTCAAGTGGTTTTGCTAGAGGCGGCTGTCCGTTATTGTTTGCGATTATGCAACGCATAACGCCACATAACGGGAAAGTCGGAACACGTTGGAGGTAGATTTTGTCTCCCGGAGCCAAAGTTTTGGGCCACAGTCCTTTAACTCTTATCAACAGCTCACAACGTGAAGCGAAAAGTTGGTAAGAGTATAAAAACTTTAACTAGTAAAAACGAGCCCGTCAATAAACCCTGGCAGTAACAACAATGTGAATAAATTCACACAATGGAATCTAGCTTATTTCGAATGGCTGTGTATGATAAATTTCGAAAGTAAGTTATATTTCCGTTTTCAATGGTTTATTATAAAACATTAAGTTTGTTATAACCAATGTGACATAATTAATACTATCTAATTTAGCAACAGTATAAATTTTTAAGGCCTATTTTCTAATTATACTATCAAAATCAAGTCAAAGGGAGGGAGCGGTATCTGAAAACCAATTAAATGGACTGACGTATTCCAGAATCAATAGAAATAATATTCAGTAGAAATAACCATAGGCATTGTTTTTGCCAAGTTTGATCAATACCCGTCATTGGATTTGAAAATTATCGTGGGTACGGACAGACTGAGTAGTTCTATAAGCTCGTGAGGAAGGCTAAAACATCATCTGATGTATAATGATTTCAGTACAGAAACACTGGTTATATTAAAAGCCTACTTAAACACTTTTATTTATTCTAAAATATTCAAATTTAATTAACAATATTTGAATTTCTCGAATTTATTTAGAGGAACTCAATTTTATTTGAAAGTTCTCGAATTTTTCGGAGGTTTTTAAATTTATGCGGAGCTTCTCGAATTTATTCGGAGCTTCTCGAATTTATTCGGAGCTTCTCGAATTTATTCGGAGCTTCTCGAATTTATTCGGAGCTTCTCGAATTTATTCGGAGCTTCTCGAATTTATTCGGAGCTTCTCGAACTTATTCGGAGCTTCTCGAATTTATTCGGAGCTTCTCAAATTTATTCGGAGCTTCTCGAATTTATTCGGAGCTTCTCGAATTTATTCGGAGCTTCTTGAATTTATTCGGAGTAACTCGAATTTATTCGGAGTAACTCGAATTTATTCGGAGTAACTCGAATTTATTCGGAGTAACTCGAATTTATTCGGAGTAACTCGAATTTATTCGGAGTAACTCGAATTTATTCGGAGTAACTCGAATTTATTCGGAGTAACTCGAATTTATTCGGAGTAACTCGAATTTATTCGGAGTAACTCGAATTTATTCGGAGTAACTCGAATTTATTCGGAGTAACTCGAATTTATTCGGAGTAACTCGAATTTATTCGGAGTAACTCGAATTTATTCGGAGTAACTCGAATTTATTCGGAGTAACTCGAATTTATTCGGAGTAACTCGAATTTATTCGGAGTAACTCGAATTTATTCGGAGTAACTCGAATTTATTCGGAGTAACTCGAATTTATTCGGAGTAACTCGAATTTATTCGGAGTAACTCGAATTTATTCGGAGTAACTCGAATTTATTCGGAGTAACTCGAATTTATTCGGAGTAACTCGAATTTATTCGGAGTAACTCGAATTTATTCGGAGTAACTCGAATTTATTCGGAGTAACTCGAATTTATTCGGAGTAGCTCGAATTTATTCGGAGTAACTCGAATTTATTCGGAAGAACTCGAATACATTCGGAGGACGTCGAATTTATTCGGAGGACGTCGAATTTATTCGGAGGACCTCGAATTTATTCGGAGGACCTCGAATTTATTCGGAGGACCTCGAATTTATTCGGAGGACCTTGAATTTATTCGGAGGACCTCAATTTTATTCGGATAAATTCGAATGGGGCGCCCAAAAATTGTTAGGTGTTGGCTGTGTTCATACTCGAATAAATAAAATTGGGTGTTTAATGGTGCAATAGCATCGGAGGTCTCACATCACAGCACCTTAGGCTCCGCCGAACCTTTGGCACCTGCTAATTCGTGTTTATAGTTTCAGCTTTGGCTCCGCCGAACCTTTGGCACCTGCTAATTCGTGTTTATAGTTTCAGCTTTGGCTCCGCCGAACTTTTGGCTCCGGCTGAGTGAGCGGAGTGGAAGGAAAGCAAAGCAAGCGATGAGTCATCGAGTCATACGTGGACACCAAAGTCCCAATAGTAGAGTAGATATAAATATAACATGTTCGTGCGAAAATATTTTCAATTTCCACTCCTTTAACAAAAAAATCTTTTTGTTGAGTTTAGGGGGCGCCGCCCCCCATCTCACCTCTTGATACGTGTCTATTCATGTATCATTCGATTCTAAAGTTCATTCGATTCGCAATTATCTAAACTCGAACTCGAAAGCTTAGAATACATTGAATACAACAAAAATTTTACTGTGCATAAAGTTATTTATTGTTTAATTCTCAAATAATTAAAATTATCAGGCCTTCAGCCCCCAATGACATGGCGAATATTAATTAATTTGAAGTAAAAAAATACACGTATATTTTAGACTGGCAGTTCACAGAAGATAAAGGAAACTAAAAATTGATCTTCTTAGTTACCTTTTCTCAATAGGGTTTTACCATAACAGTTTACAAAATTGCTATTTCGTTTTAAGTTAATGCTTTCACCGTTTCCGTTCACTGTTTGTTCAAGGTACAATATGCTGGTACTCGGTACTGTATGATACTGAAGTGATAACCTATTCTGTGGATTTGGACAGGCACGTATCTAGAAATTTGTTTAAGGGGGGCGGAAGCAAAAATTATACCTAAAATAAGACATTTTCGCGCGAAACGCGAAAACATTTTGCAATTTTAGGCTATTTTTGAGAAAAAAATTCTCTTGCCCCCTACTAAATACCTGCTTGGATCTAGATATAACTAATACCGTACCAGACTTATCGAGATTTATTCAGACTTCAGAGTAAGAATATTTAACAATGCAAACACAACTTCTGACTTCCTTCGTTGAACAAAAATGAGCAAACGTCGCAATCGCAATTGCTGATGTTTGCAATATGTTTGCTTGCACTATCATCATATTATATTACGTAATCACAATTTGAACTCGTGATTTCCTGTCCTAGATAGAATTATTATGTGCACTATTACTTTTTTGCTAAATTATGCTTCAGATATTGACTAGCCCAACTTAAAACCGTGTTAAGATTACAATAGCTTCACTCAGGGCTGGTTGCGCAAACTTGCAAACCGCAAAGTTTGCGAATTTGCAAACGAATGCGAAGGCGGAAACGATTTTGAAAGCAATAGAAACATCCCATTGGTCCAAACGTTTGCGTTCTGATCACAAAAATGCGAGCCAAAAAGGCATGTTTATTTTTGCGACATCTTATCAATCGGTCTATATTTGTGTTTGTAACCACGGCAGCGGTTTTGTGTATATGTAACTTATTGTATTGAAAAGTTATGACAAGGTATTGTACTCCCATCGAAACTTTTTTTTGAACATGTACAGAGTGCAGACTGAAAATAACCATTACCCAATTTTATATGTTTTTCACATTCCTGCCCCGAAACTGGAAACAGCCTAGCGATCATATCCAAATGACTTTCGTACAGGGCAGTAGGGTGTGACCAAGGCCAGTGAAGAGACATCTGGTGAGTAGGTTTTAGTTTACAAAAGAAAGCCCATCTCCGTATACTTGCCTATGGTCGTGTAGTCCAACCTTTTCACACCTCAACAGCTAATAAGCAACCTAGCCATCGAGCCAATAAAAATTCTAGCCATCCATCCAATCCTGATGTAGCCCGCTGACTAAAATTACTATTTCATATCTTTACTCTATTCACAATAACAAACCATTCAATGCTGTGCATCATAGTGCAATCAATATTCAATATTTCACAATGCCAAGAATTTGCTGCGTTCCAGATTGCAAAAATGTTTGTTATAATAGCCATAAATCGTATTTCGAATTTCCCAAGGATCCTACGAGGTAAGGGTATTTATTTTTTGAATTTTAAATGCTATGTTGTGTGTTGTTACCGCTATTGCGTGTTTTTACCACAACATAGCATTTAAATGACAAATCATATATTGTTTTTTAATTATGTTTTGCACTTTTATAATAAACACTAATTATATTGTAGATATGATATTTGGTGCACCTGCTTTGGAATTCCTTGTGGTCAACAATACAAAATCTTTTACGCCTGCGAAGACCACTTTGAAGAGAGCCAGTTTATAGGACAGAAAAAACAAAGACTATCAAAAACAGCAGTACCGATAAATAGAATACCGTTGATGACTGTGGTCAAGGAATCAACCAACTTTGCGAAGGTGAACAATAATAACTAAATATAATTTTGCTGTGTTGCTGCAACCATAAAAGTTCATTCAAATTCCCAAATTCTAGATGTACTGTAGGACACCAACGAATGAATGTTCATCCATTCGACCCCCTACTAGTCAAAAATTGATAGTCAACAGTTTTAGACTTCCATTGCGGCCTGTTAACCAATACACGACCTTCCGCCATGTAACTAATTCAGTGAGTAGTCCATTCTCATTCTCAACTAAATATTAAACCAATTACTACAAATAAGTGCCATAATCCATAATCTATAACAATTTTATATAAGTGTTTGCAGGCTGAACCGACACCAAATGTTTTATTGCCACAACAATCACCACAATCAACTGATCAAAATTCAAAATTCAATAGTGAAAATATTTTTGAAAATGCAACATCGACCTCCAGCACTCGAAGTCCAATAATTCAACATCCATCTTTTGGTTCCATCACACTTCTTCCACTGAATTTAGTTTCTCCCCAGTATTGTCAGACCTCATCAAAAATTTCCAGTCAACTCTCTTCATCTCCTGACCTGTCGTCGTATCCATATTATCATGGTTCACCATTAACAATAAGCAAGCCACAATTTTCATCGCCACTGACTACGGTCACGTATCAGCAATCTCCAGTGAACAACCCAGCTGAACAATTTCCACCAACAAAGCCTTGCACTACACCTGACGAGGGTTATGTTGGAGACGTGGTGTTACCTCCAAGTGGAGTGTTGTTCCCGTCTCCAAAAACGGCTCTCAAAAGGAAGTGCAAAGTCCTTTCTGATAGAAATAGAAGGCTAAGACGAAGATTAGAGTCATCTAAAACAACAACAATCGAAGATTCTGTTACTGATCTTTTTAAAGATTCTCCATCTCTTTCGCAGCTGATTTTGTCCCAAATATCGCGTTTCAAATCACCAAGACAGTTTTACAATGACGAAGAGAAAACTTTAGCATTCACACTTTTCTACTCTTGTGGTAAAAATGGATACAGAACACTGCAAAAATTAGGAATAAGGTTACCATCCCTGTCCTCTGTGAAGAGGTGGCTGAAAAAATTTGACTTGAAACCTGGCCTAAACGACTGTTTATTTGATTGTATTTCAGCAAGAACCCGTTATATGAATGAATTTGAAAAGGATGCAATGTTATGTTTCGATGAAATGCACATCAAGAAACTTTTGGGATACAATAGACACACAGACGAATTGGAAGGCATTGAAGACCATGGTAACCACCGTCGTAGACTAGCCCCTGCTACACAAGTATCAGTCACAATGATTAGAGGAATTAATACACATTGGATCTTTCCGTTGAGTTACGGTTTCAGTGAAAGCAACACCACTACCAATGACCTACAGATAAATTTGGAGGAATGTCTTGAGAAACTTCACAGTGTGGGAATTAAAGTACGAATAATTGTTAGCGACATGGGATTTACTAATCAAGCATTACAGTTACGACTGGGAGTTTCAGAAAGAAAGCCATATATTAGGCGAAACGGGCGAAAAATCTATGTAATTTATGACACACCTCATTTAATAAGTCCGGTTTCAATGTAAATGAGAAAAAGGTTCGCTGGTCCCATGTCCAAAGATTGTATGACATAGACTGCGCCACAAGTGATCGAATGACAAAATTAACTACTTATCATATGAACGTCACAACGCTCTCTAAACAGAAAGTGAAGTTAGCTACTCAGTTGTTAAGTAAATCAGTAGCTGAGGCAATGCATACATGTGTTTCCCTAGGATCAATGAGAAAAGCCACATTAGTCACTGCAAACTGGATTCAGAAAATGGATTTGCTTTTTGATTTGCTAAATATATCCCAAGAAAATGATTTTTTAAAACCTTGGAAAGCCGGGAGAAATGTTTTTTCTTACCAAAGAAAGTTGAAAACACTTCAGACATGGGTGAAAAACTGGGAAATGCCGGGGGGCAAAAGAAAACCAGATTGTTTATCAGGACTAGTGCAAACAATAAGAGGAGTTCGTCATCTAATAAGTGACTTAAAGCAAGAAGGATATGGGTATGTGTTAACCCGAAGATTGCAACAAGATTGTTTGGAGAACTATTTCAGCTTCCAACGTCAGCGAGGAGGATGCAACAGAAATCCAACTACAGTCCAGTTTAAACAAAATTTTCGATACCTGTTTATAGTGAACTTAGTAAGGAACCCAGAGGGAAAAAATTGTGAGGACACCGAAAACACAACAATGCTAATAGATAACTTGAAAAAGTTAGAGCAAATATTAAATAAAAAAGACATCAGCAAAACCACTACATTATTAGGGAACAGCATGGCATCTTCTTCAGATTCAGAAAATGAGTTTGAAAGCAGTTCTACAGATCTTGAGTCGAATGATGACAGTAGACTAGACATTGTTACAAATGATTTTTTTCATTTATCGGATATGGAAGATGTTCCTCTAAAAGACGATAATGTAAACGTCTACATGGCCAATTGGGCATTTAAATCTGCTGTTGCAAAAACAAAATGTAAAAGATGCCAACAACTGCTTTGTTTTCAGAAAAACTTTGATGATGTTGATGAACTGCTACTCCAGAAGGCAAGATTTAACATGAATGACCATGTCGTGATGTCATACAGTAATGTTTTAAACCAGAACACCAAAGAAACGTTTATAGAAATAGGAAGAAAATTTCGACCGCTCTTACGTGAAGCTTTGAACGAACAGGGAACTTGTGTTTTAAGAAACGTTTACCGGTTACTAAAGAGAAACGATTTATTAAGCAATTGGCTCAACAATACTGACGACGAATGCAAAATGCATAGAGATTTAGCAGTGAAATTATTTTTAAGATCCAAAATTTTTAAACTGGTTAGACTTAAAAATGAAAAATACAAGGATGTGAAAAGTTCGACACAAACAAGAGAAGATTTAAGACATCAATAAACCGTAATTTCTGTAAAGTATGGGTGTCATATTGAGATCGAGTTTTAGGAATTTAATTATTATTTATTTATTAAGACATCGCAATTAATTTTATTTATTTCACAAAATATTTTCCTCCTTTAGTGCATTACAATGATGTCATTATACTCCTTTGCTTCATATCGATTTACGTCAATACAATTACGGTAATGCTCTATAAATACCCTCATTGTCATTTCTGCGTCTTTGGAACATTCATGTATACCGGCCTGAAAATCTTTTTCTCCCAATAAACCACAAGCTAAACTTTTTAATTTATGAGGGACTATGATATTTTCATGTTTTCTGACATAATGATTTTGTATGTCGAATGCATTAATCAAACCCATTCTCATATCTAAAGACGAAATATCAGTAGCCCCACCACACAAAACTACTAGCTTTCCTTCAACTTTTTTTTCACCCACTGCTTGACCTTTTCCATATTCATTCCATTGCATAAAGAATTGTGTCGTATTCCTTTCACAGGTAATGTGTGTTTGTTTACTACATAACTCTCTGTTTCGTGCAAGACATTTACGGTTTCTTTATGTAAATTTTCATCGCATAGTGACACGATTGCTGCAAATTGTTTGTGTTTGATTCTGGCCCCAGACGGTTTTGTAAACCATACATGTTTAATTCCGTTTATAACGGTGACTACTTTCGTGCAAAACTGTGGATCTATGGGTTTAGAAACAAATTCCACATCCAAAGACACAGTTCTCCCAACAAATGGTTTCCACCAAAGACTTTCCTTGGCTGGGAACAACACTTCAGGTATTGTTGGTACCGAAGGTAACACCACAGCCGCGGTAGGATTTTGGTAGAGTTTTCTTTTATTTGCAATTTCTGCAGCTTTTGCCTTTTTTTGCCTCTTTCCAAACTTTGTTGTTTCGTGATGCAGAATGGTCTGAATATGCTTGAATTCATTGTCTGGGAACAAACATATAATACATTTGAGTATCTCTCCCCGGCGCTCTTTTTGTTGTCCACTTAACCATTGTAACGTATTTCCCTGCAAATATAATTCAACAGAATTTAAGTTCACTAATGAAATTGTTGATACCAAAATTTGACTTACAACAAATGATGGTTCTTCAAGTACTACATCATCTATTTCTGAAGTGGTTTCTATTCCGTCATCATTAATGTTGTTGTCGATGTCACCGTCCTGAATTTGAATACGATCTCCGCCAAGCTGTCGCTTACTACAACGATCATCGCTCCGACATTTAGACAAAGTACCTATTCCATTTCCACCTTCTGGGTTATATAGGAGAGAGGATCGCTCGTGGTAAGTTTCTCTTTGTTTCAGTTCTGCCATGATACAATTTTTATGGCATTAAACATGATACTATAATACTAATACAATGATAATCCCAAATCCGTTTTACATCACTTACTTTGACGAAGCAATTCCGTCTCGTAATCATAACGATTTAGTTCCATTTGAGTTTGAAGCTTCCTAATATCATTTTCCATTTCTACCTCCAAAGCAATCTTTTTGTCTTTGTAATCCTTGATCAGCTCTTTCCATTTAGTTGCAAATTCATATTCAAAACAACTTTCTTCAGCTACACGAGGTCCATGCTAGATAAACAAACATTTAATTCAACTAACGCAACTTCTATGTTAAATGCTATAAAAAAGTTTGGACGAAGAGGGAACACAGTTGGGAGTTTTTTCAGGAAGAAGAAAAAAGGAAATGGATGTTTACAATGAAAATAAATAAATTATAAAATGTTAGCAGATCAAAAACATACGTTTCTAGCCTTGTAATACGTCAGCTCCTTATTTTTATTGACTTCCGTTTTGGGTATATTCATTTCTAGCAACCCTTCCTCAGCGTCATGCATTTCTCCAATCTCGGTTATAACCGGGCGTATTTCGGAAGTGAGAAAGTAAGCATTATTTTGGCAATAGTTGTGAGCTGCCATTGCGTAATTTTTACGAGTGAAGTCTACAATGCCTTCACAGAGAGATTTTCCTTTTTCATCAACATACACAAGTGCCCGCTCAATCTAAAAATTATCAGAATACAAGAAGCAGTCAAAGAGTATCGTTTTCACGATTATCAAACGATAATTGACCTTTTCGCGGTTAGATACTTTTGGTGGTCTAACATAGATAGCCCACGTACTTTACCCATGTTCTGCCCACCAAAAATTCCTAACCGAGAAAAGGTCAATTCTTTGATCATCATTTTAATTAACTTTAAATATATGTGCTATGTATATTTACTTACATCTCCAAAAACCGAAAACGCAATTTCAAGCAGCTCATTTGAGACCATGGGACTAAGATTCTTAACCTTTACTCGCACGTTGGATGGTGCAAACCTGATTTTGATTTGGCGACCCTTTATATTCTTTTGATCCAGTTCTGCTCGAGCTTTCTCAGCGCTTGTTCGAAAATCCTAAAGAAAACAAAAAACCTAGAATTCAGGACTGAGTTTCGTTTTTGTCAAAATTTTTAGTTTGCGATATATTTTGCCAATTTCTGCACAATTACTTTACAAAATTTAATACATTTGCAAGCCTGTTTTTAAGTTTTCTTAATCCATTCCTGAACTGTTATCATATTTATATTATTAATTTCAATCAGATTATTAAGGGAACGTTTTTCATTGGTTTCAAACGGTATAAACATTTTGAGTAATTTATTAAACATTTTAATTTTTTTAAATTTCATTTAGCCGCGGTAAATAATCATAAACTAACCATCTTAAGAAAGGCGAAGTTTTTCTCCCTATTGACGAACAATTCATTAATTTCTCCATACGCAGCAAACAATTCCTTCAGTTCATTTTCAGTACAGTCGTTAGCGATATTGCCTACATACAGTCTAGTGTTAGCAAGAAATTTTTTTGCTTCAAATTTCTTAGGAGGTAAATCAGCAGATGCTTGCAGAGATCGAACTTTTTCCATGATTCGTTGCTAAAATAAAAATGTTCAATAATGATTATTTTTATGTGCATACATCTACATCTTGAGTCTTTGAATAGAAAATAAAAATAAACCACTCACATCAGGTGACATTATTTTCGATTTTTTATTCAATGGACCATCGTAGCCATAATGCAAATTGTGGAATGTTCTTTTGTCATTGTAGTGACCACTACTGAAGCCGCCACAACGTCCTTCTCTTTGTATCGTAAATGAATTTCTTCTGGGACCGGAAGAGTCACCACCAGGAAGTACTAATTACGTATATTAATAACAATATTAAAAGCGAAAAAACGGCACTATAAAATATACCTGATATAAAATATAATTCAATATACCTTTTTTTACTTTCGGATCACGGTAAAGATTATTATTATTTCCACCACCGCCTTGTCTATCTCTTGTCAAGTCAATTTCCATGTTTTCTGACTCTGTTTTAGTCTTGTTGGCTATTGTGACTTCAGTTTTGACTTCAACGATGGCACAAGTAAAGAATTTCAGTAGAGAATGACAACGACGAAAATACTCATGCACTACATGCATCGACATAACCAAAACAATTTTGTTGATGGCCGAACGAATGTAAATCACATGGTTTTTTGTTTACATTCTATAGTTCCGCCTCTACTCCTACCTCCCCTCATCACATGTTAGCTCGTCTCGAGACAAAGAATTACCACTTCTTTTGTAAACTAAAACCTACTCACCAGATGTCTCTTCACTGGACCAAGGCAAATAGACTGATTCCCGCCCCCTCCTCCCTCCCTCCCCCTCCCTGGCATCAGGTGAGTTCAGTAGAGGGAGGTCCCATAAGAGAGTTTGAACTCTTATATGGGACTTGCAATTTACTCCTGAAGGGTGGGTATCCATGACTACCAGCATCTTGGTCTGGGACCGGAATGGGATTAATTTCAAAAGAAAGTCCCATATAAAAGTTCAAACTTTGTAATGGGACTTTCTCTACTGAACCCACCTGATGCCAGGGAGGAAAACGGGAGGCAAGGAAACAGTTTATTTGCCTTGGGTGTGACATAGCTTTCACAGGTTAAAACCAATTTTAACACAGACTGACTTGGCGACAAATCTATCTCTATGTTAAGTTTGTTGTCATAGAAAGGTATGTATCCATACCTTTCTGTACAACAGAAGTTTCGATGGGAGTACAATATAGATTATGCTTTCGAGTTGTAAAATCAACTCAGCTAAACTCGCGCCCGTTTGCAAAGTGATTCCACGCATGCGCGGTAGATTTGCGACTTTGCGTTTTCGCACGTTTGCGAAGGCTCGGGGCTAATAATGCATTAGCATATTTGCGTCAAAAAGTGCAAGCAGGTATGTCAGTCAGCTGAGTCAGCAGTATCTTTCCGCCAATGACACGACAATTTTAGACTTCTGTCAATTAAATGTTTTTATCTACTGCATGTAAAACTTAAAGTTCAAATCATCGACACAAATAGAGTGAGAGAATGTTGAACGAAATAAAAAAGGCTGTTTTCTACATTTCACTTTAAGATACTCGTTGTTTTTACCCCTGTTTTTCATGTTAATCCTAATTTTCTAAACTCCTCAAGAGTCAAGAGATGATCCTGTGTAGAATATAGAAATGAAAAGGAAGTCATCACAAAACGTCTTTTTGTTGGTTACCTCATTTTCAACCCAGCCAAATATATAAACTTATTAAGCCACATTTTGAAAACCTAAGAGCCAAGAGCGACGAGTCTGAGGTCTAGATCTGTATTTTAGTAAATATCCATCAAAACTTTTCACCTCAGTTATAATGAACATAATAGTAATTTAAAACCATGTTATGAGATAAAGATGAGCTTTTCCCTATAATTAATGCGTAAAATATTGCCAATTACTCCAGGAAGGTTCTTAGGTTCTGGAAGTGCGCATACACTCAGGCTAGAAAGGCCTGGCAATCGATATGATTTTCGCGCAAATTTTGTATTTACTTTTCCGTGTGACTTACTATAGTTACTAAAAGCCGATTTATCCTGAATAAAGTACAATACTGAAAAGATACACCCCAAATTTTGGGGCAATATGAAATCGATTGCCAGACCTTTTTAGCCACGTTTGTTCTTAGGGTTAATTGATCGGGATGTTCAGTTCTGGACAAGTTTAAGGCTTGCTTAGCTGAAGGCTGAAATGCATTTCCAATTTTTAGGCTATATTTCAAAAGATATGAAAATGTAGTTTTTGATCCTCGGCTCCTGACAAAAATGAAAAATAACTAAAAATCGACTTAACGTCGTTTCTATTCATTGTAAAAGTTGTCATAGCTTACAAGTTGCGACAAGTTTTTGTGTGACACTTCTACTAACTCAACTGCTTTGGTCAGGAGGAGGGAGCAAATAAACTGCTTTGTGTTATATTTCCATTTTGTAAGAGTTTATTTGGATGAGTCACTTATGCAATGCAGAAAAGTTTCAATTTCAACATGCAATTTTTATAGAAAGACATTTGAGCAGGCTAACCCTATTGCATGACTAAACAAGTTAAATAAATGTGTAATCTTATCTGCTCTGTTTTGTTTATCAAAAATGATTTCATGATTATGAAACACATATAATTGTAATGAAAATAATCCTGAATTAATCACCACAATATACAGTTGTCATATGCATAAATAATCTCATATTATTGCCCTTGTACATACCAACGTTTACCATTGTTTTCTGTATCTACTTCCTAAAAGTTTCTGCTTTCAAATTAATATTCTCAGTTGCAATAAGTTCATAATTAATCATTTTTCAATTATCAAAATGAGTCACAAAGACAAAGTGAAAATTGTAGTGCGGGTAGCATCGGATTCAAGAAATAACTCTTTGAATGACTCATCTACTCCCTCGCCAAATTGTGCATTACACGTATTTCCATTTACTAATCAAATTATTCTTGCCAAATCATTAGCAAAAAAACCATTTGTATTTGATTATGTTTTTAATGAAAGTGCTACTCAACTTGATGTCTTTAACAACTTGGAATCCGGTTTGATTCCCAAGATTTTTGAAGGATGTGATGCTACTTTGCTCATATATGGGTATGCCAAATATAATTATTAAAAATTTTATTCCTTTCATTTTTATTTTAAGACAATTTTTCTTAAAAACTCGGAAAACGTTTTTTCTGATTTTCTATGTACGTATCTTTTTCAAATTTTATATCCCAATTTATTTTTGTATCTTAGTCGAAAGAAGAACATGTACTATATAACTGTTTCACTCTCACTATTACTCTCACTCACTCATAAATCTCTTTGTATTCGAAAGACAATGGATCATATGTTGCATTACAATGAACCTCCCACGTTGATTTGCTCGACTCGAAGTTTGCACTTTCGAAGCCTTTGTCTTTCGAATGCAAAGAGATTAACGTGAGAGTGTAACTATAATACTTAGATATTAGATGTAATTTGTATACGAGCAGAAGTAAGTGTATTACGTCATGAAAATCATGTGTAGAAACCATTCTTTATGTGTATAATATCGTGACCGGAGTCTTGTAGAATATTAAAAGCCAATTCAATGTGGGATGAATTTATAGGCAAAAGGGAAGTGGGAAATGGTACACAATGTTTGGCGATTCGGAGGGAAAGGAAAGGTAAAATATAAAAAATCATCACAAAAAATTAACTGCTGCAAAGTAAATAAAGTAATTTCTAATTATTGTATTTGGGAATTCAAAGAGGGATAGTTCCAAGATTATTCGATGAAGTATTTAAGCGCATTAGTACTGATTCAAATGAATGGAAAGGAGAAAACGAAGAGCCCAATACAAAATTTACGATTGAAATATCCTACATGGAAATCTACAATGAAAAGATCTACGACTTAACGGCGTCAAACAAAGTCCCTTTAAAAGTACGAGAGCATTCCAATCTTGGTGCTTTTGTTGATGGGTTGTCTCAAAGTTCTGTCACGTCCTCAAAGGGTATTGATCAACTAATGACCGAAAAATACAAAAATTGCGTCGGTGGAAATTATTCCCACATTATAACAACATTAACATTGACAAAAACATCCTCTTCAGCTGGAACACTCGAAGAACAATCGAGTAAATTTTCCGTCGTTGATTTAGCACCTTTACCTTCACCATCCAATGATTCGGGGAAACAAACCAAGGAAGAAATTGCAAATCTTAACAAATCACTCTCTGCTCTCGGATTCGTTATTTCCAAATTGGCAGAAGGAAAGTCATTCATTCCCTACCGAGACTCAGTTCTAACTTGGTTACTCAAAGACCATTTAGAAGGCAATAGTCGCTTAACAATGATTGCAACCATATCAGCATCTTCAGATCATACCGAGGAAACACTGTCCACTTTAAGATACGCTGAAAGGTAAATACAAAAATTGTAAATTAAGGGTGGTTAGTAGCGGGGTAACTTGAACATACACTTTGTGTGTAACACTTTTAGGATTAGAATGAAGCCCGTATTTATTTACCAAAAATCTTCAAAGTTTCCAGAAAGTGGCGGAAGATAAATACTTCGGACTTGTAGTCCTGTAGCTCCGAAATATTAAAAAAAATGTAACACGTTTTGAATTATAGCGTTACCGGGAAAATATGATTTCCTGCCAGGGAAAATATAATTCAAAACATGTTAGAAATTTTGAAGATTGTTGGCAAATAAATAAGGGCTATACTCTAATCCTAAGTGATACACAATAAAGTGTATGTTCAAATTACCCCGCTATCAACCACCCTTAAAGTATTTTGTGTCATAAGTTTGCCTAATATGGGTTTTCTAAATTGCAGAGCAAAAAAAATTGTTTGCAATCCTATGGAAAGTCGAAATGTGAAAGTCTCTATGATTAGAGACTTGAAAAAAGAAGTCAAACAGCTGAAAGATAAACTTCAGAAACAAAATTCTGAAGCAGAAATGGTACAAGTGAGTTTAATATATTCAAAATTGGCCCTTAAAATGTTTCGATGCAATGTATTGAAATTCTCAACAATCCCTGTCATTTTTAAAACCTCTTTGGTGAAATTATTTCATTGCTATTTTTTCAGATTGAAACCCAAAGCGATGATTTAAGTTTAAATAATAACCTACAGCAGGAAGATCTCAAACGAATGGGAATATCGGTTGAGCAATCAGGAATCCAAGTCAGTTAATTTATGGTCATAAATATTTTATTTTTAATCTTAAATTGGAAGAAAATGGAATGAAATTTTACTTCAAGGTGGAGAAGGATAGCTTTTACTTGGTGAACTTAAGCCAAACTCCATCGCCTGACGAATTACTCGTTTACTATTTAAACAAACATAAGACTAAAGTTGGACGCCCAGACGGTGCAGGTCCCCCTGACATACAATTGTCGACTGATGGAATAAAAAGCCAGCACTGTGAATTTGTAGTTGAATCAGATGGCAATCTTTGCATAATTCCTTACCCAGACAGTTGTACTTACGTAAATGGGGTACTACTTAAAAGTTCCCGTAATCTACGTCACGGTGATAACATCCAATGGGGCAGTCATTGTGAATTGCGGCTACACACACCTGTCAAAAATCGTTTTACTTCTCTACCAGTTGTCGTTCAATCCGATAGTTGTGGTAAGCATCAAGTATTATAATTAATTACACTTATGAAAGCATCTACAAGGCTGTTTTTATTACAGGGATCGTATCTGAGAAGGAAATGAGGCCCTGATTGTCTTGGTGGAAGTTATAGTTAGTGAAAAACGGTTTAGTTATAATAGTCTTTTGGGCATTACCAGCCTAAAGTCGTTTTTTGAAAATTAAAGAAACCTCAAACTGTCAATGAGTCATTTAAGGCACAAGTTTTAAAGGAAATTTTCATTTACATTATTACCAATTCCAATACATATTTTGCAAACAGAAGACTGCCACAATTCGATTGCCATATATTATGGTCACAGAGTCTAAATTTTTCTTCAGTTCAACCTTGAGATTTCATGCATAGGTAGATTGGAATTTCCAGTATGAAAATGCGATCTGCACTCTGTATTGAGATTAAGTCGTTCTTCGCATCACAATTTTTGTCTGTACTAGACATTCAAATTACAAAAAATACTTGATGCAAAATTCTTTGGTAGGGAGTTTTTGACACTCTGATTGAATACCTTAGGACATGCACTCATCAAAATTGTCACTTTTCTGACTACTCTTTTTTTTTAAACATTAATTAATTTCTCTTAAACTGCGAACCTTTTGTAAAGGATTGTAGAAGTACATATTTTGTATCATCAGAACCTCTCATTCACAAGTGAGTGAGTGACTCAAAAATAACAATCACCTCCGCCGCCGGTAGGAGATAGTATAGTAGTACAAATCTGTTAGACAGACAGAGCATGATGCAATTATAATGCAATTCTGCAGTCACTCTTTGTGGTCTCATTGTTTCCATTGAGTATATGATTACAATATTTAAACTGTTTTGGTTCAGTTACCTCAACTGTAACAATTAGTAGTAAAATTGTCAAGTGCAATTGCCAGTGCAGTCATCGTATACATTAATACGTAAGTGCCTATTTGTTAGACGTTGCTTGCTCAAAATTCGACTCGAGTTGACAAATGCTTTTATCTCGGATGGGTCAATACGCTAACAAATGACAATAAAGATATATATTTCATAGACTGGTATTATTATTACTTAGGAGGATAGGCAGAATTTTGCTTTTTTGTGAAAAATAATAAAGCTTTATAAAAATTAATCCTTTTAAACTCAACTCTAATGTGCGATTCTGCAAATGGAAATCAAGAATATAGCCTTACGAATAATTCTGATTTTCAGTTATTGTGTTCGTTTTGCTGCTTTTTTCACAAAAAAAGATTTGGGTGATTTTTTGTTCCCTGCTACGTTGCCAACTTTAACAATGAATACATGAATATCTACCGCAAATATATTCACTACTTATTTATATTCCTAGATATAGTCAAGATTTTTGGAAAATATTTTAAGATATTAGTAAACTCAAATTGAATTGAATTTCGTCGGGAATTAATTTTAGCACAATAATCCTGTGATTCCTGTCACCATTCAACAGGCGGAAGATTTTCATGAATAGGATACAGAAAATTGTTTTCAGAGTCAATAATTATTTTTCTGGTACGAAAATTCTATCCTATACATATAGGTACAAAATTATTATCCCTATTAATGGCATATGGTTAGATACCTAAAATACTTGAGGGAATAATTGCCTGACAATATTATTGCATCGATTATTACTAATTGGTAGGTATATCACTACTTGGTTTAGTATTATATGCATATTTGTCGGAATCCTGTGAATCAATTTTCTCTAGTCAATTAAGCAACTATTCACCTTTTGCCTGATCAGTAAATGGTCCATCATGAATTCATCCACTTGTAAATGGAGCTGTGCTTAAAATTAACAAGCCAAAAGATATTCTCAAAATACACTTACTAAACATGAATATCTTACTTTATTATTTCCTAATTTTATTTACGGTAAGTAATAAAATCCTATTTCTATTTTCAAATTATTTAATTCTTTAATTAACTAATTAATTTTATAAATTCATAAAATAGCTACTTATTGGCACATACCCTGTTCAAAGCGAAAATGAACGTGAAAATGTACTGATAAAAGAAACATTAATTAGGAATCCTCCGTCATTAAATAAACCGGTAATTATTTAGACTATTTTATAGAATTTATTTTAAAACAACAAACAATTACGCGGGAATATTTTTTAAATAATATTTCCGAATTTTGCAGATTGAAAATGACAGAAAGACAGCCAAACAAGGTGGTGACATAGTGGAGCAAGCCGGGAATTATTGGACAGGTTTCGCCGGCCAAATCACGAGTGCACTCGATAATCTTACATTGGACAACTTCTTATTGGAATCTTCTAAAAGAATCCCAGAAGATACGAGAGTGTCCTTGGAAAATGCCATCAACAATCTTCCGGAGCCCTTGAGCTCACTTCTAAAAGGTCCTTTGGAGCAGTTAAATGAATTTCTGCAAATTGGAAGGTTGCCAACCACTAGCGAGCCTCCCTACGTAGAAGAAGCATCGACATTTGAACCAGATTATTTTACAGTTGCTCCCGCTCGTTTTACTACTGAATACCCGCCGCCTTTAAATTATACACAACGAGTATTTATTGATTATAGTCCACCCAGCCCACCCAGCCCACCGAAAACACCAAACTTTTCCAATTCTCCTTCTGTTCCAAATACTGTGGCGTTACCAATTCCACCTGCTTTACAAAATTCGCCATTTTTGCAAAATACTCCCAATTTGCAACAGATACCATTGCAGAATGCTCTTAATCAGCAAAACTCAACAATTCAGCCTCTTCTAAATAGAATTAGAAAACCTACGCCCATTCCAAATAACAATTCCCTATCTAATCTAATGCTACTCATAAATAATCAGCCGTTTTCAAATTTATTTGAAAATGTATCCAACACTATCACGAACAGTAGAACAGAAACCGGCGCAACCGAAAGTACCGTGGCTCATCTTTTCCAAAATATTTCCTCCCAGTTTTATTCTACAGATACTCCACCGAAAACTAACGGTGAACCAATTGTGGACGATGAAGATGAATCCCTTCCTGTATTCACAGAAATCAAGCAATCTAATGCTTCCAACAATAATATTAACAAATTCACTGTTCTACATAAACAATTAATTACCGAATTGAAATCACTTGCTAATTCTTCCAACTTGCCCCAAGATAATTACAAGACCAGTCTCAATTTCCCCGATAATCAGGTTTCTTCTGGAATATATTCAACAAATCAACAATATCCTAATTCAGGGTATCCAAATAATCAGCAATTTTCAAACACTCAAGGGTTTCAAAATTCTGATGGACAGCAATATTTAAATAATCAAGGATTCCAAAATTCCAATGGCCAACAATTTTCAAATGGTCAAGGATTCCAAAATTCCAACGATCAACAATTTTCAAACATAGGATATCCAAATTCAAATAATCAACAATTTTCAGATACACAAGGATTTTCAAATTCTAATGGTCAATTTTCGAATTCTAACGGTCAATTTTCAAATTCTAACGGTCAATTTTCAAATTCTAACGGTCAATTTTCAAATAATCAAGTTTTCCCAGTTTCTAATGGACAGCAATTTCCCAATGGTCAAGTGATTCCAATTTCTAATGGGCAGCAATTTTCTAACGGTCAAATATTCCCTATTTCTAATGGCCAACAATTTCCCAACACCCAAGGAATTCCTATTTCGAATATTCTACAAGGAAATCCACCCGTGAAAGGCCAAGTGGCAATATCAGATCAAGGAGTTCCTCCTCCTCCCGGCTTTGCCACTCCACAGATCCAGATCATTACCATTGCAGCTGAACCTGCAACCACTACAAAACGACCCGTAGTGGTGGAAGTCACAGAGCGTGTTGTCAGCACAGCTACTGAAGATGAAGATGACGGAGAGGACGAAGACAGCAGTAGTAGCATAAATTAGTAAATACATTAACAATAGGCAAAAAATGAGATTAATTTTAATCTATTGATATTTAATTTATTATTTAATTTAGCAATTAAAATGAATATGCTAATGAGCTAGGGAGGAAATGGCTGAAAGATTTTGGTATGCATTTTATATGTAGTTTAAAGGAATATGGAATTTAGGGACAATTATTATATTATTTTAAGGACCGAGTCACCTATAATGCAAAATACTGAAAAATCATAAATATAATCATGCATTTGAACTTCAGCTAATCTGAATATATTCTTTAACAAATGTAATGAAAATTTTATGAATGTAACTTTGATTTATTATTATTTTTGTTTAGATTTAAGAAGAAGATAAATAAAAAGATGTGAAGATTAAGAAGTAAAGTATAAGATGTAAAATTTTATTCATAAGTTATATTTTTGAACCAACATAATAATGACGTCACTGTTGGATCTTATAAACAGTTGCAACTGAATGTACCAATTTTAAAGGTCATCCCGCAGACAGCAAACCAAATCCACATTATTAAGTGCTGTATTGTCAGCCGCTGAATGCCAAAACAAAAATTATCAGTGAATATTATTATAAAAAAGTAAAAAAGATAGAGTTTTAAGGTAGAATGCTTACGTGGGGGAGTTGGAATTCTAGGTTCAACTTGAGTTCTTAGTCCGCAGATAGCGTGATTTGATGGGCATCGCAGTTGCTGTAAGTCAAGAAATAAATTTTTAGGAAATATTTTTTAAGTTTTTAAAAGCTATTTCGAATTTTTTGGCAGATAAACTTTTCATTTTGATAAAAATGCATAATGCTATTATTTTATGCATAATAAGCCCTAAAATCCTCGTAAAAGATTCAAACATTTTTTCTAATGTCTGTAGTATAAATTCTCATATGGCTCCCAAAATACATTTTTCGGTTATTTCAGTATATGAAGCATATTAATAATAAATAGTTTGTCATACTCCAGTCCAGTCGCCCCAAGAATGTCCATTTCCAGTAAGAACGATGTCGTTGTCGCAGAGAAGTCTAAAGTTATTGGCAGCAGTATTGTCTACAGTGATTCCTTCGGATCTCAGTTCAAATCCAATGCCGAAATGGGGATATGTGCACTCGTAAATTGTACCTGGTAATAAAAATTGTTTAAAAACTTGTACAAATATTGAAAACACTACACTCTAAATAAATTTCAGTCATTTTTGTTGAGTAAAATTATTTTACTCAAGTTTGAGGAGAAATTGGAGAAATGTTGGCTAATTTTTATCTAATCAGGTTGAACATTCAAGGTTGTATCGAATGCAGTCAACTGTTTAACAATTTTTAGTCAACTTGGTTGAACATTTAAGAGGTTGTACTAACCGTACTCAACAGTTGCTTAAATTTTGATTAATATTGAGTAATATACCAATGTTTCAAATTTTGAGTACAAAATGTCACCATATTGAGTAATTATTGCTTAATAGTTGAGCATACACTGTTTATTTATTTAACGGCATGGCTTCGAATGTTTACTTTTTAGAATTTAATTTTTAAAATGTGAAGTTTATTTTACGACATTGGATTCATTACCAAGGTAGGTAAAATTTTAGATTGTCATAGTGATGGGACATAAAGCAATTTCAGACTCGAAAAACCGAATTTTTTGCAAATACAATTGAGGTCATGGTTCCATTCTCTTGTACCCTGCGGTTTTCTGGTGGCCGTTACAATTAAAAATGAGGAGCATGAAATTACTTTAACGTGCGTCCCCTTCAATCTAAAATTTTCCAATACCTCGGGATTTAGTGTTTGTGCTGGTTTTGATTATGAACTTCTGAATCTGAAGTTAGCTACTGACAACAATTAAAGGTAAAGTTATTGTTCTATTTCCTCAATTAAAATATAATATATACTACACTTTTGATATTTCTAATTTATAACATTTTTGAACATTTACCTTATTTTTTTCTTCGCATTTTTTGATTCTAAAAAACTACAAGTGCATTATAGGCATCATTTTAATGTATGTTTGTATATATACTTTTTCATTGCAGAAATTATAGTATTCATGACGATGTACAGCTTCACCGTCCAATTCCTTTCTAATTAAGATAAAATTACCACAGGACACTGCATCTGCTACAGTTTTGTAGAATTTTAATAAATAAAAATTTTAATATTGTTTTAATAATTATTGATTTAATGGTTTTGCTCAACTTTTATATAAGAATTACTCAACAAGATAGCATGTACTACTCAAACGTTTACTAGCGTTTACTCAATTTTTGAGTATGTTTTACTTAACCGACTGCAATGGTTAGCTCAACTTAGATAGAACAAACTACTCAACAAGTGAGTAAAATTAGCTCAAGTGTTTTTACTCAAGCCCATTAAGCAAATTTTGTTCAACAGTTGAGTCAGCGCATTTTGTACTTAAATGTTGAGTACCGAATCCCCAAACTTGATTAAAATATGCTGAAATTTATTTAGAGTGTAAATAATTGTATACCCCAGTTTCCAAAGGCTCCTTCAGAGCTTCGTATAACGGCAACGTCTGGTTGTTCTCCAGCTTTAACTGCATCTGCTCTTCCTTGGGGTGAAATGCATTCCAATTCAATACCATTCAAAGCAGTGTCGTCCAAAAAGATTCCCTGGTCTTGCTGGACTTTGAGTCTGAAAGCGTAGACTAAAAAATATTTTGGAACAAGATGGTTGGTTATAAACGTTAGAAGATATAAAAAGTTGATTGAGAATCAAATAACTTACCATATTCTCTTTCAGGGCATAAAGATGTATTTCCCCAAATGCCCCAATTAGTCACCTTCGGGGATTCGATGTAATATAAATCGTCTTGAGCTAATACCTGTGTTAAACACACGGTAGCAACTAAAAATAAAACCTTTCCGAAAACCATGTTTTTGTATTTATTTTGAAGCAGTTACGTTTTGTTCGCAGACAGAAAGGAAATAAGCCACGCAGAGACCAAGTGGGTTATTAAATCGATTTCTAATTTCAGTTTGAGATAAACCACTCGATCACTTTTTTATTATCACTCTTTTATATCATGCAATTAATCATTGCGAATCAAATATTATAATGACAAGATTAAAGCAAATATGCTGAAATACTCCTCATGCATGTGCCTTAAATAGTATAACAAATATAAAATAATAATGTTGCTTATATCCTCAACTGGGCGAGTGAGACTGTTGCCAAAAGTAGCATTAGGTCTAAGTTCCTCTATATTGGCCCAAGTTTGGCTGAATTGGTTTCAGTTGCAAATTAGCATTGCGGCAGCATGTATGTATGCATAGCCAGTACTAGACTATGCATACATCTTCATGCTAATAATATTATGAATATAGTATAAACGTAAACTGACGCCAGCGCATTGAATATTTCCGTATGTTTGTACCCATGAGGTCTACATATTTTAAAATTTTTCTAGCATACTGGGCGTGCAAGGTCATCAAAAATATCCTAGGGCCCGCGGGGGATGCCGCAACGTTGACACCAAAAATATTGTAAGGCCCGCGGCCCACGGGAGATATTGCAAGGTCCCCACCAAAAATATCATAAAGCACGCGGCCCACGGGAGATATTAAAACGTCCCCACCAAAAATATCCTAAGCCCCACGGGGGATACCGCAACGTTGCTACCAAAAATATTCTAAGGCCCGCGGGGGATACCGCAACGTTGCCACCAAAAAGATCCTAAGGCCCGCGGGGGGTGCCGCAACGTTGCTACCAAAAATATCCTAAGCCACACGGGAGATACCGCAATGTTGCTACCAAAAAGATCCTAAGGCCCGCGGGGGATGCCGCAACGTTGCTACCAAAAATATCCTAAGCCACACGGGAGATACCGCAACGTTGCTACCAAAAATATTCTAAGGCCCGTGGGGGATACAGCAACGTTGCAACCAAAACTATTCTACGGCCTGCGGCCCACGGGATATATTGCAACGTCCCAACCAATAAACTCCTAAGGCCCGCAGGGGATACCGCAACGTTGCCACCAAAAATATCCTAAGCCCCACGTGGGATACTGCAACGTTGGCACCAAAAATATTCTAAGGCCCGCGGTCCTCGAGAGATATTGCAACGTCCACACCACAAATATCCTAACCCCCACGGGGGATACCGCAACGTTGCCACCAAAAATATTCTAAGGCCCGCGGCCCACGGGATATGACTGCTTGAATACGACAAGGGGGTTAGATATTTTCATAGGATAAATACCTTAGCAACCCTAATAAGTTATGTGTATTAGAGTAGCTGGTGTTTGTTTACAATTTGTTTACAAAAAATCTAACCCCCTTGTCGTATTGAACCAGTCATATATTGCAACGTCCCAACCAAAAATATCCTAAGGCACGCGGGGGATACCGCAACGTTGCTACCAAAAATATTCTAAGGCCCGTGGGGGATACCGCAACGTTGCAACCAAAACTATTCTAAGGCCCGCGGGGGATGCCGCAACGTTGCCATCAAAAATATTCTAAGGCCCGAGGGTGATACCGCAACGTTGCCACCAAAAATATTCTAAGGCCCGAGGGTGATACCGCAACGTTGCCACCAAAAACATTCTAAGGCCCGCGGGGGATACCGCAACGTTGCCACCAAAACTATCCTAAGGCCCGCGGGGGATACCGCAACATTGGCACCAAAAATATTCTAAGGCCCACGGGAGATATTGCAACGTCGACACTAAAAATATCCTTAGACCCACCGCCCACGGGAGATATTGCAACGTCCCCACCAAAAATATCCTAATCCCCAAGGGAGATACCGCAACTTTGCCAAAACTGTACTCTAGGCCTTAGGGGGTACGTAAACGTCGCCAAAACAGTACTCTAAGCCTTAGGATAAACGAAAAAGTCGCCACCAAAAATTTTCTAAACATATGCACTAAAACTGCATGTTGCTTACCAATACCCCTCTTTTCGCTGGGAGTTCTAGTATATTACTAAAGCCTTGTGGTTGGTAGTATTCGTATTCAAAAGTCCATTCGGTCAATACTGCGTAGTAAATATAAATACTACATTTGGTTCAGGTAGTATATGAAGTTGCACTTGTTATTACAGACATATATTCAGACATGAATCGGTATTATTTCCTACTTGTTGTATTCCTGTTGATTGAGGTTATTATCAACTATTAGACATCGATTGGAAATATTTGAGTTTCTGGACAAGGACGTAATTACCTGTGAGATATAACCAGTGTTCAATTACAATGCTGATTAAGTAATTGCTTGTTAAATTATAAATTAATTAATTTAAAACTTTGGACTTTTTGTACCGGGCACTTTCCAGATTTTATAGGTTTTATGCTATTTATAATATTACAACAAAGAATTCATTATAAAATGCAGTTTATTTACTACTAATGACCCAGCATCTTATAGCTACTCCGCCAATTCTCTGAGTATAGGCATTATAAGTATTCCAATTATTATTGTATTTAGAATAAGAACACAATTTGTATAAATACATCAGAACCTGACTACAAGCCACCTTGACATCTATACTATAGTGGAAAATGACATTATTAAAAAGCAATTGAAACACTTCATCAAATAATTATCTCTGTAAAGTATGTTGATTACCCAACACTCGAAATGCGACCTGCTGAGATAATATTATATGCCACTGTAAGTACTATATAAGCTTCGGAAAGCACAAGTCAAAATATTATGCATTTACGTATTATTTATTTATTTTTAAACACGCAAAAGGTTATTTTTCCTATTCTTTCAGTATTGTAGAACTTTTGGCAAAAATTTAAAAATTATCATGTTCGTTTTGGTTTATTTTTATATTTCTACGTGGCCTGTGCATAAAATTACCCATTCCTTTTCTTGGACAATTTGGATAATGATAATTGATAATAAAATGAGCTGATAAATGAAGACAAATTGTAAAATCTTAATTAGTGCCATTGGAATGGGGCGAAGACATTCCTAGTTACGACTGTTCATAAATTATAGGCAGTGAGTCAAGCTGCAGCACAATGCACATCCCTATGGATGGTTAAACATATTCCAGCAACACTCATCAGCATACGTCGGAATTTTATTTATTTAAAATCGCAAAAATTTTACACGAAAATTTACCAAAAAATGGTAAAAATTTTTCATAAAATTTTACCAAAAAATGGTACAAATTTTTCATAAAATTTTACCAAAAATGCAAAAAAATTTTTTTAAAAATTTACCAACATGGCAATAATTTTCTCTAAACAGTTTTTTTTGATTTCGGCAAAAATATTATCTATAATCTTTACTCTACATAAGCATAAAGTGGGGCATGCGCATGGGATTCTTTCATTATTCTTGAATAAATGTTTGTATCTATGTCCGTAATATTTTGTAATTAATGAGTAAGGGTAATATTTTGTAATTAATGAGCAAGGGTAATATTTTGTAATTAATGAGCAAGGACTAGGCTATCAGTAGAGTCCAATCAACGGTCTATGATATTCGGGCCAATGCGCAGTCGCTAGAAATTTACTGATTTCAACATTTTCTAGCACAATTTATGTGCTAGGATTCAACTAGTATAACATATTAAAAATCAAAAGCCAGAAACTCTACCTAAATAATCAGGTGATAACTAAGAACTGCATGTATTATACCATTTCATTGATGTACATTTAATCTTCAATTTTAAAATCCAAACTTACCATCTTAAAATCATACACATTTCAATAATATATAAACTTAATCCAAACTTAACATCTTAAAACATATATATTGCAATATTAAAATGTAGTCCAACCTTGCCATCTTAAAATTATATAAATTTTAATATTAAAATTCAATCTAAACTTAATATCGAATCTTAACTTCTAAAATTCCAGACCAATTTAAAATCGGATGTTATATAATACGTTAAAATTCAATCCAAACGTAATATTTTCCTTATTATCTTAAATTAAATTTTTAAAGTTGAAATTAAATAAAGTCAACAAAACGGGCAAAATTACACCCATGGCAAAATCGTATGGTTAAATAATAAGGTGAGATTTCAACATTTTCCATATTCATGTTTTGTCGCCGTGGACTCAAAAATGCCTTGTGCATACTAAAACATTATAACAATAATTGGTATAATAGAATAAATTCAATCGACAAGAAATAAAGACGGAAATTGTCAGTTTTACTTTCTGCATATTGCAATTTTTCTTGTAATTCAACTCAACGACACTAAAATGTAATGTTTGAAAGCCCCGCTTAACCTTGAATAATCTTGGTCACTGTAGGCTTATTGAAAAGATAATTTATGCAAATGCATTTATTTTATTGTAAGTTTCATTTTGAGAATTTTGAAAAAAATTTTGAACATACAATATTCTGGAAATTGCCAAAATATTTTTTTAAGATTTTTTTAAGTCGAAAATTTTATGTAAACTTTTTTTATGTAAAAAAAATTTACTAAAACGTTAAATTTTTTTATAACTCAAAAGTGTAAAAAAGTTTACTAACACTTTTATATTTTTGAAATCCTCAGTGCATGATTCGTGTGTAGATACGAAGTCTCAGAACTCTATGAGAAGGCTATAAAAATTTTACTTAAATAAAATTCCGACGTCTGCTCATCAGCTATAGGAACCGAAGTGCTATATTTACTACGGAGGAGAAGCTTCCGGGTATGTAATGTAAAAGCTGAAGGGTCGACCATTTATGACATCTTAAAAATAAAAGTATTTCAGGTTTTATTCAGACGATAATAAGACCCATTGTACTAAAACTGCGTTGCAAACTATGAACTATATTGAAATAGTTTAATAAATAGCGACTTGGCTAGTTCTCCCTTTAACTATGTATTGGCTGTATGAATGTGTAGTCGAGCACGTATTGTTGGTTACAATGTGTGGAAGACTCCTTAAATCACTGTCAGTGCAGTTATTTAACCAACTCATTATCCTAATGCCTTTAGTAGTAACAAGAGATACAAATGTTCATGCAAACAGACAGCAATATACAAAGCCCAGTCCCTCGTGCCTATTAAGCATATTATACTATACGTATTACTCCAATGCACAGGCCACAATGCAACTGCACTTGTCCTTATACACTAATACAAATATTCTGCCAAGAATGATAATTTATTGCTCTCTAATTGAAAGAGTTCAACTTGAGTATAAATTTTCAATTAGCATTTGACAAAAGTTTTTATTTTCAATTATGTAAATTATACCGATTCCCTCTTCTGGTTCCTAATTTTAGCCTTGAGACTAAGTACAAGAAAATCTTGTAGCTCAAAAGACATTTCCCAATTACGATATTACTGTATTGGGTATTTTGAGAATTGGAAATTTGCAAGAAAAAATAATAATATTGGATATTTAAACCTAAAATTTATTTTTGTAGGTATTCTTCATTCTTATTTCCAGTTTGGGTAGATTGTGAACATTTTTGGTACTTTAGCATTGACAAAGGATGAGCATCTTGAAAGACTGAAGTGTTAGAAGTGATAAACTAGTAGGGGGAAGGTAATAATGAGGGTTTGTTTAATAGAGACATTAGGTACCTGTGTGTGTGGGTATGAATGAGTAGTAAACAGTGGAAAGTGATTGTCGGGCCGACAGAGGAGTTGCGACGTTTTGTTATCATCTTTGATGATGATCTATGTATGTCAGTGTGGGTGGGTATATCCCTTCGTTTGTAGAGTGCGAGGAGTCAGTGCAGCATCTTCTATTGTGTTACTAGTGTGTGATTACATATTCCGAATAAATGAGAAGGTAGTCGAAGAAATTCTGGGAAGACACGCCTTTGTTTCCGGTAGACATCCACAACTCTAACTAGGCAGCTACTCCACTCTACTCTCCTAATGCCTACATAAATCTCAACTTCCCCCCTCTAATCCCATAATAAATACAATCTTCCAACTCATTTACCTTTGAGACCTCCATGCTATTCATCTACACTATAAACATGTTTACCTTCAAAATTAGTTACACAATGCAAGTCAGTCGTCTAAATAAATAAAATTATTACTGTTTGGTTTGCAATATTTTATCTGTTGATACAACTTGTATAATAAATACGTACCAATAATAAATACAAAACGACGTTTATTGCAAAATAAAACTTTATAAACAAAATTGTATTCTTAGCACTTATTTTCTGAAAATTATTTTTACTAGCCTGTCTGTCCATATTTTGGAAGGAATTAAATTTAATTATTAGAGTTGCAAAGTTAATGGAGTAAAGGGAGCAGAAAAGACAGCCAAGCAATTTTACAACATAAAAAGAATATTTCCCTAGTTTATTAGTTCAGTGGTTGGGTTCTTACTATGTAATAAAATTGTATTTTTTGTTGGGTAGCCCCAAAAGTGACAGACGTCTTTGGTAGTTAGTATTTAGAGCAACAGTAAATAGAAGTGCATAGAAAACGCAACAGGTTCTCCTGTCATCCCAGCCACTTGACTAATTATATGTCATCATTTGTTTACCTGATCAAGTCCTTGTTGCAAAAGATTATTACCTTGTCTTCAGTTGACTCAATTGTCTTCTCGACGACGACAAAGTAGGTACCTGACATTATGATTATACTCTTCCACCGAATCCACAACAGTTGAGACATGCTTTAATAGTCAACGGGGGAAATCATGAGATTCTCATCCTTATGCGTAGAAGAAAATAATTTTTGTGGCCTAAATGTGGCCTAAA
Organism: Tomocerus qinae; assembly: GCA_020055645.1. NCBI lineage: Eukaryota > Metazoa > Arthropoda > Collembola > Entomobryomorpha > Tomoceridae > Tomocerus > Tomocerus qinae. The sequence goes on from CM034546.1 coordinate 125,609,190, forward strand.
TCTTATAGTAAATTATTCTTATCGTTTTTACGAGAGAATTACAAGTTTATTTGTAATTGGCTTTAAATAATTTAAATAATTTAAAGATTTTTGTATGAAATTTTATACTTTTAATACTAAATACCGACAAAATGTTTACATCGATTAGGAAAGTTAGAGAATGAATGCTGACTCGTGAAGCATCTCCTTTTCAGCAGAAAGACAAGCAAAACGTGAGTGTGGGTAGGGCAGATCTTTCCTCGTGAGTTACTGTCTATGCATTCCCCTCAACTGCATAATGTGCACATACTTAATAAGGCATAGTAATTACAGTTACTACATTCTGTATACACATAATTGTCTTCTTCCAACGTTTTAAGTGGAATCTACTAGAAATAATCTAATTCAATAAGGAATAGGCGCCATGCTAAAGTCCCAAGGCTTTTTCTATTTCTTTGAACTATCTTCTGAGTGTTGCATTTGCAATTGTCAGAATGGGAATTACTCAAGTGTCTTGAATCATTGGTGTTTATGGGCCAAGATACGTAAAGTTATTAATGATCTAGTTTTACACATCATTAATTCATTATTTATTTATTTTTGGCTATCTAAAAGACTATAAGGGCTTGACATAATAATTTTATACTCCGATAGTATGTTAATTTATTTTGAATACATTTGAACCAGTTGAATATCAATGCTAGAAATTTGATTATTGCACAGAAAAAGTGTTTATCCCATATACACAAACGTATAGTAGGATGAGGGATAAGAATCTCAATATAAAGATGGTAGTAAAAGGTTTTAGTTGTAGTAAAAACACTTGACATGTCTGTTTTTGTTTTTACAGCTGCTTCGAATGAGAATCCCTTTGACACTAAAATACTTTTCATATTTTAAAATCTGATTACTCTTGACCTGTATTTTGGCAAAATGACTACGTTGACAGATATACTAATCCTGGTACTATTTAATACTTGAAAGACAACAAAATCATTGAAAATTATACGGCATGACTCTGTAGATTGGAATTTGGGTGTTTGTTTAAAACAATAAGACGCTGATAGAGAATATACGTACCAATATTTAGTAGATAGACTACTCTATCGCCCTGCTCTATTTAATGTGAGGATTGACACCTAGTTCCAATAATTTTGGTGACTGCTGCCATTTCACACTATTTTTTGTGAAATGTATATCTCTATGAGTAATTTGATCTGGACATTATGCGACAGAGTGGAGAACAAGTAGCAGCCTGAAAGGGATAAGAAATTTAAGCTGTCTCCTAATGCTTCCCCCTCCCGTTTATAGAAAGCTCCCTTGAAACTGAGTATATAAATGTTTCAATCTGGTCCTTAAAGTTATCCATAAGAATATTAAATATACAGGGTGGTCGAAAATGAACTAGGATTTTTGACTAGTCAAAAGATTTAAAAGTCCTAGTTCATTTCTGAATACCCTGTACATAAATAAATAATAAACTGATAATTCATTCAAATTTTCCTTGCATTAAAAAAATCACATTCCACCAGAAGTTGCTAAACAAATCCAATAAAAATTGACAATGAACTTCCGTTGTTTTTTGCTCTAATTGAGATTACTCTTGCAATTGATAAGCGATAAGACTTCCAGGTTTATGAACTTATATTTGGTTGACATTATTTTAGATTTATGTGTGTAGTCGTGTAATGTGGATATTTAGTATGAATTAATATGGCTTGCGTGTGTAGGTATCGAGAACAATGCGGAGTTTATCTGCTACGTGAAGGTCATAGGCCAACATGTCTCTGTCAGAGTCTCAGAAAAAAGATACATTGACTTTTGTGTATCTTTTAATGGAGATGAACTGAGGAAGAATCCGACCCTGCCTGTCTTTACTCAATATAAACAAAATTGAAGAGAAATAAACATTCAGAAATAAAAACACTCTTGTTACTCCATGTCTGACTCTATCTCTGTCCATGGGTGGCTCTACACAAACTCAAGAAGATGAAACTGTAACAAGAGCAAGAAGATTCTCGACAACTTAATTCACTCCATGCAATTCCTAATCTACTGAAGAGTACTTAAATCTATTTACATCTCTCTTGCATTAATAATTGGAAAATTTTCCATTTTACCCGCCAATTTCCACTTGTATTTGTCTTGAGTGGACAATTTATGTCATTTTTTAATACAATTATGAAATTAGTTATATTTAAAAGAATAAAACTTTGTTAAACTGCATTAGACATAAATTTTTAATTATTTTATACCATTAAATTATGGTAAGCATATAAAATTAATTAACCCGCCAAAATCCAAAAGAAAAAATTGTAAAAAATTGACAGCTAGAAATTAATTTTTAATATTTTTCAGTTTAATATTATTACCAATACAAAAGATAGAGCATATTATTATGTCGTAGTAAGTTATTTAGAAAAGAGAGTATAGGTAGCTCAATTAAAATGGTGCATGCAAGGAGTTTAAGGAATTGTGGTTATTATGCTAGTTAGTTGAACTGTATCATGCAATATTTTGAGTTCTCAATTGTCTAAGTGTGGAGGATGAGTCAGAGTAGATGAACTTGTCTAGTAGATACATTATTAGGTACTGTTATCTCTGTCTGTCACTGCACTGTGCATGTCTCTTGGCATCTGTCTGTATGAGCGAGTTGAGGAAGGGAGGATCACCGTCCTAAATCCAATCCCAAATCTGCTTCTGACTGTCGGGAGGAGTTTCTTGCTTTTTCTCTTCTTCCCGTTCCTTTCCTCGTCGAGTTCCGCCTTCCCTTTTCGGAATACAATCTTCTGACACGGATCATCTTCTCTCCAAAGTTTATTTAGAATTGTCTCTTGTTGAATCCCAGATCTCTCTTTAACTCTGCTCTTCGTTTCTCACTAAATCTGACATAAATTCCGTAGTCAATCAGTTCAGTAACTGCAAAATACAATAAAAACAGAATTTTTTTGTTAATTTATCAAAAAAAAGTTCAAAACGGTGGAAACTAGAATGAAAAAAGATTCTTTGGATATTTTGTGAAAAATGTGTTAAAATGTGAATTGAGTTTGGGAGTAGGATAAAAGGTATGAATAGTGTGGACGATCATTCGGAATCAAATCGCAAAATGTACACAGACTTGAGTTGGTGTCCGACGGCCTCTTCAAGTGGTCGGATGACTTCGGAGGAGAATTACAAGTATAGCAGTCAACCTCCGACAATGATACAAATGGGTCTTCAGCAATTCGGCGGGGAGAGTCCGAGTAAATATACCTCCGAGTCGGAGTTGGAATTGCATAGCGGGACTCATTCCTCGGGGTACAGTGGCGGAGGCTACTACCCGCCTAACAACAATGAAGACTCGTACACAAACGACGGCGGGAATGAGTACTATGTCCAGAGATATTCTCCTTGCTACTCTGTCTACGAGAATTCCCAAGAAAATCCCGAGGGCTCTGTTCTGTTGACTCACAGGACGGATGACATGTGTGAGAATGGGAACAATGCGACTTGTATGACTGTCGGGAGACCTCCAGTCAAAAGGAGGAACACGGCCAATAAAAAGGAGAGACGAAGGACACAGTCAATCAACAATGCCTTTGCTGAACTCAGAGATTGCATCCCTAATGTACCTAACGATACCAAATTGAGTAAGCCTCGTCAAACAAATATTTCTAAATTATTTTTCTATGCTTTAATATTCAAGTTTTTGTTAAATCCCGTTTTGTAATTCTTAAAATTTAAATTAAATCTATTTTGATATTTATCGTCTTATAAAATAAACATTTGAGCTAAAATTAGGATTTAAACTTGAATTTAAAAATAAAGCACACGGTAGAATATTGTAATGAATATTGCATAACTGATTGTGCATGGAGACCCTGGGGAGAAGTTATAATGAGTATGTTTGTGCTTTCATCATTCAAAATCAAAATCTTGAGACTGGGAAGAATCTTTTAATTGATGTTTGTTGATTTTTACAGCCTTAAAAATTTATTTGAGCTACAATTAGGATTTAAACTTAAAATTAAAAGATAAAACACACGGTAGAATAGTTTAGATGAATATTGTATAATTTTGACTGTGTATGGAGACTCTGGGGAGAGGTTAATGAGTGTGTTTGTGCTTTCATCAGGCAAAATCAAAACCTTGAGACTGGCAAGATCGTACATAGCGTACTTATCAGATGTACTATCGGGGGATGACATGTGTTCAACTCCAGCAGCATTCACAGCAGAAATCTCACGCAAAAGTGGACGGGGGGATGAAAGGCGCAAAAAGGAACTCTTGGTGAGTCCCTTTTATACATACTCTATATACTATACTATACTGCACTATAGGTCTATCTGTATACTGCATGGGAGTCTTGCTGGTTATTGTTGTGGGTAATTATTGGTGACATTATCTCTAATCGCTGGCAAATAAACAGAATTATTATTCCCGGATAATTGAATTGAGAGAGGGGCGTTGTGGGATTAAGTCGAGTGCATCCACCAATCCACTTAACACTTGCCTTATTCCCAGAAACCACTTTTGCTTATTATACGACCCTTTTCCTCCAACTCCAACCGGGTAATGTAATAACGTGTTGGTGGCTAATGTGACGTGACTGCAAATGAGCCATATCACACGACCCACCGGCTAAAGGCCAAAGAATTCTATATCCACTATTAAATTATGTGGCAACCGCCTTCTTTTTCTGCCTCATTAATCCCTTATTATTCATATTTCAAATCTGTCTTATACTCTTAGGGTTACATTATAGTATAAGAAAAGCATTACACAAAATTCTGGAATTTAATTAGCAAAACTTGTAATTAATTTATGCTATTAACTTTGATTTAATTGATTTTTACAATTTTACAAGGCTATGAAAATAATAAGACAAATAAATAATAATAATTTAAGTGTTCACGTAAAACTTTAGATTAAATTAATGCTCCATTTATGCATAGAAATGATTAGAAAATTGCTCTAAAGCTCACTTTAATATATTGTTAGGTACTAAACTATATTTTGTAGGTTTTTGTGCTTTAAAGCTCAGAAAAAGATAGCAATCAAGTATTAATTCATCAAAAATTTTCAATTTATTTTACGGTTTCTGCTGATAGAATTTAGTTTGAGTTAGTGAAATGTAATTCAATGCATGTTTCCAATATGGAAATTGATCTGACAGCAATTCTGTTACTTTAGAAGTCGAAGTAGGTCCAAGTCAGCGTTAAAACAGTTTACACGATAAGTAAGAAAATAAACGAGGGGTAAAATGTAACTGACGGATCAGAAGGATATTTAATACATTGGAGTTGAATATTCAGCGCAGTCATAGATTATCCAAATTGAATTGCAGAAAAACAGACCTGGTTTTGTATAACGTAATAAAATAAATTAAGGTTTTCTATCTCTGGTCTCATCTTTGCTTTTAGTAGTCTGTGGAATTGGAGTAGAGGGAAAGAGACGAAGTGAGACCACCAAAAGTCAGAGGAGCAGAGACCACCACAGAAATTTACGATTTTTCTGTTTTCGACAGAAAACAGACGAGTTAGTCTCTAATGTAAACATTTGGATGTTTCAGTTATTTCTGCCATTACTCTACCGCTACGTACATCATATCACATTATTCCATTACTTCACCCCAATTGTCTTATTTTAGGATTTTTTAACATTTCTTGTTCTACTCAATAATAATATCTGTTTCCACTTTTTACATCGTATATGTTTACTCAACTAATATTATTGTTTCACCCAGTTTATATTTAATACTCTCACAATCCGTTCTTCGTACCTACATTCATAACTCAAATGCTGATCATTTCTTACCGTTAGCTTATGTACCAATGAGAACCAGGGTTGCGGTAGATGAAAAAGGATGGACGGTTAAAATTGGATAAAATTAATTTCTTCCTGGATAAAATTAGTTTTTTCCAGGAAAAAAGTGGACAAAATCAATTTCTTCTTGGATAAAATAGTTTTTCCAGGACAAAAGTGGACAAAATCAATTTCTTCTTGGATAAAATTAGTATTTTCCAGGACAAAAGTGGACAAAATCAATTACCTCCCGGATTAAATTGGTTTCTTCCAGGACAAAAGTGGACAAAATTAACTTTTTCGTGGATTAAATTAGTTTCTTGCATGGAAAAAAGTGGACAAAATTAATTTCGTCCACAGGCAAAACTAATTTCGTCCAGGACAATTGTATTTCGTCCTGACAATATGGAACCCTGCCGAGAACAGATGGATGGATTTATTCATAGCAGAAAATGTAGCAAGTATTGTAAATAAACTTAAAATTGCAAAAAATCAGTCCAGGGGCTATTCAAGATATTATCTGTTGTTCTCAGTCAAAAGAACACCAAATTAGAATTCACTCAAATCAATTAAGAACAAAAGGTTAATTAAATGATAACATTTAAATGTTGATGTCCACGAGTATATATAATTCACTTATATTTATTAATCGTTAATTTTGTGATTTACAACAAAAAGACACTTTAGTGCTACGCGTAAATGTTTTTACAATTTCATACAGCTCATGAGCCTATTATAGCTAAGTCTCTATATATTTTTATAATCGAGATGAGTAGAAAAGTGATTTAAGATGGGGTGACTATATACAGACTTATGACATCCTGTTAAAAATGTATAGTTCATTGAGCAGCATTGATATTGCTACAGATGATGATTTGTGGTGTGTACAGTTTAAAATCATGGAATGAGTCTTGGTCTTATATCTTCCGAGTGTGTTTATGGAGAGACTCTGACAAGGTTCCTTATTTACTTAGCAAGACTTCTTATAAGGTAGTACTTAAGTACTCGTATATAAAAGGGAGAAGATATTAAGTAGTAGTCGATAGAAATGTTAAGTGATCTAACTCACTCTTGATTTATGAATTTAAAATATAATCCTAACTGAAGGTTCCGTTTGTGGTGGGAGCGGATCTTCTCTTTCGGTGTCTCCATTTCAATTCCTTCTGTCTACGCTCTTCCTTACATTTTACGCTTATAGTATAGACAACTCTTTAAAAACAAAAAATCGTCCAGTAGTAATTTATCCCTTAGTGTTTATTCAAACTTAAGATTTTTAGATCATATACCTTTGAAACTATGTTAGTTACAGATAATTTTTAACGCGAAAACTATTAATTTAGACTTGATTTTCATTTATCTGAGCTGAATAATGTGAATGGGTGTAGATTGAATGTTTAAGTAGTAATATCAACAAGATTTAGTTTCTTTCGTCCATTTTAAAAGCTTAGGCTGTGTCCCGTATAAAAATAACTGCTAACAAAAAATGTACATTCTCGTATATCTCTCATCAGATCGAAGGAGAGTAAGAATAATACAGACAGACAATGATAATAATTTATCCTACCACAAAATACACGAATTGCATACACAAGCTATAAAATTGCTTATCAGTCGATGAAAGTTATTCGATTTATTACTCCTTAGTTCACACGAATCCCAATGTGCCCCATTTCATTTATAAACTATTCATTCACATCTCACTCAAAAAGAACTGATTGCCTTTGATTGGCTAAATACACTGCAGTAGCCCCCAAAAACTAAAATTATTACAAAATTGTATGTAAATTCGTTCTGAAAATAGGCAGAAAATTATTTCTCTTTTATTCTCATTTGATTCTCTTCGCCCCTGTAGAATAGAAAAGTATGGAATTGCGGTGAAGAGTAGACAAATATAATTTTAGGAGGGGTTGTTTCAGTCCCGTTTCGGCATCTTTAGGATATTAGTGTGTCAGTCTGTGTAATATGATACAAATAAGATCTTTCGGGACATATTTACTGTCAGTGGCGTATATTCACTCACTAGATTTCTGTGCTATAGCCTTAACCGTATCTCCTATAAACATATACATAAGACCTCTCCCCCTTACTCACTCACTCAGTATTAAATATTAATACCAAAATGGTTTTTGTAGATCGATTTACACGACAGTGAGAGAGAGTCTCAACTCTCAACTGGCTTTTAAATGCGGCTCTGTCTTTGGCTTAGGTTGGAATAGATGAAGATATTGTTGAGAGAGACATGAGAATTGTTTTCGTTTTGACATGACACTTGCACTCCATAAAGTTCAAATGTTTCAAAAAATGACAGCTACTATTTGTTTTGCATTCCCTGTGATCCTTCCGCACTTACACGTCCTTTCAATATTAAATACGTCAATTTTCAATTAGCTTGCTGCAAATTTTATTATGCACCTCCGTTAGTTCTGTTTTCATATGCAGTTTTATTTTCAATTTAATTCTTGAATATATAAAAAGGTAAAAATCATTTTTAAAAAGCTCATCGAAAGACAAAAGAAAAACTGAAAATTTTGGATAATCAGAGTAGGACGTCATTTATTAACCTTTTCGCTACCACAGAAACTTTAACAAATGCACTGCCAGTTCCCAACTAATAAGAGTAAATAGGGATTTCAGTGTCCAGGTAACTCATAAGCGTTCATGCTTGACATTCTAATGGTTACAGAAATGAGCTACTCATTTATGCCAAGTTTAGGACATTGAAAATTCTCCCCGGCCCGTGTTTTTTGATTACCTAATATTACATGATTTTCAAAAATTTAACTTTACATGATTAAAACTAGTTAATTTATCATGTTAAGTTGCGTGAACTATTTAATGCACTTGACTTTACACCGCAAATAATTTTAAATTCGTCTAATTATTATTATGACCCTATTTTAATTGAATAATATTTAATAATGAAAACACAGTGAAAGCTTGAACTGATTTATAGAAACAATTTCTAATTTCCCCCTATATCGTACATAAGGAAACTTTTTTTGGAGAAGGCTAGCGCATTAGCGCATGCCTTACCTCGCGCAAAATGCACTGGCACAATATCATTATAATAATGACTAGAAATCCCCAGTAATGCAACGACTCCCAGTAAACTGGTATTGAATTTAAAAATTAGTTTTCTGATGTGCATTGGAAATCTTTCCTACTATAAGATGACAATAACTGTAACTAAGTGTGGGATTATACATTTTGAGTTGTTATACTATTTTGAAATCTTTCCATCATATGAAAATATTATAAACTTTAGAAATAGCAGAGTAGACTCGAGAATTTCGTTAGCCGCAGGCACGTATCCGGGAATTTATTCAAGGGAACGCGACGTATTTTTTGACATTAATTTTTGTCACTGCATATGCACTGCAAAATTTTGAAATTACATGACATGCATGTAACGAGTCAGTTGAGCCAAAATTTAAATTACATTATTGACATGTAATCGGTCAGTGAATGAATTGTTATAGTTACATAACTGTCATGTAATCGGGCATGGTGGTTATTCTACAAATTACATTATTGTCATGTAATCGGTCAGTGAGTGAATTGTTATGATTATATGACAATAATGTAATGGGCCAATGAAAATCATTGCTATGATTACATTACAGTGATGTAATTGGTAGCGAAAAGGTTAACCAAATCAATTTCTACATACAATTGCATCTGCATTAAGGTCTGTTCTGTAATTATGTATGTCTTTTGAAATTAGTAAATTAAACGTTAAATTATATCCCCTTCCTTATTTTGTTAAACTTCTCAATAAACAATGCTTAATAATACCTGTAATACATATTACATTATTGTCCTTACAGAATTTTTTAAATTTAAAAGGGGAGTACCGTATAAGAGCACATTATTACAAGTGAATATTTGACACTGGGCGCAAGAAGTTAGGGCATCCAAATTTTGAAGACACATAGTTAAGTTAGTGCTTAATATCATACTTAAATTTGGGAAATGGTGTTTTTTTCGTTTAGCAGATATTCGGTTGAAACCACAGTCTCTTTTAACGTGTAGTTAGATACAAAAATTAACTTTCGCGTACTTTTCTTTAAAAAACGCACTGGGCGCAAAAACTTAAAGAGCCCAAAATCTCAGGATATTTAGAACAACCGTTTTTGAACACATTAAATGAGTCTCAAAAATGGTGTTTTTCTTGTTCATGAGATATAATTTTTTTATAAAAAAAGACCACAATTTGTAATGGGTGATACCACAGTTCATGACATTTTGCCCTAAAAGGTACTAAACTAATGCATAGAGTACATATTATGCGTTGCTATATGCACTTCGTTTGCTTGTAGTGTTACTACATTACTAGTACACGAAACATGTCAAGGTTGCTGTGCTCCATTGCATACCAGGTAATTAGGTTGGGTCTTTCAGCGGACAAGTCCCACCCCAAGACACCTCTAGTGTTTCAAGGCTGTCAATTAACAGGTAAGGCACACACATGACTTTTGTACGGGGGATTTTTTAATAAATATAGTGTCACTTTGTATGGTATGTGATATGTGATATTTTTGTATGGTAACGTGGTAACTGTAGAAACCTAAACAGCAAAGTGATGTAAATGTTATACCGCCCAAGTACACGGTGGCCAAAGATGAATGACATACACTTTGGCCGTAAATAACTTTCGAACGGTATGACATATTCAGACGAGATAGATACCGATGGAAAGACTAAACGATTACTTAGAAGTGAACTAAATATCAATAATAACAAATCACTAGAACTAGGTAAAATGTAGCTTGGACAAAAATAGGTGAATTCGTACTTCCGTAAATGACTAAATGCCACTTTAATCTTTAAAAACTTTTCAATTATTAGGTTCAGGTCAACGAAGTTAACGGCAAATAAAAGAACATATACGATTTTGAGTAAAATCCAGTCCATGTATTTAAGTGTAAAAATAAAAACACCTCCTGGAAAATGACCCACAAAAAAGATTAACGTTCGGTGCGGAATTTTTAGGAAACAATAAAATCTGAATTTTGTAAGGAATGCAATCTGAAAAGTTAGATTCGTATTTCGACTGTTTTTCCAATTTTTCCAACCCCTAAATTCACACTATCTATTTTTAGCTATCCCATACAAAAGTCATGTGTCTGCCATACAAATACCTATTTTCCCGTGTTTCAACGAATATTTCCAATTATGCCTTTTCAAGCCAGGTAGTCGGTAGCGAATTGTTTTCGAATAAAAGTTTGTTATTTTGACCCCTGCAGCTCCGGGTTTAGCCTAATGTAGGTCCACAGATCTGTTGACTGGACCCAACAGCACAAGATTTGGGCCCAGAGTGAAAATAACAATAAGACTTTCGAAAATACTCGAAGACTTTCGAAAATACTCGAAAACTTTCGAAAATACTCGAAGACTTTCGAAAATACTCGAAAACTTTCGAAAATACTCGAAGACTTTCGAAAATACTCGAAGACTTTCGAAAATACTCGAAAACTTTCGAAAATACTCGAAGACTTTCGAAAATACTCGAAGACTTTCGAAAATACTCGAAGACTTTCGAAAATACTCGAAGACTTTCGAAAATACTCGAAGACTTTCGAAAATACTCGAAAACTTTCGAAAATACTCGAAGACTTTCGAAAATGCTCGAGAAGATTCGAAAATGCTCGTTTTGGGAATACTCAAAAGGCAGGGTTATAATATATTGTCCGGAAGAAATAAAAATTGTCCTGGGTGAAATTAGTTTTGTCTATGGACGAAATTAATTGTGTCCACTTTTGTCCTGGACGAAATTAATTGTGTATACTTTTGTCCTGGACGAAATTAGTTGTGTCCACTTTTGTCCTGGGCGAAATTAATTTTATTCTGGAAGAAATTGATGTTGTACAATTTTAATCATCCATCATATTTCATCCACTGCAATCCTGTCGAAAAGTGACTTAGCTAAAGTGTTTTCGTTGTTCGCGGCAGCATAGGAAATCAATTTTATATTGTTAACCAGTTTTCCATTCTATTGACATTAAGAGCATCATTCTTCTAAGGCCCGTTATGGGTTGGAGACGCCCTGTTCTAAAGGGCCACTCTATTAAGGGTAAAACTTGTTAACGGTCTACCTGGCTTCATTTACCCATGGCACATCCTTCCTCTAAACTCTTACTCTAATCACCTTGGAATTATTAGCGGAGGAGTACCATGTTATGGATTATGGAGGATCTTAGACAAATAATTCTACAAATTATTTGCATAATATTCAGTTACTAAGCAATTTTCCCCAAGAATCTCAGGCCCACCCATGTCTCATTTGAATTTCATGGGTTTTTTTCAAAATTCAATTGACCTAGGCCAATGTGTCCAGCCAAACCCGGTACTCCCCTTTAAAACTATTAAATTAAAACTTAAAAGATTTAATTACGAAGACGTAATATGTGTTGATACCCAAAGATTAATTAAATGGATTTACCGTAATCAAGCACGTATCCAGAGGGGGGGGCGGGGGTGGTCCGGGCCCCCCCCCTAAGCTTCCAAAAAAAGACGATTTTTTTGTCAAAAAAGGTTAAAAATCCAAAAAAATTTCGCGCTTCGCGCGAATATGCCATACTTTTACTAATATATTTTGGTGTGCCCCCCCTAGGCCAAATTCCTGGATACGTGCTTGACCGTAAGCCAGTCATAAGGATATGTCATATGTCCAACTCCCGGTAGATTTGCATCCCAGTCTTATTAATGTTTTTATCCGAGGACCAAAAGTCCCATTTGTACTTGGGCATCGGTGCGATGACGATTTTCTTCAGGTTTTTGTTTAAATAAGCCGCCCACCAGCTAAACGTGCTGTTGGCAATGATTAATTTATTTGATTAATATGAAATCAGTTAGTCTAGAAAATTTTTCATTGGAAACAAACACCAGATTTGAAAAATTCGTATTTATGAAATGTGATTTTACGAGATTGATGTCATCGGAGAAGACAAAGAAAACAGCTTCCTTCCCCATTAATTTCTGCTGCATCAGTTTCAATGATTTTTGGTAGTAAGAGAATGGCAAAATTCTATTTTCCTTAGATGTTAGAAAATCCCTTTTTCGAAAATGGACAGCCACGCTTTCAACTTTCCTAATTGAAAGCCGATTCGCCAGTTGCTCCAAATACTCCATATATTGTGGCTTTACCGAAAATGTTAATGAAAATGAATTAAGAATTTCTTCTTTATAGGATTTAAAAAACATTTCGGATTCATATACCGGTGCATGTACACTTTTTTAGGCTGAATTTAGGCAGCGGTACTTTGTTGCCACTGTCCCCGCTGTTGCCGCTAGGGGGTAAGGGGGGTCAGCGGCAACAGCATAAAGCGGAAACAGTGGAAACAGCGGCAACAGTGGCGACACACAAAAACCACAGGTGGCACCAGCGGCGACACGCAAAATCCACTAGCGGCAACAGCGGCGACACAGCTAAAACCACTAGCGGCAACAGAGACACATTAATCTGATTTCCTCTGTTGCCGCTAAACCTAATATTATAAGCCAGTGCACTGCTGCTCTGAGCTCAATGCTCAACAGCAGCAACAGAGGATATCAGATTAATGTGTCGGCTGAATTTAGGCACCAGGATCTCGTTGCCTCAATTGCCCCCGTTACCCCATGCTTAGCCTGTTTACCTATTACTTTAATATGTTGCCTCCCGTCACTATTTTTGCATCTTTTTTGACCTAACCTAATAAAAAATAAACTGTGTTATTGTTAATGCATAACAAAAATGTAGCATGTTTATTTTTAATTAGGTTAGGTCAAAAAAGATGCAAAAATAGTGACGGGAGGCAAATTGAAAAGGCGATAGGTTAATTTGTTTAACTTGGGGCAACGGGGGCAATTGAAGAAACGAGATCCCGCTGCGCGCTGCCTAAATTCAGCCAATGTGTCTCTGTTGCCGCTAGTGGTTTTAGCTGTGTCGCCGCTAGTGGATTTTGCGTGTCGCCGCTGTTGCCGCTAGTGGATTTTGCGTGTCGCCGCTAGTGGTTGTACCGTGTCGCCACTGTTGCCGCTGTTGCCACTGTCTCCGCTATTATGTTGTTGCCGCTAACCCCCCAAACCTCCCAGAGGCAACAGCGGCAACAAAGTACCGCTGCCTAAATTCAGCCGTTAATGAATTAAGAATTTCTTCTTCATAGGATTTAAAAAACATTCCGGATTCATAATACCGGTGCATGTACACTTTTTTATATTTGGGTAACTTTCCTTTAATGTCGTCTTCTGTGGCGTCAAAGACATCAGCTGGAATATTTGGATACATAAATTAAAGCAACTGGCAATCTTGCTCGCTGTCCAAAATTAACTTGTGGGAAATATTGAACGCATTTAACAAGTATGATCTGTCATTCAGTTTGAACCCTTTTTCGGAGATAGGAGTCGAGTTCCAATTCGAAGGGACGCATAAAAATAAATCTGAATTCCGTTGTCGCGAAATTGAATAAGATGCTGCGTATTACTAACATAGCACAGTTCTTATTAACATGCACACGGGTGTAGGCAATGTATTAAGAGTACGGTGACGGCCATTGCATACACGTGAGAAAGTCAGGGTTCCGGGTTTCTACTCTCATGGCATAGTCAATACAGCAAGGAATCTAGATGCAGACCCACGTAATTACGAAACCTCTGAGCCTACACCTGTGTGCATGTTGGTATTTAATGTTTATTTTGGTCAACTTTTTTGTATTATTTTATTTCTTACAGCCGCTATAGGCGACCACATAACCTCATATATACATTATTAGAAAGAGCAATAAATTCTTGAGGCATAGCAAAATCCCCGAGGTTGTGTGGTCGATAGTTTCACTAAGCCAGGCGTTTAAAATCTCTTGCATACGCCTGTATGCTTCTTAAAATGGCTAGGGTTACTCATTCGAACTTTGCGCCATTGTAAGATAGTTGAAAGGATTAAAAGTACGGAAGTGGAAGTAATTTGATTGAATTGATTAGCCTTCAATGGGCTAAGTTAGGTTATTTTGGTTAATCAACGTTTCAACGTTTCTGAATTTTGAATAATTAATTTAGAAATAACAGGTAGAACCTGGAGAAATATACGGTGAGAATGCCAGAAAAACTAGAAAACAAGGCATTATTTAGAATTTGAAATGCTGAAATAATAAATTTTACATAATTATTGTGCCCCCCCGCTCCGATATCCAAGAAATTACTAGCAATGCAGCAAGCAATTTTTTAAACATTTTAATCTGTTAATTAGTTAGTTAGTTTAGTGGTGAAACCACACATTGCCCTTCGGGCAGTGCACTGCCTGCTTTGCAGTTTCTCCCCGCATAAAAACTTAACCGCAATGTTTTTGATTTGTTGTGACCTTAGATGGCGGAAATAAAGAGTAGCAGTGTAATTGAAAGTGGAGGGACAGTGATGGTAAAGACTCACCGAAAAACCAAAGGGCGGACGGGATGGCCACAGCACGTTTGGGCACAAGAATTGCAACAATAATTACGTAACGTATTTACTATATAATATACTCTAGGTATTCTCAACACTCAAAGTCATTTCAATAGTCAAGTAGATTTAGATAAAGATGTAAAACTTTGCAAAATTGCCGCAATTTCAAACTATTTACTAGCAATTAATTTTTACTCCATTTTTTTGCGTGTTTGTTAATGTTTATTAAATTATTGTAACTTATTAATAATTTTAATTGATATATACAAAGTTGTAAATAATGAAATGAATGAATGAATTCAATTTTAAACTTAATTTCTGTACACATTTATGTCGCAATTAAATGTAAACTAATAATTACACATACTAAGTAAATAAATAATAATTTAGGAAAACACTTTTAAAATTACATTTTCCCGTGAATTTATTGCTAAATATTCTAGAAAATTCGCCAAAAAGGGTCAATGACTGCAAAAATTATTAATTAATTCAAAATACTTATGTACGGCACTCAAGGGCACAGAATTCTAGTCGGGCCAAAGAGCTACACATATATAATAATTCATTAGGAGCATCATTGCAGCTCCTACAGTTGACGGAGTGACTGGACAAGGTCCTAAATCGATAGAAATCAATTTCAAAGTGTTTAAAGTTTTTATCAGCCATTTTCTTGCTGGATTTTCTAAGATGATGTAAGTACGGAGTGAGGCAAGAAAAGATTCGGATGCAGGAACCACTTTAGACATGAGTGTGAACATCCTGAACATCATAAACATGCAGACACAAGAATCTTCCAGAAACCAAAGGACCGAGAGGAAATCTAAATCCGGGAGCTTGAGCAACTGCATCATCATAAACACATCCGAAATAAACTGACAATACCCGACTGTATGTACTCCGATAATTTTGTAAGAGCACCATTCATTCAACCGTACCGAAAGGTACATCAGCTTTTTGTAGTCCAAGACAAGATTTTCAACGCTGTAAGTTTCCTCAGCTATCGGATCCAGGAATGCTTTGGAATTCCTATTGATGATCTCAACAGGGCCAATGGGAGGTGACCTTCCGAAATTGAACAAAAATAATTTTTTCTCTAAAAACGCAAAAAATAGGAAAAAGTTTTTGCACATTATTTCGCAAATGGTCCTTCGTGAATTATTTTTGTGCTCGAAATTCTGGACGGATTTGTTTTTCTCTCCATATTGTGATTTAACAGCATTTTCTTGCAATGATTTGAGAGCATCTGTCATGGCTTGGATAGTGCAAGTCAGTTCTGCGGCATTTATTGAGCTGAGACAGACAATGGCGGCATACGCATTCCAACATTGCCAAAGGAAGAAAAATTCATGCAGAGCAAACAGAAAGAGGAGATATGGGTTATCTTCTTGTACGCTCGCGTATGTGTACACACCGAATATTTTGGTGCCGAAAAGAATTGCATTACTAGAAACGAGTCCCCGATTATGCAAATACATCTGAAATTGCAAATTTATTTGTCATTTTGTATTTAAATACAATTTAATACGCAAAAAAGTATTTTAATTGGGTTTTTAGAAAATTTTGAAATAAATCCTATAAAAATGCACAAGAAATGTAATAATTTGGGCATTACGTATGGATGGTGAGAGTGCGACAATTGATTGCATAAAGTTTCTTGAAGAGTTTCTTCGGCTTTCCTAGCTTTCGATATATTTAGTTTTCTAGTCTCCACAACTGAGAGAGGACTTCAAAAAGAGGATATTTTCGTATCCAAATGTTAAGATTTTGAAGGAGTTCGAGACACATAAGAATCCATAAAAGTGCGGACATTTTGTCTAGAAATTCCACTGGGCCAAAGTAACCACTAACAAGGAGTAGAAGATAAATCAGCTTGGCAATTGTGTTGATGGTGGCCAAAATGTATACCAGCTTCCCCAGAAAATGACCAGATTTTATCAGATACTTCCCATCTCTGTCTACAATGACAATTGTCAAGCTCACTGAGAGCCAGCTGAGAATATTTAGAGCCCTCCGCTGAAAATCAGTAAATTCCGTCCCCGCAGCTTGAGACATTTTGATATAAAGAGTCGAAACTTGGTCTCCAAGTGTTTCTACTTTTATATTTGCTTACAAGTAATTAATCCAAGTAACCAATTTGCTACCACCACCAATCTCATTTTAATTTCAGCATACTTTTTCTAGAAATGACAGGTAAAACCTCAAAAATTTTTAATAGGCAATTTCGCTGCTGGAGTTCTTAAAGCATTAGTAATGGACGTGTACCAAAAGATAGCTTCTTTCAACATGCAGTCTATAATACACTCTTCAACTCTGACTTAATATTTTAATACTTCAAGGACACATTCCGTTTAACTCTGCAATGTATTTGGTATATGAGTGTTGTGCATAAAACGGGAAAATGGATAACATTCCAGCCACTTTGACAAAAATGGATTGACAAAACTTTAAATATTGGGAGAAATATAGCATAGAAATTTTTTTTTTGGAAAATAAAATCCAGAAAAAAAATCATCCTTTCCTAAATGGAAGAAGTTTATTCTGTGGAACGTGCCCTATATTCATTTCTTAGCAAACTGTTTATTTTTATTTTGGCAAATATTGTCGCCCATATAGGCTTTACCAAGGAGCTTGGACGGTTATGAAGGATCGCCAAGTAGAGAATTGTCCGTATAAGGAATTTTGAAGAATTTTGCTCTAATTCGTCGTCCAAGCTGCTTTAATATGTAGATAAAACGAAATTGAAAATGTTCAAATTCTCGAGTTTTTGGTATGAAATAATTGACTATAGAATTATTAAAGTACTGTAAAGCAATTATGGGTTGTAAGAAATGAACAAGAAATGGGAAAGTTTAATATTTGAAGAAATGTCAACGCATTCCTTATTGTTCAGGATTATTACCACCAAACTTGCTCTAATTCTTAACATTGTATAACTACTTACATTTGCATACACGTAAGTATTATCAATGTCATGCAACTGGTTAAACCCATTTAATGCACGAAGGAAACTCGATCAGTACTTAAGCTGTCTACTTCATTTTAATTTTGGGCTTTTGAGCCACTTATAATGATGAACCGCATTTACTCGATATAGTTTTAAAACAAACTGACAATGACTTCCAGTTGGATCAAAAAATAAATAAAATGAAAGATAAAATGAACTCTGCAAAACCTTAACTCGAATTAATTCACCAGGGTCATCCATTTTTTTCAACCATGTCGCTTAATAACCCGGGCTTTTAATTCAAATCCGTCTAGAAGAGATATCTTTAATGTGCAATCATCGTACTTTCGGTTCGTAGTGACAACTGGTAATGAAAGTGTAAATGTCAAATTGTAAATACAAAACTTAATTTACGCAATAAAGTTGAGTGGTTAGGTTTGAGTGCGAAGCACAGGACAGTGTACAAACACTATAATTGTGTAATAGTGCACGTGCAGAGATACACAGAGAGATAATACGATGGCGTGCTTTAAAATGCAATTAAATATTGTAAAGTACATAGTTAATAAGATAAAGGAACAAATTGATTGATTTTAATGCGTAGAATGTCAGCCTTTAATTATCTACTTTACTTATTATTTATAATTTTTCATCTCACAATTTAAAATTGGTTTATTATTCCCCTTAAGAAATCGAGCTTAGATTTACAGTGTTTTCATATTTCTCAAGACACTCATGATGTAAACGATGAATTAACATCGATTTTATTTTAAGAGCTGCTTATAGAGTTGAAGTGCTGAGTGTTAATCCGTTCTTGGAAAACGAAAAAGGCTGAGTAGATGGAGAAATGCTGGATTTGGCATTTAGTTGGAATTTTCTATTAAGGCTTTTCGAGGATAGCTTCAATAGATAGCTCCTCCTCCAAGAACAATCCCAGGTAGTACTTATGACTTTAGGCAATTACTACTGTTTAACATTATTATCTATCATTACAATGACAATTTGGTATAATAAGGTGTCAATCATGCCGTTAGATTGGACTTTACAATTGGAAACAATACGGAATGGAATGGCATATTGTGAAATATTGTGTACTGACTCCAACTATGTAGAGATACAAAAATACAAACGCAAGTAACAAATCACCTCATTCCACCCGAATGACTTTTGTATGTAGTTAAGCTTTGAAAACTCTCCCAATAGTTTTATCCTAACCTGAGTTGTAAATTGTAAATCAAATCAAAATCATGTCTTCGAAATTAGGTCAAATTATTTGTTTCTTAGTGTTAATCAGTGCCTTTTGTTCTATAAATGCATCCACAATTAAAAAATCGAGAAATTCACGACAAATGGGACCACCTCCAACAAATATTCAGTTCTCACGGCATTCAGATCCGCCCCTTCCAGAAGCACAATGTGATCTTCCTCCTGCTTTAAAAGAAGAAATTCAAAGTTATCAAGACACAGCGAACTTAATTGTGGAGACTGTAGTCAATGGGAAGTGGAAGGGAAGAACTTACGATGAACTTGCAAAATTTGTGGACAAATACAATCATCGACTCTTTGGAACTAAAATGCTAGAAGACTCTATTGACTACATGATGGAAAAAATGAGGCTAGAAGGCCTTGAAAATGTTCGTGGTGAAGTAGTTGATGTGCCTCAATGGAAAAGGTATACCATTTACTAATTATCAAAATTAAGGGTGGCTTATAGCGGGACAACCTGAGCATACACTTCGTGTGTATTATTTAGGATTAGAGTATAGCCCGTATTTATTTACCAAAATTCTTCAAAATTTCCAAAAAGTGGCGGAAGGTGAATTTCTGGAACTTGTGGCTCCGAAATGTTAAAAAAAATGTAACGCGTTTTGATTTATAGCGTTAGCGGGAAAACATGATTTCCCGACAACGCTCTAATTCAAAACTAATTATTAGTACTCTAATCCTAATTAATACACACAAAGTGTATGCTCAAGGTGCTCCACTAATAGCCACCCTTAATGCTTAAAGTAAAAAAAATTACTATTAAATTATTGAATAAAACCTGGACCATCTTTCAGAGGTGAAGAAACGGCCTTTCTAATTGAACCTCGTCATAAGCCCTTAAAAATTTTGGGGTTAGGAAAAAGTATTGGTACAGCTGATGAAGGCATTGAGGCGGAGGTTCTTGTTGTTCATTCTTTCGAAGAATTGGCGGAAAACAAGCACTTGGTAATTATTATTTTCAGATAGTCATTTCTGGATTTGGACTTGTATATAATCTGCCTACGTGACGTCATAGTTCAGGCACTTTTCCATGGTGCTGTTCCGCAATGGGCAATACCAAAGTTTGTTGGGAGGCAGAGTAATTAATGTTTTATTTTCATGAAAGGCACAAGACAAAATAATTGTCTTCAATCAAGGCTGGCTTGGAAGTTACGGCGCCACTGCAAATTATAGAAGTAAAGGAGCAGTAGAAGCTGCAAAGGCCGGCGGGATTGCTGCGCTTATTGAGTCGTTAGCTCCATTTTCCTTAGATAACCCACACACGGGTGGGATGGAATACGAAGAGGGCGTTCCAGAAATCCCAGGGGCATCAATAACCAAGGAAGACGCAGAATTTCTATCCCGTATTCAAAGCAGAGGTAAAATTTTGAAGATGAGAGTCATTTTATGCTGCTAAAATTTATTTATTGGTACATCTAAATTCTGATTAATTACAGGTCAAACAATTAAGATTCATTTAAAAATGTTGGACCAAGTTTTACCAATGACAGAATCTCGTAATGCAATTGGAGAAATACCCGGCAGGGAATTCCCAGATGAGATTGTAGTGGTGAGTGGGCATATTGACAGTTGGGATGTCGGTCAAGGAGCTATGGATGATGGAGGCGGGGTTTTAATTAGTACGGAGGCTTTGGCTGTGATTAAAGACTTGGGACTTGTTCCTCGACGAACTCTACAGGCGATTTTGTGGACGGCTGAAGAACCCGGGCTCTATGGGGTCAAAGGTTATCTGGAACAACACCGAAGTGAACTTGGAAACATGAAGGCGGTTTTTGAATCCGATGGCGGGACTTTTAAGCCAAAAGGTTTGGAATTCGCGGGGACTGATGAGGCTGCTTGTATAGTTCAGGAAATTCTTAATCTGCTGAAGCCCACCCTTAACACTACGACCCTCGAGAGATATCCATCTGTGAGTTCTGATATTAGCCTCATCATTGAAGAAGCAGGTGTCCCAGGTGAATAATAATTCAAATCAGACGAACTTAAATGGTTCACTGATTAAAATTTAGTATTTAATTACGTATTGAACGAAATTATAGGTTTTAGCTTGAGTCATGAAAGTAATGCCTACTTTTGGTACCATCACTCCGCGGCAGACACGATGACTGTACAAGACACTGATGAAATGGATCAAATTACCGCACTTTGGGCTGTCAGTTCATACGTTTTGGCTGATTTGAAAGATGCACTTCCTAGAACCCCAATTCCTAAGTAAAATAATTACGAATTGTTATTATGTAATCTGTACATGCATTTTTATGCAATTCATCAATTCTTCTGCTATAAAATATTATTTATTAAGACAAAAAGTTTGCGAAATGACTTATTTATGATGGAAATAAATTATAATGATAGCATTTATTTCACTAGTACAATACACTTGGCATTCTGCCGTAAAGCTTCTTCTTGTCATTACTATTGTCATTTAGGAGCTTAATACCTAAGAAATTATGTAGGACTTTTCCCACATTTACCACGCTATCAAACTCCCACTTGGCAGTAGGAGTATAATAATGCTATCGCAATAGAAGCAATTTAGCAATCCGTTTTATGTTTCTTTGTCCATATGCAAATTAATTTGATGCTTCTTTTTCCATATGCTTGTCATATAATAATATTCTCACAATGTCTTGTTAAAATTGATCCAGCCGTTCAAAAGTTATTTGAGATCAAATACTCGCCTATTATATAAGGAACACCCTGTACATTAAATACCTTCTGCGAGTAATTTATATTATTGGTGAAGATTTAAATTGTAATTAATGAAATACTTTCTTTATTGAATCCTCATCTCAGTTCCATCCTTATCCATACACCAACCCATTTAATCTGGTTCCCCATTTTAGCCTACTTAATTTCGATTTCGAAAATGGCACAGCCCCAAGTTCCCAAGGAATGCAATTTTACTGATTGCGATATTTGGCTTTAAATTGAACAAAGATTTTCTTTGTTCTCATTGACCTAACTTTCGTTTTCCTGTTTCTCCAAAAATGGTCTGTTTCTCTGCACCATTTCCATGCACCAAACCACAAACCCTTTAATGAGATAATCAATTTCTGCACAAGAGATGACATGAAGCTAATTAAAAATGAAAGCAAGTGAATGATTTTACTCCAAAAGAGCTCAAGACAAAAAATGATAAGAGAGCCAAGAAACAAATAGCTACCCAAAATAAAAATCGTATGGATTTTCGTTTGCAAATTGAGTCCTACGACCTCTTCGTTTACAGAGAGCAATTTTTTATGCATCTGTCTAGATGGCAAATAGGCCTGGTATTCTTCTTGCTCCCTCAAAGTAGCTAGAATTCCTTTCTCCTGCATCCGTTGTAAATAGGATCGGAAATTGTGACGGTTGCAATCCCAAAACTCGTAAAATTTCGGTTTCTCAATTACTAGCAAGTTCGCAAAGTTGCATTGTGCGGATGGTAAATAATATATTGGCGATGTCGGAATAATCAACTGTGCATCTACCTTATTGATGACGAGAAACAATTTGTTGGTTTCTTCAAGCAAATACATTTTGAAAATAGTCCTACTCCCTGAGTCATCCTTTACGAAGAAATCAAGATTTGAAGTATGTGATTCTGACTTTTCCAGCATCCTGTATTTTAGAAAGTAACTTTTAGCTTCATCCGAACTGAGAATCCCGTGTTTGTTCAACACACGGTAACCATTGTCGATGAGGTCTACAAAACCTTCAAATCTTGGTTTGGTAGGAGGAGCAGTTACTTCGCTTTTCATCCACGTTCCAAAGATAGTGTTAATTGTAAATCCTGCTGTGATGATTATCAAGTAGAGAACCTTTCTACTGTTAGTGTTTACTGCCTGGTTGACAAGAACAGCGACGAAGGAGATGAAATTCCATGCCAGTTTTCTACCAAAAGACATCTCTGTCTTTGCTAAGAGCAGAAATGAAATCGGAAAGAGGGAGAAAATGAGGAGCCAGCAATACTTGTCGAATGTACTCTCAATGAAAGCCGTCAACGGGGCAATTCCTCCGAAATTTAATTTAAATCGAGGCGGGCAGTAGAGAGGGAACTCCTCTTCAAAATATTCAATAAATTTTGTTTGAAACGAATTGTATATGTACATGTTGTATTCGTCTTTCACCATATTAATTTTTCCACAAATAGAATCCTCAATAATGTCATAAGAGTATTGTGCATAAACGGCAGTGAAATTTAATCTATCGGCCATTATCTCTACAACACCGACGAAAGAATGACATTTTTCGTTGCCCCATTTCATTCTAGAATAGACACTCGACCATTTGCAACTTGGATGCCTTCTTGTTGGAAAATCCTCAGTTTTTCCTCCAATTTTGAATCCATGCATATGTCCATTTAAAGAATGCCAAACTCCTTCCCAATCTTCTCCCGAGATTTCTGTATCGGCAATTTCTTCTTTCCAGAGGCTTCCAGTATAGACAGAGTGATGAGTCACATTGTCGATGATCATGACAAAAAGGGAACTGGACAATTCTCCCCTGAAATTGTCAAAGTTCTGATACTGTCGCATTTTCTTCCTTCCATAGACCATGATGAATATTGACGAAAGGCTGTTGATTTTTTGCCCAAAGAATCTAAATAGTAAATTACTCCTGTATTCTGGCTCAATCAGAATATTCACGGTGCAGTTATTCTTTGACAAATCCTTTAATTCGTGGAAATTAATTGGACTGTCTCTGTATTTAAAGGTAGTAAGTGTCCAGGCCTGAGACATTTGATTCGACAATATAAAATCTGTTTGTAATTGTGATTGGGGAAACGTGATCATGTTGAAATCGCAATTGCTGTATCTCTTTGGAATACTACAATCGCCAGTGCGAACAACAAAAACCCAAATCAAAAATCGAGAAAACATTTTAGAATCCATTTCGGTCGAGTCAGTCAATTCGATGAGCAAGTGAAGGAATAAAAAGATATCCTGCCCTCCTTCTCCAGACAGGTCGGCGTGTATTCTAATAAGTTGTCCCCAGCGACAACGATGAGCCAAACAAAACTCATTTCTAAATAGATGACGCCATGAAGCTCCAAAAAGTTCCCACACCTACCTGTTTTTATACAATCAATTTAATAATATAGACTACCTATATTATGTTTTTGTGTCGCCTTAAGCCTAAAGCTCATTTATTAGACCAGCAATGAATAATGAATGCATAAGCTACATAAGTAGGTAAGAGTATAGCGATATTTCGATGCATGTAGTTGTCGGATATGAATACAAAACAAGTTGCTTTGTATTCATATTCAAATTAACAGTTGCTTAAAGTAACTGTTAATTTATTTATGTTTGAATGTTCATTTCATCCATTACTACATCTGAATATTAATTATAAGCCTTGGCCATACGAAATAAATAAAAATTTTATGACCACTTAAACTGTCCTGCAAGTTATTTAATTTCAGTTTCGCTATTATGTACGATTTTATGCTCGGTTTTATTCAACTGAACTATATTTTGGTTAGTCTATTTTAAAATACGATTTACTTTATCGTGAATTTATTTTCTTAGATTGTGTTATTTTGACGATTTACCAAGGTAAATAGGTCAAACTGTATTTTATTTAACCCTAACCCTACCTGAATTCATTTACGAAAGGATGTTTATATATTTTATATATTATTGGATTTATCTTTTAGGCTATTACAACTAAGGTCCAACATAAACTGCTACTAATCCCAGCCAGCAGGTGAACAAGTCTTGACTATAGACGAGAACCTTCCACAAACGCAATTGTGTACGAATATTTTTAAGCTAGCAACAGTACACAGGACATGACGTGTTACAATACTTACTTTCAATGCATTTACAATGACTCATAATGCTTTAAGGCCACTTTAGACTCATCCTATTCCTATCATCATCATGCTTGGTGACGTCAAAATGACGTCATGTCTCATTGGAAACAAATTTTGGTAGATTGAAAATCAACTGATAGTGACGTCACAAATCGTGATAATGATAGGAATAGGAATAGTATAAGTAGCACTTTACACATTATATTTAGTTACACTCCATTCATATACCATAAAAGACTACCTATAATTATCTAACTACTGTCAATATTTGTCATCAATTAACGTTTTTAATAATGTACCGTAAGTCACACTTAATGGAATATTAAATGCTATGTCGTCATGAATAGAATCTCATCTGCCAACATCACCAATCTATATATGCAACTGTAATATTATGTAATCTATTGAATCCGCAGTATATGCCATATTCAGTTAATAAAATGATGATGATGATAATGTACCCTAAAACAGTTTCCCCAAGTCCACTATAATCAAAGTGGATTTGTCTGGTAACTTCGGAAGGCACCCGACATGGCATTCACTTTGAAACAAGCATTTTGTAAAAATGGTTATTTCATGTAAAGTTGAATTAAATATTAAACCCATTGAAAATGCTAATCACTAAATAAATGAAGTTGGTACCTATCTATCTATCTATGCCATGGATGTGGCGGCTTTTGAAATATACATTATAAACTTCATATTTCAAAATTAAACCAAATGTGGATGCCTAATGATTTTGACAGTCAGCAGCATGCAGCAGTACTAGCATCCATGATGATTATTGTGGATGTCTACCTTACGAAATTGAGCCACGCGTGATGGGGATACTAGTGTTCAATATATTTATTTATACATACAACTCAATTCAACAAATGTCAAAGTTTGGTTTTGTTCAAATAATTTATATTGTCTTCAGTACCTTTTACCACCTGCCTCTGGTGTAGGAAAACCATTGTCTTTAAATACTTGAGTAAGGAATAATGCAGAATCTTTTGGTACTCTTGTTAAGTTCGGGTCAGTCCAGTTAATGTAATGGACGCCGAATCTTTGCCTGTAATAGCATTTGAACAAATTATTTGCTTTTCCAAAGGTTTTAAATGAAAATACAATAGTCAATCAAAATTATTCATCTGCTCACGTGTATCCAGCTGCCCATTCCAAATTGTCGATGAGACTCCAAGCAGTATACCCTTTTACATTATTCCCATCAATTTTAATTGCCTTCAGCATCTCGTCAATGTACCTCAAATAATAGTTCACTCTGGCAGCATCCAAAAATGTGTCTTCTCCTCGATCTGCGGATCCATTTTCTGTCACGTAGAGTGGAGGATTTCCATATTCATTGCTAATCCAGTTCAGTATTCTCCTAAAACCTGTCAAGAAGCACACAAAATAAGGAAACTTTTTTTATGGAGTTATGGAAAGCCTTATTTTGAAAATGAATGTATTTCGCGGTTGACTGACGTTTTAAACATTTTAAATCAAGCCTTATAGTAACCTCTAAATAGTTGTAACATTATTCCATCCCATATAATCTATTCAAAATCGTAACCATATGCTTTTAATAGGAATGCGTACCCCAAGGTACAACTCTTAGCCAATCGGCAGCAGTTGTGTCCCAATTGGGATCAGTCCATCCTCCAGTATTGCCATCCCCATCTGGTCCAGGAGGACCACCATCTGTGGTGAAAACGTACCCAGAAGAGTAGTGGTTAAGTCCAATGAAATCCAACGTTCCTATTTCATGGACATTCATTAATTTCTTCATCGATATCGATAATTTAATTCAATCGCACATACTAAATACAAGTTTGCATTTCATAAGGCTCATAACTAGGTCAAATCGATACCGTTTATAATCCACGTCCATGCAGCGTCAAATGTTGGCAGTCGTGATGAGTTACGTCCTTCGGCGGCACTTTTTGCGTCAATGAGCTGTCTCATCACTGGTGGATATTCTCCACGGAAAAGAGGATTGGCGAACCAGCCATACTAAAAAATTAATTAGTTTTATATAATTTGGGTTAAAGTAATAAGGACTCTTGAGTATCGTGAAAACATTTATCTTGTTTTGACAAAACTCGTTACTTACGCGGAATTGCATAGCCCGTTCAGAAGCAGCCATATCATCAGGATTGTCTCTGTCAGTCGGTTCGGACCAACCGGCATCCAAAGTGATTCCAATTTGGCCTTGTTGACTCTGTTTAAATTCACTCTCGTAAACACGATAAGCCAAGCCATGCGATTTGATAATTGTGTGTACACACTGATAGGGGATCTCTGCAGGAGGCAAACTCAGGCCGGGAGCGTGAGACTGTCAAAACAACAATTTACGAACATCACCAATTTTATCCTTGATCTCAATATTAAAATTTGTTAAAATTTGTAGGTTCTACAAATAGTTAATTTTCGATTAGTATTATTTTCTAGACCAATTACCGATGAATAATTCTTTCAGTAATGATGATGAATTCAAACAGTTATTAAGTTATTTTTTTCTTACCCCATAAACATATCCAAGCATAGTAAAAACAGCAGGTTCATTAAAAGTGATCCAATTTTTTACACGATCTCCAAAATTTGAAAATGCAACTGTCGCATAATCTGCAAAATGTTGGGCCAGCTCTTCGTTTGGCCATCCACCCATGTCCTGTAGGGGTTGGGGCAAATCCCAATGGTACAATGTCACCTATATACAATTACATAAATGGTACCTACGTTAATTTTCTGCTCATTGCATGCATTACGATTAAAAAATAAATTCCAAAAATTATTGCTGCGTAATTTAGAAAATTTACAGGATTATACAGATTTCTGAAAACTTATAATACCACTTCATGTATACATACGAATTACAGGGTGGTTAAACGTAATAAATCACACTTTCAGATCATTAAATTGAATCATTGAATTATAAGCATTGAAAGTTAGTGATTAGTGACACTGCACAACAGGAATGTTTATGTTTCATTAAAATTCTATTACTTAATAGTGGGTAATGATAATCGGGTAAAGGTGACCATAAAAGAAGTAACATTTTTCCTTAAAGAGAGGTCATTTTATCCCGGGTACAAGGAGCCATAGAAAATTTATATGGGCCACTACCACCAAAGAAGTCCAAACTGTCTGTCTGTATTGTATTTTCATTTGATAAAGTAGCACTCACATCATCAGCAGATATATTAATTTTTAATTAATTTTGGTTTTACCAAATATATCACCTTGAAAGATTGAAGTGTACGAATGAATATTTAAAACTTACAAAAGGAATGATTCCTTCACCAACTAAGGCATCAATAAGGGAGTTGTAATAATCGATTCCAGCTTGATTAACTCCATCTACTAATTTGCCAGTTGGGATAATTCTGGCCCACGAAAGGGAAAATCGATAAAAATGAGCCTTCAAAGCAAAACACAATTTTTTTATACATATATATAGATATGCAGTTTTATTTATTTATAATCGTAATATAATCGTATATGGCATACCCCCATTTGTTTGAGGGCCTGAACATCTTGATTGACTCTGTGGTAGGAGTCACAGGCCACATCACCATTATGACATTCAGCAATCCTGCATGGAACTTCGTGGGTCATCGTGTCCCAGATATGTAAACCCTTTCCTAATTAAAACATATATAATTCGTCTTTTATAATTGTAATATTATTAGTAATAAAATAGTTTACCATCTTCGTCCCAAGCCCCTTCAATTTGATATGAAGCAGTGGCTAATCCCCATAAGAAATCTTCAGGAAAACTGTCGTAATAGAAAACATCCCTCTCTGGATCCTCTACGCGACCTTTTGGAACTCTTACGTGACTTGGAGGTGATGTTGGAGATGGACGGTACTTTTGGAAGGATTCTGCAATGCCCAAAAAGGCTCCTAATAAAAACAAACACAATGCTTTGTTAGATATCATTGTCACTCTGATTCTATCCTGACTGCGATTCGAAGCAGTCACATTTTATAGTCTTTATCGTATCAATTTATATCTAACAACGTAATCTTTCAAGTGTCCTTCTTATGACAGATAAATAATTGCCAAAATGAATATACATGTTGCATTCACGCTGATTGTTCTTGATAGTTCACGCAGTAGTGATTAATAATTAATAATAATAGCAGATGCTGATTAATAATTTACACACATATACAAACTTTCAAATGTAACATTTATTTCATTTGCAAGGCCGCAGAGAGGTGGGGCACTGGGGCACGCCCCCCAATATAAATGTTTTGTCTAAAAACGCAAAAAATCGCTAAAATTTTCGCGCTTCAATCTGATATTGCTAATAATTATCTTAATACATGAATTGAAATGAATTAATCAAAGCAAACTTGGCCGAATGATGGTCGGATGGACAGCTATTATCATTATTTATTATTTATTTATTATTATTATACGGGGAGATTATTTAGGAGAATACTTTAGTAAAATTTCATTTTTCTCATACCGCAATCTCTAAATAATGCCTTGGTTTTTAGTTTTTCTGGCATTCTCACTGTATGTTTCTCCAATTATAATGATAGCATTTATTTCACTAGTACAGTATAATTCTTAGCATTCTGCCGTTACTTAGCTTCTTCTTGTCATTTAGGAACTTAATCTAAGAAATTATGTAGGACTTTTCCCACATTTACCTCGCCCCCAAACTCCCACTTGGCAGTGGGAGTATAATAATGCTATCGCCATTATTTAGTCAATCCGTTTGATGTTTCTTTGTCTCGATGCAGGATGCAAATGAATTTGATGTTTCTTTGCCCATATGCAAATTCATTTCATGATTCTTTACCCATATGCAAATTCATTTCATGATTCTTTACCCATATGCAAATTCATTTCATGATTCTTTACCCATATGCAAATTCATTTCATGATTCTTTACCCATATGCAAATTCATTTCATGATTCTTTACCCATATGCAAATTCATTTCATGATTCTTTACCCATATGCAAATTCATTTCATGATTCTTTACCCATATGCAAATTCATTTCATGATTCTTTACCCATATGCAAATTCATTTCATGATTCTTTACCCATATGCAAATTCATTTTATGTTTTATCTGCTCATATGCAAATTAATTTGATGTTTCTTTGCCCATATGTAAATCAATTTCCTGTTTTCTTTGTTCATCTGCAAATGATTTTGATGCTTCTTTGCCCGTATGCAAATTAATTTCATGTTTTCTTGTTCATATGTAAATTATTTTCATGTTTTCTTTGTCATATGCAAATTATTTTCATGTTTTCTTTGTTGATATGCAAATAAATTCGATGTTTCTTTGCCCCTATGCAAATCAGTTCCAAAGTCTAGTGAGTACCAAAGGTCAACTGTCGCTACTAAGATGGTCTAGTCAGAGAGAACAAAGGAAACAGGTACAACTTCGCTTTTCAAAAAGTACTTTGCAATGAAAATGGCCACATCGGCCAGGGGTATAAAAGAGGGTGAAATTGAGGCTTCATCACTCACTTGCTCTTCAGCCACTAAACTGGAAACTTGCCGCACCAAAGGACCGCATCACCAACAATTGGATTTTCAAATTCCTGCCTATATCTTGACAGCCAAAGACTCTGGAGACATGGCACGTAACTGGTAAGGACCTTTTTTAATTTAATGGACACGGCCTTCTTAACTACTTTTTGATTTTTGAAATTAATTGTAATTAAAATTAATGCTAATATTAATTTGTTTTAATTTCACCTTTCAGCAAACCCCTTGTGGAATTTTTCGTGCCATTCCAGGATGATGTTGAAATGTGGGATGAAGTGGACGGGGCTGACGAGATGTACTTAAGGAAGCTCTACTACCTTAACAGCAACCAAAGTCTTGTCTTCAACCCAGAAACATATCTCCCGGATATCTTAGATGACTACAGCGACGCCATGGCCAAGATGACAACTCTCACCGACGACAACGGCGTTTACAAGAAAATCATTCGGCAAGGAGACGGAACTTGTCCATCGCCGGATGTACAGATCTTCATCCACTACAATGGATTCATGGAGGGCAATGACGACCCATTCGACGCAACCACCATGAGAAGAAACCATCAGATTTTCAAGTTGAATGACTGTTCACTCTTCCCGGGAATGCAGTTGGCCGTCCAGTCTATGCAGTACAACGAAGTGGCACAGTTTATCTTCACTCCAACATATTTCTTCGGGAAAATGGGCTGCCCACCGAAAATTCCACCTGGTAAGATATTTTTGTGTTCAGTTTCAAAGTTTTCAGTATTTGTCAAAATTTGTGTGCATTATCATAGATAAAAATTCGAAATTTATTACAAAATGTCTTTTTAATTTGATAAACATTTCCCATTTAAAATGTACTGTAGATGACGTCACAAAAATATTTTTTACTATTTGAGATTTTCTATGGTGTATTAATTCGTTAAAATTCCCGTAAATATTTCAGGAATTTGTTCAATGTTCTTCATCGAGTTGCTGGACATCAAGGATGCGGTAGTTGAGAAAAAAGCTCACGAGAGAAGTTTTGAAGAGCTTCAAGCATTAACTTTCGACGAGATTGTGCAGCAAGTGGTGAAGCTAAAGGAATCTGGAAATGCTAAATTTAAATCGAATTTCTACGAAGCTGCTATTGTAAGGTAGGTAATCAATAAAATGTTTCAAATCTATTTCTTTCTGATCAAGTGTCTGAAAAATTAAATACTAAATATTACAATTTTTTATCCAGGTACAAGTTGGGCCTTCAAGTCTTGGATGATTACCTTTTTGGCTCCGCTGCGGAGTTGAAGTGGATGAATTCGATGAAGCTGACATTGATGTCTAACTTAGTGCAGTGTTACCTTCTGACCAAGGATAACAAAAAAGCCATTCAAGTCTCCAAACTGGCTTTAAGTCCTGATATGCCAAAACCCAAGAACGCAAAATTGCACTTTCGGTAAGATTGACATTCAATTCATTATAATGCTAAATATTGTTGAAGATTAAATTAGAATTAAAGAATTAAAATTGTATTTTCTTTTAATTACAGGTATGCCAAACTTCTTATTCTTAAAGACGATCTGGATGAAGCTGGAAAAATCATACGCAAGGGTATGACCATCGAGCCGAACAACCAGGCGTTGTACTCCTTGGCAAATCAGGTAAAAATCTTTGTTCAATTTTTTTATTTACAAATTTAAATGTAATTTAAGTTAAATTTTATTTTCTTGTTTTATTATTAATTGTATTTAATTTACATTCAATTCACAAATTCAATCAAGATGAATTTTATTTTCTCCTATTCAATTCATGAATTTTTATTCATTAAAAGAAAACTGGACTGGCTTTTATTAAATTCGAGATGAGTCACTAATGCTTATCGTAAAATATGTTTGCAGGTGAAATGGAAGTTGGACAAGCAGAGGAAGACGACTTTGCAGACTACTACGGCTATGACCAAAGGACTGTTTAGTAAAGATAATACTTTGGATTAGTTGTAATTTTTCATGAACCTTTGATTTAATGAATTAATAATTAAGATGTCTTTTGGTGTGCGATATTTGTCCATGTATAGCGTATGAGATTTGGTAATTTTTTATTGTAATGAAGTTTTCTTTTGATGTGAGTATCTGTTCATATTATGCTTTTTGAAATATCAATAAACTATATAGTGTAAAACCCACTCCCAAGTTTCCCGCATACTAATCTAATTTAACACTTTCATTGACATTGACGTTTAGAAAATTGCTAGAATATTATTTACGGACGGGTAACATTTTAGTGATGATAAAACGGATTGCAATCAACTTCGTAAAATATTTAGCTAAGCTTTTCAGGCTTATTACATGTAGATCTCTTTGAATGACGGAATCTTTTTATCATAAGAAGTATATCTATGGAGATTATTTAAGTGTGTTACTGAATCGGCTAGGTAAAATAATCATCAATCTCTTTCAGGAGAATCAAAGAAATGTCTACACAATCAATAATCATCACACTGAAATTTTTTTTCGACATAGTTCTCTTGTAAAATAAGTATAGAATAAATTAAAAGCATGGAATATGGTAACATCATCACCGAAATCTTGGTACACAACTTCATTTACTTAATTTAACATAATTTGCAATATTTTTCGATCTTCCTTAACCTAATGCATACCTTTTAGATAAACCAAACTAAAGCAATTTTGGTAATCGGGGCCGTAAGCAGCTTTTTAAAAAATGGCATGGCTTTACTATTTTCTCATCAGCCCCCTGATGGCAGAGTCACATTTCAATGTAGTGTACATCAGATCTACATATGTGTTATGGTGTTTAAGATATGGATGGATGACTACTCCCATTTTCACTACAACACATTGACCTTGGTATTATCGGTAAGGAGAATCTGCCACAAAATATTTATTAGTAAGACTCAACAGATTTAGAATATATTTCAAAATTCGCAGGTGCAGTTAGCAGTGAATATTGTCTTCATCGTTCTAATCACCACTTTCCTAGTTTGGTATATGGATCGACCAGTAAGTGTGATTTTAGAAGAGCTTGTTTTGAGATACCCAGTCAGATATCAACCCGCAAACTTCTTTAATGCCAGAATTATCCTAGTTGACTGTTTGGCCATATTCTTGTTTACTGCTGTCATATTTGCTGTGGCTGACTCACTCATGATTCTGTGCCTCCACCTATTTCTGTAGCAAAATATTATTAATCCATGAAACATATCGATTATGTAAAGAAACTACGAAAACTGTGATCCATTCTTTTGCTGATCTATTCTTAACTTAACCTTTATGGCCCTTAAATACAAAATTAAATACGAAAGATGAAAATTGTATCGACATGCATAATTGTAAACTCGTTAGTGTTAGTGTCAAATTATTGTATTAATGTTTGTAAAAAGTAATATTTGCGGGAGAGGCCACTTGCTTTTGACTTTATCACAAATGTATATCGGTCATATCACAAATGTTATCCATGTATTTCGTATTTCAAGCAGCACAGTACAAATGTACTTAAGTACAATACTTATTATTACATTATTAATGATGCAATAAATGTGCGTCCGAGTCCAAAATTCCTGCAAGATAAAGAATAATAATTGTTCAGTGTTCAGAAATATCTTCTGCCAAGTATTAAGCCAAATTAAATTTTTCCATTCAATTTTGATGCATACAAAAATTCAATTTACTCTAAGACAATTATATAGTTCTTTATTTATTCAAAAACTATTTCCTTAGTATGATTCTACCTTTAAAGAGAATTGATTTGGAGGTTGCTCCCTAAAGGGTTCATGGAAATACTTTAAAAAAAATAAAAACAGAAATGTCGCTGAAAATTAAAGTTTACCATTCAACTTCAGTGATAATCAAGTCATGAAGTGTTAAGTATGTTGTTTATCTATCAGATTGGTTTAACACAGAAATTAAATTAAATTTAATGTTGGACATAATTAAATGATAATGGTACTGTATATAATAACTAATCAACTATCGTCGGTTCTCCATTTCTCTTTTAAGAAATTAAAATCATGAATTTCTTTGTGCTAATTGCAGCTTTTGTCTGCTTTTGTGGAGTAAATGGATCTCCCATTGAAATCAAGGCAGGATTTGAGTATGTAGGAATGGCTAATGGAAAAGTTTTCCTCATCCCAATCGAAAGAAAAGTAATTTTTAAATATTTATAATTTATCCTAAATAATTAATTAATTACATAAAGATATAAAATTATTAATTTGTAGTACGAAGATTGGTTTACTGCCAAAACGATTTGTCACCGTGCTGGTTATCACATGGCATTGGTAGAAAGTGCAGCTGAGGATGAAGTCATCAGGAAATATTTCAGATCTATCAACGGAGCGGGATTCGTTTGGATGGACGCCACTGATTTGGTCACACGTGGCGATTGGCACAATTCCAGAACTGGAGAAGTCCTTCCCTACTACAATTGGCAATCGGGTCGACCAACTAGTTATGACGACTGGAGATGCATGATGTGGAAACAAATTGACATTCAGGGACCTGGCTCTTTCTGGGATGTCCAATGCACAGACACCAACTATGCACTCTGCGAAATCAGCACTTAAATATAAACCTTTATTCATACTTTTATTTGCAATTTAATAAAACTCAGAATACTTCATTTGTACTTAAATAGGCCAAAAACTCTTTCTGAAAACTCTGCAGCATAATTTACATTTCGGAAATATTTTGTCTTCAAAACTAATTTTTAAAATAAATTACTAATTGCAATTCCCTCACAAAAATAATTACAGCATTCTGCATAACAAATTTTCGAAACACCAACAAAAATTGGCTACATCAATAAACATGAATGCTAAAAATAGAAAAATCAGCTTAAAGTCAGATTGATACTTTTGCTACACTATACTTGGATGTATTTATACTTCGTTCATCAGATTCCCGTTTGCATGATTTATTATTAACTGAAAGAAATCAGACATGACAATAAAATGACTGTGCTACTGAATTAAAGTGTGCAGATTGATATTCTCAATTCCAATTCAAGTGGAATTGGATTTATTAATATTTTACTGTAGTTCAAATATA
Source organism: Tomocerus qinae (assembly GCA_020055645.1). Classification (NCBI taxonomy): domain Eukaryota; kingdom Metazoa; phylum Arthropoda; class Collembola; order Entomobryomorpha; family Tomoceridae; genus Tomocerus; species Tomocerus qinae. The sequence continues at coordinate 125,644,897 of CM034546.1, forward strand.
ATTCTGTACTTTATTCTGCCAAAGTATTCAATTCCATATCAACATTGCTCGGTGTAGGTTCCTAATTTACATTGACGCAAATAAAATAAAGAATTTCCACGTGGCCAATCTTTAATGATTTATAATATATTTCACCATTAACTTGATAATGATCTTTGACGCACACTTTAGAGACATCCATCAGTCAATCTTGAATTTCTTAGCATTTGGATGGATAGCATGTCTCAAATATTTATTCTTTTGGTCTCCTCCAGACATCAGACAGTATTGTGTAACAGAGCATCGTCGTTGAATTGTAATAGCTAAGGTTAATAAAATATTCATACCTAAATTAATTCACGGCATTAATTCTCCCTGTATGGTTGTCATTACACAAAGACGTAAGAGTTTCAACTCCATCTAAAAATATCTCAAATAAATATAAATATAAACAAAGCATTTTGTAGACCAAGTACAGTTCGACTTCTCCAGGCAAACTAATCGATTTTAGTACATTTTGTACTCTCCACAATTCAGAATAACTGACCATAAATATAATAATTTTGAAAAATGAATTTCTCGGTCTTCATCGTTGCCGTAGCCTTTTTGGTATCTTCTACTGCCAATCCCCTTCCAGTAAGTGCCCGATATTCTAAAATAGCGTTATCAGTTAAATATTCTATTATTTTGTTTAGAATGCAATTAAATCTTTTTAGGTATTGGTAACTGGTGGATTAACCGGTACCGGATCACTTGTTGGTGGACTTTCCGGTGCAGGATTACAGACCCTAAAAGGACTTACCGGCACTGCATCACAAACTGTGGGAGGACTTACATCTGGCCTTAATGGGCTCACCAACACCGGATCACAAGCCATTGGTAGCCTGACGTCTGGCCTTAATGGCCTTGCCGGTACCGCGTCACAAACTGTCGGGGGACTTACATCTGGCCTTAATGGGCTTGCCGGTACCGGATCACAAGCCCTTAATGGGCTCACCAACACTGGATCACAAGCTGTTGGTAGCCTGACGTCTGGCCTTAATGGCCTTGCCGGCACTGCATCACAAACTGTTGGAGGACTTACGTCTGGCCTTGCCGGCACCGCATCACAAGCTGTTGGGGGACTTACATCTGGCCTTAATGGGCTTGCCGGTACCGGATCACAAGCCCTTGGTGGACTCACCAACAGTGGATCACAAGTCGTTGGTAGCCTTACATCTGGACTTACCGGCACCGCATCGCAAGCTGTTGGGGGTCTTACGTCTGGCCTTAATGGGCTTACCGGTACTGGATCACAAGCCCTTAATGGACTGACCAATACTGGATCACAAGTTGTTGGTAACCTTACAAATACTCTAGGATCTGGCTTGAGTGGGCTTAACAGCACCGGAGCTCAAATTCTTACCGGACTTACCAGTATTCTTGGATCTATGATTAATGGACTTGCCAGCGGGGCTACTCAAACTCTCAATGTCCTTTACACTTTATTTGGGTCTGGCCTCAGTCAACTGACCGGCATGGGAACACAAGTTGCCAATGGGCTTAACAATGCTGTAGGAGTATTAGGGTCTGGCGTCAATGGGCTAGCAAGCACTGGAACACAAACTCTCAACGGACTCGGCAGTTCATTGACATCTAGCCTCGGTTAACATACCGGGAATAAATTTGTCGGCTAACCCCTATTGAAATAGGTAGAATTATCTGATTTTATACTCAAGAATCAAATGCGTTCAATTTTTATAACTTTAAATGAGATAACAATAATATTATTATTATTATTCCTTTTAACAATGCAATTTTTGCTCTGGAAAATAAAAGCCTTCGTTTTAATTAAGAATTACTTTGTGGTTAACATACAATACATTTATTACACTTGGTACAAGAGATATTTTAGCATTTCAAAATGAATCCGTCTTTGAAGACTCTCGATTTAGTTATAACTTCCATTAGAAATACAAAAGCAGCAAAAATGGAACCGACAGGAATACAACAGAAAGGAACAATTAGGTTCTTGAAAATTAAAGAAGGTTCTTTTCCATGGCTGACAGACAAATTTTGAAGTTCACGGAACAACGGGCTATCAGTGCTATTCAAGAGTCTCTTTCGGCCGATATTTTTCATTCGGTCTAATTCTTCATTCCACCATTTATTCAGTAATGCCATTTCATCTAGTCTAATTGTTATCATATCAAAATCGTCAGTGAACGGGGAATTTTCCGGAAACCCAAATGAGTTTAGTCCTCTAAGAACAACATCCTCCGAAAGGAGAATCGGCTGAACAGTAAATGTCAGAGTTGCTTCTGTTGTTAATACAAATTGTAAAACATCATCCCAAGTAACACAAGCCACGTACGGATTTATTATGGCTTCTGGCAGGCACTTCAAGACACATTCTCGATAGTCCGGGGTGTTTCTTTTCCTTCGTTCATAAATCGTATTAAATTCCTTCCTTCGACTATTTTTGAAAAAGTCCCTTTCCCAGTCGCCTGTGCACAAATGAATTTCATATTCAGTCATTCCCGCCAATTGAAAAAATGTTTTAGGCACGGACTTCTGTTTGGGAAAAATTAAATTTTTTCTAAGTTTACAACGATACCCGGTATTTATCACCAGACAGAAAATAAACATCAGCGCACAATTAAACCGAATATTTCTCGGAATAAACGGATTGGATTGATCCATGGCTATCCTGATGGGAATTAACCACAGTGAGTCCTCTATTCGACCTTGAAGAGGACAAATTCGAATTTTCAACGCCTGGATGATTCCAATCACAACAAACACGATCGTACAGCCTAGCCAAATGTCCCATTCAAATGGACGGAAAATAGAATACCAGTCTAACTGAAATCTTGGATGTCCGACCACAAATTGGACGGCACTTCTTCTCGTCGTTGCTGAATGGTCCCTACTTCGTGTATACAGTGGTCCATAGTCAAGGAGCATTAATAAATCAAATCCAGAGTCGGGATAGTAAATCTTTGAAAATAACCCCTCCCATTTTCCATTTGGGTTAAGTTTTGTCTTTTCAGCTTCCACAATTTCAAAAGTAAAATTGAATTTTCGGCCACTTTCCTCCATTATTGAGTATTGAAGTCCCGAATCAAATTCAGCCTTACCTGGCGATTTGTAAATATAGGGCGCTTTAACTACTGACGTGGTACGAAAATGATTCCCTCGCAATTTGACACCACAATTTTCAATTTTCATATTTTCATCAATGGCGAAACAATACCGAAAGCCCCGATGGGGAAATATCACTTTTTGCTTGAGACTTTTTAAATCTCCAACTGAAATTACAAAATCCCTCCGAGGATTTATAGTTTCCAAAAATATGTTCGAAGATATTCTCTCTGAAAGTAGGTCACCTTTTGTAAATAAAATTATAGTAAGAAAATATTTTAAATGCACTTGAAAACGTTTCCTATTTTCTAGATTAAAAAATGTTTTATTTCCCTCCAATTGGAACCAGATTTTTGGGATTTCTCCCACAGCTTCAGAAGCGGTAGAAAATATCTCAACGTTTTTGGAGTTTTGAGAACTGATTATTCTGAGAGTCAAAGAGTTGTAAATGTTTAACTTAATTGCACATTTAACTAATGTGTCAAGATTATGCCGTAAACTTTCTAATTGCAGTTCTTTTCCAATATTGATACTAGATATTGAATCAAATGTTGCAAAAACTACACAAATTAATTGCCTACAGTTCAAATTTCGAATGAGGATTTTCATCATTTTAATTAATTGCATTAAAACTTGCTGACTGGAATAAATCCTCTTGAAATATTAACCGTAGTATTTATAATTCTATCTTAGAAAATAATTGTCCGACATTGAGGTTTAAGTTCAAGGCAACTTTATTCAAAGATAAAAAGTTTTCACGATGCACAATGTACTATTTGAAATCAAATATCGGCAATATAGATTACCATCGCTTTTTACCAAACCTTTTTCTAAGAAAGAATAAACTTTAATAAATGATCCAAAGGTGCTTTAACAATGTTTTCCTAGAATAAGTTAGTAAGTACAATTTGCCCTAGCAAAAACGAGTGACTATATTTATTCATGACCTTCAAGGTTATTCTTTTCCCAAACAACTGTAGTGCTGTTTCCCTACTTGAAATAATATTTGCTTGAAGTTGCATGAAACAGATGTAGCACTTGCTTATTAGCTAATGTAAATAATAGTAGAGATACTTACATCATTTGTATATGTTTGCTTTGAAAATTCTATTTCGTATTCTTAAGCTGCCCGAAAAGTGCAATTTAGGACAGAAACATATTACAGTGCATTCACATTCGTTTGTTTGACATTCAATGTCAATGTCACACAAAAATAATAAATAGCTCGACTGTGGGCAGGTTGGGTACTTAATAAACGAAGAATAGTCCTTCCAACCCGGGAATAAGCCCCAATAGACTATAATGTAAATATTACTGTACAACTTGTATTTGTATGTTAATGCTGCGTACCAATCAAAAAATAGTATAAGTAGGTCTTTAACCATTGTCACAATTTAATAAAGCAAAACTTCAACAACCTTTGATCCAGATCTTTAAATACACTTTTCTTTTTCTTAAATATTTATGATGGCTTTATCCATATATATCAGACTTAGCTAACTTATACAAGGGTTAACTTAATTGTTATTATAAATTATGTTTTCTCAAATACAAACAGACTTGTGCAGATGCAGCCTTTTCCTCCGCTCATCAAGCTGAGTAAGGTAGGCAGACAGGTTCCAAATTTTAGCTGATAGTTCGACCTCTTTGGAGATTTTTTTGTTAGCTTTGTGGAAAGGTCGAGCACAAAGATACATCTTCCCTGAATTCGTGGACAGTTTCGTCCAAAGAGCTACTGGCAATACAAACTCCTTTACAGCCTAAAAAGGAAAGGAAAAAAGTATTAAATATTCGAAAATGATAAATGAATCAACATATTGCAGTAAATGAGTCAGCATTTTAATTGTCATCTAATCCTTCCTATTAAAAAGATCAACCAAACAGTCACAGTTTACCCAATGCCCAAATTAGCCATTTACAGTGATATATGGAGAAATTTGGTCTACTTTGACTCAATTTTGCTCAATTTCCATAAATGTAGCTCAATTTGGGTTAATTTTGCTCAATTTCCATAAATGTAGCTCAATTTGGGTTAATTTTTCTCAATTTCAACAAATGTAGCTCAATTTGGGTTAATTTTTCTCAATTTCAACAAATGTAGCTCAATTTGGGTTAATTTTTCTCAATTTCAACAAATGTAGCTCAATTTGGGTTAATTTTTCTCAATTTCAACAAATGTAGCTCAATTTGGGTTAATTTTTCTCAATTTCAACAAATGTAGCTCAATTTGGGTTAATTTTTCACAATTTAGTTCAATTTGAGTTAATTTTTTCTCGATCTAGCTCAATTCGGGTTAATTTTTTCTCGATCTAGCTCAATTTGGATTCATTTTTTCTCGATCTAGCTCAATTTGGGTTAATTTTCCTGAATTTAGCTCAATTTGGGTTATTTTTTCGCAATTTGGCTTGATTAGGCACATTTTAAATAATTTGACAACAGGATTTTACTTGCCTCAGCTGGGGTGGTTGCTGCTATGCGTTTGAATAGGTTAATGGCAGATCTAAACAGTCCGCTGTAATCCGTAAATATATCCGTATCCACCATTCCAGGACAAAGAGAATAAGTTGTAATTCCCAGTTCTTTGACTCTTTTTGCTAGTTCCATGGCGAATAACGTATTGCAATGTTTGCTGTTGCAATACGGAAGATTATTTTGCACAGAATACCCGTACTTGCGAAAAGACAAGTTTTTCAGAGACAACTCCGAAAACAGCAAGGCTTGAGAAGACATCATTACGACTCTAAAAGAACAATTAATTTAAATTCAGTAAGCGTTAGGATTTTTTTTACTTAAGTTGATTAATAATTGTTACCTTGAAGGAGATGCATTTCTTAAGCGTTCTAGGAGTAAATTGGTTAAGAGAAAAGGTCCCAAGTGATTAACAGTCAGAATGGAATTGCATTCTTCTTCCACCAAGAAAGTCGTATTATTCATATCCGAGGCAGTTCCAACAAATCCAGCATTATTTATTAAAATCTTTATTCTTCTGTGTTTCTTGCAAACAGTTAGGGCAAAGTGCTCCACGGAATCCATATTCTTTAAGTCTAGGTGGAACACATCCTGAAATACAAAATTTAACTCAATAACTCAATTGTTAAATAGAGACCGAATAAGAATACGTTTCTGATTTAGTTTATAAAAAAGTTTACAATTTTATAATTGCCAGTCCGCATTCTAATTTCTTCTTTAGTTTGGAGTCCTTTTGCCATGTCCCGACATCCTAAGACAACAATTGCTTTTCGCTTTGCAAATTCCAAAGCCAGCTGTTTCCCCATCCCCCTATTGGCACCTGTTATCACAACCACTTGGTTTTCGACGTCTTCTTCTTCCTCAGTGTCTACTGATCTTTTATGACGACCTCTTAATAAGAACTTGTATTTAAACATCCAATAACTGTGGGGAATGTGATGAAATAACATCGCTATGAATTTAAAACCATACACCAAACTTCGAAAAAGGCCCATTCTTGTCAAAAAATGTTACCAAAAAATTAACCAATTCTAAACAACTTTTTAAACTTAATTTCTGATTAGAAAAGTTTTAAATTATATTGCTAGTGTTATTTAGACTCAGCAAAACTTGCCACATGATTTTAGGTACACAGATGTATTATGAATATTTCTATTCTACTCTAGTGAATAACAGAGTTGGCAGTTTGACATTGGTATTTACTGACGGAATATATACAATTTTCCCGACAGGATTAAGTTTTTTGCTTCAGAGTTATTATAGCCTTACAGTTTATATAGTTTAATAGGGATATAATTACTACAACGTAACCTTAATGATATTTCACTAAGGGATTTAGCAATGTTCACAGTAGATGAGATTATTAAGCCATTTTTTATAAACTTCAAGGTATAGTTTGTGAGAGTGAGGCCGGACGTCATAAGCAGCAATATCTAGGTTTTCCCACGATCCAAGTCAAGACTTACGGTCATGGTAGTAGTAGTAGAAGTAGTAAATCTAGTTAATACAGTCAGGTATACTACTATTACGTCTATGAAATTGGTTATTTCAATTGAGAATATCAAAAATTGCATTTAAGATATATTTATATTCATTCTGCATATAAAAAATACTGATAGAAAATGGCAATGATGTGGAGCGTTTTTAGAAAAGGGCATCATATAAACTCCAGATTATTGAATTCCTGGAAGAATTATGCAACAATTAATAAGTTATCTAAATTTTATACATCTACAAATGAATTTTAAATTAAATAATTTACACAAACTGAACTTTAAACATATCTGCTTTTTATGTACGAAATACTTCTGTATGTACTATGTACACTATAGTGTATAATATTTAGGATTGAACTACCAGTGTTAAGTAACGTAATTAATTATGATACTAATTTACCAAGGCATACATAAAGGGTGAACCACAGTAGTTTGATCCCCATGGCTACTCCCCCACATACAGTAATGCAATACCCAAAATAACAAAAATTTTGCACCCAAGTTGGAGAAGCTCATGGCATGGGCAATTTGGGTGTAGATTCTGTAAATTGCTGTTGCTATTGACTCCATGTGTTAAGCAGCCACCCAAGATCCCATTCAAAAATCGAAACTTGGGTGCAAAATTTTTGTTATTTTGGGTATTGCATTACTGTATGTGGGGGAGTAGCCATGGGGATCAAGCTACTGTGGGGTGAACTATAGTAAGTTAATTCTTTCTCGAGTGTGTTTCACAGTTTCACCTGCAGTAGTGTTCGTAAGAAAGGTAAAATAACTATACTCTCCAAATTGGACTTTGTTGATATACTTTTTGTTTATGTTGTTAAACTTTGTTCAGTATGTTCATTCGTAAAACGATTCTAATATCTATTGACTGACTTCCAAACCAATCTATTGACAATGTTAGTAGAAATCACTGCAATACATTTTATTGTCTTAACGAAAGCCATTTGTTTTGCTATAGTCGCTATTCAAAGGATTTATAAAATTATTTCAGATGTATAAATTATTTTTGAATGTCAATTCAAGGTATATTGTTTATTCCAATTTATATATATCCCAATTAACTTGTAAGTACATCTGTACTAAAATAATTGTTTTTGTACAATCAAGACTACAACTAGCTTTACTAATTTGAAAATCATCTCGAATGACTTTTTGTTGAGTGGAGAAGTTTGATAAGCTGTTGTTGTAGATATCCAATTTGCCCTCTAAAGTTTTGCAGCTATTGAAGTCAAGAGGAAAGATTTTCATTTACTGGCAGTGCAAGTGCAGTGGCAAATAGAGAACGATCAACAAACTTGCATGTAGACGTAAGGCATCCAATACCGGTACTATCGGTATCAAACGGCACACGTATGCAAAAATTTGTTGAAAGACAAAACCTGGTTTTACACGTTAGGGTTTAGGAGGAAGTACTCCTCCCGCCCCCTCTATAGCCTCTAGATATCCTGACAGTAATCAGAGTTCAGTTTTGGCCCTGCAAAACTACAATTACCTTACCCACCAGGGCCAGGGCAGAAGGGCCACACTGGGTAGTTTAAGCAAAAGGGCCCAAAGTACTAAACATTTAATTTTGTTCCAAGTTTTACAATCTTTGGTGCATCTTTAAAACCCATTTTGACTTTTCCCCCTGCCGTTCAGCTACCCACTGTCCAGAGCTGAACTCCGCCGGTATTGGAATTGGAACAACTTTTTACACCTGAATTTAATGTTAATATTTATTTAATACATTTCAGCTATTCATTTTTCTAAAACTAATAAAGTTAAATTAATTTTTGTATCCTAAAACTATATTACTGAGTAACAGAGTAACAGTTAGTCTTCATCTTTGCACAAATGGATGATAATGTCGCGTAAATTGGCCCGAGTAAACTGGCCTTGTTTATGTAAATTATTGGTCTTCCTGCTAAAAGTAAACTGGTGTTGGTTATTTACCAACTGAATATTGTATGTCTTCTTGATTAACAGACAAAACGGCTTACTTTCACAAATAAGAAAAATTGGTTTTGGCCAAGACCAGTTTACTTTTTACCTAAAAGACCAATTTACATAAACCATGGTTGACAGTTATTCACTAAAATATTCCAGCTCACTCCTACGGAAAGTATATTAGATGGACATTTAATTGTACAATTTAATTTTTTTTAATATACATTATAATCTCTTTATAGAATAATGACCGTCTTAGATAAAGTAATAAATTTACCTGTCTACATATACAAAGGCGTATCTAGAAATTAGATCTAGGGGGGGCGGGCTAATTTCCAAAAATGAGTATTGCATGAATCAAACAATTAATGCAATAATAACATGCTCTAATTTCTAATTAGAGCACCACAATCGATTGGATAAAACAATACGTTTTTTCGCGAACCGCGAAAAAATTTATGATTTTTAATTTTCTGTGACAAAAAAATCCAAGGTATCAAAAAACCCGGGTTTTTTAGGAAAAAACCCTCGACCCCGGGTTTTTTGGGTTTTTTAGGGTTTTTTGGGTTTAAGGGTTTTTTATATAATTATAGGCATAAATACAAGCCTATACTAAGTATACTATATAGTATATATAGGAAAACTACAGCTGACAATAACAACAACCATGTAATCCTAAAACTACCATTATTTACGTCTATAAAATCAAAATTTAAAACAAAAATTTTATTTTTAACATGTTTTAGTACTGTTAACACGCAGTATTTTTCGTGAGAATCCATATTAATTATTATACTGTTTGAACACAACTAGTGAAAAACTATGCATTATTATATTTTACTGATGAAAAAGACTTTAAGAAATTCCTTTATTAATTTGAAGCTTTACTTGTGAAGCAGTACAGTAATAAATGTGTAAGTGATTAATTAAAAATCAGTATAATTAATGTTTCCACTTATGTACCCCAAAGCATTCATTGGCAATTCGCAAATAAAAGTTAATATATAAACCAATATCTTCACAGCGATTAAAATATACATAAAACAAATATTATATAGACATCACAATCAAGTGATTCACGATATAGAATTACTGAAAGTAATAAAGTATAAAAGATAAATTATTTTGTTTCCACCTGCTGATTATACATTTGTTTACATTTTCGAATAGAAATATGACAAAGTTAATATGTTTTGCTTATATAGATGGAGTTTTAGTGCTCATTATTGTATGTTTTGTAAAAAACCCAATAAACCCCGGGTTTTTTAAGTGAAGCGGGGTGGGTTTTTAGCCAAAAAACCCCAAAAAACCCCAACCCATAAAAAACCCGACCCACAACCCTGAAAAAATCCCGTTTATCTGTAGATTTAAGGGGCCCCTTCTAAATACGTGATTTACATGTCATCACCCACTCAGTTCGGTAGATTTGGTTTTAGGTTAGGTTAGGCGTTTCAAACAGAAAAATCTCATTTAGTTACATTCATTTCTATTTCTGTAAACAAAAGATAATCTCAGTCCTAAGGGTGCTGTAGTGATAAAAAGAATTCAAAAATGCTCGAACAGATTCGAAAACACTCGAACAGATTTGAAAAACTTTAACAGATTTGAAAACGCTCAAACAGATTCAAAAACGCTCGAAAAAATACGAAAAATGCTCAAATTCAAAAATGCTGAAAATGAAACAGATTCGAAAATACTCGAAAATAAGATAAGAAATGTAATGTCATATTAATGTTATAAGAAAAACGAAATTATGTTTCTCCCAATTTGGAATTAAATATATCTGTTTTGGTAAAAACATACTAATATCTAGCGTGTTTTCAAAATATTTAAGGGGTGCTTATTGCTTAAGCACCCTAGCACCCCCCTAAATACGTCCTTGTATATATATATAATATCTGTACGTTGGTAGGGTGACCCACACCAAAAGCAAATTGCGGAAGCGTTCATGCAATGAATATTACAAAAAACAATGAACTATCCTCTTGGTTAATATTAGCTTATTTCGTAATTAAAACAAAATGTTGACACGGAAATCTTTTGAAGTTTGATAGCAGTACTGGTGGCCTAGTATAGTTTAAAATGTAAAGATAAATCATTTAGTTTTTATTGGACTAACTAAATTAAAAAAATATGATAGCGTTTTTTTATATTTTTACCTTTCCTACCCGAATAATTATATAACCGAATACCGGTAGTGAAAAACATGTTGGTATTGGAAGCCCTACTTGTTTGTATGGTAAATATGGCAGTATCTGAATAATTAATCTAATTATATATTTTGTCTGCGTGGACGTAGATAATAAGGATTTCAAAAACTATAAAAGTGGAGACTTTGCATTTGTAAAATTGTTGTTGCAAAACAGCTACCATCAAAAGTTAACAAGTTTTTACTTGAACATCCACCCGAAACCACTTCTTCAATCTTCATTAATAACAATTCTATTGAAATGGCTGATAATAGTCTAATGATAACAAAATACAATTATGGTAAGATTAAAATATCATCCTACCTTAAATTAAGCCTACTACAGTATTAAATTAAATTATTTATCATTTTACACTAGATGAAGACGGTAGAAATGGCAGTAACTCAGGAGGCGGCTTTAAAGCATCTAACCTAGAATTTGACTCTCCAAACAAAAGCTGACATTTACACATAAAGCAAAAATATTTATACCATTTATTGTTTAGTATTTTTACTAATAAATCATGCGTAAATCATTTCATTTATTGACATTATTTAACATTTTCATACAATTTCTAGTCTGCAATTTTCATGCCTAGTAGTAATTTTTGTATACCACTTCATATCACTTGATTCATGCAGTCAAGTATTCTGTTTTTGTATGCTTTTGTATTCTAATTACCGTTTTTGAAACTGATTACACGGTATTACATGTGAGTACATTTATGTTTTAATTTCAAGTTTAGTAAAGTTATTCTACTCATTTATGTACAGGGTGTCAAATTGGGATTCAGGCCCTATGTTTCTAAAGAACCGTAAGTAGCACGACAAAACCGTTGATACCAATCGAAAGCCCGTGCAAAGTTACGTTAAAATACCGGTTTTCATCAACTTTTTCCTACGCAATACTACGCATTCGCTTACACCAGCAGTTCTCCCAAAAAAGTTGAAAATATAAATAAATTACTAGCTAATTCGTGACCAAATCTCTCGCGGGGGCTGAATTTAGGCAGCGGTACTTTGTTGCCACTGTCTCCGCTGTTGCCGCTGGGAGGTATGGGGGATGAGCGGCAACAACATAGTAACGGAGACGGCGGCATGGCGGCGACACAGCTCAAACCACTAGCGGCTACAGCGGAGACACGCTGCAATCACTAGCGGCCACACTGACCAGCGGCAACAGAGACACATTAATCTGATTTTCTCTGTGTTGTGTTGCTCTTGTCTTAGAGCATTGAGCTCAGAGCAACAGTGCACTGCTGGCTTATGTTAGGTTTAGCGGCAACAGAGGAAATCAGATTATTGTGTCACTGTTGCCGCTGGTAAGTGTTGCCGCTAGTGGTTGCAGCCTGTCGCCGCTGTTGCCGCTAGTGGTTGTAGCGTGTTGCCACTGTTGCCGCCGTTGCCACTGTCTTCGCTATTATGCTGTTGCCGCTCATCCCCCATACCTCCAAGCGGCAACAGCGGAGACAGTGGCAACAAAGTACCGCTGCCTAAATTCAGCCCCCGCGAGAGATTTGGTCACGAATTAGCTAGTAATTTATTTATATTTTCAACTTTTTTGGGAGAACTGCTGGTGAAAGCGAATGCGTACGAATAAGTTGATGAAAACCGGTATTTTAATGTAACTTTGCACGGGCTTTCGATTGGTATCAACGGTTTTGTCGTGCTACTTACGGTTCTTTAGAAACATAGGGCCTGAATCCCAATTTGACACCCTGTACATATGAACGGTTCGAACGAAAAAGGAGGAATATCAAATTGATTTATTATTTAGTTCAATCCATAGTAACGCAAATGGTAAATTCAATGCAATGCAAGGTCATCAAAAACTGTCATCAAATTTTTAACCCAGGCAGGGCGGTTTTTTGTAAGTTTGAAAATTTCAAACTTGTTCATGCCATTATTACGTGAGCGTAAAAATGGCTGCTGCTAAAAAATCGTTAACTTTGGCAGATATTAACCGATTAAATCACGGTAAAAAGAGAAAGAACAACCTGGGGGAAACGGCTGACAATAATAGGAAATTCTTGCGGAATATAGGTCTACAATACACCAACCGAAATGGAAAAGTTCGTGAGGACCTTATAACGATTCCTGCGGTAATAAATCTATCTTTATGATTAATAGTCTTAGATGAAACAGAGTTATGCGCTATGGCATAATAAAGACAGTGTGAAGCGCTGTAGTATAAACATTTCTTTCGTTTTAAGGCAAAAATATGTACAAATCAATGTCAAAAACTAGGATGTCTTCTCCTTCAAGAAGAGAAGCAAAGAATAAGTAATGACTTTTGGAAAGTCTCTGATGAAAACTACAATCGACAATCAAATATTCTATTATCGCTGATTGACTGGTCTGTCCCCGCGATGAGAACTATGGATATTGATGTCAGCAGGAAAACAGCATCGTACTACTATTCCTTGATAAGTGAGAATGGAATGAAATTGCCTTGTTGTCCAGCTACGTTTATGAATGTTTTCACTATTTCAAAAAAAGCGACTAGAACTAATTCAAAAGAAAAAGAAAGCGGGGATTTTGTCAGTTGAAGATGGTCGAGGTCGTCATCTTAACAGACCCAATAGGATTCCAACGGAAACTGTTGATTTGATTAAAGAGCACATCCAATCCTTCCCCACGTATCTCTCGCATTACTGTAGAGCCAATGGTAATCCAGATAGATTATACCTACAGACTGATCTTAATGCTTCCAAAATGTTCCGCTTATTCGTTTCGAAATACGGAGATCATTTCATGGATTATGAAAATGCCTATAAAGACACATTTAGGGAGACAAACCTTCGATTTGGAATTCCCAAAACAGATACTTGTAACGTGTGCGACCAGCTCTACGCAAGGCTCTCTAACTACAACATAAATGAAAATGAAGCAGTAGCAAACACTGAAATTGAACTAGAACATCATCACATGTCTGCCGAGTTGGGATATTCTGCTATGAAAGAAGATACTGCAAGAGCTAAAGTGGATCCAAATTTTATAGTATTATGCTTGGATTTGCAGCAAATACTTCTATCGCCAAGATTAAGCCACCAGGAGATGTACTATCTTAGAAAATTTTCCTCATACAACCTAGCACTAACATCTCCGGCTACGGACCAGTCGTCAATGTACTTTTTGGAACGAAGATCAAGGAAATCGTGGGCAAATTGACATTGGATCTTGTATTTTGAATTTCATTGTCTCTAAATATGATAAATTAGTCGAAACTCAAGAAAGAACTCTCACCCTATGGTCAGACAGGTGCAAAGGACAGAACAACAACTATTCCACTGTTTGTCTTCTAAAATATTTGCTTCAAAACAAATATTTCACTGAGGTGAATCAAAAATTCTTGGTGTCCGGCCATTCATTTCTTTGTTGCGATCGTCATTTTGCGTCCATTGAAAGACATCAAAAATCGGCTATTATTCATACACCTAATGATTGGATTAATGTTATAAGGTCAACAAGGATTGAAAATCCGTTTACAGTGGTTGAAATGCAGGTTTACGGACTTCAAAAATATTGCAGCTTTGATTGAATACATTCCTAAGCCCAGAAGCTTCAACGTTAGCCATTATTTTTGGATTCAAATGCAGTCAAATCTTCCTGCCATTATTAGAACCAAAGAATCTCATAACGCCGACAGTCCTTGGGTTGCTCATAACGTACTCAACCCTTTTTCGGGACATACAAGATTAATAAACAGAATGCCTTGGGAATCACATTGGATAATTGATATGAATTTGCCTAGGGCCTATCAACAAAAGTTGCCTATTTCTCAAGAAAAGCTAAACGATTTGCGTAGAATGATTGAGTACCTCCCTAACTCCAAAAAGCAGTTTTTTCTCGATTTATTGTAGAATTGCACATCCGTGGTTCAAGTTCAAGTAGTTTGTCAGTGTAATAGTTTAACTTCAAACAATTTTAAGTATTTTCAAACAATTTGTTACAATTTTGGTCGTGGAAGGGTTAATATCCCCTTGGGGGAACTTGTTGTACTTTGTGATTTGTTGATTTTGGTTAGTTACTATATTAATAATAAATTAATTTGATATTCCTCCTTACTCGTTCGAACCGCTCATATAGTTCGTGCGTACTCACTACTCACTATCTATCATTACCAATAAACAGATGTCAACGACAATGACAAACAAAGTCATCGGTCATTGTCAACAACTATATTTAGATTAGAATGATGTCCTATGGATTTACCCTTTTCAAAATTGCCAATGCTTATGCAAATACATTTTTATGACACCGCATGTTCACTACAGTTTAGTATGCTCATGTTTATGGTATTGATATTATACAATTATTTATTTGAGTGTTGTAAAATAAAGTTCATGGTCACTATTTATCAATGTCATTCAATTTTGCTAATTGAGTTTGCTTTTCACCACGCAGTAGAGTCGTAGGTCAATTGCCGTAATTAAATTTAAGTGCTTTGAAGCTTGGCTTTCTGACTGCATTTAAAGTGTAATGTTAGCATGTTGGTTCTAATCCTCTGGTTTGGCCAAACTTTCCGGAGCAAAAGAGGTTAAATTAATCTACGTTAATTCTATCTGGGTATTATCTTTCTGGTATGGTAGTTCAAGTTCTATATAATATTATTTGCAGATTGCTAAGTAATACAGAATTAAAATTACCACGATGATTCAAAGTTTAGCCAGGTCGTCACAAAAATCATTTTGGGTTATTTAGTTTTCATAATAACAGTTTTCAATTTATTTCTTATTTACAAATTAAAAGTTTTATAGACTTAAATTATTTAATAAGATGCTGGTAAATATGGTAAATCTTTTGGTAAATATGCCAATCCTATTTCTCTAAATATTGAAATATATTAGCTCTATAGTCCGAAGTGACAAGTATAAATAAATTTTATAATTCCAGATAAAACTTTATATGTAATGAAACTCTGGTTTAATTTAATGAATACTATAAAGTTGTTTTATATAGGTTGTATTTTATAGAACAAATAGAAACTGGTAAGGTTTGATTGGTAGTAAAAACGTTCTAGTCCTGAATTAGCTCTCTTGTATTATTAGTTTTTGGGTGGTTCGGCCCGAATATGATTTCGCGTAGTTTTAAGGTTTGGTGGGCTAATTTATTTGCTTCTTCGTATTTCTCCATCTGTATAAGCGTTTTAACTAATAGGTGCATTGAGTCGGTTGTATCTGCATGGTTCGGGCCTATCTGGGGAGAATTCCGCTTTTCCTCAATGGTTTCTGTCAGAATTTCTTTTGCTTTGTTATAATCCCCTAAACAGAAGTAGGCCCAAGCGACGTTATGTTTGGTAATTAGCGTTTCCAAATGGAGCAACCCAAATTTGCCTTTTTTGATATCTAGGAGTTTCTCCATTATGTCCAATCCTTGCTGATGTTCTCCTTTATCAATCAATGCCAATGCCATATTACCCTTCAGAACAAGAGTCTGTTCATGGTCATCATCAAAATTTGTCGTCCTACCGGGGAGAGTTTTCTCAAACCACTCCATGGCTTCGTCAAATTTACCTTCATGCCAAAATGTCGAAGCAATCATCTGCGATGATCTTAAAGTGTGGTCGTGATTTTCACCCAAAACGTTGGTCTGGATCTCCAAACATTTCAAAAGGATTTTTCGACTTTCTGGATATTCGGCGACTTTCTCCAATGCACAAGCCTTCCAGTAGAGTATGAACAAAGTATTTTCGCTCTCATTTCCAAATTGTTTTTCAAACAGGCCCTCAACTTCATCAGTTATAAATGACAGGCATTCTTCGTATCTGCTGTAGAGAATATATTTTCCAGCGATCAACGGTGGGAGTGAGAAATGCTTTTGAACAAGTTCTGGATATTCACTAGCATGGTTCCATAAAGACCTTAGATGGGCCAGTTGACTTAAAGTGACCGTTTCGTGGTTGATAAACGATTCATCGCTCACAATTGTCAACAAATGGTCGAGTAGTGTCAAGTAATCATTGGAGTCAATTTGCAGATAAGCCCGGAGGACATCTTGCACAACTCGGTGAACAGAAATTGTATTTTCTTTTCTATTCAGACTGCACATTGAAAAGTCGGCCAAAAGCTTAATTGCTCCTTCTACGTCTTTATGTTCGTTTTCATTGTTGTTGGGAAAAACCTTGAGAACTTGTTTCAAAAGCGATATTTTAATATCGAAACTGGATAAAAACGGAACAACCTTCAATATATCTTCTACTAAGTCACCCAGTAACTCTGTTTCTTTAATTCTATTTAATGTCACCAGCCAAGTTTGATAAACCGAAGTGCTGATTGGGTTTTGAAGGATGGGCAATCTGGCATCAAGTTTACTTGGGTTTAACTTTTCATATTCTTTCAAGTAGCATTCAACTTCGTGTGCTACAGTAGACTTGTGCTGCAATTCATTATTAATCGCTGCCACTGCTATGTTCAAAGCCAACGGAAGACTGTCTAACCTTTTGCAAAGATCCCAAAGACAAGAATCGTCTTGCGATAGATTGAACGACTTTTTACAAAATTCAATAACTGACCGCCAAGGTAAATTATCAAGTTGAATGTGCTCAGCTTTTGATCCGAAGAATTCTTTCGGTGTATTCAACCTGGAAGTAATCATGACAAAAGGGTGGATGATTTTTCGATCGGGTTTCTTGGCCAACTCATTGAGAATTTTGAATAGAGGGTCGTCATATGTCTCGATGTTATCCAGAACTAAAAGAGATCGTTTCTGAAATAGCATTGGGTAGAGTTCTTTGATCAATAGGTCAAGAGACTTTTGCCTTTCTTTGTCATCTACTACTGGTACTTCGAATTCCTTAGCTAGGCTTTGAAAAGAGTCTAATTGAGAATCATTTGTTTCTGCATTTATCCAGATACAATTCGATGCACTCGAATATTCTTCACGTTTGTTACAAAATTCTCGGGAAAAATTGATGGCCAACTCAGTTTTCCCGACTCCTCCTAATCCTGTAACAATGACGTATTTATATTCATTGTTGTTTAACCATCTTGAACGTAATTCGTCCAAACGTGTATGTTCTTTTTCCCTCCGAACATAGTTATCATTCGGCTGTTTATCACAATGCCAAATGCCCTCTTCTTCTGTCATGTCTATTTCAATGCGTTCCCAAAACGCGAATTTATAGTTCCGACTCTGGGGACTTATCTGTTAAATTGCATTAAAATAGTTGCTACTAATCATCTCACAAAATAATATTTTAATTGTATTAACTACAGCTAAAACATTGATGCCACAAATTAAGTAGGAATGAAATCACCGTTTTAAAATGAGGTTTTATCTCTGTGAGATATGGTCATACTTATTTTAATTGGAACAACGTCAAGTTGTTTCTACGAATTTTGCATGATATATACTAAAAACCATTGCACATACATACATACATATCACATAGGTATCATACAACGTATAGATTGATAACTATGATATGTTATCGCATCATATTCACATATGCAACTAATCTATCGATGTAGTTACACATAGTATATGAAGATGAGTTATTTACAAGTTATATTGAAATTTGCATGTGACTCATGTATTATGACGTTTTTGATTAAACTTTTGATTAATCATCACAATAAGTTTATTCATGACTCAGTCATTTTCAATAATGACAGATTTTATTTGATATAGGTAAATGTTTTTCCCGATGGCTTCCAAAATGCCATTTCCCTGTCTCTACATGTGGGGAATGTCAATGGCAACAAACAACTTTCAGGAAAAAATATAACAGGTAAAAACCTGGAAAAATATACGGTGAGAATGCCAGCAAAACTTAAAAACAAGGCATTATTTAGAGATTGCGGTATGAGAAAATAATGAAATTTTGCAAAAGTATTCTCCTAAATATCTCCTCGTGCGTTTAAAGTTAAGTCATTTGAATTATCTTTGAACATTTGTTTTGTGACATGAGTACATGAGCCAAAACCTCAAAATGTATTTGTTTTCCTGGCCCGTCAATGTAGTTAACCTATGTAGGGATGGAAAATATTTCGTAAAAGAGGAATTTGTTGCCCTTATATCTTTGTACGCCTTTGTAAAATAGCATAATGGATTTAATGTCAACAACGAAGCTAAGGAGAGTTGACGATATGGAAATTTTTTGTGCCTATATTCTAGATAAAATAAATATTCTATTTGTTTTCTTTAAATCATTACATGATTGCACTCCTAATATGAGGGTGTATAAAAATTAAATGCAATGTCAAAATTTCATTCATAACTGTAACATAGAAATTGCTGATGTTTATTGAAGTCGCCATTTAAAGAAGCTGGACCTTAGTTTTCAACTTTAAATCTACCAAACGTTAGATTTATGTTAAGTTGAAATTTGATATCTCATTTTGAAATTATTGTCAATTATAACAACAATTACAAAGTCTGTTCGATATCAGTGTTGAAGAATTGCAAGGGAATAGCTTTAAACGCACGAGGAGATATTTAGGAGAATACTTTTGCAAAATTTCATTATTTTCTCATACCGCAATCTCTAAATAATGCCTTGTTTTTAAGTTTTGCTGGCATTCTCACCGTATATTTTTCCAGGTTTTTACCTGTTATATTTTTTATTTTATTGTTTTTCTTGATATATCTGGTTATAACTATCATATAACTACGAACTACAAAAGATTTAACTAGATTATGAATATTTCGGAATTAATTATGTAGGTATCAATACCATGCATGACAATGTACAGTACTCTAGTAAAGTTGTCATTTCCGAAATATTTATCACTGCCTAGGTTATAATGTAAATTTTACGTTTATGGAAAAATGATATATAATATGCTATTTGATCTTTATAAATTTGTTATTTTCGCAAAATTATTAATAATATATTATATATGTAATAAAATATTATTTTTTATTGGGGACTGCCGCCCCCAAACCCCCGCTTGAGTGAGATAAATAGTTGGTATCCTCGTAGTTAGTACAACAGAAGCCAGCAAAGCGTAAATGTTTGTAATAGTATATAGTAATGATGAGCATTATAGATTTACAATTAGACATTTTCGATGCCTGGAATCGCACTCAATAATATTTTTTTCATCCCTGAAATTTTCCCTCATTGTTTATATTTTAAATCCCTGCCCTGTAAGTAACCTCAAGCCTAATATATTTTACATCCCTGGAATTGTTCTCAGTACTCCGTATTTGCATTGAGGTGTGAATGTATTATGGTTTCACGCAAAGATTGATCCTATCTAATAACACATTACATAGAAAGGATACAGCAGAAAATTTGCACAGCAGGTATCTGTAACGAATACATTCCTATGGTAATTGCCATTTTTCGACTTTTAACATGTGAAGGGTCTGTCCGCTCGAACTGGCTCCGTGGCTCCGTGTGATTTACACGGAGCCAGTTCGGGCGGACAGACCCTTCACATGTTAAAAGTCGAAAAATGGCAATTACCATAGGAATGTATTGGTTACAGATACCTGCTGTGCAAATTTTCTGCTGTATCCTTTCTATGTAATGTGTCTCTTAGATGGGGATCACCTTTAGATAAAAGGACAATAACTGGGATTATTGAGAATGGGAATACTACGTATAGTAACAGGAATAATGCATCTTTAAATCCGACATGGCCGTCATCACTCAGTGCAGTGCACTCAGTACTCCGTATCTACGGAGATTGAATTAGGAAATGGAATGTTCAATGTGTATTCCTAGTTTCCTAGTCCATACACTCTATCCAGTACCCAATTGACTATGACGCATTGTACCAAGTAGCCAAGGAGATAAATTAGATGACCAAACAATTTCAAAATTCATTCTTCCGGTTCCTACGGCTAAAGTTGACACGGAAAAGCTGATTTGATATTAAAGCTCACCACGCAAAGAAATGCTTTACGTTTTCGGTAACTTGCATTATTTCATAAAAGCTGCTAGTTTACGAGCAATTCCAGTTGACAAAATTTTACCTACGTCAGAAGTGCAGTATAAGTGGTGAAACCACACATTGCCCTTCGGGCAATGCGCTGCCTGCTTTGCAGTTTCTCCCCGTATAAAAAAATCATTTTTGACCCTGTCAGTAGTTATATGGAAAAAACCTCTTAAAAAGGAAAGATAAATAACTTTTGAATTCCTGGACGGATTTTGATGAAACTTGGTATGGAGAACCGCCATAAGTATATCTCCAGAGGTATTTTGAAAGAGCAATAACGTTTCAGTTTTTCGATTTCAAAAGACCCGGCAGAGTTTAAAAAAGTGGATTTTTTCGGGTTTTTACCAGAAATAAAAAGCTTTTTCGAACATCTGCTCGGTTCAAATTAAAGAGATTATCAAACTACACTTTGAGGGCATATCAAGTATTTCACTGTCAATGACCCCCGCCCGGTGTCAAAGGTCAAAACTTGGTATTGTGAAGAATTTCACTGTCTGACGTATCTATCGAAAGCTAACAAGGACCCTGATGTTGCTAAAGCCATTATTTTGGCTAATAATGACCTCTAAAAGAGTTTTCTGGTCATATAATGCAACCATACTTCAACATAGATGCATCTGAATACTCACAAAATTGCGACATAATTCCGAAAAAACATGCACATTTCTGCATATTAAAGACTTCCATGTGTCATCTAACATGCTTTTGGTTGTCATTCGGACATGAGAAAAGCGCAGGTAACTATTACGAATTCACAAACTAGGGTTATTAGTCACCTTTAATTGTACAGTAACTCGTACTCAGAATCCAATTTAATATAGGCCCGTGCCCGGCCATGTGTATACTTAATGCATAGAAGGAAATGATATTATGACTCGTCATTATATATTGAAATTTTACTTCCCTCCGACCCGGATTGGCATGTTAACGTGACAAATAACATTTAACGATATGTTAGATGACACTTTGTTGCGTTTAGTATGCAGAAATAGGTATATTTTTGGGAATTATTTACAAATTTTGTGAGTGTTCTGATACATCTATGTTGAAGTATGGTTGCATTATATGACCAGAAAACTCTTTTAGAGGTCATTATTAGCCAAAATAATGGCTTTAGCAACATCAGGGTCCTTGTTAGCTTTCGATAGATACGTCAGACAGTGAAATTCTTCACAATACCAAGTTTTGACCTTTGACACCGGGCGGGGGTCATTGACAGTGAAATACTTGATATGCCCTCAAAGTGTAGTTTGATAATCTCTTTAATTTGAACCGAGCAGATGTTCGAAAAAGCTTTTTATTTCTGGTAAAAACCCGAAAAAATCCACTTTTTTAAACTCTGCCGGGTCTTTTGAAATCGAAAAACTGAAACGTTATTGCTCTTTCAAAATACCTCTGGAGATATACTTATGGCGGTTCTCCATACCAAGTTTCATCAAAATCCGTCCAGGAATTCAAAAGTTATTTATCTTTCCTTTTTAAGAGGTTTTTTCCATATAACTACTGACAGGGTCAAAAATAATTTTTTTCCTGAAAGTTGTTTGTTACCATTGACATTCCCCACATGTAGAGACAGGGAAATGGCATTTTGGAAGCCATTGGGAAAAACATTTACCTATATCAAATAAAATCTGTCTAATGCTTCCGCTTTCAGTGCCTCGTCCAAAGTATTTTAAATACCATGGCTACCTTTTAAGGTAATAGTATTTAAAGTACCTTGGTCTCGTCAAAATCTAATTTAAGTTGGGGATTCATGGGCAACTATAACAAACTATTCTAACCATAATATTTCAACCCTACTTTTTTGCAATCTATAAAAATTCTAAAACCCGTGCGGACCAGGTCGTTTAAAGAAAAGGTAGTTCCCTATATCCCGTTCCGAAAAAAAATTTAAAATTAACTCTGTAGTTATAACATATTCCATACAAAATCATTCATATCTCTAGAATGGAATGAAAAAGTTCCAATAATTATATATTACGCTATCACAGTTTTTGGATTTCTAAATCTGTGCTCTCAAAATGTAGTTTTTTTTTCGTTTAAAATAATAGAGTCGTTTCCTGGTATTAATCATGACTCATGACTACATGTCATATTTAAAAATAAACATAAAACTGGTAAATTAAAAACTCACTGAGAGACAGAAGAAAAACAAGAAAACTAGTAAAATTCAATTTTCTGGATAATCTGACCACTATTGGCATGTCTCCCGGTTGTTTTTAAACCATTTTTAATATATAAAAGACCAATGCTTACGTAATAAGGCTATCAGTAACAACATTTTTATGCAAAATTACCGTAGTCATAGTAACTTGAGTATAAGGTTACATTTTTCGAATGATTTGAAAATGAAAATTCACCTTTTTCATTAGTGGATCTAAATTGGACGATTTAGATCCACAAATCTGGGCTCGAAGATTATGACTTACCATTATGACCGTTTACATGATGCCTTATTAAATTCATGTACGTGGACATTAAACTAGTTTATTATTTATTGTATATATGTTTGCAGCATTGTTTCATTTCCTCTTGAAAATTTAAAATCAGCCAGTTTATTACTATATCTTTCCGACACAAAATATAATAGTTAGAATCTATATTATAGCCACCGTATTAAACAGAGCAATAAATTTACCTACCTATATATATATGTATGTATGTAACTATGTGTGGTAGAGTGAAAAGCGGGAACAAATAAATGTTAGCAATTTTGAAACAAATAAATATTTGTATATCCAACACATGATTATTGCATACCTAATTTTGAAATTTGAGTCATGCATTCTATTCTGGGCTTCTGGGGGACTAATAATATTATAATATCTTGGAATCCTATAAACAGCTCAACCTATAATCATGATTTTTTGGGCTTTTTGGCATGTTGGTTTTAAACTCTACAGAGTAATGCCCAAAAGCCAGTAAGATATTACTTTTAATGCACGAAAACCTTCACAGGCGATACTCCTGATATTCTCTGGCGAAAGACTAAGATTTTAAGAACCCTTGAATTTTGAAACTTGGACTTAAATATAGGCAACTAGAATAGTAGAAAAAATGAAAATATGATTACTTACATGTGGTCAATAGTTATTTCTTTGGGGAAGATGTAATTCGGCAGAAATACTTGATTGATTAATAAACTTGGACCCAAACCTAAGCACTAACTTTAACTTTCTGTCGGTTAATATAGCTAAACAACAGCCGCGGTAACCAGCAGGGTTCGTCGTATTATATCACCGGAAACATTACATTTGATAATTTAATTAATTATAACTACTGTTACGTAGAAGGTCCAAGGTAAATCGTGCTACCAGGTATAGTAATGTAATAACTGATATGCCAGCAAAATTATCTTATCTATTACACCCATTACACCATATGAATATGCATTTACATTTACAATATATAAATGTATACACGCTTATGAGTACCTTTATAAAATACAAAGTCCCTCAAAGTAAGATTAAGCTTAACTGGCGTCGTTATGACGCAATAATTGTATTAAATTGAAATAAATTAAAATATAAATAAAATGACGTTATTAAAACTATATGGGGTAGTCTGAAAAAATTGCTGGAGTTGTTTCGTGTCAGATTTTGCAAATCTAAGAGACAGGTTCCAGACTTGTGTTCGTCTTTTTGAAATTTTAATCAACATTTTCCATTCCATTTATAGTTGTTAATAACCGTGTTATGACTGAAGACAAAACAATAGTTTACTAAGTTAGAACATCCTTAAAACGCTAAAATCATATATTATGTCTTCAGGATAAATTCAGATATTATTTCCTTTTCAAACACGTATATTTTGATATTATCATATATGAAATTAAATACAATTTTGACGCACGTACATACGCATATTCTAACATTAGGCTGAGTTATAATGGCTATAGTATAAGCCAATAATATAAGCAATAAAGCAATAATAATAACAATAATATCTTTAAACTCTAAATGGTAGTGCAACCAAATTGGCATAGCCCTTGATACCGAGCTAGCTTCATACTGATTAAAACATTTTTAAAGCATAGATAAGTGCGATAACGTGACATATGCATTTATAACCCGTTTGACACTTAGGTTTTATACTTCATATTATTTAAATATTCAATTTTCATTTGATACAAATACCTTGAACTTTTAATGCTCAGCTAAATGTGCTGATAAATATAACGATACTTTTGCAAAAAATGTTGACAGCCATTTATATCTCTTTTGACGGCAATAAAGTAAGCAATTTTCAAATCCTACTTTTCCACATTATAGAGACCTTTAATTAAATAATTGGATATTAAAATAATTGGTTAACTTTTAATGAATGGTATCTTTTACAGCTTTTCGTTTCGAAATAAATAACAAAAAGTTGTAATAACATTAATTTAAAAATTCCTATTTAATTTAGAAATGTATAAGAATAGTAGAGGGATTTTTAAAATACATTACTTGTTATGAATTCATTTTACTTCTGATTTTATGTACTTATGAAATTTTATTTCTCAAAATTAGAATTAAAGACTTGAAGACGAATAAATGCGATAAAAATGTCTCAATATTTTCTGATGGACACTCAAGGTAGAGTTTTCCAAGAAATCAAGTATTCAAAATTTCGTTTTGGATTCAAGAAACTAGCAAACAACTTATACGGGAGAGAAAATGAGGTCGAAATAATGAAAGATTCTTGGAAGAAATGTCAGAGTAAGAAAACATTAAAATTCGTAGTCATAACTGGACTTGGGGGCGTTGGTAAAAGCGTCTTGGCAAATAATTTTGCGCATCAATTTGGTGAAGAAGTGGAAGACTCGATTTGCATAAGGATTTCAGCTGCCACTTCGGATTCTATATTATCATCTTTCCAGAAATTGAGTTCCAAAATGCGAATTCCTGTCGAAGAAAATGACAAAAATAATTTCTCGCTTTTAGTTGAAAACGTATACAAAAAATTGTCAAACAAAAAATGTGTACTCATTTTGGACAATTTGAGTTCTTACGACGAATCCGTTTTGACAATCTTAGTAAATATTTCTTTAAAGCAGCATCCAAAAAAATTGCGTCCTTTAATAATCATAACTTCCAGGAATGGCTCCGTCAAAGAATATTTCGGCAACAGAGCTGAACAAATTCAGTTAGGAATTCTTTCATTAGAAGAATCCATAAAGCTGGTAATCAATTCGTTAAATATTTCAAAAGAAGATGCTAAACAACTCCCGTTGAAAAGATTTTGCAAACGATTATCATGCTTTCCTTTGGCCTTGCATCAAGGGGTTTCTTACATGGACGCAAATTATGGAGGATTGAAACTTGAAACGAAATTCGAAAATATGCTTTCCCTCATGGATGGGGACATTAAGAAAGTTTTAGAATTTGAATTACCCAAGAAGTTCATTTCTTCTGGAAGTACAACTTATTCAGCTTGGATAACTTCGTTGAGAAAAATTGAAGCAGTACAAAAAGTTGGACAAATTGGGATGGCCATATTGAAAACTGCTTCTTTTCTCCACTGGGAGAATATTCCATTTTCTTTGGTTGAAGACATTTTGAAAGGGCTACCCGAATGTCAATCTAAAAAATCTGGAAAATGGAACAAAGATGCGTATCACTTACTCTGGGACAATTGCTTATGCGAATTAAACATGGAATTTCAAGTCTTGTCTATAAATCCGTTACTACAAGAAGTAATAAGAATTTACTTGGCAGAGGAAAATAAATTTGTGGACACCCTTGAAGCTATTTTACTTTCACTGAAGAATATCATGATGACCAGAAATTTCGAATCGAAAAATGTTATCCACCTCAGAACAATATTTCGCCATGTGGCAAAACATTCAAATTTGATGGAAAAATACGCCTATTTCGTCAAATCTTATAATTTGGAAATCGTTGTTGGAGAAAAATAGTGCCATTGTTTTTTCGATTTCATCTAAACAGGAATCCAAATAATATCAACCAATGTCATTATAAAATTTTAGTATAATCAATAAATAAATAAATTGTCGAACCAAATAGAAACATTTTTATCGTTATTGTCCAATTCAACCAATAATTAATTTTTGTCTTGATAACAAATTCGTAAGATTGTTTGGAAACTAGTAATGTCTGTGTAAATGAAGTTATACTGCAGTGCAAGCACGTATCCAGAGGGGGGGCAGGGGGGTCCGCCCCCCCTAAGCTTCCAAAAAAGGCGATTTTTTTGTCAAAAAAAGGTTAAAAATCCAAAAACTTTTCGCGCTTCGCGCGAATATGCCATAATTTTGCTAATATATTTTGGTGTGCCCCCCCTAGGCCAAATTCCTGGATACGTGCTTGCTGCAGTGTAGAGATTTTTTTTTGCAGGATGTGCAAAAGGTCATCAAAAGCAGGTAAAAAAGCAACCATTATTTTTATTACTTTTTAAAAACATTTTTATTTGTATTGTAGTACAGGTTTATACAACCAGGCTGCCTCGATGATACGGTTGCTTAGCAACAAGCAACACTGAGTAATTTCACTACGGGGAGCCATGAATGATTGATTGATGATGTAAATACAAACCCGGTCAATAGAATTAAAAAAATAGAGCACAAAATTCTGCAGGGGGCAGCGTTGCCCAATTTCTTTCATCTTTTCAATAAACAGAGAACGAAGGTAAAGGATGGATTTCCCCTCTGAAAATATGATGTTTTAAAAATTTTTTATTTATCTATCATAGTCACAATAAGAAAATTACTCATGAAAAGTGGCAAAATTTTAAATTATGATTAGATTGTAGGGTCCATAACTGGGTCTTGGCACCTTGGCCGAAGAAAAACGTGAATGAATTGTTTTGATAAATTGCAAAGTTGCAAATGAAACATTAAAACATAGCCAGTGTGGAAATTTAAGTCTTTCCTAAGACATTAGTTAGACGACGACATTGCAGACAAGGTTAGAAGAAGGAGAAACCAGGAGAAACCCAATATATAAAATAATTTACAATCTCAAGTTTACTATATTATTACATTTTACAATATTTACCTATAATATATGCCCTCAAAGCTATGCCACAAGAAGGTTTAAACTGGGCTGAATGAAACTTACAATTTAATGTTATGTGTATAATGTAAATGTATGAATAAATCACAATGTAATTTAAAATGTCATTATTTTGCTCAAACTGGCGTGGCTTTCCCTTCTTCTCATTATTCAACTCAACATTTCGCTTATTTCAACATTATTTCGAGCTTTCAGCCTGATTTTGTCTATATCGATCCGTATGTTAGAAATGTTGGCTTCTTTCCGAATTCCAACATAAAAGTTTATACACGAAAGGATTCTTTGGAAGTAAACACTGGAGCTTGTAAGCCGAAAATGCTAACTGAAAAATGTCGATTGGCTTTAGTGATGTATTCCATCACCAACAAAATATTTCCACTTTGTCCTATTGACATAACCATCAAAAAGTCTGGGATTTCTTTCAAAATGACTAAAAAGAAGGCGTTGAAGTATTTTCTTTGGTCTCAAGGGGCACTGGGAACAATTTACTTCACTTTCTACCTGCTGATTAGACTTATCATCCAATACAATATACCCCTGGAGGATTTCAAACTTCACCACATCCTATTCTACATTTACACATCCATAATCAGCATTTCAACTTGCTGCTTCAATGCAAGCTTGCATCTTTGGGGAAAAGAGCTCTGCTGCATGGCCACATCTCATATGCAACTGGACACAAAATTAGACGGTAACGACATTTTAGCGATATTTTTTTCTATTCCTAGCAGCGATCAATAATTTATTACTTTGGCTATCATATTCAAGGTTAACTTTTTTTTAGAAAATTCCCTAAGCTTCTTAACCTCTTTCTTTCTACGAAGTAGTTGTAGGAACTTAAATGTACATTTTTCTAGTTTTTATTCATAATTTATTTCCAGGCATGTTTCCAGAAAGCAGAAAGTTGATTAAAAAGAGCTACGACTGGATTGGTCTATTTCTCTGCATTTGTGTTTCTACTTCTGGAGTCATGAGTCTGTTCTTCGCGTTATTCATCGTTCTAAACGACTCCAGTCCATTTGTCCGGATGGTGAGAGAAAGTCCATTTGAGCCATTTCTGGAGAATTTCTACTTCTTGGCCGTATGGACCTTCCTAGGGTTTCTATACACGATGTACCTTATGGAAACAATTGGCTTTTATGTTATTGTCGGTGTGATCTACATTCAGCAGGACGAGAGATGGCTACTCTACCTGTCCAAATGCATCCCTGAAGACATGGACAGTTTGACTACAAAACAGAAAGCTCTGTTTATGAAGAGAAAAGCGAGTCTGATCAAAGTGGCCGTCAACGCGTTGAAAATCTTGAATATCGCCATAAATAATCACATTGTTCTGATCACACCAATTTTTATGTCGGCTGCCCTTCTACTCGGGGTCATCCTCAACCTGGCGCTATTCAAGATGTATCACTCCATTCCTTTCTACACTTATGTGGCCTTCATTTGGTTTGATTTGGCTATCACTGTCTTGGAATTCACTTTCATTCCACATGCAGCCAAACTATACAAATACTCGCAAGATTTCAAAGTCAACATGTCTCGTTCTAGTTGCGCATTCCTGGAATTCAGGAAATGGATACGAAGCTGTCACTATCAGTCCATACGAATCGGACCATTCTTCAGTTTAAGAAGGGAGACTTTGATGATATTCTTGGCCGCCCTTGTTGACTACACCATTGATGCACTCTTGATGGATGAATGAAGCGCCTTTTAGATGCCAAGATATAAATCAAACTCGTAATTTTACAATTTTCTTCAAAAAATCTCCCCGTGGGTTTACAGCTAATTCAATTGCAGCTAACTCTTCGAAAATGAAAGCAATTTATAGGACAAATACAATAATAATTCCACTTCTAAAGCGGGGATGGAAAATATTTTAGACAATGGGAACACCTGTCAAAGCTGCTATTTAGTGTTTCGTGGGATCACCTTTGCAATCGTGATACAAGATTGTATTCGCTCAGTAATTGAAACGACCTAAAATGTAATTTGTCCTACCTGACCTTATACAGGGTGGCCAAAGATGAATGACATACACTTTGACCCTGAATAACTTTTGAACGGTTTGAGATATTTAAATGGGGCATATACCAGTCGAAAGACCAAGAAATAACTTAAAAATTAGGCGAATATTATTGTTTACAAAAAACTTTATATGTGTAAAACGTTGGGCGTACGAAAAATGTTGAAAATCTCCATTTGCAAATGACTTTGAACACCTTTGATCTTAAATGGTGTTTGAAATTTTAGGTGTAGGGGAAAGAAATCAACGGCAATGGAAAGATCGTGCGATTTAGTATAAAAATCAATTGTCTTCAAATGTAAGCAACACCACCTCCTCCTCTGAAAAATGACGCACAAAGAAGAGTGACGCTCAATTCTGAATGTCTGCAAAAAAAGCTTGATCAAGACCCCAATTTCACACCACATTCTTTACAAAATTCACTTCAGTTCATTTTCTTAAATATCTCAGTATTTTTCATAGGGAGACATTCGAGGCAGGCTAACTGCTCTCAGGATTTGTCAATCCCTATGTATGAGGTTGGGTGAGGGTTTGAAAATCGTCAGGAGGGTTTTCTCGAAAACTTGAAACTTCTCGGCAAAAATTATAGAGACAAAATTAGTAAACAATTCCTCGACGGAGTGCGCTTTAATTCAGCAACTCTGTCGGAGGACCGGTTCTCCCGCTAGAGCCCGAAGATTCGGTTGTGACCTTGTTTGGTTAGCATAATTCAATTGTCAAATTTAGTTTCCGTAGATACAGTGCAGTAGTGCAGTAGTAGTATAGTGTACTACTGTACTACTGTTCCGAATCATGATCACGTCCTCTCAATCCATTCTGTCATAGTAATACACACGGTGACTGAATACCGTTGCATAATACTAATCCAAAGGATTGAATTACTACTGGTACCACCAACTACAACCACAACACTCACTTTTCATTCCCCTAGCGGGGGTTGGGGGGCAGAGCCCCCCATAAATCCAAATACTGATATCATTCGATAGAGTATATTATTAATACTTTTGTGAACAAATGATAGACAGTCGACTGGTAAAGGTAGCAGAGATAGACATTTCCGAAACGGGGGAAAATTCTAGGGATTGAATGCTTTAGAAATTGGAATAAGCTCAAACAATAATATTTTTTAGAAATAATGAAATGCAAGTATACATAAAACGTTTCAAACTCCAATACATTCATAACATGCATAAAACGCAGTGCAAACAATAGTCAACTAAGTATACAAAAATTTATTTTATTATATTACATTTTTTGCCTGATCCTATTTCATAATAAGAGCATCGAGACTGATTCCTTCTTAATTTATGTATAATTTCAATCCATTACTCTTCAAGGAAACTCATTAGATGTCGTAAAGTATTCATTGCCCAGATTTACATTATGACTTGATGATGAATGTTATCAAATATCAATAAATTTGCATCAGAAAAGTGAGAAGTAGGTAAGTAATAATGCAATTCCTATATAATCAAGTCAAAGGTAATTATGTTTAACTAAAACAAAGTATGAAATACATTTACGATAAAAACATACTTAACAGACAAAATCAAACATTAGTATTATCACAATCTTGCCCATTAGCTCTATTATTCTCTTGACGTATCATGGCATGGATTCTGCAAAAATGTGCTTCTGTTTCTTCTTTTTTTGTTTCGTCGTTAATTCTAGCATTCCAAATACGAATTAAAACATACAGAAAATTAACTGACATCATTATTATTAATGAGCATTTTAGTACTACACTGTCAAACAAACTGTCCCAGTCCCAAAGAGATTTATTTTCTCCTTTGTGTTTATTGATTTCCTTTTGACAATTTAAGATTTCCTGTTCATGACAATTTAAGATTTCCTGTTCACAGCTTTTGTTTTCTGGTATCGGTAATGGACATTCTATTCCATCACTAACACTCCATAGTAAAATTGGCTTTTTCATAGGGAGACATTCGAGGCAGGCTAACTGTCCTCAGGATTTGTCAATCCCTATGTATCCTTTTCCCCTTTGAGTCAAAACGACTTGTCATGCATACCTCAAAAACCTGAAACTTTTGGGGAAAAATTATAGATACAAAACGGGTAGATTATTCTTCGAACTACGTTGCGTTAGCTCAGCAACTCTGTCGGAGGTCCGATTCTCCCGCTAGACCCCGAAGATTCGGTTGTCCCATTGTTTGGTTATCATAATGCAATTGTCAAATTCAGTTTCCTTAGATACAGTGAGTATAGTGTAGTATTCTTTCAAATCCCTATCATTACGTGTCTTACGTCCACTCACTCTACTTTGGCATAGTAATACACAAGGTGACTGAATCCCGTCGCCTAGTACTAATTTAAAGGATTTGAATTACTAGGTGCAACCATTGGCTGCAACCACAACACCAACCTATCATTCCCCTCACGGGGGTTGGGGGGCAGAGCCCCCCATAAAACCAAATTCTGATATCATTCGATAGAGTATTTTATTAATGATTTTGAGAATAAATGATTATAAATTTTACGGATTCCAGCAATGGTAAAAAATTCTAGGGATTGAAAATAATTTTAGAAATAGGGAAATATTCCTGGGATAGAAAATAATTTTAAAAATGAGAAAAAGAAATATTCCAGGAATAAAAAATATTGTTTTGCGTATAACAGACCTAAAATATTCTTACTCCACTGAGAATATTTTACCTAACTTTCAATATAGCGCTACATTACATATAAACTATTCATAAACAATGAAAACTATAAAATAAAAAATATTACAGGTAAAAACCTTAAAAAGCTCATAGGGAGACGCAAGGAAAACCAGAAAACAAGGAAAAGTAGTTTCTGTATAATTTAAATAGGGCATAATTTAATAAACATGTATGCCCCAGTCTCCCGGTTGAAATTAGAAATTCGAAATAGTCTTTTCACGATATTGAAAATTCTTCAAAAAATTCAACTGATTCAAGAAGGTTCTTCTGAAATGAAGTAAAAAATTAGGAAAATGCCAGACTATATAGAAAAAATACACATTTTTTACTAAAATATTTTTATTTATATATATATTGTGACAAAAATATTTTTAAATCGTAGCTGCAAATTCTGAAAACAATCTAGATAGCACCAAAGACAATTTAGCCTTGTACAACCAGTTAATTGTTTTTCAGCAAATAAGTACATTATTGTCATGAGTTCTACTAATAACACTATACGATACTCCCTTACCTTACTCATTGTCTCCACCTTGTAACTAGTGGATATGAGGCCAAGGAGACTTAAGGCACCTTGATAACAACCAAATGATAACACTCATCCCCACTCATTCATATTACTACTACTCCCCATCTAATAAAAGAATTTTCCTCCGATTTGCCAATGAAAGAATTACTATTATAGTAAAATTTTAATGCAATTTGTATACTGCTGGTTTTTTCATGGTCTCTTTTGATTTTTGCTTGGGTAAGTTATTTAAAATTCTACTAAAACTACCACATATTATTAGAACTGCACTTGTACTACAGATTTTCACATTGCCCAATGAAACGATTCAAAAGCAATTTCAACCGGGAGACTGGGGCATACATGTTTATTAAATTATGCCCTATTTAAATTATACAGAAACTACTTTTCCTTGTTTTCTGGTTTTCCTTGCGTCTCCCTATGAGCTTTTTAAGGTTTTTACCTGTAATATTTTATTATTTTACCTTCCCCTATACTATCTTTGCGTAGTAATAATTAAATACCTAGTAGATACCTGTAATGCATACATTTATTAAACCTTGATTAGACATCAACTTAATAAACACAATCTTTCTTTTCAAATTTGTATGAAATTGCATAGATATTGCTTTTTCAAATAGAAGAATTTCAAATAGAAAATTAAAATTTTTTTCAAAATTAAGTTATCATACCTGTGCAAATGCTTAGTTTTCTATTACATATACCTGTAAACGTATTAACAGTACCAATTACCTTCTTAGGAAGGAATCGAATGAAGCTGTTTTTTATGTAATAAATAATAAATAAATAAACACGATTATTGTGCCAATTTGACTTTGACAGTAAACAGATCAAAGGAAACAAGCAAGGAGAACAAGGGTGATGGTTGTATAGGCAAAGAAAGATAAACGGTCAATTGCGGCTGCCAAGAGAACCCACTCGTTTTTTCTGCTTCCTTCTCCACCATCAGACAAATCTTGGGCCAATGGATCTTCAACGGAACGGTTGACTTGGTTTAAACTTGTTGATGGTCTACGATTGGATGCTTTCTAAATGTGAAATCATTTAATTTATATCTACAAGTTAACGAAAAATATATATAAACGTATTTACTGAAGGCTGTAGGAGATGGCAAAGACACAAGACGAACATCAAGTTGCGATTGTAAATAGGTCTTAGACATTGTGGAGGAGTGCTGCTACCAAGACTTAAGTTTAAAACTATTGCTGCAGTAAGGTTGCTGACAGCAGCCACCACAAGATTCCATCCATACAGCATGACTAACATGTAAGAAATCATCCACAGAAACATAATTAAAGTAATGTAAAATATTTTATGAATTGACCGTTTATAATTTAGTGTAACATATTTAAATTCCTTTACCAATGTAGGGTACATGGTCGACGTTAGGAAGTCGAGAACGGAAAAAAATGAGAAATATGCTTAGAACGAGGAAGTTTACAGCACCGAGTGTGATCCTTCCGTCACTGCTCGTTGGGAGCAAAAACAATATCGAGTTGAGCAAAGATATCACTAGAAAATTCAAGAAAAAAGTAAACAATAAGTAATATGTAAATAATTGTAGCTTACTTACTGACAATGGGCAGGAGCACTGTGTAGGTGTAGTTGGAAGATCTTCTTTGTAATGTAAACTCGTATGTGATGGACACATAATTCTCTTGGCAGCATTCGTATTTTCTGCTGATGCGTTCTCCACTTGTGTCTAATATTTCCCACTCATTAACATCCTTGCTAAGCTCTTCTTCAAATTTAACGTTATTAATTTCTCCTTCGATCTCCTCTGTGCCGAATGTCAAATTGACTTCATTTTCGGGATATGTCCATGAACCTATCTTTACTTGACACGTTTGAGTATCCTTTGGCCATTTTCTTAAGTCAAGATGACAATATGTCACGAATTTCGTGGGGGGTACCCAAATAACTTTCCCATTACTAAGTACCAGGCAGTCAGTTTTCCCATAGTAATTCAGATTCGATGGCTGTGCACTAAACATGCCTTCCATTTAGCATGTTGACCCAATTAATCTACTATGTATATAAAATAATAAATTGCGGTACTAACTTGTTATACAGGGTTATATCAGGAATCCATATTTCGTCTGGCTTAACATGCACATGACCATTATTATCTGCATCATGTCCATCTGAATGCCACTTCAACCTTTCATCTTCCCATGACTATTGTTTATTTGAAACCCCAATTATATCCTCAATGTTTATATCTATCTTCTAACAAAAGTATAACATATACTTGCTCTTTATTTATAAGTTGCATACCAAGTTGAAATAGACTGAAGGCTTTTCGATGCCTTAAAACTCAATCTGAAGCCTTTCAAACCTATGCCTAATTGAATTGATTTAAATTGATTTAAATAAGGTAATCCGAATTCATCCGAATTCATCCGATTTCATGCAATTCATATTATTATCTGATTCCATCCGAATTCATCCATATTCATCCGAATTCATATTATTGTTTGAATTCATATTATTGTCTGAATTCATTTGTCCGAATTCATATTATTGTCCGAATTCATTTGAATTCATATTATTGTCCAAATTCATCCGAATTCATATTATTGTCCGAATTCATATTATTGTCCGAATTCATCCTAATTCATATTATTGTCCGAATTCATCCGAATTCATATTATTGTCCGAATTCATCCTAATTCATATTATTGTCCGAATTCATCCGATTTTATCTGAATTCAACCGATTTCATCTGAATTCATCCAAATTCACCTGATTTTTAAATTATATCTATCAATGTTTTGAAATGGGAAGGTATTTTGTTTATTATATTTGTTCACTTACAAAATTTATCCAGGCATGTAACTCTAAAGTTTGCTTTTCTTCATCCTGACGGCAATACAAAAGGGCGTTAACAATCAAAAATACGCAATATTATGCTAAATTTACATTATGCTATGCATATTTACGTATGCTAAATTATGCTAAATACAAAGTGCCGATACCTAGAATTTTAACTTACAATCGTGAAATGGTTCAGAGTTATCGAGGACAAATATACTGTAGTTCCCTTATTTGTACTTGAGAAAGGCAAAGCCATTCTGTCGTAATCCATTAGAATTTCCTTTCTCATGGCCGGATCCGGAGTTGCCTCTGGGATTGTAATGCATAAATTACATTTAAGATTAAGAAGTGTGTATTTGTTTTAGCAAGTCGCCTTACCTGTTATAATAATTAAGCACGATAGCACCAGGAACCACTTCATGTTTTAAAATTCAGCTCAATATTAGTGAAAGTAAATGTTGCAAATGAAGATGAACTTGCTATAGATGATTTTTGTTAAAATAATTTTGATGAACTGAATCTTCTTTTGTGGTCTGGTCTACATTAAACTAGTTAGGTTAGGTTCAGGTTCAGTTTAAACACTGTAGAAGGAGAGTTTACAGGATTCTTTTAAATAGAATCTTTCCTTTGGAGTTATTTGTTATAGCTGCGAGAGTGAGTGTAATGTGTGTAATGTCCAATTGGAGAGAAAAGTCTCTATTGTTGTTGTCAGAGTATGTGATGCTATGCTGTTATTACTATTACCTGTTTTTCTGCTATCTAAATAAAAATAATATACCCCTCTAGGTTAAGACTGACCTTCAACTCGATACTAACACTCTGTCTCTATTTCTCATCTCGTGTTATGTAATCAAACTTTTATAGGAGCAAAAAACTATTCTGTGTGTGTGTTTAGTGTTCACTTCTCATCTTATCGTTTGGCCGTATTTATTCTTTAATTTATTTAACTTCACAATCACCGTAATAATTTTATCCGTCTTCTGTGATTTGAAAGCAGAATATCCGGTTTGGCTGGACTTCCCGGCCCGAGAGAGACTATTGTTTTTATCAACCTGCGGCATTCCCAGGCACTTTTGACTTTTTTGTGTTGCTTAGCTGAAATGACGTCACACATTTTTGCAAAATAATTTTCCTCCCCATGGGGAAGCATAGAGAAATTGTCGCCGTATGACGTCATATCAACTAACTAACACAAAAAAATCAAAAGTGCCTGGAATTTCAAACCTATTTTACTTCTACTAGCCTTGATTGTTTATAATAATTAATTGTGATACTTAATATGGAATGTTTTTAACAGGATACCCCGGAGTCAAAGTTGCTGTAGCTATAGTGATTTGAGTATCAGGTTACCTCTTCAGAATGTTTGAAAAATGAAAATTCACTTTTTTCATTTGTGGATCTAAATTGGACGATTTAGATCCACAGCCAAATCAGCTCTCAGTTTTGACTTATGAATACTATGACCCAAAGGTTGGTTGCCATTGGATACATACAGCTATATGGCTTTGAGTGCAGATTTGGCTGTGGATCTAAATCGTCCAATTTAGATCCACAAATGAAAAAAGTGAATTTTCATTTCTCAAACATCCTGAAGAGGTAACCTGATACACAAATACACTGCATACTAGCTAATACTACAGGAACTTTGCCCCGGAGTATATTATTTAAAACGCATTGTCGGGCTTGGGCCCATAGAAATGTTAAGTGACCTCATAATTATTTTGTAGATATAGCCTAGACTTAACTGAAAACTAACCATCGGGAAAATTTGAACCTTTGCTGAAGAATTTCTACTTCTTTGGGTTTCTATACACGATGTACCTCATGGAAACTTAAATTGGCTTTTAAGTAATCGTCGGGGTTATCTACATTAAGCAGGACGAGAGATGGCTACTCTATTTGTCTACATCCATTTTATCCCAACCTACAACAATGGGACTTTTGTATGATTTGATTTGACCCTCATTGCACTCAATTTGCATTTCTACCACATGCTGTCAAAATTTATACTTATTCTAAAAATTACAGGTGAAAAACCTGGAGAAATATACGGGGAGAAGGCCAGAAAAACTCGAAAACAAGATATAATTTAGATGCCAAGATATAATTAAACCTCGTAATTTCAAAATTTTCTTCAAAAAATCTCCCCGTGCGTTTACCGCTAATTCACTTGCAACTCTCTTCGAAAAAAAAGCATTTTAAATAACAAAAACACAAAAGTGATTCAATTAACTCCTGAAGCGGGGATAGAAAATATTTTCGACAATTGGAACACAAGTCAAAGCTGCCATTTAGTGTTCTGTGGGAATACCTTTACAATCGTGCACACAATATGTTACCTCAGTAGTTATAACGACTCCAAATTATTTTCTGAAAATCAAAATCCAGATTTAATTGTCGCATCCGTAGTAATTAAGCAACAATTAAGATGATAAATTAGTGAAATTAGTATTTTCTGCTTTTTATACGGAAAAGTTTTTTGCCTTGAAATACAGTATGCCTATCACAATTTATCATTTTCTATGCCTGGAATCGCAGTCAATGCTAATTGTTTTCCATCCCTGAAATTTTCCTCATTGTTTATTTTTTACTATCCATATTAGTTCCCTCAAGCCTAATCTATTTTCAATCCCTGGAATTGTTATCAGTATTTGCACTGAGATGAATGAACTGGGATTATTGGGAACGAGATGGGAATATATATTGCGTAACAGGAATAATGCATCTTTAAATCCGACCTTATTATCATTATTAAGAAGATGCCTGCCAATGCCAATTCAGTGCACTCAGTACTCCGCTCCGTATCTAATGAGATTGGATCAGGAAAGGGAAATTTTTCCTATCCATCCAATACCCAATTGACTATGATGCATTGTACCTAGTCTAGGAGATACCAAACAATTTCAAAATTCATTCTTCGGGTTCATACGGCTAAAGTTGAAACCGGACAGCTGATTTTAAATTAATGCACAACCCGCAGAAGAATTCTCTATGCTGTCATATAATATTATTCCATGTTTTACAGAAGCTGCTAGTTTACGTGCAATTGGTGTCAATGGAAATTGAAGCAGTAGTTAACTGCATACTAGATAGTGGTGAAACCACACATTGCCCTTCGGGCAATGCGCTGCCTGCTTTGCAGTTTCTCCCCGTATAAAAATAGATTTATAGATTTCAGAAAGCGGCTCCAAAGTATTCATACACGGTGTCGTAAAATCGGACCATTTATCATTTTTTTATTTCAAAGCGCGAGGCTTTTACAATTTCCTGACGGCGGTGGCTGACTACACTCTCAATTTATTGTTGATGGGTATACATTATTTTTATTTTGCCCTCATAGAGCAATTAATAATTTTAATCATGCATCTTAAAATTGTATAAAAAATCAATTCAATTAATAATTAGTTAATTAACGGGGATTTTTTATTGCAACGATAAATAAAATAAAATGAATTATGATGCATGGTCATTGATGAATTCATTGTGGAAGGCGATCTCAGAGTAGACTCCGGGGTATCCTGTTGAAAACATTTCACATTAAGTTTCACAATTCAATTAAATACTAAACACATTGGAAATCAAAGAAAAAATCTAACCTGGCTTGGCACATCCAAATCCAAAAGAAGTGACACCAGCCAAGTATCGGAAGCCACGATCCGTCTAAAAGGCAAAATAATATAATACAATGTTAATTTGGGAAATATTATTTCACTATTTAAATAAATAATAATTTCTTACAGCTGTAAGTGGACCACCTAGAAAAATCAACAGAAATAATAAATTAGTACAGACATTAGTAAATATTTTGCATTATTCTATTTGCAAGCAAAAATTTTTGATATTTTTAAGGATATAAAAATACATTTTGGGTATGTTATATTTAATTTTAAGGTGAAACTAATTTAAGGTTTCCTGATATATGAGTTCTACTGAAAATTATATTCAACCTAAACGTATTTTTGATCATTATTAATTTGACAAAATCTTACCAGCATCAGCAGTACAGGAATCAACTGAAATATTAAACGAAATATAGGATTAGATAAATGGTTTGTATTGTGTATTTATTAGTTAAAATTCTGCTTTACCTCCACCCTGAGCGAGCCCAGCGCAAATCATGTTTTCGTCAATTTGGGCTGGTCCATAGGCAGCGCGGCACACTTCATCCGTCACGATTGGGACTTCTCCCTTTTGAAGCAAATCAGGATAAGAACCGGAACCCTCCTCGGTCACTCCCCTAATTTACACATTTAAATGTTTATTTAAAGAACTGGTAACTTTAACTGGTATGGAGCACACATGACTTTGTATGGAGGATTTTTTAACAAATAGTATGACTTTGTATGGTGTCTTGTGACCTGCTTTATGAATGTGTATTGAATATTGAATATGTATGGTGATAATTTAGATACTTAACTACCTAAAACAAGAAAATAGATGCAAATATATCGCCCAAGTAGAATTAACTGTCATAACCATGCAGAATGCATGAATAGTTACGGATGTGGGTAATAGGAAGGTAGTGACAGTAAACTGATAATAGCGAAACTCCCCATACATATTCAATTTCCCATACATAAACCGCCATACCAAGTCACACTATCTATTTTTAGCTCTCCCATACAAAAGTCATGTGTGTGCCATACAAATACTTATTCTTTAAATAATTAATTAGTAGTACTGAATTAGTATTTCTAAATATTGTATAGAACTGGCTATCCATGTAAGAATAAAAAAAGAATCAAAATAATTACCATCCGATAATTGCAGCATTTCCGGTCGCCACGTGTTGGGTGGGAGCAAGTGGGATAGGAGCGACTGCAGCTGTGAATACGAATGGAGTTTTAGTTTTCATAACAGCGATATCGTTAGCGAATCCATTTGCTCCAGGGAATCCTGGGTGGATGTGGATACTGTCAATTTCTCTCGTTTGCTCTGTTGACTCGATTTCATGTATGTTGTGTTTTCCTGAAATTTCATTTTGGCGCGTTTAATTAATTAACATTTATTTCAACTTTAGAAATTGTAAAGCTAGGTTTTGAGTTTCACTTTCCCGTTCACTTTACGCGGAAAAAGGACCATTCAGTTACTTATTCTGCCTAAAATTCCAAATCCCCTCACCTGGGGCAACGGCAATGTTTTATTTGTGAATGTTCCTTTGCGCGTGAAGTGAAAAAGAAGTGAAACTCAAAACCTAGCTTAAATCAGTAAATGCATATGAAAATGGCAATGAGAATTTTAGATTTTAAAAGAAATTTAAAATCAAATTTTTAAGCATAAATTTTTTTTTTAAATTATAAATTGAATTGGCTTTCTTAAAATTTAAATTGATGCACGTTTTAAAACAAGGTAACTTTTTAAAAAGAAAATATTGCTTTTTTGAACTTACCAGCCTTGACTGAAAGAGAGCTTGCTGGGCCAATCTAATCCAAACAAGTGGTTTTAAATGATTTCGTTCCGAAATAATACACTTTTACAATTAAAAGATAAAATTAATTTTGATACCTCTGCGCAGTGACCTGAAAAATACAAAAAAAATAATGTATAAAAAATGCAATTTGATACTAATAAATGGAAATTTAAAAATTTGAAAAATAAAAATCGTACCGCTTGTAACAATAGCGCTGGAACGAATGATAGCAGCCTATAACAAAATAATATAATTAAAATATAGGGTAAAATGCATTAAAATTATGATTTTGAATTTGTTTTGACTTACCCCACATATATGAGAGCCAAAGTACTATTTTTTTCGTTTTTTGAAGATTATTTACGTTCGTTGATGAAAATAGAAAATTAATTAAATTGAATGATTAATTAAATTATTTTATTATAAAAATTTATAATATTGATAAATTTAATAAGTAAAGACTATTAATAAAGTTATCCTCTTACCTGCAGGGAGAGCATAAAGGGCTGTAACAAAATGTTAAGAAATTAGAATTCAATGAAAATTATTCATTCTACAAAACTAACTAAAATTACGATTTAATTAGCTTACAAATTCATTTGGATTAGCAGCTGTGCCACCGATGATCCTTGTTGGACCACTTCTGGCAAACCGAATGCGTGGAGCAGCTAATAAAAGTTTTAAAAATTTAAATATTAAACTAACTTTCCAAATGATTTTCCTCTAAACAGTTCCCCTTTCTTGCCTGAACTACCCTATCAAATTTATCAAAATTAAGATTTGTTAAAATATCCATTTCCAGCTGTGTCATTTAAAATCATACGAAGCAATCTGTGACGATGAAGTAAGTCTACTAAAATCTGTAGGGTAAGTTGAAATTACTTAATTAATTAATTATCAATTAATTAATCTATTAATTTAACGAATGTTTTTAGTTGAAAACGATTAACTTGGTTTTCTAATTTGCCAAAAATAAAATATAATGTTTCTGTTAAGACTCACCAGCAGCTGCTGCGACGAGACAAAGAAGAATTACAGCCTTAACCATTTTGAGAGTGTCGAATTGCCTGTTGAGTGTAAAATTGCAATAAAATGTAATGAAATGATGGAGACTTCATTTATACTCACTTTCAATCATATGACTTTGTGGATTATTGTAATAAATCAAATTTTAATGAGAAATGATAAAGTTACCGAATGTTTTAATTGCCTATAACTCGACTTCTTCTATACTGCTTCAGTTTCTACCTGAACTGTTTTCACAGAGTGACCACTTTGGTCACAAATGCCAAAAGGTACTTTTAAAGGAAACAAACTTGACATACTTATTTATACTAAATTAACATTCATAGCTTTATTATTTAATGAGTTTTCGTTTATCTAGAGGTTAACATCAAAAAAAATTATCTACGGTACGTATTTGGGCCTCAAATAAATAATATACTTGCTGTCAAAATAAAGTATGGCTATTTTGGCATTTTAGTAAATTACTTCATGCATTTTTAAGACCTGGAAAAATTATCAAATCGTAAAATTAATTATTAAGTTTAGCTACCAAATTGCCCGAGTTTAATTTTCAAATTTTTTTCGTAAACTGTTAATTTTTAAAGAAAAAGCAATATAACAGGTCAAATAAATTATTTATTTTGTCTATAGTCATTTACAACTTAATTGTAATCATAACTTGTTTGCAGTTTCAGAGATTATACTTTTACTGGTGGGGAGTATTACCAATCGTTATCAAATTGAGGCAGTAAACTAATTGCCTTAATCCTTACTTTAATCTGGGTTGAGTATATAATGTCATTCCTTGAAAAACATGAGAAATGCACCATGAAGTTTTTCTGGTCATGTCTCATGGGCATGTAGATAATCCCCTGATTACATAATCATTACACAAACTAATACCTACTAATGACGGTAGATGTAATCTGTAAATCTGGTAAACTGTGTTTGTTAGTTTAAGTAAACATTAACATATTGTTTGGTATTCAAAAATGATTTTAAAATATTTCTAATTTTTCCAACTTCTGCCTAAATAAGAAATAGCTACGAATTGATTTCGTTAATTTGGACCATCAAATTATTTGCATTTGCAAATAAGATTTTAAATCAATTAATAATGTAGACTGTAGATGAAAATGATCATTTAAATCCAGCAGGAACCTTCATATATAACCTCACTAATGTTGATTAGGTCTGGCTTGATGCCTTGAAACCTAAGCCAAGTAAAATTAGCATGAAATACATTTTGAGTGACAAAATTACAAGTCTTGAGTTTATTATCATCATTGGATGTCCAAATTGCAAATGTTAC
This sequence comes from Tomocerus qinae, assembly GCA_020055645.1. Taxonomy (NCBI): domain Eukaryota; kingdom Metazoa; phylum Arthropoda; class Collembola; order Entomobryomorpha; family Tomoceridae; genus Tomocerus; species Tomocerus qinae. The sequence goes on from CM034546.1 coordinate 125,688,761, forward strand.
TTTATTACAATAATCGCGATTTTCAGTGATGTAATTGGATTGGACTTGCAACAACAGATTACGGAGGAAAGCATTTACGTCAACAAGCCACAAACAACTATTTATTTACTTAAATTGGTTTTGTACATCCAAAGTCACCTGAGAAATCAAAAGCATGCAAAAGAATTCAAAGCGACTGACTCATAATTTTTTTCTATACGTAATTCGACTTTTTAAGGACAATTTGATAGCATTGGTGAAAAATTGTAGCCCGTGCATATAGGAGGCTTGCGCTAATGCATTGCTTTTCCTAAGTCTCATTTTGCCTCGTTAGTATTTATAAAGTGTTTGGTTAAAATGCTCAGATGAGAAATAAATACAGAATCTACAGACTTTTAAATTATTTTAAGCATTTTTCTTTATTTACTTTTTAGCAGACAATATTAATATGATTAATTTAAACGTTAGAGTTGATCCAATCAACAAAGTGAGAAACTTCGGTGTAAACACCCGGGTATCCTGGACGAGCACAGCCGTATCCCTATTTAAGTATAAGAAAACAAGTTTAAATATTCTTGCTTAGCTTTTTGCGACATTCTTTTGTAGATTCTTTACTTACCCAAGATACAACTCCAGCCAAATATCTGGTTCCAAGATCCGTAGCAGTCATTGGTCCACCTGAGTCTCCTTGGCACGAGTCTCTGTAGATTGCAATATTTTAGTTCAAACATTTTACTAGTGAATATTATCATTTTCTTGAAACTGTTGAGACTTTGACTTACTTTCCGCCTTCTGGTATTCCAGCACAAATCATAGAATCGAGAACTTCATCCTGGCCGTATCTATAATACAAATGTCACAACAATCAAATATTTTTGGTCAATAAAAGATAAATTTTAAAATGGTAATACTCACGCTTCACGGCATTCATCATCAGAAACGATTGGTACAGTGACTTTCAATAGCTTAGCTGAACTCGCTCCATTTTCAGAAGTTGTTCCCTGTAGTTAATATAATAATTATCATAATAATGTAGACCTTGTAAAATAAGTTACAAATTGTGTACACTTACCCATCCGCTGACGACAGCGTTTCCTGTTGCAAGGTGACCAGGGGCGGGAATTGCAATTGGCTGTACACTTTCGTTAATGTCCAAAGGTTCGGAGAGCCACATGAGGGCAATGTCATTGGAGATGAGCCAGTCATCGTAATCTTCGTGCATTAACACTCTGGCAACATTTTTGGTTTGTTCAGAACCCTCTGCCGTGTCTCGGTCAAGTTCTCCAGCAACAACTGAAAAATCCGCAGCCTCTCCGACCTGTACAGTTTCATTTTACCGTGAAAATTGGTTTATTCAGAGGAGAAAGACAACTCTGACATAATAGGTACTTAGCGTTTCTACGCAAATTATCTTAAAATTGAACATTAACCTTAAATTTTAATATCCAAATCTGCTGAAGACCACGTGGTATAATTTTACGAAATTTATAATTTTAGGTAAAAAATTAAACACTAAATGTGACGATAAATTTTGATTTTCCGAATTAGCGTCTGACGCTATTTTGAAACTTACGATTTTAAGTTTTTTTTACACTTAAACGCTAAGTACCTAATATCAAAACAATTTATAAAGTTAAGAATTTCATCATTTCATTCTTCTATCAAGTGGCGACATTTGCAGTGCATAATGATGTAAGACTGAAGGACAATCCACTTGTAAATTATTTTTCACTTGTACAATGCCATATGTGACATGGACGTTGAGATAAAAAGTCACTTATCTGCACAATGAGCTGTAATTTAAAAAAGTCAAATTAATTTCACTCTCAATCGAATAAAGTGATGATTAAAGTGGAATGATTCGAGTAAATACGTACCGGCTGTAACAATTAAGTCTCGGCTCAGGATTGAAGCACCTGGAAACATAAAACATTAATCAATTAGGCACATACTTAACACATCAGAGATAATTACTTGTTTGCTTGACATGGCATTGAGAAATCAAGTGTTTATTCAACAACGGGAAATTGAAAGAGAAATTTTTGTGTGTCAAGTTTTAATTTCGCTATGAATAATTTTTAATGGGCCTATTTTTACTCTAAAATTAAAATTCAGAGTTTTGAATGAATATTTTTAAAGATATTTATATAAATCGTTTTGGATAAAAAGCGAGTAATTTCTTACCGCAGATGTGAGAACCAAAGTATCTAGAAAAATATAATAAAAACACAATTAAAGTATTCTATGATCATTTATTACTGTTATTTTATGCATTAATTACCTAAGACTGAGCTGGAATGGCAATTCTCGTGGAGCTGCTGGCTCTCCTCCGACAATTCGACGAGGCCAGAGCTTAAGTTGTCTTGGGAGGGCTGAAAATGAAAAGTTTTATGATTTATATGGAAGAATTTTAGTTTGACTTGGTAAATGATATTAATTTCATAAACACAATTAATTTTATTAATAATACCAAGAGATTGGGCAACAAGCCCGAGCACAAGAAGGGAAAGTAAAAGTTTAGCCATTGTGTAGGATTTACGGTCAAACAATTTGATGTGTTCAGCAAAATGATTGAGATGTTATTTATATATACGTGAAAATTCATTATCAATAAGGTTCAGTTGATTGCCTACATATTGATATTGGGGCCAGCTTATCAAATATTGATAGATATAAATATGCCCCATACTTGAGTCTGCACCAAAATAATATATATCTATACCAATTAAAGTCATTTAGATAATCCACATATTAATAAACTTATAACCAACCTGTTAACTACCACTTTGGTTAGTCCCAATTATCTTTAATCCCGCCGGACTAGGAAAAGTTGGGGAAGTCTATTTTCTGAGCCTTTTTAATTCTCCATCAACAAATTTTCCCAATGATAACAGTCCAAAGAAGTATTAATATTTAAAAAATCACAAAATTGAACCTCATGCAGACAAATCTCAGTTTTCAATGCAATGTGATGCTCATGATTTTAGGAAAACGAGGACATGCTTTAAATAATTTTCATTTTTTTGGGTTTTTTAAATTTTTTTACAAATTTTGATTAAACTTAAAGAATTGTGATGACAGAATTACGTTTAAAAAATATATAAAACAAATAAGAAACAGAAAGGGTACTGGAAAATCTTATATTATTTCTGTTAAAAATCCTGAAAATGGGAAAATCAGATGCTTTGGGTGAATTTCTCTACTCTCTCCAATTTGAATGAAGTCTCACTCAAGAAACGCAACAAATCTTTGTGTCCACAATTTCACAACAAAGAAGCCAAAAGCCAACAACTAAAGTAAAGCATGGGAGACTAAAACATTCTCTGCGAATATTTATAAGCGGTACCCGCTATGTTCAAGTAACCTTTATGAAAATTGTTGCAAGAATTGCCTCGAATCCAAAACAAAACTCTTGCAAGTTTGCAAGTTTATTCTGATTTATTATTGTAAAGGGAACTTGGAAATTAGTTTCAGAAAATTCGTCTTTGTCAATGATTAAGAAAATTGACCAGAAAAGGAGGAGACAAAGGAAATTGCTTTTGGTAGGGGTAAGTGGCTTGAAATAATTCAGAATGTTTTTATTCTCCTTTTTAGTGAGGTTTGAATTCCTTTTATATTTGTATATTGAATGGAAAATAATGAATTCGAAATTTTGACAGTTTGGTTGAACAGTCTGTTAAAATTTTCCAAGTATCAAGAACTACGATGGAACCGATGGAACACTGTCACCTATGTTATGTCAGTTTACCCATTATGTCGGCTGAAAACAGAAAATCTGGGTACGATAGCACTAAATTGCAAGACATAATGTCCAGCTGTGATAAATACTTGTCAAAAGATGTGTATCTAAACATAAACTGGAATCTGCCATTCGACATGGATCCATTTTGTGACGAATGTGGGGAAAATACTCAACATCTGGTAGAACTGGACCTTAAATTAGAACAAGTGAATTGCGAAATTAAACAATTGATTAACAGAATAACAGAGAAGATTTTAAATGAGCGTTCGAATTTTCAATTGTCTACAAACCCTGAAGGTGTACTTGTATCTCAACACGACATTTTTCTTTCGGATACAACCGAAGTTATAATTAAACCTGTAGGTACACATTTTGAAACTTATGACAGTGGCGATTTGCCTATTAGCCACGATATTGTTTACGAATCATTTCAAGAATATCCTCCTTCTCCTCTCACTCAAGACGTTGAAGTTGATAAAATACCTGAAAAACCAAGTGAACCTCCGAAAAAGAGGAAGAAAACCAACGAATCTTCAAAAAAACAACAAAGTAAGTTATTAGCACTTTAAAACTTATTTTCAACGTGTTTAAATATTATTTATAAAATAATGCAGCCAAGGGGAGTAAAGGGACACCAGTTACCAGCTCCGACTTACAACTCCAAAGTGGCAGCAGTGGATTCCAATGTCCAAACTGCAACAAGAAATTCTCAAGATTAGATATTCTTAAGCGTCACGAATGCGAAAGCCAAACTTACGAATGCAAAACTTGCGGAAAATCATTTTCCAGTCAGGGATCCTTGCATCTTCACACAAGAATTCACACTGGATTAAAGCCTCACGTTTGTGAAACGTGCGGAAAGGGCTTCACCCTGGTAAGCAATCAAAATTGTAATTAATTAACATTTTATATTTAAAAATTAAACTGGATTTGTATTTAAATAGCCCCATCATTTAAGACTGCATTTGCAAACACACAGTGGAGAAAAGCCATATGAGTGCGACATTTGCCACAAGAATTTTCGAGACAAATCGTATTTGGTCAAGCACAAAGTGCAACACAGTCAGTATGAAAACGAAAGACGAAAATACAGCTGTGAGATTTGTTCCAAATCTTTTACATTGTATCAGTCTTTGAAGCATCATTTAGTCCGTCACACGGGAGATACTCTTCATAAATGTAAAGTTTGTTCAAAAGCATTTGGAACGTCAACAAAATTACGAAAACACGAAATAACTCATACTGACGAAAAGCATTTTAAATGTTCGCATTGTTGGAAGACTTTTCGAAGCTTGGATGGAGTAAAAAATCACGAGTTGATCCACACGGGAGAAAAACATTTTCAGTGCGATATTTGCGGAAGTAGTTTTTACTCGGTCCCTAGTCTAAACATGCACATCAATTTGAAACATCTCGACGACGGAGACTTTATCTGCGACATTTGCGGAAAGGTGTACAAGACTAAATTACAATTAAATCAACATAGACGTCATCACGACAAAAAACCTCGGAGCAGAAACGATATGTCCTCCAAATGTGTCGTTTGTGGAAAGTCGTACTGTGATGAAAGTAATTTGATCAGACATCAACGAGTGGCTCACGTTGTCACAACTAATAATAGCTTCATTTGTCAGAAATGTGGAAAAGATTTTGAGGACTTTGCCGAATATCACAATCACTCCCGAATCCGAATGTCAAAAACCTCAAAATTTCGCTATAAATGTGACATCTGTGATTCAATATTTCCTTCGCGCTGCGATATGATTTCCCATTTCAGTGAAAATCACACCGAGGCTGAATTACCATTCAAATGCTCCGTTTGTGGAAGTGCGTTTGTCCAAAGAAACGACCTGTATCGTCACAGACAACAATGCGACGCTAAACTTAAGAAAAGAAAGGTCATCAAGAAAAGAGTTAAGCTGAAGAGGGAAAAGAGAGAAGAGAGTGGCAGTGAGCCTGATACAGTTTCTAGTCGGAAGACGAAAAACAATGATTCTTCCAAACTTAGGCGAAGTGGTAGGGTGAGAAAAAGAAATAAATATTTTGATGAACAGAGTGATAAATCGAGCGACTCTGAAGTTGAGCGCAGTGAAAGTGAATCTCCCGAAAATACAGTCAAGGTTAAAATTGAAGACGATTTTTGGGTTAAGCAAGAACCACAAGAGTTTTCAGATTGACTTTTAACGTTTTTCAAAACGACTCTAATTAATAATTTGCTAAATCCCAAACTTTTCTGTGTTTTTAAAATTTTTAAATATTTTTTACTTTTAATGTTTTTACATTTATTATTTATGCTACAATAACCAAACGGCAAGCCTTAACAGAAGCTCTCCTTGGTGGACTCTATAGTGTTAGGATGGCCGAAGAATAGTTAGGGAAAGATTAATATGACCATTGAAATGAACAAAAATTCAAAGTAGATTAACACGGACTACACTGTTCATTTTTAATTTATTACATTAGAAAACAAGATAATTACCTATGTTAACTATTTAGAATAACTTAATGAAACAACTCATTGATTATATTAAATAAAAAAATTGTCTAACAATTTTGCCAGTAGATTCTATTTTTTCTAGGTCATCAGTCATCGTCAATGTCTACTACGTATCTGAAATAATTTTTAAGAAATTGGAACAACTGAGACTTATTTTGTGATTTGAATTTCGAAATACTTGATTGGTCATTTGAGACGAATTCCCCGATATATGGTAAATGTATCCATAATTTTTCATACGAACCCAATTCTTGTGAAGGATATTACCTGTTTTATACTAACCTTTTCCCCTTCACTTTCTCGTTTTGTGATGTCACTACAGTAAAGTAATTAGCAAAAATATGATTCCAAATTGGTTTCTAAAATTATTTTGACGTCACTAAACATTAAAGTGAAGGGAAAACATAAGTCAAAATTTATTTCCATAAGAAAATCTGTCCGATTTTTCTGGATGGTTTGATTGAGCAATTGATTTTTCTTCACCAATTTTAACAAATTATGAGATATTATGAGCAGAGAAGATTACCAAGGTTATTGCGTGCGACAGGCGCCAACTTATTTTTAATGCATAGTGGCGGTAATATCGTCAGCACATCAGACTCAGAATTCAGGAAGTAAAGTGAACAGATCCTGTCAGTCAGGTTTAGCGTTAGGTATCTAGAATCAAGTGATCAAGTCAAACGAAAAACAATAACAATTAATAAATATTTAAATTTTAAAGTCTTGCAAAAATATAATAGAACTTTGAATATCTTATTTTCTATGTATACATTGTACATACATCGGCCCTCAGCAGATTGATTAACCGACAATCAAGTTGTTGATGTTGACAGTCAACAGTCAGAGCAGTAATAAGACAAAGGTTTCCAAAAATTGAAAAGTGAAGTAAAAACGTTGGGAAATCAGTTGTTGCAAGTATGGCTGAAAGCCAAGAGTATAAAGATTTATTCATACTGGTAAGTCATAAGGGACGCCCGCAGACAGAAAAAGTTTGCGATTTTTGTGTTTTTATCGTTTTCGGGGGTCTAGTAAGCCATAAGCTATCAGCTATATGGACCTTCGGGCCATTAGCCATGCGTGACCTGTTTTGCATTTATTGAGGTACCATAATGTTTATCTCGAAAATGTTAATATGAATTATGTCGTTACCTGTTTAGCTAGCTGGAGGAAACCAAACTAAATATGGTCACATTTTTGGACAGGCCAATGAAGTAGTCTTAGGTTGTCCAGGCCTGAGGGAGGATTTGCGTAAGAATTACATTTACTAATGTTCATTTTATGTAGCTCCTAAATGTAAGAAGGACACATTAAATGATTAAGGTGATGGTATACAGTTAAAAAGTCCAGATTGTTTATGCCACGAATGGGGATGTTGCTATACGTATCTAACACAAATAGTATCAACTAAACTAAGTCAAAGTACATGCACAGAGCCCGTCTAGTTTCTGTTTATGGAAGCCAGTCTGTATAAATTAGGCGCAAATATCTATCCGATTAATCCGATATATCGTTCAGCCGTTCAAACCTCACTCTACAGGGCTGACTACGACTTATCGCTATCTCGTCAATGGTCGTAATCAGCCCTGTAGAGTGAGGTTAGAACGGCTGAACAATGAACACAATCATAAAGTTTATTATGAAAGCTGGGCTGTGAAATCCATTTATTTGACATTTGTCAATAGATGAGTTTCTTACTATAAGTCTCTGGTGGGCTGGGGACCTCACTAAAGAATAAATTTAATCATCGTTATTGCGCTCGATAGATGCCCCACCACTGTACTTGACTGTACATGCACGTTGCCTTCAGTGCAGTGGTGGGGCATCTATCGAGCGCAATAACGATGATTATTCCTTAGGGAGATCTCCAGTCCAAGCACAACCAGATTTGAAATGAATATGGATGAAAATGACATGAAAGTCTCACAAGTCCATAATAGATAGAAATGTATTATGCAAATTTAGCGCAAAAACATTGTTACCAAGGACAGACACTTTTCTCACTAAGCCCCATGACGGCCTATGAGAGTTGCACAAAATGATAACTTTTTTTAGCAAAAGCGATATAACTTGAGGAATACTAGACCGAAAATTGTAAGGTTGGTACCACCAGAAAGCCAGAATCCTCATTGACACCGTTTATAAGTCGTATTTTCATTTGACGGCTTAGATCGGATGTAATTAATATTTTAGCCATCAAATATAGCCAAAAAATGTCACTTTTTACGGAAACATCAATTACATCCGATCTAAGCCGTCAAATGAAAATACGACTTATAAACGGTGTCAATGAGGATTCTGGCTTTCTGGTGGTACCAACCTTACAATTTTCGGTCCAGTATTCCTCAAGTTATATCGCTTTTGCTAAAGGACATTTAAAAGGCAATTTGATAGTCAAGATTTCATCTCAGTTTCCATGCACCCTTACGTTAAAGATTAAATCTCTGCGAATCAATACAGAGAATGAGAAATTAATGATGATTTTACAAACTGATTTAAATAGAGGTATGCAGTTTCGATTTTAGTGAGGAAAGAGTCTTTCCCAATTATCGTCAAGCACCCGATTACTTAAAACGCCACCGTAGGGACAAAATGGACTTGAAAGCAGTGGAAGAAATGCTTAGTCACGGTAAAATAAAATGCCCCGAAGCTGTAGAGGTCTATGTCCTTGCAAGTAACCAAAAACAAATTTTTTCGTCACTTCCAATCTAAAAATGGTATAATATGTGATGATTTATTTTTGCCAACTTAGAAAAGAAAGTGAGTATTATAATAACGAACAATGGCCAATTGCAGCTCTTGGGGGCTGTCGTTGTGGGAGATCACTCAGGAATATGTGAAATCGTCATGTTCAACGATGCCGTAATTTGATTCTTGTCAATTTCTCGAATCCATATATACATACTATTATTATCTCGGATTTACAGATGTCGATAATATCGGATAACAATAATTTACAGATAGAAAGTGTCTATAATTGTATAAGCACTGGTGACAGAATTTTAATTTGCGGTGGAGCTGGATGGATCAACGGCCGAGTGGAAAATGGAAACAATTGCGCGTTTTATTTTAATCGTGAAAAGATTTTGGAAATGGAAATAAAGTTAAATGTATTTGACGCTCGAAAAGTCTTCGTCGTAAAAGACATCAAACCTCCCAAAGTTGAGGACCAATCGTTTCATTTAGTCAGCCTTGCAAAAACAGACGAAAGATTTAATAAGCTGTGGACTGCTACCGATATTCTCCAGTAAATATTCCATGTTTAATTAAATAATAATACTAATTAATAATCGTAGTGATCGCCTGAAATGGCACAGAAATGCATCTTGAACCGATAGTTTACATTGCAATAATGTTTGGAATACATAGCAATAACTTTTTTATGATTCTAAATCTAAGTTTTATATGGTACTAGGGCACCCAGCACTGTTGGGCCCCTCATACTGTTAGGCATGCAGTACCGTATCTATAAGGATCTGCCGCCATTTAATAATTTACAGAATAGATAATTCTAATTAATCAAATTGTGTACTTCTAATGCGAGGCTTATCTAAATATTTGTGTTTGATTTAGTTTAAATTAAGGAGTGGTTTTTTGTTATATTTTAGCCCAGAAAATAATGGACTCTTTCAGCACATCCAAGAAAATTCTGATACTTGTTATGTAGAACCAAGAGATGTTATAAATTTCGATGTGATAGGAATTATAAAACATGCAGGACGTCTAGAAAGAAGAGGCAAATGGAAAAAAGAAAAATTCATTTCATGCCAAGTAAAGGAGCCAGTCGAAGAAAACGATTCTGAGGTCGAACGTCTTCCTTATCAACAATATTCAGTATACCGCTGGTTGGAACTTATTGACCTATTGAATCCTGAAGGCGAACCGGTCAAGTAAGCTTTTAAGGCGTTTTATTATTGACAAGTAATATTGTGCTAATTGTTTCTGCATTGGTAGGCTACGAATTGTTGTAAACGATATGAAAATGTGGAAAAATCAGGAAAATCTTATGCCTGGCTCCCTCGTGGTCATTACTTATTGTATTCCGCATTTAGGTTTTATGGGAAAATGGATTTCCACCTCACAATATTCAGAGGTATGTAATTAATAATTAAATGTAATTATAATTAGTTATAGTTAATACATTTTTACTGAAAAACAAATGACTTACTATTATTATTATTTAGATATTTTGCACACGAGACCAATTTGCAGATTTTAATAGACGTATGCCTCTATATTTAAAACCTATCAATGCGGAATACCATAAATGCTCTGTTTGGAAAAATCTTGTGAAAGTAACAAAATTCACGATTGGCGGGGCGTACTTACAGCGTATCTGCCATGAAGAATATTTTGAAGATTGCAAACCAAAGGACGATATAGACTTTGTAAATAGCTCACATCACCCAAGGAATGAATTTCGAATTAACGAAGTGCAACGAGTTTGCTTTACTGGGAAAATTACTAAGATTAAAGGCTGTGACCTTCGAAGCTACAACTACTCAAAATTTAGACATGAGGTAAACCCGAGTAAAGGAATATTTTTTTCCGTTTTTCAAACTAATACTTTTCTGTTCATTAGAAATGTGTAACGGGATCGAATGAAGAAATGTCTGTAGGCCCATTGATTAGTTATGATTCTTTTCTCCATTGGACAGGCACACGAGAGCTTCCAAAATTATTTGTCGGTCAGACATTTATTTTATCTTTTTTCTAAGCAACTGAAAATTCTAAATTTGATTCGGTTTTGCTAATATTTATTACGTAGAAAATTTATCATCTGCTAAGGAAATAATGGACGAAATTGCTAAAGAGTATGAAATGTTCGCCGAATGTCTTTTCTCTTTATTTACCGGAAACTTATTTACTAAATCAAACTTGTTACGAACAGGCAAGTTTTCATTTTATTAATATTTAAATTCATATTGGTACTATCATTGTTTCTTCTATTTTATTGGTAATGGCGGTAATTGTAATTTAACTAATTTATTTTCAGAATTGTTGTTGGCTGACAGGTTGCACGACTGTATTGTGGAAATTAAAACTGAGGATTTCACTTATCACGCCTGTTGGTACGGAATATGGGAATCAAAAGCGGAAATGGACAATAGATTAGAAGCTGCCTATGGAAAAGATGTAAATGTATTGATTGACATTCAAAAACTCAAAAATCCTAAGATGGCGAATGCTGAATTTGAAGTTATTGTTCACGATTTCATGATCGCCGAGTAAATTAATTATCAAAAGTACAATTTCGTGAAATAGATTATATTGTTAAACGATTTTTTGATTATATTTGGTATAGTTTTCTAAAAAGACTGAAATTAATTTCTGTAGTGTTCACATTTTATGCAATAAAAGTTTGCAATTTTCTCATCTTGAAAAGTCATTTTTCTCATTGCTTGAAAACTGAAAATGTATAGATACGGTTATAAAATAAGTTCTGTAATGTAGTAGAGGTAGGATTCAGCTCCGAATTCTGGACATGAACCTGGAAAATCGTTCTTTTACCGCATCCACCACAACATGTAGGATATATACAATATATAGGGCTGGCTGGACTAAAGGCAGGACATCATTTCAGCCGCGTAGATCCGAGTTACGGAACATTAATCTGCTTCTGAGTCTGAGTACGATTTAATTTATTTTTAACGACCTTAATAATTGTAAGTTGTAAGTAACCTAAAATTATGGACAAGTCTAATTTGTTTAATGGTAAGTTCAAAGTTAGTATCGGAACTAAACAAGCAAAATCATAATTTCGTGTAGATAGTTTAAATTGAGTTTTATTATCAATTTTGGTGTTTTAGAATGAAAAGGAAAACTACTGCCACCTCCACCTGCAATTTTTCCTCTTCCTAATTGTTTATTAATTCTCGGGGGCAACTTATCTTTCTGAAGATAACCATTTTTACAAAACGTAAACAGTAGTTTTTATTTTATTGTTACATATAGACAATAGTCATTTATAATAATATATTACCAATCGTTAACATTAAAAGTATATATCAATATTTAAAATTATTATATCCACAGATTTCTAACATGGAGCATTGCCAATTATGTAATGCCAGTTTGACTACCCTTTTTCCCACCCGGAACCAGACAGTGTGCAATGGTTCTCAACTGCAAGAGATTATATCAAAATGTGGCAAATACTTGTCTAAAGATGTCTGTCCAACAAACATAAATTGCAATCTGCCATTTTACGTGGCTCCATTTTGTGAAGAATGCGGAGAAAATACTCAGCTGTTGGTCCAACTAGATCTGAAACTCGAACTAGTCAATTCAGAAATCAAACAGTTGATTGATCGAATAACTGCAAAAATTCTAAACGAACGCCAAAACTTTCAGCCGATAAATTCAGAAACGACTCATTCCTCTTCCCGAATTGATGTCAATCTGTTCAGCGAAGATCAAGATGTGACTTCTAAACCAATAGGAGACACTTTCGATGGGTGGGATTCACCTGGCAGCAATAACAGTGTTTACGACTCTTTGCAAGATGACACAAGTGAAACTGTTGATATTGTGTCTGAAACTGTAATTGCGTCATCTGCCAAGAGTAAAAGGAGTAAGAAATCCCCTAAAAAACAAGAAACTGCAGATTCCAAATGCACAACGAAAGTAACAAGTATCGACTTGCAGCTGAAAACCGACAGCGGTGGATTCGCCTGTCCAAATTGTCATAAGAAATTTACGAGATTGGACATTCTAAAACGTCATGACTGTGGAAGTCAAACTTATGAGTGTGAGACATGCGACAAATCATTTTCTAGTAAAGGCTCTTTGCAAATTCATCGACGGATTCATTCGGGAGAAAAACCTCACAAATGTGACACTTGTGGCAAAGGCTTCACTTTGGTAAACAACAACATATGAAAAAAGAAAAAAAAGAAATTAAAAAAAAAGAATTTAAAATTTAATTGTTGAAATATTTTACTCTGTTTTCGTAAAGCCTCACCATCTACGACTCCACATTCTGACTCATACTGCAGAAAAGGTAATAATTAATTGAAGGAATTAATTAAATAATTAAAAAAGTAAATAAATAAAGTATTATTAATTTATTTAAAAGCCATTCCAATGTGACGTTTGCAAGAAATGCTTCAGAGAGAAGAATTATTTATTGAAACACAAAGTGCAGCATAGCAAAGACGAAAATGAAAGACGGAAATACAGCTGCGAGATTTGTTCCAAATCTTTTACATTGTATCAGACGCTGACTCAGCATTTGCAAGCTATGCACTCTTTCGACGCCCGATATAAATGCAAAATCTGTGACAAAGCCTGCGGAACATCCCATATACTCCGTTTGCACGAACTCACTCATTCCGAAGAGAAGAAATTCAAATGTTGTCATTGTTATAAGACTTTTAGAAGCTTGGACGGAGTAAAAAATCACGAGTTGATCCACACGGGAGAAAAACAATTTCAGTGCGATATTTGCGGAAGTAGTTTTTACTCGGTCCCTAGTCTAAACATGCACATCAATTTGAAACATCTCGACGACGGAGACTTTATCTGCGACATTTGCGGAAAGGTGTACAAGACTAAATTACAATTAAATCAACATAGACGTCATCACGACAAAAAACCTCGAAGCAGAAACGACATGCCCTCCAAATGTGTCGTTTGTGGTAAATCGTACTGTGATGAAAGTAATTTGATCAGACATCAACGAGTGGCTCACGTTGTCACAACTAATAATAGCTTCATCTGTCAGAAATGTGGAAAAGATTTTGAGGACTTTGTCGAATATCGTAATCACTCCCGAATCCGAATGTCAAAAAGATCAAAGTTCCGCTATAAATGTGACATCTGTGATTCAATATTTCCTTCCCGCTGCGATATGATTTCCCATTTCAGTGAAAATCACACCGAGGCTGAATTGCCCTTCAAATGCTCTGTTTGTGGAAGTGCGTTTGTCCAAAGAAACGACCTGTATCGTCACAGACAACAATGCGACGCTAAACTTAAGAAGAAAAAGGTCATCAAGAAAAGAGTTAAGCTGAAGAGGGAAAAGGGAGAAGAGAGTGGCAGTGAGCCTGATACAGTTTCTAGTCGGAAGACGAAAAACAATGATTCTTCCAAACTTAGGCGAAGTGGTAGGGTGAGAAAAAGAAATAAATATTTTGACGAACAGAGTGATAAATCGAGCGACTCTGAAGTTGAGCGCAGTGAAAGTGAATCTCCCGAAAATACAGTCGAGGTTAAAATTGAAGACGATTTTTGGGTTAAGCAAGAGCCACAAGAGTTTTCAGATTGACTTTTAACGTTTTTCAAAATGATCCCAATTAATAATTTACTAAATCTCAAACTTTTCTGTGTTTTAAATTTTCGTAAATATTTTTTACCTTTATTGTTATTACATTTATTATTTATGCTACAAAAACCAAACGGCAAGCCTTAACAGAAGCTCGCCTTGGCGAAGTCTACAGTGTTAAGAGATATATGGCTTAAGAATAGTTAGGGAAATATTAATATGACTATTAAAATGAACATAAATTCAAAGTAGATTGGACTACACTAACTATTTGTTAACTATTTAGAATAACTTAATGAAACAGCTCATTGGTTATATTAAATTTAAAAAAAATTGTCTGACAATTGTGCCTGTAGATTGGTATTGGGATTTTTCACATCTAAAGTTTTACGTCCTGGAGTAGTGAAGTTTTACAACCAGCCACTGCAGTTTTACAACCATGCACTGCAATTTGTCCAATTTTTTCTAGGCCATCGTCAATCTCTATTATGTATCTGAAATAATTTTTAAGAAATTATAACAACTGAGAAGTATGTATTTTGTGATTTGAATTTCAAAATACTTGATTGGTCATCTGAGACGAATTCCCCGATATAAATGTATCCATAATTTTTCATACCAACTCAATTGTCGTGAAGGTAATTACCTGTTTTATACTTCGCTTTTCCCCTTCACTTTCACGTTTTGTGACGTCACTACAGTTAATTTGTAATTAGCAAACATTTGGTTTCTAAAGTCATTTTGACGTCACTAAACATGAAAGTGAAGGGAAAACGAAAAGTCGAAAATAGGCATATGACTGTCAAAATTTGGATGGGAGATGCTGAATTTGAAGTTATTGTTCACGATTTCATGATGGCCGAGTAAATTACTATTACTAATATCAGAAGTACAATGTCGTGCAATAGATTAAATTGTTAAACGTTTTTAAATTATATTTGGTATAGTTTTCTAAAAAGACTGAAATTAATTTCTATAGTGTTCACATTTTATGCAATAAAAGTTTGCAATTTTCTCATTACTTGAAAATTGAAAATGTAGATACGGTTATAAAATAAGTTCTCTATTGTAGTAGAGGTAGGATTCAGCTTCAGCTCCGAATTCTGGACTGAATCTGGAAAATCGTTCTTTTACCGCATCCACCACAACATGTAAGATATAAAGGGCTGGGCTGGCTGGACTAAAAGGCAGGATATCATTTCAGCCGCGTAGATCCGAATTACACAACTTACACATTAATCTGCTGCTGAATATACGATTTTAAAAAGTTTGGTTTGTCTTAATATCCATTCTTGTTACACCGACCTTAATTATTGGGATTGTAAGTAACCTAAAATTATGGACAAGTCTAATTTGTTAAATGGTAAGTTATTATCGGAACTAAACAAATAAAATCATAATTTCGCGTAGATAGTTTAAATGGTTATTTATTATCAATTTTGGTGTTTTAGAATGAAAAGGAAAACTACTACCACCTCCACCTGTAATTTTTCCTCTTCCTAATTGTATATTAATTCTTGGGGGCAACTTATCTTTCTGAAGATGGCTTCATAAACCGTAATTTAGTTTTTATTATTATTTTGTTGTTACATAGTCAATAGTCATTTATAATAATATATATTAACAATCGTTAACATTAAAAGTATATATCAATATTTAAAATTATTATATCTACAGACTTCTAAGATGGAGCATTGCCAATTATGTTATGCCAGTTTGACGACCCTTTTTCCCACCCGGAACCAGACAGTGTGCAATGGTTCTCAACTGCAAGAGATTATATCAAAATGTGGCAAATACTTGTCTAAAGATGTCTGTCCAACAAACATAAATTGCAATCTGCCATTTTACGTGGCTCCGTTTTGTGAAGAGTGCGGAGAAAATACTCAGCAGTTGGTCCAACTAGATCTGAAACTCGAACTAGTCAATTCAGAAATCAAACAGTTGATTGATCGAATAACTGCAAAAATTCTAAATGAACGCCAAAACTTTCAGCTGATAAATTCCGAGACAACTCATTCCTCTTCCCGAATTGATGTCAATCTCTTTAGCGAAGGTCAAGATGTGACTTCTACTAAACCAATAGGAGACACTTTCGATGGGTGGGATTTACCTGGCAGCAATAACAGTGTTTACGACTCTTTGCAAGATGACACAAGTGAAAATGTTGATATTGTGTCTGAAACTGTAATTGCGTCATCTGCCAAGAGTAAAAGGAGCAACAAATCCCCCAAAAAACAAGAAAATGCAGATTCCAAATGTAAAACAAAAGTAACAAGTACGGATTTGCAGCTGAAAACCGACAGCGGAGGATTCGCCTGCCCAAATTGTCATAAGAAATTTACGAGATTGGACATTCTAAAACGTCATGACTGTGGAAGTCAAACTTATGAGTGTGAGACATGCGACAAATCATTTTCTAGTCAAGGCTCTTTGCAAATTCATCGACGGATTCATTCGGGAGAAAAACCACACAAATGTGACACTTGTGGCAAAGGATTCACTTTGGTAAACAACAAAATATTATTAAAACCGAAAAAGAATTTAAAATCCAATTTTTGAAATATTATACTCTGTTTTCGTAAAGCCTCACCATCTACGACTCCACATTCTGACTCACACTGCAGAAAAGGTAGTAATTAATTGAAGGAATTAATTAAATAATATAAAAGTAAATAAATAAATAAAGTATTATTAATTTATTTAAAAGCCATTCCAATGTGACGTTTGCAAGAAATGCTTCAGAGAGAAGAATTATTTATTGAAACACAAAGTGCAGCATAGCAAAGACGAAAACGAAAGACGGAAATACAGCTGCGAGATTTGTTCCAAATCTTTTACATTGTATCAGACGCTGACTCAGCATTTGCAAGCTGTGCACTCTTTCGACGCCCGATATAAATGCAAAATCTGTGGCAAAGCCTGCGGAACATCCCATAGACTACGTTTGCACGAAATGACTCATTCCGGAGAGAAAAAGTTCAAATGCTGTCATTGTTGGAAGACGTTTTCCCGGGTAGAATGTTTACGAGATCACGAAGCTATGCACAGTGGGGGCAAGGACTTTCAATGTCATGTTTGCGGAGCCAGTTATTTCACCAAAATTCGTTTAAATGGTCACATGAGGAGGAAACACGTCAACGAAGGAGACTTTATCTGCGACGTTTGCGGTAATTTTATTTAATTTATTTAACTTTCATGGAATTATTTTATTCTATAAAGTTAGATTTTGAGTCTCACTTCCTTTTCACTTGACGCGCAAAGAAACATTCATAAATAAAACTTTGCCGTTGCCCCAGGTAAGGGAATTTCGAATTTTAGGCAGAATAAGTAACTGAATGGTCCTTTTTCCGCGTCAAGTGAAAGGGAAAGTGATACTCAAAACCTAGCTTGATACAATTCGTTTATTAATTTAGACGAGAAAATATTTCTATTCCGATATTTTTATACCCATTTTATATTTCCTATACCAAATTAAGAACTATTATCAATTAATAACGCAATTGCCAATTACTTTGTTTATCTAATTGTTTAAAATGCCATAAAAAGATTATTAAATATATTGTAGGAAGACTGTACAAAACTCAAGCGGAAATGAATCAGCATCGTCGCCTGCATGACAAGTCTGCCAAGAAACGTATTGTAGGTCCTCCGTCAAAAAGTTTTAAATGTGTTGTTTGTCTCCGTAGCTATACTCGAGAGGATCATATGATTAAACATCAGAAAGTTGTGCACGTTGTAACAACCAAAAATGAAATCAAATGTGAATTGTGCGAAACGGACTTTGAAGACCATAAAGAGTACCACAACCACAAAGTCCCACATGCCACCAGCAGCGACTGGCTGAGATATAAATGTGAGATTTGCAATGAAAATTTCCGTACCCGTTGTGAAAAGATTTGCCATTTTACCAAAAATCATCAAGAGTCAGATTTTCCATTTAAATGTCTTTGCGGAAGTGCTTTTGTGGGCAGGAAGGACTTGTACAGGCATAAACGAAATGTTTGCACTCTCAAACCAATTACCACCAAAAAGAGGGTCAAAGTCCGCAGAAGCAAGAAAAACGAAAAGGAAGGACATTGTGAAACTAACTCGGATTTACCTAATCTGAACCTGAGGAGAAGTAACCGGGTAAGAAACAAAAATGTTTTCGTTGACAAAGAAGAGTCTTCGGAGGAAGACAATCCTGGAAGTAATTACGACGGTGAGGCTAGTGAAGACGACGACGAACAAGCGGTTGAAATTAAATGTGAAAATGATATTTGGGTAAAGGAAGAACAAAATAACTTTTCTGATGACTGATTTTGAACAGAAATGCATTTAATTTTAATGATCTCATTACTTGTTTTGCGTTCCTAAATTATTTAATATGAATTTTTAACGTTTTAGACGTATTTTATGATAATTTGTTGTTTTTATAACCATATGGGATGTTCTTGTTTATTTTTATACTGAATTATCCAAGGTAGGTAAAATTTTAGATTGTCAGGGTGATACGGCATAAGGTAATTTCATGCTCGAAAAACTTGACTTTTTTTGCAACCACATAAGAGGCAACATTGCCCTTTGACCCCTGCAGTTACCTGGTTTCCGTTGCCATTGGCAACGAGGAGCATGAAATTACCTTATGTCGCGTCCCCTTCAATCTAAAATTTTACTTACCTTGGAATTATCGATTGTAGTAGTCATTACTGCTGTATTACGGTTATTGAATGACGGAATTATTAAAATTCTAGTTAGAAAACAGTTTAATCTTCATATTATGGTTTTATTTCACTAATCAGAATATTCAGCTATTTAAATTAGGTATAAATATTATTTCTTTTATTGCCTCATACAAATACATATCATTCAATACAAATTACATGTATACTATGGTGTTTGCATAAAACCAGGGCAGGATTTCACCCGCGTGGATCTAAGCTCATAAATAAGATCTGTCAGAGTTCTCTCTCTCTCAAGTGAAAATTCTCTTGCTGAATATTTTATTTCATCAACAGATTCATTTTCTTTTGCATTGGTCGGCAGATTATCCGAGATTATTATTTAGGCTGTAAAAATGCAGCTTAAAATAACTTGCATTAAATTAAATTTTGGCAGTTTTATATTTTCAGAACTTGCCTCTGAATTCCTTTGATGTCAGTTTTTCTAGATTATTTAGAAGTCACCAATCTTAGACGAAGACTAACTGACTGAAGTACTTGTCAGGAGGATTAGATCCTCTATATTTGGTCAATATATAATATTATTTTGAATTCAATTTTTTATATTTCTCTATAGACTTCCAATTTCAAAATAAAAGTCAAATCATTGATTTAATATTTATTTTGTGTATTTTGGGGTAAAAATTTTTTTAGAGGACTTGACAATAATCGAAAAGAAATGACAAAAGAGCATTGCCAATTATGTTATGCCAGTTTGACGACCCTTTTTCCCACCCGGAACCAGACAGTTTGCAACGGGTCTCAACTGCAAGAGATTATATCAAAATGTGGCAAATACTTGTCTAAAGATGTCTGTCCAACCAACATAAATTGCAATCTGCCATTTTACGTGGCTCCGTTTTGCGAAGAGTGCGGAGAAAATACTCAGCTGTTGGTCCAACTAGATCTGAAACTCGAACTAGTCAATTCAGAAATCAAACAGTTGATTGATCGAATAACTGCAAAAATTCTAAACGAACGTCAAAGCTTTCAGCTGATAAATTCAGAAACGTCTCATTCCTCTTCCCGAATTGATGTCAATCTTTTTAGCGAAGGTCAAGAAGTTGCATCTAAACCAATAGGAGACACTTTCGATGGGTGGGATTTACCTGGCAGCAACAACAGTGTTTACGACTCTTTGCAAGATGACACATTACCTGGTTCAAGAGAAAATATTGAAAATTT
This sequence comes from Tomocerus qinae, assembly GCA_020055645.1. NCBI lineage: Eukaryota > Metazoa > Arthropoda > Collembola > Entomobryomorpha > Tomoceridae > Tomocerus > Tomocerus qinae. The sequence goes on from CM034546.1 coordinate 125,709,130, forward strand.
GTCAGAGAATGTAATTCCAGAAACGTTTAAGCCAAAGGAGCCTAAAAAATCGTCTAGAAAAGGAAATACAAAATCTAATACTAAAGGTAGTCTAATACTAAAAGTACTTATAAAATGTTCAATCAAATTTTACTAATTTATTAAATTGATGTCTTGATAGTTTGTAAAAAAGTGACAAGTTCAGATTTACAACTGAAAAGTGACGGCGGATTTGTTTGCCCAAATTGTAACAAGAAATTCGCAAGATTAGACATTCTAAAACGTCATGACTGCGGAAGTCAAACTTATGAGTGTGAGACATGCGGGAAATCCTTTTCTAGTCAAGGCTCTTTGCAAATTCACGGACGAATACACACGGGATTAAAACCTCACGTTTGTGACACTTGCGGCAAAGGATTCACTTTGGTAAGTTTGGTATGATAACCTAGAAATACTAAACGAACAAAAAATACAAACAAAAATTGAATTATGATGAATTATTTCTGTTAAAAGCCTCATCATCTCAGACTCCACGTGCTGACTCACACTACAGAAAAGGTTAATAATCCTCAAAATAATAAACACAATAATAGAAGTGTAATATATTTATATTGTCAACAGCCATTCCAATGCGACGTTTGCAAGAAATGCTTCAGGGAGAAAAACTATTTACTGACGCATAAATCGCAGCATAGCAAAGACGAAAACGAAAGACGGAAATACAGCTGCGAGATTTGTTCCAAATCTTTTACACTCTACAAAACTTTAAAACATCATTTGGTACTGCATACTGGAATTAGCAAATATAAATGCAAAACGTGCGGAAAGGCTTGGGGGACGTCGAATGCTCTTCGACTACACGAGTTGAAGCACTCTGGAGAAAAGAATTTCAAGTGTTCTCATTGCTGGAAGACATTTTCGAGATTGGGGTGTTTAAAAGACCACGAAGCCATTCACAGCCAGGGCAAAAGTTTTCAATGTGATGTGTGTGGAACTAGTTATTATACCAAAGCACGTTTAAGCAGCCACATGAAACTCAAACATGTCAACGAAGGAGATTTCATCTGCGACATTTGTGGTCAGTTAAATTAAATTAGACCAACTAAAAATATTTCTGACCTAAAAGTTATTACGGTACCCTTTATAAGTTTTCCTGATCATTTTCTCTCTTATCAGCTGTTGTATTGTTCGTTCCTCTATTCAGAAAGAAAGAAAGAAGGAAAGAGCGATAGAAAGAACAATACAACAGCTCTGGGAAAATGGTCATGAATACTTATAAGGGTATATTTCTGAATTACAATTACAGGGAGAATGTACAAAACGCAAGTGGAATTGAAACTTCATGGGCGTCTTCACGAAAAGTCTGTAAAGAAAGAAGGCTCCGGCCCTTCCCCAAAACATTTCAAATGTATGATTTGTGATCGTTCGTATACTCGAGAAGATCATTTGAATAAACATCAGAAATTGGCGCATGTTGTGTTGACAGTAAACGAAGAGAAATGCGCGACGTGTGGAAATGTTTTCGAAGACCACAAAGAATATTACAACCACAAAAAGAAACAAGCAGCCAACAGTGAACGATATAAATGTGAAATCTGCAAAGAAATCTTCCGTTCTCGCTGTGAAAAGATTTGTCACTTTACCAAAAAGCACAACGAGTCTGACTTTCCATTTAAATGTCTTTGCGGAAGTGCTTTTGTGGCCAGGAAGGATTTATACCGACACAGAAGAAATGTTTGCACTGTCAAACCAATTACCACCAAAAAGAGAGTAAAAGGTCTTCGGAAGAGGCAAGAACCGAATGACAGAGATGTCGATGAAAAAGTGATTCGTAGGACGAAATCAACTAGAGGAAGTCTAAGGAGGAGTAGTCGGGTTAGGAGGAAAAATGTTGTTATCGAGTCCTCGGAAGACAGTGACGACAGTGGCAAGGATGATGAAGGTAGTGAAAAATCAGATTGTGAGGATCAAGTTGAAATTAAATGTGAAAATGATGTCTGGGTAAAGGAAGAACAATTTTCTGATTGAATTATTTCTTTCGTATAGTAAATATTGCATCTCTAAATAAATGTAAAAAAGACAAAATAGTGTTAATTCCGTTAGAGTAACTTGCAGTATTCGAAAAATGCGTTTTATAATCTTAAAATAAATAAATAAACCGCCACGTCGAAAGAAAGTAAATTCAAGATTAATAAATTAATAGTTTAAATCATACAATTCGCATTTTTTTAGAGTTTTTAAGGCTTTAGTACAATTTTGAATTCTTTTAATTTATTTTATAAATTAAATAAATATTTTAATGCACAAATAAATTATTCATAAATTTTAAATTAATAAATATTTGTTGAGAGAAATAGAACTGAGTCGTTTGGTGTAGTTTGATGTGGTGAAGCACTAAAATATACAACGTTGGATGACCCGCTAAATTTAATGGTAATGTTGTAGTAAGAAGATCTGTTGTGTCTTGTTGGTGACCCAGATTGTCAAAAGTGAAACGATGATGACATTAGATTTAGACAAATGTCTAATTTGTGGTAAAAATGCCAAAAGTAAAGAAAAAGAAAAAATTACGAATGAGACGGAACAGATTTTGTGGTGGTGGAAAGACGAGTGTGCAAGAACAATGTGTGAAATCTTATTTGGTTTCGAAAGTCATTCCCTTCATCCAAGTTTCAGAAATTCGCATTATTGCAAATCTTGCCAACAGATTGTAAGGGATGTCAATTTCACTTACAAACAGCTACAGTCCTTTCAAAAGTCACTGGACAAACTTACAAAAATTATCCGGAAACGAATCAATATGAATTATTCGAGAGTGAGGCAGGGCCGTGAAAAAGCTCAAATTATTTTAAAGGAAGAAATGGACATTTCTACCAACCAATTTAATTATTCCTACGAAGAATTAATTGAAAGCATTTACTCTGGTGATTATATTTTTACCACGAATAATAATTTTACTGTCCTTCCATTTCACGCATTTTTTTAAACGGTTTTCATTTTCCTTTTTCAGGGGCTTCAAAATTTATCGCAGAAACTAAAGTTATGGATGACGAGCTTATCCCTTCGATAAAGCAGGAATCTATTAAATATGAAAATGAAGAATGTCCTTCAGATTCGGAAGGGCCTTTGGGTAATTAAACTAAAAACTCTGACTCTAACCATTAACAGTTAAATATACGAAATGATATTATTATTGGATTCGTTCATTCGTTTTCGGTTTTTATTCGGACAAGTAAGACAAGCATTATACATACATACAGATTGGCAGTTAGACGAACAAGTGCAGTCGGAAATGGAAACGAAAAAGGAAAGTGACATAATTAGCGATAAAAAGCATTTGAGACGTTCTCGACTGAAGAAGAAAAATGTTTTATTTGCAAAAGCGTTGAAAAGAAAGAAATCAGAAAGTTGGTCGTCCAAATTAGCTCGAGTGAAGACGAAGAAAAGCGCGAGAATGGGAGAAAACGTGCGAAAGAGAGGAAGACCTAGGAAATATGCATATGACAGTTCAAAGACAAAAGAAACTGTAAAATGCACCCATGAAGATTGCTCAGTCATGTTTACCACCGAAGAGAAAATGAAAATCCATGTCAAATCTTTTCACCAAGGTCGGTTTTGTACAAATTAAAGTGATATTGTTTTTGGTTAGTTTGTTCCAATTTCAATGAATTTTGCGTAGGAATAGAGAAACCGTATGAGTGTTCGCACAGTCATTGCTCAGAGTCATTTTCAAAATGGAAGGAGATGGTCACTCATGTTAAATATGTCCACGACAAACGGAAAAAGAAAGCTCATTTTTGCAAGTTCTGTGGGAAAGGTATGTCAATAACATTTTTTTTAAATATTTAATTTTAAAATTCATTATTATCACCACATTAATGTGTGAAAAGGTTACGAAAACGAAGAAGACTTGTTCGGGCATTACTCTTCAGCCCACGTGGGTCCCAATCCCTTTGCATGTGCTTTTTGCCCAGAAATGTATGTTTTAACTTTTAGTACTTTTAAGTGACTTTTCAAATTTTATCTACAGGGTGGTCAGAAATGAATTAGAACTTTTGAATCTTTTGACTAGTCAAATGTCCCAGTTCTTTTCCGACCACCCTGTATATCAATATTATATTAAATTTCCGGGAGTATGTATGTATGTATGTTTGTGTGTCTACCCCTGTCCGTAGGACGGGCTAATTAGCTACTATATTATATTATATGGTTGATTGTTTTAGTTTCAGCAACTCGGTTCATCTTCGTATGCATGTCAAGAAAGTTCATCCAGATCCTGAAGACTTGATGAAACCCCATTGTAAAATTTGTGACAAGTACTTTAGCAATCAAAATAATTACAACATGCATCTGAAATGGCAACATGGAAATCCAGATCTGATTCCGACTTGTTCTGACTGCAATCGTCAATTCTCATCGAAAGGGGCTCTCAAGAAACACGCCAAAAGATATCACAGTGGAGAAATGAAATACACTTGCGAAACGTGTGGACGCGGTTTTAGTTACATTGGAGATGTCACCGAACATGCCAAACTCCATGACGAAAGCAACAAAAAGTACGCCTGCAAAGTCTGCGACAGAAAATTTGCCAGTAGCGAAACTTGCAAATTGCACGAAGTGAGCCACACAGACATCAAAGAGTACGTCTGTCAGTTTTGCGGAAGAGCCTTCAATCGGAGAGGCAATCTCGCTGCTCATTTGAAATTGCACTCCAGAGAAGGCGACGCCCCGGTTAGAGTTAGAAAACCAAAACAACAAACCATTACCAAAGATTTTGTACTTAATTTTTCTATGCCCGACTTACAAATGTAGAAACTAGATTTTAATTTAATTATCTTGAAAATTATTTTACTAAATGTTGTCGTTCTTATTTAATTTCTGATTTTTATTCGTTATTTAAATTAAGCAATTTTAGTTTATGAAACCATAAAAATGTTTACTTTGTAATATGTAAATATTATGTAATTTTTATACGGGGAGAAACTGCAAAGCAGGCAGCGCATTGCCCGAAGGGCAATGTGTGGTTTCACCACTTATACTGCAGTTAACTACTGGTTCAAATTTTGTCAGCTCCGATTTCTCGAAAACTAGCAGCTTCTATGAAATAATACAAGATACCGAAAAGATAAAGCATTCGTCGGTGGGTTGCGATCCAGGTCAACATCAGCTGTCCGGTGTCAACTTTAGCCGTAGGAACCGGAAGAATGAATTTTGAAATTGTTTGGTCACCAATTTATCTCCTTGGCTACTTGGTACAATGCATCTGCATCTGCATCATAGTCATAGTCATTGGGTAGTTGAAAGACTCATGGAACTAGAAATACACATTCCATTTCCTAATTCAATCTCCGTAGATACGGAGTGCACTGAATTGGCTCATTGGCTTGCATCATCTCAATAATGATAATAATGTCGGATTTTAAAATGCATTTATTCCTGCTACGTAGTATTCCCATTCCCAATAATCCCAGTTACATTCACATCTCAATGCAAATACCGATTACTGTGAACAATTTCAGGGATGGAAAATACATTAGGCTTGAGGGTACTTACAGGGATTGTAACAAATAAACAACGAGGAAAATTTCAGGGATGGATAAAAATTATTAGCATTGAGTGCGATTCCAGGCATCGAAAATGTCAAATTGTAATGGGCATGCATATCTATAATGCTCATTACTACTATACTAATTCAAACATTTACGCTTTACTGGTTCGTGTTTTACTAACTACAAGGATACCAACTATTTATCTTCCTCAAACAGGGGTTTGGGGGCGGCAGCCCCCAATAAAAATAAAATTATACTATTACATATACAATATATTATTAATAATTTTGTGAAAATCAAATTTATAATGATCAAATATCAATAAATATCACTTAACAATGGATAAATATTTCGAAAATGACAACTTTACTAGAGTACTGTACTTGTTGTGCTCTGTATTGCTGGTATTGTAACCTAAATAAATAATTTCGAAATATTCATAATCTGGTAAAAATTTATGTAGTTGCTAATTATATGATAGTTATAACCAAGATATATCAAGAAAAACAATAAAATTTGAAATATAACAGGTAAAAACCTGGAAAAATATACGGTGAGAATGCCAGAAAACTCGAAAACAAGGCATTATTTAGATACCAAGATATAAACCAAACTTGTAAATTTACAATTTTCTTCAAAAAATCTCCCGTGCGTTTACCGCTAATTTCCTTGCAACTGACTCTTCGAAAAACAAAGCGATTTGAAGGACAAATTATTAATATATATAGTCTACCGGTTGAAATTGTTTTTGAATCATTTTTAGCATTGTGAAGCGTGAAAGTGCGAGTGGAAGAAATAGCGTCTTGTAATTTGGTCGCTATCAAGGTGTCTTAAATCTCAATGGTCCCACTTCCACTAGATACATTAGGTAGAGACAAATGTAAGTCTCGAACTGCAAATAATAGGAGTATCATACTCATGAAAATGTGCTAATTCTCTGTAGTCAATTAATTGATTGTAGAAGTCTAAATTTTCGATTATCTCCATTTGGTACCTGTCAAAGCCAACCTGCGAGATACCCAGGCACTTTGGATTTTTTGTGTTGCTTTAGCTGTTATGGGGTTTCCGTAATCATCCCCATAGGGAAATTGCCACCATGTGGCGTCAGCTAAGCAACAAAAAAAATCAGACTGCCTGGAATTCCAAACCTATTTTATTTCTACTAACCTTGGGACAAACCACTATTGTCATTTCGATTGTTTTCAGCAGACTCTAAATTTTCCGAAAGATATTCATTTTTATACGGGGAGAAACTGCAAAGCATTCAGCGCATTGCCCGAAGGGCAATGTTTGTTTCACCCCTATTATGCATTCGTCACGTTGGCTAAAAATTTTGAAGAGAGATTGCTCGTAAACTGGTAATTTCTGGGACATAATGCAAGATACCGAAAACGTAAAGCATCTCTTTGCGGGTGCGCTCTAATTTGAAATCAACTGTCCGGGTTCAACTTTAGCCGTAGAAACCGGAAGAATGAATTTTAAAATTGTTTGGTATCTCCTTGGCGACTTGGTACAATGCATCATAGTCATAGTCAATTGGTTACTGGATGGATTGCATTGACTAGGAATATACGTAACTTTCCATTTCCTAATCCAATCTCCGTAGGTACGGAGTACTGAATTGGCATATTGGCAGGCACCATCTCAATAATGATAATAATGTCGGATTTAAAGATGCATTATTCCTGTTACGTAGTATTCCCATTCTCAATAATCCCAGTCACATTCCCAATCCCAATGCAAATACGGAGTACCAAGAACAATTCCAGGGATGGAAAATATATTAGGATTGAGGGCAGTGACAGGGGTTGTATAAAATTGAGAATAATGAAAATTTCTGGGATGGAAAATATATTAGGCTTGAGGTCACTGACAGGGGTTGTAAAAAATTTAGACTAATGAAAATTTCAGGGATGGAAAAAAATTAGCATTGAGGCATAGAAAATGACAAATTGTGATAGGCATGCATATCCGTAATGCTCATTACTACTATACTAATACAAACCTTTACGGTTTACTGGCTCGTTTTTACTAACCACAAGGATAAGAAATATTCATCACCCCTCAAGCGGGGGTTTGGGGCGGCAGCCCCCAATAAAAATAAAATTATCTTATTACATACATAATATATTAATTATAATTTTGCGAAAAATCTAACTTTTAGGGATGTAGCTCGAATAACATAATATTTATCATTTTCCATAGATGTAAAACTTACATTATAAACCAGGAAGGGATGAACAATATTTAGGAAATGGGGACATGTTGAGTAGAAGTTTGCTCGAACATTTTACATTACATTACTATTCCAATATTTACAAAAATTTGCGAAGACTGCGAATAATGTTTTACTTGTAACTCGTTTTTATTATCAATTTCTACAACTATTATGATAGGTACCTATATAAATAATTTTGAAATATTCATAATCTAGTTAAAATTTTTGTAGTTCGTAGATATGATAGTTATAATTATAACCAGATATATCAAGAAAAACAATACAATAAAATTACAGGTGAAAAACCTGGAGAAATATACGGGGAGAAGGCCAGAAAAACTCGAAAACAAGATATAATTTAGATGCCAAGATATAATCAAACCTCGTAATTTTAAAATTTTCTTTAAAAACATCTCCCCGTGCGTTTACAGTTAATTCCTTGCAACAACCCTAAAACTTGCCCAAAACATTAGATTCACACTACAGAATGTCTTGAATGAAATAATGAACTACTATGTGTAATGAACTACTAAGTAAGTATCCATAGGAAACCAGTATCCATAGTACCCAGCCATAATTGTAAGCCAAGTAAATATCCAACTAGCATAGGTAGTCAGTAATAGTCAGTATAGAGCAGTGTATCCGTAAATCCATAATAGGGGTAAACAACACAGAATCCTAATTTTAAATTAATTAAACAATCAATCGATGAATGTATAAGAAAAATATCTTGGTCAGTATACTTTAAATCTAATATTATTGACAAGGAGTTAACACTAATAGAGCAATGGTCAATTAAGAGTAAAAAGCAAAAAGGAAAAATTGATAACACCAGTAAAATACATTGCGAAGACGAAAATGAAATATTTGTTAATACCTCTGCTTCTGATAACATAATTGATAAGTTAAGATCTAAAACTAAATTTATACCTCTAATTGAACAAAAGTTTTTTAATGAATTAAAATCATTTTGCAGAAAACATAATTTAATTATCACAAATGCAGACAAAAACGCAGGGATTGTAATTTCTGATAAATCTAGTTATAATAATGAAGTACTTACACAATTGTCTGATTTAAATGTTTATATTCCATCCACAAAAGCCCATTTTGAAAGATCATTTGATGAATTTATAGATAAACTAAAGATATTCGAAAAAGCTTTACCTAATATACATCGACTGTCATTATCAATTCCAAAATATCCACAGCCGGCCAATTTTTATATTCTGCCAAAATTACATAAGTACTACGAAACTTATCCAAAGGGACGGCCTATTTCAAGCACAATTCGAGCTTACAATAAACCAATTAGCCAGCTGGTTGATAGATTTCTGCAACCAATAATGTTATTTATTCCGATATGATATTAGATACTAATCATTTATTGTTACTTTTAAATAATCTAAAACTTGAAAAAATCATTTTCATACACAATGGTAACTATTGATATTGTTAGTTTATACACCAGTTTGTCAAACTCTAATTGTAAAAAATATTGTTGCGATTTTTATTCAGAACATAAAGATGCTAAACCTACCAATAGATTTAAACCAAGAACAGCTAAAAGTACTGCTTAATCTTAGTTTAGACTACAGCTATGTCAAATATGAAAACCAATATTTTTATCAGCACAAAGGTATTCAAATGGGGGGATCTGCATCTTGTAGCATAGCGAATATAACTGTATATGAGGAATTAAAAAATATTTTTGTAAATAAGCCTGAGATAGTTTTCAAAAACGTTTTTTGGACGATTTATTCCTAATTGTAAACACTTCAGACATTTCTGATATTGACTGCTATTTAAATAATTTACTGAAACATGACTATTTAAAATTTACATATGCATATGACAAAAATGTAATCAATTTTCTAGATTTAAATATTAAATTAGATAATTTTAATAATATTATCACCAGTCTGTATAAAAAGCCAATGTCAAAGCATCAATTTCTACATTATTATTCTAACCATCCAAAACACCTCAAAGACTCATTACCATACTGCCAAATGCTAAGGGCAGTGAAATGTTGTTCGTTGAGAGAAGACAGAATAATTGAAATAAAAATTTATATGAAAAATTTAAAAATCGATGCTACCCTGATTCTGTATTACTGTCAGCTATTTCTAAAATTAGTAATTTAAAAAAGAGATGATTTGTTAAAACCTAGAGGTGCTTTACTCTTATGTACACTGGCTTATCATAATCCAGAGATATTAACAAAATATAATATTTTACCGACTTTCAAATATTTTTAATGTTGCAAATGAAACATCAAAAAGTTATTTAGTAATTCCATTCTACAAATGTATACATGGATTTGGTAAAATAGTTAAGCTAAGTTTACTTGAAGAACTAGACCAATGTATGAACCAGAAATATAAACATTTAATTTCTGATTTGGATTTAGTGATATCATACAAAAAAGTTAACTGTTTAAATACTTATATAAAATGATTTCTTTCCTATATCTTTATGTAAAGGTTGAGTTTAGGGGCAATTCAATAGACACACAAATTTTAAGTTAGACTCATTTCTATAGAACGCGAGGATGTTTCAAACATTCTCCTTGCTTAAATTGTCTCTCCACAATCAACACATTGGCTTAGTTGATTTATTGATTTGAATTTTCAAAATTTTTTAGTACTGTCACATAATATTCGAATTATACCTGATTTCAACCTCTTAATCAAATTGTAAATGAATATGGCCCTGTAATTAATTCAGGTAAAGAGTAATTTTCTTTCACTGATGGCATAAATACAGTTTAGCAATCAAATTATGTTTTAAATTAACAACTGGATTACAACTTGCAAAATCCTTTCACTTTAACAATATATGCAATATTTTGTTTATTTTGTTTATATAGTTTGAAAAAGAATATGGAAACCGGTCACTGAATAAACATACAACCCAGAGCCGAATTTACAGCGTTTGTTTCTAGTCTTTCCATAGTTTCATCAATTTTGGAAATTCAGCAGATAAATTAATAATAACAACAAACTTACTCCCTATTTGAGAGTTAGGATTAGAATAATGAAGTACAAACCTACTTCCTTGACATACTGTATTATCAACTAGACTTTAAGTGCTAATAACTGCAAATATAAATTTCATGGAAATGAAATATTGAAACAAGATAAAGAGAAAAAACTTTTCCGTATAAAATGAAGAAAATGCTAATTTTACAGTTACTTTGTACATTGTGACAATTTCTTCACACTGCAACATTTTTATTGCACTTTGGACATTTAGTTGACAATTATGGCGCAGTCATATCTAAATATATTTTACTGTTAAATATTGTTAATATGGAAAAAATTATCATCTTAATTGTTGATTAATTACTACGGATAAGACAATTAAACATGGATTTTGATTTTCAGAAAATAAGTTTAAGTCGTTATAATTACTGAGGGAACATGTTGTATGTACGATTGCAAAGGTGTTCCCACAGAACACTAAATGGCAGCTTTGACTGGGGTTCCCATTGTCCAAAATATTTTCCATCCCTGCTTCAGGAGTTAATTGAATCATTGAATCACTATTGTATTTTTGTTCTCGAAGAGAGTTGCAAGTGAATTAGCGGTAAACGCACGGGGAGATTTTTTTAAAGAAAATTTTAAAATTACGAGGTTTGATTATATCTTGGCATCTAAATTATTAGAGAATGAAATAACGGAAATTATTAATAAGTATAACTTTATTGCATTGACGAGTCAAAGGTACGTAAAATTTTAGATTGTCAAGGCGTACCCTTCAATCTAAAATTTTACTTACCTTGGACGAGTCCATCTATCTATATTTGTCTGGTAGGAGAGCTTAGGAAAATTGCATATATACTCCGTAACGCAAAAACCTCACTTTTATGTGTAACGTAAGTGTTGACTGCAACACTTTTGAGTACCTCCTCCTCCCATCAACTGCACACGTAATATATGCATGTCCCTTAAACGCAAAATGCGCAAGCCCAACTAATGTTTTCAATAATGTACCCCAACGCATACCTTCTTGTGCTAAATTTAGTACATGGAGGTATGCGTTGGGGTACATTATTGAAAACATCAATTCCTCTAAACAACCGAAAAGAGTCGTTTCATATTATTGTAACTTTGTAACATCAAAACAATAATAGAAATTTACACAAGAATGTTGAATGGTGGTGATTCGTGAATCCAAATTGGTTCTGTTATATCGACCAACTTATTTGAAACTTTTAAAACTGGGTTTACTTTTTTACTACCCTCTTGATTCCTTTGGCAGTTGGCACACCTTTTTGTAGAGTTAAATAACAGTACTGGCCAATTAACTATTTATTCTTTAAAAATAATTATTCGTAAGTTGTACTCATGTGATTTGTACGTATTTCCAAAATCCCAGGGAGAATCTTATTTTTCTGGGCTGAATTTAGGCAGCGGTACTTTGTTGCCACTGTCCCCGCTGGGAGGTTTGGGGGGTTAGCGGCAACAGCATAATAGCGGAGACAGTGGCAACAGCGGCAACAGTGGCGACACGGTACAACCACTAGCGGCAACAGCGGCGACACGCAAAATCCACTAGCGGCGACACAGCTAAAACCACTAGCGGCAACAGAGACACATTGGCTGAATTTAGGCAGCGGGATCTCGTAACAGATAATAGTAAATAACTAGCATTACAAATATCAATAATCACCTGTTGTCTCTAATTGGCTACTTACCTCAACTTACCTGTGTCCGAAGATGTAACATTTAATCAATTATTATTTGTACGTGCTCTCCGTTTCACTAAAGTCAACACTTGTCGAATATGTCCGCTACTTTTTTACATCCATTTGAGATGGTTTATTATTTAAATCATTTAAATACTGTTGTCGAAATAGATGGTAGTACCCACTAATGATAAACATAGTTTCGGATATTCCCACTTCCCAGCAAATGTTGGACACCAGGAATTCCCACCAATTTGGGAAATGGGAAATAGTGGGAAATAAAAAAATTTATAACTTAAAACGTTAAAAGAAAGTATAGTAAACACTTGCACGAAGTTAAGATAAAATTTATATTTTAAATCATACAATTCGCAATTTAAGAATTTTTAAGGCTTTAGTACAATTTAAAACATGAGAGTCCTTTAAAAATGCTAACTTATTTTATATATTAAATAAAAGTTTTTATTCATAAATAAATTATTTATTCTTTACTACATATAACCACAGACTGAGATAAACCAATAAATTTGCCAACCAAACTATATATCAATGAATCAACGTATTTCTACGTACGAGACCCTAGGGAACGTGCATATATTACGTAGCGCAGAACCCCCTCCCCAATGTGTACCGAAAGTGCTGATCGAGGACGTATTGAGGGATTCCAGAAAAGAGAAATTTTATTCCCAAAATAGCAAAAAATTTCGCGCTCCGCGTATTTATTTGCCATTGTTGACACATTTTCGTAAAAAATGCTAAACATTTTCGCGCTACGCGCTAATATACATGCTTGGTGCTGACCAAAGAGCATGGACGTTGTCACAATATACATAGTAGCAGTTGTAGTACCGTCCAAGCTCCTTGGAATACTTTTGAGTACCTCCTCTCTCCAAATACTGCACACGTGATATATGTGCAAGCACGTATCCAGAGGGGGGCCCGGGGCCCCCCTCAGCTTCCAGAAAAAAGCGATATTTTTTGACAAAAAAGGTTAAAAGTCCAAAAAATTTTCGCGCTTGGCGCGAATATGCCATTATTTCACTAATATATTTTGGTGTGCCCCCCTAGGTCAAATTCCTGGATACGTGCTTGTATATGTGTAGTATACTGTCAGGGGTGGAGGGAGGATGGAACTAGAGATGATACTAGCACCTAGAGAGTTGCACGGGCACAGGCAGCCCGTACGGGCAGCTGCCCGGCCCGTGCTCGTACGGGCACGGGCGGGCACGGGCACTAAATTGCCTGCCCGTGCAACTCTTAATAGAGTTGCACGGGCACAGGCAGCCCGTACGGGCACGGGCACTAAATTGCCTGCCCGTGCAACTCTCTACTAGCACCATCGTTTAAAACTCTAATAATTAGTCTAGATTTGCAAATTTATTAAGATCGAAAATCTCAATCAAAATATATTGCAATAAAAGCGAAACTTGTAAAAATTACAGGTGAAAAACCTGGAGAAATATACGGGGAGAAGGCCAGAAAAACTCGAAAACAAGATATAATTTAGATGCCAAGATATAATTGAACCTCGTAATTTTCAAACTTTCTTCAAAAAAATCTCCCCGTGCGTTTACCGCTAATTCACTTGCAACTATCTTCGAAAAAAAAGCATTTTAAAGAACAAAAACACAATAGTGGTTCAATTCACTCCTGAAGCGGGGATGGAAAATATTTTCGACAATGGGAACACCATTCAAAGCTGCCATTTAGTGTTCTGTGGGAACACCTTTGCAATCGTACATATAAAATAGTATTTGCTCAATAATTGTAACGACTCCAAGTAATTTTCTGAAAATCAAAATCCAGGTTTAATTGTCGTAAGCTTATTTGTAATTAAGCAACAATTAAGAGTATTAATTTTTCCTTATTAACAACATTTAACAGTAAAATATATTTAGATATGACTCGACTGCGCTATAATTGTCAACTAAATGTCCAAAGTGCAATGAAAATGTTGCCGTGTGAAGAAATTGCCACAATGTACAAAGTAAGGGTGAAATTAATATTTTCTACTTTTTATGCGGATAAGTTTTTTGCCTTGAAATACTTTCAATATTTACAATTCCATGAAATTTATATTTGCAGTTATTAGCACTTAAAGTCTAGTTGATACTACAGTATGTCAAGAAAGTAGGTATACATATGAAATCAGTTTCCATAGCATAGCAGTTTGTAATTCATTATTCTATGATTATAATCCTAACTCTCAAATGGGGAGTAAGTTTGTTATTATTATTAATTTACTATAAGTTGTTTATCCCTATTATGGATCTACGGATACTGCTCGATACTGACTATTACTGACTACCTGCTAGTTAGATATTGACTTGGCTTACTATGGCTTGGCTGGGTACTATGGATACTGATTTGCTATGGATACTTACTTACTAATGTTTGAGGCAAGTTTCAGGGTTGTTGCAAGGAATTAACTGTAAACACACGGGGAGATTTTTTTGAAGAAAGTTTGAAAATTACGAGGTTCAATTATATCTTGGCATCTAAATTATATCTTGTTTTCGAGTTTTTCTGGCCTTCTCCCCGTATATTTCTCCAGGTTTTTCACCTGTAATTTTATTTTATTGTTTTTATTGATACATCTGGTTATAAATATCATATAACTACGAACTACAAGAATTTTAACGAGATTATGAATTTTTCAAAATTATTTATATAGGTAGGAAATTCATAATAAAAACAGTTAAGTTAAGTTACAAGTAAAACATTATTCGCAGTCTTCGCAAATTTTTGTAAATATTGGATTGGAATAGCAATAATGTAATGTTCGAGTAAACTTCTAATCAACATGTCCCCATTTCCTAAATATTGTTCATTCCTTCCTGGTTTATAGTGTAAATTTTACATATATAGAACAATGATAAATATTATGTTATTTGAGCTACATCTCTAACAGTTTGATTTTTTCGCAATATTATTAATAATATACTATGTATGTAATAAGATAATTTTATTTTTTTATTGGGGGCTGCCGCCCCCAAACCCCCGCTTGAGGGGTGATGAATATTTTGTATCCTTATAGTTATTAAAACACGAGCCACTAAAGCGTAGAGGTTTGTATTAGTATAGTAGTAATGAGCATTACGGATATGCATGCCCATTACAATTTGACATTTTCGATGCCTGGAATCGCACTCAATGCTAATTTTTATCCATCCCTGAAATTTTCCTCATTGTTTATTTGTTACAATCCCTGTAGGTACCCTCAAGCCTGTTATATTTTCCATCCCTGGAATTGTTCACAGTATTCGGTATTTGCACTGAGATGTGAATGTGGGATAATTGGGAATGGGAATACGACGTAACAGGAATAAATGCATTTTAAAAGCCCACATTATTGTGATTATTGAGATGATGCAATCCAATGAGCCAATTCAGTGCACTCCGTATCTACGGAGATTGAATTAGGAAATGGGATGTTTCACTGTGTATTCCCATTCCTAGTTCCATGAGTCTTTCCAGTACCCAATGACTATGACTATGATCATCTATGATGCATTGCACTAAGTAGCCAAGGAGATAAATTGGTGACCAAACAATTTCAAAATTCATTCTTCCGGTTCCTACGGCTAAAGTTGGCACCGGACAGCTGATGTTGACCTGGATCGCAACCCACCGACGAATGCTTTATCTTTTCGGTATCTTGCATTATTTCATAGAAGCTGCTAGTTTACGAGAAATCGGAGCTGACAAAATTTGAACGAGTACCTAATCGCATACTAGTGGTGAAACCACACATTGCCCTTCGGGCAATGCGCTGCCTGCTTTGCAGTTTCTCCCCGTATAAAAATGAATATGTGATATCTTGATAGGATTTCAAATCTGGGATAATCGAACTATGTACATAGTATAATAGTTTACATTTTAGATATAGTAGAAAATAGCAATTCCAGACTACTAAATATTTATACATAGAACCAACTTTTACGTAATTTAATGTTTTCGATAATGTACACCAAAAATTTAAGATTTTATAATAACGTAAATAAAACCGGAAAATAATCATTATAGGACGGAAATAAATATATTTCGCATTTATATTCAAATTGATAGCCAAATTTACATTTTTCGAATTTTGATAGCCAATCGTCCCTTAAGGATAGAATAAGCCTGTATCCACTTTCAGATTGGTACAGGAATAAGCCTAAATCCATTTTTTGTTTGGTACAGGAATAAGCCTATCTCCAATTTTCGTTTGGTGCAGGAAATAGCCTCTATCCTCTTCAGCAGCAGAGGCTATTTCCTGCACCAAACGAAAATTGGAGATAGGCTTATTCCTGAACCAAACAAAAAATGGATTTAGGCTTATTCCTGTACCAATCTGAAAGTGGATACAGGCTTATTCTATCCTTAAGGGACGCAATATTAACCGATTTTGATTTTCTGTTGATTTTGATACACAATATTTATCTATTGTGATTTTTAGCTCGCCTGAATAAGGCAGCTTATAGAACCGCACAGTCTGTCCGTCCGTCCATACGATATTGACCAAACTTGGCAAAAACAATGCATATTGACCACTGACGATCCCCATTGAATTTGGAGTAAATCGGTCTATTGGTTGCTGAGATACCGCACGCTCACTTTGTCTTCGTTTTGATACTCCAAGTGAAAATTTAGCATTAAATGGACACTAAAAAGTTCAATGGCGTTTCCTATAAATTGTTAACAAGATATTATAAAATATTTCAATCCGCTTCTACCAAATTTGAGATTTTATAATAAAGCAAATTAAACTGGAAAATGAGATTTTATAATAAAGCAAATTAAACCGGAAAATGAGATTTTATAATAAAGAAAATTAAACCGGAAAATGAGATTTTATAATAAAGCAAATTAAACCGGAAATTTAATTTAGTTAGATGATGGAAATAAAGCTATTTGGATTTTATTCAATTTTATAGTCAAACCAAGATTTCACTTTTGAAGATTGATTTTCTGTTGATTTTCATAGTCAACATTAAACAATTTTGTTTTTCTGCTGATTTTCATAGTCAACATTAATCACTTTTGTTTTTCTGCTGATTTTCAGTCAACATTAATCACTTTTGTTTTTCTGTTGACTTTCATAGTCAACATTAATCAAATCTTGATTTGATGTTGATTGAGATGGTCAAAATTCATCTATTTTGATTTTCTGTTGACTTTCATAGTCAACATTAATCAAATCTTGATTTGATGTTGATTGAGATGGTCAAAATTCATCTATTTTGATTTTCTGCTGATTTTGGAAGTCAACATTAATCTAGGTATATTGATTTTCTGCTGATTTTGGAAGTCAACATTAATCTAGGTATATTGATTTTCTGCTGATTTTGGAAGTCAACATTAATCTAGGTATATTGATTTTCTGTTGCTTTTGATGGTCAAAATTAATTTGTTTTTATTTTCTGGTGACTTTTATAGTCAACGTTAATCTGCTTTGATTTTCTATTGACTTTGATGGTCAACATTCATACATTTTGATTTTGATGATCAATATTAACCTATAAATATGAAAACAAACCTATTTCTATTATTCTACTAAAACTGTGTACACGGTCCCCTTCACTCAGGCGAGCTTCTGTTACGGCTTGCTGTAGGTTTTTACTTTTTACTGCCCCTTTGATTTCTTTGTGCCAGTTTGCACACTTTCTTTGTAGAATTAAATAACAGGAGTACTGGTTAATGTGGTTAACATAATAACCTTATAGAAGTACCGATCATTTTTTTGGAATTGTTTTTGTTACTGTGATGGTCTGCCTGCTGATTTTCTCTTGAGTGCTAGGTTTGACTCTTAGCTGGGTTCACTAGTTTTGAATAAACAAATATTATTTGTTTAGAGAAGAAAGAATGAATCCATTGGTGTTGTTTCATGTGGTGAAGCACAGAAATGTTCAACGTTGACGTTATATAGACCCGTGATAGACCGCTAAATTTAATGGTAAATATTGTAGTAAGAAAGAACGGATCACGATCACGGATAAGAAGATATTTGTCATAAGTCATTTAGAGAATTATCTGCCATTCTGTCTTTTGGTGACCCAGATTGTCAAAAGTGAAGCGATGATGACATTAGATTTAGACAAATGTCTAATTTGTGGTAAAAGTGCCAAAAGTAAAGAAAAAGAAAAAAATACGAATGAGACGGAACAGATTTTGTGGTGGTGGAAAGACGAGTGTGCAAGAACAATGTGTGAAATCTTATTTGGTTTCGAAAGTCATTCCCTTCATCCAAGTTTCAGAAATTCACATTATTGCAAATCTTGCCAACAGATTGTAAGGGATGTCAATTTCACTTACAAACAGCTCCATTCCTTTCAAAAGTCACTGGACAAACTTACAAAAATTATCCGGAAACGAATCAATATGAATTATTCGAGAGTGAGGCAGGGCCGTGAAAAAACTCAAATTATTTCAAAGGAAGAAGTAGACATTTCTACAAACCAATTTAATTACTCTTACGAAGAATTAATTGAAAGCATTTACTCTGGTGATTATATTTTTACCACGAATAATAATTTTACTGTCCTTCCATTTCACGCATTTTTTTAAACGGTTTTCATTTTCCTTTTTCAGGGGCTTCAAAATTTATCGCAGAAACTAAAGTTATGGATGACGAGCTTATCCCTTCGATAAAGCAGGAATCTATTAAATATGAAAATGAAGAATATCCTTCAGATTCGGAAGGGCCTTTGGGTAATTAAACTAAAAAATCTAACCATTAGCAATTAAATATACAATTTAAAGTTTACGATTAAATATACAAGGGACCATCCACATATTATGTCAACACTTTAGGGAGGGAGGGGGTCTAGGCAAATGTTGACAATTGTTGACAGGGGGAGGGAGGGGGTACAAGCTGATGATTATGTCAACAAAAATAAATAAATAAAAAGAATAAACCTTAGCAAAAAATATAACAGGTAAAAACCTGGAAAAATATACGGTGAGAATGCCAGCAAAACTTAAAAACAAGGCATTATTTAGAGATTGCGGTATGAGAAAATAATGAAATTTTGCAAAAGTATTCTCCTAAATATCTCCTCGTGCGTTTTAAGTTAAGTCATTTGAACTATCTTTGAACATTTGTTTTGTGACATGAGTACATGAGCCAAAACCTCAAAATGTATTTGTTTTCCTGGCCCGTCAATGTAGTTAACCTATGTAGGGATGAAAAATATTTCGTAAAATGGGAATTTGTTGCCCTTATATCTTTGTACGCCTTTGTAAAATAGCATAACGGATTAAATGTCAATAACAGAGCTACGGAGAGTTGACGATATGGCAATTTTTTGTGCCTATATTCTAGATAAAATATTCTATTTGTTTTCTTTAAAACATTACATGATTGCACTCCTAATATGAGGGTGTATAAAAAATTAAATATATTGTCAAAATTTCATTCATAACTGTAACAAAAAATGCTGATGTTTATTGAAGTCGCCATTTAAAAAAGCTGGATCTTAGTTTTCAACTTTTAATCTACCAAACGTTAGATTTATGTTAAGTTGAAATTTGATATCTCATTTTGAAATTATTGTCAATTATAATAACAATTACAAAGTCTGTTGTTAAATCATTCAATCACCATATCAGTGTTGAAGAATTGCAAGGAAATAGCTTTAAACGCACGGGGAGTTATTATTATTTAGGAGAATACTTTTGCAAAATTTCATTATTTTCTCATACCGCAATCTCTAAATAATGCCTTGTTTTTAAGTTTTGCTGGCATTCTCACCGTATATTTTTCCAGGTTTTTACCTGTTATATTTTTTATTTTAGTGTTTTTCTTGATATATCTGGTTATAACTATCATATAACTACGAACTACAAGAGATTTAACTAGATTATGAATATTTCGGAATTAATTATGTAGGTATCAATACCATGCATGACAATGTACAGTACTCTAGTAAAGTTGTCATTTCCGAAATATTTATCACTGCCTAGGTTATAATGTAAATTTTACGTTTATGGAAAAATGATATATAATATGCTATTTGATCTGTTATTTTCGCAAAATTATTAATAATATATTATATAAGTAATAATATATTATTTTTTATTGGGGACTGCCGCCCCCAAACCCCCGCTTGAGTGAGATAAATAGTTGGTATCCTCGTAGTTAGTACAACAGAAGCCAGCAAAGCGTAAATGTTTGTAATAGTATATAGTAATGATGAGCATTATAGATATGCATGCCTATTACAATTACACATTTTCGATGCCTGCAATCGCACTCAATGATATTTTTTTCATCCCTGAAATTTTCCCTCATTGTTTATTTTTTAAATCCCTGTAAGTAACCTCAAGCCTAATATATTTTCCATCCCTGGAATTGTTCTCAGTACTCCGTATTTGCATTGAGGTGTGAATGTAACTGGGATTATTGAGAATGGGAATACTACGTATAGTAACAGGAATAATGCATCTTTAAATCCGACATGGCCGTCATCACTCAGTGCAGTGCACTCAGTACTCCGTATCTACGGAGATTGAATTAGGAAATGGAATGTTCAATGTGTATTCCTAGTTTCCTAGTCCATACACTCTATCCAGTACCCAATTGACTATGACGCATTGTACCAAGTAGCCAAGGAGATAAATTAGATGACCAAACAATTTCAAAATTCATTCTTCCGGTTCCTACGGCTAAAGTTGACACGGAAAAGCTGATTTGATATTAAAGCACACCCCGCAAAGAACAGCTTTACGTTTTCGGTAACTTGCATTATTTCATAAAAGCTGCTAGTTTACGAGCAATTCCAGTTGACAAAATTTTACCTACGTCAGAAGTGCAGTATAAGTGGCGAAATCACACATTGCCCTTCGGGCAATGCGCTGTCTGCTTTGCAGTTTCTCCCCGTATAAAAACGGTTGAAAAAATATTTGGATTGTGATGCAAGCCAGATATCAATTTCTAATTTTGATAATTGAAAGCCTGTTAGGAACAACAAGATATCTCGTAACTAAGTTTAGTAACTATGAAAACAAATTTGAAAATTATGAAAAATACATACGGGGGGAGAAAATAATGTGCACCACTCCCCTATTAACACCAGAATTTTACTTATTTATTTTTATTGGAATATGTCAATCCGTAGTTTACCACCACAAGCCATATCAGAAAGCTCGCCCAAATTAGAGTGACGAAGAACTTTAATATTATTTCTACTTTGACTGCCCTAATGAAGACAAATTTACCTTAGGACATAGATGTATTGAGGGATGGGCTTCACGGGCTCGCGCCGCCCGCCCCCGAAATCCAAGATAAAAGGTTTTTCTTCTCAAAATAGCAATTTCTCGCTCTGCGCGATTCTTTGCAATTTTTACCCCATTTTCTCGTTACGGGCGAATATATATTTAAGATATATATATATACCACGGAAAAAAGAGGTTGAAAGGTTTTTTTTTCTAGACCCGAAAGTCAAAGTAAAATGTAGCCGAAGGTTGGGGGACATGACGTACAGTTATCAAGGAGTATGTCTCCGGTAGTAATTTTACAATTTTTTAATTCGGTTTTTCATGTCTATTGCCCGTTATGTATTAAACAGGTGACGTATATGTGTAAATCCATTTTTAAATGGGCTCGGCTAAGCCTTCAGAATTTAGTCGCCCTAGCCATGCATGAGTACAGCGACTAAATTCTGTAAGCAAATTGGACCATATATAAATGGTCTTACACATAATATGGTTACCCGCATGTTACCGGAGTCCTACTCCTTGATAACTGTAAACTGTATAATATTATGTCTTCCAACCTTCGGCTACATTTTACTTTGACTTTCGGGTCTAGAAAAAAGGCCCTTTCATCCTCCGTTTTTCTGTGATTTATATGAAATGTTAGCCCCCGAAACCCAGTTCTGCATAGGTGTTTGCCTTGTTAGGATTTGTTAGTTTTCAGTATTTCAATGGGGTTTTTCGATGTAGACAGAGGTGAAATACGAATGCAGTCTGAGAAAATGATTTTTGAAGGCTATAAATTCAAAATTGCCATTATTTTCTAAAGACGTTTGGCTGCGTTTATTTCAAAATTATTTGACCTTAGGGCGATTTTTATTTATTTGCACTATTAGGTCAACACAAAGTACTAATATTGTATCATTGCATTTATATCTTTCCTGGATCGAAAAACAGAGGGGGTAGGTTATTTTTCAGGCGTTCCGACAGCCAAACTAAAATCCGATTAGAGTTTTTGGTTTTTAGGTATTTCTCTTACCCGGTAAATTTTCAATGGAACTCAGTTGGCATCCGGGCAACCAAGTATGTCACCTGTAAGACCCGTATAATATTTATCAGGTAAGACAAATACGTAAAAGCCGAAAATTCTAATCATCGGTTTCATTTTAGTTTGGCTGTCGGGACGCCTGACAAAAACCTACTCCCTCTGTTTTTCGATGGATCTAATTGCTTATATTAGCCCTTCAGTGAGGTATTGTCTGAAGTCTGAATTGTATCCAGTCAATCAGTAAAATGAAAAGCCAATCGATATGAACAAATATTTATGTAAATTTTTTTGGATATACATCAAGTTTTGTCTGTATTAAAGGTTTTGGCATATGAGTTTCTGAGCCTGAACGTATACAAAACTGGGTTTCGGGGGGAGGCCAAGATTTCATATAGATATCTTAAATTTATGCGAAAATCTTAGCATTTTTGACGAAAATGAGTCTAAAACGGTCTAAAAATTGCGAAGAACCGCAAAATTTTTATTAGGCATACTGCCATTAGTATTTCTCAGTTCATTCAAATTCAATGCGTTTAAAGCGAAAGGACTGACAGACTGCGATTCTATTAGCTCGTCCCGTCGGGTGGCTTGAACTTGAATATGGTTGACTGAACGAAGCAATGGAAATGGCAATGGGTATAATGTTTTTTAATATTTCTCCAAGGGAATGGCAAAACAAAGGGTAGGGGGTAAGAGCAATGTTGACATAATATATTAGGGGGGTCAGGCAAATGCTGACAAGTGATGACATAAGGGGGGAGGGGGTCCGAAAAATCGCGATTTTTTGATGACATAATATGTAGACGGTCCCCAATTTAATTATAATTACAGATTGGCAGTTAGACGAACAAGTGCAGTCGGAAATGGAAACGAAAAAGGAAAGTGACATAATTAGCGATAAAAAGCATTTGAGACGTTCTCGACTGAAGAAGAAAAATGTTTTATTTGCAAAAGCGTTGAAAAGAAAGAAATCAGAAAGTTGGTCGTCCAAATTAGCTCGAGTGAAGACGAAGAAAAGCGCGAGAATGGGAGAAAACGTGCGAAAGAGAGGAAGACCTAGGAAATATGCATATGACAGTTCAAAGACAAAAGAAACTGTAAAATGCACCCATGAAGATTGCTCAGTCATGTTTACCACCGAAGAGAAAATGAAAATCCATGTCAAATCTTTTCACCAAGGTCGGTTTTGTACAAATTAAAGTGATATTGTTTTTGGTTAGTTTGTTCCAATTTCAATGAATTTTGCGTAGGAATAGAGAAACCGTATGAGTGTTCGCACAGTCATTGCTCAGAGTCATTTTCAAAATGGAAGGAGATGGTCACTCATGTTAAATATGTCCACGACAAACGGAAAAAGAAAGCTCATTTTTGCAAGTTCTGTGGGAAAGGTATGTCAATAACATTTTTTTTAAATATTTAATTTTAAAATTCATTATTATCACCACCACAGTAGTTTGATCCCCATGGCTACTCCCCCACATACAGTAATGCAATACCCAAAATAACAAAAATTTTGCACCCAAGTTGGAGAAGCTCATGGCATTGGCAATTTGGGTGTAGATTCTGCAAATTGCTGTTGCTATTAACTCCATGTGTTGGGCTGCCACCCAAGATCCCATTCAAAAATCGAAACTTGGGTGCAAAATTTTTGTTATTTTGGGTATTGCATTACTGTATGTGGGGGAGTAACCATGGGGATCAAGCTACTGTGATCACCACATTAATGTGTGAAAAGGTTACGAAAACGAAGAAGACTTGTTCGGGCATTACTCTTCAGCCCACGTGGGTCCCAATCCCTTTGCATGTGCTTTTTGCCCAGAAATGTATGTTTTAACTTTTAGTACTTTTAAGTGACTTTTCAAATTATATCTATACTGTGTTATAATTTCTGGAAGTATGTATGTTTGTTTGTGTCCACCCCTCATTTCTTGATTTCTCACATGTTGACCATTAGAAACATTAAGGTGCACAACGATACAAACTGAACCAAAGCAATCCAAAAGTATATAGATTCGCAAATTAGAAAATCTATATGGATACGTATCTCTAAGCCCCTTGATTACCATGTACATCTTGGACAAAAAGATACAAGTGAAAAAATTGCATGACATTTTTAGCAAAGTCCGTAAGGATCTGAACTTACTGGACCTACGAAGAAGTGTAAATACCCAAAAAATTCACAGAAACTTCTTTAACAAAAGACCCGTTGAAAATTTAACATTTTCCATTTTTGTTTTGAAGATATCGCGATTTCAAAATTACAAAAGACAATATTTTAGTGTTTCTAACTTGTGGTGGGGCTTCAGCCCGTAAAGCCCATCCCTCAATATACGTCCTTGACGGAAATAAATAAATAAAAATTATTTTTTGATTGTGGATGGTGATGAAGATTTTTATTTCTAGAAGAGAATGGGTGTGTGGGTGAACTTTGCATGGTGTTGAAAAAATGTTTTTTATTTCGGCCTTCATTGTGCAGAGGTGGAGTAAACATAATTGTAATTGGTGAGGTGGAGGTTAAGTTAGTTTCCAGGTTATTTTGTTGTGTAAACTTTATTCTGATATTTTAGTAAGTCTTGACAATCAATTACTACTGTGACGCCAGAAGGCCTTTTAATTTTTTACTGTTCGATTTCATTATAGCGTTTTGCAACAAGAATCATATTGTGAAATAAACAGTGAAATGAAAAATTATTTTCCTTTTAATTCATACAATTTGTTCCTTCAAACTTGGTTTTAGTGAAACAGAGCCCTGTCCGCAGGACGGGTTAACCAGCTAGTATATTATATTATAATGTCGATTGTTTTAGTTTCAGCAACTCGGTTCATCTTCGTAAGCATGTCAAGAAAGTTCATCCAGATCCTGAAGACTTGATGAAACCCCATTGTAAAATTTGTGACAAGTACTTTAGCAATCAAAATAATTACAACATGCATCAGAAATGGCAACATGGAAATCCAGATCTGATTCCGACCTGTTCTGACTGCAATCTTCAATTCTCATCGAAAGGGGCTCTCAAGAAACACGCCAAAAGATATCACAGCGGAGAAATGAAATACACTTGCGAAACGTGCGGACGTGGTTTTAGCTACATTGGAGATGTCACCAAACATGCCAAACTCCACGACGAAAGCAATAAAAAATATGCCTGCAAAGTCTGCAACCGAAGATTTGCCAGAAGTGAAACTTGTAAATTGCACGAAGTGAGCCATACAGACATCAAAGAGTACGTCTGTCAGTTTTGCGGAAGAGCCTTCAATCGGAGAGGCAATCTCGCTGCTCATTTGAAATTGCACTCCAGAGAAGGCGACGCTCCGGTTAGAGTTAAAAAACCAAAACAACAAACCATTACCAAAGATTTTGTACTTAAGTTTTCTATGCCCGACTTTTTTAAATAAATTATTTTGTTAAATTCCAATTTCATTTAAATTCTGATTTTATGCCTGTTTTATAGTTTTCACTTTCTCATCACTTTCACGTTTTGTGTCGTCACTACAGTTAATTTGTATTAATTAACAAAAATATGTTTCCAATTTGGTTTCCAACGTGAAAGTGAAAAGTATAAAACAGGCATTATTCGTTACTTAGACCCCAGATAAAGTGTCACTTCCTTTTCACTTCCTCCGCAAAGGATCATGCATAAATAAAACAAGTGCGTTGCCCCAGGTGAGGAGATTTTGAATTTTAGACAAAATTAGTAACTGAATAGTCCTCTTTTCAGGAGGAAGTGAAAAGGAAATGACACTTTAACTAGGGTCTTAAGCAAGTCTATAAACGAAAATAGTTTCGTTATTAAGATTGCCTAGTTTATGAAACAATGTAAATATGTAAATGTAATCGAGATATGTAACCGTTGTAAATAGACAATGAAATAACGGAAAGTATTAATAAATATAACTTTATTGCATTTGACGAGTAGAGTCCATAACAGAAAAGAATGAATAACTACCGCATTATAACAATAGTCATCTGCTGTCTCAAACCGGCTACTTACCTGTGTCCGAAGATGTAGCATTCAATTAATTATTACTTTACATGCTCTCCGTTTCACTAAAGTTAACACTTGTCGAATAACTTTAATTAATTAATTACAATAGAAACTTGCCAAAAACGTAAAAACGTCCGTTTCACATTATGAAATAACAACGTTGTTGAAAATGTAAATTTATTAGACATTCAACATGACAAAATAATATTTATTATAATGTTTATTTTAAATTCAATTGAGTGATTGAGTGAATGGCCACTTAACTTTGGTAATCTTGTTTCCTTTAAAACACTGAACAAGGCTAAGGCTAATGCAAGACAATAAAATATATATTTTCTACAGCCTACCCTTAAGTCTTTAATGATGCCGCCTGCAGAAATTCTGATATTTGTGATATAATTCGAATACTTGACTCGAATTGAATCTGGATATCAAATTGGCTATTGGCGTTGAGATATGTCTTTGAGGATTACTCTTTACCTAAAGATAATGAACAATATAATGTATATACGTTCCTCATATTTACACTTTTATTTTATTTTCCTATTTTATTATCATTCCTAGCAGAAAATGACCTCAACTGTCAATTCAAAAGAAAGTCATTAATCAATTAGAGGAGACTGTTGACAAAACATTTAAATAATAATAATATCAAAATAATAATATTTTGGCATTTAATTAGAGAGGAAAGAAATTAGAATTTTTAAACAAATTCTAGGGAACAAGCAAGAACAATGATGAAGGGAATCTGTATAAATGATATTTGATATCTTTTAGAATTTAGGCTGCTTAATGGAGGTTGACGAGTCGCCATATCGCCGAAATCTGCTCATGGATTTCGGTTTCGACGTCAAAAGGCCACTTGTCGCTTCAGTCTTGTAAAGTCTAAGGTCACTCTTGTGGTTCGCATCCAGCATCGTTTTATAGCACTGAGGCTCGCAGTAGGATCCATATCTCTGAAAAAACACTTGATAGCCTCCGAACAAAACATACAACTCTGGATAGTGAAGAGCCGGAAATGCCGACGCATTGCACGTTCGATCAGCTGATCGCAAATAACGACATCTGAAAAACAATAAACTTTGTAAACTCTTTCCAAATAGTCCTTGGAATATTTCTGCATCAAAATTTACATGTACTTACAGACTTGGTGCTCTCTGAGATGAAAATTCGCAGTGAAATATGATAATATTTCGGTCCAGTTTGATGTCGCCCGAAGCCTTTGAGATTTTATTCTCTAAAAATTTAGCCTGCATTTGCTGCTGAGTGTACAAGTTGATAGCACCTTTGATGTGGCCACCCTGAAACTCGTAAGGGTAACGACAGTCAACAATAGTAAAACTTTCTATCTGAGATTCATATTTGCCATCCAATAGATCCGCCACGGTAGAACTATCAATTTCCTTGAGATCACTGTGCTTGCCGTTAGCCACCACCGGAAGGACGTAGCGTTGAGAACAATCCCCCAGCAAAAGAGGATCTGTACTCGCTGGAAACAATAACTTTAATTAATAGTACAATGAATATAATTTAAATTAATTTATTACTTTTTTCGACAGCGTGTTTGACTGCCGACTCGGATTGAGATCTCGGGAAGAGTCTGGTATGAGCCACAGCATTGACATTCCCCTTGGGTGAACAATTCTTCTGAGTTGGAGAATTGCTTTTATCACCCACTTTTAGAGACGCAAACAAATTCGACGGAGAGCTATTCCAATGACCATACAAGGCTGACTTGACTCGCTTATTCGGTTGCAACGGACTGTCCTTTGGAGGATTTGGGCGCTTGAAACCATCCCCACTTTCCTACATAATCACAAACAAAATTAATTACTTGAATTGGTCAAAGAGGGTCTCGGGGAGCAACAAATAGTTACGGAAAACTTTTTTCAGTTTTTGGCCTTTTTTGGGGAAAAACGTTTTTTCAGAGTTTTCAGAGGCGCTGACTACTCGGACTACTTGCTTGCATTAATAATAATACGCACCTTAAATTCCTCTTCAGTTGGCAGTGAGTGCTTGCGTGGATTGACGTTTTCGTTTTCCTTCCCGACTGGAATAACATTCTCTGAAGCGTCACGATATTTAATCGGCAAAGTCAACAACTGAGCAAACTCTTTGCTCGCAGCAAATTTGTCCTGCAAAATGCACACACAAATGTTATTTACAACTGATATTCAAGTATCCATTTGACATTACAGGAGGAGACATTACCAATGATTCTTCAGAATCCATTTCGCTGTACATTATTGAAAAATCAGCTTGGATTCTGATTTACTATGTTGTGGGATACGTTAAGCTCGAGTCCAGCCAGGTTGACCTCTAAAATCTAACATAATCATTGAAATTTACAACAAATCCAGCCTTGACCTCAACACTTTTATCATGACAATTTTCTGATCCATTTGTTGTCCCTTTACCACTTGTGACTATGACCTCTATCTTACCAACCTTTGACCTTGATCGCTCCTCCTTAACTTATGATCAAACTACTGACTAAAGCCACGTGTCACTTGCTTTTCCTCCTAACAAGGGGTAATTCAGTTACTAATTCCGTCTAAAATTTAGAATCCCCTCACCTGGGGTAACGCTCTTGTTGTTTTATTAATGAATGTTCCCTGACGGAGGAATAGCAAGTGACTAAAGACAAACATCATATTGCAAAAATGTCCAATATTGAAACTCGGTTTAGTTGCAGCAGAGCCCAAAAAAAGAAATGTTAAAACCTGTTAAAAAGTAGATAAAATTTATTAGTCGACAGTGGATTGGTGACTGTTGACTGTTGAGTGATTTTTTTCTAGTCCAAGAAGGAGAGTCCAAGTCAGTCACCCTCACTCACTCACCTCACCGAGTTCAAGCTTGTGCTCAGAAGGAATCTCAACTGGAGAACTCTCAATTTACTTGGCGCGCGCCGGGGCAGCGTAGAGGGAGAAAGGCTTGCAAAGTTCAACTGAGATTAGGGGCTATAGGCATTCAATAAATTACTGAAACACATTTTGACGACAAATTGATACGGCCCTGAAAAAGAAAGGACTTTCCAATACAATTTCAAATTGGTCTTAAAATTTTAATGGAGTCATGAAATACGAAAATGAAAAATTAAGTAAATCCATAAATAAAATAAATATGGCATTAATTTAATTAATTTCGATTTAGTTATTCACATATCGAATTTATGAGAATGGGAAGCTTCAATCAAAGATCAAATCATGCTTGTCTCATAAATCCCCGATTCATCCAATAAATGTAAGTAAACCAACAATGTTCAATGTACATTTGCATGATGAGGATGAATGAAAATCATTATTCAAATAAAAGTGGATGCAATGCATTGTCATTAAACAATGGATTAAATAAGTGAATGAATAAATAAAGGCAACTGAATTTGATTGTTTTATTGTTTAACCGAAATATAAATGGCAAGTCATTTTAGTAAAACTTTTTTGTATCGAAAAATATAAATCTAAAGGTAAAGGTTAATCCAATCAACAAAAGCAGAGACTTCAGTGTAGACTCCGGGGAAATCTGAGAAAGAAAAGCAAGATTTAAAACGTGATTACATTTAATTAACTTTATTTTAATTTTATATAACTCACTTGGACGGGCACATCCGTAACCCTAAAATGCAAAAAAATACAAGTTAAAAAAAATAATCAAGTTGAAGAGAGTTGGAAAGAAAATGGTCAACTTACCCAAGAAACGACACCGGCCAAAATTCTGTCGTTACCGTCACCAATAGCTAATGGACCACCTGAGTCTCCTTGGCATGCATCGCTGTTTAAGTAAAATTTAATTTTAAATGACATTAAAATTAAGTTTTTAATTTCTAGTAAAAGTAAAACTTACCGTCCACCTTCGGGGAATCCAGCACACAACATTGTGTCAAGAATCTCATCCTCTCCGTATCTAAATAAATAAATAACAATTAGTTGAATATTTTATTGGTCTTTACACAAGACTCTTTTAACTTACGCATCACGGCATTCTCCATCAGTGATGATAGGCACTGTCACTTTTTGTAAAATGGTTGCAATGTTTCCGTTTTCTGTGGTTGTACCCTGAATATTTTAAAACATAAATTTGTACTTGTAAGTTATTTAAAATTCAAGGGTTTATAGGCGTAAAAAAAGTTTAGCTCAGTTACCCATCCGGTGACTACAGCATCTCCAGAAGAATCGGCTCCAGAAGAGGGAAGGGCGATTGGCTGAACTTTATCATTGAGTTCAAGTGGTTCAGACAGGGTCATAAGAGCAATGTCGTTGGAAATGATAAAGTCGTCGTAATTTTCGTGAATTCTTATGCTGGAAACGGTTCTCGTTTGTTCAGTTCCTTCGTCCACATTTCTGTTATGGTCCCCGGCAACAATCGAATAACTTGAGGGTGGACCCTGCTGTGAACAGTGAGCTGTAACAAAATACCTTTAATCAGTTTTACTTTCATTACTTGCAAATACTTACTATAAGTACTATTACTTACCAGCTGTGACTATTGTGTTGGCATTCAAAATGGAGGCACCTGAAAATAATAATAATAACTTTTAATCTACGCGCCAAAATTAAAATAATTACAAATTCAATTAATAATTAAAAATTCATGAAAATAGATACCACAAATGAATCTGCCATAGGATCTCAAACTGAGCTGGTACGGGAATTCTCCTGGAGTTGCAGGGACGCCTTCAAACATAACATTATTTTAGTTAAATTAATTAATTAATATTAATCAGTATTGTTAGTTATACCTCCAACAATCCTTGCGGGCCAGACTTTAAGGACGGTGGGAATGCGACCTGCAAACAATAAATTTTAAACATATTATTGACCATTACCAATTTCTGCAGTTTTAATTTCATTTTCTGCTATTTTGTACCGAAAGATTGGGAGACGAGTCCAAGGACGACGATGGAAATCAAAAGCTTGGCCATATTGAACGTTTTTAGAAGAATCGGTAGGAAGAGGAAGAGTTAATTGAGTGACCATCAAACATGTTCCAGTCATTTATATACAAATTGTTTATCTCATCCAAATTAAAAACAATATTCAACACAATCTCGTTTAAACTTGTCATATTATGCATCTTTGATTGATTATAAATGTTGTTATAAATCATTAGGTGTCCTATTGCGAAATTGTTGTGGCTGCTACCGTAAATATATTTATTAACGTAAATATGGAAAGGCCGTTGTAAGCTAATCTTTTATTATCTACAGATATGAATTTCCCATGGATTATACAAGTAAGGAAATCTGCATAGGATTTAGATTTAAATTATCAAATGGGAAAACCCTCTGGATTGTTATACAACGGACAAATCGGAAATACCTTCCACTGCAACGACCACTTAAGTACACTTAAAATTAACTCGGTTCATCAAATATCAGTTGTCTACTTCACAAACCAAGACCTCCAAATCATTCCTCCGATATAACATTAACCGTCAACATACAAGCTTTTGCCGATTTACTGAAAATTCAACTTTATTGGTTACAAGATAAATCAATTCCAAAAACAATATTTTGTAGAAATAAATTAAAACATTTTGATGAATTTCAATTGCAATGAAATAATTTGGATGATTTTACTTTCTGGATGTCAGTGGCCTAAAGAAGGTCACGGGCACATGAAAAATATGTTAATGGGGCACAATGGGATGTCACAACAAGGATCGGAATAAATAGATACGGTCATAAATATTTTACAGTTGTTGTTGCATCCTCCTTTGCACTTGAACTCCTTGCCCTCCTCCACCAAATAACGGAATGTCTTGTTCAAGCACTCTTATTCCAAGTTTTTTATGGCTACGCAAACACTTTATCATGCCGAGAGAGATTCCGTTGAGACCGATCCCAAGAAAGAACCCCAGGATGTCAACAAGACAATCTTTATGCTAATGATCTTCTTGATCAAAGACCCAAAAATAACAAAAGACGTCGCTATATAAATCAACCCTCAATTTATCTTTATCGACAGTTTCAATCTCCTCCTCATCTCAACCATTTCTTACCCTACCAATATGAACATTTACCATTTTATTGCTGTCGCTGGCGCTGCTGCCCTCACATACGCAACCATCAACGGAAACTGTAAGATATCTTTCTCTCTATTTAAGTCTAATTTTACAATTTCAGGGCTCCAAAATATTGATAAAAGTAATCGATTTAAATTGAGCAAGGAATATTCAGCAAATTATTCTTTAAGGGGGCTTGGTGACTTAATTTAATTCCCTTTTAATTTAATTTATTTAAATAATAGCAATTATTTTACAACTAGAAATAGGACGAAAAATTATCGACACTAACCACTCATAATAACACATTATCCAATCATTTTACCAAAAAGTGAAATCTTTTCTAAAGTCATTTTATCACCTGCGCAGCATTTGGTTTAATTTCGAAATATTGTATTATTTATGCGCCTGCTTAGTTATACGAAGTTCATCTGTTACATTTATACATTATCACGGAAATTTTTCAATGCGCAACTCCACTTTACGATTATCCTATGGGTATGATTTCAGGGCTCCAAAAAAATTGATAATAGTAATCAATTTAAATCGAGTAAGGAATATTCGGCAAATTATTCTTTAAGGGGGTGTGGAAAATTAGTTTAATTCCGGAAAATCGGCTGAAAGTAAAGTAATAGAATTTCCAGTTTCTTCCAGATTTCTAAGGCGAGCATGATAGCCCAATTTTCGAAAATATTTTATAGCATTCAAAATTAAGTGGCAATTTTGATTTTGAGTAGGGAAGAAATAAATTTTGATTTCTCTTCCAAATATTTAATTAATTAATTTCAGATGAGATTAGCGTCCAGATCGTTCCCCCACTAGTGAGTGCTCCATGCAGCTTTGGCCAATGGTGGCGTCTTCCGAATATGACATGTGCCATTTGTTTTTGCATGACTGGGACGTTATCCCGTTGCCTACCTCAGATGGGATGCTTGCCATCTTCGAATGTCACAACGACAGCCCCGAATTCAAACGGAACTGTAGCAACTACTCCGATGCCGATGGAGATGAGTAGTCCCGGCCAAGAAGGTGCTGAAGGTCCTCCTAGTTCCGGGCCAATAGATTCCTCTTCTTCGACAACAACTACGACAACAACGACGGCTCCTGAGGAAATGGTTGAGGGTTCAGGGGGAGGAAAAATTAGAAGCAAGGACTTGTTCAGCTAGCTACATCCTCCAGCAGGGCGCGGAATTTTTGTTAACTATTTCAGGTCAAACTTGTGCAATTCAGTTATCAATTAATAAATTATTTTCACAATTACCCCAACCTTTTGTAATTATTTCTTAGTCTAACATGCATCATAGTATAAAGTGACACATGCGCACTGAAATTTGTATGTATTAATGTCGGTGTGCATGTCAGGCATCAAAAAAATTTTGCAACTTGGTTAGGATAGAATCCTACTACTTTATAATATTTGAAATCAACTGTTTATTTAGTTAGGTGAATGGTATTGATACTGGCATTTAGTTAACTTTAATTACTTTGCCAAGTCAGAAGCTGCATGTCTCGTAATGAATATAATTAAAACTGTTTGGGAATAAATAAATAGCATGATTTAAGAGTTGTTCGAGTTTATTTGTATTATGATTGAGGTCTGTGAATGCATAAAAATGAACAATAAGTATTGTGTACATGGATGCGGATATTCGCAATAAAACTAGTTCAAAGTAGAACAAGTCTTATCAGTTGGCATACAATTTCCATTCAAAGATAATTTTTTAGAGCCATGAAAATAATTTTCTATCTTTTCATTTTTGCTCTGTGGGCAGGAATTTTGCAACCGATTCTAGGGAAATCATTAAATGACAAACATGGCTTGAAAAGGGTCACAGAACTAGGAAAAGGTTACAATTTTGCATTTATTTATTTAAATCTTTATTTTGTGATTGATTATCATTTCTTTTATCAGAAATTGGTGTGAAAACGATGAAAAGGCAAATGGACCCTCAAGAACAAGAGGAAAGTCATCATTCACCAACACGTCCTCCTTTGAACCACGTTATAATATTTTAATAAAATCTCGGGAAGCTGTGGAAATTAATTTCCATTATTATGGAATAATTAAATTATAAAATATTACTATTAAAATGATTTGGTTAAATTTAACTTGCAAGGGATACAATTTATTGTTATAATATTTATTGTAATCTGTTTAAGAATATTAAAATGAAGTTCAACTGGTATCTTGCAAATCGGCTGCAGTGTAGTAGCCTCTAATTTGTGTGGCCATATTCTTGTCACAGCCTTTGGCGACAGTTTTGACTCCTTTGGTGAATAATTTTTTCAAATTGGTCACTTTCTCGTGGCTTTCTATGGGAGTGTAGCAAATGGCTCTGGAAGCGTAGTGATTGTCTTCGAAAAAGGACCAGTTGGTCAAAGGGTTGCTGTTGCTGACAAAGGATCCTGGCATGAAGGGCAAGTTGATGGGTTTCCTCACCACCAATTCCTTGTTCATAAAGTACTTGCTGTCGAAAAATGTGATGGCCACTGCATCCATGTCCTCTGGACCTAGAAATCGGGCAGACTGCGGCAGAAACGTCTTGCTGTTGACATTAACACATTTCAGCGAATCCGAATGGTCCTCTTCCATCGTCCCGTCAAAACGACTCTCTCCGTAGAACGCCCAGCTAATCAAATTAAATATATTAAATTGTCTTTAAATAAATTTAATTGTGACGAAATAATTGTCTTTAAATAAATTTAATAGTGACTATATAATTGTCTTTAAATAAATTTAACTGTCTTTAAATAAATTTAACTGTCTTTAAATAAATTTAACCGTCTTTAAATAAATTTAACTGTCTTTAAATAAATTTAACCGTCTTTAAATAGATTTAACCGTCTTTAAATAAATTTAACTGTCTTTAAATATATTTAATTGTCTTTGTTTAAAGTACTTACTGTCCCTTGTAGCAATAACTCTGAATGTTGGAAATAATTTGTGGAGAATGGGCCATTAGGTCTGGCTGTTTGCTCCGAAAAATCATTCCGTCTCCAGTTTGGTCTCTGCCATTGTAGACAATGAGTTCGGGGGAAGAGGTCCATGTCAATGCAATGCTTGTAGTCAATACCCAAATGAATTGTATTGTCAACATTCTTCTGGAGCTAAACGAGGAAAATTGAAAGCATCCGTTATGGCATTTCTATTTATATGTACTTGTATCTTTTCCTGAATTGATGAATGATGAGGATGAGCCACGCCTAAAGATAAAATCTTGTAGCGACCTACATTCTACTTGTTGGCAATCTTACAGGAAGAATAAACCTAATTAGATAATTTGCATTATTTAATTATTTATTTACTTGGACAATTATACAGATTATTGAGCAGTTGGTAGAAATAACTTGACAAATTATAATAATGCACAAAATAAAAGATTCAATTCAGTCAATCTAGGAATGTTAAAGTAAAGTAAAGGATAGATTTAGTTGAGGGAGATTCCCTTGTAGCAGTACAAGAGCGGGACTCCGAGGGAGAGGGCGGTGACGAACCAGACAAGTCCGAATGTGTTGAGAAGGGCCCCAACCCAGGAGGAATACAGGGCCAGATGGACAGTGGCGTACAAGAGTCCGAGGACGACGAAGCCAAAGAATCGGTGTCCGCGTTTGACCTGGGCGGGTTTGACAATTCCCTTGAGATACGGAGAAAACTTGGCCACGTTGCCTCCGATGCTCTGCATGACGGTGAAGCCGAAGGTGAAGAGACCGAAGAGGGCGTGGTAACTGGAAAAGTGAGCCACATTGTTATTCTCCTTGTTATTGTAGATTGCAAAGAATCCCAGAAATTGACAAGTCAGCGAAGAAGCTTGGATGGCCCAATGGATTGCCACTCGATTCGCTGGCTTGAAGTATTTGAACAAAAGAACGCCCTCCGACTGCAAAACTAACTACACAAACAACAAATACGCTCAGAATTGATAACAATAGATATATAATCAAGTTGTTAGTTGTTACCGATAAGACCATAAAGGTAGGATGCCAAGAAAAGAGGGAGCTTCCAGGATTAGCTTTGTAAATTACAAAGCCTGCAAAAGCCACAAGAATCAGGTGAGCTGCCAACGTCATTTCTTCCTTATCTCTCCAATCTCTACAACAAAATAAATTATTTGTAATATTAAACAGCTGACAGCTTTCCGATAAATTATAATTTAGTCCGTATTTATTTACAAACCTGCCGAAACCAAATTTAGTCGTCAACCTGCCGAAAAGTTATTTCAATTGATTTCTGTTCAATTTTACCACGTTGAATGTTTGTGCACACTCTCCAAGGAGATTCTCATGGACACTCTTCTTCTGCTGCTGCTGGATGGACTGTTCTTCTGCTGGACATTTCTCACTACTACTACCTCCTCCACTTGTTCCACCACAAGTACTTAGTCTCAAGGTGTTTGCAATCAGCCGACCACAAAAACGAATTCTCTCACCAACAAAAATCCTGTAATTTACATCAGCAGATGATTATGACGTCATTTTATGCCATGAGAGAGTATTGCATAATATTTAGGTCCATTTCCTTGTAAATAAATAAATTGTACAGCTACTTCAGTCCAAAACATGTTTCAATGCATTTTTAATCCTATTTAAAATGAGTTTGAGTTTCAACGATAGTTTAAACGCCATTGGATTTATATGAAAGTCTGATGGAAGAATAAACCAGTTTTATGTAAAGCGGTTGTGGGAAAATGCAAGTATTTTTCCTCTATGCTAATTAGAGTCTGAATTGAAATGTAGTGAAAATAATTTATTGTTAGAGAGTCATACAAAATAGGAATTACTTAATTAAGCTCCAAATTTAGTTGACTTGACTCGGAACTTTTGGCCACTCACATTCATAAATATTCGTAGTTTACATTTTAATTGCAATCTCATCCATTTCTTATTATAACTATTTGTAAGTGTAAAGATCTGCAATCACAGTTCCTCTTGGTAATTTACAATTGGTATTCAAAAAAGTACTTAAAACTATTTGAACAAGTCAAAGGCATCGTCAATACAAGTTTGGACACATTGGCTCAATCGCTTCTTTCTACTGTCGCTGTTTGAATTGGTCAACTTGCTCAGTACAAAGTTGTCGTCTTGTTCTTGATTGTCCGAAGACGAACTGCTCTGAACATTTTCTGAATATCCGCCTGGTCCATTGTTGTTGCTATTCGAATTTGTGTTGACATTGTCTTCGTCTGATGGCTCGTTGTTGTTGTTGTTGTCTTCGCTGGGGGCAAAAGTATTGTCTTGTTCCGAGGCTGCGAAAAACGATTGTTCTTTCAAAGAGTAGACGCCGTTGCGGGTGGAAAATCTCCGTTCGGTTTTATTCGACGAAGACGACTCGGGGCCAAAGTCGGAGAAATTGTCAACCAGAGGGTCGGGTGAGATTTCATAGGGATCCGGCTGTTTGAACGGATCGATCAGGCGGATTGCGTTCACGTTCACTTTGGTCCTTTTCGTCGTTGTCGACGAAGATTGTTCATTGTTGTTGTTGTTGTTGTTGTTGATGGAAGTGTCAAATGTGGATAAGGGACTGTCGAAGGGGGCGGGGACTCGTTCGCCGTATTCGTTGCTTATGCTGATTCTGGTTGTGGAGGGCAGAGCCGTATTGTCTTCTCGGTCCAGATTGTCCGAGAAATTCTCCAAGTGCTCCGCTTCCGGTTGTCTTTGCTGTCTGTGCACATTCTTCAACTCTCTCACACTGGGACTCGTAATACTCGAAGATGTTAGCAGATGAGCTGCAGTCAGGTACGGACGAGGGTGGATTACTACACAAAATAAACAAACAATTAAATATTATTAAATTATTATTGTCATTATAATTAAAAGTTGTTTGTTATCGTTGTGTAATACTAAATAGGGTAATTAATTAATTATAACATTTATCTAGTGTGACAACATTTATCATTACACATTTTAATTATGGCGGAAGATTTTCTCATGTACCTAACATTTACATTGACACTAAACTTGCCTAACTAATAATAATTAATGCAACATGCGATATCAAATTCAAACATTTCACTTATCAATTAAATCAAATTCATTAGAGCCATAATCGCAAAAATTTGAGTAAAAATTTGAGTAAAAATATAATAATTCAATTAAAATTATGTAAATTAATCTTATGATTATTTTCAGCTTAGTTTTTCGACTCTTTTCTTTTACAGACTGAAAGAAATTGGTTCTTTTTACACCTTTTTCCTAGTTTACAAATAATTTACATATTGACATAATTTCTACGTAAATTATTATTTTGCATCCCTTTCTGAATTTAATAATGTAAAAACCGTTTAGAATTGAATTTGTGATAAAAAAGATTAAAAAAGTTGATTACCTGAGAGTTGTGAGTGAATAGTTGCGACGGAGCAGACGAGGAGAATAATTTCTAGCGTAAAAGTCTTCATAATTGAAATATCACAAAAAAGGAGGATGGATGAGTCGGTGGATGTCGAGCAGAGGTCTAAATGAAAATGAGATCAAGAGGAGACTAAGGCTTGGAGTTGACCAACAATGATGCGACCTGTATTACAATACAAGAACAACGCAATCCCGTATATTGAGTCACGTATTATTAAACCATGCATTTGCATGCGTGAGAAACCAAGAAAAACTGTGGGAGAACTTTGACTCGTTGCAGACACCTTAAGTAACATCTCCTTCATGGCTTATTTGTCAACACTATTTATGAATACACATTCCATCCGCACTACAAACCTCTTTCAGGCTCACCACTTTTCTCAATACTCAAAACGAGCACTTTTCATATTCATTTTAAACTAATATTTATTCACATTATATCAATTCTTTGTAAATAACATGTGTCAATTTTGTTACTCCAGTAACGTATTTTGATCTATCAAAAACATATAACATATTTAGCAAGCACGTTAAATAAATTAAACTACTGATTAAATTAATACATTTAATATATTTAGCAAATAGGTTAAAAAATTATACTAACTAAATGAATACTTCTTTTTAAATTTAACTTTAAATTTAACAAAGTATTTTCCGCGCGGAAATTAACGCTAATTTAATTTACTTCAACTTTAATTTAATTTACTTCAATTTAAATTTAACTTACTTCAACTTTAATTTAATTTACTTCAATTTAAATTTAACTTACTTCAACTTTAATTTAATTTGCTTCAATTTAAATTTAACTTACTTCAACTTTAATTTAATTTACTTCAATTTAAATTTAACTTCAACTTTAATTTAATTTACTTCAATTTAAATTTAACTTACTTCAACTTTAATTTAATTTAACTGAATTTTAATTTACTTGAATTTTCATTTAAATTACTTGCACTTTAATCTAATTTGTTTCAATTTGAATTAAGTTTGTTTTAACTTTAATTTAATTTACTTTAACGGTGATTTAATTTATTTTAACGGTGATTTAATTTGTTTTAACTTTAATTTAACGTTATTTCAAATTTAATTTAATTTACTTCAACTTGCTTTTAACTTATTTACTATTTATTATTTTCTAAACCTTAAAATTTACACAATTTGTAGTTTTTTCTATGTAGACCCATTTCGAGTACCATAAAAACTTTCAACAAACCTATTAGTCAATGTGTAGATTTAATACTTAAACCAATAATGTTATATATACCAGATCTACTTTTGGATTCCACTCATTTGTTAATTTTATTGAATAACCTAAACTTAAAACCAAAAGAGAAGTATACCTTAGTCACTATTGATATAGTTTCTTTGTATACCAATCTCAAAATTAAAAATTGTAAACTTTTTTGTCACCAATACTTTGAAAAATACAAAGATTCAATTACTCTACCTTTTGACATGAATAGTAATGACTTTGATATACTGCTCGATTTAACATTAGATTATAATTATGTCAAATATGAAGAAAATTATTTTTTCCAACATCGAGGTATTCAGATGGGTGGAAGTGCTTCCTGTAGTATAGCAAATATTAGTGTATATGAAGAACTAAAATCTATCTTCTCAGGACAAAATGAAATTGTTTTACGCACTAGATTTTTGGACGATATATTTTTAATTGTGAATAGTACTCATATAACTAATATGAATGTTTGGTTGAATAACTTATGTAATCATCCATTTTTACAATTTACATATAACTACTCTAATGAATGCCTACCATTCCTGGATTTAGAAATTAGTTTAACTTCGGACAATTATATAAATACAAAAATTTATAAGAAACCTATGTCCAAACATCTATTTTTACACTACTATTCGAACACTCCAAATCATTTAAAGAATTCATTACCTTACTCTCAAGGTTTACGGATAATTAAATCATGTTCTTTACGAGTCGACCGAATAGCAGAAC
The DNA here is from genome assembly GCA_020055645.1 of Tomocerus qinae. Taxonomy (NCBI): domain Eukaryota; kingdom Metazoa; phylum Arthropoda; class Collembola; order Entomobryomorpha; family Tomoceridae; genus Tomocerus; species Tomocerus qinae. The sequence goes on from CM034546.1 coordinate 125,750,100, forward strand.
TCCAACTATTGTTTGAAAGTTTCAAAAATAGATGTTATCCAAATAAAGTTCTTACAGATATAGCTTATAAATTATTGGAAATAAATAGAGATGATCTTTTAATACCAAAAGGTAAACTGCTGTTAAAAGCTCTAAGTATAAATAATCCTGATATAATCAAAAAATATAACGTTCTTAATGAGGTAGTAGATAAACATTATAATATAGATACTTTTTTGGTAATGCCATTTTATAATTCTATTATAGACTTTGGCAAATTGATAAAAATGGAATTCCTAGATAAATTAAATAATTGTAATGACGGTAACTACAGTCATTACAATTACTACTAGTGTGACAAAAACAATAAGTTTGAAAATCGCATATAAAAAAATCAATAATTTGTTACAGTACACAAAATAATGTAAGCACCATAAGTTGTAATTAGTATTAAATAGTACTAGATCCTGACTGATACACTTTCCAGTATGTACTTTCTTATGATTGGTATTTTGGTTAAATATTTGTTCTAAGCGCAAAAATATAAATTGCTATCACATGTATGACTGATCGGCTCATAGTCAACAAAACCAAAAATTTTTTCATTTTTTAATTAAAATTTGCAGTTTTTTTAATTAAAATTTGCAGTTTGTTAATCAGAATTTATAATTTATTAATTTTTGATATTAATTGGATTACACCACTGTGAATACCATTTAATTTAAGGTAAAAAGATTAACTCATAATTGTAATTGTATTTATTCTTTTCTTAGATCATAAGTAATTTCGGTTTTTGATTTGTGAACCTCAATGGCATATCCTATATCTTTCAGTTTAAATATTTCTAAATTCATTTGTTTATGTACCATTATTTTAGCCTGATGAAGAAACGAAATCTAGATCGCTAAAAATAAATGGTCACCGATTAAATTGTAAATGAAGACTCGAGTTCCAGCGGTTTAATTATTTCTCATAAATAATTTTCTTCGTTACGAAGATTTTCTTGAAAAATGAATTTATCAGTATAATATGTTTTAAAAGTTGACTTGATTCTATTGCATTCTCATGAGAAAAGTGTGGAATGGGAGAATATGAGAAAGTGGTGGACCTATGTTTAAGTGTTATAGTATATTTCTTTGTTTTAGTTGAGAAAGACAATGTTTTTGTAAGTGGTAGCATTGTTGCAAACAAATCTTGCGAAGTCTGAAATGACAAATGCAGTTTGTTTAGTGCAATCTCGAAATGAAATTATTTATGAGTCCCAACACTCGATGAAGCCCAACCGACGAGGTTCAATCAAATATCAGATAATTTATGACTTTCAACTTTGAATAAATTATATTTTTGTCACACCTTACAACTTACGTAATTGTTATCCATTAGATTAGTTAAATCTATACACACGTGTACAAATAAATAAAACATTTTGTGTACTTACATTGATAAACATTTGGTATACATTTTATTCTACTAATTTCTAATTAATCGCTTTCGCTTGACATGAATAATCTTCTTAATTGTCTTTAAAAATTGATAACAATTTGACCTATTAATATTTTTACTTTCTAGGTACTTTTAAATTAACTTGAATGATTTCTTAACATTTTATTCTTGTAATATCCTTGTTTACAAGTCTTCCAATATAATTCCCTTGTAATTTCTATCATCATTGGACAAGTAGTACATAATAATAAAGATTATACGAATTTCTCCTTGTCAGAATAAACAAAATTATGGAAAATAATATTTAATTCACATGTTGGATTTTGCATGGGAGGCATTTATTTATTTTCCGAGGATTTCCTTGAATATAGTTTTCCATGTGGAGCAGTACAAAGCTATTGATATACCCACGATAACAGATTTGAAGGGACACGAATTGATTTTAATTGCTTCATTAATTTAGTAATTTAGTCCCAGATTGAATCAGATGTTCAAGATACAACAAACGAAATGGGAGTATTAGCACAAGCGACTCTTCATAGCCATTAACAATTAAGTAATTCGTTTTATGCTCACGAAGGTATCTAATCGCTACATCAAAGGCCGTCCGTCACCCAAGTGCACTAACATATCTACTCAAGGAGCATTAACTGTAGTCATAGCAGCCGTTCTGCTGTAAACTACGTTCATTGACATTTTACAAATACAAGATTTCATTTTCGGAAAATAATAAAATTGAAATACGTTAAATTTTTCCAAAAATACAGCAAAATTATATTTTAAAAATGCATAATTTTTTTAAAATTGTCCCGTATTTAATACTAATTAATTTTTTGGTATTATTGAATCCGGCTTTTAATGTTATTCGTCTACTTGAGAATGAATAAAAATGAAACCTTGTTTGTCGCATATTGATTTACGAATTGATATGGATATTACTAAGGAGATAGTAGCATAATGGCCGAGATTAACAAGTGCATTATGTCTGCAATAGTATTAACGTGAGAACATCAAACAATGTTATTGGTTTTGCCAAGGAGCAGTTAATTACATGTACTCTGCATTCTGCATATAGCTGGGGTACACACATACAGGGTAGAGCTTATATTATGCATGATGTTTTTCCACATACCAAGGTAATTTCATGCTCCACGTTGCCAATGGAAACGGATACCAGGTAACTGCAGAGGTCAAAGAGGAATTTCGCCTCTTTTGTGGTTGCAAAAAAATCAAGTTTTTCGAGCATGAAATTACCTTATGCCATATCACCTTGATAATCTAAAATTGTACCTACCTTGCCCATACCCATAGAATTACACCGTTTACACGTACAACAAGTAAAATGTATAGTAAATACATCTAATATCAAAACTTTCGAAAACATTTTATACCCCTGGTAAATTTCTTAATAATGCACCGAATTAATGAAATAGAAAATTATAAACTTGCAATTTATACAAAGGTTAGTCGACATGGTAACAAACTGGTCGGCTAAAATGGTTTGACTAAATTGGCCGACAGGCTGGTTGAAAGTGTTTGCTAGCCAATGGCTAAAATGGCCAAAATGCCCAAAAATTGTAAAATGGGGCTGTGTAAACTTCATTCGGCGCAAAACTTAAAAACTCATGACCATTTAAGATATTTTTGCCGGCTGGTTGGTCAAATCAATTTCAGCCGGCAGTAATGGAACATTGATCATACTAGCTGAAACCAAGCACGTACAGTGCGTGCTACAAAAAACGAAATATAGCTGTTTTGAAACATAAATACTCACGACGTAATTTAAGTTCAATGCGCATGTGTCGATAACGCGTTTATACTATAGAAAGGATATTTTCAAGTTGCCCTCACTTCCCCTGTTAGGGGAAGAAACTTTGAGTACGGTAGAATAGAATAGAAACAAAGTTAGAATTGAAAAGACAGAAAATAGTTTGGCTGTCCCTGTAATTTGTTTCCTTGGTCTAACATTGCAATGAAATGGCTCTGAATGAGAGGAGTGAGTGATGAGAGCTGCTGTTGCATATTTCTCATGGACAGAGGAAAAGAATCGATGGTAAGATTTAATTATCTCTCAAGTTATCATCCTATTCACCTCCACGAACGAGTAACCCGCATTTTTGTGGCTCACGAAATGACCTATTGACATTAATCAAAAATGCCGATGAAAAGTCGCCTTTCTACTTGTAATTACTAATTGAAAGTAATAATTCCTGTAGGAAAACTTTATGTATTTAATTATTATTCCTATACGTTCAACTAATTTTTGTATGTCAATTTTATTAGTCCATTTTGTGTTTATACATTGAAAGGAATTAAGTTTAAGTTATTCTCCACCATAAAGTTCAATTAAATTATAGTCGACTTTTAACTTAGAAAAATTCTACAACCTCATAGGAGCATATTTATTCCGATTAAAATTATTATTATAAAAGCAGACGTTCTCAAGAGAATGTACAAAAGTCTAGTTTAATCGTGGAATTCTGTTGAGCTTGCGGTTGTTTAATAATTTTAGTAGAGCCAGAATTAGAGTGACGAGGGTTCTCAATTTCAATTTTCGCTTCCTTTCTCCATCTAAATTGACAAATATTTTAAACTTGAATTTCCTAATTGAATTATTCATACCTCTTCTAACAACAGCGGCAGCTCCAGCAGCAGCTACGCTTCCCGCAGTGGCCCCAATGGCAGCTGTCGTTGTGGCTGCCATTCCGGCGGCTCCGGCACTTTGCAAAAGTGCAAATACACTTCCGGCAGCAACATTGCCAATCATTGATTGAAGTCCAGCTGCAATGGAACCTGCTACAATTCCAGCTCCACCAAACCCAGCACCAGCCACAACAAGTGGCGCTGCTGCTGCGGCGGCAACTCCTGCCACCACACCCGTTCCTCCAATTATCGCCATTTTCTTCCACTTCAGAGAAACAATATTCATGTTTTTTAAAACCCAAGGTGATTTGAATGTTTTTTCATGGCTACGCCTTCAGGGGTAAGGTGACGACATGCTCCAGAAAACTGGTTTCGCCAAACCAGATTTCCCAGACCTTTCCCCGATATTTTGATTTGGAAAACTGAAATTCCCCTGAAGGCGTTACCATGAAAACATTCAAATCATCTTGATAAAACTATTAAAATACTTTTTAATTTATTTTCAAACTTGTCTGACCTTTGGGTTCCCTTGATCATTTTCTTTGTTGACCATTTTCTTTTCCATAGTCAATTTGGAGTCGTCCCGAATTTTCCTAGACAGTCGTAAACAAGGTAGATAAATGTCAAGGAGACGCGTCTCTGTAAATTTTACCTACCTTGTTATATTTTCAGTTTTCTTGCTATTTGCGTCGTCCTTTGTCCTCTATAAATTTTATTTGCGTAAATCTAAACGGAATTTATTTAAAATTTAAATATTAATTTGATTATTGCCTGATTCCAATCCGAAACGTTTCCATCAACATCCACAACTTGCAATACGTATTTCTGGTCAGAGGAATCATTCCTATTTTCTTTACTCATTTTGTCATTGCTTTTGTTGAATAATGAAACAATATTTGAAATCTGCTTCAACATTTTCTCGTCAATCTGGTACTTGATTAAATTATCAAATAGTCAATAAATATATATATTTATTAATTTATTTAAATTTAAATAAATTGAAAATGTCTATTTACTTTGTTTATATTTTGATAGAATGAAACAGCCTCTAAAATTCTAATCCGTTCACCAATGCGAGGAACCAGCTCAACAAAAATCTTTCTTGTTGCGACCGTCTGGCACCGTTTATCAGACTTAAAAGGGCACTTTTATCTATCGCTTGTTCTAATAAATATTCAAAACAAAAATGAGATTAGTCGAGTTGATTAAAATCCCAATTATTTAATATTACCTTCAAAACGTTCTCGTAAATAAATGACATTGGCTCTCGTTAGAATATTTATAATAAAGTTGTCCATTATATACTATAACAATTATTTGATTTGGTACGATCAAATAATGCAAGGGCCAGTTGTGGATTTAAACAGTATTGAACCAAGCAAGTATGTCCACCCACAAGCATAATTTATTCGTACACGCAAGAAACAGATTTAGGTAAATACTGATTTATTGCTCGCACTGCGATAAGAGTATTAAAGCCAGCAGGACGCAATTTCATATAACAGGCGACATTGTATAATTTAGTCCAATTCAATGCTTTATTTATGAGAACAGAACGCATTATTGTTTTTCTATTTTTAGCACAAATAAATATCAACTTTGTCACTCAATGTGTCTATAGAAAATTTGTTGTTTTTTCAGTCTAACCTAATGCGTCGCATTCAATACACTTTTATTAACTTTGATAAAATACTTTAAACTCTGAAGCCTTAAAATAACTTGACAAGCCCGTATCCAGTAGGGGGCGGAAGCGTAATATCCCTCCACTAAAATCTGAGAGAAAGAAAATTTTTTCCAAAAAAAAGTCAACAAATAATTGCTGAAATAAATAATAAATTTGCGATTATGTCACGTTTTTCCATTTTTTTAATTTGTTGCGTTCCTGTAACTCGATCAGCATCAATCTCTATATTCTCAAAAAATGAGCCTTTTTCTGTTTTATACAACATGTCAGCATTTGTAAATAGGATTTGTAAATAGGCCAAAATTAAATTTTTAACCTGAGAAAATTGCAATGCAAAAATGAAAATTTTCGACAGCAAAATCTTAAAACATTTGGATTTCGAGGGGGGTAAATGTAATTTATTTTCAAACTACCCAACGTGAGTGAAATTGTCATGGAGTCAGGCTTCTTATAAAGGTAAGTGGGGAAAATTTGAAATGCAATGAAAAGGGCGTGCTATGGGAACGGAGCCGTGGCAATATTTCTGTTTCTAAGGACGCAGTTTACGTTGGTTGCTAACGAAATAAATATAATTTCCAAAATTTATCCCGTCAATTGTCACATCCGAAACCCCATAGTTAACCTACCCGGCCATTCCACTACCTCAAGGGAAAGTTTTGGCAGTTCAATATTGATAAACAAGATGCTATCAAGTCAATAACAAAATGAATTCCATGCGACATAAACGGCCGTTTTATGGTATAGTATTTGTAAATCTATTGGTTAGTACTTTGGTTAGTACTATATCACTATGACTACGGCGTCAATGCTTGTACTTGACGGCTGTTTATGTCACATGGACAATAGACATCCTTGATAGTAGTTACAACCATGGTTATAACTTAAACTTATTCAAGTATGAATGCATTGGAGAAAGATGCAAACAAAAAAGATTTTGTACTAAATTAATAACATTGCCAATGACGACAGGTGGAAATGCTACTACAAGTCAGTATAGAAATCTTTATAATATAATACACTTCCCCGTTTCCTAGAAACTAATTTTTTGGAATTGCATTGACTTATGCCCTCGGTATTCCATCAACAGCAATTCGGGTCAACCTCCATGCATTTAAAATTCATCATAATATCTTTACATCGACTGTTATAACTTCCGGAGGATCAGTCTGATTTTTATGGGACCTACATTTTTGGAACCGTGGACTATCAAGGAACAAAAGTTACCATTCGGAATTTTGATATAGTTGTTTTAAATGCATTTAAAAAAATCAAATTCCCAAAAAAATGAGTCATTTTTAGTTTTTTATAAAACGTTGATGTTTTTGGTCCATTTAAAGCAACTATATCAAAATGCCGAATGCTAACTTTTGTTCCTTGATAGTCCACGGTTCCAAAAATGTAGGTCCCATAAAAATCAGACTGATCCTCCGGAAGTTATAATAGTCGATGTAAAAGATTTTTTAACATGCATTTTGATAGTCCCCTGTAGTTGCTATGCAGGTATGAAGTAAAACCTTAACATAAAATCTAATTTAATTAATTTATAAACGCATCTTGGTTAATTCATGATGACGTAGTAGTTGTTGGGTTGTCTGAATTTGTTTGCAATGCAAGGTAACTGACATGCAGCTCAAACAATCGACTTGCTGTACATTACTTGTTATAACTAGGGTCAACTGGCTGTCAACTTAACATTGAATAGACTTGATGTCCATCAGATAAATGCATATTAAATTATATACTCAACGACCCTTAAATTATGGTCAGTATACGTCAACCAAGGTTTTTCTTCTACAACAGTCACTTTTTCATACTCAGGGACAAATCCGTGTTTTAGTCTACGGAAATTATTAACATGAGCTCGGTTGTCAAATTAACGATCATATTTAGACTACTAGATACATCAAGAACCGGTTTGTACAGGCAACCTTAACTATTTCTTGGAAATAGCCACCTCACTTTACCTTTCTAATTACACGCTATCAAGATGTACACATTCTACAGTTATCTAATTTGTGTCAGTACAAACAAATCTAAAATCAATTTGTGATAAAAATGGAAAATCCTCAACCATTAGTTCAAAAATTTGCAAATCGGGTAACAAATATCTTTATTGGTGACAAAGATGAATTGTACCCACAAGTACTTGAAAACTTGGCATTCCTCTCCAAGTTGTCTTATTGGTTTTGTGCTACTCCCTTCTGCATCCAAAAAGATCCAAATGGAACGTTTAAAATCCATACGAACAAGTGCCAACAGGTAATCATTAAATTATAATAACATTTTGTAATTAATTCATTTGTGTGTGTTATTAGATGGTGACAGCGTTGTTGAACATTTTGGTGTTGATGTACATTGTCCGCACCGAATCTTTAATAATAACCAAAGACAGGGAACAAAGTCTCATTAAAAATCCACGACAACTTTTCTTTGTCTTGTCTGCCTTTTCAAGAATCTCTTTCATCACTTGCACTTTTTACGTCTTTTGGCTCAGGAAGAATGTTCTGCAAAAACTTATCCTTTTCGAAACTGGCGAGGACAAAGGCTACACCAAGGTACTATTAAGGACCGGTGGGGACCTTGGTTATCATATTTACTAATCTTATTGCATCCAGTTGTTACTATCGCTACTAAAAATATTTTTAAAATCAGAAAAACATTCAACATGTGATTTTGGAAAAATGTGAAAATAAAATCCTCACATGATTTTCGATGTTTTAAAAATGTATTTGTTTTAGTTGACATGATTTGAATGTATTTAACAGATTGGTTCAAGATGTCGAGTAATTAAGACGATAATCTGCTTGTGGATTTTATCGACGTTGGGTTCAAACATCTATCTACGAGTTGTGCTATCTGCAGATTCGTATTACAGCCAGTTCTACGTAATTCCGTTCTTGAACCTCGACTACAACAAATACCTAACATCCACTTACCATTTCCAAACTCAAATTGTAATTGCTGAAGTCTTTTTGGGCATTTTGACATTTTACACGTCGTTGGTGGAAGACATCAGTGTCCTTTTCATCCTCAGCTCTGCTTTCATGGTCTACCAATGCTGCAGAGGATTCTACAACAGACTCGTCTCACAAATTGGCCACATCAAAGAGGCAAGTCTTGAAACTATTTCATTTCTTTGATTTAATTGATTTACTTTTTGTTAGGTTTTGGAGCATTATGGGAGCATCCGTTTCAAAATTGAAATCATTAACGACTTTGTCAGTCTTTTGCTTTTTGTTTACGTCATCGAACTCTCATTTAGAACCCTCCACGTCCCTTTCGCCTTTGCCACAGATGGACTTGACTATTACATTTTATTCTTCATCGCAAGATCATTTGCCATTTTATTTATGGCTGCTGAGGCCAATGCAAAGGTACTAAATATTAATTGTTACCAGTTTTGGTCCAATGTCAACAGAGTTAAATGTTTTAGATCTGCTATTTGAAGAAGTGGCTATTTAGCTATAAATTCCAAGAGTTGTCTTCAGATTCGGGGGTGGAAAATAAACGGTCTAATTGTATAGATTCGTACAAACTGTTGAAATGGGATTGTTGCTCAACTGAACTTGGACTGGCCTGCAAAGTCTTCACTGTCACTTATGCATCCATCGGACTGGTTAGCAATTCATTACTAATTGTCTCTATCTAAATATTCATTTGGTGGTTATTTATTAAAGCTGCTCAGTTTGCTGGGGACATTTGGGATCGTCCAATTACAATTCTACAACGCTGCCAATCAAACAGCAATAAATGGAAGCTTTCCACGCATTTTTAGAGATGAAATATAGAAATACTTTATTTTTACATTTTTTAAACTTTTTGGTAATCGACATTTAATTGTAACCCTTAACTAAGCACAAAATCTTGAAAAGTAATAAAAATTATTCGACAACATTCGTTTTTGTTTTGAGCCCTTTGTTTGTAGCATTTCTGAATTGAGTCATCTAAATGTGGCCAACTAGCCAAGAGAAAGAGCGCCAAGCAAAAACAAACAAAAAATCTCGCCTGAATGTTTTTCAACATTTTGTAAATAGTGGAAAATAAAAAGGTATTTATAAACACTAACAATCAGGGAAAACAGAAAATTGCATTTCAGAGTTTAATTAGCGTGGATTAGCAGAAATGGATCAAGAAGTGCAAGCTTTGAGGCTCATACTGGCCGAGTTAAGAGAAATGATTATGTCCACAGTCAAGAGGGAAGTCCCTATCGCTGTACAAAACTATCTCCGCGAAAAGGGTAAATTATTCAATGAAAAATTAAGGCATTATTCAAGGTCATTTAAATATTTCCATGGTTACGTATTCATACCCTGGAAGGTGTAGTCATGGAAACATTCAATTTCATTAAAGTTTTTGTCATCAGGTGATTGTACAAAGACTGGAGCCAAAGAAAAGTCGAAAGTGGAAACAGTGAGTCGAAAAGTGACGAAAAGAAAGACTGTTGAGGAGGAAAGGAGTCATTCATGTCCGATATGCGATAAGAAATTGAGCATTAAAAGAGGCCTCAAATCCCATCTGACCTGGCACAATTCAAAAAAGCATTTCAATTGTCGACACTGCGAGGAGGATTTTGAAAACTTGGACTTGCTACTGGAACATTGTAGTCTCATTCACGACAAACATTTACCCAAGAAAAGGAATGTCTACACTTGCCAAGTTTGTCAACAGACATTCGAACATCTGCAAGCATTCAACAAGCACGGCCTCAGCCATGTCATTGACGTCAAATTGTCTTTTGCCTGTCCGCTCTGTCAACAGCAATTGACCTCTACAACCAAGTTGTTGGGCCACCCTCATCTGCATCAAGATGTGCACAACATCAAATGTGACGACTGCGAGGAACAATTCCAAAGCATGGCCACTCTGACCATCCATCATCTCAGGGACCACCAACACACGGATCCTCAAGTCTTGGAATCACTCCAAAACGGGTTTAATAGACACCAGAAAGAAAGGAGACGTCGAGGGAAAGGCTACAAGTGTCAAATATGTCTGCAAGAGTTTGCCACCGTGGTGCGATTCAACTATCACGTCGTCAGTCACGAAAAGGAGACTTTCAAAGATCTCGACGGATTCATGTACTCTTGCGTCCTCTGCGGAAAGACCTATCAGAAAATGTACAGTCTCTTTATGCATCACGGACGTCATCCTTCCGACACTCCCCTCAAGTGCCTCACTTGTGGTAAATATTATATTTATACTAGGGGTAAATATTTGTAAAGTTTCAATTTATAGACAACATTTTCATTTACTTTTGCGTACATTTCCATAATTTACAAATATACTCAAATCTCTAAAGATTTATGTTTATTTAGTCATTTGTTTATGGTTTAGGTCTTGGATCGGATGATCTGGATTCTCTTTGCATCCACCACCACCAACAACACACAGACATTAGTCAGAATATGCTGGAAATGCTAAAGAAGGTCATGGACAGGCGGAAGAACAGAGGCACTAAAGAAATCTTTGACTGTGGACAGTGTCCGAAACGGTTCTGGGATAACAAACTGTATATTGACCATTTGTTGGTGCATCTTGATTCGTCTTTGTCATTCCACTGCCCACTGTGCCCAACTGAATGCGACTCTATCTGGAAGACATTCCTCCACTTGTTGACGGACCACGAAGCCTCTGTCGATCCTAAATGCAAAACATGCGGAGAAATGTTTAAGGATGTAAATGTGCTAACATGTCATTTCTACAAGCAACATTTGCAAGCAGCAGAGTCGGTTTGCAAGTTTGTGGACAATGTGGTGAGGGATGCCGTTGGACTTGGCTCTCATCCCCACCGACAGACATTCAGACCACTCTCTTGCAATCTCTGTCCAGCCAAGTTCGCCTACACGAATCAATTAAACACTCACAGATACCACACACACGTCGAGACTCAAGCCCAATGCGAATTGTGCGGCAAAAAGGTAATTTATATTTATTCACATGTTTCCATGGACAATCATTTCTTGTCTATAGTTCAAGGGTCAGCGCGGTCTTAATGAACACAAACGGACGCATTTGGACAGAGACGAGCAATCCCTCATCAAGTGCAAAGAGTGCCACAAGACTTTCAAGAGTCAGCCCACCTACGAGTACCACTACTCCTCCATCCACCTCAACCAAAAACGGTACGAGTGCAAAGTGTGCAAAAAAAGATTTGCATCTGCCTCCGTCCTGCACATCCACAAAACGACCATCTGCGAAAAGGACAAGGCCCCAAAGAAAACGTGTCCGATGTGTGAACGGACCTTTGACAACTACATTCTGCTGTACTACCACAAAGTCAACACCCACCAGTTCGGCAACACCCAAGACACCGTCTGCCATCGCTGCAACAAGACTTTTGCCAAGTCGGTCAATCTGCACACGCACAACACGAGTTTCCACAAAGCCAAGACAGACTTTCTCACTTGCTATGTCTGTGGCGCTCAACGGAGCAACGGCACTTTTCTCTTTGACCATTGGCTCACTCACTGCGAAGAAAAACCCTTCAGCTGCCCTTCCTGCCTCATCTCTTTCAGACAACGTTGCGGATTCTTCCAGCACAAAAAGACACGACATCCCAATCAAGTGAACATAATATATTTATATCTATTGATGTATGCAACGTGAATAGAAATCATGGCAACCCTTTTACCCTTTCCCCATACAACGTGAAGACAATAGAACATTTTGCCCTCTTTCTGCAGCCAGTTTGAAATCATTAGGACATCATCTAAGGGGAAAACTGGGTGCAGTAAGACTAGTCTTTGGTACACTGCAAATTCTCCAAGATTGAACTGAGGAAGTTAATTTAACACTGCGAATAATATTATTGAGTAGAATGGCAAGTTGTGTGATCAGTTTCTGTCTGAACAATCAGCGAAACATCAAATGCAACAGGTATGCTCGGAGCATTTTCTTCCACAGGACTTCCCCTAAGCTTATGAAGTACTATGAAAAGGAAATGGATATCCTCATTTGCAAAATTGGCTAAATAGGCAGGAACCTCGTTACTCCGTGTAATGCCTCCCAAGGTATGCTCGGAGCATTACCTATTATTATATCTTATGGACCCCGTAACTATTTTTGCCTATTTAACGAAGCAATCTACTAACACATAAATAACAAGTTAACATTTGAAATAAAAATTAGCAATAGAGGCAATAGCCATTTCTGCCTTTGTCATTTCAAGAATTCAAGGTAATCTATTTGAAACTTGAGGAAACGGATAAATCCAGCCGAGTTATGTGGCATCCTTAGACCTCCGGAAACAGTATTCTTAATGGAACCGGAGGAATTGAAATGCTGCTTAAATCCGGGACAATCATTCTGATTTCCCGAACACTCAACAGGGGTTCGTCTTGAAAAATATGAAATTGTACGCTGGAAGCGTGAGATTCAAATACGAAAGCAAGTAATCAAATTGACTCCTCACATGCCAACCAGTGTTCGAATGATCTGACCTGCTGGTTGGTCAAAATGGGGCTAAAATGTCGCTGGCATTTCCTTAAAATTTTAATTGTCTTTCATCAGTGGTTAATATTGTCCTAATATGGCTGAAATGGCCAATAATAGTTGCAAATGATCTATTTTAGCCGGCTGAAAATGATTTTGACCAGCCAGCCGGCTTTTAAAAAACCATGAAATGGCCATTTTGGCCACTAGCCAAAAATTTCAGCCGTTTTTAGCCGGCTGGCTGGTCAAGGATGATTTTCTCTGTTCACAGAGCCCCATTTGACTATTATTGGCCATTTCAGCCATATTAGGACAATATTCAGCCACTGGCTGAAAGACAAAGAATATAAGGAAATGCCAGCGACATTTTAGCCAGCCATTTTGACCAACCAGCAGGTCTGGTCATCGGATTTATTTGGCACTGTGAGGAAGTCAATTTGATTACTTGCTTTCGTATTTGAATCTCACGCTGGCCAAGCGTACAATTTCATGAATTTCGTTCAAAGACGACCCCTGATTAGAGTGTTCGGACGTTCAGAATGATTGTCCCGGAATTTAAGCAGATACGAAGCACGGAATTCCTCCGGTTTCCATTAAGAATCCCGTTTCCGGAGGTCCAAGGATAATTAACTCGGCTGGATTTAGGCAGCGGGATCCGTTGCCTCCAAACTTCAAATAAAATTACCTTAACATTCTTGAAATGACAAAGTCACTATGTTTGCTATTTGCTATTCTAATTTTTAATAAAAATGTTAACTTGTTATTTATGTTTATTTTGTTATTAGATTGGGCCAGAAAATAGGCAAAAATAGTTACGTCCAATAGATATGGAAGATAGGTAATGTCTGAGCATACCTTGGAGGAAACGGAGGAAATGAGATACCTTATTTGTAAATTTAGCCAATGCAATGAGATATCCATGATTTTTCATAGTACGTCCATAAGCTTGAAAGTCCTTTGGAAGAAAATGCTCCGAGCATACCTGTTGTTGTTGTTGTCCATATTGTTCAGACAGAAACTGATCACACAACTTGCCATTCTACTCAATAATATTATTCGCAGTGTTAAATTAACTTCCTCAGTTCAATCTTGGAGAATTTGCAGTGTACCAAAGACTAGTCTTACTGCACCCAGTTTTCCCCTTAGATGATGTCCTAATGATTTCAAACTGGCTGCAGAAAGAGGGCAAAATGTTCTATTGTCTTCACGTTGTATGGGGAAAGGGTAAAAGGGTTGCCATGATTTCTATTCACGTTGGATGTATGTATATTAATTCCAATTAACTTTTTCAGCCAATCAAAATGAAGACAGACAAAGGGCTGCTACAGGAATTGAGAATAAAGTTCAAAACGAATACATTACCTGCGACAGTTGATCCTCAAGAACCACAAATCCTCCCTACCGAAATTGTCACTGCTGAATATAATAATAATCCTACTGAAATCGTTCCTAGTGACATTGTCACTGCAGAATTGACCAATTGCATCAACTATGTCGACTTTTCTAGAGCCAATGTCCCTGGTAACACACTTAAGCTACGTTTTCAGTCTCACTTTTACGTTTCGTGACGTAATTACCTTGGAAACCAAATGGGAAACTTTGCTATTACAAATTAACTGTAGTGACGTCACAAAACGTAAAAGTGGCATTAAGCTAGATTTTCAATGTCATTTTCCACCATTCAGTTACTTATTCTGTTTAAAATTCCAAATCCCCTCACCTGGGACATGTTTTATGTATCAATGTTTACGTCAAGTGAAAAGGAAGTGAGACTCAAAACCTAGCTTAATTTATTTTCTAACGTGTCTTTATTTGCAGAGGAATCGCTTAAAATGCCTGCCGATTCAGTTGAAAAGACGGTGGACGAGGAATCTCTGTCTCTTCCTGTCAATCAAGAGAATGACGAGTTGATGCAAGTTGAAACTACGATGGACGATGACCATTTGTCCATTTCATCTTTTGACAATCACAATTTGGATGCAGAGGATGTCAAACCCGTCATTAAATTATTTCCTACAGACCCATTTCCACGACAATTAATTGTGAGACTGGAAAGACTCAAACGTTTCAATTGCGGACTCTGTCAACTTGTTTTCTACACCAAGCAACATTTAAAAGTCCATAACAACTCCCGAGGACATCGACAACTAAATAAAGAACGTAAAGCCATCAAGCAAGAAAAGGGCCAAGACATGAAGCTAGAAAAGAGTGACGAGAAAGCAAAGAAAAGTGAAAGAAAGAGTTGTCAAATGTGTACGGCGGAATTCTTTACTGTGCAAGCTTTGAAACGACATTACGTGTCTCGTCACAAGGGAGCCAACATTCTAAAGTGTCCATCCTGTCCACAGACTTTTCTAAGCCACCGATTGTTGCAGTTGCATTTGAAACGATGGCACCAGAACAAGAAGCCAAAGACGTACAAGTGCAGCGACTGCGGAGAGACCTTCACCAATTCTCGACTGTACAGAGACCACTGCATGTCCCACAAGTACTGCAAGTACAAGTGCGTCGTCTGCCAACTGCTCTGCGACACTCAGGAGGACTTGCAACAACACTACTCTAACCACCAACAATTGCCCTTCAGTTGCCAACTCTGCGACGACGCCTTCCCGACAATCTCTCGGCTGGAGCTGCACAAGGAAAATGTGCACAAGACTACGGAAGGAAAAGCTGTCAAGGGACATTATTCGTGCGAGCAGTGTGGCAAGGTCTACCGCATTCGGAGCATGTTGATGGCCCACATGGTCCGACACGACCAAAAGGCTGAGCGACAGTTTGTCTGCGACTTTTGCCAACGTTTCTTTACTACAGAGACTTCTCTAGCCTCCCACAGAAGAACCCACACCGGAGAAAAACCCTACTCGTGTCAACAATGCAAACAAGGCTTTGTCTCTTCCCGCCAACTTCGTCAACATAAATACACTGTCCATTTAAACAAGAAACACTTCTGTGAAATATGCGGAAACTCTTTCACCAAAAACTCAAAGTCAGTAATATCCTCATTTAAATATATCTTAAGTCTTAATACCATGGTAACCAAGATGCCTCTAATTTGTTTAATATCAACTATAATTCAATGATAGGTTGATAATCCACTTGAGGACTCACACGGGAGAAACTCCATTTGCGTGCAAGCAGTGTGAAAAGTCATTCGTGTCATCAAGTCATTTAAAGAATCACGTGGACCAAGTACACTTGGGCATCACATTCGTTTGTGACACTTGTGGAAAGACTTTTAACGACATCAGAAATCTCAGGTTAGTTGAATTTATTATTTCTACCAAGGTAGGTAAATCTTTTAAAATGTTTAGGCGACGCCACTTAAGGTTATTTCATGTTCAATTGATTTTGCAAACACTTTTGACCCCACCTGCTTGCGTTCCAATGGCAACGGGGAGTATGAAATTACCCTATGTCCCGTCTCCTTGATAATCTACAATTTTACCTACCTTGATTAGTATAGTATGTCAACATGGAGACACCTTGATATGATATTTGTATTTTAGGAAGCATCGCAAGAGACACGAGGGCGTTAAGTCACTTTGTCATTTGTGCAGTAAAGAGTATACGACTCGTCAGGACTTGCAAAGACACATTGACATTGTCCATCTCAAACTACCCTCGTCAAGGAGAGACATTCCTCCAAAGACTTATGTCTGTTCCGTGTGCCCCGAACAATTCCGTAAAGAAGCCGCTCTGGCCCGCCACAGCGAGTTGCACAATCCCAACCGACCCTTTGGCTGTGAATTGTGCACTTGGAGATTCAACTACAACAGCAACCTCGTTCTGCATAGGAAGAATGTTCACGAAAAACAAGGCATTGACTACTGGACTAAGGCACGAAAGGCCAGAAAGGCAAACAAGGCATTAAATCTTTAAATGCAACTTTATTCATTTAATTCTTTTTATACAAGTTTTATCTTTCTTCTGCCGTGGGGATGTGTGGCTCTGGAGTGCAGCATAATTCCGTTTTGCCCAATACTCCGTTACAGTACTCCCAACTTTTTGTAACCATATTTTCTGGACACCACGATCCTTCAGAATGGGCGTGGCATCTCTGTCGGTAACATAGCTGAGGACAGTAAGTTCCTTGTGATGCTAAAATTGAAACAGTAAGTATAAACGTATTTTCCAAGATGAGTAGATTACTCCTTACAAGGTGGACACATTTCCCTAATTTTTGCACCCAATTCGGATTTACCTCAGAGAAGTAAGAACGCAAAACCATATAACCATGGTTACTTTCGGCTGTGGCAGTATTGGTAGAATTTCAATGGGGAAATCGAATTGGACTCAAATCGGGGAAAATCCCTCCATATCTAACCATTTCCAAAAGAAACTAAAGTTAAAACGCTAGTTTCTATTGGAAACTCCATTATGTTAAATAGGGTTTATAAAGTGTAATGGAGTTACCCGCTAATGATATCATTGCTGCAGCAAACACAAAAACAGCGACAACTGCTTTAAAATTCATTTTTCAAGATATTCTAGAGTTTTCGATGGATGTGTGCTTTAAATTGATTCATGCAAACTTTGTTGATTTCAGACTTTATATATAAAACTAATTGACTTGTTTACTTAATTAACTGTAATTCTTAATAATAAAACTAATTGTTGAACAAGGAATACTTTTAAATCATCTCTATAGAAGCATCGAGCTGGTCAATTATTTAGTCACATTTTTACATATATTTAATGCTGATTCATATTTATAAATCTGTTACATATTGTCTTTAATGTTTAATCAGGTGTTGAATTGAATTGGGTGAAATGAATTGATTGACAGTCCCAGCCTTTTCATTGCCCTTGGGCTTTAAAAAGTACAAATATTTATTTTATTTTCAACTTATGCATCATTTACAACAAGCCATAATACAGTTTATTCATCTCTGATACATAGCCAATTTTCCTATAAAAATTGACTACTATCGTCACCTTGTATGTGAAAGCTGTCATAGAAACTAATTTGAAGCACCTTGGCTTTTGTTTATTTCATGCAATTCTTTAACCTGGGTGGATAACTTTTGTGTAGAGGAATTTAAATCCGACAACGTTTTCTCTATTCATAAAGTATAGCTTCAATTAATTAGGCCTTTTAGAGAGCAGTAATTAGAATTAAATGCCATCAAATCGGCAGAAACGTCGATTATGATGTCCTTGAAAAGAGATAATGATATTTAATTGAGTCGTAGGTCGCTATTTAATGACATTCTTGCATGTATAATCAAATAAATTGACATTATCTGCATGCAAGCTAACCATTGTCGCATTTTATTGCTGTCCTTGAGGAACTTTCCAGTCCCAAATGCGGAATTGTCAAAGTCAAGAATGTCATCAATTGACACAAAAAATCTTTGAACGAGAAAAAAATAATAATATCGCCCTAAGTATTATTTTGAACTGCAATAAGAATTTCGAGTAGAAAGGTTTGGCCTTGAAAAGACTAGCGCCAAATTGAAAAACCCAACAAGAAGATTCTCGTCCGGCTTGTTTTGCAAATCTGAAGAAAGGTAAAGAAAGGTAACTTGTGCGCATTAAGTGAATACTAATTCCCAATTTAAAAGATCAGTCCAGGGCAGTTTTTTCGAATTTTGACGATTGCCGCAGATGCGAAATGACTTGAGATGATGACAGACATTCTCTGGGCGGAAGAGAATAGAAATGGGACAGTGACCCAAGGGAGGGTGGACGAGAGGAGGGTTGTTGGGGGTTGCTACAATTTAGAGAGCAGGCCGGAAACTCGAAAGATAGATCATAGACATTAGACATGCAAGAATAATAGTCTAAATGATGATTACAGCCAGCTGAGTTGTTTTGTCAGTTGTAGATTGTCGTTTTACGCAGCTTTTAAGTTATTTCTACACGTCATTTATATATTACGATTAACGTAACCACAAAATGGGAATCTTTTGGAAATATCGCATTTCTTGTGCCATCATCTGCGTAATACATTTTAATATCAAATATTTATTATCAATAATACAGGGTGGAGGTAAATATAAATCTAATATACAGCCCCCACCCTGTATATATTATACAATCTCAGCCGGTATTCCCCTTTACAACTCTGCTAGAAATAAAATAATATTGTTTCGATTTTTGGGTTTTAAAACAAAAAATTGTTTATTTAAATGTTAATTATTTATTTAGTGTTTGAATATTTAATTACAATTGTAACCAACTCGCAAATATTCTTGTAAAACTGCCCTGTACTCGGTTATTTTGAATAATAATAATAAATCATGGGACTGTTGACTACTGCACGTGTTGCAGCCCAAATCGGAGTAAAAAGAAATCTGGTACACTAACATTTAATTAATTTAATTGCTCAATCAACTATAACTATGTGTAATTAGTTAATTGTGGTTTCAGATTGGCATTTGTAGAGGATTCGCTTCACAAACGGCTGAAAAGCGTGTTATTGCAATGGAAAAGGAAAGCGTCGTCCCGGATGTCATTGGTAAGACAATTCAACAATTAGTTAATTGTAATTAAATAACATTTAATGATTTATGATTAGACACTGTTCCAAAATTGGATTTGGTGGTCAAGTATGGAAAGCTGTCGGCTGAAATGGGCAACGTTTTGACTCCGACGCAGGTCCAGAGTCCCCCAACTGTCACTTGGACTGCTGATGCTGGCAAGCTCTACACTCTCTGCATGACTGGTAATTATTACATGTATTTACATGTATTTACACGTATTTTTAATCTCAATTAATTAATTATTTAATTATTATTTGCAGACCCTGATGCCCCAAGTCGTCAAGATCCAAAATTTAGAGAGTGGCATCATTGGCTCGTCGGGAACATTAAAGGTTCGTCCACAACTTTTATCTGAACCCCCCTTAACATAGTTACAATGGTTACCATAGTTACCCTTTTATGTAATTGTTATTTAATATTGGGATAGGAAATGAGGTCGGATCTGGAGAAGTTTTGAGTCAATACGTTGGAGCTGGCCCTCCTAGCGGTAAACTGAATTAACTATAATTAACTAATTGAGGTAGTTAACTAAATATATTATTAAATATGGTAGGGACTGGTCTGCACCGCTACATTTTCCTGGTGTATGAGCAACCGCAGAAGTTGACGTTTGACGAAAAGAGATTGACAAACCGGTCAGGAGACCACAGGGGAAAGTTTTCCATCCGGGCGTTTGCCAAAAAGTATAACCTGGGTCAACCCATCGCTGGCAACTTTTATCAAGCCGAGTGGGACGACTACGTTCCCAAACTGTATGAACAACTCAGTGGAAAGTAAAACAACTATTGTCAACAAATACAATCCTCTATTCAATCATCTAATAAATTGAACATCTTTTAAATCTAAATGGCCAAAGACTAAAATTATTAATAATTAATTAATAGTAATTAATGGGAAAATAGGAATTTGTATGGGAGAGCTAAAATAGATAGTATTACTTTGTATGGTAGTGTATGAATGGCAATATTGAATATGCAAGATAAGTTAATTTAACATAATAGGTTCATTCTTTTAGCATGGTTCTGCAATTTCTACTTGGGTCTCGTCATTCCACAATGTATTATTAAAATTGAATAAATTTATCAACCTATGGTGATATATATCGTGTATCGGTATACTATGTATATTTGTATCACCATACATAGTAATTATTTCCCTACAAATTCATTAGGCAATAGCCATAACACACCATACAAAGTCACACTAAATGTCAAAAAATCCTCCATACAAAAGTCATGTATGTGTCATACAAATTAATTGGCACCCGTAAATAATAGGTAGCTTAGCAATGTGTAGACATTTTAAAATAGATATACGTTAACGCCTTGGATCTAACAATGGCAAAGTAAAACTTGAAAACTAATCCAGGGGAAAAATTAAATTAAAATGGCTTATAAAATTACATTTTTTGCAATTATTTATTCTGCTTTGTTGGGGATGTTACTAAATATTTAATTATTTTTCGGGACTTGAAGTCATTCCATTCCGAGCTCTGACACCTTTCTCTGCCTCCGCAACGTCGATTCCCTTTTCCGCCATAACTTTCTATTTACATAAATAAAAGATTTAATATTTTGTTGACTAAATAAATGTTAGTTTTAGGCAGAATTAGTTAAAATGATTACTTTGACGCAGTCGGTGTACAGTTTAAGTAGCTCGTCACATTGGCTCATGTTTTTACTTCCGTTGAGAAACTTTTCAACAAACCAAGCATTGAAACAACTGTCGTAAGAATGCTTCAAAGGCACGCACTCCTTCCCCACACTATTCATCACCTGCAATTTATCAATTCTATTTTATTCACTCTTTTACTCTTACATTAAGACTTACCGGTGGATTATGGTTCAACAGCTTATTGTTCTTGTTGTCTTTCATTCTCTTCAGCCCGACTACCACCACTGCTTAAACGAAAGATGAAAATGTACACGTTTGTTTTATTTCACTTTTCAAGGGCACAAACAGGGAAATGTTGACACACGTTGAGCGCTAGTTTTGAATTTCCACTAGAAAATCTAACGATATGGATTGGACGCCATTGGCAATGAGACAACAAAACCAAACCGATGAATGGCAAAAGGCAAAGCTAATGAGAATGAAAAATTGCTCATTTCAACGAACTATGGCGGAGATTCACCAAAAACAAAAAAAAACTTGTTTCTAATTGGAAATTAATTATTCCAGTGAATTTAGTAAAACTTTACCTTAGAAACTGCGTCATGTGTTCATTTTTTGGTAGCCTGGCTAGGTTTTATTTATTTTCAGAAAAGACAACAAAAATGGTTGCTAAACATTATATTTTAATCAACGTTTTAAAAGAGTATCACATTTTGCCGTAAAGAGAACATTTATTTGTTGGTAATTGTCATAAAGTCGGTTATCTTTGTCTTTTGTTTTTTGCGAGGCGGAGAAGTCGTTTCGTTTGGTTGACATAAATCCATGTGGTCAAAGTATTGACGGATTTCTATTTCTGTTTTGCTACCAAAAGTCTTGCAGCACGTCGGACATTTACTAGTTGCACCCAAAAACGATTCCTCCGGTTCATTTCTTGACGAGCTGCAAGGACTTTGTTGCTGGGACAGACACTGTTGGACATGGTCATCGAGTTGTTTGTAAAATTTGAATTTGGCCATGCAGATGGGACATTGATGTTTGTCCTCGACTGGCTTCATCAGCAACTGGTCGATGCGTTTCTGTTTAAGTCCTCCTCCTCCGTCTTCTGGGTCATCAAAGTTGCTGAGACGGACTCCGATGAGTCTGATGGACAAGTTGTCGAGTAGATACGAGTTGTAGATGCCCCAGGCCGTTTCGAAGATGATGTCGGCGTCGTTGGTCGAGTTGAGGAGGTTGACGTTCCTCGTCTTGACTTGGAAATCCGCAGTCTTGAGTTTCAACGTCACCGAACGGACTTTTCTGCCTGCCAAATCTCTCTCCAACTCGTTGCAAATCTCCCGTAAGATTCCTCCGACTCTGTCCCTCCCTCCGTAAAACGTCCTCTCGGAACTGATTGACTTGCGAGGCTCGTCCACACTGAAACTCCAACTCCCGACTCCCATCGACACTTGCAGCAGGAACGACGACGTCGAGGATTTCAACAACAAGTTGATGATGCCCCGATTGTCCCACAAGTCCTTGCAAGTGAAAATGTCGAGAGCGTTGAGCATCTGTTCCGTCACATTCCCGATTCCACCGACTTTTCGGATTGGCAGTTTGTTGATAAACTCCCGGATTGCTTCCAGACTCGGTTCCAAATAAAACTGTCCGTTCGGTTTATTCACGTCTCCACAGATTTTGGCAAGCAGACTGTTTGAAGCTATCCCTAAATAATTTATAATTAATTAACTAATAATTAATTAATTTAATTGCAATTAGATTTACCAGCACTGGCAGTTAAGCCAGTTTTCAAGAATATCTTTTGCCGGATTTCATCAGTGACTTGTTGAGGAGTGAGTGCTTGGGATTCGGATGCAAGGGCATTAGCATTTAGTAGATAGTCGGTAATGTCTAGATTGGCTTCGTCCAAAGAGACGGAAGAAAAGTGCGGGTCGTAGTCCTTGAAGATGTCTTGCACTTGCTCACTCACTTTGGTATACTTTTCGTAATTGCAGGGCACAATGATTAACTGCGGACACAACTTTTTGCCCATGAATCCCGGCATTGCTGCACGAACTCCAAACCTCCTCGCCAGATAATTGGACGTCGACAACATTGACATTCCTCCCACTGCCATCGGTTTATCTCTATCCACATTTATAATTAATTACTACTTGTATTCACTACACATTTAATTAATTGACTACCTCAATTCTGGGTTGTCTCGCATTTCGACAGCTGCAAAGAAGGCGTCCATATCCACATGGACTATTGTACGCGACAAGTCTCTGTGCTCTTCCAACTTTCTCGCCAAAACGTCCATCTACATGTAAATATTTAGTTAGTCTTGACAACGTCCACAAAATAGTTTATTGTTAACTAAACAACAAGGTAGGTAAAATACATTGTCAAAGAGACATAAGGTAATATCATTCTCAAAACATTTTGAAACCACGAATGGGTTAATTTGTCCCGTCCTGGTTGTCGTTGCCATTGGGAGAACGAAATTACCTTATCTCTTCAATCTACCTTGGTTACTTTAATCTTTCTAACCTGGGCAGTGGATTTGTCGATTTGGGCCGCGGTGAGATTTTGGAAAGAGTGACGAATGGACTCGATTTTCAGATTTAACTTTTCCTGAGCTTTTTGTTGGTACGAGTAGAATTTGCTGCCTTTTGAGGCCTCCATTATAATCTGATTAATTCTGTCAACGTCCAACCCTTCCATCCCCGCTTTCGTGTCATTTAGGGCCATTCGTTTATTGACATCTCCACCCTCATTACTTCCTCCTCCTCCTACATCCACACTTGCTGCTGCTCCACCCTCCATAATTAAACTAAATAATCCTCCGTCGTACTATCTGCAACAAAACTTACAAAAATATACAAGAAATAAGATTAAAATTTTTATTTATATTCCATTTGCACGAAATATCTCAAAAAACACTCAAAAAAGGAACCAACCCAGGATTTGCATCTGAAAAATGAACCGAAAACAATCAATCCGTTTTAATGGCAGAGTCTAATTTATTTATTAGCCAAGATTATTATTTTGACAGAGTGATGAAATAAATGAGTATAAAGTTCAGAATGTTATTTTGCCAAATTGGCTCCAAAAATATTTAGAAACGTTGGAGGAATCCAAGGTTCAGGTTTTAGTACTGCAATGCACATTGGATAGTTTGTCTTTGGCATCCATTGGGTAAATAAATATTATGTTTTTGAAATACATTTGATATATTTCGGTAGTTTTAGTGTATGACTGTCGGGTGGTGGATTTGCCACAAATAAAGTATGGATATGCGTTTGTAAAAATATGTAAACAGTCAATGTTTGAGATGGATTTATTGACAATTAATTCTTTCTGTGAGGTTGAAGATTGTAGATGGAGGGACGGGGAGGGGTGTAGTCGTAAGAGGGGCGGAGGATGGTCTCGGAAGATTGTTCGTTGTTGGCTTTGCTGCGGAGGAAGAAGATGGAGGGTTTGCCCGCCCGACTGTCGACCTGCACATCCTGATTGACCTGGTAGCTGTGTTTGTCTGCCGAAGGGACCACCACGATTTTCGTGTTGTGGTTCGTCTTGACGTCTCCCGTCACCAGGATGTCGTGTTGGTACTCGTCCGAGGGCGTCTCTATGAACACCAACTGCTGCTTGTTGGTCGACGGAAGATCCAACTTGTGTGTGTAAGTCTTCCGGATCACTGATGCCCGTTCCTTCGGACCCTTGCAGTGCCACTCCCGCTCACCGTCATTCCCCGACGTCGCAGACCCCGAACAATATCTCCGGTACAGCGCCAAGTAATTGTCTTCCGCATTCCGCGTCCATTCTTCGACACCCGCCATAGCAGCCACCACGCACAAACACAAAACCTGCACAATTTAGTTATCTTTAGACTCTCTTCAAAATAAAATCAAAATAAAATCTTACCAAAATTGACTTCATTTTCAATATTGTTGCTTGAGTTGAACCAAGATTGCATGTGGATGGACATCGGTCGAGGGTCTTTATATAGGCCCTTCCCGAATGGAAAAACATGTAAAAAATCTCTGGGGAATTTTTCCTGCATAAATTAGCAGACAAGATTATTTAAACAAAAAGCGAATTGCTGGCAGAAATATTATCCGTAGTGGCTCCTGTTTGTCTTTGTCAATTTCACACACGCAGCAATCGTGCATGTTGAAGGGTCTGCAATTAATATCCAGGAAACGACGACCTGAAGCAGGTGAGAACATTCTAATCAATCATGCAAATTATAACCCAAACAAAATATTCAACAAATCTTTTTATACCCCCCACAGAGAAAAATCTAATAAAGTCAAGTTTAATTTCCCAATTTGTGCTATAAATCCTTTAAAAATTCAGAAACGAGTTACGGTGAGGGCTGAAATTTCATGTAAATCTTTAAACTAAAATTTTCTCGCTTTTTAACGAAAATGGGCCAAAAATAGCTACTAAAAAAGGCATATAATTTTTTTTTCCCGGATTTTGAATTCCATTTCAAATAAAGCCCCGTAAATATGTCCTTGTTTTTTTAAAGTTAGCCTCTGGTCATCCTGATTAAATATTCGATCAACTAAGGATATCCGACCCTTAAAAATCCGTAAGATGTTACAGGATGATGTTTAGTTTTAATGTATTGCTGTACGGAAATTTAGATACTTATTACATTTTTGACATTATTTAAAGGTAAATAACCCAAAATAGGATGGAATTAAAGCAAGAAAAGGTTTTCTCAAACGACTTTGTAGGTACTTTGCAAAAAAGATGTAATTGATGTAAGCACATGGTTGGTGTATGTTGAGGATAGTGTCGTTGATGACGTTTTAATTGCCATTTAGAAATGCTAATTATATGTTAACTGCAACGTAAAGGGAAATGTAGAGAGTGGGCGGACAGCTTCTTCAACTCCAACAATACTTTTATTCACACGCCAAATGTGAAATTATACCCTATGTAGAGTAAAGATAGATAGATCCAATAAATACATTTTCTGGTTGTCCTTGTCAAAAATCCCTATAGCCACACAAACGTGTTATAGGCTACGATTATTTTATAATGCCATAGAAACAGGTAACACCGAAAATTTCAAATATTTTGTCAATAGGTTAGTACAAAACCAAATTCGACACTACCTGTTAATAACATAAATGCCATGGCTACCAATTTCAATTTAAAATTGCTATGCTTTAGTTTGTTCAACTCTATTGACATTGCCTTGATGACTGCCTGATTTTATTCACATTAACCAATGAAATCACAACGTTTAAATTTAGGCATATTTTTTCCAGAAAAACAGGCGACGCCTAAAAAATTCACCTTCAAAATATTTAATATTTCGACAAATATTTCTAACTTTTTCCCTGAAAAAAATATTTGAAACAAATTGTCACACACTAGGTCAAAATTTTAAATTCACATTTTCAATTTCGATTCAGATACAGACTTAAATCCACATTTCCCCCGAAAGTGGTTCTGAGTAAATTTCACTAATGGCAATACCAAGTCAAATAAACTGTTTCCTTGCCTCCCGTTTTTCTCCCTTTAATAGCTTTTACTGGTTGTGGTATCCCTTGGTTTCTTTTCGGCTGTTATTTCATAAGGAGGGTTCAGTTAGGAACTTTGCGTGAATATGTATAGGGGACGTTTTTCGTCCCTTATTGCCAATGACAACAGGGAGGATTTGTCCCTTATAGATATTCACGCAAAGTGCCCAACTGAACCCTCCTGTTAACGCTGTTGACACACTTGGGCAAACCAAGGAGCATGGACGTTGTCATAGTATAGTAGCGCTTAACCGTCAAAGCTCCTTGGGCAATACCTTAACCAGGTAACCATTTAAAATGCCTTGATATTATCTATCAATTCTTGTTACATTCTATAGAAAAAACTGATTTCACTTACTAATAACCAAGATGCTTATTGTTGCCTTGGAAACCTGTTGGATAAGCCACTAGGAAGGAAAAAAAGGTTACAAGTCTTAATGAAAACAAGGTGTTTAGAGTTGACTAAGGTCGTTAAGGTTAAGAAGTGCTCCGAAAAAATCTTTTCTCTTATTATAGTTGCGAGAATCTGTTTTTGGGAGCATACCATGATAACCTTGTTGTGATTGCCATGGAAACGTTTTAATGAAATAATATAAACAGGTATTGGAATAAATAAGAATTTATTAGAGTAAATGGGTGACATCAAATAAAAGTTGAATTCGTATGGTTCGCTTGGAGTTGGAATCTTTGGAACTGACAGACATGCGGGTGACGGACGTGTTGGTCGTCGGAGGAATATTGTCTTTGTACTGCGTGTACATCTCTTCAAAGTTGACTACTTGTAACTTGTCTTGGTTGCTGGGGTTGACAATGTAGCCACGAAGAAGACTCTTGAGCCACGCCCCGTGACAAACCACCAAAATATTCTCCTCCACCCCCTCACCCTCAGTAATCATCTAATCAACATCATTTGTTACTCTAGTAACGCATTTTATATCAAGGTAAAGGCACAGAAGGGATTTCCCCGATTTTTACCCTTAACTCGTATTCTACTTTCAACCACAGAAAAGTTTGGGACAGTATAGGTAGAATTCGAATTGGCTCCAAAATCCGGGAATATCCTTTCTATGCTTTCACCTTGTAGCGGAGGCATCTAATAATCTATTGATGATTAATTTAAATTAAATTTATTGCATTTACCTGAAAGAATTCTCCCGCTCTTTTGACGACATTTTCGTAAGATTCGGCTCCAGGCAATTGACATTTATAAGCACTGCAGTTTTGCTCGGCGGCCATGTCCATCACTAAATTCCATGGCTTTGACTCCATCTCACCCATCTCCTGAAAACATTATCTGTACACCAAGGTGCTTTGGCTTTGAGTTACCTTTAATTAAGGTCATGACATGCTTCTCCCACCAAATTAAATCGCAATATAAAGATGGTAGCAAGGCAAATAGATTGATTCCCGCCCCCTTCCCCTCCCCCTTCCTGGCATCAGGTGGGTTCAGTAGAGGGAGGTCCCATAAGAGAGTTTGAACTTTTATATGGGACTTGCAATTTACTCCTGAAGGGTGGGTATCCATGACTACCAGCATCTTGGTCTGGGACCGGAATGGGACTAATTTCAAAACAAAGTCCCACATAAAAGTTGAGACTGTCTTGTGGGACTTTCTCTACTGAACCCACCTGATGCCAGGGAGGAAAACAGGAGGCAAGGAAACAGTTTATTTGCCATGGTGGTTGTAAAATAAATATTGGTATTTCCGGAGCATGTCCTCACCTCAAGCATAGCTAGAACCGGAAGAACCTTGTGACAATAAATGTGATTGAATAAAATGAATCGAAAGACATTTATAAATAAATATTTTACTCTTTCTCGGAGGTTGTCTGAATAAATGACATCGGGTTGATTGTTTTCTGAGCACTTGAGGATATTCTCGGTCGTGTCTCTGCAGCGTTGCAAGTCCGAACTGTACACTTTGGTAAATCTCTCATCTTTCAATCGGACACCCACTTTCTTTGTCTATCAATCAAATCAATTAAACTATTAACCAACATTCCTTCACCTTCTTTAATCAAGGTAATTTGATGTTTTATTGGTTGAGACATTTGGGGTATTGTTTCCCAAAATACGAATTAGAGTTGAGTGACTTAAACATTTAAAGATAGAGGAATATTTATTTACCATTTCAATTCCTTGTGGGGTGAGTTCACCGGGGCCATGACCTTGAGTGATTCCACTCGCGTTCGTTTTCGTTTCACCACTGCAAACAATTTATCAAAGATTAATATCACTAAATATTTACAGCAGTTTTATCTGTTTTTTGTGTACTTACTGCCGAACAAAAGTTATGTCAATCATTCTGTTTATTTCAATTCGTTTTATTAATGACTAAGTTCAAGACTAGTTATCAGTTATTGTCGGTAATTCTCGTAAAACGACTTGCTCCGTAATTAAAACTTGAATATCAGTTGCATCTTTGGAATTTATTAGGTTATCACTAACCAGTAATTTACTTAAACTCTGGCTAAGAAACTGAAAACCAAAATGTGACTTTTGATGTAGGAGTTGAGGATAAATTGTGACGATTGTTTCTCCCGCTTCAGTCTCCAAATTTTTCCACTCTTGTATCTAAATACAGCCTCTCGCTGTCAGCCAAGTCTTTCACTAACAGGGATGGCATTGGCAAGTGAAATATTTCACTTTTATTGAAAAGTGCAATAATTGAAATAAATAAATGACGACAATTTACTTGTTAAAATTCATTTCACTTGAAATAAAGTGAAATTTTGACTCGGTTAATTTTAAATATTTCATTAATTGCATTGCTTTCATTGATTTTGCTTAGTTCATTAATTAGCTTTTCAAGGAAAATTTCTTGAAAATTGTAATAAATGTCACGAAACGGTAAATTATTTAACTACTGTAGCAGGAAAATGAATTATACCCGTAGTTGCTACATTTACTGGAAATAAGTTTCGAAGAATTTTTAAAAAATTATTGTATGGGTGTAGGACCAGAGGTCTCAGATCCTTAAGGAACTTCCAAAAAAAGTACGAATTTTTCCGATTCCCATTTACCCTCTATGATAATTTTTGCTGGTTACCCAACCACATCCCCATTTGTGGCAAAAACAATCTGAGTCTTTTGAAACATGCTCGAAATATCTTTTAAACTTTTGTTTCGGATTTAGGGGGCAAGTTTATAATGCTTTGTAAATAATATATTCGAATAGTTTATTTAGTTATGTTTGCCTTTGTCAACAAAATTTTAGTTAGCTATTTAAAATTTTTCATAGGGAGACATTCGAGGCAGGCTAACTGCTCTCAGGATTTGTCAATCCTATGTATGAGGTTGGGTGGGGGTTCGAAAATTTCTGTAAAGGATATCTCGAAAACTTGAAACTTCTGGGCAAAAATTATAGATACAAAATTAGTAAAGAATTCTTCGAAGGAGTGTGCTTTAATTCAGCAACTCTGTCGGAGGACCGGTTCTCCCGCTAGAGCCCGAAGATTCGGTTGTGACCTTGTTTGGTTATCATAATTCAATTGTCAAATTCAGTTTCCGTAGATACAGTGCAGTAGTGCAGTAGTAGGGTAGTGTATTACTGTACTACTGTTCCGAATCATAATCACGTCCACTCTCCCCACGCCACTGCACTCGCATAGTAATACACAAGGTGACTACCGTTGCCTACTACTAATTCAAAGGATTGAATATTACTGGTACCACTAACTACAACCACAACACTCACCTTTCATTCCCCTGGCGGGGGTTGGGGGGCGGAGCCCCCCATAAAACCAAATACTGACATCATTCGATAAAGTATATTATTAATACTTTTGTGAATAAATGATAGACAGTGCACTAATAACGGTTGCAGAGACAGAAAAAGATTTCCAAAATTGGGCAGTATTGTAGGGATGGAAATTATTCTTAAAAATTAGAAAAGACTCTAAGGACAGAATTTTTTTTAGAAATAGGGAAATATTCCAGGAATGAAAACATATTGCTCTGTGTGCAACATCACTAAATATTCTCACTTATACCGCCATATACCTAACGCTCAATAACACTGCATTACATATAAACAATAAAAACTATAAAATAAATTACAAAGTAAAAACTTAAAAAACTCATAGGGAGACGCGATGAAAACCAGAAAACAAGGAAAAGTAAAGTTTCCGGATAACCAGAATATGGCGTAATTTAATAAAACATATATGCCCCAGTCTCCCGGTTGAATATACAAATTCAAAATCGTCTTTTACGCAAATTAATAAAGTACAATTAATAAACAACTACTGTAAATTATAATATTAAAAATTCTTTGGCCTGATTCAAAAAGGTTCTGAAATGGATTAAACATTATAAAAATATCAGACAGCATAAGAAAGAAAACAATATCTTTCGAAAAATTTGGAGTTTGATACATAACAAATGGCTTTAAATCGTGAATGTATCGTCTGAAAACAATCTACATGACAATTAATTGTGCTTTGACCCAAAGTTAGTAGTTAGTAGAAGTAAAATAGGTTTCCGATTCCAGGTGCAGTCTGAATTTTTTGTTGCTTAGCTATGTGTGACGGTGGCAATTTCCCTACGGGGATGAATAAGGAAATTGTCGCCGTGTGACCCAATGGACGCTAAGCAACACAAAAAATTCAAAGTACCAGGGAATCTCGTAGATTTGCTTTGACAGTCACTAGGTGAAGATAATCTATTTAGACTTCTGCAATCAATTAATTGACTTCATCGAATTAGCACATTGTCATGAGTACGATACTCCTATTTGCAGTTCGAGACTTACATTTGTCTCTACCTCGTATATCTAGTGGAAGTGGAACTATTGAGATTTAAGACATCTTGTTAGCGACCAAATTACAACACTTCTTCCACTCACCCTTTCACATGCTAAAAATAATTCAAAAACAATAATTTCAACCGGGAGACTGGGGCATATATGTTTTATTAAATTACGCCATATTCTGGTTATCCGGAAACTTTACTTTTCCTTGTTTTCTGGTTTTCATCGCGTCTCCCTATGAGTTTTTTAAGTTTTCTGATAAGAAACTTTGGGGGGGGGGATCATCGATTAGTTCCTCAGATTATTTCGAAATAGAGGTTCTTTTTTAATAAGTTTGTCAATTTTCTCATAAAGCGTCCCTACTATATAAAAATGTGCCAGCCCGGGCCGAGTGCCCATCTCTGGCTAACTTAAATTATGAATTATGCCACTATTCACTGTTATTAGTTTATAGAGATTTGTAAAGCATATAAAAGTTAGATTTATTTTGGTTGTAGAGACATAAGACATAAAAATGGTGAAAAATAGATTAAAAATTCATTATTTCTAAAAAACGTAATTTGTGGATGTATAATGTCAAAGCCACAAACAGCTGTCTCTTCTCAGTCTCTGCTCTGCGGTGCTCCTGTCCTACACGTACACCTGTCTGTAGTGATTTACAATTAGAAAGTTGAGTGTGCGACAATAACAGGTCATCTCATTTTTTAAGACCAACAATAGTTCTAAACTAGATCCAATTCTGTAATTTAAGTAGGCAAATTAAATGTAACATAATTAAATTCAAGTCACAGCATATTGAATTATATTTTTATTTCGACTCACAAGCCGGCCTATTTCATCGTGACATACTTAATAATATTTTTGCCAATTTCAGGAATCGTTTATGGATGGAATAACTCAAGTCAAAATTGAATTTCAACAAGTGCTTCCATTTGCAAGTTAAAAAGTCAAAATACAGAAAAGTACAAAATATTTTGGTGAGTATCTCTTTAACCTAACTTGAATTATTAGTTTACTAAATACAATTTGACCCCTTTCCATTTACAAAATGAATAAGTATAAGTATTTAAATAGAGAATGAGTGACAACAAGACGTCAAAGATGCGTCGAAAGCCGTTGGTGATAACTTTTATTTCGCTGTTGACGGATCTAATCAGTTTCACGGTGATTCTTCCGCTGCTGCCGTCGATTTTGGAATACTACCGAGACAACGACTCGAGTCTGACGTACAACACGTTTTCTCAGTATGCAGCCAAGTTGGGCGTCCTCATCGGGGCCCCCGCCCACCAATCAGAAACCGTTCTCATGGGGGGTCTCATCGGCTCCATGTTCTCCCTCCTCCAGTTCATGTCTGCCCCCATCATCGGCGCCTTTTCCGACGTCTACGGACGCAAAATCGCACTCATCCTCTGCATGGTACGTCAATTAACAGTACAATTAGTTAATTGCAATTAACAAATTTATTTGTTAATTTAGATTGGCATTTGCCTGTCTCACGTGATTTGGCTCATGGCTTCCACATTCCCATTGTTCATTCTGGCCAGAGTTATCGGAGGAATCTCTCGGGCCAATGTTTCAATATCCACCACCATAGTGGCCGACGACTGTCCGGATGAGTGGCGTCCTAAAGGAATGGCCATGATCGGCGTCGCTTTCTCCATCGGATTCGTCGTAGGTCTGTCAACTAAATTTAATTAACATTTAAATAAATAAACAATTAATTACATTGATTTTTCAGGGCCGGGCATAGGGGCGTATTTTGCACGGAGTGGGGACTATTCCACCCCCGCCGTCGCCTGTCTCCTCCTCAGTCTCACTTCACTTCTCTTGATTGTCTTTTTCCTTGACGAGACTTTGGAAAAGGTAATAAATAATCCAAGGTTGTTATACTCATATTTAAAGGTCGTCCCGTCTTAAAATATTTAAATTGGATTTAGAAATACCGAGCAAAGCGAGTCAAATTGTCTGAGATTTCGTCCTACGTCTGGCCTCCGTATTTGTTCCAGTTTAAACCGATTTCAGTGGGAGAGTCTCTGCGACCAGTCGGCCTGGCTTATTTCATTTACATCTTTATCTACAGCGGCCTTGAATTCACTTTGACATTCCTCACACAAGCCAAATTCCAGTAATACAATCTTGCATTTAATTCATTATTCGATATTTCCATGACAATTAAAATAAATGTTTTAGGTTTACGCCGAAAGAGCAAGGGGCCATGTTTACAGCTTTGGGACTGTTGATGGCGTTTCTGCAAGGAGGACTGACGAGACGACTCAAGCCAGAAATGGAGTCTTCCGCAGCCATGATTGGAATGTTGGTCATGATGCCCGCCTTCATTGTTCTCGGATTCGCCACTGACCTCTCCCACTTGGCTTTCGGACTCTTCTGCTACTCTATCGGTATTTAATCAGTCATTATTTAGTAATTAATTAGTAATTAATTAATGAATTGTGTTTAGGGTCGGCGGTGGTGGGTCCGACGTTGACGTCAATCACGAGTTCGAAAGTGCAGCGGAACAACGAGCGGGGAGCAGCTTTGGGCATCTTCCGGTGTCTCGGGGCCTTGGCTCGAGGATTCGGTCCCCTTGCAGCGTCTTCCCTCTTCTGGCGTTTTGGTCCTTCGACGGCCTACGCCATCGGAGCGGTGACTTTCGTGATTCCTCTGTTCCTCTTACGCAAGGCGACCAACAGCTAATAATATACCGGTTATTCAGTATTCATTCACTGATGAATTATTGTTCAAAGTTGTTGACAATCATTTCCGTGTTCTTCTATTCCATTAATCTCGTTATCAAGTGCAATTCTCTATTCTATCAATAAACTATTTTATCTAAATATTTCATTCTTTTCATTTTCCATTACATCCAACGTCCTTCCCAAGATGCCTCCATTACAAGGTGAAGACATAGAGGGATATTCACCGAGTTTGCACCCAATTCGAATTCTACCTATACTGCCACAGAAATAAGCACCCAAGCCGAAAGTAACCATGGTTATTTGGATTGGGTGGTAATAAGTAATTGTAATGGAGTTGATATTAAACAAATGCGTTACTACAGAGTGACAAATTCGAGCCATCTTGATCCTTCCAATGTTACTATGGTAACGCCTCCCACTTCAGCCAACAAACAAATTATGATGAATTTAAGGTGATTTCAATGTTTCCATTGGCTACCTCTAAAGACAAAGCCATGGAAACATTCAATTCACCTTGGGTCACACCAAGGTACTTTAAATACCATGGCTACCAAACCACCACTATACCTTGTTAGGTAGCCATAGTATTTATAAGGTACCTTGGGTCACATAAAGGTCACACAATAATAATTCACCTTGAATTCACCATTAAGGGAAGCGTATGAATCTGAAAGTGGGAAAACTCGATAACTTTGTGTATAGTAAAATAACCATGGATATAATTTTCAATGAAGCAGAATAGTCAATTTATTGCACAAAAGTAGTTTGCAAAGCTCTTTCTTGTTCTATCTCTTCTTGCTACTCATCACTTATCACCTTTGAATCTAAATATCTCCGAACCGAATATTACTTATTATATGGACTGTGTAGACCAATGTGTTATAGGAATTTTTAAGTTTTCTTCTCTCGACTGGGTTGAATTTAGGCAACGGTACCTCGTTGCCGTTGTTGACGATAAACATTGTTGCCAATTCATCTTTTACCAAGGGCAACAAAGGCAACACTCTCATTTGGTTATGTAAAACTTATCATAACAAACCTAACCTAAATGAAATAAACAAATTCGACAGTTATCTATAAAAATTATTAGGTTAGGTTCGTTACATTCAAAACTGGTGGAATTTCATTTTTCCCCAGATCCTCCCTTATAATTTGTTTATTTCATTTAGGCTAGGTTTGTTATATCCGTAAAGTATGGACCGGTAGGACTATATTAATTTATTATACGATAAGTGGTAAAGTCATTGATGAGGGTGTTGCCGGTGGTAAGTTGTAAAGATGAATTGGCACCAATGTTTACCGTCAACAACACCCTAACGGCAACGAGGTACCACTGTCTATAATCAGTCCTCGACTGTGAACAAACTAATTTTTGATACTGCTTTTATGCTGTTTTCCACTCCGACACTTTGGAAACCCATTCCAGCACATTGGAAACTCAATCCAACACAACTGTCATGTTTTCAAGATGTTTTTTTGCATATAGTTTGTGTAAGATTGAAATCGATTTTTATACGGGGAGAAACTGCAAAGCAGGCAGCGCATTGCCCGAAGGGCAATGTGTGGTTTCACCACTAGTATGCGATTAGGTACTGGTTCAATTTCCATTGACACCGATTGCTCGTAAACTAGCAGCTTCTGTAAAACATGGCATATATGACAGCGTAGAGAATTCTTCTGCGGGTTGTGCATTAATTTGAAATCAACTGTCCGGTTTCAACTTTAGCCGTAGGAACCGGAAGAATGATTTTTGAAATTGTTTGGTATCTCCTTGGCGACTTGGTGCAATGCATCATAGTCATTTATTCAATTGGTTACTGGATGGATTGTATGGACTAGGATACTAGGAATACACATTGTAACTTTCCAATTCCTAATTCAATCTCCGTAGATACGGAGTACTGAGCACTGAATTGGCATATTGGCAGGCACCAAGGCAGGCACCATCTCAATAATGATAATAATGTCGGATTTAAAGATGCATTATTCCTGTTACGTAGTATTCCCATTCTCAATAATCCCAGTCACATTCACATTCACATCCCAATGCAAATACGGAGTACCAAGAACAATTCCAGGGATGGAAAATATTTTAGGCTTGAGGGCGCTGACAGGGGTTGTAAAAAATTTAGAATAAGGAAAATTTCAGGGATGGAAAAAAATTAGCATTGAGGAGGTTCCAGGCATAGAAAATGACAAATTGAGTTAGGCATGCATATCCGTAATGCTCATTACTACTATACTTATACAAACCTTTACGCTTTACTGGCTCATGTTTTACTAACTAAAAGAATACGAAATATTCATCACCCCTCAAGCGGGGGTTTGGGGGCGGCAGCCCCCAATAAAAAATAAAATTATCTTATTACATACATAATATATTATTAATAATTTTGCGAAAAAATCAAAGTTTTAGAGATGTAGCTCAAATAACATAATATTTATGATTTTTTCAAACCAGGAAGGGATGAACAATATTTAGGAAATGGGGACATGTTGATTAGAAGTTTACTCGAACATGGTACATTACATTACTTTTCCAATATTTACAAAAATTTGCGAAGACTGCGAATGTTTTACTTGTAACTTGTTTTTATTTTTAATTTCATACCTATATAAAATAAGGTACCTATATAAATAATTTCGAAATATTCCTAATTTGGTTAGTTCGTAGTTATAATATGATAGTTACCTGTAACCATATATATCAAGAAAAACAATAAAATAAAATTACAGGTTAAAAACCTGGAGAAATATACGGGGAGAAGGCCAAAAAAACTCGAAAACAAGATAAAATTTAGATGCCAAGATATAATTACACCTCGTAATTTTTAGATTTTCTTCAAAAAAATCTCCCCGTGCGTTTACAGTTAATTCCTTGCAACAACCCTAAAACTTGTCTAAGACATTAGATACACACTACAGTATGTAAAGAATGTAAGTATCCATAGGAAACCAGTATCCATAGTACCCAGCCATAGTAAGCCAAGTCAATATCCAACTAGAAGGTAGTCAGTAATAGTCAGTATCAAGCAGTATCCGTAAATCCATTAGGGATAAACAGCTTGTAGTAATTTAATAATAATAACAAACTTACTCCCCATTTGAGAGTTAGTATTATAACCATAAAATAATGAAGTACTTTTCCGTATAAAAAGCAGAAAATACTAATTTCACAGTTACTTTGTACATTGTGGCAATTTCTTCACACTGTAACATTTTTATGTTACTTTGGACATTTAGTTGACAATTATGGCGCTGTCATATCTAAATATATTTTACTGTTAAATGTTGATACGGAAAAATTTATCATCTTAATTGTTGCTTAATTACTATGGATCCGACAATTTAACCTGGATTTTGATTTTCAGAAAATAATTACGTTACTTTATTAATAAAATAAATTAAATTAACTAATTAACTATTAATTAATTAGTAACGTAATTAATAAAATAATTACGTTACTAATTACGAGTCGTTACGTTACAATAACTGAGGGAACATGTATGCACGATTGCAAAGGTGTTCCCATAGAACACTAAATGGCAGTCTTGACCGGTGTTCTCATTGTCAAAAATATTTTCCATCACCGCTTCAGGAGTTAATTGAATAACTATTGTGTTTTTGTTCTTTAAAATGCTTTTTTTGAAGAGAGTTGCAAGTGAATTAGCGGTAAACGCACGGGGAGATTTTTTTGAAGAAAATCTAAAAATTACGAGGTGTAATTATATCTTGGCATCTAAATTTTATCTTGTTTTCGAGTTTTTTTGGCCTTCTCCCCGTATATTTCTCCAGGTTTTTAACCTGTAATTTTTTGAAAAATCAGTTTTACATAAATAAAGCAGGGAAGAGAAAAAAGTAATGCTTCATTCGCGGCCCCACTTTGACTGAGATTTTGGCCCTACCTAAAGGATTTTGGCTTAATCTATCGGGTCATCTAGACCTGTAGACACCGTCAAAACAAATACCAGGAGAATATCATAAAAAATTTGATTATATAATTATATTCCAGCGTTCAGCATATTTGACTGACTGACATAAGGTGACAAGTACAGGCTGTTTATTCATTGAGCCCCAGTTACAGTTTTTTAGATCGTGAAGAACATATAATACAGATTACATCCGACTTCCTTTACAGCAACCGAATCAACTCAAAAACCAATAGACCTACAAAAAAGTTTAAATAGGCAAACAGATAGTCCACAATCCCCTGCATTCGGCTCCGAAAGAATATTTCAAACATATTGGTCCACTCTGGAGATATAAACGTTTTCGTGCGGAATTTGCAATTAGTCGAAACTACATAAAAAAGTTTAAAATATTCTTTCGGAGCCAAATGCTGTGGGTTATGGAGTATCTTTTTCCCTATTTAAACTTTCTTGTAGCTCTTTTGGTTTTTGAGTTGATTCTTTTGGCGCAAAAAAAGTTAAGAGGCAATATGATAGTCAGATTAATTTGCCGGTTGCCATCGGACGCGTACCTTAATAGATATGCCTTGATGTTTAATAATTTAATTAGCATATTGCCATGGAGATTACTTTTATTACTCCAAATTACATATTTCAGGCAACAACATTAACATCTGTATACAAAATGTTTAAAATATGGCACGCACAAAGTCCATACTAGACTTTTTGTTGGAAGATGAGGAGAGAGTTGGACTAGATAATTTTCTTGTAAATTATGCACACAAGTTTTTGGTAAAGCCTTGCCATGACAACTTAAGCTGCTTTGGGGTTTAATCATGTTGACGTTGGTTAGGTGAATTAAGAATTGTAGAGGTCGGGCTTTCCTGCAAAGCGTCCGTTGAGGAAGTAGTTGTGTTCGACGCCTCCGTTGATGAGAAGACATCGAAGGGGCCTATACTCGACCTTATCGGACTGAATGAAACTAGACTCCATACACCGATTGAGCCACAAGTCTACATCCGAACTGTGCTTAAACTCTCCGAGGATCCAATTGAAAATCTGATTGT
Organism: Tomocerus qinae; assembly: GCA_020055645.1. NCBI lineage: Eukaryota > Metazoa > Arthropoda > Collembola > Entomobryomorpha > Tomoceridae > Tomocerus > Tomocerus qinae. The sequence goes on from CM034546.1 coordinate 125,789,319, forward strand.
CATTACTGTTGACCCTGTAAAAACATTTGTTATTTATCACCATGGCAACAACTTACCAAACCATCTCAATCTTGAAGCATTATAGCAAAGGTAGAGAGTAGAGCAATCTATTTAGTAACATTCGCTATGGACTCTCCTTGGTTACAAACATACGGAATTACTCAATGCGCTTGCGTCAGTTTACGTTTATACTTCCAACATGATTGATTATATCAAAACTGTCCATGGTAACTGAAAAAGTCAACTTTCTGATTGGCACTTTGGCAATTTGCCAAACCGCCCAACTGCCAACTGATTTACCCAACTCTATTATTTGGAGTAATGCACTTTAGCACATCTCCAGCAAAGTTTGTCAGTTAGGTTAGGTTATGGTATTCGGCTGCAAATAATTTTAGAAAACACGAAGCAGGAGTCCTTACCAAACGTCTCTGAGGGGAATGACAAAGTCCTCGGTGTACATGGAGTAGAATCGGGAGGTGATGAGGGGTATCTTGGTCTCGTAGCCAGGCATGCAAAGTCCGAGGACGGTGGCGAACATTTTGTATTGCCAGTCGATGACCCAATTGAAGTAGTACTCTCGTTCCGCCTGCTCTTGGTGCATCAAGATGTCTTTCGGCTCCTGACTACCGTCACTGTTCCGTTTCAAAAACACCCACGCAGTGTCCTACAAATTAACAACTAATTACTTAATAATTACTTACAATTAATTAAAGACTGACATTGTTTCTGTCCGTGTTGCTGAAGAACAACATGTTTCTTGTTTTGTTTTTTGCACATTCCTCGAGGGCTAGTCGGATGTGTTTCCAAAAGTCTCGTTCTACATGATTCGGCACAGGGGTCGTCGCTGAAATAATTATTAATTTGGAATTACAATTGTGTCAAAGAAAAGTACAAGTAGTAGCAAGTACTCACGGCCAGGTGGAGGTGGTCCTCCACCAGGTGCAGGGGTGGTGGTGGTAATGTCGTGTCTAGTGTTGAAATACTTTTCGCTGGTGAGATAGTGTCTGAATATTCTAAAGACGTTCCTGACAAACTTTTTGGTGACTCGGAAGCAGGAAGAGGAAAAGATGGATTCAATCGAGTCCAAAATGTCCGACTTCCAACGGTCGTTGTCGGTCCACGCAGGCTGAGTGTACCCAAGCGACGATTGAAATACGTTGCACGCGTCGTCTGGCTCCGGTTTGCCTTTCTCACACGCCTCTGTAATAATAATAAATTACATAGCGCTATGACTACAGTTTAGGCTTCTTGGATTTACCCAAGGTATGTTTAACTGTTGTTACAAGGTAGGGAAATGGGGACTGGCAGTCAACCCAAATCCGTAGTATTTCCATATAAGTAATTTCCATACCATATTGTAACAGCGGTTACAATATCAACCTACCTTGAATTTACCCAAGAAGCTTTAACTGGTTGGGGTATATCCAAGGCAAATAAACTATCAGTCTATTTGCCTTGGGTATATCCCTTGGTTGACATTCCTTGGATTTACCCAAGGAGCATGGACGTTGTCATAGTATAGTAGCGCTTTATCAGGAGAGCCGAGTAGGGAATTTTACCATAAGCGAATTTGAAGATTTATAAGGGACGTTTTTTGGAAAACGTCCCCTACCCCTGTCTTTATCAATCTGCTATAAACATTCATGTCTCACTTGCTATCCTCTAATAATTTAATACGTTTCCAACAGCATAGCAACCAGATATTCACACAAAATTAGGGACAAAATGTCCCTTATAGATCTTCAAAATCCCTTACGGGCAATTCTCTACTTGGCTCTCCTTATTAACCGTCCAAGCTCCTTGGATTTACCCAAGAAGCATAAACGCTATGACTACAGTTTCGGCTTCTTGGATTTACCCAAGGAGCTTGGACGGTTAATAAGGAGAGCCAAGTAGAAAATTGCCCGTAAGGGATTTTGAAGATCTATAAGGGACATTTTGTCCCTAATTTTGTGTAAATATCTGGTTGCTATGCTGTTGGAAACGTATTAAATTATTAGAGGATAGCAAGTGAGACATGAATGTTTATAGCAGATTGATAAAGACAGGGGTAGGGGACGTTTTCCAAAAAACGTCCCTTATAAATCTTCAAATTCGCTTATGGTAACATTTCCTACTCGGCTCTCCTGATAAAGCGCTACTATACTATGACAACGTCCATGCTCCTTGGATTTACCCAAGGTATGTTGATATAATGATATGCAAGGTATATACTTACTGCTGACTTGAGGGAGTTGGGTACAATTTTGATCATCGAGGATCTTGTCCATCTCAATCAACTCTGGTGTCGTTTTCTGCAAGACTGCTTTGTCTATAAGGTCATTGATGGGTTTAGGTTGATGAGGTAGAGGAGGTAGAGGAGGTGGAGTACCAGGTGGTGGTGGAGGTGGAGGAGGTGTAGGAGGTGGAGGAGGTGGCGGAGGAGGACTATTAGGTGTCCTAACAAACGATTCACTAACATGATTGTCCTTGCCAGTTTGTTTAAACAAGACTTGTAGTTCGGCCTCGACCTGGAGTCCTCCTTTCAACTTTGTTTGAATTGTAGTCCACTTTGAGATGAGATCTGTTTGCAAAGCAGGAATGTCATCTAAGGCTTTTTTATAGTCGTCGTATGCCTTGTTTATTTTGGGTTGCAGTTCAGAGTAGCGATACGGCTGTTGTTTCAACTCGTCTCTAAACTTTAACTCTTGCCTCTTGTTTTCCACCATCTCTTTCTGTTTGTCCTTCAACTCGTTGATTTTTGTTTCCATTGCCACAATCAAGTCTGTGACTATATCCGCCGGGGTTGTCGTCAAAATGTCTTTGGCGTCGTTGTATATAGTATCCACAGTAGGCGCCGCAGCAAAGATACTTTCTTTGATATAGGTCTGAATCTTTTGCAGCGTCGTCAGCCTCGCCCTTTCCTTCTCTTGCTTCTTTAGTTGGGTTTCGTAGCGACTCTTTTGGGTGGGATTGGTGGTAGTGGCAGATATGAGTGTAAGTAGTCTCGTACTCTCAGCGGTCACTGTAGCTAGAGTTGCATCTATTTTCAAAACGGGTGAAGTTGGGTCCACCAACAGGTTGTCGTACTTGCTCTTCAAGGCAGTCAGTTCTTGTCTCAGTTTGGCCAGACTGCTTCTAAAAACAATGCTCGAGTTGTGAAAACCCGCCGCGCCACAGCCTCCGTTTCGGATGGCATAGTTGGTCCGAAGAGTCTCCCGCGCGGTTGTTCTTTCATTAGCATTCGTAGTGTATGGGTCAAGGCTGCTACCATTTTTAGAGTCCACTTTGACCAAATTGCTATACCCCAGTCGACAGTAGATTCTCTCGATGGGTGTAGGAGGAGTACCAGGAGGAGGTGGAGGAGGTGGAGGTGGACGTGCATCTGCCGGAGGTTTCACCATCACCGTCTGACCGTTTTTCTCAAGGAAACAGACGTCGTCTCCGAAAATGATCAACGAAGTGGCGTTGACGTACATCAAGTCCACGGGATGCCAGTAAGGAGCCGTAAAAAGTTGTAGCGCCGGATTATGAAAGTAATCTTTTCTGTCTCCCATCAACTGGATCGCTTGCAACTAATTTAATTGCATTAAGTTTAATTAAATTTAGTTTAATTTGAATTTAAATAATTTATAGTTTACCGTTCGGTTGAGTTGCTTATTGATGGCTCCTCCTCCAGGGACGACATTATACAATTCGCATACGTGGTCATAGACTTGCATTTGGGGAGAGTCGTAGACCAAGCCGAGGGCCGTCGTGTTGCTATAGTACAGATAAGCCCTGTAAATCCCAAACAAACAATACAATAATATTATTATCTTTATAGTCTAGTTGAATTTGAATGTACTCACGGTCCGTTGATGCAGAGATGGATGTTGGTGGAGGCTCCAACGTAATAGAAATAGCTGCCGTACTCGTCGTCTGGTTTTGTGGTCAAAAGTGGTATCGGAGTACCCCCTCGAGCATCCTGGAACGCCATCACGTATGGTTGGTACAGTTCCATCTCATTGCACACGTACGAGTAAGGCTGTCGATATCCTCTCGTCAAGTCCGCAATAAATAACACCAAAATGGACAGTTTCATTCTTCCTGCAACAACCTCCCTCAACCTACTCAACTCGACTCTGCTATTCAAATGTCTATTTACTTGACGGATCAATCAACTTTTAATTACGTAATCAACGGTCATTGACCATAAACAATTGTGTTGTTCACCTCAACTCATTTCTAAATGTTTTAATAACATTCATCAAGGATGAGTATTTAACTGGGAAATTGGGAATATAAAATGCCCGTACAAATCGTGTTAATTTTCATAGCCATTAGTTACGACAGATAGATTACTATTATCGTTATTGTCCATAACTAAGATTTTGTTACTCCTAGTTACGCACTTTATATCCGCATTACAAGATGGAGACAAATAGTAATTTTACCAATTTTCCCACCTTGCTACCATGCTACTCATTACTCATATTCTAACGCAACAAATGATGACTCAAATCTCTTTTACATACTCTAATTCTGCGAAAATGAAAAGTCGAGTCTTTTCAAGGAGCGTCAACGATTAGCCGAGGAATCTCGTCAATAAAATCTGTAATATTTGGCAAAAAATATCCACCAATGAAAATCTTTTTGAGTCATGTCGCGTTGATATGGCAACCATCATCACACAGCCGTCGTCATAAAATCTTATTTCTTTGTATTTGAGGTCTACTTGTCCCAAAATTAATATTAGGGTTTCCATGTCAACGCGGTTTTCCCTTTAGAATTCTGTTGTGGTAATGATTTCATAGTTGTAAATTGTACAGTTATGACTTACGATACGACATTGTATTCCTGGACAACATTATTGTCGAGAAACCATGGCAACGTTCATGTTCCTTCAGTTTTCAGTCGACGAGGATATATTTAGAAATAATGATTTATTCGGCATATGGCGGAAGGCGACTAGAAAATGTAGATCAAAAGTCTAGGAATTGCAAGGAAAGACGCGGCATGTGGGAACTATATTACAATTTATCTTTAGTGTCAAATGCTGCGCAGGGAATCGTCCAATTCCAAAAGTTGTTCCAGGAAACCGTCGTTTGGGAAGATCTCTCGCTTCTTCCTGTCAGTTAACACAAATACATCCATTGAAAATGGATTTAAAAATCACAAAATAGTTTAAGACTTGACCTTAGTACAACCCAAGGCATCTTGAGGAGTAAATTGCAAGTCCCATATAAAAGTTCAAACTCTCTTATGGGACCTCCCTCTACTGAACCCACCTGATGCCAGGGAGGGGGAGGAGGGGGCGGGAATCAGTCTATTTGCCTTGGTACAACCCAGGGAGTGTCAACAGCTTTAACAGGAGGGTTCAGCCGAAGAGAAACCAAGGGATACCCTAACCAGTTAAAGCTTCTTGGTACAACCTTGGGTCAACTTTTTTGTATTCAAATAGCAATTTAACTATGTAATGGGTTACATTTTGGCCTCGGGGTATAGGGTTACGTAACTCTGACCCGTCATTATGCATACTGCCATTCAAGGTAATTTAAATACCATGGCGACCTGGTAGCAGGTAGCCATGGTATTTAAATTACCTTGCTGCCATTAGAGACCCTGTTCGTCAGATGGCAAGTTGCATCATTTGAAAGTTCACCTTTACATGGAAATGTGGGGAAAGAAGGCAACAGCAATTTAAATAGTAATGAGCTTACCTGACAAAGGTGACGGCCTCTTTGGCTGTCATTTGTTGTTTAATCATCAAGTAGGCGAGCACCATGATCGCCGACCGACTGATCCCTTTACAAATCATTAACTTTACATTATTCCATCACCATGGAAACAAAATAACAGGAATAATAAATAAGAAAATTACCCATGTAGCAATGGATGTAGACAATCCCTGCAAGCAAGATGAATCATTTATTTAATGCACCAATTAATAATATAATTAACAATTAATTAGTGTTAACCTTTGTCTCCTCTGGCGTCTTCGATAAACTGGGCCACTTCTTGGAAGAATCGGTTAATTTTATAGCGAGGGGTGTCAATGGCGCGGATGCCGAGGTATTTACATGGAAAGTTTCTGGTCTCGTAGTACTCCTCATTAGAATCTATCACATATTTAATTAATAATATAATCAATTATTAATAAAAGCTGATAATATATTTATTTAAATATTCCTATTTACTTCATCACAATTAATATTTAGGCCACTACAAAATTGTACACCATTTTTCAAAAAATGGTTGTTAGGGGAAAAGATAAAATTTTAAATAAAATTTATTAATATTTATTAGTATTAAAATTTATTTAGTAAATATATACTAAATATTATTAAATTAATAATATAATTAATAAATAAAGATTAATAATAATATTTATTAATTATTAAACTGATAGTGTACATAATTAACATTTGAGTTATAGTAGAAACTTAACCAAGTGGCTGAATATTTTTCAGAGGATTAAGCGGTAGTTTTTCGTACCATAAGCAGTTGCCATGACAATTTAGAGGGATTTATTACAAATTAGTCATTGATTATTAATTAATTAAACGAAATAATAATAATACCGACATAGATGAAGTTTCCCTTCCCCGTGGGGTCATAGGCCATGTTGATTATGTGGGTGACCCCTAACTTGCCAAGTAGTGCCGTGTCCTTGGCCGACGTTCTGCGTCAACAAACAAATTTTAATTCCCATGGCAATCAATTCAATTTAAATAATCTTACATTCCTCCTAGGATGAGCCATGGCTGTATGATTGTGTAGTCGACGGTGGGCACTTGACTCTTGACCATTATGGTCTTCAACTCGGCGACGGTCGTTTTCTCCTCACCCATCACTAATCACTAAACAAACAACAAATTCAACAGTTGATTCAACTGCGGAGGAACAACAAATGAAGTATTCAATCAGCAGTCGAGAAGTCTCTGACTAAGTCGGGGGGATTCCCACCCACTGAAACCCCCCGCTAATTAATTAGACATTAAATATTCACAACAATGAGGGTATAGATGTTGTCATGGAGAGAGAGAGAGATGTGAGTCTGTCCCGGGTGTTAGTTATATAAATACCGAGGCCGATTAAAAACGGAGTAAATAGGCGAATGATCTGGCAGCGTCAAGCTACGTCTAAAAATATCCATCGACTAATTAAACTCCCAGAGCTATTCAACCGATCAAAAATTCTATTGTCAGTTACTACGACAACCAACATTTAGTCTTTCACTCAATTAATTCACAATTCCAGCAGTACACTCGAAAATAGATCTGCATGAATAAAATCTGGGGATTTATGGCCATTAAGCAAGAAGTTGAGTACGCCCACGCATCGATCGAGCCCAGAGATGAACCAGACAGACAGACACATACACAAATCTAATTTTAACCATCTCCACCGTTTCTATGGTGACAGACATCTTATTCGTGACTAATTTATGAAATGTTGTCACACTCCACTGCCACTCTCCATTCAAGGTCGTCTCATCCTTCTCATTTAATTACTCATCAACGTCCCCCAAAGACACGTCATTTGTCATTTCAATATCACACAAGTAGCCAACTATTTCAGTCCAACGGCCCCAACAAATACAATAATCCCCATTTTCCTGCTTTTCAAATATTTTTTAACATTTTTAGCATTTTTTGAAAAAAAGTTGGTTTTAGGGCGTCGCCCCACCTCCTCCTGCAATAAATACGCTCCTGCACAAAATACCTTAACGAAAACTTGAATTTATTCTTTCCCCTCCTTTAAAACTTGAAGCATTTCGTGATTCTAGTGCTCTAAATTGGCCAACGCAAGAATTTTTACGACCCTCTCAATATGTTTACCCATAAAATCTTTCACGGGGCTTGTTGAACATTCTCTTGTACATCATTTTACGGATGATTTAGCATTTGCACAGATGCTATTATTGTACTTTTTATTGCAAATAAAATTTTTTGGCTGAAAACAAGAACATAAATCAAGTAAATATAAATACGAATTTTTGATACGATTGATTGCAAACATTTTTCTAAACGTGTCTGTTGCACTAAATTGGCAAATAAACGGAATTTTGTTCCGTGTCCAAAGAATTGCTATAGAGACATGAATATAAAATTATTTGCGTCTAATTACAATAAGAATAATAGTAGAAGCCAAGGAAACTATTCCTGAATTTCTGTTGTTTGGATAATAGGAATTCGGTAACAGCAAAATAAATGTCTATTAGCCAACGTCTGGCAAGGACAAAATGACTACCCAGTCCAACTACAACATTTAGCGCATTTCATGTTTTATTGAAAATATATTTAAATTCACGATAAAATACAGAAAAAAATTAAATTAAAAAATTTTGGACTTGATGTTATGGAAACAAAAAAATCAAATCAAATAAATTTAATTTAAATTTACGCTTTTGATTTAAGATTGGAAATTTAACCGATTTTTGGAAACAAAAGAAAATCCTAGAGCCAAAAGTGGTAAAAAATTCATAAATTAGCGTATATTTGCAGTAAATTGAAAATAACAACGAAAATATTAGAATTGAATTTGTGGCGATTGGGTCGTTGACATAGCGTAACTGTGTATAAAAATACGGGACTGTAGCGAGCCAATTGGCAATAATTTTGTTGATAACGGAAGAGTGCACAAGAATTCGAGATGCGCATTTGGGAGTTTGGATGACGGTGGAAAGGGACAGGAGATGAAGATGAATGAACAAAGACGGGCATTTTCAGTCCACCAAGGAACAGTCGAGAAGAATTTCTATTTAGTAGCCATGGGATACGTGATAAGGTGGGAGAATGTGCAAGTAGGAGTCAATTAGGACATGCAAAACCGTGGCTGTTGGCCAATAATTGTCAGCTATTGATATCCATCTGCCTTGCTTCTAGTTCAAGTTTATTCTCCGTCCTTAGCCAACTCACCTTTTCATTACACTTGCTACAAAATATGTTTCAATCCTTACCTTGAGCATTTTCTTTGAGGCTGCGATAGCACAAATAATTTGATGTCATGAATAAGAGCAATCAACTTTGACTAGGGTTTTTGTAAGATGTCTATTGTCCTCACCTGTTTAATCTAAACACCTTGGTTGTTTTATTTATAACAAGGTTGTCGAATACTTAACAAGTACTATAGTTCAGACTTCAGAAACCGCTTATTAAGTTGTTGTCGTAGCAACATTCGATATTATTTATTAAATTGTTTTCCCAAATAATAGTGAATAACATTTCCAATTTACTTCACCGACAAATAATGCCCACAACAAAATTTCATTCATGTATTTAGAATATTGGTAAAAGAAACAGTTTTGTTTATTTGTTATTTCAATGGCAAATCAAAACAAAATGCTTTTAAGCAGGGTTGCCGAGGCAATAATTGAATTTCAAGAAGAACTAGGACAAAGGAATTAAACCAGATGTAAGCATCTTTTAAAGAATGTTGTTGTTGCTAGGTCAATGATTTTGCTACCCGGAACAATAAAATTCCACACATTCTCAAATGGTCGCTATGGAATTTACTGAATTTCTCAATCCAAAAAAGCTTTTCGATGCGAATTTAATTGCTTTCATTAACCAGAAGTTAGAAATCCTCTGGAGGTCGCTACGGATTTTATTTTTAGGCCGGAAGTCTTAATTGAAATAAATCCTCCGGAGGTCACTAGTCACTACCAAATTTGGTGTTTTTATTTGGAAAATAAGAAATCCTCCGGAGGTCGCTATGGAATTTATTGAATTTCTCAATCCTTAAACGCTTTTAGGTGCGAATTTAATTGCTTTCATTGACCGGAAGTCAGAAATCCTCCGGAGGTCGCTACGGATTTCTTTCTTTTTTGGCCGGAAATGTCAATTTAAATAAATCCTCCGTAGGTCGCTATGGAGTTTATAGAATATCTCAACACAAAATCCCTTTTTGATGAGAAATTTAATTGCTTTCATTAACCGGAACTTTCATTAACCGGAAGTAAGAAATCCTCCGGAGGTCGCTACGGATTTTGATGTTTTTCAACTAGAAATGTTAATTTAAACTGGAATTCGCTACGAAAGTTGATGTTTTTAAACTGGAAATGAGATATTCTGCGGAGGTTGCTACGTAAATTGATGTATTATTAACTAGAAATGAAAAATTCTCCGGAGGTCTCTACGGAATTTGCTGTGGCCATGAATGTTATGGTGTTTTGTTATCCAGTAGCCAAGTTTGTTGTTATGGGAATGTTCCTGTAGCAACTAAATAAAGAATAATGTGAGATGTATGGATAACAATGATATTTTATTGATAACATTTTTAAAATAGATATTTAGATGAGGGCGTAATTCACTCTTGGGCCATCCGGGCTCCGCCCAGTTCCGGAGTGTCGTAGGAGAGGACGCCCCGTTGAGAGATGACGTGGAGGGTGCCTGGAGGAACTCGGTAGGCCGGCTGTGAAGGTACGTTGGCGTTCTTGTTAAAAAATACTGTATAGTCCCTCGTCGCCCGTTTCGGTCGAGTTGGGTCGTGAGTCACCCGCTCACTCGTATCTATGCCAACAAAATCATTCATTTAAAACAAACTAAACCAAGGTGATTTTAGCAATGTCTTTCAGGTCACAATATATACATTGAAACGACAACTCAATAAATATCAAGTACATACCGATTGGTTCTGGTGGCGGCCAGACTTCTTCAGATAGGACTTCCGGTTCTTCGGCGTAGATTGTGGGAGCGGCTTTGTAAGTTCCTGTTTGTAGGAAAATTAAAATTAGGGATTGGTCCTTTGTTAAAATAATTGGAATTAATTAATGGTCCTCCGAAAATAGGAGGATGGTCCTTGAAGATAACTGACCTATTGGTTTGACTGCGTCGTCGTTGAGCGGAATTTCTTCTAAGAGTTTGACATTTGCCTGAGGAACTTCAACATCTTTCTGTTCGTCGCCATCTCGAGGTGGCCACGTCACTTTTTTGAATTCTATGAAATAGAAAACAAGTTGAAGAATAGAATGAATATTATATTTAAATGGGATAGATAGACTGACGGTTAGAGCATCTGGTGAAGACGTTGGGGACGTTCTTCTGTGAGGGTCTCGGGGGCCAGTCGGCTGAGAATTTATTTCCCTTTCCTTCGTTCTCCATTGACGACAAGACCATCGCACCTACAACAATTCATTCCTTTGTTTCCACGGTAATAATTATTATGAAATAAGATGAAACTTAAATGAGAGCAGCCAACCAACGTCAAAAGAAAGGTCAATCTAATTACAATGTAGCTAAAAATATGTTAAAACAAACCGTGTCTTCCAAATCCCAACAAAAATAGATTTTTTTGGTCAAAAAAGACTAAAGCTACATTTTGAGTGTCACTTTCACTTTTACTTGACGCAGAAAAAGTATCATTCAGTTACTTATTCTGCCTAAAATTCCAAATCCCCTCACCTGGGGCAACGGCAATGTTTTATTTTTGAATGTTCCTTTGCGTGTCAAGTGAAAAGGAAGTGAGACTCAAAACGTAGCTTAAAAATGGAAAATTAAGCCTGTTTATTAATATTATTATGCCAACTGTACCTGAATTAGATTTAGCATGAAAATGGTTTATTTGGATGAGAGTGCCCTTAATTAATTAGGGATGACTGACCTGGTGGTGAAGCAGAAGACGAGTTGACACTTTGCGGAACGAGAGCAGTAGACGGAAGGAAGAGTCGAGGAGGAATGAGTCAGTTGTTGGACCTGTGTCCGTTGTACAAGACAAGGCCAGACTATTAATAGACCATCAGCGTGGGCTGTGACTTGGCATCCTTGACTCACTTGTTGTTGGCATCCAACTCACTCATTCCAATTCTTCCCACTCAAATGACTCACCAACCCAAATATAATCATAAACCTCATTTATTTAATTCACGTCAAAGTATACAAAAATTTTATTATCATCGAAATACATCGATAAGTCAATTAGACTAGATAAAAAAATTATAAAAACTAAATATCGTCCTAGTAACCAACAGATTGGTTAGGAAAAAGAATAAAACTAAATATTGTCCTGGTAACTAATCGACGAACGACGGAGTAAACTTCGAATGTGTCTCAATTTAATTTTGAGTGGTCTACAATAGGGAGAAGGGCAATTGAATTTCTGACAGGAATCTGTATGGGAGACAGTAGCAAGTAGGACGCATTGACAGATACGGCAGCTGCTACGCGGAACTTTACGGCACTTCTAATAAATCATAACTAAATTAACACAATTACATACAATTATTATTATATACAATTAAATACAAATAAATGTAAATAAATGATGAAAATGCACCTTTATGTGTCCAAATAACTTTTTAAATGCCTTGCAGTACTGAGTCGGGCATTTCTGAGGTTCGGAATTGCAGCTTGAAGCGTGATCCATCGAAGACACGAAAACGGACATTCCACTCTTCTTCTCCTCACAACTGTCCATCCTTTCCATCGGATGCTTATGTCCCTTTTTACGGTAGCAACGGGAACACAAATCAAAGTCGAAGCACTCATTACAATGAAATCTAAACAAATATATATTATATAAATTAAATAAATATATACATGGAAATATATACATGGAAATATATACATGGAAATATATACATGGAAATATATACATGGAAATATATACATGGAAATATATACATGGAAATAAATATATGGAAATATATACATGGAAATATATACATGGAAATATATACATGGAAATAAATATATGGAAATATATACATGGAAATATATACATGGAAATATATACATGGAAATAAATAATAAATGTAAATAAATGTAAAGAAATGTAAAGAAATGTAAAGAAACGTACCTGAGGGAGTGGATAATGTGGTTGCATTGGTTGCAGGTTAAAACAAAGACGGGTTGCTTGTTTAGTTGCTGCAGTAACATGGTAGTTGCATATTTGGCTCTTCGAAGAGACGAGAATTCGAGACGTGGCCAACTTTCTCGGCATAAAGACAGGAAGGCGTCTCTTCCGTCCATGAGAGGACATTCTATCAATTGATCCGGGTCCTCCGTCTTCGGATACCGTTTTAGGGACACTACAAAGAACAGGCTTTCGTGCTTCTCCAGAGCTTTCAATAGTCTGCAGTCCAAATCCTCAGGAGGCGACGTCTTTCTCCGTTTACTCGGTCTACCGCCCTATTTAGTCATTTAATTAGTTAATTCATTTAGTTAATTGATAAACTTATCACTTAATTTAATTTAATTACACGCGGGGTGGATTCGTCTTTGTGCTGGGAGATTATTTCTTCCAGCAGATCTGGCCAGTAGTCGCCATCGAAATACGGAATTTCGTGGAGGCTTGTCAGTTGTCGTGATTGGGCATAGGCGGCCAAACTTCGGTGCTTGAGGAACACGTCTCTCTCTTTCCCTTTTTCCAGCAAACGCAAGTACCAATTCTTCAGACGAGTCACGCTAGGTATCTTCTGCAATAATTAATTAATTAATTAACTAGTTAATAAGTTAATTATAATTAATTAATTTAAATTAGTTAACCATTTGAGGTGGATGTGCGTTGAAGATGTAGTCTTTAGAGTCGTTGGCGGGTGGACAGGCCCAGATGTGGGCAGTTTTGTAGCCCAATTCGGTGATCCAGTCCAGGTAGGAGTAGACTATCTCTTGGTACACTGACGTCCGCAGTTCGCTTGGCTGGAACAAATTGACCGAGTCCAAATACGAAATATATACACGTCCACTATTCGGTTCTGGACAGTCCCAATCGTATTCCTGCACCAACATGCCGAAGAAACAAACATCGGCCTCTCCGCCACGCCCCTCCATGAAAACCAACAGCGTCTTGGCCCTATTGTCATTCATTAGAAATTATTATTTTATTATTCATTATTATAAATAAATAGTTGGCATGGCAACTGACCTGTACGGAAAGCTTTCGTAGTTGTGGTGTAGTTTCATCCCGGGTAGCACTTTGCATGTTTTCTTGACCGAAGACAAGACCCGGATGATGACTCTCACCGCCACTTTTTCCTTTTCCAGGAATCCGTTGACCCACTTTTCCATGTGATCTCCCAATCCAGTTCGTTTTAGACTAGCGGCCTTCCACTCTCTTCCTCCTCCTCCTCCTCCTACCTCTTTCTTCTTGCAACCATCACACATGTATCTACACAATTATAATTAATTATTTACATATATACTTAATTGTAATTAGTTAGTTGACTTACTCTGGTGGAGAGGTGGATCCTACGCAGATTTGATGCATCTTTTTGTCACATTTGATGCAATGCACAAAAGGTTCATCGAGTACTTGATTATTCCTTCTCTTAACTAATTCCGTCTTGTTGACACGTCTATCACAATATAACAATAATATAAACATTATGTACATAATTTAATTGGCAATTAATTAATTAATTACGTGTTGATGAGGTCTATTTCCAAAGTGACAAACTTGTCGTTGCTGTTAAAGCATTTCCCGCAAACAACGTATCTGCAATTAAATATAATAATAATAAACAAAAGGATGATTAAATAATTGTTGTTATGGCATTACCTATCTTGGTAGGAGAAGTAGTTAGCATTTTTGGGAATGACGCATGTTTGCAGAGAGCAGTAAAGGATGATGGGGTAAAAGAAGTAGCGACGCCCGCAGCAATAATCTAAAGCCTTCATGGCCCCGTCAGCCAACTTTTCAAATAAAAGTCCCACCTGCAAATAATTATCTATTATAGTAATTATCTATTTAATGAGTTGTGAGGATTTACCTTGGATGTGGCAGCCTTCCTCTTTTTGAAATGGTCAATGACCCTCCATACATCATAAATGCAGGCCCAGGCATCTCGTTCGTATTGTCCCTTGAACAAGTTGATCCGAATACTGTCCAAATGCAGAGGACTTCCACTCGAGTCATTTAGACCCTAACCAGTTTAAATTATTATTATTTATTTACATGAATATTTACATAGGACATACCTTGCTGGGTTTTCTCAATGGTATCGACGACGGCAAGGCTGAGATGGCTGCTAAAACCGGTTCCAGATGAAAATAAACGCGAACAGTATCTCGAGGAGGCGTCGGGGGAGGTGAAGGTGGAGGAGAAGGACTTTCTTCTTTTATTCCTGCAAATCATTATAAATATTTTAACCAAATAAACAAACAAATAAATAAAAATTTTTGTTACCATGGCGTTTCTCGTGGATTCTTAAATCTTTTTTTATCTTGCGGATCTCTTCTATTTCCTTTTGCACGCCCTGGTAATAGGTGAATTTTGACGTGGCAACTCTGAATGCATGGGTCTCGACTTCTCGGGCGCTGCGGTAAAGTCTGTCTCTAACCAGGCCGTGGACCTCAATTTCGCTAGTGCCGTTTTGAAAACAAGCAGTAAATCTACATAAATTAATTAATAATATTTACAAATATTTACAAATATTTACATTTACTTACATTCTCTTGGTAATCCTGTCCCTTAACTCGTCACTGACGGAGAATCTCCAGTCCCACAGTTCCATCTTATTAAACTATTTTGTCAGTTGACTAAAATCTTTCTACACTCGGCTTTTCAATTTCATAAGACTCTAGGCTTCCACGAGTCCACTCAAACTGAATAGCCCACCAACACAAAGCCGCCATTTTCAAAAATTTTCCTTATTTACATACACGTGCGTACTAAATATTGCTCATTCATGTACTATATCGCTATCCATCCCTTTTCATACCTTGGCTTGTTGACTATGAAAATATTATTTTCGAATACGCATTACTATTATCTTTTACCTAAATAAATTGCATAACAATATTCATTTCTAACGGGACCTTCCTCCATTCAACTCACCTGATGCGGGGGAGGAGAAGGTGAGACTAGTTTATTTGCCTTGGTTACTACAAGCTGGGAGGATATTGTCATAGCTACCCGACCGAGGGAGGACTATTTATTATTAATGATACTTAAATTTTCGAAAAGTTGAAACTTATTTCAAGCTGCTGACGACTGTTGCATATTATTATTGCGTTGGTTTTCCTAAAACTTTTTTAGGGGTACTGTGAGACAGTTGATGTGCATTTTCATTCCCTCTTCGCCGTTGCCGCCAAATATTTCCGTTTGAAAACATCATACCATATTTTTCCTTTTATCAAAATTTCGTCGCAATTATTTCAAACACGACAAAATTGAGAGAAGCCTAAAATTTGAAGAACGGCTCAACTACTTTACTACGTTAATCATAATTTTTTTAAGTGGAAACTAAGAGCAACAGCAAGTTCAAAAGTTTGCTAAAATAAAAATGAAAAAAAATGTCATAATCAAAAACCGTGTTTACGTTTGCAATGACTGTGAAGAATTTTTTGGTAGTAAAAGCAGTTTTTCAAATCACAGAGAATTCCATTCTTGTAAAAAATTAAAAAAAGTGTCAATTCGCCATCTGGCAGTGGAACGAAAAGTTTTTGGGGATGTTCTAAAATGTCCGAAAATTTGTATTGAACGATGGACGAATGAGACTGACGACAATCGGGCAAAAAACTGTGGCAACCAAAACCCAAGAAAATCCAATCTTTACAATTTAGAATGTCAATCCAGGTGCGGAAAAATTATGCAAATTATTTATTTAAAAATATATTTATTTATTATTTATTATTATTATTATTTATTAAATTATTATTATTTTGTAGAAGGCTGTATGTGCGAATCGGGGCGGATTCGCTTGTGATTCCCAAAAAGAATGCTGGACCACCACCAGCTCCAAGTGTGACCAACGAAGGCCGAAGAAAAGGACCCTTACGATGCAAAAAGTAAAAATGTTGTCTGTTGCTATGTTGTTGTTTATTGTGGTTGCTGTGGGAATTAATTAATTAAATGCTGTGAATTAATTGCAGATGTCCGTACATGACGATCTTCGTGGAAAATCTTAGGCGTCATTATTCCAAGGAGCACGAGAGCAAGAAAGTCTTCAACTGCAGCAACTGTGGCTTTTCCTCCTCCAGCAGCGAAGACATTCGAAAACATCTGGAGAAAGCCCATCCCAAAAACAAAATTGACTGCAACAACTGCGAATATAAAGCACCGTCCATTCATGACGTAAGACATTTCTTTTTCACTACCAAGGTAGTTTCATTAATATCATCTGCTGCAGCCAAGGTGACGCAAAACAATTAAATGTGTTTTCGTTTTCAACAGATTTACATCCACAACCTCCAGAAGCACAGGTACACTTTAAATTATAAATTATATAACGAAACGTACAATAGCGAAATAATTCGAATATTGTTTGTTTATTTTAGAAAACACATCAATGTGCATTCATGCAGAAAATGCGGAGAAAAGTTCCCGACTCGGGATGCCTGGCTGTAAGTTAATACCAAGGTGTATTGATATTATTTATCTTTATTGTAACCTAATGACTCGTTTAATATTTAAAAGCATTCACCGATGGAATCACAAAAACCAAGGCACTTCCTGCAACATGTCCGATGATGATGTCATACTTGTCGATGTCGAACAAGACGAAATAGTCAGTCCACGGCCTGAGTCACAGTCAACTAACCAAATGTCAACAGAGTTGCTTATTGGCGACAAATATTTAACGCAAGATGAGGCAATGCAAAATGCTAATTCAAATCAAGAAACTGTACCGCCAAAAGATATGGAAGAAGACGACGTAATAATTATCGAAAGTCATCAACAGGAGCCACAGATAGAAAAATGCATGACAAAAGAGGACCTCTTATTTAAAACTGATGAAAAAGACGCGAAAAAAATTTCGGAAAGTGAAAAATGCACCGAAAAAGTGTTAGAAAATGAAAATCATATGGAAAACGATTTGGAAGGTAAAAAAGGCTTTGAAAAAATACCGGCAAATAAAAAAGACATGGAAAAAATTCCAGAAAACGTAAACTGTATGGGAAAAGAGCCAGAAAATGTAGTAGACATGGAAAAATGTATGGTTAAAGATTTGCAAAATGAAAAGGACATGGAAAAAGTGCCGGAAAAGAAAAAAAGCATGGAAAAATTACTGGAGAAAGAAAACTGTATGGAAAAAGTTACAGAAAATGAAGAGTACTTGAAAAAATGTATGGAAAACGATTTGAAAAACGAAATCAAAAAAGTGTCAGAAAACGAAAAATGCATGATAAAAGTTCCAGAAAATAAAGAGGACATGGAAAAATGTATGGAAAACGATTTGGAAAACGAAAAGGGTATGGAAAAAATCCCGAAAAATGAAAAGGGAATGGAAAAATTTACCGAAAATGAAAAAGGGGTGGAAAAGGTTGTAGAAAACGAAATTAATAAAAATAGCATGGAAAACAGGGGACAAGTAAAGAAAGGTGACCATTTGATGACAAATGAGGACATTATAATGGAAGACAATTGCATAGAAAGTCAGGACAGCGTGGTTGAAAACGAAATGAAAAGTGGACAAGGCTTTATTGCGGAAAATTCTACAAGATGCTCGGAAACCGTAAAGACAGTAATGGAAAGTGTAGGCAATGTTACGGAAAATGATAAAAAATTGACGAAAAGTGGGGAGAGGGTAATTGAAAATGAGAAAGCACCGAAAAATGGTGAAAACGACTGTGAAAATGATGAAAATATTTTCGTGAGTGGGAGGGAAGGACGAGAAAATGAAAAGATTGTTGGGATAGAAAAAGAGTACGAAAAAGTGCTGGAGGGTTGGAAAGTGAAAAGTCGGGTCGAGTTTTTGTATTCGCGGACTTTTCGTTGTGATTTATGTAGTTTTGAATTCATTCATCCGACATTTTTAGAGAGACATGTCAGTTTTGAACACGAAAAGCAATTGAAAAGCGAGCAGCTGCGGTGTAAATTGTGCAGGATCATCTGCGACAACGACCTCGCTTTAATCCACCACATGAAAAGACATCAGACTTGACTTATTTTAATACTCGTTTCTACGGTTTTTGTCTGTTTTTAAATAAATCTTCCAAATCTTAAACAAATAATTTTATCAGTTGCTAAGATATATTCCGAATAATAATAAAATTATGTTTATAAAACAATTGTGCATTTATTCCTGTCACCCGTGGTTACTTAGAAATTGGAACAACTTTTAGAAAAACATTTAAATGTAATTAGCAAGATTTTGTTACACTTAGTTACGCATTTTAATATGATGATTAAATAAATACGTAGAGGGGATTAGTTTAACCGGTAATTTAATTGAGATGATGGTCTACTTTAGACAACGGTCGAAATAGACGTCGCCCACGTAGCCTCCTTTCATAGCCTCAGAGACGTTCTTTTGAAATAAACTTGTGCTCGATTGGAGAACTTGCGCTGCATCTTTGTTCAATGGATCTTCAGCATTCGGCTCCTATTTAATTATATATTTAATTAAATTAATTAAATATATTTAATTATATTTAATTTTACCAAGAATAGGAATTGTAGTCCGTAGACGATGGCGTTGATGGTGAGTACGGGTTTCCAGTCTTCGCGGAGGATGTTGAGACAGATGTTTCCCTCGAGGTCAATGTTGGGATGGTAGACTTTGGTGTTGCATTTGACTTTGGGGGGTTCGTGGGGGTAGTTGGCCCCCACCTTGAAACTAAACACAAACTTGCCTCCTTTGTAGAAACCTTCGTCCGGGCAGATGGTCAGCGAAAAGTTGAGCAGGTCGTCGGGGTCTGCAACGTCAATGCTGCACGTCTTTGGCAGAGTCAACTCGTTCACATCTAACAACAAGGAAGAAGGTCAACAAACGTCAACAAACGTCTCTACAAATTACCTTTCATGACCCGCAACTGAGCCGGGCATCCCTTCTTGTCCGATGAAGGCGTACACGCCGGTTGCCCATCCTTTTTCTGCTGTTTCAACGAAAATAATTTCAACATGTTCAACTAGAGACAAAAGACGATCTTCCTCCTTCCTTCTTCCGGTTGTCAGTCAGACGAAAGAAAAGACGAAAGGACGAAAAGAAAATCAACAGGTTTGAATGTACACAGCACGAGTCACATGATCCAAGGATGTCAAACTACTAAATGGGATGGGTCTACATTTTCGTTGGCTTGGTAATGTAATTAATTGGCATAGGCTTAAAATTACTACGCACCCAGCACTCCTATTTCAAAACTTTGTAATGTTTCATGCAATATGCATAAAACTTTTTGGCTTAAATATTTTTAATTACAAACTAGCCTTGCCCAGTCTCAAGTCATCAAAATGCCTCGAATTTGACACTCTATAGTAACGCCACAGAATTTTATTATACTACCTAGTCATGGATACAGCCACTAGAAGCACCCAGTTTTCCTATCTAAACTGGCTGCAGAAAAAGAGCAAAACATTCTATTATCGTCACCCTATAACGTTCGATGCACACTGGGCGTCCCTATGCCATTGAGTAATGCTCTATGGCTTCTTCTCCTTGATCCCCATTAGTGGTTCTGAGAGATTTTTTTTTAAACTATAAGCATACCTTGTTAGGTCGTCATGGTATTTATTTAAAGTACCTTGATGTTTTATGCAATATGCATCACATAAGCGCTTGCGCATTTTACATAGGCATATGCATACATTGGTAAACTTTTGGGCTTAAATATTTTTAATTACAAACTAGCCTTGCCCATAGTCTCAAGTCATCAAAATGCCTCGAATTTGTCGCACCATAGTAACGCATTTATTTAATATCAATTTGGTCTCTATAACACGCACGCATGCGCATTTAAACAAAAAGTCGATGCCATTATAACATAGAGACATATTTACATACATACATGAGAGGAATAAATATTTTTATAGAAATAGATATTATAAATATAAATTATTATGAATACAAAACAGATTATGAATATCTGGATTTGGAATGTGCCAATGGTCCACTGGTGAAAAAGTTTTGTTCAATGCCCGCATTGACAGGAAGATCTCGCGGAGGACGGTAATTTTTTTCTCCCGACTGTACGAAACTCGCCTCCATGCACTGCGTGGCCCAAAACAAGGACTGTCCATTGTAAAAGTTGCCGAAAATGACTCGCAAAACTTGATTGTCCCTCGGGTCAGTCCTAAAAATACGTTTACAAATTGTATCCATGACAATTAAATAACAATATTTAACTTGTATCCATGACAATGTAAGTACCACAGTAGTTTGATTCCCATGGCAACTCCCCCACATGCAATACCCGAAATAACAAAAATTTTGCACCCAAGTTGGAGAAGCTCATGTCATTGACAATTTGGGTGTAGATTCTGCAAATTGCTGTTACTATTGACTCCATGTGTTGGGCAGCCACCCAAGATCCCATTCAAAAATCAGAACTTGGGTGCAAAAGTTTTGTTATTTTGGGTATTGCATTACTGTATGTGGGGGAGTAGCCATGGGGACCAAACTACAGTGGTAATTACCATGTTTTTCTGAGTGGTTGGAAGAAGGTCTCTGTGTATTTGGCGTAGAACATGGTAGTGATGAGGGGTATTTTCATTTCGTAGTTGGGCATGCACAGCCCCATGACGGTCACAAAAATCTTAAAGTGCATGTCGAGGGCAAAGTTGAACGAGTACTCTTTGTCGGCCTGCTCCTTCAGATGCTCCACCGGCCTCTCCTCATAACCTCCCGTCTTCTTCAACGCCCAAAACTTGTACTCACCACTACCCTACAAACACGAATAATCAAGTTAACGCCTAAATAGTGAATTGAATGTTCCCATGGCTACGCCTTCAAGGAGTTAATATTCCACTCATGCCTCCCTGAAGGAATCAGTTCCTGAAGCACGTCGTCACCTTACCCCTGAGAGCGTAGTCATGGAAACATTCAATTGAAAAATATTGATTTATTTGATGCATGTCGCAACCTTGTGCGGTCATCACAGAAAAATGAAATTACCTTGGATAACACTTTAACACTTTGAAAATTTCCTAAATACTTAATATCCTACCTGGTGAACAAGAGTGAAAAGCAAAAAAGTTAATTGAGTTTACCGTGACAGTTTCGTTAAACCTTAACGTCTGTGCGTTATTTTTGCAGTCGTTGAGTGCTTCTTTGACATGAACCCAAAAGCGGTGATTCTCAACATCCTTCGGATCAGGGGCCGAACCTTTTGGTTTCTTCTTTACACCAGCACCTCCATCCTCCATAACTAAAACATGGAAAACATTTACATTAAACATTGCTTTGGAAAAAGATTTAGTTTCATGATAATTGGGTTTGAGACAGTTGTATGTCATGGCAACATTAAATAAGAAAGTGGAACTTGTAAATATTTACGTTTGACGATGTAGCACTGGAACATGTAGTTCATGGATTTGGCGAGGTTGCCATGGAATCTTTTGCGAGGGCAGGCCTTGGTGAAGATTTCCTCGATGAGTCGAAGGACATGCATGACTGTGTCGTCCAGTAAGTCGGTCAAGGGAGGGACTACAACGGTTTTAGGATCGGTGGCTTTTTCCGAAGTGGCGCAGCTGTGAGGCGTCCCCATGGCGGCTTTGAGGAGTTGACACGCCCGAACTTTGTCCGGACGATTGGAGGCGCAGACGTCTAAAGTAAAAGATAGATTTGAAACGTGAGATATAACTTATTATATCAGTTACGTATATTCAGTTACCGTCTGTCTTGGGGAAGGGTTTGCATCTTGTGATGTCATCTGGAGGAGTGGCTGGAGGAAGTTGAACTTTGGGCATGATGATGAAGGGCGCTGATGACCTTTTGGGCTTGTAGTCGCCTGTGAAGTTCTTTCTGCTGGTTACTGCCAACGTGGTGTCCGTTTGGTCCTTGAACTCGGTGAGAGCCTTGTCGAGGTCATCAAGCACGCCCTCCATCTTCTGGAGCACGGCCTTCAACTTGGCCAGTAAAATATTGACCGTTATGACGACCTTCTCGAGTTTGTCCTTTTTGTCGTTGAATGCTGTCTTGGCGTCATCAAGGGCTTTTTGGGCATCAGCAACTACGCAAGGGGAAGCAGCAGGAGCAGTAGGGCAGGCTTTTAGAGCATTTTCCAGGTCCAAAATCTTGGCTGGTCCCTCTATAAAGTCTTTGACGAATCCCGTCAAGACAGTGTCCGTCATGACTTCCTTTTCCAACGTATCCAGAAGGTCTCCGACATTGAATTCGCTTTTCTTTGAAGGATCTGTGGCGGCTGTCATGATTTTGTCAACTTCGTCGTATTGCAAGCGAGCAGCCTTTTCGAACTCTGCCTTCCTCTTGTCTTCAAGTTGGTCAGTAGTGAGTCCAACCGCCGGATCTGCCGCCACGGGACTAATGAATGGATCAAGGACGTCTACAGTGCGAGGCTTTGTAGCAAGGGCGTCGTAACTCTTTTTAATTTCCTCCCACCTGGTTGACACTGTTTTGTAGTTGGTGCTGGAAATGTCTTGGAAAGTCGTCATGTTGTAGACACTCATGTTGTAGTTGCCCGCCAAAGGTCTCTCGTCATGCACGTTGCAACTCCCTTTACGAAGCATTCGGTCATTCTTCAGCGTGTTGGCCACCAGGGCAGCTTTATTCTCCGAAGTGAGGTCAAGGGGAGGTGGCGTTGCCGGAAGTACGGCCACCGTCCCGACAGGAAACAGTTTGTCCATGTTCTTGTACGACAAGCGACAGTGCGAGTCCTTGTCATCTGGTTCTGCTATCACGGCTATCGTTTCTTTATTCGGCCCACCTCCCTTGTTGATTGTGCATACAGTATTCCCGATTGTCATCAATGACGTCACGTTCTCGTACTTGAGAGTCTCGCTATTGTACAGAGGAGCAGTAAACAATTGCAGAAACGGTCGGCGGTAATCCTCATCTTGCCCCATCAACAGAATTGCTTGCAGCTGCATAAACAAATGTACTCAAATGTACAGGGTAGTAGGAAATGAAATACGACTTTTCAATATTTTGACTAATCAAAAATCCTAATTTCCGACCACCCTGTATAGTGGAGGATAAATCCCATTGCTAAACAAATCCATGGACACTTTTTTAATGCAAATGTCCTCCGCTAGACTTGAATATTTTCAGTGCCCTTAAGTTTATAAAGGAGAAAAGATTATACCGTGACTTTTTCGGTGGTGGATCCGGGTCCTTTGTCTCCGTTGAAAAACTGACATTCGTGGTGGAAGATCTTGAAGGTTGGAGCATCGAAGACAATTCCATGACTCGTTTTCCGTTCATAGTACAGCCACACCCTGCATCATTATAATTCAGTTCTATAAACTCGGCTGACCATATCCCAAAATCAGAAAAGTATAAACTAGCCTTTTCGTTTACTTGAAAGACAATAATTTGAAATTGAAATTTTACATAAATACACTTAAAAAATTATTTTAAGAAATATCCAGTTTCAATTATCAAAAATTTCAGCTACAATCATCTCTTTTTAAATACGGTACGATTACCTATGACAAGCAAAAATATTAGCATGCATTTTTATACCATTTCGAGAAAAAAAAATCCTATTATGGACTGTTATTATCATGGCATTAGCAAATTGGGTGCAAATTTTGCAAACAATAGCTGTTGCTATTGACTCTGTGTTAAACTGCAACCCAAGGATCAGTTTACTGTTTTCAAAACAAAGGTACGGTTGATACGGCAACCGTTGTAAGAAATATGGAAATAAAATAGGGGAAAACTACTCAAAACATGCATTTAAGGGGGGTTACCCCCTTTTGGCATTTGACAAAGCACCCATAAATGGTTCTCAGTCCGAATTATTTGTATACCTTGTAAGGCACGAGCAGTTACCATGTCAACCTACCTTGTTGAGAACAACAAAGAAAGGAGAAGGACCTTGTTTAGTGGTATAAATTGGTGACTCACGGGCCATTGAGACAGACATAGGCATTGCTCCATTCCTCCGTGTCGTAAAGACCTGCCCCTCTTTCGTACAATTCCCTGCCCCACTCCAAAGGGTCATCCGGGTCCGTTCTGCCGTCGTACACTTTCATATACGGTTTGAATACCAAGTCGGCCTTGCAGTATTCATCGTATAAACTGTCCGTGGGAGCAACAACCACAAACAGAAACAAAAGGGCTACGCCCTCCATTTTCTCAGAAATTTGTGAGTTTTGAGTATTTCAACAAATAATTGTTACATTCGACTCAAATTGTGAATGAGGCATTAGCTGCCATAAATGTAGTTCAAATATTGTATAAAACCCAAAAACGACAAAAGTAGTTACACAAAGCTCGCCTGTATTTAATTTCGTTTCATTACCACTTGGAAAATACTGGGTCAAATTCAACTGGGAATTGTATCAAACTGGAGCAGGGAGTGGGAAATGGAAAGTATGGCAAATAAAGCAAAAAATGTCAATGTTTCTCATATTTCCCACAATTTTCCATATTTTCCGGACGTTCAACAGAGTGGGATGGAAAAGAAAATATCGGAAACTCTGAAACTTTTGCATGACGTTTTTGACGTTGGTCTTACTTTTGATATCGAGGTTTTACTTCGCTGCCATGAATGTGCATCAGAGACTGCATTTATTCCTTATTTTACTTCCATTTCTTCGAAAAACAAATTTTTGAAATAAATGAAATTTTAAAAATAATAAATATAAGTTATATCTTTGTAAACGTACAGATGATTCTGTAAGCTACATTCGTTGATTGGAGCGGAAAACAATAGGTTCAATAATCTTATAACATGGTTTAGATGTTTTGACCTACTGACACTGAAACAATCCGCTTTGTCCCAATTATATAATGACCCAATAATGCTGTTAATGATAGGACAAGGTAATATGCATTTCAATAAATTAATTGCAATTGAACATTTATCATTAAAATTTTCACTATTTATTAACTTTTGATTATTCTTGACATTTTAGGAGTTTTAAAGGTCAAACATCACAGATAGACAATCTTAAAATATTCTAGTAAATGCAAAGTTATCACAGGAACATTTGCCAGAAACAACTGCGCAGGACTTATGGCAACCTCAAGGTGAATAGAATAGAGACGATCATGTATGAGGATAGGGATGTCTATTTACCTTGGATAACCTAACCTAACCTAACCTAACCTCCCCAGGGAAGTTTGTTTCTCACTAATTTTACAAATCCAAAAGTTATATTTATAGTAGGCTTTCTGGAAGTCCAATGCGCAATTTTTAGACATTTATAAGGTTTTGCCCTCTTATAAGAATGTTGCGAAAATTATATCCTTGTAATTATGGAAATCCACAACATTTTTAAAAGGACACATAACTCGGTATTAGAGGCAAGAGGTTCAGCTTTTGGTATAAATTTTGCATCCCTGGATGAATGCATTTATTAGGGATTGGAAATTTTGAAATCCTCCTATGAAAAACCCAAAGTGGTTTTTTTGGCTTTATTTTTGCTGTAACCAAGGAGCATGGACGTTGCCATAGTATAGTAGCGCTTTATCAGGAGAGCCGAGTAGGAAATGTTACCATAAGCGAATTTGAAGATTTATAAGGGACGTTTTTTGTAAAACGTCCCCTACCCCTGCCTTTATCAATCTGCTATAAACATTGATGTCCCACTTGCTATCCTCTAATAACTTAATACGTTTCCAACAGCATAGCAACCAGATATTCACACAAAATTAGGAACAAAATGTCCCTTATAGATTTTCAAAATCCCTTATCGGTAATTCTCTACTTGGCTCTCCTTATTAACCGTCCAAGCTCCTTGGCTGTAACCAAGGAGCATGGAGGTTGTCATGGTATAGTAGCGAAATTGTAGCTCCTTGGCTGCAACTAAAACGCAACTAAATAACCGATCTTGAATATCTGGATTTGGAATGTGCCAATGGTCCACTGGTGAAAAAGTTTTGTTCAATGCCCGCATTGACAGGAAGATCTCGCGGAGGACGGTAATTCTTTTCTCCCGACTGTACGAAACTCGCCTCCATGCACTGCGTGGCCCAAAACAAGGACTGGCCATTGTAAAAGTTGCCAAAAATTACTCGCAAAACTTGATTGTCCCTCGGGTCAGTCCTAAACATAAATATAACTTGTATCCATGACAATTAAATTATAACAATTAATTTGTATCCATGACAATTAAATTATAACAATTAATTTGTATCCATGACAATTAAATTATAACAATTAATTTGTATCCATGACAATTAAATTATAACAATTAATTTGTATCCATGACAATTAAATTATAACAATTAATTTGTATCCATGACAATTAAATTATAACAATTAATTTGTATCCATGACAATTAAATTATAACAATTAATTTGTAGCCATGACAATTAAATTATAACAATTAATTTGTATCCATGACAATTAAATATTAATATTTAACTTATATCCATGACAATGTAATTACCATGTTTTTCTGAGTGGTTGGAAGAAGGTCTCTGTGTATTTGGCGTAGAACATGGTAGTGATGAGGGGTATTTTCATTTCGTAGTTGGGCATGCACAGCCCCATGACGGTCACAAAGATCTTAAAGTGCATGTCGAGGGCAAAGTTGAACGAGTACTCTTTGTCGGCCTGCTCCTTCAAATGCTCCACCGGCCTCTCCTCATAACCTCCCGTCTTCTTCAAAGCCCAAAACTTGTACTCACCACTACCCTACAAACACGAATAATCAAGTTAACGTCTAAATAACGTCATATCAAAACAAATTGCTTGAAATATTGATATGTATATTCACATTGGAATTAATTCCTTGTTAGAAAAGGATATTGTATAAAATTTGGATTTTGCCATTATTTTTTACAGGATAGTCCATTTTACCTTTTCTCGAAATTTCAACGTCTTTACGTGGTTTCTGCAGTCCTTGAGTGACTCCTTGACATGAAGCCAAAACCTATGATTTGAAACATCCTTTGCTTCACGTGCCGAACCTGGCGGCTTTTTCTTTAAACCAGCACCACCATCTTGGGGGACTAATATTCATAAAATAATTAAAAAACAGACCAATAATGCAATCCCGTTGAATTATTTTATAATTAATTCTTATTATTTCATTATATTTTAGAACTTGGTGATGCTAACCTTGGTGTTAAAATTTATAGACAGTTGTTATGAAAGACAGACTTACGTTTGAAAACGTAGCACTGGAGCATGTAGTTCATGTATTTCGCAACATTTCCGTGAAAGTATTTGCGAGGACAGGCCTTGGTAAATATTTCCTCGATGAGTTGAAAGACATCGAGAACTGTGTCGTCCAGCAAGTCGGACATAGGAGGGACTGTGACTGTGGCAGGGTTTGTGGCATTCTCGGGGGTAGCGCAGCTGTGAGGTTTTCCCATGGCTGCTTTCAGCAGTTGACATGCTCGCACTTTGTCTGGACGATTGGCTGTGCAGACATCTAAGTATGTTCAATGGCGAGTCAATACCCTATACCCAGTTAATAAATGTTACCCTGGGTGTATACAATGCAAACAAATTCAACCTTTATAGGCTAAACTAAATTTAAAAAATATTATTTGAAACTTAATTAAGTATATTGAGGGGAAATGGGCTATAAAATTTTTTGTATAAAGCGTGGTACACAGATAGTGAGCGAAATGCAGTTTCTAAGGCAAATTTTCTCAGAGGGGGGAAAAATTAAAATTTCGCCGTCATTTCATTTTGTCGGTACACACTTCATTAATTTTCGCCTGCGAAATCAAAATATTCATTTCGCCAAAGTGAAAATCATGAATTTCGCCAGCTCGGTAGCGTGAAAAGAGATCCATATTTTCGCCGTGAAATATTATAGAATAGTATTGTTACATGGTTACGGTAACCAAATACTTGATGGGTGGGTGGTTCATTGTTTTCAAGTTCAAACTTTTCAATTTTATTGTATTACATACATCGATTACGAAGTATGATAATCTATCCCAAGAAGTGTGATAAAAATGCACTTCATTTTGGTAAATGATTATCGGAGTTGACACATGTAAAAGTTCCCAGATTATGACGTCATATTTCAGGTACTTTTACACGTGTCTACCCCGGCATTGTGGTTGTCTAGAACCTATCCCTTGGCCTGGCTGAGAGCCGCACTACGGTCGCTAGTCGTGCTAGGCTCTAGAAAAGCATTGTGGTACTAATCAACCCGCGGCAAATCCCCATAGAAAATCTCAAAAATGAAAAAATATTTTTGTAACGTCATCTGCAGTACATTTTAAATGGAAAATTTTCATTTCGAAAAATTGATTTCCAACAAATCCCATTTAAAAAGTACTGCAGATGACGTCACTTTCCAATAGCAACAAAATATGATTATTTGCCTTTCCTTCTGTATTCTAGGTTCTTTGGGTACTAATAATGTGACTTGAAAGCTGAATTTCTAAACCCAAAATCTGTTGGTTCTAATATTCTAATTAGCTGGAATGATCTGTGTACTAGGTGATGGAAAACTGATATCCGGTTTGATATTTCGAGTCGGCGAAAATTTTTTGTCACCATGACGCAGTTAAAATTTCGACTCGGAATTGATGGTAGCGAAATTTCGATCTGTGTACTAGGCTTAAGTTGAAAACTTGTTAAAAATTTGCTCCTGACTTGAAAACCAAATTAACTTTACTTGTTCCTACGACAACGAACAAATGCAATAAATCCTAAGAGGGGTTTGAAAATCTCGAAAGTTTGCATAATGATTGCGTAAATGGCTACCTGGGTATGGACAATTCATGAAAACATAATAGTTGTGTCTCACATGGCTACTTGTGACACTTTGAAAGCCTACGTTTACATTCCTTGGGCATTTTCATAAAAGATTTGTTGCACTTTGAACTATAAATACCTTGAGCGGTTGGAAAGGACTGGCATTTAGTGATGTTAGTCGGCTGTGCAGGATTTATGTCTTTGATGGGCATTTTAATGACGGGTGAACTTCGTCTGGGTATCTGGTCACCTTCCGAGTGTTTTTTTGGCAGGTGAGGAAGTAGAGCGTCTTTCCATTCATTGAAAGCAACTTGAAGATCTTCCATGTAGACTTTGACCCTGTGGAGGACGACCTTCAACTCGGCCAATAAATGTCTGGCCAGTCTGTCTGCCCGGTCAAGGACGTCTTTATTGGCCATGAACGTGTCATTCTTGGTCTTTAGGTCCGTGGCCAACCCCACACAACTACCAGAAGTCTTTGCCAGACATTTCTGCAGTTCAAGTTGAGCCAAAGAGACGTCTTTCATTTTGTCGAGGGCCAGGAGGAAGTGGGGATTGTTCGTGACGTCAGTTCTCAGTTGGTCTATGATATCCGGCACAGAGACGAGTTTGGCCCAAAAGAGATGTCCCGGAGGACACGGACAGTCGACCGAGAAGGACATGAGGAAGGCAATCTCGTCGTACTTGAGTCGGACGATCCTCTCGAACTCGGCGAGTCTCTTTTCTTCGGGGTCGTCACTGGACAGCAGAAAGTCGAGATCGTGAAGGGAGCGAGGATGCGGGTCTGCCGGGTATTCTAGGTCGGCCTTCATGGCTGTCCACTTGCGGGTGATGGCCGAGTAGTCCATCCTGTCAATCTCCTGGAACAGTGTCCAGTTGTAGACATTAATGTCGTGACTCGTAAAGACGCCTCCGCCCACGCACATGCCTTTCCTCAACACATTCTGCAAAGCGTTTTCCACGAGGGCAGCTACATTCGGGGAATTGAGTCCACGCGGAGGAGGAATGCCTGCGTGGCTGTCAAAGTCTTTGTTTGGGTACAATTCTTTGATATTGCGGAACGACAGTCGGCAGTGTGAATACACGTCGGTAGGATCCGCAACCACCACCACGGCGTCTTTCAATGCACCAATTCCCCTGAAAATAAAGCAGTCGATATTGCCGATAGTCATCAATGACGTCACATTCTCGTACTTGAGAGTCTCGTTATTGTACAGGGGAGCAGTAAACAATTGCAGAAACGGTTGGCGGTAATCCTCGCCTTGACCCATCAACAGAATTGCTTGCAGCTGCAAATTAATCCCACAATTAATTATAATTAACTAAATTATTTTATTTAATTATCCTTACTGTGACTTTTTCGGTGGTAGTTCCAGGTCCTTTATCTCCGTTGAAGAATTGGCATTCGTGGTGGAAAATCCTGAAGACGGGAGAGTCAAAGACAATTCCGTGACTCGTTTTCCTTTCGTAGTACAGCCACACCCTGTAATTGGAAATTAATTAATTTTGAACGAGTTGCAATGGAATTAATTTGAATACTGACGGGCCATTGAGACAGATGTAGACGTTGGTCCATTCCTCCGTGTCGTACAGACCCGGTCCGTTGTCAAACAGCTCTCTTGACCATTCCATCGGTACATCAGGATCGTTTCGTCCGTCGTACACTTTCATGTAAGGCTTGAACACCAATTCCGCCTGGCACGATTCTTCGTATAAACTCCTAGTCGTCGGTAAAACTGCCACGACCACCAAACAAATGAACAGGCCCTCCATTTTCGTTATTTAGTGAATTTGCAACAGTTAAATATTTAAAATTACGAAGCAAACATGGAAAACATGTTGCCAAATTCATCCGAAAATCTTTGGCCTAAAAACCTAAAAGGAAGCATCACAGAAAGCCCGCCTGTATAATTTAGTGCATTTCTTTACCCTCAACTTAATCATTTATTACAGACATCGAAATGTAATTAAAATGGAAATTATTTTGATTTATTCAGTGTTTTTTGAAACGTCTCTTAATTTGGTGAGTTTCCCTGTTCTAGTTCACATTTTTCCCTAGTTGCCGTTTTAGCTTTTATTTTAGCTAAACCAAGGTAAATAAACTGTTTCCTTGCCTCCTATTCTCCTCCCTCGCATCAGGTGGGTTCAGTGGAGGAAGTAGTTTATTTGCCTTGAGCTATATAACCAAAAGCCATCGACCAAAATGTAAGAACGAACCGACTTTTCGATTCTGTAAGCATTGGTTACTTGTTTGGAGCTGGCAGCAGGAATTTATTATCAAGTCATAAAACGTTGAAATGTTTTAACTTCCTGGTAGGTACTCTACTTTTACAGCATGCCTTGCAAAACCATAACAAAGTAACACTCTAACACTTATTGCATCTTTTCTCTCGTTTTGGTAACAGACACATTAATTCAAGACTTGCTTTCATTTCGGATGTGAGACTGCTAAATTAGATTATGGTTATTTATTAGCACATTTTCGTCTATTTTTTTTATTGTTTAGAGTTACTTTTGGTTACGATTTTAGCAGTAAAACAGCCGCAGCACGAATCTTCATTAAGTGCCTAAGCGTATAAAATGGATGAAAATTCTTACTCTCGAAATATTATTTGGGATTAAATGTGCCTACCTCATAGAGATGAAACATGTAGTCACCTTGGTTAAGAGTTTCCAAGCAGCTCAAATTTGAGTATGAATTATGCAAATGAGAATAGATATTTTGAACTGAGCAACTGAATGATTTTATTTAGCAAATGACACGAATGATAGTAGATAATTTATTTTCTTCCGTAGCCGCCTCCGCCCCCTCCACCTCCATGGGCACCAGAATTAGCTCCTCCGCTGACAAATCTTCCGTAAGCTCCTATCGCTCCTGCCGTTGTGCTATTTAAATGATATTATTAAATGATGCAATTAATGAATTAACGTATTAATTGATAATGACTCACCCTGTACCGAAAGTGTTGTAACTGCCACTGAATCCTGTTGCGAAAATACTCTGAAATGGCGTCGGACCAGATTGGAGTCTGAAATAATATTGCAATAAGATAAGTATAAATAGAGGAATAATGATATAAGATTGTTTAGACTTACCCAGGGATGGGGACTCCTGCCTGGGCGAAGGGAACAAGACAAAGAATTGCCGAGAGGGCAATAAAAAGTTTAGACATGATGAGAGTGGATGAAAAGAGTTTCGGTCTATGAACAAATGAGGACTGAATTGTCAAGAGTCGTTCCCATCTACTTTTATAACCATCAGCCCACGCGCATCTTTTGTTCCTCCAAGAGAAATCTTTACTTTCGTAATTCACTAATTCGTGAACCGTATCTTCCCAAAACAATTCATTACGTCATCGATTACTCAACTACTCCACTTTTATCTTCATTTAACTCTTTTCTGCATTTTTGTTGCCTTTTCAACGATTTTATTATATAGGATTAATGTTCCCATGACTACGCAAGTAGCACACTTTGAATACAAATTAAATTATATTGTTTTATTGCAATAAAATTGATTGCTTTACGAATATTTTATTTATATTAGCATATTAATTTAATTACAATAAATGTCTAATATTTGGACCAAGGTAGGTAAAATTTTAGATTGTCAGAGTGATACGGCAATGTCGCGTCCCCTTCAATCTAAAATTTTACTTACCTTGATTTGGACAATACGCGTATGACGACGTAGCAAGTATTATGTCTAGGTTCACATTAGGGACCTTGCATTCTCAGTATTTTGTATTGTACTCATTCAAAATACTCAACTTGTCACCCGACGGCCGGAATCCAGAATACAAAAGTAGAATGTTTTTGTACTCATGGGGACCTAGTTGAGTGCATTGGATTGTACTGACTGAGGCGAGAGAGTTCCAGCGGTTCCTATGACTACTTACCAAATAAATCGGAAGGCGTGAGGCTGGAGTTTGGTTTTCTGAGCCCAAAGTATGGTTTCTATGACTACTATTAATTATTATCTACCTTCTTTTAACCTTGGATCAGTATAGTCAGTAGAACTCAGTTTTCAACCTCATTTTTGGAGAATTTAGTGTATTGTATTCTCACGTAGTTTTCCGTACAGTTTTTTGGAATCTGTACGCAATTTGCAAGGTCCCTATTGTTAATTTATTGTATTGATAATTGCTACTCAAATTATTTACTGCGTTAATTGTCATGAGGACTCATAACTAACATAATATTAGGATGTTGTCCATGTCCTTGACTTGTACTCATTGAAAATTTTCTTTGTCCTTGACTTGTGCTCGTTGAAAATTGTCCATGTCCACCGTTAGTGGAAGTGCTACTACCGCCAGGACTAGCGTCACTTATTGGTGTTGTGCCGTCTTCAGCAGCGGCGGCTACAACTACGAGGACAATAACGACTGCCAACTGCAACATTTTTCTTATCTTCTGCTAGACGTTTAAAAGTTAATAAACAATTTAAATTATTCTAATTCAAATTAGTTAACTTACGAAAAGATAGACTCTGGATAAATCCTTTATTAATTCTCATACATAAAGCTAAGTTTTTAGTGTCACTTTACTTCCACGCGGAAAAACGACTATTTATAATTACTCATTTTGCCTAAAATGGAAACATTTTCCGCATATGGAAGTAAAAAGGAAGGGAAATTCCACAGTATTTTGATCCCCATGGCTACTCCTCCACATGAAGAGTATAAAAGTATAAAACAGGTCTATTGCATTACTGTATGTGGGGGAGTAGCCATGGGGATCAAAATACTGTGGGAAATTCTATATTATTATTATGGGGTCGTAACAGCCAAAATTCATGTAATATCGGCAGGGCCTTGTTCTGAAAATTTACACTATTATATTGAGACTTAACAAACGCGAAAACTAATATGCTTTGAATTTGTTACTCTAGTAACGCATTTAATATCAACACCATTACAAGGTGGTGACATTCCCTGATTTTTGTACACAATTTGTATTCTTCTTACTACCATAGAAAAGTAGGCACTCCAAACAAACAATCATGGTTTGGGTGCTTATTTCTGTGGCAGTATAGAAAAAATTCGAATTGAGTACAAAATCGGGAAATATCCGTCTATGCCTTCACCTTGTAATGGAAGCATCTTGGCTAATACCAAGGAACTTGGATGGTTAATAAGGACTACTATACCATTACAACGTCCATGCTCCTTGGCTAAAACCAAGAAGCATAAACTGTATAAGGAGGATCAAGGTAATTTAAATACCATGGCGACCTAACAAGGTATGCTTATAGTATTTTTAAAATTTTCTCAGAACCACTAATGGGGATCAAAGGAGAAGGAGTCATAGATCATTACTCAATGGCATGGGGACGCCTGTACGTTTCCCCCATAAGTGGTTCTGAGTGAATATCAGTCTCCACTATAAGCATACCTTGTTAGGTAGCCATGGTATTTAAATTACCTTGAGGAGGATGATGTTGAAAGTTTATAAAGGACATGTTTGACTAATTTTATCCCCAAATATCCAACTTTGTGTGGTTGCTATGTGGTTGGAAACGGAATAAATGCAGAACGATTACTTGGATGCTGGAGTGGGATAATCAGTGTACAAATACTATCAATAGCAAAGGTAGGTAAGGGACTTTTCTCAGAAAACATCCCTTATAAATCTTCAGAAATCTAAACAGCTAAATTCGCTATGACTACACAGTTTATGCTTCTTGGCTAAAACCAAGGTTGATCGACATGGTAACGCAGTCTGCCACTAGTACTAGTGGCTGAATGTGTTACAATATCGATCAACCTTGGCTACACCAATATTGCAAATGGTCGTATTGCTACAAACAAGTTTTTTTGGCTGAGTGGTAAAAACTATTTTCGGCTTACAAAATATTAATGTTGGCAAAATTTTCTGGAATTTAGGGCAATTTGTAATTATCTGGGAGTTCTAAAACAGGTTTTTCAAACAAGATGTTTCTACCCGAATTCCAAATGTTGTCATAGTAAAATGAAAATTAGGAAATATGAACCACGTAATGGAAATCACACAGTAGTTTGATCCCCATGGCTACTCCCCCACATACAGTAATGCAATAGACCTGTTTTATACTTCTCACTTTCACTTCACTTCGCATTACTGTATGTGGGGGAGTAGCCATGGAGATCAAACTATGGGACAGTTCTAACGTTTGGTGAAATTAGCCTATACCGTGGAACAAAATAGTTCCCGAGAATTGGTCCTTTTTTGGTAGGTCTTGCAAAGCTGGCAATACTTGAATGTAAAATACTTTTGAGGATGAATCTAGTGAAGACAAGTGATTTCAAGTCAAAAGTGGTTAAGGTATTTATACTCAAGGAACGTAATTTGTTTATGCATTTACATCAACATAATCATTAATATTATTTAATTTACATCTGCTGGTGAATGTATATTTCATCAGCAATAATAGCTTAAATATGCAGACGAACTATGTAAGAAATTGTCAGACAGGAATGTTGACTCGAACAGAAATTCTTTATGCAGACATTGCAATTTTAATGACCATTTGTAATAATAAATTTAATGTAAAATAATTTTTATTCATATTAGATAATTAAAAGATAGATTAGAAAAGTATTAAAAGTATTTCTAGTGGGTGATTTGTTGTTTTTTGGTGAGTTTGTAGTAATAGCCTTTCTTGGCTCTTAGTTGTTCGTGAGTCCCCATCTCAGCCACCTTCCCCCGACTCATGACAGCGATGCAGTCTGCATTCTGAATCGTCGACAGCCGATGGGCTATCACTATGCACGTTCTTCCTGCTCTCGCCCTGTCCAATGCTTCTTGAACAAGCTAAACAAAATAAACATACTTGTACTACTAATTCCATGGTTACTAACTACTTTGCATCGGAATTAACTCTAAACCACTATCGAAGGGAAATTAAACGGTACAACAATCAATCTCCATGGCAATTTCCTGTCTTACGTTTTCCATTAGTGGTTTTGAGCTAGCTTTTTAAAAACTAGAATACATTGTTACCATGACAAAAGTATTGTTTTACAAAAAAGTATTGTTTTACAAAACATTTCAAAAAATTTATTAAGGTTACACTTTGGCCCTGCATAGCAACCACAGGGGACTATCAAAATGCATGTTAAAAAATCTTTTACATCGACTATTATAACTTCCGGAGGATCAGTCTGATTTTTATGGGACCTACATTTTTGGAACCGTGGACTATCAAGGAACAAAAGTTAGCATTCGGAATTTTGATATAGTTGCTTTAAATGGACCAAAAACATCAACGTTTTATAAAAAACTAAAAATGACTCATTTTTTTGGGAATTTGATTTTTTTAAATGCATTTAAAACAACTATATCAAAATTCCGAATGGTAACTTTTGTTCCTTGATAGTCCACGGTTCCAAAAATGTAGGTCCCATAAAAATCAGACTGATCCTCCGGAAGTTATAACAGTCGATGTAAAGATATTATGATGAATTTTAAATGCATGGAGGTTGACCCGAATTGCTGATGATGGAATACCGAGGGCATAAGTCAATGCAATTCCAAAAAATTAGTTTCTAGGAAACGGGGAAGTGTATTATATTATAAAGATTTCTATACTGACTTGTATAGTAGCATTTCCACCTGTCGTCATTGGCAATGTTATTACTTTAGTACAAAAATCTTTTTTGTTTGCATCTTGCTTCAATGCATTCATACTTGTAAGTTTAAGTTATAACCATGGTTGTTATAACTACTATCAAGGATGTCTATTGTCCATGTGACATAAACGGCCATCAAGTACAAGCATTGACGCCGTAGTCATAGTGATATAGTACTAACCAAAGTACTAACCAATAGATTTACAAATATTATACCATAAGACGGCCGTTTATGTCGCATGGAATTCATTTTGTTATTGACTTGATAGCATCTTGTTTATCAATATTGCACTGCCAAAACTTCCCCTTGAGGTAGTGGAATGGCCGGGTAGGTTAACTATGGGGTTTCGGATGTGACAATTGACGGGTTAAATTTTGGAAATTATATTTTTTTCGTTAGCAACCAACGTAAACAGCGTCCTTAAAAAGTTATTTTCAGCGACCTTTTCACTTTCTGTGTCCAAAGCGGAGGTTGCTTCATCCAATAGTAGAATTTTAGGATCTCTTATCAATGCGCGGGCGATGGCCAATCTTTGTTTCTGTCCTCCTGCAATTATCATTATCTTAAAATAATCTCTCCCTGTATAATTCGAAAAATTTATTTATTTAATGATACCTGAGAGTTGGGTTCCTCTTTCTCCAACCAAAGTGTCGTAACCCTAGAAATATATAAATTTTCATTACCTAATTCAAATAAATACCAAGCGCGGGCAAGTAAACAAGGAAAATATGCAGAAAAATATAAAAAGTTTTTTATAAAATATTTTTGGCGCTCCCCGGTGACTATAGTTACATGTCTGATGATAATAACATGAACAAGCCTTAATTGCGTTTAAATATTTTAATTACTTTGGGTAAACCGGTGATAAAATTGTGAATGTTGGCAGATTGTGCAGCTTTAATGATTGCCTCTTCTGGAAGTTCCTGAGATGCATTGACATAGCCATAGGCGATATTTTCCCGGATGGAGCAATCGAAGAGGACGGGTTCCTGGGTCACCAATCCGATATTGGCCCGTAGATATTGCAGGTTGAGTGTCCGCAAATCGAAACCATCCATCAGCTACCGCAAAAGACATCCATTAGATATTAATTGAGATTAAATTAAATATTTTAAATACTGACCACTTGGCCACTGATGACGTCATAGAATCTTTCCAAGAGAGAAACGACCGTGGACTTTCCACATCCCGAGGGACCCACGAGGGCCAAAGTCTGTCCTGGCTCCACTTGAAAAGAAAGACCATCGAGAACAGTCGAGTCTGGTCGACTGGGATAGCGGAAGTGGACGTTGTTGAAAGTGATTCGTCCCTCGAGACTCGGCATGAGTCCATCCACATTGAAAGGGTCAATCTCAGATTTCAGTTCCACGAGATTAAAAATCAGAGCTGCTGCCAAATTGGCTTTCGTGTAGTCGGGAAGCCAAGACGTCGCTTGGCCCACCGAAACTGCGCATAGGCCCACCAAGAAAAACACTCTACAGCAAAAAACATTAATTTTTACTTTTATTTAATTTACAATTAATTTTAAATGAGTTACCGGTAGACACTGAAAGGGTCCATGACATCGACAGACACCAGGTAAGCCCCATAGCGAAAAGCAGCTCCGTAAATTAGAAATATTATGGCCTCTGAGAAGGCAAAGGCCAAGCCGTACACCAGGGCTTGTTTGTGGCCCTCTCTAAAATTAAATTATTGTAATTAATAATTCAAAGGCGGTTCATTTAATTTTTCATGATTTATTTATATTTTAATTACGAATAGCGTTAAAATTTTATTATTTCAAAAAAATTTAATTCTGTTGGGAAAATATTAACCCATCAATTAGGGTTGAACAGACTTACATGTAAACAGGATAGAGATGTTCCAAGTATTTGGAGAAGAAGGTGCTTTCTTGTGACAGAGACTGCACGGTTCTGATGTTGGCAATCGCTTCATTCGCACACTGCAAACCAAAAACATTTTACCACCACCCCAATTTATAATTAATTGTAATTTCTTACTCTGCCTGCGTCTTCCATGAGGGCGGCGTCTCGTTTCTGGCCTCCTCTCTGCACTTGCATCTGGATGTACCCAGCAAACACTAAAACGGGAAATCCCACGCTGATGACCAACGCCAATTGCCACCCAAAGAAAAATGCCCCACCGATTCCTGCCCCAATTGTCACAAATGCACTCAGAGCTGTCCCCAGACGATGACCAGCCGCCTTAACAAATTTATTGTTTTCAAATGACAATTTAATGAAATTTTAAAAATTAAAAATACGTACAGCTTTAACTAAAGGAGCGTCTCTGGCCAATCTCGTCGTCAATCGAGAGGGTGAGTTGGTTTCTTTGTCAAACCATCCAATTGGCTGTCGCACAATGGCAATGTACGAATTCAGTCTCAACCGCATCGTCAGATATTCACCAGCAGAAGCCACGAAAATTGTCTATCATCCAATTACATTATTTTAATTCTTTTAAAGACATTAAGGTAGCAGTTCTTCAGATTTTAGGGAATTAAAAAAAAAATTTAAGGACTCGTTTTCCTTAGATTTTAGAGATATTTTATTTCTGACCCGGATCCAGAAGCCAAAGAAACTGACAGAGGCCAAAACGAGGAACATCATGGCCCAAAAGAAGGCGCCGTCCATTAGCTCTTGTCCCGTTTTCGAAAATGTCTGATAGAAAAACATAATTAATTTCGTGGCCACCAAATGGGAGCATTTTAGGATTATTTTTGCATACGGAAAACATTTCAGAGTAGAAAAAGGCAAAAACGGGCATAATCATTCCTGTGATGACACATCCGATTCCTCCGATGAGGAGTAGCAGCCATTCGGGTTTATTCACTTTCAGAATTTTGCAAATTCCTGGATATTTGACATTCAACTGGATTGCTTCTTGCATTAACCGACTTTTCTCAGGGTCTGGCACGGCTCCGATATTCAAACGACGACTTTTCCGTCCCCTTCGTTTCGTTTTGGCAGGATCCAGATAAATTAAATTACCCGTCACTCCTTCGTCCCTAAAATTAAGACAATAATTAATAATAATTATTATTTGACTATAAAAAATGAATAAATTACGCAGAGTCATCAACAGAAGCACTGAATCCCGATTGTTCGTCCAAATCGACGTCCATTGAAGTCTGGGCTGTGACCAATTCGTAGTAAAGACCTTCCTTGGTCATCAGTTGCCCGTGATTCCCCCACTCCGCAATCATCCCGTCCTACAAAAAAATCATTTTCATATTTAATTGAGTTTTCCCCAAAAATATTAGTTTATTTCGTACTTTTAATGCATAAATGACATCGGCATCTTTGACAGTTGATAGTCGATGGGCGATGATGATGGTGGTCCTTCCTTTCCTGGCTCGATCTAGGGCTGTTTGAACCAGGGATTCGGATTTGGCATCCAAAGCCGAAGTTGCTTCGTCTAATAAAAGGATCTTTGGGTCACGAACCAGGGCCCTTGCAATTGCTATCCGTTGTTTTTGGCCTAAATTAAAATAAAATTACCGAAATTTAACCTAAAAATATTTTTAAACATTTTTGGACTCACCTCCAGAAAGTTGAGCTCCTCTTTCGCCAACCAAGGTTTCGTATCCCTAACAATTTGATGTATTTTTTTTAATTTTAAATACTTTTAAAACAATTTAAATAATATTTTTAATTCTAAAATTTTATGTTTTTAAAATTTCTAAAGGCCACTTTAGACTCATCCTATTCCCATCGTTATGCTATTTCTATACAGATTTTTGAGTTTATACTTCGATTGATACTATCGTTATAGTGATGTTATCACATTCATATAACTTTCATATTCATATAATTCTTGGACACTTTATACTCATGCTTTTCATATTCTAATTCTATCGTTGTCAAGAAAAACCTCAGTTGAACAAAGTT
Source organism: Tomocerus qinae (assembly GCA_020055645.1). Lineage (NCBI taxonomy): Eukaryota > Metazoa > Arthropoda > Collembola > Entomobryomorpha > Tomoceridae > Tomocerus > Tomocerus qinae. The sequence continues at coordinate 125,830,241 of CM034546.1, forward strand.
CAACTTTCAGAAAATTGAAACTCCCTTGAAAGCCATTTTGTGTATTGTAGTAGGGACTCAAATTACGACTTTTCTATTTAGTTGCCACAGTTACGGATCTACTGTAGTTGGAGTGCCACCCTCTGTTTCTTTCCTAATTTTGTCAATTTTATCACTTTATACCTTTGATTTGACGTTTGAATGATACACGAAGACGATAGGAATGCAATGCAAATAGGACAACCTAAAAAATAGTGTAAAGTGTTGCTGGGAATACCACTCGAAACTGTTAATAATATGATATGACAACGATAGAAATAGAATGAGTCTAAAGTGGCCTTAAGAAATTACTTGTGGAAGTGAACTGATAAAGTCATGGGCATTGGCCATCCGTGCAGCAGCTACAACTTCTTCTGGTGTAATTTCCTCCCGCCCGTAATTAATATTTTCGTAGATGGTCGTTCCAAACAAAACCGGTTCCTAAGGAGACAATTAATTAATTTGCCTGCATAATTTAATTACTTTTTTAAAATTTAATTTATTTCTTGTCCAACTTGAGAAACAACTCCAATGTGGTGTCTGAGCCAAGCCAAGTTGAGTTGGCGGACGTCGTTGCCATCAACAAGAATAGAACCCGATTCAGCATCGTAAAATCGCAAAATCAAACTAACGATTGTACTTTTACCCGCTCCACTCGTACCGACGATGGCCACTGTCTTACCCGGTTCAATTGATAGATTAAAATCTTGCAGAACCTAAATTGATTTAATTCGAAACATGTATAAAATAAATTATAAATAAAATTGATAGGAATTAATAATAATAATAATTTATGCTAATAATCTTTGCCAAACCAAAAAATATTCAAAACATTTTTTTATATAGTTTTAAATTTTATGAATAAATGAATCACGCAAAATAAATTTAAAAACTACAAAAAATAACAGAAAATAAAAATACAAAATAGGTTAAAACATAATGAAATAAATAGATATCATTAAATTAAATACATACCTAGATGAGTAAATTAATTCATAAATATATAAATTTATATTTAAGAATAAATATTTAATGAATGATAATTATAATATTACTGGGACGGTTTTGCGTGAAGGGTATTTAAAGTTGACGTTTCGAAATTCGATTTTTCCAATCATTTTATCGAGCATTAACCCTTTTTTGCTGTAAGGATCAATATCTGGCATGGAATCGATGACATCAAATACGACAGCGCCCGAACCCTGCGCAATTCCAATGCTGGACACAAAAGGAACTGCATTTCCCAAGCTAAACGCTCCCACCAAAACGCTGAAAAACACCTAATTAAATAAATTTAAATTAGATTTATATCAATTTAAAATTAATTCTCAATTACCGTAAAAACGTCTCCGGGCGAAAGAATGTTGTCTGAGATCAACTGACATCCGTACCAAAAGGCCAAAGCGTAAGAGCCGTACATGATGAAGAAGACGAGACCAATTGCCACTGCAAACACGTGGTACTTCTTCACTGCCATTTTTAACCCCGCATTTAAACTGTCTTCGTATCTGTAACAATTAAATAATGTTTTTATTAAGTTTTTTGAATATTCAATATTATTGAAAAATTCAAGGTGATTTGAGTGTTTCAATGGTAACCATGGAAACATTCAATTCATCTTGGAAAAATTATTAAAAGAGTGTCAAGTTTGAAAGGTATTTTAAAATAATTTTAGAATAAAGAAAAAAATGTTAACATAATTTTAGAGGAAAGAAAAAAATTTTATATATTGCTATATTATATTTTTTCTTTCCTCTCAATTTTTTTAGAGAAAATGTAAAAAATGGAAAAATTAAGGAAAGAAAAAATAATTTTTAGAGGAAATGTTAAAAATGTAAAAAATTAAGGAAAGAAAAAAATATAAAAGTAATTTTAGGAAAAAAGTAAAAAAAATGTAAAAAAACAATCTTAGTTGAAAGAAAAAAATATAAAAATAATTTTAGAAGAAAGATAAAAAAAGTAAAAATAATTTTAGTGGAAATGTAAAAAGATGTGGAAAAGTTGCCTTTTAATTTCTCTATTTTCGCCTCCAAATGATGCGACGGTTCTGATGCAGCTGAGTACTTCTTCAGCGACAGCTCCTGCCTTTCCATATTTCTGTTGTTCCCGTGTTGATTGAGTGGCAATCATTTTCCCTGAGAAAGCCGACGTTCCGGCAAGTAGAGGAGTCAGGGACAAAATGACGAGCGTCAACTGCCAACTAGTGTAAAATCCGATGGCAAATCCGGCGATGAAAGTCGCAGCGAATTGGATCACCATGCTGAACTTGTGCCCTATCCCCTCACGGATCCTTTCCAAGTCACTAATTACAAAATAATATTGAAATTGAAAATAAATTCACTCAAAATTTGTGTTAATTGCAAACAAAATAAGAAAAAGAATATTAATAATTTTTAAATCCTTTAAATTTAACTTTTAAAATCTTAAAAATACATTTTAGGCTTTTATAAAATCAAATAAAACTTTAAAAAGTGACCACTAAAATTTTTTTAATTTCTAAAATTTTATAAAAATTGATTTATAATATAAATTTTGTATTGAATGTAAAATAAAAATACTCTGAGAGTTTTGTGGCCAGATCTCCGGTTTGATGGCTGTCGAACCAGGATATTTCTTGTCGAAGGACCTGGTAGAAAAATTCTTGGCGAAGTCGGTAAGTCTGCCGCTCGCACGCCCACTCCCAGCAAATGGCCTAAAATTCATAAATTAAATCAATAATTCATTATTCATTATTAATCATTATTATGAATTTCAAATTAAAATGAATTGTGAGAATTCACCTGGATAAAGGACGCGACGAAAACCGCAGCTCCGATATATACATAGAGGAGGGAATATGATGTCATGAATTCGGAAAATGATTCCCGGGTCACCAACGGTGGAATTTCGGGCATTGTTGAGTTTAATTCTGACAAAATCACTCGGGGTGGAATAAACCCTGACGTCGAATTCATCGTAGAATTGGCGAAACCCTGTCACAATTCAAAATCAATTTAAAAATTATATTTAATATTTATTACATTTATTATTAATAACAATAAAATAACTTACAAATAAATAGACAGTCATAAAAGTATCTGTCATGGAACCAAAGACCATGGCCAGCAACGGAAATCCAGCTCCATGAATAATTGAAAATAAAGTCCCTACAAAAATAATCCATTTGTCTCTCGTCGTTGCAAAACGAAACTGCAAGCAAAATTATTATTTTTATTCCACTCTTTTCAGGACAGGATTTCGAGTATGAAAATTAAAAACCCTTTTTGGGTCAAATTAGTTTAATTACTAGTTAAATTATTTAATTATTACCAGTTTAGACAGAGGAATTCTTTCAATCTCTTTTGCATCATCAGCTTTACCTTTTCTGGAAATATATTATAGCAAAATTAATTAATATTGTGAAAGTTGTTATTGATGACATAAACATAACATCTCGGATAAAAGGTAAAAAAACTAAAAAATCTCCCAAAATAATCTCCACGTGCGTTTAAAGTCATTTTAATGCCATAGTTTTTCATGGCATAATTTCACTTGTTTTTACCAATCTTTTACGCATTTTGACAACAATTTTGGAATAGATTTTTTAATGTGTGAAAATGATTAAAAGTTACCTATTCTTTTGATTGTGGGTTGTTGCAGCTCCATAATTAGTATAGTCTCCGCTGCTGCTGTACTTATAGCGAGTGGGTCCAATGAGCGGTCTCTTCTCCTCGTTCTCCCCGGAGAAAAGTCCCATTATATTATTCAAAATGAAATTTAAATAAAAAGATTTAAAAAAGATGCATGGAGAAGAATGGCGTTTGGAAAGAGATAAGGAAAGAGATCACGAGACAGAAATAATAAATAAAAAAGTATCTTAGCAGGACAAGACGAATTTATAGAATAATGTTGTTGAATATTGTTTGAGGTTTTGAGCATGCAGGCTGAGCAAATCAACAAGTTATCTCATTTGTTTGTCTTTTTGGTGACTCTTTTGTGATAACAACAAATTTAAACCGTAGGGACATCCATCAACATTCTCTTTCTCCACTTATCTCTACCCTTATCTTTCTCTATCCACAGCCTGATAACACATTTCATTGCCTATAATAACCTATATATCATTCGCAGTCAAACTGGGACGCAATAATTAAATTATAACAATTATTATAAAACTTATTTTTGAACTCCTCCCCTCTTTAATCATAAATCTTAACTTAGAACAATGGAATGTATGCATATGAAATATCGACTAATTAATATCATTTTAATTATCTCTAATCTGCGTTGGATGTTTCATTTAGCATTTTTAGCTCGCCTTAATAAGACAGCTTATAGAACCGCACAGTCTGTCCGTCCGTACGTCCGTCCGCCAACAACAGCCAACAGCAACGCCAACTTTTGAACGCAATCAAGGAAATTGACCAAAATTGTCTAGATTAGCCTTGTGAAGCAAACTAATCATTTTGGTTCAAATTGGCCAATAGGTTGCTGAGGTACCGCTTGCTCATTCTTTTGATAGTTAAAGCATTAAAAAGTTCAATTGCATTTCGTATAATTTGACGGGCTCAGCAGGAGGGTCTTAGATATTAGCAAGAAGCATAAACTATAACTACAGTTTATGTTTCTTGGATATTAGCAAGGAGCTTGGACGGTACTATACTATGGCAACGTCCATGCTCCTTGGATATTAGCAAATAATTTATATTTATTTTAAGGTTTTAGTTCACGCCTGCATTAAACCACAAGGGATTATCAAAATGCATGTTAAAAAATGTTTTACATCGGCTACTATTTCTCCCGGAGGATCAGTCCGATTTTTATGGGACCTAACATTTTTGGAACCGTGAACTATCCAGGAACAAAAGTTGGCATTCGGAATTTTGATATAGTTGCTTTAAATGGACCAAAACATCAACGTTTCGCAACTTTTCAAGCATTTTGACACTCACTTTATTTCACATATTTTACATATTTTAGGGTTTGGAACCTAAAAAGTATTTTCATACATATTTTGGGATTTAGAACATTTTTGTCCATATTTTGGCTGTTTTTGCGAAATAAACCTATATTTTAACACAAAGTAGAAACTTAAAATGAAATTTGACACAATTTTGAAAATAGTTTAGTATTTTTAATATAAATTTTTGTCTTTATAAAAAAATTTTAGCAATTTTTTAAAAAAAAAATTGTTTTAGCCCATGACGTTTTTGAATTTTTTGTACATATTTTCATACATAGCGATTTTCACTGCGGTTATTATTTGAAAAAAGTCTCTTAGCGATAATTCTAACAGTAGCTTTTGCTATTGACTTGGATCCAGGCAGTAGCTAAACCTTTGCCTTCGGTTTTTGTTCATAACCTTCGAAGCTTTCGCTTCAAAAATTGGAGTTAAAGAAAAAGCATCGGTTTATTCATGTCACCCATTGCATTTATGAATTGAAGAGTATAGATGTGATTCGTTGTTACCTCTGATTGACTGAGCCATATTAGCCAATTTTTGTCCTGTAGTTTATTGCGAGTAAATGCTACAATAATTGCAATATTTCGAAGTTTGCTTCTACCCAAGGAGCTTGGACGGTTAATAAGAAGAGCCAAGTAGAGAATTTCCCGTAAGGGATTTTCAAGATCTATAAGGAACATTTTGTCCGTAATTTTGTGTGAATATCTGGTTGCTATGATTTTGGAAACGTATTAAATTATTAGAGGATGGCAAGTGGGACATGAATTTATAGCAGATTGATAAAGACAGGGGTAGGGGACGTCAATCTTCAAATTCGCTTTTGATAAAATTCCCTACTCGGCTCTCCTGATAAAGCGCTACCATGACAACGTCCATGCTCCTTGCTTGGTAGTAAATATACTTATTCATACTCATACCACTCATTACCTTTGACCTTGCGTCTCTATTCGCTCTACATTGCAAATTGCATTTTCCATTCGACAAGTACTCCCTCACTACTGCAGAATTGTCAATTATCGTTCAGTTTAGCAACATCAAAACGTGCAGAAATACATTAAAAAAGTGTAAATGAAGTAATATTTGGAAGACTTTATTTAATGAAACGGAAAACAAAAAGTGATTATTTCATATTTTGCAGGGGACTTGTTTGTGATCAGAAAAGATAAATAAATAGGAAAATGGCTTCGACTCTGACTGTAAAAGATGTCATCAAGGAGAACAAGGACTTTATTGTCAATTCCACAATCAGGCACACAAGTCTTTTTACTACCGCTTTGCAACGGGATTTAATCTCCATCGACCAACTCAGAACCATCGTCAGTTTACAAATAATTTAAATTTATTTATTAGATTCAATAGTTTTATTAAAATTGTTATTGTTGACAGGAAAGAAAAGCGTTAGCCGAGTCAGAGCAGTTGGTTCAGTTTCTGTCAATATTGTCCAGCAAGGAGGATGCCACCATCTCGTCTTTTATTGATCTATTTCAAAGTACGGGTAATATTCACGTTTCTCACAGACTGCAAGTGGTTGTAGCCAAACTGTCCCGCCAAGTACAAAATGAGAAAACGGAAAACGGAGCGAGCAGAATGAATCGGTCATTGTGGTTCAAAGTCACGGATCCGGGCAAAACATTTGTTCCATTTCTCTACGAAAAGCAATTAACGTCTCTGTCGGAATTATTGGAGAGAGGGGAAGTGTTGGTGGTGGTCGTCGAGGGAAAAGACAATTACGGTAAAGGAGACATGCTCCGACACTTTGCAAAAGAGACACTGAAGCGGGAGGACGGGCATTGTGCGTGGATCAACTGCCGGGACGAAGAGGACATGCTCGTTTCCCTCTTTGCTCTCTCCAAGACTCTGAACATTCCCGTGACGGTGGAAACCGGATTCCATGACATAGTGCAACAAGTCTTGGCGGCCATCGGGTCCCTGCCCAACAGAAAAATGGTCGTCTTTTCGAATGTGAGTCAGAATAGTCGACTGCTGGGCTGGAGTCTCGAGTTGAATAAGAGCGACAAGTTGTTGATTGTGCTGACGACCAACGAGTCTCTGTCCATGGTTGTCGACCACACTCGCATTTGTGTCTCTGACGTGTCATCCATGGACGCCACGATATTCTTGAACATTGTTTTGGAACTCAAGACGGCCAAAGAGTACAAAGCGGCGATGGAGATTTCTGCCAAATGCAATGGAGACATGTTCAAGCTACGACAAGCAGTCGTCTTCATCACGGCCGTTCAGAGAGAAGTCAATTTGTCCAAACTACAAGCCTTGGAGTTGTACAAGAATCTCTTTGTCCCTTCCGACATCCCAAATTCGTCGGCCCAGCACATTCCCATTTAATCTATTTCGTTTAATATTAATTCATTTTAGTACTGTTGACCAATTCTCGTTTTCGTTTTAATTAGGTTTTCTGGTTTATCACATTAATTAATTATTAACATTAGTAAAATTAATTAACGATGTCTACTTGGATGAGAATAGTTTACTACTGTCAACCAATTAAATGTTAAACGTACTGAAAATTAAATGATATCTAATTAAGTTTTATGTTTTACTGTTTCTGACTTTGATTCAAGCACAGAAAAAATGTTAACTCGCAAGTAATTGTCAAATTGATTTACAATACTTGAAGTTGGGTGATGGAAATAAAGGGAGAGAAAGTGGGTTAGGTTAACTTGAGGGCCACGGTCAAGGTGAACTTGATCTATATACAATGGCTTTGTGAGATTTATGGTTGTGCTTGGGATGGACAGTGACTCAGAGGAAGGTGTAGACAGATGGGATAGTTTGTTCAGAGTTTTGTGTCGAGTGAAGCAGAAACATGTTTCTAGTGAATTTATCTCTGTCCTTAGTCTTTATCTGTAACCAAGTCTCAACACAAACTCAACCAAGGTTTAAATTACATTAAACTAACTAATCCAATTTGTAAATTGTATAATTAATAATAATATGTTGTTAGTGTTGGGAGATGTCTGGAGGAGGAGATGAACAGGTTGACGAAGCATTACCAAAAGATTAGTCGGGAGAGTAAAGAGTGCGTGTTCAACTCGGAGGAGGACAAGACCAAGTACTCGAGTGACTCGGAGGTTGTGGGGGACATGAACATGTGGACGGGCAGTATGGTGCACGACACGAACGGTCCCTACTACATCTTCACGGACAAAGAGTCTGGACTCGTGTTGGAGGCAGATCTCCAGAACGGCGGAAGAGTCTACCTCGGCAATCCCTTCAACGAAGGAGCCATGCAGCACTGGAAACTCTCTTTCTGCGGACAAGACCAAATCTGTCTCCAGCACAGACAGAGTGACAAATTCCTCTCCTACGAACCTATCCACGACACTTGCTACCACTACACTCTCTCCAGCGAAGAAACGCCCTTCTATCTACGTTGGTGACATTTCTATAAATAAAACTCAAATAAATGGAAAATATTATTTGTATTAAATGAATCATTCATGTTAAAAAATAATAAATTAAAGTAGGAACGAATGCACGAATCTGATGAATGGTATGGAATATGTGTAGATTATCTTATCTAGAACAATACAAAGTTAACCCATTTGGCATTATGTAAAGGCGATAACAATCACAGGCAGGTAGACCTAATAACATTATGTGAATAAAACAATATCAAATGCACGATATTTTTTATAATTTGGTTAAGGAAATGGTGCATGTTTCAAAAGACTCAGATTGTTTTTGCCACAAATGGGGATGTTGTTGGGTAACCAGCAAAAATTATCATAGAAGGTAAATGGGAATCGGAAAAATTCCTACTTTTTTTCGGAGGGTTCAAGTTCAAGTAAACCGTCAAGCCCACCCTTAAGTTTCAAAAGACTGTTTTTGCCACCAATTGGGATTTTACCAGGTAAAGCTAGGTTTTGAGTGTCACTTTCCCTTTTACATGACGCAGAAAAAGGACCATTCAGTTACTTTTACTTATATAATCCCCTCATCTGGGGCAAATGCAATGTTTTATTTATGAATGTTCCTTTGCGCGTCAAGTGAAAAGGAAGTGAGACTCAAAACCAAGCTGAACCAGCAAAAGTTATCATAGAGGGTGAATGGGAATCGAGAAAAATATTTTTTTGGGAAAGTCCTAAAGGATGTGAGATTACTGGTCCTACATCCACATTTATTAAAAGATTAACCAGTAAAAAATGGGAAATATGATTTATGAAATGATTTACGTTTGTACTTAAATTTAATTAGTTTTATTTTCGTCTTATTTGCAAATATTTAAAAGGGAAAAGTTTAGTATAGTGCAAAAGCGACGGCGGCACAAAGTGCAATTAAAAGTGAAACTGAGCTGAGAGCAGCTCCTCCACCTAAGCTCTCAGCAATCTTGGCTTTCTCAAATCCTCGTCTACCTTCATGATGAGTAACGTTGTCATTTAGTCCATAGGCCATGATGATGTACAGGTCTTCATTCTACATCCATTTTTATTTATTTACTTTCATTTCATTTTTGCTTTGCATAGAGTTGTTTTATACTAATCACTTTCACGTTTAGTGACGTCAAAATGACGTCATTGCGTTGGAAACCAAATTGGAAACATGTTTTTGCCAAATTACAAATTAACTGTCGTGACGTCACAAAACGTGTCAAAATGACGTCATTGCGTTGGAAACCAAATTGGAAACATGTTTTTGCCAAATTACAAATTAACTGTCGTGACGTCACAAAACGTGAAAGTGAAGTGATAGTGATAAGTGTATAAAACAGGCATTTACCTTGATTTCAAAATCCTGCCCTGGATTTGGGTCTGCGGTTTTATACAATCTTCTGAAACTCATAAGTGTGGTAGTAGCGTTTTCACTATATGCAAGCAATTCCCAATCTGATACCTCTTTGGTGTCACGTGTTGGCTGTGTCCCAGAGCCTGGAGTATTAGCAGGAACATGCATATCCTAAAAAAGATTATTTAATCCTAAATATTCAAATATTTAAAATAAAAGATAAAATGGACTTACAACAAATGTGACAGTAGAGCCGTTAACTGTTCCAATGACCATATCTGCTCCAATCATGTTGGGGTTAGGCCCCACCCCGACGCCCACCCATCCTAAGGTTTTCACTGTCAAGTAAAAATCAATGGTCCCGTTCGGGTTCCCGTGGGTCATCAATTTATATGTCCCATTGTCAATACTGTGTTCAGTGTGAGCGTAGGCTGCTACGATCAGCAGAGAAATATAAAATAAATGTCCCATTTTGTTTAACACGTCTCGTCCCGTGGCTGATGAGATGGCAAGTGAATTCTCCCATCTGCTTATCGACCGTTTTTAAATGCACGATATTCATGCTGCAGACATATACGGATTATTAAGATAACAGATACAATAAACGTTCTTGTGATTCATTTGGTGATAACATCATTATACAATACCCTCTAATCAATATATTTCACTTATGCAATGATAAAATTTGTGCTATTGTTTTATTCGCGATAAATATAATACAATGTCACAGTTCTAAATTTTGTAAAGCCTTCCCCATTATGAAAATTAATTTAAATGTAGCATTGATACAATTCAAGTACTGATGACCACATGTTTCTACAACGTCGACAGAAGCAGATATGGATGAATTTCACAGTAAATTCGTACATTCATTTAGATGCTGTAGGTACGTGGTTGGCTCGTTGCAGTAGTAAAGCGGTAGTGCATAAAAAGATTATAGGATTTTATTGTCCCATTACAAACGATAGCTTCTTATAGGAATGTCCGATCTGTCTGTCTGTCCGTCTGTTGTTCATTTTCGGTTAATACTCTTGGTTGTCAATTAATCTATGGACATTAATGCATCGATGGTGGTGTTAATGATAATTGAAAAGAAAGTCATTGTGAATTGTTTGTCGATAAATCCAAAAGAGCCAATGGCCACCCAAATCGGTCTCATCGCTGCCCCGAATTTTCTTACGATTGGTTTGTCTAGCTTGCATCGCTCAAGAAAGTTTTCCGAGTTGGTATGCATGACTGCAGAGGTGGGTATGACCAAGGTCTCAATGGCAGTGGCCAGTACGACCACGGAAGGGAAGAGCAGATAGGCGGGCATTTTGACGATTCCCCGCAGTTTGAGGGTACCGTAGTTGCAGCAGACACTCAGAACGATAGATATCATCAACATTGTCGGAGTGGCTATTTCCATGTGCGAATTGATCATCATGTTCAAGATTTTCAGTTCCATGAACAGTCTTCGTACTTTCCGTGATCGCTTGGGCATCTGGTCGAGAACCTCCGTCCAATAGTTGTTCAGCTGAATGTAGATAATGGCTGACATCATATAGATGGACACGGGGGCCAGAAACGTGAGTGCGACGTAGTAAACCAAAACAAAGCCTACCATTTTGGTGAGTATCATTTCAATTCTGCTTTCCGGTTGTACTATCCTGAGTAAGATCGGTATGATGACTGATGTCGTTGACTTTTCGAAAGTAGCCAAGGTGGCTGAGCAAACACAGACTAACACTTCACCCGGCACAAAGGTACACAGAAAATAACCGATGTAATCAATACCTCTCTTAGGACGAACCGCATTTTTGAATTGTACTGAAAAGTTAAATTATAAGTCAGGTTAGGCTTCATTTAATTGCACACATGAATAATAAATTTTAGCGACCTCCAATTTTATTTTTTAAAATATTGCGTTTATATTTAGTTTTGAATCTAAGGGCAGTATGCATAATGACGAGTTAGAGTAACGTAACCCTATACCCCGAGTCCAAAATGTGACCCCGGTGGACGACCATGGTAAGTTGCCAATAGTTACAGTGCAATTTCAATACAGAAAAGTTGACCCTGGGTTGTACTAAGGTCAAGTTTTAGACTATTTTGTGACTCCGGGTTAGGAGTACCCTCTGACTCGCCATTATGCATACTGCCATAAATGGTCACATTATCGAGCCAATTTCAGGGATCTCAAAATTCCGACAGCAATTTTTTTTACAAAGAAACAAAACACTAGCACGATTTAGAAAACTTTTTTAAAATTCATCTCGGACAACTTTTTAAGGTGCATAATCATTTTTATTAACACCTTGATTTACGAATAATGCCTCTTTTATACTTTTCACATCACTTTCACGTTTTGTGCCGTCACTACAGTTAATTTGTATAGTAGCAAATGTTTTCAATTTGGTTTCTGTGTCATTTTGACGTCACTAAACGTGAAAGTGAAGGAAAACTGAAAAGTATAAAACAGGCATAAAACTGAAATTCAGTGCTTGAAAATTAGCATTAGTATTATTCATTCTGCCTGAGCCTCGTTTTTCTATGGCGGGCTTGGAAAAAGGATTTTGTACCTTCAAATCTTTTATCCAGAGTGACGCAGAGCCTCATCATGTGACAAATGCCGTCCAAACCCCCTCTTAGGATTGTGTAATTGCACAGAGAGGACATTGAGAGCAATGCAGTTATAAAGACGCTGATGACCATTCTCTTGGCAGTGAAATCTGGATCCCATTTCATCCTAATTATCGTGGAAATTATGAAACCGAACAAGGTCATTGCATTCAAAATGGCTCCAAAGGCCCATCCTAGGATTTTCCATTTACTTTTGGCGACTTTCATGTAATTCAACTTGACATCCCACTCGAAGGGAATAATGTACACAAAACTGCAGAAGGTCGAATAGATCCGAGCAGCCATCCACATCACGTTAGAGATCATTTTGAATATGATTATTCCTTCAAACGAATAAAATAACAACTTAGTTCAGAACGTTTCTACGATTCTCATGGGAAACACAACGTAGAAATAAATATAGGACAATGCATTATAAATGTAACTTTTATGCTAAGGATATATTAAATCAGCACAACTCGAGTATATTGGGAATTTGCAGGCAAACCTTTTAGCAATATTGGTTGTTATATATGTAGTCTAGACGGAATCAGATAATTCTGTTGTTCTTATTCCGTCGGAGTAAATATTTTGGTCTCTATATAATGCATACCTAATTTTACATTACATTCAGTTCAACTCACCATTTCTAGAAAATGTTTTCACATGTTAAAGGAGTTTAGTTTCAAGACGGTAAATGTGACGATATGTTTTAATGATTTTTTGTATATACGGGGCGACCCTGGCCCGAAGGGCTATTTCGTGTGGTTTCATATATCAGTAGAATGCACTTCACCCCAAAGCCAAACGTTTTGTAGAAATAATGCTCGTAAACTAGTAATTTTTGTGCAAATAATACATACATTTAAAATATTTCACCGTAAATATGTACGAGGGCAAAGGTAAACATGTTTTTTTACCTAACTTGATAACAAAATAGTAAATCAATAGGCGGGGGTACAAAATATTTAAGAAAATTAAAACGCTAATAATTTATCCACTCCAAAAGAAAATGATGGTCAACGTAAAAGAGGGAGACAACGCTGCTAACCGGTCATGATTAAATTATTATCGACAAAAATCATAATTGAAAATCAAAAAATTAAATTAAATTCGTAAAAAGCAAGATTTTCCTCAGAAAAATTTATTTGTATAGGATTGAACATGTACATACATGTGGATGCTGAAAGCTGAGCCATGATCTTGTCAACACAAAATGTGCGGGAATAGTTGTAATAATAAATCAGCGACTTCATTTCTATCAAGAAATGGTCATTCCACAAAATATTGACACAAAATAAAATTGGAATCCTAATTTTTAGCCTCTAAATTTTTTTTTGCATAGTAAGTCAATATTATTTTTGTTAGCTTAAAAAATAAATTATTATGTTAACCAAATCTCTTTTGTAAATTACGTTTAATTTTTAAGTTGAAAATAAATATTCTTTAGTTTTCAGTTTTATTTTCGTCAAAGAAACTTTCAGAGAAATCGCCAGACTTTAACTATAAAAGGTTCTCATTGGGAAACTAAACGACATGTCAGTGAAAACAAAATCTGAATTATTAGAAGAAAATATCAGGATAAAGAAATCGTATGAAGATCTTGAACGAAGAATTGCAACTCTTTCTAAATGGATTTTTTTGAATTTCGGTACAACAGTAATAATAATTTAGCACCAAGTTCAACATAATTTTATTTATGGACTCTTTTATTCCATTTTATTGGCGAGTATGAGGAAATGTTTTTGAAATTCGTTTTTAGATCCAGTGCCTGCAGAAATTAAGATTGTTTTACAGTACAAGGACTACGATTTATTACATTCGAGAATAAAAGATTATAAACGTTATGAACAACACAAAGGTTCGTATTTGTAAATTTAAGACTGACTTTGATATTTTAATTGTACGAAAATACTCCCCCTGATAAATACTATACACAAGTAATGACAATTAAATTATTGCAATTGAATAATGTTTCATTTTGTTTCTGTAGATATTTCTGAAGAACCCATGATAAGTTCCACAAGGAGATTCAGCAGTCGTAGAAAAAAGAATGTTTCTTATATAAAGTAATTAATTTTGATTAAATTTTAAATTTATTTAAATGTATTACTAGTCTGAATTTTTTTAGCGAAGCCAACGAAGATGACGGCGAAGAGGACCAAGATTTTGATGCTGCGCAGGATGATTTTTTCCCTGAATCTGATTCGGATTGTGAGACTAATAAAAAGGAATGCGAGGATGTGAAACCGAATGTGGCGGAAGACAAACAAGAGACAAAGACGGAAAGGAAGAAGAGGAAAAAGTACAAAAGGCGTAAAAAGACGGAGGATGGTCCGAAAAAAGACACGACCCGGGTTTGCCACATTTGCAGCAAAGTTCTGGCCACGAACAAGTCTCTGAAGCACCATCTGAAGACGCATTCGTCGGACAAGCCGTTTCTGTGTAATGAGTGCGGACAGAGTTTCATCGCCCAGTACTATCTCACCTGCCACCTGAGACAACACATTCCCATCGAGGAACGTAAAAAGTACGAGTGCGACGTATGTGGAAGTGTCCAGACCAACAAGGCGGGATTCAATCGCCACAAAAGAAGACATGCCGGCCTCGAACAGCATCAATGTCCCACTTGTGGAGTCATGTTCACAGGTAGACCCAATTCCACGTATTTTTACATGAAAATGAAAATGAAATTCAAAAGGTAAATATATTTGTAGGTCGGAGTGCCCTTCGAAGACATATAGTTGGAGTTCACGAAAAAAGACGACCCCATGGCTGTAGCCAATGCGATAAACAATTCAAAACACGAACACATCTGTAAGTACAATTTAAATTTACATTTCTCAACAGGGAACAAAAAAGGTACTCCTTTTTTACAAAAAAGGTACTATAATGCAGCCTTTTTTATGTTTTAACCTTTTTTGCCTTATTTAAGTGTAAAGTGGAAGTAAATGTGGCATTCTGCTAAATCAAAAAAAGTAAAAAAGCAAAAAAGGACTGCTTAAAAAAAATTTTACTCCTACCTTTTTTGTCAAAAAAATATCCTTTTTTGTTCCCTGTTTCTCAAGGGTGGCTATTAAATTAAATTTTTTTCTGTAGGAAGACGCATATGAAAGTCCACGAAGGTGACAAGATGCACCGCAGCAGATGTTTAAACAGGGAATCGGATATTTATATACCGAGACGTCGTGGACCGGAAATTAGGCAACCCAAAGCAAAAGAAGTGAGTCAACCTGAGGTCAATTACACTTTTCACCCTGTCTTGGAATCAATACCGAGTCAATCCAAAGAACAAGAACCTTTTAATGGCTTCACTTAACTTAAACTCTTTTTGTATTTTTCTGCACAACTTTTAGTAAATAAATGACCAAATGTGATTTTAATCAAGTTTTATTTCAGATTTGACGATTTAATAGTCAAGACATGTTGCCATAAATAGTGCATAGCCATTTCGAATGTCTGTTTCCTTTTGATTGTGGCATAGAGGGCAGGGAATTGTGCAGAGTGGCTGCTATTGGCCAAACTGAGATAATTTCTAATGACAACATCCGGGTCTACGTCAATCAACACATGTGTAAACAGTTCTAGGGACAGCAACGACATTTTCTGATTGGCCTCCACCTGGGCGGCCTCCCTGGCAATGCCCGTCATGAAGATGTCGTCAATCCAGAAGAATCCGAGTCGGGAAGCTGCAGAATAAATTCTGTTGATCCATTTGGTAGACAAAAGATAGCCAGCTCCTAGACAATAGGGCGGGTAACTCTCGGGGCTGAATTCCTCCCACGTGACATGCCATTTGTTCGTTTTGTTCCTTTCCACCCGGCGGTCGTTGAGGATGGGGCAGATGAGGTCCGTCCCCTGATGGACTTGCAACATGTCCACGACGGTCAACAGATCCACAAAGACGTCATCGTCTACCTTGAGAATGTAATCTGCCTGTGGACACCATTCGGACGTCCATTTGAAGGCCATGCAGTGCTTGAATGTCAATGCCTTGTACGAGTCCACAAAGTTCCCTTGCACCAAGTCCCCGTAGCGGCCACTTTCGACAGTCAGATCCCAATTCTCCCCCGACGCCCTCATCCCAACCAAAAATATCGTTCGAATTCTCCAATTTTTGTAAGACTGGACAATCCCCCACGTTTTCCGAATCGATTCCCTCCCCACCGAGTTTTCTATAGCCGATGGAACGATAACCAACAGCTGATTCTTTTCTTTAGGGCCACACACAGTCTCGTTGTTCAGTAAATATTCAAAATTGGTCATATTAAGTAAAATGTTCGAATTATCTCCAATTTTCGGCTCCAGACTATCAACTAGTACATTTTTCTCCACACAAAAAAAATCTTCAGTCTTCAGAAACAGGAGAGAAATGAACAAAATGACATTCGCCACAATAAAAGACAAGTGGACGGTCTGAATAAAAAAAATAGAATTAGTTGCATCCTAATTACTTCTAAATTAGAAATTAATAACCTCACCCTATGCAGATAATCCATGGGTGGAAAAAACACAAAATTATTTGAGTATTTCCAATGTCAGCAATTTTTAAGTAGAACCCTGTTCAATATTTTTTCCCTAGTTAAATAAAAGCGTGCAGATTGCTAGAACAGGTTAATAACATAATCACAGTATTCTTTATTGACACAGTTGTATTCACATTCTGCTTTCCATGCATACGTTTAATAAACAAACCAAATGCCTTGACTTGAAGCCTTTTAACCAACATTTTCCATATGAGATACTGGACTGGACTTTATTATTTATCCTAAAATAAAATCAAATACTGCTCAAGTGAATATTTAAATTAACAATACATATAACTGAATTAGAAGCAGGGATGGGAAAAGTTTGAAAATATAAGTATGAAAATCAACTAATTGGGCAAAGGAAATAAGTGTATATGAAATAAATAATAAATGCCTCAGAAATTATTTTGGAGACAATTTTAATAAAGTGTTTATGGCATATATCGACATTTTATAATATATAACAAATGCTGACAATTACTCATTTATTTATTAATATTGAAATGTACATGTTTGATAATATAAAATTGACCAGTAAGATGATAAAACATTTATAGCAATTTTGAAGTAACAATTAATTAACAGTAGACGGTGTTATCTTGACTGAGATTAATCCATCCATTACGATGGCTGTCAAGGAATGACCATTCCTGCCAACCCTGCTCATGCTTAAAATTCCACATGAACCACCCACTGCCTCTTTCATAAACTCCGATTTGGTGTTTGGCGAAGTTGGCTTGATTCGTACATGGTCTGGGAGTCGCAAGCGACCATTCACCTGAATTACATTCAATTAGTTTAGTTGTAAATTCTTAAATTTATTTCTTAAACTTATTTCTTTAATAATAAATACTAATTTATAATTTACCGACAACCGTCCACAGCTTTTGATTGGCCGCAGGAATTGTTTGCCAAGCTCTGCAGGGGAGTCTTGCATGTTCCTCACAAGAGAGGTTGGCCCATTCGGGAGTGAATACCTGATAGAGATGAGTGTCGAGCATGACCCACCAGTAGTGGGAGTCCTCTCTCAAGTAGTACCAGTTGGTGAGGGCGATAAATGCATCGTGGACGGCCACCACAGCAATGTCATTGTACCTCCGCACTTCGTCATACGCCCGACGATAATAAGTCTGTAGTCTGGAAAGTCTGTAACCGTAGTCGTCCCAAAGAACTGGCTCATTCAGCAACTGAATTATTGTAATTGTATCTCGCCACTGCAAAAACAAAGTTAATATTTATATTTTGCATTTTAAATTTATGTTTTAATTAATTTTATACTTTATTTCAACTCACTTCGCTAGTGTTGGCCACTTTAGCAATCTCTCCGATAACTCTTACAGAACGGTCCAAATTTTCATCTAGCAAAATGATCCATTAAATTAAATTAGGAATCAATAAATTAAACCACTAACTAAAGAATACTCACCATTGTAATACCAGTTGATGGCTCCCGACTGACCAGAGTGATCATTTCCATTCTAAAATTGATTTTAGTCAAATTATTAGTTAAATCGTATAAAAATATTCCCAGCCATATTTTAAATTTTCCCAGTAAAAATTATTTACTTGCGACCCTGGAGCACCGTGAAGATCGACCATGACTTTCAATCCGTGTCGTTTAGCCCAGCCACAGGCCCTATTTCCAAAGGGGTACATTTTAGTAACTAATTTCCTATATTTACAAATGTAATATTATACCTCATGACATAATCCCAAGATCCCCTAGCCCACGGTTCCCCGGCTTTGATGTCAAATGCCCAGTAGCCAATTGGAATACGAAGATGATTGATGCCTGCATTTTTTAGGTTGATGACATCTTGCTCAGTAAACCAAGTGTCCCAATGTTGCCGAAGACGTCTTTCTGCCTCGTCCCGACCGAGATATCTGTCAGAATTAGAAAATTGACCTTTACTACCTGGGAAATACAGGATTAACTTTATAAATTGGGCTTAACCGAGTTAGTTGGTATTCATCATTGACATTGCTGGGAAGTCCACTAAAGACAGAAGGAGTGATCCATTTCTCGAGAAGAAGCCAGGAGCCAATATTGACACCACGGACTTGTTGCTCTCCGTAGGGCCAAGCAAAGGCCAGGGGGAAAAGACACAACACAATTAATGATTTCATTTTGACCTTTTGTGCATTAAAGTCTGTCTGAGAATCTTTTTCAGCCGAATTGTTTATATACAGTCGGACAAGTGGCCTTTGACAAAACTGAAAAATGCGTTATCATATCATGCTATGCTGAGCAAGTGGCGTATCGATATTTCATCCGACACATTGTGCGGTTGATGGTTTCCTCTTTCTGGCAATATCATCTGGTTAGACAACAGAGTCAATTAGTATCGTCCATGAAATAAGTAGTCAAGCTTGTGGTTTGTTCATATTTATTGATTTTATAGTACTTAAGAGGATAATTTACAGTTTTATCATTATAGATTAGCATAGGTTTAGGGAGGAAAAAATATTATTAAAACGGTTTTCATAGGAAAAGTGACTATTTACCACAAATGGGAAAACACAAAACCAATATCCTCAAATTATTTTTATTTTTCAAAATTCAACAAAAGAGCTAAAATTAAATATATCGCAAAGATGGTTCAATGTTATTATCAGTTGAAAGAATTTAGCTAATTTCCAACAGTTTCGCCAGTAAGGCTTTACAAAATGGGGGTGTGTGGCTATTGAATTAGCTAACAGGACGACCCTGATTTCATCAATCATTTTGTGTTTTGAAACATTTTGACGTTGGTTAAGTCGGTTTATTGCAATGATATAAAGAGCAACACGATATCTAGTACTAAAGATCAGTAATGTATAGCGATATCAACGCTGTAACTTATTAAAAACAAAGAATAATGTAAACACTTGGGACGAGGAAAAAATATCATCATGAAATTAAACCAGCTTTATTTTGATAACATTGATATACAGACCGATTCTGCCCATTTAATCGAGTGAGTTTCATAAGTAGATCAACACAAACAGCATTGGTCTGCTTAAAGAATCAGTTTGCTTTAGTAATGGCGTTATTCAGTTATTCTGTTATTTTGAACAAGACAAGTGCTGAAAACACTTGTGTAAATAAAAATTGATAGACATTACAAATAGGTTATTTATTTGGCACTTTATGTACTTATCTATAATAATTTGTTTTTTGTGTACGAAATATAAAAGTGTTTATAATATAAAGACTATACGCACTCATGTTAAAAAATACAATGCATTCCAACAATTTTACTGAAGATACTCACCCAATTCAAATTATTCGATAAAGATTCGATTGTCTTAAAAATATTACTTTTTTTTAGTACAACCTCCAATTTCTCTCTGGAGATCTAAAAATTGTGTTAACCGTTGAATGGATGTGGTCCCCTCAATATGATACGTAGATGATTTTTGAGAGGACGGAAAAACGTATTTATTAAAATGCATTAGTATTTCTGACCAAATATTAAAATGACAAACATTTTGACGTCTGATACTTTCAACTCTTATGCATATAATTTAATGCTGATAGGAAAGAAAAAAAGATTCCTATAAAGATATACCTCAATATTTTAAATAGCTATAAATGAATGGCAAATTAATTAAACGTCTTTTTAACTTTGTAATTTGCAACAAAAAATAATATTATGATGAAATACGGGCCTGCGATCTTTGTCTGTCGGTTTCGGTTGTGGATAGCTGGTAGTGAGCTATATAATGCCACGACTTATACAAGCTTATAATTAAGCGCGGTTTTGATAATTATTCCATGTTAATTATTGTCGTACAGATTCATTTACTGCAAAGGTTTTTAAAAATAAAATAAAAAACTGTCCGCTTGACTGTGAAAGAAATTAACCAATTTCTCCTTCACAATTCATTTAAATTTGATTCAGCTGAGTTTTTCTACTTACAACGTATCTATTCATCCCAAGAAATTCAATCAACAACCAAGTAAAATATATCATTTCATATTTCAATTTAAGTAATAAAATAAACAAATTATGTTAGTAATAATTATTTAAGTTTTGAAAACTTGTAAATAACAAATAAATGCAATTTTTTGCAATAAATGGGAATTTTAAGTAGTTGGATTTTTTAGTTTATTTACACGGAATGATGGAATATTCAGAAAAGAAGAAAAATCGAAACATTGACTTTGACTCAGATGTCGAAGTGGACTCGTTGAAGGATGCACTGTGGCGGCTGACAACAAGAGTTTATCTCCTTGAAGACTTCATCACTGAAAAATTTGGTTAGTACAGAAAAACTTATTAAGAAATTTTTGATTCCTTGCTAATTTATTATTCTGCTAATTTAACTTTTCCAGGAGAAGTAATTGGACCTACTGGATTCTCAAAAGCAAATAATCAATCTGCTGATTCCGAAGCACGGAAACCTGAAGGCAGACAACTAAGAAAGCGTATGTAATGAGACATCTGATTTTAATTCTGATTTCTGTTTAATTTCTGTTCATATTTTATGATAATCGAAATTTTGAATTATTTGTCGTTTAGGAAGAAGAGGAAAAAATGTTGCATCAGCTGAACCAAACGTAAAATCTGCAAAACTGCCACAAAAGTCTGACACAGCCGAATCAAAGTGCACAAGGTCCACTGCCGCTGCTCAACGGGACATTGAAATAGAAGAAATAGAAGATTCCGTTTGCATTATTAGTAAGTTATCATTTATTTTTTATACGGGGAGAAACTGCAAAGCAGGCAGCGCATTGCCCGAAGGGCAATGTGTGGTTTCACCACTTATACTGCACTTCTGACGTAGGTAAAATTTTGTCAACTGGAATTGCTCGTAAACTAGCAGCTTTTATGAAATAATGCAAGTTACCGAAAACGTAAAGCATTTCTTTGCGGGGTGTGCTTTAATATCAAATCAGCTTTTCCGTGTCAACTTTAGCCGTAGGAACCGGAAGAATGAATTTTGAAATTGTTTGGTCATCTAATTTATCTCCTTGGCTACTTGGTACAATGCGTCATAGTCAATTGGGTACTGGATAGAATGTATGGACTAGGAAACTAGGAATACACATTGAACATTCCATTTCCTAATTCAATCTCCGTAGATACGGAGTACTGAGTGCACTGCACTGAGTGATGACGGCCATGTCGGATTTAAAGATGCATTATTCCTGTTACTATACGTAGTATTCCCATTCTCAATAATCCCAGTTACATTCACACCTCAATGCAAATACGGAGTACTGAGAACAATTCCAGGGATGGAAAATATATTAGGCTTGAGGTTACTTACAGGGATTTAAAAAATAAACAATGAGGGAAAATTTCAGGGATGAAAAAAATATCATTGAGTGCGATTCCAGGCATCGAAAATGTCTAATTGTAATAGGCATGCATATCTATAATGCTCATCATTACTATATACTATTACAAACATTTACGCTTTGCTGGCTTCTGTTGTACTAACTACGAGGATACCAACTATTTATCTCACTCAAGCGGGGGTTTGGGGGCGGCAGTCCCCAATAAAAAATAATATTTTATTACATATATAATATATTATTAATAATTTTGCGGAAATAACAAATTTATAAAGATCAAATAGCATATTATATATCATTTTTCCATAAACGTAAAATTTACATTATAACCTAGGCAGTGATAAATATTTCGGAAATGACAACTTTACTAGAGTACTGTACATTGTCATGCATGGTATTGATACCTACATAATTAATTCCGAAATATTCATAATCTAGTTAAATCTTTTGTAGTTCGTAGTTATATGATAGTTATAACCAGATATATCAAAAAAACAATAAAATAAAAAATATAACAGGTAAAAACCTGGAAAAATATACGGTGAGAATGCCAGCAAAACTTAAAAACAAGGCATTATTTAGAGATTGCGGTATGAGAAAATAATGAAATTTTGCAAAAGTATTCTCCTAAATAATCTCCCCGTGCGTTTAAAGCTATTCCCTTGCAATTCTTCAACACTGATATCGAACAGACTTTGTAATTGTTGTTATAATTGACAATAATTTCAAAATGAGATATCAAATTTCAACTTAACATAAATCTAACGTTTGGTAGATTTAAAGTTGAAAACTAAGGTTACAGTTATGAATGAAATTTTGACATTGCATTTAATTTTTATACACCCTCATATTAGGAGTGCAATCATGTAATGATTTAAAGAAAACAAATAGAATATTTATTTTATCTAGAATATAGGCACAAAAAATTGCCATATCGTCAACTCTCCTTAGCTTCGTTGTTGACATTAAATCCATTATGCTATTTTACAAAGGCGTACAAAGATATAAGGGCAACAAATTCCTCTTTTACGAAATATTTTCCATCCCTACATAGGTTAACTACATTGACGGGCCAGGAAAACAAATACATTTTGAGGTTTTGGCTCATGTACTCATGTCACAAAACAAATGTTCAAAGATAATTCAAATGACTTAACTTTAAACGCACGAGGAGATATTTAGGAGAATACTTTTGCAAAATTTCATTATTTTCTCATACCGCAATCTCTAAATAATGCCTTGTTTTTAAGTTTTGCTGGCATTCTCACCGTATATTTTTCCAGGTTTTTACCTGTTATATTTTATTATTTATTTAAAGGTTTCCATTTGATTTAATTTGTTTGGGATTTGCAGAAGACGAAGTGTATTCAGACACCAATATCGACAGTGACGACGATGACATATTCCCCTTATTCAATGAAAGTAATAATGACGATGGTGGGACAGAAAATACCGATGAACCCGGAGATGTCACATACGACGACGATGAAGATGATGACGACGGAAGGAACGAGGAAGATCAAGATCAAGGTAAATAAAATTTTATAATAATCCTTGTTTCGGTTGTTTTTGCAATAAATCCTGTTTTTAAATACGATCATCAAATACGTTTTGAAAATTACGCCCTGAAGATTATTTTCAAAAATTACGACAAAAAATCTTTGACAGCTATTAGAAGATAAATCTTGAAAATTAATTGTTGATCCGCAAGTAGCTACAAAGTAATTAGGTAATCCCGTTTCACTTTTACATGACTAAATATAAATATTAAATCTAAACATAAATAATAATTTCATGTATTGTTTGTAGGTAAAAGGAGAGCAATATGGAAATTAATCGACGTCAGTTTCTTCCTGATATTATTTAAGGTTGCTCATCACGCCTGCATAGCAACCGCATGGGCCTATCTAAATGCGTGTTAAAAAATGCTTTACATCAAGCTTTATTCCTCCCGAAGATTACGGCCGATTTTTATGAGACTTACATTTTTGGAATCCTGGACTATCGAGGAACACAGGAGGGCGGATGGACTTCTCATATTATTGCTTTAAATGCTTTTAAAAAAATCGAATTCCAAAAAACGTGAATCAGTTTCATTTTTTATACAATGTTGATTTTTTTGTACCATTTAAAGCAATAATATCAAAAGTCCATCCGCCCTCCTGTGTTCCTCGATAGTCCAGGATTCCAAAAATGTAAGTCTCATAAAAATCGGCCGTAATCTTCGGGAGGAATAACGCTTGATGTAAAGCATTTTTTAACACGCATTTAGATAGGCCCAAGGAGCATGGACGTTGCCATAGTATAGTAGCGCTTTATCAGCAGAGCCGAGTAGGGAATTTTACCATAAGCGAATTTGAAGATTTATAAGGGACGTTTTTCGGGAAACGTCCCCTACCCCTGTCTTCATCAATCTGCTATAAACATTCATGTCCCACTTGCTATTCTCTAATAATTTAATACGTTTCCAACAGCATAGCAACCAGATATTTACACAAAATTAGGAACAAAATGTCCCTCATAGATCTTCAAAATCCCTTATCGGTAATTCTCTACTTGGCTCTCCTTATTAACCGTCCAAGCTCCTTGGATAGGCCCATGCGGTTGCTATGCAGGCGTGATGAGCAACCTTAAAGGATTTATTTATCAAAATTTAAATTATTTTTAAATAGAATGAAAAACGGGAAAAAATGTTTACCAAGTAAAACAGAGTTAGATCAGTTTGTATTTATTTTTTCATCATTTTGCAAATTAAGTTAAAGATTAAATTTTAAAACAATTAATTTTTTAAATTATTAATTAAAGTATTAATTATTATTTAATTGTAGAAATTGTGAGAGGAAGACGTGGCAAAAAAATGGCAGTGAAAAAAGAAACGCCTAAACGGAAAAAGGAAGTGAAAGGGAAGAGACGAGGGACGCCAAAAATGCGGAGTGAATGGACGTTTATTCGGATGTACGAGAACGAGGCTGCAGGGAAATACGACTTGATGCTCAAGGGATGGAAAATCTACACTACGAACCACTCCCGATTCGGAAAGAGAGTCCTCTTTTACTGCAGCCGGACAGAGTGTCCCAAGAGGATGTACATCTTCCAAGGACTTGGTCAAACCCAAGTCAGCTCATTTACCAATGACAAAGAACATTTGGGCAGTCAAGACAAACATGCAGTCGATGACGACGTCTCCGCCAAAAACATGAAATGTCAACGCTGACCAACAAAAACAATTTTTTAAATCCCTGCGCTGAATTTTTCAAAAATTGTTAATTAATTTAAATGTTTTTATGGCAATAAATAAGAAAATTAAATTAGAAAGAAAGTTGAAATGTTATTAATTTATTCCAACTTGCATAAAAATTAATTATGTTTATATTTGTGTCGTAAAAGTAAAATTTTGCATGCTGAGCGATTAAATTTGTTTTCTAGATACAGATATCCAACAATTTCTTGCGTCTCGACAGCCACCTCCGTCCAATGATGGATCTTTCCAGCTGCAAGGACGCAATAAAAGACATTTCAAACCCTGGAAAGTGTAAGTTTTATTATTATAATTGCCACAGTATTTTGATCCCCATGGCTACTCCCCCATATACAGTAATGCCCTACCCAAAATAACAAAAATTTTGCACCCAAGTTCCGATTTTTGAATGGGGTCTTGTGTGGCTGCTCAACACGTGGAGTCAATAGTAACAGCAGTTTGCAGAATCCACACCCAAATTGTCGATGCCATGAGCTCCTCCAACTTGGGTGCAAAACTTTTGTTATTTTGGGTAGGGCATTACTGTATGTGGGGGAGTAGCCATGGGGATCAAAATACTGTGATAATTGCTATAAATTATAAATTAACTTTGGCGATTTTAGACTCAAGAATTTCGATTCTCACGCGGAGGGAGAGACGTACATGAAGACGCAGACACAATGGTCGTTGAGACATCGCTACACGATCGAAACGGGGAGGAAACATCTGTACAGGTGCAACCAGGTCAAGAAACGGGCTCCTCCTTGTCCCGTGGCTGTCTACATCATTTACTACTCTTACGCCGACAAAGCAACTCTGTACATCACCGACACCGAACATGTCCATCGCTCAGCCGTAGCAGACACCATGTCGGAGGAGGTACAACAATTGCAATTAAACTTACCATCAGTTATTAATTGTTGGTTATTTGTAGATGAAGGATGTCATGGAGGAAATGTTCTCTTCGGGGGTGACGACGCCCAAAGCAGCTCGACTAGAAATATTGAAACGAGGACTCTCCCTCCCCAATCCAATTGAATTGAGCTACTATTTTGAAACGAAAAAGAGGATTCAGAGAAAGAAAAAGTCACAAGTGGCTGCCAACTCAAAAACTGATTAATTTATAGAAACTTTAAATTAATTGTCTACTAAATTAAATTTCAATATTAAATTCGATCGATTTAATGTCCTATATTAATCACATAAATTGTTACAAATACTTGTTACTTTTATTTCTGACCTCCAAACCAATAAAAAATTTATAAAAATTATATAAAAGATTATTAAATTATTTTTTTAAGTTTCATCAAACTTTGCATTTGAAAATAATTTGAAAACAAATTGAAAATAATTAATTTTTACATTTAAATAGAGTCAACGGAGCAAAGTGCGGACAGGTTTTATTTGCGGGCCCCAATAAATTGGATCACGTTGGAGGATTTCCCCGACAGGTCAACAGCGGAAAAGGAAATCAACGCCAAGTGGTGTATCCGCTACAGGAACAAAGTGCACGAAGGCGAGAAAGTGACGTACTACTGCAAATGGAACAAGAAATGTCCAGCCCGGGTGCAACTCGTCTTCAGTCCTCACCACAAAAATGTTTCCTACTGCAAAAATGACCAAGACCATTGCCACGAAGAACCCGCCAGTCGTCTCTTGGGGTTGTCTCCGCAGACCAAACTGGCCATTAAAAGTTGCTTGGACAGAGGAATTACAAAACCGAAACCCATCAGTGAGGAATTAGCCAAACAAAACATAACCACCGACAGAAATAAATTGTACAGGTACATCAAAAAAATGTGTCAACCCACTGAAATAGAGCCAAACCAACAATCGACGACCTAAATGGAATAAAATATATTATTTATGAAAATGCATATTTATTTTTGACACCTTTCATGTTTTTTTTTGGAAGAAATGCAATTACAGATAAGTACATCTAAAGGTTGACGCATAAAATACATAATAAATAATTTAGGGGATATTATCGGGAATGAATGGCAAAATGTTATGGAAAGGACAGGCATCAAAAAAAACTTGCACAGTAACAAACCCCACCCACTTCTAAGCTATAGCAATAGCTTCCATCCTTCGGGGCCTGAAATTCTTTTGGCTCAGGACCCCCCAAGTTTCTTCTACTTTGGGAATTGAGCTTAAGGTAGGCGGAGGAAGGTCAAGATCCGATTTCTGCATCAACCAAGTTGCCGGTTTGCCAAAACATTTCAATGCCTGAGTTGGGATTAGGATGAGATGTAGAAGCGCGTAAACCAAGCAGCTGATTTGAACCTCACCCTGTGCACCGAAACAAAATGAAAATTGTATTTTACTTCAAATTACAATGAAAAATAATTTGTTTCTGGTTACATTTGCAATTATTATCACATTTTGTTGTGAGGGCTGTCTGGCTGAGGATGAAGACTTGGAGGAAGAGGACGAAGGAGACTTCAAGTACGACTACGATGACATTGACCCAGTAAATCAACAAAAAGCCCTAGACAGACTGCAAGAAATTTCTTTGGCTGTTGACAAGACCCTTGAAAATGTGTCACCACCGTTAATAAAGAAATCTTTCGAAGAACTGTTTCGTTACAAAGATTTAGAAGACGAGAACTTTGGGGAAGAAGAAGACGAATACTCGTCAAAACTCACCCTCCGAGCGCAGGCCATGTCAATGCAGGTGAACAAAACAAATTATTACTGTTGCCTCAGAGCTTTCGTATACTTTTTCAAATTCTGACCACACTCAAAAACGATTCTGATTGGTCGAAATGTTTTTCGATTAGCCAATGAAATTGCAGAGATTCGTAATCAAATTCTATATGCTCCCTAGTTACTACCCCAAGGGGTAACATTTCATGAAACAATATTCTCAATGGTGAATAGCGTGTGCACCTATGGTAAGATAATGCAAACTAAGAGTTTTACATGAATGGAGACTCATTCATTTTACGTTGAAAACATATTCGTAGACAGAGTGACAGAGATCCGAGTATCAGAAGAGGAAGATTTAAAGCAACAAAGTGTTTTATTATGCTTTAAACAGTGAACACTGAATATATCAATCTTTACAATATTATTACGTGCGGGGAAGTACTTACTGACGTGAATGGTATCACAATAAATATACATATTACATACAATTACAGGCTATTTATGCAGGTGTAGTGTACTCGAACTGCATACATAGGAAAATAGGATTTCTTCGCTAAATTAATATTGATACACAAAACCAACTTTTACATAATTAGCTAGTGGACCAACTTTCGAACTGAAAATTCATAAATAGACTACAACAAGGAGAAATAATTGAGACAGCTACGATTAATACAATTATAACAAAGAGGATTTTAGCTTGCTGAATAGTGTTACTCTCTCTGAAATAACACTATCTATATAGTGGATTAACTTTTGACTAAAAATTACATCATAAATAGACTACCCTAGGTTTATAGATTAGGCTTCACTCGACTGACATTGATTGTCCTGTTGGACTTGACTGCCTGGTTCACTAGACTGACCTGAATCCCCCGGTTGAATAGCCTGTAATTGTATGTAATATGATTTATTGTGATACCATTCACGTCAGTAAGTACTTGCCCGCACGTAATAATATTGTAAGGATTGATATATTCAGTGTTCACTGTTTAGAGTATAAAAAACACTTTGTTGCTTTAAATCATCCTCTTCTGATACTCGGATCTCTGTCACTCTGTCTACGAATATGTTTTAAACGTAAAATGAGTCTCCATTCATGTAAAACTCTTAGTTTGCATTATCTTACCATAAGTGCATAGGTTATTCACCATTGAGAGCATTGTTACATGAAATATTACCCCTTGGGGTAGTAACTAGGGAGCATATAGAATTTGATTACGAATCTCTGCAATTTCATTGGCTAATCGAAAAACATTTCGACCAATCAGAATCGTTTTTGAGTGTGGTCAGAATTTGAAAAAGTATACGAAAGCTCTGAGGCAACAGTAATTATTTTACAAATCAATGTACTATTAATTTGTGGATTATTTTAGATATTTTTGCGGTCAATGAAAGCTGACGATTGGCAAATGGACTTTGATGATAAAGTGTTACCCGCTTTCAGAATTGCCAACAAATACTTGTACGCGTTAAAAGATATGAACGAAATTGACCAAGAATATCGGGATCTAATTGTCAAGCTAATTGCCCAGGCCAAGGAAAACATTAAAACAATTGCGACGGTAAATAATTTCTGTTTTTATTGTCTAAAATATTTCAACCAATGTTTAATACTTTGCGAAAATTAAAGGCGTGGCGAAAGTACCAAAAGAATTTGGACACTATCAAATCTGGAGGAGGAGCAATTGACGACTTGACAAAAGAATATCATTCGATTGCAGCCGAGTACAAAGACAAATTGGAGGGTGGTGAATACGAATGGGGGAATTTTGAAAAAGTTACAGTTCGTGATTCCTTGGATATTTTTAAAGCCAACATGCCGGGGGTGAAACAACCAAAACATTAAATAACTAAATCTCTCGAAACCTTGAACATGCATTTTGTCTTTTATTGGATATTTTAGAAATCCTTTTTGAAAACTTATTTTGGAATTTGTTGTTCTAGATAATTAAAAAGGAGCAAAAGTTGCAACGGATGTATTTTGTCTTTTTTGCTGAACAAGAAAATCTCATTAAATTGGGAACCAATCTTTGGGTCAATTCCCAAGTGGATAGCCAAATTGTAAATTAGCAGCTAATTTTTTTGTTTTATATCATTTATTTTACAATTGAGAGCTTCGGATCAAAAAGGGCGGCTATTTGGTTGAAAACCCAACCGCCGTTTTTGC
Organism: Tomocerus qinae; assembly: GCA_020055645.1. NCBI lineage: Eukaryota > Metazoa > Arthropoda > Collembola > Entomobryomorpha > Tomoceridae > Tomocerus > Tomocerus qinae. The sequence goes on from CM034546.1 coordinate 125,860,418, forward strand.
TCAGAAGGTCACAATTTTGCAATTTTCTGTTTCGTAGGTTGAAGACGTTGACAAATCGGAAGCGGAAAGAGAGCGGCAATTTTACCAGAAGAAATTAAACGAGAGAAGAAAAAAAGCCGTCTCTGTCTACAATGAATTGAAAAAACGATACGAAAAAAATGAAACCACTCCTCACAAGAAAGATGAGCTTTAGATTAACTTTTAAAACCAATTAGTTAGTTTTAATAACTATTGAGTCAATTCAATTTTAAAAAAATAATGCGCACATGTTTTTGATTTTATTACAGTAATACTGATCTTTCTACACTAATATTAATTAAAATACTGCATTTTGATTTTCTTTTGTAAAATAATAATTTATAATTATTGTTAAACCGGCTGTGAAAAAGTGTAATGACTTTGACTAATTAATGTCAGATAAAGTAAGCTACCTGAATAATTTAAAAATATTAATATAATATTTTATCTAATATATTTTTAGAATTAGTCATTTTCACATTCCATATTTCTCGAAAATGCCATAATATTACTGAAGTATTTACGTTTAAGGTATTTTCTGATTTTTTGTAGTATGTATGTCAATTTTTTAGCTTGATTTTTGCCAAATCGGCAGTTAAAAGTCTGAACAGAAATACTGTGTAACTATGTAGTATAATACCTTGCTTGACTGTAATAAATTATCGTAAATTATTAAATTGTTATTTAAATAACTTTATCGTTCTATCTTACGAGGCGGGAGGTTAGAGTATAGCGTATCCAGAAAACTTTGGAAAGCACTTGAACGTGTTACAACAATTTTCATTAGCATGCAAACACTTTTCATTAATTTTCAAAAAAACATTATGCCCCTAGCATCAATTTTACGCCCTTGAAATCTCTCCAATTCAGTCCAATTCCGTTTCAATTCAGTCCATTGTTTTCCCTCTATTGCAGTACCGTATTTCTAAGTCTATTTCGGAGGAGCCATGACGTCATACACCCATTTGAGGCATATTCGCGCAAAGCGCCAAAAATGTTGGCTAAAATGAGTCAAAAATAGCCTAAAAATCACATGAAATCGTATGAAATTGTTTGGTATTTTGAGAAAAAATTCAGCCTTGCTCTAATGCAATGTATTATAAAACCAGGCAGGGATGGAAAATATTTTAGAAAATGGGAGCATCTTTTTTGCATAATATTAATATATATGAGTGGTTCGGACGAAAAAGGGGGAATATATGAAATAACAGGGGTATTTTTCAACTTCAGACTTTACAATTGCAACAAAAATAAAGTGATAAGGGCACAACGCCACAAGTGGTATGTGTTTTAGAATACTTGGTCGGGAAATACAAGATTAGTTTTGGTAAAAAGACAAAGACCACTACAACTTGTCTAACCGATTTTTTAAATTACTAAAATACTTAGTTTTCAAGTAATTGCTGCCATATTGTGAAAATCTTAGTTAATAATTTGCTATTTGAATTCTTGAGGTATACATGTACATTTTGATTATTAATATTTGACACATTCTTGCACTTTCAAAGTCAGTGATATAAATCTTCGACGACATTGCAAGCTGAAAAATAATATTGTCAACATTTCAATTGATTATCGCCAAAACATTTATTAGTTACATGCATTGGAATGGTTTTGAAGGCCAATGTCACGCAGAAGTCAATTCAATTCAAATCTAGGGCTCTATTGATGTATTTATTTATGACGACCACAATATATTTTGTCAGTGCTAAGCCCTAAGAGTAATAGCAAGACTTTGAGGTGTTGAGATAGAGGTATAAACGAGTCTAACTTTGAGCAAAGTGCAGTGGGCGTATAGAAAAATATTTTAGCGTGGGTTGATCAGCATTAATCCAACTCTAACTTTGTAATCTCAACTCATCCTCGCTCGGATGGATAAATATAAATTGTTTACAAAATACTACATGGGAAAAGAGAGACGCTCAAAACGATATTTTAGCTCCATTGAAATCGTTGATGTAGGTAGACTCTTTTATTACCAATCTAAATGAGCATCGAATATAAGCCACAATATAAAAATAGAACAAATAATTAAAATGAAAAAATTCCAAAAGTCACAAGATGTTTACTCAAATTGGTATTTAAATATAAGATCGAAACGGAGAAAGTCATACATTTATAAATATTAATAAAATAAATATAAATAAAAAATATAAATAAAATAAATATAAATAAAAAATATTAATAAAAAATATAAATAAAATAAACAAAAAATATAAATAAAATAATAATATAAATAAATATAAATAAAATAATAATATAAATAAATATAAATAAATAGAAGTATTAATAAATATTAAGAAAATATATAGAAAAAAAATATAAAAAAATAAAGATCAAGTAAATGATGTTATACAGGTTATAATAACGTTTATAATAATGTTTTGCATTGAATTTGGTATCAAAACTATTTCATAGTATCGAATTAATAATCTCAAGTTACTTTAGCATTACGGATAGTTTTATTTTATAGCCAAAATTTGGCAGAAATTGTACGGCTTATGTACGGGATGTTATTGCAGGTGAAATTGATTTTATTAAAAATAGAAATGAGAGCAGAAGACAACAAATGCAATGCCAAGTCGTGGTTTTCCATCGTTTTGAGCGAAGTACATGTAATTTTAATTGAGATTAATGCAGTTACATTTCTCACAAGTACACGTACTAAATTGAACTTGGATCAGTCATAAAATGTAACCGGACTAGACACAGATGCGTGTTTGCAGCTGCTCTCCATCAGTCACAGATGTGCGAATATTATAACCTCCCAAGCAAACGTGACAATTTAAAACATGTCTTGAGACTACTTCACCGTCATTGTTCCTTCTAATTGTTATTTGTTACTGTCTTTTATGCCCGACCTTCGTTTTAGATTTTGATAAAAGATGACCTATTAATACCCTTTAGAGAATTCTTCAGGATTGCCAATGAAAATTACAACTATTTTCCCTGAAGATGGTTTGTTGGTAGCTTGTTTTGCATTTAACTCGTTTCTCACTTTGCCTCGTGTTAAGTGTTAGCTATTACCCTCTCACAACATCCTCAACCTGCATGCATTTTCGATTAATGTCCAGTGTGCGAAACAACATCCACTACCCCCTCTACAAATATGAGAGTTTTCGTTCACACTGTACAGTTCCCATTCAAACTCGTAGACAAAAGAAATTTTCCGAGTCGAGGAAGGCTGACATTATAGGTGATAGTGGCCAGTGGTAGAAACTGGCACGAACTGAACGGGCAGATAGAAACAGTCCAAAATGGAAGATAATGTCCGCACACTTACAATTTCAGCATTTGTGTCGTTCTTTTGACATGAGGACGTGTCAAAGGGCAGGTACGACAGGCTAATACACTCAACGCCTCCTATAATAACACCAAGGGCAGTCTCCGCCAATGATGTAATGATATAAATTATAAAATTTCGTGTATTGTATTTATTAATTCCGTACTAAATGATATGCCAAATTAAATGTTAACAAAAAATATTAGGGACCGTCCATAAATAATGTAGGTTTCAAAAATGACGTTTTCTCTTTATGATTGTGTACCAATGAACTATGAATACATAAAAATGTGAGCGAATCGTTTCAATCCAATAAAACGATCTAGTAAGAGTCCAGAATAGTAGTAACGCTATTCCTTATACTAGCCTTACTACTATTATGGGCTCTTACTAAATCATTGTATTGGGTTGAAACGATTCGCTTACAAATTATAAAAAACTACTAAGATTTTAAAAATTATGCTAGGGGTCGTTCATAAATGTGTTTTCCATAAATTACGCTATCATCACTAAACGATTTAAACTATTAAAAATCAACAGATTGTGCTAGGGGTTGTTCGTAAATGTTATATTTGTCAGAAATTATGTAAATCTTTACCAAACGATGTAAAATACGAAAAATTAGCAATAATGATGCTTGATGCTGTCTGGAAATTACGTTAATATGAATTATTTGTGTATTTATGCTATAATTTTTAAAGTAAGCAACCAACTTGAATGATAAACTAAAAATCAATAAATTGTAATAGGAGTTATTCATAAATGATGTATTTGTCAGAAATTATGTAAATCTTCAACAAACGATGTAAAATACTAAAAATTAACAATAATGAAGCTTGATGCTGTTTTTAATTATGCTACTATGAAAATTTCAGGGATGGAAAAAAATTAGCATTGAGTGCGGTTCCAGGCATAGAAAATGACAAATTGAGTTAGGCATGCATATCCGTAATGCTCATTACTACTATACTTATACAAACCTTTACGCTTTACTGGGTCGTGTTTTACTAACTAAAAGAATACGAAATATTCATCACCCCTCAAGCAGGGGTTTGGGGGCGGCAGCCGCCAATAAAAAATAAATTTATCTTATTACATACATAATACATTATTAAAAATTTTGCGAAAAAATCAAAGTTTTAGAGATGTAGCTCAAATAACAATATTTATGATTTTTTCATAAATTTAAAATTCTGATTACCCAGAAGCCTTTACAGCAATTTTTGAAACCCCACTCAACTTCATACATAGGGATTGACAAATCCTGAGAGCGGTTAGCCTGCCTTTGAATGTCTCCCTATGAATAAAAGCATTTTAAAGAATGTTATTTCTGACAAATACACCTTTTATGAACAACCCCAGGTACGATTTGTTCATTTTTAGTTTATCATTCAAGTTGGTTGCTTACTTTAAAAATTATAGCATAAATACACAAATAATTCATATTAACGTAATTTCCAGACAGCATCAAGCATCATTATTGCTAATTTTTCGTATTTTACATCGTTTGGTAAAGATTTACATAATTTCTGACAAATATAACATTTACGAACAACCCCTAGCACAATCTGTTGATTTTTAATAGTTTAAATCGTTTAGTGATGATAGCGTAATTTATGGAAAACACATTTATGAACGACCCCTAGCATAATTTTTAAAATCTTAGTAGTTTTTTATAATTTGTAAGCGAATCGTTTCAACCCAATACAATGATTTAGTAAGAGCCCATAATAGTAGTAAGGCTAGTATAAGGAATAGCGTTACTACTATTCTGGACTCTTACTAGATCGTTTTATTGGATTGAAACGATTCGCTCACATTTTTATGTATTCATAGTTCATTGGTACACAATCATAAAGAGAAAACGTCATTTTTGAAACCTACATTATTTATGGACGGTCCCTAATATTTTTTGTTAACATTTAATTTGGCATATCATTTAGTACGGAATTAATAAATACAATACACGAAATTTTATAATTTATATCATTACATCATTGGCGGAGACTGCCCTTGGTGTTATTATAGGAGGCGTTGAGTGTATTAGCCTGTCGTACCTGCCCTTTGACACGTCCTCATGTCAAAAGAACGACACAAATGCTGAAATTGTAAGTGTGCGGACATTATCTTCCATTTTGGACTGTTTCTATCTGCCCGTTCAGTTCGTGCCAGTTTCTACCACTGGCCACTATCACCTATAATGTCAGCCTTCCTCGACTCGGAAAATTTCTTTTGTCTACGAGTTTGAATGGGAACTGTACAGTGTGAACGAAAACTCTCATATTTGTAGAGGGGGTAGTGGATGTTGTTTCGCACACTGGACATTAATCGAAAATGCATGCAGGTTGAGGATGTTGTGAGAGGGTAATATATTGCTATGTTTATGTTTTGTATTGTAATGTCGGCACGTTGTTGGGTTGGAATGGGAAAGTTGAGACTATTGCTATATCTTTTATGTACAGCTTTAACTTTCCTTCCAAAATCCAACAAAAAGTAAAATGTTTTCTCAAAATGTCAAAAATTTTAATGCATTATAATTTTTGGCTATTTCTGACTCAATTTCGTCAAAAAGAGTCGCAACAGTGAAAATGCTTATAAGCCAGCCCTCGCCGAAACTCTGTATAGGTGAATGTTTATATTGTGTAGAAAGGTAACCAGGTCGGTCGGTTTATTTATAGTCTACAAAATATGTCTACTAATAACTGCACGATGCCTACTTGTATAATTAGCTGTGTTGAAATGAATCCATATCACTGCGATGACGATCATGATAGCTTCGTCTGCACTTTCAAGCAACATCCAACCAGTTGGCCAAAAATAAAATTATCTCCACCATTCTCTCTTCTATTAATATTTAACATGATTTAATTATATTTTTTTAAAATCCGAATCTCTATAATTGTAAATGAAATTATTATTATTATTATTATAGTATAATTTTGTAGTTATTCAAATTATTGTTTTTTACTATTTAGCAAATTAACATATTTCAATAAAATGTATCCCTATATTTTGTAATCGTGTTTAGTACTCAGGTTCAGGGAATATATATAATTTTTATTTTTTATGCTGTTGATAATCATCGATCTGTTGATGAATTTTGGGGCAATCGCTAGAAGTTTTTATATTTCTAGCACCTAGTGCTAGGTTTTGTGCTAGTTATAGTGAAATTTTTGTAGTTAGGCAAATTACAATTGGTCTACTATTTGGCAATTAACCTATTTGAATGAAATGTATCCCTTTGTTGCTGCTCTAGTTTTGGGGAATAATAACATGTACAGTTAAAATAAATCATTTCAAACGGAGAGTGACAACAATGATAATATTATCTGAAGAGGAGGAGGGAGACAGGTAAAGGCAGGCAGACGGTAGAGACGACATTAAACTGAGCTGACTCCGAGAGATTCGCCCGACTACATTAGCGATGTAGTGGAAATGGAATTTATGCCAGCAAAAAGCGTTACATGTTACAGATAATAGTTACCAGACCTGGCTATCTGAGTCAAGGTGATATCATACTCTAAAGTGATACTACACAAGTCTATACGGTAGAGACTGTATATTATGGATTGTGTTCCACTCAGACAGACTGACTCAACCAAAGATAAATATCTATCCGACTCATCATTGCAAAATTTTATGACTCGATATATAAATAGATATATACTCCTTTTAATCTCGTTTTACTTGTACTCTTACACAATTCTGCCAAATGTTGGCGTTTGACAAACTATTCATGCATTCTATGAATTTGTCAATGCATCTACATCCTCAATTGATCTATATTAAAACATTCATTGATTTACTTTTTAAGACTCTGTGCCTTTTCAATCAACCAAAATATTAAATCTAGGGAACTTTCTAGCATCTGCAGGTGCTGTCAATCTTTTTTGCATGTATTTTGTCTAATTATGATTGACTATTAATTAAGAAGAAACTAATCAGTTTTTGGGATCAAGCAATCGACGCAGACTTTCCTTAAAACATTTTCGTAGAGAGTAGATTTTACTTCACCAGACTTGCTTATTAAAAGTTATGATTCCTAACAGATAGAAATGCATCGATGCATGGCTCGAAAATATTTTATTTTGCTAAAAATAATAACAAACAAAATCAAATACCGAATAAAAATGTTGCAAAAATAAATAACTTTAATTAGTAAGAAAAGCCCTGCCAAATATTTAAATTTGACTTTTCAGAGTGCTGGTGGAAATTTGTGGTAACCTGGTCATCTGGAAGATTTTGACTTTGCAGCAGGCAAAAAGACGTGAAAGGGCAGGTGTTACCCAACGACAACGTTGAAAGCTCTAGGGTAGATTCAAAAGGAAACGGAAATTCGAGAAAAATGGGGAAGAAAAAGAGTTCTTCATCTGCTACTAAAATAAACAAATTTCTTTAGCTTTTTTAGCAGCATTTTATACTTCCCCTTATAAACTGCTAACATTTCTTTGCACAAATTGCAAAAAATGACTTCCGCAATTTTATTGTTTATTCTTATGACATTCCTTTTTCTGAACACCAAAACTGGGACGCGATAGTATAGACTTTCGTTTGGTTTTGGGTAAGATTTTCTCCAAAACCGGAAAATATTTTAGAACCTGGGAAGAATTTCCACCAGCGTTTGAGAAGTTTTATAAGTGAACCATAAAAAGGAGCTGGGGTTGAAGTGTTTTATGATTTCCAAGAAATTATGTAATGCATTATGAAGAGTATTCAGAGCTGAACGAGGGATTGGTCAAGGGTCTGTAAATATTCTGCAGAAGACGTCGTCGCTAATGACTCAGGAGTCTCTAATCAGTTGAAGTTACACACTTGTGAGTTTGGATTGGAGTTGGCTTGGCCTATTGACAGTCGCTTGTGTTTTTTGTGCTCAAGAATTTGTGAACTTTTGGCAGAGATCCGAGGCACAAGAGAAGAGGAGAGTCTCTCTGCATCTCAGACACACTTCTAATCGTCAACTGCTCTCATCCTGAGTGCATCTTCGGGAGATCCTCCGGCTGATTTATTGAGCCATAGATTTACGTTCGACGTCTTAACTCCCAATTAACTCACTCGCTCCCACTGTTTACATACTCCACATAAATATATCCATTTTACAGTTTACAAATTTTTACAATTCCACGCAATTCGAGTGAGTCGTCGCACATTTTCCACATTTTCATTGCGATTCATTAGTTTTTAGATTTAAACTGCCATTTAAAATATTAATATTTAGTTGATAATCATAGTTTGTTAACATGCAATAGAGCTGAGATTTTAATTTCTTGAATTTAATCACAAAACATTTACATATTTTAGAACTGAGCTTTAGTTTTGCTTTTAACTGAATTTTTAAATTACAATCACAAACCAAATCATGGTTCTCTCCAGAATGATCGAAGACGAGGGAAGACCAAGTAAATTCTCTCCTGACTGGCCACCAAGACCCGTTCAAAAACCACTGCCAAATGTTTTCACCAAATGTACCAATGATCGTAAGTTTTCTCTTTTATTTTAAATAAAAATTTATTTATCAAGTTGCAATTTTTAAGGTTTAGAAAATATTTCTGAAAAAAATATGAACAATAATTAAATGCGTTTTTGGAAACTAAAATGCATGTGTACAACTTGTAAAAAATTTGTTCCCATTTTCGAAAATATTTTCCACGCCCGCTTAGTTGTAATTATTATTTTTAATCTATTGTCAGGAAACGAAAAAAAATGTGTAGCTACGGAATTAAACGAGGGAGAGATTATTTTTGAAAAAATTTTAGATTTTCTTGCATTCTATATATGTTTCCATCTTTTAAACTGTATTTTAGTATCAGCAAGTTGTCCATGGCTAGAAAAAACGCTCATAAAAATATTTTTCAGTTTTATTTGATTAATTTGCAAGAAAATACTTTACTGTTTAATTAATTAATTTGTTTTGAAAGTTTTCAAAATTTTAAATTATTTAATTTAAATTTAGTCTTAATTTATAGTTAAATCTTGTTAATTGTTAATTAATTGCATTTCTATAAACATTTGTGGGTTGCAGTTGCATGGCATTGCATCTGAATGTTAATGCCAACCACCCATTGATGTTTACACGTAGTTAGTCCAAGAGAAATGCATTCCAACAATAGTTCACACGATTAGGTAATCCACAGAATTTTGTAAAGCTAAATGAAATGAGTCACTCGATTAAATGAATGCCAACAAGATCTAAAAATAGCAACAAAAGAATTTCTTGGGGCTTTTCCAGATTGTTTTCTTGCTTGTCCAGTTTTTATCAACCTAATGAATGACTCATGATGTTTAACTCTTGTTGTTTCTTACCTTTTTTATCTTTTTTGCAACACTTGCCTTAAAATATAATCAAAATAAATTACATTGTGTGCTTACTCAGCCAACAGAAATAAATATCTTTCCACCCATTGTCATCTTCAACTAAACTAAACTAGTTCAGAGTTTCTTCAGACTACTTTTGCAGTTTACTGCGCAATGTTTACTGTAAATCTTGTTTCTGTACTCTGGTAGTTTTTTTGTCTTTTCCTTTTTTGCATAATCAAGGTTTAGGTTAAATTTAATGCGTGTTAATGATGAAAAATCTTGTATTAATTATTAGGGACTCTTTTCCAGCCAAAAAATCTGATTTTAAAATATTATGCAAAAAATTGTTGAGTTAATTGCAAGAGATGACATTTTTTGCAGAATTCAAGAAAGTGTCTTGGCCTCCAAGGAGTGGGGATGTGCACAATTCGGTTGGGGACCCTTCACAAACTCTTCAACTTCGTGGAGAACTGCCTTTGAATGAGGAAGCAGCGAAGCCTACAGCAACTTACAAAGCAGCCCCGCCTATTTACGCCGATCAGCCGGACAGTCTTTCGGGAGATGTTTGGCCTCCACCAGAACCAACAAGTAATTTCATCTTCTATGTAGTTGCAAAAACATTTTCTGTTGACTTTTGCCATCCGAGTGCAAATCTTAGGCAAACATAAATATTTGTAGATTAGTTAGCCAAGTACATGACAGGCTGAGTGAACCAAAATAGTAGCAACAGCCAGATAAACTTATTTTAGTTCTTCCAACTGATATTCTTCAAAACTCAATTTACATTTTACAATACAGAAAGTACTTGTAACTGATAATATTAGTCAAAACAATCGAGTCTAGAAAAACATTTTAAATATTCCATGCAGAAAGCTCATTAAAATGAAACAAAAGCTGGGATTCCATTTCTTTTGACAGCCTTGTGCCACTAAAATATGGCTAAAGTATTTTTTCCTTTACCACTCGCATGCCAATGTGCCAAATCTTCTTCACAAACATTCATACAATTACTCTATTACCGAAAATTATAAAATTATTTCTACAGTTTCTTAATTGCCAAAAATTGGAAAAATGTGCCAAAAAATTAATTAGCATTTAATTTGTTTTTTCTAGAAAATTAGGAACGAAATATAAATTTTTGTTACTGTTTTAATTTTTTAGTGTTTTTAAACACTTAATTTAATTAGGCAAAACATTTGGAAAAGATTTTAAAAAAATTTGGTAAATATTTAAAGGGGTACATTTTAATAAAAGCATTTTAATGTTTAGATACGACTGAGCGGGTGCCTTACGATCCAGCTAGACCAAAACGAGCCACGAGGGATTACACAGTATTTTTCAACAAGAATGCGGCTCCACCGACGCAGCCGGTGTACCGAGTTCCTCCAGGAACTCTGCACGTGATTTCTCAACGAGGCGTTTTGTCATACGATAATCCAAATTTAGGCGGAGCCCGCATGGCTCCGCAATAACGCTTTTATTATGACAATGATCTTATATGTTTGAAATCACTTCTTCGAGTTTCTTGTGTCTAAACAGCTATGATAATGCTATGTACATATGTGTGTATTTTCAAAAACGTGTAAAAAGTAATAAACTAACTTAAAGTATTTCACGCTACCGAATTGTGGAACTCTACCAAAATATCTCACTTGCTGTCATCCAATTCCGCGACTGACAACCCATCAGTTACCATTTTTTAATCATCCGTAAATTACATCAACTTAATTCCCCGAAATGAAAACCTCATGCTACATTTTTGAGTTCAAATATACCCATTTCCAATTATTTTAAACGAAAACGCAATAAATTGCACCCATTGTAACAAATCACAAGAAAATACGGTAAGAAATTAATTTTATTACAATTTCCGGTAAAATACAATAAAAACTGTTTACTTGCCATTTGTTAAACTGTTATTTGAACAGAGTTATAGCTAGTCAAAATGTGAAAACAAAAATTTATAACATCAGCAAGGCTTGTTGCATTTTTTGTAATTTCTCCAGATGCTTTTGTGTTCTGACATGATCATTCAACCCGCTTTTTTGTATAAAGGCCATTCCGCATATATTGCAAGGGAATGGACGAACTCCAGTATGAATTCTTTCGTGTATGATCAAGAAACTTTTAAGACGGAAGTCTTTGTGGCAATAGCCACACACGAAAGGCTTTTCTCCCGTGTGCATCCGAAAATGCTCCGCGAGTTTACTCGCCTCTGTGAAGACTTTTGCACATACCTGGCATTTGTGGAAACCTTTCTTTCGGCGGGAACTCTGACCGTGAGTGATTCTTCGCACCGATTCCTCCGCAATTTTCTTTGCCAATTGACGCTGCCGAATTGCTACATCGTTCTTGAGTGCTTTGTAAGACTTTATCTGAGGAGTTGAGACGGTTTTAACTGGTGGTGGGGCAACTCGCTTTGTTTTAATGAAGATCGGAGTGTTGGCGTTAGGAACCGAGTTGTGGTGGTTGACAGACATCAAATGGGCCTTTGAGGTTGTGTGTCTATGGACTGCAATTTTAAAGATTATCACAATTTTAATTTAAATGTCCACAAAAAGAACAATTTACTCAAACTATAAATTAATGAGATTAAATAATTAGTCAACGCGAGGAAGTACTCGGAACAAAAAATGAGACAAATTAAAAAATTAAACTCTTTTTCTAAAAGTTTGCGAATATATTCGAGAAATAAATATTATTCTAAATTAATTTAGTTTTAGTTTTTAAGAAAAATGTACATACAATGATATTTTGTTGCAAAGCCAACTCCACAGCTGCGACAACGGAAAGGACGCACTCCTGAGTGAGATCGCATATGACGATTAAGGAGTGCACGAATACGGAAAGATTTGCCGCATAATTCACACGAGAAGGCCTTTTTTTCGGCATGAGTCTTCCGGTGCCAGCTGAGGGCTCTTTTAGATGCACAAACTTTTCCACATAAATGACAAACGCAGACAAGTCCATCGCTAAGTCTTCTGTTATAATTTTAAAATAATAATTTTAATATTGACTTGTTTTAAATTAATTTTGTATCGACTTACACTTGTTCTTCGTCAACATCGACAATTGCATTTTCAATAATAAATTCATTTCCATCTTCATCAACATTAGCAATTGAATCTTCAATAATAAATTCATTTCCGTCTTCATCAACATCAGCAATTGAACCTTCAATAATATAATCATTTCCATCTTCATCAACGTCTACCTCGACCATTCTTCCATCGGATCCAACTTGAAGTCCTAAAAGCAAATTACAAATCTTTAATTTGTTAGATAAATAAATAAATAGAAGACAGCAAATTAGCTATTAAAATTAAAACGTCGTACAAATACAAAAACTTACTTTCGAGAACAATTTTAACTTCTGAATTTGCTCCAGGATCAATATTTTCTGCGGTTAACTCTTCAGAATCGTCTTCGAGATCATACTCCTCGTAATTATAGGCAACTGAATTGGAACCTTCCAAAAAATTAATTGTTGGCTCCACTTTAATATGTTGTACATTTTTTTCGTAGAAAAGTGCTTTCCGGCTTTTCTGCAGATTTGACGTGAATTGATGGACCAATTTATCAATTTCCATCTGAACTACTTCTAGACGATCGTCAAGGGCTTCCAGCTGTTCGCAAGTTGACAAACATTGAGGACATACATCCAGAGAGTTCGAGGAGGACATCACAGCATTCTTAATGACCTCGTCGTAGAAATGCCTCCAGCAGTTGCTTTTTTCGGGGACTCGTTGATAATGGGCATTGACATCTTGGGAACCATACTCTCTGCAGCACATTCGACAATTTCTTCCTTCGACATCTGCTACGTCCGTGTCACACATTCTGTTATTAATTACTTGTCTAGTAATCTAAGAATAAGCTGACGGAGGAACTGAATATTTATATCTGCTATCAACAATGCAAACTGAGTCAACATGCCAAACTGTTTTATAATTAATTATTAAATTAATTATTTTTCACTCTCTTTAAATTGTCGTATTTTATTGCTGATTGTGACGTTATTGCTGTTTCTGTTTCTGTAATTTGTTTGTGTGATGTTTATTGGTGTTACAAATATTTACTATTAGATATAGGTACTCTTCAAAATAAGAGGTTACCGCCTTTGTGAAACAGAGTTCAACTTTTAGACAGATTATAAGATCGGCAATTATCAATTATCAGGAAACAAAGACGGCTTGCTTTTGGCATTTTTTTGCGGATGGAAATTATTGTTTATGTATGTCTGTATGTGTAATGTGTACTTTAACTACAAGTACAATTAATTTATGTTTAAGGTTCAGGGGTGGTTCAAAATATGGGGAAATTCAATGAGGGGCAGGTAATGGGGAAGTATCTATGGCTACGATTTAAAATACACAGAGCCATAGAAATTTACTCTATGACAATACAGCAAAATGAATAGGGCATAAAAGTGACGATTTTTTTTGGGAAACTTGGATCTAGTCCGAGAATATTGGTCGTAGAAAGACGAAGTTGGTCTCTAAAAACGCAGAAATAGTCAATTTATAGCAGCTTGCACTTAGATTCCTAATTTTTACCTCTGGTTACGAGATATTAATTAAAATTGCAATAACTCGCAAACGAAGGTAAAAGGTAGGAATCTAAGTGCAACCTGCTATAAATTAACATTTTCTGCGTTTTTAGAGACCAACTTCGTCTTTCTAGGACCAATATTCTCGGACTAGATCCAAGTTTCCCAAAAAAAGTTAAGAGCAAATATGATAGTCAAGCCCAATCGTCATTAGAAACCATACCTACCTCTTAAGGAAATAAATTTTGTAAAAAAGAAGGATATATTACTGTACAATTATTGAGTTTTTACTACAAAGTGTTGTGGTAATAATTTGATTGAAGCCAAGCACATATATACGTTGTAAATATTGATTTCCTCTTTGACTTTCCAAGAATTCGAGAAAAGCGACATCCGTGAATCCAAAGTCTTGTGAATTGTAAGGCACAGAAATAACAACTATTTTTGCGTTTATCTGATTGGTTAATATATTGGTAATTTCTGGCAGATGATAATCCCAGAGTTCAATCGCATCCAAGTTTAACTTGTCATTTGTTGCATTAGTAATTTTAATTCCGTAAAGACAAATTTTTTTCAGTTTTCTAGATGTTGATAGAAGCCATGATAAATCCATTGTCGCTGGAAAGTATTCTTCAAATTTTGGTATTACCAGATGATCCAAATTTGGACACTTTACATTTTGAAGAAACTCTAAAGAGCAATTTCTAATTTCAACAATTTCAGACGAGGTAGAATTAATTGTTATTTGATCGGCAAAGAAAGTTTGAGTTTCGAGTCCGCTGATGACAAATATTTCTAGTGACTGTGGGAGTAGCCAAGTATTTATTTGACAATCACTAAGGTGGAGTTGGTTGATCTGCATTTGTGTTGTCTCTGTAAATGGTATACACCAAAGTATTAACTTCTGTATTGTCTATCGTGACGTTGACCAGTTTCTGAGTTTAACTTCATGCAACTCTACGGTGTCCACTACATGGCATCCATTCAAGTCCAATGCGATTTTTGTCATAAGGAGAATATTCTTTGTCTCTCTTAAATCCACAAAATCGTTAACGCAAATTTCGGCTCTTTCATTTCCGTTCCTGCATAAAGTCAGACCTGCTAATTCCAAGTTGATTGGGCGGATTCGAATTCCATTTTGGAGATTCAAAGTCAGACTTCTTAAACCATCGTTGAATCCAAAGCACTTTAATTGCAAATCGCGAATACCTTCTAATCCTTTGAGATCAACTGAGAGTTCGCAGGGTTCTTTTCGTTTCCACACAATTTGATGACTGAACGAGGTTTTAAAATTCCTAGTCCCGCCTTTGCCCATTCTTTTGAGATGAAACGATACTCTTTGACATTTTCAAAACTCACAAATTTCAGTAAACAATCGATAACCTAATTTGGAATAAAAATTAAAATTTTTAACTGCCTTCAAACGCAAGAAATATTAATAATATATGAAATAGAAATATTAAATTTTTACATACTGGACCGAGTTCAAATGGATTTAGAAATCTTTGTGGCTCATCTCCGAGAATGGTAATGTGACAAGTGTCTCCTTTCGGAAGTTCTCTCTCCAACCCCTTCAAAATATTAAAATGCTTCGTAAAATAAAATAAAAATTTTCCGAAATTTGTGCAGTACCCAAGGCAAATAGACTTATTCCCTCCCCATCCTCCTTCTCCCCGCATCAGGTGGGTTCAGTAGAGAAAGTTTGAACTTTTATATGGGACTTGCAATTTATTCCTGAAGGGTGGGTATCCATGACTACCAGCATCTTGGTCTGGAACCGGAATGGGACTAATTTCAAAAGAAAATCCCATATAAAAGTTCAAACTTTCTTATGGGACTTTCTCTACTGAACCCACCTGATGCCAGGGAGGAAAACGGGAGGCAAGGAATCAGTCTATTTGCCTTGGCAGTACCTATTTAGTATACTAATCTTTGATACTAATCAATAGATTATAACCATTATAGTTACAATTATCGCTACGCGATATTTTTCAAATAATAACCGCAGTGAAAATCGCTTCTGATTGGTCGATGCATTTTTGAAATTGACAATCAGAGCACAGAATTCCATAACAAAATTTTATACGATTTTCATAAATCATTCCCAAGGGAAATATTTATTTTGACGCTGAACTTTGAACTACAGACTTGTGATAGGATAGGAAAATACGGACTCACACTTTTAGCATAATCGCAAACTAATACACTGCACTCAACTCTATGATGCTTACTTGCTGAACAGAGCAACTGCTTTCATGTGTTACAATTGATTATTACTTCACTAAGCAGTCTGAACAATAATAATAATAATAAATAATAATATTGCTTTATTAAAGTGTCAATTGAGTACAATCAATACATAAGATCGATATCAGTAGGCACAGTCGGGACTGGTCACTGCTTTCCAACACATGACACTCTAACTACGAGTAGAAATATTTGGTATCTTTACAAAATCCCCAAAAGTGACCCCAAAAGGTCAAATCACGATTTTCAGATATTAGATGAGAGGATTGACATCATTGAGTAGGATGTCACTCTATTACCAACAGTAAATAGGAAAACCTGAAATGAAAAGGTTTTGCGGCTGATTTGTGATTGCGCTTGCCAGTTATAATACCCTATGTTAATGTTACAATAATATGCTTAGCATAATGTATACGTAATAAAATAATGAGCATAATGTTTTTGTAACAGGGTAGTTTTAATATTTCAATATTCTGTGGTATAAAAAATTGATTCATTTTGTGACACGGAACAAAACAGAGTAGGTACTATACAATACCTACTATAACAAGAAATTATGGGGAGTTCATGTTTTATGTTGCTCTACGGCGCGAGAGTGGGCAGTATTTAGTAAAAGGTGAAAACCCATAGAGCCAGCCTTAATTTGGACTTTTGCTTTCTGGAGTGAGGAAAATTCGGCGGTTGTCCTGAAAAAATCGACAATACCAACGGGACGTAAACAACCTCCTCCAAGATATGGGATTGCTACTATCAAGGTGCTTGAGTTTACATGGAGGCCCAACTCCCCTCTGTGGAAGAGGCGGTTTACGTCCAGTAGGATATATTGACTTTTTCAGAACAAACTCCGGATTTTCCTCACTTGAGAAGGCAAAAGTCCAAATTAACACTTTGGTTAACTACATTTTAACCGGTATCAACGTTGCAACTCTAGGGACAAAAAACGTTTTAAAACTATAAATCTAAATAATGTGTTCTTTGTGTCACATATTGTTTGATTATGTTTACGGTTGAATACAGAAACGAGCATGACATGACCATAACCTAAAGCAAACAAAAATTGACAAAAATGTCACCAGAGTTGCAACCGGCCAAAAAATTGGTTTACTCATAGGTGCTCCAACCGGGGCATTCCCGCTAAGCTGGCATTTTCCAAAACAAGTCAATATCTATTTCCGAAATTGTTTAGCGTATTTATTAAAATCTTGGATTTATTGTGGGACGGCTTAAACCCCAAAGCCCAACCTAGATCATTTTTTTCGAAATTAGGGCAAAGTTATGATATTGCAACACAAGTGAAATTTTAAAATTCTTGGCGTTTTAGAGCTCAGTGATTAGAATCTCGACAATCTCGAATCTTTCGTTGTTTGACGTACATTGTAAATGTGACTTTTTGAGTTTTATATTTGACATGCAATTATCATCTATTGTTTTATAACTGAGATTTTTAAAAGCTCTTTCATATAAAGGGAAACGTCCATGGGCAACCGACAAATTATTCTGAATATCATATTGCCTATTAACTTTTGTTGCAGAAAAGGAATCAACTCAAAAACCAAAAGACCTACAAAAAAGTTTAAATAGGGAAAAAGATGCTCCATAGCCCACAGCAATCGGATCCGAAGAATATTTTAAACTTTTTTCTTTAGTTGCGATTAAATGCCAAATTCCGTACGAAAACGTTTAGTTCTCCAGATTGAACTAATATGTTTGAAATATTTTTTCGGAGCCGAATGCTGTAAGGAGCATCTTTTTCCCTCTTTAAACTTTTTTGTAGGTCTTTTGGTTTTTGAGTTGATTCCTTTTCTGCAACAAAAGTAGTTAATTGAGTTAAGAGGCAATATGATAGTCAGAATAATTTGCTGGTTGCCCATGGACGTCCCACGTAACTAACGACTACAAATGGTTATGATATTTGTGTTTTAGTTACCATTACCATTATTTTCATGCTCATTACAACCTTTTCACAATTTGACCTGTGAAAAATTGTTTTAAGGAAAAATTGTGTTAAAAACTATAAATTTAAGAGAAAGTTATTATCGGACCGACGCCCAATGATAGATTCAAATTAACTAAAACCTACGATCTGATTTAAAACTAAATTCAAATATTATTACAATATAATACGGAGAAGCTTAGAAATTTAATCGCCACACCTCTTGGAGCCAAATTATCAATGCTGTTTGCGAAGCATATATTGCTTAAAACATACGTACTTTATCAAATTCCGTTATTTTTTCCAAATCTTAAATTTTGATATTAACTTAAAAATTTTAATTTTAAAACTTGAAGTAATTTTTTTAAAACTTTAAAAAATTTTGAATTTCAAACGAATAAAGCCTTTAAACTAGAAATTGTTTAGTTTAATTTTTTTAAATTAATTTTGAAATTCGGCTAATTAAACAGAATAGTTTTTAGCTTTGGACGTCATCAAGAATTCGGCCTTCGGGGAGTACGAGATGAACTTCATTTTTAAAAAGGTTTTAAGATACTGTATTCCAGTAAACTAGTAGGCCCCAACATGCCCTCTCAGAATCGAAAATTGAATCTCCAAAAACAAAAAATTTAAAATTAAATTTCGTTTTCTCTGGTTTATGTTTTTTCAGGCCACGACTCTGATTGGCGATAACATTACGAAATCAGATTTCGAAATTTTAATCTAACTACGTAATTTACGTGCATACGTAATTTTTGCACACACCCGTGACAATACTATTTAGGTTGCTAAGGATGTTTGTTTTGAGAAAATCCAACCGCCCTTTTTGCTCGGAAGAACTCAATTATTAGCCCTTTCCGTGATCATGTGTTGTTGCACTATATCAGTCAGGCTTTTGTAGGTTAGCTCTTTGTACACATATTTTCTGGGGAGATTATTCCAGGCCTACGTTGCTGTGTGTTGCACTGATTTTCTCTTTATAGCTGTTCTACATGGTTTTACTGCACACAGTGGTAATGTTCTACTGTTGTTGGTGCTCTGACTGATATCAAACCATCCCTCTGTGCCTTTGTAATATAATTTTAAATTTTTCCATACAAATTTAATAGCATATAAATTTCTTCTTTCTGTAACACTAAATACATTACATTTTTCCCAAGGTGGGCTTAATTTCTATAGCAATACATTTATCGTAGATACACAGGTGAGGAAAGGACTCTATATTACCATTGAAATGATTCGGACAAACTCTGGGACGGATCGTCCCAGCTCGTGGTACCAATCCAAATTCAGTTAGGAAAATGTTAGGAACTCATTTTCATTAGAATGATCATAGAGATACCATACAAATTGATAGTCATTTAGTTTCCAAATTAATAAGAAGTACTTAATACCTATATAACGAGATTAAAGTACTATTAAACTCACGATGCAATCTATGCAATGGAACACGCAACAATTGCAATCATGGAAATATGCAATCCCGTTGGCAAAAGACATCCACCAATGAAAAGAGACTTTAATCTCGTTTTTTGACAATTTCAAGTCCCTAAATAGATAGAGGTGGAAATTCTGAGAGCTTAACTGTAATGGGTTTAGAAAATAATTAAATAAATAATAAAATTCTCGTTCCCTACTTATCCTCGTCCATACTCCATTCATCCACTCACTCCAACTAGGGCAGGTGCTAAATTTTTATAATCCAGAGTACAACTTGACTCATTGGCCCCTAACCCTAACCTAACCTAACCTAACCCACAAGCAAATTCCTGAGGAATTTCATTCTGAAATCGACACTATTAATCTACTAATCTACAGAATTTCAACCGGCAATTTCCCAATTTCAGTCATTGGTTAACAAAGATTTTCAACCGGAGTCCATACTCCAGCCTCAGCTCCTCCGGGGCAATGGGAAGTTGCTTAATGTTCATGATCATGTTCCTTCAAACTCATTGACCTGGCCCCATGTGAACCTCAGAGATTAAGCGCAGCGAACTTCTTGAGGAAGTTCATTCCGAAATAGGCACTTTTAAATTATAAATGCTACACCTAAATAAGTAGTCAACGAATCCATTACCAATTAGCGAGGTTCGCTTTAAAAACTCCGCAACAAAGCACAAAATCCAACCATGCATTCCAAAATAAAACACGAGCAGAAGGGATACCTTTTTGTGCAAAACTTGACACACTGTTTAACCATCGCTAATTCTAGCAATGGACAATAGTAGACGCCTGTTAATATGTGAAATACGCATAAGGAATCTAAGATGGGGACGGGACTGCTGGGACAAAAATTCATATTTTTGTCCCAGAGTTTGTCCCCCGAAATAATGGTCCTTTCCCCACCTGTGTATAAGCAAAACAAGCGTCGCTATAGAAATTTAGCCCACCTTGATTTTTCCAATAACGCATTAACATTAAAATTATTGTTTGCTTTAATACTCATATTCTTTCTCATCTTAAAACTTTTAAACTTACATATTCTTGGATAAAAATAATTGACAACAAACTTATAAATTCAAATATAATAATATAATAATATATAATAAATAATATATATAATATATATAATAATATATATAATAATATATAGTAATATATAAACATATAATTATAACATTTTGCATAAATATTATCACCACTACTACACTCCGTATTCATCTTTCTTTATGAAGTAGTACAAACTAATTAATTAGATTTACTTTTAAAATTACAAGATATGATTGAAAGTCAAGTGGGATTAGTCAGTCTAGTGGGATATGTCAGTCTAGTGGGATATGTCAGTCTAGTGGGATATGTCAGTCTAGTGGGATAGGTCAGTCTAGTGGGATTAGATCAGTCTAGTTGGATAGATCAGTCTAGTTGGATAGATCAGTCTAGTTGGATATGTCAGTCAGACGAGTCAGATAGTACAGGTCTGTCAGGTGGTAGATATTTAAATATTTAAATTGTGCTTAATTAAACATCGTACTATGTAATAGTTACGTCTTAGTATACTTTAAAGTATCTAGTACATAATAATAGTTTTCAAAATGTTATGATTTTGTATGTTCAGACTGCTTATAATAGTGAAGTAATAATCAAATTTGTAATACATGCAAGCAGTTGCTCTGTTCAGTAAGTAAATTAGTTAGTCTGTAATTTAATTTAATTTATAGTACACTGTATTAGTTTGCGATTATGCTAAAAAAATTTATGCAAAATATTTATTTTCAATCATATCTTGTAATTGTAATTTTAAAAGTAAATCTAATTAATTAGTTTGTACTCAAGGTTTCTATAGAGACCCCCTTAAGAGGTTAGACGAAGCGGGAGTTGGCAAGTTAAAAATTCACTTTTTTCACCTCTGGAGGACAAATCCTATAATTTGTCCTCCACTGCTTGGATAGGATAATAGGACATGACTTATTACCATGGTGTTCCAGGCAGGGGAATTTAGATATGATAAAAGTGAATTTTTAACTTGCCAACTACCGCTTCGACTAACCTGTTACCATTAGAGGAATCTTGGTTTGTACTACTTCATAGAGAAAGATGAATACGGAGTGTAGTAGTGGTGATAATATTTATGCAAAATGTTATGATTATATGTTTGTTCAGACTGCTTAGTGAAGTAATAATCAATTGTAACACATGAAAGCAATTGCTCTGTTCAGCAAGTAAGCATCATAGAGTTGAGTGCTGTGTATTAGTTTGCGATTATGCTAAAAGTGTGAGTCCGTATTTTCCTATCCTATCACAAGTCTGTAGTTCAAAGTTCAGTGTTAAAATAAATATTTCCCTTGGGAATGATTTATGAAAATCATATAAAATTTTGCTATGGCATCCTGTGCTCTGATTGGTCAATTTCAAAAATGCATCGACCAATCAGAAGCGATTTTCACTGCGGTTATTATTTGAAAAATATCGCTTAGCGATAATTGTAACAGTAAAGCCCAGGTTCCTACTATAGTTACGGACAGATTAAATCGACTATTACCCAGTAACTTATTTTTGAAAGTTCCCTAAGGATCTGAGACGATAGTCCAACGGCCATACAGTAATTTTTAAAAAATCTTCGAACTCTATTCTTCAGTAGTTATATTGAAAATTTCATATTTTTGTCTTTGACTTGAAGATATACGGTTCGCAATAATACATAAAATACACAAATATTCGGTTTCGAGCAATGACATCTTTAAGTCAAAAACACATTTAAATCATAGTTTACATTTCGATCAAAATCCGACAAAGTCTATAAATATCTATAATATAATCCTAGACTTGAAAAAATATTACCAATCTATGTTTGTCTGGTAGGAGAGCTTAGGAAACCTGCATATACTACGTAACGCAAAACCCACTCCCCCATGTGTAACGTAAGTGTTGACTGCAACACATTTGAGTACCTCCTCCTCCCATCAACTGCACATGTAATATATGCATGTACCTTAAAAAGCAAAATGCGCAAGCCCAATTAATTATTTCAATAATGTACCCCAACGCATACCTTTATGTGCTAAATTTAGTACATAGAGGTATGCGTTGGGGTACATTATCGAAAACATTAATTCCTCTAAACAACCGAAATGAGTCGTTTCATATTATTGTAACGTCAAAATAATAATAGAAATTTATTACAAAAGAAGGTTAAATGGTGGTGATTCGTGATTGAATGGAAACTATTAGCGAAAGGGGACATTACTTGATGATCGTAATGTGCCTTATTAAATAGTATTTCAAAACGTCTAATCCAAATTGGTTCTGTTATATCGACAGACTTATTTATTAACATTTTTTAGTAGAGCTGGGTTTACTTTTTTACTACCCTCTTGACTCCTTTGGCAGTTGGCACACTTTTTGTAGAATTAATTAACAGTACTGGGTAACTAACTATTTATTCTTTAAAAATATTTATTCGTAAGTTGTACTCATAGAATTTTTACGTTTTTCCAAAATCCCAGGGAAAATCTTATTTTTCTGATTTAAAAAGGGAAATTTTTTGGTGACTTGAGGATTTTTTTCAAAAATGGAGTCTTTCATTGTTCCCTGTGTTCGATCTACAGTTATTACTTTGGTTTAGGAAATTCTTTTTTAGCAGGAAGTTGGGGCTGCAGCTAATTTTACAACCAAAAGTATATTAATTTAAATAAACTTTGGATTTACTTATTTAAGTTAACTTAATAACGTAAGGGATCTTTTCGAAATTGTTTTTATTACTGTGTTGGGTGGCCTGCTGAATTTCTCTTGAGTGCTAGGTTTGCCATTTAGCTGGGTTCACTAGTATTTTATAATTTTATAAAACAGATTAAATTGGTAAAGTTAAAGGGAGATTGGCCAATTTGATCTATTTTTCACATCTCTATGGAAACAGCCTAGAGATGAAGTCGAAAATGACTTTCTCACAGGGCAGGACGGTGTGACAGCCTCACATACGTTGTTTTCACTTTAGCATAGGCCTTACGGGGGACCGCTCTGACTTCGACAAAAGTCAATTATTTTACTGTTTACACGACGATAATGGATTCTGTCCTGCCCTGTACTTAGATCTTTCACTGGGGCAACAATATAGGGGACGTTTTTTGTCCATTATCCGATTGTTGGCAATGAAAACTGGTACGATTTGTCCCTTATAGGTATTCACGCAAAGTGCCTAGCTGAACCCTTCTGATAAAGCTGCTGACACTCCTTGATTAGAATGACATAAAATATCATTCATTTATGCTTATGACTGAACTCATTGTACTTAATGCTATTTCATGAGATTTGCATTTTCAACTGCAAATATATAGGTAGATTATCCCACCTCATTTCATTTGGTTTTGGAAAATCATCGAGTATATACATTGGCGTGTTAGTGTCGTGTAAAATGCTCAATGATTTTCATAAACCAGGGGTAGTTTGAACTATACATCGTGGGTTTCGGCTAACATTAGGAACCTACTTTTTTTCGAAATTCGAAACTTTTTTCATGATTGTCAGAGGAACCGGACCCTTAAAACAGGCACCATTCCTTGAAAATATAAAATAATAACTATAGTCAAAACCAAATAACTTCTTCTGTACAGATAGGTACTGATCCTGTCACTCCATGGGGACTATTTTCAAATCGAGGGGGACATGAAAATCGCTTCTCATTGGTGGATGAAATTTTTTATTGACCAATCAGAACGCAGCATTTCATTTCAAAATTTTATATGATTTTCAAAAAGCATTCCCAAGGGAAATATTTATTGCAATATTTGACTTCTGAGACATTATACACTTTAGCATGTAATTTTATTATCACCATTCTAAGCTATATACTTACCACATTGCGTACTTAACTCTACGGATGTAACAATAGATAATTGTAAGATAATCCACTGGCTTGTATCTGTATTATTTTAGGGAGACTCAAGGAGCATGGACGTTGCCATAGTATAGTAGCGCTTTATCAGGAGAGCCGAGCAGGGAATTTTACCATAAGCGAATTTGAAGATTTATAAGGGACGTTTTTTGGAAAATGTCCCCTACCCCTGTCTTTAGCTGCTATAAACATTAATGTCTCACTTGCTATCCTCTAATAATTTAATACGTTTCCAACAGCATAGCAACCAGATATTCACACAAAATTAGGAATAAAATGTCCCTTATATAGATCTTCAAAATCCCTTACGGGCAATTCTCTTCTTGGCTCACCTTATTAACCGTCCAAGCTCCTTGGGGAGACTAATCATTATGCAGTGAGTTGCAGTATTGATGATTTATAGTAACAAAATCTACCCTAAACCCTATGTAGTGTGTCTACTGTCTATTTTGCGTGTCAACATATTAATAGTTGAGTCAACAGTTACTCCTTGCAGCAAGTAGTTAAGATAAATCTCAGAAGTCAAATGTTGCAATAAATATTTCCCTTTGGAATGCTTTTTGAAAATCATATAAAATTTTGAAATGAAATGCTGCGTTCTGATTGGTCAATAAAAAATTTCATCCACCAATGAGAAGCGATTTTCATGTCCCCCTCGATTTGAAAATAGTCCCCATGGAGTGACAGGATCAGTAAGTATGGATGCTATCCTTTCAATACTAAATCAGTAGCTTCATGTTTCTATCATTAATTTGTAAGGAGTTACGTTTCAATAATTGATAATTACGATTAAGGTAAATAAAAAAGCAATTTTTTTGAACATGTACAGACTGAAAATAACCACCCTTGACTTTAGAAGGCACCCGACATAGACGTATTACTTGTGTTGGACTTCGGGTAAACTGCTTTGGGGGTACATTATCGAAAACATTAATTGCGCGGGATAGCCGGCAGGCGTCAATCCCAACATATAGTGTCTTATAAGCTAGTTATTCCGTTTCTCAGAGTTTACCTTCTCAGTTGTATACGAATACTATTTCCTCGAACTGTTTGAGCTAGAAAGCTTGTAAACGGAATGATTGACATTTATTGATAATGTGATTATCTAAAATCTGCAGCTATATCATGCGATTTACTACTGTACATTCAGATAATATCCACTCTGTGCTATGAAATTCCTTCACGTTTCCAGAGTAGTTGGGCCTTGTTAGATCACAAGACTTCACATACCTCACATCATCATACCTCACGATCTTACCTAATGAATACATACACTTATACTATGTAAGCCGCAATAAAATATGATAACCAGCTGATGCAAATAGACCCAGGTGACCGTTTTAAGAGTCGAGTAAATTCGAATTGTTTTGACTAAATTCGAAACTCGAATTCAAATTTATTCGAATTTATTCGAAAACTGCCCCCTGAAATTTTTTTCTGGCTGCGAACCTGTTGAAATATCACCCAAAATCACTTTTGGGGATCAAAAGAGGGGTAACCATAGATATTAACTCTATGGCATGGAGATGCCTGTTCGTTTCCCTCAAGGTTTGGGGGAAACGGACAGGGATATTAAGGGAAGCGTATGTTGGCAACCGGCAAATTATTCTGACTATCATATTGCCTCTTAACTTTTTTTGCACCAAAAGAATCAACTCAAAAACCAAAAGAGCTACAACAAAGTTTAAATAGGGAAAAAGATGCTCCATGACCTACAGCATTCGGCTCCGAAAGAATATTTTAAACTTTTCTCTGTAGTTGCGATTAATTGCAAATTCCGCAAGAAAACGTTTATATCTCCAGATTGGACCAATATGTTTGAAATATTCTTTCGGAGCCGAATGCAGGGGATTGTGGACTATCTGTTTCCCTATTTAAACTTTTTTGTAGGTCTATTGGTTTTTGAGTTGATTCGGTTGCTGTAAAGGAAGTCGGATGTCTGTATTATATGTTCTTCATGATCTAAAAAACTAACTGGGGCTCAGTGAAAAAACTGCCTGTGCTTGTCACCTTGTCAGTCAGTCAAATATGCTGAAGCGCTAGAATATAATTATATAATCAAATTTTTATGATATTCTCCTGGTATTTGTTTTGACGGTGTCTACAGGTCTAGATGACCCGATAGATTAAGCCAAAATCTTTTAGGTAGGGCCAAACTCTCATTCAATGAATGACTGAGGCATGCGAATGAGGCATGACTTCTCTCTCTTCCCTACTTTATTTATGTAAAACTGATTTTTCAAAAAACGATTTCAATCTTACACAAACTAGCAAAGTTTGAATATGCAAAAAAACATCTTGAAAACATGACAGTTGTGTTGGATTGAGTTTCCAATGTGCTGGAATGGGTTTCCAAAGTGTCGGAGTGGAAAACAGCATCACAACAGTATCAAAACTTAGTTTGTTCACAGTCGAGGACTGATTATAGACAGTGGTACCTCGTTGCCAGTGTTGGCGTTGTTGAACATTGGTAGCAATTCATCTTTTACCACTTACCACCGGCAACACCCTCATCAATGACTTTTAACACTTATCGTATAATAAATTAATATAGTCCTACCGGTCCATATTTTACGGATATAACAAACCTAGCCTAAATGAAATAAACAAATTATAAGGGGGGATCTGGGGAAAAATGACATTCCACCAGTTTTGAATGTAATGAACCTAACCTAATAATTTTTATAGATAACTGTCGAATTTGTTTATTTCATTTAGGTTAGGTTTGTTATATACGATAAGTTTATTATAAAACCAAATGAGTGTTGCCTTTGTTGCCGATGATAATAGATGAATTGGCAACAATCAACAACGGCAACGAGGTACCGTTGCCTAAATTCAAGATTCAACCCAGTCGAGAGAAGAAAACTTATAAATTCCTTATGGGGTTATAACACATTGGTCTACACAGTCCCAATATGTAATATTCGGTTCGGAGATATTTAAATTGAAAGGTGATAAGTGATGAGTAGCAAGAAGAGATAGAACAAGAAAGAGCTTTACAAACTACTTTTGTGCATAAATTGTCTATTCTGCTTCATTTAAAATTAAAAAGTAAAAACTTAAAAAAACTCATAGGGAGACGCGAGAAAAACCAGAAAACAAGGAAAAATAAAGTTTCTGGATAGTCAGAATATCTCGTAAATTAAAAAACATATATGCCTCAGTCTCCCTGTTGACATTGTTCTTGAATCAATTTTATTATTGTGAAATGTGAAAGTGTGAGTGGAAGAAATAGCGTGTTGTAATTTGGTCGCTATCAAGGTGTCTCAAATTTCAATGGTCCCACTTCCACTAGATATTCTAGGTAGGGACAAATGTAAGTCTCTGTAAATAGAAGTATCGTAATTCATGACAAAGTGTTAATTCTCTGCAGCCAATTAATTGTTAGTAGAAGTCTGTATAAATCTTCGATTATCTCCATCTGGTATCTGTCAAAGCCAACCTGCGAGATTCCCAGGCCCTTTGGATTTTTTGTGTTGCCTTAGCTATTATGAGGAATCAGATTGTGCCTGGAATTTCAAACCTATTTTATTTCTACTAACCTTGGGTCAAACCACTATATTGTCATTTAGATGCAGCCAGGTATTTTCATAATTTTTAATCCATTTCAGGAGAACCTTTTTGAATCAGGCCAAAGGATTTTCAATATTATAATTTACAGTATTTGTTTATTAATTTACTTTATTTATTAATTTGCGTGAAAAGATGATTTTGAATTTGTAATTTCAACCGGGAGACTGGGGCATATATGTTTTTTAATTTACGAGATATTCTAACTATCCAGAAACTTTATTTTTCCTTGTTTTCTGGTTTTTCTCGCGTCTCCCTATGAGTTTTTTTAAGTTTTTACTTTTTAATTTATTTTATAGTTTTTATTGTTCATATGTAATGTAGTTCTATTGAACGTTATGGCGGTATAAGTGAGAATATTTAGGGATGTTGTACATAAAACAATATTTTTCCATTCCTGGAATATTTCCCCATTTAAAAAAAAAATTATGTCCCTGGAGTATTTTTCAATTTTTAAGAATAATTTTCAGCCCTAGAATATTCCCCAATTTCGAAAATTGATTGAGCTTATTCCAATTTCTAAAACATTCAATCCCTAGAAATTTTCCCCCATTTCGGAATATGTCTATCTCTGACTGTCTATCATTTGTTCACATAAGTATTAATAATATACTCTATCGAATGATATCAGTATTTGGATTTATGGGGGGCTCTGCCCCCCAACCCCCGCTAGGGGAATGAAAAGTGAGTGTTGTGGTTGTAGTTGGTGGTACCAGTAGTAATTCAATCCTTTGGATTAGTATTATGCAACGGTATTCAGTCACCGTGTGTATTACTATGACAGAGTGGATTGAGAGGACGTGATAATATGGATTGGGAAGAGTAGTACAGTAGTACATACTACACTATACTACTACTGCACTGTATCTACGGAAACTGAATTTGATAATTGAATTATGATAACCAAACAAGGTCACAACCGAATCTTCGGGCTCTAGCGGGAGAACCGGTCCTCCGACAGAGTTGCTGAATTAAAGCGCACTCCGTCGAAGAATTGTTTACTGATTTTGTCTCTATAATTTTTGCCCAAAAGTTTCAAGTTTTCGAGAAAACCCAACGCAGGATTTTCAAACAGCCAGCCAACTTCATACATAGGGATTGACAAATCCTGAGAGCAGATAGTCTGCCTCGAATGTCTCCCTATGAAAAATTATATCCATGGTTATTGTACTATATACAACATACTTTCCCACTGGGTACATTGCCAAGGGGGGTCTAATGGGTTAATCTTGTACTTTTTCTGGGGGGTATAGGCGGGGCGCGCCCCGTAAGGGGCGCGAAATTTTTTTGAAAAGGGGACGCAGCGGTATAGGAAAACGACCATATAATTTTTTATCAGTGATAAACAAACGCTGCCTTAAATGTCAATATTTTGTTTGAAGTATATGCACCATTGCTAAAAATTAGGTATAAACGAGCCTCACAGAGATTTTTGGACACATTTCATCATATATGCACAAAATCCAGCCAAGCACGTATACAGAATTGAATTTCGGAGAGGGCTAAGATTTTCAAATGAGTCTAAAATGGCCTAAAAATGGCAAATAATCGCGCGGAGTGCGTAAAAATTTTGGCATTTTTTTAGAATGGCCTAAAAATGGCAAATAATCGCGCGGAGCGCGAAAAACTTTGGCTGTGGTTGCCGGAAATAAGTCTAAAATGGCCTAAAATGGTAAATACTCGCGCGGAGCGTGAAAAAATTTTGGTATTTTTTGACGGAAATGAGTCTAAAATAGCATAAAAATGGCAAATAATCGCGCGGAGCGCGAAAAACTTTGGCATTTTTTGCCGGAAAAGAGTCTAAAATGGCCTAAGATGGCAAATACTCGCGCGGAGCGTGAAAAAATTTTGGTATTTTTTGACGGAAATGAGTCTAAAATGGCATAAAAATGGCAAATAATCGCGCGGAGCGCGACATTTTTTGCCATTTTCTTGAGAAAAAATTCTCTTTTTCATGGATTTCGAAAGCCCATCCCTCTATACGTCCTTGAATCCAGCACGTCCCGCTGATATTAAAACAGTAATAATAAAATGGTTAACAACATTAAAAATTAATACTGCATTTTCATCGTATTATTTAAATTTTGTTATTCATATTAAATTTGAAGTCGGCCAGGAGGGGTAGGTCTTCTCTTTTTTGTGAGTTTAAGGTCCCCTGGCCGACTTCGTCGGCCAGGGGGGGGTCTCAATACTTCTTAGGCCAAGGGGGGTCTCTGGCCGACTTCGTCGGCCAGGGGGGGGTCTCCGCACATTACAGCATACCTAGGTGGGAAAGTATGATATACAAAATTATCGAGTTTTCCCACTTTCAGATTCATACGCTTCCCTTAATATTATTATATTACTATTACAGATATTCCTTTTGGGGCAAGAAAAGCGTGAATGGCATTTTCATAAGAGTCTTTCTGTATCTTGTACATTTGTCATTGAATGACGCTAAGTTAGACGATGACATTGAAGAGAATGTTAGAAGAAAGAAAAACCTCATAAAGTAATTTACCATTGCTTTGGCATTACTTCGGGAGTTATTACATTTCAGTATTTACATATTATTATATGGCCTCAAAGCACAAGACACGAGATTAAAACCACGAGAAAAGTTTAGGCTGGCCTCAAACTCACAATTCAATGTCATGAGTAATGTAAATGTATGAATAAATCATTATGTAATTTAAAATGTCATTCTTTCGCTCATGCTGGGCATTTTACAACGGCCTGGCTTACTTCCAGCATTACAATTTCCGGGTTTTAGCCTGATTTTGTCTTATCGAACTAATGCTACAAATATCGGTTTGTTTCCGAATCCCATAAAAGTTTATACACAAAAGGATTCTTGTGAAGGAAACACTGGAGCTTGTAAGCCGAAAATGCTAACTGAAAAATGTCGATTGGCTTTAGTGATGTATTCCATCACCAACAAAATATTTCCACTTTGTCCAATTGATATAACCATCAAAAAGTCTGGGATTTCTTTCAAGATGACTAAAAAGAAGGCGCTGAAGTATTTTCTTTGGTCTCAAGGAGCACTGGGAACAATTTACTTCACTTTCTACCTGCTGATTAGACTCATCATCCAATACAATATGCCCCTGGAGGATTTCAAACTTCACCACATCCTATTCTACATTTACACATCCATAATCAACTTTTCAACCTGCTGCATCAATGCAAGCTTGCATCTTTGGGGGAACGAGCTCTGCTTCGTGGCCACATCTCAATTGCAACTCGACACGAAATTAGACGGTAGGTAACCAAGATACATAAACTGCTTCCCATCCAGTCTCCCCTGCCCCGCATCAGGTGGGTTCAGTAGCGGAAGTCCCATAAGAGAGTTTGAACTTTTATATATGGGAATTGGGCTAAATCCCAATTCCCATAGAGTACAGAGTACAGCTAAGGGGAGGCACCGGGGCACGTGCCCCTCTCGAAATCGAGATAAATGAAGAATTATTTTCTAAAAACGAAGGTAACGATATTTTAACCGATCGACAATTTCCCAGTTTTTATTCATAATTTATTTCCAGGCATGTTTCCAGAAAGCAGAAAGTTGATTAAAAAGAGCTACGACTGGATTGGTCTATTTCTCTGCATTTGTATTGGTTCTTCTGGAGTCATGAGTCTATTCTTCGCGTTATTCATCGTTCTAAATGACTCCAGTCCATTTGTCCGGATGGTGAGAGAAAGTCCATTTGAGCCTTTTCTGGAGAATTTCTACTTCTTGGCAGTATGGACCTTCCTGGGTTTTCTGTACACGATGTACCTCATGCAAACAGCTGGCTTTTATGTTATCGTCGGTGTGATCTACATTCAGCAGGACGAGAGATGGCTACTCTACCTGTCTAAATGCATCCCTGAAGACATGGACAGTCTGACCACAAAACAGAAAGCTCTGTTCATGAAGAGAAAAGCGGATCTGATCAAAGTGGCCATCAACGCGTTGAAAATCACGAATATCGCCATAAATAATCACATTGTTTTGATCACACCGATTTCTATGTCGGCTGCCCTTCTACTCGGGATCATCCTCAACCTGGCGCTGTTCAAGTTGCACAATTCCATCCCTTTCTATACCTTCGTGGCCTTCATTTGGTTTGATGTGGCTATCACTCTCTTCGAATTCGCTATCATTCCACATGCAGCCAAACTTTACAAATACTCGCAAGATTTCAAGGTCAACATGTCTCGTTCTAGTTGCGCATTCCTGGAATTCAGGAAATGGATACGAAGCTGTCACTATCAGTCCATACGAATCGGACCATTCTTCATTTTGAGAAGAGAGACTTTGATGATATACTTGGCCGCCCTTGTTGACTACACCATTGATGCACTTTTGATGGATGAATGAAGCAAGGCAAGTACTTCAATGACTTTAAAAAAAAAACTTTAGGCATTTTAATTACCTCAAAAAAACTTTTGAATGTTAATTTGTAGTTAACAGTTTTTATATTTATTTAGAAATTGCTGAGAAAATGGGAAAGGACCTTAATGTACTGTACATTCTTGGTTTTCGGTGTAGCTAGTACTTGTACTTACGCATTCGCATCCTGTTTCCCTTCTCTGTTTAATGTTTCTGGCAACTAAATAAAATAAAGCACGCGTATGTGTACCTACTAGTGAGGATGTCATGAAAAGTAGTAAGCAGAAATACATATTCTAATATTAATGTTACTATTTGGTTATTCACTATTAACTTGTTCAGATGTAAATAAATGCACTTTTAAAATAAACCATACCCCTAACCCGACTATCTTTGGAAATCATATAACATTTCGAGATGGAAATTACTGGTCAATGGCAAAAAATTAAAAAAATTACTTGTTCTTTTATGGAATGGAATTGGCAACTTATCGATTCTGTTAGTTGGCAATGTATAACTAAGGGCCAAAAGGTTATGTTTCGAGTCTCATAGTACCCCAAAAAATGCTCTAAATTATTATTTCTTGTACTAAAATATTAATTAAAAGTTTTCATTTGAATGTTTCACCCTAAATCCTTCCACATCTTCTGTAGCGGTAAAACCTGATCTTCGTCGAAAGTTTTCATACAATTCTGAGGTGAACGCCAATGAGATAATGCCCATCTTTCATTTACACAGAATTTCCAAAATTTCTTTTTTAAAATCCCAATGGATTCTATTTTGTGACAGTAAGCTAGGTTTAGAGTGTCCCTTACCCTTTCGCTTCATGCGGAAAAAGGGCCCATTCAGTTACTTATTCGGCCTGAAATTAAAAATCCGCTCAACTGGGGCAAGGTGATGCCTTATTTATGAATATTTCTTTTTGACGGAAATGAAAAGGAAATGAGAATCTCTCCGGGGCTTTATCCTGGAACTTGGGAGATGAACATTTCACATGTTAATGTTTAAATTTTGCAGTTTCTCCCCATATAAAAATTATGTGATTACTGCTGTCGCCAAGAATTCTGATATAGTGATTCAAAATTTGACCTCACTCAAGTCACTTCTTCATTGGTAAAAACCTTTTTGTAATTAGCCAATGAAATTACAGATTTCGTCAGTATTTAATTTAAGTATCCGATTTTCGCTGTTATGTTTAAATATTCAGTTAAATAAATCTCGGTTCTCTTTTACATGTACAGGTGGTTTAATGTAATAGGCGAGTTGTTTGAACTGGAATGACTTTTGAAAGGCTACGTCAATTTTAACACGATATAAATGATTTTAAAGACAAGCCCATTGTGAGTCAACTGTTATAAGGAGATGCATACCAAATTTCTGTACCAATGTCCTAAGTCAGGGAGAAAATATTAAAATTAAATCACGATCACAGAGGGTAATGATCGCCATTGAATTCCTCTTTGTGATATCTCTATGCTTTTGTCGTGTAATACTTCTACCATATATGCATGTTATTTATATCATAATCTTGGTAGTTCACCCTCTTTCGAATGATGTACATCTCGTTTAGATTAAGATTCCCGTTTATAAGTTATTGACGCTCAAAGAGAGAAGAAATCGGTTGAATTGTTTATTTCTCAAAAATATTTTCTACCTGACTTTTGATATTGATACAGACATTTGGTATGCGTAATAGTTAACTCACAATGCGTTTGTCTTTAAAATGATCTATATCTCGTTAAAATTTACAAAACCGTTCCAACGTTATTCGAGGTCAAACACTCTCCAAACCAAGGTTTATTAAAACCATAGCAGCAGCGCCACAATAGGTTATTTCATGCTCAAAATCACCAGTTTTCTAGACACACAGATATTTCAAGCCCTAATCTATCACATGAAGTTTTAATAGCATTTAGTAGGATGTTTTCTCCAGCCATCCTTCTAGTAGGTCAAAGGAAATAAAAATAGACTAATGTACATGCTTTCAGTTGAGTTTGGCTTTAAATAGTCGTCATTTTGACTACTCTTTCATATTGTTTCGTTCAAACTGAAGATTAACAATAAATTGTTCCGAGTAAATCCAAAATCATGCCATCTTGTGCCGTTTACAATTGCTTAACTTCTTACCAGCAATTGAGAAATTCCAGGAGAACTGATATCTCTTTTCACAGATTCCCAAAAAAATGTAGTCATGCAGAAGAAATGGATGGAAAAATGCAAGTTGTCTTTGAAGGCAGGAAATTCAATTCAAAACGCAAGAATTTGTTCAATTCATTTTTCGGCTCAAGATTTTAACAATCGAGCTAACAAGAAAACACTACTGTCCACTGCAATTCCTTCTATTAGGCTTCCCGGTATAGTGAATTCCAATATAGATAAATGCCTAGTAAATATGTATGTAGTAAATAGAGATATTTGTCACTAATGTTTAACTTTACATTACATTTCAGCTAAACACAAAGATTTTTCGCTTACAAACAGAATATTTTCAATGATAAGGCGGATCAAAGTATTGGAAAATGAGAATCAAAAATTGACCCAAAAAGTAAAATCTTACGAGGAAGCTATGCAAAAAGTGTTCAGCCCCCTGCAAATAAAAATGATGCTTAACAATAATACAAAAACGGTTTGGACTTCCGAGGAAATATCTAAAGCTATTCAATTAAGAGTAGTATCAGCGAAGGCTTATGATATAATTAGAGACGACTGGCACATTCCTCTCCCAAGTCGGAGTACTATTTTGAGGTAATAAAATCATTTTGTGTATTGATTTCCTAAAAAAGATTCGTTCTTGGCAATACTACAATTATTCCGAATTATGAATCTTAGGTCGATGTCTGATATTGATTTTAAACCTGGATTGATTGCTCCAGTGTTAAACATGTTACAAGAAAACTTTGAGGATGCTTCAGATTGGGAAAAGGAATGTGTTATTGGATACGACGAAATGTCCATAGATTTTTGCGTTTCATATGACTCGAAACATGATAAGATTTTGGGACCTTATAAAAAGCTTCTTCTGGTTGCTGTAAGGGGACTACATCCGCCGTGGAAACAGCCAGTTTTTTTATGGATTTGATGTGAAACTTACAAAAGAACTTTTCTTTCTCATAATTACTGCTGTACAAGAAGCTGGTCTTAGTGTATTAGGTAAAATCCGAGATTCGTATTTTAGAACATTATCTTTTGTTTATAATTATTTTTTGCGATAAAATTGTAACTTTTGGTTAGCAATGACTAGTGATTTAGCAACTCCAAATAGAGGCCTATTCAATGCGCTGGGAGGAATTACTGAGGAGAAATCATACTTATTAAACCCAGTAACCGGTGAAAACATCTGGGTCTCGCCTGACTTTCCTCATTTAGTCAAACTTACAAGGAATAATGTGGTCGACCATGGCTTTATACTGAGTAACGGTGCGACAGTCACCAAACAAGATTTTCAAGATGTAATCGATGCAAATTCATCTGAACTAAATTCAAATTAAATCAGCATCATTTAGAAGTGAAAGGTAAAGATTGAATGAAAGTTTCATGGGCTTTCGAACTACTTTCTGAGACAACAGGAATGTCCATGGAAAAACATTTTCCAGAAAAGAGACACGCTGCAGAGTTCATTCGTTTATTTAATGATGCATGTGACGTGATGAACTCACGAATTCCAAACGAAAAGAAACCTACTAAAGCAGCGTATGGCCTGTTCCTTAATGATCAAAATAGAATACTAGACAACTTTGCAAATGAAATTCGAACAATGCGGCCGTTAAAAGCTGATGGAAAAGCAAAGAAAGCTTCCTTGCCCTTTCAAAAAGGTTTATTAATTGCAATAGCATCTTTGAAAGGATTATTTAATCAACTGAACACTAATGGAAAGAAGACTAAATATTTACTAACGTCCAGATTAAATCAAGACTACATTGAAAACATTTTCAGTTCGATACGTGGCATGGGTGTTTATAATCAAAACCCTTCCCCTATTGAGTGCATGTACAGATTAAAAGCCCTTGTCTTGTCAAAGTGCCTGAAGTGTCCAAAAAGTTGCTCGGTATCTTCAGAGGACAGCTGGGTAGATTCATCATTCCGAAATGAAATATTGGAGTATTTGATGGAAAGTCGAGTTACTGAGTCATGTGAAGATAAATGGGCCAAAGAAGCTATTGAAAGTAGAATTGTATCGGATGTTATAAACTATGAATCTAACCCCGAAGAAATTTCTGAAGATAATTGGACAACTATTAACGAGTCAATGACTGTTAAAGAAAATTGCGAATTTGGAGGGGAGGAGTATTTGTGTGGTTTTGTCGCAAAAAAACTAAAGGCTAAGTATCCCGACTTGGAATTGACATTATCCCAGAGAATGAGAAATCCCAAAAGTTGGACTCAAACCTTATCACATGGTAATTTAGTCACGCCATCATACAATCTTTTAAACTTATGTCGTAGATTGAACTCTTACTTCATAAAATTTCACGAAACCGGGGACAAGTGGAATATCAATAGATGTGATGGAGTAATAAGATTGCTAGTTGAGGCTTTGGTGCTGAAATTTCCTGAAATACCGGAGGATATTATAAAGGTTTTCGTAAAAACAAGGACATTTATCAGGATTCAATTTGTCAATAAGATGATCAAGCAAAGACGAAGTCAAACTAAGTACTTTGAGCGCTTGGCCAGATCTAATGAATAGGAAGTTTATGATTGTGAATGATGTTTTACTTTTAAGTAACTTTGTAACTTTAAATTTTAGAGATCATCAAATATAGTTAGTTGCATATCCAGTAACATTAATGCTCTTGTAGAACCCTGCATTTCATCTAATAAACATTCTGAAATGATTAAGTTTAGTAAATATCTGCACTTGACCATTTGTATTACATCCATCCAACTCCTCGTAAGATTTTACTTTTTGGGTTAATTTTTTATAATAATTATAACATTAATTAATATAATATTTATTAATAATTTTTATCAGCTGTTAT
This sequence comes from Tomocerus qinae, assembly GCA_020055645.1. NCBI lineage: Eukaryota > Metazoa > Arthropoda > Collembola > Entomobryomorpha > Tomoceridae > Tomocerus > Tomocerus qinae. The sequence continues at coordinate 125,897,979 of CM034546.1, forward strand.
CAACAACTTATTGTTAATGTTCAGTTTGAACGAAACAATATAAAAGAGTAGCCAAAATGAACATTATTTAAAGCCAAACTCAATTGAAAGCATGTACATTCGTCTATTTTTATTTCCTTTGACCTGCTAGATGTTGGCTGGAGAAAACATCCTACTAAATGCTATTAAAACTTCATGTGATAGATTAGGGCTTGAAATATCTATGTGTCTAGAAAACTGGTGATTTTGAGCATGAAATAACCTATTGTGGCGCTGCTGCTATGGTTTTAATAAACCTTGCTCCAAACTATTACGACCACCCTGTACAAGATTCCTTTGTATTGGTACCTGGTAAAATTTTAATCTTTTTGTGCAATATGTTTTGTATTTTGTACTTATTTCAAAATGTTGCTAAAATCTGCCAATCTGGGGAATCTATAAAATATTCGTTATAACAAATATTAGCAATTATAGCCAATCAGAATGGATTTAAAAAAAATTTCAACCAATAATGCGTATGTAGGTGCAACTCCTCAATGGACAACACCGAAGTATACTTAGTATTTATTAAGAAAAATGAAAACATTAACATGAAATTGAGTGAATAAAATTAATTTCGTTCGACAAGCTTTTATTCGTACTTTTTAAGCAATAGTAACTCACAGAGCCTAAACCTAATTAATATAGTTCTGATTGAAAATCTATTTGATGGTGGACAATTAATTCCAAATTCGATTCCTAATCTTGATTTATTTTCCTCCCCAAACGCAAACTCCTCGGCGCTTAATACTCCAACCTGAAAGTAATAATTCATATTTTCCTTGATCGAAAGAGGAAGTTTATCATATCAATGAACGATGGACGACAGATGTAAAATGAAGCTTACCAAAATATTGCTGGCTGCATTTGGCCTTTTCAAATTCACATTTATTGCCAAAAGTGTGAGTTCGACCACTGTTGTTTACTCCACAGATGGGCTGGTATGAATACCCACAAATTTGTTGGCATCCATACTTCTAAAAATTCATTTTTCACGAAAAATTATTTTTGAGAAATTAAATTATTTAAATATATTCTTTAATTACCTTAGCTTCACTTTCGTCAAATACACAAACAGTGACCAAGACTACGAAAATGCACAGAAGGGATTTGTAAGACATTTTTAATATTCTTTTCGGTGGGTGAAAATCTTTCAATCTTGTTTTGTCGATGAGCAATAACTGTCAAAACTCCGAACTTGTACTTTGTATTTATATTGCAATGTCTTTATCGTCAGTTGCACTTATTTCTGTTCAAGGAAGGATGCTCGTGGCTTAATATCCTAATTAAGTTCTTCAGAACATTTAGGAAAATAATTCTGTAGAACTTTATACAGTTTATTTGTCAAGGAAAATCCTTTTTTATTGGTTTAGTTTATCAATAGGTGGTTGGCGCGCATAAAAATTAATAAAACTTACAAATAATTTATAAAGATTTATTTTTAATAGTTTGGATAGCATTTAGATTTTAAGTTTTATAAATAAATAATATTGACACGCAAACAACCTAATTTAATCCTGTTAATTTATATTTATGTAGATGCAGGCAATATTAATTACAACGCAAAAGGAAATTGGAATCAGGTCACTCAACTGCATAAAAGGGAAATATAAGAACAAACAAGAAGTGAGGGAATTTGTTTCTATTTCTAGAATTCTGGACCAGGATAATATATTAAAAATTAACATACAATTAGAATTAATTAATTTGAAGAAAACTCTTCATTCCTATTAATTCCTACCAAAGCCCTACTTACAACCTGATTTGTTTTAAGAGGGTAACGCTTTCTGATTCTTATACTTTCTTTTTCATAACCAGAAAAATGCAGCAAAAATAAATAAATAATAATAATTTTTCATAAAAAGGAAAAAAATATGATTTTTCAAAAAATTCAATTTTGGGTTTATCTGGGACGTTGAAAATGGTGAAAAATTAATTAATTGATTTTGATTAGTTTAATTAGCATTACTTTTTTAATTTTTTACACCATTAACTTGACACAGTGTTGTTTTAATTTTTTATTAGCAAATTTTATTGTTTTTTGAATATAAATAAATTAAATATTTTAGGTCATGTTTTGCGTATTTTGATTGCTATCTTTAATGGGAACTTTGCGTTCACCGAAATATTCTTGAATCTCGTCCAAAGTTTTTCCTTTCGTTTCTGGTAGAAAAAAGTAGACATAAATAGTGCTGATAAATGTTGCAACTGAAAAGAACCAAAAGACGACTTCTTGTCCTAGAGCCTCATTGACAGGTTCAAAGAATCTTATGACAAGGAAGGAAAGAGTCCACAGAACGGAAGTTGCCAGTGATGAAGCGATTCCGATTATGTGATTTGGCAGTACCTCCCCTTTACAAACATAACCATAATGATTAGAAAAATTATTACAAACTATTACAAATTATTTTTAAATACTAAATGATTTATTTTCCTTTACCAATGAAAAGCCAAGCCAGTGGACCTAAAGTTTAAAAAAAATTATATTAAATTAAGTCTAAATTAAAAATATCAAATAAAAAATGTACTCAAAATCGAAAATGACTATACAAAGTTTGCAAATATTTTTTCAACAATGAAATTAATTTTTATACGGTCAATAATTTTAAAAGCAAATTAGAATTTACCAATTCCTACGGAGAATGCTGCGACATAAATGATTAAGCTTGCTAAGGGTAGCCAGCCCACTTTGACCGCTTCTCCCTCTTCTTGGATAAAGAAAAATAGCCCCAAGCAGAACAAAGAGATAACCAGAACGACATTCGAAGACAACAAAAGAATTCTTCGGCCGTATCTGTCTATTAATCCGACTGCAACCAATGTAAAGATAACTTGTACAATTCCAACAATAATGGTACTCAAGTTGGGGTCCAGAGCTGATCCAGCGTCTTCAAAAATACTAACAGTGAAGAATGTTACAGCATCAATTCCGCAAAGTTGCTATTAAATTAAATATATAAAATAAAATATAAATATACATAACATAGAATAAAGAAAGAAAAATAAAATTTCATTTTTAATGACTAACCTGAAACATCATAAGGATGAAACCGATTGATGTTGGCTTTAGAATCGATGGCTTTAGTAATTCACTGTAACGTGCTTCAGCTGAATTTTCAACATTTTCTTTTACCTGTAGTTACACATTTTTTAAATGGGGCAAATTAAAAATTATTAAAAAATTCTAATTTATAAAATTGAAAACGTTTTAATCTTTAAAACATTTTTTCGCAATTAAATTATTTTTTAAATTACACAGTTTTAATTGGACCTTTGAAAATCTTTACTCACAATTAAATTTACTTTTTTTGTTTCAATTTTTATCTTTAATTTTTTTGTTTTAACTTAATCTTTGAATTTTTTTGCGTTTCAATGTAATTTTTAACATTTTTTCATAACTTAAATTTTGTTACTAATGCAGTAAAAAGTTTAAAATTGTAAGAAGTTAAAATCGAACATTTAAAGGTTTTCCTTTATAATTTAATTTAATATGATTCTTAACTTAAATTTTTACAAAATTTTATTCTAATAGTTTTCAAGATTTTCAAAATAATTTAAATTTAATTAGTATATGTATGTTAATGTAAATATCAGTAAAAATAATTTACCAACAAATATTCGTCTTCAATTTGATCGTAGCTGTCAGCGCCTCTAAACCACTGGAGTGCTTTCTTTGCCTCTTCATGTTTCCCTTTTGTTATTAAATATCTAGGAGATTCAGGAACAAAGAGCAGCATGAGGACAGTGCACAAAGTAGGGAAGATACAGACAATGGCTAGCCAACTCCACGAAACGAATGCCCCGATGACGTAAAGGAATAAAATGCCCGTGACTATCAGGAGTTGAAAACAGGACCCTAGAGCTCCTCTGATACTCGCTTCGGACACTTCTGCAATGAAAACCGGAGCTGCCACTCCGTAAACTCCACTGCAGAATCCTAGCAATTATTTATTATTATTTAGCAAGTATTTGCATAATTAATTAATTACTGTATTAATTAATATTGCTAATTACGAAGCCCTAAAATATTTTACTGCTTTCAAGCGCTAAAAATTAGTACCTGTAAGAAAGCGTCCAGCGTAGATCATTTCGACATTTGTGGCATACGCAATTAAGACCCATCCTGCAATTTAAAATATTATTTATATATCCACAATTATTAAGATAAAATCCTTAGATAAATCTAAAATGAATGTAACTGACCTATTGTAAAAGGAATTGATGCGTAGACCATGACAGGGTGCCTACCAAATTTTTGAATGCAGTATCCTGACGGATATACAGAGAAAAGACATCCTAGCTATAAAAATTCATATTCTTTTAGAATAGATATTTTGAGTTAATGTCCACTTAATTTAATTTAAATGTGTTTAATAATAGGGTTTTAAAGTTTAAAAATAAATTTTATTTTCTCACTGAAGATAATGATGCTATCCATGATATCTCATTGCTTGTGAGTTTCCCAAGATCATTACTTTCTTCGAGATCTGGCAAACCAGGAGAAGTCCATCTAAAATGCACAATTAAAAATAAATACAAACGTCAATAATTTAACCTTTATTATTATTTCTTTCACCGTTCAAATAAAGATTATTTTCTTAATTATTATGATAAAAAAACAATGAAATGATAATTACGCATTCATAAGGCCTAATTGAAATCCACCAAGTGTAGCTAAAATATTACAAAATAATAACGATTTAATCTAAATTTAATTTTTAACTTTAATTTTTACAGAATTTTAATCCAAAATGTTTTAATTTTTTACCAGCTAAACAGGCGAAATATTGGGGACCCTTTTTCGCAACAAAAGCGGACTTGATTGATTTCTCCATGTTAATTGTTAATAATAAAGATTTGGTGACAGTCAATTACTTAAGTCACCAGATTATCAAGCTTAACTTTTAACTTTCATTTGCCTCCGACCATCCCACAGTGAGCTACTGGCTGAATAAAATTTAATGGGGATTGACAATCATTTGTACACGTAACTCTTCCTTGTTACTTACTACCTCTGAGTACTTAATTGCATAACTATCAGACGAACAAATTAAAATAAGTGCTTTTTGCATAACTGCAATAGCAGCCAGGGTTTCGAATCAACATCTGAAACGTTTTAATCATAATTTATTCACTACATTAATCACTTGTATTATCTTGAATAATTTGACAATCACAACCAATTGGAACAAGTTGTCTAACATCAGGGAACAAAAAAGGACCTTTTTCCTTTTTTTATAAAAAAAGGTAAGGTTTTAAAAAACCAGTCTTTTTTGCTTTTTTGATGTACCAATTTGTCCCATTTACTTCCAGTTTACATGTAAATAAAGCAAAAAAGGAAACAAGCAAAATGGACTACTTTTAAAAAAAGCAGTACTCTTACTTTTTGGGAAAAAAGGAGTGCCTAACCTAGCCTGATTTAACAACAAGGAATGTCTGCAATAACTTAATTAATAATTTATTTCCATTTTTCATCATTTACCAATTTTGGAACCTTGTTGTGGATATCTAAGCAATTTATGCGATACGATATTTTTTAATTGAATAAAAAAGTTTGTTTAATTGAAATCCATGAATGATACTTATAATAATCATGCAATACGACAATGAAAAATGTTGTTGTGATAATTGTCGGTAGATTATATAAATATAGACATCAACCTAGACGTGTGGCGTGATTTGCAGTAGCACTATTAGGACGGTGAATAATTTGTTCTTGTCATTCTTATCATCGTTCAAGTTCAGTTTATCTGTTAATCACAGAATGACCAACATGGAATATCAATAAAAAGGTTGATTAATGTTCAAAAAATGTAGGTATACTTAATTAGTGCACAATCGGTAACACAAATCATATTGATAAAACGATTCGGTTTAGATACTATAAATAGGTTGACCTGTCCCATTTTATAATATTTAGGAATTATAACATTAATTATTATTATTAATTGGTTTACGTGTTAACTCTCAATGACTAAATAGATTAAGTATTTTAATTTATAAATAAAAAATAAATATATCTAAAATATTATTTGGAGGAATATTAAATAAATAAAAATATTTTTTGGTTTTACCGTTTTAGCTTTTTATACAAGACGACACAAATTTTGGGCACTACACATAAATTATTAAATATAATTTAATGGAAGGAGCTTATTATGCTATTTACCACGCTCAATTGAAAACTGTGTTAGCAGGATGTAATTATGTACCAATGCACCATGCATAGAAGTTGAACTTGAACTTGTTAGTTAACTGCAAACGTATTGACTATATGCAACTGCTACTTGTTGTTGGTGTACTATCTCAATAGCCATACCCTAAGGATATACGAAGTTATAATATCTCAAATTGACCTCGAACTTGAATACCTAAGACTCTAATAATATTCTATAAATGTTCTAATTCTACAAATTAATTCATATCTACAGATACGTTCAACAACAGAAGCACCGACGAGACTATAAATAGGATTTATTTACAAGTATTGAGATTGTCAGACAATAAAATTTAGAATGTATGAGTAGTACTATTAGATACTTGTAGTAATAATTAATAAATAATATCCCATTAGAAGAAATACAGAAGAAAAAGATTTGTTAATCCATTAATTTATTATAGCATTATAATACCAAGAATTTGTTATTACTAATATGTATTATAATATTTATGCACTAATACAGAATTGAGTTTTGGGGAGGGTTGAAATCGAAACTTCATATTTTTGGAAAATTACTCAAAAATGGCAAATTTGAGAAAAAAACTATTTTTCTTTGATTTAACCAGCTAAGTAAAGCTAACATTTTGGTTGACATTAATGTTATTCAATTTATAGTTTAAAGTATTTAGAATATGCACACCAGGAATAGTATTATATAATTTAGATTAAATGATTTATTATACATTATAATACATACATAGAATATGCCAGAGTAACTTAGAGTAAGTACTTTATTAGGATGACATTTAACCAAACAATCTATTTCCGCTCCATCATTGTATTTAAGACAGCAACAAGGTCAGCAAATTATCCAAAATAGCTGCCAATATGATGTTGGAGGTGTCCCTCCCACAGACGAAAAAATCGCCTATCCAAATACTAACCTTAATGCAACTATTTAGCTCCTTCATTTGTAGTTTGTTGACTGACGTCAGGTTTTCTCTGGTCGTGTCAACAAACTTTTGTGCCATTTCGGAAGTGGAGGCGACCATTGAAAGTCCAAGTTGGATGCAAAGCAAAAACTGGATGATGAGGTAAATGATAATGGAAAGCATGATAAAGCCAACAGATGCGAAGTTGACGATGACCGTGTACAGCAACAATGTGACTTCTGCTCCCATTGACAACATCACACCCGACAGGAATACTTTTCGAAAAGCAGGGCCATTTGAAATTAGCAACAAGAGTCTCAACTTCTTGTACAGCATTTCATTTTCTTTCATTTCCGCCACGAGTCGACTTTGAGACTTTATTTTACACAGATTTGTAGCTTTTGAACTATAAACATTTTATTTGAAACAAACATGTACGATTCTATCATTTATGAATTAAAATTTCAATAAATATAATAAATAAAAAGTAATCAAAAATTAAAAGTAATCAAAAGTTAAAAGTAAACAAAAGTTTAAAGTAATCAAAAATTAAAAGTAATCAAAAGTTAAAAGTATACAGAAATTAAAAGTAAACAAGAGTTAAAAGAAAACAAAAATTAAAAGTAATCAAAAGTTAAAAGTATACAGAAATTAAAAGTAAACAAGAGTTAAAAGAAAATAATAAATAAAAGTAAGCAAAGCTAAAAGTAAGCAAGAGTTAGAAGTAATCAATAATTGAAAGTAAGCAAAGTTAAAAGCAAACAAAAATTAAAAATAAGCATAAATTAAAAGTATGCAAAAGTTAAAAGTAAACAAAAATTAAAAGTAATCATAAATTAAAATAAAACTTTAAAAAGATTGAAAAATTGAATTAAAATTAAAATTTAAAAATTAAAATTTAAACAATCAAAATAAAAAATATTTTTCATTTTAAATTTTGAAATAGATGAGCTTACGCAAGGCATTGAGCACACCGAAAAAATGAGAATCCCATAGTGGTGGTGGTTAAAATGTAGAAGGCTGCTGTGAACCAGAAAACAACCAAATAGGAAGCCGTGAAGATTTTGTACAGTAGAATCAGCACTGGGGATTTGAATCCAAGATGCCAGATAAAGAATAATTCTTCAACGTGCTCTTTCTTTGGTATCAATATCAGTGCTGGGAACACAACCACAGGACCAACTAATAGGATCATTAAAAGTAATTTGGTGGCTGCCGCATCTGCATCATATTTAGTACGTTTACGTACAAATCCAATGCCTAGAAAACATTTTATTATTATAGTTACTTAATTACCAAACCATTAATAGAAAATGAAAAGTGGAATTAGTTAATGTAATTATTTTGCATAAAAGATGAAAAACCAAGTAATAATAAAATTTTTACTTTCGAATAAAAATTGTTAAAAAATTTGCAAATATTTTTTTCTCGTATTAAAAAATGAATGCGATTATTTCTTTAATTGCAAAGTCTTACGGAATTTATTTTCTGCAGAGAAGAACGCATTTATGAGTTCAGCGAGTCCTTCCGTATAAAACATGGTATTGATTCCACAGACGGCGATAGCTAAGATGATGCTGGCGAATCCGACATTGAAAGTTCGGGTGGCAAGTGTGGCTTGTCCATTTGGACCGAAAGAGATGCCCAGGGAAATGACCTCCAGAAATTTGAAAAAGAGGCTGAAAGTGATCATCAGATAGCACGGGATTCTTTTTCGCAGTGGAAGGACAGTCAGTCTTCGTTGTGATCCATTCCACTTGAAGGGAAACAGCTTCAGCTTACATCCCAGCCTTAGCAATATACAAAACGGTCGAGTAGCAGCTCTGGATATCATTTTGATTTTCAATGTATGAATAAAAACTGTCTGAATTGAATTGCAAACAGGAAGGAGTTTATATACTAAAATTTTATCTCCATTTTTTGGATTATTTTCACGGAAGCAATAAATACGAGTCTAAAGCAATTTTAATTTTAACTGCTTAATAAGACAATTTGAACAGTTTACCAATAAATGCTAACGAGACTAGTCCATAATATCAGGATGATGATTTGTATGATTACATAGGCCATGTGGATTTAGACAAACTAGAAAATTATGCGGAAGCAATAATATAGTATTAAACGGGAGTGGAAGCAATTTTAGCTTGAATTGATTCGTTTGAACTATCGATTTAGATTTAGACAAACTAGCAAATGCCAAATGAATAATAATTTATAGGGAAATAACGTAGAAAAAAATGTAGATGAGATTGGTTTATTAGATTATCTATAGGATAGATTTATATGATAGTTGTATTTTTGATTGAAAGATATTCACAAATAAGAAGCCTAAACGTTGTATTGTAGTAGTTTATTCCGTAGAATCAGATTACTCCGTGTAAACGAACTTCCATTCCTAAACGAAGACAAACAAACGCTTAAAAGAATGTTTTGTTTTTTGTAATAATATTTTAGACAATAGCATGCTTCGAGTATAGATAATTATTATATATCATTGGATTAAAAAATCATTCAATTTTAAATATCATGAAAAAATTAAATATATAAAAAATATAAAAGTCGTAGCAAAAATAATATAAACAATAACTAATAATTTTTGAAATATTCTAGTAAAATTATTGCTATTTATAGTCATGAAAATTATTTAAGTAAATAAAATTACTTTAAATATATTATGTATTAACTTTATATTACTCATTTTAAATCTATTATTTTTCATCATTAAAATTACATTACTAAGTTTACAATATACAAGAAATGGATCGTCATTTATTCTATATAATGAATAAGAGCGGACATCGCATCCATTATATAAGCCACACAATTATGTATTCCTTACCATCACTTATTTTTTTCGTCTTCAGCCAATTTACTACAATTTACTGAATATGGTATATTTGGTTACATAAAAATCTAAATCTCTATTTGTATCTTTCAGTGGAGAGAAATGTTTACTTAGTAAGAAGCTTTTCTCCGCTTTTCCGAAGCAAACGAAAGTTATTTACATTTAGAAGGAACTTATTCTGCCAACCAACGTGCCATCGCACGCTGAACAAAGTTTACAAAACTACAACCACAACTGTAACATATAAGCATCGATGTTTTGCAACAAATATAAATTAGTATTAGTAATAGAGAGCGTATGATGCACAGAAAGATACACACAGTAAACTAAGTTGCAAAAATATATTAAGTTCCTACGAAGTAAAAGGTGTTGCAATATTTGTATATACCAGCAGCATTTTTGCATGGTGAACTGTACTTATTAATGCACGTATCGTTGGAATAAACCATATGAAACGGTATTAAAAGAAGCGATAGAATGGGAATAGAAAAGAAAAATGTCGGGTGTACGTCACTTTGACAAAAGCCAGTTTGGCAAAACTTTGTCGTCCAGTTTGGCAAATCAATGCGGACAGTTTGGTAAAAATATTTTTTGGTTGCAACTTAAATTTTTTTAATTGAAAATCAATTAAAAGAAAAGCAAAGTCATATGTAGTTAAGTTTTGTATGCAGTTAGGGTAACGTTAGTAGCAGAGTAGGCAGGAGTAAATTTAGGGTGAATTGACCAAAAGTCTAATATTTATATATTTTCTTATTCTCAGCATGGTAAGATGTTTAATTTTACACAATTCATGAATTTTCCGTAGTACACCGTTGGACAATTCAATTCAAGAGTCATCACCGTAAGTTTGCTAGGCTTTCGATTTTATCAAAGTATTTATAAAACACAACATCACAACTGTAAATATCATTTTCTCAAACTGTCCCTATACCGTTTTGTCAAACTTAATCCATGAACAAAATTGCTTTTGCCAAACTATCCCCACAGGACAATTTTTTACAGAATTTTCGTGTTGCCAGTAATAACTGTAATAAAACAGTGAAACAGATGAAATTAGTAATGACTGTATTGTTATTAAGTGATTTAAAACATGATTAGTTACACGTGTAAAAGTATCGCCAATCCCCAATTAACCCTACAAACCTAAAGATTCTAATTTAGGAATAATGTAACTTCTAGAAATAATACATACTATCTGAACACACAGACAGACACGAAGGTCGGGCATTCCCATAAGTAGCTATCGCTGTAATAACGTAAAATAGAAAGTAAAAAGAGAAAATTGCAATGCAATTTTATCTTAATTTTTAAAGCTGTTTTACAACATTAAATTTGAATTTATTTTTGAATTAACAGTCTTCTGTTCTAACCGCTTCTGCTTTCTGTCAAAATGTTAAAAATTATTATAGAACGCAGAAAATAGTAATTACTACTTGATACGTTCTTCCTTGCTCCTCGTTCGTACAACGCTTGCTCCTCCGACAACAACCTTTGTTAGATGGGATTGAGCTGAAATCAGAAACTAGTTGGAGGAATGCGTGTGAAGAGACATATCTCATAAGTTGTGGAACTCCTTTTCTCCTAATAAAATTGTTAAATCCGACTTTTCAAGCATATTACTTACTTTCCCAATAAAAGTTATATTATATCTTGTGACAATAAAAATATGATTTGATTGTAAATTCTAAAAATCCAGAAAAAGATTCAAAACGCGTTTTAAAAGAATTGTAAACTTAATTATCTTAACGTGAACAATGTTTAGGAATATAAAAACATTAAACTATTATTTATTTAAACATACCATATAACGTACCATATTCATATTTTAAAATTTTGAACAAATAAATAAAATATTCCACCACTGTGAATTAATTTTTGGATTTAGTGATTGGACCTCGGTTTTTATTATTAAAATTTATTTCTTGAAAAAGAGGTTATTAAAATTAATTGTGTTACTAGTGAAGTATTTATTTGTTTCTCAATTTAAATGTGTGAAGCCATGAAGTCGGCTATTTTTACACTTGGCCATCTTGGAACTGCAGGCCTCTTTTATAGACTGATTTTGCTGATTTGTGCATTTATTTGTGTCATTCAAATTACATTAAGAACAGAAGCTCGACACATTGCAGGTCATAAAATGAATGAGTTCCGGTCCAATTTGGTTGACGGAAGTGGAAGAAACCAAATAATCAAAATCTCGGAGACAAAAAAGTTGGAGAGGGTTGTCTTCTCAAATGTCTCGTTGACTCACATCAAAATGAAAAAGAAGTACCCCAAGATGCGCAGAAATGCCAATTTAGAAATGCAATTCCATGAAATATACAACACTAGCAACGGTCATGATACGCAACCTAATTGCCATCTCAATGAAAATTTGACCTCGGCCGAGGTCAAAAAAAATCATGGCAAAAATAAATGCAACGAACTTGTAAGTTTTATAAGTTTCATAAATAAAAAATAAATTGACGGACAACAGGGAACATAAAAGGTACTCCGTTTTTACAAAATAGTAAAAAGTACTACTATTTCTAAAATAGCAGTCCTTTTTACCTTATCTGCCTTATTTACATGTAATGTGGAAGCAAATGGGGCACGCTTCTACATCCAAAAAGGTAAAAGGGCAAAAAGGACTGATTTAAAAAAATCTTACACCTACCTTTTTATAAAAAGGCAAAAAAGGTAAAAGATAAAAAAGGTTCTTTTATGTTCCCTGATGGACAATTTATTATTTTATTATATAATAATTAATAATAGGGCTAGATTCTTAAAAATGTTTCAAAATTAAATTATTCATCAATATTATTTCCGTTTTAATTCGTTTTTACATTTTAATATTCAATTCCATATTTTTATTGTAATTTGGTTATAATCATTAGAGATTTAAAATTTGATAGATTTTTTGGCATTCTGATAATGTTAAGGTTATTTGATATATGAAAATTTGCAAACAATGTTTCGAAATGGTAAACATGTAATTTCTCCCAGAAATTAAATCTAAGTAGGTTTATTTATATTTTAAAATGTTTATTATTTAGGACAAGTCGAGCATAAGCGAATCATCAGCTGGATATTCCTCTTACATCAGTGGGACGAGATCTATTCCAACAGGTCACCATCTGAATGAAAGTATTACTCTGGGGCTTTTCAGTCCTTACAATCAGAACCGAATGACTCTGGGTGCATTTAGCCTGGCTGTGGAAAAGATAAATAGTAACCCAAACATGCTGCTTGGAAGAACGCTCAAGTACATAACTGTAGACATTGGAAGGTAAATTCGTAAATATGCTCGAGTTTTACATTTCTGCACAAATGGTTATTGATTTATTTAGTAGGTCGAATTTGACGGGAGTTTTCCCGTCCCCGCCGATTAGAGTGATGACAGAGATGCTGGACAACGGGACTATTGCTTTCATTGGAGGCCCAGAAGATTCTTGTGAGTCAGAAGCACTCGTCGCTGCTGCTTGGAATCTTCCCATGATTTCCTTTGTAAGATATTTTGGAAAATAGAAAATAGTCCTCATGCCTGAATTACGATGTTCAAGATTTGGCTAGGCAGACAGCCGTCTGAATCTTGTTTTCCTATTTCGAGTAGATAATGGGAGGTATTTAAATTTATGTAAGAGGATGAATAAGATAGAAATAGAGTGGTGGATCGACACACTCCAAACACTCAGAGGGAGATTAAAGACAAGGAGAATACAAATCCCCACGAATAGCTCCGTCGCCTGTTTGTTTGCTTAGTCTAATGTCTTCTTCTCCTATAATGTACTTTCTAAGCCACTAAGTCCTGAATAAACAATTCATTTCTATGTTCTATAGAACTCGAGTGGTATCTTTCACAAATTCTTCAACGAGTTTTCATTTTGTACCAATTTCAGTGATATTTATATGATAATAATATTTAATAATTTTATATTTAGATTATAAATGTAAGTAATAAATTTTTAGTCATGAGGGGCAGGCATCGAAAAAACTTTAATTTCCAGGGAAACAGGCCCTACCTTAATTTTCACACTGTAGCTCCGCCCAAAGCCACGCCCCCGAAATGAGAACACATAATCTCAATTTGGGGGCCTGGCCAAGTCTGATTTCAAAAGAGATTTGAAGATCTCTTGTAACCAGGTTGTAAGAGATTTTCCATGCCTCAAGCACGTATTTAGTAGGGGGCGGGGGGGGGCGCAGCGCCCCCCTAAATCTGAGAAAAGCAGAATTTTTATCTCAAAAATGGCCTAAAATTGAAAAAACTTTTCGCGCTTCGCGCGAATGTCTTATTTTTGGTATTAGTTTTGCTTCCGCCCCCCTTAAATAAATTTCTAGATACGTGCCTGCCTGTGAGGGGGATTTAGTTTTTTTAATTTCTTCAAAATTGTCGCTTGTCCATTCTATTTATCCGTAAAACTACAATGATGATATTATGTTGTAAGATTAATATGAAAATTTTAAAAAATATTTTGGAATTCTGTAGAAATGTTCTGACCCTGGAGTTTCCGACAAGGCCAAGTACACGACTTTTGCAAGAACACTTCCACCGTCATCTAAGATCTCTAAATCTGTCGTGGCCCTTCTGCAGTGGTATGATTGGAACAAAGTCATTCTAATCGTGGCTCTTAAAGTCCCAAATCGAATTCTCATTGACACTTTTAAGGTAAATTTAAAATTTATTATTTAATTAAAATTAATTTAAAAATTAATTGTTTGGTAATGATCTATTTCGTGAAATTTTAATTCTAGAAGTTGGCACAAAAACAAAACATTAACATTACTGACACGTATAGCTTGACCGACTACATTCCAAAAAATTTCGAGGAAATGGAAAAGGTCGTTACTGACTCCTATGAACGAACCCGAAGTGAGTGGATTTGGTAGATACCTATCCAATTTTTTTATTCATACTCTATGCCTTTAGTTAAGTCAGTCTCAAGTTAATGCCAAATTTAATTGATTATTAATGCCAAATTAAGCATTATTGCCAAATTAAGCATTATTGCCATTAAGAATTATTGCCAAATTAAGCATTACTGCCAAATTAATTGCCAGATTAATTATTACTGCCAAATTGAGCATTATTGCCAGATTAATTATTACTGCCAAATTAGCATTATTGCCAGATTAATTATTACTGCCAAATTAAGCATTATTGCCAAATTAAGCATTATTGCCAGATTAATTATTACTGCCAAATTAAGCATTATTGCCAGATTAATTATTACTGCCAAATTAAGCATTATTGCCAGATTAATTATTACTGCCAAATTAAGCATTATTGCCAGATTAATTATTACTGCCAAATTAAGCATTATTGCCAGATTAATTATTACTGCCAAATTAAGCATTATTGCCAGATTAATTATTACTGCCAAATTAAGCATTATTGCCAGATTAATTATTACTGCCAAATTAAGCATTATTGCCAGATTAATTATCAATGCCAAATTAAGCAATATTGTCAAAATTAATTGTGTAAATTCATGTTGACGTTAATTAACTGATAACTAAGGGAATTAATGATTTTTAGTTTACGTTTTTATTGGGGAGCATCTTGCGGTGCTTGATTTAATCCATGCGTTGGACAACAAAAACCTTTTCGTCAAGGGCGAGTATATTGTCATTACCGTTGATGATCAGCTGGACTTGAACAACTATTTCAACGTCGGTAAATGTTCACAAAGTATTTTTATGGTTTTTAATGCGACAGAAAAGTCAAAATGTAAAATCGAGCACTTATTAAGTCGATACCGGTGTAGAATAATATATTATAATAATGCAGATTACTTTCCGGAATATGATTTTCAAAGTCGAGTATATCGTACTTCAAATAAAGCATATCGGTCGGTGCTCAAGCTGACGCCATTTCTCCCCCGGGCAGAAGATTTCAGGTATCATATGTCTTACTATCATAAAGAAAAAATCATGTCTTATTATCGTAATTGTGGTAAAATATTTTCCAGTGCAAATAGCCAAAAGTTCTATAAATATTCAACGGAGTTTCCTTTCTGCGTCCCACCGCCACCCCACCCACTGATTTGCCCTGAGGTAAATATTAATGTTTAAACATAGCGTCTATTCATTCCATTTATTTATTCCATTTATTCCTATTCATTTCTAGATAAAATCTTTTTTGAAATGATCCTAGCGACGTCAAAATCGATGAACGTTAAGTAGGAAATGTTTTAAGATAAAAAAATTCCAACTCAAAATCGGAAATTTTGACCCATTCTCAAAAAAGGAACGTTCACTGATTTCGACGTACTGACTAATAAGAGCTATTAAAACGTTATCATAGGAAACATTCCATTAATGGATATGAACAGGGAACAAAAATGGCACTCCTTTTTTACAAAAAGGGTAAATTGTACTACTTTTTTTAAAAGCAGTCCTTTTTACCTGTTTTTTGATGTAATGTGCAAGTAAATGGGGTACGCTGATGCACGAAAATAGGATGGCTTTTTAAAAAACATACTCCTACCTCCCCATTAATAGTCTCCTGCAGAGCTCTGTGTTTTTCACACCGCACTCTAACTGCAGAAGATTGGCCGGTAAAACTGCGGATGCGACATACCATTTAGTTTACTGTGAATAGCCATCCGCAGCTTTGGTGCTGCAGAATGACGTCCGCGCTAAGAAAATAAACTCACTTGCATTAAGTTATCTGCAGTTAGAAGACTGCACTTAAAAATAGCGATGCAAAAACCAACCCAACTCATGCTTTCTTACTATAGCATGTTCTTATCTGCAGTCAACGGTCTGCAAACTGTTTATTTTTAATTTTCTACGCTAAGAAACGAATCCATGACCTATATGTATGCTACAATTTATGCTAACTCTTTCGATAACAGACACATCTCCTTACCACTGCACCATTCGGTCCTCGTAATTACCACACTATTATTATTTACAATATAACAGACAGATTGAATACAGTATTATATATTTTTCCAATAGTCACTGATAGCTCTAATAACTTTAATAGGAATAAATCTGAAATTTTTATAAAAAGCTCATTATGCTAGAATGTATATACTGAGCAGTAAACTAATATTTACCGTTGGAAAAATATTTCAAGATACTCCTTTCTCAAAGTTGCTGTAGCTATAGTGATTTGAGTATCAGGTTACCTCTTCAGAATGTTTGAAAAATGAAAATTCACTTTTTTCATTTGTGGATCTAAATTGGACGATTTAGATCCACAGCCAAATCAGCTCTCAGTTTTGACTTATGAATACTATGACCCAAAGGTTGGTTGCCATTGGGTACATACAGCTATATAGCTTTGAGTGCAGATTTGGCTGTGGATCTAAATCGTCCAATTTAGATCCACAAATGAAAAAAGTGAATTTTCATTTCTCAAACATCCTGAAGAGGTAACCTGATACACAAATACACTGCATACTAGCTAATACTACAGGAACTTCGCTCCTTTCTACCCCAGAGAAACAATCTACCAAAAAGTAGTTCATTTTGCCCGGCACAAAACCCGAAAGTGATTATTTTGTAGGTATGTGACTTTAGCATTAATTACACTTATTTAACCTATATATTATGAGCGGCTCTTTCACAAGCATTTACGAAGAAGGCGGTTTATATATGCGCGCAACCACTCAATAAAATAATAACTATACATAATACTTAATAAATTTTATATTTTACCTTTAACACTTTTCACAAAAATTTGATAAAATGCCTTAAAGAAACTATAAGGATAATGTTCAAGGAAATCAATACAATATTCCTGAGCGAACATTTAGTCTTAGTCGGTAGAACGCGAGAAGTACAGTAGTCAGTAGACTATAGGTAGATGATTTCAATCCAAATTTTGTTTTCTTTGGGACAGAGAGACAATATGCTTTCAGTATGCACGAAAAGAAGCTACTGTTAAAAATGGGAAAATTAGAATAGCACTAGTTTGGGGTTGAGTTACACCACTTGTTTAATTCACAATGTATATTATTAGTACAGTTCAAAGATGACCAAAAAGAGATTTAGCAGTGTTTTAACAGTGTTTTAAAGACTGTTGTGGCATCTGTTTGGTCAAGTATTACACGGCAGTATCACAATTAATGAAGCGGTAGCTTTCGCGATTGCCAACAAAATTAATGCTAGAATAGATCCAAATTGTCTATTTTTATACATTGTCTTAAATATCAGGGAGTTTCAATAGATTGTAGGTTTAAGAGATGTCTTATTACAAAAATATTATTGTGTTATTAACACTAACAGAAAGTTTATCAAATATTTTGGAGAATGAATAAATTGTATGCTTATAATAATATGATAAAATTTGCAAATAAAATATTTGCAACCACTACAACTAGTTGGAATTAAGAACTATTTTAATGCGTACGATTAACTGCACCACTCTATCTGCACATTGCCTGACGAAATTCTGCTAATATCCGCAGATAAACATCTGCAGACAACAGTATGCACTAATATTGCAAATAATTTCTTGCAGACCGGTATCTGTCAACTAACGCAGAATCCTGCAGTTGGAATTCCGCAGCAAAGCATTAGGGTAAATTAGCTGCAGAATTCTGCAGGTAGCTATTATTGGGGCTTTTTTATAAAAAAGGCAAAAAAGGTAAAAGGTCCTTTGTTCCCTGAATAAGGTCTTGTTGATATCTAATTGTGCGGGGGAGGCTGGGGATTTTCGAATATTGTAATGACTATTATTAGTTGATTTGATTTGAAATGATGATTTAAAGGTTCCTGTAGAGGCGGCCTACTTGTATGACGCGGTAATGATTTACGCCAACGCATTGAAAGAGGTTCTGTCTTCTAAGGAAAGAATTGACCCCAGGAACGGAACAGCAATATTTGAAAGGATAAGAGATCGCTCTTATCATTCCATCCAGGGCTATGATGTGATTGTTCCAAATAATTTAATTTATTATTTTATTTTATTATTATTTTATTGCTGATTTTCTATTTATTAGGTATTTATTGATTCCAATGGAGATGCAGAAGGAAACTACACAGTGGCAGTGCTAGAATATTCTGGACTGGAGGAGATGTTAAAGAAGGGGACAACTAAGAGCATGAGCATGAGTCAGATTGCATACTTTCAATTGAATTCTTCAGGGGGCAAAGACACGCTGCCCGTAAGAATTTCCATTTAAGTAATAACTGAAAAATCTGTCAAATTTGTTGAGCTTAACTTATTAATGTTCAATTTGTCAATGTAGAAGTTTCATTATTTCGACGAAGACAGAAAAATTAAGTGGGTTGGAGGACCGAATCCTCCTAAAGCAGAACCCCCTTGTGGCTTCTATAATGAAAATTGTGGGGGGAGACCGGATTGGAAGAATATGGTCATTGGCTCCTTTTTCATTGTCATCTGCTCCTTCACCTCTATAACCATTGCAAGGTAAGTTAAATTATGGCTATGTGTTACTATTTGAAAAAGCAATAAATAAATTACAAAAAATAGAATATTAAATAAGTAATTAAATAGTAAATTAAATCATATAAATTAAATCATAAAATTAATAGTAAATTAAATTATAAAATTAATAATAAATTAAATTATAAAATTAATAGTAAATTAAATTATAAAATTAATTGTATATTAAATCATTAAATTACTTGTAAATTAAATTATAAGATTAATAGTAAACAAATTAAAAATTTATCAGATAGTAAAGTTAATGTAATAAATTAATTAAATTACAAAATTAGTACAACAACACTTAATATTAGTTTAGGTAATAAAATTAATGATAAATTAAATTAACAATATTAACTTAGGTAATACAATTAATGATAAATTAAATTAAAATTATTACATTTCAGATATTACCGTTCCCAAAAGAAATTGTCTTATTTATTGTGGAAAATTGACATGCGTGACGTGATTATGATTCCATTGGAGCCTCAAGAGTCTTTCAATGACACTGACAGGACAGTAAGTAGCCCGTAATTTCAAATAATGAATTATGAGTCTGGCTTTTGATAAACCGATTTTGTGTCTTTCTTTAGGCTACCCTTTTACCACAGGTCGTGGGTACTGCTGTGGATGGTTACGCCCCTTTAGAAATTAGTTTCAAAAAGGCGTACACTCAAATTGGATCTTACCGAGGAATTATTGTCGCAATTAAATCTATTTACAAACGAAATATCGAATTAACGATGACCATTCTTAGGGAACTCAAGCAGGTAAACTATTTCTGCTATTTTTATTTTTTATATTTTATTGTTTTATTATATTTTATTGCAGGTCAGAGAATTTCGACACGACAATATTGTTCCGTTCATCGGAGCGTCTATTGAAAATGATGGCGTGTGCATCTTGACAGCTTACTCTGCACGAGGAAGTCTTGAAGACGTTTTACGAAACGAGGATCTACATCTGGACAACATGTTCCTCGCTTCTCTTGTCGCTGATCTTATTAAGGTGTCACGTAATAATAATTTTTATCAAGCCATCAATAATTTTAAGTTATAAATTAAAATAATTAATTCAAATAAATAAAATAATTAAAATTGACTGTACCTCCAAGGACAATAAAACAAAATTTAATGTAATGTAAATTTGCAGGGCATGATTTACCTTCATGATAGCGAAATAATCTGCCACGGCAATTTAAAATCTTCAAATTGTCTAGTAGATTCTCGTTGGGTTCTCCAAATTACAGATTTTGGGCTACGTGAACTAAAAGGTTTACATTTTCTATTTTAATTTAATTTCACTCAATATGCTAGTAACAATTAAAAAATAGTAAAATGTCATTTTAATTGGAGAGAATCGTTTATTTAGCAAATCAAGATCACGCCGATTTAAATAAAGAGCAGCGTAAGTTGCTTTGGCGTGCACCAGAATTATTGCGAGATCCAAATGCACCATCAAGAGGAACACAAAAAGGAGATGTCTACTCTTTTGGAATTGTTCTTTTTGAAATGGTTGGGAGGTCTGGGCCATGGGGAAAAACGGACCTTACTGTTCCAGGTACAATTTACTAAATACCATTTAAATTATTATTAAAAATAAATTCAATAGGTTGAAAATTGGATTAAATTAAAAATTTGCTTTAAATAAGTTAAATGAATAAACAATAACTATAATTTGAAATATTGATAAATTATAGATTCAATTTGAAATTTTGTTAAGTATTTGTTAAAGTTTGGATATAATTAAATATATAAATATAATGCAGAGATCATTAAACGAGTGTGTGAACCTGAGCATAATGACAAGGGGAAATACTGGCGTCCAAGTACAGTTAATTTAGACTGTGGAGACACCATATTAAAATGTTTGGACGCTTGCTGGGAGGAAAATCCTGACTTGAGACCAGATTTCCGTTACATCCGAATTAGTCTCAAGGAAATGCAAGCTGGACTGTAAGGAATTTTTTAATTGATGAAGTCCAAAGTAGAAAAGATGAAAACTTATTTCTTGTTGCAGAAAGACAAATATTTTCGACAACATGTTGTCAATTATGGAGAAATACGCGTGTAACTTGGAAAATCTTGTTCAAGAGCGAACAACCCAGCTGATAGAAGAAAAGAAGAAAACGGAGACATTGCTTCACAGAATGCTACCGAAGTAAATTAAGTTTTCATCAAGTTAAATATCTTTAATATTTACTAATTTAATTAAATATTAATTCTGTTTTAGGTCAGTAGCCGAGTCATTGAAACGAGGGGAGCGTGTAGAAGCGGAAAGTTTTGATTCTGTCTCCATTTACTTTAGCGATATTGTGGGGTTTACTGCACTATCGGCTGTCAGTACCCCAATGCAGGTAACATTTACCCTTTTCAAAAAATAAATAAAAAATTACTTTTAAATAATGGGAAATAATTCAAAGTCAAATATTTTCTTAATGGGGTTGTTCCTCGTAGGTTGTGGAACTTTTGAACGATCTTTATACATGCTTCGATTCTGTCATTTCTCATTATGACGTTTACAAGGTGGAAACTATCGGGGATGCCTATATGGTGGTAAGTATAGACATTAAATAAAATACAAATATTTACAACCTTTATCTAAGCATAATAAATCAGGTTAGTGGACTGCCACTTCGTAATGGAAATCGACATGCAGGAGAAGTGGCTTCGATGGCTTTACGTTTACTAGATCGGATAAAGAACTTTGAGATTCAGCACATGCCAGGAGAACGACTTAATCTCAGAATCGGTATTCACTCTGGTAAGTCTATCCTCTTCCTCTTTGACTAATTTCTAATTTTCTTACTTAGTAAAACCTTAATAAATTCCGAACAAAAATATTAATATATATTAATTAATATATATTTATGATTAAAGCATATATTTATTCAGAGTAATAATTATTTTTGGGGCTAGGTCCTGTTGTGAGTGGAGTGGTTGGTCTAAAAATGCCAAGATACTGCTTATTTGGTGATACTGTAAATACGGCGTCTAGGTATAAATATATATTTAATTACATTAACTAATTAATTAATTATATTATATTCTTAATTATTGCAGCGACATTCATATCACTTTGTTTTATTTTATTATTTGGGGTAGGATGGAATCATCGGGGGAGGCCTTGAAGATTCACATTTCAAATGTCACAAAGAGTTTGCTTGATCTACTCGGGGGCTACTACTATGAAGAAAGAGGCACCATTTCTATAAAGGTTAATTAATTATTATTTTTACTATTTTAATTATTTCGAAGTGTATTTTATGGTTTCACGTAAACTGGTCTTTGTAAATTGGTCTTCCGGAAAAAGTAAACTGGTCCTCCCGCAAAAACAAACTAGTCCTTCTCCCGCAAAACAAACTAATCCTCCCGCAAAACAAACTAATCCTCCCGCAAAACAAACTAATCCTCCCGCAAAAACAAACTGGTCCTCCCGCAAAAACAAACTGGTCCTCCCGCAGAAACAAACTGGTCCTCCCACAAAACAAACTGGTCCTCCCGCAAAAACAAATTGGTCCTCCCACAAAACAAATTGGTCCTCCCACAAAACAAACTGGTCCTCCCTCAAAAACAAACTGGTCCTCCCACAAAACAAACTAGTCTTCCAGAAAATTAGTTCTGCCTTATCATTTACCATACATCTATATAGACGTCATGGCTTACAGTATACCAATTTACTTTTACGGGTTAGATGGTTTTTCTGGAGGATCAGTTTACGCTTGTGGGAGGATCAGTTTACATTTGTGGAAGGATCGGTTTACGTTTGTGGGAGGACCAGTTCGTTTTGCGAGAGGAAAAATTTACTTTTGCGGGAGGACCGGTTTACTTATGCCTAAAAGACCAGTTTATTAAGACCAATTTGCATAAGAACGTATTTTATTTGTTTATTTATTTTTACGTGTTTATTTTAGGGGAAGGGAACTATGTACACATACTGGCTTACTGGAGAAAGTCCGAAGAAAGTCAACCAAATTAACCAAGCAGAAGTAGAAGTTGTTAATTGCAAACGATCTTACATCTAAAACATCATTTACATCATAACTGACAATTTTACTTCATTGTCTTCGTATTTGTATTTACAAAGTCAAGATTTTAAATACAATTTAATCTAAAGTTACTTAAAATTACCCCACCGGAAATATTGTACTGTATTTATTTTGTTTTTGCTACGTATATTGTGCAATAAAATTGCATCCCATCATAATTTACTGATGACCTCCCCAACATTGGGCAAAGAAATATTCGAGGACGCCGAGGAAATAATAAATAAGTACTTACACAATTTGTAGTTTCAATTTCACTATCCAATGTAATTCAATGTAATAAACGGTTTAAGTATTCAAGACTGTGTTGCTTCATTCTCAATAATAAGTGATTCGGTTGGCTACAGAAAATTATTTGTGCTCTAAAATGCAGAATGAGGACACGGAATAATGAAATCGAAGTAGTTTAGAAGATTAACCTAAAAGATAAAATACCCTCTTTTCTCTTTTTAGAAAATATTTTATGGTTGTTACTTTCTTGACAGTCGTCGATGGGAAAAGTAGTTCATCAAATCCATACTTAACAATGAGTTCGCAAGCCATGAGGGACGCGGTTCGTTCCTACTTTCGATTATGTGACACGTTTTATTTTGGTGCCTTTAACTACGACGAGACCACAAATCGCATTTCAAAAACCAACCGAAAATTTCAACTGTACCTTTGGTATTCTGCAACTGTCTGGACGATGCTAAACCTGTTGTACTTTTTTGTAATTTTATTCCTTCAAGTTGTATTCAAAGAAAGGTCCTTGACAGCACCCCAAATATTCTTCACTTTGTTGCTAGCAACTATTGTCATTATCTCCTTAGGAAACAACTTAGGGATAATCATTTTCTCTGTTGACCAATTGGTTCTTGTAGGTAATAAAATACTCTTCAACGACGAATCTTATCACGGTAAGAAACCAATTACCTTTACTTAATAATTAAAACAATAAATTTAAATAAGTCAAATTAAAAATAAAGCAGAATAAAAATAAATCAAATTAAAATATAATAAGTCAAATGAGAATAAAAAATCAACTTAAGTCAAAAATAAATAAAAAATAAATCAACTTAAAACAACTTAGATAAAAAATAAATCTACTTAAATCAAAATAAATCAACTTAAATCAAAAATCAATCTACTTAAATCAAAAATAAATCAACTTAAATCAAAATAAATCAACGTAAATCAAAAATAAATCAACTTAAATCAAAACTAAATCAAAACTAAATCAACTTAAATCAAAACTAAATCAACTTAAATCAAAAATAATTCAACTTAAATCAAAAATAAATCGACTTAAATCAAAAATAAATCAAATAAAAAATAAACTTAAGTAAAAAATAATTTAAAATAAATCAAAAAGAATCTAGATGAAAAATAACGAAATTAAATCAAAAATACATTAAAATAAATCAAAAATAATTAAAATTAAAAATAAATTAAAATCAAAAATAATTAAAATTAAAAACAAATTAAAATCAAAAAAAATTTAGATAAAAATAAATGAAATTAAATCAGAAATAAATCAAAATAATTTAGATTATAATGAAAAACTAAAAAAACGGATTTAATCACAAATAAATTAAATTAAAGCTAAATTAAACGAAATCTAAAATAAAAATTAAAACCATAAAAAGCTAAAACTCATTTCAAAAATTCAACCAAAAAATAAATATAATTTTTTAACGTGATTTTGATTTTCATTTTGTATAGCGTCATGTTATGTAAAGTTCAAATATTTAATTTAACATTTAATTTGCCATTATTTATTATGTAGAACAAAAATTTGAATGTCTATTAACAATTTTAATTTAATTTTTAATTCTGTGTAGCAAGTGTAAAGGAGACGGATAATTTCTCCAAACTAGAGAAGTTTGACAATTATGGTTTTGCAATGCAAATTTCTTTTGCAACGGCATTGCTTTCGGCGGTGGTGGTGACTGGGATCATCGTATTTGAAAATCTGCATCCTTATAACCCAATTTTAAGTTTTATTGTAGAGGATGTGAATGGAGTTTACGTAAAGCTGGCATTGCTTGTATACTCTGCTTTGTTAAATGTATTTACTCTTTCTTCCTGTTTGTTTTTGTGCATGGAGTGTGTTTATTATTTGGCAGTCACGCTTAGCTGGCTTAAACTCATGCGCAAACCTCCAAACTATTTCCGGATGCTCAAGTTCAAAAAGATTTACAAGGGTCTCCTCGTTCTGAACGATACGATCAATGACTACTTGACATTCGTGTGTCCGGTCTTCCTCGGCATGGCCATCGTCGCCAATCTGCTCTGCAACTACGCCACGCTCAAAATGTACCATTTATTGCGTGGACAATTTTATTTTCTGATGCCCTCTTTAGCTATTTTCACTCTGGCCATGGAATTTACTCTGATTCCAACTTCTTCAGCCGTGCATTCACAACCTGTGGAAATGTTAAGGAAATGGATCCCCTACGGCAAGAATATCGTCACTCGGAGAGAAATCAAATCTTTGAGACCATTAAGAATCAAAGTTGGCAATTTCTTCTACTTCAAAAAATACACGACGATTAACATCATGAGTTGCATCACATACTACACCATCACAATGTTGTTAAGCATAGATCTCTAAAAACTATGTAATATTGCAATAAACACCACAATCATCAGCATTATTTTCTTTATTGAGTAGCGGCAGCTGATTTATGGTAATGAACAATATTTATCTGTCTGTCCGTTAGCACGATAACTTTTGAAAGGAGTGACATAAGTGTACAAAATACCATTTACCACTTACCAGTGGTAAGTGGTGTTTAATGGTATTTAATGTTATTTACCACCACCTAAAAATTGGTGGTAAATGGTATAATTGGTAAGAAATGGTTAAAAATAGTTTTATTTAAATTTCGTACAGAATTTTGAATAAAATTCGCCGCTAATACATAAAATACCCTTGCAGCTGACGATGGTTGTCACAAATTGACTGTCCGACTATAAGCTTTGCTAATTAACCCTAGATAGAGTCAACTAATTGGGGGAAAATCGTCCTTATTTACTTTTTAATGTGTATCTCTTCTAATTATTCATTATAATTTACCATTTTTGCCATTAAATGCATTTTACCATTAAGTGCATTTTTACCACTGTGATGGTAAAAAAGCTATAAAATGGTAAATTTTGTACACTGACAATCATTCTGTTAATTGTACCAAGAATGGTGACGCAGCTTTTAGTATTACTGTATTGCCGCTACTTTCTTACACCCATTTGTACATGGTTTATTATTTTGTCATTTAAATTAGTTTTCCTTACATGGCCTACTATTAACGATTTGTATTTATTATATTTTCGACCATTGAACCTCCACGATAGTCGCAACTTTATTTCCTTATTTTTGTTTTGTTTAGCAAATGAAGGAAATAGGAAAAAATATACCTAACACATATTTACTTTTACTTATACACAAAACCAATTGACCTTAAAGAATTCCAACAATTCCTCGCCACAGGCTGATGACATATTTGTAGTCAGATAACAAATTATAGCTAACGATGTAAATAGTAAGTAGGTTGCAATAAATCTTAGCTGTATCTTAATTTTCATATTTCTGCAAAAATGGATATTTTCAACGAGTCCTTTGAATTCCCATCGAGTTTATTAACAGAATCTACAAATGTTACCAATTTCTACCTTGATTCTTCTTACATTTCAACATTTCCATATCCATTTGGGATAGCCATGTCATTTTTAGGATTTTTCGGTACGTTTTTCAATGTAATTACTGTTTACGTTCTTGTAAAAGCAAAAAATCCCGGGTCTTTCAAAGTATTCCTCGTATCGTTGACTCTAATGGATCTGATGTATTGTATTGGGAACCTCCCTAAGATGTTCATTGCTCAAGGGAATGTATCAGATGGGTGGATGTTTATTTCTTACGCCATTACCGATTTTGGTATGTTTTCATTATCAAATAATTTTTTATTATTATTTATAATTTCAATATTGATTATTATTTATTTTCATATTCTTAGGGCGCATTGGGTCAACATATTTTACAGTTATTCTAACAATTGAAAGGTTAGAAACCAAAATATAGGAATAATAATTCGAAATAAATAAATTATTGATTAATTTTATTTTTATAATTTATATTTTCTTTTATAATTTAAATTTTAATACTTCTATTTAGATACTTCGCAGTTAGTAATCCACTGAAAAGTCTATACTGGTGGACGAAGCCAAAAATGTTCTTGACCCTATCAATTGGTGTCGTTTTCAGTATAATTAAAAACTTTCCTGCTTGGTGCTTCTATTCCCTGTGCTACAAAAACGAGGTGACGGAGCATGCAACTAAAAAGTTTTCGGTAGTAACTATCTATATGACCAGTTTGGAATTAATTAGTACTCTGCTGACTGTGGTTGTTCTTAATATTCTGATGTACAGAAAGGTGGGTATTGGCACAATTTTTGACTTTTTACACCTTTTGGTACTTTTTTATTCATAAAAATGACTTTTTTGTTTGTAGATTAGGAAAGCAATGTCGGCGAGGGCAGAAATGACTCAACATACAAATGAAACAAAAACTTTGGCAAAAATAATCAATCTCGTTGTAGTGACGTTTATTATTTTTCACACTTTTCCAAGAATCATAGTCTTACTAATGGTTACTTATTTCTACAAAACTCTTACAATTCATCCAACTTCTTTCTACTTTCTTATATTAGTTGCACTCAATTCCTCAACCAATTGGATCATTTATTGTGTTGCTGCTAAAAGTTTAAGAGAGCAATACTGCCGACTTTTTTGCATAAATAGATCCAGAATAGGAAGCGTGGTGTCTGCGTCTTCTAAAACAACATCAATAAAGTCATAATTAATTACTTAATTTTATTTATCATAGTCTTAACATTTACTGTTATTTAATTTATGTTTATTCATATTCATAATTGACCATTTTGATTTTTAAAGGGTTCGGTGTCCGTCATTTTAACAATAAAAATCAATTAACATGAAAATTAATGTAAACAGAGTGTCATAACGTGTTTAATTCCTTTTAAAAATTTCGCTTGGCAAAAATAATGAAAGTAATGATAATAAAATAAATTTTAAGAGTTAACTGAAATTTAAAAGATCTCATGATTAGCCAATTTCTAATGTAAGAGTTTTCCTTCTGGTCTAAATTTTTTCATAGGGAGACATTCGAGTCTCCAATCTTGTTAATTCCATTCCAGAGTTTAGGAATAACATCTGTCCTCCAGTTATCTCCAGAAGTTATAGGGAAAATTAAGACTAGGGTAGAGGCTTTTCAAATTTCGTTTAAATTTATATGTTGATAGTTTTTTGATCAGAGTGTGAATTTTTTATCTAGTATGGTATATGTTGTACTGTCGTTCCAATTTTTTTTGATTTGATTAAAGTTCTGTTTGTGTTTGCAAAAAAATCTTTATACAAATCTTTCAAATCAGTGGTTGCTAGCCATTCTGTGTTACACTATTATTTAGTTTTTTTAAAGTTATACCCACTTTTTGATTTCATATTGAGTCAAAATGAATCTACTGGTGGTAATGCATGTTAGTTTATTTATATCGATAGTCAATATTTATCCATTTTGATTTTCTTTTGGAAGTGATGTTTTGAACTTTCACATTATAGAAATCCGTTTCTTCATTTCTACATCTGTCATCCTATTCTCTCTTATGTTGACTGTATTCAATGCAGATGGGAAGTTACATCTTATAATAATAACGGAAGATGAAAAATATTGCCATATTTAAAATCCAACATTTAAAAGAGTCGAGTGATGCGAAATGATTCTTAAGGAATTCCCTATAGAGTAATCAAACACATGTTTGACCATGCACTACGAAGCTATGACAAATGCTTTAGTAGTCACGTTCACTTTGTTGCTGTTCTCGTCTCAGCAATTCAAGGAAAATAGTCATATCGCTTCAACCAGCTTTAAGAGATTTAAACGAAGCAGTAATAATTAGTTCACTACCTACGACCAATATTTATACATGGCTTTATATTTCTAATACCTATGTTAACGGCAATAAGTAAATTCAGGCATTAAGCTTAATGCCTAAAAATGCCCGGCATTAAGCTTAAAGCCTAGTCTTTAAGCTTAATTCCTAGGCATTAAGCCTAATGCCTGAATTTTACCCGGCATTAAGCTTAATGCCTAGTCTTATTGCCTGATTTGATTGGAAATCATTGTAAACAGCAAAAACTTAAGTCTAACACACACAGTCGATGTGTATTTATGTAAAATGTAAATGTACACGGTTAGGGTTAGTCATTTAAAACAATGTGGAATTTTTACATGTATTTTTATTTCATCTATACAAATGCTATATGTTACCAACTCCTTCATTCGGATTTTCCAGTAAGTCGAGCGTTAAAGAGTTACATCGGTGTAATCCTTGCAACCTCGTCGACAATTCGTGCCTTCAGTTCAGCATTCTCTTGAGTCTTGAGGTGTGGTTTCGTAAATGCGTGATTTAAAGTGTCTCCAAAGGAAAAATATCAATTGTCAAAAATTGTCATCTTTATCCATACTCCCATGTCTATGACTGTTAGCGGCAGCGGTTTCTGTCATTATGTGAGGCTATACCTATTTTTGGCTGCTGGTTAGTTGTAATACAGTGTATACATGGATTATTGTAATGTGTTTGTAATAATTGGCATATCTAATTGAATATCTGTAACATTTATTATTTTGTGTGATGGGCGACAGCCCGCTGGAAGCGCAAATAAAACCCTACTACTACTACTACTACTAATTATAATTTACCTCAGTAATTTGGAGTAAAACCGGATGGATTCATATTTCATTTAAATAAACTATAAACTTCAATGCAACTCTTTAACGCTCGACTTACTGGAAAATCCGAATGGAGGAGGTGGTAACATATAGCATTTGTAAAATTTATGAAATAAATATTAAAAGGTAAAAACCTTAAAAACCTCATAGGGAGACGCAAGGAAAACTAGAAAACAAGGAAAAATGAATTTTCTGGATAATCAAAATAGGGTGTAATTTAATAAAAAAGATGCCCCAGTCTCCCGGTTGAAATTGCTTTTGGATGATTGTGAAATGTGAAAATTGGTATTCAATTTGCAATCTTACCATGTGATAAGTGGTAGTTAGAAGTATTTACCATTACCAACCATAGAGTAGCATGTTCTTTCAGTAGCAGAGATTTTGGAGAAAAATTATTTTAGGTGGGAAGAAATAGTGTGGGTATTGCAATCTGGTCGTTATCAAGATCAAGATGTCTTAAATCTCAACGACCCCACTTCCACATGATATATTGGTGGGGACAAATGTAATTCTCAAACTGCAAATAGTAGCATCGTACTCATGACAATGTGCTAATTCGCTGTAAACAATTAACTGGTTGTTGAAGGCCAAATTTCCGACTGTCACCACCTGGTATCTGTCAAATTCAACCTGATCCTGAGGCATTCCCAGGCACCTATTTTACTTCTACTAGGGTAAAAGCATTGTCATGTCAAATCAAAGTATTGTCATTTAGAAAATTTTCAGACAATACAATCACGACTCACGACTTTAAAGCATTTTATGTTTATTTGAAAGATATCCATTTTCTTTCTTATGAAGTCTGATATTTTCATAATTTTCATCCATTTCAGGAGTACCTTTTTGAATCAGCCCAAATAATTTTCAATATAATATTTATAGTTTACTTATTTATTAATTGAGGGGCCGTATATAAGAACCTGGTATCTCCATACTAAAATTTTGAAACTAAAGTGGTAGTTATTGGTAACCAACGTGTTTTATATAGGAAATATGTTAAAATTTTAATTGTTATTTGAGGTCAATTTGATACACCGAGTTCTTATACACTGCACCTCAATAATCGTGAAAAGATGATTTGGAATATGTGATTTCAACCGGGAGACTAGGGCATCTTTTTTATTAAATTACACCCTATTTTGATTATCCAGAAAATTCATTTTTCCTTGTTTTCTAGTTTTCCTTGCGTCTCCCTATGAGGTTTTTAAGGTTTTTACCTTTTAATATTTTTTATTTTATAGTTTTTATTGTTTATAAATAGTTAAAATGTAATGTAGCGCTGTATTGAAAGCTATGTAAAATATTCTCAGTGAAGCAAGAATATTTTAGGTCTGTTATACGCAAAAAAATATTTGTTATTCCTGAAATATTTCTTTTTTTCATTTTTAAAGCAATTTTCTACTCCTGGAATATTTTCCTATTTCTAAAATTATTTTCTATCCATAGAATTTTTTCCAATTGCTGGAATCCGTAAAATGTATATTATCATTTATTCTCAAAATCTTTAATAAAATACTCTATCGAATGATATCAGAATTTGGTTTTATGGGGGGCTCTGCCCCCCAACCCCCGTCAGGGGAATGATAGGTTGGTGTTGTGGTTGCACCTAATGGTAACACCTAGTAATTCAAATCCTGCACCTAGTACTAGGCGACGGGATTCAGTCACCTTGTGTATTACTATGCCAAAGTAGAGTGAGTGGACGTAAGACACGTAATGATAGGGATTTGAAACAATACTATACTACTACTATACACTGTATCTACGGAAACTGTATTTGACAATTGCATTATGATGACCAAACAATGGGACAACCGAATCTTCGGGGCCTAGCGGAAGAATCGGACCTCCGACAGAGTTGTTGAGCTAAAGCAACGTAGTTCGAAGAATTATTTACCCGTTTTGTATCTATAATTTTTTCCCAAAAGTTTCAGGTTTTTGAGGTATGCTTGGCTAGTCCATTTGGACCAAAGGGGAAAAGGATACATAGGGATTGGAAATCCTGAGGACAGGTAGCCTGCCTCGAATGTCTCCCTATGAAAAATACATGTAAAAATTCCACATTGTTTTAAATGACTAACCCTAACCGTGTACATTTACATTTTACATAAATACACATCGACTGTGTGTATTAGGCTTAAGTTTTTGCTGTTTACAATGATTTCCAATCAAATCAGGCAATAAGACCAGGCATTAAGCTTAATGCCGGGTAAAATTCAGGCATTAGGCTTAATGCCTAGGCATTAAGCTTAAAGACTAGGCTTTAAGCTTAATGCCGAGCATTTTTAGGCATTAAGCTTATTGCCTAGGCATTAAGCTTAATGCCTGAATTTACTTATTGCCGTTAACATATATATAGCAACACAATGTTAAAAGAGTAGGGAGTACACTTCCTCCTTGGAGGAAATGTACTCACTACTCTTTTACATTGGTACCATGTTACTCATCGCTCATACACTAGGTGGAAAAGTGGAAATTGGTAAATGTTTTTGAGTAATTGTTTGTGCTCAATTTCCCTTACAGTAATATGGAAACAAAAATCCGATTACCAGATTACCTACCATCTAAGAGTCTTTTAGGAGTTCCGTTAGCGTAAAGGACACGAAGAAATTCTTTACGGTACAAAAATCACCAATCTCACATTCCGTCGGCACTCAGCAGTACGTAGTCCGTCCGTACATCACCATTGTGCTCATTCTGTACCTTGTTAAATGCGGCGCTATATTTAAATTCTTGATTTGAACATCGACGCTTACAATTAACAACGTATCTCGACGATTGCTGTCTTAAGAAATAAACAAATTCCATATCACTAACTAGGCACTGCTGAATGCAACAGTCAGTAGTCAGTACTTAGTCACTAGTTTGAGGGATTTTGTTCAAGTCTGTCATCGCTCTTAGTGGTTTGGTTTGGTAAGAGTCAATTTTGTTACTTTATCTGATGATATTATCGGATGATGATATTACTTTATCTAATGTAATTCAAATGTTCAAAGGAAACCTTTTCTGCTGTTGTGAGGATTTAATTTTCAATTGCCCACAGCCAAAAGAAACGTCACCTAAAGAAACCTCTCCAATTTATGCCTGAAAACTATGGACCCAATGGCGTCATCACCGAAAATACAAATTTCGAAAATTAATCAAATTCCTGTTTCTCAAGTAGTTGGTACCGAAGGATTTCAACCTTCTTCCCCGGCGTCATGCTTAAAACCAATGTCGATGACTTCCCCTCCGAAAACGCCCATTTCGACCAATAATTCAATTGCCGTATCTCAAGCAGTTGACGGTGAAGGATTTCAGTCTACTCCCCTAGCTTCAAGACTGAAAACTATAAATCCGATGGCTTCCTCTCCGAAAATGCACATTTCGACAAATAATCAAGTTCCTGAAATAATGGGTAGCGAAGGATTTAAGACTCCTCCTCCAGCTTCAAGTTTATTGTTAAGACTTAGACGCACTGCAACAGACAATTTCGGTTCCTCAACTTATATAATTGCGTCTTCAAATGAAGAAGGTAGTCGATATTTTGAAGTTACAAACATATTAATGGTGGACATTTATGAAAGTTTTCATTTTCAGCAAGAACCGGTGACCCGGAAGATCTGCTTGGAAAAAGATCCAAACGTGTAGGGAAGAAAAGAGGAAAGTATAAAAAGAAGAATAAAAACCCTGAGATCCCGACAGACAAACTGCCGTATAAGAAAAAAAAGTTGGCACAAGAATTAGAACGGATATCATTCGATGATCATTCTTTGCCGGAAAAAGAAGATCGTGATACTGAAGAAGTGTCCGATAATATCATCAGACCACTTTTATGGGATAATGCAATATGGCGCCCGGCGGACGATCTTCGACTTATCTCAAACGTCCAACAGGTACTGATGACTGACTAACTGTTTTCTTAATTTATTGAGGTCTACTCGTCACTAATTAGTGCCGAGTAACGCTTTTTTATGTGTAATTAATTCCCACATAATATAAATTCTCGTTGCTTTTGAATTTTTGACTTCTTAGGACTATTTCATGTTTTTTTTGGGTAGAACTAATCCTCAGGGAAATTATGGTGTACCATCAAATTGTATCATGGATATATTTAAACGAAAGTTTTATTAGTTAGAGAATAATTAATTATATATTTTCCCTTGTAGACTTGCGATTTAAAACGTGTTCACATCGGGGTAAAGTTTTCCTGCCACTTCACATTGGAAGATATCACTAAGCGATGGCAAACTCTATTGTTGGACAAAAATGTCTCCAGTGCTGCTCAAAGAGCCATACTAAATATGCACCCTCTTTTGAGAAAGAAAATATTAAGCGAGGTCCTTTTCAGCGACAAAGAAGAAGACTTGTTAAAAAGTGTTAAAGAAGTAGGTTTTAACATTTATGAATACAATACATTTAAAGTTTACTAATAATCCACTAAAACTCTAGATATTTCAATTCAAACTTTCAAAATGTCGTCGTTATATTAATTAAACAGTATTAAAGTATTAATATTAATTTAATTAATTTTTTTAATTAAGTTCGGGGTACTTTTGATAATTGTTATTTGGTTACCCTTCAACAAAAAACTTCAAATCTTACCCCAATTCTTTCCTGAGTAAAAAACTGTTTTAAGATCATATTCCTACTGTAAATTATTCTGCAAATAATGATTTTGTCTTCAGGTTTCGGCTGGAAATCCATGCTTAACAATTTTTGAAAAGATTTTGGACGAC
This sequence comes from Tomocerus qinae, assembly GCA_020055645.1. Lineage (NCBI taxonomy): Eukaryota > Metazoa > Arthropoda > Collembola > Entomobryomorpha > Tomoceridae > Tomocerus > Tomocerus qinae. The sequence goes on from CM034546.1 coordinate 125,932,864, forward strand.
AACAGGGACGTGTTTTATAAAAGTAGAACTCCGAAATGTCTTTTCGACCACTGGCTACGTCTGAAGGCAGTCAATTTACTGGAATGTCAAAAATGTAATGCCCGATATTTTTTCTATAACAATATTTGAGTGTGGTCATTGAGCGTCATGTTAAATTTTCTTTACTGATGTAGCTCAAGAACATATGGAGCGTTTTGAAGAATTCGAGATGGGAATTGACGATGAAATGCTTATGGCAACACCCTTTGACAAAAAAGTATTTTTTGAAATGAATAAGATTAAAAGGTGATGTTATAATATCTAGTTAAAGATTCCAATATTAATGTTTCCGGCTAATGGTCCAAAATTTAGACTGTTAAATTTCCTTACTAACATTGCAATAATATTTTGTGCAACAGGAAAAATATAACAAAAATTAAAAAAGTGGAAAAAGAAGTGAGACATTTGCAAAATATGTTAGACAATATATTATTGAAAGGCACGTTCATGAAAACGGAAACTATTGATCATTATGCAACATTAAGAGGCGAACAAGTTCAGTATCTTATGCGTTCCCCAGAGGTATGAAAAAAATTGACTCTAAACTTTTAAGTTAAAACTATTGTTAAATTTATTAATTGTAAATTATAATTTCAGATGACTTTTGGCGTTCGTACTCAGTACAGTTTTGTTGACGCTGATTTGCAATTGGAAGGAAGTATCGATCAAGTGTCTCGCTTACAAGGAAAAATTGTGTTGGAAAATCGTGGAGAGTTTTATATCCATAATCTAGGTCGGAACAACATTATAGTTGATGCCAGACCCTTAAGACCATGTACAAAGACATTGATTGCCGACCAGACAATTATTCTGGTAATTTGTAACCATTAGTAGGGTTTATTTTAATATTCAGTGCTTTTCGAAATAACTAATTTATTTTTTTACAATAATGAAGATTGGCAAATTATGCTTCACTTTTGATGTCAACAAACCTGTCATCGCATATATTCAAAGAGTTTACAATGAAAAACTGATGCGCCAAAAGAATAAAGATCTGGATCCAAGTGACCCTTCAAAAAAGAATTCAAAATTTGACATTTCACAGAATTCAAGCGGAGCTTCAACGTCTACTTTTAATTCAAGCCAAGCTTCAAAGTCTGGCCTTAATTCAAGCAGAGCTTCATCATCTACTATTAATTCAAGCGTAGCTCCAGGATCTACTCTGCATCAAAGCGGCGCTTCAGCATCTGGCCATAATTCAGCGTCAACACTTAATTCAAGGGCAGCTTCGGCGTTTAACCTTAATCAAAGCACTGCTTCAGCGTCTCCTCTTAATTCAAGCGGAGCGTCAGCGTTTAACCTTAATTCAAGCAGAGCTTCATCAGCTACCCTTAATTCAAGCAGAGCTTCATCGACTACCCTTAATTCAAGCAAAACTTCAGCGTCTATTCTAAATTCAAGCCGAGCTTCGGCGTTTAACCTTAATCAAAGCACTGCTTCAGCGTCTATTCTTAATTCAAGCGGAGCTTCATCGGCTACCCTTAATTCAAGTGGAGCTTCATCGGCTACCCTTAATTCAAGCGGAGCTTCAGCGTTTAACCTTAATACAAGCAGAGCTTCAGCGTCTATTCTTAGTTCAAGCGGAGCTTCATCGGCTACCCTTAATTCAAGCAGAGCTTCATCGTCTCCTCTTAATTCAAGCAGAGCTTCATCGGCTACCCTCAATTCAAGTAGAGCTTCAGCGTCTCCTCTTAATTCAATCGGAGCGTCAGCGTTTACCCTTAATCAAAGAATTGCTTCAGCGTCTACATTTAATTCAAGCGGAGCTTCAGCGTTTAACCTTAATACAAGCAGAGCTTCAGCGTCTCCTCTTAATTCAAGCGGAGCGTCAGGGGTTACCCTTAATACAAGCAGAGCTTCAGCGTCTCCTCTTAATTCAAGCGGAGCGTCAGGGTTTACCCTTAATCAAAGCATTTCTTCAGCGTCGACATTTAGTTCAAGCGGACCTTCAGCGTTTAACATTAATACAAGCAGAGGTTCAGCGTCTCCTCTTAATTCAAGCACAGCTTCAGCGTCTACTCTTAATTCAAGTGGAGCTTCATCGGCTACCCTTAATTCAAGCGGAGCTTCAGCGTCTTCTCCGAATCAAAGCAGCTTATTAAGGACTTTGTTGACTCAAAACATTTCAATGACTTCTTCGAAAAATGCATAATTTCTGAGAATTTGAACTAAACTAACTTCTGCTGCAAAATAATTTTAAGTGGTACTTTGTAGTTAGTTTTTAATTAATTTTTCATAAAATATTTTTGGAACGATATGAATTAATTAGTATACGTTATATGGTATTTGTATTAATTAATATAGGTATTACTGTATAAACGGAAATTATAAATACTCTGACGTCATAATAACTCCGCCTGATGTTATAATATACTATTGTGTAGTGAAATATAGTAACGCAAGCAACTGGTAACAGTAACACTCAAAAATTTGCGCGAAATTCATAATCAGTCCCGATATTAAACGAGCGGATAGTAGTTATAATTTATTCTTTCAAATGTATTTAGAATAAAATGTGTCTCTTATGGCCTTCCTATAATATTCAATAAGTCAACGTAATTTCTCTTCTCTGCATTATGTTTCGGTACTACATGCGACTTGGTGTTATCATTTGATGACAGGTCTCTAACTAAAATGTACATGTACTAAGTAAGCTGCATCGTCAACCTTGCCGAATGACAACCACGCGAAAATTCAACTGAAATCGCTAGGGAATAGTTCAACCCATAAAACTTAATTTAATATTTATTTTAACATTTTCCATACACATATTAGAAGGTTTATTAAATTCCATTAAATTCATTTTGCTGCATTTCATATTCTGCATCTTACAAAATACAGAGTAATGGAAACAAATCTCAATTTGCCATTATTGCAAGAAACGGCCGAACCGGCGGAAGACAATTCTTCATCTGAATTATCGGCATTACACACAGAGAAAAAAGTTGTAGTCAAAGCGTTGAGTAAAACAGGTTTTGCTGAAGGTTGTATTAAATTTATTTAACTTTTGCAAATTAAATATCGAATTGGTTGGGTAAACTTAATTTTAATCAAGATAGGTGATTTAGTACCCAATGTTGTATATTTTGAGCCGATTAACAACAGTTGTATAATATTGTTACAGAATATGACTTATATTTGTGCAATAGTAACTTTCGTGCTACTCAACTACGTTGAATAATTTAAACTGTTCACAATGTTGAGTAAAAACAACAGAAGGTTGTAAAACTTTTCTTAATTCGCAAGTTGGGCATAAACATGTGGAGCTTGGAGGTTTGGTTTTTATACTAAAGCTTCAGTTGGCAAAAGCGCCTAGCAGACACCGGAGTTCTCCGTATGAGAACATCAAAATTGGTGCTAAATTTTTTGAAATATTTCCACAAAGGACACATTCGTTGAAAACGTTTTAGGTCTTGAGAAAGCACCTCATTTAAGAGAAAATTGCATCGGTAAGTTTTATTTAATGTATTTCACAATAATTTGGTACAAATTATAACAAAATGAATCCCAATTTACTTAAGCATAACTTATATTAAAATATAATTATTCATGTTTTTCAGATCACAACGAACTTTTGGCGTTTTTGAAATTGTTTAGCACTTTGTAGACAGAAGAGTGGTACTAACTATACTTTGGCTGAAGTCCTTGATTACATTTATACGTATTCAACATATTATTATTTGAAAAGTACATGTAGCAAATGTATATTTTTCAAAATATAATTTTAATTCAATAAAGTTGATTTCAAAAATAATAAAATTGTTTCAGCATAAATAAATAATAATTTTATGGTCATTTCTGCACCAATCAAATTTATACAACTGTTGTGATGTAGGTCTCCCATAGTTGTAAAAAATTTTTACAATGTTGCATAAACTAAACATACAACATTCGTTACTTAAATTCATAATGTTGTATAAACTACCGTCATTTTATACAACAATCTGCATTAAAAAGCCTAAATGGTTGAGTAAATATATACTCAACTTAATTGTATAAAAATTATACAGAATCCCAGTCGTCTGGTGTTTTATGCAATAGCTTGTAAATAATAATGCAAAGTTGTAGAAAATAGACATGTTATTTTTCTGTGTGCACCTAAAGGGTATAGAAACCCAAGTATTCATTAACGATGTGGTAAATTAATATAATTATTAAATTTTATTGCACCAATTAATTAATTTTATTGCACCAATTAATTAATTTAATTGGAACATTTAAGTAATATTATCTTGTTCCAGATAATGGATCGCTTCTTTAGTTTTCTCAACTTGGAAGATATAAAACAATGCCGAATGGTTTGCACAGCTTGGAAAAATTTATCAGAGTACCGGTTTCGAAAATTGGGGAAGATTGTGTTTCATAACGAGATATTTTATTCTTCGCAAAAAACAGAAAATTTGGACAACCTTTTTCAGAGCTGTCAGTCAAAAATCCCATTTACAGCATACAAATTTGAAGGGAATTGCAGTTCATTTAGTCGTTTGAGAAAAGTATTATTTTTTAAGCAGAGTAGGAAATTTGTGAAAGAGCTGACATTAAAAAATGTGACGTTTACGCACAAAGATAATAAATTTAACGAAATAAGTGATTTGGGGTTTAATCCTTCGGTAATTACCGTTTTACGCGTTGCCCAATCAGACTACGGATGTCAATGGAACTTGTCATTAAATACTTTGGTTTCAATTCAGATATTGGAGTTAGTAAACTGTAGTGTGTTAATGCCAGTTGACAATTGGAAGATATTCCCGCGAGAATTGTGTTTGAAATATTTAACTTTCTTTCGGGATGGTCAAAAATCCGAGTGCACTCTTATTAATGACCTTGTTGACTTTTGGAGGATTGAAAAAATCGAATTGGATTCCAGAATTGATAAAAACGTTTCTATTGATTTATCCGACATTCCAGCTTTCGATAATTTGTCCTTGTCTTACGTTAAAGTATTAAATTGGGGACAATTTCGATGTCAAGTGAATAGAATGACTTTACGGGGAATTCCTTACATCGAAAAGAATCCAAATCTGCAAGTAAAAGAATTGAAAATAGATTGCTCGACAGTGGAACTAAGTTCGCTGCCTGAAACTGTGGAAAAGTTACAGCTGACTCGTAACAATGTGACGAGCACCGACCCTGTTCCATTTCAGAACGTTACGTTTTTGAAATATTCCAAAACTGTGATTGACCCCGAACTAATTGACGCTTCTATTCCCAACTTGGACATTTTCGTCAATTTAGTTGATCTTTCTTTGAAAAGTCCATACACTCCGGTACCTATACATGTTGACTCTCTACCGAAATTTATTAGACGGATGAAACTGGACAACAGCATTATGATCATTGGTGAAGGTGTCTACCCTTTGGACACACTTATTATTAAAAATGGTTACTGGATTGATGCCAGGAAATTGCTGGAGAAATTAAAACCTTCTCACCTGGCTCTGTACAGAAAACATTCTGCTAATTTGTTCAAAATCAGAGACATCGAAAGAATATTGATTTTAATTCAGAAACCTTTTCAAAGTGTCACTGTAGGTGAAATTCAATGGCGTGATGACGATGAATTTGTTAAATCCAATTTAGGGGAAGTTGCAGACAAAATATCTGCTTACTATACATTTGTAAACCAAAAGGGTAAAGCTATTGACCAGGATTCTTTCAATAAACTTGTCAAGTTGAAATTTTGATTCCAGTTGGTTGGTGATAAAAAGTGTAGTAATGATAAAGTTAAATAAATACTTATTCGTTGACTCAACGAAAAAATCTTCATCATTCAATACGCATACTACAAATCAAATATAAGCGGAAAGTGCAGCAGGACATTGTAATGTAATCATTTAAATTATTGTTTGGATAAAATAATGTTAAAATTATTTACGTAGTCAGACCTAAACTAATTTTGACCAATTTAGACAAACTTAATTTAGACGAACTTTATATATGATTTCAATTATGAAGTATCATTGAAAAGTTTTATGCTTATATGTAACCTTCCAAAGCAGTCCTTCTCGCACTTCCTACATATTCCTACTTGTAATTAATTTTTTCCTTGCAAATAAAACTAGTCTAGACCAAAAAAAAAACCTTATTAATAAAGTTGAGCTAAAAACGGAAGCAAAAAACCCCAAAAATTGCTACACACTATTAGTTTATTTCTTTCGTATAAAATCACAAATGTTTTTTAATATCCGTCCATAGCTAACAAGGATAAGGCAGGTATACGGTGTACCGTTTACCATTTACCATTTATGCTACACTGCACACACTATATACAGCTGTGTAATGTCCATCAACTAAAAAGGGTTTAACGTTTTTTAGCATCTATAGGCATGTATGTATAATAATATATATAATTATAAACTAATTAACCTTGTACTATTTAATAAGCTTTATGTCAATGTCTATTCTATACTACAAACAGGAGCATAAGTAATAATTAGGCTTTCATAGTTAACAAATATTTACTCATAATATTAATAAGTATCATCAGAGCCATATTATTATCTTAATTTCTACGCAAGGTAATTAATAATTTGATCAATAGTTTGATTCTTGTTGATAATAAAGATTAATTTAATGTAAATTTTAGTCTGAGTTTGACTTCCGAAGGACACTTTTGATAATTTATGTTCAACTCTTGTTAATAAATATCATCAGAAAATTCTGTCTTATTATTACTTTGTATCTCAGTTAATTCATAGAAACGGCCATCTTAACATCTACTCAAAGTCTCTAAGTATAGAAATAGTAACATACTGAATCTACAAAATTTTGATTTCTAAAGACTACTTAAAATGAGTTCTTTAGCGTTGGCTACGACGGCCGCCGTTCCGTTGGCTTTTTTCATAGGTACTTACGTGCCACTTTTTATAGCATCGGTCGCGTCTTACATGAAAGAATTGGATTTCCTATCTTCTGGATTAAACCTTCCAATAATTACTCTCAATGAAGACACTTACGATTTCATAGTCGGTGAGTAAATTAAATAATTTAATTGTAGTTCACAAATTTAATTCAAATGGTGTATTTATTTAATTAATTATTATAAGCTTAAGAGTGCCGTTTTTCATGTTTTAAAATCATGCTCGACTTGATCTCATACTCTGAGACAATTCTCCAAATCTACGCTAGCTACAAAGACGAATGATAGCTTAAAAAAAAGCCAATCGCATTTTGGGGTTACTCAAAAGGGGAAATTTCAAAATTTTATTTAGATCGCTAACTGTGAGGACACTTGCAAAGGTTATCTTTACGGCTTTCCCAAAACGGATATCCAAAATCCGCCTCTTTGAGTAACCAAGTCATTAGATTATCTTTTTTTTGACCTCTCGCATGACACCCTAGCTAATGTAGAATTGGCCCTGCATCGCAAATAAATTTCGAAAATAATTACATGTAAATATGTACAATTAACTCGCTCTGTGAGTTCGATCATCCGTTCGTAGGTGCCTCAATGGTATGACCGTTAGAAATGACGTCAGATTGTGCGCGATACTATGAATGTATGTTATTGTTTCCTAATACTCACAAAACACAAACAAACCGTCTACCATCTGACATCGAGTTTGGCGGAGGAAGTAAATTGGACAAGTCAGTGACTATTACTATGATCACCAAATAACTTTGGACAATAAGATTGAAGAATAATAAAACCGATAAGAAAATATAATAGGCGAGTTCGCGCATCAGTGAGCATGAAAAATACAGGAGTTCGTGCTTCAACGAGCACCTTTGTTCGTGCTCACTGAAACGCGAACTCGCCTATTATGTATTCTTTCTTATCGGTTTTATTGTTCTTCAATCTTATTGTCCAAAGTTATTTGGCGATCATAGTACAAGAAGAGTACCAGAAAGGATGCCAACTTCAAAAGTAGTAATAACAATAACATTATTGCCAATGCATTGATGGAAATGCTATTATAAGTCAGTATAGAAATCTTTATAATATAATACACTTCCCCAGTTCCCCGTTTCCTAGAATCTAGTTTTTGGAATTGCGTTGACTTATGCCCTCGGATTATCCATCAACAGCAATTAGGGTCAACCTCCATTGCATTTAAAATTCATCATAACATCTTTTCATCTGCTTCAATTTCTCTTCTGCTTCGGTTTAGTCCGATTTTTATAGGACTTGCATTTTTGGAATCGTGGACTATCCAGGGACAAAAGGGAGTTACTGGATTTTTGATATAGTTGCATTTAAAAAAATCTAATTGCAATAATTTAAAAAAATTTAAGTCTAGAACCTGCCTCTCATTGAATTTCCCCGTATTTTGAACCACCCCTGAACCTTAATATGCGTAATCATTTTGAAATTCAGAATTAGTACTGTGGAGTCCTAGTGAAATAATAAACCATGTCCAAATAGATGTAAAAAAGTGGTGTGAAATTGCATAAAAAATTGAACTAATTATCTGACGTTACATGACGTTTTTAGTGAATTTTTCCAATGACCTTTGACCTTGATATGGCCTAACGAATAAAATTTTCGAACGAGCTATCCTATGACGTTCTACAATATCAATAACTAAAGTTACATCAATTTTTAATTTTTGGACCACGCCCACAGGCAGGGGGTGTGTCTGATTTATTTTATTTTCTAACTCGACATTGCTTTTCATCCCTACATCACGCATAGTAAGGTTGAGTTAATTATCTCAAACCGTTTTTATTGTCGTTTTTAGTGAATTTTTCCAATGACCTTTGACCTTTCTATACGTGTGACTTGACCGTGACATGGTTTAACAAATAATCTTTTCGAGCGAAATATCTCATGACGTTCTACATTGTCAATAACTAAAGTTACAACAATTTTAAATATTTGGACCATGCCCACAGGCAAGGGGTGTGTTCGATTTAGTCCATTTTCGAACTCGACCTTGCTTTTCATCCCTACATCACGTACAGTAAATTTGGGTTGATTATCCCAAACCGTTTTTGAGTTATCCGTGCTAACAGAAAATCAGACGGACGGACAGAGAGACAGATCAGGCATTCCTATAAAGCGGTGTTGCACACCACTTAATAAGAATGGAATTCAGGAAGTCTTGGTTTGATGAGGTGTGAAAACACACAAAACACTCATCGTATAGCCCAATGTATTAAATCTGCCACCAGTCGTATCTGGATTTTTATAATGTTTGCGCGGGTCTATTCTATGGTGTAAAATCTTATGGTTAAATGGGACGAAATTAACCTATAAGAATTTTCAACATGCAATGGACCCGCTCAAGCATTATAAAAATCCAGATACGACTGGTGGCAGTTTTAATACATGAGGCTATACGATGCGTGTTATGTGTGTGTGAAATGGCTTCACTTTGCCATTTTGTCTAATACAAACAAATCAAATGTGGTTAGATTGTGTTGTTGTATTCATATCGCGATATCACACGGAGGAGTGGTGTGGTGGAGGACCAGAGCGAGGCCACAACAGTCCACACTTTCCTCCGGGGCAGGAGCTATATTTTTACGATCCTCCCGTAGTCCAAACTCATTGACCCCATGCGCCATTTCGAGAGATTTCCAAACTTCTTGAAGAAGTTCAATCTCTGAGCTCTGCACTGCTAATCTACAATACGACACCTGGAAAATAATGCGGCAAGTCTGTACAGACGGCCTCCTTAATTTAAATTTTGTTTTTTATAGTTGGAGGAGGTTCAGCAGGAGCTGCAGTTGCGTCCCGCCTTTCGGAAAGGTATCGGGTACTACTAATCGAAGCCGGAGGAGATCCATCTCCGTTCTCGGATATTCCTTATTTATCCGGTTTGCTTATAGATCAACCCTTAATAGACTGGCGCCATCAAAGTTGCCAAAATTCACTCAACGCTTCGAATTTTATTGAGCAGACGGTATTTCTAATTTTACTCTAGTGCAGAATAGTTATAATGTAATTTAGGTTTCAGATCCCGATTTTCTAAATTCTTAATAATTAATTAATAATTAATTAATTCTATTAAAATGTTCTAATTAATTCTTAATTAATTTTCTAAAGTGTCGAAAAATACCGAGAGGAAAATGTTTGGGTGGTTCAAGTGTCTTGAATTGGATGGTTTATATGAGAGGGAGTCCGGAAGACTACAACAATTGGGCTGTCCATACAGGAGACAGTCGATGGTCTTATGCCAATGTGGAAAGAGTTTTTCGCAAAATAGAAGACTACGGTGGACATTGGAATGGGAATGGTAACGATTTACTAAAAAAAACTTTAAATTTTTTAGCAAATTGTCAAAAATAAAATTTTTCAGGTTTTCATGGGATTGGAGGTCCTATGCGCATCGAAACAGCTAAATATGCACCCTCTGTAGACAGTTGGTTACAGGCTGGTACAGAACTAGGATTTGAAGTTAATGACCCTAATGGCTATCAAACTCAAGGTATGTGGAAAACATGTGAAAACGCAAAAAATATTATTAATAATATTTACTCTTTCTAATTTTTGCTTTAATTTGTTGTTTGATAACTCCAAGGATTCAATCCCATTGACGTGACACAAAAGCGAGGAATGAGATTTAGCACCTACAAGGGATACATTGAATCAGCACTGAATAGAGGGAATCTAATTATTCATCGCTTCTCGCTGGCTACTAAGGTTGTCGTTTTTAAAAATAAAAATATTTTTTTCAATATTTAATAATTATTATATTTTTGCCTTGAAGATACATTTTGATGTCAATCTACGGGCAGTTGGAGTGGAATATCTTCGTCATGGGTTTCCCAAATATGCACAGGTGACGAAAGAAATTGTCATCAGTGGAGGAGCAATAAATTCACCTCAATTACTCATGCTTTCTGGAATTGGTCCAAGACATCACTTATCTCTACAACAGGTTTAATTATTTTTGTAACTTAGATCTAAAATCTTATAATTCACAATTTATTTTAATATCAAATTATAAGTTATATTTTAATTTAGATTCCAACGTTGGTGGATCTTCGTGTAGGACAAAACTACCAAGACCATTTAAGTGTATTTGGAGGACCATTTATTTTTGACGAACCCGTTTCCCATGTTGATTCTCGTGATTTTAATTGGAATGCCCTTCGAGAGTACGTTGAAAAGGGAACAGGACCATTCAGTGCGTTGGGCCTGCCAGTGGGATCCGCTTTATTATCTTCTTCTCAAGCTCCAAAAAATTGGCCGGACATCATAATATTTGTGCATGGAAATGGCCCTTCGTCGGAATTTGGAAAGTCGACGGACTCTCTCTTTTCCTTCCCCAACAACGTCCTAGAAAAATTGTACGAAAAAGATGAAGGACGCGATGGTAATATTCCGACGATTATGCTCGGTCGTCCAAAGAGTCGAGGGGAGATTCTTTTGAAAGATTCCAATCCACTTTCCCGTCCTCTAATTAACCCGGTTAGGCCATATGGCGACCACCCTGATGATTTTTCCAGATTAATTGAAGGTTTTGTTTTAAAATATTTGAGATTTTTGGTTAATTAAATATAAATTTTGATTTCGAATTAATAAATTATTTTTTTCTTTTCACTTAGCTCTTAACTACACTCTTAATATCTATGAGGGTACTTCGGCTTATGCCAAATTGGGCGCAAGATTATCTGCACATCACTTACCTGGCTGTGAACAATTTGAATTGCGAAGTTATCCGTACTGGGAGTGTCTTCTTAAGCTGGTTAATTTCTCTGGTTTCCATCCCTCCTCCACCTGCTCCATGGGAAAACCTGGAGATCCAAATGCCGTTGTCGATTCTCAGCTAAGGTTAAACTAAACATTCTTCCTTTCGAATTAATTTTGTGAAATGAAATCTTGAAATTTTCCTAATAATGTTACGGGAATTATAATAATAAACTCCTTGATCATTTAGGTTGTTATTCAATAGTAAGTAAATAATATTTAAATGCTTTTGTTTTAAATTTAAATAGAGTTTTGGGCACTGCCGGACTTCGAGTAGCGGACGCTTCGATTATGCCGTTTATTACCAACGCTAATCTAAATGCTCCTGCTATTATGATTGGAGAAATGTGTGCTGAAATGATCATGCAGGACTGGGCCACATTTAAAAAATAAAAAGATTGGAGTACTGTTACCCGCTTTGAAGTTTAGCCTTCCTATCCCCAAGTTGCATAGCGATACGCATTCTGATTGGTTGATAATTTTTGAAATCCTGCAATCTGATTGGTTATTTCTATGACAAAAATTCTATAGGTTACCTAAATGGGGACACATTTTCAAAAATTATGAAATTGTTGCAAAACTCAACCAAGTCATATTATGAATCATCTGAATGATCTATTTACCTACTACTTTCCCTTTCAATGTACACATTTATGAGAATGGTGAATCGAGCTATTTATATGCACAATATTATGCAATTATTTAACTATGACTCTGGTACAAGTGAACAATCGGTACTACTTTATTCCAATTTATTACCAAATAAAGGTTATATATAATATAGGTCGGTTTGAAGATTAATATCATTCAGTACTGTGTTATAGTAGCGTAGAACAAAATATCAATAAATCATTAAGATCCATCTTTTTTCATTTCAGCTGTATTATTTAGCCTAGGAGTCCTTTTGACCTGGATTCGACGAAAATTAAAAGTTAGTCGCCTGAGTGTCATTGAGGAGTTGTCCAAGAAAGGTTACAGTCAGCTCGCAAATACTGATGAAGCATCAGCTTCTGAGACAGTGTAATCTGATTGCTTCTACATATTTATAGAGATCGAATAGTTAATTAATGTTGTGTAAACATATTTTCTAGAATACAGTGCAATTAACTAGTTAGTTACATAGTTAATTCTAAATGCATTTACCTTCATGTGGTAATAAATTGGAATAAAGTAGTACCGATTGTTCACTTGTACCAGAGTCATAGTTAAATAATTGCATAATATTGTGCATATAAATAGCTCGATTCACCATTCTCATAAATGTGTACATTGAAAGGGAAAGTAGTAGGTAAATAGATCATTCAGATGATTCATAATATGACTTGGTTGAGTTTTGCAACAATTTCATAATTTTTGAAAATGTGTCCCCATTTAGGTAACCTATAGAATTTTTGTCATAGAAATAACCAATCAGATTGCAGGATTTCAAAAATTATCAACCAATCAGAATGCGTATCGCTATGCAACTTGGGGATAGGAAGGCTAAACTTCAAAGCGGGTAACAGTACAAAAAATCTTAAGTATACATTCCAAGTTAGGAAATAAAAACAAACTAAAACACTTCCCTTTATGTAGGCAGTAAGCAATTCAGGTTCAAACAGCGCAGATAACAAAGTGGCCTGAATGTATAGATATCCACTACGTAGTGTAATTGAATGAAAAATGCAATGGGACTGCATCAATGGATAGCATTGAAAGGGAAATCCGTTCAACAGGCACGTACAGTGTGTGGACATAGAAATAATGTAAGTGTAACATAGCAATAGAGCAAGTAAGATAGGATCTTGAGTGCATTGTACTTTTTGTTGTGGTGTTTGTATTGCATTTAGTTATATTTACAGAAGGACTAAGACGTAATGGGTGGAAGTGATTCAAGTACATTGGAATCAGTGTACAAAATACCATTTACCACTTACCAGTGGTAAGTGGTTTTTAATGGTATTTAACGTTAAATACCACTACCTAAAAATAGTGGTAAGTGGTATAAATGGTAAAAATGGTAAGAAATAGTTTCATTTAAATTTCGTGTTTGAATTTTGAACAAAATTCGGGGGCAAAGTACGAAATAGCTTAGCAGATGATCATTGTTGTCACAAATTGATAAGTGTTCATTAATCAGAGTAGGATTCAACCAATGGGGGCGCTAACAACCCTTGCCGATTGAGAAATTAATTGCAATTAAATTAGCATCTATTTTAAATGGGCGATACCAAATACAATCTTTCTTTCTTCATTTTTTATAACTTTTGGTGTACAATCAAATAAATATGATTAATTTAATTGGTGATATTGGAAATATTTCATAGAAAACAAAGTTTTAAAACTTATATTTTAGGAAGTCTAGTGTATCTGTACTCAGCTGTCTAATGAATCGCTAAAATTTACCATTTTTACCATTAAATGCATTTTTACCATTAAGTGCATTTTTACCACTGTGATGGTAAAAAAGGCTAAAAAGTGGTAAATTTTGTACACTGATTGGAATTCCCACAAAATAAATTCTAAATAGGGCAAACATTAAGAATTAATTATTGTTATTAATTTAAGATTACTAAATGGCAGTTTGTACTTACCTATAATGAGTGGTATGATTAAGGTCTACCTTATGCTTTTACTTAAAGTTTTTGAAGTAAAAGGTTCCTTTGGTATGAATAAAAATATTAGCAATTACTTTTGCTTATGCTTAATCTAGGAGTAAAAGTATTTGCTAATTTGCATGAAGCATTTACTACCGTTAGAAGTAAATACTACATTTTGGTATGAATAACACCTTGAATTTACTTCTACTTTGAGTATTTGATTCAAAAATTTGAAGTTTCTCCGATAGCAACTTCACCTATTACTTCCCCACGCAAAAGAGTAGGATTAGTAGGATTCACGATTAATTTTCTATAGTAACTCATACATAACTCTGACCGGTTACTTATAACCATGACCACGAAATTGCATTTGTGAATTGAAGAATATATAGATGTGATTCGTTGCTGGTCTCTGATTGGCTGAGTCATAGTAACCAAATTTTGTTCTGTACAAAATGAGAAGTAAATACTACAATTGCAAAGTATTTGCTTGACAGTAAAAGTTTTCTTTTATTCATTCGATTTGAAGCAAATACTTTTGCTTCTACCTTTTACTTCAAGTCTAGACCTTTTACTTATACTTTTTGCTTTGTAGTAAATACTTATTCTTATTCATACCACTCAATAACAGGAGAATGATTTCCTATCGATTAAGAAGGCTCTCCACACACGCCTGCATAGCAACCACAGCATATCTAAATTCATGTTAAAAAACGTTTTACATCTGGCTTTATTCTTCCTGAAGGATAAGTCCGATTTTTATGGGACTTACATTTTTGGAATCCTGGACTATCGAGAAACACACGAGGGTTTTTGGATTTTTGATATCGTTGACTTAGATCGTGCAAAAAAAATCAACATATAAAAACTAAAACGGATTCACTTTTCTTTGGGATTGGATTTTTAAAAGCATTTAAAGCAATGACATCAAAAATCCAGCAACCCTCGTGTGTTCTCGATAGTCTAGGATTCCAAAAATGTAAGTCCCATAAAAATCGGACTTATCTTTCGGGAGGAATAATGCCAGATGTAAAACATTTGCCAACATTTACGACTGCCACTGTTGTAAACATACAAAACAATATTTTCAATTCTTGGAATATTTTCCGATTTCTAAATTCCATCCTTAGAATTTTCACCAACTTTGGTTTTTCTACCTCTGAAGCCTAATTAAATTAAATTATTCACAAAATTATATATTTTAGGATTCGCTTAATTGAGTAGGTTAGGTTAGGAACAAATATATTATTATAGTATTTTATTACTTGGAGTATAATTTTTTTTAATCCGTCCATGAAATTGGCTAAAAAGGATTAGGTATATAGGGTTACCTTGATATTTTAATGCTGTACTGTACACTGTGCAATAGCGCTATGCCCTTCCACTAAAATGGTAATGTGTTACGTGTTTAGTATGTATAATATGCACTTAGCCTTTAATTACTATTAACCCTGTAACATTTATAGTTTTATTTCAGTGTCAATACTAGTGTAGTATCAGGTAACAATTATTAATTATGCGTTCATAGATAATAAATAACTAATTTAAGCAGTTTTTCTAGTTTTTGTGAAACTAGATAATAAATTATGTCCATATCTCGGATAACTAAAACTAATAAATTACATAGTGGAATACTTATATCCGGCATAATGTAAATTAATATACTGATAACGCAATGTTTGATAATAAAGATTAAAGGCAATATTTAATGTAAATTTTAGTTTGAGTTTGACATCCGAAGGACACTTTTGATAATTTATGTTCTACTGATTTTAATAAGTATCATCAGAAAAATCTATCTTATTATTACTTTGTATCTCAGTTAATTCATAGAAACGGCCATCTTAACATCTACTCAAAGTATAGAAATAGTAACACAGTAAATCCACAAAATTTTGATTTCTAAAGACTACTTAAAATGAGTTCTTTAGCGGTGGCTACGACGGCCGCCGTTCCGTTGGCTTTTTTCATAGCTACTTACGTGCCACTTTTAATAGCATCGGTCGCGTCTTACATGAAAGAAATGGATTTCCTATCTTCTGGATTAAACCTTCCAATAATTACTCTCAATGAAGATGAAAACACTTACGAGTTCATAGTCGGTGTGTAATTTAAATAATTTAATTGTAATTCACAAATTTAATTCAAATGGTGTATTAATTTAACTAATTATTATAAACTTAATTAATATTTTGTTTCTGTATAGTTGGAGGAGGTTCAGCAGGAGCTGCAGTTGCATCCCGCCTTTCGGAAAGGTATCGGGTACTACTAATCGAAGCCGGAGGAGATCCATCTCCGTTCTCGGATATTCCTTATTTATCCGGTTTGCTTATAGATCAACCCTTAATAGACTGGCGCCATCAAAGTTGCCAAACTTCACTCAACGCTTCGAATTTTATTGAGCAGACGGTATTTCTAATTTTACTATAGTACAGAATAGTCTATGTAATTTAGTTCTACAAAAATATAATTTATTTAAAAAAACATTTTTAGTCTTTTTGAGAGAAAATTTTCAGGTTTCTAGGAAAATAGGTTTTTTAAGAATTGTTAACAATAAATTAATTTTCTAAAGTGCCGAAAAATACCGAGAGGAAAATGTTTGGGTGGCTCAAGTGTCTTGAATTGGATGGCTTATATGAGAGGGAATCCTGAAGACTATAACAATTGGGCCGTCCACACAGGAGACAGTCGATGGTCTTATGCCAATGTGGAAAGAGTTTTTCGCAAATTAGAAGACTACGACGGACATTGGAATGGCAATGGTATTGTCATCGTGAGAAAACTTCTAAGTACAGGAGCGTATACAACCCATTCACGCTGACTAAATTCAACCATTTCAATACTTTACACAGCGTAAATGGGTTGAATACCCTCCTGTACTTAGAAGTTTGCTCACGGTAACAATAACGATTAACTAAAAAAACTATACATTTTGTACCAAATTGTTAGAAATAATATTCTTCAGGTTTACATGGAGTTGGAGGTCCTATTCACATCGAAACAGTCACATTTGCACCCTCTGGAGACTATTGGCTACAGGCTGGTACAGAGCTAGGTTTTGAAGTTAATGACCCTAATGGCTATCAAACTCAAGGTATGTGGAAAACATGAAAACGCAAAAATTATTATTATAATTATTTACTCTATCTATTTTTTGCTTTATAATTTGTTGTCTGATAACTCCAAGGATTTAATCCCATTGAAGTGACACAAAAGCGAGGCATGAGGTTTAGCACCTACAAAGGATACATTGAACCAGCACTGAATAGAAGCAATCTAATTATTCATCGCTTTTCGTTGGCTACTAAGGTTGTCGTTTTTAAAATAAAATAAATTCTTTTTAAAATTAAAATATATTTTCAATATTTTAATAATTATTATATTTTTGCCTTGAAGATACATTTTGACGTCAATCTTCGTGCTGTTGGAGTGGAATATCTCCGTCACGGGATTCCCAAATATGCACAGGTGACAAAAGAAATTGTTATCAGTGGAGGAGCAATAAATTCGCCTCAATTACTCATGCTTTCTGGAATTGGACCCAGGCATCACTTAACTCAACACCAGGTTTAATTATTTTAATAACTTTGAAAAAATATCTTACATTTATTTAACTTTATTATAATAAGTATAATAAATAATTATGTACTCCTTTTTTACAAAAAGAAAGTTACTATTTTTTTACAAAAAAGTAAAATGTTACTCCTTTTTATACAAAAAAGTAAAAAGTTACTATTTTTTTACAAAAAAGTAAAATGTTACTCCTTTTTTACAAAAAAAGAAAAAGGTATTCCTTTTAAAAAAAGTAATAAGATACTCCTTTTTTACAAAAAAGTAATAAGATACTCCTTTTTACAAAAAAAGTAATGACATCCCCCTTTTTTACAAAAAGTAATGAGATCCCCCTTTTTTACAAAAAGTAAAATAGTACTCCCTTTTTAAAAAACATTTAAAAAAGTACTACTTTTTTTTTAAAAAAAAGTCCTTTTTACCTTATTTGCATGTAAAGTAGAAGTAAATGGAGCACGCTGCTACATCTAAAAAGGTAAAAAGGCAAAAAGGGACTGCTTTTTTATCAGTTAATTCTACCTTTTATATAAAAAGTAGTAAAAAGGTTCTTTATTGTTCCCGGCAAGATGCCTCGAATTTGTCACTCTATAGTAACGCATTTGTTTAATATCAACTCCATTACAAGGTGAAGACATAGAGGGGGTTTCCCGGATTTTTGCACCCAATCCGTATTTACTTTCTACCACAGAGAGGTAGGCACCCAAACCAAATAACCATGGTTACTTTCGGCTTGGGTGTTTACTTCTCTGTGGCAGTGTAGGTAGAATTCGAATTGGGTGCAAACTCGGGGAATATCCTTCTATGTCTTCACCTTGTAATGGAGGCATCTTGGTTCCCGGTATAATTCACAATTTAATTAACATCTAAGCATAAAGTTATATTTTAATTCAGATTCCAACGTTGGTGGATCTTCCTGTAGGACAAAACTATCAAGATCATTTAATTGTATTTGGAGGACCATTTATTTTTGACAAACCCGTTTCCTTTGTTGCATCACGTGATTTTAATTGGAATGTACTTCGAGATTACGTCGAAAAGGGAACAGGACCATTCAGTCGGATAGGAGTGGGAGCGGGAACCGCTTTTTTGTCTTCTTCTCAAGCTCCAAAAAATTGGCCAGACATCGCAATATTTGTGAATGGAAATGGCCCTTCGTCGGAATTGGGAAAGGCGACTGACTCTCTCTTTTCCTTGCCCAACAATGTCCTAGAAAACTTTTACCAAAAAGATGAAGGACGCGATGGGAATGTTCCGATGATTATGCTCGGTCGTCCAAAGAGTCGAGGGGAGATTCTTTTGAAAGATTCCAATCCACTTTCCTATCCTTTAATTAACCCAGTTAGGCCATATGGCCACCACCCTGACGATTTATCAAGATTAATTGATGGTTTGTTATAAACATTTATGTCTGTTTTATACTTTTCACTTTCCTTTCACTTTCACGTTTAGTGACGCCAAAATGACGTCATTACGTTTGGAAACCAAATTTTAAACACATTTTTGCTAATTACAAATTAATTGTTGTGACGTCATTAAACGTGAAAGTGAAGGGAAAGTGAAAAGTATAAAACAGACATTAAGGTTTTTTATTTAATTAAATATAAATTTTGATTTCGAATTATTAAATTATTTTTTTCTTTTGACTTAGCTCTTAACTTCACTCTTAGCATCTTCGAAGGAACAGCGACTTATGCCAAATTGGGCGCAAGATTATCTACACATCACTTACCTGGCTGTGAACAATTTGAATTGCGAAGTTATCCGTACTGGGAGTGTCTTCTCAAGTTAGTTAATTTCTCTGGTTTCCATCCCTCGTCCACCTGCTCCATGGGAAAACCTGGAGATCCAAATGCCGTTGTCGATTCTCAGCTAAGGTTAACCATTGCATTTTTCCTTTTAGTTTTGACAAGTGAAATTTTCTAATTAGTGGTACGGGAATTATAATTTTAAGCTACTTATCGGTAGATTTTGACAATTTAGGTTTTTGGTCGTCAATAGTAAGTAAATAATATAAAAATGTTTTTTAACTTAAATAGGGTTTTGGGCACTGCCAGACTCCGAGTAGCGGACGCTTCGATTATGCCATTTATTACCAACGCTAATCTAAATGGTCCTGCTATAATGATTGGAGAAATGTGTGCTGAAATGATCCTGCAGGACTGGGCCACATTTAAAAAGTAAAGCGATTGGAGGTCTCATATGCACGGTGCAAAGTAGAAATGTAGGAGTACAAAAAATCTTAAATGTACGTTTTAAATTAGGAAATAAAAACAAACTCAAACATTTTCCTTGCACTTCCACTTATGAAGGCAGTAAACGATTCAGGTTCAAACAGCGCAGCGTAACAAAGTTAAGTGACCTGAATGGAAGGTATATATATTTATCCACTACGTAGTGTAATTGAATGAAAAATGCAATGGGATTGCATCAATAGATAGCATTGAAAGGGAAATCCGTTTAACAATGGCCATAAAAATTATTGAGTAGTGTAATATAATGGCAATAAAGCAAGTAAGATAGAATCTTGAGTGCATTGTACTTTTTGTTGTGGTGTTTGTAGTGTATTTAGTTATATTTAAAGAAGGACTAAGACGTAATGAGTGGAAGTGTCTTAAGTACATTGGAATTCCCACAAAATAAATTCAAAATAGAGCAAACATTATTAATTGTTATTAATTAAAGATTACTAAATGGCAGTTTGTACTTAATAACAGGAGAGTGATTTCCTATCGCGTGATTAAAAAGAAATAAAACAAATATTGACGTATCCAAATCTAGAATAAAGGTTAAAAGAAATTGTTTAGAAGTTAATAGATAATTAGTAGTAATTATTTTAAGCTATTTAAATGTTTAACCCTGGTATGGTTTTTACACATATTATGTAATTAAAGATTACTAAGTAGCAATTTGTACTTAATTATGAGTTTTAATTTCCTTCCATTGCGTGATTACAACGATGTATCCAAATCCAAAATGAAGTTGGAAAAAATTAATTAAATAGTATAATCTGCCGTAATCCCCTAACGTGGCTAAGCCTAACCTAAACTAAAATAATCCTACCCATGTAAATATATACTCCCAACGGCAGTCTCATTTATAACTATGTCATATTAATTCCAAGTCGTGGAAAACAATAGAAAAACCTTTTAATCGCATAAAAAATTATTGATAATTAGTCTGAACTAAATTTACTTTACTTGCAGACAGACCACAAATTCACATTAAAGAATTGGTGCACTAAGGCATGGCCATTCATTGCAATACAAATCTGTCGCCGTGCCAGTCGCTGATTTAATAGGAAAGTGGCACTATCAAATATAACGTTTAAACGATGAGGTACTTTATTATACAAGTTAACACTTAGAAGGAGAACAATTCATGTACAAAAATATTTATTTTATCTGTTAAAAATACCAAAAACAATTCAGTAATTGTACAAACGGCCGGAAAAAGGTTATCCAGCACTAATTTGAAATAAATTAAAAGTTGTTTAATTGTGGGGAAGGTGACAATGAGTGTTGTTGAAATTGCAAGTATGGGATTGGCCACGGCCCTTCCCCTAACATTTTTCATCATGGCATTTAACACATACCTACCACATCTTATTGTGTCCATTGTTACCCACATGAAACAACTGGATTTTTTGCATTCTGGATTACAGACCCCAAATGAGTTTAGTGAAGGAAGCATTTATGATTTTATTGTTGGTAATTATTCCAAATTTATTTATTATTCCAAGATGTGAATGAAAATCTTGAGAAATATTTAATTATTAATTTCTGCAGTTGGAGGAGGATCAGCAGGAGCCGCAGTAGCATCTCGCCTTTCAGAAAATCATAGAGTGCTACTTTTAGAAGCTGGAGGAGATCCAACACCAATGTCCTATATTCCAATTCTGGCTACCAATTTAGCAAATCAATCACTCATAGATTGGCAGCACCAAAGCTGCCAGACGGCCATAAATCCTTCAGGCCTTCAGGAACAAATCGTATATTTACAAAAATTAATATTTTATTTTTCCAGTTTTTGCTAGATGAATGAATTAACTTAATTTTCGTCTATAGTGTCAATCAATACACAGGGGAAGAGGTTTGGGAGGGACAAGTAGCATAAATGGAATGATTTACATGAGAGGCAATCCAGAAGATTTTAACAACTGGGCAGCTCATACAGGAGATAATCGATGGACTTATGCAAATGTAGAAAAAATATTCAGAAAAATGGAAGATTATGACGGCCAATGGAAAGATAACGGTAAGTTTGAATTTTAAAATAGTAAATGGACTTTGGAAGGACAGCGTAGGGTTAAGGGGAAGTTTGTTGTTTGGTTGTTCTACCAACAAATAATATTTACTACGGGAATCACCAACATTGTTCGCCCAGCAGTAAAATTGCAATTTGTTAAATTTTCACTACAGCCACGAGAATTTTTAAAATAGCATTTTCCAAATTCCAAAACTTTGGAAAAACTAATAAATTTTTCTAATGTATTTCTTCTAAGGAAACAATTTTAAATAGGATGCCTTAAAGTTGAAGGTAAAATACGGAGATATTTCAAATAATTAAAATATCTAAACCTCATTACTATTACTGTAAAATTGGCTACTCCCCTTGAACCTTGAAAACCGAACCCTTAAGGCCACCCTTAATTACCTAAAAGATTGAT
The DNA here is from genome assembly GCA_020055645.1 of Tomocerus qinae. Classification (NCBI taxonomy): domain Eukaryota; kingdom Metazoa; phylum Arthropoda; class Collembola; order Entomobryomorpha; family Tomoceridae; genus Tomocerus; species Tomocerus qinae. The sequence goes on from CM034546.1 coordinate 125,955,356, forward strand.
TTAAGTAATTATTTGATTTAATTTAAAAATAATTCTAATTAACATTAGGTTTTCACGGAGTGGGGGGTCCTTTGCGTATAGAACCTGAAAGGTATGCACCTTCCCTTAATTATTGGCTGGATGCTGGTCGGGAACTCGGGTTTGATATAATCGATCCAAATGGGTATCAGAGACAAGGTTAGATCAAGGAAATGAAGAATGGAAAATTAAAAATAAATAACATTAAAATAGAATACGATCATGAACCTTTGTTTTATTTGCTTTGTGGAGGATTTAATCCGATGGACATGAATCAGAGAAGAGGAATGAGATTCAGCACTTATAGTGCATACATTGAACCTGCCCTCAAAAGAGAAAATCTAATTATCCACCGATTCTCTTTGGCTACTAAGGTAAGGTAGAATATCTACTTTATCCAAAAGTTAATTTTATAAATGGTTAAAAAAATCTTGTGCTGATGATTATAAGATTCGTTTCGACGTTCATCTGCGAGCAATTGGAGTAGAATATCTCCGTCATGGTATTCCAAGATACGCACAAGTGACCAAAGAAATTGTCGTCAGTTGTGGCACAATAAATTCACCTCAACTGCTCATGCTGTCCGGAATCGGACCCAAAGAGCACTTAACCCACCACCAGGTTAGACTTTCATTATCATTTAAAAATTCAGAAATTAAACATTTTGAATTATTTTAGGGAATATAATTAACCGTCAATGAAATAATTTAAATCGGCGATAAATAATAATTTACTCGGTAAATGTTGAGGAAGTAAGTGGAGATAATTTGAAAAGGTCAATATATAATAATTTAAAATCTCTTTTGGATTTCTATCTATTGGCAACTGTCATTTACCTATTCAGCGTTTTTAAGTTATTATATATTGACCTTTTCAAATTATCCCCTTTTACCTATTCAACATTTATCGATTAAATTATTATTTATCGCCGATTTAAAATATTTCATTGACCCATTAAATGATATCCCTGTAATTTAACCCTAAGCGTTTGTATGGACTTTTTAAATTATTATGTATAACCCTTTTCAAATTATCCCCATTTATGTATTCAACGTTTACTTCATTGACGATTTAAATTATTTCATTGACCCATTAAATAGCATCCTTATTTTAGATTCCGACGCTAGTTGATCTCCCCGTGGGACAAAACTACCAAGACCATTTAGTTACTTTTGGAGGACCATTTCTTTTTGACAAACCAGTTTCACATGTTGGTTCTCGTGATATGAATTGGAATGCTGCTCGTGATTACTTGGAATATGGAACAGGCCCCTTCAGTACTGGATTTTTATTACTCGCATCAGCTTTTCTTGGATCATCGCACTGTCCTAAAGAATGGCCAGATATTATGATATTTGTAAATGGAAATGGTCCTTCTAAAGAATTTGGACAGCGATTAGACAGAATATATTCCATTCCAAATAATCTCCTTGAAAGGTTTTACGCAAAAGATGAAGGGAGAGATGGCAATATGGCATTGGTAATGCTTGGTCGACCGAAAAGTCGTGGAGAGATTCTTCTGAGAGATTCTAATCCACTTTCTCATCCTCTAATCAATCCTTTCAGAAAGTATGGAGATCATATTGAAGATTTACACAGATTAATTGAAGGTAGTTACTTTTTTCCTTAAAGTGTCATTTTAAGAACAATTTTAGGAAATTAAATTAATTTTAAAATTAATTAATTTTAAAATTAATTATAAAATTAAATTTTTTGGTGTACAGATTTTTAAAAATTATTTTCTATAATTGAAACTTGCGTTTTCAGGTCTTAATTACACTATAAATATCTACGAGCAAACTGCATCGTATGCTAAATTGGGGTCGAAATTATCTTCACATCATATCCCCGGCTGTGAACAATTCGAATTGCGAAGTAATTCCTACTGGGAATGTCTAACTAAATTGGTCTATTCCACCCTTTTCCATCCTGCAGGAACTTGTTCAATGGGAAAACCTGGGGATCCAAAAACTGTTGTGGATTCTCAGTTAAGGTTGCCAATCAGATATTCCAAATATACGATAAAAATTCTGAAGTATAGTAATTCTTCTACTTTTCTTTTCAGAGTTTTGGGCACTGCAGGACTTCGAGTGGCAGACGCCTCAATTATGCCATTTATCACAAATGCCAACACAAATGCCCCGTCTATAATGATTGGTGAAATGTGTGCAAAAATGATTCTACAGGACTGGGCCACGTTTAAGAAATAATAATATGTGAATTGGTTTCTAATCTTTTTTCACCCTGAAAAATCCCACACCCAAATCTAAGTTTTATTTCAAGCTTGCTTCCTATACCTATGTCAATAATCGATATATATCTTTGATATTAACAAACAATTTATTTATTTTAAACATGCCGAGTAGGCAAACTTATAGAATTGTACACTCCGTTTATTACATGCGATACTATCTACGATTTTTAAAATAAGGCACGCATTTGTCACTCTCAAATTATGGTTACCAAGGCATATTTTTTATGAAAATATATAAGACCCTTATCCTACTGAGCCCGTCATATATTTAAGTTAACCACTAGCCCTAAATAAATTCTAGTAATAATCTAATAAGTACAATTTAAAACTGATTCAAGGTTGCATTCTTGAGTCACAAGAATTAACTTCACGCATACATATCCAATAGCAGAGTTACGATGCATAATAGTAGCATAACAATATTTTTACCAAAAAATACAATATAAACAAAGCAATCACTTCATCTTATCTGTTTTAGTAATTCATGAAGTGTACAGACATTTTTAATAGTGTTATTGCTGTTAATAGTTTTCTAACCTAGCTGCTGAATGCTGGAAAGCACCGTATACACAGTGTACAAAATACCATTTACCACTTACCAGTGGTAAGTGGTTTTTAATGGTATTTAACGTTAAATACCACTACCTAAAAAGTAGTGGTAAGTGGTATAAATGGTAAAAATGGTAAAAAATAGTTTCATTTAAATTTCGTGTTTGAATTTTGAATAAAATTCGGTGCCAAAGTATGAAATAGCTTAGCAGATGATCATTGTTGTCACAAATTGATAAGTGTTCATCAATCAGAGTAGGATTCAACCAATGGGGGCGCCCTTACCGATTGAAAAATTAATTGCAATTAAATTAGCATCAATTTTAAATGGGCGATACCAAATACAATTTTTTTTTCTTCATTTTTTTATAATTTTTGGTGTACAATATGATTAATTTAATTGATTAAGGGGCTAATTGGTAATATTTCATAGAAAATAAAGTTTTAAAACTTATATTTTAGGAAGTCTAGTGTATCTGTACTCAGTTGTCTAATCAATCGCTAAAATTTACCATTTTTACCATTAAATGCATTTTTACCATTAAGTGCATTTTTACCACTGTGATGGTAAAAAAGGCTAAAAAGTGGTAAATTTTGTACACTGCGTATACATTCATTTCATTACAAATCTTGATAGTGCATCATAATCCATCTCTTGCTCAGAAAATTAAAGTTTTTTTCAAACTTTATCCTAAAAATTCATGCATGAACACATTTACAACATTCTTTTGTTATATTCTACGTGCGTATACTTTAAATACTAATCGTATTCACAATTAATATTTCAGTTTCATCTTCTCATTCATTAATTTATCTCTTTCTCAAAAGGGATTAGCTATAATTATTAAAGTAGCAATTAACCAAAAATATATTTAATTTTAAATTTTTTGTGTGCAAAGCTGAAAATGAGTGCCGTTGAACTTGTAACGGCAGGTATGGGATTGGCCACTGCACTTCCCTCGTCATTTTTCATTGCACTCACTACATACGTGCCTCTTTTTATTGCCTCCATTGCCACTTACATGAGACAAATGGATTTTCTATCTTCCGGACTACAGACATCAAGAAACAATGAGATCTACGATTTTATAGTTGGTAATATTCCTGTTATAAATTATAAATTTTATTTATTTAAAAATTTAAAGTAAATTAAATAAAAAAAGATTAATTATTTTTAAGTTAATCCTTAATCACATGCAATTTTTAGTTGGAGGGGGTTCCGCAGGGGCAGCCGTTGCGTCCCGGCTTTCTGAAAAACACCGGGTATTACTCCTGGAAGCTGGAGGGGACCCAACTCCGTTACACAATATCCCATTTTTATACTCTATGCTATCAAATCAACCTTTAATAGACTGGGAATACAAAAGTTGTCAAGCCGCCCTTAACTCATCCGGATTAATAGAAGAAAAGGTAACTTATTTATTTTTATTAATGGAAAATGTTTTTGAAATCTTTTTAGAACATGAAGAATAAAGAACAAGAAAGTAATTCAAAGCTTTAATATTTAGTGTCAGACAGAACCCAGAGGAAAAGGTTTGGGAGGAACGAGTAGCACAAATGGAATGATTTACATGAGAGGCAGTCCGGAAGATTTCAACAATTGGGCTGCCCATACAGGAGACGATCGATGGGGATATGCGAATGTTCAAAGAGTATTCCGAAAAATGGAAGATTATGACGGACCTTGGAAAGATAATGGCAAGTTTGACCTAAAATAGTTATTCAAATTATTTTTGAACAATAATTTTCAAATTTATTTATTTTAGGTCATCATGGAGTCGGTGGACCGATGAGAATAGAGCCATTGAGATACAAACCTTCTCTTGAATATTTTTTGGAGGCTGGTAGGGAACTCGGATTTGATACAATCGATACAAATGGGTACCAGACACAAGGTAAACTAATTAATTAATTAACAAATTTTACGGTATGAAAAACATTTTTGACTCAATCTGTGTTTTATGAACGAAGGATTCGCACCCGTTGAAATGACAGAAAAGCAGGGCACTAGGTTCAGTACTTACAGAGGATACATTGAACCGGTGTTGAAAAGAGAAAATTTAATTATTCATAGATTTTCTTTGGCCACCAAGGTTAGATTTTCTGTTAAAAGTTAATTATTTACTATGCTAATAATTTAAATTGTTTATCGTCTTTTTTGAGTAGATACGTTTCGATGTCAATCTTCGAGCAGTCGGAGTGGAATATATCCGTCACGGGATTCCAAGATATGCACAAGTGACTAAAGAAATTGTAGTTAGTGGTGGAGCAATAAATTCACCTCAACTGCTCATGCTTTCGGGAATTGGACCCAAACATCATCTAAATTACCACAAGGTTAATCCAAAATAATTTTTAAAAATTTCCATGAATTGATAACATGATATCCTAAATTAATTTTGATTTTTTTTCTAAAAATTGTTCTTTAACTCATTGACAATTTAGATACCAACGTTGGTTGATCTTCCGGTCGGTCAAAACTATCAAAATCATTTAGGTGTGCCTGGAGGACCATTTATTTTTGACAAACCAGTTTCTCATGTCGGATCACGTGATTTGAATTGGGGAGCACTCAAAGATTATTTAGAGAATGGAACAGGACCTTTTAGTCTAGGGATTAATATCATGGGTCATGCCATCATATCTTCTTCACTGGCTCCAAAAGATTGGCCGGATATACTTATTGCATTATTGGTAAATGGTCCTTCGGAAGAAGGAGGACGAGGATTTGATACCTTTTTCTCATATCCTAATAATGTCCTTGAAAAGTTTTACGGCAAAGATGAAGGCAGAGATGGAGTCATTCCTTTTGTATTTATTGGTCGTCCTAAGAGTCGCGGAGAGATTCTTTTGAAAGATTCGAATCCACTTTCTCCTCCTCTCATTAATCCATTCAAAAAATACGGAGACCACGTGGACGACTTGCAAGTACTTATTGAAGGTAAATAAATTTTTTTTCTTCGTTCAAAGGATTTTATTATAACGATATTATCATTTCAGGTCTCAACTTCACCCTTAGCATCTTTGAAGGAACTGCGACTTATGCTAAATTGGGATCCAAATTATCTGTTCATCATATACCTGGCTGCGAACAATTCGAATTGCGGAGTTATCCATACTGGGAATGTCTTGTCAAATTAGTTTCTTTTACCACCGGTCATTCCTCCTCTACTTGTTCAATGGGAAAACCTGGAGATCCGAAAACTGTTGTGGATTCTCAATTAAGGTTGTCAATAAGATTTTTATGCATATCAATAATAAATGACGGGTTAAGCCGTAGAACGATGTATGTTAGAACAAAGTCCTAAAATTGTTTAAAACCCCTAGTTACAAAATGTTGTCAACTCGAAGGAGACCAGTACACACGAAAGAATGTATCCGACACCGAGACAATTTTGAAATCTTTTGTTAGTTATTAATAACATAGATGAAAAATGGCTTTTATTGAAACAAGTTTCATTTAAAGGAGCATTGGTTTTCACTAATAATGAGTTTCATTTCAGTGCACAAAAAGCAGTCTGAAAATTCAAATTTCATTGCTTACTGCGTTCTAAAAACTAAAATTCCAAAACAAAAATTTTAGGTTACTGCGAACAAGCGAACTAAAACTGTAAACTGGAGTTTCTTTGCATTCTGTGGCATGAAAATTAAATTTTGTAGTTGTATTTATTTAAATTGTAGTTAAATTAAGCATTTGTCCGCATTTCTTCGGTGTGGAAACTAAAATTTTAAGTTTCTGTGAAATTTAAAACTAAAACAAACAAACATGTTGCTAAACATTTGCCTTTTCCGTTAAAATTGAATTATAATTTTAAATGTTTAAATCGTTACGTGCACAAGAAACTTAAAATTTAAATTTTTAGACCCGTACGTTCTCGCTATTAAGTGCTGTTAGTGGTCAGTGGTTTTCATTTGGTACGTTCAGTGGGAGGGGTAATTTTTAAGCGTTGGAAAATTTGGAGGCTGAATATAGGCAGCGGAATACCGTTTCTTCCCTTGCCTCGTAACCTATTATCTGTTTCCTCCAACATCCAAACTTAATAAAACCTATTTTTGCCTCTTTCTAAACTGATGTAATAAAAAAAAATTTATTTCTTACCTATGATTATTTTACGGGAGGCATATTAGGATAATAGGTTATGTGGCATCGTGGAGGAAACGGGGTAGGAGAAAACGGAGGAAACAATATCCCGCTGACTAAATTCAGCCAAATTGGACCCTACCTTGACTTGGGAATAGTGTTCGGTCGGTGACCAGCCGGCAGCCGGCTAAAATGGCTTTCAAGGCATTTAAAAAAAGTTTAAATTCTTTGTTAGCCAGTCGACTATCGGAGACTTTTGTCGGAAAATTTTCAACCGTTTTATAGATTTCCAAATTAAATGATAGTTTTTGCACTTTTTGCACTATCCCATTTAATTACTAACATTATTATTCAGTTGTCGGGTGCGTTGTGAAGTTGCTATCGGATATTTAGTTTGTTTACAGTTACTATTGTAAAATAAATACCAGGGTGAGCTGGATATTATTCTAACATACATCGTTCTTCGGCTCAAGCCGTCAAATAGCTTCTTTAATTTATAGACGATGATAAAATATTAAATTAATTACAAAATACATTTCGAAAAATTAAAAAATCTGTAATTTTGATCTCAGAGTGTTGGGCACTGCAGGACTCCGAGTAGCAGACGCATCAATTATGCCATTTGTCACAAATGCCAACACAAATGCCCCTTCTATAATGATTGGAGAAATGTGTGCAGAAATGATTCTGCAGGACTGGAGCATATTTAAAAAATGAAAAATATCATAGAAATTGAGGATTTCTCAAATAAATACACTTAATAATAATTTATCACTGTTTATAATTTGTAATTATAAACAGTTAATAATAAATGACTGATTGTTAAAACATTGAAAGTAATTTGACGAAGATAATTTTTGCTATTTTATACTCCAGCGTTGAAATAACCATAAATATGTAACATGGTAGCAGAGCTAGAATCAAGATCTAAAAGCTATTGTCGTAAGACAAGATAAGAAGAAAAAAATTAATACTGGGAATTAGCCAAGCTGCAGAATAATGATTGTAGGATAATTGATAATAACTTAGTTTTTATGAATGATTTACAGATAATAATTGTCTTCCACCTCCGCCCGTGCATCATTCGTATAACATACATCTCTCTTTGGTTTTTTGCATGCACATAAATAATGCTGACTCTATTTATACTAACCTAAACTAAATTTATTACACGCATTAGGTATTTATTATACGCATCTTACGACGTTATGGAAAATTGATGAGCACAATTGAGTACCTACTTACTATAAATCACTAGTCTCACAAGGACCACCAAAATCAATTCTATTTAAAGTACATGCTAAAAGCTACGCCCTTCTTTTATTATTATTTTTCCATGATGAGAAATAATTCAGGCTACAATCAGTTGTTAATTGACTCTCGTTGAAGTTAAACAATAATAATTAACAAAATCGAAAATAATATATTTATCAATATTAATACCTAAAATTTAGAAATTGATTTCAAGTTTATAAATAAATGTAGATTGCCCTCAAAATTAAAATGAGTTCAATAATAGAATTGGCAAGTATGAGTCTGGCCACGCCAATCCCGTTGTCATTTTTTGTGGCACTCACAACTTATGTACCACTTCTAATCCTATCCACTGTCACTTATATGCAACAAATGGATTATCTATCTTCTGATTTACATACACCGACAACCTTTGGCCAAGAAATCTATGATTTTATAGTCGGTAAGTAAACTATTAATTTCCAGAATTATTCCGTTTTCAATATATTGATAAAAATATTTTAAAATACTTCAATCGGTATTATGATCACAAGTTATAATTTATTCAACGTATTTAATTTTTATTCATTTTTAATGTCAAAATACAGTTTTTGATTTGGTCTAAATGGTTTATAATAGTTGGGGGAGGATCAGCTGGATCTGTTGTTGCGTCCCGTCTTTCCGAAAAGTACCGAGTGTTACTTCTGGAGGCAGGCGGGGACCCAACTCCCTTGTCCAATATCCCATTTTTGAGACCCATGCTTGTCAACCAATCTGGTATAGACTGGCAATACCAAAGCTGTCAAACTCGTCTAAATCCGTCGGGAAAAATAGAACAAAAGGTTAAGAAACTTACTTATTCTATAAACGCGAAGTTGAACATGCGCAAAAAATAATTCCATATGTATACCCGTATCGGTATTCATGTCGTGCTAATGCCAGTACACATCAAATGAGAATTTTCTAAGTTGTGATTATTAACACTAAGTCACAGTATTGCTATTGAATTTCAAAACGTTTAGACATCAAAGGTATTATCTTATTTTAAAACATTTTCGAATCTTATTCAGCATTTTCGAATCTGTTCGAGCGTTTTCGAATCTGTTCGAGTGTTTTTGAATCTGTTCGAGCGTTTTCGAATCTGTTCGAGTGTTTTTGAATCTGTTCGAGCGTTTTCGAATCCTTTCTCCCTATATTGGACCTTAGAATCTCAGATTATCTTATGTTTACAGAAGTCTACCTGACTGAAATGAGCTTTTTCTGTTGAAAACGAAAACTAAATCTGTCAAACTGAGGGAGTGATTGATTTATGAAGCTAAGCGTTCCTTACTCTTAGTCAGTGTTCGTTAACCAGCCGGCTGGTTGGTTAAAATGGCTGGTTAAAATGGCCGGCGCGCTGGTAGAAATTTTTGTTAGCCGAGGGCTGTTTAAAGGCGAGTGTTTGAATTGTTAATGTGGAATAAGACAAAGGTTAAGTACGAACCCGCAATTAGAAGGGCCATCTCATGGATACCTCGTCTCGACCTTGAGAGACGTCTTTGTTGGGCTAGTAGACTTCCGATAACAATCCCACAACAATGACTCGTAAATGTCAGCCTTAAGTTTCTCGGGTATTAATTAACAACAACACCAGTGTTGAGGGAGTTGGCAATGGGTCCATATTTGAGGCCTGCACCCAGTACTATCACTATGTAGTGATCCCCATATAACATACATACATACATGTGAACTGAGAAAATAATCCTTCATTTGGCGGAAAATTTAAAAAACCGTGATTTTGGCCATTTTGGCCACCAGCCATTTTAGCCACTTTAGCTGGCTGGTCAAAATCATTTTTGTCCGGCTAAAATGTAACACTGATCTTAGTCGTAATTCTTCTGAGGAAATTCTATTAAGTACGTTACAAACAATCTCAAATTAAATCTGGTACCATTGCAACGTATTTTGAAGTATTTTTCTGTTTATAATAAAACTAGCCTTGCTCATAAAGTATATTGTAGCATACGCGCTTGCGCATTGCAACAAAAAGCCACAAAGTCAAAGAGGCATGGATAGTTGCGACATAAGAATAAATATTTTTATTATGTAGTGATGTCGGCTATGCTGCAAGGTGACTGTTGGGTGAACTATCGACTTTAGTTTTACTTATTTTAAAACTTAGGAAACGTACCAGCTAATATTTTCAGGCTACAAATTTTCCTTTGACAACATGTCAACTATTAAATGTACTAATAGTATTAAAAATAATGGTTAGCATTAAAGCATCGAGATTGTACTTTTATAGAAATTAATTGGCAACTTACCAGTTCTGTTGGTAATCAATTAGATACTTCTACGCCAAAGCTTAAATTTAAAGTCTTATAGTACCCCAAAAATGCTCTAAATTATTTTTTCTTGTACTAAAATATTAATAAATAATTTTCATTTTAATGTTCCACCCAAAATTCTTTTACATCTTCTTTAGCATTAAAACCTGATCTTCGTCAAAAGTTTTCATGCAATTCTGGGGTGGACGCCAATGGGATAATACTAATATTTCATTTAGACATAGTATATAAAAATGCATTTGTTAAAAAAATAATCATTCGGTTGTGGGTTGGTACCTTTATGGTAATTATTTTCACTCTACTCTACTCGTTCTGTTAGTAGTTACTGGAACCCTGTGGGCAGGCATCAAAAAAATTTCCAGTGTAACAGGTCCCGCCCACTGGCTAATTACCACACTTTAGCTCCGCCCACTTGCCACGCCCCCTTGGCTGAGAACACATAAGCTCCTTCTAGTGTGGGCGGGGCATTGCGTACGCGGGGCGAAAGCCGATTTCCACAGCAACCAGGTTGCAAGTCTGCAAGAGATTTTCGATTCCTGCTGGGGATATTCCTGCATACGTGCCTAGTACAAATATGAAAGGTATAGAGATAATAAAAGGTGATAATCGTATTTTTAAAACGAATGAATTTCTTTTGAAGTGCCATGCTGTACCTAGGGGAAAAGGCTTGGGTGGATCAAGTATTATAAATGGAATGATTTACATGAGAGGCAGTCCTGAAGATTTCAACAATTGGGCAGCTCATACCGGAGACAACCGTTGGGCATATGCAAATGTAGAAAGATTATTCCGAAAACTTGAAGATTACAACGGGCATTTTAAGGACGACAGTAATTTTTTTTAAATTGTTAAGCCTGGCTAAATTGTATTCTTTTTATTTATTCTTTTATTTCAATTTTATTTTAATGTTCTTTAATTCAAAATTAGAGCTAGCATTAAAACATCATGGAATTGGAGGTCCTATGCGTATTGAGCCTATTGGGTATGCACCGACTCTCAATAATTTTTTGGATGCTGGAAAAGAATTAGGATTTGATGTTAACGATCCCAATGGGTACCAGACTCAAGGTTAGTTCATGAAAATGCAAAACAAACAAAATCAAACTACAACTAGCAATGATTAAACCGTACAACCGTAGATTAAAATAGTTAAAATGGACAAGATTCCAATTTATACATTTAATTTCAGGATTCAGCCCAGTTGAAATGACTCAAAAGAGAGGTACGAGATTCAGCACGTACAGAGGATACCTTGAACCAGTGTTGAAACGGGAAAATCTAGTTATCCACAGATATTCTTTGGCTACTAAGGTTAAAAAATTTTATTCTTAAAACTAAACTTATGCGGATCTGTTAATTTAACAGATTTTTTTCATAGATACATTTTGACATACATCTGCGAGCAGTTGGAGTGGAATACCTCCGACATGGAATTCCAAAATATGCCCGGGTGACTAAAGAGATTGTGGTCAGTGGAGGGGCAATTAACTCACCTCAATTGCTAATGCTTTCAGGAATTGGACCCAGAGAACACTTAACCCATCATCACGTAATACTTTTAACATACAAAATACAAAAAAATAGGAAAAGAACTAAACACCTGGAGAAATATAAAAGAGAATACAAACTAAAAACAAAAAACGAAGTGCAATATTTCATTTTTCAAGAAAAGTATCTTGAAATAAGAAATTAATGTTATGTCTGATACAAACTAAATTGAAAATCTAGAAAACTGAATATTACCGTCTAAAACTGATTTCTTTAAAAACAGGAAGACATTACAGCCAGTTGAAAATATTGATTTGAGTGGAAATAAACATAATTTCAAAAGTAATATTGTTTGCCAACAAAGTCTCAAATGCAAAATGAGTATTAACTACCAAAACGAATAGAAAATCAAAATAAAATAATATTAACTCCTATCAAACTAAAGAAATTTAAAATAAAATTTTGACCACCAAAAGAACAGATAGAAAATAATGTAATTTTTGGACCATGAAAATGATAAAAAATTCAAAGTAGATTACTATTGAGCATAAAATTATTCAGAAGATCAAAATAATGTAATTTTGACTACCAAATTGAATAGAAATTCAAAATAGATTTAAATAATTTCTGGTTTCAGTTCATTTACCATCAAATTTCAATTTTGGTATTATGAAATATTTCGTAATTATGGGTCAATGGTAGTAAATCATCTTTTGAAGATATTAATTTTATTTTGAAATTAGATTCCAACGTTGGTTGATCTTCCTGTGGGAAAAAACTATCAAGAACATGTTGCAGTGATCGGAGGACCATTTGTTTTTGACAAAGCAGTCTCTCATGTTGCATCACGAGATTTGAATTGGGGCGCTGCTAGAGAATACTTAGAAAACGGAACGGGACCATTTAGTACAGAGTTTAGCATAATCGGCCAGTTCATGCTATCTTCTTCCCTAGCTCCAAAAAATTGGCCAGACATTCTTATAACTCCATTACCAACACCCTCTGCAGCTGTTGGTCGAGGATTTGACGAAGTATTTTCCTTGCCGAATAATCCCCTTGAAAGACTTTATACCAAAGAAGAAGGAAAGGATGGGAATATTCCAGTTGTCATTTTGGGTCGTCCTAAGAGTCGAGGAGAAATTCTTCTGAGAGATTCCAATCCACTATCCCATCCCCTCATCAACCCTTTTAAAAGACACGGGGACCACGTCGACGATTTAAAAAGATTGGTCGAAGGTAAAAAAACAATTTTTTTTAAACTAAAAAACAATTTTCTGGAGTTTCTATTTCAAAAAATCCAGATCTGAAAGAAATTCAATTTATTTTCGTTGATTGCCTATGAAAAGTGAAATAATAATTAAATTAAGAGGAAGGGTTACCAAGTAACTTGACCTGACCTCGACTATCAAATTAGCCCTAAACTTTTTTTGCCAAATTGGAAACTCCTCCCAATACTGGTCGTAGAAAGACAAGATTGGTCTCTAAATTCACAGAAAAACCTGGTTGAGGTCTGGTAATCAAATCTAATTCATATTCATCTCCAATTTCGAGATATTAAGGTTTTAATTTTAAATTCGCAATATCTCGAAATTGGAGGTGAATATGAATTAGATTTGATTACCAGACCTCGACCAGGTTTTTCTGTGAATTTAGAGACCAATCTTGTCTTTCTACGACCAGTATTCTCTGAGGAGTTTCCAGTTTGCCAAAAAAGTTTTTTTCAACCTTGTCATAGAGTAAATTTCTATGCCTCCATGCGAATTTAAATCGTAGTCATAGATACTTCCCCATCAAATTTATTTGACCTTTATTTATTGAATTCTCCCGTATTTTGTGTATACCTGACCCTTAAAGCTACCCCACAAATTCTGAGTTTCTTTCAATTTTTTTAGGTCTTAACTACACTGTTAATATTTACGAGGGTACTTCCACATATGCAAAGCTGGGAGCCAAATTATCACCACATCACTTACCTGGCTGTGAACAATTCGAACTTAGGAGTTACGCATATTGGGAATGTGTGGCCAAAATAACGATGTTGGAGACTTTCCATTCCTCTTGCACTTGTCCTATGGGAAAACCTGAAGACCCAACCACTGTGGTCGACTCTCAATTAAGGTAATGGAAACAAAATTAGTTAACTTAACTTCAACAGTTATAAGACTCGTTAGCACAAGCCTAAATTCGAGAAAACATGATCGGGAAGGAGTTTGGATCCTTTTTACGATTGTTAAAAGTTCTTTAAGCTCAAAAATCAAATGTGATTTTGTAATTCTTAGAGAGTGGCCTTTAGAAATTTTTTGAAATAAAACTTTTTAAAAAGATTTCTTAACTTTTTTTTATTGAAAAGTTAAAAATCCATTTAGCATTATATCATTTGACTCATTCCCTAGTAAAAGGGGCTTATATAATTTTGCAAATTAAATACCGTAGTAACCATAATTTTAAAGTCACTAAAGCCCGCCCAACTCAGTTTTTTAAAATTTACTCTCAAGTTTCATTTCTTTCAAATTGAGCTTGAAGTTTTACTCTAGGGTGAACTGAATCTGCGGTGCTTGTGTTTTCTGAGTTGCATTTTCTACAAAAATATGAGTAAAAAGGTGGCAAAGGTTTCTCGTAAGCTGCTTGAAAACTTAAATTCTGGAAAGAGGAGAAAATTGAATATTCTAAGCTGGAAAGATCGGGTTGACCAGTCCAGCAGAAATGAAGGAAAACCATAACAAGGAAGAAATGGGATGCAAAACCTTCCAAAAATACCTCCCCAACTAGACGTAATTTTAGAATAATCACCAAGAAATTGTCATTCTTTGTATTATTTAACATATTAAAAGTAACTAAAGGAAACGTTTCTTGGCCCAGATCTGCTCTCAAAGGCTGTCAAAAGGAAGGTTGTAATTCTATCAATTTAGAGAGAAAAGTAGAACTATTCCAACAATTTTGGAGTACAGGAAATTATGATATGCAGACAAGTATCCTATCTTGGTACATTCGAAAAATGTCCAAAGCAGATGAAAATAATCGTTTACGTCAATTTTACGGTTATTTCCTCGCAGATACTTCTGGATTTCAGATGCCGGTATGCAAAAAAACGTTTTTGGGAGTTTTCGGAATAGGCAAAAAGCGAGTAGAAGTTTTACAGAAAAAGATCTCGTCAGGAATCCTAAATTTTACAGATAAAAGGGGCAAGGAACAAAAAAGCAATGGCTTTTTTACTTTAAAGGTAAAAAGGTACCTATTTAAAAAAGCTACCTTTTTTGCTTTTTTACCTATGCATAAAGACGTAGTCAGTCTAATCGATCAAATATAAACATTAGTAATGAGAAATAGTGTTTAAAATCAATAGAACACTAATCTAGAAATATCGGACTACAAAATAAGACGTTTTATTTATTTTTATTGCAACTTTTAGTAACGTAAAAAAGCAAAAAGATAACTTTTTTTAAAAATTTTGCACTTACCTTTTTTACAATAAAACAAAAAAAGCAAAAAAGGGCTCTTTTTTGTTCCTTGAAAAGAGGCAGCCATGAAAACTACAGACGGTTTCCGGAAAATGGTTGGAATCTAATACATGCACATATTCAAATTTATGAGACTCCCTGTTACCACTATTCCAGAAACAGTGGTGACCCTACTCGACAATACCTAGCTAGGGACTTGTCCATATCACGAATGTTCCGCGACTTTGTTGAATTGTATGATGAAGTTGCGGACTGGGAGTGGGCCTACCGAACGGGTGTGTGTTGTTTTGCGAAAGCTTAAAAGATAAATCTAAAAATATTTTCTACCTGCCGACCGCAGGTACTCGAAAGGCAATTTTGTTACCTGGCCGTTGCACAGGGAGTAAGAAAACCTTAAGTGCCCTTCTTGTGCTTATATTTTTTTGGTGGTACTACTCCGCTTATGCTTGCTTCTCATTCACACGAAGAAACAATATGCATATAGAAATAGCTTGTACTGCACACTTAGGCAATCGTGTTGGTTGTTCAGTATGAGTATATGTGGTCAGCATATTTTATCGCATGGCCATTGTAGTGAACTATACCTTGCAAATATATTTAAATATATGATGACTGCGTAATGTAAATTACTTACTGCATAAATTAAATTTGTTGTAAAGCACAATTACATCGAGATTTCTTAGCTTTCTAGCTTGTTCTATCAAATAAATTAATGGAATTTCGTAGATCAGTTAAAATAATTTATTTTATGTTGGATAGTAAACAATTTTATTTTTTAAGAGAAAGAAAAGGGGGCAGCTTGGTAATTTTCAATGACAGAATATATCGAAACAAAAAACAAAAAACAGACCAAAGCCAACATACACATGGATCCAAAATAATAGAGATAGTAGTTTTACTTTTTATAAATCGGCTAAGAAATGCCACTGAAATGGATCTATGGAAAAAAGTCACTAGCGATTCTGTACAGGTAAGCAATTTTAAACAAGCTTTAAATTCAGTATATGTACATGGTTTCACATCGAGATAGTTAAATATTTTGCTGATAATTTAAATATACGGAAAGAGCTTGAACTAGTTCCAGTTGAAATTCGTCCAGAAATGCCCCAATATTCATCGCTGCGTCATACATTAACATGCTTTAGACGGAATGTGCTACCGAAGTTTCCAAAAAATAGTTCCGAAATTGATCTTACTGATAACTTACGGCTATCTAAAGATGGAGAGAACTTCGTTTTGCGGGATGCCAACACGAAAAATTGCTTTTTGGTCAGTAATTATATTTTGAACCGCAATAATACACATATTATAATCCATCTAATATTATTTGCCGGAATGAGCTGAATAATCTAAAGTTGCTTTGTAAATGTGAAAAAATTTATATGGACGAAACTTTTCAAACATATCCAAGGCAAGGCCCTTGTTTTTTCATATGTACACTTTACATTTCCGTTGTGATTTCTACGATTTATCACATTATATTAGTAGAAAATCTTTTAGAATTACAAAATAAAATTCTAGTACTAGTTTTCTGTATAAGGTTAATTAGTTTTTATAAAATTCTTTATAATCATTTTAAAGTATGAAATATTTTCTGATAAAATTGCGGAGATATAATTAAATTGCTTTTATCATGTAGCAGCTGTAGTTTTTTTGAAAATATTGTAATTAAATAACAGCGTATAAACACGTGTATTGTCTTCATAAATGTATGGACACTAAGTAGTGCTTTAGTTGGGACAAGGAGAAAAATTTCATTGCAAATTGGTGATGTCATTTTTTATAGAATATTAATATTTTTTAACATGTAGCAGCAATTTTAGCGAGTAGTTTTTTAGAAAATATTGTAATTAGATAATGCAACGTATGCACTATATATGCCATTGGTCGTACAGAATAAAATACAGCATAATATTATGCTTGCACGCTTCACAACCAACACTACACTTTTCTATATGTTCCTGCGTAGCATATAATAACCTGAGCTACTAAATGCAAACATTAATTGGTGTATGTGAGCTTTTCCTTCACCCTATAAAGCACAGGCTAGAAAATTGGGTTTCTTTCCTCGCGGTCGGTCATTTTAACCTTTTTGTAGTTCTTGGAAAAAGGATTAAGGCGCGGATTAGCTCATCACCTACCGAACATGCTTCAAGGTATTACGGCTCAAGTTAGCTTATTAAGGCTCATTTCTGGGAAACTTATAATCAACGGGGTTGAAATATCCTATTTAAAGAAAACCTTCAGTTCCCATGTTAATATTGCATTGTATAGTATTATCTAAGGTTCATTCGTCATTATTGTTTTATTTAACAGATTGATTCGTTTCCATAAGCTTACCCCGTCTGGTCACTATAAAATAAATTATTTGTTTACAAATATCTAAGCCCCTTTTACTAGGGAATGAGTCATTTATTAAGCTAGGTTTTGAGTGTTACTTCTTTTTCACTTAACGCGCAAAGAAACATTCATAAATAAAACATTGCCGTTGCCCCAGGTGAGGATATTTGGAATTTTAGGCAGAGTAAGTAATTGAATGGTCTATTTTCCGCGTGAAGTGAAAGGAAAAGTGATACTCAAAACCTAGCTTTAACCATGATTTACCTCAAATACCAGAAAAACTTTAATAATTTTAACTTTTTGTTTCAGAGTGTTGGGCACTGCAGGACTTCGAGTGGCAGACGCCTCAATTATGCCATTTATCACCAACGCTAATACAAATGCTCCTACTATAATGATTGGAGAAACGTGTGCAGAAATGATTCTACATGACTGGGACTCCTTTAAAAAATAATAACATCATAAGAATTGGTTTCTACTAACCTTTTTTCACCCTAAAAAAGCCCACATCCAAATTTAATTTTTATTTCAAGCCTTCTTCCTATTTATCTATATCCAAAATCTATATATATTTAAGTTAACTGCCAGTCATAAATAAATCCAGATATCAGAAAAGCGATACAAATGCTAATAAAGATAAGAATTACAATTTCTTCAAGGTTAACTTCATTAATTAATTAACATCACGTCACAAATACTACTATAACGCATACATACATTTATTCTATAGCAGAGATTTGTTTTTGCCAAAAAAATACAATTAAATACAACACAAACAAAGCAATCTTATCTATCTGTTTTAGTAATTCATATGAAGTATACTATAACTTATATTTTATTATTGTTATTGCTTGTTTTATAAGATGCAGGAAAGCCCCGTATGTGTACATTGCATTGGCAAATCGTCAATAGTACGTACGTTTACAAGTTTACCTTACTAATTCATCATATTAATCCATATCTTGCTCAGAAAATTAAAGTAAGTTTTTTCAAACTTAATCATAAAAATTCATGCATAAATACATTTACATTCTTTTGTTATATTTTACTTGCGTAGACTTTTAATACTCATTACTTGAAATATTATTTCGCATTCGCAATTAGATTTCATAGACCATAGGGAATAGAATATTCATGGAAAATTAATTCGTTATTTAATTAAAAGCGATTAACAATAATTTAGTAGCAATTTAACCACAAAAACAATTAATTTTATAATTTTTGTGTGCAAAGTTGAAAATGAGTGCCGTCGAACTAGGTATGGGATTGGCCACGGCACTTCCCTCGTCATTTTTCATAGCACTCACCACATACGTACCTCTTTTTATTGCCTCCATTGTCACTTACAAGAGACAAATGGATTTTCTATCTTCCGGACTACAGACAACAAGAAACAACGAGATCTACGATTTTATAGTTGGTAAAAATATTCCTACGTTTTTGCATAAATTTTATTCGGGATAATAACTAAAATATTAACTATTTAAAAATCACATGCAATTTTTAGTTGGAGGGGGTTCCGCAGGGGCAGCCGTAGCGTCCCGACTTTCTGAAAAGCACAGGGTATTACTCCTGGAAGCTGGAGGGGATCCAACTCCGTTACACAATATCCCATTTTTATACTCTATGCTATCAAATCAACCTTTAATCGACTGGGAATACAAAAGTTGTCAAGCCGCCCTTAACTCATCCGGATTAATAGAAGAAAAGGTACTTAAAATTTAAATTTTATTAATGAAAAATGTTTTTGAAATCTTTTTTGACCATCTTGAATTAAAAAGGAAAGTAATTAAAAACTTTCTTAATATTTAGTGTCAGAAAGAACCCAGAGGAAAAGGCTTGGGAGGAACGAGTAGCATAAATGGAATGGTTTACATGAGAGGCAGTCCTGAAGATTTTAACAATTGGGCTGCCCATACAGGAGACGATCGATGGGCATATGCGAATGTACAAAGAGTATTCCGAAAAATGGAAGATTATGATGGCCAATGGAAGGATAATGGCAAGTTTGACTTAAAATATTTTTCTATTTTTCTAAGCAAATTAATTTACATTTATTACACTATCCATACTGAATTTGTTTAGGTCATCATGGAGTCGGAGGACCCATGAGAATAGAGTCGGGGAGATACAAACCTTCTCTTGAATATTTTATGGAGGCTGGTAGGGAACTAGGATTTGATACAATCGATGCAAATGGGTACCAGACACAAGGTAAAATAATTAATTAATTTTGAACCATGTGTTAATTACTTATTGGTGTCAAAACTGCATGTACACGTAATAGGATTGGACAACAAGAGACAATTCCTTCATTTTTCGTAAATTTCCAAAACCTTTACTTCCTTCCAAATCTTTACTTCCTAAAGAGTTATTGTTAACATAGTATTGTCTATGATTCGAAATTTTAATTTTTAACGTCAATGGCAATAAAGTCCTTAATATGATCTGAAAAATATTATTGATTCAATTTGCGAAAATATTTTTTGAACAAAGGATTCGCACCCGTTGAATTGACACAAAAGCGGGGC
Source organism: Tomocerus qinae (assembly GCA_020055645.1). Taxonomy (NCBI): domain Eukaryota; kingdom Metazoa; phylum Arthropoda; class Collembola; order Entomobryomorpha; family Tomoceridae; genus Tomocerus; species Tomocerus qinae. The sequence continues at coordinate 125,975,635 of CM034546.1, forward strand.
ACGAGATTTAGTACTTACAGAGGATACATTGAACCAGCGTTGAAAAGAGAAAATCTAATTATTCATAGATTTTCTTTGGCCACCAAGGTTTGATTTTCAAAATTATTGTTAAAAATTAATTATTATACGTTTTGTATATGATAATGGATTTTATAACGTAGATACGTTTCGATGTCAATCTACGAGCAATTGGAGTGGAATATCTCCGTCACGGGATTCCAAGATATGCACAAGTAACGAAAGAAATTGTAGTCAGTGGAGGAGCAATAAATTCACCTCAACTGCTCATGCTGTCTGGAATTGGACCCAGACATCATCTAAATTACCACAAGGTTAATCCAAAATATTTAACAAGATTTTGGTTTAATTGATAACATGATTTCCTAAATTAATTTTGAATTTGTCCTAAATATATAATTTCTGTGATATATTGAAAATTTAGATACCAACGTTGGTAGATCTTCCTGTCGGCCAAAACTATCAAAATCATTTAGGTGTGCCTGCAGGACCATTTCTTTTTGATAAACCAGTTTCTCATGTCGGATCACGTGATTTGAATTGGGGAGCACTCAAAGATTATTTAGAAAATGGAACAGGACCTTTTAGTTTAGGAATCAATGGCATCGGCCACGCCATAATATCTTCTTCATTAGCTCCAAAAAATTGGCCAGATATACTTATCACTTTAGTAACAAATAGTCCTTCGGCAGAATTTGGACGAGGATTTGATACCTCTCTTTCTTTTCCTAATAATGTCCTTGAAAAGGTCTATGGCAAAGATGAAGGGAAAGAAGGAGTCATTCCTTTTGTATTTGCGGGTCGTCCTAAGAGTCGCGGAGAGATTCTTTTGAGAGATTCGAATCCACTTTCTCCTCCTCTCATTAATCCATTTAAAAAATACGGAGACCACGTGGAAGATTTGCAAGTACTAATTGAAGGTAAATAAAATATTTTTTATTCATTCAAAGGATTTTATTATAACGATATTATTATTTCAGGTCTCAACTTCACTCTTAGCATCTTTGAAGGAACTGCGACTTATGCTAAATTAGGATCCAAATTATCTGCTCATCATATACCTGGCTGTGAACAATTCGAATTGCGGAGTTACCCGTACTGGGAATGTGTTGTCAAGTTAGTTAATTTTCCTACCTTTCACCCTTCTTCTACTTGCACAATGGGAAAACCCGGAGATCCGAAAACTGTTGTGGATTCTCAATTAAGGTTTGAATAAAATGTTTATGAATATCAATATCATAGTTTCGTTAAATTATAGAGACGATGATAAAATATTAAATTAATAACAAAATAAATTTCGAAAACTTAAAAAATCGGTAACTTTTGATTTCAGAGTTTTGGGCACTGCAGGACTTCGAGTAGCAGACGCATCAATTATGCCATTTGTCACAAATGCCAATATTAATGCTCCTTCTATAATGATTGGAGAAATGTGTGCAGAAATGATTCTGCAGGACTGGAACATATTTAAGAAATGAAAATAATATTATTGCAGTTAATTGGTTTTTAAAGATGGCTAATATAATGTTTATAATATAATATAATGTTTCCCTTATTATAATATCATTCATCTTTCGATGCTTATAATAAACTTAGCAACAGAATTTTTTATTACATATTATTAGTTAAATTAAAGTCATTTATTTCACATATCTGTACACATAACATGTGTAGCAAAAAAGTCCCGCATTCAATTATTAAGCGCTAAATTAATCTTATCTCGTATCAATGGTACAGTACAGTACTCATTGCTATTTTAAATTATTTTTGTTTACGCTGGTAGCAAATTATCGTAAACAAATGTAAGATTCAATAGTGCGTTGCCTGCGTTTACAAGATGTTTCACCTTTAGTATCACACGTATAATACGTTCATGTTTCTCTGTTTTTTAAAGTAATTTTTGTATATAGTTGATCAGAAATCATTTGTAAAGGCTTTGTTATTTACAGAGCTAAATAGTAAAGTAATGAAGCATTAAAATTGTTGTGCGTATGAAAAAATGAATGAAGTTGAACTTGTTCGGACACGGATTGGGAGTCCCAGACCGTATACTACACGACTTATACTAAATTGTAGCTTGTAAACAATTCGAATTACGGAGTTATCCGTACTGGAAATTTCTTGCCAAAATGGTCCTGCAGGACTGGGGCACGTTTAATTTAAAAAAATTCATGTCAATTAAGCCTAGTTTATGGTAAAAGTTTCCCAATTTTTTATCGTGAAATTAAAGTGAAAAAATAAAAATATGTTTGTAAATATTTTCATAGCTTTTTTGTATATAAATAGTGTGTATTGTAATTAGTGACTTTGACATAGTTCAAAATTAATACCGTTTTATGCAAGTATGCAAATCGATGCGATGGTTTAAAACTAATATCGCTATGAGCTTCTAACTGATCTTATCCGACCTTATGCGCTTTTATCCGGATTTATCCGCTTTTATCCAGATTTATCCCAAAGCATCGTAATATGTCTCAGGAATTTGATTTAATAGACTTTATCATCATTTAACAGAATTACATTGATATTTTCCCCTTGATTTCTTTTATTGGCGTTTCATTTAGTACTAGTGAACCCAGCAAAGAGACGAACCTAGCACTCAAGAGAAATTCAATAGGCAACCCATCCCAGTAATAAAAACAATCGCAAAATAATCATTGCTTTGCATTAGTAGCTTACTATGCTTTTGGCATACCACACTGACCTGAATTTTAAAATAGGGATGCCCGTCATTTTGGCAAAAGTCAAATTGGCAAATGACCTATGATCAAATTGGCAAAAGGCCTGTGGATAAAATGGCAAAACGCTGTGGATAAATTGGCAAAAGTAACTTTTATTAGGTCAGCAATACAATTGCATGTCATGTAAAACCAAAAGAGTATAACAAGTAACGAATATAATAGGTAATTCAAATCATAACAAATTCATGGCAATAATTTTGATGAATTTAGAAAATGGCAATCGTTTCTTTCCGTAGTTTCTGCTAGTTTTTCGAAGTCTGTTGTTTATTTTGACGTACATAGCCTTTCTTCGCGCTGGAAAGGTACCATTTAGAATGCGAAGAAGACCGTTTTCGGTTCGTTGTTGTTCTTTAAGCATAATTAAAATAAACCTCCACAAAGGAGGTTTTTCACAGCCCATTTTAATATGAAAGCGATTATGCCACCCTTCCATTGAGTTTGTGGTCCTTGGAGCATCATTGCGAAGGCGATCTCTTGCATTCCAGAATTTGGGTGGATACTGTGCTGGTGCCCAGTCTCTCCCTATATAAATATCTTCAAAATACTCGGCCACTTTAGTAAGGCAGGGCTTTAAAGTCCTCATTAGTTCAGCAAATCTGCAATGCAATTATTACAAAATTATGTAGAATAACAGGTAAGTAAATACTACTAGTAATAATACACAAAATAAATGTATGCATACCTTTTTCTGACGTCGCATACAGGAACGAAGGCCAAAGCGTATAGCTGTTTCACCTGTAGTCTAATTGACTCATTGGTAGAGTACGTAGTCTGAAGTCCAACTTCTTGAATTTTCCGTAGCACACTTTGGGCAAGGTGAAACAGGCACCCACGTACATTGGCTTTTGGGAAGGCTTTTGTTAGTGCAGCAATAGGAGCTTTCTCAAAATCCACGACGATAAACTTAGGTTGATTAGCCGTTTAACAACGTCCTCACTTGGAAGTAAAGGCTGGTATGCCTCGTTTTCACCTAATGTTACTTCATCATAGATTTCACCAGTGCACTTCAAAGGGTTGTTAATTGCCACTTGTTTGTATCTGCCTTTAATGACATTCGTAGAAAACTTGTCACTGTGAGGTGTATGACTACTGTGGAAATTTTCGTCTAGCCAACCCTTACGACCACAACTGAAAACACCATCACTCTCAATTACAGATGCTACACATTTGTCTCTTTCAATACAATACCAATATTTTTTCCCTTTAACTGTGTTTCGTAGACTGTATGCATACCCATTTCGGGCTAGTTTGTGGGTTATCTTGTTTAGAGTTTGGGAAACGTACTTATGTGAAGACTCGGCCATTGTCTGAAGGTAACTGAGAGCTGAACTCAAGTATGAACTCACGATACGACTTTATGCATTTACATTTGACTATTTCCGATTTCCATAGACTACCAAATAGAATGCTTCGCTACACTACACACTGGATACATAACGACAGTAAAACTAAGAATTATGGTTTTGAATGCTTTTGCCAATTTATCCGTACATACTTTTTGCCAAATTCTCCGAACGGTCAAAAACGCCATTTGCCAATTTATCCACAGGGGTTTATTTTTAAGGTTTTTTGGTTTTGCCAAAATGACTTTTGCCAAATTGACCTACAATCTAAAATAGCGCTATAAATTTTCAAAATGCTGAAATCCATTGAGTCTGTCGAAGGGTATGTAAAAATGTTATTTCAAATCATTTTGAACCAGTCAAATGTTTTGGGTACTCGTAACGCCCGTCTGGGGCTATCTCCGCCCCCTCTGGTGGGAATTGATTCATATTGAAACTAAAGGTCATCCATATTTACCCAAATATACTTGCCAAGTTTTATTTCAAAAGTCCCATTAATTTCTGAGGATAACCGAAATACATTGATAGGAGAAATGTGTGCAGAAATGATCATGAAGGACTGGGCCACACATCAGAAGTAATAACATCTTGGGAATTGGTTTCTAATCTTTTTACTTTTTTCATTCTAAAAAATCCCACTTCCACATTTAATTTACATTTCAAGCCTTCTTCCTATTTATCTACTATATCCCTAATCTATATATGTTTAAGTTAACTGACAGTCCTAAATAAATCCAGATTTCAGATAAACGATACAAATTCTAATAAAAGATAAAAATCAAGGTTTCATTCTTGAGTCACAAGAATTAACTTCACGTTCACAAATACTACTATAACGCATATATACATTTATTCAATAGCAGAGATACAAAATACATTATTACAATAATATTTTTTACCAAAAAATACAATTAAATACAATATACACAAAGCAATCACTTTATCTTATCTGTTTAGTAATTTGTTTAGTTTTATAACATGCATGAAAGCATCGTATGCAAATAATGCATTAGTAAATCATCAATAGTACGTACATTTAAAAGTTTATCTTACTAATTCATCATATTAATCCATCTCTTGCTCAGAAAATTAAAGTCAATTTTTTCAAACTATTAATCATAAAAATTCATGCATGAATACATTTACATTCTTTTGTTATATTTTACTTGCGTAGACTTTTAATACTTATTGCTTGAAATATTATTTCGCATTCGCAATTAGATTTCATAGACCATAGGGAATAGAATATTCATTGAAAATTAATTCATTAATTAATTAAAAGTGCTTAAAAATAATTTAGTAGCAATTTAACCACAAAAATATTTAATTTTATAATTTTTGTGTGCAAAGCTGAAAATGAGTGGCTTTGAACTAGGTATGGGATTGGCCACGGCACTTCCCTCGTCATTTTTCATAGCACTCACTACATACGTGCCTCTTTTTATTGCCTCCATTGTCACTTACATGAGACAAATGGATTTTCTATCTTCCGGACTACAGACAACAAGAAACAACGAGATCTACGATTTTATCGTTGGTAATATTCCTATTATAAATTTAAAAAAGTAAATTAAATTAATAAAGATTAACTATTTTTAAGTTAATCCATAATCACAATGCAATTTTTAGTTGGAGGGGGTTCTGCAGGGGCAGCCGTTGCGTCCCGACTTTGTGAAAAACACCGGGTATTACTCCTGGAAGCTGGAGGGGACCCAACTCCGTTACACAATATCCCATTTTTATACTCTATGCTACCAAATCAACCTTTAATAGACTGGGAATACAAAAGTTGCCAAGCCGCCCTTAACTCATCCGGATTAATAGAAGAAAAGGTACTTTAAATTTAATTTTTATTAATGGAAAATGTTTTTGAAATATTTTTTGAACATCTTGAATAAAGAATAAGAAAGTAATTCAAAGCTTTAATATTTAGTGTCAGACAGAACCCAGAGGAAAAGGGTTGGGAGGAACGAGTAGCATAAATGGAATGGTTTACATGAGAGGCAGTCCGGAAGATTTCAACAATTGGGCTGCCCATACAGGAGACGATCGATGGGGTTATGCGAATGTTCAAAGAGTATTCCGAAAAATGGAAGATTATGACGGGCAATGGAAGGATAATGGCAAGATTCAATAGTTATTTTGCTGGACAATTTAATGTACACTTTTTACACTATTTATACTAAATTTATTTAGGTTATCATGGATTTGGAGGTCCCATGAGGATAGAGCGTTTGGGATACAAACCTTCTCTTGAATATTTTTTGGAGGCTGGTAGGGAACTCGGATTTGATATAATCGATGCAAACGGGTACCAGACACAAGGTAAACTAATAATTAATTTTGATTTTGATCCGTGTATTAATTACTTTAAAATAGTGTCAAAATTGTAGAAGTATAGGATTAATGATTGTATCACGAGAGACAATGACAATACTTAGTTGTAAGATCAGTGGCAATAAAGGCCTTTATATATATACGATATGAAAAACATTATTGATTCAATTTCCGAAAATATTTTTTGAACAAAGGATTCGCACCCGTTGAAATGACACAAAAACGGGGCACGAGATTCAGTACTTACAGAGGATACATTGAACCGGCGTTGAAAAGAGAAAATCTAATTATTCATAGATTTTCTTTGGCCACCAAGGTTTGATTTTCAAAATAATTGTTAAAAATTTAATCCTTACTGTGCTAATTATTTAATTGCCCATCGTCCTTTTTCCATGCAATAATAATGATTTTATGACGTAGATACATTTCGATGTCAATCTACGAGCAGTTGGAGTGGAATATCTCCGTCACGGGATTCCAAGATATGCACAAGTGACGAAAGAAATTGTAGTCAGTGGTGGCACAATAAATTCACCTAAACTGCTCATGCTTTCGGGAATTGGACCCAGACATCATTTAACTCAACACCAGGTTAATCCAAATTAAATATTTAAATATAAATTGAATTTTCGATGAATTGGTATATTAACATATTTACTTTTACATGTATTTTCCCACACCTTTGTTTCGTGCATAACTCCCCAAATTTGGGCTTATAATAAAGATATGCTAAATATAGTTTAATTGATTTATCAACAATTTAGATACCAACGTTGGTTGATCTTCCTGTCGGCCAAAACTATCAAAATCATTTAGGTGTGCCTGGAGGACCATTTATTTTTGACAAACCAGTTTCTCACGTCGGATCACGTGATTTGAATTGGGGAGCACTCAGAGATTACTTAGAGAATGGAACAGGACCTTTTAGTCTAGGGATCAATGGCATCGGCCTCGCCATGGTATCTTCTTCATTAGCTCCAAAAGATTGGCCGGATCTACTTATCACTGTAGTAGTAAATGGTCCTTCGGCAGAAGGAGGACGAGGATTTGATACCTTTCTAGACTATCCTAATAATATCCTTGAAAAGTTTTATGGCAAAGATGAAGGGAAAGATGGAGTCATTCCGTTTGTATTTGTGGGTCGTCCGAAAAGTCGGGGGGAGATTCTTCTCCGAGATTCGAATCCACTTTCTCCTCCTCTCATTAATCCATTTAAAAAATACGGAGACCACGTGGACGATTTGCAAGTACTAATTGAAGGTATCTAATATTTTATTCATTCAGTTAAATTTATCGTCAAAATCTTGAAAGTGGGTCCTGGTATGGCGCGATTTTTAAAATGTGCAACCACTGTCTTACTTCAACCAATTATTCTGTTGTCTTTATTTCAGGGCTCAACTTCACCCTTAGCATCTTTGAAGAAACTGCGACTTATGCCAAATTGGGGGCGAAATTATCTACTCATCATATACCTGGCTGTGAACAATTTGAATTGCGGAGTTATCCGTACTGGGAATGTTTTGCCAAGTTACTTACTATTGCTACCTACCACCCTTCCTCTACCTGCACAATGGGAAAACCCGGAGATCCGAAAACTGTTGTGGATTCTAAATTAAGGTTGCTAATAAGATGTTTATGAATATCAATTATATAGAATAGCTTCCTTAATTTATAGACACGATTATAAAATATTAAATTAATTACAAAATAAATTTCGAAAAGTTAAAAAAATTCTGTAACTTTTAACTTTTTTTAGAGTGTTGGGCACTGCAGGACTTCGAGTAGCAGACGCATCAATTATGCCATTTGTCACAAATGCCAACACAAATGCCCCTTCTATAATGATTGGAGAAATGTGTGCAGAAATGATTCTGCAGGACTGGAGCATATTTAAAAAATGAAAATAATAATATTGCAGTTAATTGGTCTTAAAGATGACTAGTTTTTTATGTATATTAGTTAAATAAAATTGGTGAATTAATATAATCAATGGCTGCTAAGAAGTATTGTTATGCATGCATTAAAATGTATTTATGCACAACTCATTTATTTCTCATTTTTGTACACATTACACATGTAGCAAAAATGATAGTCTACCACATTCAATTATTTATCGATAAATTGATCTTATCTCTCCATCAATAGTACAGTACATATTGCTATTTTATTTATTTGTGTTTACGCTGGTAGGAAAGCATCGTAAATAAAGGTACGATTCAATAGTGCCTGTATTTACAATAAGATACTTCATACTTCCGTTTTTTGTATCATATATATGTATAATATGTTCATATTTCTCTGTTCTTTTTCAAAGTGACTTTTGCATAGTTAACAGAAATCTTTTGTGAATGCTGAATGTTGATATTAAAAAATTGAAAATGAATACAGTTGAACTTGTACGGTTACGTATTGAGACTGGGATTAGCCACGGCACTTCCCTTGTCTTTTTTCATGGCTTCTTCTTATTGTCTCCGTTCTTCGTTGTCACTTACATGAGACAAATTGATTTTCTATCTTTCGGACAACAACGATATCTATATTTTTATGGTATTTAGTGCATGGAGAGCAAAGAGTCGAGGAGAAGAACTTTTAATCCCCCCACCCCTAAATTCCCAGAAAAGAGATTTTTTTTGTCAAAACAGATCCTATCTAAAAGATGTCAAAATGCGTAAACGACTTATTTTTTTAACATATTTTGGTGTGCCCTCCTCTGGGAAAATTCCTGGATATATACTTACAACGCATTAATATTTTAATTGAAAAATATTTAAAAAGTATTTATTATACATTTAGAGCCTAGAGTTAATAGTAATAGCACAATTCCTTGTTAAAACTTTAAGGGCAGTATGCATAATGATGGGTTAGAGTAACGTAACCCTATACCCCGATTCCAAAATGTGACCCCGGTGGACAACCATGGTAAGTTGCCAATAGTTACATTGGTTTTTCAATACAAAAACGTTGATCCTATAGGTTGTACTACGGTCGAGTTTTAGACTATTTTGTGACTCCGGGTTAGGAGTAACCTCTGACTCGCCATTATGCATACTGCCAAGGTAATTTAAATACCATGGCGACCTAACAAGGTATACTTATAGTTTTTTTTTAAATTTCTCAGAACCACTAATGGGGATCAAAGGCGAAGGAGCCATAGAGCATTACTCAATGGCATGGGGACGCCTGTACGTTTCCCCCATAAGTGGTTCTGAGTGAATATCAGTCTCCACTATAAGCATACCTTGTTAGGTAGCCATGGTATTTAAATTACCTTGCATACTGCCATAATTTAAAGTTTCAACTTAGGTCTTTACACTTTGAATCTTTAAAGGAACTGCGACGTATACTAAATTGGGTCTTGTAAACAGTTCGAACTGTGAAACAATCCTTACTGTGAATATCTTGCCAAATTGGTTACGTTTCTTACATTTAACTCTTTCTCTACTTGTACAATGGGAAGACTCGGAAGGCGGAAACCCGAAAACTGTTATGGATTTTTAGCTAAGGTATTTACTATGTTGTGAATTTCGAATGATTATCTATTTTTTCAGAGGTTTCTCAATTTTCCATGTTTTAGGTGGCGGACGGATTTAAATACCTTTTCTATAATGAAAGGATAAATGTGTTCTGACATGATTTTGCAGGACTGGGGCACATTTAAAAAATAAAAAATATCATGTCAATTAAAGCCAATTAAATTAAATTAAAGTTTTCCAAAATCATCGAGAAATTAAAGTAAAAAAATAACATAGGGATAATTCAGTATGCTAATAAATTAAAAATGTTTACAAATATTTTCATAGCTTTATTTTGCATATCTAAAACTTAGTATATATGTAATTATTGACTTCAGTTTTTACAACCCCAAATTACATGTGTAAACCACCGCATTTACAAAGTTTTGAAAAGATTACATACATAAATATGTTACAATGCTAAAGACTTTTAATTGCTATTAAAGTTAACATGCAAAGCGTGCTTTGACTTTATCAGAAGATCAAATGATTTATTTCATGGATATTTTGGACCTTTGATAATTAGGACTTAATGATCTTTGAACGAAAAGGAGGGAAGAGACGGCCTTGTCATTAAAAAATTTATTGCACTTATTTATCATCTATCTCATCAATTTCTTAAGATTTTCTTTAGTCTACTTAAAGAAGGTCGTAAGACATACAATAGACACTTAAGCAAGATGCGCTAAGATAAAATATAAAAAATATTACTAAAATAAGTTTTATTGCCCCTTAAAGCGAGAATGCAGAACTTGTAGCGTAGCGAAAGTGATTAAACATCCGTTGAATATAATGAACATCTTTACTACCCGTGTGCATCAATAAATACAATGTTACACCACCTATTTACCTACTCTATACACTTAAACATCAAAATTATGCGATAATTACAATCATGATGCGATTTTACCAGCAGAATTAAAATTATTGACAAAAACACCAAAATGAATCCTACTTAGAGCACGTACTAAAGATAAACTACTAAAGAAACAGTTAATTGAGCATGCCTCACCCTTTTTTTGCATACACTTAAGTTTATTTCTCCCTGATGAGAAAAATACGGAAATAATTGTTAATTTCATTCACCAACAACAAAATAATATATTTTATTCGTTATAGTAATCTGGAATCAGTTGCTAATTGACTTGCATCAATGTAGGTTTAAATATGGATAAAAATTCGAAATAAATCATACGATAAATAAATTATTTTGGCTAATTATATTTCTATCAAAGTGTTATCAGTGCCCACTCCAATTAAAATGAGTTCATTAACTGCAATGGCAAGCATGGGTTTGACCACGCCACTCCCATTGTCGTTTATTATGGCAATGACAACCTACGTACCAATTCTTTTTTTGTCCATTGCCACTTACATGCAGCAAATGGATTACCTATCTTCTCAATTACATACACCAACAACCTTTGGCCAAGAAATTTATGATTTTATAGTCGGTAAGTAAGTGCAATTAATTCTCAAAATTTCTAATTCTCAATTATCATTATTAGTCGCAATCTGTTGTAATAGCAGAATGAAAAAATTTTAAACAGTTGGAGGAGGGTCAGCTGGATCTGTAGTTGCGTCCCGTCTTTCCGAAAAGTACCGTGTGTTACTTCTGGAGGCTGGTGGGGACCCAAACCCCTTGTCAAACATCCCATATATGGCCCCAATGATGGCAAACCAATCTGGCGTAGACTGGCAATACCAAAGCTGCCAAAATGCTCGAACTCCATCTGGAAAAATAGAAAAAAAGGTTAAAATTTGTAATAGTAATTTAATTTTTGTTTTCTTTTTATTTTGCTTTAAATTAAAATTATTTTTTATTTTGCTTTAAATTAAAATTATTTTTTATTTTGCTTAAAATTAAAACTATTTTTTATTTTGCTTTATATCAAATTAAGGTTTTATTTCGCTTTAAATTCAATTTATTTTTTATTGGGCTTTAAGTTAAATTAAATTTTTATTTTGCTTGAAATTAAATTTTTATTTTTATTTAATTATTATGAAGGTAACATTTGTGTCAATCTGTATGCATGTTGCAATGAGCTATTTTTTCCTGCAGTCTGCAGGTACTGCATATATTTGACATTTGATAATAATTGCGGAAATGCTAGGTTGGTATTTGTGTTGGTTTTTTATTATAGGTTTGTAATTAAATAAGCGTCAAGTCATATTATAATGTAACCATTTAGCTTTAACATTAACCATCCGAAATCACTATAATTTTTATGTTGTGCTATAGTAAGTATGCAAGTCTTTATTCCTTTAGACATTCATTCATTGGGTTTACTTCATGCTCGACTGAACTAGCCACATCATATTAGAAATGAATGTGTTTACCATTTCACTCAATGTGGGTAGACAGGCTTTGGTAATTAATTCTCAGCCAACTGTGACTAATCGTTTCATTCAAATGCATTCGTGATAAAATAATGGTAATGTCTTTATGGATTACATGAAATTCGTGCATTCAAGAAATATTGTTTATGGTATTGGATTTTGGTATGGTATTGGAGGAAAATAAAAATGATGAAATATGAAACAAATAATAAAATAATGTATTTATTTTGAAGTGCCATTCTGTACCCAGAGGAAAAGGGTTGGGAGGGTCGAGCACCACAAATTGGATGATTTACATGAGAGGTAGTCCAGAAGATTTCAACAATTGGGCAGCTCATACTGGAGACAATAGATGGGCATACTCAAATGTAGAAAGATTATTCCGAAAACTTGAAGATTACGACGGGAATTTTAAGGATGACAGTATTTTTTTTAATTTTTTAACTTGGTTAAATTTTGGCATTATTTTTTTTTCTTTTATTTTATTTTTATTTTTTTTCTTTTCTTTTATTTTTATTTTATTTTCTTTAATTTTATTTTATTTTTAATATTCTTTAATTCTCTTTCTGAAAAAATTAGAGCAAGCATTAAAACATCATGGAATTGGAGGTCCTATCCGTATTGAGCCTGCGAGGTACACACCTTCCGACAACTACTTTTTAGAAGCTGGGAAAGAACTTGGATTCGACATAATTGATGCCAATGCAAATTATCAAACTGAAGGTGAATTAATTGATTAAAGAAAACTTTAATTAATTGGGTAAAATATACAAAAGTATTTTAATTGCAGGATTCAGTCCAGTTGAAATGACTCAAAAGAGAGGCACGAGATTCAGCACTTACAGAGGATACCTTGAACCAGTGCTGAAAAGAAAAAATCTTGTTATCCACAGATATTCTTTGGCTACTAAGGTAAAAAATCTTCATTCTTAAAAGTAAACTTATTATGCTGATCTGTTAATTTAAAACAGATTTTTTCATAGATACATTTTGATATACATCTGCGAGCAGTTGGAGTAGAATACCTCCGACATGGAATTCCAAAATATGCCCGGGTGACAAAAGAGATTGTGGTCAGTGGAGGGGCAATTAACTCACCTCAATTGCTCATGCTTTCCGGAATCGGACCCAGAGAACACTTAACCCATCATCACGTAATGGCTTAGTTTAAATAGATATTTTACACACCTAAAATACCTTTTTAAAAAACTTTTTGATTTGAACTATTCTGTTTCAATAATGTTTAAATTTCAATATATTTAATTTCTACTTATTATTATTGATCAAACACATTGTCAAATTTTAGTTAAATCTCAAGTTTTCAAGTCTTTGTCTTAAGGGTGTTTGGTAGCGGGGTAATTTGAGCTTACACTTTGTGTGTAGTACTTAGGATTAGAGTACAACCCGGATTTATTTACCAAAAAGTTGCGGAAGGTGAATACCTCGGACTTGTGGTTCCGAAATATGAACATGTAACACGTTTTGAATTATAGCGTTAGCAGGACAACGTGATTTCCCGCCAACGCTATGATTCAAAACTAGTTAGAAAATTCAAATTTTCCTGAGCCACAAATCCGAGATGTTCACCTTCCGCAAATTTTTGGAAATTTTGAAGACTTTTGGTAAATAAATACGGGCTATACTCCAATCCTAAGTAATACACACAAAGTGTATGCTCAAGTTACCCCGCTACGAGTTACCCTTAAAAAGAAAAAGCATTAGTACAATATCATTACTAGGAAAATTTGTATTTATATAAAATATAATTAATAACAATGATATAATTAACATAAATAATCATTTTTGCAGTCCAAAATAATTTCTTTAATTTATGTACAATTCAGATTCCAACGTTGGTGGATCTCCCTGTGGGCAAAAACTACCAAGATCATGTAGCTGTATACGGAGGACCATTTCTTTTTGACAAACCCGTTTCCCATGTTGATTCTCGTGATTTGAACTGGAATGCTGCTCGGGATTACTTGGAAGATGGAACAGGGCCATTCAGTATGGGAACCAGTTTAATTGGTCATGGCATTATATCTTCTTCCCTAGCTCCGAAAAATTGGCCAGATATGATCATAATTCCATTTGGAATTGGTCCTTCGGCAAGACAAGGACGAGGACTAGATAAACTCTTTTCCATCCCGAATAATGCCCTTGAAAGACTTTATGCCAAAGACGAAGGAAAGGATGGGAATATTGTAAGTATCTTTTTGGGTCGTCCAAAGAGTCGAGGAGAAATTCTTCTGCGAGATACGAATCCCCTTTCCCATCCTCTCATCAACCCTTTTACAAGACACGGCGACCACGTCGACGATTGGAAAAGATTGATCGAGGGTAAATTACTTAGATCCAGCAGAATAATTAAATCAACTAATTCTGACTTTAATTATATTTTTTCAATTTATTGTCTGATGGTTTTAGGTCTCAACTTCACACTCAGTATTTACGAGGGTACTTCCACATATGCACAGCTGGGAGCCAAATTATCGCCACATCACTTGCCTGGATGTGAACAATTCGAATTTAGGAGCTACGCCTACTGGGAATGTGTGGCAAAAATAACAGTTCTTGACACATTTCACTCCTCTTGCACCTGTTCCATGGGAAAGCCTGGAGACCCAACGACTGTTGTCGACTCTCAATTAAGGTAAAACTGCATCTGCATCTTTCATCTATTAGATCTAAACTTCACCTCTATAAAGTTATGTCAGTTGGACCAAATTGGATTAAGTTGGACTAAATTGGTCTTAAGTTGGAATAAGCTGACTACGATAAACTACATTGGACTAAATTGGACTAAACCACGGAATTAGACTATTATTAATAGGTTAACCTGGAAGGATAATGCTATAGGACGTAAAGTGACACAGTGCAGCTCTGAGTGCAGCTACAGATCAGGGTTGTGGGGCGGGTTTTTTATGGGTTGGGGTTTTTTGGGTTTTTTGGCAAAAAACCCACCCGCTTCACTTAAAAAACCCGGGGTTTATTGGGTTTTTTACAAAACATGATATAATGTGCACTAAAGCTCCATCTATATAAGCAAACATACTAACTTTGTCATATTTCTATTTGAAAATGTAAACAAATGCATAATCAGGTGGAAACAAAATATTTAGCTTTTATACTATATATACTTGCAGTAATTCTGTATCGTGATTCATGTGAATATATATAAACATCACGATCGTGATGTGATTATTTGTTTTATGTATATATTTTAATCGCCGTGAAGATATTGGTTTAATCACAGTAGTTTGATCCCCATGGCTACTCCCCCACATACAGTAATGCAATACCCAAAATAACAAAAATTTTGCACCCAAGTTGGAGAAGCTCATGGCATTGGCAATTTGGGTGTAGATTCTGCAAATTGCTGTTGCTATTAACTCCATGTGTTGGGCTGCCACCCAAGATCCCATTCAAAAATCGAAACTTGGGTGCAAAATTTTTGTTATTTTGGGTATTGCATTACTGTATGTGGGGGAGTAACCATGGGGATCAAGCTACTGTGGGTTTAATTAAATACAGGGCCGCAGCGAGGGGTGGGGCCGGGGGCCCGCCCCCCCCCCCGAAATCGAAGAAAAGAAAGGAATTTTTGCTTTAAAACCCAAAATATACTTTTATTTTTCAATTATTATTTGTCGGGCCCCTCCCGAAATTTTTTTCTGGCTGCGGCCCTGTTAAATAATTACCTTTTACTTACGAATTGCCAATGAATGCATAAGTGGAAACATTAATTATACTGAATTTTAATTAATCACTTACATATTTATTACTGTACTGCTTTAAGCTCCATATTAATGAAGGAATTTCTTAAAGTCATTGTAATCAGTATTATATAATAATACATAGTTTTTCACTAGTTGTTATCAAATATAGGTGCTCACGAAAAATACTGCGTGTTAACTGTGATAAAACATGTCAAAAATTAAATTTTTATGCCTTAACTTTTAATTTTACAGACGTAAATGGTAGTTTTAGGATTACATGGTTGTTGTTATTGTCAGCTGTAGTTTTCCTATGTATACTATAGTATAGGCTTGTATTTATGCCTATAATTATATGAAAAACCCTTAAACCCAAAAAACCCAAAAAACCCTAAAAAACCCAAAAAACCCGGGGTCGAGGGTTTTTTCCTAAAAAACCCGGGTTTTTCGATACCTTGCTACAGATAAACAATTGTTGGTGGAGTAAAAGCTGCCCAGCAGCCAAATGGTCGTGGCGCAATCTCAAAATTCCAAAGATAAAAATTCATGTGATTGCAAGCATAGTCTAAAGTTTGAAATCGCCCCACGACATTTGACTGCTGTGCAGCTTTTACGTTTATCTGTAGGTCTATGGCTGTTAGCGTGGTTTCCCAGTGGGTTGGACTAAACTAAACTAAAGTGGACTAATTTGAACTAAATTAAACTAAAGTCGAGTTTATTGGACTAAATTAAACTAAAATGGACTAAATTAAACAAAACTGTTCTAAATTGGACTAATTTAAACTAAATTAACCTAAACAGGACTAAATTAAGTTGGAATAAATGGGACTAGGTGAGTCTAAATTGGAATAATAATAAAGCAGGAGATGGTTTGAAACAGTTTGGGTTGAGATTTGTTTAATTCTTTATGCCTTGTTTATGACAATCGACGAATAATGTTAAATGTAGCGAATATGAAAGCATTTTTTAAAACTTTTTTTCAGAGTTTTGGGCACTGCTGGACTTCGAGTGGCGGATGCTTCAATTATGCCATTTGTCACAAATGCCAACACAAATGCTCCTTCTATAATGATTGGGGAAATGTGTGCAGAAATGATCTTGCAGGACTGGAGCATATTTAAAAACTAAAAAACACTTAGAGCCAAGTTTATAGTACAAGTTTCGCCAAGCTAAAGATAATTAATATTTCTATAATGTCTCTAGAAAACGTCTATCATTTTTGATAAATGCTAATAAATTCGTTTACTTTTGATATCACACAAGACATTGTCACGTCAAGTTTATGGTCTGCACATTCTTGTTTGCATGGTCGATTATCCGATTTTCGATCGCTATTACATCCTTTTCTATTTATTTATTGTCTGGAAAGAATGAACAAATATAATATGAGAACATATACAGGGTGGTCGGAATTGAATCTTTTGATTAGTCAAAAGTCCTAGTTCATTTCCAACCACCCTGCATATTTACATAACTAGATATTTACCTTAATAATATATAACATTTAAAATGGACATGTCATTTGCTAAGATAAATGAATTGCTTACAGTTTCCTAAATACCAGGAAAACAGATAGCACGTTTCTTAAGAATGATCTTATTTATCTTTCATAAGAAACTCATTAGTTAAGTTGTCTCATTTGTCATTAGGTAGCATTGATTGTTGTTACAATTACAACGTAGTTAATTATTTGGCATGGCCGTCATTCAGAGATCGGAAAGATAGGAAAAATTTATTTTCCCCTAAGTGACATAATCCTAGGAATAATATCCTGGCTCTGTTAAAATACGAAAAGGAATTTTGGCTGACATTACGTTATATTAAATTACCAAATATTTGTAATTGTGAGTAGTTAAGTATTTTAAGTCCTGTCTTTCCGTTGTCTGAATTATTATTAATTTAATCTTCTCATCATAATGTAATTAGATAATATTATCAAACGATTCAACATCTTTTAAAGCAGTTTAAGTAATATGTTTTGCTCCGTTCTTCGTGCTGAGCTGTGCTATTAATTTATACAATTGGTTTAACAGTTTATTGTCTGTTATTATAAAACGAAAAGCTAATCGGTATGGTCAATTACTTTATTTTTCACAGAACTGATAAGCCCGACCTAAATCCAGGTATTTCTCGATAACCCAATAATTTGCCCACCGGAGAAATTAATTTACTCTTCTACTTCCACTACTTAACTAAACTTGTCAAAAACCTGCACTGTTTAGAATTACCCTTCTCTACAATATTGAAGTCTTGTTTACCTAACCGAATGCAATCAAAAATGCCTCAAACACCGTTTATATTGTCAATCGAAAAAATTTGGAAAAAAATATTGAGTCGGAAAACAGTTGTGTATATCCACTCGGGCAACCAAACTGAGATAAAGATAATGGCATGTAAATGTAAGTAAACGCCTTTAAATCCTGACAATAATAAAATAAAAATTGCATTGTAATGCTTTTGTCTAATCTTCGTTGGTGATTGACATGCAGTACAATTTTATCCTAAATGACTGAGGCAGGTAAATAGTTGATTTCTATGTAATGTCGTTATAAATCAAAATAAATAATGGTGCTTGTGATTATGGCTAATCTGTTGATTATGTGTTCTACTTATATAGTCTTTATATACATGTTTACGTGCAAGTACATTTGCATGTTTTTATGTAATATTGTACATAGACATAATAAACTTAATCACTCAGACATAATCTACTGATCCATTTAATGGTATAAAACCGGAGAGAATTGTCCATGTTGTTTTAATTCCCTATTTAAGTGCTCACTGGAAACATTCCTGCCTGATCTATTTCTGAAACTATTTTTGTAACTTTTATACGATGAAGTTGAAAACCGTCTTGACGGTCTTACTAGTAACTTTGGTTTGCCATGAACAAATTTTGGCAGCCACTATTAACACTTTAAATATTCCACCGAAATCCCGGAAGCAGGAAGATGCTCTAGATTGGTGGCAGGAAACAATGGTCTACCAGATCTATCCAAGATCTATGAAAGATTCAGATGGAGATGGTGTAGGAGATATCCCAGGTACATACACCAATTGATATTATAATAGTAAAGTAGGGAAAAATAAAATAACTTTTTAAAACTATGGGCTAAAATTTTAGCAGTTTGATAGTTTATTATCAAGTAATATTACATTTAACTAATATTTTAACATTATTTTTTTATTTTGAAGGGATTGAAGCATCTTTGGACTACTTGGTCTCTTTGGGAGTCGGAGCTGTTTGGATTTCTCCAATTTACAAATCCCCAATGAAGGATTTTGGATACGATATCTCAGATTTTAAAGATATTGATCCAATTTTTGGAAATTTAGAACAGTTTGAATCATTATCAGCTGCAATGAAGGAACGAGGTAGGTTTTCAGCGTTTTTAATTCAATGAAAACTGAGATCAAAATTCCTGAAACGCAATATTATGGTTTAGATAACAAAATTTGAAATTACGTACGTACGTTAATTTTTAATTCAAAATTTAACAGGATAAAAATTCCTTAAACGTAATAATAGGGGCAACAAAAGAAACTACTACGTTAATGTTAATCCCAAAGTCGTACTTTTTAAATCAATTAAAGTATTGAATCAATAGTAATGTCAGGGCAAGGTCACTTTGAATGTTAAATAGATTTTGTCACAGTATTTGTCATTCCATTTAATATCTGTAGATATCAAGCTCATCATGGATTTTGTGCCAAATCACTCAAGTGATCAACATGAGTGGTTTCAGAAATCTCTTCGACGAGAGGACCCATACACTGACTATTACATGTGGAGAGACGCAAACGGAACAGACGCCGAAGGAAATCCAATTCCGCCAAATAATTGGGTACAATTTTCTAAATTCGTCATCGTCAACAATTTTTTATATTGGTACGGATTTTCAATCTATGATTGTTTTTCAGTTGAGTGTATTCCACGGTTCTGCTTGGAAATGGATGGAAGAGAGAGGACAGTTCTACTACCACGCATTTGCAGTCGAACAGCCAGATCTCAATTATACAAATCCCTTAGTTGTTGCTGAAATGTTAGATGCCATGAAATTTTGGTTAGATAAAGGAGTCGATGGATTCAGAGTTGATGCAGTCCCTTGGATGGTAATTCAGCTTGAAATAAAATCCAATTATGTTTTTTGGTTGAAGTAAGGCAGTGGTTGCAGAAATACCAATGTTATTGTTTTAATTAGGTTAAGTCCCTCGAAAGCGGGTTCTCTGGTATGCTTTGTGTATTTCCTGGCGTGATTTTTAAAATGTTCAACCACTGCCTTACTTCAACCTGTTTATTTATTTATTTTTTAAGAGTTAATCATTTTTTAATTCAAATTTAAAAAAATATATAATAGTACGAGGAAGAGCACTTGATGGATGAACCGTTGAATCCCAACAACGACGGATCAATCTCTGAGACAGAATACAATTACCTCCTCCACCCTTACACCTACAATCTTCCCAAAACTCTGGATACTCTTGCAGAATTTAGGAAAATTGTCGATATTTACAGTTTGGTAGATGGAAAGACAAAGTACGAAATTGATTTAACAAATAGTTTAAATTTTGATTACTTATTAATAGTTTAATGATAATATTTTAATGCGAGATTTGTATATTTGTAGAATAATGATGGTAGAAGCCAGTATGGACACGTTTGAAAAATTGTTTGAATACTATGGAACTCCTGAGAAACCAATTGCCCATTTTCCATTTAATTTCGAACTGATCTACAGCGTAAATAGCGAGAATTTGGGCGCTGCAACGCTTTTGAATTTGCTAACTGAATGGTACGGTAAATTGCCAGAATGGGCGTGGTCTAATTGGTTGGTTGGGAATCATGACCAGAAAAGAGTTGCTAAACGATATGGAAATGACCCGCTGGATGCTCTGAACACAATTGTCCTTCTGCTACCTGGTACATCGGTCACTTACTATGGAGAGGAGATTGGCATGGAAGATACTTACATCACTTGGGAACAAACGGTAGATCCATGTACGTTGTATTAAATTAAGGGTAGTTCGTAGCGGGGTAACTTGAACATACACTTTGTGTGTATTACTTAGGAATAGAGTATAGCCCGTATTTATTTACCAAAATTCTTTACAATTTCCAAAAAGGGGCGGAAGGTGAATAGCTCGGACTTGTGGCTAAGAAGCATTTGAAATTTGTTATAAGTTTTGAATTATAGCGTTGGCGGGAATCATGTTTTAACGCTATAATTCAAAACGTATTAATTTTTTAATTTCTGAGCTACACTTAGGAAATGAAGACTTTTGTGAAATAAATACGGGCTATACTCTAAACTCTAATCTTAAGTAATGCGTACAAAGTGTATGTTCAAGTTACCCCGCTAATGACCAGGACCACCCTTAAGATATTTGCTTTGATAATTACGGGAAAAGAAAATAAAATTTCTATTATTGCAGCTGGTTGCAATGCGGGTCCAGAAAAGTATGAGCAATACTCCCGCGATCCATGCAGAACTCCAATGCAATGGAATGCCAGTCTCAGCGCAGGTAAATTTATACATTGTATTTTTATACATTGTTGCTATTTCCATATTAAATCATATTTTTATACAGGATTTTCAACAAGTGCTGATACTTGGCTTCCGGTGAATCCCAATTATCAAACTCTAAATGTCGAAGCCCAACTTGCAGCACCAGAAAGTCATCTTAAAGCTTACAAAGCAGTTTCCGACTTGAGAAAAACAGATGCCTGGAAATACGGAGGGCTACAAGCTGTAGCTATCAATAATGGACAAGTTTTTGGATTCTCTAGGTAAATCTCATTATTTAATTGATCATTTCGTTAATGAAATGAAATAACATAGCATTAATTTCTTATTTCAAGTAATTTTTCTTGAAAAATGAAAAATTTGAAATAAATACCCAGGCGCAGTTAATTTATTTCAAGTGAAATTTATTAAAAATTTTGAAATAAATGCCATGTACCCTATTTATTTCAAATATTTCAGAAAGTGGGAGGGAAATATTTCGCGAAATATTTCAAAAATTTCATCTATTTATTACCGAGAAATATTTCAATTGGCATGTCTGGAATTACTTTAAAAACATAATACAAAATTGATTTAAATTACTTAATTTGTCTAATTACAGGATTTTGGAGGATGGCACTGGCCTTTTATTCCTCAGCAACTTCGGTAATTTGCTTGTGACAGTCAACGCAGCCCAAGCTTTCCAAAATGTGCCACCGAATGCTATTGTCGCAGCTAGAAATGTTGGATTTATCCCTACTACAACTGTCATTGGGTAAGAAACTAAATATTAACACGTTTACATTGGCCAAATTAAAATAACAATAAATTTAATTTTTAGATCTTCTGTGACTACTGCGAACATCGTCGTTGGAGCAAAATCCAGCTTGGTGGTGACTTTCTAAACCAGACTTTAAGTGATTTGAATATGTATATGTATAAATAAGCTGTTAATAATATAAAATCTCTAGCTGTAGAGGGCAGGTAAATAAATAAGCTAAAAAAAGTCATTCAAATATTAGTCTAATTTGATTTATGGCAGTGTGCATAATGAAGGGTTAGAGTAACATAACCCTTCACCCCGAGTCCAAAATGTGACCCCGGTGGGCGACCATGGTAAGTTGCCAACAGTTATGCTATTTCAATACAAAAAAGTTGACCCTGGGTTGTATTAAGGTCAAGTTTTAGACTATTTTGTGACTCAGGGTTAGGAGTAACCTATGACCCGCCATTATGCATACTGCCATTGAAGTAACTCATGTAAATATTATTAATTAAGGCAAATACATTTTAACTTTTCCGCGTGCAGCTAAGGACATTTCATACTTTAACTACTATGAAATACAGAATTCTTCCCTTCTATTATATTATAACACAAAAATTCATAAATCATCACAGTAATTAAGCGTGGCCACCAAATGTCCATATTTAAGTATTTATGCTTTCTATTACAGGACAGCAGAAAGAAATTCTCAAGAAAATTGTAATTAGAAAGAGTAGATAAAGTTTCTTAACATTGTCCATTCACAGCACTCAGTAAGCAAAAGCAAATCCTTTAAACGAATTCATTTACAAACAGCTTTTCTGAGAAACTTGTATCTATTCATGTTGGATGACTATAATATCACTAATATGTAGCATTAGTTCGTTACCATTATTTCTAACAAAGAATACATATTGAAGACTGAAGACAAAAGCACATTCACTGAATTTGTGGATGAGAATGTCAAGTCATTAAGTATGGTCAAAGTAATGCAGTAGATCCATGTAATTGGTATTCATGTTTTTGAAGCATGGTTTTAATGCACACCTAATAACATCGAGTTTAATTATTAGATATAACAATAATTTATTCATTTTTAACCAAATAGTTTCATAATAAACGAATTCTCAGTAAGTGTATGGGTAAGGAATGAAAATTGAATTTAGGTCGAAAAGACTATAATAGAACTGCATAGCTAAAATACAATTGATGTTTTTAGAAATAAAACAAAATTACTTTTTAGCACTGTGATTTCATTATCTTTGGATTTGTACAAAAAGGGTATAATGTATACCTTTATGTAAGTATTTATTGTTTGCTCAGTAAGGTAAAATAAAAATAGCCTCATTATTAGTTAAGCTGCAAGTGGAAATGTACAAGCAAGGTGCAAGGGTACAACTTCCATGAAAGAAAGGCTTAAGCAGGTGCCGCATTACCTAGCGATCCCGTCTACCACGTTAATATCCTTTGTATAAGTCTTTTTGTTAAAGTACCTAAAAAGAAGTCAATAAGTACCTAGCCCTTAATTTAAAAAAAGAACTGACTGTTTATTAATTAGATAAAATTCTCGTCGATTGTTGTATAAGACTAACAATGTTCAGTCAGGTTGAGGGTCAACCTTTTTATTAATAAATTGTCTTCAATTTGAATCCCAACAAATTGTGGGCCATTCAACCAAAGAACCTCAACCAACGCTGACATCCAAGTGCCACTTGGAATAACTAACCTATTAACACAATGACTCTTTTAAGGTAAGCTTTTGTGTTTCTTATTCATTATTCATTTAAAATCTCTTAAAATTCATAATTTAGCTCCAGAAAATTACTTATGAATTTACCATATGCTTAAAGCCCTTTTGCTTTTTGATATTCATTTTATTTTTTATAGTTCATATTTTTCAAGTCAATTATGAAGTGTTATTTGATTTCCGAAGTCAATGTTGAAATCCGTATTGTATTCTCTCCTACCCATTTTAACAATAGTGTTCACTTTGTATTCCTCAATTTGCTTAGAATGGAATTGAAAATTTACTGATATTGTTTTGTTACCATTTGCAGATATCTATGTCTGTTACTATTCACGCTAGCGATAACAAGAAGTGAAGTAATAGTCGAAGAAGAGCCAACAGTAGAAGAGACAAACGTACCAAATAATCTTCAAGTTAACAATTCTCCAGTAGTTGATGAGAAACTAGTAGAAGAACCAGTAAATGCAAAAACTGAAAATTCACCCGTCGTCGAAGACAAACCGAGTGTTCCAGTTGGAGAAACAGAAAATTTGGTGGTAGCCAAAGAAAAGCAAGCAGACTCTGAAAATCAAAATGCAGAAATCGCTGAGGAATCTGAGAAATCCGAAACTCCCGCAAATGGCGTAAAATCTTCTCCCGTCTCTTCAGAAATTAAAGGCGAAAAGTCTACCGCTCCTACAAATTCTAACGGTAGCAAATCTCCTCCTCCTCCCGTCTCTTCAGGAATTAAAGGTGACAAGTCAACCGCTCCTACAAATCCTACAGGTAGCAAAGCTCCTCCTCCTCCCGCCTCTTCAGGACTTAAAGGTGACAAGTCCACCGCTAATGAAAGTTCTAAAGGTAGCAAATCACCCTCCGGTTGGTCATCTAATCGTCCTCCACCTTCCGGTTGGGGATCAAATTCTCCGCCTAATTCCGGCTGGTCTTCAAATCCACCTCCTAATTCCGGTTGGGAATCGAATCCACCTCCCAATTCCGGTTGGGGATCCAATTCTGGTCCAAACTCTGGTTGGGGACCCAATTCTGGTTCAAACTCTGGTTGGGGATCCAATTCTGGTCCAAACTCCGGCTGGGGTTCCAATTCTGGTCCAAACTCCGGTTGGGGATCCAATTCTGGTCCAAACTCCGGTTGGGGATCCAATTCTGGTCCAAACTCCGGTTGGGGATCCAATTCTGGTCCAAACTCTGGTTGGGGATCCAATTCTGGTCCAAACTCCGGTTGGGGATCCAATTCCGGTCCAAACAATGGTTGGGGATCCAATTCTGGTCCAAACTCCGGTTGGGGATCCAATTCCGGTCCAAACAATGGTTGGGGATCCAATCCTCCTTCAGATTCTGGTTGGTCTTCTTCAAACTCTGGTTGGGACTCAAATTCTGGTTGGTCTGCAAAAACTTGCGCCTCCTACCCTGAATGTACTACTCCGGACAACAGCTGTTGCGAATGCAATCAGAATTTTGCAAAATGCTGTTCGGACTACTTCACATCTAGCAACGAAGGCTACTGCCAGTACGATAAATGCAGACCTTGCAAAACCTCCGGGAGTTACTGTGTCAGTTCTAACCAATGCTGCAACAGCCAGAATCCAGATAGCCAGAATGTCACAACTTGTATGAACAACGTCTGCTGCGTGTCTCCAAGTTCTGCCGGATGCCATACCGACTCCGACTGTTGCCAGCCCTTGGACGCTATTTCAGGCTACCAATGCGATAATAAATATTGCAAACCCTGCAAGAAAAATCAACAGAGTTGTACATCGGATGCAGAGTGCTGTGGAGAGAACGAATGTGGATATACTTTGGACAATGATAGCAAATATGCGCAATTCGGTATCTGTTGTATTAGCCTTAATTCCCCTTGCAGATTCAGTGTTGACGTTTGCTGTGATAGTTTTGAATGCACAACGCGGAAGCGAACTACTACGCCAAAAGGAACGGGAACCTACTGCGAGCCTGGCGATAATATTAACCCTGGCACTGGGTCAGGATGGGGATGGAGGAATTCTTTGACAGAAGACCCGGAGAAACGTGGATGGAGCAGCGGCGGATGGGGAAACCAAAATCAAACTAGTGGATGGGGAAATGGATGGAATTCTGGAAATAATGGATGGGGAAATGTCGAAAAAGTCCCACAGCAATATATTTGGGGAACTTGTAAAGAATGCAAGGATAAAGATGACACTTGTACAGCTGATTACCAATGTTGTTATGGATTATTGTGTGAAAATAAGAAATGTGCAAAGATATCAGACTCGCATCCTCAATGTGAACAGCCGGTAGGACGGTAGGTAAAATTTTAGATTGACAAGGTGATCTAAAATTTTACTTACCTTGGTCAAGAGTAAACAACTAATTTTAGTTCAACTCCACTACATTTCTATTAATTATTATACTTCCAAATGTTCATCATCAGTTACTATATAATCATGCTATTCTAATTTATGATTTTGATTTAGTTATTCGTATTTGCTTTTGTAAAATCTTTTTTTTTTAATTTTTCTATTTTTGACAAAACTTGCATGACATGACAATTGTGTAAAATATTGTTTTCATTGTTCATTTCACTCTTGCTAATTTCAAATTCTGAATGCTAAAACAAGTTTATGGTTTGATTGACATTTGAGTGTTTAAAATATAAAATTATACAACATTTTTAACGTTTTTTAAATATATATTGTGTACAAAATATTCAGCTCTTGATTTTTAATGAAATTTGAACTCTTTGTACATAATTAAGTATCAATAAATTATCCAACCCAGCATGTTTTAATAAACATAATATTGAAATACATTAATTATTTAACATTATTTTGCTTTTATAATCTAGTGACTAGGTAAGGAGACTAAAACTACTTTAGATCCAAATTCTTCATAATTCAACGTTTATATAATAGCTATTGTAGCATATTTACGATAAAAGGAGAAGCTGGCACTATTCATATTCAAATCACATTTTGGTATTCACCAGGGAACAAAAAAAATGAGCTTTTTTACCTTTTTATAAAAAAGATGGGAGTAAGATTTTTAAAAAGCAGTCCTTTTTGCCTTTTTACTTTTTTTGATGTAGCAGCTTACCCCATTTACTTCCCCTTTACATGTAAATAAGGTAAAAAAAAGAGTACCTTTTTTGTTCCCTGGTATTCATCTGGTTCTACGTAAACTTGCAATTAAATGACGTAGTAAGACTTCTGTGTAAACTAATTATGCATATATACGAATTGACATCTGCTTCTGTAAAACGTATAAAATGCTACATTTTCATCTATCTTATCCGAATTACATCTAAACAAGTACGATCAAGTATTTCTCATCTCTAAGTATTTAGGAAGGGTAAAATATTCTCAGTGAAGCAGAAGCAGTTTATAATTATGTATACACTAGGGAATCAAAAATACGTCCATATTTGGTTTTTGTTGTTCCTGACCTTAACATTGACACAAATGAGACACTCAACTGGCAGCCCTTTGGAAGGTGATGTAGAACTTAATTTTGTTGACGACTACTACACATACGAAGATGACCAAGTGGCAAAAGATGAAATCTTTCCGTTCAATATATTAAATATTCCGCCGTTTCGTCATACTACTGGAAGAAGTATTTATTTAAACAGTGACTCTCAGTGATAATTGTACATCGTTATAATTAATTATTCTTCTAATTCTTTTGTTGTCAAAAATTGGGCAATAAATACCGACAAAATATTTTCTCATTTCAATTTTGAATTCTGAAATTAAATAAGTCTGATAAACATTTAAATTTATTTTACCTGAAACTACAAAAAAAATATTTTGCGGTTCTCTAATGAAAAATTCAAAAAGTTTTTATCAATTTAATTTAATCTTAACTGGTTTGTAAAAATGCATAGAGTGGAGAACCACCCAGGGCTCATCAGTCAGAGGTATTGTTATAGGATATTATACAAGATGCTTTTATCATTAGAGAACAAGTAAAGTATGTCCTACTGCCAATTGTGTGTAGATTGTAGATGCACCTGCATAAAAAGTACACTTAATACTAAGCAGGGAGTAAGAAATCAGTCAACGTGTGGCGACGAGTGTGGATTTCCATATTTGGTCACCTGCTCGTCTGACCTGCCTTCTTTTTGGGCTGTTGTTTGTGTTTGATCACATTAGTTACAACACTTTCGATAAAAAACAATAACATGATGACTATCCATTAACATTGAACCTTGACGATATTTTTAGTCTTCAGCATTCACGTAATTAAAGTAAATTAATTGCATGTAAATGTTATAAGGGTAGTAGGCAAGAGTAGGTAGAAGTATATTTAATTGTTTATCGCTTTCAGCGCAGTTTTTATTTGCTAACGTCATTTCTGTGTAGGTCGGGTCACCGGGTCGATCTCATTTTTATGGTTACTTTTGTCGTGATCAATCCTAAAAGAGTCAGTGGAAAATCAGTTTTAGCAATCATGCAAAAAACAAAAATCGTGAGATGATATTTATACCATTTTTTATTCTCTGCTTATTTTTGGAATTCCTTAATTCATTTTAGATAATAATTCATCTCTATCCTTTCCCACTCTCACCTTGTAAATTTAATTCAATTAACATTAGTTAGTTAGCTTGCCAATAATTTTTAACTCCTGGAGGATAGAAAATCATTGAAAAGTTTTTTAAAAAATGGTCAAATATTCGTTAGTGTCATTCGCGAAAATATTCAGTATAATTTTTGCATAGATCCTCCAACGCTCTTTGAGGATTCTGATATTTCGCATAATATTTTGCAACAGAATGTATTAAATAAGCTGACATTGACATTGAAAAGATGATAATACTACCATACCTATTGATGTAGAAGCCTCCAACGTTTGCATTCGATTATTTTACTGCGTTACACGAACACATCTAAAATGGACATTTGCATGACGCACCGATTCACAAACCAGACTACAGACTTTCAACAACATTATATAACTATATATAATATACATGTCACGAGCGTGCGACTATTCTTCTCTCTTATAATAATCACTATCAGCCTACATTCTCCCTTTTCTCCTTATAGGATATTTTCTTACCATCTTTGTATTTATTTATGACGGACGGATGCTAAGAATTCTTTTTGCCACGGTCCTTATAACTCTTATCCCACAACCATTTTACATCTATTTACAATTTGTTAAAATTTGCAACAAAATCATATGACCATGGTTTCGAATTATTTTCCAACCATGACATTCAATATTCAACCTCTGCAAAAATAATTATATCCAAAATTAACTTTATTAACTATCTAAAATTTAAATGATTTAATTTTGC
Source organism: Tomocerus qinae (assembly GCA_020055645.1). Taxonomy (NCBI): domain Eukaryota; kingdom Metazoa; phylum Arthropoda; class Collembola; order Entomobryomorpha; family Tomoceridae; genus Tomocerus; species Tomocerus qinae. The sequence goes on from CM034546.1 coordinate 126,004,931, forward strand.
AAACTATTATAACAATGGTTTGCAAAAATTATTTCTTTTCATAATTTATTTTAATAAAAAAATATTTGCGGGAATTTAATTTAATAAAACAATGTTTGAGGGAATTTAATTTAATTAAAAAAATATTTGCGGGAATTTAATTTACTAAAACATTTTTTGCAACAACTAATTTAATAATAAACGCATAAATGATGCAATTTAATTTATTTAAAAAATTTGCAACAATTAATTTAACAACAAATACATCAATTATGCAGTTTTAATTCAAGAAAATATTTTTGCGCTGGTTTATTTGGAAATTATTCATTTAAATTATGTTAGCATGAATGAAATTGATTTAATTACTGTAAATTTTTGATTTGCGAAACAATGAAAATATTTTGACACTTGACATGTTGATTTTTCAATGGAAGCGACATCACGTCAGACAACATGACCATCATGGATTTGCCTCGGTTAATACACAAGCAGTCTCTTGTTTTTATAATCATCTCATCTTTATCCAATGCTTTATGTGTATAAGATTTAGTTGCATGTAGGTATTGGTGCAAGAATGTTGTATAATGTCTAAGACAATTTGCAAATTATCTTAGCTGACGTGGTGGACGGTGTATACATGGGATTTTAGTATTCGTTAGTACAGGTACTCTAAATGGTTTTGGGATTTATCTGTTGACCTGTAGAGAATCAGGAACAATCCAAGAGATAAACTTGAGAGAGCAGAGATAACATCAAAAACAATAAAATCCGTCGTTAATTTTTGCATTTTTATGAAAGTTGACTTTCTCATTGTCACCTCTCAGCCAAACACTTTTCAATCTGTTTACATTGATTTACATACATCTCTATATACGGGCATAAATATATCAGATTTCTTACTACGAAGTTAATCTCATCCAATCTAAACGATAAGGAAATACAAATTACCCTACTAACTAAATAGTTTCTTGCTGCACTTCACTACTTTTATTGTGATTAGTTCTTCAACTGGATTACTTACAAACTCTCTATTTCCTTCCATTTCAAAAGCGTGCCATTTATTTCCGAGTGTATTGTTTACTATTGTTGAAAATTGGGTTACCATTACACTAAAATTAAACTTCTATTTAATTGTAATATCTTCTGCACTACGAATACCATCATTTTATGATTAATCATAGAATTGTTTTGGAAATAACAATTAGTGAAATTTCTCAAGTAGTGAAAAACTTCTCAAAGAAAGGGGGAAAATGAGATAAATGTAAAAAAAGTAAAAATAGTGATAAAAATATTTGTAATTGCCTGATTGATAGATGTGGGAGTAATTGTATTAGCGTTTTCGCCGAAAAGTGAACGAAACATTATTATCTATTGCATCGCAGTATATTATTTACTTATGATAATCTTTTTAAGATGGGAATAACTCCTGTAAGAAGTTGTCATCGAATATTTATCTCAATGTACCTGTTCTTCAAACAACTATGTAAGTAAATATGGATTTTTCTCTTTATTACTAAAACCTCTGTTTATAATTAACAGAGAACAAAAATGGACACTTTTTACCTTTTTATAAAAAAGGTGGGCTAAGGTTATAAAAACAGTCCTTTTTTGCTTTTTATGCTTTTTAGATGTAACAATGTGCCCCATTTACTTCCACTTTACATGTAATAATAGCAAAAAGGGAGTAGTAAGGTTTTAAAAAGGTCATTTTTTGCCTTTTTTCCTTTTTTGATGTAGCATTATGCCCCATTTATTTTTATTCACATGTAATAAAAGAAAAAAGATAGGAGTAAGTAAAGCTGCTCTTTTCCCTTTTTTGTAACAATTTTCCTCATTTATCAATTTACATGCAATAAAAGCAGAAAAGGGTAAAAAAGCAAAGAAGGACAGCATTCTTTTAAAAGTAGTACTATTTTGCTTTCTTGTTCAAAAAAGTGGTTTTTTTATTCCCTGAAAATTAACAAACAAGATCTAAAAGTTTGCTCAATTCTCGTTGTAGATCGAAATATTTTTATCCGTGATGCATTCAAAGGGGGTATAAGTCAACCACTTTTGCATGACCATCAGAAACCAAATGAAAAGAAAAACAATTGCCAAGAGACCAAAGATGATGACGATGATCTTACTCCAGGCAAAATTAACATATTGCAGTGCAAAATCTCTCAAGTTTTGTCAATTTGCTTTGCACTAGAGAAGAAAATTAGGCATTATGGAAAAGAAAACAAGTCTTCAATGTACTCTAAAGAAATTCCTGGTACGTTTTCATTTTTGAAGTATAAACTAAACAATTAAATTGAAAAAAATTCTTGTTTTTTTCACAAAAAAAATAAGTAATTAATTATATCTATCGAAATATAAGGCAATACTGACACTGAGGAAACATTGGAGGACATTGCAAAAGAATTTTATGAAAAATTAACCCGCGTAGAATCTTCTGACTCAACTGCTGGTGGAAATGTAGATTTAGAACAGATTCCAAGGAAGGAGGACTATGATGAAAAGGTAAATAAAGAGGATTGGTTAATTTTGTGCATACATCAGGTTTTGCAAAAGATGAAATTTTCTTATAGAATCCAAATGACGTTTTGCGTGAAGAGATCAGATCTTTGCGAGTTGTACTGGATCTAAGAAACGAAGAAATCCGAAAACTGCATGACGATTTATTGTGCTATCGCGAAATCCAGGAGGAGATGGTTTTGAAGAAGGAGCATATCAAAAGACTGGTAGCGAGAGTGGAGGATGTCGAGGCTCAACTGCAGAAAAGTCGCGAGGACAAGACAGAACTGAAACTTCAACTTTTAAATTCGGGCAGTAATATCTCCCAACTCAGATCTGAAAATATTCATCTGGCCAAACGCAATGAGCAACTCTCTTGGAAAATCCATACTGGCAAAACAGAAAGTCCGGATATTGGCTAATAGATTTCTTATTGTATAGTTACCTCAAATCTAGCTGAAAGGCATTTGCCAGTATTTTGTACCATTTGTAAGTAATTTAGGGATATTAAGTAGGATTAGCTACTCCTGCTATTACAGTTGAAAAAATAAATGTAAATAAAGTAATATAAATAAATGTAACAATAATAAGCCATTTGTGGATCGACAAAAAAAGTATTGCTTAAAATAAAAGTACTTTTAATCAGGGTTGCGTTTTTTTCCGGACGAAATTTTTACTGTCCAAGATAAAATTAGTTTTGTCTACTTTTTATCCAGAACAAAAGTGGATAAAACTAATTTCTTCCAGGACAAAACTAGTTTTGCCCTGGATAAAACCACGTTTGTCCACTTTTGCCCATACCCTTCTATCCGGACACCGCAACCCTGCTTTTGATACTATTATTTCATAACAGCAAATTAAAACGTTTTCAATATATTATATTTATACCTTAACTATTTGGTTAATCAATTCTTGTAATTCTACAATGCAAAGTTTTGCATGTCTACGTTTTAATCAACTCTAGACTACGTAATTAATTTTTAATGATTAATTGCTGAAATGTTTTATATAAACTTTATATAATGTGTATACTTATAAGTACTAAGTTGTACTAGTACAAATAACAAAAACTATATGGAGAATAAAGGGGTGCTTAGTATTACCATTACCAAACATTTCTGAACAGAAAATTGTAAACAAATAAACAATAAGTTTAAATGACTTTATCGTAAATTATTGGCACAAGAAATTGACTCGTTCACCAAGACTAAGATTATGTAGGTATTTAAAATAGTATCTATTTTGTAGCTCCCTGCCTGTGTAGGTAGGTATAGGCACATCTACCAACTTGAATTAAAATCAATTAAGTATCACCAGTGATACCATTTTCAAATGCTTTGTTGTTGTTGAGATATTTTTAGGTGTGTCATGTCCTAAATATATAGAGGAATATATATAATTTATAAAGAACCCAATAAACATAGGTACGGATAATCTAATCATGAAAATAAGCTTTCACTCAGTATCTACTGAAATAAAGAGTAGAGTTCATTTAATATTATTATAATCACCTGTAGGTGCAAACTGACATGGGTTACTTTGAAATACAAGCACACGGAAATTACTGACACCGGAAATGACCGACGACAAATTTCTTACAACGAAAAATGCAGATTTTTATATTTACTACTATAGGACAAGTCAAAGTTAGATACCTTCCCATTTCATAAAATTGATACATGCACTCTACAAAACGGATAAAATCGGATAAAAACGAATAAAAACGGATAAAATCGGATAAAAACGAATAAAAACGGATAAAATCGGATAAAAACGAATAAAAACGGATAAAAACGGATAAAATCGGATAAAAACGAATAAAAACGGATAACAACGGATAAAATCGGATAAAAACGGATAAAAACAGATAAAATCGGATAAAAACGGATAAAATAGGATAAACTCATTTGAAGTCTGAATTAGATATAGAAATTGGTTTTAAGGCTCCAGATTGGCTTTTAAGGCCGTAAAAATCATGTAGGTATTCACTTATAAAGACATTCTTGCAATTTTCGTTTGTCACAGTAAATAGCGTTTATCCATTCTTCGTTTGGTGACCTAAATAACTTATATTATGTGGTCAATTAATAAGTCTTTTTTCGTTGGGATCCACGTAGTTAGTTAAGTCTTAATTTTAATAATATAAAATTTCACACACAATTCTAGATTTCAATGAAATATTTTGGCCGTATTTAAGGTGGGGTTCATTGTTTCATAGCGGAATCTATAGTCTGCGACAAAGCTTAAAAAAATAGGGTGTGCGCGCAAATTGTGGATGAGAAGGAATTGCTGCGAGTTGTTGAGTTGTTTTGATGGTTGTGGAGCTTTTGTTTGTAAAGAAATTGTTTGTGGACGTCTCCTTGTTCTTCCCACAAAATTTTTCGCAGTAATTATCAAAAATTTTACATGGAAAATCGAATTTTCCAAATTGCGAAACTTTAGGACATTGTGCAGAGGTGAAATAAATTTCAAAAAAAAGACGATCAAAATATCTATCGAACCTGAAGCCGCTTTTTTCAGTTTTCATCATTTAAACAGTAAATAAAAATGTAAATACATTTCTGCAATGCATTTCTCCTACTCAAATTAAATTCAAATTTTCAGCTTTCGAAAAATGTTTTTGAAATTTTGGCCTTCAGGTTCGATAGAGAAATATGCGTAGATTTCAAAAGTGTCAATTTTATTACTATACTCTTTTCCGTTCTCTCTGAATCTGGAATTTGCGAACAATAAACCCACCCTTAAATGTCACGCAATTTTAAAGCTGTAAAGCATAATTCCTAACCGACGGTGATTCTCGTCGTCGGTAAAGTCACACCGGCTGCATTTCCCTACCACCACAGAGACGTACTCCAGTTAGTGTAAAGGGTACAGGTAATTAATCATGTTATGACATATGGCTGATAAAATTGATAAAAGTATTACAATTACGATATTGATAAGCATGCAAGGAATACATTCGTACACATTCGCTTTCCAGCAGATTTATTTTGCAAAATCCTCCGTCAAAATGAACATCTCTTTCAGTTTCCTCGTTCTTGGCAGTTTAATATTTTACTGTGGAGCTTTAAACGTTCCTCAGGCTTTGAACTATGCCGTGAGGCAGTACAGTCTTCTTGCTAATTACGAAGAAGAAAAGGACACGAATTTCTTCAGCACTGGAAATCCCTTAAATCCTCATTGGAACCCAAGCGACGACGCAAATGGCTGGACCGTGGGATTCTACCCTGGAAGTTTATGGAAATTGTACAAGTTAACGAAGGACGAGTACTGGAAGAAACAAGCTATCCGGAAACAGGATCTCGTCCGACACCGACAATTCGACACTGGAACCCACGACGTAGGATTCATCATCATGTGCTCTTTCGGTCTAGGACTGGAAATCACACACGACACCAGCTATGAAACAGTCATTGTCCAGACAGCCCACTCTCTGTCCACTAGATTTCATCGTGAGTTGCCATTAATAAGCATTAAAACAAACATAGATTTAAGGGTGGTTAATAGCGGGGTAACGTGAACATACATTTTGTGTGTATTACTTAGGATTATAGTGTAGTCCGTATTTATTTACCAAAAGTTTTTAAAATTTTCAAAAAGTGGTGGAAGGTAAATGTCTGGAAGTTGTTGCTCCGAAATATTAATAAAATTAATACATTTTGAATTATAGCGTTAGAGGGGAAACACTTTATTTCCCGCCAACGCTGTAATTTAAAACTTATTAGAAATTTCAAAATTTTCTGAGCCACAAGTTCGAGATATTCACCTTCCACCACTTTTTGGAAATTTTGAAGACTTTTGGTAATTAAATACGGGGTATATCAAATCCTAATAAATGCACACAGAGTGTCCCTTAAGTTACCCGCTATTAACCACTCTTAAGGATTTTCATTCAAAATAATGTAAAATGAAATATATTTTTTAATGCAATCTCCTCAATTTATTACTAGGACCCTCTGGTTCGATTCGATCATGGGGAAATTGGGATGGAGTGAATGAAGTGAAGGTGATTGCAGATAACATGATGAACCTGGAATTATTATTTAAAGCGACTGAATTGTCTGGAAATCAAACTTTTACCGAGATTGCAATTTCTCATGCAAACCAAACGATTTTGAACCATTTCCGAGAGAACGGCGGGGTTTTCCACGTCGTGGGTTATGATGAAGTGACTGGAGAGGTGTCCCGAAAGTTTAACGTGCAAGGCTACGCCGACAATTCTACCTGGTCCCGTGCCCTCGCTTGGGTCATCCATGGCTATGCGACGACATTCAACATCACCCGAAACCCTCTGTACCTGGAATATGCCCAGAAGGGAGCTCAGTACTTCCTGGACAATTCCCCCGATGATGGCATCCCGTATTTCGACTTCGACTGTCCCTACCTGACAACATACCAGCCCCGTGACACGGCCGCTGCAGCCATTGCCAGTCATGCCTTCCTCAAGCTCTTCCTCCTCACTGGAGAACCCAAATATTTTGACGCAGCAGAAAAAATACTGGATAGTTTGAATTCACCGAATTATCGGGCAGATGGTTTACCCCAGTATCAACTACCAGCCATTTTAGCCAACGGAACTGTATTTTACAACCAAGGGGACTTCAACACGGCTATCGTCTATGCAGACTTCTATTTCCTGGAAGCTATGGACTTGTATTATATGCTTACTAAGTAATTTTTAAGCAATCATTGAAATACGAAGCGAATAAAATATATTTTTGAAGCATTATGAGATTTTAGAATTCATTTTCGAGAGTAAGATTCATTCTTAGATATCCTGAGTTAGGGATACAATTTTATGGTTAAAGTAAGACAGAGGTTGCCTATTTTGAAAATCGTCATGAATTACACTGGCCATACCACAAACAAATTTCGAGTGACTTAACTAACCTAATTAAAGCAATAACATTGATAGGTATTAGTGCAACCTCTGCCTTACTTCAACCAATTATATAATTCAGCGTAAAAATTTTTAAAAAAAGTTGCCAACCTTCATTTGGTGTCTCCAAATTCTCAAAGCATACTTATAAATAATCAAAAATGCAAAGACTCAACTCGAAAGATATTTTAGATTAAAGGAATAAGAATGCAACTGGATTGAGAATCAACTTAGGAGTACTTTTAAGAAATGAATGATGAAAAGTGGATGAAAAGTGTCCATGAATAATATCTGGAACTGATTATACGACTAGCTCCTTGTATCATGTAAAATCAAATTCTACTTTCCTTGTCGTAGAACATGGTTCTGCTGAAACCATCAAAGTTGATATTTTGATTGACATTATGCATGGTTGTTGTGGTTCAATGCAGGCACATAGCACATACCGTAAATCCCATGCACTTATGCACGAATGCATACACCAGTCAATGTGTAAACGTTAAGCAGGTTATATTTCCTTATTAAAAGGTCATAGTATAACCATTATGATCAAAGACTGATTACTACTCCGCGACGACGGAAAATTCGGGTGTAGGAAGTAAGTCCTTAAGGAAATCAACATGTAATCATGTCCCTGCATAAATGATGATTCTTCAAATGTCGTAATTAGTTGCCCGTGTAGCAGTTTAAAAGAGCTTTAAACACCAAGAAATGTGCATTCTCCTCGAAAGAGAGGCGAGAGTCAAAATCTCCTGAGATTTTTGAAGAAAAACTCGAAGATGAATTTGTCATTTTTAGTTTTTCTTGTGGGGTTAGCATTTACTGTAATAAAATCACAAAGATGTCCCCCTACTCTGTCTCAGGGTGAAATATGTAAGTCAAATTAAATTACATTCGTTAATCTGTCCATTTTGTATTATTTGGCGTAATTGTAATTTTATTCCTATCCAGTTGTGAGAGTCAGAAGATGTTATATTGGAGGAACATTCCAGCTATCAGTTCCCAGAATCAGTTGTACATGCGTAGGCTGTGGTTATCTTTGTCGACTAGTTCAAGGTGAGCATTTAACTATTATAATTGTTTCTGAAAGTAAATATCTGAATTTAAACTTTAAAAGAGTTGAGAGAAAACGGAAAATACAAATGCCAGAAAAAACATCACTTCGATTAGAATTGCAACCCAAAATGACAATTATGGGGACCACGTTTTAATTCAATCATAAATTTTCTTTTTTTCCGTCTTTTCACACTATAATGATAATATAATCTATAGATTTTCAATTATTGCAGCATCTCTTTGAATGGTACTAATGTATTTTAATTTGTTGAATTAGGTAGCCCCACAAAAGTCCCACCAACATCTTGTCAGGGACAATGTAACATCGGGGATAGTTACACAACAGCAAATGGTAATGGAGAGATGGTCATTTGCACCTGCAATTCAAGTGACGGTTGCAATGCCTTCACTTGCAGTAAGTTTAAAAAGTTATTGTTATGTTTGTTGTTGGAATCAGACACTTTCTTACAAAGGAAACGGAGTTTGTTACATGCTGGTAAATTACATATTGTTCAAAGCTATGTTTGTTATAATATTATGTTTTTGGACTTTATTTTTACTAAATTTTACTATTTCCATAATACATATTATACATCTAGAAGTAAATCCCACTGCTGAGGGAAGTAAAGTAGCAGCTGCATGATAACGGTTTATTTATGTCCTGTGTAATACACACTGTACAACTGGACATCTAAGCTACATGCTCTCAGGATATTGATATCTTCGATTTAAACAAAATATTTCTTCTTGAAATAAATAGATAGCAGTACAACCGATCCGCAAGTAACAACAATGCCACCAAGTTCAATACCGCCATCAAATTCTACTCCACATCCAAGTTCAACGCTGTCATCAAATTCTACTCCACCATCAAGTTCTACTCCACCATCAAATTCTACTCCGCCAACAAATTCTTCTCCACCTTCAAGTTCAACGCTGCCATCAAATTCTACTCCACCTTTTAGTTCAACGCTGCCATCAAATTCTACTCCACCTTTTAGTTCAACGCTGCCATCAAATTCTACACCACCCTTTAGTTCAACGCTGCCATCAAATTCTACTCCACCTTTTAGTTCAACGCTGCCATCAAATTCTACACCACCCTTTAGTTCAACGCTGCCATCAAATTCTACTCCACCTTTTAGTTCAACGCTGCCATCAAATTCTACTCCACCTTTTAGTTCAACGCTGCCATCAAATTTTACTCCACCAGTAACAGAAAGGGTAGTAAATTCAACAACACCATCTGTTACAGCAGGACCAACAGAGAATACAACAATAACCCCAGCAGAGAATACAACAATAACCCCAGCAGAGAATACAACAATAACCCCAGCAGAGAATACAACAATAACCCCAGCAGAGAATACAACAATAACCCCAGCAGAGAATACAACAATAACCCCAGCAGAGAATACAACAATAACCCCAGCAGAGAATACAACAAGAACCCCAGCAGAGAATACAACAATAACCCCAGCAGAGAATACAACAAGAACCCCAGCAGAGAATACAACAAGAACCCCAGCAGAGAATACAACAATAACCCCAGCAGAGAATACAACAATAACCCCAGCAGAGAATACAACAATAACCCCAGCAGAGAATACAACAATAACCCCAGCAGAGAATACAACAATAACCCCAGCAGAGAATACAACAATAACCCCAGCAGAGAATACAACAATAACCCCAGCAGAGAATACAACAATAACCCCAGCAGAGAATACAACAATAACCCCAGCAGAGAATACAACAACAGCAACAACAGAGGACACAACAACGGCAACAACAGAGGACACAACAACGGCAACAACAGAGGACACAACAACGGCAACAACAGAGGACACAACAACGGCAACAACAGAGGACACAACAACGGCAACAACAGAGGACACAACAACGGCAACAACAGAGGACACAACAACGGCAACAACAGAGGACACAACAACGGCAACAACAGATGACACAACAACGGCAACAACAGAGGACACAACAACAGCAACAACAAAGGATACAACAACGGCAACAACAGAGGACACAACAACAGCAACAACAGAGGATACAACAACGGCAACAACAGAGGACACAACAACAGTGGACACAACAACGGCAACAACAGAGGATACAACTCCTACAGCGATACCATGAGAAGATGTCGCCATCAGAAATTGTTGTGAGGTTCAGCTTCAAAAGGTTCAGTGGCAAAGTCCTATCTTACATTTGTAAAGACAAGGTAGGTGACAGTCGTGTGTATTGGATATTGAATATCGAAATATTTATAATACGCGTTCAATATTTTGAAGGTTTACAAATTATGCTAATACACAGTGTAATTTATTTTTATGTAAAATATGAACATGCGTATTTTGCTTTTTATGAACATCCTACCACCCGTACACACATAGATAGAATTATACATATATAGACGCGTAAATTTTTCAAGTCTACGATGATAATATAGAGATTTAAGTACTCAGAAAGGCAATGTGAATTATTGTACTTCATGGATTGTAGATTCCCAAAGTTAAGATTTATTTTCATCTATACGGTTTACATATTCATGGGATGATATTTGATATTTCACATTCCTGAAATAAATACGATTGTCGATTGTAAATAAAGTAAAAATTAGCATTTTAAAAGAGAAAGAACGACGAATACATGAGTTGCCTTAACACGAGCAAACTTTTGTACAGAAATGCAGATACAAATACAGATATACTGTAAGCGCCACTTAAAATGCATGATAAAAAGATAATTTCATTTACCTTCTAATGTAGGATGACCATTTATTTGTGATGGCACCTGCTGTTGAGACATAAGCAGTCGAGATGGCTTTCCAGTTTTTCCCAACGGAATTTTATCCGTTATGTAGAGACCTCCTCGAATATGCTTATAGTCCGGCAATTGCTCTAATGAAATAAAAACAATTGGGGTTTTTATGTATGCAGATATAATAGGAAACAGATAAGTAAAGTTTACTTTCTGCAAATTGTTTGACTTCTTCGGATGATTTTTGTTTGTCCTTCAAGACAACAAATGCCCGGGGAAATGCTCCGCCGTCGTGCTCGGTATCTGGTATACCAAAAACACAAGCATCTTCAACATTTGGATGGCTTTTCAAAATCTCTTCTATTTCAGATGGCGAAATCTACAAAATCAGTTATAGTGGACTATTAACAAACAATATTTTAAATCTAATTTTCAAAATTGAATATTAAAACTAATTTCTCAGCTCAAGATCGAATGTAAAAGTTCCTAATGGACATTGTTTTTTAGTTTCTGCAAGGCTAATGGAATAATTCCATTATAAATTGGATTTTCAAAAATCGCATAATATGATTTTGGAATTCTTTCAAATCTTGTACACTTGAGTCAAGTTTTTAGCTGATATACATGATTGCCAAAATATTTGAAGGTTTGTTTCTTTCGATCCAGGAAGTACAGCAGTCCATCCTTATCATAATAGCCCAAATCCCCCGTTCGTAGATATCCGTCCAAAAATAGATTTTCAGTTTCCTTGAAAAAGAAAAAATATTGTATTAAAATGCACTTCTAGTCCAATAAGAGTCAAAACTTGTCGATGAAGTTGCCGAATGAACTCACTTCAGGAAGATTCCAATATCCCTTTACGTTGACATGGCTTTTGACGAGAATTTCTCCCGGCTCATCTGGTCCATTGTATTTATCACCTTCCTCATCATAAATGCGTAAAGATGTATTAGGTTGAAGCCTCCCCACACAATTCGGAGCCAATCCTGCGTTTTACAAAATTCTAATTAAAATTAAGACAAGTTTTTGTTAAATTAACGTAGCTTTCAAAGTACATTTTGTAAAATTATAATTCTTAGCATAATAAAAAGAGAAAATATTATTACCGGGTATCACTTTCATGATATTATCTTTATTATTACGAAAATCAATTGTCGTAGCTATTCTTGGACATTCACTTAGAGCGTAGACCTATACAAATCCCAAGTTCACGAAAATATTTATTTATTTAAGTAAATTATAGATTCGTTTTACTTTTCAAGATTACTTTTATTGCCTATTTGCTAGTACCCTATCCAAATTTTCTAAAAAATACTTACAATAACAATAGATTCAAGATTTGGGAGCGTTTGAAACTTTTTCCGTTGTTCTGGAGTTACTGCAACTCCGCCTGTCATAATGACCTTCACAGAAGATAGGTCATAATTTTTTACGTTGTCTCCATCCACCAAATACACTAAATGGGCAGGAAATCCCCAAATGGCATCCGGCTGTTTTAAAAATGGTATTTGATATTATATTGTAGTAAGTTTTGATTTTTAAATTAATAATTAATACAATACATTTACTTTGTATTTGTCTACTGCCTCCAGAAGGGTTTTCGGTGTCATTTTGTGCATGCCAATTAATTGTGATCCCCAGAGTAGCTGGGCAATTGGCATTGTTATTCCAGACACATAAGTTGGACATCCAAGAGATAAAAAAGTCGAACTGGATTTTCTCAACTCGGTCACTTCAAACAATGGAATTAAGTTTGCGTGGGTGTAAATGGCACCTTTGCTCTTTCCTGTCGACCCACTTGTGTTCAGAATCAATAAAGGGTCCTCTAGTTTTATCTCCACAGACTCGGGAAACGCTTTGAGATAAACTCATTTCAATAAAGAATAGAAATAAAATATTTTAATTTACTATTAAATATAATTACTGTAGTTAACTGTACCTTTGCCATCATCAATAAATAATTCGTTGACGGAAGTGCATCCTTCCACATCTCCAAACAATATCACTTCAACTTCCCAGCCAATAGACGAAGCAACACTTTTAAAGAAACTTGAGTAAGTCTCCCCAAATTCTTCATCACATAAAACCCATTTGCATTTAGAATCCAAAACTCTTTCCAGCAGATCAGCTGAAATTCACAGATTGAAACTTTTATTACATACCTTAGGGATATTGTGGCCTTGTGGGGCTTAATTTTTCCAATTGAGATTATTATTAATACATGGATTTCTCTAGTATAATGCCTGTTTTATACTTATCACTTTGCCTTCACTTTCAAATTTAGTGACGTCAAACTGACGTCATTACGTTGGAAATCAAATTGGAAACATATTTTTGCTAATTACAAATTTAACTGTAGTGACGTCACAAAATACGAAAGTGAAGTGAAAAGTATAAAACAGGCATAATACATTAAACTAGATGATGAGACTTCTTGTACATTGACGTGCTAAAAATGTATAGCGTTGCTAAAAATGAACTCAATTGTAAAGTCAAGCTTTGTAGGTATACTTTTAGAAGTGTTGATAAAATATAATAAGTGCTATACCGTTAGTATCTTCTGGAAACGAGGATCTCACAATTCCACCTGATCTCCAAACTCCGAGAAAGAAAAGAGGAAGCTGGGTGACATTGTAGGATGAGAAGATAACTACATCTCCCTTTCGGAAACCTTTTTTCGCCAGAGCACTCGCCACTCTCCGTGATTTCGGCTCAATATCGGCATAAGCTACTTCTTCCCCTGTGATGGAATTTATCTATTCCAAAAGAAGAATTAGAACACAAAGACTCAAACACGTATACAGAACGGAGTTTCGAGGGGGGATGACCCTTTGTGACTAAAATGAGTCAAAATGGCCTAAAATTACAAAAAAAGCGTAAACCGCGAAATTTTGTGCTATTTTGAGGAAAAATTTATTTTTTCTTGGGTGTGGGGGGAAGGCTTCAACCGTAAAGCCATCTCCCCAATTCTCAATACGCCCCTGCAAAAACTTTATTGAGACTATTTTAAGAAGATACTTACAAAAGCAGGATGTTGAACTCCGGCTTCAATGTGCTCCTTGGTTTTCCGAAGAATGAAGTCAGCAACGTTTTTCTCTGAAATGAAATACGAAGGGTATTGAATATCAGACTCCAATGTGGGGATTTGGACACCCATTTTCACCTCAGCCAAAATTGAATGATTTTTATGCAGACCAAAACATATGGTTTCAATCCATCCACACCAGACAATGTGACCAACGATTACTTAAGTTGATCCTTATTAAAAATGGTCAGACTGCTTTTTTCTGCATAAAATTATCTTTGCTTGTTATCATTTCAATGATAAACAGGATACATTTCAATGTCCACAGCTTATATTTACGTAAATATAATAATAAACATCAGAATATTAGCATAGTTTCCTTATTGCGTGTTTCGTACAAAGGTTACTGCATACACATTTATTATTAACCTGCTGTGCTCCTGACCACAAGTAGTCTTACAAATTGGAACAGATGACATAATTTAATATTGTTTGGACTAAGTTTCCCTAATCCCATCAAATTGTTTGCTGAGATCTAGTTTTTACCTTGTCCCTTTTATATGATGAACTGATTAAGGACTATGTTAATATAAATTAAAATGTTTATATAACTACTTTACCATGTGGCATTTTTTGCTGATGATAAAACAAAAGATAATGTTGGAGCAAATTGGATATCGGCGAGTATCAAACGGTGTGTAAGCTTTTTACATAATGAAAAAAATTCAACCTTATCCTTAATAAAATTCAAGAAAAAACATTTTATTATGTTATCTTATCACCACCCTTTTGTAATTAAACCATTTTTGTAAGAATTTTAAAAAAATCAAAAAAAAATCTTCAAAAACATTTTGTTATGTGCGGATTTTGCTGATGGTGATGCATATTAGGCATTCGAGAAAGACTGGAGAGAATGTATAATCACAAGAATCATCATTAAAATGACTAGAATATAGATCTTTCTAAGAATTGATATTTTCTTAGCTATCAAAATAATTTTGTGAATAATATTATGGACTTTATCCAAGTACCTATATGTGTAAATAAATAAGTTTTTATCTGATTTGAGTGCACTTTAAACTACTTACGGGACCTAATCGGATCAACGAAATGAAAGTTAAGTTACTTTAAAAGCGATACGATTATGTTACATGACAGTGCATGACAGTACATGACAAGATATCTGCATTACCGTTACTATTTTGATCACTAATCTATACTTACCTTTTGTAAAAGTAATTTAAGGGGGCTTAAAGTAATTTTTAATTGATACTAAACCTAAATTGTGGTTAAACGTTTTGGAATCCTCAGTGAGGCTAAGGCTATTTTTGGTAGCGACGTTTTCGTATCCCCAGTAGAGCTAAGGATATTTTTGGTGGCGACGGCTTGGAATCCTCACCCACAGTGAGCCTTAGGATATTTTTGGTGGCAACGTCTTGGAATCTTCACACCAAGCGAGCCTTAGGATATTTATGGTGGCGACGGCTTGCAATCCTCATCCCCAGTGAGCCTTGAGATATTTTTGATGGCAACGTCTTGGGATCCTCAACCCCAGTGAGCCTTAGGATATTTTTGGTTGCGACGGCTTGGAATCATCACCCCCAGTGAGCCTTAGGATGTTTTTGGTGGCAACGTCTTGGGATCCTCACCCCCAGTGAGCCTTAGGATATTTTTGGTGGCGACGGCATGGAATCCTCACCTACAGTGAGCCTAAGGATATTTTTGGTGGCAACGTCTTGGAATCCTCACACCAAGCGAGCCTTAGGATATTTTTGATGGCAACGTCCTGGGATCCTCAACCCCAGTGAGCCTTAGGATATTTTTGGTGGCTACGGTTTGGAATCCTCATCCCCAGTGAGCCTTAGGATATTTTTGGTGGCGACGGTTTGGAATTCTCACCCTCCAGTGAGCCTTAGGATATTTTTGGTGGCAACGTCTTGGGATCCTCACCCCCAGTGAACCTTAAGATATTTTTGGTGGCGACGGCTTGGAAACCTCACCCCCAGTGAGCCTTAGGATGTTTTTGGTGGCAACGTCTTGGGATCCTCACCCCCTGTGAGCCTTAGGATATTTTTGGTGGCAACGGCATGGAATCCTCACCTACAGTGAGCCTAAGGATATTTTTGGTGGCAACGTCTTGGAATCCTCACACCAAGCGAGCCTTAGGATATTTTTGATGGCTACGGTTTGGAATCCTCACCCCCAGTGAGCCTTAGGATATTTTTGGTGGCGACGGTTTGGAATTCTCACCCTCCAGTGAGCCTTAGGATATTTATGGTGGCGACGGCTTGCAATCCTCATCCCCAGTGAGCCTTGAGATATTTTTGATGGCAACGTCTTGGGATCCTCAACCCCAGTGAGCCTTAGGATATTTTTGGTTGCGACGGCTTGGAATCATCACCCCCAGTGAGCCTTAGGATGTTTTTGGTGGCAACGTCTTGGGATCCTCACCCCCAGTGAGCCTTAAGGATATTTTTGGTGGCAACGTCTTGAAATCCTCACACCAAGCGAGCCTAAGAATATTTTTGGTGGCAACGTCTTGGAATCCTCACACCAAGCGAGCCTTAGGATATTTTTGATGGCAACGTCTTGGGATCCTCAACCCCAGTGAGCCTTAGGATATTTTTGGTGGCTACGGTTTGGAATCCTCACCCCCAGTGAGCCTTAGAGTATTTTTGGTGGCGACGGTTTGGAATTCTCACCCCCCAGTGAGCCTTAGGATATTTTTGGTGGCAACGTCTTGGGATCCTCACCCCCAGTGAACCTTAAGATATTTTTGGTGGCGACGGCTTGGAATTCTCACCCCCAGTGAGCCTTAGGATGTTTTTGGTGGCAACGTCTTGGGATCCTAACCCCCAGTGAGCCTTAGGATATTTTTGGTGGAAATCCTCACCTACAGTGAGCCTAAGGATATTTTTGGTGGCAACGTCTTGGAATCCTCACACCAAGCGAGCCTTAGGATATTTTTGATGGCTACGGTTTGGAATCCTCACCCCCAGTGAGCCTTAGGATATTTTTGGTGGCGACGGTTTGGAATTCTCACCCTCCAGTGAGCCTTAGGATATTTTTGGTGGCAACGTCTTGGGATCCTCACCCCCAGTGAACCTTAAGATATTTTTGGTGGCGACGGCTTGGAAACCTCACCCCCAGTGAGCCTTAGGATGTTTTTGGTGGCAGCGTCTTGGGATCCTCACCCCCTGTGAGCCTTAGGATATTTTTGGTGGCAACGGCATGGAATCCTCACCTACAGTGACCCTAAGGATATTTTTGGTGGCAACGTCTTGAAATCCTCACACCAAGCGAGCCTAAGAATATTTTTGGTGGCAACGTCTTGGAATCCTCACACCAAGCGAGCCTTAGGATATTTTTGATGGCAACGTCTTGGGATCCTCAACCCCAGTGAGCCTTAGGATATTTTTGGTGGCTACGGTTTGGAATCCTCACCCCCAGTGAGCCTTAGAGTATTTTTGGTGGCGACGGTTTGGAATTCTCACCCCCCAGTGAGCCTTAGGATATTTTTGGTGGCAACGTCTTGGGATCCTCACCCCCAGTGAACCTTAAGATATTTTTAGTGGCGACGGCTTGGAATTCTCACCCCCAGTGAGCCTTAGGATATTTTTGGTGGGAATCCTCACCTACAGTGAGCCTAAGGATATTTTTGGTGGCAACGTCTTGGAATCCTCACACCAAGCGAGCCTTAGGATATTAATGGTGGCGACGGCTTGGAATCCTCATCCCCAGTGAGCCTTGAGATATTTTTGATGGCAACGTCTTGGGATCCTCAACCCCAGTGAGCCTTAGGATATTTTTGGTGGCTACGGTTTGGAATCCTCACCCCCAGTGAGCCTTAGGATATTATTGGTGGCAGCGTCTTGGGATCCTCACCCACAGTGAGCCTTAGGATATTTTTGGAGGCGACGGTTTGGAATTCTCACCCCCAGTGAGCCTTAGGATATTTTTGGTGGCAACGTCTTGGGATCCTCACCCCCAGTGAACCTTAAGGTATTTTTGGTGGCTACGGCTTGGAATTCTCACCCCCAGTGAGCCTTAGGATATTTTTGGTGGCAACGACTTGGGATCTTCACCCCCAGTGAGCCTTAGGATATTTTTGGTGGCGACGGCATGGAATTCTCACCCCCAGTGAGCTATAGGATATTTTTGGTGGCGACCGCTTGGTATCCTCGCCCCTAGTGAACCTTAGGATATTTTTGGTGGCAACGTCTTGGGATCCTCACCCCCAGTGAGCCTTAGGATATTTTTGGAGGCGACGGCTTGGAATTCTCACCCCCAGTGAGCCTTAGGATGTTTTTGGTGGCGACGTTTTGGAATCCCCAAAGGTGCCTATCTACGAGTCCACTTCACTAGGCCCAAAGATTATAAGTGAATACAAGTGATCTCAGACTTGATATTTGTTACACATGTACATACATCCTTTACGAATGTCAGGACAGCGTATCAGGAGTTATGTACTCGTTTAAAAAAAGATAAAAATATTTTAGTGGAACAAGATTTTGCATGGAAGTAAAGCGGAAATAAAATTATCTCCCTTTAAAAATTATTTGTAAGTGAATACAAGCGATTTAGGGGTTCTAATTTTTTGTGTAAGTAGTAGACATATCATTGAAGGTGTATATTGCGTAAAAAAAGTTATGTACTATTCGTTCGCCTAAAAACCCAAAATCAAGCAAAAAGTTGTTGCAACAAATCATGATTCTTGCACTTGGTCATTGCTTTATTTAGTTATCTTATTGGCTTATTTAGTTATTAGCAACTGCTTAGTTACTCTGACAGGACTATTAAAATGAGAAGGTAAGAATATGAAAATGAGCTAGAGATGTAGCCATTTTATGGGGTTTACTGTTACCATGTACACAAATAGTATTGTATTCAGTCTTGCCACTAAGCAGTAAACAACATGCAAGTATTGCACAAGGACAAACATCCGCTGATCATTTAATCATTGCATCTATTCATAATGTCGAAAGATTATGTATTAAATCAATAAGCGGCAGCAATAAATTACTCTTTCTTCAGTTCATACTAAAGAAGTCGACGTACAAGTATTAGGTAAGAATCTAAGTATATGTATATTATTAGAAGCTGCTGACTTGACTCAAAATTAAAAATGAAAATAATAGAATTAATCACTACTAATAAATGCATGATAATTTTTTCTCAGCAATGCCACTCGTATACTGTCATCTCTGTGACGGCAGAATTGAATGCAATGAGAAGAAGAAAAGATTGAGAATGCCCTCAATTTGGGAAAAAGTAAAAACTTTTGGAAGAAGTATAGGGAAAGATATCGGAGAGTCGCAGAAAGACAATTTAATTTGCAAAACGTGTTTTGGAGAGATAAGCTTCACCGGAAATGCGTCTCTCAAAAGAAAAGCCAGACAGCATAGAAACATTAATGATAGTGACCCTCATTCCCAATATTCACTGCAAACACAGTTTACTGATATAGAGTCTGGCGGCAGTAGCAGCAGTGATATCCATACGGATGAAGATTTCTCACAGTCACTATCTTTTAGTCATTCACAGGACGTGATTAATTCACAGAGCATGGAACCCCTTGCAGATTCACAGAATTTAAGACGCAATATTCCAAAAGAATGTGTAACGCTGAAAATCCAATCGACAATTAGTACTGAGAGAGCATGTTTCATTTGTAAGAAGGTACCCGATCGCATTCTCATTCCCAAAACAGCAATTGTAAATGCTTGGGTGAAAAGGAAAATAAGAATTCCATTTAGAAACAGAATTTGTAAAGACCATCTTGAACATGGCGTCATCAAAAAAGAAGAGCTGGATAAACTGCAACCAGTTCGAGGCACCACTTGCATCAGTGTTCGAGATTGTACAGCGTTCTTGAATTGTCTAGCAGACTTTAGTTGCATGCAAAATATCATTGTTTCTTTCGATGAAAACTCTTCAATGAGGACCTTAGATTACTACGTTTTGCTTGGATTAACGAGAGAGAATTTTGAAATTCTACATTCCTATTGTAAGCAGTCACTACGAACAAGTGTAAACCGTTCAACTAAAAATGCTCTCGCAATATTTCTGATGAAGTTGAGACTTAATCTCTCCCAGCAAGTATTGTCTATTTTGTTTGGAATCTACAGTCAACCCAGAATCAGTGATATCATTGACCGAGTCAGGGTGATATTAGAAGAAAAATTCGTTACAAAATATTTAGGGTATGATCATATCTCACGGGAAAATGTTCTTCTTCACCATCAGCCTAATTATACAAGAGTTCTTCTCGAGGAGATTCCTGATAGCGTAATACTGATCTTAGATGGAACTTATCTTTTTATACAGAAACCTTCCGACTTTCAATTGCAGAAGAAAACATACAGTCAGCACAAAATGCGCAATTTAGTAAAACCACTTATGGTCGTATGCCCAGATGGTTACATCATCGAGGCTGAAGGTCTATATTTTGCCGACGGAGGTAATAACGACTCAAAAATATTGAATGCGATGTTGCAGAACGAAAATGGGATTCGAAAGTTTTTGGTTGAGGAAGATCACTTAGTTTTAGACCGCGGCTTCAGGGATTCAATACCAAAATTGCAAGAGCTAAATATTGAAGTATCAACACCACAATTTCTGGAAAAAGACCAAAAGCAGTTCAGTACTAACCAGTCAAATGAAAGTCGGCGTGTGACCATGATACGCTGGGTCGTGGAGAGTGTCAACGGGAGAATTAAAAATGTCTTCAAGTTTTTTGACTCAAAAATTGAGACGTCTTACCTTCCAGTGTTAGGATCGTTGTTCCGAATTGCGTGTGCTATAAATAATTGCTTTTTCCCTCCACTTCTTAATGAAAACGATAATCACATGAAACTAGCGGAAAAAGCAATCAGTCGTATGGAACATGAAAACCATTTACAGGACTATATTGAAAAAGAAGATCTCCATCAAAAAAGAATCGTATGGGAAAAGGTGAATGACAATGATTTAAAAGATTTTCCAAAACTTACTGAATTGGAGATAAAAAACATTACGCTTGGTGTTTACCAAATTGAAATGGCGGAAAATTACACATTTTTACATTTGGACGAAAATTCTGGATATGAATTATTTATTCACAAAGAAAATCCTTATCTTTTACGGGCAAAAATTGAATCGAGGTTTTCTAGTTCTACTGTTCATCAGATGTGGTTGGAATATAACCCTGATCTCAATGGAGAAAACGCAATCACGAAATGGTATTGCATGTGTAAGTCAGGCTCTAGGGTTGTTGGCTGCTGCGGTCACATTGCTTCTGTCATTTGGTTCTTGTCATTCTGCAGACACAACCCTGGCCATTTTACTCGAAAGAGACATTTAGCACACTCCATTCTGGATGCCGCTATAATATTGAGGCAAAGTGAAGCGAGTTGCTAAACGTCTTCGCTAGTTAATTTGTAGTCAAGTTAATTTGTACTTTACCATGTCACCTTTATAAAAGTTATTAGAACATGGAAAAAAGAATTTTGCAGAGTTTTGTGTAATTTTATTCAGAGAACAATTGTATCTGTTTAAGAAACCTTAAAATAAATAATAAATATCAAACATCAGAAAACATCCATGATAATCCTTTGACACTTCTTAAATCGTCTCCATTATTGGCCTTCCCTCCATTTAACAGTAAAACATAGTTTTTGAAGCTGCAATCAAATAGTTTTTAAAGACTCCGGTATTATTAGCATTATTAAGTAGCAGAGCTGCTGTATAGGAATGCCGGATCTGTTTGCCCGTCCGTTAGCACGATAACTCAGGGGAGAAAACTGCTCTCCGTCAGAGGTTTGACACATACAACTAACTTCCACTTATTATTACTCAAACTTTCTGTATAAGCAATCTAGAGATGAAAAGTGATGTCGAGTGTGAAAATGAACGAAATCACACACAAAAATTGTATCTTTAGTTCTCCTGGTTGTAGAACATCATGAGTCAGCAGTCGTTCGAAAGGTTTTTCACTAGATTGGGTCAAGGTAAATCATGCGGGTCAAATGTCAAAGTTCATTGGAAAAATACCTTGATAAATGTAATGAAACGTTGCAAAGCCGAATTAACCCTGCTCCTTTTTTGTACAAGTCACAAGTATTTGACATGGCATATTATTATTATCAGGGTGACTCGAACGTTATAGGGTGAGGACAGTAGAATGTTTTGCTGTCTTTCTGCAGCCGGGTGCATTCAGTTGACTTTTAGCTGTGAAAAATCCCGTGGTTATGGATACAGCCACTGATCCCCCCTGGGCCTGCACCCAGTTTTCCTATCTAAACTTGCTGCAGAAAAAGAGCAAAACATCCTATTGTCTTCACCCTATAACGTTCGAGTCACCCTGATTATTATTATTCATTGTTGCCTCTTCCTCATACATAAAATATTTTAACAGTCAATTGATTAGTTGCTTAGTTATTCAATTATGTCGATGGAATTAGGAAAATAACAAGCTTACAAACGTTACTTAGGTTCCGACTCCCGACCCCAAGCATTCTACTGCTATTATAATAAAATTGACATTTCCACAAAAATGTGCACCGGTAACCTGTGAAACGGGTAACTACAGCTGACTGCTTAAAACTCATAGAAAATAGCAAGGCCTTGGCTATCCCCTCTATTTTTAATACATTACGTGGTAACTGGGCCACTTAAGCCAATGAATTCCGATAGGGTTTTTTTTAGCATGTTTTGACGAACATTAATCAAAAATTGCAAATAACCATTGGTTTTTTTTACTATTTTAGGAATAAATATTTCTTCCTTGACTTTGGGTGTCGGGCTTAATCACGGTAAAGCCCCCCTCAATAACTCCTTGATCAGCATTGTTTATATTTGGCCCCTGTTTTTTCAAATAATATCGTCATTTAAGGAACGAAAAAGCCAATAACCATTTTTTGTTTGGTGGCGCAAAAGCCAATAACCATTTTTGGTTTGGTGAATAAAATAGCTTAACTCCAATAACAAGCGAATGGATATTGGCTTTTTCGTTCCGTAAAGAACGACATAAAGTACGTTTGTCACTGCTCAATTAGAATTCATTGAACATAGTTGTACAAATATTAATAAAAATGCCGAACGTGGGCTTATTATAAATCATATTGCACTAAATTCAATTCTAAACATTTCGGAATTTTATAACTAAAAGGCTTCCAAACAGCAAAATTATGTAATGAATTAGAAATATTTGGCTGCCCCCTAAAATTTTCCGCCCAGTGCGGGTGCACGGGTTGCAAGGGTCTCGGGCCTGATTAGGTCCATTTTCAAAATTAGTTCCTTACAAATCTATACAATTCTAATCTTTATTACCGTAATAATCGATATAAATCCGCTTAGCGATATAATTCCAGAATTCCACCTGTGTATGTTTGTCAATGTAGATAAAACGTATGTAAATTTTGATAAGAGATATGTACATGTAGGTAAAAGGCATCTAACCTTAGATAGATAAGTGAATGTGTACTAAAGAAGAAAGAACATTGACTTCAGATATATTATGTTCTTAAGTAGCCTATTACATAAACGGCGAAACACAATTCAGTTTGTATGTTTGTACTTCTGTGTGTTGATTTGCCGCAATCTTAAAACGGATGCTATTTAATGGGTCAATGAAATAATTTAAATAGTCAATGAATAATGATTTAATCGGTAAATGCTGAAGATTTAAATGGAGATAATTTGAAAAAGTCAATACAAACGCTGAATGGGTAAATGGCAGTTGGTTTTACATAGAAACCTTAGAGCATACCCAAAAAACAGTAAGAGACGGCCGTCTGAAAGTTTGAGATAGCAAAATTATGTCAATTTGTTGAACGATAAGACCAAGGTTGAGGTTAGGTGTTAAAGTGAAGGGAAGTGAACGACACAATTCTCCACTATTTTCCACTCCCTGGGCCAGTAACCACACTATCTTCCAATGGCTTCACAATTAATTTATAGTTCCAATTCGGAAACCGAAAGCAGTCCCCCGAAGAAAATTTCACTGTGATCACGGCAATATTTCTCAACTGCCCTGTAGTTGGAACAGCGATATTTTTTGGAATATCATAAGCGAACAAATAACGACAATATAGTTAACACAAGTGACATCGACAAATATTGCCGTGATCACAGTGAAATTTTCTTCGGGGGACTGTTTTCGGTTTCCGAATTGGAACTAACATTGGAAGATAGTGTGGTTACTGGCCCAGGGAGTGGAAAATAGTGGAGAATTGTGTCGTTCACTTCCCTTCACTTTAACACCTAACCTCAACCTTGGTCTTATCGTTCAACAAATTGACATAATTTTGCTATCTCAAACTTTCAGACGGCCGTCTCTTACTGTTTTTTGGGTATGCTCTAAGGTTTCTATGTAAAACCAACTGCCATTTACCCATTCAGCGTTTGTATTGACTTTTTCAAATTATCTCCATTTAAATCTTCAGCATTTACCGATTAAATCATTATTCATTGACTATTTAAATTATTTCATTGACCCGTTAAATATATTCCATCTTAAAACGCAGCAAGCCAATCTATGAGGCAAATCCAACAGGTCCGAATCAGAAGAACTTCATGCCCGTGCGCATCAAAATAAAACCGATCCACTGTCAGGCGCCTGACAACTGTAGCGTAGGATTACAATTTTGTGAGCTCGGAACTACGCGGAGTGTAATTAGAGAAGATAATACGTGGCGCGGAGGGAGGGGGTGAAGTATAATTATACACTGTGTGATGATCTGGTCTCCTAAAACTTACAAAAAGGCACAAAATATTTCATAACGCAGTAATAACTAACTATCGCATAACACAAGTAGTGCATGCATTATGTATGCAAGTCTTTCCAGCTTTCAGTGCGCTCAAGAATCCCATTATTTTATATACGATATATTTTATAGATGATTTTGATGATGGTAATGCATATAAATGCGAAAGTCAGGTCATGTATAATCTCAAGCATGATCATTAAAATGCTATTCCAATCCAATATGCATGCATATAAGACTATAATAGAGTTTTTTAAGAATTTGATATTTTCATATTGATATCAATGAAGGCAAAAATAATTTTGTGAATAATATTGTGGACTTTATCCAAGTACCTTTATGTGTAAATACTTTTTATTTGATTCGAGCAGAGTAACTGTAAATAAAGTACAGCCCCATAATCGAATCAACGCGCAACGAAATGATAAGTAAATTACTATAAAGGATAAATTCACTGGTTGGACCGATGCAATAGTGTTACAGTTCCATTTTGTCTATATCTACATTACCGTTACTATCAGGGAACTAAAAAGGACCATTTTTGCCATTTTTGCCTTTTTTATAAACAAAGGTAGGAGTAAGTTTTTTTAAAGCGGTCCTTGTTTGCCTTTTTAACTTTTCTGATGTATCAGCGTGACCCATTTACTTAGGTAAAAAAGGTAGTAGGGACTGCCTTTTAATAAAAGTATTATTTTTGTAAAAAAGTGCCTTTTTGGTTCCTTGATTATTATTTTCTATCACTAATCTACTTTTCCTAAAAGTAACTACCGTATTAATCGAATTAATTCTCCGTATTGAAATAGTGCTCCCCCCGGGTAACTATTTCGATTATTTTCGTTTTCAAGAGCAAAATAATAGCCTTTGAAATATAATTCTCCGTATCGAAATAGTTCACCATCCCAATCTAGGTATCAGTAGGTACAACAACAAAGCATCTAATATCCAGAAACTAGTCAGCCAATAATTGATATGGATGACATACGAACGACGAAGAAATGACTATAGACATCACTGAACCCATGGCCGTTTCTTCAGAAAAAGACTAATTACAATCAATTGAATTTTTAAACTATTTTTAATTTTTCAATCAGTAATCCCGTCACCTTAATTTGACCGAAATAAGGATTTGTATAGGTGAATTAGAATCCCTTACACTAACCGTGGCTGATTAGCCGAACTGATGGGAGATGGTCAAGGATTTCAACCCTTAGCCATAAGTTACCTTTTTGGTCTTTTTCTCGGATTTTTTGACTTGCCAACCGAAAGCAACGTTAAATATATAATTTTAGTCGGTATTAGATTTGTCGTACGAAAGCTAGATTTGCAGTTATTTACGTTCACTTTTAGTCGTAGGATGGTTAAATTTTGAAGATATCTCCACAACGGCAAACGGGACATTTTTACGTGAGAGTTTCGTAACTAAAAACGTTGTAGCAACTTTGTGCACGTCAAATTCGGACGTTAGTACAACTGTATTACAACCAAAATATCTGCTCTTAAGAAAAATTGACTGTTTGGAAAATAATTCTCCGTATCGAAATAATTCACCACCTGGTTAACTATTTCGATTTTCGTCGTTTTCAGGAGCTAAAAAAAGGCTAATGAAACAATAACAACCCGGAGAATTAATTCGATTAATACGGTATATATTGAATTAGTAATTTTAGGTATACCTACATAAGTTTTTTTTTATTAATAATAGAATGTATGCTCTAGAGCTATAGAATATACAAAAAACTGTCCAATATGCTATGCATGTGTAGCGCTACCAGGCACGTACCCAGAGGGGGGTACACTGATATATAATGATAAAAATAAGGCAATGTCGCGCGTACATTTTTTCGATTTTTAACCTTTTTGACAAATTCTCTTTTCTTTGGGTTTAGGAGGGGGCATGCCTCCCTCAAAATACACGCTACAGATGTGATATAGAATAGATAATTAGATAAATGAATTGGGATTTATGATAATGAGCAATTTGTAAAACAGTTAAGGATCGACATAACTTTCTAGAACAGGAAAAAAGCCAATAACTCCATTCTGTAATAAATTCTATGCTCTACATACGTATTTGTATCTGCAAATCTGAATAGACAAAGTCATAGGAAGTGAAAAGGTTTGAAAATCCTTCTCCAGCTGAAATTACGATCTAAAATGAAAATTGCAGTGGTTTTATTTGCAGTTTTTGGGTTTTGTAGCTCAAAATTTGCAGCAATAGTCGACAAAGGAAAAGATTGTAAGCTTTTTTTAGCAACTTCGTAATAATTGTATTTAACATGGAATTAAATATTATTAAATTACTTGTACTTTTACCTATTTTCCCACCCACTTTGATTTCAGGTGCAAGAGCGAATGTCACGGACGTGAGAATTCAAAATTGCGAGTTTGAGCCTTGTACCATTAAGAAGGGTGAACAATTGCCTGTTGAAGTGGATTTTATTTTTGAAACACCGACAGAAGCCGAAGAAGTCAATTTCAATGTATTCATTAGTTATTGGGCTGTTCCTCCCATTTTTTACGGATCAAGTTTAGCTTCTGAATCAAACTGTGAGAAATTGAATTTGAGCACCTGCCCACCCAAAGCTGGGGTTAGGTACACTTTGCAATCAAGTCTTTATGTCGATCCGGAATCTAAAGACACTCTCAACGGCAACACGACGGTAAAGAATTATTTTTTGGTTTCTTTATGGTAGATTAATGTGATTAAAATAAATCCAAATTATATTTTAATACAAAATATAATTCTCTTTGTGATTGTTTCCATTAGGGAATTAAAAGGACACAATGGACTGTGAATCCAACACGTCGGGAAAATTCAGAGCAATCATATTCATATTCAACCTGTCCTTTCTTTGTCGACTTAAATATCGTCGAATGAAAGTTTGCCATGATAAGACGAATTTGACATTTAATTTCAAGTCAATATTATTTGCTGTCATGTAATAAATCAGTTCAATTTACATTTATCTATCAAAGTATTTATATTTATTCAGAGTCAGAAGATTAGGAAAGATGCAACTTCAATAAAATTATTAGGCTCGAGGTTTACGTAGTATCCTTATTTTATATTTACGATTGATTGAACAAGTTGGCCAAATTATATTCACATAAAACTTATTATTGTCATTAAATTTTGAAATGTATTTTATTATTAATACTTTAGTAAGCAAGTTAAATTAATTGTATGTCATTTCCCTCTTGGATCAATATCCTGGTATAATCCTATTCAAAAAGATTTATGCATTCACCATGATTAACATTTAACAATAATTAATAGGTTACCCACCGATGAAAAGGTTTCCTTCAACATGCTATGCATATCCCGTTGCAATGGCTTCGGTTATACTGGATAAATAAATACAAATAGTACTTATTACTTATTATAAACTTGATTATTATATTATGACTGGGATTTCAACCTTTTAGCATTTTGTGATTTCTTTTCTTTACTTCAACCCATCTGAGAAATGAAAGATTTTTTATAATTCATAATTAAATCTTAGTGATTTAAAACTGGAGATAAAATATCAATCAGCTTAAAACAATAGTCAGAATTTAATAATTATTAATTGCTTACTGTTGCCTCAGAGCTTCTCTCACTCTGTCTACGAATGTTTTTCAACGTAAAATGAGTTTCCTATAATTTAAAACTCTTAGTTCACATTGTCTTACCATAATAAGTGCACACGCTATTTTCTATTGAGAGAATTGTTTCATAAAATATTACCCCTTGGGATAGTAACTAGTAAGCATATAGATTGATTATGTATATCTGCCATTTAATTGGCTAATAAAAACATTTCCACCAATCAAATCGTTTTTGAGTGTTGTCTGAATTTGAAAAAGTATACAGAAGCTCTGAGGCAACAGTATGCAAAACAATTATTGTTCTGTAAGGAAAATGGAAAGCATGACTGGGAATTTAGGGAGAAAAGTTTAAAAAAAAACTTTTAGAGTCCTCCGGGTGTGCTGACACGTCCAGCATAACGATGAAGCTCGCATCCAGTTTTCAAAAAATGGCTTGGTACTATTTTTGTTTATTATAGCTTTAATTAGAGAGATAAAATTGATAGTAATAGTAATATGATTTAAATCATTGTTGATGCCTGACATGCAAACATTGATAAATGGCAAGATACCGAAGGATTTTTCATGCATTTTAGCAACCACTTTTACTCATAGGTTAACCATAAGCAGGAACATTTTACTTCAAAAACTTCAAGTAGGGACATAAGATAGACCTAATGAAGAGGATGTAAATGAAATATACTTCAAAACAACATGTACAAAGTCATGTAGGCTAACCACAATTCCCAAAGACGTCATGGAAATAAATGGTAGAAAAATCCTCGTAACCCAAACCAAAGCAGTGTCTTGATTCATTAAATCCTGGTACGTCGATGCATCGACTTTGGTTCGACTGCATTTCGACATTCTGTAACTGAGTACATGAGGATGGTAGACATAATGGTAGAAACATGAATTATTTTTTATATCGACGCCACCACACAATATTAATATTGCAACACTTTGAATCATTGGAATAACCTATAAATAACAATTATTCATGTATTGACGTGCTAACTACTCATTTACATGTGAATTACGTGAACGTGAACATTATGTTCATTTTGATTGCACAACATAAAGTTACCAAAATATTTTATTCTCGATTATTCAATTTTAGTTATCTTAGCGTGAATAACACTCACTTCACTTTTGATTGGCATTCTAATTCAATTTGAATTGTTTTGTTTTCTAGCTAAAGATCAATGGAGGGCTTGAACAACAAGGACGTGTCTCCTTTTGTTTACTTACAGGACACTGAAAAAATAAAAGATATTTTATACCGTCGTCTTCCATATTCTGCAAATGTGAACTATACTTTACTATACTAATTAAATTCTTATTATGTCAGTTTTATAAAACAAACATCCAGCTAGTTTATAATCTTGGATAAGATCTGAAGATGATTAATTTTAATGTTAGGCTTTGAAGATTAAAACAGAAAAGCAATTTTACAAAATGTTGATTTTTTGTGTTTAGGTATATAACATGGCCATTATGAGTAAAAGGTTTCACAGCCCCAATGAAATGGCATTCTTTACACTGGAAGTTAATTCATCTCCTGAAAACTGCTGGATAGTTGCTGTTTACGTCAGAGAGGTTTGTCTAAATATTTAATGGAAACAATTAAAGATTAATTTTATTACTCATTTCATATTGTCGTAGGATCAAGGTTTAAAATACAGCGTATCAGCACCTAAGAACTCGCTGGTGACTATTTACATCCGTGATGCGTTTCTAAATTCTAAATTGATAGATTGGTCGAAGAAATGTCTGTTCTCTACGATTAGCAGAGATATTTCAAAATTGTTCTGGGAACTCATTGTCTGTAATAATAATAATAGTTTATCAGTCACACCTGTGTATATGTACTACATGGAAAGTGATGATGCGATGAAAACTAATTTAGAAAACAGGTATAATATTTTCCATATTAATATTGCATTTATTCAATCGTAAACAGAGAACAAAAAAGGTACTCCTTTTTTACAAAAAAGGTAAAAAGTACTACTTTTTCTAAAAAAGCAGTCCTTATTACCTTTTTTACCTTATTTACATATAAAGTGGAAGTAAATGAGACACGCTGATACATCAAAAAAGGTAAAAAGGTAAAAAAGGCCTGCTTTAAAAAAATATTACTACTACGTTTTTTATAAAAAGGTAAAAGTCAAAAAAGGTCCTTTTTTTGTTCCCTGACTGTAAGCGTGTACATAACTGGAAATAGTAATAATTGTGGAAATAGAGATAATGTTGAAATACGACAGTTGGAAGTAGAATCTGGAACCGAATTCTTCTGCACTACATGGATGTACGCCAGGCCAAATTCAAACATCGCCATTCGGAAATTCGTGGAAAGGAATGAATCAGCTGGAGTTTTTGTCGACGGCGAACTTGTTTGCGGCGTCAATGTAAATGGCTGTGGTCAAATAGGAATGCTGCACACTTTGCCACAGTTTAGAAACAAGGGTTTGGCAACTTTGGCTATGAAGAGTGTGATAAAACAAATGCATAGTAATGGGGCAATACCCAGTAGCAATGTGGATATGTTCAATACCGAATCAAGAGATTTTCATAACAAACTAGGAATGAAATGTTCGCATATTGCTGACTTTATTACAAACACTCCACAATAATTTACATAAAAGTGATTCACGCACAATTGCACATTTAAAACCAAACGTATCTACATTTTATACGCATTAGGCTAACGGTGATATTTACCAAGTCATAGTAGGTAATGAGGTAAAATTAATGAATTAGCATAAGGATAGTCAATAGCGGGGTAACTTGAACATATACTTTGTGTGAATTACTTAGGATAAGAATGTAGCCCGTATTTATTTACCAAAAGTCTTCAAAATTTCCAAAATGCGGCGGAAGGTGAACACCTCGAACTTGGGGCTCAGGAAAATTTGAAATTTCTAATAAGTTTTGAATTACAGCGTTGGCGGGAAATCATGTTTTCCCACTAACGCTCTAATTTTAAAACATAGATATAGTAACTATATAACATAGTACTAATATCTATTATGTTTAAAAATTATTAATTTTTTTAATATTTGGGAGCCACAAGTCCAAGCTATTCATATTCCGCCACTTTTTGAAAATTTTGAAGAATTTTGGTAAATAAATACGGGCTACACTCTAATCATAATAATTAATACACACAAACTGTATGTTCAAGTAACCCCGCTATTAACCACCCTTAACTGTAAATGTAAAAGAAATCCCACATTTACCACTTCAACAAACATTATTGTCATGATGGAAATTGTTATCCCTCAAATGACGTTATGAGATTTACTTTATAGTTATAAAAATATAATAATAATTTTTTTATCTTTGCGATCAGTCATATAAATGCTTTGTTTATATTATGTGCAAAGAAGTTTCCGCATCGAGAATTTGACTAAGTTAAGTATCATAATAGCACCAACTATAACAACAACAGTCAGAATTCTGCTCATTGTTGAAACAATTGTACCTACTTAAATGTAAATTTTGCGCAACAAATTTAACACAAAACATTATAATTAGTATTAGCAAACTGAGTCATTCCAGATACCAGGAAATAATGATGTTATTGTAGAGAATAACTTGTATAACTCTTTGAAAAACAAATTTTGCGAGAGTAAATAAAAAATGTCGAAGTCGCAGAGAGATAGCGAGAGGAGAAACATCTCTTCTCGCAAGCTTAACTGATATATAGGTACTAAACACAAAGTCATGTCAGATGGTTTTAAAAAAAGCTCGTTAACACCAAGATCACCAGTAAAAAAAACAGGTTCCACCCCTTCTCGGAAGAAAAAACGCAGTGAAAGCAAAAGCCCTAAAAAACAAACCGAAAAAAAGCAAAAAACTAGTGAATCTGAACTTGAAAGTGAAAGTGGCACTGAATTAAATCAAGACAGTGAACACAGTGAAATAATCACTTCCGAAATGGAAGCCTTAACTAGAGAAATTCGATTTCTTAGAGCGGAAGTCGTGACGAAAAGTGATCTTAAAGATTTGAAAGACTTAATTGGAGACCGCTTTCTGACAAT
Organism: Tomocerus qinae; assembly: GCA_020055645.1. Lineage (NCBI taxonomy): Eukaryota > Metazoa > Arthropoda > Collembola > Entomobryomorpha > Tomoceridae > Tomocerus > Tomocerus qinae. The sequence continues at coordinate 126,037,496 of CM034546.1, forward strand.
TGAACAAAATTTACTAGCCCTGCAGCGAAAAGAAAAGGAAAAAAATGTCATTATTAGCGGAGTTGATGAACCCGTGGATGAGAACTTGGACCAGTTAATTGGAGAAGTAACAAAGGTTCTTGAAAAATGCGGAAAAAAGGATGCCATGATCGACGACGTATACAGGCTTGGAAAAAAAGCTCCAGGAAAAAATCGACCAATTGCTCTTAAATTCGTAAGAATGATAGATAAAAAAATTGTACTGAAAGGAAGAACAGGGCTAAGGACGACAAAAACTTATATCAACCCTGATTTGATAAAAGAAGACCAACTTGTCGAGAAACTGTTGAGGGATAAGTTAAAGGACATCCGAGCAACAGATAAAGCGGCCAAAGGAAACATAAATAGAGGGAGACTTTTTGTCGAACAAAACGGAAACAAATCAGCCTTCATTGTGGTAAATAACAAAGTGGAAAATATGTGAGATGTCGGCCGGTCTTTACGTAAAATAAACAGTGAAACTAATTTACACGATGTGACAAAAATTATATTTTGGAACGTGGACGGACTAAAAAACAAAACTTCTGACTTTTATCAGGAACTAAAAAACTTTAATGCTTCTATATTCTGCTTAGCCGAAACTTGGCTTACTTCTCCATTTCATCTCTCTAATCTTCTTCAGGAATATAAACTAATCGAAGTTCTAGCTAAAAAGGAAAATAAGATGGGAAGAGGAAAAGTCGGTTTATTGCTCGGAATAAAAACGGATTTATTGCCTCTTATTACTAACATTACTACAAATGATCATACGATAACGTTAAAATTAAAATCTCAAAATCGTGTGTGTTATCTAGTTTTCTGTTATATAGATGAAAAAGAAAATAATTCGCTTCAAAAAATAATACCTAATCAGAAGGACAATATTGACGAAGAATGTATTTTTATGGGAGACTTCAACTCTAGAACAGGATGTGAAAATAATTATACATATTTTTCTGACTTACGACAACGAAACTCAAAAGACTGTAAGTTAAATGCCAAAGGAAAAGAACTACTACAATTCATGTGTCAGCACAACCTAGCCATTCTAAATGGTACAACAGCCTCAGATAAAAATGGAGAATTTACTTTTATTAATAAAAACGGAGCAAGCACTATCGACCTATGCATCACTACAGAAAATTTCAATGTGTCATCATATGACTTTAAAGTGATACCATCTCTACAAAGTAATCACATGCCAATTCTATATGAAATCCATGATACGAATAATATAACAAAAGTAATAAATCGCCAAGTCGTTAAAAAAATTGTTATGGACAGTAATAAAACGGACGTCTTTAATGACTGTGTTATGAAAGGACTTTGTACTTCGGAATTTTCCTACAACGACGTTCATCGAAGTGTTTATAAGTCGGCAGAGGAATGCGGATTAATCAAAACGCGAATTCTTGGTTCAAGAACGTACAATAGTCTACCTAGTTATTTTAACAATGAGTGTAAAATGCAAAAGAAATTAGTCAGTAAAACACTCCATTTGTTACGAAAAACGAACAAATCGAATAGTGTTGAAGCTATCGAACAGTGCCGAAAAGACTATGTCCAAAAACGTAAAATTTATAACCAACTAAAAAGGAAATGTAAAAAGGACTTTTATGATTCAATTCAGCGTAAATTATTAGATGCCAACGATAACAACTCATTTTATGAAGGATTATCCATTTTTAGAAACTCAAAACTTAGAAAGCACAGGCAATTTATATCTCTTACTCCAAATGATTTCAAACTTTACTTTGAGAATGAATATCGAGCAACGGAAGTAGTATGTGAACAACGGACTGAAGCTCATGATGAACAAATATCTGTGTTTGAACTAGACCGAGAATTTAATATCAGAGACATAGATGTGGCTTTACGAAATCTTTCTAAAAACAAATCACCTGGAAATGACGGAATACCTAATGAAGTGTGGAAATGTCTCGGGGCCGCCAAGTATTGCCTTATTGACTGTATAAATGATTATTGGAGAAATGAAAGCTTTCCTAAAGAATTTTCAGAAATTCTAATAACACCAATTTTTAAAAAAGGTGACAAAAATGATCCTAAAAATTATCGTCCAATATCATTAGCTAATACTATCTTGAAGCTGATAACATCCATGATGGCGGTAAGGTTAAATTTGTGGTGTAAAAAAATAAAAAGTCGTCAGATCTACAAGCTGCCTATAAAAAGAATTCCGGATGTGAAGACCATATATTTACCTTAAGTGCGATAATTCAAAAAACAATTCATAGAAAAGGAAAGAAACTATACGCTCTCTTCATAGATCTATCTAAGGCATTTGATTCTATATCCCATGAGAAATTATGGTACAAACTACAGCAACTAAAAGTTAGCTCAAAATTTGCTAGTGTAATTAAAGGTATCTACAGCAATGCGAAAGCTAAGATTAGAACTTGTGAAGGTGAAAGCGAATTTTTTGACATAGAGAGAGGAGTTTTACAAGGTGAAACCCTAAGTCCTATCTTATTTACGCTCTTGCTAGAAGACTTAATACACGAACTAAATGACTCAAACATACCCTCTGTTCACCTAGGTCACAGAAACATACATATATTACTCTATGCTGATGATATGGTTCTTATAGCGTATAATCCAGTACATCTTCAGGAGAAGATAAACATTGTATGTAATTACTTTCAAAGAAATAACTTAAATGTTAATCTATCCAAAACAAAAGTAGTGATCTTTAGAAAAAGAAAACCTTTAACTTCTCTTCCTGAGTGCGCGCGGGCAATTCAAGCTCTAGCACACCTAACTTTTTGCTCTGTCAAATTTTGGATAAAAATTCATTTTTAGTACAGTTATCATATAAAAATGGGTAAGAGACCCAGACGAGCGAAGAGTACACCTGTGCGGGACAATGACACAAGTGGCGAAACAGATTCCTCGACATCAGAAATAAAGGATTTACTTGAAAAGATGGAGAAAAGGCTGATAGACAAAATAAGTGAAGGTATATCTGAAATACCAAAGTTGAAGCAGAAAGTGGCAGCCGTTGAAAATCGAATCACCAATGTGGAAAAAGTCCAGCGTGAGAAAAATCTAGTTATCACTGGAGTACAGGAGGACGAGAAGGAACAACTGAGCGCCCTTGCTGTAAAATTTGAAGAATTAATGGACAAAATCGGAGTGAAGGACGTTCTTCTGGACAATATTTATCGACTAGGGAAACCATCGACGAGTCGGGAGCGGCCAATTCTCGTTAAGCTGTTGAGGACTGTGGACAAAATAAAAATATTGAGGGAGAAGAAAAGACTTGGGGATGGCATCTTTATCAACGAAGACTTCACACCTGATGAGAGAAAAGTTCGTGCCATTCTTCGTAAAAAGGCTAACGAAATTCGTGACTCCGACAAGGATGTTCAAATCAAAATGAAAGGCACCCAGCTAAATATCTTCAGGAGCGGAAAATATGAGGCTTCGTATATAGTCAACGACAAGTGGGAAGCAGCCCCAAAAGAATGATATGGACAGCCCACAAACACGACCGTAATAAATAATAATAATATTAATAGGTTAAGTAAAATTACAGATACATTTATTTTTTGGAACATTGAGGGAATCCGCAAATTGAATTATTTGAACAGCGAGGAAAAACAGCTGCTCAAGAGTAGCAGCATAATCGGTTTATGTGAATCGTGGGAATGTGAAAATTACAAAATTCCAAGCTACTTGAATAATTTTGTTTGCGTTTCCCAAAATGCACAAAAATTCCATTTTAAAGGTAGGGGAGTAGGGGGAATTGTATTACTACTAAATGTCAATCACATTAAATTAATCAGTGTAATTAATATCAGCAATGCCTGGATAATCTGCGAGGTTTATATTAAAGCGTTAAACAAAAAGGCCATTGTTGGTGTGGTCTATATACAGGGTAATCAGGATCATGGTATAAAAATGTTAGAATTAAGTAGTATCATTACAAATACACAATTAATTAACCATATGCCTATTTTTCTAGGTGGTGACTTTAATTCAAGGATAGGTCAATATAATAGCAATAATAATTTTGTATCTAATCTAGATGGAAGCGTAAGGTATTCTAAGGATAGTGTAACTAACAAATACGGACACAATTTAATCAACCTTCTAGAAGAAAATAATCTTACAGTGGCAAATGGAAGGTTTCCGGGTGACACGGATGGAGACTTTACATTTGTGAACAATAACGGGAAAAGTGTAATCGATTATGTAATTATCAATCAGAATTCTTATAATTATGATTTAGATTTCAATGTACTTAACATTAATGAATCGTGTCATTTCCCCATTGCACTTAATATAGGTAGAGACACAGTAAGCTGGCGGGGAGGAGAGAGTGAATTGAGATGGAGGGGTCACTTAGCTGATAAATATAAAGAAAACCTATCGTCGTTATCAGAGAACATCAACGACTACTCCTCACTCATAAATACAATAAAAACAGCGGCCAACAGATCTGGAATGACAAAGTATACAGCCTGCAAACTGAACGCTCCTTGGTTCGACGCAGAATGTCGGTCAAAATTCCGTCGAGTCAACTACCTCAACAGAACTGCTAAGCGACGAAATTGGAATACAACGTTTAGAGAAAAGTACCTTCTGGCAAAAAGGGATTACGACAGCTGCAGAAAGCGCAAAGTAAAGAGTTACTGGAAGACAAAACGTGATGAAGTAAACAATGTAAAAATTCCAAGTCTATTTTGGAAGGCAGTCAAACACTTTCGCCGAAGACAACCCCAGACAAATTTAGTAGAAAAAGAGATGTGGGAGTCATCCTTTAAAGATACACAACCTTTACCTGAGGAATACGAACTCACATTCCAAGACGCTGGGGATAAACTGCAAACTGACCTTATAACCAGACATGAATTTGAAGAAGCGCTGAAAAAGATAGCCAATAATAAAGCTCCTGGGCCGGATTCCATTTGCAATGAATTCATTAAAAACCTACCAGATGAGGGGAAAGAAAAATGTTTGGAAATCCTTAATGAAATTTTTGCCACGGAATCGCCGCCAAAAGATTGGTCCGAATCTATTACCGTCATGCTTTTTAAAAAAGGCGAGAAGTCAGATCCAAAGAATTACCGACCCATAGCACTACTAAATGCTCTTCTGAAAGTATTCACACAAATCCTAAATACCAGACTAAAAACGTGGGCAAACAGGATCGGAATTTTACCTGAAGCACAGGCGGGATTTCGTCAGGGTCGGAGCTGCGATGACCAAATTTTTACGCTGAACAGTGCTATCCAAATTGGAACATCGCGATCCCGGAAAGTTTATGCGCTCTTCATCGATTTCGCGCGCGCATTTCCCTCAATTAACTGGAAACTGCTGTGGAATCGACTTTTTGCAATGGGAGTCTCAGCAAAAATCATCCGGGTACTGGAAAAGATATACTCTAATGGATTTACAAGAATAAGACTCCCTGAAGGCTATACTGACCCGCTATACTTTACGGAAGGATTACCCCAGGGGGAGATAATGTCGCCCTTGCTCTTTAGCCTTTACATCTACGACATTGAAAAAGTGCTTATAGAGAAGGGTTGGAGAGGAGTCGAAATCTCAGAGAAACTAATTTTACACATACTGCTATTCGCGGACGACGCCGTGGTATTATCGGATAATCCAGCTAGTTTAAAAAGAAAGATTCGTACTTTAGAAGAATACTTCAAATCCCTAAAGCTGGAGGTAAACATAGGAAAAACAAAAATCGTGGTCTTCCGAAGAGGTGGCCGAATTGAAAAAAATTTGAAGTTTGAATATGACGGCAAGTTAATTGAAATAGTCAATGAATATGTGTACCTAGGAGTCCCCTTTTCATCATCTGGCAAATTCTCAAGGACAGTGAAACACTTTCGCAGTAAAACTACGCAGGCTATCCATGGGGTGAATGAAATTATATATAAAGGGGGAGTTGGAGATTTTGAAGCTAACATCAGACTCTTCGACTCAATTGCTCTCTCGTCCCTGCTATACTGCAGTCAGGTATGGAGTTTAAGATATCTCAAAGATGTTGAGTCGAGCCAGACTAAATTCCTAAGAAGGGTACTGGGGGTAAAACCAACGGTCCCGGGTTGTTTAGTCAGACTCGACTCAAATCGGAGTAAAGTAAAGTTTACGATATTTAAGAAGGTAATTAGCTATATTTTTAAGTTGCTCAACATGGGCGAGGAAAGATATCCAAGGATATGCTTCCTCGCCCTGATTGAACTAGATAAGAAAAATTATAATAATCCTGATTATAACTGGGCAACACAATGTAAGCACCTATGGGTGGAAATAGGATTACCGATTCAATGGGAAAGTGCTGATGCAGTAGCGAAATTATATGTAAATACGTGTAGAGCCATGGAAGACAAATGTAGGAATGATGATATTCTAAAATTGAACACTTACTTCAACTATGCCTATGTCGCCAAATTTAGAAATATCCAAAATGGACTGCAGTCACCGTTAATTAATTGTAAATTACCACCTAAGGATATTAGGCTGTTAAATCAAATACGACTGAACTGTAATGTACTATATCTAAATAACAATTATTACAACTTTGATCTCAATGAAACATGTAGCTACTGTAACCAAAAAATGCCAAACACTATATACCACCTTCTATGTCAATGCCCCATCCACAACAGGAAGAATACTGTACTAGAGAACTGTGATGAACTTAGATTGTATGATATTATGGACTCTAATGACGTGCATAGCTTAAAACAAATATCAGATTACACAAAAATTGCCTTAGCTAGATTAAACATGTTTGAATCATAGAATTATAATCATAGCTGTAAGACTTGATATTGTAAGAAATTTAAAATGATGTCATGTTCTGTGGGCCAAGTGCTCGAAGAGAACATTATAATAAATCAAATCAAATCAAATCAAATCAAACTTCTCTTCCTAAAATCTACTGGGAAAATAATGAAATCGAAATTGTTGAACAGTACTTTTATCTTGGGATGCCTTTTAACGCAGTTTATAAAATAGACGACGCGGCAGAATACTTTATCAATAAAGCAAAATCTGTTGAGTCTTCACTATTTAATCTTTTCTATACGTCTAGACTTCGTAAACTAAAAAACCACATACATCTATTTGAATCGTTGGTGAGGTCGGTCTTAACATATAGCGTTCCAATTTGGGGGTTATCTTGTTTTGAAAAATTAGAGGTATTTCAAATGAATTTTTTGCGCAGGCTATTCTGCGTTCCGAAATGGACACCTAGATGGCTATTTAGAATAGAGACACTGATTCGTCCAATACAAACGTTTTTAATTAGGAGGATAATTAAATTTTGGCATAGAATTTTAAATAAACCACGAGATAGTATTGTATACCAAGCATTTGTGGAGCTACAGTCGATGAAAGGACAAACATGGTTTAATCAATTGTCCAATCTGTTTAAAAACTATGATCTAGATGGAGTTATAAATGTGAATCAAAACTTTAGTTACAGTAATAGAACCTTAAATCATAAAATAATTGAATGTCAATCAAAAATTAAAGAAAAATTGATGGTCTTGGATATTAGCTGCATGAAAAGTAGTAACAAGCTCAAAACATATTGTCAAAGAAAAACACACATTTTAAAACAAAATTACCTTGACTTGAATATGCCTTGGGCTATGACTAGAATCCTGTTTCAAATGAAAATAGATATCAATCATGTCACTCCTACCGGAAAAAACATGTTACTAGGGGCCATTCAAAATATGTATCACCCGGAAAACGAAGGATTATGTAAATTATGTAACCTTAATGAAATAGAGAATGTACTTCACGTTATATATCATTGTCCACATTACAAACATGTTAGGTATCTACTCCATAGTCCACATACTACTGATCATTACATTAACATATACGATGTACAAAATGTCGAGGATGCTAAATCGTTGTATTTGTTCTGGAAAGGAGTGAATTCAGTAAGATCAACGTATCTTGCTGACTCAGACTTTTGTTCATAGTGAGTGTAAACAAAGTAATTAGATTAGATAAGAGGCACTATTGTAATGTTATAACATCTTATGTCTATAGAAAATATCTTTAATATAAGTTACTAAGAAGTAAGTATAATAAGTAATAAGTAGTAAGTACTATATAACTCTATATACCTATAATAAATATAACACGGATTAATCTCCGCGACTTTCGCAAACACTAACACATTTAAATAATTTGTTGTAAAAAGATGTAAAGGCCAAAGGCCATATCGTCTCAATAAAGCCATTATTAAATAAAAAATGTCATAGATAATTAGGTAGATATCATAGATAGTTTTATTTTATTTATTGTTATTAAAAACAGTAATTTAGAGTTCTTGTAGCATTAATATTATACACACATAGATAATAAGTATTTGCTAGCATAAAATGTAGTTTTTTATTGCACAAATAAAACTTGCAACCACAATAAATAACGTTTATTTTTGTACTAACTGATTATTAAACCATAATACCGTAAAAAGATAATTCATAGTATATAATATACACACATGGGTCATAGGCAATTGATGAGATTTCTTATGTGTACTTGTTTGTTCCCAAGGAAGACATTATGCATGTTTATGTAGCATTTTTAAGCCCAGTAGTTGACTGTTAGACTTTTCGGTTTAGCATTATTAAGTGGCTGAAATACGGTAAAATCTGGTAATAATCATTTATTTTAAATACGGTAATTTAGCAATTGCAAATATATATTTGGTAACGATATTGAAAATGTTGATGATAGTTTTTCTTTTTCTTGCGTTAAACAAGAATATCAATATTGATTCTCTTTGGGTAGTTGGTGATCAGGCACGTATCTAGAAATTTGTTTAAGGGGGGGCGGAAGCAGAAATTATACCTGAAATAAGACATATTCGCGCAAAGCGCGAAAAAAATTTGCAATTTTAGGCCATTTTTGAGAAAAAAAAATTCTCTTTTTCTCAGATTTAGGGGGGGCGCTGCGCCCCCCCCGCCCCCTACTAAATACGTGCTTGTTGGTGATGCTAAATGCTAAAACGAAACCCTGCAAGTATTTTATGTGACAGTGCTAATACACGAAACTGCACGGTATGCATTTTGTGTATCTAAATAGCTAAACTTTATTGTCTTCTTTATTATAATATGAAAAACTCTCAGAAAGTTCACTCGCTTATTTCTTGAAAGTTTCACACTCTTCATGCAGTTTATTTAGCTTCTTTATATTCTACTTACTACGTCTATTTTTTTAAATACAGAAATATCATGATCGGAGCATAAATAGCAAACACTTCCAAATAAAATGATCATTCACGAATTGTCTTTTTCTTCTGTTTTAATTGAAAATCATTTTGAAAAGCAATTGTAATTACTGAATCTTAAAATACGTGTGATTGTATTATTAGAGGAAGAGATGGGAGTTTGTGTAGATATATTTGGAGTGATTCTGCTAGTATGGGGAATGAATAAATTAGTTTTTTCGCACACAATCGAACGTCCTACAATTTTGATAAGAGGAGGTTACTCAGATCCATTCAATTTAAATCCTTGTGAAAATCATGCTTGTTATCCTCCTTTTGGAAATATTGTTATTGGACGAGAGAAAAATCTTTGGGCTTCATCAACTTGTGGTTTGTCTGGAGAAGAACGTTTTTGCACCAGAAGCCGTTTTTCAGATATTAAAAAATGTTTCCACTGTGATTCCCGTCCGTTCTCCAAGTATCCACTTTTGAATCACGGAGTAGAACAAATCAATAAACGATACGACTCTCCCCGATGGCCTTGGTGGCAGTCTGAAAATGGAGTTGAAGATGTAACTATTCAATTTGATCTTAAAAATGAGTTTCATGTTAGCCATATAATTCTGTCCTTCAAAAGTTACCCTCCTAAGGCAATGTACATCGAAAAATCGAAGGATTTCGGGAAAACTTGGACTGTTGCAAGATATTTTGCTCAAAACTGTACGGAATCCTTCCCTGGCATCCCAGTAGGTCCTATTCGTCACACTGATGTCATTTGTAGTTCGAAATGGTCCTCTCCAGTTTCTGAGGGAAATGTTATCTACCGAATTTTATCCCCGAAATTAAAGATTACAAATCCTTATTCTCAAGAATTGCAAACTTTACTCACATGGACCAACATTCGCTTCCGGTTTGTCAAATTGCATACAATGGATGAAGATGAACCTTCTGGGAAGAACAAAGAAAATTATTATTACGCAATTTATAATTTGGTAGTCCGAGGATCGTGCATTTGTAATGGTCATGCTTCCAGATGCATCCCGACTGATAGCAATAATGCGAAAGGTATGGTTCATTCCAAATGTGATTGTGCTCATAATACCCGAGGAAATCAATGTGAATTCTGCGATTCTGCTTATGACCTGCCATGGCAGCCAGCTATTAAAGATGATACCAAAATGTGCAAGAATATTTACTAAATCCGTAATTATACCAAAAATGTTGTAATATGTGTCAATATATTTGCAAACATTAAGCATCCTGTGTCAGTTATAATTGCCAGCATTAAGGTTCCGATTTAATATTCTGTACAAAGAGTATTTAAAGTAATGTCAATGCCTAATAAAGACAGTAGAAATCTTAGCTCTAACTTCTCTACTCTTCTTCTAACATAAGTATTACATAAAGAAGTCCCTGGCGGATGCATATGTTCTCCCAATTTTCAGAGACTTTTACTTGGTCCTCCGATTTTTAAACATCTGATGCATGTTTGTCGGTTGCGTGTGCATTTCTGCGATTATGTGACGGGATAAACATGACATTTGCATTAAAAGGAACTTGTCTGTTGTTATTACATGTTTATATCATTTGTATGTACTTGAATATAGTCAAGGGCTTTAATACATAGCAAATAGGCTTTTATTTATCTATAGAGCTTTTAACCATAGAGCAGACTTATATTAATTCAATATAATTAAATGGTTGAAACAATGAATGGATATAAAAGGAATTAAACGATAACATGAAAATGTTAGATATTGATATATAGATATAATATGGAATAGGCAGACACGTATCTAGAGAGTGCGGGGGAGGGTGCAGTTTTCCCCTTATTCAGAGAAAAGAGATGCTTGTAAAATATTCATATTTGTTGCACCCCTCCCTTCAACAATTTAGATACGCGCCTGTTAAAAAGTTTCAAATACAATTAAACACTTATCTAATTAATATTAAACTACATACTCCTTTTATCGGAGAACAAATTGTTGCATACTCATACTTCATACCGATCATTAATGTTCAGTTGTAGCTCAGTTTTGGAGCTAATACAGAATTGACTGATTTGAATATTTGTCGGAAAATATTTGTAAATTTTTAGAGATGAAAACAGTCATTTTTGTTTCTACTCTTTTTTTGCTACTGAGTTTGTCTGCGGGACAAGATGCTCCAATAGTAACTGTAGCACAAGGTCAGCTTCAAGGTGTAGTGTTGCCTTCAAGGAGAGGAAATGACTATTACGCATATTTAGGAGTTCCGTATGCTAAAAAACCAGAGAGATTTGAGGTAACATTTGTATTTATTGATATTGGTTCATCGACAATTTAAAATGATTCTTTATGGCCTAAAAATATTATTTAACAGGCAGCAGTATTTCCAGATCCATGGACGGGTGTGAAAAACGTCACAGCTTACGGAAATATCTGCCCTCAATTATATCCACCTGGAGATGAGGACTGCTTATTCGCCAATGTTATGACCCCTAACGTAAGAATCTCAAAAGTCAAAGTCATACAGTACTGATAAAACAATATTTTAATTTCATCATTTTTAGGTGTCAGCAAATCTTCCTGTAATGGTCTACATACACGGTAAACAATTTTTTATCTGAAATTCTGTGGAAATGGATAAAAAATTAACATTAAATTGTTTTTGATGAAAAGGTGGAGGATTTCAATTCACCAGTGCTGATGGATTCGGAGGCAAATACTGGATGGATGTTGAAATCGTACTGGTAACATTTAACTACCGCGTTGCAGCATTGGGTAAATCATAAAAATCTGTTGATCTAATTAATTTTTAAAAATCCTAAGTCAAATTTAAATATCCATGTAGTAGCCAATACAAATTATTTACTGTCTATTGTATCAGTATCATTGAACTAATTTTAGTCATTTGGAATGATTTTCTTTTAATTTTGCGAATGTAGGATTTTTAAGCACTGGCGACGGTATTATTCAAGGAAATTATGGATTGAAAGACCAGTCACTTTGTCTCCAATGGGTGAAAGAAAATATCAGAAGTTTCGGAGGAGATCCCTCGAAAATTACCATTTTTGGACGTAAATAAAGTAACCACAGATATTCGGACTGCAGATAATCTAACTTCGCAGAATTTGGTTGGATTAATTTATAATAGGTTTGGTTAGAAAAAATCAGCGAAGTTAGACCGCGCACGCGGTCCTTACATCTGCGGTTATAGTCTGCTTTAAAAAATCACAATTAATTCTTTAAATTAATTTTCGTTGATTCATGTACTTAAAATTAAACTCATTTGAATATTTAGAATCAGCAGGAGGAGCCTCTGTAAATTACCATTTGATTAGCCCAATGAGTAACGGTTTATTTCAAACTGCCATCTCTCAAAGTGGAGCTGCCATTAATCCATGGGCATTTCAATTCAATCCATTGAAACAAGCACAAAAATTAGCTACGTATTTAAACTGCTCTATTGCTAACACCACGATAATTAAAACTTGCTTAAAATCCAAACCTGCTGCTGACATAGCTAAAGCAATTTTAGCTTTTGAAGTAAGAATAATAAGATTATTTTTAGTTATTTAGTTTTAATTTTTCACTTTTTAAGATTCTAATACTTTATTGTCACTAATTACTAGGAGTGGAATGCTCATCCGTTATATTCATTTCCGCCTTCTGTCGAAAAACCGAGTTACAACAGTACAGAGGCTGTATTTCTGTCGGATAACCCATTCCGGCTTATGAGTGAAGGAAAGGTCAATAAAAACATAACTTGGGTTACTGGAGTTAACGAAGCAGAAGGAATATTTTATGTCGGATGTAAATACTTAACAATACTGTGGAATTATGAATTATCAAAAAATTTAGAATTGATAAAATTTTATTTTAAATATATAGCTGTGACGAACGCTGAAGGATATCCTAATGATATCTTAGAGAAACGACACCTTTTGTTCCCCATAATATTTTTCTATGGCGAATCTGTATCGGCAGACTCGAAAAATGCCATCACGAATGAGATTTGGAAATTTTATTCCAACAATACCGAAAACATCACAGTTGAAAACATTTCCAATTTATTTGGAGATAGATATTTTAACTTTGGAATACGAGAAACAGCAAAATTATACGCTAAACATGGAACGGTATACCCTTATCACTTCACAAAACGAGGCAACTTCAGCTGGGGAGAATTGTACTTTGGGCAACATGGTCTACAAGGTAATCAATAAAAATCTAATAATTTATGGAAAATATAGTCTAAGACAGTTTATTTTTATAACTAAGTTAAAAATACTTTTTCAGGTGTTACACATTGCGATGAGTTGAATTGGCAATTCAATCTGACCTTTGGAGATGACCATGCCCCTGAATTTCCCATTGATAGTCCAGACGAAACTTTTTCTCGGCAATTTATTGATCTATGGGTTTCCATTGCCAAAGACGGGTAACAAATTAATAAACAAATAAAAATAAAAATCTATTTACAATTATTTTTAAGACTTAAATTATGCCTACGACTAATATTATAATTTTAAGGAAACCAACTAAAACATGGGGAATAGAAAATAATTGGCTACCAATCAACATTTCACAGGGAAATTTAAAATGGTACAAAATTGATGATACTCCCTCATCAATTGACCTACCATTTGAATCAAGAATGAGATTCTGGGACGAACTGAGTATACAAATGGACGAATGGAAAATATGCCCTGAGTGCCCATTTACAACTTCAATTCCAACAACACATTCAATTCCAACAACAGATTCAATTCCAACAACAACTTCAAGTCCAACAACAACTTCAAGTCCAACAACAACTTCAATTCCAACAACAACTTCAACTGCAACTGATCTTAATTTCATTAATATCAATATAATCTGGCTGACAATTTGTTCCTTATTGCTAACATAACCAAAGCTTACTAAAAATGTTATTTTAGAATTAAATTAAATGAAAATTAAGCCCAATACGCTAAAAATTATCTAAATGAATGTAACTTGTAAATGATATGCCCTTAGTGCACAACAGCCACTCATAAATAAATATTGTGACATTATATATATAATTATTTGGCATTAGAATTTTGGTTTACAAGTACGGGTTAAAAAAATGGTATTTATTAATTGAATATCCTAATAATTCATCAAAACATTTAACTACATCTACATTAATCTCATCATCTAATAAATAAAAAGTATAAGGGTAAAGCTATAATGACTAAAACTAAAGACATTCAGGATATTCTTTGTACAAATCTGTCATCTTTTCTTTCCGGAAATCGTCCTCCCCATAATCTTCGCAAATAAAATTGACACTTTCAACTTCCGTTGACAAATTTAACGGTAAATCCGTCTCATCCTGTTCCCCGTTCCAATCTCCTATCTATTTACATACATGAAAATTAATATTTTTGAATTTTCACAAAGCTTATACTTATCAATAATACGACAATGTGACCTACAGGTTGCCCAGTGGAGGATTTTGGTTTAATATCTGTATCAGTGACCATGAGACCAACACGGATGTTCATTGCCATCAATTCCTGGAAAAATGTTTTGGCAGCATAGGGCAGATTCAATCGCGAACTCTAAAAAATTAAATCAATTACTTTTTTGAAGATTATTGCAAATTTCCATAATTATAATGATTGCCTACCCCTCCGTATTCAGAGCGACAGCGTCTGCACTTCAAATAGCGAGATTCTCGGTTTACTCGAGGGCTGGGCACTCTATCAGAAATGTATCCGCACGTATCGCAAACAGTCATCGTATAAGCATCGGACACCTATACAAGTAATTTATAACGTTACGTGTCTTTTCTTTATCTTTGCATAGAATTAAAAATATCACACCATCATAAGCCGTTCTTGGAGGAAACGAAATATTCCATGGGAAATTGTGCAGTCTCGTTCCATCTCTCCAAAACGTAGCCCTCCGTCTCTGTTGGAATTTTAATAAAATGGAAATAAGTAAAACTAATACTCATTAGACACAAAAAATTAGCTATTATTTTCAGAAATAGCAAACCTATTAATTCCTCCAAGAGGTTGTCGGCAAAGAGCAGCCATTGGTCCTCTTCCACGAATGTGTAACTTGTCCTCTGTCATATGCTTCAGTCTCTGTACACATTTCAAGCAGAAAAACACAGCAAGGCGAAATTAAAAGTAATAATAATTAAGTTTATTAATATTAATAATAATTACCTGATAGTAAGCTGGGCCGATGAAAATTGTAGAATGCATTTTCCTTCCACTACTGCCGACATACATTATTTCATTTCCGAGAGCTTGAAATCCATGATCTTCCAGAATCTTTGTCACTTCACTGTCCGTATAATCCGCCTTTCCAAACGGAGTACCGTCAATTATCTTCCCAGACAAACAGCTCGCCTTTCCGACCAAAGTCTCAATCAAATGACCGATTGTCATTCTTGAAGGAATCGCATGTGGATTCAGAATTACGTCTGGAGTAATCCCATCTTTCGTGAACATCATGTCCTACATAGTTCATGAATAATAAAATTATAACATTCTAGTATAGTACATAAATAAATTAGAATAAAAAAGTGTACACCTCTTGTGCATAAGTCATTCCAATGACTCCTTTCTGTCCATGGCGAGATGCAAACTTGTCACCAATTTGAGGAATTCGAGTAGAGCGAATTCGAACTTTGGCCGAACGGTACCCATCTGCATTATCCATTAGAACAGTTGAGTCGATGATTTCTTTAGTGTTGGACCAAGTGGTGCAGCTTCGATGCATCACCGAAGCGTCTCGTTTATTTCTTCTCTCCTCCCCTTCGACAAAGCCAATATCTCCACTCTTCAGTACTTTTGTCTTTCCTGTACATATTAAGCAAAATAAGTTAAGTAAAACGTAAAATAATGAATTAAAATTTAATACGTAATTATTTACTGTAAAAGTAATATTAAATGATTGATTTAAATTATTAACTAAAAATAAATAAAGTTATTATATAAAAATAAATAAAATTATTAAATGAAAATAAATGAAATTGTTAAATAACAATAAATGCAATTATTAAATAACAATAAATACAATTATTAAATAACAATAAATACAATTATTAAATAACAATAAATACAATTATTAAATAACAATAAATACAATTATTAAATAACAATAAATACAATTATTAAATAACAATAAATACAATTATTAAATAACAATAAATACAATTACTAAATAACAATAACAATAAATACAATTAATAAATAACAATAAATACAATTATTAAATAACAATAAATACAAATATTAAATAACAATAAATACAATTATTAAATAACAATAAATACAATTATTAAATAACAATAAATACAATTATTAAATAACAATAAATACAATTATTAAATAACAATAAATACAATTATTAAATAACAATAAATACAATTATTAAATAACAATAAATACAATTATTAAATAACAATAAATACAATTATTAAATAACAATAAATACAATTATTAAATAACAATAATTACAATTATTAAATAACAATAAATACAATTATTAAATAACAATAAATACAATTATTAAAAATAATTATGTGAAATTATTAAATAAAATTATTAAATAAAATAATGAATTAATAATTTAATTACCGATTACTATATCTCCATCACACAATTCTGAGCCAGTGAGACGCAATCCATCGTCTTCCATTGAACCCAAATTACCTTCCTCCTCACCCTCCTCGGCATTTTCACGGCGTCTAAATTTTTCAAAGCGCTCCTCCTATGTAAAACAATTTTCATCAATACACTGAAGGTAGATTATTTACCAGGAAGATTAAATACCAAAAAATTACTCTTCCAGCTTCCTTGTTGATTTCATCTTCATGGTAAGTTTTAAAATAAAAGGAGCGAAACATCCCGCGATCTAATGATGATTTGTTGAAGATCAGCGAGTCTTCTTGGTTGTAGCCATGATAAGTTGCAATCGCCACAATGGCATTAATTCCGCAAGGATTCTCGTCATATTTACACAGCTGATTTCCTTTAGTGGTCACCACGGGTTTTTGTGGATAATACAGAACATGTGTAGAAGGATCGTAACGATATCTATAGTTGGACATTGGGAACCCAATTGCTTGTTTGGACATTGCAGACTGTAATATAATAATAATAATATTTTAGGTCCATGGAATATTATCGTATTTGTAATAAATATGAAATAATAGAAATTACCTGGTAAGTATTCCGAGGAGACTGATTGTGATTCGAGAATGGAATTAAATTAGCACAGATTCCAAGAATCATCGCTGGGTGAATTTCACAATGAGTGTAAGTTGCTTTACCTAATTGGGAGGGGAACATGGCCACGAAACAATTTTCCACTTCGGCAGAATCCAACATCTCAATTACACCGTCTGATAACAAAGACTCCCACCTGTAACACAAATTTATTTTCTTAAAACTGCTATATTTAGACAATGTATTTAAAATATATCAAATATTTTTATTACCCGTAATTTTCTTTTGGATCTTTCAACTTTCGGATATGTTCTCTTTTGAGTACTAGCTGATTGTTTTCAACCACAAAGAGTGGACGCATTGCCCGTCCAGCATCCGTTCGAATTTGAATTTCTTTCAGCTCACGATCGTAAAAAATGGAGGCTTCAGCTGGTACATCTGGATTTGCACTTCGTCGCATCTTTTTGAATTCCTCCACAAATTCGAAAGGTGATTTGTGACATCCGATTAAAAGCCCGTTTACATAAACTTTTGTGCTTCTGCATTTTAAAACATATTTCTTCACTATAAATGTCAAGTGATCAAATGTGGCTAATCACAAATAAATTATTATACGTTGTCAAGTGTTCTGTATTGATTTCCCCGAGATGGTCTTTGTCAACAATGAGAGTGCCCATATCTTCCAATTGAATTGCCATTTGCTCGTCGTTTACATTCTCAACTGAAATATAGGCCATGGCAGATAAGTTCTTTACTAATCCTACTTGCTCTCCTTCTGGAGTTTCTGCAGGGCACAAGATTCCAAAAAACGTATTGTGCAGATGTCTCGGAGGGGTCATTCGGACAAGACGATTGACTGGAGAATGGACGCGTCTCAGATGGGACAATGTAGCCACATGATTTAGTCTGTTCAACAACTACAGAAAATTGCAAAATTAGTTTGTTTCTTTAAAATGTTAATGCAAAATTACACTTACCTGAGAAACGCCACTTCGAACGCTAAAAGTTTTTCTTTTGTCTCCCCAATTACCGGATGCCTAAGTTTAAAAATAAAAGTCAACATTAGACATGTTTTAACGTTTTTTTTAAAAATAAAGGTTGAAGTAAGGCAGTGATTGCACAATTTAAAAATCGCGCCATGAAATACACAGGAATTGTGAAACCACTACCTTACTTCAACCAAAATTAAACTGCTATTCACCAGGGCGTAGTTCATTCCCTTTTCGATGATATCCCACTTTATGACGTCACAGGCCTCGTACGGAGTTTTATGTTCAATTTTCCTGTCAATTAGTAATTTAGATGTGAACTGAACATTTTTGAAGAGAGTCTTGAACAAGTTAGTCAACAAGGACCCTGCCATGTCCAGTCTTTTGTTCTTCAAGTGGTCTCTGTCATCACACTCGTCTCCCTTGACCATGACGTTCATTAATTTGCAGACTCTTTCCCCAATGTGATATCCTTTCAACCAGTCATCCTTCGTTGTCTTTCCTACGTGTGGAAGTACTTCTCTGGATAGAATATCTCTGGCTAAATTCTGTTTCTCCCTGTCGGACATTTCTTGCTTTGCCGAATATTTCCCTAGACACAGACTCCAATTAATAAAAGCAGAATAAAATAGAAAATATCCAAACATAACATTTTACCGATGAAAACAAGAGCATCTTGCTGTGTTTTGACTTTTAGTGATTGTGGATCTTCGAAAGTAGGCCGGAGAGCTTCTCTCATGTTGTAGTAATGCTCCTGGGCGTCGTCAAGACACAATGTCTTCCATATTTCTTTGTCATTTAAAAAGTTTAGTGCCCGATAAAGGATAATTAATGGAATGTCCTAAATTAAACGAAAAGTCATAAGTAACCTTATTTTTCCTGAAAAACATCATTAAAGCATTGAGAAATACCTTCCGACATTTCGGTATCGTTGCAACAAGCCCTGGACACGAACGAGTCATATTGGCTTTTAATATGTCCATTCGTTTCCATCCGAATTTTTCTACCGGTTGGTCTTGCTTGGTGTCCATAGAGGATTGGGGAAGAGGAACGCGAATCCACGTCGCGCAAATTTTATCCGTTACTGGACTCCAGGAAGAACGAATTTCAGCCTCGTATTGGTATTTGGAGTCGCACATTGGCTTGAAGACGAATGGTTGATTGACTGCAGCTCGGTCCTGAGCAATTAAAACCTGAAACATTCCTCGCCATCAAAATAATAAAAACAAAACAAAGATAATATTAGTTAGTTAAGATAGTTTAATAATATTTCAACCTTTTCTTTCCCTCCAACAATGAAATAACCTCCAGGGTCGTTAGGATCCTCCTTTAGGGCATTCAGCTGTTCATCACTTAAATTCCGCAGCATACAAACATCGCTTTTTACCATAATTGGAATCTGTCCTATTTTGATGGAACATAGTTTCCCATTCCGAACTTTTTCTTTTCCATTCTCGTCATAAGTGGTAATGACTTTGCGAACATCAGCCCACAGATCAACGGCGTAGGTTAAATCCCTCAGACGACACTCATAAGGAGTCAGCTTATGCTGTACCCCTTTAGAATCCGTCCACACCATTCGATCTTGAATCTTCGTCCTCAAAAATTCAAGAGTGTGAATCTCCTGGAAACCGGATTTCTGAAAAAATTCATAAAAGATAAAAGATATATAACAGCTTATTTCGTTAACTCAATTCACACTACACTATAATTTTAATTCTTACATTTTTGGTCTCTTTCCGACACGAATAGGTTTTTTCACTGTTAATGACAATCGTTGGGATACCATTCGTTACAAAGTAGTTGTACGATGCTATTTGCTGATGAACCAGTCCATGACTTTTTAAATTGGCATTTACAGCCAACACGGAAGCTTCTTCTAACTCCTCCTTTGACAGAGGACCTACAGTCAACAATAAATTAATCATTAAAAATATTTTAGTCATATAATGTCCAATGTATAAAAATGAAAAATAACTGAAAGATTAACTTACAAGAAGTATTTCCTACGGCCGTATTTATTTCTCTTTTCATTTTCATTATTTTCGTTCTTAAATCATTCCTATTCCTTTGGTTGTCCGTTTCCTCTTTGGGGATAAATTCAATGGGTTTGGAGAATCAAAAATTAAAATTGACGATAAGTGATAAAATCTAAAATCAAAAATAGGAAATTATATATAGAAAAAAATTAAATTAAAAAATTAAATATCAAATAATTAAATAATCCTTACAAAATTATACTCTCAATGTCTTAATTAATTACGATAATATATTATTTATGATAGTTTTAGTAATAGTAAAAGACTAAGCCTTAAGCCTAAACTATAGTTCCCGTTTCATCGTTAAGTTCACGTTTGGTGACGTCAAAATGACGTCATATCACATTTAAAATTTTTTTTAAATTACTGTAGTGACGTCATTTTGACGTCATCAAACGTGAACTTAACGATGAAACGGGAACTATAGTTTAGGCTTTACTCACAGTCACAAGTCACAGGTGACAGGCAGGTCACAGTCCACCAACGGCTAACGGCTGACTGTTGAAACAGAAACCGATTGTTGGCGCTCAAACTTTTATGCGGCACTCCTGACTCCTGTCCTTCCGTATCTACTGCGCATTGATTTCCTACGACGATGTAATGTTTGTAAACAAATCTTTCGTTACTCGAATTCGCATCTTCAATCTTTGATCTTCCAATTAATTGTATCTCGGAAAAAATATCTATCTTCATTCAACCTTAAAATAGGTTTAACTGAACAGATAGCGATATCATTGATAAAAAAATATCGTCAGTATAGAGTTGAGAGTTTTGTAAAGTTTTATTTTTTTGTAAAGCTGAAAGCAAGCAGAAGGTAAATTTTTCTATTTTGAAGCTTGACTATTGATAATAGACGTTTCCCACAATTCCAGTATAACACAGGCAGGTACTGTAGTCATTTCAATACCTATTCATGTTAATTTAGTGACCGGTCACCAATTGTGGGAAACCTCTATATAGGTATATGTTTGAATATAATATATATTTGATCTTAATTTTGCAATGTTTGCTTTCAATTTACATTTAGGAAACCATGAAAGGAAAAAGAAAATCAAAAAGATTATTCTTCAAAAAAAGAGAAGCTGTTTCACAGGAGGTTCCAGCGCTGTATCTGGAGGTCGAAGCGGCGACAGAAGCCAGTAAATCAGCAAGTGCATCGACGTTAAATTTCCGAGAACAAAGGCTTATCGGTAGCTTCCAAATTACAGAAACACAAGAATTTTCTAACGATGTGGTAATTCCAAAATTGATACCAGAATACGCAATCAAGAGGTTAAATGGCTCGAATATTTATTTGGGAGCCGACTTTGATGTAGCTGATAAAATAACTGACTACTTGGCTTATAAGCAACTCAAGCAAGATTGTTTTTTGAAATGGATCGTTCAGGAAAAGTACCACAAGTCGATTCTGGAAAAGAAATGTAAGCAACCATCGTTCATAACTTTCGGAGGAAGAATATCAGATACATTGATTACTAAAGCAATTAACCGATTTGGAGATTGGAACCTGTATGCAGCTAAATTCAAAGATGCTATATATCTTTGGAATGCAAAGGGTGAAGATGAGGCATTAAGGGGTCGCGATATTAATGCCTTTTATGGCATATATTTCGAACACCTGCTTACAAAAAGTAGGCCCAAAGAATCGATTGTCAATGAATTTGAAAAATCTTACGTTGTCTACGAGGTCACGTTTGGAAGTCATCAGATTCTATGCATAAACGAAATAGATGGACAAAATGAGAATGGGGATTGGGTGGAGTTCAAAGTCTACAAGACGTGCTCTCCAAAAGGATTAGAAACCAAGTTCCTCAAGTACTGGGCTCAAAGCATTGTCCCTGGCATCCAAAAACTGGTGATTGGGAATCATTACAATGGACGGCTTAGAAGAGTCGAGATGATATCAACAGACGCCTTGGCTAATAGAATCCATCTACGTACCGAATACTGCTACGAGTTTCAAGATCGTTTACTCAAGTTTATAAGTAGTCATTTGCAGGAGAACGACCCAAAAATTGTGAAATCATTTTCTTGGCGAGATGGGAGTCCACGAGTAATGACTACTGATGTGCCTGTGGAGAATATTCCTGAACGAATGCTCCCTGAGTGGTATATTCGGGATGTAGACAAAGAATGCCAAAATGCATCCCTTCAACAGAACGAAAAAGGTAAAACTGCAAATATGTTTATATTCGATGCAAAACGTTCATTACATTTATAATATTATTTATAATATTTTTATGTATTAACCACGGAAAAACAGCCGGTGAAATGTCCTTTTATTCTAGACCCGAAAGTCAAAGTAAAATGTAGCCGAAGGTTGGGGGACATAACATACAGTTTCCAGTCTTTAAGTAATAGGACTCTGGTTACATGCAGGTATATTATTGTATTACTATATTTACGTCACCTGTTTAATATATAGCGGGCAACAGACATGAAAAAACCCGAATTTTCTAAATTTTTCATTCGGTTTTTTATGTCTGTTGCCCGTTAGATATGCAACAGATGACGTATATGGTTCCCCTTATATTAACGAAGTCCCCCTCCTTGTAGACTGCAAACTGTATGTTATGGCCCCCAACCTTCGGCTACATTTTACTTTGACTTTAGGGTCTAGAAAAAAAGGGCCTTTCACCTGCTATTTTTCCGTGGTATTAACTTATCAAACGTAAGGTGGTCTGGTTTAGTTAGAATATCAATGCTCATTCGAACTTGTCGCTTTACGTTGTTCGGTAGTTGAATAAGTTAGAACGCTGAGCTTTTGTCCGTGAAATCCTTCCCCTGCTTAAAAGAGAAGGCCTACTCTTTTAAGCAGGGGAAGGATTTCACGGACAATCCCACAGAACAAGCACTCTAGGGTAACCTCGTACTTTGTGTATTCATAGAAATGTAGAAGTGCAACTTAGAGTAAAGTGCAAGGGATGTGTCACACCTATTCTTCCCTTCTATCAAGGTACTTAACTATGGGACATTATTCTATGGGACAGTGCAGAATATAGTTCTTCGTACTTTGCGGGGGATTTTAAAACCAATATACTCTGCGTTGTAACTAGGTCTGGTTATAGTACAAAAGTGTAAAAAAAAAACTATAAAATATAACTGCTATTTTGTGTATAGGTCCTGATTTATCTCTTCCGGTCAACAAGACTCCTCTCAGACGGTCTACTCGGCAGCAACGGGCAAAAGCAAACCTTCCATCTACAGATTCGAGATCAGTGCATGTGCCTTACAGGAAGTAACATTCTAGAATCTCTAATGGGTATCGATATCGACTCAATTATACCACACATGGGTATTGATATAATATGGTGTAATATTTTGATTTGTATTTAAGTTTGACCAGTAATTTGCAATACAATACAGGTTCAATAGATAGATTAGATTTAGAATAGTATAGATTTTTAAGGAACTAATTTTGAAAATATACGCAACTAAATGCTAAGCTAAACTAACTAATCGACACCTGCTTACTTCCCCGATCACGTAAATCCCCATTTACTTATTTCGTCAGTTCACATAACTCCACATCCCATCATTTCGTCATTTCACGTAACTCCACGTCCCGTCATTTTGTCATTTCCCTTAACTCCAAAATCAATCATTTTGTCAATTCACTTAACTCCACATTCCACATAACCTCATTTTCCCCATTAACTTAAATCCAAATTTGCTCCTCAAAAATTACATTAAATCCACCAATGTATTTAACATATTATACTAGGCACCTACATGATTGAAACAAAAATTAAAATAAATCCTTCAATTAAAATTAATACATTTGACAAATCTTATTAGACTTTGCTCCTTGTTTATTACAAATAAAATTAAGATATTGATGCCAAAAATGTTAACTACAGTGCACAATTTATAAATCAACAATAATTAAAATCAATTGATTAAATTTTGTAAACACTGTATACCTTAATTTTATGGAATATTAATATTTTTGGGAGGCGTGTGAGTGCGTGGAGTGTAATGGCAGGTAAGCTACTTACTGATATAAGAAGTCACGAATCTCCTAATGGCCACTCAGAACCTCTTGTCCCCAATTTAAATCCGTCTTTGCATTCGAACGTTATCGTGGGGACAGAAGGACGGACGTACGTGGAGACTGTGCGGTTCTATAAGCTCGCGTACTCAGGCGATGAGCTAAAATTACAATAAAAAACACTCAATTTTCTAATTAATCGCTTGACGCTACATTGCTACTTAAGGCTAACTCGGCCTTAAAATGGTCCATTGTCCAGTGATGGCTATATGTGTAATGGTGATTAAAAGTATCCGAGTCAAAAATGTGGTGGGTAACCGGAGTAATTTGACAATGTCAAAATTCCCTTTCTAAACAAAATGTTGACCCTAGGCCGTAGTAAGGCAAAGTTTTGGAATAATTTTTGACTATCAATGTAACGTAAAATCTGTACCTCTGGCCCTGGCCCACATAATGAGAAAGCATGAAAATGTCAATTGGAATTAACATAAAAATCTATGTATCTGAAATACATTCTACCCATCGTACAATATTGCCCCGGAATACACACTAGCTTTATTTATAACAGGACTTGGGTCCTGTGACCGGTACATTATATTAGTGATGAACCCAATTGAATGCCGGTGTAATTGGCCTACTAGAAACCATAATTCTTACAAAATTGTTTGTAGATGCACTAGCCCCATGTACTACAGGACCTGGGTCCTGTGACCGCCTTCTGATGGATGCATATACAATTCGTTTTACGATTTTTTGAATTTCGAATTTTAACATTGAAGGAGTGGGAGAAAACGCTCTGATCTGTCACGCTTTGTCCAGAAACTCCTCCTACAGTTTTCATTCGATCTTTTCCAAATTTCTTCCTGACCTACTAGACTTAATAATGAAGACGGTAGCGACTCCAGTTTTTTATTTTTTAGTAGAAAATATTTTGTCAGTGAATTTTAAAAATTTCACAAAGTCCTACCCTTTAAGCATCCAAGGCCTCCGCCATGTAAAGGGATTAGTGTCCCTATCACCTCGAACGGGGTGACTGCAGCGGAGTCAAATTATTAATAGCAAGGCAACGTTTATTTAGTCAGTATTTTGTTGTGGATTGAATAGGTTGACTTGACTTGGCATAGGATTGGTTATATAATATAATGGGGTAGGTAGAAAATAGATAGAAATAACGAGGACGATTAAATTAGTGGTAGCTAATTAATTTTTACAGAGCTACTTTAAATGAAGAGGTGAAAAAAAACGTGAATATTTAAGTAGTGAAGAGATTATTTAAAATGACAGGAATGTTTAAAATGACGAGGTTATAGATTTAAAACGGGTTATTCAAAATGATGGGGTGATTCTAAATGACGAAATTATATAAAACGACGGGGTTATTTAAAATGACGTTATTTAAAATGTGGGATTTAAAACAATGGCGTCTATTAAAAATGACTTGGGGGGGCACAAATTATCAGTGAAAATATGAACAATTTTTGGGTTTTTAGGCAAAAATTCCTTTCTTTTCTTCGATTTCCCGGGGGGGGGGGTACTGTCTTTTTGCATAATTATTGTCTAACTTTCGAAATTGAGTCATGCATGATGGGGGCTACTAGTGGCTTACTATATCAGCAACTTAATAGCACAATCTGTAAAAAGTGTTGTATTAACATACGGAAGTTTCTAGCGGTTTCACATTGCAGTGTTACGTAGTTCATCGACATGCAGTGCAGACCTTTAATTTTTAATAGTATTAAAAATTACGGACGTGCCCAATAGTTTGCATAACCTAGTATAACATAGTCTTATATGTAATCACTCATCTATTTCTGTGCCTGGTACAGACGCTAAATGCTACAATTCACTTGTGTTAACATGGTTAAGTTATGCTAGGTTAGACTATGCAAATCACGGGATTAGCGATTGCTGTATAGAACCAAAATTACATAAAAACATCATGAGCTGCGTACCAACACTACTACTGCAGCATAATTATAGCTGTTTTGAATGGAGACATAAAAAAGTACTAATAAATATTTTGAATTTGTGTAACCACTTAAATTGTAGATTGCTTAATTGATTATTTAAGTCCAGCCGAACTCTGTCTTAGTAAGCCGCAAATATTAATTATTACTTTTTAATTCAAATAAGGGTTGTTGCGACTTTAGCTCTAAAACAGACGTCGTCATAACTGTTACAAGGAGTAATTCTCCTCGAAGAGCTTCAGCCAAGTGGTATCGTGCAATGTCATTTCCCAAAAAGGTGTAAAATCCGTCAGAAGTCGGTTGGCTGTTCTTATTGTAAAACAGTATTTATTTTTTAGTGACAGAAAGCCACAAATATCATTTCCATAATCGAAGAATTTAACGAATGAATTTTAGATGGTATGTGTGCGTAGCATCGTAAATCACAGGGTATATAGTCTCTTTTAAGCGTCCCGACTGCCAATCTTAAATACAACTGATGATTAGGGAAATTATTCGAATTTATTTGAAACTATACGAAATTGCTCGAAATTATGTGAAATTTGAATAGTTCGTTGTTATTAATATGTGCACAAAAACTGACGTCATTCTTAGCAAGGGTACACAAAAATTTGTTTTGTGTCGTGTTTTGTTATGTTTTGAAATGTTTTGTCGGGGAACCGCGCCATACATGAAGACACCCTGCCCTGGTCCCCAGGCTTGAGCCGTTGTCTATACTACTCAATGCTTTGTCATTTATCAAATCATTATCAAAATGTCTTATCTTAAATCAGTTTCAATACAACAATAAAGAAATATGCAAACCCTTGTGGTAGGGTTTGAAATATTTCAGACCAGTAACCCTAACTCACACAAAATAACGTTTAAGTGATAACCCTAAAACAATAAAATGCGTTTGAAGGGGATTTGAAATTAAGAATTTCTTAAAAGTTTTAAATTTTGCTATCTTTTCGGGAAGTTTATGCTTGATTATTTACGTAGAACTGACCCTTCCGCATTTTTCCTGAAAGAAATCTTCACCGAAATCTGTAAGGTAAAATCATGTACCATGTAAAATGTCTAGTCATCAGATAATCATAACCACAGGCATATTCTAATAAATATTAGAATGTACCTGTGTTTTATTTGCATATAATACGAATACATGAACAATTAATGCGTGATATTATGGCTGCGAATTAACGTGTATATGGCAGACAGGAATTTTTGTATGGCAAGAAATTTCATCGAAGAGTCGTACATTGTATGGTAGGTTATAGAAAACCGAGGGGTATTGTATGAAAAGTAAAGGAACAGTGTATGGTACTAAGACAAAATTGTGGCTTTTATATGTAAATATTTGGTCATTGTAAGCACACGATATTTATTTGTGTGATTTTGAAAATATAAGAAACAAATTAATTATTGCAATATTTCGTCATTTTAGGTACTAATAATTACTATTATTATTACTTTAACAAACGTAATGAATTTGTGGTGAACACGTAAAATAAAGTTAGGCAATGTCAATAATGACAGAGCCGCAGCCAGAAAAAAATTTCGGAGGGGACCGACAAATTATAAGTAAAAATATATACTATTATCGTGCGAAGCGCGAAACATTTTTCGGTTTTAAGGTATAAATTGCTTTCTTTTCTTCAATTTCGGTGGGGGGCGGCCCCAGGGCTGCGGGTTGAAAAATGAAGTAAATTATCAGCAGGTATAGTAAAGGTATAAAGTTATTGTCGTTTTAGAGCTCGTGTCAGTTTCTTTGGCCGACCTGGTATGACCTTGGCCTCCTCTGATATAATCTCTTTGTTACCTTTTAACCTGGTGATTCCAATAACATGCTTGCAAATGTTGTTTCACAGGAAATGTGGGCAAGTACAAATTGAAGTGGAAATAGTTGGGTTGTATATGATCTTCCTTGTTTGCTCCTAGACAGTAAGTAATCGTTAAGGTTCATCTTTTAGCTTGCATGGAAAACTTGTCAACTTAGATTCCAAGATCCGGTCGTTCTACAACAGCTACAGAGTCGAAAAATACCTCGTTGAAAAGCTAAAGAAATAACTTGGTTCGTAAAGGTCCATAAGGTCGCAATTTTAATTGCATTAACCACATATCCCCTCTTATGGGGAATCAGGGTACAGATATAAAGAATAACGGAACTTCACGAACCAAGTTATCATCCGACATTTCCAACGAGCTATTATTTGACTTTGTAGCTGTTGTAGTTCAGCCTGTGGACGGCCAAAAAAGGTCAAATGATGACCCCATAACTAGACTAAATAAAAATCATGAATGTTATGAAATGAGACGGCCCTGGAAGTGCGAGCGTTGGTGTGTAGGTGGTAGGCTACCTAAGCTAGGCACTTCCATGTACATTGCATTGCACGTCTACATCACCAGCTAGAGCTACATTGCTACTTGCTACATTCACGGTTTTTATGGTGATTGAGCGGGTCTAACCAATGGTGCTAAATCTTAACTCTTATCTGAACTTCTGATATGCATTGCATATCAACAACAACATAATACCTTTGCTTGCTGCATTTTGCATTCTTGGTATTCCTAGGCAGTGTTTGATGACCAGCCGTCTGGTTGGTTAAAATGGCTGGCTAAAATGGCCAGCCGGCTTGTTGAAATTCTTGGTTAGGCAGAGGCTAAAATGGTCGAAATGGCTGAAATGACCAAAAACAGTCAAATAGGGCTATGTGAACTGAGAAAATCATCCTTGATTTGGCGGGAGATTTAAAAATCCATGATTTTTGGCCATTTTGGCCACTAGCCATTTCAGTCACTTTAGCCGGCTGGCTGGTCAAAATCATTTTTAGCAAGCTAAAATGGAACACTGTTCATGGGTTCGCCCCCCAGTGCTCAGTGACTAGCCGGCTGATCGGATAAATTGGCTGGCTAAATTGGCTAGCCGGTTGGTTGAAATTCTTTATGAAAAATTTTAGATTCATTCAAATTTTGTTAGTTTTCGAATAAAAGTAAACTTTCGGACAGAATCTATAACCACTGTACAGTAAACCGGATCAGTTTAAAAAAATATACATTCAGCTCAGATTTGGCCCATGAATCTCCATATTATAATCGTTGACTTGATAAAGCAATACATTTATCTGTGTATATATTTATGTGGGTGTACCAGTGTTCCATTTTAGCCGACTAAAAGTGATTTTGACCAGCCAGCCGGCTAAAATGGCTAGTTGCCACAATGGCCAAATATCATGGTTTTGTAAATTTCTTCTAGTAAAGTATGATTTTCTCAATTTCAACCGGCCGGCCACTTAAGCCAGCCATTTAAGACAATTTAGCCACTGGTTAACAAAGAATTTCAACCGACCGGCCATTTTAGCCAGCCATTTTTCGGCTGGTCACCGAAAACGAAAACTAGTATAATAATATTACATGAAGAGTAACAACATCAACAAAATGCGTGTAATGTGTAACAAGACGATGGAGTGGAGGAGTGGAGGAGGGAGCCTTGTATCAATATCAATATTATTATCAACAATCAACATATAACAACTAATGCGTTGTAGTGGTCTGGTAAAGGTAACATTTACTAAGAGGTGAAGTGGCGGTGGAGGGGTGACGACGCCTTCCCAACAGCTCCGGAGCAGTTGGAAAGGTTTGGAAAGACTCCAAACTCATTTGACCCCATGCGCCTATGTGAGAAATAAACGAACTTCTTGAGGAAGCTCAATCTCTCCATCGGCACTTTTGATTTTTAAATGCGACACCTGGATAAGTAGTCAACAAGTGCATGCGTAGAAAAGCCTTAAAGAAGCGCCAGTTTACTTATACTATCCGGTGTACTTATAGTTAGTATTATTACCTGTAGTACTCTCATTCTCATCAGCTCATCAAAGCCACAATTTTGTGTATACACTGTTCCTTTACTTTTCATACAATACCCCTCGGTTTTCAATAACGTACCATACAAATGTATGACTGTTCGATGAAATTTCTTGCCATACAAAAATTCCTGGGTGTGTCATACAAAAATTTCTGTGTGTGCCATACAAAAATTCCTGTGTGCCATACAAATTCCTATTTCCCTGATATTATCATGCACAATTTATTGGCTGCATGCTCGAACGAAATACTCAAGTAGCGTTATATTGTACAAGTTGTAGACCTAGCACAATGTGCTAGAAAATTGGATAGACTTTACATGTAGCTGTGGAGATCTAAATATTTTGACAGTAGTTATACATATCATAAAAATGTCCATCCACCTTAACTATCTCCTCATAAAATTCGTTGAATGAATGGAAATGGCAAATATTGCACTTTAAGATCTTTCTATTTAATTGTGAAATAATTAATGCAGTAAAGCAAACAAGTCAATTTTGTATTGATTTATTTTCAGGCTAAATTCCCAATTGTGACAATTTTAATAGTATTTTTGCCAGATTAGCAAACTTTATCTCTTGGTCTACAAGTCTTAACGGTATTATCCCAAACGAGAGGACTGTTGCAGTTCATAGGCTTTCTTGGATTTGCGTCAGTAGGATGGAAGTACCAATAACGTCCTGTGCACTTGTCCGCTTCATCTTGTCCCCAATCACATAGGGGATCTACGCAAGTAGGGTCATCTTTGTACTCGTCTTTTACGTCTCCATCTAAGTTATCCCATTCATCGCAAGCACCTGCCTCAACTGAGCCTGCCCCACTGGGGCTGAGTTTGCGATTCCACCAAAGGCCAGAATCACAAGTTCCCAAAACAATTGTTCCCACAACTGGAGCATTAGGATCATCTGGGATGACTCGATCGCATCTTAAGTAATAGGACGTCTTATTTGTGCACCACCTAAAAATGTAAAAGACGCAAAATGTATTGGATTTATTTTATACAAGCACGCATCGAAAATCTCTTGCAACCAAGTTAATGTGGAAATCAGCTTTCGCACCATCCACCCTATGTCGCGGCCTCAAAGTAGGCGGAACCTAGGTGTTCTCAGCCAGCAGAATGCCAAGCCCCTTTGAGGGCGTGGCTTTGGGGGGAGCTAAATTTTGGAAATTAGAAAGTAGGCGGGACTGGTTACACTGAAAATTTTTTCAATGCCTGATCCAACGGTCCATTAAAATTCTCGAATATTCAGTAATAAAAATGACAAGAAATTACATTCTGGATGACATGTTTCCAAAATTTAATTTCGACATAGGTAAAAAATTTAAACGAAAACTATTGAACACTCAAAATAGAAGAAACGTCAAAAACAAAAACTATTGAAAACTAAAAACAGAAGAGACTTCAAAAAGGAAAACTATTGAAAACTAAAAACAGAAGAAACATCAAAAACAAAAATTATTAAACACTCAAAACAGAAAAAACGAAAACTATTGAACACTCAAAACAGAAAAAACGAAAACTATTGAACACTCAAAACAGAAAAAACGAAAACTATTGAACACTCAAAACAGAAAAAACGTCAAAAATGAACAGTATCGAACAATCAAACCGGAAGAAAGATTAAATTGTTTACAATGAAACTCAGTTAATTTTAATCAAAATGGCTTTTCATTTTTTTAAGTTGCGGTAAAGGAACAAAAGATGTTTGTAGTTAAGTTAAAAACAAATAAAATGTGAAATTGTCTAACGAAATGGAATAGCAACATTAATGTATATTTAGAAAATGGATAATATTTTTTTGTCAGAGCAAATGCAAAAAATCCATATAAGATGTTTTGACCTTTTCACTAAAAATCTTGAAAGGCAGTACCGAAATTTTATAAATAATGAATTTCTAAAAGTGTAATTTACCCGCAAATGTCGCAATCGTCTTTGTCGCAACTTTCTCCTACCCGGGTTCTATCGCAAACCTTTATGGGTTTGGTGGTGGTTGTAGTTTCGGAGGTTGTAGTTTCGGTGGTTGTAGTTTCATTTGTTGGAGGCGGAGTAGGGCCTGGGGTAGTCGGAGGATCGACAACACATGGTGTATTAGCCGGCCACTCACACGTCTTGGTTGGTTGATTCCAACGAAGATATAGTTCACCTGCGCATTGGGCGACATTACCTTGATCACAAGCTGGACAAGCCATATCAGCGGTGCGACCTTCAGTGCACATGATGAACCGGGTGCAATCTGACGGATGGATGTAATGGCCATTCGGTCTAGTTGAGCAATCAACAATTTTGCTGTTATCCTCGTTTTCACGCCTGGGCAGACCAATTGTAGCAGCTAATTAAAACAATTGAATTAAAAATTTTATGAAATTTGAGTATTCCATTTCTTGGTTGGTGTCTATAGAGGATAGTTTAGTATGGACTAAATTGCCAATTACCTGCAGATGCGGCTGTAACAACTCCAAAAATCAGAACAATTTTGGTAAGCATCTTTAGTCTTCCTATAAAGTTGACTTTAGAGTAAACCTTGATGCAATGATAGTTCCAATTTGGTAGAGATGTCCTTTTATACCTTCATTCTAATGATGCTGAAATAGTTTATCTAAATCCAGTCTTAATGATCTTCAGCGGTAAGTCATTTTAATTTCGTATACCAATTTCATATCAATTACGCATCGTATTTGAAAGGTTGTTAATTTATAATTAATTCCCTCTTCAGGAGTTTATGAAAAGGTAGCACATTTAGGCATAAGCGATTGCCTAATTTTTTAGCATTTTTATTACTACTAGTGATTGATCTGGTTAGCTGTTTTAAATCATGTCAGCTTAACTCATATTCTGAGTTTAGCCGGCTTTTTTATATTTATGCTACTGCTCATATTCAGTAGCTTCATAGCATCACATTATACTTATGTTGAAATACTTTTTGGACTTTGTGGATAGCTTGGGCAGACTTAACAGACACATATTGGGTTCCTAAGCGATAATATTTATTACTGATATAATATTTCTTTTTTAACTGATAATATATATACCTTGGTAGTAATTTCTGGGATATCTAACTTGATTTTGCACTTCGACATAATACCACTTTAAGTAAATAGATTCACGTAAGCATTCACGTAAGTAGATAGCAGTAGTGTTTAGCATGTATTATTGTGATAAATAGTAAGTGATACGGATATCTACACTTGCTGAGTGTGATAATATCAAACGAATTTTAAAAATTTTAGTTTCGGATTAATGTGATAGCTACTGAATATGAGCAGAGTTCGACTAGCAGGTAGGTAGTTGGTAGGTTTCTAGGGGGCAAAAGTGGCTAGTGGGCGGGTAAAATGTCAGGTGGCTGGTAAATGTAAAATTAAGTTTTTAAAACTAACAAAAACAATTTTCAACCATAACTCACTTAAATAAACTAACTGTATGGTCAGTTAAAAAAATAAAAAAATAATCAGTATATAATAAAAATATTTATTCTTATTATGTTCTATGTATCCATGTCTCTTGGACTTTGCGGCTTTTTGTTGCAATGCGCAAACGCATAACAATAAGCCCGCGACGGGTTAAAAGTATTTCGAAATAAACCAATACACCTGAATATGCTGTGCTGGATGCCTATCTTTCGAAATCGAGTCACTCTTGCTGGGCTACTAGTTAATTATAAATTTTTTATTTTTTTTATTTTTTTATCATAAATTAATTAATAATTGAGCAAGTCAGTTAAAAAAGTAATAGTTTCGATGGATTGCTAATATTGTCATGGAAAATGCAAATAACGATTAAAAACAGTCCACTCCTTTGGAGTCAACCGACATAGTCAGAGGTGCTCTGAACTCTGAAACGTACCAACAAGGCAATAAAGCACCTGTCATAAAACATTATGGCTGTGATACCGCTTAAGGACGCTATCGTCGCACCTACATGGACTACACAACCCCATGGGACTATCTAAATGCGTTTTAATTTTTTTACCTCTGGCTCTATTCCTCTCTAATGATAAGTCCGATTTTGGACATTTTCGAATTGTTGACCATCGAGGAACATACGAGGGCGGCTGGAATTTTGATAACGTTGCTTATAATGTTTTAAAATTGATGTCTTTGCACCATATCCTTCGGGAGAAATAGAGCCAAATGTAAAACATTTATTAACATGCATTTTGATACTCCCAGGTGATTGCTATGCAGGCGCGATGAGCAACCTTAAACATGTGCATACAGAATAGAATTTCGGGATGAATCAATGTTTTTAATTAAAAGCTGAGTGTTTTACTATCTCAGGTGAGGGGATTATGCAATGGAATGTGACCAAAACAAAGTTTGTGATGTAATTGGCCGAAAGGAGCAGCACTATATTTAGAACTCCGTTTTGAGAGGATGCTGCGCGGTAGGTGTGACGTCATATACAGATATTTATAAACCAAACTCCCACGAAGCGCAAAATTTTTTCTTTTTAAGGAAATGGGTCAAAAATAGCCTTACAAAACAATATTATTGAAAAAATCGTTTTTCAGAATTTCGGGGGGGGGGCTTAGAGCCCACTCCTCCCCTCAGTACAGCCGTGGTCAGAAGAGTCTTTAGCAACTTTTTGGAGGATAACATTCGAGGAAGTAAATAATCTAAACTTCTGTTTTTAGCGAAAATTAAAAAAGTTTACGTCTGAATTTTCAAAGATTTGTTCAATTCATGGTCTTTCTTTTGAAAAATAGGTTATTTGATTCCCTAAAATACTCATTTCTAAAAGGCAGTTCCAAAATCAAGGTTTTCAAAACATTTCAACAACTGTTTAACTTCTCTTTAGATGGCTAAAACAGGAAAATTGTTGGAGCTGAAGCCGACCAGTATTACACTGTTATTTTGCGTTTTGCACTTTGAAAAAATTTTGTCCAGGAACTCGGCACAGTGGGATAAAGTTTTGGAAGCGCAACTAGCCACGAAAATTCATTTTGAATACCAATTTGCACTTTGCATCGGTTTCCATGACCTCAAGAAGTTTTACAGTTGAGTAATAGAAATTGCAAAGTGCGTGTCCAAATTGTAGAGCAACGGTGTAATAGACCCCAGCTAAGTCGGTCGCGTCCATTGGAGTTAGCAAATGCGAATAATAATAAATGAAAAATTCAGCCGTTTTCCGAAACTTTAACTTTTTCAACTCAATTCAACTCAACTTCAAAGCTCAATCATTAATTGATTAATTATCACAATCTAGTTCACAATCATAATTATTAATTATTAAATTATACATTAATTACAATTTTTTTTAATCATAAATTAATTACTAATTATTAATTAATAAATTATCACAATCTAGATCCCAATCATAATTATTAATTACTAGCCGGTCACAGGGCCCAAGCCTTGATATAAATAAAACTAGTGTGTATTCCGGGGCAATATTGTAGGATGGATGGAATATATTTCAGATATATATAAGCTTTTATATTAATTCAAATTGTCCTCTTCGCGGTTTCTAATTTGGTGAGGCAGAGGTAGATATTTTTTACATTGATAAAGAGTGAAAAAATATTCCAAAACTTCGCTTTAGTTCAACCTAGGGTCAACTTTTGTTTTTAAATTGAAATGTGGGTATGGGCAACTTGCTCTTGCTCGGGGTACCCACCATGAACACTTAGTACCAGACTCATAGTTTACGGAACCCTGAACTATCATTAAACATACTGCCATTAATTGACAATGGACCATTTTGAGGCAAAGTTAGCCTTAATTGGCAATGTAGCCCCAATCGGTCAATTAGAAAATTGAATATTTTTGATAGTAATTTTTGGTTCTATAAGAGAATTATAACTTTTATATGGAACTTTTCTTCGAATTATCCAATTATTGTTAAGTCCCAATTCTGACCAAGATAAAACAGAATAATACTTGACAGCATAGATGTAAGTTGTAGGTAAATCCCTACAAAAGATACAACATCCAACCCTATTCCTTCCATTCCATCACCAAAAATCCAATAAAATATCAACATCCCTTCCCCTCCAAAAGATACAACATCCAACCCTATTCCATCCATTCCATCACCAAATATCAAAGAGCTTCTAATAATACACAGGGAAATAGAGCAAAAGTGGAGAATATTTTTTTTATAACATTGATGAATAGCTCCGCCGTTAAACGGCGCGAAAATTTACCGATACCTACTAATACATCCGACAACTTCCGCCGTAAAACGGCGGGAAATTTTTACCATACCTACTGATGCATAATCGAAGACAATAGGGATTGATTTTTGTACCATTGAAAGGCATTACGGTTTTGGCTCTACTTTACAACCTGCAGGTTGCCAACTCTCTGCCAAATATCCAATAAAATATCAACATCCCTTCCCCTCCAAAAGATACAACATCCTACCCTATTCCATCCATTCCATCACCAAAAATCCAATAAAATATCAACATCCCTTCCCCTCCAAAAGATACAACATCCAACCCTATTCCATCCATTCCATCACCAAACATCCAATAAAATATCAACACCCATCCCGTCCAAAAGTTACAACATCCAACCCTATTCCATCCATTCCATCACCAAACATCCAATAATATATCAACATCCGAAAATAAAAGTGTATACATTAAACCAAGTACAGTGGCCGAGTAATTTCATACTTTTACCAGCCACCTGACATTTTACCCGCCCACTAGCCACTTTTGCCCCCTAGAAACCTACCAACTACCTACCTGCTAGTCGAACTCTGCTCATATTCAGTAGCTATCACATTAATCCGAAACTAAAATTTTTAAAATTCGTTTGATATTATCACACTCAGCAAGTGTAGATATCCGTATCACTTACTATTTATCACAATAATACATGCTAAACACTACTGCTATCTACTTACGTGAATGCTTACGTGAATCTATTTACTTAAAGTGGTATTATGTCGAAGTGCAAAATCAAGTTAGATATCCCAGAAATTACTACCAAGGTATATATATTATCAGTTAAAAAAGAAATATTATATCAGTAATAAATATTATCGCTTAGGAACCCAATATGTGTCTGTTAAGTCTGCCCAAGCTATCCACAAAGTCCAAAAAGTATTTCAACATAAGTATAATGTGATGCTATGAAGCTACTGAATATGAGCAGTAGCATAAATATAAAAAAGCCGGCTAAACTCAGAATATGAGTTAAGCTGACATGATTTAAAACAGCTAACCAGATCAATCACTAGTAGTAATAAAAATGCTAAAAAATTAGGCAATCGCTTATGCCTAAATGTGCTACCTTTTCATAAACTCCTGAAGAGGGAATTAATTATAAATTAACAACCTTTCAAATACGATGCGTAATTGATATGAAATTGGTATACGAAATTAAAATGACTTACCGCTGAAGATCATTAAGACTGGATTTAGATAAACTATTTCAGCATCATTAGAATGAAGGTATAAAAGGACATCTCTACCAAATTGGAACTATCATTGCATCAAGGTTTACTCTAAAGTCAACTTTATAGGAAGACTAAAGATGCTTACCAAAATTGTTCTGATTTTTGGAGTTGTTACAGCCGCATCTGCAGGTAATTGGCAATTTAGTCCATACTAAACTATCCTCTATAGACACCAACCAAGAAATGGAATACTCAAATTTCATAAAATTTTTAATTCAATTGTTTTAATTAGCTGCTACAATTGGTCTGCCCAGGCGTGAAAACGAGGATAACAGCAAAATTGTTGATTGCTCAACTAGACCGAATGGCCATTACATCCATCCGTCAGATTGCACCCGGTTCATCATGTGCACTGAAGGTCGCACCGCTGATATGGCTTGTCCAGCTTGTGATCAAGGTAATGTCGCCCAATGCGCAGGTGAACTATATCTTCGTTGGAATCAACCAACCAAGACGTGTGAGTGGCCGGCTAATACACCATGTGTTGTCGATCCTCCGACTACCCCAGGCCCTACTCCGCCTCCAACAAATGAAACTACAACCACCGAAACTACAACCTCCGAAACTACAACCACCACCAAACCCATAAAGGTTTGCGATAGAACCCGGGTAGGAGAAAGTTGCGACAAAGACGATTGCGACATTTGCGGGTAAATTACACTTTTAGAAATTCATTATTTATAAAATTTCGGTACTGCCTTTCAAGATTTTTAGTGAAAAGGTCAAAACATCTTATATGGATTTTTTGCATTTGCTCTGACAAAAAAATATTATCCATTTTCTAAATATACATTAATGTTGCTATTCCATTTCGTTAGACAATTTCACATTTTATTTGTTTTTAACTTAACTACAAACATCTTTTGTTCCTTTACCGCAACTTAAAAAAATGAAAAGCCATTTTGATTAAAATTAACTGAGTTTCATTGTAAACAATTTAATCTTTCTTCCGGTTTGATTGTTCGATACTGTTCATTTTTGACGTTTTTTCTGTTTTGAGTGTTCAATAGTTTTCGTTTTTTCTGTTTTGAGTGTTCAATAGTTTTCGTTTTTTCTGTTTTGAGTGTTTAATAATTTTTGTTTTTGATGTTTCTTCTGTTTTTAGTTTTCAATAGTTTTCATTTTTGAAGTCTCTTCTGTTTTTAGTTTTCAATAGTTGAACCCAGCTAAGGGGCGAACCTGGCACTCAAGAGAAATTAAGCAGGCAACCCATCACAGTAATAAAAACAATTCCGGTTCAAATGGGGAATAATAAAACATTATTTTTATTAAACACCCCAGAATGTTCCCCTTTAAAATCAGAAAAATATGATTCCGGGATTTTGGAAAACGAATTGCCTTCTTTAGCTAATTATTTCCATTCAATCACCAATAATCATCTTATGTGAATTCGTATTATTGTTCTGATGTTATAATAATATGAAAAAACTCAATTCGTTGGTTTAGAGGGAGGGGCATGCGCATTTTACTTTTGTGCTTTCAAGGAACGTGCATATATTACGTTGATAGTTGATGGGAGGAAGCGATGCCCAAAAGAGTTACAGCTAGCACTTGCGCTACACTTGAGAAAGGGGGTTTTACGTTACGTAATATATGCAGGTTTCCTAGGCGGTCGTACCAAGACATAGATAGTCAGGTATTAGTGCGATTATATTATAGAATAGTTTTTGTTTTTGACGTTTCTTCTATTTTGAGTGTTCAATAGTTTTCGTTTAAATTTTTTACCTATGTCGAAATTAAATTTTGGAAACATGTCATCCAGAATGTAATTTCTTGTCATTTTTATTACTGAATATTCGAGAATTTTAATGGACCGTTGGATCAGGCATTGAAAAAATTTTCAGTGTAACCAGTCCCGCCTACTTTCTAATTTCCAAAATTTAGCTCCCCCCAAAGCCACGCCCTCAAAGGGGCTTGGCATTCTGCTGGCTGAGAACACCTAGGTTCCGCCTACTTTGAGGCCGCGACATAGGGTGGATGGTGCGAAAGCTGATTTCCACATTAACTTGGTTGCAAGAGATTTTCGATGCGTGCTTGTATAAAATAAATCCAATACATTTTGCGTCTTTTACATTTTTAGGTGGTGCACAAATAAGACGTCCTATTACTTAAGATGCGATCGAGTCATCCCAGATGATCCTAATGCTCCAGTTGTGGGAACAATTGTTTTGGGAACTTGTGATTCTGGCCTTTGGTGGAATCGCAAACTCAGCCCCAGTGGGGCAGGCTCAGTTGAGGCAGGTGCTTGCGATGAATGGGATAACTTAGATGGAGACGTAAAAGACGAGTACAAAGATGACCCTACTTGCGTAGATCCCCTATGTGATTGGGGACAAGATGAAGCGGACAAGTGCACAGGACGTTATTGGTACTTCCATCCTACTGACGCAAATCCAAGAAAGCCTATGAACTGCAACAGTCCTCTCGTTTGGGATAATACCGTTAAGACTTGTAGACCAAGAGATAAAGTTTGCTAATCTGGCAAAAATACTATTAAAATTGTCACAATTGGGAATTTAGCCTGAAAATAAATCAATACAAAATTGACTTGTTTGCTTTACTGCATTAATTATTTCACAATTAAATAGAAAGATCTTAAAGTGCAATATTTGCCATTTCCATTCATTCAACGAATTTTATGAGGAGATAGTTAAGGTGGATGGACATTTTTATGATATGTATAACTACTGTCAAAATATTTAGATCTCCACAGCTACATGTAAAGTCTATCCAATTTTCTAGCACATTGTGCTAGGTCTACAACTTGTACAATATAACGCTACTTGAGTATTTCGTTCGAGCATGCAGCCAATAAATTGTGCATGATAATATCAGGGAAATAGGAATTTGTATGGCACACAGGAATTTTTGTATGGCACACACAGGAATTTTTGTATGGCACACAAATGAATTTTCGTATGGCACACACATGAATTTTTGTATGGCAAGAAATTTCATCGAACAGTCGTAGATTTGTATGGTACGATATTGCAAACCGAGGGGTATTGTATACAATGTACGACTGTGCGATGAAATTTCTTGCCATACAAAAATTCCTGACTGCCATATATACGTTAATTCGCAGCCATAATATCACGCATTAATTGTTCATGTAATAGTATTATATTGAAATAAAACACAGGTACTCAGGTACATTCTAATATTTATTAGACCTAAACGTTATTTTGTGTGAGTTAGTGTTACTGGTCTGAAATATTCCAAACCCTACTACAAGGGTTTGTATATATCTTTATTGTTGAAAATGAAACTGATTTAAGATAAGACATTTTGATAATGATTTGATAAATGACAAAAATTTTGCATTGAGTAGTATAGACAACGGCTCATAAGCCTGGGAACCAGAGCAGGGTGTCTTCAAGTGTGGCGCGGTTCCCCGACAAAATTTTTTTTGTCGCTCGAATGTCGTAATTTTTGTGTACCCTTGCTAAGAATGACGTCAGTTTTTGTGCACATATTAATAACAACGAACTATTCAAATTTCACATAATTTCGAGCAATTTCGAATAAATTCGAATAATTTCCTCCATCATCAGCTGTATTTAAGGTTGGCTGTCGGGACGCTTAAAAGAGACTATATACCCTGTGATTTACAATGCTACTACGCACACATACCATCTAAAATTCATTCGTTAAATTCTTCGATTATGGAAATGATATTTGTGGCTTTCTGTCACTAAAAAATACTATTTTACAGTAATAACAGCCAAACGACTTCTGACGGATTGTACACCTTTTTGGGAAATGACATTGCACGACTCCACTTGGCTGTAAGCTGTTCGAGGAGAATTACTTCCTTTACGTAACAGTTATGACGACGTCTGTTTCAGTCTGAAACAGACGTCCTTAAACCCAAAAAACCCTAAAAAACCCAAAAAACCCGGGGTCGAGGGTTGTTTCCTAAAAAACCCGGGTTTTTCGATACCTTGGTTTCAGAGCTAATGTCAACAACCCTTATTTGAATTAAATAGTAATTAATATGTGCGGCTTACTATGACAGAGTTCGGCTGGACTTAAATAATCAATTAAGCAATCTGCAATTTAAGTCGTTATACAAATTCCAAATATTTATTAGTACTTTTTTATGTCTCAATTCAAAACAGCTATAAGCATTTAATCATTTATTAGTAGTTCCATTTTCTTTTTCACATCTGAGTCAGTTTATATTTACATTATGTACAATTAGTATCACTAATGAGTATATTACAATCACGAGTATTACAATATTATAGTCTACAGATAGGAGCAGATAGAAATGCAGTCTTAGAGTGACCAATTTTTTAATTATTTTGCAGTTTTTCAACACTCGCAGAGTTAAATGCGACTTAAAAACTACTTTAACACGACTGTTAACAATTACTACTTTAAAATGATAACTTAAACAACGCTTTGCATTTGATCACATTTTTTCAAGAGCAGCAGTTCCTTTCTAATTATCATTTGAATTTCATCTGTATCTAACTTGCAATCAAGAATTCCTCTATTTACAGCTATTTTCATGCGCAGATCATCAGCATATGAAATTGAAGTCAGTACCACAGCTAAAGTTATTTAACAAAATTTTCATTGTTTATCTTACTATCATTTCGCAACTTCAAATTTGAAAGTTATAGTTTATAGTCGTATACAAAAGAAATGCACAAAAACTACTTACGTGAATACCCAAGGCAAGAACCGACTGAGAAATGTAAATCAACAGCTTCCCATCCCAAAATATTATACCTTTCCTTTGGCCCTGGAAAACTGGATCCTGCAATGGTCGGTGTGTGAAAGCTTAGGAGGATTCGAATTAACGATAGAGGAAGTGTTCCAAATATTTTACTTAAATAAAATGGTACAATAGGGATCAGACTTATTTTAAGTTTATCAAAGTTTTCTTGTATCAGTCTCAGACGTTTATTTGGATCTTTTTCTCCTACCGGAAGCTTTAGCTGCACACTTGAACTAAAAAAAGTATCAATAAATTTATACACGAACAAACTGCTAAAAAATAATTGACGTAATTGTTAGTATAAAAGTAAAAACTTACAAATGATTAGTTAAATAATCTGGATGACCTATCATTGGAAAGGGCAGCATGCAGAACATATATTCGGGGACCTTTCCATCTTGCTTGGTCATTGCTTGTCTAATGCACGCAGTAAATGCAGAATAAATCACAGCTGTTATCCCAACATTGTGAATGTCTTTGATTTCCTTTAAAAATTTCATAGAAATCTTTTCCGACATTGACAAACTGTATTTATTTTCCATTGTCTTATTTAAATTTTTCCAGGAACGACTTTCCGCGATTTCAACAGTAAGTTTTCCTATATGGTAAGGTAGCAAAAC
Source organism: Tomocerus qinae (assembly GCA_020055645.1). NCBI lineage: Eukaryota > Metazoa > Arthropoda > Collembola > Entomobryomorpha > Tomoceridae > Tomocerus > Tomocerus qinae. The sequence continues at coordinate 126,080,508 of CM034546.1, forward strand.
GAACATCTTGAATGCATGGAAAAATTGTTGCAGTCCAGGTCGTTTAATTTTTGTGGGGCTTGCAATATATTTGTCTATTTTTGTCCCATCATTTAATGATAGAGGAATGGTAACATTTTTGACAAATGACAATCCATCGCCAATGGAGTGATGATATCTAATCATGAGCATGAAATGAGCTTCATCTAAATCACAATCTACATTTCTTACAATAAGACATTCCCAAGGACTTTTTTTCTTGACGAAAGGTTTGGACAATAATTCAGATTCTATTTCCAGGAGCCGTTTTAATGAGACTTTTGAACCGCCACTGTTTTCTGGTATATCATAATAATAAACATGTTCTGAGATATCAAAATGATTTTCCCACCTCCAGAACATAAATCCCATCCATTGGTATGGATATTGTGTCAATTTCACACTTTTCATTTCGCCGTTGCATTTCTTGACATTGATAACTCTTTCCATGACATGTTTCCAAAATGCTTCGATATTTATATCACCTTTGTAAACTGAGCTATTTATCGTTGTGACCATTGGTTTATTGTACAAATCATCCGACACAAATGGTGTACTACTCACTTCAACTATACTATCTAAATCAGAACGGAGGAAACTAAGACAAGACACAAACAGTCTAACGACGTATAGTGGAGGCACAACAATTATCGTACAGATCACTCCAATAAACACTAAAATAATCACAAAAACTATTTTAACTGTTCTTAAAACTGTCCAAATTAATTCCACAATCTTTTTGTTAGCCATTATAAATTATTCCATAGCCTTGACTGATCTAATAAACAATAAAACTTGTGAGCTTTTAAAGACAGAAAAGAAACCAAGAGTAGATAGTTATAAGTTGTTTTGTACAGAACTTAACAAGCAAGTTTTTTTTCTACTGCGCTATTAATGTGTAAAAGTTGATAATGCTATACACTGTGAGAATTTGCACCGATTGACCTCAATAGCAACACGAGGGGATTGCCTTTTAGTAAGAAATGTTCATAATACCCAAAGGTGCTTTAATTCCGATAGAGATATGAAAATTGATGCTAATAATTATTATAAATCTACTCTTGATGTCTACGGACAGCGTGGAAAACCCTAAACTCACAAAAAACTTCGCAAATGTATATAATATTCTGTATCTCCACCGAATCAATATTATTCCCCTATGCTTGCTCCCATTTGATGTTAATAATAAAGCGAGATTTTTTTCTTTTTTACTTCGAGGAAATATTATATAATCAACAAACTATTATTGGAAGGCGAACAGAAAACAATTTACTTAGCAATTAAACTCACAAGGATATTATTATAAATAGATAAAATGGGGGGTGTCGACAAAAACTATACGGAGGAAGACGAACTAATTTAAAATGCATGGGAATGTATCTTACAAAAAATGGATTTGATAAATGTAAAATAAAACCGTACGTTTTGTAATGTTTTAACTAGTAATTAAATGTAGGTAACAATTAAATATAAAATTTTAAAATTAAATTAAAATCTTTAGAATAACAATACCGCAATAGCAACCGAATGCCATCCTCAACTGTTACTAATATACCCCCTGATAAATTAAGCACTTTATTCGTGTATCTACATTACACAGCCTTCATCGGAGATAAGATAGTGAAGTGGTAATAGAAATTTTGTTGACGCTATTAGTAGGTGCATTATAATGTGAACAATGCCCTAGACTTAAAGTTTGTTAAGTTTTATTACTTTGCAGTTTTTGGACCAGGCTATGGATTTTTACCTTAGAATTTAAAGTAGTAGTTTTGTCTGTATTTCTGCTGGATAAATACAACAACCCAATGGCTATCATGTGAAAGGAATTGAACTTGACTCTTTAATTTCTTACCCAATACGTCAGTTTCGTAATTTGTAGTCGGAAAGGGGTATTTACCAGAAACATCAATAGTCACACGTTCACACGCCCAAGCCAGTTTCACAGGCAGTATAATTTGTAATCTTATACTGCAAACCAAAATAATTGTCTTGATTATTATTTTTTTAAATAATAGTTCAACCATGGTAAAATATTCTCCAGCATTCCCTGGAAATATAAAATTATTTTGAACTTTGCTGAGGTGAACATTTCCATAATTAAGTGTCGATGGACTCATTAAAATGCATGCATACTATGGTCCGTATAAAAATGAAACAAATAAGCTTCTATTCCATGATCATCACCCTACTGATTATGCTGTGGTAAAACTGATTCGATTACAAAGCTTAGGAGGATAAAAAAATGTTTAAAAATTAACATGCGCAGTAGTACGAAATAAAAACAAAAATCAAATAAACGTAGTCTATTTTTTGCAAATTAATAGTTGCAAAATAAAATCTTATTTAAAACATTTTCTTCTCTGTCGTTAAATGACTTTTGTAATAGTTACAACTTCTGAAATTATTTTTATAGGCCTTGATTGCAGACAAGGCTACAATCCAATGCTTTATAGCATTCAAAAATGACGAAAATTAGGAAATTGTAAATTAGATATGATGAACTTACAAAATAAATTGCCAAATACAGTTTTAAAATACAAAAACAAACACATTACGTACACAGCAACTTATATCGATTTTCTTATTGCATAGAAACCATATGGGCAAGGTCGACAATAACTGGTTATTGAAACTATTAATTTCTGCAAGGTTCTTCCCGGAAAATAGCTAAGGGAGATTTATCTACATGAAGTAAAACTAGGAGTAGGTATAAAAATACAATCAAGAAAAAAATCAATTGCCAACCAAAAACCAAGGGTTGGTCAAAGTAGGATTGTAAATTATTCAATGAATGTGTATACCAATGAATACAAACCAAGTCATAACATCAACTATTGGCATTTAGGTAAAAGATAGTAATTTCTGTAAGCCCATGTCGAAAATCTCTTTTAAAATTTCTTCCATGCAAACCAAATTGAAGGGCATATAAACGCATTAAACTTCAACCGGATGCACTATAATGATAACTTTGTTGACATTTGAAAACTAGTACAATGCTTAGCAGATGATTCTACGATTCTACGATTTTTTAGTCATTTCTATGTCGCAGTTTATTTATTTCAGTCAACAAGTCAGTCAAGTCAACAAATATTATTCATTTACACAATTATCATGGGCAGTACTGATTTAGGGATCTGGTTCAATAAACCAAGAATACAAGTTATAAAATATTATCTTTTTGTTTGCCTAACCTAAACTGCAATACATGTTAACCTGCCCCACAAATCAATACACAGAAGAGAAGTAATGTTAGCATACTGTTTATTTTTTTTAGATATAAATATTTAACTTATATCAACGAGTGATTGGAAAAAACAAATATTATAAATCTATTATACTTTGTTATTGCGTATATTCACCAAATAATAATTTATATACCATAAAACTGTTCTCTATATACTTACATTGGATTTTTGTGGTTAAAAACGCTAAATGTTTGGCTTATACTGAGCGAAAGTTGGAGGTTATAAAGCACAAACTGTGTATACATAAATGTTTTATCGTCGTAATGATTGTAACAGCTGAATGATATAATGGATTCAATTAATGAATAAGAGATTCAATTTTCTACTGTATTCAGTATTATATTATTAGCCCAATCCACCATTCAGTCCCCTACGGATAAGGTGTGTTTAATGGCCTATTTAATTGTTTATTTTAATGATATATTATGATAACATTTTGTGAAAGTGCCGTTTAAATATTGCTACCTCATACCTTTAATAATTATTTAACAGGAGTTAATTCAAACACACGTGTGAATAAATTATACAACTGTAGAGTAAAAATAAACATTTCTTAATTTTGAAAATGGATTTAACATTTTCAATTTCTTTGAGTCTGGACAACGAGAGTCGTTGTTATTTCCCAGGAGAAACTCTATCTGGAAAAGTGATACTACATTGTGGTGAAGAAAAAGAGGTTGAAAGTATTTACGTGACTTTGATTGGGAAAGCGGTTGTAAATTTCAGATCCGGCTACGGAAAATCTCGTCATTGTTACTGGGGAAAGGAAAACATTTTGAATAAAGTTGTAACTTTAGTTGGAAATAGCGGGGAGGTTGTAAATGTCGGTCCTGGGCGAATAGATTTTCCGTTTTCTGTTGCACTGCCTGGAGAATTACCGTCCAGTTTGTGCGGGCTTTATGGAAAAATAACATATTTCTGTTCAGCAGGAATAAAAAGCCCGAAATGTCAAAGTGCTTCGTTTACAAGTCGTTCTGTATTCACGGTGAATGGAATTGTGGACTTGAATAAATTGCCAAAAGCGAAGACCCCAGTTGTAGTGGAAGGAGCACGTGAATTAAGTTATTGTTGCTGGTCCATTGGTTCTGTTAAGTACACGCTCAAAATACCCAGATCGGGATTTGTGCCTGGAGAAAACGTTTCAGTACATTTGGAAATTGACAATCAAAGCGGAGAAACCGTTGGATCTGTTGTTGTTCTCCAACAGAAAATGGTTTTTCGCGGGCAGAGAGTTTTTTCCTTGGTTGACTTTAGTCAACATAATAAATTTGCCTCCCAGCCTATCTCCACCTCATTGGGCACTGTCGTTCCACGTGGAGAAAAAATGTCCTGGGATATTACAAATTTATTCGTAAGACCAATTCCTCCCTCGAGCCTTGACAAATGCAAAATCATAAATGTGGACTACGAACTCAAAATTAAAATCACGCCGTCCGACTCAGACCCCATCAAATACAAAATACCAATTATTATTGGCAATATCCCTCTTAGAGAAAATTTTACACTAATTGGAAGAAATTCAAGTCTGCAAGGGACTCCGAATTTTATGAGACCTTCGGCACCAGCTTTTGTCGAATACCCTGATCTGCCACCTCCGAGCTATGAGGAAGCAATGATGCAAAGTTCTTTAACTGGACTGGTTAACGTCGTTTTCGATGGAGAAGTAGTCACTCAAAGTGATAAGGCGGATAACTTTGTACCCAAATACATTACATATTGAATTTTTTGGAAAAGTTAAATATTTACTGTAATAATAATTTACAAGTACATAAGTGATATTAATTGACGATGCTAGAAAAAGAAGTAACAGTTTCGCAGATTGCTGTTATTGTCATGGAAAATTGTATAATTTTTTAGTCCCCATTAAACAAAAATCAACTCCATTGGAGCCTACCGACATTTGGTGGAGGTGTCAGTCGTCAAGGGACTTCCACACACATACAATAAATAAAGCTGATTGTATGTATGTCGCATGATTGCATGTAACTATGTTCTTTGCCGTGGCGTGCGGCTTATGATTGAAATGCGCGAATGTAACGTCGATTCTTAAAAAGCAGCGTAACGAATATCAGCGTTTTTGGTAGGAGTTAAAATAGTTATCTTTCTTGTGCTCCCAGCAGCTATAAAAATAAAATTTTGGTAATTGTCTGCCAATAGTCCGAACACAGCTGTAAATAGCTCCAAAAAGAAAATTTTGTCTTTCTTTGCTGGTAATAACGGAAATTTATTTACAAAATTGGTCCTATCAAAACTCGAGATAATGATAATAGAAAATGAAACTAGGTCACAACGGTTCTGACCTGAGCACATAATAATCACATTTTTGGGCTTTGACGGACTATGACTTTATTATTTGGGTTTGATATCTCCAAAATAAATCTCATATCCGTGATATATTGAATGATATCTTTAGAATGAGTTATCCTATGAACGGCGTTATACCAGGAATTATCCTAATATTTTTCAGCTAATAAAGACCAAGTAATTTTGTTTTGGGCAATTACGGTCAAAAAATCTACTTTTCGGGATAATAAAAGGTTAAGAAGTCAAAATTTTGTCTTTTAAGTTATTAACAGCAAGGAAATCAATTTTTAGTTAAGTAACTTTAATAACTTAACTTTAACTTAGCTCTAATAATTAACTTTTTAAATTTTCCGACGTTATTTGAAATGGTATTTTCAGCACTGCACGACCATTTGTAAGTAAATATTTTACATCGCATAGCCGAAAGACGAATGTAAAATATCGGAAAAGAACCTTGTTAGGTAACCATGGTAATTAAACTACCTTGACAATTTGGCATTTATGAAAGAACGTTTACTGCATCTAGTTTTTCTTAAGAGCTAGGTATAGTTTCTAAAGACGATTGGGCTTGACTATCATATTCGCCTTTAACTTTTTTTGGGAAAATTGGATCTAGTCCGATAATATTGGTGGTAGAAAGACAAAGTTGATCCTAAATCGCAGAAAATGTCAATTTATAGCAAATTGCGCTTAGATTTCTAATTTTTACCTTCGTTTGCGAGTTATTGCAATTTTCCAATGAAATAAATTAATATCTCGTAACCAGAGGTAAAAGTTAGGAATATAAGTGTAATCTGCTATAAATTGACATTTTCTGCGTTTTTAGAGACCAACTTCGTCTTTCTACGACCAATATTCTGGGGCTAAATCCAAGTTTCCCAAAACAAATCGTCACTTTTATGCTCTATTCATTTTGCTGCATTGTTTTCTATGGCTCTGTGTATTTTAAATCGTAGCCATAGATACTTTCCCATTACCTGCCCCTCATTTAATTTCCCCGTATTTTGAACCACTCCTGAACCTTAACATGCAATAATATGGTGATGGGTAGGACGGGAACCTACTCACTAAGTTGGTCGGGTCAGTTAGAGTTGACAATTTTGCAAAAATAACAACGTCCAATTTTGTCGTTTCTGAAACTGTTACTTCTTTTTCTGGCAACGTCAATTACACTATTTAATATTAAATATTAATGTTATTCATAATTTATTAAATGCTTGGTGTATACAGTAATATTATTATGTAATGCGTATTAAATATACTTAAAGTATTATAACTTATGAAAAAGGTAAACAATAAATAATTAAAAACTAATTTTGCTGTATATACTTATGATTTAAAATATGTAGTATGTTTTGATAATTAATTATCAATAAGGATGATTATTTTAATTCCTGATTTACTTTTAATCATTAATCTTGACACGATTCTGCATGCAGCTCAACTTGTTCTTCAGGGTCAAATCCCAAAACCCTCAACTCATTATGAATAGTTAAAAGGTCATCACCGGTAAGTTTTCTTTTGATGGAATTAACAATCCAACCAATATCTCCATTTTCATAACAGAAAACTCCTATGTGGTAACTTCGAAAATTTCTTATGTCCACATAGGCAGCGTAGCCAGTAAACCGTTCAGCTAAATCAAAAGAGCCAATTGTAACAAAATTTACAATATCACAATTTTTATAGCAGATGGGTTAAATTTTAGTTAGGTAAATACATTCTCAAAATCTACTTTTGTTCTAAAATATAATTTTGGAAATTCCCGCGTAATATTTAGTTGGTAACATAAAACTGAATATACACTTACAGTAATTTGCATTCGATGCACTGGTAGCTTCACAAATATATTTGTCTCCATCTTCCTTAAAACATTTTCTTGTCGCTCTTAAATTTCCATATCCCTGATATATTCCTCCTATCATTTCCAAATTATTATCAAATACTGTTTTAAGACAGAGTTTGGACAGGTCTTCCTCTGGAACAATTTTTCTTCCTTGAGTGAGTTGTGCAAAATGAAGTCTGGTCACAGGACTGCCCAGCAAGATGTACCATCCTTTTGGAGGTGAGTTATCTTGAACCTATACAAATTGCACAGTTTAATTTACAATATTATATATCTTAACTAAATTCTTGTACGATCGAAATCGTTTAACAGATTAAATAATTACACGAAATAATTTACCCATTTTGCATCAAAGTTGATATCTCTGTGTGGATTTGTACATATAGTATTATTAAGTTTAGCACTGGGAACTGTTTTTGAAAAACTTAGTCCAAAGGATAACCAAAAAACGAATATAAATATAGAAAAAGAGTATTTACAACAAAATTTAAAAATCTGCATTTCAATTATTTTTGGGAATAAATTTTGATTATTCGTGTGATAGTTGTTCACAAGTAAATCTGTCGAACACTAACATGCACAAACATAATTAATTTTCAATATATATTGATTCTCAATTAGGTACTAACCAAAGAGTTGGTACTAACAGTATTAATAATTGACTGTTGAATCAAATGTTATGATAACAATCTATTGGTGAATATTTATTATGCTTCGTGTAGGTATTTTTGTCATTTGAATTCTCTCTTGCATAGAAAATGCATGGAAAGTTAGTAAAAATAGGTAGGCTCGTATCCAGAGGGAGACTAAGCTATAAGCGCCCATTAAACCTGAGAAAAAGACAAGTTTTTCCAAAAACAGGCAAAAATCTTTTTTTAAATTGCTATGGCCCCTCTCAACCAAATTTCTTGATACGTGCCTGAAAATAGGTATTCTTTGGAACTAGCGAGTAGCGACCTTATAAAAGCAAGATAGAAGACAACAGTAGCTGATAAGTATAGGCAAGTATAAATATTTATGGAATAATGTTTTCAAAGTTGTTTGCAGATTTATGTACATACATTGTAACAGGATAAAATCCAACTTAATGGTACAATATTAAAGATACTGTTATGTAGCTTTGAATCTATTTTATGATATGAAAAAAAGTTGCAAGAGTCTATCTATCCATCAAAGCATATTACAAGGTTAGCAAGTTAGCATTAGGCTGTATTACCATTACATATTATCTCTTCTGTACAAGTCTTATCAATATAATTACTAATTACTTAAGTTTATTCATTAAGCTTACTTTCCATTTCAAGGGATGTAAAAATTTTCAGCCAAGACAAAACCACGATGCGTTTTGCATACTAATATTGAGTTAATATAGCATCATGTGCTCTTCATTTTTCTTTTTATGCGACCTTGTCATTCTTGAACTTTAGAATCGACAATTATACAATAGCGTATTATCTCTAGGAAATCATTAGATACGACATTAATAATAAACTGAACACCTAGCAAAAATTATTTATTATTTATTTTTTTGGGAAAAATATTTGATAAAATAACTAATATTACGTATTAAAATACCTGTATTATATAACTACACATGCCTTCCAATGAAACGTAGTGTATCTAAACACTACGTTATAACGCAATGTGACAAGATGTTTACTCAATGTACATTTAAATAACAATACAGTAAAATCGGATATCTTATAATAATTCAAATACAATTTATTTAAGCATGAATTGGTACAATAGCAAATTCTAATTTTTACAAGATAATTTGTAATTGTTTTGGATTTTTTGTTGTTAGTTTATCAGTTTAAAATTCATTTCACTATTCACAAGAATCTGCGTGTAATTGAACTTGTTCCTCCGGGTTGAATCCAATGATTCTCAGTTGTTTTTCTATATTTGCATGGTCATCACTGGTTAAATTTCTTTTAATCGAAGTGACAACCCATCCGAAATCTCCATTTTCATAGCAAGCGACTCCAATGTGGTAACTTCGGAAATTTATAGTGTCCACGTAGGCAGCATGACCTTTTACCTTCTCAGCTAATATTAAAAAAGAACAACTGGTCATTACTACAATTTACAAAAAACTGAAAAAATGGAATATTTTAAAGAAACAGTTTCGCAAAATAATAATTCACTTGAATTGATTGGAACCTATTAGTAAGTATAATTATTTCCCTACAACTATTGCCAAAGGTAAAAGAAATATTTACAGGGTCATCACTTATAATTCCCCCTACCAGAACAGCCCAACACAGACTAGGCACTAAAATATATCATCTTGTAAAGCATCTTTTTTCAAATCTAAACCACTCTAACTCAATGCTAATCGATTTGGAAAAACCGGGTAAAAGAATTTTTGAAAATAAAAAATTTTCAGAAATTCTGTCCGCTTTCAAACTCTGAATTTCTCCAGGGTCCAAAGAATTTTATTTTGGAATTTATATTTCCAGAATCATTATTACAATCGCATTTGTGAGATTTTTCCAATAATTTTCGTCAAAATCGGAGGTGGTCAACTTTTCAAATTTTTTGTGGATCACTCCAATTTTGGCAAAATCTCGACAAAGTTGAAAAGTCGACCTCCTCCAATTTTGATGAAAATTGGTGAAAAGATCACAAATGTGATTCTAATAATTATTCTGGAAGCATTCTTGGAAACAAAATAAAATTCTTGGAGCCCCGTAGAAATTCGGGGAGATGGAATGCGGGCAGAATTTCTGAAAATTTTCAAATTTTTATTTTCGAAAAAGTTTTCACCGGGTTTTTCTTTACCGATTTGCATTGTGTTAGAGCGGCTTAGATTCGAAAAAAGATTCTCTACAAGATGGTATATAGACCATTTTGGTACTAAGGTGTGTTGGGCTGTGGTGGGGGGAATTATATAAGTGATGACCCTGTACTATACGAATAATAATTATGAGAAACTTACCGTAGCTTGGATTAGTGGAACTGACGATTTCGCAAACTAGTTTATCACCAGCATTGTGATAACATTTTCTTGTGGCTTGTAAGTTTCCAAATCCTTGGTAGATTCCTCCTATTTGTGGATGGTCTTTATCAAAAACTGTTTTAAGACAAAGTTTTGACAAATCTTCATTCTCGTCTAGGTCTCTACCCCGAAGGCTCTGTGCAAAATGACGTCTAGTTGCTGCATTCCCAAGCAAGCTGTACCATCCTTCTGGAGGGGCATTGTCTTGTACCTTTACACAGAGATTATATTTTAATTAAAAATATACATTCATAGCTCTAATTTGTTTATCTAAACAAAAATCTTTGATTATAATTAAAATCCTTACCTACCCATTTAACATCAAAATTCGTATCCCTCTGTGGATTTGAACAGATTGGACTTTCATTTACAACTTCAGATTTGCAGGTCTGAGAATTATTAATTCCGAAGTTGGAGTAGAAAGCACAGAAAAATATTGAAAATTTGCAAAAATAACTTTTGTTCTTCAAGATTTGCATAATTTCCAAGAAAATAAGATTTCAATTTTACTTTTAGTTATCTTATCGCATAAAAATATTCTAACTTATTAAACTACATAACTAAATAGGTTCCCAATTTATATTGCTGTCCTTGAATAGGTATTGTGGAAATGAAACATGCTCAACCCCTTAATAAATCTCTACCCTACTTTTTCAGCTTTTCTTTGTTTAGTTTACACGTGTAAGTTATAATATAATTAACAAGGGGGATTCCAATAGTTACACTTGCATGATTACCGTAGGTGATACGTTACGGCACAAAGAATAGAATGATGCAGTATAAGGAAGAAAATACTGGTTTTAACGCTACATAAATTACCTTATGAAGTAGAGTACCTTGAAAAACAAAATAGATAAGCTCAGCTCAAGTATGGAACATATAAACAACCCAATATATTTAATACAACTTTTCCGATTTTTTGTATTTTCATAACAGCTGGCTGGCTACAACTACCTATATTTCCACTGTGCGTGAAGTTGAAATAAAGTGAGTAGGTCTTGAATTCATTTTCAGCAATGGCCTTGCTCCTTCCGCCGTAAATTGAGTAAAATTCTGCCAGATAATCAAAGTCTGTAGACAAGTCTTCAAAATCATTAGATACCTCATTAACAATACTGAACATCCAGCAAAAATTAATTTTTTGGGATTGTTGTTAATATTGAGTATAAGTATACGACTACGATTATATAACTTATACATGCCTTCCAATGAAACGTTAAAACGCAATTTGGTAAGATGTTTAGTTAATGTATTTTTTGCAAAAAGATCTTTTAAAAAAACAATACAGTAAAATAATAATATCTTTTAATAATCCATTACAGCTTATTTTAACCATGTTCGAGGAATTTTTACAATAATAGCAAATACAAATTTACAAGATAATTTGAAATTATTTCAGTTTTTAAATTTTATTGGCAGTTTATCTGTACAAAATTCATTTTACTATTCACAAGAATCTGCGTGCAATTGAACTAGTTCCTCCGGGTTGAATCCAATCAATCTCAGTTGCTTTTGTATTGTTGCATTGTCGTCACTGGTTAAATTTCTTTTTATCGAACTGACAAGCCATCCGAAATCTCCATTTTCGTAGCAAACGACTCCGATGTGGTAACTTCGGAAATTTTTAGTGTCCACATAGGCAGCATGGCCTTTGAACCTCTCAGCTAATATTAATAAAAATCTGGTTATTATATACAGGGTGGCGCAAAATGATGTATACATGAACTTTGACCTTTAATAACTGACGATCGGTTAAGTGTATAGCAATCATATGCACACCATGCGAAAGAGTATACGTTTTTTAATCAGACTTCCGAGTTTGAAGACCCTCCGTCTCCAGGCACCGTCGTAATCGCTCCAGCACTGACCGACCTGTTTTTTTAAATTTCCCTGATTTATTTCCCATTTCCGTAACGATGCTTTCGCGTAGTTGCAATAATGTTACTGGCTTTTCGGCATGAACATTATCCTCGAAGATTCCTCAAAGACTTAAATCACATGGTGTTACGTCCAGTGATCTTGGTGGCCATGAAACCGGTGCTCCTCTACCAATCCATCTGTCAGGGAAGTGGGTATCAAACCATTCTCTAGCATCAAGTCTGAAATGTGCCGGTGTCCCACTTTGCATGACAAAACGAATGTGATTTGGAATTACTTTATAGCTGGCTAATTAAATCATTTAACTAAATACCGTTCGTTACACGTTACTCCATCACAGTTAAAGAGTAAAAAAGTTTTTTGTTGGGCAGGATTGTGGTCAGGCGGAATTCTCTAACCTCTGTTTTTTGATGGAATCTGCAATGGGGATTAGTGTTTAGCAATGACAAATGACTTAATTCGCCAGACATTCATGTAATTCCAAATCACATTCACAATCGTTTAGTCATTGTGCAAGATGGGGAACCGCCCACCGCCGCATTCCAGACTTGGACAAAATGTTTATGATACCCACTTCCCTGACAGATGGATTGGTAGAGGAGCACCGGTTTCATGGCCACCAAGATCACTGGACGTAACACCATGTGATTTCAGTCTTTGAGGAATCTTCGAGGATAATGTTCATGCCGAAAAGCCAGTAACATTATTGCAACTACGCGAAAGCATCGTTACGGAAATGGGAAATAAATCAGGGAAATTTAAAAAAAACAGGTCGGTCAGTGCTGGAGCGATTACGACGGTGCCTGGAGACGGTGGGTCTTCAAACTCAGAAATCTGATTAAAAAACGTATGCTCTTTCACATGGTGTGCATATCATTGCAATACACTTAACCGATCGTTAGTTATTAAAGGTCAAAGTTCATGTATACATCATTTTGCGCCACCCTGTACATTTAAAAAAAAATTAATTTTAAGTTTCGCAAAATAATTTATAATAATCTCTTCTAGAAGAGCTCTTAGCAAAGGTAAAAGAAATATTTACGAAAACTAATGTTAAAACTTAACTGTAGCTTGGATTAGTGGAACTGGTGGCTTCGCAAACTATTTTATCCCCGGCATTGTGATAACACTTTCTTGTGGCTTGTAAATTTCCAAATCCTTGGTAGATTCCTCCTATTTCTTGATGGTTATTATCAAAAACTGTTTTAAGACAAAGATTTGACAAATCTTCATTTTCATCTACGATTCTACCCTGAAGAATCTGTGCAAAATGACGTCTAACTGCTGCATTCCCATACAAGATGTACCATCCTTCTGGAGGGGCATTGTCATGTACCTTTACACAGAGATTATATTACATTTTACTTAAAATTTATACATTCATATTCTTTTGTTTACATGCTGAGTTTATCTGATAGGATGACTAGCAATAGAATGGAATTGAAAGTAGACAAAACCCAATTTATGATTGTTGGTAGACCTCATGTAGTTCAATTAGGGCTATCAGTTTTACAGTGAATAACACAACAGTGAAATTTGTTGATAATATTAAGTGAATGGTACAGTTTACCGGAGGAAGTACAAAATTCTACTAGTATTGATAGCTTCAAAAAAATGTAGTTTCTTGCTACGTAGGCAAGCTGATAAATGTGTACCAATAGATAATAGTGTGCACAACTATATTTATTATACTCGTGTATTGAGGAAGTAGCTTCTTAAGTGTATTAAGTAACTAAAAAAACTCATTTGTTATTGTGCCTAACATTTTGTATCAATTATGTATTTAGTGCTATAGTACTATTGCTTGTATACTGATATTATTACAACCCTAAGTTAAGGGCAATATCTTGTAAATAAATAAATAAAATTGATATAAATAAAATCGTTACCTACCCATTTTGCATCAAAATTCGTATCCCTCTGTGGATTTGAACAGATTGGACTTTCATCTACAATTTCAACTTTGCAGATCTGAGAAACATTTATTCCGAAGTTGGCGAAGAAAGCAAAGAAAAATATTGAATATGTAAATTTGCAAAGATAACTTTTGGCTTTAACAATATACATAATTTCCAGAAAATAATATTTCAGTTTTACTTTTAGCTATTTGATCGCATAATAATATTCTAACTTCCAAAACCTAAATACGTTCCCAATTTATATTGTTGTCCTTAAATAGGTAGCTCAAACCCTAACAAATCTCTACCTAATTTATGCAGTTTTTCTTTGTTCAGTTTATATGTATAAGTTATAATGTAAATTTTAAGGGGATACCAATAGCTACACTTACATAATTCTGTTTCATAATACAATACAATGTGATGATATGGCACAAAGAATAGAATAATGCAGTACGGAAGAAAATAATTGTTGTAACGCCCCATTAATTAATTGTATTTTTATCGTGTAGAAAGCACCTCATAAAACAGAGTAACAACAATTTCAACTAAAAATTCAGACCTTGAAAAACAGAAACATAAACTTCTCCAATTTTTGTATTTTCATAATAGCTAGCTATAACCAATAGTGGTCAATGTAATACTCTTAGAAATAATTTCCACTATAAGTGAAGTTAAAATAGAGTGAGGAGTTTTTGGAATTCTGCTTCAGCAATGGCCTTACTCCTTCCGCCTTGAATGGAGTAAAATTCTGCCAGATAATCAAAGTCTGTAGACATGTCTTCAAAATCCTGTTTTTCCCAATCAATTCTTCCGATTGTAATTGTATTTATTTGAAATTTTATCCACTCCTTTAGCTCTTGAGATTTTATTGCCCTAGAATAAATGACGAGGTGGTCTGTTTGAAAATAGTTGAACAAATCCAAGATTCCGAAGAAAGGAATTCTTTCGAGAATTAATTTGTCCAATTTCTTTGCTTTTCCAATTATATTTGTGGTTTTATAGTGGAGTGTGTTGTCATTCTCGTTTGTGATTTTGATTTGCTTGACACTTTCAGGAAGTAGATCCAAATTAACTTCATTCATCCATGAAATTTGAATGTGAGTGAGTTGCATTGTCAGGAATCGGGATGAGGATATTCGAGAACTATTTTTCTTTTCGATCAGCCCTAAATATTTCAGGTCGGGTAGTTCAATGTCTTCATTCTGACTACAGATAACTTTAGAGTTATTCAAATTGAGTTCTTGAATTGTTTTTGGGAGACAAGAAATATCCAATATAGAATTAGAAATTTCCAGTTTGTTTATTTTCATCTTTGTCTTGTGTAGAAAGGGGATATCATGCAGTCTGAGTCGTTTAATGGTCCACTTGGCCTTTTCCCAATCCACAACTTGAACATTTGTTAGATGAAGATATTCAATAGAATTGTCATCACTTAAATCAATGGAAATATTCTTCTTCATAAAATTACAATCAAGAGTCAGCCGGTTGATTTTTCTTAAGTCCAGGTGTTCATTGATAATAACTACCATTTCTTCCAAATTGCTTGCACGCAAAAAAGAAATGTTCCAAAATGTCAATTCGTTTGGGCAAAGTTGGTTCAAGTCCCATAAATTCAATGAGCAATTACCTAGCTCGATTTTCGACGTTGTTCCAGCATCTAATTGTAACGAAATATCTTCCTCGCTTTCCGCCCGTAGATAATAACCCGAGATTTCAGCTGCAGAAAGAATTCGAATCACCAGATTTATATTGACTAAGCTTTGTTTTCCAATTATCATTGCCTTATCATACTTCCCCAGGTGTAAATACATGATCATGAGAAATGTCCAGATTTCTTCTTGGGTGGGATCCTTTTCTAAATCCAATAATAACCGATCTTGAACCTTCATCTGTACTTTTCTGCTCTTCAGGTATTCTAAAAGATTTTCTAATGCAACTATAACTTCATTTTCAGCTGTTTTTCGTTTTACAAACATGTTTTCTAGAATTTTGGAACATTTTCCATATCGTTTTACCTTTTCCAAGCAGATTGAGTAGTTGAATTTTGTGGTATGTGTCCTTAATTCTTCATCAATAAGCTTAGACAACTCGACCGCATCTTCAATTCTTTCTTCTTTAATCAGATTCTTCAATTTTTCTTGATCGAGTAATTTTATTTTCACCTTTGGGAACTCTTTTTGAAGTTTTTCATCAGCGTATTTAGTGAATGGGATTAATTTGTAATCTACAAACCCGCTGCAGCCAAGGATTTTTCTAAGCGTCTCCTTTTCTGACTCTTCGCCGCTGTGACGAATGACTTGTTGTAACAATCGATGGATACTTATCAATTCTAGCTCCATATCATTAGGTTTCCGCCAAATTAATTTATTCAAAATTCCTTTGTCTGTAAATATTTGTCTCTTGCCAGTTTTGCTAACGAAGGAATATTTTTCCAGTAAGTCAATAGCTTCCAATACGTTATTTGATTTCGAACCAAATATTTTCATAAAAAAATGGGGCTCCACTTCATCTGGCCTAATATAGGCCATAACCATTAAAATTTCGTATGCCAATTTTCCGGTTTTTTCGTAGAAAATCAAATCCAGTGAAATTTTTATATTTTTGGCGATCGTTTTTTCATAGTCATCAAATTTTTCATTAACTATAATTTTGATATCCTCAGATGACGTTTTTTCAATATAATCGCGCAAGTTAATGTTTCCGTCGTTTAATGCTGACACGGCTAGTTGAAGAGCTAGAGGAAGATTCCCCAGAAGTCGACTTAGTTCTCTCAATTGATTTTCGGTTCGTTTTATTTCTTTATTTATATTTGTACGAAAGAATTCCAGACTTTCCTCTTCACAAAATATGTCCAGTTGTAAATCAGACAATTTTCCAAATCCGATGTTTTGGGTTCCCCAATCCCGTTTTCTAGAAGTTATAAGGCAATAAAAATTTTCAACTTTTTTAGGAAGAGCTTTCATTACTCCTTCTTCATCCCCTTTGTAGCTCTCTGCATTGTCATAAATCCAAAGACATTTAAATTCCGACAACCGTTCAAAACATTTTCTAGCATAATCTTCCACACCAACCAGTTCATGCCTGTCTTCTAATCGTAAGTCTCTTGCCAATTTTTTAAAGGACTTGAGAAGGCTCCCTTCTCCGCAGTCAATCCACAAAATGTGGTCGTATTTCTCTTGGTATTGATTTGCATACCATTTTGCAGTTAGAGTTTTTCCAACCCCACCCATACCCGAATATTTGGATGCGGCTGCAGACTCACAAATCACAACCATTCGGTTTTCGTCTGCAAGAATCCGTTCGTGTAACTCTTCAACTAGCAATTTATCCCCAATTTTCCTCTTTTGAAGAGATTTAATTAGCAGTTTTATATCTGGCCACCATTTTAATTTTAAAATTTTAGGATGTTTAAGATTTATCTTTGGTAATGATGACAGTTGTTCAATCTGATCAGCACAGTGGTCGTTATTTGTACATCGGAGGATGCTCAAGAATAAACGTTTGTTGCTTTCCCAATCTTTTCTTTGCAAAAAATTCAACAACTTTGCCGTTTTTTGACAAGTTGTCCTATTTTCGTTGTTCTGAAAATTACAATAAAACCATTGTAATTATTAATGTGTACTGAACAAAAAGGCTGCTGGTGGAAAAACCTTGAAAACCTGGTGACCGTACCAGAAATTTTAGCCCTACCAACATGCCAATGCGTCTGGTTTTCACTACACTAATATAATACTAGCCGGTCACAGGACCTAGGCCCTGTTATAAATAAAGCTAGTGTATATTTCCGGAGCGATATTGTACGATGAGAAGAAATTATTTCATATGCATAGCTTTTTCTAATTGAACTTTTCATGCTTTCTCATTTGGAGGGTCGGAGTCGGAGGTAGAGATTTTACATTGATAGGTATAAGGACTTTTGTTTTAGAAAACTGTCCGTATCTCCCGACAGGGAGGAAATACTTGGCAAGCGTATTGCCTTGTATCATAATTTCAACAATGTAAATGGCCAGATTTTAAATTTTCCCACACATGAAATAATAAGAACCTTAAGCGAACCGAAAGCTGGAAATATTTGCATACAGAACGCATGAACTGCTTTTTATGAAATATACGGACTTGTTGGGATTTACCATATATAGGTAACGATTCACCCCCTAATTGTCAACACTAAAATCCCAACACATCAAAAGTACTTTTTGTCAACACGCTTTTCTTTTTTGTCAACACCACTTTTCCTTTTTTGCCAACAGAAATTTTTATTCATTGCACTAATTGCATTGCCTAAGAATTCCTTCCATCTACCCAACCTTTTTCTCCTTCAGCAAACTCTCCGTTTTCTTCTACCACTACTGCACTACATATATCCCTTTCTGTACATGACCCGTACTTTTTTTCTGGTCTTTGAGTTCTTAGACTATAAATATAACCGTTTCTGGCCAGTGGTTGGGTCACTTTTTTCTTCGTTTCGGAAGTAAATAAAGAAAAATATAAATACGATGCAATTTTTCCCTTATGTATTATTGTGTAGTGCACAGCTTGAAGAGACAAAAACAAATAAATTTCAGAGTCAGAGATTTACCTTCTATTCCCCCTTGCATTCATTGCCAGCAATTTAAATATCTGAGAATGCATAAAATGGTAATCAACCCAGGCAGTAACTTAGATTAGGAGAGGAATGTAACAACAAAACACAATATCTTACATAAACTGTATAACGTAAACTGCCCACATTTACATTTCCTTATAACGTGTTGACAAAAAGAGTCTTGGTGTTGACAGAAAAACCGAAAAAAATGTTGTTGACAAAAGAGGGTTGACAAAAAGGTGTTGACAATTAGGGGTTCTTCCATAGGTAACGTTTAATATTAGGTTCTGCTTGGCTGCGTTATGCGGCAAATTAATACACGATGATATAAACAAGCATACCGACCTACGGAATTTTTCACTGCGTAACTCGAACAACACGATTATACTATAGAGTGATAATATACGAACCCCTGCCAATTTGTGTATGCACCAAAGTTGCCAGAAATTTACGCTTCTTTCGATACATCGGCAAATGTTATAGATAAACCTACGTACTATTTGTGTTTAAAACCATAGTTTGCCGAAATTTACGCTACTTCGTACATATGCACACAAATAGTATGGACGATCCAACGCAACGACGTATTTTTTGAACGCAACAAGGTAGCGTGTGTAGATTGTAGATGTACGCAACCTTGGTACATGCACCAATAGCAAGGGGCAAAACTATTTGTGCATGTAGTTTATAAAGCAGCGCAAATTTCAAGCAACTTTGGTACATATGTACACTAATGGCAGTAAGCATAATGCTTACTCCCATTACTTAAGTCAGAGGTTACTCATAACTATAACTCGGAGTCACAAAATAGTCTAAAACTTCACCTTAGTACAACCTAGGGTCAACTTTTTTGTATTGAAATAGCAGTGTGTAACTATTGGCACCTAACCATGGACGACTACCCGGGTATAGGGTTACGTTACTTTGACCCGCCATTATGCATACTGCCCTAAGAGTACGTACGTTAGTCCATACTTTTAGCGTAAAAGTATGACAATATCTGATAGGTTCCAATACACGGTATCAGCGGTACAAGCAGTACCTGCCTACTCCGTCCGCCACGTACCATCTTACCTTAAATTTTCCGTTACCCGGCATCAGCGGTACAAGGAGTAATGTGAGACTCAGGGTAATATAGACCCGTACGGAATTACAAGCGTGTGTAGGAATTGTGACTATTTTCATGAAACCATGGCAATACCATACCCATCCATGCTTTGCGATACCTGAATCGTCCGGATTCTCACATTATTTGACTATTCTGCCGCCACGAAACCTAGAATATGGCGCAATGTTCCTCGGAGTCAGAGCACAGTTTCGGAGTAGAATGTACTGGCACTCACGGTGTCAGACCTCCAGTCGTGTTGGGACGTGCGGGCGACTCAGAGCTTCTTTAGCTGCCCTCTTCTCTTGCTTACTTTTCCCTTCCCTCCAAAATCCCCCTCCCCCCAAAATTCCCCTCCCCCTAAAAATTCCTCCCCCCCAAAATCCACCCTCCCCAAAATATTCCCCCCAAATTCCTTCCCCCTACCCCTATAGTCATAGCCGACAGCTGAGTTGTTGGTTATACAGGTAGAAGCCCTTGGGCAGAGCCCAAGGACAGATAATGAGAATAAAAAATGGTAATATAGTAACCAGTGAGAACAAGTTTTTTCCGCTAGCGAAAAAGGCGGGGAATTGGGATTACTACTTACTACTGGTGCTCCTATTATACCCCATTTCAGCGTACTAGTAAAATTAACCATTTTTTACATACTTAGCCATAATATATTATATACTGAGAAATGATCACCTATTTGGAAATAAATTCTAAAATTTGAAATCATTTTCACGAGTTTAATATGTATGTATACTGTTCGGAATTGATAGTATAACCTTTTACCGGATTGTGTGATCTGGTGGTTTTCTATTTCTATCTACTAGATTTAATCCCAGGTTGTAAGGCTGAAATTAAAGAGCTAGGAGTATGCCTGAATGCGTGTATGTCAACTGTTAATGTGTGATCTAAATCTCTAAAAAATGCACTTTTCTATCAATGCGTAATCTGTCCCAATCGCAATTAGGAATAAAATGACTTGGACCAAAATGTCCATTCACACAATTAATTTATTCTTCTTCTTGAAATCAATCATAATTCCAAAAATACTATCAAATTCACACGCACTCAAATCTCTTTCGCACTGAAGTTCACAAAGTACTTCTCTCGGTCAAGTCCAAAGACATACTGAAACTTCTAGTCTCTCGTCCGCACACACGCTTCACTCATACGTTTGTTACCACGATTCTCACATCATTCAAACGTTTTAACAATATCATTTGCGCATGTGCTGCACTATAGCTATTACATTCATATTATTATACACTTGGACCTAAAGCATTATATAAATTCTATCTTTTATAATTCTACAATTCTACAGCATTATATAAATTCTACATTTTATAATTCTACAAAACCCGAACATATACCAATCCTTATAAATAAACGGCTAAGATCTAATTCCGTAGGTTTGTTTGTACTCCCGTGTGTTGATTTGCCGTAATTCTAAAACCCAGCCAAGCACATAATAACGCACATAATGAGGCAAATTCCAACACGTCCGCAGCAGAAAAACTTGGTGTCAGTACGCAATTATACACTGCGCGGTCTATAGTCTCCTACGACTTACAAGGCACAAAAAAATTCATAACAGGAACAATGCATGCATTCTGTATGGAAATTATTCCAGCTTACAGTGCGCTTAAGGTTTCTATTACTTCATGTGCGGGAAAATTCAATTTGGCCATTTACATTGATGTTTTGAATTGGTTTAATAAAAGTTAGATTCCCAAAAAAGTGTGTCAGTTTTCGTTTCTGTAAACTGTAAAGCAAATTTCAAAAGACTCATACTGTTTTTACCACTAATGGGGACGTTGCTAGGTAACCAGCAAAAATTATCATAGAGGATAAATGGGAATCGAGAAAATTCGTACTTTTTTTGGTAAAGTCATAAAGGATCTGAGATTACTGGTCCTACACCCATGTAGTAAATGTAAAAAAGATTCGTCAAAACTTATTCTGGAGGTTATACTTTGAAAACTTGCTTCACATTTTTGTCTCTGGCTTGAAGATATCATCGTTTGAAATTTGAAATTGATACATATATCTGTATTTGTATTTAGTGATCCCTATATCTTAAAGTTTTCCAATTGACTTTATATCTGCAAGATTCCTCAACATTCCGCAATCATATATACATCATTGGATTCGTCGTAAACGATTGTACAATACCGTAAATATCGATAGAGTTCTGCGCGGAATTATTGTTTCAAACGCACAAAAAAGGGGTTGCTGCGGAATTATTTTTCAAACAGTCAATTACTGTTTAATTTTTATTGCAAAAGTTAAAAATGAGAGTTTAAAACAGAAGCTCGCCTGAGTAAAGGCGACCATGTGCACATTTTTGGTAGAATAATAGTAGAAACAGATCTATTTTGATTACTAAAATCTACAGCAATTCAAATTAAATCAACATTGATCATAATTGACTATCAAAATCAAAAAGTTTTTAATTAAGTAATAAGTTATATTTGACTATCAAAATAAATCTTAAATTTGGTAGAATAAACGGAGCAAAATATTTTCCGCTCACAATTTATAGGAAATGCAATTAAACTTTTAAATACCCATTGCCCATTTTCTACTTTGACTATCAAAATGAAACAAAGTGAGCGAGCGGTATCTCAGCAACCAATGGACCGATTTACCCCATAATCAATAGGGATCGTCAGTGGTCCATAGGCATTGTTTTTGCTAAGTTTAGTCAATATCCGTCTTTGCATTCGAAAGTTATCGTGGGGACGGAAGGACGGACGTACGGACAGACTGTGCTGTTCTATAAGTTCGCTTGCTCAGGCGATGAGCTAAAATCACAATAAAACGCTCAACTTTCTAATCGCTTGACGTAACATGGCCAATTAAAGCTAACTCGGCCGTAAAGCGGTCCATTGTCCAATGTTGGCAGTATGTATAATGGTGATTAAAAGTATCCGAGTCAAAAATGTGGTGGGTAACCGGAGTAATTTTCCAATAGCCAAATTCTCTTTCTAAACAAAAGTTTGACCCTAGGCCGTACTAAGGCGAAGTTTTGGAATATTTTTTTGATTCTATCAATGTAATGTAAAATCTGTACATCTGGTTCTGGCCCACATAATAAGAAAGCATGAAAAGGCCAATGGAAATTAACATAAAAATCTATGTATCTGAAATACATTCTACCCATCGTACATATTGCCATTGCCCCGGAATACACGCTAGCTTTACTTATAACAGGTCCTGTGACCGGTACATTATATTAGTGATGAACCCAATTGAATGCCAGTGTAATTGGCCTACTAGAAACCAATTCGTACAAAATTGTTTGTAAATGCACTAGCCCCCCATGTACTACAGGACCTGGGTCCTGTGACCGCCTAGTAGTTTATAAGAATATCGTGTAGTGTAGCGAAACTTACAATTTCCTCGCATTCATCTCTTGAGAAAATATTATTTTCTTCCAAGTGTAGCAGAATTTGGTGCACATTTGTCAAATTGTTGGACAAATAAACAAGGTTACGTTGAATTTCGTTTCCGCCGCTCATTATGTAATAGGTTATATACTTTTCTATCAAATGAGCTTAGATTCAGAAGATTCCATTGGATTTTGAAGTCCAGAGTAAACTAAGGTTCAAGTTTAATGCTATACAATTCAGAAAAGGAGCAAAAATCGATTTTTTGATTAAAATTACTTACTTTGGTTTTCAAAGCGGTATTATGTAGCTAGTTATATTTTTCTGTCAAAAACTGGAATGTATTGAGCTTAACCAGATTAATAATTTCAGTTAAAATTCGATGCACAACAACAGAACATATAGGTATTATCTTTTTATCTTTAATTAGTATATTCTAATTCTCCTGGGAAGAAGTTCTTGGAAAATTTTGATTTCAACTTGAAGCTTAAATCAGTCGCTTAAAGACCTCCGCTATTGAAAAAATTCACAAAAATGTAGTAAAATTGTTTTTTATTCACAATTTCACAGTCAGTACTATAGCACATTTATTTTATGAAGCAAACCAACTACTTAATTGTTTACTTAACATTCACTAACTTTTAATATTAAAAACAGAACATGGAAAAAATAGACTATATCTACACATGGAAGGATGACACAAAGACACGTCACAACCTACTAGTTATTCATTTAATATTATTATTACTGTATACATTACATGCCCTTTTACTCAAAGTAGTTGTGAACATCAGCATTAAATATATATTATTCGTTAAGTAGTGGAGTTGCTTTATGAGAATAAATCAGCTCCACTACCAAATCTGTCTGTCTGTAAGCATGGTAACTCAAGAACGGTTTTAGAATTTCCTGTAAATAATCTAGGGGTAAAAAATAATAAGTTTGTAAATGGGCAACATCGGTGCCTTCTGGGGGTGGTTCGAAAACCAAACGTCAGCGTAACTTTAGTTCTGCACATCGTATTGTAAAACTCCATGAGACAGCACGTTGGAAGGGTCATTTGTTAGGTCAGGCCAAGACAAGGGCTAGTTTTTTCACCTTAAAGGTCAAAAAAACTCTCTCAAAACGTTATGTATTAACGTCCCAAACAAATAATTACTATCTCCGCTACTTTTTTATATGCATATTTGACATGGTTTATTAATAAATCCCATACTGATGACGAGTATATTGTATTTTTACTAGAAATGTCACATTTCCCAATATAACAACTAAAATTGTCATAAAATTACTTAGTTATGTATTTTCAAGTTTGTATGTAAAACATTTGTCATAAATCATATATAATCGTGTTTGCGGTTTATTGTTTTCTTAGTTTACGGTAATACTACCCACAAACAAGATACCTAACATTTAAATGTGATAATTTATAATCATACTATATTATAATTTACAGTTGTTTGTTTTTCTGTCCAACCCTTTTATGAGCATGTTGAATTCTCATAAGAGCATGTTGAATCTCTGTTAGAGCTGGTTGAATCCCTATTAGAGCATGTTGACTACAAACTTTCTTATGGGACTTTCTTTTGAAATTAGTCCAATTCCGGTCCCAGACCAAGATGAACCAAAGATGAACCCACCTAATGCCAGGGAGGAAAACGGGAGGCAAAGAAACAGTTTATTTGCCTTGGCCCTTTCGTAGGACGGGCTAACCAGCTAGTAAATAATAAACTTCATTCTGATCTTTTAATTCTTTATAATACGTCAGGAAGAATCCAATTAAGTATGGACTATATCGATAAGGGTATTTTGAAAACTTTGTTAATGATAATACCTCATAAGAATGTTAAATACAAATACAAATAATAAACTTCATTATACTTGAGCTTTAATTCTTTATAATATGTCCGGAAGAATCCCAGCCAGTATGGACTATATTAAAGAATGTACTTTGAAACCTTTCGAAATTTTGTTAATGATAATACCTCATAAGAATGTTAAATACAAATATAAATAATAAACTTCATTATACTTGAGCTTTAATTCCATATAATATGTCCGGAAGAATCCAATTAAGTATGGACTATATTGATGAATGTATTTTGAAAACTTTCGAAATTTTGTTAATGATCATACCTCATAAGAATGTTAAATACAAATATAAATAATTAACTTCATTATACTTGAGCTTTAATTCTTTATAATATGTCCGGAAGAATCCAATTAAGTATGGACTATATTAATGAATGTATTTTGAAAACTTTCGAAATTTTGTTAATGATCATACCTTATAAGAATGTTAAATACAAATATAAATAATAAACTTCATTATACTTGAGCTTTAATTCCATATAATATGTCCGGAAGAATCCAATTAAGTATGGACTATATTAATAAATGTATTTTGGAAACTTTCGAAATTTTGTTAATGATTATACCTCATAAGAATGTTAAATACAAATATAAATAATAAACTTCATTATACTTGAGCTTTAATTCCATATAATATGTCCGGAAGAATCCAATTAAATATGGACTATATTAATGAATGTATTTTGAAAACTTTCGAAATTTTGTTAATGATCATACCTCATAAGAATGTTAAATACAAATATAAATAATAAACTTCATTATACTTGAGCTTTAATTCTTTATAATATGTCCGGAAGAATCCAATTAAATATGGACTATATTAATGAAAGTATTTTGAAAACTTTCGAAATTTTGTTAATGATCATACCTCATAAGAATGTTAAATACAAATATAAATAATAAACTTCATTATACTTGAGCTTTAATTCTTTATAATATGTCCGGAAGAATCCAATTAAATATGGACTATATTAATGAATGTATTTTGAAAACTTTCGAAATTTTGTTAATGATCATACCTCATAAGAATGTTAAATACAAATACAAATAATAAACTTCATTATACTTGAGCTTTAATTCCATATAATATGTCCGGAAGAATCCAATTAAATATAGACTATATTAATGAGTGTATTTTGAAAGCTTTCGAAATTTTGTTAATGATCATACCTCATAAGAATGTTAAATACAAATATAAATAATTAACTTCATTATACTTGAACTTTAATTCCATATAATATGTCCGGAAGAATCCAATTAAGTATGGACTATATTGATGAATGTATTTTGAAAACTTTCGAAATTTTGTTAATGATCATACCTCATAAGATTGTTAAATACAAATATAAATAATTAACTTCATTATACTTGAGCTTTAATTCTTTATATGTCCGGAAGAATCCAATTAAGTATGGACTATATTAATGAATGTATTTTGAAAACTTTCGAAATTTTGTTAATGATAATACCTCATAAGAATGTTAAATACAAATATAAATAATAAACTTCATTATACTTGAGCTTTAATTCCATATAATATGTCCGGAAGAATCCAATTAAGTATGGACTATATTAATGAATGTATTTTGAAAACTTTCGAAATTTTGTTAATGATCATACCTTATAAGAATGTTAAATACAAATATAAATAATTAACTTCATTATACTTGAGCTTTAATTCTTTATTATATGTCCGGAAGAATCCAATTAAGTATGGACTATATTAATAAATGTATTTTGGAAACTTTCGAAATTTTGTTAATGATTATACCTCATAAGAATGTTAAATACAAATATAAATAATAAACTTCATTATACTTGAGCTTTAATTCCATATAATATGTCCGGATGAATCCAATTAAATATAGACTATATTAATGAGTGTATTTTGAAAACTTTCGAAATTTTGTTAATGATCATACCCCATAAGAATGTTAAATACAAATATAAATAATAAACTTCATTATACTTGAGCTGTAATTCCATATAATATGTCCGGAAGAATCCAATTAAGTATGGACTATATTGATGAATGTATTTTGAAAACTTTCGAAATTTTGTTAATGATCATACCTCATAAGAATGTTAAATACAAATACAAATAATAAACTTCATTATACTTGAGCTTTAATTCCATATAATATTTCCGGAAGAATCCAATTAAGTATGGAGTTTAGGATTAATTATATTTGAATCTTCAATTTTGGTTTATGTGAAACAAAGCCCTTTCCAAGGCAAATAGACTGATTCCAGCCCCCTCCTCTCCCTCCCTGGCATCAGGTGGGTTCAGTAGAGGGAGGTCCCGAAAGAAAGGTTTGAACTATGGGACTTGCAATTTACTCCTGAAGTGTGGGTATCCATGACTACCAGCATCTTGGTCTGGGACCGGAATTGGACTAATTTCAAAAGAAAGTCCCACTAGAAAGTTTGAACTTTTATATGGGACTTTCTTTTGAAATTAGTCCAATTCCGGTCCCAGACCAAGATGAACCAAAGATGATGAACCTGATGCCATGGAGGAAAACGGGAGGCAAGGAAACAGTTTATTTGCCTTGGCCCTGTCGTAGCACGGGCTAACCAGCTAGTATGTAATAAACCATGTCAAATGCCAGTAAAAAAGTACCGGAGATGTGACAATTTGGGACGTTACATAACGCTTTCCGACGCATTTTTCACATGACCTTCTTACCCTGCCTGACATGACCTAGACCTTGACATGTGGAAAACTAAAGTTACACCAATTTCTAGTTTTTGGTGTAACAGGTGTGAATAAGGGGATGTGTCCGATTTTGCCCATTTTCAAACTCCAACTTACTTTTAATTCCTAAATTACGCGCAGAAAGTTTGAACAGATTATATCTCAAACCATTTTTGAGGTATCGTGCTAAACAAACAGACAAACAGACAGAGCATTCCTATAAAGCAGCTCCGCTACTTAATAACCTAACTACACTAATCACTAACTAACGAATTAGTAAGTGAAATATTGATTTTGACAATAAAAGATTTTTTGCCACAGTGCTTCTAAGACAGACAATACGAATTATGAATGAGGAAAAAAACTACTAAAAGTAAATAATTAAAAAAATGTTTGCATTGACTAATGTAGTAAGTGATTGTAGTGGAACTAAAAGTAAATATAAGATACATTCTTCGAGAAAATAGACATTTAATTAAATGATATTTCTGGTAGTTTTATTAGACAGCATTACAGAGTAGGTTTTTTGGTTTACAAAACGGCTGAAATGGAGTAGTAACTTACAATAGTTGTGAATAAATGAATCGGTATTCACTATCAATATCAGTCATTCATTTTCGCATAACTTATTTCTATATATTATAATCTTATATTATTATTATATTTTAGTGTCGTTTGTGGCCTATTGATAAAAATGCTTAGGTTTAGACGATTTTAGGAACAAAATAAATATTCTAGCCTCCCCAATATAAATATAAGTAAGTATGGTGTGAAAGGATATGCTTCAAGGAAATTCTGAGTTTTTTGTGGCGACAACTGTTTTCTATGACAAATAAAATATTACCTAACGCACGTCATTAATAGTTACTAGTTAGATTCTTAATTTATATTGTGAACAATCTACCACGTAATATAATACGTAAATTAAATACGAACACAGTAAACTACGCAAACTTGTTATAATAATCATAATGATAAATTACAGCAATAATTAAGTATTAGAAATCAGAGACCTTTTTCTATTTTAGTCATATTACATTATCAATGTCTGGTTTATATTATCAAGACTAAAAAGCCGCCCACCCTTAGGTGATATCTTCTCATTCACTAAGATTGGAATAGGTAGGTTAAATCCAAAGGTTTCAGAACGGAGCGTGTATTACCCTACCCTATATCATTATGACCAGAGGTCTTAGCCTAACAAGGTCATTTATACTATGGAATAAAGAAATGACCAAAATAAATGCACACTAAAGGCCTCTGATGTTATATAGCAGTTGTTTTCTCTCCTGGCGTAGTAACATAAAATTATTACCAGCGCTATAGCCAAAATTTTGCATGTAAAATTGTTTTAGTACAAACTCTTAGATTTTGTGATAACGTCCAGAGTTTAAAAGTTACAACTGATTATTTATCGAACCGGAAGCCGTAAATATAAATTATGTAAATAAATAAAAATGAAGTACAACATTCTAATGCATTTCTTCAATTCGAAACAAATTAAAATTTTGAAAGGATTCCCTATGGTCACTTTTACATGCCCCGTAGTGTACATCTTAACAGCAATAATAATTTCACAAAGTATCATTAAAAATGTAGGATTGTAATTCTTTTTGCAATTTCTGTTGTAGATATTGGCTTAATTGAGCTTCGTAATTTTGAAGCAATTGTGGATCAATTGTGCCTTGTTCGCCATTTGGTGCTGCACCACGGTCATATTTATAAGGTCCTTCTGACCAGTGTGACCATAGTGTTGCTATAATGGGGGAAGCAAGAACAGATATAGCTGTTATTACAAATGCTGATATTTGGAGTGTCTGTAAAGAAGCAGATACAGTAGACACAGTGGTAGAGGCATTTGCAAGGACCAACCGAACAATATCATCAAGTTGACCAGCAAATCCAACAGTGCTTAAGACAATATTTCTAGTTTGGTGAATATTTGTGAAACTTTCATCGCCTAACTTTTGTTGAATGCGTCTTAGGAATGGAAATGAATATTCATTGGCATAAATGCCTTCTAGGACACAAGCATGTTGTCCTCCTAGGCCAGGATTGGTACTAATACCCCCAATATGACTCTTTTCCCCCTTAAATTCAAAAGCCCCGCTATTACTACCAGGAGACCCATCTGAACCAGAAATTGCATATTTCTCATAATATTGCCTTGTGAAAACAAAAATTTCTTTGAGGACAAAAGTAGTTTTTCCACCGAAATCCCTCTCATTCCATTTCCTTTCCTTCCTAGAAACTAAATTGGATGGTTTTAACAATAGTTCTTCAGCAATTTTGGTTTCCAATTCAAAAGACGCCCTCCAATTTTGGTCACACTCTAAAAACTCTTCATAAACTTTGAGAAAGTAATCTAAGACGGAGTTTTTGATTCGATTATTCTGTCTCCATCTATCATAATTTCTTTTAGCAGTTTCATATTGCTCGTTCGCTTCGGCTAATCTTTCAAGAGCCTCTGTCATCTCTCCCTGATGCTGTTTAGCGTACTCTAATTTCCTTTGTAGATTTTCTAGTTCTGCATACTGCATTTGTACAGCTACATCTAAAGAATCATCTGTTAGTACATTGGACTTTATATAATCTGAAAAAATATCGCATTCACAGCATAACTTTTTAAGCTTTTTTCGTAATTTATCTAAATCGGTTTTTAAATTAGTTTCATCGCTAGGATCTATTTGGTAGTAGAGTTCTCTGCCCAGCTGATATTGATATACTAGAGTATTGCTATACTTTTTAACTTCAAGAAGTTCTAATTTTGTGATAACTTCTGCATGCTGTTTGAGTACTGAAATTAATTTGTCACATTTCTGTTGTGAATGTTTATTTTCTGAACTAGAAACCTGTCTTTTAACAGTTTTGACTGCTTCCCGTTTAGTAACGGGTCGTAAAATCTCCCGATTGTTTCTAGTCTCTACTTCTTCAGGACCATCCATTTTACATATCAAGTCATCGACAGTTTTAACCATTTGTTCCTTCAATACAGTTGCTTTACTAACCTGTTCAATTGTATCATCTAATGCGCTAAATTCATTTGGAAGCGTTTTTCTCAGTTGTTCCTTCAACCCAGTCATATATTCGAATTTTTTATCTCTCTGGGCTTTAAACTCTTTCCTTCGCTGGTGCTGTTTATTAAATCTGGCGATATGATCCCCTGACTCTTTTATTTGCTTTACAAAATCAACAAGTTTTTTATTTTCGGATTTTAGTTCTTTTTCAAGATTCGTTTGAATATCACTCTTTTTTTCAGTGAGAATATCCTTCAATTCTTTAGCACTCAGTTCTAATTCAAAACCATTAATAAGGATGCAATGTTTCTCCAAAATTCTCCTTTCTGCATCATGAAATACTTTTTCCCAGGTGAAAAAATCTCTGTCTATTTCTTGTTTAACCGCAATATTTTTAAGAGAATGGTGTAAATTTTTTGCCTTTTCTAAAGCATTATTTAACTCTTTGAATTTGCTTTTGTCCTCTTGACCCTGTTCTAACATAGATTCAATAAATTCAGATATTTCGTTTGTTTCCTGACGAAGTTTTTTAATTTCTTTTGAAATTTCTTTCTTACTGCTTTGGTCAACAGCCAGATCGAGAAGAGTCGAGGGTTTAATTGTAGGACATTCTTTAGGAATGGAATCATAAATTTGATGGATGCTAATAATATCTATTACCTTTTCCACTACTTCTAAATCTTGCTGTTCTTTTTCAAGTCTAGTCCTTTGCGCTTCTAAATCTTTTTCTAACTGTTGTTTTCTTTTGAGATCTGTGCTTTTTGTACCAGACCAAGAAATATTATTCAATCTCTTGTTAACCTCTTTAAGTTCCTTTTCTAACTCTTGTAGCCCTTCTCTACAGTATTTCTCTTCATTTTCCAAATAATCCTTGTGAGCTTCTAAAGACAACCCTCTAAAAGTCCGAAGTTTTTCTATAGACGATAATTGGATTTTTAACCGTTCGATATATTCTTGACTCTCCCTAATTTGCACAGATTTGGAAGGATCGAATTCCCCATCTTGTCCATTTACACCATCAAGGACAAAAGATATTTTCCCGCCAATTACATTTTTTGCGTCTCCGTAGAAGTTACCAGAATTTTTATTGTCCCCCCTCCCAGTGCCTACCAATCTTATTTCTCTCCGATTGATTATTCTCCATTCCAAGCTAGAAACTGTCAAATTAACTCCTGGTAAATCTAAATTCTGATCAACAATAAAAATCAGACACAAAATTTCAATTGAATTTATGCTTGATTTTCTTTCATTGTACAGTTCTTGGACAAAGGAAGACGACAGAATTGAAGCTTCAAGTTTTACAATTCCGCACTTATCTTCAAAGTCTACTTTAGCAGGTCTAGTTAACTGATCGTAATGGAAATTAAATTGTACCAGAGAAGCTAGCCAGATGTTTATGTTAGCAACTGAATTACAATTCAGATAATAGAAAAACTTTATGGTGCCATTTATCTTTGTAAGTATGTCAGCTTGTACTTGGTCACCTGTAATCTCCATAAACCCACAATCTGGGTTTCCTAAATGAAACTTATTTATTCTTAGCAGTTGACCTTTTTCAAAATATTCTTGACGAATGACAGATTTTAAGGACGCAATTCTATTACTGGCAATTTCTTGCACAATATATTCCGCAAAATCGTTTAACATGTCACCAAGATGTATAATCTTTAAGATAGCATCGTCGTCAAATTTCAGATTGAAAACAATGTTTTCAAATTTACTTGCCCCTATTGCAGAATTTAGTCCATAGAAAAAATCTTGAGGTATTACTCCTCTTCTAGTTACTTTAGAAATCAGTGCCATCTTTTGTAACATATTGTCACGTTTGAGAAATCCTAAGAAATTTGACAGTAACCCATTTTTACGACTCTCAAATATATTTGAAAACATTTTAAGAAAATATCTCTTGTCTGCCTTCCACTCCTCGTGGGAATCAAATGAATCACATTTTGTCACCAGTAGGGACATCCCATTTTGAAATTTATCAATTGGACACAACTGGTTTAATTTATTTAGCAAATTTATAAATGTTTGCCCCCTCATAGTTGACACAGTTGAACTTTCAACAACCAAAAGTATTTTTGAGTTTGTCAACGACTCGCTAAAAGATTTCAGGAGAAAAGCATGCTGCATTTTTTGAATATCTCCTCGTGTATCAAAAAATCCAGGGAAATCCCAATAGACAATATTTTGTTTTTTATTAAAATATGGTCTAATGGAATTGGTCTGTGAATTTAAAGTATTCCCTATTGTTGCTACAGAATTATTTTGATTTGGGGTGACTTTAATTATCGTTTGTGCACCATTACGACCCACTTTGATACATTCTAAAGTGTTTCCAACAAGAAAATTAATTACTGTACTTTTGCCACTGCCTGTAGGGCCAATCACGAAAACATGTTTACAATGGGCAAATTCTTGGGGAACTTTCTGTTGAAGACATTCAGAATCTACTCTATTTTGAAAATTAGTAAATGCTCTCAAGAAATCAACTACATTGTTCCTTTGCTCAGTGAAAAATCGACGTTTTGAATTTTGTGAAGCCATCCAATCATCTACCAAAATTGTCATCAAATGTTGTAATTTCTCGTCGATGACATCCGTCAGCTGTGTATTTAGTCGTTTTAAAAATGTACACTTTCCGTTATCTTGTTTGCCTACTTTACAGTTTTCCTCTTGTAAACAACTAACAATATTTTGCATATTGCATTTTTTATTCATGTCCAAAATTGATTCTAACCGGAGAATTCTTTCATGTTCCTGTTCTATGTCAAATGCCATTAATTTTTGAAGAATAGAACTTGCCACCAAGTTCTGTGCTCCAAATGGAGCCAAAAATTGCAAGAGATCATATGCAGATTCAAAATCAGACATTTCAAGTGCAACACTTTGAACCAATGCATTTGTACAAATATTATTTTTTGTATCTAGAGTGAACAGAGATACACTAGATAAACTTCTTAGCCTTTCAAGAGTCCCTATAACATTTGTGTCATCATTGATTTGTAAACAGCGTATTATTTCCTTATCAGACATAGCTCCTGATTTGACAAACGAAATACATTTAATAACATCAGAAGTAAATTTGCTTTTTGATCTGAGTTTTGGAAATAAACATTCAAGAATGCTTTTGATTTTTGCTTTTAAAGCAACTTTTGCATTACCATCGGGTAAGTATTTTGCTGATATTTCAGATATTGCCTTTTTATGACCTAATCTGTCATTTTGTGTGGTTATTACAATTTGAATTGTGTTTATAGTCACAAATGAGTCAACGAAACTGGAAATTAACTCAAAGTTACTAACATCATCAAGTATAAAAAGTACTTTTTGTTTCGTTGTGTCTAGATGGTCTTTTAAATTTGCAACTGTGTCATTTTTATGACTATCAGAAAGTTTCAGCATGAGTGATTTTGCACAATCGTTTAAAGATGTGTCAAATGAGCCTTTTGAATTCGCAAGGATAATCCTCGACGTAATTTCTTTTTCGCAAGATTTTGCAAAGGCTTTTGATAATGTGGTTTTCCCTTGACCTGTCATCCCTTTAATAATTAGGATTCTATAACCCTTTGAGAATATATCTTGCAGTGGCCTTGTATTAATTTTTGCGTTGCAATTGAAATCCCGGATATTCCCTGCTAGTCTAATTTTGCTGATATTGTTTACATAACTTTTAAAATCAGGGTCTGTACGACACATGTTCTTAATTGTGTCCCTGATGTACTCCATTGTGATGTAGGGTTTTCTAAATTGCTCCTTAATTACAAATATTCTGCTGACGTTTTCGTAATGGTACATCTCCACAATGTCTATCAAAATCTGTCCTTGCAGATTATTCTTATTAATTTCAAGAGCCTTAAGACACTTATCGATTTGGTCCCCTGTGTTTCTACGGGTCCAAGGATCTACATTTGAGGCTTTATATTGTGCCTTATAGTACAAGAAAAAGTCGTCAACTTCATTTTGTGGGTTTTCAATAAAGCCACAATCTTTGTCAAGATATTTGTGGACAAGCCAAAATTGCTGAAGATTTACTTTTCCTTTGAATAATATTAGCGCTAAATGTGCAATACTATCAAGAGTTGTATGATTCCAATGAAATGTTGCTTTGTTCCCAACATTAATTCCTGACTCGTCCAATTCCATTCCGTTCGGCACTTTTGTGGATCGGAACTTTTTAAAAGTTGTTGATGTCACGAAATTACAACTAGAATATTTGCTGAATGATTCGTATGTTATTGATGGCCATTTCTCAACTTGTTTATAATCTTTTGGTTTTCCTGTCTCTAGACTAAACTGAGGAAGTATGTAATGCAAACTATGGCCCAAGGACAATAGTTCCAAACAAGTATGGTCAATAATCTTTCCTGCTAGGTATTTCAGGAATTTTGTATTGACGCACCAGTCTGGTAATTTCTTGACGAGGACATCCTTTGTACTTGCATTTTCAGGGAATATCCTGTACACAGTGCCTACGTGTTTATTTGCGCAATTCACCACATTTGGCGCCGTTAAGTATGAAATGATGTCCAAATCTTCCAATTTACATTGGTCACCGCTTCCTGGACCTTTTATATCACCTGATCGAAGAGTTTGCATCATTTCTAAAGATCCGGGACCGTCAAATGTGATGGCGCGACTAAATGCAAAATTCAAACTGTCATGACAGTACAATACGCTAAGTTCAGCTAACCACGCCCCTAACGAATGCCCCGCGAAGGATAGAGAATAGTTTTTGTGAGTAGTATGAATTAAAGCTACTGCTTTTGCAGTTAAGTAATAGCCATTCGCTTGATGTAGAGTAATATTACCTACAAGAACTCCCTCGATATCCTGATGTAAGGAAGATTGCTTATTCCGATTCTCGTATTTCAGACTCAATGCTAAATTTGTGGACCTATGAGCTACTACCAAATGTTTGGAAGATTCGTTCTTATAAACTACTCCTAAATATCCCGTCTCTTCCTCATTTACAACAATTGAAATTCGCCAGTCGCTAATATACTCATTTATATTGATGTTACATTGTCTCTTAAACTCTTGGAATAGTAAATTATCTTCCGAAAAATTTAACGATGCCACTGCATTGTCATTACCACTAGAACTACATTCTGTTATTGTAGCACAATGTGCTGCTAATAGGCCGTGTGTTAAATGATTGGGATAATATCCACTTTTGGGCTCACATTTTCCCAAATTTTCCATTTTTTAACTATTAAAACCACTAAACAGGCATATCTAAAAATAGTAAACAAACAATGTTCTAATATCAAGTATTTCTATTGGAATTTATCAGATAACTGTAAATCACCTTTGAAAATCACGAATTTCAGTTTTGGTTTAAAATTTTCCTGCTTATGAAGAAAATTTTGTAGTTGTAAAACATTTACAGCGCATAACTTAATCTTAAAAACCTAAACAAACATGTCAGAACCATTTTGTAAACATATTTCAAAATGTATACCATCATGTCAGGCAATTTTAAATTACCACGATACTCTTTCCGTCCATCTTCAGATTTTTCATTTTTTGACGTTTCAACTTCGTCCTAGCGTGATAAACAATTTTCCAATTAAAATTCTTGAGGTTAGTTTCTCTCTGCGTCTCTCTTGAATGCTTGAATATAGGTATAAGCAAGTATTTTGGGTTTAGCCATATGATGTAATAATAATAAAAAGGGACCATAGGCGGCTGCTTTATCAGATATCTGAATCTCCCCTGCAAAAATTTCTGTTTAGAAACAAATGTTTGACAAAATATTTGTGGTGCAATAATAAAAGCACACCTTAAATGTTTGTTGCGAATTGACAAAAACTTCGTAAACATTGCCGACAGCTGAATTCCATTTCTTGTGTAAATCCCACTTCCCTGTAAACTAATGTAAAATGCTTATGTCAGCAATTTCTGGTAGAGTAAAATATAAATTAGTAGTATTAGAAAATAGATAAACTATGTTTTTATCTTTTATTTTTATCAGTTTATCTATAAGACTGACTAATAAATATTATCTATCAAGGTATTTTTGTTGCCTCCTCCCCTCGCTCGACCAAATTTATTTTGTGTATACGTGCCTAGATGACCATCAAAAGTGCAATAATTATTTATAAGCTATATTGTTATTACAAACAAACAACTTGGAAGAAAAAATTTCGTTTGCTCCTTTGAGTCTAAAAATTTAACATTCATCTGAGGAAAATATCTGTCAAACTATTGAACCAATTGGAATAAAATTCAAGTTGAAAACATTCCAAGTTTAGATGACAATTTTTGCTTCCTAATTTCAAAACATTTAATGTAGCTGTCATAAAGTGCAATTTTCAGAAGATTATTTTTGATTGTAATTTTCTTAATGGATATTTCCAATTTTATAAACTTGTCTCAAAGTTCCAGTTAATGAAAGCTTATTTATTTATACTTTTTATTTACCTGTTTCTTATCTAGGGTTAACCATTTTCACCCAGCAAAATGTAGATCTTGTTGGCTAATTACTAAAACAATCACTTTAATAGAAAATGTTTTTAGTTTCAACGAGTTATATTTATGTGAGCTTCAAGCAAGTTGCTTGTTGTCTAGTATTTCAACTTACTTTTGATTGTATTTATAACACATACTTTTACCTCATTGGACACTCCTAAAATGTTTCTGTAGGAAACTTTTAGGTAAATGGAATATCGTTTAACGTAAATATGTATCTCATTCGGACAGTTTGTTTTTTGTTGGCACTATAAAATAGAAATAACCTCACTTGGTTTTCCTTTAAAAAACTTATGTTATACATTATTTATGTAGTATGCACAGTATGCAGTAATTTCCTAAAAACGTTATAATACTTATTAGTAATATTTTACCGATAGTGACGAATAGCGGTACCGCATAGTACACATTTATCTTAAACAAGGCTAGCACTTGTGTAGTATTTCTAGTAATATTCTGTAAGTATTTTCATAATAAACAATTATAATGACAATGACGATATAACAAATATGCTTGAATTACAATACATCAAAAATTGGTCAGTAAAAACAGAAAACTGTATGTATATATATGTCGTAGACTGGGAGGGAAAGGTGACTGGGAGGGATATAATGTCCCTCTCCGACTAGACTGGGTGGGATAGCTCTGTACCGCTAGCGGTACCGAACCATGAGGTTTCCGACTGGGAGGGATAGGTTGTAAAGGATTGATATGAATGATCCTATGTGTATAAGTGCCACAACTATCGCAGATTTTAGGTTACTCTTACATGTTTTATTCATTATTTATAATCATTATTTTCTATAATATCCAAGTAAAAAATGTCCCTGTAGCTAGGAGTTCAATTATCTAAATTTTTGCAGGAACTGCTGCTGCCGTTGTGGTATTTAGTACCACAGTGAATATTATTCTTTTTATAGAGACATTTTAACTTGGACAGTTACCCTTGCAATTGCAAATGGATTGAGAGGTGTATGATGTTACAGATAGCAATGTAGTTATGTACTTCGGCCATACAATTGTGTCGATTTCAGCGGTCCATCGACCGACATTTACTTCACTTACCATACATTCAATGATCCCCTTGGCACATTGAATGTATGGTTAGTAAGTAATGTGTGGTAACTCCTAGCTTTGGAAAAAAACCATTAATAAATATAATAGCAGCGTTACCTACTTAACTATTTGACTGTCAATCTTGACTTAATAATTTATGATTTAATTATGACTAATACAAAAAGGGCAATATCTTTACTCTACATAAAGATAAAGTGGGGCATGCGCATGGGATTCTTTCACTATTCCTGAATAAATGTTTGTATCTATGTCCGTAATATTTTGTAATTAATGAGTAAGGGTAATATTTTGTAATTAATGAGCAAGGACTAGGCTATCAATACTGAGTCCAATCAACGGTCTATGAAATTCGGGCCAATGCGCAGTCGCTAGAAATTTACTGATTTCAACATTTTCTAGCACACTTTATGTGTGCTAGGATTCAACTAGTACTTAATATTTACAAATATTATAGAAAATAATGATTGCAATGAATAAGAAATGTAAGAGTAACCTAAAATCTGCGATAATAATAATTTATGATTTAATTATGACTGATGCAAACTGTGCAATATACTTAACATTTATGAATATTATAGAAAATAATGATTACAATGAATAAAACATGTAAGAGTAACCTAAAATCTGCGATAGTTGTAGCACTTATACACATAGGATCATTCATATCAATCCTTTACAACCTATCCCTCCCAGTCGGAAACCTCATGGTTCGGTACCGCTAGCGGTACAGAGCTATCTCATCCAGTCTAGTCGGAGAGGGACATTATATCCCTCCCAGTCACCTTTCCCTCCCAGTCTACGACATACACATAGGATCATTCATATCAATCCTTTACAACCTATCCCTCCCAGTCGGAAACCTCATGGTTCGGTACCGCTAGCGGTACAGAGCTATCTCATCCAGTCTAGTCGGAGAGGGACATTATATCCCTCCCAGTCACCTTTCCCTCCCAGTCTACGACATACACATAGGATCATTCATATCAATCCTTTACAACCTATCCCTCCCAGTCGGAAACCTCATGGTTCGGTACCGCTAGCGGTACAGAGCTATCTCATCCAGTCTAGTCGGAGAGGGACATTATATCCCTCCCAGTCTACGACATACACATAGGATCATTCATATCAATCCTTTACAACCTATCCCTCCCAGTCGGAAACCTCATGGTTCGGTACCGCTAGCGGTACAGAGCTATCTCATCCAGTCTATAGTCGGAGAGGGACATTATATCCCTCCCAGTCACCTTTCCCTCCCAGTCTACGACATATATGCTCAAGCGATGAATCTTTCATGCACTATAATATATGGAGGATTGATGGATATCTATACTCTATACTAAGTATAAATATCATCTCTTTGAATAGAATACTATACTGACAATGTAACAACTTATTGGAACTTGTCACCGTTTCTTTATTTTGCTATTTATTTTATTTATTAAATACTAATTCATCATCTGTTGTGTGGTAAATAATATTTTTGCATAGAAATAAATACTAATATTATAAGATTGACTTTGAAAATGTAATCACTTTTCAATCTCCACAAAATCATGCAGTACTGCTTTTAAGTTGTAAGTAGTTGCCTTTTTATCCCTTTTCTGTTGAATAACAAGATAGTTTTATATCAGTATAAAATTTCTTTAAGTTAAAACAGCATTTTCTGGAAAATTCCAATTCGTCAACTAAGAGTTAAAAGGGAGATTATTGCAATAAATAGATTATGTAAATTTTTAAATTTGTGAGTTGAGCTATTATAGTATTCACGTTAGTTTTCTGAATAGACCTCGAAAACAAAAAGATTGAAAGATAAGAAGACAATGAAAGCTCATGCTCCGAAAGTTTTCAATAATGTACACCCCAACGCATACCTCCATGTATTTATTTATTTTGTAATAAATTTAGCACATGAAGGTATGCGTTGGGGTACATTATTGAAAACATTAATTGAGTAATGATTAAGGACTAGGAGATGGTTGAAGAGCATGAATTAAACAATGTAAAGTGGCACACAAATAAAATAAAACACAAGACACTCAAAAATTAAACAGTTAAAATTTATTTTTAAATCAGTATTCTTAAAAATTATAAAATCGATTTGTTTCGGCAAACTCCCACAAAAAACATTTTCGCATAAAAGTCAATTGTTTCGACAAACTCGTGCAAAAACGACATTTTCGTATAAATGCGAAAACGACATTTATGTCGTTTTTTGTGCGAGTTTGTCAAATCTACTCAACAAACCAGCTTGAGCTCATCGCAGTAGTGATCTGTGAAGACATTGTGACTAAAAATCAATAGACCACCCACCAAGCTACTTGGGTGACCTACAGTTCTCCAGTCAGGAGTCACGATCCAGTCCGAGCTCACTTCATTCTGCTTTCCCAGCCACAAACAATTACCATTGGATTAAAAATCAGCTGGAAAAGATCTCTGACGATACTAGTAATGTAGTAATATTTTTGTACAGTTGTAGATAACCGGTTCTAGATACTATTCTGTCTGTATATCTTTCAGCTCAACTCAAAAAGCTCTCTAGAAAGAAGCCAGACCTACGTGACCTACCAGATTACTTCCCCAACTTTCTGTTCATGATGGGCACGTGCAGCAGCAGCGTTGGTCTTTTTGGTCTGTTCTGTTCTTCACTTCACAGTTCACATTTCACATCACACGCACACTACTGACTGCGACTGCACTGACTAGACTGACAACTGACTGACTGCTTAAAATATTTCCGTGCAGATTGCAGACTTTTAGTCAACTGAACTGACTGTTTCTTTATTAATCGTTTTTATTTTAATTTCCGTGTTACCTGCTTCTAAAGCTGAAGATTTGAAAAATTCTGAAGCTGAAATTGAAACCCAATTATTAGGTAAGAAAATGATTTTGTTCACCTACATTGACTATTTGATTTATCATTGTATTTATTTTTTTGTTCAACATTCATTCAATCACAATTAATGTTTTCAATAATGTACCCCAACTCCAACCCAACGCATACCTCCATGTACTAAATTTAGCACACGAGAGGGTATGCGTTGGGGTACATTATTGAAAACATTAATTAGGTTAGATTGTAGGTTGCATTGCATTGTGTACTAAAAGTAAAATAAATATTAAAAACTTTTTCAAAATGCCAGCTTAATTATTTTTATTTGTAAAATAATTTGACGTTTCTATTTAATCTGTTTCTTAGTAAACCATGGCCGAAGGTTTGGAAAGAGAATTAAAGAAATTAAGCCTGAAACAAGAAGATGCTTCAATTTCAAAAACGATTCCGGTACCTTATTATCTGGAAGTTAGGAAGAGCGGGTCAACAAATGTTGAAAATTTGAGTTTTCGAGGTCAAAAGCTTATTGGCGGTTTCCAAATTACTGAAAAGCAAGAATTTGAAAATAATATGGTTCTTCCCAAAATGATATCGGAGAGTGCGATCAAGAAATTAAATGGTTCAAATACTTATTTGGGCGTGGGCTTCGATAGAGCAATTAAGATAACAAACTACCAAGTTTACCATGAGCTGAAGCAGGAATTCTTTTTGAAGTGGATTCTTCAGGAAAATTACCACAAAGCAGTCCAGGAAAAGAAGTACAAGAAACCCTCCATCATCTGTTTTGGAGGACGAATCACAGACCCTTTGATTACACGAGCAATAACACGATTTGGAGATTGGAAAATCTACGCAGGTAAATTCAACGATGTTATTTATCTGTGGGATGAAAAGGATCAGTCTCAGGCAACTCGATTACCAGACTTGCAGTCGTTTTATGGAATCTATTTTGAACAATTGCTGACTAAAAGCAATCCTCAAGATTTGGTTGCCAACGAATTTGACAAAACTTATGTCATCAACGAAGTTACATTTGGAAGTCATCAGATTCTCTGTCTTAGCGAAATCGATGCCGAAGGTGAGAATGGGGAGTGGGTGGAGTTTAAAGTCTACAAATCGTGCTCTCCAAAAGGATTGATGGGAAAATTCCTAAAGTACTGGGCTCAAAGCATTGTCCCTGGGATTCAAAAACTGGTGATTGGAAATCATGAGAATGGACGTTTGAAGAAAGTTGAAATTACATCAACAGACGCCTTAGCCAATAAAATCGGTCTGCGTACAAACGACTGCTACGAATTTGAAGATCGTTTGCTAAAGTTTATCAGCAGCCATTTGCCAGAGAATGACCCGAAAATTGTCAAAACATTTTCTTGGCGAGATGGGGATCTCCGAGTAATTGCTGCCGATGTAGCTGTGAAAGATATTCCCAAATTAATGCTCCCAGATTGGTACACTCAGGCTGTTGAGAAGGAAAATCAAAATGTCTCTCTTCCAGCGAAAACCGTTACAAAATAAAAAAGATACATATGTAAGTAGTAAGAAGATCGTTTTTCATTTTGTACTTAATTTGTTTTTAAATCATATTTATTTAATTTATTATTTAATTTAGAATAATATCCTAATAGGCAATGTAACACTGATATAGTATTTGCTTTATTTTATTTATAGATTCTACTAACTGCTGTTTTTAGGAATGACATGGTTGAACTAAATTACTTTTACCAAGGAAGTCTAATCAATTTAATTTTAATTTTTGACTACCTACCTTTAATTAATTTATGCTGACTTATTTGTTGTCTATTGCTGCTATTCAGAAAATCATTTTTTGAGGTAAATAATTTAAATAAATAAAATTGTTTAATAACTTTGAAAACCAATTTTTATGGTTTTGGGTTTTATGAAACTATGTCATTTATTCAATTCTAATATGCTATTCGGTTGTTTAATTGTGTAGGTGTAGTCTATTGTATTTAGTCGTTAAGTTGCAGTAGGTAGGTAGGTAATTTATTGGGCAAGTAAGTTGAATAGTAA
This sequence comes from Tomocerus qinae, assembly GCA_020055645.1. Classification (NCBI taxonomy): domain Eukaryota; kingdom Metazoa; phylum Arthropoda; class Collembola; order Entomobryomorpha; family Tomoceridae; genus Tomocerus; species Tomocerus qinae. The sequence continues at coordinate 126,123,770 of CM034546.1, forward strand.
AATAGAATGATCATAGGAGTGTGCACTGCCTCTGTCCGAGTCTGTCCTGCCTGCCTGGTTTTACAGCGTCTCATCTTGCCTCATTTTAGTATAGTGTAGTATTTGTAGTTTTGTATTAGTAGTTAGTTGTAGTAGTATAATATATACGTAGTGTAGTCCTATCCTATCTCCTAAGATTTGTCTTCTGTATCAAATGTATTAATAATTAAATTATAACAGTATTTAATTATTATAGTTTGGATAATTTATTTGGGTACCACAATACATGAATTTAAATTATTTATTCTAATTCTAAGTACAACTAAGAAATTATTTTTCCTCAACATAATGTCCTATTACTGCCTGTGATGGTACGGACACCAAAAACGTGACTAAATAGCTGACAATAGCTTCGTAGGAATCAAAAATGTGGCTGTGTTTAACTGCTTTGAATGGTCCATAATTAATTCCATAGGCCCTTGTTGCAAAAATAGTTTTACGATAGAAATCTTTCATTTGAGCTGGAGAAATACTCTTAATTTCTGCCAGAGTGTCACAAGAATGTTTCCAACACAGAGCGTAGCCAAGTAAGAACATCGTATTGAATGCAATACACGCGAAAGTCAGAAGTAAGAAGATGAAGTAAGATATCAAAGACGTCTTTCCATACAGTCTAATACCTCCAAATCCCCCTACAACAATAACTGCTGAATACGCGAAAATGTAAACTGGCAAAAGTATCGAGATAAAACCTGAATTTAGATTTATGTTCAAAATACGCATTCGATTATACACCCGCAGTTTTATTCCAAGGTCACCCTCCTCATTTCTAGAGAATAAAATTTAAAAAAAATTTTTTGAATTACTAATTATCGTGATATTTAAACATTTGCAGAGAATTTTCCTATTAATTCAAAACTTATGCCATGAAATTTTAAAAATTCAAAATAATTATGAAAAAATTAACTGAAAATATCAAGTTAAATTGATATAGGTATTCAAGAACATACAAATAACCAAAAACCATCCAATATTATGTGACATATTTACTACTAAATTAATAAACTTCTATATCAGGGACAAAAAAGGTCCTCCTTTTTCACAAAAAGTAAAAAAGTACTACTTTCTTTTAAAAAGCAGTCCGTTTTACCTTTTTTGTCTTATTAACATGTAAAGTGGAAGCAAATGGGACATAATGCCATATCAAAATAGGTAAAAAGGCTAAAAAATGACTGCTTTTTTAAAAACTTCTACCTTTTTTACAAAAAAGTCTTAATTTTTGTTCCCTGATCTATTGTCTATATACACATTTAATTACCTGACATGGTCCAGCCAAAATGCATTCCTTAAAATGTAAATGGCACTGTAAGTGACAAAAAATCCGAAGCTAGATGCTCCGAAAAAAGTGACACCACCTTGAATGAGTATGAGAGCCGAACTTACAAAAATATTTTCGTTTCTACTGGAGAATATGGAATCAGCCATCAAAAACCCCACTTTAGGAAGTGCCAGTATGAAGACGATTATTAAGAAGATGCACGTTGAGCACCAGACAGGAAGAATGCATCTCATGGCCAAACGTTCCATATTTTTGGGAGTCAACAGTCCATTTTTTGATCCTTGTCGAAGACCTTCAAAAAAATTTCTATTATTACATTGGAAAGTATTTTATTGGAGTATTGGAAAGTATTGGAAATAAATTTTTCAAAATTCCCTCACCCTCGACTCGAGTTTTGCTATCGTGCAGAAGTTGATTGAGCAAGTAGACAATTTCTTCCCCTCTGATTTGAATATTGAGGAGGGATGTCCCAAGGATCAAGTACCCAGTGGCCAACAGAGAGAAGAATATTATTAGATTGTAGTCCCTCTGTTCCTTTGCCAATTCAGTTTTTAATATGTACAATTCATAGCCACAGAAGAAGACGTGGAGCCATATGGCTATTTTAATTGCTTCGTTTTGAAATTTCGATTTGGAATATTTAAACTCGCAAGTTTTTGTTTTCCAAGTGAAATTTGTGCCTTTCAGAAAGTGCATGATGTTGATGTAGAATCCAAACCAGCCAAAACTGCTCACACACTGTGACAATACAATTTTTTTGCCAAATCGACCAAATACCATTTTTTATTAGGAAAATCAAAATAGTTTTAATATATCACATAACTACTGTCAGTTTGAATTTCTATAAAAAAGCTCCAGAAAATGGTTTAAGTATTATAGATTCAGTTAATGCGGTTTGGTCAGCTACTAGAGAACTCCACTAATAAAATGTTGGTATACACTCAATCGTATTAATATTCACATTAATAAGTCATATGGCTAGCCCTGGCTAGAATAAATTAAAATGTCTAAAGAAAAAGGTTGACATGTTTGTGTGTTTACTTTTGCATGACTAAGAAATGGAAGGCCGTCAATCATTCAGGGAATCAACACATTCAAGGCATCGAATTTGGCAACTTATCTTGTGTGGGATTAAAACATCCTAAATTGTTTTTGTGGTTAAAATTAGATCAACAAAAGATTCCCTTAAAAAATTTGAACGTTTATCATAAGTGAGTGTCCTAACATTTAGCTAGCATAAACTGCATTCTGCTTGCATGACCAATAATTATCTGTGTTTATATTAGCCTTATTTTAATTTGAAATCAAATGGCTTAATTTTTAACATTTTTACTAAGCTTCTAGACAGTGGCAAGATACACACACACTCACTGTAAGGTATAGCTACGGTAAATGTGACTGTAACTGTAACTAATGATTAGGTCTTATGAGTAATTTTAAATTCTACAAATTCTACATTTCTACAGTTTACATTTCCTTTTTCAAACCTTTTAACATAATTATAGTACTTTACCGCTAAAATGCAGCTAAATATCTGCTTATAGATTTTAGTAATAACCAATGCAGGGCAAAATTTGTCGTAAGCCAGTGTGCTAACTGATAATTAAAATAATGACATCGAGAAAAGATCTATAGGTTTAAATATTTTCTCGAAAAATTGTGTGAAAATAGAAATTACAACTAATTTACTAAAGATGAATGGTAGGTAAGAATAAATTGGCAAGTTTATGTTGCCAATTTGGGTGTGAATCCTTTTATTGATTTTTTAACTTTGTCTGATTTCCCATCATCGCTTCTATTATAAATTATTTAGCAGGACTGTCTCATTGTCAACTGTCACATTAAATTTCAAGCAGATAGAAAAGTTGATGACTATATAAATTTCACAAACAGCCTTTGTGTTAGCTTAGGGCAGGTTCCTACTGGCTATTATATAATTATTAAGATTTAAATATATATAACCAGGCAAGGTTAATTTAAACGGTAGGACTTTTAATAAGTGTGATCTTACTGCTGAAACTGTGATATTTGTTTATTCGTGAGTATTTGGTCTATGTAAATACACGGGCTAGGCTGCGGAGTTAAAGTCTGTAAATTATGACTTATTGTCCTTCTTTAAAGATTAGCACAAAAACATCATGCTTATTAATGTCTGCGTTAGGTAGGACCTATAAGTTAAAATATCCTTGTATTGTCATTTTGCGACTTTTCAACATAAACAACTTTAAATCTTAATAATAATGGAAAGAGCTTCCCTTATAAACTCCGTCCGGAATACGACTCACTATCTTGTAATATTTATTTAGTTATCTATTTCTTAAGTATACTTACTCTCTCGCCCTAACCCTGCCTGATACTCGTTTGCATTATAAAATGTGCCTCAGAGTTATTGCTGTTATTGATAGTTGCGTGTCACATGATTTCGTTTGATTTAAACCACTTGTTTCTGAGTTTTAGTTTTATCGAGAATTGTTGAATCAATATACTGATACAATTTAGTACTTAGCTACCTACTTATAAGTTTTAAAAAATAATATGCTGCTAGAAATCATAGGAACATTACTGGCTTTAGGACTGCTATGGTTTGCACTGGATCATGATTTCTCAGGAAAGCAACCTCCAGGTAAGAAAAATAGCAACAATATATTAAAGGAAATATCAAATTGTGTCATATGTGTATTAAGATCTAGGTATGGTTTCTAATGACGGTTGGGCTCGACTATCATATTAGTTTTTGACATTTTTGGGAAACTTGTATCTATAGTCCGAGAATAATGGTCGTATAAAGACAAAATTGGTCTCTAAAAACGTAGAGAATGTCTATTTATAACAGTTCGGACAATAATTCCTAATTTTTACCTTTGATTGCGAGTTAATTGCTCTCATGAAAACATTAATATGTTGTAACCTGAAGTAAAAGTTAGGAATCTATGTGCGATTTGCTATGAATTGACATTTTGTGCGTTTTTAGAGACCAATTTTATCTTTCTATACCACCGTTATTATAGGATTAGATACAAGTTTCCCAAAAAATTCATCATTTTTATGCCCTATTCATTTTGCTGTATTGTTATAGAGTAAATTTCTATGGCTATGCATTTTTAAATCGTAGACATAGGTACTTCCCCATATTCCCATTACCTGCCCCTCATTGAATTTCCCCGTATCTTGAACCAGACACGTATCCAGAAATTTGGTCAAGGGGGGGTGCAACCAAAAATAATTTCAAAATAAGACATATTCACGCGAAGCGCGAAAAAATTTTGTAATTTTTGGTCTTTTTGGGAAAAAATTCTCTCTTTTTCTCAGATTTGGGAGGGGCGTTGCGCCCCCCGCCCCTTACTAGATACGTGCTCGTCTTGAACCACTCCTGAGCCTTAAGAGCAATTAATTTGAATTAATGTACACTTAACAATAATTGGTTTCTATTTCTGTATATTTTAACATAGGTCCCCTTAGGCTTCCTATAATTGGCACTTTACTGCAACAGAACTTGGAAAGTTCCATTGCATACTTAGGTCTTCATAAATTGTCCAAGAAATATGGGGATATCATGCGAGTTCGTTTAGGAGTAGTTGATACAGGTATGACAAATCTTAATTGGTTTTATAATAAAAATTGATTTTATGTATTCATCTCATTTTGTGGCGCGAAATAAACTTTGAATTCATTTTCAGTTGTTGTGTCGTCATTTGAATCCATTAAAGAAATATTTTCCCGTGACGAAGCTAGTGGACGTTTTTGTGACGCTTTTTTGTTACTTCGGAATCGTAACAAAAATTTGGGTGACTAGTACTAAAATAATTTTAATTTTTTAGACTTGCACAAATAATAATACAAGATTACTGTAAACTCAGGAATCGTTTTCGGCGAAGGAGATTCATGGCACCAACTTCGTAAATTCTCACTGAAAACACTTAAAGACTGTGGATTTGGTAAACGAGAGTCGATGGAGCATTTAATTTTAGAAGAAATTGAACAATGCATCGAAGGGTTCACCAGAAAATTACAAAGCAAGGAATTTCAAGACCAAAATAACATTGAAACGTTTGAAAACAATTTTGCCTTGCCACTTTTGAATTTAATCTTGAGCTTGATCAAGGGTGAACGGTTTGCTCACAACGACAAAGATTTCATAAAATTTGCAATTACTTTGAAAACAATGGCTGTTGTTGGAAGCAGTTTCGGAACTGGAAAATTGACTTGTTTTCCATTTTTAGTCAAATGGTTTCCACAATCATTTGGAATTGATATATTAATAAGCAAACTAGAAGAAATGCGGATATACTGCTCGGTATTCAATTTTATTACGTATATCAGTTCAGTTCAAAACTTAATTTTTAAATTTTAAATTTATTTATTAGTGTATTTATTTATTTTAAAGGAATTTTTAAACACCCGACGTGAAATGGGAAATTATCGAGAAAATCCAGAATGCTTTACTGATGTATTTCTTCAAAAAATGGAAGAAAATAATGAAAAGTCAACTAATGAACTTTATACTGGTAAAAAATCAACAAATAAAGATATAAATACAATATTTATTTATTTATTTAATTCTGTTTTTTAAATGTGAAAAATTTATTTGCAGAAGAACAATTTCAAGTAATTTGTATGGATTTAATTCAGGCTGGCGTTGGAACTTCTAGTACTTTTGTATTATCAACAATTAAATTTTTAACTTGCAATCAAAAAGTACAAAATAAAATGTATGAAGAGATTGCAAAAATTATGGAAGACACCGGAGCTCCTCCTTCACTGGCAGATAAAGACAGGTGCGGGAAATTTCAATTTAATCTCTATAGAAAATTGAATTTAAGATTTAATTTTAAAAATTTAATTTTAGGATGCCGTATACACAAGCAGTATCTTTAGAAGTTCATAGATATGCAAGAATTGTAGTTAATGGAGTTCCCCACAAAGCACTAAAAGATTTTCAGTACAAGAATTATCTAATTAAGAAGGTAGACCATTTTTTTTAATCTGGAGTAAGTATGTACCCTTTTGGTCTGATTTTTTCTACCGTTTCTATTATAGGGGACTATGCTGTTGTGGAATTTCCAAAAAGTTTTTATGGATAAAGATTTTTGGGGAGACCCGGAAAATTTTCGACCAGAGCGATTCCTGACCGAGAACAATACGATTGACAAAAGCAAAGCTGACAGAATTATTCCATTTGGAGTTGGCAAAAGAATATGTTTTGGGGATTTTTTTGCAAAAGACACTTCGTTTCTTTTCATCACGGCGCTAATTCGTTGTTTTTCGTTTAAACTTCCACCAGGAGTTACTACTTTGGACTTGGAACCGGCAATGGGATTGTCTTTGTATCCAAAATCATTTAAAGCAGTAATTGAAATGAGAAACCCCAATTGAACAAAGGCTACAAGCGAAATTATTTTAGGGAATTTAGTTTTTAAAAATGTATACTTTGATCATTCTCCACAACTTTCAAATGTAATTTTTTTTAATTAGCAAAACCATAAAAAAGGTGAATGCTATTAAAACTTAAATGCTTTCCAAAAATATTTTTAACTCTATATGTCCAAATTCAATTTATTTTTGCCAAAAATGTAAGTTTACTTTATAGCGACCTTAAGAGTGGAAGACAAAAGTGGCTTTCATATCCTACTTTTCACTGTTGAGTTTCGTTTAGAATGGCAATTTCATGGTGAAACTTGTGTAACTTTTGCTTGATTTCCTCAAAATCCTTATCCTTTTCGGTGAGTTTCTTCCTTACGCCATCAAGTTCTTTTTCCAGGCTATTTTTTCTTTCTCTCAAGAAAGCCATGCCATCAGTGAGACCCTATATTCATTTTTAAACCATTATGTGTATACACTATTATATATTTCGTATTCTTTTGCACTTTGCTAATTAAATATAACTAACCTTGTTTTCTTGAGAAAGTCTTTCTTTTTCCATAACGATTTGCTGTAGTGAAATCGCTTGTGCCTGCAATTGAAGTTGTGCCATATACAACATTTTTTGCAAATTTTCGTTTTCACTTGACTTTGTATTTAGCCTATTAGGGAAATCACAATATATACAATGATTATCATTTATAATAAGGAATTAGAATTATTAGTTCCTGATCTTACTTTTCTTTACTGTCCGCGCACTCCTTTCTTAACTGTTCGTTTTCTACTAAAGCATCTTCTTGATGTTTATACGCTAGTCTTAATTCAGATAATTCTCTTTCCGTTTTGTGTAGCATTTCGGAAGTTAAGGAATTACGTTCTTCCAATGTTGTCACCTAATATACATAAATAATATGAAAAAACGATTTCTTTCTATAGAATATCAAAATTAACTTACTTGTTGTCTCAATTTATGGTTTTGCTGTAAATATTTCGCCAGCTCGACCTCTAACCCCATGAATTCTTCATTTATAGTCCCACTTGACATCTTGAGTCGTATTTACAGTTGGACACATTTGTATTAAACAACTATATAAAGGAAAATGAACTTTTTGTTGAAATTCTTGTATAGCAAACTGAAGAAGGAGAATCCTGCCACTACTGCACTTAAACCTACTTATGAGTTGTCACTGCACAACAACTATATACTAGGTAATTCTCAATTAGATGCAGGGTGGATGCGTACGCTGTTGAAGACCCTTTTCTTTCCAATTCTAACCTTCCCTATACAACATGGTCCTTCATATATACAGTATATACAATTATCATAAGTATATGTAGATTTCATTGTATTAATTATCATTGTAGTATTCAATAAGTCAGGTATACCGTTGCATACATTTTCTCCACAGTATGGGAAGACATGCCATGCGATAAAATAGGTAGACATTGATAAGGTAGAGATTATTTAAATACATACGCATTTTGTTTATATACTTATTTATATTTATTATACTTATTTATATTTATTATAATTATGTTTTAATAGTACTTGTATTGTATTACATACATTATTCATACATACAATTTTATATTTACATTTATTGTAGAATTTGGTATAATATTTATAAATGAAAAAACAAGTAGAGTAGACAGTTCATTTAATTTTAAAATGAGATATATCGCATCTGTACAACTTGATGAATTGAATATTAATAAAAATATGCATGAACTTTGGATTTTGTGGCGCCTGTAATTAAGAACCGTCAAGTCGAAACTGAAGAAGGACAAGTATAAAAGTGGACACCGTACAACTTGCAGACACACAAAATGTCATTCCGACATTTGCAATATTGCACAGAGAGACTTGAACTGGCGACTGCAGTGAATGCAGGAACAATGTCATCTATACAGACATTTCACAATAAACCAATTTTACTACTGAAAATTTGACATTTTAAATAAAATTTTCCAATTTCGGTAATATTTTGATATTTTAGTAATTTGAATATTTTTAAATACCTGGAATTTTGAATAGTCGTCCAAAAATTGATTGGAATTTTCCAAAATTGTAGTTTCTAACGATTTTGCCTGAAACAAAAACGTAGTCTTGTTTAGTGCAAATTATATTATAATTTTGTAAGTTTTATGAAAATAAAAATGGGGGTTGAAGTAAGGCACAGGTTGCACTAATACCTATAAATAATATTATTTTAATCAGTATTATGTTAAAGGTTAGATCCTTCAAGCGGGTCCTGGTATATCCTGTGTATTTCATGGCGCGATTTTTAAAATAGGCAACCACTGCCTTACTTCAACCGAGTATAATTATTTCCCTCAGGAATTCGATTGTTAATAATGTCCTTACTGAAACTGTAATTTGCTGTCCAGGCCAAAGAATACAGCCAAAGGCAAACAAAGCAAAGTAGACATGAAAACACCAAAGAGTATAAAAAACACTGAGGACTTGATGATCTGTTTTCCCAACGTAGTAATGAGCTTCTTTGAGGATTACGGAATAAATTCCGCAGGTGATGGTCACAATTTCTGCTGTGCAAACGACGAGAATGCCACACCCGAAATAATCCCCCAAGTGCCGGACAGCTTTTCGCGACTGCTCATACAACATGCGAAGTTTTTCTAGTCGGTAAGCAAAATCCTTCTTTTCATAGGACTGACTAAATAAAATTTGGATTTTTGAATTCATCTCAGAATAAAATTTGACAAAGAGTAAACAACATGAGAAAAATAAAACGACAAAAATTTGATGAAAAAACATTATCCAGCCATGAGTGATTTTTTCGACCAAGTAAAGAATTTTTGTGATGCAATTTTCGCCATGATTTTCAGACTGCATGGCAAAACCAATGATCATGGTATAGAAATACAGGAGATAAGCAGCTGACGAAATCAATGCTAAAAATAGAACAGCTAAAGACGATTTACTTTTTTCCAAAATTATCATTTTGTCGTCAAATGAATTCAACCCCGTAAAAATATCCTGAAGACCAAGGAACATCTTTACAAATTGGGGAGTCCGAATTCGGGAGAATAATGCAAGAAGACATGCTTGGGTGTAAAGCGCACAAACCGAAATCCCGAATACGACCAAATCTGAACCTTGCCAAACGTGACTCAAGTTTGACCCGAAATATTTGTACAGGTAGATAAACAGAACTAAGAAGAGAAGCAGGAAATTCACATTTAGAGCAGATGCAATCGAAAATAGCGGACGGGCAGTGAAAATACAATTATTGACCGATGGTCTCCACAAAACTCGATTCTTGTCTTGAAGTCCGGGCACATTATCTTTAATCAGATCTTTGATATCTTCAATCTCTGAATTATGTTTTGATTTCACTAAATTTAACCCGAACAATTGACTGATTGTCAAAATCGGGCTTAGATATTCGCAAATACATTTGCTTTCTTTCAAATTTCCAATTTTGGATATCACAGACCTACCCATTCGATTCATCATGTTGGAAAAATTGTTACAATTAAATTATTTATAATTTGTAAATTGCATTTGGAGACGAACAACTCAAAAAACCTTTTTGGAAGTTTAGTTTAGAAAAAATTGTGTTCTATTTTTCTATTGTATTTTTGGACCGAATTTCGAAATATTGTTTATGATATGTGGAGTGTGGATCTAATTAGAATATCCAACCAAATCCTAATGAAGTCTAATAATAAAGAGTGACATACTGAAATAACAAAAATTCAGCTAAAATGCCATGCATTGAGCAAATAGTTTTACGTAAGTAAACTAATTATCTTAATGGTGTTCTCTGCAGGGGCGTAGCTTAACTTATATTGCAGGCTTGAAAATAAGACTTTTACTAGGTATATATAAAATGGGCTCGAGTAAGGCAGAGAGTAAATCCTAACCTATCAATGTTATTGTTTTAATTAGGTTAGGGTAGGTCCCTCGAAAGTGGGCCCTGGTATCCCCTGTGTAATTTATGGCGCGATTTTTAAAATTTTTCCCTCTGCTTTACTTCAGCCATACAATGACGAAACTAATTATAGGAATTGCATTTTTAGAAAATTAAATGGGTCTTCTCAGCATCCTAGAATTTTTTAATTACGCTTTTGGTTCTCAGACAACACAAAAAATAAGTGAAAATTCTAATAATAACAGAATGGACAAAATGCAATCAAATTGAGCCTTTTATAAGTGTGTCAAATTTCATAAATTGCGTCTAATAGCCCGTATAACAATTATTTTTAATTTCGTTCCTAAATATGTTTGGTTTTACATTAGCCTTTGGTGTAATAATAAAGTACTCGTGTACGCCATTGATACTTTGATAGAAGTTTTTAGATAAATATGTCATTACATCAAAACTAACACGTTTATGCCTTAATAAAAAATATGAAATATTTTAAGCAGTGAGTGTGTAGTGGACTTCACATTACGTATTTAAAGCTCATAAAGTTAGTGATGGTTGTCGGAAACCGGCGTCTTCTCTTCTGAATATAATACGATGCGATGGTCATAACACTAGCTTATTTGAATTATAATGGCAGCAAATTATTCAAAGCAGACACCACAATATAAAGACGAATGACCTCAATCTTGCGGGAATACAAAAGAAAAGAAATAAAAATGACTCTTAAACAAGGAAAAAATTCGTCCTTCTCCAATTACTTCATATACAATTTTTTATACAAACCGATAGAGAAACGGGAAAACGACAAATAAATGATAGTCAATATCTCACTTTTACTTATCGCTTTACTTTTACTTATTTTATAGCTTATCTCACCATTTTCCGGCAAATGACACTGTTTGAGAAATGTTTCGATATTCGGCCTGCAACCACATTCGACTTAATTACATGTCATTAATTCAAGTTAAATGATTACAAGATAGCAAATACCTAACAGATAATTCTTAAAAAGGTCACCCTAATTAGCGTAGCATTTAGAGTATAAAATTGCGCTGAATAGTCTTTTGTTTCTGCCAGTGTACTAACACACTACAATCTCATCCAAACCTTCATCTTGCCAGTTCCTAACTCTAACACTTTGCGACAATGGAAATTACGTGTGGAAATTCATCTGAAAAATGTTTCGGAATTTTCATCATTGTAGATATGGTAAGATAAAATAATTTCAACTACTAAAAACACTTACTTTGACTAAATTATATTTATTTGTATTTAATACGAAAGTAGCTGTTTATTTGGGAAATTTTATATTTTAAATCATTCCTTGCTAATTACGTCTACATAACGTATATATAGGTATTAGCTGTGTTTGGAACAATCGGTGCTTGCATTTCGTACGGCCTTCTAGTGAAACAACTTCAAGATTCCGAGAATTTAGTTCGCCAATATTCTAACTTTGCCCAACAGTATGGAGGTGTTGATGTTAGTAATTCTGGGATTAACCCATTGAAAAGTAGGTATTATTTTAAAAAGAGTCTGCTTACCTTTACCCATTGTCATTCTAAACGATCGCCCAGAATTTCGCACTTGGGGTTTTGGGAATTCATCTGACGTATTCTAATTATAGAGCATCAAAATACTGGGTTACTAAATTTTAGAAATAATTTCATTTCAATGCCCAAATCATAGTAGGCATTAAGGAGGTGTGGGGACTTTCAGCTCAGAGAAATCCGCTTAACGTACAGTAATTCCGTTCCTATCATTTTTAAGACGAGTATAAAAGGCTGATTTTAGAAAAAGTATTTGAAATCATTGAAAATTTAGGTGGAAAATTTTGATTTTGAGGAGGAAAATATATGCAAAATACAAATTCAAAATAAATGTGCCTCACCTTCCCTCTCATTTTGTTTCCTCTTTTTAATGGCATTTTTGTTATATTTTTACGGCTTACCAAAATCCCGGAATATTTTTTCTGATTTGAAATGAGAACTTTTTGGTAATGCAATTTTACTACTAGGCGACACCCATGATGCAAGAAGTCACAACCTATTGTTGTGCTTCCCGTAGTAAATTACTTGTTGAAATGGTCCCCACACCTCCTTAACTACTGTTATTTCAGTAAGACAAATAGGATCTCAGGCGACTATTATTGGCCAAAGGCTTTGCAAATCCTAGTTTTATCACTTTAAAGTAGATATCATATTACGTGGTCGAGTAAATATCCAGCTCTCCCAAAAACTGACAACTTATAACAATAATTAATATAACCTAATCAAATTTGAATGAACCAGTTCATATCGGAATACTGTGGACCTTCATTTTGATCGCCTTTGTGGTCGAAGTTTATCTATTTATTATGGGTCGTCGTTGGTCTGCAAAAGTAAGATATAATGACAATACTATATTAATTAATTTTATTCTTAACACTTTCCACTGTATATTTGGTTAAAAATTGCTAAAAGTTAAAATTGGCATTTTTAGTAAATTTTTAATTTTTCAGAAAAGCCATGACGATTGTAAAAAGTGGTTTGTCATCAGAATCGTACTTCTGATTTCGTACTGCATTTACTTTGCCTATGGGTTGTATTTAGGCGACATGAAAACGGCAGTGCCTTATTTGATTGCATCGGCCTACCGCATTTATGAGATTATCGTTGCGAAAGCTTTCATTGACAGTTTAAATTTAGGGCATTAAAATAATCATACCTAGAGTATTTATTAATCATATTAATTATTGTTAATTAATCTCAACAATCACTTGATAGCTAAATATAAGTTTATTTTAAAAATTATGAAATACTCTGCTTATTTTATGAAACTACAGTTTAAATATTAATTTTAATCTTTGATGACAAGAACCTTCTTGAGATTTTTAATTATCTGAGCCTGGCATCCAGTATTTTTGATATAAAGTCAAAATTGTATCATGTAGGAATGAATGAACCTTTCGACATTTTTGTTATCAAAATGCGTAATCACGTACTGGAGAAAATGAAACATTGTCTACCCGTCATAAGATGTCTATAAGTAGTTTAAATATAAAGTTTCTTGCTTCAAGTTGCTTCCCATGTTGATAGCATTATTTAATAGAAACTAAGATTGACAAATAAATAACAGTAATTAAAAGTTTACTAGTTAAAAAGTAACATTTGAACTGATTTATTAGTCTTCATTTCATTCGGTACCTATCACAGGTTCAATATCATCTATTCGGAAATTACAGCAAATAATTTTGACCTGAAATTAAATGTCAAAAATATATAAAATGTATCTTAAACGCCAACTGGGCAAAATTTTTATTTGGCAACTCCCAAATCAACAAAGCATTTGGATCTCTTGACCTTGATCTTGGCTTGATCGCTCCGAATTCTCCCGCAAAGTTAGATTCGTGTCCTTTTATCATATTTACGGAATTTTGTGTTCATTATCTACTTAAAAAATATAACAATACCATTATACATAGTATCAAAAACTGATTTTGGTTTCTAACAGGCAACTAGATTTTATGGATTCCAGTAATGGGGGAAAATTCTATGGATGGAAAATAATTTTAGAAATGGGGAAATATTCCAGGGATAGAAAATAATTTTAGAAATGGGGAAATATTCCAGGGATAGAAAATAATTTTAGAAATGGGGAAATATTCTAAGAATAAAAAATATTGTTTTGCACATACTTTTTCTTACTTTGCCGAGAATATTTTACCTAACTTTCAATATAGCGCTACATTACATATAAATTATTTATAAACAATAAAAACTATGGAATAAAAAAATATTAAAAGTAAAATCCTTTAAACAAACTCATAGGTAGACGCGAGGAAAACCAAAAAACAAGGAAAAATAGTTTCTGGATAATTAAAAAGGGCGTAAACAATTTAATCAACATTTATGCTCCAGTCGGGTTTTAGTGATTACTTTAGTGGTTTGATCTCAATTCTAATCCACCATTTACAAATAATAAAGATTAATCGACGAGGAAAGAGCTTTCTAAAGCAGATAAACACTGAAAAAATATTTCTCTTAACTATGCCGATATCTCGCTGGTTGTGGTTACCCTCATTTCCCTTGAATTATGAGACATGATATATGTGAACACTGGACAGAGTCTGAAATCCAAAATCTACATTCGTTTTGGAGTGCAGCAAATTCTGTCAGAGAATTTTCTCTTGATTGTCAAAATTCTGTTCAAATGATTTAATTAGAATTACAATGAAAAAAAAAATGTTACTAATTGAATGAATAATTTTCTTCGTGTTGTGAAGGTTATGGCCAAATCGATAAATAAATACTTACTTACTTACTTATGTGAACACTGGGACACAGGAACGTATGCAGGAATTTTGCTATGAAAGTATATCAAATAATGTAAAACGATGACATTTTAATTACATTTTTGTCCTTGTAAGCATAACCCAAGGTACCTATAGAAATTACCTCTGGGAGAGAAGGTTGGTCAGTCCGAAGGTTTGGATTTTAAAGATTCACTTTTTTCACATGGTTAGTAATGGCAGTACTCATCTATATCCTATCCCCCACCTTCTCCCCCATAAATAGTTTCTATAGTAACCTTGAGCACAACCATGCTAATTATATTTAAATAGATACACTTTAAGCATTAACAAAATAAAAGACTAGTTTTTGTTTTAACCTTTTAGCTCTCAGTTTGCTAAAACCTCTATCTCAACCACGTCCACTTGCTTGTTACACTTTCTTTAGCATTCTGTTCTGTTATATATCGCATTAAAAATGGGATTGACATGTGGAAATTCGTTGGATAAGTGTTTCGACATTTTTTTGTCATTATAGATTTGGTAAGAACTTTGAAATAAATTGCAACTAACTGCATAAAACTTTTGTTTATCACTTCCTTCACTTTATTATTTATTTATTGAACATACAAAATATTTTTCATGTTAATATTAATAATTTTTAATTTTTAGAAACATCATGGAGATTGCCGTAAATGGATTAGCATCAGAATTGCATATCTTGCCTTGTCCATCTTTTACGGTGGGTTCGTTGCTTTCGAAGGAGGAATAGAGGGATGGTCACTTTTGTTGGAATGCGCTTACCACATTTACGAGCTTATCGTTGCGAAAACTTTTATCGACAGTTTAAATTCAGGATCCACATGTTCTGCCTCTGCCTAGTATAATTAATGCTTTAGAAGTAGATGAAAACGTTTTTATTTCATGTGGCAAAGCAAAGAAACTTGTAAGAGATAACAGGTAAATACAAACATTTCAGAATTCACTGGACTTCGTTTTTCCCAACCAGGGAACAATAAAGGACCTTTATTGCCTTTTACTTTTTTGCCTTTTTTATAAAAAAGATACTGAGTAAGATTTTTTTAAAGCAGTCCTTTTTTGCCATTTTAGTTTTTTTGATGTAGCAGCGTGCCCCATTTACTTCCACTGTACTAACCGCATATCCTATCCTTGGATTGAAAATAAAAATTACTAACTGAATAAAGCTAACTGAATGAAGCTACATGAATTAGCCTTTGCACATAAAACTCATTATCCAATGCTATAATAATAATTATATAATTTATTATATAAATTACTAATCAGGGCTTTATTTTTGACCTATAGCTTCCTATACTACCTTTTTTGTCCCATTTTTTCTGAAATACCCCAAAAAAGCAAAGTTGGATACCGTCCTTTCTGAGTTTTCAACTATTACATTTTAATGATGATGATAGTGAGTATACTTAAGTAACTTAAGTAACTTAATAAAGTAAAAAAAATATGAAATATTTTTTAAGCAGCGGTTAAGCAGCGATGTTGATATCACATTACGTATTTAAAGTTCATAAAGTTAGCGATGGTTTTCGCCTTGTTGAGGCTATATAATCAATAAAACGTAAGGAAACCGGCATCTTCTTCTAAAAAATAATACTACGATGGTCATAATACTAGCCTATTTGAACTACAATTAGGTACAGCAAATTGCTCAAAGCAAACACCACAATATAAATACAAAAGAAATAAAGACTTCGTCTATCTCCAATTACTTCATATACACATATTTTATACAAGCCGATTGAGAAACGGGATAACGATAACTGAATTATTGCCAATATTTCACTCTTACATAGCAAATACATCACTTTCTGAGAATGTTTTAATATTCGGCCTGAAACAACATTCAATATGTTTTATTACATGTCTGTCATTAATTCAAATTAAGTCACTACAAGTTAAATACCTACTTCTGATGAAAGTCAAAATGCGTAGCATTTAGAGTATGAAATTGTGGTGAATAGTCAAAGCTTTCGCTATAAAGAAGCAGCTTACAAGCAGTAATTTACGGCATGCGGCATTTACTGTACACTTGACACCTTGGTGCTATTCTAAGCAAGGTATCGAGTGTGCCGTAAATGCCGCACAATAATAGCGTAGGGCATGCCGTAAATGCCGTAAACTAAAAAAACATATCACCAAAAATCGGATTTATTACCTGTCAAAAACGATGTCTTTGCTTAATTTACGGCATATGCTGTAAGGTGTGTCCTACACACACGTTAGTCCACCCCTTACCAGCCATTCCGCACCCCAAATACACCACATTTACCTAACCAATTCCATTCCCTTCTATCCAAATGACCCGAACCTTTATAAGTCCTGACACCAGAACATAACTCCAGTTCCCTCAGACTCGCGACACGATTCACTTCTCTTTCCTAAATACTCTCTTTCCCAACAACCATTCAGTCTAATACTCAATAAAGTCGTACAGTCCACTAAACCTACTCTGACTTGTACACTCTAACCTTTATTCACCGAATCGGCATATCCATCTCTTACCTCATCTCTTCATCTCGTCATATCCTGTAGCTTGGATCCCGAACCTAGCAGGTTTGCTCTCCCTTTGTCCTAACATTGGGAGCCAAACCCTTTACAAATGCTGCCAAAACCCAGGATTTAATCAAACCTCGAAGTGAAAAATACATAGTTTCGTACGAGTACAAAATTTTACAAATGCTACCGAAACCGAGTGAAAAAGACAAAAAATTTTGTACCAGTACAAAACCTGTACAATTCGGAAGAACTCCGTGATTGATCAAGCCTGACGAGAGAACCTTTACAATTCTGAAGAACTCCGTGATTGACCTAGCCTGACCAGAAGAGGAAAGGAAGACTTTACAATTCTGACTTCGGGATTGACTGAAACCTGAAAACCCAGTTACAATGCTACCGTTACTCCAGAATTGACACTGTCTCCAACCCAGTATTGTTTCACCGTTTTGTGAAAGAACAGGTGTGCAAACTAGGACGAGATGATTCCCAGAAGACAATCAGATAAAAAGCGTAATATTTTAGTATCGTTCAATTTATTGATCTATAATTTACAATAATAATTTAAGAATTGATTTAACAAAAACTTCTTATATCTATATTTCAGTACTCAAAGGTAAAACAACAATCCTCAGTACGTATTGCGAAATTTACGAGACAAGGATTTGTTTAAAAGGTATCAAATATTTCAGTGCAGAACGTGTTGAAAGCGTGATCCTGAAATATCAGAGTAATTAAAAATTTCAGTGCAGAATGTGTTGAAAGCGTGATCCTGAAATATGAGAGTAATTAAAAATTTCAGTGCAGAACGTGTTGAAAGCGTGATCCTGAAATCATAATTTAAAATTAACTAAATATAAGATAATACTAAAGTAAGACAAAATGAACGTCAAAATATCTACTGTATCCTATCGTGGTGAACGTAGATCTCAGAGATTAGTTTGAGTTAAGCAATCCCATGCTTCTGAAACAAAATCATTTGAGTGTTCGAGGTAACTAATTAATTACTAATTAATATTAGCGATAATTATATTTGAAACAGTGTTTCATAAATTGCAGATAAAAATAGACTAGCAATAAGAATAATTATTATTGAAGCAAAAAGAAATAATAATGATTATATTTTAGTTTCTCAAGCAGCAATTAAGAATTTCTGAAAGCAATGTCTAGAAATCGAAAAGTATAGTAAAATTAAAAGCGACGGGAGAGACTAGAGAATAGGAATTGAGATTTGAATGCGTGGAGTTGAGGGACTCAGGAAGCGTAGAAAGAGAGATAACAGATAATTTACATAGACGACAGGCGGACGCATAGAATTTTTACAAAGGATTTAAGCAAACAGCATGATAATTTTACCAGGAACTATAGAGAATATAGCAATACAAGCATTTAGTACAGATTTTATAATTATATTACTTTACATACTTGTCCTCGTATACAATACAAATTAGCAGTATTCTCCTGATAGTTTATAGCACATATCACAGTACATGAAATGTATCCATGCTTGACTAAATGTAAATGTTAACTTGTTTTAAAATTCTAATAATTTGTTGAAACGTCAAGTAATCTCTTCTACAATTCTTTAAATTGGCTTTCTCTTTAAAATTAAGATCGTATACATGTACTGATTGATAATTGATATAATTGATATACATAGATCAGTACATAGAAATAGAATAGAAAGAAAGAAGTATTCTATAAGGCAAGAAGTTTGCGGATAGGTAAAAGTCCGGCAGACATGAGAATAGATGAAACTTATTCTCTATAGTAATGTTTATTTAGAAATGTAAGTTTGCGGGTGCACTGAAAGCCCAGCAGACAGTTAAATAAAATTGATGTTAATTCGAATAGTAAGTCTGCAGGTGCATGAAAGCTTGGCAGACATTAAAAATAAGAAATTGAGAAATTTAATGTTAAGCTAATGCAAACGTCTCTAGATGTTGATACATTAAATATTTAAGAAAGTCGTAAAATTATTGTTATGTAGAACAAAAGTTTGCGGATGCTCGAAAGTCATGCAGACATAAAAATTAATGTATTAGCAACAAGGACATTGAGATTGAGAGAGCTATAACAGGAATCTATAGATGCATATGTAGAGTTCTTGGAAGTGTACAATGGTACGCATGAAAGCTCAGAAAGGTGTATATGGTAATAAAAGAAGCAACCTATCGTGAAAGGTATGGTTCACTTACAAGAATTTGAATGATTTGAAATTAATCAAAATTTATTACTAGATACAGCCAAGAAGACCCAAGTTAAAGTTTGTCAGTAAGGACGAGCTATGGGTATAGGAAGAAGTAATACAATGTTTACAGTAGCCGGCAGTGATAGAGAAATTACTGTGGGAAGCTTAAACAGTTCGTTCAATGCAACGATGATCGGAAAGGAATATAAGCTGTGCTTTACGAGAAAGTATTGCTAAGCTGAAGTATCCATACATTGCGATGTCTGGAGCTGATACAGAAAAGGTTACCAATGATGAAAATGTTTGTACATGCAGGTATGTTTTTGAAAATTGAGGGAAACAACATAGATAAGCTACAGTTTTAATTTTCATCGGGAAGGCCACTCTTTGATTAGTACAACTGGTAGGCAAGGTAAAAATCTATTCCCAGGACACAAAAATACAGCATGAGTACAAATAGTTTGTAATGTTAAAATTTAAGATTTCGTGTTTGCAGTATGGAGCAACAAATGTAATTATAAAATTATAGCTCATATAGGAGGTTAAATAAGCAGTATTATAAAGAGATACACAGCTGAACTTTACCTATACATTAAGAAATAGAGCTTATTATGAATAAGAAATGTGAAATTCTAAAAATTACGATTTTATGAAAAATAATGTTAATTAACTTAATATGCATTATCTCAAATTCAACAGAATTCCAGAAAATATAGGACCTTGACGTGCAACGTCAATTTATTACGTCAGGGATACTAAACAATAAACAATAAGTCAGGGACAGAATTTCCTGCCTAAGGCATGCAGATGACCATTTCCCTATGCTTTACTGCAGGTGGCCACTTTTCGTATACCAGCCTGCAGGTGGCCACAATTTGTATCTTCACTTGCAGATGGCCACCATTCTTTATCTTCACATGCAGATGGCCACAATTCTTTATCTTCCCATGCAGATGGCCACTTTTTGTATCTCTACCTGCAGATGGCCACTTTTTGGAAATTACGACAGAATGAAGAAATAAGGCGGCGGGATGATAGAATTACGACCTAATAACAACGGATACATGACTACCAGACAGAATACAAAGTAGCACCACCAATCCATGAAAAATAATTCGTCGAGACGTCGATGAAACGGCAAACAGATCATGACAGAAAAAAACTTTGGCAATTCTAATAAAGCGTAAGATTGTGATAAAAATTTATGAAATCTAATTTTATTGATATTTTCCATGACGTACAGAGCGACTTCAGGAACAACGATATCATCAAAACCCAAACCAAGGATGACTTAAAAACAGTATTCTCCGACGACTAAGCAACTCTTTGATTTCGGAGATCAGACTACGATGTCATTATACGATTCCAGCGAAACGATTTCCTTTTTATTGAATCTACTGTTCGAGACCATAGAGACCAACAACTGACCAAGATGATGTGATTTTCGGTACTTCAACACCATTTCTACTCGACACCAATTCTTCACGACTCTAAAACCTGGAATTCGATAATTACAAGCTACAAGAAGCCCATACTCGCACATAACATTCGCGATTGACCAGTTACCAGAGCTCACTTCAATCTTCATTAAAGTTAGTGTTACAACACTCATTAAGAACAAATTTAAATTAGAGGAAGTGATGAGACAATTACCCAAATGTAAAATTAACTTCGTTTCATAGCATATAAGTTCAGTTCTATAGTTGAAATAGAATTAAGTAATGTTAGTTATAACAATAATGATATACTATTATATATATAATGATTTAATTGGATATAGAATAATGAAATGGCTTGAAATTATAAGTATATGAGTATGACTGTACATGAATATTTAATGATAAGGAAATAATTTAATTATTATATAATATCAAATGTATGAAATTAACAGATTCAGTTTTCGATATTATTATTTTAATTATTTATTGGGATAAGAAGTGCAATAAGAATGTTAGTATAAATAATCTAAAAATAACTTGATTTTTGTCAGAATGAAAACAATTGTTATGAAGGTATGTTAAATGATTATGTAATGATGTACAAATTTTTAATTCTTGTCAAAAAGATTGCGACGGGAGGTTGTAAGGTGTGTCCTACACACACGTTAGTCCACCCCTTACCAGCCATTCCGCACCCCAAATACACCACATTTACCTAACCAATTCCATTCCCTTCTATCCAAATGACCCGAACCTTTATAAGTCCTGACACCAGAACATAACTCCAGTTCCCTCAGACTCGCGACACGATTCACTTCTCTTTCCTAAATACTCTCTTTCCCAACAACCATTCAGTCTAATACTCAATAAAGTCGTACAGTCCACTAAACCTACTCTGACTTGTACACTCTAACCTTTATTCACCGAATCGGCATATCCATCTCTTACCTCATCTCTTCATCTCGTCATATCCTGTAGCTTGGATCCCGAACCTAGCAGGTTTGCTCTCCCTTTGTCCTAACATTGGGAGCCAAACCCTTTACAATGCGGCATTTATGGGATATGCGGCATGCCGTACATAAAATCAATTTACAGCGTGCCGACTTTATACTCTGATCCTAAGTTTAAATCCTAATATAAGAAAGAAACAGTAAATCCTAAACTAGTCAATGGTGACATCAAAAATTTCGATATAATTTGTTGACAAAAAGCGAATTTTGTTGACAAAAAAGGATTTCAAAAAAAGCCTGTTGACAAAAAGGTGTTGACAATAAAGGGTCTTTCCGTTTAAAGCTGTCAAAAATTATTCAATTAGATTTAGTTATATTGATTTATATATTAGTTAGGTTATCTACATAGATTTGGGTATAGTCTTTTCCTGGACACTTTATTCGATACTGTTGCAGCTAGCACATGTTATTAAGTGCGGCTGAAATGGAATCTTCATGTTCAGGGACGTATGTATAGACAGGGTCATCCCTTAATCGGAGATAAAAAAAATTATTTTCCATAAAATGTTTAAAAAACGTAATTAGTTTTCGAGCTTCGATAAAATTGCTGAATACGTATTCCTGTTATCGTTAAGCCAGTATAGTAACTGTATATTTTGAGTGTGTGCTTGTGGTTTTAGGGACTACTTTAGTGGTTTGATCACAATTCTAATCCATCAGCACTATAATACTAGTCATTCAAATACAACTAATTACCGTTAGATTTCTTTGAAATTTTTACTGTATGTGCGTCGCATACTCAGAAACTCTAATGGTTATTTACATAACGTTCGGTTTCATAGAAATCGTTTCATGACTCTTTGACAATCAATAATGTACAAACTGATGACACCAGTTCCATTAACGAAGCATTAGCTAGTAACTTTATTGTTAAAAATAATCTGAGCCAAGGTGATGAAGTCTTTATTAATGAAATGTTGACTCAATTCAACGAAGGTGACAAAATACCAATAAATACACAAATCTCATCAGACATAAGTAAGGAAGATTTAATTAGAGCGTCAAAAAAGTTGAACTTTAAGGTAGCTAATAAGTTAGAAATACCTGCCAGGGTCATTACAAACTGCATGGATTCACTATTAAATCCATTAACTGAAATCTTTAATAATACCCTGTGTACAGGACAATATCCTGACGCTTGGAAAAAGACAACTATTATCCCAATGTACAAAAAGCGTGGCAACAAGTCAGAGGCCTCATCCTATCGTCCTATTTCGAATTTACCACTACTAAGCAAATGGTTCGAGACAATTATCAAAAATAAACTAAACTATTATATTGAAGCAAACAATTTGCTTACAGATGAACAACATGGCTTTCGCTCCCGAAGATCTTGTGTCACTGCGCTAACTGCATTGACACAGGAGTTTTACACGGAGCTAGATAAGCCTAATCAAAAAATAGGAGCCATTTTTATTGACCTCAAAAAGGCCTTCGATTACGTGTTGCAAAATAGGCTAATAAAAATCCTAAAAAAGTACTATATGCTTAATGACACGTATATAAATTTTTTTGAAAATTATTTCCTGAACCGTACATTTGCCATTAAGAATGGAAAATTTTATTCTAAAGATTTTGATTATGGCCGTGGGGTCATTCAGGGATCAGTACTAGGCCCAATTTTATTTAATTTGTTTTTCAATTTGATTTCAAAAAAACTAAAATCGGACCATATTTTACACAAACTGTTTGCAGATGACATAATTATATATTATGCGCATGAGTCATCTACAGAGATAACTACTTTTTTGAATTCCGCTTTGGCCAAACTTGATAATTGGTGCTCTAATATGGGATTGCAAATTAACTATGAAAAAACTAAATTTATGTTGTTCCATAAAGTTTGTGCTAACATTGAGAAAGAGTTAATAATAAAATGCGGAAATTACTATATAGAGCGTGTGTACACTTTTAAATACCTTGGAGTGATACTAGATCCCACTTTGAATTTTAAGGCTCACTTCACCTCTGTTGAAAAACGTTTCTGCTCAGCACTAGGTGTCTTACATAGAATAAGGAGAATGGTTCCCTATAAAACATATTCAATGTTAATTAGCACTTATGTCTACCCTATTTCGGACTATGCAATTTCAATTTGGGGTCCTACAACAAAAAATATGCTTGGTAGCTTACAAAATAAAATTAATAAATCATTATATATTAAAGAATTTCCACAATTGGGTAAATATTACCATAAAAAATTTTGGTCCTCAACAGACAACCCAAATAAAAAAGATAAATTAAACATTAAAGATAAAATCCAAAAATGTAAACGAGATCATAAAGAGGTAAAATGTTGGGAACTACTGAAAAAGGGTAATTTGCTTACAGTAAATGAAAGGCTGATATTCCTCACTATGACTAGTCTGTATAAGATTGTTACTTTTGGCACAAAGATAGAATCGCTAAATAATTATTACAGTAAAGAAATCTTAAATGTAACAAATAGAAGCACCAGGCAAGCGAATAACTTGCCAGTAATTGAACATCGTACTGCACTTTTTGCGAAAAGTCCAATTTACTTTTCAAACGTCACCTGGAACTCCCTTAGTCCGCTGCTTAAGGATAAGAAAGAGAGTGTACTAAATTTCAGTAAACTTCTTAACTACTACCTATTACACATTAGGGAGGATGATTTCATACATTAAGCATTAGGTCAGAATTCGAGGAAGTGTATATGTGTATATTTAATCATTTAATGTTACGTTACCTACAAGAGATGTTCTCTTAAAACCATTATGTATATATTGACTTTCGATTGTAACTGGGTACGATGCGGCTTTGACTATGGGAGTAAGGTAACTAGCTTGCCTTCGGTGCTTTTATTTGAGAAACAGACTTCATGTATAATAATATATGTTTGTACTGATAATAATTGGCACTTAAATAAAACTAATCTGAATCTGAATCTGAATCTGATATTTTGAAAGTCAGATTTTAACATGGAAAGGAAAGGGGAAAGCTTAATATTTCAAAACCTACTTCCTTCTAAAGTTTTCCACCTATCATTGTGAAACTTTTTAGGAGCTGTGCCAATCGGCAAAATTTAGAGGCTCTAGAGCTTAGTTTTTAAATTTGTGGATTTCAAAAATTTTAAAATTTTTTGAAAATTTTAGATGTATAAGATGCCAGAACAGAGCACCTGCATAGGTTGCGAAGTCTGTACAGTAGTGCTCCGTTGGGGTTGCGAGAAATAAACAGTATATAGTTACAATATGCAGTTTTCATCTTTGAATGTCTGTCAAATCATTCATGATTTAAAATATTTGGGTCAATTAACACATAATGGAGTTAATTCAAATAACAGGGCTGATAAAATAGTAAGTTGGACTAAAATAACTAGTATGATTGAGGCTTAATTGAAAAATCTTGGATTAAAAACCGAGTGAGAGAGTTAAAATGACGGGGTTATTTGAAATGGGATTATTTAAAATGCCGAGGTTATTTAAAATGACGGGAATATCTTCACTCTACATAAACGTAAAGTGGGACATGCGCATGGAATTCTTTCACTATTCTTGTATAAAGGTTTGTATATATATCCGTAATATTTTGTAATTAATGAGCAAGGACTAGACTATCAGTACTGAGTCCAATCAACGGTCTATGAAATTCGGGCCAATGCGCAGTCGCTAGAAATTTACTGATTTCAACATTTTCTAGCACACTTTATGTGCTAGGATTCAACTAGTTTAAAATAAAGGTGTTACTTAAAGTGACGGGAATATTTTAAGTGACGGGAATTTTTTAAACGATGGGAATATTTAAACGATGGGAATATTTAAAACAACGGGAATATTTAAAATGGCGGAAATATTTAAATTGATGCGAATATTTAAAGTGGCAAAAATGACGAAAATATTTAAATTGACGCGAATATTTAAAGTGAGGAAAATATTTAAATTGACTGGAATATTTAAATTGACAGAAATATTTAAATTGAAGGGAATATTTAAATTGAAGGGAATATTTAAATTGAAGGGAATATTTAAATTGAAGGGAATATTTAAATTGAATGGAATATTTAAGCTGACAGGAATATTTAAATTGAATGGAATGTTTAAGTTGACAGGAATATTTAAATTGGGTGATTTGACACGACGGAGCAATTTAAAATGACGAAGAAATTTAAAACGAAGCTATTTAATACGAAGGTGGGATTTAAAATGACGGGAATATTTAAATTTAACGTGTGATTTGAGACGACGGAGTAATTTAAAATGATGTAGTGATTTAAAACGACGGAGTTATCTGAAATGGCTGGGTCAGATAAAATGAAAGGGTTATGTAAAATGAAGGGGTTATTTAATTTTATGGGGATGTTATCTATCTATTTAATATATTATTTGAAAATCAAATGTTGATGAAAGGACTTCAAATATTTATTGTAGAAAAAATTTCACTGTTTGATTAAATGATGTTGAATTTGATACACTATCAACTATTATTATGCTGATTGGATAATTATTGTATTTTATACCCCGTCCGTAGGACGTGCTTATTTCTGGTTTACAAATAAAAGGATTAATCAAAAAGGAAAGAACTATCTGAAGCAGATAGAAACAGGGAAAACTAAAATTATTTCTCTCAACTACTGCCAATATGCCAATATGTTACTGGTTACCCTGACCTCGCGTCAATGGAATTCTGACAAATGTGTAGAGTCAGAATGTGTACACTGTAGACACTGCGACACAGGAACGTTTCTAGGAATTCTACTATAAGAGTACATCATGGCAAAAACTATGACATTTTAGCTATGATTTTGTCCTTATAAATAACAAGCACATTTATATTAATTATGCCAGTTTGTCAACTAGTTTGTGTTGAGTAGCTCGTCATCTTTTTGCTCTCAGTGTGCTCTATCTCAATCACGTCCGCTGGCTTATTACTTTTTTAGCCTTCTGTTCTAATATCTATATCCTCTTAAAAATGGGATTGACATGTGGAAATTCGTCGGATAAATGTTTCGACATTTTTGTCATTATAGATTTGGTATAAGATCTTTAAAATAAATTACAAAACTGCATATTATGTTGTATTTATATTTCCGTGTTATTTTGTGTTTCACAACACTGATTTCTCCAATGATATACAGGTATTGGCTGTTATTGGAACACTCGGATATAGCATTATCTCCATTCTTGAATTGGTAGGACTGAAAAATATAGAGGAACAGCACGCGAACATGAAACATCCATTAAATGCTGATATTGATGCAGCACGAGGTATCGTCTCTTATATTTAAAAAAGTAAAATAATCTATTAACCTCTCAAGGACCTTAAAAAATTGTCTAGCTTACTTACTTACTTACAACATGGTGATAAGCTAACACGTATCCAGTAATTAGTAATTTGACCAAGGGGGGCCCAATAAAATATATTGGTATACTTAAGACATATTCGCGGAATGTCGGAATTCGGAAATTGTTTGGATTCTTAACTTTTTTGACAAAAAAATCGTATATTTCTGGGAATTTAGGGCGGCTCGAGCCCCCTTCCCCCCTCTGGATACGTGCTTGGTGATAGTAATAATATTAATTGAATCTGTCAAACAGTTGTTATCGGAATAATGTGGGCTTTCGTTCTCATCACTTTTGTGGTTGAAGTTTATCTTTATATTCTGGGCCGTCGTGGAATAAGAAACGTATAAGTTTTAATATATCTTTAATTTTTTTAATCTCTTCCTTTACTTTTGCCTCTCCTTGTTTGATATTTATTGAATCTAAAAAACATTTTTCATGTGCTATTATAATAATATTTAATTTTTAGAAACATCATGGAGATTGCCGTAAATGGTTTGTCATCAGAATTGTATTTCTTGTCTTGTACATCGTTTTCGGCGGGTACTATACTGTCAGCGTGGGATTTGGAGAGGGATTCTCAGTTTTGTTGGGATGCGCTTACCACATTTACGAGCTTATCGTTGCTAAAACTTTCATCGACAGTTTAAATTCGGGATCCACATATTCTGCCTAGTATAATTAGTGTTTTAGAAGTACGATGCAAATACACAGGGAAATACAAACATTCCAGACTTCGTTCATACACCTATCGTATTTAACACTGAAAATATTGGGATTTCTGTTAATGTTAATAATATTTTCATCTTATTTGTCTGGTTTCGTTATAAATTTTTATTATCAAATATATAAACGCAAATATATCATTCAAGTAAGTACTACCAATACCATTATTCAACTAAAACCACTGATCGCATATCCTTGGGTTAGAAATAAAAATTAATAAAGCTCACTGAATAAAGCTATACGAATTGATACGTCCCTAATACGATACTTAAAAACGACATTTTCTTTAAATCATTTCTTTAAACAAATGATTTTTCTTTGCACATAAATGAATCATCCTTTACACATAAAACAATTGACGTTTGTAGGGTTATAAGTCTTCTAGCGGATGGGGTACTCCCTACAGCAATATTCCTACTACTTAGTGTCTCTGCTCTTCATAGATGCTGCACCACTGCACTCAAGCACATGTAAATGTAGAGTCAGCCGGTCAGTTATTATGATACAATTCTGTGGGCTGACTCTGCCCTCAGAATAGTAACACATAAAACATGTTTGTAAATGATAGGGTAATTAGAAATTAGAAATTGAATACATGTGTTAAATCCAAAGAGGAATTAAAAGCTCAAGTAGATTCAAGAGTTATATAGTGCGGTATATCACACACATTAATGGATATAAAAGGTTAAGGTCGTATCGTAAAATCCTAGCGTATCTGTAGTAAGAGCCTTAACTATTGCGTCCCAACTATATATATCCCCTGCGTATCTATAAGAAACTATAAATAGTGGTAGAATGGAAAATAAAAGTTGAGATTTAATACCCTCCCGATATTTAGCTCTCCTCGCTCTCCCTCCTCTCCACTCATTCTCTTCGTCATCCAATTCAGTATTTCACTGCGACTTGCTCTTTTCTGTGAGCAAAGTCAGTTTAAATAGTTCAATGTGCAACGAGCTCGGTTTGGTAATGGTGATAGGTGACCATATTCATGTATTATTATGCTCTCTAGTTAACTGTATTTAGATTATAACACGTATACCATAATGCATAAGTAATATAGCGTAATTCTCACTTGGTAAAATAAAACACTGTTTAGAGTGGGTCTTCTCTCTCGCAATTTGGAGATAAAGAGAATTATTCTCTAAGAAAGGCTAAGGACGTAAAATGTTGGCCGCTTGGCGTAAATGTGTCTCAGAGAATATTATTTGGTGTACGGTGTACTTCCCTCGATCTTTCTGAATAGGTTTCTGATATCGTTAAGCCAATATACAGTAACTGTATTTTTGGGTGTGTAATTTCGGTGACTACTTTAGTGGTTTGATCTCAATTCTAATCCATCATTTACAAATTAAATAGATTAATTGACGAGGAAAGAGCTTTCTAAAGCAGATAAACACTGAAAAATTATTTCCCCCAACTATGCCGATATCTCACTGGTTGTGGTTACCCTCATTTCCCTTGAATTATGAAACATGATATGTGAACACTGGGACACAGGAAAGTAACGTATGCAGGAATTTTGCTATGAAGGTATATCAAATAATGTAAAACGATGACATTTTAATTACATTTTTGTCCTTGTAAGCACAACCCAATGTACTTATAGAAATTACCTCTGAGAGAGAAGGTTGGTCAGTCCGGGAGTTTGGAATTTAAAAATTCACTTTTTTCACATCTATATTCACCTGCCTGGAATCACCATTGGTAGTTAGCAATGGCAGTGCAGTACTCTATCCTATCCAAGCAATGGAGGACAAATTATTTGTCCTTCAGAGGTGAAAAAAGTGAATTTTTAAATTGTAAACTCCTGGACTGACCAACCTTCTCCCCCAATGGTAGTTTACATAGTAACCTTGAGCATAATCCATAATAATTGTATAAATAGGTACACTTTAAGCATTAACAAAATAAAAGACTAGTTTGTATTGAGTAACTCTTAACATTTTTGCTCTCAGTTTGTTAAAACTTCTATCTCAATCACGTCCGCTGGATGATTACACTTTTTAGCGTTCTGTTCTGATTCCAATATTTATATATCATATTAAAAATGGGATTTCCATGTGGACTTTCGTCGGAAGATTATTTTGCACTTTTGGTCCATTTAGGTTGGGTAAGATCTTAGAAATTAATTAATTGCAAAACTACATATCTTGTATTTCAATATTTGTTGCCTACACGTTTTCAAGAATTAAAAAATCTTTTATTTTTTTTTCATGTTTTTTTCTCTTTTCGCACTGATTTCTCCAATGACATAGCTATTGGCTGTTATTAGAACATACGTATTTTGTGCATTTATACCACGGGAATATTATGTAGAGACGCATTTCAACAATGAAATTATTGATCTGGAATACATCAAAACATTGCTAGGTATCGTCTCTTATTTTATTATACAGAGTCGGGTTTATCCTGTTTCTGAAAAACTACTCTTTTATACTTTCTACAGTTGATATTATATTACAAGTCCATTAAAAAGTAAATTACATTATCCCTCAATTTAAAATCATATTTATGAAAAAAAAGTATTTTATGAAATATTATAATGACAACTGGCAACAATGTTGTCACAACATGGTTATAAAAATGATTTAATGATAATAAAAATTTAATTTAACAGTTACTGCCGAAGCAAAGTGGACTTTCTTTATCAGCGCTTTTGTGGTTGATGTCTGTCTTGTTCTTCTGGCTCGTCGTGGAATACTAAACGTAAAAGTTTTATACTATAATTGTTTATCACTTCCTTCACTTCCTTGTTTAAGATTTATTGAACATACAAAATATTTTTCGTGTGCTGCCACAACAATGTTTAATTTTTAGAAACATCTTGGAACTTGCCGTACATGGTTTATCTTCAGAATCGTATCTCTTGTCTTGTACATCGTTTTTGGTGGGTTGTATGCTCTCGAAGGAGGAGTAGAGGGTTGGCTACTTTTGTTGGAATGTGTCTACCGCATGTACGAGCTTACAGTTGGGAAAATTTGTATCGACAGTTTAAATTCCGGATGTACATCCCAGCAAACCACATCTGATCCCTCGATGATGATGATTAATATTAATTCTGTGGATTAACAGAATCCTAATGCACGTTTTGAATGCCTCGATTAAGCATTCAATGATGACATTTAAGGTTTCGGTGAACTGGCCTGAGAAACTGGTCCAAATAGGAAAAGGTGAACTGTTCAAACGAAAGAGGTGATCTGTTCCAATGCAAGTTATACGATAAATGTTGTTTAGTTAAGTAAACGCTGGAGAAAATGTGTACAGTTGTACCCTTAGTTTTGCTCATAGGACGATTGGAGGTCACATAATCTGAAAAGAGGTCTTCGTTGTATTGTTCCGTTTTGCATACACATTTCATCTCATCAAAGTAGATCAACCATTTCGAACAACATGGAAAGGTTCACAAAACAAGGAACATTCGCTTTCACATTGTGGAATGTTTATAATCGAACTTTAAAAAATATTCCGTGCAACTAATACGATGCAGAAGAATTTCATAATTCCGTCAACATCAAATTTCGTACAAATCTTGATGTTGTTTGTTTACCTTCATCGATAAGCTACGTTTGGAAGAGAATAATTTGTACTTATTTTGCATTACTCATCATTACTGTTGAGGTTTGACAACATCACCAAGTATTACAGAAATTAGAACAGTTCGCCTTTGTCGTTAGAACATATCACCTCTACCTTTTTATATATATCGGTTTCAGGTCAGTTCACCTACACCGTACACCCATAGTACAGTAACTGTATTTTTGCACATGTAGTTTTGGTGACTACTTTAGTGATTTAATCACATTTCTAATCCATCATTTACAAATAAAAAAGATTAATCGACGAGGAAAGAACTTTCTATAAAACAGATAGAAACAGGAAAAATGTTTCTCTCAACTAGTGCTAATATCTTACTAGTTACCCTCACTTCCCTTGAATTATGAGACATAGTATGTGATCAGGCACGTAACCAAAATGTTTTTAAGGGGGGTGCAACCAAAAATAATATCAAAAATGAGACATATTCGCGCGAAGAATTTTTAGCCATTTTTGGAACAAATCCTCTCTTTTTCTCAGAATTAGGGAGAGCACTGCCCCCCTACTGGATACATGTTGTATGTGAACACTGGGACACAAGAACGTATGTAGGAATTTTACTATGGGGGTATATCAAATAATGTTGGCAAAAATGATGACATTTAGCTATATTTTTTTCCTTATAAATAACAAGCACAACCATAATAATTGTGTAAATAGGTACATTTTAAACATTAACAAAATAAAAGAAAATCGTAGCCTTTTCGCTTTCAGTGTGCCAAAACCTTTATTTCATTCACGTCGCATTAGACTTTTTTTTAGCGTTCTGTTCTAATTCCTATTAAAAATGGGATTGACTTGTGGAAATTCTTCGGATAAATGTTTCGAAATTTTTGTCATTTTAGATTTGGTAAGAAATTAATTGCAACTACATATATTGTAGTTTAATATTGTATTTGTTTTCAATAATTAAAAAACATTTTATTTTTCGATGTTATTTCGTCTTTCGCACTGATTTCTTCAATTATACAGGTATTGGCTGGTATTAGAACACTCGCATTTAGCATTATCTATATTGTTACATTGTTAGAACTGAATTTTGTAGAGGAACATCCCAAACATGATCTTAGTACTCGTTATCCTCCGGAACACATCAATACAGCGCGAGGTATCGTCTTTTTATACTTTCTATATTTCATATTATATTACAAGTCCATTAAAAAGTAAATTCCATTATTCCTCAAATCTAAAATGATATTTATGAAATAGAAGTATCATAATATGAAAAATTATAATGAAAAGAATCTCATTATCTAGCTCAAAAACTGACAACATGATCATAATAATGATAATAAAAATTTAATTTAACAGTTGTTATCGGAGTAATGTGGACTTACATTTTCATCACTTTTGTGGTTGAAGTTTATCTGTATATTCTGGGCCGTCGTGGAATAAGAACCGTAAAAGTTCTATACAATTGTTTATCACTTCCTTCACTTTATTATTTATTTATTGAACTTATTTTTCATGTTAATATTAATATTAATAATATTTAATTTTTAGAAACATCATGGAGATTGCCGTAAATGGTTTGTCATCAGAATTGTATTTCTTGTCTTGTACATCGTTTTCGGTGGGTACTATTCTGTCAGCGTGGGATTTGGAGGGGGATTATCACTTTTGTTGGGATGCGCCTACCACATTTACGAGCTTATCGTTGCTAAAACTTTCATCGACAGTTTAAATTCGGGATCCACATATTCTGCTTACTAAATAATTAGTGCTTTAAAAGTAAATGAAAACGAAAATGTGACAGAGCAGAGTAACTTGTAAGAAATAACAGTTAAATCAGAATCCACTGAACTTCGTTTTCCTCAATCAGGGAACAAAAAAGGACCTTTTTTGCCTTTTTTATAAAAAATGTAGGAGTGTTTGTTTTAAAGCAGTCCATTTTTGCCTTTTTACCTTCAGCAGCGTGCCCCATTTACTTCCAAATTACATATAAAATAGTCAAAAAAGGTAAAAAGGACAGTTTTATTGTTTAAAAAAGGTGATACTTTTATTTTACTTTTTTGTAAAAACGGTGTACTTTTTTTGTTCCCTGTCCTCAAAATTACCTATAAGACTAATAACTAATAACATACCATATCTCATACATGTCTTTATCCTGTCCTTATTTGTCCTTTTTCCTTATAAATTTTTATTATAGCGAATATCGAATGTAAACAATATCATGGCCATGGCATAATTTCAAGTAAATATTATTAAAGCTGACTGAATAAAGCTACATGAATCGATACGTTGTGTTGGTATTAATTAACAGTGGTTTATCAATACTTATTTTTAATTAACCAGCACTTTAAATGAATGAGCCTTCAGATTCAAATATATTGTAGACTGCAGTAATATGATATTTACATTTAATGACGGTTTCTTTAAATCATATCTTTAAGCAAATGATTATTCTTTACGCATAGATGAATCAGCCTTATGGACATAAAACAATTACTCTTTTAGCCAATTGTGTATGTATAGTAATAATTATATAATTTATTATATAGTTCTAATCAGGGCAGGCACGTATCTAGAAATTTGTTCGAGGGGGGGCGGAAGCAAAAATTATACTTAAAAAATTTTGCAACTTTTGGCCATTTTTGAGAAAAAACTTCTCTTTTTCTTAGATTTAGGGGGGCGCTGCGCCCCCCCGCCCCCTACTAAATACGTGCTTGAATCAGGGCGTCTTTGACCTATAGCTTCCTATACTACTTTTGTCCCATTTTTCTGGGCTATCAGAATACCCCAAAAAAGCAAAGTTGGATACCGTCCTTTTTGAGGTGTCAACTATTACATTTTAATGGTGATGATAGTGAGTAAAATGGGTGTAAAATTGAAAACTTAATAGTATCCCATTTAGGTAGTAGATATCAGAAGACTATCTGTATAGGACTATATCTGTAGAGCAGAAATCAATCGCATTCCACGATTTTAATTCACACTGCACAATCAAAGAGTACTATATAATATATTCATGACCTGCACCTAACGTTGTTCAATATTCGATTTCATGCAGAATGAATGACTACATAGTAAGGGAAATTATATAGTAGGCGTATAAATAGACTAGCTAAAACCTAGCACGTACAATGTGCTAGAAAAATCTTGAAATATATAAAAGTTGTTTTGAAATATAAGTAAATGCTTGAGTCGGATACGGAATTTCAATAACTGCTTTTACATAGAGGATTTGCTGCCCCTCATTGATCAAAGATGGGTAACTGGAATAGGACTCACTTGGCCCCATTTTTTCTATGTGAGGGCATAAACTTAGGACCCTTAAACTTTTTGCCCACGTAGAAAATGTTATTGGGATTAGAATTTGCTAAAAATTAAGTGTATGCAACCTCTGGTTTAGAAGATATAGTATTCTAAAAGGAGAACACATCACCATTTGATTTACATGGGAATGAAATACGATTGGAAAAAAAGACTTGAGGGCAGTACATTAATGCTTTCATAATTACAGCACAAGTGAATTAACTATTCCTTAACTTAATTTTTCAACTCCCAGATGTATGCAACTCCCCGTTTAGGAGCATCGTAATTTCTAAAAAAAATTTCGTTTTGGACACCTTTAAATTGCAAAAATCAGACTAAGTAAAGGGCAGTTAATCTCAATATAATATAGCGTAATAGTGTTGTCATGTGCATTATAGGTTGTAATACGGTGTGTTTGCATCAACTCAACAAAATCTAAACAAACATGTAGTTTTAATGTAGTAGCCTTATGATTTGTGTGTGTGACTTCCTAAATTCATTCGTATTATTGTTTTATCATCGAAACCTTTTTGTACAGGGCTGAATCTAATGCAAGTGTGCCGTAAATGCCGCAAATAAAAATAGTGCCGACCACAACAAGTACGTTTGAGGGATGGGCTTTACAGGCTGAAGCCCCCCCCCCGCCTCCCGCCATCCAAGAATAATGAATTACGATTATTTTTGACTCATTTTCGTCAAAATAATTTCAATTAAAATATCTATTGGAAATCTTAGATACCCCCCCCCCAGAACTCAGTTCTGTATACGTGCTTGGTCCATAAAATAGTCAAGGCTAGTAGAAGTAAAATAGGTTTGGAATTCCCAGGCACTTCAGAATTTCTTGTATGTGAAGCAATTTATGACGTCACACGACGAGCTTCCTATACATTTGTATGTGGCATCCCCATGGAAAAATTGCTTGTCAAAAAATTAAACTAATTTTTTCCAAAATATTTTCCTGTTCCATGAGGACGTATAAGAATTGTCGCCGTGTGTACATTTCAAAAAAAGCCCGAAATACCGCAGGTTGTGTGGGTTTGTAGTCAGCCCTGTGGAAACCTGGCCATAAAGGTTTCGATAGTATAACAATATCTATGGTAGTAGTAAGTTCAAAAGGTGACTGACAATGTGGCAAAAGAATTTGAAAGTAACTACGGCGATCATATTATCGCATCTTTATGTTTTGAAACCACTCAAAATGCTAGGGCCCACCCAATTTCATAAAAAATAGCTTCTCCGGGCCCAAGTCCCCCTGGCCACCAGATACCCACCTTTCTGGTTACATGCCTGCTCATGGGCACATACAAACATCATGTCCCACATATAAACATATAGATTATGCTATAGTTAATGATTTATGACATGTGTAACATAAGTTTCAGTGTGTTTGTGCAGTACAATAAAATATTAACGAATGTTCTCTATGCGAAGTTACACTAACCAAAACTGATGAAATTAATGGATAATGAATGCCATTGAATTTCTTCTTTGATGGTCTAACTAAGCTTAGTTCCTGTAATACTCCTGCTCAGTGTACAAAATTTACCACTTTTTAGGATTTTTTACCATCACAGTGGTAAAAATGCACTTAATGGTAAAAATGGTAAATAGCGTTGTTTAGACAGATTAGTACAGAGACTTCCTAAAATATAGGTTTTAAAACTTTGTTTTCTATGAAATATTTCTCCTTAATTAATCAAATTTATCCAAATTATTTGATCGTTCACCGAAAGTTATAAAAAATGCTACTAAAACCAAGACTAATGCCAATTTAAAATTGATATGAATGTGCTAATTTAATTGCAATTAATATCTCAATTGGCGAATAAGGGCTGTTAGTGCCGCCATTGGTTGAATCCAACTCTGAATAATGAACACTTATCAATTTGTGACAACAATCATCAGCTACTAAGCTATTTCATACTTTGGCACGGAATTTTGTTCAAAATTTAAACCCAAAATTTAAATAAAACCAAGTGGCTGGTTAAATGGCGTATTGGCTGGTTAAATGGCCTAGTGGCTGGTTAAATGGCCTACTGGCTGGTTAAATGGCCTATTTGGCTAGTTAAATGGCCTAGTGGCTGGCTAAATTGCCCTAGTAGCTAGCTAAAATGGTCTAGTGGCTGGCTAAAATGGCCTAATGGCTGGCTTAATTATCCTAGTGGCTGGTTAAATGACCTAGTGGCAGGTTAAAATGCCCTAGTAGCTGGATAAATGATCTAGTGGCTGGCTAAAATGGTCTGCTGACTGGTTAAATGTTTGTTGGCCAGTGGCTTAAATGCCTAAAATTAAAAATTATCACAAAATATCAAGTTTTTAAATTATTACAATAAAAAGGCATTTTAAAAGTTCAAGACTCTAAATTTTATCTAAATACAGTTTGGATACATAAAAGCATTTTGAACTCAAAGGTAGGGTAAGTCGTCCCTCTTGTTTTGAGAGGAATATTACTAGTAGTGTATGGTATTTTTAGCCATTTATCCAACCGGTTGGCTAAATGTAAAACTTCCGGCTAAAATAAAACACTGTTTAGAGTGGGCCGTCGCTTATTTGGAGATAAAGAGAATTATTCTCAAAAAAGGCTAAAAACGTAAAATGTTGGCAGCTTGGTTGAATGTGTCTGGGTGAATATTATTTGGTGCACTCATCCCTTCGATCATATTCCTGAATACGTTCCTGTAATCGTTAAGCCTGTACAGTATAACTGTATTTTTGAGTGTTTTGATTACTACTTTAGTATAGTGGTTTGATCACAGTTCTACTCCATCATTTACAAATCAAATAGATAAATCGACGAGGAAAGAACTTTCTAGAACAGATAAGCACAAGAAAAATATTTCTCCCAACTATGCCGATATCTCACTGGTTGTGGTTATCCTCACTTCCTTTGAATTATGAGACATGATATGTGAACACTGGGACGGAATGCAGGAATTTTGCTATGAGGGTACAGGTACATCAAATCATGTTGGCAAAAACGATGACATTGAACTACATTTTATCCTTGTAAGCACAACCCAAGGTACATGTAGAAATTGCCTCTGGGAGAGAAGGTTGGTCAGTCCGGGAGTTTGGAATTTAAAAATTCACATTTTTCACATCTATATTCACCTGCCTGGAATCACCATTGGTAGTTAGTTATGTCAGTACTCTATCCTATCCAAGCTATGTAGGACAAATTATTTGTCCTTTAGAGGTGAAAAAAGTGAATTTTTAAATTGCACACGCATGGACTGACCTACCTTCTACCCCAGAGGTAATTTCTATAGTAACCTTGAGCACAACCATACTAATTATATAAACAGGTATACTTTAAGCATTAACAGAATAAAATATTAGTTTGTGTTTGAACCTTTTAGCTCTCAGTTTGCTAAAATCTAAATCTCAATCACGTCCGCTGGCTTATTACACTGTCTAGCGTTCTGTTCTGATTCCAATATTTATATATCCTATTAAAAATGGGATTTCCATGTGGACTTTCGTCGGAAGATTGTTTGGCAATTTTGGTCAATATACATTTCGTAAGATCTTAGAAATAAATTGCAAAAATTCATATCTTGTATTTAAATATTTGTTGCCTACATGTTTTCAAGAATTAAAAAATCTTTTATTTTTTCATGTTCTTTCGCTTTTCGCACTGATTTCTCCAATGACACGTAGCTATTGGTTTGCATTAGAACAAGCGCCTTTAGCGTTATCATCAGTGAGGCATTGATACAACTGAATGATGCAGAGAAATATCCTAACCTTGAAACTAGTGCTGGTATTGATCCGGCAGACATCAAATCATTGCGAGGTATCTTCTCTTATGTTTTTATTATAGAGAGTCGGGTTTATCCTGTTTTAATACATTTCTGAAAAACTACTCTTTTATATTCTACCATTAAGAAGTAAATTCCATTAAACCTCAAATATAAAATGATATCGATGAAAAAGGGTATTTAGAAAAAATTATAATGACAACTGGCAACAATGTTGTCACAACATGGTTATAATAATGATTTAATGATAATAAAAATTTAATTTAACAGTTACTGCCCAAGTAAAGTTTGCTTTAATTATCATCGCTTTTGTGGTTGAAATCTGTCTGTATTTTCTGGCCCGTCGTGGAATACTAAACGTAAGAGTTTTATACTATAATATTTTATCACTTCCTGCACTTTGTTGTTTGAGATTTATTGAATATACAAAATATTTTTCATGTTAATATTAATAATATTTAATTTTTAGAAACATCGTGGAAATTGCCGTTTATGGTTTATCATCAGAATTGCACTTCTTGTCTTGTACATCGTTTACGGTGGGTTCACTGCTGTCAAAGGAGGAGTAGACGGATGGCTACTTTTGTTGGAATGTGCCTACCACATTTACGAGCTTATCGTTTCGAAAACTTTTATCGACAGTTTAAATTCAGAATCCACAAAATCCACATCCCAGCAAGCCACATCTGAACCTTCGATGATGATTATTAATATTAATTCTGTGGATTAACAGTTTGGGCATCCTGATGCACGTTTTGAATGCCTCGACTGAGCATTCATTGATGACATTTAGGGTATTCGCTGAACTGGCCTGAGAAACTGGTCCAAAAAGGAAAAGGTGAACTGTTCCAAAGACAACAAAGGTGAACTGTTCCAACGAAAGTGGTGATGTTGGTTAGTTCAGTAAACGCTGGAGAAAATGTATACTATTATTATTAATTTATTACAAGATAATATCTTCCTCGAAAGGTCTTTCAAATATCAAAGTATACATACAGATTTAATTACAAGCCAATTATAATAATCCGTCTACAATACAAGTATAGATTTCACAAGATTTAAAAACTAAATCAAAAAAGTCAAATTGAACCAGAGTCAATAATATAATATGTTCTTATGATTATTATTAAATCCTGAGTACTAATTATTCCGAATCTGAATTGTACAATAGTTTTGATTAATTTTCCTGATGCTCAAGCTATGCCTCTAAGCCTGTTGTATACTGTTGTAGTTTTGCTCTCTTACCAAACTAAAATGGAAATCATTTACTGTTAGAATTATCAATTCACGACCTTTTTCAAATAATAACCGCAGTGAAAATCGCTTCCGATTGGTGGATGCATTTTTAAAATTGACCAATCAGAACACAGAATTCCATGGCAAAATTTTATATAATTTTCATTAATCATTCCCAGGGGAAATATTTATATCAACACTGAACTTTGAACTACAGCCGGTTGTGATAGGAAAATACTGACTAACACTTTTAGCATCATCGCAAACTATTACATTGTACCCAACTGTATGATGTAATAAAAATTATATTGGATTAACTTCAACTGTGAAACTTGAAAGTGAAAAGAATACAATACACTATTATGGACTAAATTACTTGCTGAACAAAGCAACTGCTTGCATGTGTTACAAATTTGACTATTAATTCACTACTATAAGCAGTCTGAACCTGAACAAACATATAATCATAACATTTTCAGTCCAGCAAGTCATTTAGTTAGTCTATAACCGTTTATTGTAAGTTCACTGCTCCAGTTAATCCAATATAATTTTAGTTACATCATACCGTTGGGTACAGTGTATTAGTTTGTGATGATGCTAAAAGCATTAGTCCGTATTTTCCTATCACACGTCTGTAGTTGAAAGTTCAGTGTTGAAATAAATATTTCCCCTGGGAATGATCTATGAAAATCATATAAAATTTTGCCATGGAATTCTGTGTTCTGATTGGTCCATTTTAAAAATGCATCCACCAATCATGTAGGAGAAGTTAGGTCCTAAGGAAACCATCCTTGATTATGAACTAGTAGTCATGAATGTATTGAATTTCATTCTGCTCTCACCATATTATATTTTTGGTTGCATGACGTTTTTATAGAAAATTCTAGGAATTAGGACTACAAGAATACAACAATCCCCACGGCGGATTTAGTCTATAAGTTCTTACCCAGCCAACAAAGCTAGCTCATAGGACGATTGGGGGACACATAATCTGAAAACCTAGGCCTTCTGTTGTATGTTCTGTATTGCTAGCTTCGCCGGCTGGGATCGGATCGGCACCCAATATACGTCCTTTTTGCATACACGTCAAGTACTATATCGAACATTTCATCTCATCAAAGTGATCGACCATTTCGAACTTAATGGATAGGTTCAACAAGGAACATTCCCTTTCACAATGTGGAATGTTTATAATCGAACTTTTAAAAAATACCTTCGCCAACATCAGATTTCGTGCAAATCTGATGTTGTATGTATACCCTCATCGATAAGCTTTGTTTGGAGAGAATAATGTGTTCCTGTTATGTATTATTCATCATTAGCTTAGCCTACTAAGGTTTGACAACATCACCAAGTATTACAGAAATTAGAACGCTAACGTTTGTCGTTAGAACAAATCACCTCTACCTTTTTGTACATATCGGTTTCAGGCCAGTTCACCTACATCCAGTTCAGTAACTGTATTTTTGGGTGTGTAGTTTTGGTGACTACTTTAGTGATTTGATCACAAATCTAATCCATCATTTACAAATAAAAAAATTAATCGATGAGGAAAAAACTTTCTAAAACAGATAGAAACAGGGAAAATGTTACTCTCAACTATTGCTAATATCTTACTAGTTACCCTCACTTCCCTTATGAGACATAATGTGTGAACATTGGGACACAGGAACGTATCACATTCGAAATTCGAAGTAGGAAAAAAGACATTTACACTAAACAGCTGAGTACACAACCTTTCCATTCCCGCTCGAGCTTAACAATGCAATTTCCTACTTAAATATTTCCAATTGGTTTTTGATGTATGTCAATTCGGCGCAAAGCAATGATATATACATAGTTAGAATCGTCTCGTCGTAATTGACAACATATGTAAGTTACAAGAGGAGACGACGAGAGATGCTCCAGTTATAGCTAATTGAAATTCGAATATTTAGCATAGATATGGTTGGTACTTAGGAAGCTATGCTCCGCCCCCTCTTTCTAGCGTGACTAAAACAATTATAAAGCAGTGCCCAGTGTGCGTATGTAGGAATTTTACTATGAGGTTATATCAAATAATGTTGGCAAAAACTATGACATTTTAGCTATATTTGTTTCCTTATTTATAAATACAAGCACAACCATACTAAATATGTAAATACGTACATTTTATACATTAACAAAATAAAAGAAGCTCGTAGCCTTTCAGTGTGTCAAAACCTCTATTTCCTTCACGTCTGTTGTCGCATTAGACTTTTTAGCGTTCTGTTCTAATTCCTTTTAAAAATGGGATTGACATGTGGAAATTCGTCGGATAAATGTTTCGACATTTTTGTCATTACAGATTTGGTAAGATCTTTGAAATTGCAACTACATTATAATTTAATATTTCTATTTGTTTTCAAGAATTAAAAAAATCTTTTTTATGTTCTTTCGTATTTCATTTCTCCAACGATGCAGATATTGGCTATTATTGGAACAATCGCATTTAGCATTATCTACATTCTTGCATTGTTAGGACTGAATTTTATAGAGGAACATCCCAAACATGAGCTTGCTGATGGTATTGATCCG
The DNA here is from genome assembly GCA_020055645.1 of Tomocerus qinae. Lineage (NCBI taxonomy): Eukaryota > Metazoa > Arthropoda > Collembola > Entomobryomorpha > Tomoceridae > Tomocerus > Tomocerus qinae. Next base: position 126,166,212 of record CM034546.1, read on the forward strand.
GTACACATCAATTCATTACGAGGTATCGTCTCTTATTTATTTTATTATCCCGAGTCGGGTTCATCCTGTTTTACTACACTTTTGAAAAACTACTTTTTTATGCTTTCTACAGTTTAAATTATATTACAAGTCCATTAAAAAGTAAATTTCATTATCCCTCAATATAAAATGATATTTATGAAATTTAGTATTATAATGAAAATTTATAATGAAGAGAATCTCATTGTCTAACTCAAAAACTGATAACATGGTCATAATAATGATAATAAAAATTTAATTTAACAGTTGTTATCGGAGTAATGTGGGCTTTCGTTCTCATCACTTTTCTGGTTGAAGTTTATCTGTATATTCTCGGGCGTCGTGGAATAAGAAACGTAAAAGTTTTATATAATTTTTATCACTTCCTTCACTTTCTTGTTTGACATTTATTGAACATACAAAATATTTTTCATGTGCTAATATTGCAATATTATTTAATTTTTAGAAACATCATGGAGATTGCCGTAAATGGTTTATCATCAGAATTGTGTTTCTTGTCTTGTACATTGTTTTCGGTGGGTTCTACGCTGTCAGCATGGGAGGAGGAGGGGGAATTTCACTGTTGTTGGGATGTGCCTACCACATTTACGAGCTTATCGTTGCGAAAACTTTTATCGACAGTTTAAATTCAGAATCCACATATTCTGCTTAGTGCTTTAGAAGTAGATGAAAACGTTTTTATTTCATGTGACAGACCAGAGTAACTTACTATAGAGATGATTACCAGAGTAGGGTATGGTATACTAACAAGAGAAAACAGGTAAATACAAACAAATCCACTACTGGACTTCTTTTCCTCATCCAGGGAACAAAAAAGGACCTTTTTTGCCTTTTTATAAACAGGGTAGGAGTAAGTTTTTTAAAAAAGCAGCCCTTTTTTGCCTTTTTTATAAAAAAAGTGAGGGTAAATTTTTTAAAAAGCAGTCCGTTTTTGCCTTTTTTGATGTAGCAGCGTGCCCCATTTGCTTTAAATGTAAATAAGGCAAAAATGGTAAAAAGGACTAATTTTTAAAAAAAAATTTGCAAAAAAGAAGTACCTTTTTTGTTTCCTGTCCTCGGCATAACCTAATAAGACTAATAAAACTAATAGCATACCATATCACTTACATCTATCGTTATCGTTTTTAACACTGAAAATATTCGGATTTCTGTTAATGATGTTTTTTTCCTCTCCTTATTTGTCCTGTTTCCTTATAAATTTTTATTCGTGAATATCGAACGAAAGCAATATCATGACCATGGCCTAATTTCAAGTAAGTACTACAATTATGCAACTGGAACCACTAACCGCATATCCTTGGAAATAAAAATTATTAAAGCTAACTGAATAAAGCTACATGAATTGATACGTTGTATTGGTATTCATTCACTATGGTTTATCAATACTTATTTTTAATTAGCCAGCACTTTAAATGAATGAGCCTTCAGATTAAAATGTAGTATACTGTAGTAACATAAGACTTAAATGCGTATTATTCTTTAAATCATTTCTTTAAACAAATGATTTTTCTTTCGCATAAATGAATCAGCCTTTGCACATAAAACAATTAATCATTAGCAAATTTATATATACTAGCCGGTCACAGGACCTAGGCCCTGTTATAAATAAAGCTAGTGTGTATTCCGGGGGCAATATTGTACGATGAGAAGAAAGTATTTCAGATGCATAGCGTTCTCTAATTGAACTTTTCATGGTTTCTCATTTGGTGGGTCGGCGTCGGAAGTAGCGATTTTACATTGATTGGTGTAGGGACTTTTGTTTTAGAAAACTGTTCGTATCTCCGGACAGAGATGAGGTACTTGGCAAGTGTATTGTCTTGTATCATAATTTCAACAATTTAAATGGCCAAATGTTAAATTTTACCGCACTTGAAATAATAGAAACCTTAAGCGAACCCAAAGCTGGAAATATTTGCATACAGAACGCATGGATTGCTTTGTTATGAAATCTACGAAATTGTTGGGATTTACCACATTTAGGTAACGCTTAAGATTGAGGTCTGCTTAGCTGCGTTATCAGAGCGGCAAATTAACACGTAAAAGTTCAAGCTTCATAAAAGGCAAATGATTCCTTCGGGGGCTTTAAACCTGTTCTATATTTCCCGTTTCACTTTCACGCTTTTAAGTGGTGTGCAACACCGCTTTATAGGAATGCCTGATCTGTCTGTCTGTCTGTCTGTCTGTCCGTCCGTCTGTCTGTTAGCACGATAACTCAAAAACGGTTTGAGATAATCCACTCAAACTTTCTGTACGTAATGTAGGGATGAAAAGGGAGGTCGAGTTCGAAAATGGGTCAAATCGGACACACCCCCTGCCTGTGGGCGTGGTCCGAAAATTTAAAATTGGGGTAACTTTAGTTATTGACATTGTAGAACGTCATGAGATAACTCGTTCGAAAAGGTTATTCGTTATGCCATGTTAAGGTCAAGTCACACGTGTCAAAAGGTCAAAGGTCATTGAAAAAATGCATTAATAACGTCGATAACTCAAGAACAGTTTGAGATAATCAATTCAAACTTTCTGTACGTAATGTAGGGACAAAAAGCAAGGTAGAGTTCGAAAATGGACAAAATCGGATACACCCCCTGCCTGTGGGCGTGGTCCAAAAATTTAAAATTGGCGTAAATTTAGTTATTGACATTGTAGAACATCATGAGATATTTCGTTCGAAAATGTTATTCATTAGGCCATGTCAAGGTCAAGTCACACGTGTCACAAGGGAAAGGTCATTGAAAAAATTCACTAAAAACGTCATGTAATGTCAGATAATCAGTTCAAACTTTCTATGCGATATCACACCACTTTTTTACATCCATTTGAACATGGTTTATTTTGATATGCTAATAGAGGAAACTTGGAAATAATTTTGAATTTTAAGGCAAAACTTCTTTTCTTCGATTTCTGACCCACTTGTGGCTCTGTATCGTAGATGAAAAGCTAAAAAGGTTAAAATTGTTCACTTTAAAAAAAAATTTTGTAGTCTGTAAGATTCAACCAGAATCTATCCAGGGTTTGAATTGGAAATCCTAAAAACGAGGGGGGGGAGATTCCGTAGTAAATGGAAGAAAAGATTAGAAAACCAAAGCTGGAGAAAAAGGGTGACATAACAAAACAAACAGGTTAAACATGTTTTCCCAAAAGAACGCAATTGATTTTTATGTGTTATTTGGAAACAATTAGAAAGTATGTGAAATATGTTTAGCCACTATTTATAATACAATAATCATCCATTCACTCAATAAATCCCTGAAGCCCATTCATAAATAGAAAATAATCATAGTGAGATAAAGTGGTACCCTATTTCATTGTTTCAAATGTGTACATTTTGGATGTGCCATCTACGGAATTTATTATCATAAAATTATGACTTCTAATAGTACCTATTATATTTCTATCAATGAAATGACATTGCCATTTTCAGTTGCTCATGGAATTATTGACATTTCCATGAATCCCATTTTTAAATTATAATATTATGCACAATGAGTTACTGCAAGAGTCAAAAAATAATATTCTAAAACTCCACCTTACTACTATCTACCTATAGGATCAATATTTTTGTATTAAAATAGCATTGTGGCTATCGGCAACTTACTCTGGCCACCCACTAGGGTCATATTTGGGGTATAAGGTAACGTTAAGTTTGAGGGGGGCGCTGCGCCCCCTCACCCTACTGGATAAGTGCTTGGAGTTGAGCATGGACTGTGGCCAAAAAACAATGGACGCTACTCACGTTCGAATTTTACTCTTCACTCTTATTCGAATACTGGAGTGGTGACCAAAAATACAATAAAAAACATTCTAATTACATTACATTTTCTAATTAACCGCTTGACGCTACATTGCATTGCTAATTAAGGCTAACTTGACCTCAAAATGCAGGGCCGATAAATTGGGAGGGCAACTGGGGTAACAGCAGCGGCCATCAAGCTGAGGGGGGATCAAGAAAAAATTATTTTTTTGCCATTTGCATAATATATTAGTTGCCTAAAGAAAAAATAATAAAATATTTTTTGAGAACAATGTAGATACTAATTGGTTTCTTTCCATTGTGTTAGCAATCAGATAATCCGATTTAAATTTGTTTTTGTGCAAAGGTCATTATTTGATGTTGATATTTACTTTCTATTTATTTCTTTGGGGTACTAATAACATAATTTGCAATACTACAGAAAGAGTGAGACAGTTGCATAAGTAAAATACAACTCTTATAACAATCCTAAAATATATACCTACATATTATAAACCAATAATTTATCTATATTTGTCAATAAAAAATTAGCACAATAGAGCACTTTCGTCAAATTAAAGAATTAAATGTTTTTGGATTTGTTAAAAGCATTTGAAATGTACCTAGCGTATCTGTTCACCATTAATACCACCACTGATTGTTTAAATTAAAAAATGTTTATTTTCAAAATTTTCTCGCCCATTGAGCAAAAAAGAGAAATACAGTACAATATTTTTGTCATCGAATTTGTCTTTAAAATTTGGAATTACTTTCAAAACTTCCAAACTGTCTCAAGCCAAACCGTCTCCATCCAAAATGTCTCAATCCAAAACCGACTCAAATCAAACTGTCTCAAACCAACCAAAATGGCTCAATCCAAACTGTCTCAAACAAAAATGGCTCAATCCAAATCAACTCAATCCAAACTGTCTCAAGCAAAACCATCTCAATCCAAACTGTCTCAAGCAAAACCATCTCAATCCAAACTGTCGCAAACCGAATCGTCTCACTCCAAAACCGACTCAATCCAAACTGTCTCAAACCAAATCGTCTCAATCCAATCCAAACAGTCACAACCAAACCGTCTTAAATGAAACTGCCTCCATAAAAACCGTCTCAATGCAAACTGCCTCAATAGAAACCGTCTCAATGCAAACTGCCTCAATAAAAACCGTCTCAATGCAAACTGCCTCAATAAAAACCGTCTCAATGCAAACTGCCTCAATAAAAACCGTCTCAATGCAAACTGCCTCAATAAAAACCGCCTCAATCCAAACTGCCTGAATAAAAACCGTCTCAATCCAAACTGCCTGAATAAAAACCGTCTCAATCCAAACTGCCTGAATAAAAACCGCCTCAATCCAAACTGCCTCAATAAAAACCGTCTCAATCCAAACTGCCTGAATAAAAACCGTCTCTATCCAAACTGCCTGAATAAAAACCGTCTCAATCCAAACTGCTTCAATAAAAACCGCCTCAATCCAAACTGCCTCAATAAAAACCGTCTCAACTTAAACCGTTTCAATCCAAACAGTCGTACATTTATATCTCAAACCGTCTCAACACCACCAGTATCTACCTAATCTAAACCGTATCCACCCGAACAGTCTCACTTTAAATGTCTCCAACTCATGTTGTCAGTTTTAATATTTGCATTCTATTAGTACTCTATTTTAGCATAATTTTGTAATTCAAAAATTTTTTTTCCATTCCTAAAATCTGGAATGACATTAAAGTTGTGGTATCAAAATAGCGTTTGCCCGGGCAGCATTGAATCCTCACCGGCCCTGTCAAAAGGGTCCATTGATGGCAGTGTATGTAATGGTGATTCAAAGTACCCGAGTTAAAAATGTGATAATGGTGCTTGGTGGGTGACCGAAGTAATTTGCCGACAGCCACAATTCTATTTCTAAACAAAAAGTTGACTCTAGGCAGTACTAAGGCGAAGTTTTGGAATAAGTTTTGACTCTATCAATGTAATGTAAGATCTGTACCTCTGGCCCAACTAATGAGAAACCGTGAAGATGTCCATTGGAATTAACATAAAAGTAAGGTATGTATCTGAAATACATTCCACCCATCACATCACATCGTACAATATTGCCCCGGAATACACGCTAGCTTTATTTACAACAGGACCTGGGTCCTGTGACCGGCTAGTAAATTCAAACTGATTGTTTACACTTATACGGATCAACGCAATTACGAAAATCTACTAAGGTACGCGGGTAGACCCTTAGTGTGCGTATGCATTATACGATCGAGGTAGAAACTATTTAGTAGATTCCAAAAGTACACCACAATTTGGGTGAACACCTTTAGCTAACAATCGTACTTTACTGTAAGTTTCTGGAGAACATTTCCAAGCATATTGCTACTCAGTTCACCAATTATTTTCAAAATATTAGAAAAATTTCCATAAAATGTCACTGCTACGTCTAACAATCAGTGCTTCTGTTGATAGCTGACATTTATTACAATACTTTTTGAGCCACACCTTTCATACGTGTCGAAATTATGACAAACGTAAATTAAGAATGAAGAAACAAATTATTACAATAATGTAGCCACGAAAAAGTGAAAAAACTAAATTGATGGCCGATCGGTTCTGTGTAATTTATAAGCTCGCTGTATGCCATAATAAGTGAGTTGAGTTCATTAGATAAGAATCACTGACAAACTGACAACAGTCTCAACAAGATGAGTTTTGTATAGTGAAATGCTAAAGTAAATCGAATCCGAGGGAAAATGTTATATATAGTTTTCAAGTTGTCATTGACAGACAGTTCATGGACATTTATTATGAACTCTATACGTGACGATGCAAACTAAATCGGATTTGATTCGATATATGTCTCTTGGAATTTTTTAAATACCCTCACTTGTGTATCTATACAAGTTTTTATCGTTATCACTTTTACTAATAATCACTATCACACCGGGGTGTCATTTACTTGGATTTACTGACATTTAGTAAGTCCCAATATTTCTACCCAATAACAATATGTTGAACAATAATCAGTACAAAATACATTTCAACCTTAACATAATTTAAATTTAAATCACACTGATAGTGATAATACAAAATTAGCATCCATTCAGATACAGACACAAAATTAAAACAAATATTTGTCATTCTAAGCTATTTGTATGTGTAGTTATGTGCATTTAAATTGGAATTCAAAATGGTTAATACTTATTTTTTAATCCTCGCCTTCTTTGTAAATTGTGGCTTTACTTCTGTAAGGATTTTTCGTAATCAAGGTAATATACATCAAATCACTTAAAATTTCCATGATTAAAATTTCTCCACCTTTGGAAACCAAATATTTTTGATAGATCATAAAAGTTAATTATTTTATTAAGATACTGGACTGTGGGGTACATTTGATGGAAAACCGTCGCTATTGATGGCCCATCGTGGGGAAAAGGTGATGATGCCGGAACACACGATTGGTGCGTATGAAATAGCGTCGATAGAAATGGCAGATTACGTTGAGCCGGACTTGGTTTTGACAAAAGATGGACATCTGGTCTGTTTCCACGATTTGACAATAACGGATGGAACAGACGTCAAGGAACATCCGGAATTCCAACATCTTATGCGCGAGAGTTGGACTGTAGAATTGGATGGAAAAAACAAAACTTTTGAAAATGAGTGGTTCATTCAGGATTTTGAATTAGAGCAGTTGAGAAATTTAACTGTAACTCAGAGTATCATAGGAATTCGACCGCAACTATTCAATGAAATCTTCATGATACCAACGTTTGAGGAATACCTTCAAGTCATTCACAAAATGACATACCAGCAAAATAGACCTATCGGTAAGTAATTAAAGAGAAAATGGCAAATCTTCATTACGTAATGAATGATATTCTATATATTTCCATTCGTACTTTATTTAAAATAACTGCCAACACAGCATCTTTAAAATAGGCCTACTTAAAAGTAACTAACTGTGAAAAGTATTAGCGGTTAATAAATTAATAATATAATATACTACTAGTGAACCCAGCAAAGCAAGGTACCTAGCACCTTGGCGAAACTTTCACATGTAACCATGCACCAAATGCATAAAAAAATTTCTTTTGGCTAGTTCCTTGTACAAAATTGACAACAAATGGTATCCCTAAAACTTGACAGCTAAGTAAACACACCTTAAATCTTGCATTATGCAAGTTGCATACCTATATATCTTAAATTTAACATAGTAATCTCTAAAATAATATATTATATATAGTACTAGAAATAAGCCCGTCCTAACGGACGGAAAATTATCAATACTACCCACTCATAACAACAACAAATCCAATCATTTTATCAAAAAGTGAAATATTTTCTAAAGTTACTGATTAATTTCCTTTTATCACCCGCGCAGCATTTGGTTTAATTTCGAAATATTGTAATTATTCTTGCGCCTGCGTAGTTACTCGAAGTTCATCTTTTACATTTAAACTTTATCACGGAAATTTTTCATTGCAGGAAACAATTTTATTTTCCTTTATTACCTTGGCTCTGCTGTCTGGCATATCCATATCCACCAAATTTCATCGATAGACCGTTGATTATTTAGTAGACCAATTTTTGATTCCTAAGCGTGTTGAAATGTGACGTGAATACTGATAATTTAAAATTATTTTTACAGGTGTGATTCCAGAAATCAAGCATCCAAAATTTCACAACACAAACCGAACATCAGAAAATTACATGGAAGATAAAGTGTTGAGTGTCCTTAAGGAATATGGGTACGCCATCACAGAAGGGGACGTAGCACGATGCAATTTCACAGCTAAGAACGGGACCGAGTACCCCATCACATGCAATCAGGTTATCATCCAAAGCTTTGAATTCGACTCTTTGGTGTATTTAAGCACAAAAAGCAATATCGAGTTGCTAATGTTAGCGGACTCGAGTAACTTAAGGCATTTGACCTTCGATGGAATAAAAGAAGTGGCGGGGGTGGCTCAACATTTCAGTGTGTGGAAGGAGTTGATGTACACTGGAATAGAGGCAGAACTTAAGTTTTTCAATATTGAATACGACAAAGACGAAATTGCAAGCCTAGGAGGATTTATTCCCGCCAAAGATTTTGTAAAAGAAGCGCATCATCTAGGACTGAAAATGGGGCTCTTCACGATTTACGATTCGCATGAACGTTCATTTCGTGGCTGTACTGTCGCCACGACTGTCGCTTGTGACGGGGAGGACAAGCAAAAAGAAATGTTTTACTACTTCGAAATGGGAGTCGACAGTCTTTTCGTTGAAAATGTTCAGGAGGCCATCGAACTTCGAATGCAATATGATCAGATGTTGCAACAACGGCTTTTGAAAATAGAAGTTGAAACATTGAAGGCAGAATTGGAGAAAGTCCGAAATTCTGTCTCCAATTTATTACCCACCAAATTCTTTTTATTTTCTGTTTGTTTAATCGCTGTTTCTACATGGATATAGTGGGAGAAGTACTTCAATGTGACCATTAATAAAATATATAATAATGAACTGAAAAGTTTTTACGGCTTACTGGTCAAGTGTTTTTATTTCGTATCTTGTCACGCATAACTACAAAAATAAATGTACTTTGTTTATATTACTCTAGGTTAAGCTAGGCTTTAGAATTTAAGTAATTTAGATATTTGCCATTTGGAAATGTAGGATTTTTTAGTATAAGTGTATATTATTTTGGATAGTTCAATCCCTACGCTTGAACGTCCGCACTCGTGGTATAAGTTTGGACTCCTTGGAAAACGGAGCCAGTTCCTCTCTGAAGTTTTCGTGGTCAAATTGGAAGAAACCGAGCTAGCTGGAAGCAGCTGGTTAATTAGCTGATTTGGTGGATATTTTTGTGGCCGACTTGGAAGAAAAAGGGCTAGCTGGCATCATAACTTACATGATTTTAAAGAAAAATCAAAGAAAATGAACCAAAGGACAATCTTAGAGTATGATATTGATATTATTTGTCTTCCGAGTCGTTTTCGGTTGGTAATTTGCACTATAAGACAACAATAGCTATAGGGTACTGCAGCCAATCAAATCATTTCACGTGACTTCATTTCCCACTTTTTCCAGGTGGCTATCAAAATGAGGTGGGAAATGGGAAAATCCGAAACCATGTGCAACAGGTTACCAATAAGTTTGTTCGTTTTGCCAATGTAGTCAAGCTATATAACTTTTCGGCATTTAAATGGAAGAATAAATAATGTCTGAATGTGGGTACAGTCAGGGTTGGCACATGGTTTAAACCACCCTGGTTATAACCGGCTGGCAAAACCCTAGTGGCAAAAACTGGTTAAAAGTGGCTGAAACTCACAAATGTGACAAAACAGATATTCCCATTATTTTAGAAAGTTTAAAGTTATACTTTTACCTAAAATATATATTTAAAAACCTGGTCATAAAATCCTTGCTGACTCCTACCTTCTTTCTAGCAGACGACCGAGTTCGTTTTCACTTATTTCCAATGTCGTGTATCTAAATGGGCACATACAAACATACGGAATTATTCACTGCGCATGTTCCACAGTTACACTACAATTTAAACAAAAATGATGAAATCAAGGGATAATGAATGCTGTTGAACTCTTTTTTGTGGTCTCCCTAAGCTTTATTACTGTAATACTCCTACCATATGCATGCTATTTATGTCAAAAACTAGGTTCTTCATCCTCTTTTGAATGATGTACATTTCGTTTAGATTAAGGTTCCCGATGATAAGTTATTGACACTCAAAGTAAGAACAAAACGCTTAAATTACACATTTTCCAAAAATATTTTCTCCCTGATTTTGAACATTGATGCAGACATTTGATGTGCATTTCCTTATATAACAGTTCACTCAAAATGTGTTTGTCTTTAAAATGTCTATATCTCGTTAAAACTGACCTAGACGTTCAAAAGTTATTTGAGGCCACACACTCGCCTAATATACACCTGGTCACCTGATATTGGATATCTATAATATATATACGATAATATCGGTATTTTGGGTAATTGGGTATAGGCTTTGCCTGAACAGACTCGATACTTTTACAGTAGGCGGTACACGTTATTAAGTGAAATGGAATGCTCATAGTATTCAGACACGTATTTAGAGGCCACCGAGGCTAGTGTTTGTCTAGCCGCTGGCTAGTGGTTATCATGGTAGTGGCTAAAATGGCCTAGTGGCTGGCTAAAATGACCTAGTGGCTGGCTAAAATGACCTAGTGGCTGGTTAAATGACCTAGTGGCTGGCTAAAATGCCATAGTGGCTAACTATAATGGCCTAGTGGCTGGCTAAATGGCCTATTGACTGGCTAATATGTTTTTGCCAGTGGTTTCAATGGCTAAGATTAAAAATTATCTCAAGTAAACCAAATTTTTAAAATTATTATTTCAATAAAAAAGCATTTTAAGAATTCATGTCTTAATCTAAATCTAGTTTGGATACATAAAAGCATTTTAAACTCAAAGGTAAGACTTACTTACTTTTTCGGGAGGACGACTACTAGTAGTTTATCGTATTTTTTAGTCATTTAGCCAACCGGCTGGCTAAATGTAAAAAATCCGGCTAAAATAAAACACTGTTTAAAGGGGGTCGTTTCTTATTTGGAGATAAAAAGAAATTAATCTCTAAAAAAGGCTAAAAACGTAAAATGTTGGCAGCTTGGCGTGAATGTGTGTCAGTCATCAGTGAATATTATTTTGTGTACTCCCCTCGATCAAATTCCTGAATATTTCGTATCTCGTATCGTATTTCTTTTCTGACATAGCAATGCAGTAACTGTATTTATATGTGTGTAGTTTTGGTGACTACTTTAGTAGTAAAAAATAATCCACAAGGGAAGAACTTTCTAAAGCAGATAGAACTAGGGAAAACTAAAAATATTTCTCTCAACTAATAGTGTCAATATCTTATTGATTAACCCTCACTTCTCTTTAATTTTAAGAAATTTATGAACATTGGGACACAGGAACGTATCTAAGAATTTTAATACGAGGATACATTAAATTTGGCAAAAACGATGACATTTTAGCTATCTTATATTATTATTATAGACTTTTTTTATTGTTCAGTTCTAATTCCTATTAAAAATGAGTTTGACATGTGGAAATTCGTCGGGTGAATGTTTCAAAATTTTTGTCATCATAGATTTGGTAAGATCTTTGAAATAAATCACAACTTTGTATATCGTCCTTTAAGGAATGAAAAAGCCAATATCAATTTTTTGTTTGGTACTGGAAAAAGCCTTATATTCATACGCTTGTTAGTGGAGTTAGGCTTTTTCCTGTACCAAGCAAAAAATGGATATTGGCTTTTAATTTCCTTCCTTAAAGGATGATAATATCTTGTATTTTAATATTTGTATTTTTTTCAAGCATTAATTATATTTTTCTATGTTCTTTCGTCTTTTGCACTTATTTCTCCAAATGATACACAGGTATTGGCTGTTATTGGAACACTCGGCTTTAGCATTCTCTTCATTCTTGCATTGATGGGAATTCAATTTGTAGAGGATCATCCCAACCATAAAATCAGTACTGATGCTGATATTGATCCGGCCCGCATCTCTGCAGACCGAGGTATCGACTCTTATTTTATTATACAGAGTCGGGTTTACTCTGATACACTTCTGAAAAACTACATGAACGCTTTCAAGCACGTATCCAGGATTTTGACCTAGGGGGGCCCACCAAAATATATTGATAAAATCAAGGCATATTCGCGCGAAGCGCGAAAATTTTTTGGATTTTTAACCTTTTTTGACAAAAAAACGCCTTTTTCTGGCTACTTAGGGGGGGCCCGGGCCCCCCCGGCCCCCCCTCTGGATACGTGCTTGAACGCTTTTATACTTTTTAAATTATATTACAATGTCTACTAAAAAATTAATTCCATTTTCTCTAAAATATAAATTGGGAGTATATTATATGAAAACCATGTCTTAACCTACTAGCTAAAAAACTGACGACAATAATGATAATACAAATTGTATATAACAGTTGCTATCTCAGTAATTTGGACTTTCATTCTCATCGCTTTCGTGTTCGAAGTTTATCTATTTAATCTGGGCCGTCGTGGAATAAGAAACGTATACGTTTTATATAATTTTTATTACTTCCTTCACTTTTAATTTCGTCTTGTTTGAGATTTATTAAATTATGCAAAATATTTTCCGTGTGATTTTACAATGATATTTAATTTTTAGAAACATCATGGAGATTGCCTTAAATGGTTTATCATCAGAATCGTATTTCTGGTTTTGTTCATCATTTTTGGTGGGATCTTCGCTTTCATCCTAGGAGGAGTAGAAGGATTCGCACTTTTGTTGAGATGTGCCTACCAAATTTACGAGCTTATCGTTGCGAAAACTTTCATCGACAGTTTAAATTAAGGATCAGTGTAGAGAATGAATCTATCAATTAATTGCCTCGATCAGGAGCGTAGCTATCACTAAGGGAACTGAGTATAAGGAGCGTAGTATAATACCCCTTTAGGGAGGATAATATTAAACTACCCCTTCCCCCTGACAATTTTGCAATATTATAAACTTTGATGGAAAGCGTTCATTTTCGGTGTTAAGACGTATAAAATAAAATCAATTGTCTGCAAATTGCCCAGCACGAGCACCGTGCACGCGCGAAAATAAAATGATTTGTTTTTAAGCTCCTTTTTGGTGTTTAGACGTTTCCAAATGCGCTGATCACAAATAAAACCAATTGTGTGCCAAAGCCCAGCACATGCGCCGCGTGTGAGAGAAAATAAAATGATTTCAGACAATTGATTTTATTTTATTCTTGATCTGAGTAAAGGATTAATACCATACGTATAGTATAGAGGGATGGGCTTTACGGGCTGAAGCGCCCCCTCCCCCGAAATCCAAGAAAATGGGAATTTTTTTCTCAAAATAGCAAAAAATTTCATTTGCCATTTTTAGGCCATTTTTGACTCATTTTCGTTAAAAAATGCCAAAAATTTTCGTTGTATTGGAAGTCTTAGCCCCCTCCGAAACTCAGTTCTGTATACATGCTTGGAGGTAATTAATTGATAGCTTCATTCTCTACCCTGTTCAGGATCCACATCCCATCAAACCACATCTGATCTTTCGATGATGATGATAATCACGATTTCAGAATGTTGTCTGACTATAGCCTAGTACTTAGTACAATGAGTGCTTTAATTTAATTGGAAGTAGATAAAAACGTTTTTATTTACTATAGGGTCAGAATTAACTGGACTTTGTTGTTTTGTTCTAAATACCTTATAACCGTTAATTCATGTTATTACAATTTTATTACATTGAAAATATTCTCTATCAACGATGTTTTAACTTTAATTGCAGTTGCTTCTAGCAGACGTCCGATTTCGTTTTCACCTACTTCCAATTCCAATGTCGTGTGTCTAAATGGGCACATACAAACATACGGAATTATTCACTGCGCATGTTCCACTTTACGATTATACTACTGATAACGATTTATGATATGTGTTATCATTGACAATTGATATTATGAGTTGAATATAACAAGTTTCAGAGTATTTGTACAGTACAATAAAATATTACCGAATGTTATCTTTGCAAAGTTACACTACAATTAAAACAAAACTGATGAAATCAAGTGATAATGAATGCCGTTGAACACATTTTTGGAGTCTCTCTAAGCTTTATTCCTGTAATACTCCTACCATATGTATGCTATTTACTATGAACGCCACTTTTCTTTTCTGAATAGACCTCGCAAACAAAAAGATTGAAAGATAAGAAGACTATGAAGGCCCTCGCTGGACTGGGTTCACCGAGGTATATGCGTACCTATTGAAAGAGTGAACAGTGTGTCTAATTTATAAAAAAAAGTGGACATTACGGCGCAGTGTAATGAGTAATGAGTAGGGACTAGGAGATGGTTGAAGAACACGAATTAAACATTGTAAAGTGGCACACAAATAAATAAAGCACAAAACACTCAAAAATTAAACAATTAAAACTTATTTTGAAATCAATATTTAAAAAAATTATAAATTGTAAGGATGGGGAACAAAATACAATACTTATCGAATCAACATGATAATAGTGAAACCAAACTCAACATCATTTAACTAAATAAAGTAAATGTTTGAAGTCCTTTCATCAGGGCCTGATTTTCATTATATTATCAAATTATCATTAATATTATATGGACATAATATATAATTTTAAATCACCCCGTCATTTTACATTACCCCATCATTGTACCCATTTTAAATAGACGTCATTGTAAATGAAATGACCCCACATTTTAAATAGACGTCATTGTAAATGAAATGACCCCACATTTTAAATAGACGTCATTGTAAATGAAATGACCCCACATTTTAAATAGACGTCATTGTAAATGAAATGACCCTACATTTTAAATAGACGTCATTGTAAATGAAATGACCCCACATTTTAAATAAACGTCATTGTAAATGAAATGACCCCACATTTTAAATAGACGTCATTGTAAATGAAATGACCCCACATTTTAAATAGACGTCATTGTAAATGACCCCACATTTTAAATAGACGTCATTGTAAATGACCCCACCTTTTAAATAGACGTCATTTTAAATGAAATGACCCCACATTTTAAATAGACGTCATTGTAAATGACCCCACATTTTAAATAGACGTCATTGTAAATGACCCCACCTTTTAAATAGACGTCATTTTAAATGAAATGACCCCACATTTTAAATAGACGTCATTGTAAATGAAATGACCCCACATTTTAAATAGACGTCATTGTAAATGAAATGACCCCACATTTTAAATAGACGTCATTGTAAATGACCCCGTCATTTTAAAAGACACCGTCATTTTAAATAGACGTCATTGTAAATGAAATGACCCCACATTTTAAATAGACGTCATTGTAAATGACCCCGTCATTTTAAAAGACACCGTCATTTTAAATAGACGTCATTGTAAATGACCCCACCTTTTAAATAGACGTCATTTTAAATGACCCCGTCATTTTAAATAGACGTCATTTTAAATAACCCCGTCGTTTTAAATAATTTCGTCGTTTAGAATCACCCCTTCATTTTGATTAATCTCGTTGTTTTAAATCTATAAATATCATTTTTTTAAATGTTGTCATTTTAAACATTCCTGTCATTTTAAATAACCTCGTCATTTTAAATATTCCTGTCATTTTAGATAATCTCTTTGTATTAAATATTCCCGTCATCTTAATTATTCCGTCATTTTCACCTTTTTATGTTAAGGATTTTTATTTATTTTGTTATTTTAATTAGCTACCATTATTTTAATCGTCCTCGTTATTTCTATCTATTTTCTTACCCCGTTACATTAACTAACCAATTCTATGTCAAGTTAAGTCAACCTATTCAATCCACAACCAAATCATACTAACTAATAAACGTTGCCTTGCTATTAATAATTTGACTCCATTGCGGTCGCCCCGTTCGAGGTGAAAGGGACACTAATATCTTTACATGGCGGAGGCCTGCCTGCTTAAAGAGTAGGACTTTGTCAAATTTTTGAAATTCACTGACAAAATATTTTCTACTAAAAAACTGGAGTAGCTACCGTCTTCTTCATTAAGTCGAGTAGGTCAGGAAGAAGTTTGGTAAAGATCGGATGAAAACTGTAGAAGGAGTATCTGGACAAAGTGTAAAAGATCGGAGCATTTTCTCCCACTCCTTCAATGTTAAAATTTGAAATTGAAAAAATCATAAAAAAATTTCTATCAAAGATATTGTTTTGAAACTCTAGGTTTGGGGTTCTGACTATGATGTCCCCATCCAGTAAAAATTTGAAAGTCCTAAGTTGATGTTAAAGGACATTTGTGTAGCTATTATTATAATGATATGTACGAATATCGGTATTTTGGGTAATTGGGTGTAGGCTTTGCCTGAACAGACTCGATACTTTTACAGCAGGCGGTACACGTTATTAAGTGCGGTTGAAATGGAATGCTCATAATATTCAGACACGTATTTAGTGGCCACCGAGGCCAGTGTTTGGCTAGCTACTGGCTAGTGGTTATAATGGTAGTGGCTAATATGGCCTGGTGGCTGGCTAAAATGACCTTTGGCATTTTTTGACGGAAATGAGTAAAAAGTGGCCTGCAAAATTTTGTTGCTATTTTGAGAAAAAAATCCATTTTTCTTGGGGGGAGGGGCTTCATCCCGTTAAGTCCATACGTCAGTACCCTTAGATAAAGGTTCCCATTAAGTTATTGACGCTCAAAGTAAGAAGAAATCGCTTAAATTACACATTATCCAAAAATATTTTCTCCCTGACTATGAACATTGATGCAGACATTTGATATGCATCTCCTTACAACAGTTCACTAACAATTTGTTTGTCTTTAAAATATCTATATCTCGTTAAAATTGACCTAGACGTTCAAAAGTTGTTTGAGGTAACACACTCTCGCCTGATATATTATACATCTGATATCTACAATATATACGATAATATCGGTATTTTGGGTAATTGGGTATAGGGCTTGCCTGAACAGATTCAATACTTTTACAGTAGGCGGTACACGTTATTAAGTGCGGATGAAATGAAATGCTCATAATATTCAGACACGTATTTACAGGCCACCGAGGCCAGTGTTTGGCTAGCCACTGGCTAGTGGTTATAATGGTAGTGGCTAAAATGGCCTAGTGGCTGGCTAAAATGACCTACTGGCTGGCTAAAATGACCTAGTGGTTGGTTAAATGGCCTAGTGGCTGGTTAAATGGCCTAGTGGCTGGTTAAATGGCCTAGTGGCTGGTTAAATGGCCTAGTGGCTGGTTAAATGGCCTAGTGGAAGGCTAAAATCACATAGTGGCTGGCTATAATGTCTTAGTGGCTGGCTAAAATGCTATAGTGGCTGGCTTAAATGGCCTATTGACTGGCTAATATGTTTTGGCCAGTTTCTTCAATGGCTAAGATTAAAAATTATCTCAAGTAAACCAAATTTTTTAAATTATTATTTCAGTAAAAACGCATTTTGAGAATTCATGTCTTCATCTAAATCTATAGTTTGGATACATAAAAGTATTTTAAACTCAAAGGTAAGTCGGGACTACTTGGAGGACTACTACTAGTAGTTTACGGTATTTTTAGCCATTTAGTCATAACCAGCTGGCTAAATGTAAAAAATCCGGCTAAAACACTGTTTAGAGTGGGTCGCTTCTTATTTGGAGATAAAGAGAATTTATTCTCTAAAAAAGGCTAAAAACGTAAAATGTTGGCAGCTTGGCGTGAATGTGTGTCAGTCATTAGTGAATATTATTTTGTGTACTCCCCTCGATCAAATTCCTGAATATTTCGTATCTCGTATCGTATTTCTTTTCTGACATCGTTAAACCAATACAGTAACTGTATTTTTGTGTGTGTAGTTTTGGTGATTACTTTAGTGGTTTGATCATTGATCACAATTCTAATCTATCATTTACAAATAAAAAAATAATCCACATGGGAAGAACTTTCTAAAGCAGAAAGTATTAGGGAAAACTAAAAATATTTCTTTCAACTAGTGCCAATATCTTACTGATTACCCTCACTTCTCTTGAATTTTAAGAAATTTGTGAAACATTGGGACACAAGGACGTATTGAGGGATGGGCTTTACGGGCTGAAGGCCCCCCCCCCGTAATCCAAGAAAAAGGGAGATTTTTTTCTCAAAATACCAAAAATTTTTTAGTCCCCTCCGAAACTCAGTTCTATATACGTGCTTGTTGGGACATAGGAACGTAATTAAGAATTTTATTACGAGGGTACTTTTTTATTGTTCAGTTCTAATTCATATTGAAAATGGGATTGACATGTGGAAATTCGTCGGGTAAACGTTTCCTAATTTGTGTCTACTTGGATTTCGTAAGATCTTTGAAATAAATCACAACTTTGTATATCGTCCTTTTAGGAATAAAAAAGCCAATATACATTTTTGGTTTGGTGCAGGAAAAAGTCTATAATCATACGCTTGTTAGTAGAGTTAGGCTTTTTCCTGCACCAAACAAAAAATGGATTTTGGCTTTTTCCTTCCTTAAAGGATGATAATATTATTTTGTATTTTAATATTTGTATTTTTTTTCATGCATTAATTTTATTTTTCGTCTTTTGCACTTATTTTTCCAAATGATATACAGGTATTGGCTGTTATTGGAACACTCGGCTTTAGCATTCTCTATATTGTTGCAATGATAGGATTTCAATATGTAGAGGATCATCCCAATCATAAAACCAGTGCTGATGCTGATAATGATCGGGCATACGCGCGAGGTATCGTCTCTTATTTTATCATACAGGGTCGGGTTTAACCCTAAAACACTTCTGAAAACTACGATGAATGCTGTTATGCTTTTTATATTATATTACAATGTCTACTAAAAATTAATTCCATTTTCTCTCAAATATAAAATGGGAGTGGTTTAAAAAATTATCCATATATAATATAATCGCAGACTGAGAAAAATTTTCCTACCTATATATAACTATGTATGTCTGGTAGGGCAAATTTGAATTTTACCGCGTGGAACCAAGGATTTTATTACTAAATAATACCTTTTAAAATCGAGTCGCATATGCTGCACTGGGAGCTACTAGTAATATAAAAACAACGAGTCACGAGTTAAACTAGCTAAAAACCTGACAACAATAATGCTAATACAAATTGAATATAACAGTTATTATCTCAGTATTTTGGACTGTCGTTCTCATCGCTTTCGGGGTCGAAGTTTATCTATTTAAACTGGGCCGTCGTGGAATAAGAAACGTACAAGTTTTATACAATTTTTTATTACTTCCTTCATTTAATTTCATCTTGTTTGAGATTTATTAAATTATGCAAAATATTTTCCATGTGATTTTACAATGATGCTTAATTTTTAGAAACATCATGGAGATTGTCTTAAATGGTTTATCATCAGAATCGTATTTCTGGTTTTGAAAATCGTTTTCGTTGGGATCAACGCTTTCAGGGTAGGAAGAGTAGAAGGATGGCCAATTTTGTGGAGATGTGCCTTTCAAATTTACGAGATTATCGTTGCGAAAATTTTCATCAACAGTTTAAATTCAGGATCAGTGTAAAGAATGAAATCAATTAATTGCCTCGATCAGGAGCGCAGCTATCACGTAGGGAACTGAGTATAAGGAGCGTAGTATACCACCCCTTTAGGGAGGATAATATTAAACTGCCCCTTTCCCCTGACAATTTTGTGATATTATAAACATTGATGGAAAGCGCTCATTTTCGGTGTTTAAACGTATAAAATAAAATCAATTGTCAGAAAATTGCCCAGCCTGAGCACTGCGCATGCGCGAAAATATAATGATTTGCTTTTAAGCCCATGTTCGCTGTTCAAATGTTTTCAAATACTCAAAATCAATAAAATCATTTTATTTTCGCTTACACGCGGCGCCTGTGCTGGGCTTATTGGCACACAAATGGTTTTATTTTATTCGTGATCAGGGCATTTGGAAACGTCTACACAATATGAGCGCTTTCTATCAATGTCTATAATATTGCAAAATTGTCAGGGGCCAGGGGGAAGGGTTATAGTTTAATATTGTCCTCCCTAACGGGGTATTATACTACTCTCCTTATCCTCAGTCCCTTAGTGATAGCTAGGCTACTGATCGAGGCAATTAATTGATAACTTCATTCTCTATCCAGTCTAATATAGTCTAATAGTCTAATAATAGTCTAATAATAGTCTAATAGTATAGTCTAATAATAGTCTAATAATATAGTCTAATAATAGTCTAATAATATAGTCTAATAATAGTCTAATAATATAGTCTAATAATAGTCTAATAGTTCGCTTTTATTTACTTCAACAGGGGGTCAGAATTGACTGGACTTTGACATTGAAAATATTCTCTATCAACAATGTTTTCACTTTATTTGTCCCTTTTCCTTACCTTATAAATAAACAATAGCGAATAAACGGTACAAGGATAAAAGCTAACCACATATCCTTTGATTAATAAATGAAAAATTTATTGTTACAGCTAATAGTGGTTTATAAAAATTATTATTTATTATTTGGAATTTTTTCAAAAATATACGCTGATAACAGCGAATGCGGGTACACATACAATTCTAAAACTACGCTTAATAAAACTATATGCTATTAGTTTAATGTATTGTACATGAAAAAATTACCTAATACTTATACTGCATATACTTAATTTGTTGCGTAAGTTGTGATAGAATAGAGCGGTTATGGTAGTATTGTATCTGAAGCTAATTGCTGACTCGAAATTGAATCAGGACGAGTATAAAAGTAGACACTGTGCAGGTTGCTGACACTAAAAAGGTCATTCCAACATTTGCGATATTGTATAGAGAGACTTGAACTGGTGAAACTGTGATAGATTGCAGGAACAAAGACATCTTGGGATAAAAAATAAATTACCGTGATTCAACTTTCAATTTCATTCCATAAATAAAAAAATAAATAAATTCTACATATAAAAAACCAACAAGAAAAAAGTTTAGATTATTGTTTGAAAAAAATATTTACTTGATAGCGAGAATATTCATCCAAATATTTGTGAGAATTTTCTAGCAATGCTTTTTCCAATGATCTAGCCTGAAATGTCAAATGTTAGTAAAAAACTTTAAAAAATCAAAAAAAGAATAGAAATTATTCACAAATATTGAATTTACAGCGTTTGTGATTTGTTGGCCCGGCCATATAATTCCCCAAACGGCAAATGAGGCGAAATAAAATTGGAATCCAAAAAGAGCAAAGAAAGAATCCATTACGACAGGATCCATTTTGCCAACATAGTAATTGGATTCTTTAAGAATTGTTGAATAAATGCTGCAGGTGATTATTAATATTGACGCTGTAAAAATAACGAGGATTCCAAAGCCAAAATAATCACCTAAATGCCCGACAGTTTTTCGTGATTGTTCATAAGCAATGCGAATATTTTCCAACTGGGTACCGAAATCTCTTGTGCAAGAAAAAGGGTTTGAAAATAATGTTTTTATTTTTGTATTCATTTCAGAATAAAACTTGACGAATAACAAACTACAAGAAAAGAATAAAATCACAAACATTTGGTGATAAAACATTATCCACCCATGATGACATTTTTCGACAAAGTACAAAACTTTCGAAATGAAATTCTCCCCATATAATTCTGATCCCATAGCGTAAACTAAAAACACATTGTAGTAGTAGAAAAGATAGCCAGAAGCAGTCAGTAATGCAATAACGAGGATATTCAAGGCTAATTTACTCTTTTCCAAAACGATAATTTTGTCTTCACAAGAATCTAACAGAGTAATTATTTCTTGGAGACTAGTAAACATTTTGACAAAGTGGGGAGCTCGAATTCGTGAGAATAAAGCAAGAAGACAACATTGAAGATTTATAGTACATACTGAAATTCCAAACACAACCAAATCAGAGCCTTCCCAAACGTTTGACAAACTCTTACCAAAATATTTGTAAAAGTATAAAAACAAGAAACCATAAATAAAACTAAAATATACATTCAGAAATGACGCTAAAGAGATAAAAGGACTGGCACTGAAATTACAAGTCCTGGGCGATTTCTTTAAATTTTGTTGACATGTATCTATTTCGTTATCTTCTTTATCATGTTGAATTTTAACTAAATTTAAACCAAGAAATTTACTTATTAATAAAATTGGAGTAATGCAATCACAAATGCAATCATTTTTACCAAATCTCACAAATTTTAACTTAATATACGACAATAAAGATCCAATTTTGCTATCTCCCATATTTAACAATTCTAAAAATAATGAGACTACAGTTGTTACTGATATTTCATTTCGACTAATGCCTAAGAATCAATTAAGAATGATTGGTTATTACACTAATAGAATTATATTTATTTTACGACACAAAAGGTAACACAACAGTTTAAGTGCGCTGCGGTGCAATCAATTTTCAACATTTTGACAACCGCTTTGGCTTAGCAATCAATTACTTTGAATTACGTAAACTTTTTAGATTCTTCTTTATGTATGACATGTATATTCTATATTGTACTACTAGATACTTAGTTAAATTGATTTAATATCATTTTAGTTATTGACATTACTATATAGACATAAATAGACTGTTGATTCACTGAATTATTACATTTATCAACAAAAGTAGACACCACATTTTTATATGATTTTAAATTTTTAGCAAAATTTAACGATTGAATAGATGGAAGGTATTTATACAGGAACAACAGTTCAATGTAGGTAGGTACAAGGAATCACAATTACATTAACAGTTCACGACCAGTACAGAGTACAATAACACCGATTATTCTAATTTCTAAATATTAAAATTAAGGCTGGTTCTACGGGTCTTCATTACGTTTCGCAAAATCCTCCTACCTCCATTACCACAAGGCGTACGAACCCAAATTTGAAATTGAAGATTCTTTGACTTATTATCTAGTGAACCTAGTCCTTAGAATTTTTTTAAACGGAAGTAAAATAGTATTTTTTGATTTTTGAAAATAAAAAGTTGAGTCATTTTCTGCAAAAGTTAATACATGCAAAAGAGCCTGTGAGACAGATACATTACATCGGTAGTCTTTACTAATGGTGTAATTGAGAAAAGTAAGCTCTAGGTTCACTAGATATTTTTCTTCTCTTTCTTTTTGGTATCTTTACAAAATCCCCAAAAGTGACCCCAAAAGGTCAAATCACGATTTTCAGTTATTACATGAGAGGATTGATATCATTGAGTAGGATGTCACTCTATTACCAACAGTAAATAGGAAAACCTGAAATGAAAAGGTTTTGCGGCTGATTTGTGATTGCGCTTGCCAGTTATAATACCCTATGTTAATGTTACAATAATATGCTTAGCATAATGTATACGTAATAAAATAATGAGCATAAATGTTTTTGTAACAGGGTGGTTTTAATATTTCAATATTCTGTGATTGATGTGTAAAAAATTGATTCATTTTGTGATACGGAACAAAACAGAGTAGGTACTATACAATACACTACAATACCTACTATAACAAGAAATTATGGGGAGTTCATGTTTTATGTTGCTCTACGGCGCGAGAGTGGGCAGGATTTAGTAAAAGGTGAAAACCCATAGAGCCAGCCTTAAGTGGAATTAATTAATAGAAAGCACACTTCATATTTTCTAAATATTAAAATAATAAAAAAGTGATATAAATAATATATCTAATTAAAAGTAATATATATTCAAAGCTTTTAAAAAATGACTAATGACTTATCTTCTTTCTTGCATGGTAAACCCTCCTCTGTACACGTATTTTACCAAGTTGACTTGTTCTTCGAGGACGGACACCCACGGTGACTTTTCGTCGTTCTCTACTTCCTCGCAGTCCGTTTTGAAAAAATTGAGTGATTCTTCTTGTAAATCCTCCACAGTTTTCAATTTCTTTTGAAACTCCACCAAAGACAAATGTTTTTGAGAATACTCGTACATGGCATGATTGAGGATTTCCTTGGACAGCATTTTTTGTAAATGTGCTATTGTACAAAAATATCATGACATTAACATGTATTCAAATTACGCTTGGATATCTTGACATGCTTTTAAAAATTATGATGCAGTTAAATATAAACGATAAAATGTAAAAATTCAAGAAATTTTGCTATTTAATTAGTGAATGTACCTCTTTCTTTAGATATTCCCGGTGTAATGATACTAGCGACTTTCAAAAGATGTTCTCCAGAAGATATATTCAATTCCCTCTCTTGCTTACTCAAGTCTTGATATCTTCTAATTTTATCCAGATTTCTCATAAGAGATTTAACTGTTTTGACCAAGAGCCAATGATTTGGATGAAGATGAGATCCAGAGTATTTGGAAATGAAAGATTTGATTTGCATGGGATTTTCATCCTTAAATTCGTCAAATATGCGAACATATTCCATGACTTTATTAAGACCATCCATTTCAATATACGAACAAGAGTCGCATTGCCAGGGAGCACTTTCATCAAGAGGATTGGTAGATACGAGAGCAGGGATCTCGCATTTGGGACAGACTAACGTCGAAGAGTTACTTCCCAGTTCTGTAGGATCCACACAACGAGAGCATTTGCACTGGAAATTGCGAATCGCTTTTCGACGCTGCATTGTACCAAGGGCATTCAGTTCTGGATTATAGGATATTGTTAACCCTTCCCCTTTAACAACATCCACGGCTGTCCTCACTTCCATTGTCATGTCTCCGCTTGGAACACTCACACTCCAGGAACAGTTTGGAGAGCAAGAATGATTAAACATGCTTGCTTTTGCCATCAGAATCGAACCCATCCTGGAAAAGCATTATTTAAAATTACTAATCTTTGACTTAATTAAGGCAATGGGTTGAAGTAAGGCAGAGGTTGCACAAATACCTATCATTGTCATTGCTTTAATTAGGTTAGGTCCCTCTAATTGGAATCCTGGTATGCTCTGTGTATTTCATGGCGCGACTTTTAAAATATGCAACCTCTGTTCTACTTCAACCAGGCAATGGAAAACTGAAGTATTAAATATATTTTAAAAATTGCGCCATGAAATATACAGGTCACGCGTTTGAAAGATCTAACCTAATTAAAACAACAACATTGATAGGTATTTGTGCAACCAATGCCTTACTTCAACCAAAGAATTTTTAGATATTAATGTGCTTTTTTGTTTTTTTTTTCATTTTTAAATGTAGATATTTAGGGAAAAAATCCAAAAAATTATAAATACTAGACATACAAAAAATAAAATTGGTATTTCTCACCTTCGTCGAGCTTCTCGACCAACTTTCGGATGCATTATAACATACACGTCAAAAGCATTTAACTCTACAGCGTTTGAGGCTCTAATCCAATCCTCTAGGGACACTATTCCTCTGGAGATTTTGAAAAGTTCCATGAGTGTCTTAGCCCTTTCTTTATTTTTCTGGACAGTGAGGTTATCTCGATTCATTAAAGTAGGTTCGTGCTGTAGCCTTAAAAGGTTACTCCACGAAGTCTGGTCCTTTTGTTTCATCAGACACGCTCGCAATATCAATATGCTGTTATAGTCACTTCCGGAGTACTCCACGTTGTTTGTCACAAAATGTGCGCACTCATTGTCGGCGTGGTGAGACAGCTACAACAGTAAATATATTCAAACGGTCAATGTTAATACTTATTATTTTTGTATTTTCATACAGATAAATTAATAGCTCAGAAATCATAGAAATCAAGGATATATTTTATTAAATTTTATTCTAATGCAATTTTAAATGTTTAATTAGAAATTAAAGTAGATTAAATTGGTAAATACTGATTTAAACATGTTTTTGGTAATTAAAATTAGTTAATGATAACAAATTATTTTTAAAGTAAAAGAAATCGAACCTTTTCACAGTCCGCTGAGCAAATAGGCCATTTACACTTGACACATTTTCGTGCTTGGTCCTTTGGTACCATCATAATAGAATAACATCCGAGACACAGGGGAAAAGGAAGTAGGACGTCATCCTCCAGAACCGACGGGGGAACCTTTGGTCCAATGCTAATTGGTTTTTCTTTCAGTACCAGACTACCAGCTTTTAAATCTCGACTAGCTACAAAATGAACTCCCACTCCATCGGTAACTCCCATTTTGTATGGATTACATACATATTTGTGATTCTTCCAATCCAATTTTTGATGCTCTACAGAGCAGTAGGCTACTCCGTAGCAGGCTGAACAGCTTTTTAATACAGGCGATTGACAAACGACACATGTCTTTTCACCTTCATCAAGTTCGCCTCTCATCTAAGCAATCAAAAATAAATAGTTACTGATAGTTTCAGTAGTCCGTGAAACCGCTATTTGGGAGTTGCACCTGGATACGCATTCTGATTGGTCGAAATTTTTTGAATCCAGCGATCTGATTAGTTATTGCAGTAATGAATATTCTATAGATACCCCAGATGGGGGAATTTTAACTTTTAACAACATTTTGCAATTACTACAAAATACAATACAATCCATCCATGAATATTATACAATGTACACAAAGTTTAAACGTTGCAATATACAACAATGAAGTCGAATCATTATGAATCATTTACCCATAGTAGTAATAACATTCGTTTTGCAAAACACCAGCTATAAACAGAAGCACAAATCGATGTTATATGGACATAGTAATTTAAAACCTTGCTGTTGAAATGCGAATTCAATATAATTTTACTACATTTGGTTACTAATGATCACATACGTTTACTAAATTGATAACATTGCAATCCCAAGAACATCAGACAGAACTCTGTAGAACTCTTCGGCTGAATTTAGGCAGCGGTACTTCGTTCCCGCTGTTGCCGCTAACCCCCGATACCTCCCAACGGCAACAGCGGCAACGAAGTACCGCTGCCTAATTTCAGCCGAACTCTTCCTCTGTTCTGAAGGTTGTTGTAAGTTGTTATTGCTATTTTGCTATTATCAATTTAGTAAATGTATGTGATCAGTTGTAACCAAATGAAGTAAAGTATTATTGAATTCGCAGTTCAACATCAACGTTTTTTAGCCCATTACATCGATTTGTGCTTCTGTTTATAGCTGGTGTTTTGCAAAACGAATGTTTTTATTACTATGGGTAAATGATTCGTAATGATTCGACTTCGTTGTTGTATATTGCAACTTTTAAACTTTGTGTATAATATTCATGGATTGTATTGTATTTTGTAGTAATTGCAAAATGTTGCTAAAATTCCCCCATCTGGGGAATCTATAGAATATTCATTACTGCAATAACCAATCAGATCGCTGGATTCAAAAAATTTCGACCAATCAGAATGCGTATCCAGGTGCAACTCCCAAATAGCGGTTTCACGGACTACTGAAACTATCAGTACTGCTTATGTTGTGTGTTGTGTACCATAATTTGCATCTTTGGAAAAACAAATACTAAATTATAGAATTCCTTGGAGTCAAAAATGTTAACTTACGTTGTTGAAGTCGAAAGTATTCATTATTTATAATAATTTACAACTTTTGCAAGTGGACTTTGGCACAGCAAGTAACAGTAGGGTTAACGTTAGTTTCGTTTATAAGTTTTTAAATCAAAATATATACCGCAGCCGCAGATATACAAAAATAATTTAATTAAACAACCTCTGACCTCGATATAAATTTAGAATTCAACGGATTTTATTCCCATAGCCAATATTTGCAAAATAGAAAATGTTAATAAAAATTATATTCTAATATTTAAGCAAAATAGGGAAGAAAATTAGCTGAAAATTAAATGCCAAAAATCAGCTGACGGCTGATGTGGACTATTTCCTCTGTTCTCTTGATGTTTCTGTTCTTTAAACCGGATTCCAATGTTCCAAGCAAAGCTCCAGTTATTATGCTACACAAAATGAAATGTGAAACTATAATTGCCGAACAATCTATTAATTTATAATGTAATTGTAATAAATAAGTTACATAACTTACATAATAATTTCCGCTGTTACCAATTAACCAGTAAGGATTGAAACTTGGCGCAATGAGAGTTAACCTTGTTTACTGACTCTGTATTCACAATGTACATAAAAGTAAAGTTAGATTAAGAAACAAATCTTGAATGTAGTAGAGTATCAGTTAATTCTATTATTTTATGAGTGCAGGTGCTTATTTAATGTTTTAAAATAATTTTTTAACTAGACAGCCTAGACAGGGATTTTAGTGGTGTAGTAGTAGCAGTAGTAGTGGTAGACACAAGAAAAGCTCTATTAACCATGGGAGTGTAGTAGTCAAGTCGTCTTCTAGTAGTAATAGTAGTAGTAGTAGTAATAGTGGTAGTAACAATCATCACGTCATCAGTGAAGTAACAACTACAACTACATTCAAGTGATACCTAAATAGATTTTATTGGGTTGAGAATGCTGAGACTGAATGTAGAGTATAATAGCATGATTGGGTCTAATGTGTTTGTGAAGAGAGAAGAAAGTTATAACAAAACTGTATGTAGTAAGTCTGTACTGCACTGAAATGTAAACTGTAGTTGTATGTGAATGTTATAGTAGTGCACTATAGTGGAACAATGGAAATGGAAGTCAAAGTGTATATGTACGTGTAGTATAGGTTTTCCTACGTCTCAAGTTGCCTCATCAGTTCTCCATTCTCGTGTTCTCAGTCTCAGTAGGCTGTCTGTACTCGCTGATGTCACTGAAGAGTTCTCTCTCGCTTTGTTTGACGTAGACTAGAATTGAACTGCGTATGAGACAATGCGAATGAGACTATGACTATTTACTATTTATACTAAGTTTACGTCGAGGTAAGTTGAGACATCTAGCCTAGTCGAGTAGATCAAGATTCAATGATGTCATAATTAGGTCTTTATTTTAGTAACTGAGTTGAATTGTAAAATTACTCATTCTTATGGGAATCGAAAATTAAATGTTTTGTACTCATTTTGAAAATTGATCGTTTCAAGTGGAATTTGCACTCCAAACACTTCCACAAAGAGGCAACTGACAATTACCAATAATAAATAATTATTTTTTGTTATCCCATAATGCATATTTTATAGTAATTAATTATATTATTTAAGAGTGTTAACAAAGTGTCTTTTTGATTTGTAAATATTACATTTTCTTTCGATTTCATGATTTTACTGAAATGACTTACTAAATGAAATGGCTACTAATTAATTAATTACGATTACGGTAATGATATCATAATATTTAATAATTGCCTGTAAGTGCATTAACAGCACAAATTACCTTTTTCGGAAGGAATCTCTTTCTTATATGTATATAAATTAATAATTACAAACCAAACTGCCGATCCAACAACTGAGTCAATTCTCCATGTTTTGAGAAAAAGAAAAAATATTGCGAAGTCAAAAAAGCAAGCATTGAATTTTGAACAGGAATTTTTTAATGCTTTAGATAATTGTAATATTATGAATTACGACATTAAGTAGGAAATAAAAAGATTCCAATTATTGTATTTGCATAATATATCGGTTTAGGACAGTGAGTCCATAACACTTTGTGGTTTTAGTTTGATTCATGTTAAGAGATATTTCGCCATCTAAGTTCATTTCAGAAACGTCATGCAAAATCTTGATAAGAAGATATCTGACAGGATCATTAAAGCTCACTACCAATAATCTATATCTACACACACAAATGCGAGTTATATTGAGTTCTCTTCCATATATTGAAAAAATGATACAAATATTTCAAGAATCAAAAGTTTTTATTTTTATTTCATTTTAGTGGTGTAGGTTTTAGTACTAACCTAATAGGTACTAGCAGTAGTAGTAGAGTACCAGTGTAGTTGTAAGCAGTATAGTAATAGTAAGTAGTAGTATAGCACGATACAAGTTATAGTAGTAACAGTAGTCATCACGTCATCAGTAAGTAACAACTACAACTACATTCAAGTAATAAGTAGAGTATAATAAAATATTGAGAATGTTGAGTGAGATGCTGAGAGTCTTAACATCTCAACATTCTCAACTCAATAAACTTGAGACTCATAACAAATAATCATATCAAAATGTATAGTATAGCATGAATAGCATGATTGGGTTAATTGTGAAGAGAGAAGAAAGCTATAATAAAACTGTCTGTAAGGTAAGTCTGTACTGCGCTGTAATGTAAACTGTAGTTGCACATTGTTTGTAGTATTAGTGGTATTAGTACATTAGTAGTAGTAGTGAACTTATATGTAGCTTAGCTATATAATGATAATGGATATATTGGTCTCCCTATGTCTCAAGTTGCCTCATTAGTTCTCCATTCTCCACCATCCTCCAGTTCTCGTTTTCTGTCTCAGTACGCGTCTATGCCGTCTGTGCTTGCTCAGAGTGCTTGCTCACTGAGTGAGTTCTCTCTCGCTTTGTTTGACATGGACTTGAATTGAACTGCGTGTGAGACAATGAGAATGAGACTATGAGTCGTATGAGTAAGTTAAGTACTAAGTTTACGTCGAGGTAAGTTGAGATGATAAGTAGTCGATCGAGTACATGGAAAAAAGAGACCTTTTTTGCCTTTTTTAGAAAAAAGGTAGGAATAAGATTTTTAAAAAGCAGTCATTTTTTGCCTTTTTACTTTTTTGATGTAGCAGCGTTCCCCATTTACTTCCACTTTATATGTAAACAATGTAGAAAGGTAAAAAGGACTGCTTTTTTTAGAAAAAGTAGTACTTTTTATCTTTTTTTGTAAAAATGGAGTACCTTTTTTGTTCCCTGATCGAGTAGTTCATAAATCAACAAGGTTTGTAATAATGTCGTCATTAGGTCTTTATTTTTGGTTGTTTCATAATGAGTTTTTGCAGCTGTAGCCATCCATTGTTATTATATTTAAGAGTGTTCGTTAACGGTGTTAACAAAGTGTGTTTTAGATTTGTAAACATTGGCTTTTCTTTTCTTTACGTTTTACTGAAATGGCGATAGCTAATTAATTGCAAACCGAACTGTCGATCCAACTGAGTCAATTCTCCAGTTGTTTTCAGAAATAAATTAGAAAAAACGTGTGCAGTCAAAAATAGCTAACATTGAATTTTGAATAACAATTTTTAGTGATTTAGATAATAGTAATATTTCGAATTATGGCATAGGTAGGAACTAAAAAGTAAAAAGATTCCAACTATTGTATATTTGCATAATACATCGAATTATTGTATAGGATGATTTTCAATAGTAATATCTGAGTTCATTGCAGAAACGTCATGCAAAATCTTGATAAGAAGATATCTGAAACCAGGAGGATCATTAATGCTCACTACCAATAACCTATACATAATCAGGCATCGAAAATCTCTTTCAACCTTGTAACCTGGTTGCTGTGGAGTCCTTGACCCTGCCTACACTATGCCCCGCCCCCAAAGTAGGAGGAGCTTATGTGTTCTAAGCCAATTAAATGCCACGCCCCCGAAGGGTGGGCGGGCGTGGCTAGTGGGCGGATTTAATGTGGAAATTAACTAGTGGGCGGGGCCTGTTACACAAATTTTTTCGATGCCTGACATAAATACACAACCACAACTGCGAGTTATATTCAAAGCTCTCCCTCCATTATCTTGAAACAATGATATTCCAAGAATTAAAGGTTTTTATATCCGTCATTTATGTCAAAGTGTAAGTGCAAATGTCCATAATATGATTTCATCACTAACAGAAATTTTGAAACTATTGCAACAGGGATTACGAATGAAAGGAACATCGTCCTGAAACTTTTCTGTCCTGACCTAATTGACCTTAGTTATCGTTCAGCTTCCTGTTATTACGATCAGATGCATCAGATGCACAGTAACCCTTTTATTGTTGTAATACTACAGGGTCATCACTTATATAATCCCCCCAACCACAGCCCAACACAGACTAGTTATCAAAATGGTCTATAATATACCATCATGTAGAGAATTTTTTTGCAAATCTAACCAACTCTAACACCATTCAAATCGGTTAGGAAAAACCGGGTAAAACATTTTTGAATATAAAAAGTTGAAAATTTTAAGAAATTCTACCCGCTTTCCAAATCTCCAAATTTCCCCAGATCCCCAAGAATTTTATTTTGGAATTTTATTTCCAGAATCGTTATTAGAATCGCATTTGTGATTTTTTACCAATTTTCATAAATTCGGAGGTGGTTTTCAAATTTTTTGTGGATCACTCCAATTTCGGCAAAATCTCGACAAAGACTGCACATAAATACATTTGGCGCTAAAAACAATTATTTCGTTTTGAAAAAAAGTAATCAACTTATCTGAAATTTAAAATGATACATTTGAAAAAAAATATTGATCTAGACACTTATTTTGAAATATACGGTGCGATGCATGCATGTACAAGATGATAAGAAATTTATGTACGAATTAGTAGATAGGAATTCACTTTGGTACCTATTTAACTTTTAACTACTACTACTGACTCTACAAAACAAAAGTTTCGTGTTATTGTCGTATATTTTATTCCTATTCCCGATAGACACGGCGAGACAGAAGCATTCTGATCCTACGGATTTATTATATTTAGATAATTACATTTCTTTGAGACAAAGAGTTATCCTAACACTCAACTTGAAGGGAAGTCGACTAAATACTAAATTGACTTAACTTAATTGATAACTAAATACGGTTTTTAACATTTACCAAAATAACTTTGGCCCACGTAAATAATCCACATTTTTACCATTCTTTCCTATATTACAAATGATAGAGCATCAATTTGAATTATAAAAACGGAATTTATTGAATTGTTAATTTCCAGAATCATGGTGGTCCCAACGGCCAAGTTTTTGAATTCTTATAAATCTAATATTCGAGAAAAAATATTACGGGAAGCGTCGGATTTGCGGGAGTTGAAGTTGAAAGTGGGCGTGTCTTTCCACGAAGAGATTGATGGGTTGATTCTTCAACTTGGTCTGCAACTGAAGGAGTTGGAAATCAAAATAGACGAGAAGGCTACTGAAGAAAACATCAGAAAAGTTCGGCAAATCACGAAAGAGACAATTGAGAAGATATCTGAAACCTTCGAGGATTCTCTGCGCAGGGAGCCCGACCTGGCCATGCAGGAGAAAATTGTCAAATACTGGAATACCTGCTGCAACTTTTTAATCAAGTTGTGGGAGTACTTGGCGGGCTTCTTCAATTGGGTGAAGGAAAAACTTTCGGAAGGTTGGGTCATCTTGAAAGCATCTTTTGTCCAATTTTGCCGTTTGGTGATCTGCTGTTTCTCAGATGAAATCACCCTTGGCGAAAAAAATGAGATGTAGTTGAAAATCTGAAAATTTTCGGGTTAGCTCATCTTTCTTTAAATGAGATTTATAATTAAATAATAAAAACAATAAATAAAATAAAATTCAGTTTTATCCAAGTTCAACAAATTCCTAAACCGTTTGACTTAAATGTTTATTACATTTAGATTTATTCATAAATTATTTTCACTTTCCACTTTGTATTTATTGTATTCATTTGTGTAGAGATAACAGTTGGTTTATTATATAATACATATTAATCATAAAAGAAACACATCAAAGTACAAATTGTGGGTCAATTCAGTTTTATTACTTCATATTCAGTGTACAAAATTTACCACTTTTTAGGCTTTTTTACCATCACAGTGGTAAAAATGCACTTAATGGTATAAATGCATTTAATGGTAAAAATGGTAAATATTTACGGTTGATTAGACAGCTTAGTACAGATATTAGACTTCCTAAAATATAAAGGTTTTAAAACTTTATTTTCTATGAAACATTTCCAATTAGTCCCTTAATTAATTATCAAATTAATCAGGCAAATATTACTAAAACCAAGATTACATTTGGTATCGTCAAATTAAAATTGATTTGAAGGCAATTTAATTGCAATTAATTTCTCAATCGGCAAATAAGGGCTATTAATGCCCACATTGGTTGAATCTGG
The DNA here is from genome assembly GCA_020055645.1 of Tomocerus qinae. NCBI lineage: Eukaryota > Metazoa > Arthropoda > Collembola > Entomobryomorpha > Tomoceridae > Tomocerus > Tomocerus qinae. Next base: position 126,200,286 of record CM034546.1, read on the forward strand.
TGAAAACTTATCAATTTAGTAACAAAAATCATCAGCTGCTTAAGCTATTTTATACTTTGGCACCGAATTTTATTCAAACTCTAAACACGAAATTTAAACAAAACAATTTTTACCATTTTTTACCATTTATACCACTTTCCACTACTTTTTAGGTGGTGGTATTTAACGTTAAATATCATTAAAAACCACTTACCACTGGTAAGTGGTAAATGGTATTTTGTACACTGTTCATATTAAACAGCATTTAAAAATTATTTTGTCAATATTCTTGGAATAATTATCAATTTATTTTGGCTTTCGATTTTAAAAGATAAGAGTCGTAAAACAATTTTGAGAAAAGATAAAGATATGAACCTATGAGCAAGAAAAACAAGATTACAGAGTCATTTCTTCTGTAGCAATTCCCTCCCGTTGCTGTAAGGAAACAAATAAACGTAAAAAAAACTCGCCAGGCTTTTAAAGAGTAATGTTAAGTATTTCATTTCATTTTTATACCATAAATGACAACAGTGTACATATTTCCAGAAATTCCAGCGATAAATTGAGTAATTTGTATACTAGTAAGGAGCATGGAAATCCATCTTGGAACTTTTAGTTTTAACGCCTAAATTACAGATTTCAGTTAGATTTATTTCACAGGTGAAAATAATAAGTTATAAAATTAAATATTGTCTTTCTTAATTTATGTCTTACTTTAACTGTAAAATAGCCATACATGATAAAATGGACACCAAAATTGATCGAAGTACACCAACGAATCGCTGGCTCACCTAAGTAATAGCCATAAAATGAGCCTAAAATCATTGATGAATGATGAAACCTGCAAGGAAACAAAATAGCATCTTGAGCCTGCAGGTTACCATTGCTTTTAAATTGCATTTAAAGAAAAAGTAATTCGTTATAAATCATTAAGGGTGGTTAATGGCGGAGTTGAGTGGATAATGTAAAATGGAGTTAAATGGGGTACTCTGCTACATCAAAAAAGGTAAAAGGGCAAACATAGACTGCTTTAAAAAAAATCTTACTTCTAACTTTTTTATAAAATAGGCAAAAAAGATAAAGGGCAAAATGTCCTTTATTAAAAGTCTTCAAAATTTCCAAAAAGTGGCGGAAGGTAAATACCTCTGACTTGTGGCACACAAAAATTTTAAATTTCTAATAAGTTTTGAATTTTAGCGTTTGTGTTAAATTATATTTTTTCGCTCAAACTATAATTCAATACGTATTTATTAATACTTCGGAGCCAAAATTTCGATTGTAAGAATTTTTGGAAATTTTGAAGACTTTTGGTAAATAAAAACTAGCTAAATCGACCATATAATGATCAAATAATTTAAACCTTTTTTGCAAACACCCATTTATTTCAATTTGCATGTTTTAAATCATTAAAAGTTTAATTTAAGTAGAAAAAGACTAAAGCGTACCAGTGTAGAAATATCACAGGTTTTTTCCTCAAGACCAAGAAGATTGTGTCGCCCACTTCGGCAATTTTAGAAATGGAGAATGCAAATCCCCAAAAGGTAGAAGGATGATGAATGCCGACGCTTTGTATAAAAATTAATTATATTAGTTATAATTAAATCATTTGAAAACTAAATCTAATTCCTGTTTAATTACAATGTACAAGTTGAGAGATGAAATCCATTTGGCAGACTGAAAATGTAAAATATTTCGGGTAGTACACGTATGACTCCAATAGCCGAAAATACACAAAGAGAAAAGTTCCAAAGCACCAAAGGAACTTGTAAATTGAAAGGTTTCCGATTTTTCATCCACAAAGGGCTTTTGTGGACAAAAAGGGTGTAGATGACACAAATTGCTACGCAGAGAGGCAATTGTCTTATAGCCCAACATCTTAATTCATTTCCGTCTACCTTTTCAAACCAAAAAGATTCGTACTTTGGAGGGTCTTCGTAGATCCAGGGCTGCATACCCCAAACTCTTAATTGATCTGTTGCCATTCTACTTTGCTTTTGATTCATTCAAGTTAAAATTTTAAAAAATAGCTTATGGAGAACAACGACGTCCGCGTCCGATGAAATCCGGGAACAGAATATCAATGTTTCCTGAGATTCACTTTTTAAGATCAGGATTTACGTAATGGTAGTTTGTATAGCTAGGAAAACCCAGAGTTGGCATAATCCAGATTAAGGATTGAAGTATTACTACCCCGATTAAGGATTAATTAATCCCTAATCTATAACTTGTGAAATAAGTCCATAATTCCGTGTACTTTTTCTGCCTAATAATTAATCCATAATTTATTATCCCGTACATATGCCGTAAAATAAATAATCCATAATCCTGTACTTATTCCGCATAATAATTAATTCATAATTCTTACTTATTCCGCATAATTAATCCATAATCCCTTTCTTTTTGAATGACAAGTCCGTGTGGGAGTTTTGAGACTGACGGTAATGGCGGATTCAGTAATAGTGGACTAATATATTCGCTAACCACTTCTTAGATGAAATGCGTAATGCATTTGTTATTTTGAAGGTTAATTATATGATCTAAATAAATGATTTATTAATAATACCTTATATACATAATATTATGATATGATATGGCATTTATACAGATTATTACTTAGATATACACAGAATGTGCAGCATAATATTACGTTTTTATTACTTATATTACCTCCTTTGTTCTTCATAGTATAAGATATGGATAACTGGATGTTCTATTTAATCTTTAATTAAGTAGTTTAAGTAAACTCGATTATTTAATTATTCAAGGTTAAGTAACCTCTCTAAAAGTAGTAGTTTTCTCACAAGTACAAATTATCACTCCAAAACTTTACTCACATACATACTTACACTTAGAAGAAGTTTACACTTCTTCCTAAGACTTCTACCTAATTCTTACCAGGGTACAAAAAAGGACCTTTTTGCCTTTTTGTAAAACAGGTAGGAGCAAAGTTGCTGTAGCTATAGTGATTTGAGTATCAGGTTACCTCTTCAGAATGTTTGAAAAATGAAAATTCACTTTTTTCATTTGTGGATCTAAATTGGACGATTTAGATCCACAGCCAAATCAGCTCTCAGTTTTGACTTATGAATACTATGACCCAAAGGTTGGTTGCCATTGGATACATACAGCTATATAGCTTTGAGTGCAGATTTGGCTGTGGATCTAAATCGTCCAATTTAGATCCACAAATGAAAAAAGTGAATTTTCATTTCTCAAACATCCTGAAGAGGTAACCTGATACACAAATACACTGCATACTAGCTAATACTACAGGAACTAATACTAATTAAATTTTTTAAAAAGCAGTCCTCTTTTGAATTTTTACCTTTTTTGATGTATCAGCGTGCCCCATTTACTTTTACTTTACGTGTAAATAAGGTAAATAGATAAAAAGGACTACGTTTTAAAAAAAGTAGTACTTTTTCACTATTTTGTAAAAAGGAGTTCTTTTTTAGTTCCCTGATCCTTTCTAATAGTATACATTTGAGTCTGAGACACTGAGTAAACAAGTAAGACAATAATTTGTGCACTGATTTTATATTAAACAGCCTTTATTAATTCTTTTTTAGTATTCTCGGAATAATCAATTTACTTTTGCTTTCGATTTTAAAAGATATGAGTCGTAAAACAATTTTGAGAAAAGATAGAGATATGCAGCTAAGACCAAGAAAGTTAAGATTACAGAGTCCGTTTTTCTGTAGCAATCCCCTCCCGTTGCTGTAAGTAAACAAAACAAATCAATGTAAAAAAGAATCTCGCCAGGTTTATAAAGAATAATGTAAAGTTTTTCATTTTCTTACCATAAATGACAACAGTGTACATGTTGACAGTAAGTCCAGTGATAAATTGAGTAATTTGTATACTAGTAAGGAGCATGGAAATCCATCTCGGAACTTTTAGTTTTAACGCCTAAATTCAATACAAATCATATAGATACAGCATTACAGACATTAATTAGATTTCAATTAAATTTATTTCATAGGTAAAAATAATAGGATAGAAAATTAAACTTTGTTCATTAAAAGTTGGATGGAACATTTTCTATTCAAGGCTTTGAATTCAAGTCTCAACTAAATTTAACCGAAACATTTCATTTTTGAAAGTTTAATAACAATAAACCATGTCAAATGGATATAAAAAAGTAGCGGAGATAACCATAGGTCTTGCCACGTTAAATGACGGTTGACCTTTTGACCCATACAACTTGACCTTCATCTGACCTAACGACTAACCGAATTATCTCATGACATTCTACTATGTAGATAACTTAAGTTATATAATTTTTTTTTGTTTTCGAACCACGCCCACAGGCGTCCAATTTAGTCCATTTTCAAACTCGACCTTACTTTCCATCCCTAGATTCCGTTCAAAAAGTTTCAATTGATTATCTCAAACTGTTCTTGAGTTATCGTGCTAACAGAAGACAGACAGACAGATCAGACATTCCCATAAAGCAGCACCGCTACTTAATAATTTATAACTTTCTTAGGAATGTCATGGCTTACCTTAACTGTAAAGTAGCCATACATGATAAAATGGACACCAAAATTAATCAGACCACACCAACGAGTCCCTGGCTCGCCTAAATAGTAGCCATAAAAAGAGGCTAAAATCATTGATGAATGATGAAACCTGCAAGGAAACAAAATAGCATTATATCTTGAGCCTTATCATGTCTTTTAAATTACATTTAAAAAAGTATTAATTGTTATAAACCATTAAGGATGGTTAGTAGACATAGTAGAGGGGTAACTTGAACAATCACTTTATGTCAACCAGCGGCAAATTCCCATTGAAAATCTCAAATATTTAAATTTTTGTGACGTCATCTGCAGTACATTTTAAATGGAAAATTCTCATTTCGAAAAATTCATTTCCAATAAATCCCATTTAAAAAGTACTGCAAGCTACTTCATTTTCCTGTGGCAACAAAAATGATTATTTGCCTTTTCTTGTCAGTACATTTTATTTTAGATACTTTCAGCGATGAGACTCGATGTCTCTTCACTGAGATTCTTTTACTTTATATGATATGTATTACTTATATAGGATTAGAGTATAGCCCGTATTTATTTACCAAAAGTCTTCAAAATTTCCAAAACGGTGAAGGTGAATAGCTCGTACTTGTGACTCAAAAAAAAATTGAAATTCCTAATAAGTTTTGATTTATAGTGTCGGCGGGAAGTCACGTTTTTCTGCTAACGCTATAATTTAAAACCTATAAAATTTTTTAATACTTTGGAGCCCCAAGTCCTAGCTATTCATCCTCCGCCATTTTTTGGAAATTTTCGATAAATACGTACGAGCTACGCGGGCTATACTCTAATCTTAAGTGATACACACAAAGTGTACGCTCAAGTTACCCCGCTATTAACCATCTTTAATTGGAACATGTAGTCTAAAACATTTTTGCTAACAGTCTAAAAACATTTTTGCTAACAGTCTAAGAACATTTTTGCTAACAGTCTAAGAACATTTTTGCTAACAGTCTAAAAACATTTTTGCTAACAGTCTAAAAACATTTTTGCTAACAGTCTAAAAACATTTTAGCCAACAGTCTAAGAACATTTTTGCTAACAGTCTAAAAACATTTTTGCTGACTAAAAACATTTTTGCTAACAGTCTAAAAACATTTTTGCTAACAGTCTAAGAACATTTTTGCTAACAGTCTAAAAACATTTTTGCTAACAGACTAAAAACATTTATGCTAATAGTATAGTATGAAAACATTTATGCTAATAGTATAGTATGAAAACATTTTTGCTAACAGTCTAAAAACATTTTTGCTAACAGAGTAAAAGCATTTTTGCTAACAGCCTAAAAACATTTTTGCTAACAGTCTAAAAACATTTTTGCTAACAGTCTAAAAACATTTTAGCCAACAGTCTAAGAACATTTTTGCTAACAGTCTAAAAACATTTTTGCTGACTAAAAACATTTTTGCTAACAGTCTAAAAACATTTTTGCTAACAGTCTAAAAACATTTTTGCTAACAGACTAAAAACATTTATGTTAATAGTACTATAGTATGAAAACATTTGTGCTAACAGTCTAAAAACATTTTTGCTAATAGTATAGTATTAAAACATTTTTGGAAATACCAAGGCCACATTTTTACAGAAATCTGTGCAATACCTATTTTTATTTAAATTTGCAAATGATGTTTTAACTATAAATAATTTAACTTAAGTAGAAAAAGACTAAATCGTACCAGTGTAGAAATATCACAGGTTTTTTCCTCAAGACCAAAAAAATTGTGTCGCCAACTTCGGCAATTTTAGAAATGGCGAATGCAAATCCCCAAAAGGTTGAAGGATGATGAATACCGACGCTTTGTATAAAAATTAATACATTAGTTATAATGAAATCACTTGAATTATAAACCTAATTTCTATGTAATTACAATGTACAAGTTGAGAGGTGAAATCCATTTGGCAGACTGAGAATGTAAAGTATTTCGGGTAGTACACGTATGAATCCAATAGCCGAAAATACACACAGAGAGAAGTTCCAAAGTACCAAAGGAACTTGTAAATTGAAAGGTTTCCGATTTTTCATCCACAACGGTCCGTAATAGACGAAAAGGACATAGACAACACAAATGGCTGCGCAGAGAGGCAATTGTTTGATGGTCCAACATCTTAAATCATTTCCATCTACCTTTTCAAACCAAAAAGATTCGTACTTCGGACTGTTTTCGTAGATCCAGGGTTGCATACCCCAAACTCTTAACTGATCTGCTGCCATTCTACTTAGCTTTTGATTGATTTAAATTAAGATTAAAATTTATCCTCTGGAGAACAACGCCGTCCGCGTCCGATGAAATACGCGAGCAAAATATCAATGCTCATTTACAACCGTCGTTTCCTAATGTTTCGTATTATTTCGTTTCACTTATTAAATCAGGATTTACGAAATAGTACGCAGGCATCGAAAAAATTTAAATTTCCAGTGTAACAGGCCACACCCACTTCCCAATTTTCACTTTTTAGCTTCGCCCAACGCGATGCCGCAACACATAAGATCTGCCTACCTTGGGGCCAAGGGTGGGCGAGGCGAATTCTGATTTCCACAGCAACCAGGGTGCATGGTTACGAGAGATTATCGATGCCTGATAGTGTGTACCACTACGTAATAGTTTGTAGCCAAGGAAAATCCTAATTTTTGATTATTAACGTTAGAGCATTAAACTTTGCGCATTGAAAATAATTATTATTGACTTGATTTGGCAATCTTTGTTATTACAAGTAGGAAATTCTAGGACATTGATTATTATTTTCTTATATCATCTACAAATTCTTTTCCCATGATTCTAACTAAAAAGTGGATTGGCAAAAAACCATAATTGTACAAATGGGTTATGGGGGAAAAGGTTATTCGTTTGTTTCTTCCCATTCTACAATAATGAGTGTCACTCTCACGTTTTTTAAACCTGTAACAGAAAGGAGTAAATACTAATTTACATAATTTTCCCATTCTACAATTATGAGTGTCACTCTCACGTGTTTTAAACCTGTAACAGAAAGGAGTAAATACTAAATTAAATAATTTTCCCATTCTACAATTATGAGTGTCACTCTCACGTTTTTTTTAAAAATTAAACCTGTAACAGAAAGGAGTAAATACTAAATTACATATATAAGTCATCGTAATAAGTTCATTCTTTGCACTTGTCACCTATACACCTTGATGTAACTCAAAATTATAAATTATAAATACCAATACTAACTATGAAAGTATTTAGGTTAAATTTTCAATCGATTTATTATTTAAAAACAATAAAGTATGCAGATAAATAAGTTTAAACTAGTCAATTACAATTAGAATTGAAAAAAATCATTATAAATTATAAGCCACAAAAATCCTTCATTTAAGAGAAACTCTCTTCCGTTGAATTTCCAAAATTCATTTCTTGCAAATTACGCCGACTCGTTTTCGACGAATTGAATTGCAAAACAATGACAGAATATGTCAGAATTATTCCTAAAATCTGAAAAATAAAACGAAAATTTAAATACTAGGTCAGAGAGAATTATTTTTAAGGGTGAGTAATAGTGGGGTAACTTGAACATAAACTTTGGGCGTATTGATTAAGATTAGAATGTGGCCCGTCTTTATTTACCAAAAGTCTTAAAAATTTCCAAAAAGTGACTGGAATCTGGAACTTGTGGCTCCGAAATATTAAAAAAATAAATACGTTTTGAATTATAGCGTTAGCGGGAAAACATGATTTCATGTTAATGCTATAATTCAAAACTTATTAGAAATTTCAAATTTTCCTGAGCCACAAGTCCGAGATGTTCACCTTCCGCCACATTTTGGAAATTTTGAAGACTTTTGGTAAACAAATAAGGGTTACACTCTATAATCCTAATTAATACACACAAAGTGTGTATGCTCGAGTTACCCCGCTATTAACCACCCTTAAGTACATATTACGAAGTACAAGAATTATATTATAGCTAACTCATTTCCCATGGCAAATTATTTTATGTCTTACAGAATTCAGAAAGTTGTAAGTGATTGTGAAGAAGTTCCCTCCTCCCACACCGAAATCATTCCGGCTAATGTCATGAAGTAAAACATTTAGTTTTTCTTGTGGAATGCCTTCTGCATTGTTTCTAAGCAAAAGCCATTCCCGCAGCTGTTGAATCTGTAGGTACAATGTTTAAATATCCCCATTATATAACTGCACAATGAAAACTAGAATTTAATTGAAGATTGTATGACGTGTACGATTGCAACTTTTTATAATTATCAATTTAACCAGGTAAAATAACTATATAAGAATCACCGTGTTCATTTTATGATTAGTTTCTTGACATACATGGGAACAACTCTTGGCTTGTTCAATTTACTTACGTATAATATTTACCTAATACGGACTGCACAGAAAATAAACTTAATATATACCTTGTTGTTAGCAGCTGCGGATACAGCCAGAAACGCAAAAAATGTGATGATGTACCCCAATGCAAACATCTTATCCACAAAATGATTCGAACTTGGACCGTCAACCAATTTGACGAGGTTCACCGTGTGAAATGGTACACTAGCAATAATCATTACCAAACTTAAAAGACCAAAACTGCTGCTCAATTCTGTCGTAAGACGTTTGACAGAAAGATATTCGGAGACAACCTATAAATTAAACGGAAATTTAGGTATTAACATTTAATATTTATGGTAAAACAATTAATAATAATAAAACCATCAAATTAAAGTAAATAAATAGACTGAAAGAGTAACAATACAATATAATTATAATATTTTAAAAAATTTAATTAAATTCAGGCATTAACATTCCCTATTCACAACAGTAGAAAAAGTAATGACATAGTTTAAAATAAAATATTAAGCTAAAAAAGGATTAAAATACAATATAAATATTAACGTATTTAAATAAAACGTATTTAAATATTAACATTCAAAGTAGAAAAAATAATAATTGATTTAAAATAGAAAAGAATTAAAATAAAATGACAACATAAGAAATATACCTATTTAAATTCAGAATAACATACAAATAATAACATCATAAAATTAAAAAACAAAATTTAAAATAATTTTACAAAATAAATAAATAAAATATTTATTAATTAAAATTATTCATTTGCAATAAAATTGTTATCATGAGAATAGAAATAGAAAAATTCTCACGTTCTTTAGAGATATCTCATCTTTTTCCAGTTTATCAATGAAATCGTAAGATAAATGTCTGATGCAGAATACCAGCAAGTAAAATATCCCGTCGCCGTAGTGTACAACCATAAAAAAGGAGAAGGTGCCCAAGCAATAGATAAATACAACAATTGGATCATAATAAGAACTCAATTTGGGTATATCATTGTGGCAAAATAATAAGAAAGCATCTTTCTTTAATTTTTGGTATAATGATCCAATTCCTTCGCTGAAATCCAACTTTATGCCCAAAATACATACGTACACAGTGATGGTTGTTACAAAAGTACAGAAAATCAAATGATCTAAAAATGCTCTTTTAAAAGAGCGTTCTCCAATCTGCAGATTGCTGTAGGCTGATATTTTGTTGAAAAGATCAATGAAATAGGTTTGACGAAACCAAAGCATGAACTGATATATGACCAAATAGATGGAGAAAAGGAGGGTTGAGTAGTACTCAAATGTAGCCACCGAATTTTCGGTGACATCGCTTTTTCCATTGAAAGATTGCCACTTGTCAATAGTTATCCAGATCGTCAATAAATGTGTAATGATGCACAGAATCTTGAAATATAAAAATATTTCCTCAAAAATAATTAAGTTAAAAAAATTTAATCTAGTTTTAATCCAAAATAATGAATTACCTGTTGAAAAATGTGTTTTTCCAATTCAACTTGAACCAAATAGCCCTCGTTAGAAACCAAATATTTTCGAAAACGGAAGGGAATGATGCACAAATAATATCCATAGTTGATATATCTGTCCAAAAAATCCAAGGCAAAATTGTTCTTGATATGACCAACAAAAATCCCTTTGTTGTCCGGAGTAGTTTCCAAATTTCCTGGATCTACCTTACGAAGGAAACTCTGAAACTTTAGCATTTGATTCATAATGGGAAACTATCTCCAATATCGATGTCTATTTATTTATATTCTTAGGTAATTTAATTAAATTTAAACCAAGTATAAACCAATGAAAATGCAGAAAAGAATTTCCAGAAAGACTTAAAAGTGTAATTAGAGTAATAGAAGAAGAAAGGAAGTGGAAACACCTTTTATTAGTAAATCATGAAATAATGGTATATGTTAATTAGGTTGGGCGATTCCTTTCATGTTTATCTCGTATAAATAAAAAAGAAATACATTATCAGTGTGTTTAGTATGGAAGATTAATACAACTAAGTAATTGGATAGATACTTTATTCTAACGAATTAAGAAAATAATTGCCATTAATTATCTGTAGCAGCAACCACGCCTGTCATTCCATACTTAATCCAATTATTGAACGTATTATCAATGTTAATACTGTGTACACAGAAGAAATTGTAACATCAAATACGGTTGCATGTCTCAAATCCGGCATCCTGCACGGAAGTTATATGAGCAGTTCCATAAACAATCTTTAATTTGTCATAACTGGGTCAAACTTTGCATTTAATTAGGCATTTGTCCTAAAATAACAAAATTACTTCTCCAATTTGAATGGCAGCCAGCAGGACTGCAGGAGGCCCTGAAAATGGACAAAATAAAATTTTCTTCATGCTTTTTGGCAACTAGCCCTCTCCGAAATTCGATACTGATATACATACATGCCAAAATAAACTAAAACTTGAAACAATTAGTATTTATAACCATTCGTTCTAAAGTCATCTCGCAAATGAATTAGACAAATGCACATAAAACTGGTTTTCCTAACTTATTAAAAGTAAACAAGAAAATTAAAGAGCAAGTCCAACATCTTTACTCTACATAAACGTAGAGTGGGACATGTGCATGGAATTTTGTCAGTATTCTTGTATAAATATTTGTATGTCCGTATCGTTTTGTAATGTGTAAGGACTGGACTACCAGTACTAATTTTGTTTTACATTTCAACACGCGTAGGCATGAAAAATTTGTCTACTAAATAATCAACGGTCCATAAAATTCGGACCGCAATGTGCATTAGGTAGAAATTTACTTACACTTCAACATTTTTCTAGAACACTTATGTGCTAGGTTTCAACTAGTAATCATAATATTTTTACATCTACATGTTATACCAAAAAATACTCGGGATGAATGACGATTTGGAAGTAGAAAAATATGCAAAAATATTGTTGGGTGTTTTCAATTTCTGAAGGCGTGATAATTAGTACTCTTCATTGTCAATGAAAATCATTCCTTCCTTTCCATGTGTAATAATATTAGGCTCACGCTAAGGTATCTTTGTTTGATATCCAATTTAATCATTATCTGAAATTTTGTTTATTTTGTCGCTTGGCGTTATCAAGCTTAAAAGCACACACAAACAAATAGATTATATAAATAAGATCAACATTGAAAATGTTAAACCAGCAGTTCAACAAAGTTCTGTTTGTGTTCCAAGATTATTTGGTAAATATTTAATTTAACAAATCCAAGGAAGTTCAGTAAAATCTTTAAAATGAACATAATGGTTTCAATTATTTATATGTTTAGTGGTCGTGTAAAATTTAAAGTCTCAACTGTCACTGAAAGATTAGCCGGATTTAGTGGCAACAATTGCACATAGTTTTATTAAATAGGGGCTGTAAGGACAGTTAAATCTGAGAGGCTAGCTGGCGGGGTCTTAGCTTAACCACGCAATTCCCTACTTAGATTTTCGAATTCATTTTTGATGTTCGTAAAACATTAGTTGGGTACCTATACTTTCAGAGCTAAGCTCCCTCTGCATTCTAAGGTTTTTCTACCTAGACCAAAACGGGGAGAACCCCAAATTGTCAACACCTTTTTGTCAAAACATTTATTATACATGGTTAGGTTACAATAAAATAGGTTATAGTGTTGACAAAAAGGTGTTGATAGTTTGGGGGTAATGGAAGAATCACCAAAACGTTACGCGACGGCTTTACAATGTGAATTGGTGTGCACCTTGTAGTCCTTTTTATGCAAAAAAAGAGTTGCTGTTTTTCTTCTTGATACATTCAGAAAATCTATCCACGACTTCGACGAGGATAAACACAAGATGGAATATAATGTAATACCAAAACTATACACAGTAAATGCAGAAGAATCAATAAGGATTTAAATTAATAATTAGTGAAATAGAGATGAAAATAAATATTCTATTATATAATGGTATTATCGTATTAAGGCGAATTTGAATTTTACCGCGTTGTCAGTTCGCTTGATCCAAGGGGCGTTATTACTACTATACCTTTCGAAATCGAGTCGCGCATGCTGGGGGCCACTAGTAATAATAATCAATATGAGAATAATAACAATAAATGTAAGATTTGCAAATTAATGCTAATCAATGATAACTGCAAAAATCAGATCGAATTGCATCATTAATTTTATTTTACAGAATAAAGTCTTTGTCTATAACCTGACCTGGTGTGCCAGAAATTCGTCTGTACATGTTCATATAATAAGGCAGTGCTCATAACAACTTCCTAACATCCATTAAGGTTATGACGTAATTACAACCAAAATTATTACTTCTTAACCTTACTATCATACTTATGGCGACATAATGATATCCATTTTTTTGGGATGAATGAATTGAAAAACTTTTCAGAATATGCATTAGCTAAAAGCAGCAATTTATTGTAGGTAGTGAGAATATGTATCAACTATAATATTTATTATAGTTGGTACAAACGTAAATTTTTTGAAAAATTTATGCACGTTTTGTATTCTTGATTGATTTACGGAGAAAGTAAAATGAACGAGTTTATTTATTTCACTTGTAAAAGAATTGCATTCTAAATGTAAAACCAAAAGTTAACCCGTACGTACCTGACTTAATCTGACTGGGATTACCTTACTTATCCACTGCGAGTAAACTTGCGAACATAATGCATTCAATATTGATTATTTTATGCAATGTTTAAAAAAGATTTTATTTGTGAAACCAATTAATATTATTCAAGTAACTTCTAGAATGTCTTGTAGATTGATGCTAACTAAATTTAAATGATATAAAAATTTAAATCTGGATGCGTGAGTTCTTAGTAATACCTTTTGGGTTATTTTGCGGAACTGTCTGTACATTATCCGCGTCTTTGTACTGGAAATTCCTGGAAGGAGTAAAAAATTGACATTGATATAACATTTAGTAATGAATATGTTGTTGTGTGATGAAAATTAGGCCTGTCATGGCACATTTGGTTGCAATGAATGGCAAATACGTTGAAATTTATTGCAGTTATAATTTATAATGTGTACATGATGTCAGGATGTCATGTCACGTTGCTTTATACAAAAATGTGGTGTCTGGTTGACACTTTTGCAATATTTCAATCATCAATAGGAACACGGTAAACTTTTTGGAATCAGTTTGAAGTTTCAGAAATAAATTAATATTTTCTGCAAAATTATAACATTTAATTCATGAAAATGACAAATTTATCTGCTTTAACTTTTCTGAAAATTTTATTCAGCTCAAAAAATATTTTAAACCTGAAAAATTATTCGTTAACAACTTTGACTGTGATTTCTTTGACATCTTTGAGAAATCTGTCGAAGAGTTCCCTTATCACGTAGGTACTTAGTTTAAGACGCCAAAGTATACCTATTTGTGATTAAGATTGTAATTCTAAGAATATGAAATCATGCTTCAGGCTCAACTGTTTAATCATCTCAGCCTATCTATAAATGCTTTCTTTAAAAATGTAACCATAACCAGTAAAACCTTATAAAGAATTTCAGAACGAAATCGATTTGCGAACTGAACTTAGTACATTTATATGGGGCCCAAATGTATAAACTAAGTGCAACAAATACAAATACCTAGATTGTTTTCATCGTCAGTTAATAAATCTGACGTAGTTGTATACGTAAGTCGGATTTATCCAAATTATTATGGTTAGTCTTTACAGAATAAAATAAATGAAAACAAGCATTTAGCTGGAATAGTTACTTATAACTATTCCTAGTAAATGTTTGTAATTTGTAATGAATTAATAATTCCAATGTTTGATAGTTGTCAGTCCTAACTAAACATTTATCTTGCTTATGTAAGGAAAGTGTTCACTAAAAAACGTAATCTTTACTGTCCGTTTATATCTTTAACCTTTGTATACTATTTAGTCAGAAGTCACACAACATTTTGTTATCAAATAATATTCATGTATAGTAGAGGACGAATGAAGTAAGAAATGTATGAGTAAATAAGACGATCATATAAATAGATCAACTTACAAAGATGTTAAACCAGAAGGGATTTTGTTTGAGTTTCGAAACACACAACAATTATTCTCCAACGGTTTTAATTTAATACATAAGGTCAGTTGCAGCTAGGAAGTAAAATGAAGACGACGATTTTAATTATTTTTACGCTGGGTTTAGCTGTCGGGTCATTTGCATACCCTCCTCGTCAATCTAATCGAAATCGGAAATCACACAGTCCTCAAGTAATCCCAAGCAACGTGTCAGCGAATGAAGTTAAGATTTTGCTGACAACAATCGGTAAGTACACAAAAAAACCTAAAAAAATCGTTAAATAAGTCAAATGTTAATTTTAAAACCCAAAATTCAAACAATATTTAAATTTTTAAGGGCCAAGGAAAACCCTGACAGAATTTTCAATATTTTTCACGGTTTTTTTTCTAAAAATTGCAGTTCTAATAGATTAAAAACTAAAATAAAAAGTTAAAAGTAGATTGTAATTAATTGAAGATTTTGTATTATCTTATTTACGAAATATTAATATTTTCAGCTGAAAATCAACATTTGAATGAAGTATTTTCTGATGTCATCGGAGTGAACATCACTGCACTGAATAATGAAATAAAGTTGTTGATTACAAAGTCATTAGAAGTTAGAAATGCCCGTCGAGAAAAGCTGGAAGCACTGATTGAGAAGACAAGCTTGAGTTTCCGAATGAATGTAATTCTTTTGGCGCAGAAATTCAAAATCAGGCTTTTCAGTTTACTGATGAAGGGAGTGGAGGCGGATTCTGCTTCGACTGCGGCAATCACCCAGGCCTTTAATACTCTGTGCAGACGACTTATCAGTTTGGTAAGGACTCCAGATGAAGTCAAGAGAGAGGATGTCGTGAAGATCTTTGAGACTTTCATGAACACCAAACTGAAGTCAACGATTCGCGAAGAGCTGGAAGATGCCAAATTGTTCGTCGGCGTTTATCTTCTTCTTGATGAAGCTACTGAGGCTTTTATGACTTTGGCCAAGCAAGAGGGACCCGAAGTCCAGGCAGATTTGAAATCTATTTACACTGAGGTCGAGGAGACGTCGAGAGAACTTGTAAAACCGTTGCTTGATCTCTTGAAGCCAGCTTTCCTTCCAGAATACGAACCTCTTCTTCCTAACTATTCCTCTACAGCTCTACCCAGCACTACTGAAAGATTATCAGAATTTGAAGACTCTGAGGACAATGAAATTTGGTCGTAAGGAAAAAAGGGTCTAAAAATCCATTTACTCATTTATTCAATCACTTGTAAAATAAATAAATCGGATTCGAATTTAGGCAGCTCTGGAATTCAGTTATTTATATGTCGTTTGTATTTCAATTAAATATAAAACAAAAAATTAATTAATGATTACCATTCATTTATTTCATAACGATGAAATCTTAAAGGTCAACCAGAAACGGCTGTCGTTATTGACCTATTCACGTGCCTAGTCAGTGCATAAAACTCATACATGTCAGTATAGCATTAAGATAAGTTTTAATTACCATCAATAAAATATTACCATTTGGTAAACTTTTATCATAGTATGCAATAAATTATGA
The DNA here is from genome assembly GCA_020055645.1 of Tomocerus qinae. Taxonomy (NCBI): domain Eukaryota; kingdom Metazoa; phylum Arthropoda; class Collembola; order Entomobryomorpha; family Tomoceridae; genus Tomocerus; species Tomocerus qinae. The sequence goes on from CM034546.1 coordinate 126,216,664, forward strand.
TGATTTTAACCTTACTGATTCTCATCCTATTATTTGGTTAGCAGCAATTTATTATTTGTCTCAACAATTTATTGTATAATGACTTTTACACTGCTCTGACTTGTATCATTATTTCACAACAATTAATTTTGCATTTTAAGATTAATATTTTAAGTACATTTTAGAATTCACACGCAAAATGGATCTTTATCGTTTCTGCTGATGAGATGAGTATTTGAGAAATATATGTTAGAGAGAGCTTGGGGTAGAGAAAGACTTGTTAGCTTTTCGCTCTCACCAGAATTAGATTTACTGATTCACCTGAAACTGAATGAAACTGGAGTGGAAGAAAACAAACTTTACAATATAATATGTCACAACAAAACTTTTTTTATACTTGAGCTTTTCATTTTTTGTTTTTGTTCACAGTTGACACTCTGGTTTAATTAGGTATGCAATTCTTGGAATTTTAATGGAAACTTTTGGCGCAAGATTTTCCCCTTTGTCTTGTCGGAACTTGGATTGGAAATTGCAACTTGAAAAGCAACAACAAATAATTTCGTGATTTTCTTTTAGTTACAATTTGAAAATATGTATTAATGATAAAAATATATAGGTACATTTACTATCATAAAATAGATTATTTCAGATTTTGTAAATTGTTTCTTTGCCATTTTCATTATTAATTTTAGAAATGGCCCCTTGTCGTATTACAAGGAACAAGTTTTACCCAAGTACCAAGTCTTTATTGGTTGGACAAGTAAAAAGTAATTGTGAAGCTTCGGAAGCAAAACCAAAGAAGACCCACACCGGCATCATTTTGTCTGTCGTAGATTGTGATATTTTTGATTTTCAGTACTCTTTGAAGCTGAATTTAGGCGAAAATTCCTTAAATTCTGTTACAAATGGAATTTTCAGATTCACCCAGCTCTGATAATGCAAAAATTTGGATCTGTTGATTGGTTCCATTTACCTATAGTATATCGATGCAGGTTAATTCATTCTAAGTACAGTCTATTGTCCTATTATGAAACCATAGATGCTTATTGGGTTAAATTATCCCCTTTTAGTTAGTAAGTAAAGTATTGGTGGGTGGGTATACTTTTTGTGAACTTGATCCAGCCGCAGATCCCATTGCTTGTCTACACACCTGAATAACAAGCCGGCTGGACTAAAGAAAGGCGTAAAAAAATTGATAGATTAAATTTTACAAAATGTAGATTTTACAAGATTTTGTTGTTCTTAATTTTTTCGCGCCCTTTTTTAGTTTGTTTTTGTGTTCCAATTGTGTTTATATTTTTAATTCTTACTAAGAAACGCATGCTCTTTCAGATGCTACTATTTTAGTCTCTATACTACAGTTACCGATTCCAGAATTATTAAGAGTGAAAGTTAAAATTCCGGTTCATTCTAGACCACCCTGTACATACCTATTAATGTAATAACCTTGGGAGAAGACATCGATGGACATGTATTTAGGTATATTGTAGTAGATGACACAGCTACCATAAAAGTGAATTAACAGTAGTTGACCCTGAATCCTATACCTTCACATTCCTATAATATTCAAGTCGTAATCTCAAAATAAGCTTTGTCTGGACTTGCCTACCTGCAACCTACTTTTCTTCCACTTGTTTTATTTGGTTCTGGAATACACATAGGGTACTCATTTTAATAGTCTTTTTTTATTGTCATGAAATTGTGCCGCTTTACCTAGAGATACTAATATAAAAAATTGAGAATTTTGTAGAATTTATCTATATTAACTGTTATTTATATTGCTTACAACAACATTGTTAAAGGATTGAATGAAAAACTGCAATTTCATTTACATTTTATCACTCATTTCTCAAATTCAAAATTGGACATTTTGGCGAATCTAGTCTTAAACCAGTAGGCAACAGACGTCAAGGGCCACAATGTAGTCGGTTCATTTCTAGAATTAGTGTAATAAGAACCGCAATTTTCGGCACCTTGGATTTGATTCCGGAACCAATAACGGAGATCGTTCATGAACTTTTCTTCGGCGTCTGCTTTAACGGAGAAACACGTTGACTTCCTCCTGATTTTCTCTGATAATATGCGAATCATGAATTCGACTTGCAATTCTATCATTATATTTGATGGAACTGAACCGGAGTCCTTTGTAAATAATTTCAAAAATTTATCACTCGTTCGCCATTTAACATTTTCTTTTCTTTAGTACAATCAAATGAAATGACTCAATTACCGTGGCAGGTCCTTGCAGCATAAATAAATTTGGCATACTATGAGAAAATACTCCGAAGAAAGTTGAAGGCTGTGAATTTATCCAATCTTCCAAAATGTTTTTTCCGTTGCGGCCAATTATTTCGAGAGGGGAGAAATATTTTTGAACCTCGAACCCCGTGGCAAGAACCAAAACCTGCATGGAAAAATTATGTCATAAAATTAAAGAGATACTTACGAGTTACGCCATTCCAGGGAACAAAAAAGGACCTTTGTTGCCTTTTTTATAAAAAAGGTAGGAGTAAGATTTTTATAAAAGGTAGTCCTTTTTTGCCTTTTTGCTTTTTTTGATGTAGCAGCAAGCAGCATGCCTCATTTACTTCCACTTTACATGTAAATAAGGTAAAAAAGGTAAAATTGACTGCTTTTTTAAGAAAAGTAGTACTTTTTACCTTTTTGTAAAAAAGAAGTACCTTTTTAGTTCCCTGCGTAGTTCCCAATTTTTAAAATAAATAAATTGATTTAAATTGTTTATTTTTTATCCTGTCATCATACATCAATTTTTGTTTCCTTTCCATCTTCTGTTATTATAGAATCCTGTGTGACTTTAGAAATAGGTTTACGAATAAGTTTCACGTTTGGTTGATTCATTGCCGGAAAATAATCTGGATGTATACCAAAGCGCTTGCAACCGATGGAGTAATTGGGTATCAAATCATTTGCTTTTTCCGGATTTCCGATTTGCTTCTTTGTTGATTTGACCAAGAAATCTTGCACTGTTAAACATTTTCATATTACTTTCTAATTCTAAAACGGGTTGTTGCAATTTTTAAAGATTATGTTAATGTTTACATCTCTTTCCCAAATTAAAGTCGGTTCTGTAAAGCCAGGCTGCTGTTCCATATAATGAAAATATTGCGAAACGAATTATGAACACAAGAAAGGGAACATAGGACAGTACAAATTTTGCCAATCGCGGGATTTCAAAGTCCGGTCTTCCAAAATAACAGTTCCAAACCGGCTTTCTTTGGAAACTGTACAGATTTTTCACTTTGTGTACAATATTCGGAATTAGTTGCATGGCACTCGCTCCGCTTCCAATGACAGCTATGTCAACATTTTCCAATTCGATATTTGGATCCCATTCAGCAGTGTGCACCACTGGCCCTTTAAATTCCAAAAATTCAGAAGGGTAGTACGGTTTGTGGAAATGTCCCGTAGCAACAATTCTGAAAAATGGATTTAAAAGTTTTAGATACATTTATATGTACGTAATTAAAAGTCATAGTCATAATCAGGCTCGTATCCAGAAATTTGGTCAAGGGGGCGCATCCATAAATTATGTTAAAAATGAGCGAAAAATTTTTGGCCGTTTTTGAGAAAAATCTTCTCTTTTTTCAGATTTATGGCCTTTCTGGATACGTGCTTCGAAATTATTTTAAAAGATAATTTAAAAATAAAATTAGAATGGTTTTAGATTACACTATGTCATAAGAAATGGTTTCTTGTAACTTCCTTCCACTTCTACAGATAGTGACATTCCATTTTTTCAACTCCTCTTCCCAAACTAAAGATTTAACATCCGTTTGGAGCTTCATTTTGGAGTATAAATCATATTTCACAGCCAAATCCTGAAGGTATTCGCAGGTTTCTTGGCTTGAGGCATAGCTTCTCTTCCAATCTACTTTTATAAGCCAGTTGGTTACATAAGTATTTATCTTGTGTTACAAATAATTCCCATCGCTCTCTGACGGCTTCATTATAATTTTAAGCTTCTGAAAATTTAACGCTTAATTTCTAATCTGGTTCTACTTGACACTAAATTCATCGGAATTAATACCAGCCTCAGCAAAATAATTTTCCAAAATTCCAACCCGATTTCCAACTTTATGAATCTTAATGATACAAAACCAAGTTTTGTTTGCAAATTACAAGAATTCAGGTTATGGTATTGCATTGGTGACATTAGAAAGCAGAAGTTTTTAATTTTCCAACTTAAATACCTAATAACAGAGTTGGTAGATTTCTTATGGAGTTAGCAAAAAATTATATATTACATGAAACAAATTTATATAGACGGGAAAAGTAATATTGGAAAATTGAAGAGGTATTTAAGGGTGGTTAATAGCGGGGCAACTTGAACATACACTTTGTGTGTATTACCTAGGATTAGAGTATAGCCGATATTTATTTAAATTCTTCAAAATTTCAAAAAAGTAACGGAAGATGAATAGCTAGAACTTGTAGCCCACAAAATTTTGAAATTTCTAATTAGTTTTGAATTATAGAGTTGGCGGGAAATCATGTTTTCCCGCTAACACTATAATTCAAAACGTGTTAATTTGTTTTAATATTTCGAAGCCACTATTCCGAGGTATTCACCTTCCGCCACTTTTTGGAAATTTTGAAGAATGTTGGTAAATAAATACCGGCTATACTCTAATCCTAAGTATAATCTAATCCTAATACACACAAAGTGTATGTTCAAGTTGCCCCGCTATTAACCTCCCTTAATACATTTCCAACAGCGTATCAAGAAGATATTCAAGATATAAGATATTTTAGAGACAAAATTTCCCTCATAGATCTTCAAAATCCCTTAAGGGACAATTCTCTACTTATTAAATGACGATACTAAGGCAACTTTTAAAACTTACGTATAACATGAAGCCCCATTGCAAAATGCATTTACTTTTAGTATGAAGATTGAAAGTTAGATTTCAAATTTCACTTCAAACTGACGTACCTCTAGATATTCACCAATTCATTCCATGAACACAAAGCTGAAAGTTATCATTTAAAAATAAAGATGACCTGTTTTATATTCGAAAGAGTACATATAGACTAAACATGGAATGTCATTGCCGCATCCTGGATATCGATTTGCCTTCCAAACTCCTCCGACATCTTCTTGTTTGTCGTAGATTGTGATGGTTGTTATTTTCAAGAGTCTTTGAAGTTGAATGGCGGCACAAATCCCTGAAATTCTGTTTCACAGGAATTTTTATTTAGTTTTATGATAGAAATATTGAAAGAATAAATCCGTTTTAAACTCACCCAGCACCGATAATGCACACATTTGGAGATTTCTCTGTAGGTATCATTCCAATGTTTAGTTTTAATTCTAAGGAAAGGGCAGATAGGCAAAACTACCAAATCGATTTAATATTTATGTATACCAAATGAGCTCTCTTACGACACGACATACGGTTATTACTTTACTGAACCGACGTCGCTTGATATATTGGGAAGAAACAGACTACTTTGTAAACTGGATCTATTCGGTGATCATTTAGATGTGCAGATCTAAATGTTTAAAGTATATATAGTGCAGACTGCAGATAGGTACAAAATTATAAATACAAAACAAATAGTACCTAGATAACGATTGTAATTCCTGATCCCTACTACTAAAACATGAGATACATAATTGTATTATGCTACACCATATCGTTCCTTAAGAAACCATTTAGCCTTTCTCTACTTTTCGTTTAGTGTACGGTACGTATAGCCTATCTCCATTTTTCGTTTGGTGTACGGAATAGCCTATCTCCATTTTTCGTTTGGTGTACGGAATAGCCTATCTCCCCTTGTATATGGCATTTAGGCGGTGTACGCCAATTTAGGTCAATCCAATTAGGCCAAAGGGCAAAACGCATTTAGGTCAATCCAGAAATTCTGAAAACCCATTTAGGCCAAAAAAAGTGACCACTTATGCCATAACTTCATTTACGCAGGAATTAGTCGTTCGAAAGGTTATTTGTAAGGTCATGTCAATGGTCAAGTCGCACGTGTCAAAAGGTCAAAGTTCATTTTAAAAAAATCACTAAGAACCTCATGTAACGTCAGATAATCAGTTCCACTTTCTATTCGATTTCACACCACTTTTTTACATCCATTTGTACATGGTTTATTATTAAATTTCTCCTGAGTTAGTCATTTGTGACTTTGAATTAGCTATTCACAAAACATTAAAGGATGTATTTCCATCTACTGAAATTGGAGGTTGCCTCTAATCTACGACAAAATATATGGAGACAAATTCAGCAGCATACATGGAAAAAACTTATATCGGAAGATATTCAGATCAGAACTTTTATTTCCTCCTGAGGTTTGGTCCGTTTATTCAGGAGTTCTAAATGATCTGCCTAGAACAACAAACAATCTAGAAGGCTGGCATAATGGACTAAAGCTTGTGCCAGAATTTATATCACCAGAAGAAAACTTAAATTGAATTTTAGCTCAAATTATGTGTGTGGTTCTACATTATTACATTATATACTTAATATTACTTATATATTGTCTAAAACGTTCTTAAATATAGCAAAATCCTGACTAATTTACATATTTTCATTTATTGTTTACTATATGTGACTAATTCCTGGGCAAATAAAGTTTTGGCCTAAGTGGTCACTTTTATTTAGCCTAATTGGATTGGCCTAAATATAATAGAATCGTTTAGGCTATTTCCTACACAAAACGAAAAATGGAAATAGGCTAAACTGTTTCTTAAGGGACGATATACATTTATAGAGCCAATCAATGACAAAGGCGATACATTGTCCCTTATGGAAGGAAAAGGCCAATATTCATTTTTTTGTTTGGTACAGGAAAAAACCAATATATCCATTTTTGTTTGGTACAGGAAAAAGCCAATATCTATTTTTTGTTTGGTACAGGAAAAAGCCAATATCTTTAATATCTATTTTCTGTTTGGTACAGGAAAAAGCCTATATCCAGAGTAAATAGCCTAACAAGCGTGTGTATTCCATACGCTTGTTAGGCTATTTACTGCACCAAACGAAAAATGGATATAGGCTATTTCTGTACCAAACAAAAAATGGGCATTGGCCTTCTCCTTCCTTAAAGGACGATATGTATTATTATATGCAGTTTATAATGACATGCAAAGCGTAGAAGGGAATGAAAAATGTTTGATTAGATAATAGTGGTTGGCCCTGAGAACTTTTTTGCTTTACATTCCTCAGTTTGTAGTGAAAGAAGAACTACTGCATACTGTTCAAATTATATCATATTAAGTTTCAATAAATAACAATTCCTCAAAACACACTTAAACTTAAACACTTTAAACACAGTTCCATAAATGTATACGCCTATGTACTACATATTTTTATCGCGTTTTATACAGGTTTTCAGAAAAGGGTATACCGTTATCATCAATTTAGCAAATCTAGTCTTGACCCAATATGAAACAGCTGTCAATGGCCACAACGTAGTAGGTTCATTTCTAAAATTAGTATAATAAGTACCACAATCTTCGACACCTTGGATTTTATTTTGGAACCAATAGCGAAGATCTTTCATAAATTTTTCTTTTGCTTGCGCTTTAACAAAGACATATGTTGACTTCCTCCGAATATTCTCTGATAATACCCGAATCATAAATTTAACTTGCATTTCTATCATTGTAGTTGCAGCAATTGAACCATCAGAGTCCTATAATTTATTAAATACATAATAAAATTATCATACAACCAGAATTCAATCATTTTTGCACATTGAATGTATTGAATTTTCAGTGTATTGTAGCAGTTCCTTGCAGCATGAATAAATTTGGCTTGCTCGTTAACAGCAACTACAAATATAATTTCGTAGGCTTATTCCAACGTTCAAGTCGAGTTCCATCGTCTCTATGTTCGGCTGCTTTTATTGTACTAATCTGTACCTAGACTGTATACCTACTACCTGCATTCGCAACGCTGCATTTTATCACACACATTACGCTCCTATATGCAAATGACCTAAAATACTTACTTAGTCTACAAGAAAAACTTGAGTTTAAATGTCTTCGTCTTCATTCTCTGCAGTTCTCCGTGTCTAGCATGCCTAGCAATTGTCATGCAATTATTGCTATTCAACATTTCCTACTATTGTCTCCTCCCAGGGTTGTTGGTCGGGTTTTTTATGGGTTGGGGTTTTTTGGCAAAAAACCCACCCCGCTTCACTTAAAAAACCCGGGGTTTATTGGGTTTTTTACAAAACATACAATAATGAGCACTAAAACTCCATCTATATAAGCAAAACATATTAACTTTGTCATATTTCTATTCGAAAATGTAAACAAATGTATAATCAGCAGGTGGAAACAAAATAATTTATCTTTTATACTTTATTACTTTCAGTAATTCTATATCGTGAATCACTTGATTGTGATGTCTATATAATATTTGTTTTATGTATATTTTAATCGCTGTGAAGATATTGGTTTATATATTAACTTTTACTTGCGAATTGCCAATGAATGCTTTGGGGTACATAAGTGGAAACATTAATTATACTGATTTTTAATTAATCACTTACACATTTATTACTGTACTACTTCACAAGTAAAGCTTCAAATTAATGAAGGAATTTCTTAAAGTCTATTTCATCAGTAAAATATAATAATGCATAGTTTTTCACTAGTTGTGTTCAAACAATATAATAATTAATATGGATTCTCACGAAAAATACTGCGTGTTAACAGTACTAAAACATGTTAAAAATAAAATTTTTGTTTTAAATTTTGATTTTATAGACGTAAATAATGGTAGTTTTAGGATTGCATGGTTGTTGTTATTGTCAGCTGTAGTTTTCCTATATATACTATATAGTATACTTAGTATATAGGCTTGTATTTATGCCTATAATTATATAAAAAACCCTTAAACCCAAAAAACCCTAAAAAACCCAAAAAACCCGGGGTCGAGGGTTTTTTCCTAAAAAACCCGGGTTTTTCGATACCTTGCTCCTCCACAACAGTAATATGCAGAATAAATCCAGCAGAGCATTAAAGGCATCGTAAAACATTTCATTTCGCTGCAAAGCGATAACAGGGATTTCCTCCTTCGACGTTTCTTGCTTTCTGACCCCCGTGTTAATGCATTAATATCAGCAGATTGAAAGATATATTATATAGGTTCACCAGAGTTTTCTATGGTCTGTACAAATCTACAATTCTAAGTTTAGATATAATAATTTATGTGAATGTAATTAAAGATTACTAACTTATAGATTTCAGTAACTCAAAAAGTAAGTATTTTTTTAAAATTAATTTTGTTTATTCCGTCCCATTCATAAAAGTTAAAAATAGTCCAGCAGGAAGGAAGGACTGCCTGGTTGGATACGCCTAATTATTATAATAATTCAATTTCTTCATAATATGAAAGTCTCAAGAAATGTTATTTCTTCAAAAACTTTTTAAAATATTTTAAACTTATATGCATTAAACATTTTGTCCTTTATTTTTGATCCTAACCAAAATAAAAATATTATCGGTCCACAAAAATCAAATTAAAAAAAAATTCTTTCAGAGTTTCCAATGGCCTGTCATCCGTGCTGTTTTGTTCCTTACCTAATCTCTTTGATTCTCGTGGGGGCTGGATTTGCAACCAAATATGCACTGAACTTTCTTGACGATCATTATCCGGAGTATATCCACATTCAAGTGGATCTTGTGAACGAAATCGCATTTTACATTTGGCTTACTGCTGCAGTAATAGCTGGGATAACAGCTGCTTTTCAGTTTTGTTTATTTGCTGTCATTGGATTCACAGCGGCGGGAGTTGTTGCTGGGAGTTGTGCCGCTTCATGCATGTCAGCAACCGGAAATGTTGCTGCTGGCTCTTGTATCGCGCTTTGCCAAGCTTGTGGTACCAGATGTTGTTAAGATTTTATTAAAGCTTATAAATATATTTTAATCTACAATTACCTAATTTACTTCAGTTTAAATAATTCATGGCTTAATAAACAACTTTTTTCCATTTTGAATTATCGTTTGTTCTGAAATCTACACCAGTAGGAATTATTGCGATTTAAAATCTTGAGGTTCCATCCACTTTCACAGCATCCCATACTATTTCTTACGACTTACAACATTTATGAAATGTACTAGAAAAATTAATGGTGATTTATGCTAATTAGGTTAAAGCAGGTGATTATATAGACATTTTTGCATTTTTGTTTTGAATATAAATAAATAATATTACTTTGGGGACAATTAGAATTTTTGAAAAGTACTTTAACAAATTAAATATTTCTAAATTATGAATTACTGTCGGGTATATAGATTATTATCAAGATTATAATATAGAGTGAGATAATTATGCTATAGATAAAAGAAACCGTGTGATAAAATAATAAACTTTTCTGGAGTAAAATTTTCAGATATTCTTAGAAACAACTGCACTGCAAGGCTATTCCATCGTGCTAAATAAAATTGATCTTTTATATAAAGAATTTTATTATAACGTAGTTAGGAACAAGTCAATAACAAAAACAAGTCCGACGACCACAACCGAATTATCTGATTCCTTCGAGTCTGTAGTCTAGACTCTATGTCTTGTGTATAGTATAGTAAATAAACTAATACAACTAATATTAATAAAAGGTTTGTCCTCGATTTACATTTACCCGGTTTATGCGAGTTCTCCCAGTTCAATATATCCATAACGCGATTAAATATTCTTATATAAGACTACTTTATGATTTATTTTAATGCAAAGTATTGAACTATATACTTGATTGTTTACTTATACTTTATACCTTAATATCCTCCATAATATATTTATACAATGTATGAAAGTTGGTGAAATGTTTTAAACTAATCTTTAAAGCAGACACGACTAGACATGACTTTCTTCTACAACGAAATCGGATTTTATTTTCTTCGAAGAAAGCTATAATTTAGATCAACAGGAAAAACTAAATTATTCAGAATGATCTCTAACGTGTCATGGATGGCTGCTCGGATCTATTCGACATTCTTCAGTTTTGTGTACATCATCCCCTTCGAGTGGGATGTCAAGTTGAATTACATGAAAATCGTGAAAAATAAATGGAAAATCCTCGGCTGGGCAATTGGAGCCATTGCCAATGCAATAACCTTGTTTACATTGACATTGTGGGCGGCATTGAGACTCAAATGGGATCCAGATTTCACTCCGAAGAGGATGGTCGTAATGGTGTGCATAATTGCACTCAACTCAATGTCATCTTTGTGCAATTATACCATTATAAGAGCAAAATTAGACGGAATTTGTCACATGATGAGACTCTGTGTTACTCTGGATAAAAGATTCGAAGGTAAATCCGTATTTCATAGCTTTAAATTATTCACGCCCATTTTATTAGAGCACTTTTCAAAAATTCTTGGTTGAAGTAAGGCAGTGGTTGCACAAATACCTATCAATGTTATTGTTTTAATTAGGTTAGGTCCCTCGAAAGCGGGTTCTGGTATGCCCTGTGAATTTCATGGCGCGATTTTTAAAATGTGCAACCACTATCGTACTTCCACCAAAATTCTACCTGTCCCATAAAAGTAATATTATTTATTTATATTTAATAATTTAAAGCAATTAATTTATCTGCAAAAATGTCTATATAATCACCTTCTCTAACCTAATTAGCATAAATTACCATAATATTAATTTTTCTAGTACATTTCAAAAATGCTGTCCGCCCCAAAAGAAATCGTATTGACTACATTGGGTATTTTCTATGTACCTTCGTGCCTGGACAACTCTTCATATGCCTTTGCGGGGCCGCCTACGCCACTTTCGAGAGAACGTCAATCTTCGTACCAATTTTTCACGGTATATTTCGTCCAGAAACGAGAATTGAAATGATACTGACAAAACTTACAAGTTTTGTTGTCATTTACTACCTCGAGCTGACGTTTCTGGCTCCTGTCTGCATTTATCTGATGTCATCGGTGATCTACATCCAGCTGAATAACTATTGGACGGCGGTTCTTGAACAGATGCCCAAGAGATCACGAAAAGTGCGAAGACACTTCATGGAGCTGAAAATTCTGAACAAGATGATCAACTCCCATATGGAAATTGCAGCTCCTGTCTTTGTCGTAATTGGAGTAATTCTGGATGTCTGTTGCTTTTACAGTACCATCAAATTGCGAGGAATTATCAAAATGCCCGCCTACCTTCTCTTCCCTTCCGTTGCAATAGTCTGCACTTCAATGGAGGCCTTGCTCATACCTACTTCTGCTATAATGCATACAAACTCGGAAAGTTTCCTTGATCAATGCAAGCAGGACGACAAACCTATCGTAAGAAAATTTGGGGCAGCGATGAAACCCATTTGGATCTCTATTGGCATTTTTGGATTTCTCGACAAGCAATTCACAGTTTCTTTCTTTTCAACTGTCATTGATACAACCATCGATGCCTTAATGTCTATAAAATAATATTTCTAACAGTAATCGCGTCTATTTTAGGTACAAAAAAATCAAAGCCTAACAAGTCATATATTCTACAAATTGCCAAGCATAATTTTTTAAGTCATTAAATGTAATACGAAAATAAAATCATTATTAAAATTGTTTTTCAAAACAAGGAAAAAATTTTCGATAATATTTTTCTTTAATTGCAATGACCGATGAAGGTAATTATTGATTAATGGATATTGGCAACATGGTTTTTTTGTAGTAATCAAGCAAAATCATTAGTCAAGCAAGCATCGTAACATTGTAAGTAGTACTAGTAATATGTATCTTATATAGCACGGTAATTCAAGAATCAGGAATATTGTGCTAACAGTTTTCGTATTGTTGGGTTGGAAAGAACACCAATATTATAGTTAACATTTTATTTATTATTTTAAATTACATTTTAATAATTTAATTTTTGCCACCTTTTTACTATTTTATTTTTTATTTCTTTTAAATCTTTTTTAATATTCGGAATAATCGGAAAACTCTAGGTAGTCCTGAAGCTGAAAAAATTCACAAAATCAACGAAATTCGGAAAAGGTTCAATTCAGGAACTATTTATTCTAGTTTAGCAGTTGTAGCTGATTTTCAAACTAATTGTAGAATTAAGCTATTAGGTATATTATGTTGACTTTACTGCTTTCTATATACCATCAGTCTCTTCTTCTTATTCAGGTTTTTAAAGAGGTGTCATCCGTGCTGATTTTGCTTTACATTTCAGCACGCTTAGGAATCAAAAATTGGTCTACTAAATAATCAAAGGTCTTTGAAATTCGGGCCAATGCACAGTCGCTAGAAATTTACGCATTTCAACATTTTTTTAGCCTTGTTAGGAAAAACTCTTCCCTTTTTCTCAGATTTAGGAGGCGCTACATTCCCCCACCCGCTCCCAAAAACTAAAAAACCCGAAATCGGTGGTTTTTTTGTTTTCCTTAACAACCTGGGTTTTTCGAAACCTTGGCTTTTACTAAACCGCTGTACTGCTAATGAATTTCAAAAGGTATTAGCATCACAATTTGGTTTCAATTTCAAGATGTTAAATGCAACTAGATTAGACCTCATTGTTGTACATAATATATGATTGGGCATCCTAGCGGCTAAGTACAACAAACACTGAATTAAAATACGCATATAGTAATTAGTCAATCGATAGTTTTACTCTTTCTGTCTGACTTTGTTATACAGCAGTGGATTCTGGGCAATTACATACGACAGCGTAATAGAATCGGTCCAATCCAAATTTTAAAAAGAACTACTTCAGACAGGTATACTTTAATATAGGTAATAGGTCACAACGATGGTTCTAAAATAATGTTTCAATCTACATTCATGGGGGGAGTGGTAACTAGATCAAACAACTTTTACGAAAAAATACATATTTTACTAGCTGGCAATAACAGCAGAAAATATAAAAACTATGCTCATTTCTGAGACTTCCTTTTGTAACTTTTATGATTATGGAATGGATGAATGAAATGAGACTGACTTCAGAGAATGTGTGGAGGAATGTTTTCGGAGAAGTATTGGAATCATTTTATTTTACAAGCAAAACTTTACGGATAACGAAATATAGCTTAAATATACTATTTATATATGACACTGACACATTTATTTAGGTTAATTTATTAAACATTTTGAATGCAATAACAAGTTAATTGAACATTTTGTGCTTTAAAGTGTAAAGTGTCCTTATTTAGCTACTCACTTACTCACTAACAAAAAACAATAATATAAAAAGCTGTTAGTATCCAGTTGAAATGTTTATACCATTATATCATTAAATTTACTTGTATTATCAATTAATTTAACTCCTCAAATAATACTTTTGGATGATATTCAATAACAGGCTGGTTAGATGTGTAAAGCTTGTAAAGTTATTAATTACGACTATTATTACTACATATTAATTGAAATTCATGAGCAAATTGATCGTGTTGTCGACTACGCTTTGCATGAAAGTGACAAACGTGCTTTGTTGAAACACAAAGAAGCCAGAACAACTCACCCCGAAATATTTGTAAATCTTTAATCTTTTCCTTGTGTACTTCCCATTCGGGACTTTCCTCCACTTCTGCTGAAATTGTTTTGAATTTTCAGCGACATCTCCAACATTGGCCAAAATAAACTTGGTAGCCAAACAACATAGGAAAAATTCTAAGGGAAACAGAAGATATTCTGGCATTGGGATTGTTATTCTCATTCTGATCATGCAGAAAGCACAGAAGGTCATCGCTAAGCTGAAGGAAGGAAACATTGGCCCGATCCCTCTTGAAACTATTTCATTGAACTTGTGATTGAGGAGCATCAGTGCTTCATAGAATTGCATTGCTTCATTGATATCTTGATGATTAGACCCATCATCATTCGGACAGATTCCATTGATGTAATATATCAGCCCTATTAAGTACAGCGCGAACATACTCGAAAGGGTGTTGAAAGAATGTTCCACATGAAGAGTGACGATGTAGACAAACACTGCCAAAAATATTTTGAAGGTGAGAGCTGTGTGAATATCGCTTGGGATGTTTTCTTGAATGAATCTTTGGAAAGGATCGCAATCATATTCCATTACAGCCAGAATGGCGAAAAAGAAAGGCAATATAAAAAACGAAATATTTACGTAAACCCCCAATAAGAAAAGTAATCTGAAACGGCGGTCCATATCTGTTCTGTTGATCTTCTTCCCAATTTCAGATGCTACCAAAAATATAATTATTGCTCGATTATGTCTACATATTGGAAATATTTGATAGTTTGCACACTGTGGAGTATTTTAGACGTTATAATGTTAAAATATAATGCTATAAAGCGTTACCTTCAATTTTTGTTGCGAGTGAAATGACATGACGAAAACCTGTAAATATTTTATTACCTTGTACCAATACAGCGAAGTTAAGAAGAACACTTCCACATAAGCCAAAATAATACAAAGAGAAAATGAAAATTTTATGAAATTGAAAGTTCGGATCAGGGTGATGAAACTCTTTCAATAATCGAAAAGTGCCGTAGATAGACGCAGCTAAGCAGATAATAAAGTTTAGTGACCAATAAATTAAATGGCGTCGATTCCGTGTGAAATTCAAAGCTAGCTTTTTGTGGTCAAATGTTATTGGAGACAAAAAAAATACGTCGGAAATTTGAAAAAGTAGTTTTATGGCCAGGAAAGAATTTGTATGAAAGTTTTGTGAAAATATTTTCTGAATTGATACTATTGATAGATACAAAGACAAAATGTTTGCCATAAGGACAACTTTCAGACTGAATTCAAATACAACGACTTTGTGTTAATAGCGTATTGGTAATTTGATGTTGTAGTAATGTTTAATTTACTTTCCCAATACAGTTCATACATATCTATAATGACTATCTAAAACCTTTAAAGTAATATTTCTTCTGTCTAGTGTATAATGTAACCTAATTTGCTTACTTGAGTATGAGTATGGACATGTTGACTACAATGCGGCTCAGTAAAGCAAATGTTTAGTATATATTTACTGTCGAGTTTTTTTAAATGATAACGATGACCTCTGATAACCTCTAGTTGCTCCGCCCACAGCAAATATCTTTTCATGAGTATGTAAACAAAAACAATGATTTAAATTTCGCTTCCATGGTTTTCATGTAAAAAATACAGAACCCGATGTAAAGCTAAACTATGCGATGTTACATGAAATTTGCTGTGAATTTCTGAATTATAGTCCTCGAGAAAGTATCCGTGGCAAAAAGGTTATCAGAGGTCATCATTATCATTTTTTTAAAACTCAACAGTATGTACTTTATGCAAGAACTAGAATAAACGGGCCCTATTCTCGGTGGTCATGCATTTTTCGTTGTCAAGGATTTGCCATAGATAAAAGAAACCGTGTGATAAAATAATAAACTTTTCTGGAGTAAAATTTCCAGATATTCTTAGAAACAACTGCAAGGCTATTCCATCGTGCTAAATAAAATTGATCTTTTATATAAAGAATTTTATTATAACGTAGTTAGGAACAAGTCAATAACAAGAAAAAGTCCGACGACCACAACCGAATTATCTGATTCCTTCGAGTCTGTAGTCTAGACTCTATGTCTTGTGTATAGTATAGTAAATAAACTAATACAACTAATATTAATAAAAGGTTTGTCCTCGATTTACATTAACCCGGTTTATGCGAGTTCTCCCAGTTCAATATATCCATAAAGCGATTAAATATTCTTATATAAGATTACTTTATGATTTATTTTAATGCAAAGTATTGAACTATCTACTTGATTGTTTACTTATACTTTATACCTTAATATACTCCATAATATACTTATACAATGCTTGAAAGTTGGTGAAATGTTTTAAACTAATCTTTAAAGCAGACACGACTAGACATGACTTTCTTCTACAACGAAATTGGATTTTATTTTCTTCGTAGAAAGCTATAATTTAGATCAACAGGAAAACCTAAATTATTCAGAATGATCTCTAACCAAGGTATCAAAAAACCCGGGTTTTTTAGGAAAAAACCCTCGACCCCGAGTTTTTTGGGTTTTTTAGGGTTTTTTGGGTTTTTTGGGTTTAAGGGTTTTTTATATAACTATAGGTATAAATACAAGCATATACTATACCATATATGAAAACTACAGCTGACAACGCAACAACAACCGTGTCAACTACTATTACTTACGTCAATGAAAAGAAAAATTAAAGCATAAAAGTTTAATTTATTATGTTGTAACATAGCAAATGCAGTATTTTTGTGAACACCTATATTATTATTACAGTTTGATAACAACTAGTGAGATATTAAGCATTATAATATTTTACTGATTATATTAACTTTATGAAATTATTCCTTCGTTAATTTGAAGCTTTAATTGCAAAGCATTACAGCAATGAATATGTAAGTGATAAAATGAAATTGAGCATATGTGTACAACAATATTATAAATATAATCTTCACAATGCAATGACTAAAGTACACATAAAACTAATATTATTATAGTCCTCACATTACGATACATTAATTACGCGTAGAAGTGTAGAAGCTATATTTGTTTCCACCTGATTATGCATTTGTTTACATTTTTGAATAGAAATTAGTCTGTATTGCGTATCTAGATGGAGCTGTAGTGCACATTTTTGTATGTTTTGTAAAAAACCCAAAAAACCCAATAAACCCGGGGTTTTTTAAGTAAAGCGGGGTGGGTTTTTTGCCAAAAAACCCAATAAACCCCAACCCATAAAAAACCCGACCCACAACCCTGTCTCTAACGTGTCATGGATGGCTGCTCGGATCTATTCGACATTCTTCAGTTTTGTGTACATCATCCCCTTCGAGTGGGATGTCAAGTTGAATAACATGAAAATCGTGAAAAATAAATGGAAAATCCTCGGCTGGGCAATTGGAGCCATTGCCAATGCAATAACCTTGTTTACATTGACATTGTGGGCGGCATTGAGACTCAAATGGGATCCAGATTTCACTCCGAAGAGGATGGTCGTAATGGTGTGCATAATTGCACTCAACTCAATGTCATCTTTGTGCAATTATACCATTACTAGTTGAAACCTAGCACATTTGATGTGCTAGAAACATGTAATATTCTAGGGAGTACATATATTAGCCCGAAATTCAATGACAGGCCAAAGATTTGAACCGCATAACATTTCATAAACTCCCTCGTCAGCGTACTAACACGAATGTTTTATTACGCAACTCCACCTCAGTTTTATACTATATTGGTATGATATGGATAGGTAGGTAATTGATGAATATCTTTTTTAAACATCCCATCCGACCGACCCACCATGACATCCGGGGACAGGTATTGGTTCTCATCCAGCTCACCGAACATACTCGATATTAAAAAAGGATATTTCGCAACCTGCATCTACATACAGGTTGCTTAATTCGAACATTTGGTTGTACTTGTTTAAACGCGAATTAGAAAAATAACATGTCATTTCTTGCGATCGGTTATTTCGAACCTTGTAGTCGTAAAAATAAACTTCTTGGATAGTATGGTGCCTTTTTTTGCCTAAAACACATTCGATTCACTCCAAAGGATGTGATAACCAACACCATTCTATCCAGCCCATTACGACCATCTATGCTACTGTACCCATCTCATCCAGCCCATCATCAACATCCAAGTAGAGATAGTGGATGTGGATGTGGATGGCATGGGGATGTTGGGTAAAATGGATGGGATGTTTACATCTATGGTACGTTGGTATGCAACATACCTACAAACGTAAGGAATATTTCACCACGATTGTCCAAACTTAGGGTTTGTACATTTAAAATGTTATTTATCAGCCGCCACCGGTAGACGTCGGCTAAGGTGAATGAAAAATGACGGATCAACCGCCGCCGCCACGAAATATCACGGCTGGGGCCTCTGCTCATGTGTACAAAGTGTACATACAAGCACACAAACATACTTACACATACAAAGGTATTTAATAATGTACCCCAAAGCAGTTTACCCGACGTCCACCACCCGCAACAGGCTTTTGTCGGGTGCCTTCCGAAGTAACCCGACAAAAGCACTTTGCTAATGGTGGACTTCGGGTAAACTGCTTTGGGGTACATTGTTAAAAACATTAACTATTCATTGCAAATGCGCCGGATTACTTTTATACTTTAGTCATGATAAGAGCAAAATTAAACGGAATTTGTCACATGATGAGACTCGTGTTAGTTTTACCTGGTTTTACCTGAGTGTTACTCTGGATAAAAGATTCGAAGGTAATTGCCTATTTCATAGCTTTAAATTATTCATGTCCATTTTATTACAGCACTTTTCAAAAATTCTTGGTTGAAGTAAGGCAATGGTTGCACAAAATACCTATCAATGTTCTTGTTTTAATTAGGTTAGGTTAGGGGGCAAAACTAATTTTTCTAGTACGTTTCAAAAATGCTGTTCGCCCCAAAAGAAATCGTATTGACTATATCGGGTATTTTATATGTACCTTCGTGCCGGGGCAACTTTTCATATGTCTTTGCGGGGCCGCTTACGCCACTTTCGAGAGAACGTCAATCTTCATACCAATTTTTCACGGTATATTTCGTCCAGAAAAGAGAATTGAAATGATACTGACAAAACTTACAAGTTTTGTTGTCATTTACTACCTCGAACTGACGTTTCTGGCTCCTGTCTGCATTTATCTGATGTCATCGGTGATCTACATCCAGCTGAATAACTATTGGACAGCGGTACTTGAACAGATGCCCAAGAGATCACGAAAAGTGCGATGACACTTCATGGAGTTGAAAATTCTGAACAAGATGATCAACTCCCATATGGAAATTGCAGCTCCCGTCTTTGTCGTAATTGGAGTAATTCTGGATGTCTGTTGCTTTTACAGTACCATCAAATTGCGAGCAATTTTTCCTTTATCAATGCAAGCTGGACGACAAACCTATTTTAAGAAAATTTTGGGTAGCAATGAAACCCGTTTGAATCTCTAATGGCATCTTTGGATTCCTCGACAAGCAATTTACAGTTTCTTTCTTTTCAACTGTCATTGATACAACCATCGATACCTTAATGTCTATAAAATAATATTTCTAACAGTAATCGCGTCTATTTTAGGTACAAAAAATCAAAGCTGAACAACTCGCATGCAAATATATATTCTACAAATTGGCAAGCATAAAATTATTAAAGTTATTAAATGTAATACAAAAATAAAATCCTCATTAACATTTCTTTTAAACCAGGATAAAATATTCGACTATAATTTTAAGCTGTTTAGTCACGAAAAAATTATTTTTTGAATAGCTATCTTATTATTCGTAGCTGACGTTCTTTGATATATACATGCATCCTTAAGCACGAATTTAGGTGACCAGGGGCACGCTCCCCTTAAATCCCGAGAAAAAGAGAATTTTTTGTCAAAAAAGATTAAAGTCTGCATGCATGGATAATATGTTTTTAAAAAATGCAAATAACCAATGACGGTAATTATTAATTAATAGCAATAGGCAACTTAGCTTTTTTTAGTAATCAAGCAAATCATTAGCATTGTAAGTAACATGTATCTAATACAACAGACAAATTCATGAATCAGGGATATTGATATAATATAGATATATTATATTCAGGGATATAATCCCAGTCAGTTAAATCTGTGGATGCAACTTGATTATCATCTGATGTTAAAGGATGGCCAACAACCGGGTTTTTGTATTGTCGGAAAGAACATAATATAATTAACAATTTATTTTTATTATTTAAAATGTTTTTAACGGTCGGAATAATCGGAAAACTATAGGTAGTCCTGAAGCTGAAAAAGTCATAAAATCAACGGAATTCGGAAAAGGTTCAATTCAGGAACTATTCTAGTTTAGTAGTTGTTGCTGATTTTAAAACTAACTGTCCACTTAGCCATTAAGTAAATTGTGTTGACTTTACTGATTTCTTTATACATTCAGCCTCTTATTCTTTTCCAGGTTTCCAATGAATTGTCATCCGTGCTGTTTTGTTCCCTACTTAGTTTCCGTGATTCTGGTCGGGGTTGGATTTGCAACCAAATATGGACTAAACTTATTCCGTAGTGACGAATATCCGGACCTCATTGCGTGGTACATTTGGGTGGCTGCAGCAGTACTCACTGGAATAACTGTTTTCTTTCAGTTATGCTTATTTGTATCTGGATTCAGATCAACTGGAGTTGCTGCGGGAAGTTGTGCAGCAGATTGTATGTCAGCATCTGGAAATGTTGTTTCTGGGTCTTGTACCGCACTTTGTCAAGCTTGCGGTACTAAATGTTGTTAAAATCCTAATAGAGTCTAAATTAAACCTTGTACCAAAACAATAGAGTCTAAAAGAACACTTTCACTTAGACATACGCTAATGTAATATAAAGAGAAAATGACAATTTTATAAAATTGAAAGTTCGGATCAGGGTGATGAAACTCTTTCAGTAATCGAAAAGTGCCGCAGAGTTTAGTGAAGTTTAGTAACCGTTAAGAAAGAAAGAGAGAATGAATAAAGTTTATTGACCAATAAATTAAATGGCGTCGAATCCGTGTGAAACTCAAAACTAATTTTTTGTGGTCAAACATTATAAGAAAAATTGAATAAAGATCCATTGAAAACAATTAAGAAGGGACCAATTTCCACTCGAATGTGTTACTGACCTGACTGACCTTTGATCGATTTTCGCATGTATAAATCATCTAAGCTTTTTGAAAGTTTGCTGAAAGGGATAATAATTTCGCAGTCAAACCAAAGAAAATGACTTCGTAGATGAGCATGAAAATATTGAATATGGGAAAGAAATAAATCATTTGCGTAACGTAATCATTAAGCAAGTGTAGTAGGCTCATTATACGGCGGAAAGAAAATTGGACAATTTTAAGGCATAACGATATCTTTAAAGTTTCATATAACACATGAAACTTATGAAATATTTCGTCCTTTTTGTACTCCTTAGGAGACTACCACCGATCGTACAGTGTAGAATTTTGATGCCCACTGGCATGAAGTTCTTCTGGTTCCGGCGTAATGGGATTTGCCTTATAGATTGGCTGGCTGCATTTTAGGATTGGGGCAAATCAACACACAGTACAAACAAACAAACAATATGAAATTGTGACCGCGCATGCCAGGCTTTTGCCGTTTATCTAATAGTAATGATTCTTTTGAGATAATTTGTTTCTCCGAAATAAGTATTGTAACAATATAATTTTATTAAATTTGAAATTAGTGTTGAAATTCTGAAATTGTATAATGTTGATAATTGACAGGTAGTTATTTTCTAATTAAATGACATGAGAGAAGTGATAGGATTAGATTTAATGTTTGAATTATTGTAGCAGTTATTTCGCATAAAAAATAATTATAAAACACAAAATAATTATACAAATATGGAGTTTTTAGATTTCATTAACATAAATCACAAACCCATTACATGTCTCTTATGTCTATCCACATCCGACGTTGCTAAAATTGTATAACAATAGAATATTTGAATATATTTGTAGATGTACAATTGTGTAGTAAAAAGTATTTACAATGCTAGCATTTAGTATTATAAGTTTACAATGTAATAGAATGCTTAAACGCAGCTAGGTGAGTTAATACCATACAAAGTTAAAAGCATTATTATATTATTCTTCATAGTTAAGTAGTTTTAGTGCAAGTAAATCGTTTTAGTTTAATAGTTATTATATATTTATCGGATTTCAGGTACATAATATACACTTTATGGAGTGACAGGCACACTTGTTTTGAAGTTTCCAGCTTATATTGTAAGGAAGGATATGTAAGACAGTTATATGAACATTAGGAAGGTTTTATGGTTAGGTATAGGACGATAGAAAATTAGATTAGAAAAGTAGGAGACAGAAAGCTCTTAAAACCTAATTAATAAGGACTTTAGAGTGAATTTAGTAGATTTCTTTTACATTGACAGCAGCAAGTCAACCGTGTAGCCGGCGAGGATATCGAAGAAAGAGAACGTCGTGTCCTGGTCGAAAAAGAAGAACTGCCCAACTCTTACTCGCATCGGTCTGAATCCCTTACACGCCTTTGCCATGTACTTGTCTCCCAAAGGTGCCCACTTGTCTGCGATGTCGTTTGATATGATATACAATTTTGCTCCTTGAGGAAAGAATCCCAGCTCCAACCCTGTTAAAAGGACGACGCCAATGGGAAATACAACGTATATCTCGATTGGTAGCATATCGTACATTGCAATTGTCGCGTAGTTGAAGACCAGACCAATAGAGAATGCTCCGGCAAAAAAGGTTGGAATTATGTAGCGACTGACGTAGTTCATTTGCATGTTCACGAGTCGAAATCCATGAAACCATGTGACAACAAATGTTTGGATCTTTTTCATTTCTGCGAAATTATTTTCATCCTTCATTCTGGAGTAGTATTCCGGGATTATATCATTGAGGACAGCCAATTGCATTGATGACGCCCGAAATAGTAGAAGACCAGACAGACAGACGTCACCGACTTGGAATAATGCGAAGATGGTGAAAAGAAATATTCCAACAAATCCAAACAGCCTGAATGGCATGTAATTTGCCAACCATTCTGGAAGTATTTCCAATGAAGCATGACGAAACTGACCCAATTTGAAGAACACCGCGAAGGTAGCAGCCACCAAAGCTACGAGTGGGATGCTTATTGGAAAATAGCAGAAGACCCAACCAACGGGATCGAACAATGGTCGGCGTAGTTTTTCGCCAGTCAGCTTCTTTACTTCCTCTGAAATTTAAAAACCCAAATAAGAAACAAATGCGATGTTATGTTAACATACTAAATATAATAAACTAGTACGGTTACCCGTCCTCTGGACGGGGCATATAACAGGTTGCTTGAAATTTCAAAAAATTATTACTTATAAAAAAGTTTTAAAACTTTCAGAAAATTTTTTGATAAATAACACTTAGCACTGAAATTAAGACAAAATTGCTGGACTGGTAATTTTCAAATATATCGTAGAATTTTTTCATAAGTTACATAATGTTACACCAATGTGCAACTTGTAATTGTAATCAAATCTTCACTTCTACTAAGATGGTTCTACCACACAGTGGACAATATCAGGTGAAAGTATAGTCTGGATTAGGTTGGCTTGAGGCAAAGTCATGTCCCCTTCGGTGGCGTGGAATTCTATTGGTTTAATTACCTTAAAAACCTCCACCCACGAAAAGTGCGTCAACATTTTCGTGACAAAGTTACCAAGTTTTACTTGGTGACGCATATTCGGAATTCCTTTAGGTATTTGGGTTGACTTTAGGTATTTTGAGATACCTTGAATTAGGTGACTTTGGGTCAAAGGAAATTGGCAATTTGTAATTTTTGAACCAATTTTGTTCAAAAACTAGAAATATCTCTAACTCTATCATAAATTTTAAACTATTTGAAGACTTAGTGGGTAAATTTCCTAAAGGGTAAAGCAATGTCTTATTTAGAGAGGGCAAATGACTACCACAAAGACAGGTATCTCTAAGAAACTAAAGATACCTTACACCCAATCAAGGCCGCAGCAGCGAGGGGGGACCCGGGCCAGGTGCCCCCCCCCCACGAAATTGAAAAAAATAAAGAAATTTTTTACTAAAATTGCAAAAATTTTTTCTCGGTGCCCCTCCCGAAATTTTTTTCTGGCTGCGGCCCTGCACCCAATGAAATAAAACGTTCCTAATAGTACCATCTGGCGGTCTCTAAAATTGGGAAATTATGTTCAATATTGGTCAATATTAATTTGCTTGGGGGGTCTCCCCCTCCACTAAAGTTTTGGATACATGCCTGAGTTGATATTGATAAAAAAAACTTTTTGACCAAATAATGTGGTGTATATGGTTATGATGATACATGGAGGTAAGGGAATTTTATATGATGTACGGATAAACGGAAAGAAATTTGCAATTTCATTTGGAATAATAATTAAATACTATTTTACTTAAGTTAATACATTATTTGAAAGTAAATGTTAAAATTGTCTTACTTCTGAACAATATGTCAGTTTGAGGACCACGACTACGCAAAAGGCAGGTTTCTTCGGGCATCAAGTATACAGAATACACTAGTATGCAGCAGCCAAGGAATACCAACCAGGCGAAGACGTAGAACAATTTTTGAATTGGTGGTTGAATTTCTGCTCCGATGATAAACATATCGATCCAAAGCCTTACACTCAAATATATGGTGACTCCAACCGTGACGAGACACATGTAAGACCAAATTAGCTTCGTAATTATGCTTTTCGTTGGTGTGAAAGTGTGCGTCTTGGGATTGTAATTATAAGGTACACACCTTATTTTTTTACCTATTCCAAAAAATAACTTATAAGCCAACTCATAGCTTTTGGTGAACATTTTGCCAAAACTGAAAATTGCTTTTTTTTGTTTTCAGATGAGTATATGGCCACTTAAACCCAAATTGTCAAACGTTCTACATTTTGTAAAGTAAATGTTCCTTTACAGTTAAATACGAGAAATTTTTTGTTTGTACGCTACGCAGTAACTATAATAAGTGCCAAGGATCCTAGCCAAACGTCTCCTTTAAATAGAAAATAGAATCTATATAGTTCTAGCATGGAGCATGTGGCAAATAATCCTACAATACTGTTTTTAAAGCGATATTATAATACCTAGTAATAAAATGCGGCATTTGCACCAAATATACCAACACATAGCTCCAAATGTTCTTGAACATTCGCAGACTGTCTTCATTTATTCAAGTGGTTTTCTGTGTTTTTACTTTGGCTTTCTTCAGAATTGTTTATCAGTTTAACAGTTACATTACTCTTAGACGCTACTCACAGAAATAAGACTTTTTATTCTGCACAACTTTCAATGCCGCTAAAAAATTAATGCAGAGGCTACTCTATTAGATGATAGTACACAGCAGAAATGTTTCTTAGATGATGCTTTTTGAGCGTCATTTAAGAAAAAGTTAAATTGAGAGATGCTACAAATGGTATACTACATGATTACTCTAACTTCGGCTCGCGCGGCTCCATTAATTATGTCGAACAGTGCAATTCCTTCCTAGAACAATGAAGTCCAAGACCATATATCGCATTGTCCTCAAAAGGAAAGGCACTTTTTTCATTGTTCACTCACTCACTCATTGAACGGATTAAAGTTTAAAAAAAACCTTGTAATACCTAATAAGCTAGGTAATTAACATATTACCCGATTCTGCTATACCAAAAATTGCCCTATTATTACTGTGTATTGTTTGATTGTTTACTGTTTTGGAAAAATGAGTGCAATATTGACATTTTGGGAAATAAATTCTGTTTAAAAAATTTCGAAGTGTTCAAAAATTCCGATTATATAATATTATGGTGGTTAGTCTTTATTTAGGAGACTATTTTACTTATTTCTGACTCATTGCCCTGGATTCTTTATACATATCTTGTGTAAGCAGCATTACATGTAAAGTGACCAGTAAAATTGCTTCCAATTTTACTTGTCACTTGAAGTCAAGTCACTTGAATGATTGTGCTTAGTTATTTTTAGTATGGAAAGTAAGATAATTAATGCGCATAAGATGACCCAAAACATTACACTCACAAAAATTACCTTCGAAATTTAGAATAACGTTTCCATATTTAGTTTAAATGCGTTTAAAATAATATTATGTATATTAGGGTAAACTAGGACTTAAGACATAATATTCTCATACATACGGCATAGGTATCTAGTTTCTAGATTAAAATTTGGGCGTTTAATCTATACTATCCTAAAAATGGGTAAAGGACTCTTCTCTTAATTTTTCTTCTCATTTTTCATTATATAAAATATTATTAATATATAAAATGAAAATGTTATAAAGAAGAAAAAGAACAGTTTTTAAATTTTGGACTAAACTCTATTGATTAAAAAAGTAAAAAAGGTCTTCTTTTGTTCCCTGGTATACCTATCTTTCAAGACTATTTGTCGTTGAAGCCTTGCTATAAAGAAGAGAGTCTTGTAAACAGTCATCCATCTACTAATATAAAATATTATTTTTCCAATGTAGAAGGGCAAATAAGCAACTAAGCAAATGGAATGGGTAAGACAGTATTGATGTACTGTCCATATTTTGGGTTAATGTAAACAAAGCGCCGGAAAACTATGTAAGGCGGTTCACCGTATTACTTCATCATAGTTGCAAAAGTATTGTTTTGAAAAAGCAGTTTTATAAACAAGAAAGAATTCGTTTAAAATGTTTGGGAAAATATGTTTTGAATTGATAGATACCAAAAGTGTGCCAAAACTTTTACATTGAATTAAGAGAATTTTGTTGGCTTTTTCGTGGTCGTCTTCATGGTTTGCTATGCAAAGCTATGGCTAAAGTGTTAAAGTATTCAATAATACAATTATTATTCCTCGCATACAAAACGTACGAACGAACATGCAGATACCTAACTTTTAAACATGAGTCATAGAATTTGGAATATAGATTTGCCCATTTACGGCGTCTGGAGTTTGATAATTTTTAATTGGTTTACCACAAAAATGATCATATATTATCTTGCTTATTTGTCCGTCGCTACCATCTTTCGTCCCAAGACAGAGAGTAGAGTGTTTACATTTTAATTTGCCTTACAATTGTATCTTTTGGCTTTTATAGATGTTCATTTTTGGTGTATGTCTATTCCACAAACAATTCAATGCAAAAACCAAGAGTAAAGAAAATCATTCCATTGGCCATCTACTTAGGAATGATAATATTCACACGACCGCAGAAGGATATTGCTTTCATAGACTTTATAATTGCTGATTGAATGTATAAAAACTCTTCTCTGTTGAAATGTAAAAATGCTTGTTATACATGAAGCTGAAAACAGCTTGGAATGGAATATTAGCTTTGTTATGCACTGTCTGAACGTTTAATAAATCTATTCATATAAAATTTTGGGGCATTGTGCAATATCTAGAAAATTATATATTTCAACGTTATTCTAGCACTTTTCAGCTAGTGGTAATGTATAAATATAGACAAGAAACAATACTAAACTTAAAGGCTAACCTCGTGTATTTCAGTTACTATGAAGTGATTACCGACGTTGTCATTCTGTTAACAAAGTCAAGAGTTCTTTCATCTAACAGAACAAGGATAGCTTCCATACCTTTCTGTACATCAATTTTGAGTGGCGATAACCTATGGTACCTATGAAACTAAGTTGTATTGCTTACCGACACTGCATAAGCTCCTATGTCCCAGTTATATTTGTCCAACCCTGTATATACGTGTAAGTTATATCTCGTTTATCAATTTTACTTCCCCTTGAGGTAGTGAAATAGCCAGACAGGTTAACTATGGGGTTTCGGCTGTGGCAATTGACGCAATTTTCGGGGATAAATTTTGGAAAAAATAATTATTTCGTTAGCAACCAACCGCATAGGGCAACCTTAAGCGAGTTCTGCTAGTTCGATTTATTCATAAAGCGATTAAATATTCTCATATATGTTTACTTTACGATTTATTTTAATTTAATGTATTGAACAACATACTTGCACATTATTTACTTATACTTTATACCTTAATATACTCCATAATATACTGACACAATGCATTTGGTGAAATGTTTTAAACTATGCTTTAAAGTAGACATGACTCAACGTACAACGAAATCGGATCTTTGTAGAAAGCTATAATTTAGATCAACAGGAAAATCTAAATTATTCAGAATGATCTCTAACGTGTCATGGATGACTGCTCGGATCTACTCGACATTCTTCAGTTTTGTGTACATCATCCCCTTCGAGTGGAATGTTAAGTTGAATTACATGAAAGTCGTGAAAATTATATGGAAAATCCTCGGCTGGGCGATGGGAGACATTGCCAATGCAGTGGCCTTGTTTTGTTTGATATTGTGGGCGGCATTGAGACTCAAGTGGGATCCAGATTTCACTCCGAAGAGGATGGTCGTAATGATGTGTATAATTGCACTCAACTCAATGTCATCTTTGTACAATTATACCATTGTAAGGACAAAATTAGACGGAATTTGTCACATGCGTTACTCTGGATAAAAGATTTGACGGTCAAATTAATTCTCTATTTCATAGCTTGGTTGAAATAAGGCAGAGGTTGCACAAATACCTATCAATGTTATTGTTTTAATTAGGTTAGGTTAAGAAAGAGGGTCGTGATATGCCCTTGGTATTTTATGGCGCGAATTTTAAAATGATCAATTTCTGTCTTACTTCAACCCAAAGCTTTAAATAATTCATGCACATTTTATTATAGTACTTTTCAAAAATTTTACTTACTTGTTTGGAGTTTGTAGACTTATAAAATGTAGAATTATAAATTGTAGTATTAATATAATGCTTTAGGTCCAAGTACAATTATGTAGAGATTATAATTTAGTGTAGAATAATATGAATGAAATAGATATAGTGCAGCACATGCGCAAATGATGTTGTAAAACGTTTTGAGTGAGAATATTGTCGTTGTAAGAACGAATGAAAGAAGCGTGTGTGCAAGAGTCTAGAACAATCAGTATGCATCTGTATTCAGTCTGAGAAGGTCGTTTTTGTCCTCAGTCTGAATTGTATTGAATTTGTGTGTGTGAAATAAGAAGGTTTAATAGTGTCACTTAATCTTCTAAAATAAGAATAAATCAACTGTGTGTGAATGGACATTTTTGGTCCAAGTGCTGCAATTATTTCTGACTGATTCGAAATTAGGTCAAGGTAATTGAGAAAAGTTGTATATTTTAGGGATTATAGGAAAACACATTAACCATTGACATACACGCATTCAGGCATACTCCTAGTTATTCAGCATAGCCTTACAACCTATGGACTGATGTACCGGCTAGTAATATTGGAGAAAAATTCATCTATCACACAACTAGGTAAAAGGTCAAACTACCAACTCCGCACATGGTCCTTCGAGCCGGATCTTTGTATCCAGATTTAATTGTGTTGGTCATAGTTGTGAACTGTTTTGAACAATTGAATTGGAACCAGTTTTTTGGTTCAAGTAATTAAACTGAGTTTGTTGAAATTCAGAAGATAAGTGTCGTCGTGTGTCAAAGGATACAGCGAGGCAAGACTCTGGATACAGCGAGGCAAGATCACCCGGAAGTGGATTGTCGTCGGTTATCTGAAGAAGTAAGACACCAGTATTTTAAGTGTCATCGTTCATCAATCAATTTATATTGAAATCTTAGCGGTTGAATATCCGAAATGGACGCCGTTAGGAAAGATCGCCGTGCTGTTGCATTGGAAATTACAAGGTTAGAAATGGTCGTCGGTGCTTATGATGTAAATGCACCTACTTCTATATCAGAAATTACTACCCATGAACAAGACCTGAATCAGGTGAAAAGCAAATGTTCAACTCTTAATGAAAGAGCTAGTAGCGAAGCAAAAGATGATGCTGAATTTCTGATCGAAGGAGCAGAAATATTAACACTGATGGATAAAATCAGTAAGGCCAAAATAAAGTTGGACATTATGAGAATAGCTCTGAATCCTGCAGCAGGGGGAAACCCTGGAAGAAATCCCGCTGCAGTGGCAGATATCAAGTTGCCAAAGCTGGAATTGCCGACATTCTCCGGAGAAGCCAGAGATTGGTTGTCTTTCCAAGACTTATACACCGCGTCCGTGCATAATAATGCAAAGTTAGCCGGAGCACAGAAATTACAGTACCTGAAAGCGTCTCTAAAAGGCGAAGCAGCCACCCTACTCCAGAACATACAAGTTACAGATTTGAATTATGATGGAGCCTGGGATACTTTGAAGACAAGGTATGAAAATAAACGTGAAATAATCAAATCACATTTTGATAGAGTTTTGAGTATGCCTACTCTAACTCAAGAAAATCCTGATGCATTACGGAAGATTGGTGATGCTATCAATGAATGCGTTAGAGCATTGGAAGTAATGACTTTGACTCCTGAACAGACAAGAGACTTATTAGTCATTCATTTTTTTACAAGAAAATTCGACAGTGTTTCAAGACTAAAATGGGAAGAAACATTGAAACCAGATACAATTCCAACATTGAAGGAATTTACCGATTTCATCTTGCAACATGCAAGGACGACAGCAGCGGCTGGAGTCAAGTCAAAACCAATAGAGAAGAAAAACTTGAACCAAAAAGTTGAGTCAAGTTTTACTAAGAAGGTTGCAGCACATCATGGAGTGGAAAATAGCAGTGATAAGTGTTCATTGTGCAACCAAGGAAAGCATTACCTGAGCAAATGTGAAGATTTCAGAAAACTGAACCAACATGAGCGAAAAGAATATTTGAAGACAATGAAAAGATGTTTCAAATGTCTAGGAAAGGATCATATGACCCATGAGTGTCCCATGAACTTCAAGTGTCGTAAGTGCAATGAAGATCATAATACTATGATACATTTTACATATGAGAAGAAACCTCAAGATAGTGAGCAAGCTAAGAAACCTGATGCTGGAAAAGCGGATGAGTCCAAACAAGAAAGTAAAGCAGACAGTTGCCATTGTTCGTGTAACATGGGAATCAAATCCAATAAGAGGACATTACTTTCTGCAGCATTAATTTCAGTAAGAAATAAGAAAAATCAAATGTTCCATTGCCGAGCATTACTTGATAGTGGATCTCAGGTCAGTTTTGTTACTAAAAAATGTGCAACGAAATTAGGGTTGAAAATTCATCCAGTGAAATTGCCAATTTCTGGTCTGGGAAACCAAGGTGTAGGAACTTTGCAGGAAGGAGTGGAATTAGTTTTCCCTTCGCAATATTCAGCTGACACATCATTTAAGGTGGAAGCACATTTAATGGAAAAAATCACAGGAGATTTGCCTGATGAAAGAATAGATATCTCAAGCTGGACACACATCAAAGGACTCCAACTTGCAGATCAATATTTTCACGAGCCAGGGAGAATAGAAATACTTCTGGGAGCTGATGTCTTCTTTGATCTAATGAAATCTAGAAAAATAGATGGACCAGAAGGATCGCCGAAAGCAGTAGATACCCACCTGGGATGGATCATCGTGGGACAATATAATGTAAAACCAAGAATTGTTCCTTTTCGTACTCACTTTTCACATGCAGAATTTGCTACGAAGATTGAAAAGTATTGGGAATTAGAAGGGAATAACTTGGAACAAAAAATGACTCTTGAAGAAAGAAATTGCGAAGAACATTTTCAAGAGACTCATGAACGTGAAGAAAATGGAAGGTTTGTGGTGAGAATACCCTTCGGCAAACAAAGAAAAAATCTTGGATAATCAAGAAATTTAGCTGTCAAGCGTCTTCTTTCAATGGAAAAAAGATACAAGAACTCTCCAGAGAAAATCAAGGAATACAATGACGTCCTTTAGAAATATTTGGATTTGGGGCATATGGAAAAGGTTCCCAGTGTAGACTTAAATCCAAGAAATGAAATTTATTATATGCCATTTCATGTGGTGCTAAACCCTAATAGTACGACTACTCCAGTGCGTGTGGTGTTCGACGCTTCAGCAAAATCTTCAACTGGAGTGTCGCTAAATGAATGTTTGATGGTTGGACCGAAAATTCAAGATGACATCATCAACATTGTAATAAGATTAAGATTACATGCTGTCATTCTGTCAGGGGACATCCCGATGATGTATCGCCAGGTAAGAATGAATGAAAAGGATGCAGACTATCAGCGGATTGTCTGCAGAATAACCGAAAATGAAGAAATTATGGATTACCGGCTTACTACAGCCACCTTTGGAACCGCCTCTGCACCCTATCATGCAGTGAAGTGTGTGCAGCAGTTAGCGGAAAGTGAAAGTCAACAATTCCCCGAAGCATCAAAAGTGATCATGCGAGACTTCTACGTGGACGACTTGATGAGTGGAGCCTCCAGCGTAGAAGATGCAATAAAATTGAAGAATGATATAGAGACTATTTTGAAGAAAGGCCAGTTCGAGTTGCGTAAGTGGGCATCAAATAGTCAAGCATTTTTAGACACGATTCCAGAAGAAATGAAACAAACGAAGAAAACTCTGGAACTCGGTGCAGATAAAACTATGAAATTTCTGGGACTCCAGTGGGACTCAGAAAAGGACTGTTTTTTGTTCCAAGTAAAATTTTGTGGAAAACTTGGAACAAAAAGGCAAGTGCTTTCCGAAATAGCGAAGATATATGATCCTGGAAGCTGGTTAGCACCTGTTACGATTACTGCCAAGTTATTATTCCAAGAATTGTGGAAGGCAGATTTAGACTGGGATGACCCGATCCCCGAAGAGCAGTTAGAAATTTGGAAAAAATATGCTCAAGAAATGGAATCTATCAGAGAGCTGAAAATTCCAAGAAGATACACATTTGATACTAGTAAAAACAAGAAAATTTTGAAGCCCCTCCGAAAACTTACGCCATTTATTGACAAGGAAGGAATTTTCCGAGTTGGAGGGAGACTTGAGCACGCAGATGTAAGTTATGATCGGAAGCATCCGATTCTACTGTCAAGCTCAAGTCATGTGTCAACCATGATCATTAGACATTATCATCTAACTTTGCATCATGCTGGAGCTACGCTAGTGTTATCCAGATTGCAAGATAAATATTGGATTGTTGGCGGAATGAAAACTGTCAAGAAAGTTATTCGCTGTTGTGTGAAGTGCACCAGGATGCGAGCTGAAACCTGCCAACAATTGATGGGACAGTTACCCCAAGCAAGAGTTAATCCAGCAAGAGCTTTTCTGAACTGTGGCGTCGACTTTGCTGGCCCTTTCATTTTGAGAAATGCAAAGGGAAGAAATCCAATCCAGTACAAGGGATATATTGTTGTGTTTATTTGTCTCGTCACTAGAGCAGTACAGTTGGACATAGTGAGTGACATGACATCCTTTGCCTTTTTGGAATCTTTCAAACGATTTGTGTCAGTGCGAGGAATACCATCCGATGTATTCAGTGATTGCGGCACTAACTTTGTCGGAGCAGACCGAGAATTGAAAGACTATACCCGAATGTGGAATCAAGAGGATATCCAAGATGATATCAAGAATTTTATGACAAATCAAGGAGTGAATTAGCATTTCAATTCACCTTCAGCGCCACACCACGGAGGAATCTGGGAAGCAGCTGTGAAATCTATGAAGTTTCACATGAAAAGGATTCTAGGACAGCGGCCGTTGAACTTCGAAGAGATGAATACGATAGTGAAAAAGATTGAGGCTTGTTTAAATTCTAGACCTTTATGTAATTTGTCTACAGATCCTAGCGATGCAGCAGCGTTGACACTGGGACATTTCTTAATTGGAGAACCTCTCAAAGCGATCCCGGTACCAAACTTAATCAATGAGAAACATAACAGACTGACCCGATGGGAGATGATCTCTCAATTGTTCCAGCAGTTCTGGAAACGTTGGAGTTCGGAGCAACTTTCTAGAATGCAGGAGAAACCCAAATGGTGGACCGACGAGAAGAATTTGGAAATTGGAAATCTCGTCCTCATTAAAGATGACAATGCGCCCCCCTTGATGTGGAAAATGGGCCGAATAATTGAAGTAAAACCAGGACAGGATGGGAAGGTACGTGTTGTGAGATTGAAAACTCAACATGGTGAACTAACTCGTCCTATAGTGAAATTGTGCCTGTTGCCAACAGGATAGTGAACTGTAAAAATGAACTTGGACCTAAAAAGTAATGACTTCATAAGTGTAGCTTTAAGAAGTGCATTTAATTAAATTAAATTAAATAATAGAAGTATACATTTGCTAATATGTAATATACCATATATGTTAAGTGGAATTTAATAATGTTAATTATGTAAATGTATGAATATTAATTAAGAATCTAATTAATTCATTGAAATACTTCCGTATTCCAAGGCGGGGAGTGTTTGGAGTTTGTAGACTTATAAAATGTAGAATTATAAATTGTAGTATTAATATAATGCTTTAGGTCCAAGTACAATTATGTAGAGATTATAATTTAGTGTAGAATAATATGAATGAAATAGATATAGTGCAGCACATGCGCAAATGATGTTGTAAAACGTTTTGAGTGAGAATATTGTCGTTGTAAGAACGAATGAAAGAAGCGTGTGTGCAAGAGTCTAGAACAATCAGTATGCATCTGTATTCAGTCTGAGAAGGTCGTTTTTGTCCTCAGTCTGAATTGTATTGAATTTGTGTGTGTGAAATAAGAAGGTTTAATAGTGTCACTTAATCTTCTAAAATAAGAATAAATCAACTGTGTGTGAATGGACATTTTTGGTCCAAGTGCTGCAATTATTTCTGACTGATTCGAAATTAGGTCAAGGTAATTGAGAAAAGTTGTATATTTTAGGGATTATAGGAAAACACATTAACCATTGACATACACGCATTCAGGCATACTCCTAGTTATTCAGCATAGCCTTACAACCTATGGACTGATGTACCGGCTAGTAATATTGGAGAAAAATTCATCTATCACACAACTAGGTAAAAGGTCAAACTACCAACTCCGCACATTACTTGACCCAAAAGAAATATTATTTAAAAAGAGAAATTTTTTGTCCAAAAAGATTACAATCGAAATGATTTTGCCAATATAATTTGGTGCGTGCACCCATTGCGGAAATACGTACATGCCTGCATGCATTGATAATATGTTTTTAAAAAATGCAAAAACCAATGACGGTAATTTTTAATTAACGGCAACAGCTCTTTTAGTAATCAAGCAAATCATTAGCATTGTAAGTAACATGTATCTGTATCACGTAAATTAGTGAAACAGGGATATTGTATTAACTAAAAGCAGGTAACTATGGTCCCATAGTTATCTGTGGATGACACTTGAATAATCATCTGATGATAATTGATCACCAACCGCCAAGGATCAGGTTTTTGTATTGTCGGAAAGAACATCAACATTTTATTTATTATTTAGATTACATTTTAATGATTTGTGGTTTTTGTCACCTTTGTATTACTTTATTTCCTTTTTATCCTTTTAAAATCTGTTTTTAATAGTCGGAATAATCGCAAAATTCTGGGTAGTCCTAAAGCTGAAAAAATCAACGGAATTCGGAAGGAAATTCAGGAACTATATGTAGTTTATGGTTTAGCAGTTATAGCCTATAGCTGATTTTAAAACTATAAACTTCCAATTAAATTAGGTATATTGTGTTGACTTTACTAATTTCTTTATACCATCAGCCTTTTTGCCTAATCAATATAATCTAGCAATTGATATTCTGTTTCAGGCTTTCATGGGTTGTCATCCGTGCTGTTTTGTTCCCTACTTAATTTCCGTGATTTTAGTAGGGATAGGATATGTAGCCAAATATGGACTAAGTTTATTCTATAGTGACGAATATCCGGACCTCATTGCGTGGCACTTTTTTGTAGCTGCAGCAGTCCTTGCTGGAATAACTGTTTTCTTTCAGTTGTGCTTATTTGTATCTGGATTCAGATCAACTGGAGTTGCTGCGGGAAGTTGTGCAGCAAACTGTATGTCAGCATCTGGGAATGTTGTTTCTGGGTCTTGTATCGCAATTTGTCAAGCTTGTGGTACCAAATGTTGTTAAAATCCTAATTTACTAAGAATTATTAATATTGTCAGCTACTGGCTACAATGACAAATAAATAACTTTTAAAGAAATAAAATTACATTCGTACCTTTTCAATGTTATATTACCTAATAGATTTTTTTACCATCAAAGCCATTTTGGCAGCAAAGCCAAAAGATTATTAAAGAGCCACACTAAAGATACTGAATTGAAATAAGCAACATGTGTCTCAATCTCAATGTCTCAGTCAGGGTTTACATCAGCTGCTTTACAATAAAATCATCAGATTGCATAGTCTGAAAACAATCTGAATGCATCAGGAGAAGACAAGTACATTGTCACGAGTTCTACTAATACTATGCGATACTCCCTTTTACTCTAATTATCTCATTGTCTCCACCATGATTTACATTACATTAAAGACAATGGATGTCCTAAATAAATATTCCTATCACTTCCTATTACATTGTCTAAGAGCTAGAATTATGTCACTATATATTAAAATCATTTAAAATTTAGACATTCTTCAGTCATTTGAATTTTGCAATGCTGACCCTCAGTAACCCCATTAAGCTTCGCCACCAACAAGTACCCTCACATTAGATAATGATATTTGATGTAAGGTAAAAAAAAGTAAGTGGGCGGAGCTAAATGGGTTTACTAATCAAGATTCAGTGACTCAGAACTGCAAAATTCAAATGGCTCCATTATGACTTAATGGTAGATTAAAAAATATTCAAAAACATAATCTTCAGATTTTTTAATCTAAAGCAACATATTATTTGGACGTTTAGTATACAAGGACAATTTAATTACGATTCCTACAAAAAGTGTAATTTAATTATTTCTACTCATAGAAACTCATAGCCACAAAGTTTACATGGTTGTTCCAAAGACTTAACATTTAGCTCCAAGACTTTGTCCAGTCAAATTACATTTTAATGTTTTTTTAATAGTCGGAATAATCGGAAAACTCTAGGTCGTCCTAAAGCTGAAAAAGGTCACAAAATCAAAGGAATTCGGAAGAGGCTCAATTCAGTCAGGAACTATTCTAGTTTAGCAGTTATAGCTGATTTTAAAACTATAATCTTTCAATTAAATTAGGTATAATGTGTTGACTTTACTGATTTCTTTATACCATCAGCCTTTTAACGTAATCAATATAATATAGCAATTGATATTCTGTTTCAGGTTCCCATGGGTTGTCATCCGTGCTGCTTTGTTCCCTACTTAATTTTCGTGATTCTGGTCGGGGTTGGATTTACAACCAAATATGGACTAAACTTATTCCGTAGTGACGACTATCCCGACGTCATGGCGTGGCACTTTTGGGGAGCTGCAGCAGTCGTTGTGGGAATAACTGTTTTCTTTCAGTTATGCTTATATGTATCTGGATTCAGATCAGCTGGAATTGCTGCAGGAAGTTGTGCTGCAAACTGTATGTCAGCATCTGGAAATGTTGATTCTGGGTCTTGTTTCGCAATTTGTCAATCTTGTGGTACCAAATGTTGTTAAAATCCTAATTTACTAAGAATTATTAATATTGTCAGCTACCGGCTACAATGACAAATAAATATCTTTTAAAGAAGTAAAATTATCGTACATTTTCAATAATGTTATATTACCTAATAGATTTTTTTACCATTTCAAAGTTAATCTATAAAAATATATGACACTTATTGTTATTTTGAAGCAAGAAAATCCGGACATTATCTCAAATTTCTCAAATAATAGTTCAGTTTTCCAAGCATAATTTTAAATAGTATTAAAATATTAGACAACTATTTAAATAAAGAATTACATGAAATATAACTGACACTGTGACTATAATGTTCTCAGAATTTAATTTATTTACTTTTAAACAAAAAATATAAAATTCGGATTGATAAAAATTAACTATAATTTCATTTTGTCAAATGTAATTTTATTAATAATATTCACTTTTACGACCTTGCATAATCTGTTACTGTCAGCTTTTTTGAATAGATTGTACAAAAAAGTTATCCGTGTAGAATACAGTTAAATAAAAATATAATAATATCTAAGTGTATAAAAAATTGTGTTTGAAACAATACTATTAAGAAATTGGCAAAGTAGAAGTACTTGAAGAAAAAGAATTTTTAATTATTTCGCAATAAAGGTTGGAGCATAAATTGTCTATTTCTTTTCATGGGAGCCCCAACCGTATTTTTGCCACTGCTTCTGTTTTTTGGGAGCATTATGATCTGGAAAACCGGCAAATATTGGAGTGTCTAAATGTTGAAGATTGCCATAATTTATTAGCTCTCTGTCATAGTCCTTCTGGTACCATTTGAAAGGGGTCTTCAATCTTCGATAGAGATTCGGTGGATTTATCATTGCGACCACAGATGACACATTGACAAACTGATTGTACTTGAAATTGAATGTTGGACGAGGAGAGCCTTTCTGAGATGAAGTTGTAGTTAGTGAATTCAAAAGCACGCCTCTTGGAATTTCAGTGGTGCAGTCAATTGACAAATAGAAACAAAAGAAACTGAGACCGATGACGAGTATCTTCGTGCCCTTCTAAGAAGTACAAAAATTTTGAAATTTATTTGAGCTATTAACTAAACACTTACTATATTCATTAAAATGAAAATTATTGCAATTTTACTATTTTCAATTTAATATTATTGCATTATTCGTTATTACATTTTTCATTGTGAAAATTAGAAAATTTAAATCTTACCCAAGTCATTTCTAATTTTATTGGATTTGTCAGTTATTTATTAAAGAGTAGCACAGAGTTATTATTCCCATTCAAACATCACTGACTGAAGTACAAATCGTTGTACTGCCAACTTTTTGAAAAAACATTCACACAACCTTAACAGCAATAATTAAAAATGGTTATCAACAATTATTTAGCATCAGAGGACATTTGAACGCCAAAACCACACCGGAAAGTCAAAATAATCAAAGTTTGTTTAAATTCATTCAATTTCGACTTAAATATTAACCACTTTATGTACCGTTAGTATGATTCGCTTAAAGTTGTGATCTTACACCAATCTTTTAAGATCAGGGATAAAATTTTTATTGCTTATACCTAGAATCTTTAAAAAGTAGAAAAGTTTTTTTTAGAAATTGGAACAAAGAAGATCAATATCTTTAGATGATACGTTAGATGATACTTTAATTAGACGCTATTAATCAGGCACGGTTAATTTCTTCAGAATTCGAATTTTAGATTTCACAGGCTGATTTATAATTATATTTATATGATTTATGATAGACGTATGAAGTTAAAATTGTAAAAGTCAGTTTTTTATATTTAAAACTAGTGAAATTGTATTTTCTGAAAAGTTGACGTAACTATCACACAGAATTGTCACGAAAGGCGAATGAGTATAACTTTTCGTAACAGTGAACAATGATTAAGTGTTGATATTTCAATTCCATACAAACGAATGTAAATGTTGGTGGACATCAGTAGAATGAATAAATGATTCATGGAGGGTTTGAAAATAAAGTTTTGATGTCCTTATCAATCACAAAAGAAAACAAGACATTCACCTACACTCGTAGAGCAAAAGAAGAAAACTATTTAACAGAAGTAATAGTAGTTAGTTAACAACACATGGTACTAGGCATTGTGATCCCCACGAATGATTTACACAAAGGAAATTTGATTATGCGTCACAAGAACATTTTTAAGCACCGTATTCCTTCAAAAACAAAATGTTGTTCCTTAATTTGTTTTTAATTAAGGGGGTGTTAGGAACTTCCAGGATAGGATTCTAGGAAATCGGCTGAGCGTACAGTAATAGGATTTCCAGTTCTGAAACCATCAAGATTATCAAAATGAGCATGGAAGCGCGAAGTCTTATTTTACCCGTAAAATTCTATTTTTTGCTGAAAAATGCCAAATAACCTTTCAGATTTCTGAATCTTTAATGATTTTAGTAGTAGTCAATTATTAGTTGGGATTGCAACTAAAGTCTGCAGACCTCCTTTATGCCTGCATTGTAACAGCAGAGTCAAAGCACAAATAGGTACACAATAAATGTAATTAAAGTGTGAAAATAGGTATTATTTGAAGAAATACAGCGTGGATGGGGGATAAATGGGGATACCTTGGATAGCACAATAATTACGTCTAACATGTGTCACGCTATTTAAGCGCTGTGTACCGTGTGCCTCGTAATTGTTCTGGAAACATAAAAATTGTGCAAGAAACCAAGTAATTTTTGCACCTGTATTATTTCATCGATAATTGTTTGCCTTCTGTATTGTATTGTGGCTGTAGACATTGGACATGCACTCACGAAATGTATAATAGGACTGTGTGCTTCGAGTGTGACGAATGGGAATCAACATCAGCCCTCTACATCTAACTAAATTGATGCTATTAATTCATTACACATAAAAATTAGTAAAGTGGAAAATGAAAGTGCTCAGCTCTGCAATAACTCTGCATCAATTCATAATACTTGCACCTTGTACTTGGTTTACTTTAGCTATCCACACGAAACCTTCTTAGACAATTCGTGGGCTAAACTACGTTTATGTAGTGTGTAAACGACCAGAACATTTTGTGTATTCTGTTCATTATCCAAATATCTACATCCCCTGGCTGTCTGAATATACAATAGAAATCTACTAAATATTATTAATTTATGATCATTTCGAATCATTAAATCCCATTTAAGTAGGTACAAAAATAATTTATTTGCGGCTCCTTAACTTGCTATTTATACATTGTTATTCCTCTATTCTTAAATTGGCTTTTGTTTCCTACATTTTTATTACCTAATTAATGATTAACATGTATTTTAAATGAATTTGCATGTAGCTTAAAATATAAATGCTTTGTGGAAGGAAATATGGCAAATCTTCTACTACATCAACTTAAAATGGGGCATGCACATGTATTTATTACATGCTGTCAGTATTGTTGTATAAAGGTTTGTATGTATGTATGTCCGTACCGTTTTGTAATGACTAAACTACCAGTACTGATTCTGCTTTACATTTCAACACGCTTAGGCATCAAAAATTAGGACAAAAAAAATAAGAAATATATGATCTGATAAATTATATGATATATGATATGATAAATTATCAAACTCCAGGCGCCGTAAATGGGTAGATCAATATACCAAAATCTATGACCTCATGTTTAACATATTCATATTCCAAACCAGGCAAAGTCAACGTATATATTTCGTTTGCAGTGAATAATAATTGTATTGAATACTTTAGCCATTAATACATATAATATATAATGACTATCTATCTATTAAGCCTTAAAAGTAATATATGTGAGTATGTAAGTATGTAAACTGCCTTGCATACTTGAGTATGGAACTGTAGACTACGATGCAATGCAGCTCAGTAAAGCCAAGTGTTGCAACACTTTGCTTTACTTTG
Source organism: Tomocerus qinae (assembly GCA_020055645.1). NCBI lineage: Eukaryota > Metazoa > Arthropoda > Collembola > Entomobryomorpha > Tomoceridae > Tomocerus > Tomocerus qinae. The sequence goes on from CM034546.1 coordinate 126,258,387, forward strand.
AAACATGTTGGTACAATTTGTTCCTATCCTTCTCTATTTTTATACCTTTCTACCTTAAGGTGAACTATTTTTATACACAGCATCGCTTATAAAATGATAGGGAACGGTAGATGCCTGTCATTTTTAATGCTTAAATTAATATGATTGAAATTAAATGATGAAATGTATGCCCGTCTTCTTCGAACACTCCGACTGAATCTATTGTTTCTGCTACCTAACCTAACTTGTAACTCGTTTTGTTTTATAAAGGATGTGGTAAGATCTGCCCGTAAGTCTTTCCTTAAAATCCTTCTCGGAATTGGTAATCCGGAAAAAGGTGAGGGAAGGGACGGCGAAGGTTCAGGTAGCGGTTCAGGTAACAAACGAAAGGCCCAGGGTAGTGAAACTTTTCCAGCACACCCAAAAATTGTAAGCACAGGTAAAGGACTGGGAGTACTTATAACTAAGTGTTCACGTTTACCTAATGCTATACTGTTGCTAGCCGATGCTGCACGCTGGCTGGCTTGATTCTTGGTTCTACTCTACAGTACATCTTCTGTGCATTGCTTGCTTTACATTACTGCCTTTACATTTACACTATTACACTAGTAACTATAATAAACTTCTACAATTGCCCCATAATCACTGATATCCATTAATATGTATTATATGTAAATCTAAAACTAAACTTGCACAAAAAACAATGTTGTTTTGTTTTTTAATTATGGCTTATTTCTGATTGCCATTAATATTGCTTGAATTTTTACTCATTATATTTATGAAAGACAATAATATACTCTAATAATGTCCATGTCATTTTAGGCAGTATACAAAAAAATTTCGATGCTGGAAGTAAACTTATGTTTGCAACTTCTAACAACGCTGAACTACAATAAGTTTTTTCTACTTTATCTTAAAGTAGTATAATAAAATAATAAAATATACAATACTTGTTAATTTTCAATGTAACTAAATATAATAATACCCAAACTATCAAATACTGGAATTGACAAGTTGGTGATATATTCGTCCAAATAATACTAAAATTTAAGCTATAAGTACTTACCATCATTCTTGGTTGTCATTAGACTAACCATTTTTAATTATTTAATTTTTTTCATGTTTACAACATGAAAAACCGTGTAATTGTATTGTAGTATTCGTTGGGCGTTGCTACAAGTTGCAACCAGTAAGCTTATCACTTCCCGTATCAAAAAAGCTTTAACGTTACTAAATTACTATATTATTGTCTTTCATAAATATAATAAGTAAAAATTTAAGCAATATTAATGGCAATCACAAATAAGTCATAATTAAAAAACTAAACAGCATTGTTTTGTGCGAGTTTAGTTTTAGATTTACATATAATACATATTTATGAATATCATTGATTATGGGGCAATGGTAGAAATTTATTATTACTAGTAGTGTAATAGTGTAAATACAAAGCAAACAATGCACAGAAGATATACTGTAGAATAGAACCATGAATCAAGCCAGCGTGCAGCATCGGCTAGCAACAGTAGCATTAGGTAAACCTGAACACTTAATTGTAAGTACTCCAATGCTTACAATTTTTGGGTATGCTGGAAAAGTCTTACTACCCTGGGACTTTCGTTTGCTACCTGAGCCGCTACCTGAACCTTCGCCGTCCCTACTCTCACCTTTTTCCGGATTACCAATCTCGAGTAAGAGATTAAGAAAAGATTAGGCGGCAGTAGAGCCCAAACCCTTTATAAATAGTCCTATATTATACTTGACATTGAAGGTATGCACAAAGCACATAATACCTGGAATATGAAATATCATTTTATAAGCACTGCTGTGTATAAAAATAGTTCACTTTACTGTAATAAAGTATAAAATGGAGAAGGATATAGGAACAAATTGTATCAACATGTTGCAAAATAAAGCAAAGTGTTGCAACACTTTGCTTTAGTGAGCCGCATTGCTTAGTAGTCTACAGTTCCATACTCAGGTATGCAAAGCAGTTTACATACTCACAAATATTACTTTTAAGGCTTCCTAGATAAATAGGCATTATAGATATGCATAAGTGTATTGTCAAAGTATAAATCGACAGAATTAAATGACCAATACGCCATTACCACAAAGTCATTACATTGGGTTGCATTTGAATTCAGTGTAAAATTTGTCCTTATGGCAAACGTTTGGTATCTATCAATTCAGAAGATATTTTCACAAAAATTTCTTAAAAATTCTTTTCTGGCCATAAAATTACTGTTTCAAGTTTCCGACATATTTTTCTTGTCTCCAATAACATTTGACCACAAAAAGTTAGTTTTGAGTTTCACACGGAATCGACGCCATTTAATTTATTGGTCCCTAAACTATATAATCTGCATAGCTGTATCTATCTACGGCACTTTTCGATTATTGAAAGAGTTTCATTACCCTGATCCGAACTTTCAATTTTATAAAATTGTCATTTTCTCTATATATTATATTGGTTCATGTCTAAGTGTTCTTTTTGACACTATTTTTTTGGTACAAGGTAATAAAATATTTTCAGGTTTTCAAAATGCCATTTCACTCGCAACAAAAATTGAAGGTAACGTTTTCTGCATTATATTTTAACATTATAACGTCCAATATAGTCCACAGTATGCAAATTATCCAATATTTCCAATATGTAGACATAATCGAGCAATAATAATTATATTTTTGGTAGCATCTGAAATTGGGAAGAAGATCAACAGTACAGACATGGACCGTCGTTTCAGATTACTTTTCTTATTGGCGATTGAGATAAATATATCGTATTTTATATTGCCTTTCTTCATGGCCATTCTTGCTGTAATGGAATATGATTTCGATCCTGTCCAAAGATTCATTCAAGAAAACATCCCAAGCGATTCACACAGCTTTCAGCTTCAAAATATTTGTGGCAGTGTTTGTCTACATTGGCGCTCTTCATGTGGGACATTCTTTCAACATCCTCATGAATCTGTTGGCGATTAACGTATTATGGCTGATATATTACATCAATGGAATCTGTCCGAATGATGATGGGTCTAATCATCAAGACGTTATGGAAGCAATGCAATTCTATGAAGCACTGATGCTCCTCAATCATAGGTTCAATGAAATAGTTTCAAGAATGAACGGGCCAGGCTTAGCTTCCCTCAACTTCTTCATGACCGTCACTACCTTCTGCATGATCAGGATGAAAAGAATAATTCCAATGCCAGAATATCTTATGTGGCCCTTGGCATTTGCCCTTTGTTGTTTGGCTGTCAAGTTTAGTTTGGCCAATATTGCAGATGTAGCCGAAAATTCGAAAAAATTTCAGCAGAATTGGAAGAAAGTCCTGAAAGGAAAGTACACAAGAAAAAGATTGAAGATTTACAAATATTTCGGGGTGAGTTGTTCTGGCTTCTTTGTGTTTCAACAAAGCACGTTTGTCACTTTCATGCAAAGTGTAGTCGACAACACGATCGATTTGCTCATAAATTTCAATTAACATGAAATAATAATGGTCGTAGAGTAACTAAAATGGGTAACAAGCTTTGCACATCTAACCAGCCTGGTATTGCATCAACCAAAAATAATTGAGGAGATAAATCAACTGATAAACAAGTAAACTCAATGACATAATATTATTGGTATTTAAATCACAACTGGATACTAACAGCCTTACTAAATTTGTCTAAATGTTTTGTTATTAAATAAAGCTTAAGGCATGCATTTATAGTAAGTATTTAATAGAATGTCGTGTTTGAAAACTAATTTCTTGACAAAAGTAAGTCGCTAAATAAGGACACTTTACACCATGAAGCACAAATATTTAAACAACTTGTTATTGTAGTCATAATGTTTAATGGATTAGCCAAAATAAATGGTATTGTCATTATAAATCGTTTTATATAAGCTATATTTCATTATCTGTGCAATTTCCCTTGTAAAATAAAATGATTCCAATACTTCTCACACTTCTCTAATGTGTCAGTCTCATTTCATTCATCCATAATAATAAAGGTTACAAGAGGGAGATAAAGAAATGGAATTTTATATTATAATTCTTCCAAGAGTAAAAATGAAAGTTCTCAGAAATGGGCATATTTTTTTCATATTTATTATTATTTATTTTCATTTTTATTGCCAGGGTCAAATATGAATTTTTTCCTTAAAGTTGTTTGATCAAGCTGCCACTCCCCACATGAATATAGATTGAAATATTATTTTGGAACCATCAGTGACCTATCTATATTAAAATATACCTATCTCAAGTAGTTTTTCTGCAGACTCAGACTCATTTTGTCTATATATCCTCATTTTAATATTCAATTTATAAGAAATCAGCCTACAGTAGTTTTGACTGTTTAAATGAAAACGAGATTTACATACAGAGTACGAGTAATATATAAATGAAACAGTATTTCCCAATTCATAATGGAGTAATTATTAACTATTAACAGTGAAAATTATTCATTCATCGTTTTGCATGATAATTTGTAAACCAAGTTCATTATTTTGCTTAAATTACACTTTTAATTTCAATTAGGCTTTAATAATTTACATCTATTTAAAAAAATACAACCTTGTAATTTAAAAAATTAAAAAGTACCTAATTACCCAATAAAAATTAAAATAGCTGATTTTTCCTAAATTTATAATTAAAACTTTTCCAAGAAAATTCAAAATTAACTTGTTTAATTAATTCTTATTGATATAAAATGGTAAGGTGAATTTAGTTTATTTTAATGGCTCACTATTTGATTGTATACTATCTAATTGTGTATGAATGTATTTGGTTTTTTTTTGTCAAAATTGGTTTCTACACTGTATTTGTAATTCCATTAGTTATCTACGCCGTAATAGCCAAAAGATACAACAAGCATTATGTGTATTGTGCAATTTTTCATCCTTCTGTAGTGCCGCGCCTGAAACAATAGAAAATTAAGTATCAAATGATTTAGACATAGCATGAGCACAAAATAAGGAAATTGGCATATGTTCCCATAAACGTCAGGATTATTTATACGTATGTACAATGTCAGAAGAAAGGTGAGTTAGAAAATGCATTTACGAATCGACTATAATCTATCTGTCATTCATTTACAATAGTAAAGGTAGAAAAGGTCAATCTAAATTGGTTAATGGGAGATCAAATTATATAACTTAATGGGCATCACTGGCATCATTTTACAATCAAAATCAGCTGAGATGAAACGTAAATTGCTAAGGAAAACATTTATTTGAAAGAATTATTACATCTGTTGCATTAGCTTTTATAACTCATTCTCTTTCCTGTGTTGGAAGCAGTAAAACTGTTAATTGTGATAAGACTATTTATTTTCTTCTACAAGCAGACTTTAAAAGCCATAAATAGATCATAGCTACCTGTTAGATTTACTCCAGTTGCTCTAATTCAAATCTCGAATGAGGTTCTTTGGCAATGATGATGTAATAATTGCTTATCAGAAAATTGTTTTAATGTTTGCCAGCGACATTTTAATTCGCTACTATGAAATCAAAAGTATTTTGACACAAGTATATCTATTTAGACAGGAAGTAATTATTCCGACATAACTTCGTTCACATTAACACCAAGTGCCAACCAATTTAAAAATAATTGTCTTACTTAACTGTCTTATCAGTCGTTTTACCCCACATTTCTCATAAAAAAGTGTATGCGGTCTGTGACTCTGCTGTAAATATTATTGCTGAGTGCAAATTCTTACACATAATAATCTTAGGTATATAATAATATATAATTTAGTGCTTTACGTCAACACATATTTAATAATCCATTTGCACTTAAATTTCCTGTAAATAATGATTTTGCAAATTGTTGTGTAAAATTTGATTGCTAAGGATAATAATATGGTGGAATGTTTTATTATTTATAATGTAAATATTTATTGCTGTATAAAAGCGTTAAAGATAATTGCTAAACAAAAATTAATCAGATTTGTCCTCTAATTCCATCGACAACAGTTTTCATCAGTCCCTCATGCCAATTTGGTGTGACTAATATGTCGAGTTCGCTAGTCCCCAACTCGTAGTCCATGGCTTCCCAGTCATTATCTCTAAAGCTGAAGAGGAATCCGATGATATTTAGATTTTTGCATGTAGCCATTATGCATCTTAAGTACTTTTCAGCGCCTGGAATGTCTCGAGTGATACCGAATTCCCCCAGGAATATCTTCACTCCGTATTTCTTCGCCCAGGTGAGGGTTTTCTGGAATTTTGATTGGATTAGCTCCTCGTTCCAGTGAATAATCTCGCTGTAATCTATATTATCGTAGATGGGTACATCCCCTGGGAATGTAAATCTGCCTTTGTTCTTAAATCTTTGGGTCAGAAACATTGGTTCGTAAAAATGGAAAGAAAATATCAACTCCGGATCGGCTTTCAGCAATTCCTCCATGGGCAACTTGTCCAAAGCCTCAATGTGACCCCAAAACGTTGGCTCGATTATAATTGGAGTCACTTTGTCCACTGACCGAATTGAATTGACGAGCTCGATAAACTTTTGTTGGGTAGCAAGAATATCTATAAGAAAATACAAAAGTTTGGTAAGTGAAATTAATAAACGATTAAGTAAATATTCAAAGAAATTATTTAAGACAGTTAAATAAAATTTAAAATTTAATTTAACCTGGATCGTTTGTTTCAGCCACTTCAGACCAACACAATTCCTTTTCAGTGGGAGTGAATGGTTCGTTGATTATATCGTATCCGACTAAGAACTTATTATTGGCGAAGTGTTTTGCGATGATTTTCCATGTCTTTGGCGAAGCAATCTTACGATGGAGTGTCAACACAACGGAGATATCCCGAGTAGATAATAATTCAACAGTCCGATCTAAATTTCTTAGTTGTTCTTGAACAGCATCAGGGAATGAAAGAAATCCAGATAATTCGCTGTCGATTTGTTTGCCAACCCCAACCGCTCCGATTCGGACACAAGAAACTCCCATTTTATGCAAATCATCAACACCCTTTTCATCAATTGTGCTGGAAATATTGTAGCCAATGAAAGATTTGTTCCAAATTTCCCGTTTCTTGGTTTTGATTTCTTCCAAATCACTTTGGGAGGGAATAGTTTCCATTTGGGATGGCCAAGAGGGCCAACCTTTCAGCATGTGATGAATGTATAACCGAATACGGGCATCATATACTTCGGGACGGGTATGTAAAGCTAGTCCAATGGTATCCGAGTCAGATGTCCTTTCCATTGGAGCATTATCTGTATCTTGAGTGTTCAATTTACGGAGTTTTCGGTTGAACTGATGATTTAATAAGAAACTCATCCAGTAATCATCAACGAGAGCGAAGGAAAGATCGGGCATTTTAACAGATGCAATTTCTTCCAAACAAGTCTTCGGGATTAAACATGCGTCCGCATGGACAAAATGAATTAAATCTTCCGGATCGTCATCATTGAGGAACTTAAGATTTTCGTATAAATTCCAAACTTCTGTAGGATTTTCCACGTTAAGCTGATGCTCTAAAAACTTGTGTCCTCGGAGGCAAAGAACATCATTCGGGTATTTATTCCTGGCAGACATGAAAAAACTTACGTAATTTTCATTCGGGATGATATCATCATCACAAATTAATAGATAGTCGCTTTTCATGAGGTGCGGCATTGCAAATCTGATCGAGCAGTAATAATTGGTAGTGGAATTAATTATCTCCAAGGATTTCTCCGGGCATGACTTCTGAATGTAAGTACTACAAATATCTCTTACTGTAGCCGAGCGACAATCATTGTTGTTCCAGACAATAATTTGCATCGTTCCTGGAAAATCTTGTTTTCTCCACAGGGAATCCAGGATTGCTTTCAAATGATGAGTTCTCTTGTACGAACAAATGGAAATTGTAACATCGAACTTGGAAAATGACATTCGGTTGGTATTGAGAGCGTTAGTGGAATTTTCGGAAGGTTTGAGATACGGTGGCAACGATAACATAACCGCTCCGTTTTCTATCGACTCGACGATTTTGTTCGGATGAAATCTACTCTTGTCCATATCTTTCAGATAATTAATTGCATTAGTTATATTTTCCAAAGTAAGGATTTCCAAAAGGTTGGGATTTTCCTGGTTGTACAATAAAGGATACTCTGATCCGAGGTATTCCTTGCAACATTCCAAATTTGGGGCAACGATTGGAAGATTTCTAGCGATACATTCCAAAATCAAAGTATTTGCTGCTCCATCGTATTTCAGGGATAGAAAAATAACGGACTTACTGATTGTTTCTTCATATTCATCGGGAGATAAGCGATCTATTGTTGATACATCTGATGGTGCTCTCTTTGCAGCATTTTCTCCCATGAAATCTCCTGCCAGAATAACTTTTCTGAAGTTCTGAGGAATTTTCACATTGAAAAACATGTCATAATCCCGAGCAAAGCTACCGATCAGAATCAAATCCAAGATTTTGGTTTCTTTCCACAATTCTGGAACTAAGCTTGCTTTCGGGCTTTCAATTTCGTGCATTGGATACAGCAAAGACTGAATAGGAAAGGAAAATTCCTTCGGCAAATTATCGCTGAGGTACTTTGCTTGGAATTTCGTCAGTGTGAAGAGTCCTCTGCATTGCTTCATCAATTTGGCATAATTAGGACTGCATAATCGTTCCAAATCAGGGGCGTAGAAAATTTCTCGGTATACCGGAACAGAATGGATTATACCTACCCATGGGTTACTTACGAATATTTCTGGATGATCACACATTGTTTCTTCAACTGCAGCTACAAAAATCGTCTCCGCATCATCAGCATGAAATTTCTGTCGGAGAAGATCAACAGTTCGACCAAAAAGATTATTATGGTGATGATCCCAGTTTGGTGATGCTGAAAAATTAAATTTCCTCGGAAGAAGTCCAGGAGTAAAATCTTCATCAGGCTCTTCCACAACTTTTGATTCCTTCTTAACATACCTAAATACTTTTGCTATAGTGTAGGGTTTGGCAACAGGAATTAATTCATCTGCATGTCGAGTGAAGAATGGTATCGACGAAAGTGTGATTCCGTTGAAAACAATAATTGTTTCATTTTCGATTAAATTTCCTTCCATCATTCGCCATAATTCTTCCAAGTCCTCATCCTCTTGTGTGATGTCCAAAAATATCAGATTTGGTTTCTGATTTCGTAGCATTTCTGGCAATTCTTGAATATCATAAGGCCAGTCAACAATTTGGATGATATCTTCATACTTTTTCGTATTTTTCAGAAAGATATTCTTGAAAGACGATCCTTCGATGATTTTTTCCATATTTACGAATCTAGCCATCCAATTTTGCCACATAAATGCATCGCAAGCGAAAATCCTTTGACGCTGACAATTGGCTTCTTCTCCTGCTGCAGCCATAAGAAAAGTAGCGTGTCCAAACCAGCTCCCGATTTCCCAAATAGTTTCCGGTTTCATTTCCCTCACGAGCCACACCAAAAGCTGGAGAGTCTCTTCATCTGTCGTAGTCGGGATTTTAGCCGCGGGGAAAGTAGTTTTCGATCTCAAATCTACTGTTAGCCAAGGTCTATCAAAATCCGACTGTTCCAGTTTTGCCTGGGATTCAAAGTATTTCAAATAAGGCATAAAATACTCTTGGACAAATGGGATATCTTCTTGCCTGGCTTCTTCTATCAAAAGTTTAACGCGGGATATGAACAGATTTACAGAATCCCATTTTTCAAAGATGAGATATTCTTCCGCATCCAAGGACAATCTTACAGCGTCGATGTACAAATGACCATTGACACAGCCATTTACATCCAGGCCACCAGATGAGTCAAATTTGCGAACTTCAACTTTGAAACTGTCGGGTTTTATTTGAACTGCGAGTTTTTGTTTCTTAAGTGGCGCAGGGTGGACCAATTTAACAGAAATTTCTTTGTCTTCCGTGAAGAAGGCAGAGACCACGGAGGAAATGTAATACAAATCTTTCATCTCCAAATTAGAATGTGTTGGCAAATAAAATCCTCTGGATCCGAATTTTTCGCAGTTCGTCATTTTCTTCTCTGGCATTTCTTTTAGCAAGTTCTCAAAAGCTGGTTGTAGATGCAAAGGAAAGAAAAAGTCTCGGGTCTCAATCCCACTTTCTGCAAGGAATGCCCGCAATTGTGTCCTTTGTTCTTTACTCGTGCATTCAACCCCGAAAACCCAAGGAGTGTCTTGTGGACCACAGACAGGCATTAATTTCAGAGGGAGTGACCTCAGAAGAGTTCTGTACACATCTGCAACCATATTTCGGTGCTCCATCACTTTTTCGATTTCTTCGATACATCCACAAGCCATGGCTGCACCCAAACCATTGATTTTAGCATTGGCGGCAACTTCAAAATGTACGAAATGATAGGAGGGAGTAAATCCATGGTTAACCAGACTTGTCAGTCTCGGCGCGAATTTTGAATCTTTGGCTATTACAAATCCTCCGTCTCCTGCGTGAATCATTTTGTTGACATACATACTCGCCCCTGCAAAATGACCGAATGTGCCAAGCAATTTTTGACTCCCATCAGAAATTGTTATTTTGACGCCCACACATTCGCTAATATCTTCGATAAGCCATAATCCCCGAGAAATGCATTCCTCTGTGATTTTTTCCATATCTGGAGTTGGAACTCCGTAAGTGTGAGTTACAATAACGGCTTTTGTTTTTTCGGTGATTGTATTTTCTATTTCAAACCATCCGGGATTGTAATTATCTTCAGAGCAGTCAACAAAAACAGGACGAGCTCCCAAAAATGCAACTGCGTTGGCTACAGCTACCATGGTCATGCTAGGTAGAATAACTTCGTCCTCCTTACCGATATTTGCTGCTTGAAGAGCCAATAGTAAAGCTGTGAAGCCATTACTACAAGGCTGAGCAACCGGAACTCCGAAAAGGGCTTTCAGTTTTGTGGCCATCAAACGAGGATAGAATCCAGCGGAAGAAATACTCCCGGAAGATATGGCATCGAAAACGTTTTGTTTCAACTGAGTCGGCATAAAAGGATCCGCCACACGGTAGCGCCATCCGCCAGATGGCATGCAAGGCTCACGATCAGGAGCCAACGAGCTTACTCCAGAAGGTAGCGACAGAACGGATTTAATTTTCCGCAGAAGTAAATCAGGCACATTTATTTTTAAGTTTAATATTTCCGGCGGGATTTCAGACCAGTTTGAAATCTTGTCGGAGAATTTTCCAGGATTTTGACGAGTGCTTTCACTCCGGAAGTGAAAATCTTTAGGAATATCGCAAGATAGACGAGAAAAAATGTAACGTACCCATTTATCGGCATCGCTGACAAAGTCTTCGAATTTTACAAATATTGGCTGCACGCCTCCGGGCCATTGTTCTCCGATTTTCTCCCATTCGTTTTCTTGTGACTCCAACATTCCCCTGACTTCATTAACATTGACATGTATTTGGAAATGTTTAACATCTTCAGCACTCTTGTCCTTCATGTCATTGTTGTACCAGATATTCGTTTTCTCAGCAATTCTGAAAGATACGAAATTTTTCAAGATGCTTTCTCTCCACAAAACAATCACGTGTGTTGCCCCGATATGTTGAACAAGACTGTCGAAACGAAGATTCCTCCCAAAGATCTGTCCAGGAAATACTTTAAATCCAACGAAAGTTTCAGGAAATTTAGAAATGATATTTTCAACGTGATCCAAAACATTTCCGTTGATTTCTTCTTCTTCATTCAGTAACTCGTGAGTAAGGGAGCATTCAGGATGGGAATCAAGCAACTGTCCAAGATATGTTGATCCGGAACGAGGATTAGATAGCAGAAGTATCCGCGGCATTTTCTCCGATAGTTCCAAGACTATGTAACTGTAAATCACTAAATCAGCGTTAGAAGAAAAAATTGAGAAATTGCAATTAAATATAAGTTTTACGAGCACTAAACCAATCTGGTCACTTTTTCGTAACAAAGATTGCAACCAGCCGTCTAGCCATTTTAGCCCATGGTACAAAAATGGTACTGCATTTTTACAAAAAAATAGTTACTACTTTTTTATTTTAAAAAAGTCCTTGTTACCTTTTTTGCCTTATTTACAGGTAAAATGGAAGTAAATGGGGAGACGCTGATACACCAAAAAAGGCAAAAAATAGTTTTAAAAACTTTTTCTACCTTTTTTATAAAAAAGGCAAAAAAGGTAGTGTTTATGCGTACAATTATTTCTCTGCTTGTATAACATTTATTTTGTCTAATTTTATTTAAATCTAAATTGGTATAATTTGTTTGCAATAATTTCTACACCTTTATATTTTATATTTATCGAAGTATCCATAAAATAACAATATTTTTGTATGTTTTTGTATTATTTTAACTTAAGAAGTGATACTTTAGTTTATAATAATAATATTAACGATAAAAAGGTAATAAAATTGAATTGTGGAAATGGTATAACTTTAATGAACTTACCAAATGTAAATGATAGGAGCAGCAATTGAATGGTAACCACAGCGGAGCCTTATAGATAATAATTAATTGACAATTAATTCACTAATGACAGTGGGACCCAAAGGGGAGTGTTTATATATGGTGCAAATCCGAAGCAAAAAAAATGTTTACCGCATAGAACCTCATTATGAATTTCTTAGAAAAGCAAACAGCCAAACTCATCTTTTATTTTCGTGTAAATACACTAAACAAGTGCTAACTAAGCGGATGCTGATGATGGATGCAACACAAAATAATCACGTCCCAATAAAAATACACATTACCAAATAGATAAATATGTCCATGGTTTTCCTGCCTACCTAAATGCAATTTCTGTGATGTAATGTGTATGCAGGTTAGCAGGCATGATGAATCAAGGGTGAATATGCAAGTACAAATATTGTATTAAACATATACGAGATATATAGAGTATGGGAATACAAAGCATTACACAGAAAGTAAAGGCGTGTTTATTTTATTCCATGATCAAGCTTAAATTCTTTGAAAATTCGAAAATTAAAACATGGCAATGTTTATGGTGAAATCATGGTTTAGTTTTTTTAAATTAAATTTTCTTAATTCATTTTTGGTGAGGTTTTCAGGTTTCTATCTAAATTTTGTATAGGGCCATTCACAATGCTTATTAGCCCAACCCGAGCTAGACTGCAAATAAAAATAATTAGAAGAGCCACTCCATTTAAAATTTAAGATTTGTCTTCTCAAATAAAATGGGATTAGATCTCTCCAGTTTTTTTATTGTTTTTTATTTTTATTATACTACAAGCTGTAAATTAGGGAAAGTCTCAATTTCTAATTTGACATTCAGCACAAAAATACTTGGTAGTATTATCAAATATGACATGCAATTAATGATGCTGACACAATACAATTGCAGCAAATAATGCAAAATGACCCAAACATTCCCAAACCCACGAAATTGCTAACCCTAGGATAATAAATTCGAAATCGTATGCAGACTTTGGCGTCTCTTTTTATTGACAATTATATGGAAGCCCTCGTGCGAAGCTACTTCGAAATGCTGTGACAAACAATTCACCTGAAAAGCAAATATTATGACGTACTTTCAACCTAGTTTAATTTGTGATGCCAATTCCAGAAAAGAATGTACGTAATAAACACTTTTGTTTACTGAAATTATTCAGTAATAAAGTGGAAATCAATGCAGTCGAATTTTGTTCCAGCAGAAATAGTACATTCATTAAAATGACACTTTAAAGCTTATAACATCGTTAAACAGAGAGATGGTTTTGTAGGAAATCATATAGAAGAGACTACGACATAGATTTATCTTTTTGGGTCACAAAACTGGCAGATGTTATTTACTCTTGAAACTTGTACAAATTGTAAACATATTATGATAAATATCTACTCAGTAATGTTTTCATTGCAATTTCCATACGTACGAAATGAATTTACAACGAAAAATCAATTCATTTCAGGTTTTAATATCTTACACAGGTATTAAAACATGGATTAACAGCCCTATATAGGTATTTACTTTACTTGGTATATTATTGTGTTTATTTTCTTCGTATTTTCATGAATAGCTGACCTACACAATGGAATTAATTTACTATGCCGCTTTGCATATACGAACGAACAAATTAAGTATTAATCCAAAACGCAATGAAAGTGAATCGTGTCTTTGAATTTTATAAATACTTTTTACCTTACTGTTCTAATGGGAGCATTGTATTCAATAACTATTTCTTTGTATTTAATTGAATAAAATTAATTTTATTAGTGAATTTAATTCTATCCTAAATTGCATCCACGACATTTTTCTTATTATTTTCAAAAAAAGAACATAATCATCAACTTTAAAATTTAAAAAATTATATTGAGAATGTACAATGTCATCCAACAAAGTTCCAGGGCATTTTATGCAGTCTACGTTGACTTCCTTGGATTTATAACTGGCTCGAGAATATTTAGAAAGGTTCTGCTTTTGATTTTATTGATTTAAAAAACTTTATTAAGCATTAAATAGCTTACTTGTGATTTCTTTACTATTTTTAGGACGAAACGTTTACAGATGCAATTCAATATCGGCTGAAGATTCATTTTCCAAAGTTTCATCGAATATTGACTATTTTCGGTCCTCTGATATGGCCACGAAGAAATCTTTTTATGCAATTAAATATTGCAGCTGCTTTCGTCACAATCGTTTTAGGATGCATTGTCAATCTTTATGTGCCTGTCTATGGAAAAAATATTGGTAGGTAAGAAACCATTTAACGTCTTATCATTTTCAGTTTATTTCTACCTTTAAATTCTACCTTTGGTTTATTAGTCTTCTAATTTCTCAACTCATTTCTCAAATAATCTTGATTTAGTGGACAGTTTAAGCTGGACTACGACAATTCACAATGCTGCAGGAAATGGTGAAGACGAGACATCTGAAAATCATACAGGATTTACAGGAAGTTCTCCCCTTGGGAAAAATTTCAAACTTCAATTTCGATGGGATTACATTCTAATTTATGTTGGACTGAAAATCATTCAAGGCATCGGACCCCTTAGTTTACTGCATTGTGCACAAAGTTTTTTATGGATTAACATTGAGCAATTTACATTGAAAAATATTCAGGTAACCTTTTTGAAATCCTTGGCGGAAAACCTATGTAAATAAATAATATTTAAATATTTTGATAAATCATCTTATTTAATTCATTTTAATTTCTGATCCATTCTCGATTATTGGTTAAAAATTAATAATTTATTTCAATTATGCCAGGTGTACTTTTTTGAGCACGTCCATAGTCTTAGCTCTCGTTGGCATTCAAATACAAAAACGAGTGATATTCTAGCAGCCCTAGATTTAGGAACGGACAGTCTCAATTCCATTCTGGAGCACATACTTCTATGTTTACTACCCACAATAGCTGATGTAACAATCGCAGTGTACTATTTGTCCTCAACTTTCAGCGGTTGGTTCGGAATTGCTGTATTTTTTCAAATAATCGTCTACCTGTTAGCCACAGTTTGGTTTACTGAGTGGAGAATGAAATTCCAAGATATGAAAAACAATGCAGACAATCAGAGGAAACATCAGGCACTCGAATCTCTTTTAAACTTCGAAACGGTCAAATACTTTGCGAATGAATCCTACGAAACGAAAAAATTCGGGGAGACAATCACCAAAGTGCACTCGATGCAATGGAAAGCTACGATTTCAATTATCACTCTCCAATTGACTCAATTGTTGATAATGAACTTCGGGATGCTCTTTGGATCTTTGATTGTCTGCTGGATGATCTGCAGTGACGGCGGATATTCTGTTGGCGATTACATTTTATTTACTTCTTATCTGGCTCAACTTTATGGCCCGCTAAATTACTTGGGAACTTACTATCGGTAATTATAATTCAGTCGAACGAAATATAATCCAATGGAAGCACGTATATATAGTACTTTATTTTTTCTTAGTGAAGTACGAACCGGAATCGTTGATTTAGAGTACATGTTGGAAATCTTGGATGTAACTCCAGAAGTACAGGATAGCAAATACGCCAATAAATTGAAAGTTTCCTCTGGGCGAATAGAATTTAAAAATGTTTCGTTTAGTTACGATAATAAAATTAATGTACTGAAAAATATTTCATTTACAATCCCTGCAAAAAAAGTTGTAGCTTTGGTAAGATTTTCACGTCCCGTTAATTTTTGAATTTTTTGAAGTAAATTAATACGAAAATATTTCATCTTAGGTTGGAATTTCAGGAAGTGGCAAGACATCTATAATGCGGCTATTACTAAGATGTTATGATGTGACAAATGGAGAAATTTGTATTGATGGTGAAAATATCAAAAATGTCACCCAAAAATCTTTACGACGAGCAATAGGAGTCGTTCCTCAAGATACAGTTTTATTTAATGAATCCTTAAAGTAAGTACAGGTTGAAGTAAGGCAGTGGTTGCACATTTTAAAAATTGCGCCATGATATACACAGGACATACCAGGACCCGCTTTTGAGGAACCTAACCTAATTAAAACAATAACTAGTCTTTGTGCAACCACTGCACTGCCTTACTTCAACCCAAAGTACAACCTCCGCCTTACTTCAACTCTAGTAAGACAGTGGTTGCACATTTAAAAAATCGTGCTATGAAATAGACAGGACATACCAAGTCCCGCTTTCGAGAGACCTAATCTAATTGCAACAACATTGATATAGGTATTTGTGCAACCACTGCCTTACTTCAACCCAAAGTACATTATATGCAATAGGCATTACATAAAAATGAATATTTATAAACGAAATTTTATTCTAGACATAATATCAAATATGCACACTTGGAGGCAGAAGACTCAGAAGTAATTGCTGCATCTAAAAGATCTTGCATACATGATACTATTTCAAAGTTCCCTGAAGGATATTCAACGATGGTAATAAAAATATCCAGGATGCAAAAATAATTATACGAATAATTAACTTAATTGAAATATTTTTAAATGCTCTAATTATACTTAATGTGTAGGTGGGTGAGCGAGGGTTGAAATTAAGTGGTGGAGAGAAACAACGAGTCACAATTGCAAGAACACTTCTAAAGAATCCAAAGATATTGATTCTAGACGAGGCAACATCTGCACTTGATGCGCACACAGAAAAAGAAATCCTGAACTCATTTCAGAAATTATGCAAGAATAGAACTTGTCTGATAATCACGCATAAATTATCTACAATTATGCATGCCGATGAAATTCTGGTTCTGAAAAATGGAGTTATTGTAGAGAGAGGAAAGTCAGTTCAAACCAAATTTTTTTTGAACAAAATCTAATCATCTTTAATTCATATGCCAATTAAATCTATATCTTTGATTTTTCCAGACACAACGATTTACTTACAAAATCTGGTGAATACGCCAGCATGTGGCAAGAGCAGAATAAATAAAATATTGAACAACATGAATAAGAATTAATTGATACAGTTCATGAACCGCGTCAATTGTAATGCATTATGCCAGTATGTTACAATTATTACTTCTATTGTGCTCCATTTGATTCAAAAGTGCCAACTGTATCAACATTTTTACATTTCAGTGATTTCAAGCAACAACAGAATGCAGACGAAGATAGCATAATTAAATCTTTTGTAGAAGGATATCAATAACATAAGAAAGAACGCAAAATCCTATAGAAAAATTGACTTCTTTAATTTTGGGAGGTCAAAACGGTTGTGAATTTTTAAAATCATCTCATTAAATCCCAAATTTAAAAATATGTGATCGAAATTGTACCAATAATTTTTGAACATAGATAACTTTGAAATAGTTTTGAAATAAAATAATTTGAAGTATAATATAATATAATTGCAATGGAATAAATACAGATTAACAGAAAATACTTGTAAAACGTTGAAAATTAAACAACCCTTCTTTTAACTACGTTAAGTGTGGAAATTGTCCGGAAAGACATAATCAATTTTGCTATAATATGATTTAAATCCAACGAAATATTTGGAATTTTAGTTCAAAAATGTGTCCACCAAAAAATAAAACCCTGTCGATTTGAAGTCCAATCAATATACCTAATGATATTCATTATAATAAATAAATTAGCATAATAAGTAGGTATAATATGGCCATGATTACTGTCATCTCGTTAACAGAAACAAGTTATACGTAAATACGAACAGATACGCATGTAGAAGATTTATATAGGTATATAGGGATATATATAGATATGATATTTTGCAGCAAGTGGCTTAGAAAATAATAACAATTGTTCGACATTTATGTTGGCATTTAACTTTAGAGCTTGGCAGTTGTACTTACATCTACTTCTATTGTACTTATTCTTCCTATATACACTTCCTTTATGTTTGGTCCATAAATTTTATTTCATATGCTAATATTTCCAAGAACTTTACTCCTTATAAGCGACTGCACCAATTGCCTACATACCAATCAGTCAGAAAGTCAGAAACATGAATCGACTCAACATTTTAACCATCGTCTTATTCTCCGTCATTTCACACAGCGTTTCTCAAGGTACAGTTTTATTATTTTTGCAACGTAATAATATATTAATGTATACGTAGATAACATGAGTAATCATTGCAGCGTAAAAATTGTAATTACTAGTAAGCGATACAAAAATGTCGAATACTTACGCCCTTACTTATAAGACGGTTGTCGGTTGTAGATTGTCAATTGTGGATATTGTTTTAAATGTCTAATACCTCCAAAATTAGCTTTTTATTTTATTTTGTATAATAAATTATAAATTGTAAAATTTAATTACAATTTTTAAGATAAAATTATAAAAAAATAGCTAAAGGTTTGGAAAACTTACAATTACAACAGTTATAGCAACTTACAAGAAACATTATAAGTGCTTGTCTCACATTTCCCAATCTGAAAAAATAAATACCTGAGACTGGGATTCGATTCTCATGCTTGTACACTTGTACATGTAATGTAGTACGTAACGTAGTAGTAGTAGAGTAGAACTAGTACAAGTTAAACACTTGAGACAGAGAGAGGTTTAAAGGGGCAAAGTGAGAGTACTCAAAACATTTTTCTTTGCATTAGCAGAGCAGAATTACTACTTCTCACTCACTGGCTCATTTTTCATGTGGTAATGCTAATGCATTACTATTCCTACGTCTCATCCTGCCTCGCCTCGTAAACTTCATTACCTATTACCTACTACTATATATACTGACTACACCTACACCTGTATGCCTAAAACAACTACACATACAACAGGAATACAACATTAGCCAGGCCATTCTGTTGGTATAATATTATGTAGCATATTAAAATTAAACTTTTATTAATTGAGAATACTTTTTCACATTTTAATAGAAACCTGTGGATTGACGAAATCCGATGGAGTGAATTCTTTTACAGTAACAAGTGACTCCCCATTGGGGGTAATTCCAGAATATCGTGTCCAGTATGATACAGTTCGTAAACTGCCGATAACTTCTACAGCAATTTACAGTAAAATGAATTTGGTACAAAATGTTGACCGAGACGAAGACAATTTCCGAAATATCGACTGTCCTATTTTGGCGGGAAAACAACAAAATTGTAGCAACACTTTCCGCCTGGCGACAGCGCAGAAAACTAAACTTGCTTCTGAGTACAATTCTTGGGATCGCGGGCACTTGACCCCAGTCAACCCGATGAGGTACGACGCAGACGCAGTGAACAATACTTTCTACTGCGTCAACATCGCCCCTCAAGAGCCTTGGTCAAACCGTTGTCCTTGGTACAATGTCGAGGAGAGGTCATTGTCCCGCGCGAAAGAGTACTCCCCCTACTATGTAATGACCGGAACCTGCGCTGCAGACTCTTCAGATGGCGCCACTTACTACGGCCTGTCCACTCCTGCCTGCTTCTGGAAAATGGTCTGCTATATCGACCCAGCCACCAAATTAACCCAGGTTGTTGCATTTGTGGGCAACAACTCCATAATTGCAGGAGGTGCCCCCAGGGATGCAGAAAGGGCTTCCCGCGCCCAAAGCACAATTCTTCCAAGATCCCAACAAGAAATTCTGGATCTTATGGGCAGTAGGGCCACTTTAATTCAAACCGCTTGGACAGAAGCTGAGTCCACGCTAAATGTCGACAGAAATGAAGTTGGTCTTCCAAGCGCAAACACCTGCGCCACGACTTTGACCTTAGATACCTCAGTTATTCAAAATTGGTCTGCTTTCATGGCTTTGCATAAGAAACCATTTGGTTGCTAAATAATTTCTCCATTCTGTAAAATTATTATGAAAACATTTTATAGGGTCTTCAATCTAAAAAATTATTAATAAAGTTTGTTCACAATATTCATCGACAATTCATTAATTACTACTTTTAATTTATATTTCATAATTTCAAAACAAGGACAAAATTTGGGTTCAATGTTTTTTGTGTCAAACTTCAGCCCTCCTTTCCTTTCCCAAAACTCGGGGTTTGTATATTTTTATCTATACCGCATTATTATAATATGGTTTACAATTTTCTAATTATCTATCGATATGTCGTAACAGGATAACGGTTAGGGCTTTGATTTATGCTTAGCAGCAAAGCCAAAAGATTATTAAAGAGCTACACTACAGATACTGAATTAAGATAGTTACATCTGTCTCAATATCTAAGCCAGGGTTTACATCAGCTGCTAATAAAAAGCGGGTGCCAATTAATTTGTATGGCACACACATGACTTTTGTATGGAGGATTTTTTGACATTTAGTGTGACTTTGTATGGTATGTTATGACTTACCTAATGACTTTGTATGGAAATAATTACTATGTATGGTGATAGTTTTATATAAACATGAATAGTATACCGATGCACGATATATATCACCACAGGTTGATAAATTTATTTAAGTCTAAGAATATATATAATATAGTAGAATGATAATACCCAGGTAGAAACTGCATATCCAAACATAAAGCATGGATAGTTAGCTATGTGGATAAAGTGAAGTGAAGTCAATACTCTTAGCTCTGACGTTATCTCCCAATTAGCATGTTATCAGAATTTTTCCAATCAGTATATTTCTGCTCTGCTGCCTTCGTGTTTGCTTCGTTACAAATTGCATCTGAGTGAACACAAGAAGTTAAAGGCTGGGTCAAGAAAATTTGTAAGTTTGGAATACAAAACGGCCAGTGACACTGACACTGATAATAGTGAGGTTGAAAATAAAGAAAACGAAACAAAAAAGGCAAGGGTGCAGCAGACATAGACTGAAATTGACATTAACTCTGAAGATTTACTATTCTGGAAGTTCAAACAAACATTTAATTACAAAACTTGCAGTACAGAATATTATGATTGTGGTAAAGGTGGTAGGAGTATCGCAGCCAGTTTGAAATGTGTTAGTATTCCAGGTGTTAGGTTCCTGTAAATATCCTAACTGACATTGACCTTGCGTAATAATTGCCTACATTGCATTTTAAAATCAAATAAAAAGGTAACAATACATACTTATAATGTTAAATTAACTTACCATACAAAGTCATAAAGTTCCATACAAAGTCATAAACCGCCATACAAAGTCATAAACTGCCATACAAAGTCACACTATCTATTTTTAGCTCTCCCATACAAAAGTCATGTGTGTGCCATACAAATTCCTATTTTCCCAAATAAAAAGGTAACATTACATACTTATAATGTTAAATTAACTTACCATACAAAGTCATAAAGTTCCATACAAAGTCATAAACCGCCATACAAAGTCAAAAACTGCCATACAAAGTCACACTATCTATTTTTAGCTCTCCCATACAAAAGTCATGTGTGTGCCATACAAATTCCTATTTTCCCATAAAAAGCGTGAGACAAAATGGAAGAAATTAACTCTAGAATTTTAATTTAATAGTATAATGAAATAGAATATTTTATTTTTCTGGAAACAAAAATAAACCAGATATTTTCATCTATTTGCAATTTGCATTTTTCTATCTATAATATCTAAATATTATGTTCGCTTTCAAGTACCTTTCATTTTTCCATGTACATTATTCCCAATACTAAATCAAACAATTGACCAAGATGTAGTCCATAGTCCATCTCCTTCTAAAGTAGTTGTATATTTTATGATATCATATTATTGGTCTGTAGTCTGTAGGCAGCGTGGAACTGGTTTTTATAGAAGGACAATATTCATAGTGAAGAAAACCATTTAAAACTCAAATTATACTCTATAAGCTTCTTTATCTTTGTCGATTGTATTTTAAAGTAGTGATAGATAGGATTACTAAATGCATTGATATCCTATAGTAAGTTATCTATATACACGTGTAGAAAAAGTGATTCTGAAAGACATGTAGAGTTTGTAGCTCCAGTGAAGCCATAAAATACAGAGTTCATGGGTTGAGTTCAGCCAAACTGTCAAAGTAATAGACCATATGATGATTCACGAAGTCGAGTTTATTAATATACCAAAGTTTATACTTTATACTATTATTACAGTCTAGGGATTTTTTAGGGTTAAATTATCTGCGTTATTCTCTCGTCATAATATTGTGAAATGCTTTTCAAGGGCACAAGAGTTGTCAGTTAATTATTTATTATTTACATGCAGTTTCATTTAATATAACGATGGAGAAAAATCCAATGCTGACTACATTCTTACAATTTTGGACCGTTTTTTGCAAATTTATACTTTGGATAAAGAAATGGATTCTTAATATCTGCTCAGGTAAAATTTGATATTATTGTATTTAATTTTTTTTTACAAAAAACGAAGAAACTCACATGGGTGACTGAATCATTGCTGGAAAATCAAAATAAAATAATTTTCGAATACAATTTATAATTTTTATTGAAGGTAAATTTGGAGAAACAAATTCTAAATTAAATTCAAATGGAAAATTGGAAATTGGAGTAAAAGGAATAAAAGACCTGCCTGGACCAACTTCAGTTCCTTTTTTTGGAACGACATTTTCGAATTGTACATTGCAACCGGAGTATTTGAGGAAAGCAAACGAAGGTATACATTAATTATTTGTTGAACTATTAACGCCGTGTTGATATTTATTATTATTAATAGAATACTTTGGAAATTATGGACCAATATTTAAACATGAATACTTCTGGAATATTCCAATTGTTGCACTTGGCAATCATCAGGATATTGAGATGGTAATGAAAAATTCAGAATTACGTCCACCTATAGCAATTATTGCAGCCTATCGTTCTTTGAAGTTGGAAAGATATCACACAGTTGGATTAGTCAATGTGTAAGAAAAATATTATTAAACCCTTCTTGGTTGAAGTAAGGAAATAGTTGCACAAGTACCTATCGATGTTATCGTTTTAATTACGTTAGGCCCCTCGAAAGCGGGCAGTACCGTATTTAGAAGTCGATTTCGGAGGGGGCAATGACGTCATACACTTATATGTATTGGAAAAACTTTGGCTTATTTTAGCTAAAATGAGTCAAAAATAGCCTAAAAATCACATAAAATCGCGCGAAGCGTGAATTTTTTTGGTATATTGAGAAAAAATTTCCTCTTTTCTTGGATTTGCCCCCAATGCCCCCCCTCAATACAGCCTTGAAAGCGGGTCCTGTTATGCCTTGTGTATTTCAAGGCGCGATTTTTAAAATGTGCAACCACTGTCTTACTTCAACCAACTTTTTAATATTAAATTAACTTTGAATTAATTTTAAATCAATCAATTTTATTTTATTCAAACATTATTATAATTATCATTTAATTTGGAAAAATATTACTAGGAATGGAGAAGATTGGCAGAAATTGCGCAAGGAAACAACACAGCAGATTTTGAATACTAAATTCCTCAATACTATGGTTCCTGGTTTAAATGAAATTGCTGACGATTTCTCCAGAAATGTTTTATTGAAAGGGCCTACAATTTTAAACGCTGCTCATTTCATCTTCACTTATGCCTTTGAAAGTAAGCATTTTGCAAAAGATTCTGTGGGAATGTTACTTAACTGGGGTTTATTTTTAGGCTCGTTCTACATGTTCCTCGGGTGTCGAGTTGGATTCGTTAATAGTGAAAAGATTGCCGACCATTTAAATACATTTATTGACAACAGTGACAAATACTTTGATGCTATTTGCAAATCTAATGATGGCTTTCCTTGGTGGCAATATTTCCCTACAAAAGTATGGAGAGATTTTACTTCCGCCGAGGACATACTCCACAGGTTGATTTTAAAATTATAATTAGGAGGCCATTTAGCTAAAAAATATAAATTATAAAAATGGAGAATGATTTGAGGCTATTAAATGGTTGGATTTCTTGTATGTAGTTTAATTCAAAGAATAACCGAAGAATCAAAATTAGTAAAGACCAAGACTCCTGGATTAACGCCTTATTGGCATGAGCAAAATCTATCACCTTTGGAAATAAAAACTATCACAACGGAATTTATTTTGGGAGCTACTGATCCAGTAATTTATAATTTTTCTTAGTAATAAAATTATGATATCGGTTCAAATAAGGCAGAGGCTCCATATTTAAAAAATAGCGGCATGAAATACACAGGACATACCACGAACGGATTTCAAGGGACTTAACCTAACATAATTAAAACAATAACATTGATACGTATTTGTGCAACCTCTGCCTTACTTCAACCAAGACATCGATTTATATAAACGTATTTAAAAATACTTAATTTGTGCCTTTCTACCATCTAAAGGTACTACAGGCCATAATTTTAAGTCTTTACTGGATATCTAAGCATGAAAATGTCCAGAAGAAGCTTCATGAAGAATTAGTATCTGTTTTACCGAATAAAGACTCGTCCATCGATGAAGAATCCTTAAATCAACTCGTGTATCTCCAAGCATGCATGATGGAAGTATTCCGGTTTTGTCCAGTAACTCCCAACGTGGCCAGAATAACTAATTGTGATTTACAAATTCAAGGATATCATCTTCCTGCATATGTAAGCTATACCTACTACCTACTCCGTTTATTCGAAATTCAAAATCGGGTTGAAGTAAGGCAGATGTTGCACATTTTAAAAATCGTGCCATGAAATACATGTCATACCACGGCCTGATTTCGAAGAAACTAACCTAATATAAATAAACAGTAACATTGATAGGTGTGTAACTCTATCAACTGCCTTACTTCAACCCAAAATCGTATTTAAAATATAAGTAGTAAAATTGTAGAAAATATTTCCTATTTCTAACAGACAGTAGTGGTTGGTCAGAGTTGGCATTCCTACATGCAAGAAGATAATTTCTACAAAGCCAATGAATTTATTCCGGAAAGATGGCTGCCCAACTCTGAAGGAGGACCAATGTTCCAGCCACATCGAAAGAATATTGTTCGTCTTTTCGGAGGTGGAAAGAGAATCTGTCCTGGGAACAAATTTGCTATGCTGGCTCTGAAGATTTTCCAAGCCAAGATATTTCGCAATTTTAAAATCAAATTCCTGCAAGACTTAGATATCAAATACATCTTTCTTGTCTCAGCTGTCAATTCTGTTGATATTCAATTTGAAGAGTACGCTAAGTAATGCATAATCTTCACAGTTAAAAAGACAAATAAATTATAAAACTGTATAAATTATAACGGCAATTCCTTCTTTTCTTAGTAATGTGTTAACTTTCTGATCATGTCTATGAGTGCAATGCAACTAAACAAATGGGGAAAATAGAATATAGTCCATAGAAAAAATAAATTCTAAGAAAAATTCCAACATAATATTTTCCAAAGTTCATCTTAAAGTGAAATACAAACTCAGGAGGTCATTTAGAGAAAATATCCTGAATTTTGTATTACGATTTATCTAAAAGATAAGTATCAAATCAATAAATAATTTCAACATGGCATTTTTGGACTTGTTTGTACTTTTGTACTGTGTCTCTGCAATGTCTCTCTCTGCTCTGCTGTCTCCTGCCACTATCTTATCTAGCTTGTCTTGCATCTCTCCTTGTCAAGAAACAACGATGCAGTGTTAACCCGCTAAAATCAATTTACTGTAGGCTAGAGGCTACAGAGTTCTACAAAAGTGAAGTAAAATCAAATAATTTTGGAATTTAAAAATACTATCGGATATTCGGTAAGAAAAGTTTAAAACTTGCAAAAATAGTAAACTCCGAGGAAGGAAAGGATTTTACGATCTGTCAACAGTCAATGTCAATACATTCAAACTTCGATCGAAGATTCTGTTGCATTCGCCAGCCACCAGCCAGCTCATCATTTGTCATTGAAATCCAAAATCCTCTTCCATCTTCCACATTCTCCTCCTCATCCTTATCTTCTGATGAATAAGGATTTTGACATTTGATCTTAAGTAATATTTAAATCAGCTGTATATAATATCTATGTAATTCTAAATCTAATTTCTGAATAGATATTTTTTACTTTGACTAGTTTTGAGTTTTGAATTCTTTTTGCCGTTTTAGGTGGACGATTCAATCTTCAAAATTCAAAAATGCATCCATCAAATTACAAGAACTTTTTAGCTACACAATGCGCCAACTGCTCTCTTTTCTTGACGAGTGAGAATATTAAATTGACTCACTGCAAACTAAGAAGCAGTGTGAATAGTGCAAATAAAAGTGACATATCGAATGCTGAAGCTGTTTCTTACGTTTATGGTTTATCAATCAGCTATGTAACTGAAAAGTTAAAATCATACTTTATTGAACTCAATTATGATTGTAGCTTGTCCGATTTATCTGAGAATGTAGATTCAACTGTGTTAGTATTATGTGAAAACTGTAGTCCTGTTTTTGAAAAGCTCTATGAAGTCAGTAAGCAGTTCAGAAATCTGTCAGATAAGAATTCTTTACTTTGTAAAATATTAGAAGAAAAGGGATTCGAGGAAAAAGATTTTAATATCAAAGAGGAGAAGGGTGAATCCGACAATGAATCAAATGAAGTAGACTTTTTGGCACACTGGAATGAAGATGAAAATGACAATTCCTACCCCGAAAATGAGTGTGTAGATGTAAAGCCTGAAAATGACAAAATAAATGCAGGTAGGAAACAAGACAATTCTGTCAGTAAAAATATATTTAGTAATTAATCGATAATAGTTTTAATACATTGAATCGTTTACTCTAATTTTACTAATCTAATAGAATTGGTGTGAATTTTGTAAACTGAACTAAAAGTACAAGCGTACTGTTTTTGTTTGTAGACGGTGTCACTAATGCTCCTTCACATTCTATCAAAACTCGTCTGAGGAAACGCAAACCGGATTTTAAAAAAGGAAAAAGTACCAATGCAAAGTCAACCACAGGTAGGTTTGTCAAAAATACGTTTCTATTATGTGAATAAAAAATTATTTTGTAATTAATAATTTTTTTCCTTGCGAAATAGATAATAATACCAGAAAAGATAACCACGATAGCGATTTTTCCCCTTCGGATTCTGAAACATCAGATCATAACGACTTGGAATTTTCACAAGGTATCACTTAACAGTTACCAAATATATAAATATGTCCGTGAGGCTATTGATACTTGCAATATTTTCACTGGTTATTTTGTCCTTTATCGTCTATCGAAAGAAAATGTTGACTTAATTGTTCGTGCTAATGATAAAAATCTAAATAATTAAATAATATTTAGTAGATATTAGACTTCCCTCAAAAATCTCAGTTTCTTAAATAATTATATATCTTGATTACAATCGATTTTTGTCAAATTATCTAACTAAATTTTATTAAATTCTACATTATTGTAACCAACAACGTTTTAAAAAGAATAATCTACAGTGAATTAATATTTTTTCTCTCCGGTGCGTCAAAAATATTTTATTTTCAGGAAGCAGAAAAGGAAAGGGGACAAAAGGAAAACAATATGATCGTCGTAACGCAAAGAAAAATGTATTAAGAGGACATTATGTGAGAGTTCTGCGTAAAGAAGAGTCAACGTCGACAAAAAAGAAATACGAATATCACTGCAAAGAGTGTTCTTGTATTTTTGATAACCCACAGCAAAGCTATCGTCATTACTTTTTGAAACATTTCAAAGCAACTTCATTTCATTCCGAATTAATCCCGGGGCCTCCTTTCAAATGTCCACAATTTGGATGTGATGCTTCCTATAACGGATATTTTGACTTACAACGTCATTGTGCACGCTTTCATCTTTTAAAACTTCCCGAAAGAAGTAAATTAATGAAAAATGTTTTAAATTGGGAAATGAGTGATTCGAAGCAAGAACAGCATGGTAGTTATTCTAATTTTAATATACATATTGCAAAGCTTAATATTTATTGGTCATTTAATAGAGCAGTTTTTATTATTTACTATAGATAAAGATCTTAAAGATGCTAGTAAAAACAACCACAATGAAAATGCTGCTATCGAAGAAATTGACCAACAATCCAATTTACAGCCATTGACAGGGAATTCTTCAGACCATAATTTGTCACCATCGACCTCTAAAGTATTGGATCACAGCAACGTGGAATTTTCACAAAGTATGACAATACATTTTTAATTTTTAAAGTTTCTATTATGCCTGACATGATACTCGAAAAAAAATTATTCGATATTTTATCGATAGTAGTGCAAAAAAATTAGAAAATGAAAAATTGATACAGATTAAAGGGTGGACAGCAATTTTGAATACTTTGGTATATTTTAAAACAATGATATATTTTGATTTACCGTAATAATCGATATAATTTCGACGTTTTTTTTTTGGCTGTAATTGGCAATAATTCCGTGTATCGAAATAATTCCGCGTACCTATACGACCTGTGTATGTTTGTTAATGTCTGTAGATAAAAAGTATGTAATAGCAATAAGTGCGTGCATGTGTACTAAAGAAACAAGAACATTGACTTGAGGAATAGGTTCTACGTATTATGCATTATGTATGGTAGTTTGGTTTCAGTCTGTATATATTCACTCTGAAATGGCAGAAGCAGAGGAAGGACGAGTATTTTATACCCCAAACAGACCCAGTACATATGTGTCAAGAAATTTGGATTTTAAACTCAAAGCTATTAAATTATGTGAAGAAACTTCGTTGACCGAGGCCAGTAAGCAGTTAAATGTTCATCGGAAAACTTTAAGTGATTGGAAACGGAAAAGGATGGTGTTTGAAACTTTGGCTGAAAAAGGTAAAGTTTATTTATATATTAAAATTATAATTGGCGATTATAATTCAAGATTTTGGTTCATAAATGTAATTGTAAATATAGTAATACTTTATTTATATGCACAGAGGCAAATGAGAGAAAAAGACTAAAAGGAGGTGGACGAAAATTAAAAAATGCTGCCATGGAAGAAATTCTCCATGAATGGATTTTGAAGCAAATAGAGGAAAACCACTATGTGTCACGGGCATTAATTTTAAGCAAAGCAGAAGAACTCTGTCAAGACTCCAATGTTCCGAATTTGTCTTGGCTGCAACGTTTTTTGCTTCGGAAAGGATTAGTTTTACCTCGAAAAAAACCTAAACGTGTAAAAAAAATCCTCAATCCCTTGTGGAATTCTAAATGTTATGGATTGAAGTCCGAACAATTTAATAACGGCCTATAAACCATGCAAGGATTGTAATGATGTAAATGAAACAGCTGATCCAGGAGAATGACATTTTACTGCCTTCAAACGAAGACGACATATAGATCTCGACATAGTCTTCAGATCATGACATACATTTTTTAGCGTTTTCAAGAGTTTTTTGAAATAGTATGACTTTGAAACAATAATTCTGCGCGGAAGTATATCGATTATTATGGTATTTACATTTAAAGTAGTGTGTTATTTTTTTTAATGTTTTCATCGTTAATTTTTTATTTCGACTTTGTGGCTGTGTAATATTATTTAAGTGTTTGTGGCTTCCAGGATTATTAACTGTCGTTGTAGTAAATTTTTATTTCAATATTTGATTTTGTAAATTCTAGAAGATGGAAGCAACGAAAAGGAGGGACAAATAAAAGACTACTATGATCGTCGAAGCTCAGTGAAAAATGTATTTAAAGGTAATTACGTGAGAATCCTCTGTGAAGAAGAGTCTACCCCAGGGAAAGAGGTATACAGATTTCAGTGCAAAGAGTGCTCCGTGATTTGCAGATCCCGTCTTCTTGTCCATCGTCATTATTTTTTGAAACATTTTAAAGCAAATTCAGTTCATTTAGAATTTATCCCTGGACCTCCTTTCAAATGCCCACAATCTGGATGTGATGCTCGTTATAACGGATACCATGATTTGCAACGCCATTGTGCACGTTTTCATCTTTTAAAATTAATTAACAGAGGTGACTCTGGAAAAGAATGTTACACTTGTAACATTTGTGGCAGTAGTTTCGATCGAAAAAACGATTTAGATCAGCACAAAATGTCAAAACATTCGCCATCCCAAAATGATAGAATCAAACTTCCCCTAGTTGAATATTGTGATGAGTTATTTTTCTGTCGCTCTTGCAAATGCAAATTTAAATCTCGTCAATCTCTGTCAGTACATCAACACAGAAGTCACAATTCTCCTCAAAACTTTGACTGTAAATATTGTGAGAGTAGTTTTGTGTATCTTTCCGCTTTTCTAACTCATATGTCAAATATTCATAATGAATATGCAAAACCAGAAGAATATTTAGATGTTTACACTTGTATGGAAAATGATTGTCATCATTTATTTTATACCCGCCCATATTTTAGAAAACATCAGCGAATAAAGAATCATTCCGGATGTAAAATAACCTGCGCATTTTGTGAAGAGGTTTTTTCAGATGAAGATGAATTAATAAATCACAAAATGACAACTCACAAAGACCGAATTTCCGAAACTCAGAATTCAATATTAAAATCAATGGATGAAGATAGAAAAAGTTACAATTGCAAATTTTGTGACCAATCTTTTCAAAGCAAAGTAGATGAGCAGAGACACAGAGCTTCACACCCAAAAGAAGAACAAATTTATAAATGTGACAAATGTGATTTGACATTTACTAAAGACTATCAGCTGGCCAATCATAGTTTAACTCATGAAAATAAAGAATTAAAATGTCAGATTTGTGGAAAGATTTTCCATTTAGAAAAAACTTACCGGATGCATTGTCGACAACATGCTGAACGAGATGCGGGAGTTCAGTCGGTTTGTGAATTATGTGGGAGGAGCTATTCCACCCGCAGAAGATTACTCCAACACATAAATGTCGTTCATGAAAGAAGACAAGAGAAACAATGTCATTTGTGTGGATATGTTAGTATAACATCTTACTACATGAAACATCACATGAAAGTCCACGAAAAAAATGGAATTCTAAAAAAACGTAAAAAGGATTAAAAAATATTTTGTGTATTGATTATGTTAACATATTATGTAAAAGAGCTTTTCCCTAACAAATTAAATATGTCGACATTTTACAGAAGTTACTTGTTTTTTATTACTTACATAATTCTTATTTTGGTGCATAGTCATAATAATCTGCATAACCACGGTTTATTTTTGTCCAAATTATTGAGCCATTGCCAAAAAATAAACTAGTCTCTTCTCTAGTCTCTGAGACAAGATTTTAGAATGTATAAGCTCTTCTTTCTGACTACTGAGTATTCTTTTTTCGTTTCTTATTCCTCCACTTCGGACTTCGGACCCCCAGCTGCGCTTTATACCTTGAAATAGAGCCATTGAAAACCGCTAAAACTAAACTTCTCTGCTCCGCGGTACTGTCAGTAGAAATTAGAATAGAAATTAGTTCTAGCTGCTAAACTAGTATACGATTAATATTTTAGAATTTTTAATAGCTTTTCGATGTGAATCGTCAAGAAAAGTATGCTCCAAACTTTTCGGAGCATCTTTTCTTGTGCTCCAACTGCTAAAGATGAATTTTTCGAGCTACAAGGAATTTTTAATCAGTCAATGCGCAAATTGTTCTCGATTCTTGACAAGTGAAACAATTAAATTGGCAAGTATTAATTTAAATTGCACAAATATTTTGTCTGGCAACAATAATTCAAGTGAAATATCTAACACGGAAGCTGTTTCGTACGTCTATGGCTTGTCAAAACAAGATTTGACTGAAAAATTAAAATCCTATTTCAATGACTGCGAACAAGAAAATCATCTTTCGGATTCTGATTTTTCTGGACTTTTGGAGTCTACTATTTTAATGCTGTGTGAAAACTGTAGCCCAGTTTTTGAAGAACTTTTTGAAATTTCTAAGCAATTCCGAAATTTGTCGGATAAAAATTCTTTACTTTCGAAAATTTTGGAAGCAAAAGGGTTCGAAGCCAATCTCGATGAAAATTATATCAAAGATGAGCAAGAGGACTCAAATGTTGACCCTGTATTGGCTAATGAGGAAGATCTGTTAAGTTTGGAGCATTGGAATGAATTTGAAAATAGCAATTCAAATTCAGAAAACGAATGTGAAGATTCTGAAGATATAAAGCCTGAAAATGACGAAGTCGAGGAAAATAAGTCGGACAATGATTTTAGTTATGAAAGCGATAAAAACGGACGGAACACTGAAGGTACAAATTCTTTACATGATAGTACTTTAATAATTTTGATTTTCTTTTAATCACCGAATTTTTTATGCTGAATGTTAGTTACATAACAGAGGTGTACATTGTTTTTTTGTAGATATTGCTTCGTCAGATTCTATCAAAAGACGTTTAAGGAAACGCAAACAAGATTTAAGAAATGTAAATTGTATTACATCAACAGGTATGTTTGGCGTTTCATTTATTAGCACAGAATATTATTTCTTCTGCCATTCCCATTGTCCTATTATTGAATTAAAATATATCCTGAATTTTATATGTACTTACTAATCGAAAATTACGAGTTAACTCCTATAGCTTTTTAGCACACCAACTATTTTTATTTTTTAATACATTGAAGATGCGTTGTGATGCATAAAATAATAATTGTTTGTTTTTTTACTAAATAAAGGTGTTCATAAAGTAAATCACAATGACAGGGGAAATGACGTCAATTCAGTGGCATTAAATGAGGATTTTTCAGATGGCAATTATTCTCCACACGTGTCTGAAGCATCAGAGAACAGTGACTTGGAATATTCACAAGGTAAATACTCATTATCCATTTTAATATTTTGTTAGTGTGTGGTGGCGTGGTCTTGGAGGCTAACTTTTTCAGCCTTACGGAATCTCCGACCGAGATACGAGGAAGCCCCTTGAACCCTATTGTTTTATAATTTTTGATTTTTCACATCCTTTAATCAACTATAAATGTGTGCCTTTTCTATGCATTAATGGCAATGGCATTAAATATTTTATTTTATGAATTTTACAGATATCGGCAAAGGAAAGAGAAGAAAGACTAAGGGCTATGATCGTCGTAACGCAAAGAAAAATGTATTAAGAGGACATTATGTGAGAGTTTTATGCAAAGAAGAGTCAACGTCGACAAAAAAGAAATACAAATTTCATTGCAGAGAATGTCCTGGAATTTTTGATAACCAACAGCAAAGTTATCGTCACTACTATTTAAATCACTTTAAAGCAACTTCATTTCATTCTGAACGAATCCCAGGTCCTCCTTTTAAGTGCCCGCAACCTGGATGTGAATCCAACTACAACGGATATTTTGACTTACAACGTCATTGTGCACGCTGGCATCTTTTAAAACTGGTTGAAAGAAGCAAATCAGTGAGACAAGTTTTCAACTGGAATACTAGTGATACGAACAAATTTGGTAGGCATTTTAATTATAACTAACTATTAATGTATACATTATTAATTGCCAATTGCAGATATTTAATTTAAAGTCAAGGTCTGTCAATAATAAATGAATTGATTTTTTTCTTTACTATAGATCTTAACGATGCTAGTAAAAACAACCGCAATGAAAAAGCTACCAGCGAAGAGAATGACGAAGAGTCCAATTTACAGCCATTGACAAGAAATTCTTCAGAACACAATAATTTTTCTGGATCGTCCTCTGGAGTATTGGATCACAGAAACTTGAAGTTTTCACAAAGTATGACAATTTTAATCTTCTAATTACTATTATGCAACACATACACATAATAGTCGATAAGATTTATTCAAAACGTTTTTCAAAAGTGGGCAACCTATTAAAAAATTTAAAATTTATGTTAAGTTTTATAAACACAGTTTAGTTTGGTTAGAGTAGACTCTACTCTAAACAAACTATGTGTTTATAAAACCTAAAATCGACTCAGTAGACTAAATTTTGAATATCGTAGTTTGATTAAGTCCTCCTTGATTGCTTTATAGTCCACAGTCTACAGTTTGTAACTTCACTTTTGATCGAGATGAGCTTGCAAATTGGATTTATCCACAACATTTAAGTATGCATATAATCTAGATCAGAATATTTTGTATATTATAAAATTTTCAAGTAGTGTGTTATTTCTAAATGTGTTCATCACCAAATTTGATTTTGTACCTCCCATTACAACAGTGTAGTGGTGTGGCTATTCTCAAGGGTTTTCAAAAGTGTTATGCACTATAACTTAATTAAATATTTTATTTTTTTAATTACTTAGGTAGTATCAGGAGGAAAGAAAAGAGGACAAAAACAAAAAATAGGATGAAAAATGTGTTAACAGGTCATTACGTGAAAATTCTCTGCAAAGAAACATCTACCCCAACCAAAGAAATGTACAAATATCAGTGTAAAGAATGCTCCGAGATTTTTAATTCGCGTTTGCAAGTCTATCGCCATTACTTTTTGAAACACTTTAAAGGAACTTCTATACATTCGGAAGTAATACCTGGACCTCCTTTTAAGTGCCCTCATTCTGGATGTAATTCAAGTTACATGAAATATCTTGACTTGCAACACCATTGTGCGCGTTGGCATCACTTAAAACTTGTTGATACGGGTAAAGTCAAAGTAGTAAGGCGTTTATTGAAATGTGAAAAATGTGATTTATCGTTTGACACTTCTCATGGTTTTCTTTGTCATCAGAAACGAAAACATAGGATAAAGTATTTCATGTGTCCTATATGCGGAGATGTTTTTCCAAATCAAAGTGACATGAAGTATCACAGAATTGCTGAACATGGACCTGTTACAAATGATGATGCAGAAGAGTCTGAGAGTAAATCTAAGGATGACGAAAATTCAAATGCACCAACCTCAACCCCTATTGAATACTGCGAGGAGTTATATTTTTGTCGTACTTGCAATTATAAGTTCAAAGCTCGAAGTGCTCTTTCAATTCATCTTCGTAAGCATCATCATCACGCCATTCAAAAATATGACTGTAAAAATTGTGACCACAGTTTTGAGTATCTTTCAACATTTTTGAACCATTTATCCGAAAATCATCAGGAATTTGTAAAACCAGAAGAGTACATAGATCTATACAAATGTACAGCTCCAGACTGTTCCAATTCAATGTATCGCCGTGAGAAATTTATGAAACATCAGAGAGTAACCCAACATTCCGCTTTTACAGTAATGTGTGCCTTTTGCGAAGAAACTTTCACGGAGTTGGAGAAATTGAATTCTCACAAACTAACAAATCACAAAAACAAAAATAATCAATTACGAACACCGAAGCTCTGCTTTGTTGAAAAGTACACCTGTAGGTTTTGTAGTCAAACCTTTCGAAGTAAAAAAGAGGAACTGGACCACAGATCATCGCACCCCATAGAAGAGCAAATTTACAAATGTGAAGAGTGTAATCTTACATATACAGATTACAAGCAGTGGTCCAATCACTATATAGGAATGCATCGTGACGTTTCAAAAAATCTCCAGTGCGAAACTTGTGGACGCAAATATAAAGGTTTAAGAGCATTCCGCTTGCATTGCAGACTCCACGCCGAACGAGCTACTGGAATCAGACCTATTTGTGAAATTTGTGGAAGAAGCTACAACAATTCCCACGTTCTTCTGAAACACAAGAACATTATGCATGATCGACGGCAGCAGAAAAAATGTCATTTGTGTGACCATGTCAGTCAAACTGCCTACAACTTAAGACTTCATTTGAAGGTCCATGAAAAAAACGGAATCTTTAGAAAGCGCAAAAACGTTGATGCTTCTGTCTAGAGTAAAAAATCGTTTATTATTTTCCTTCTGAAACTTTTCCTTTTCAATTTATCAGTTGTTAATGACCATATTTTTCAAAATAGCTATCACTTCATTGTTGTTTGTTATATTTAACAGTATCTGTTCCATATCTTGTTTGTACCATGATTGGTATCGTTGAAATAATTTGGTGCGGTGGCCAATTGAAATGATTTTAAATTTACACTTTCTCAAAGCTTGTACATGAGAGTACACAGTGCAATCGAGAGTTTTCTTTACCTATCTTTGTCCTACGATGGCTTTATATTTCTTATTTATATTATATGCTTTTATGATTGCTTGCTTTATGGTCAAATAACAAATCTGATATTGCTTTATATATTTCTGGTTACCCGAATATTTTCTCGGCAACAGATTATTGCTTTGAATGGTTTAAAAAGCTGACCATTTACTTTACATGGGTAGAAATAAGTCAGTCAAATCAACATTCTCTTCATATTCTATCATAGTTATTATTCTAGTAGTATTCTATCATTCCCTAAAATTCGCTTTTGTGCTTTAAAATTAAAACTTTTCAATATCCTTCGGTAACTTTCAGAAAAGTACAGTGAATAATTTCTATTGCAATTTGTATGGATGTTTTGTAAAGTATTATATATTTTATTTATTGAAATAGTAGCATAAGTACCATAGGTAATGGTATTGCTAAGAGTACTCTAGTACTCGTTGTAACAAAATAAGGAATACAAGTTTTTGACAAGTATTTATAAATAATTGAACAATTTAGCAGCAGTTCTCCCGCTCCCACAAGTATTTTTTTTCTGGCTTATTTTAGCGAAGCTAGAGCAACAAAATCAAAAAATTTGTTAAAAAATATTCTAAAAAATCTAAATCTTGACATGTGCTTGACGTGGCCAAATGAAAAAAATCATATTAGGAGTATAAAGGAATAATGTTAGGAAAGGTTCATTAATTAGTATTAATTTGTAAAAATGTATATCAATGATTTTTGAATAATAATCATATTTAATCAATGTTTGCTATTACTCAAGTAGTCTTTATCCATTAAAAATGGATAACTACTATACTACTGGAGTAATAGCAAATATTATAAATAAGTGAAATATGTTATAGAAAGATGGCCAAAGGTAAAAGTTGGTTGGATTGGGTTTAATTCAATGAAATATCTATTGTCTCTAGCGTTGTCTACCGAATTAACTTTGTGTAGACGAGCTACAGATTATTCCAAGAGCTTCATTTTCCTTCATGTATTCGATGGGCGTAATGTTTGATAATTTGGTACAGAATCAATCATTGTAGTCCATTTTTATTTGATGAAGTGATGAGAAAAGAATTCTAAAAGACGATTGAGCTGCGCATCTAGTTGAAAAATAGTTTCCTTTAACAATACTTCTTTAGTTCAGGAAATTTTAATATAAATATTAATCCAGTCGTAAGTAGATTGGCTTCGAAGATTATTATTTTTAGTTTTCAATTTCCATAATGGGCATCCGGTGATGGTGTCAGGCTTCAGGTGATGGTGTCAGGCTTCAGGTGATGGTGTCAGGCTTCAGGTGATGGTGTCAGGCTTCAGGTGATGGTGTCAGGCTTCAGGTGATGGTGTCAGGCATCAGGTGATGGTATCAGGCATCAGGTGATGGTGTCAGGCATCGGGTGATGGTGTCAGGCATCGGGTGATGGTGTCAGGCATCGGGTGATGGTGTCAGGCATCAGGTGATGGTGTCAGGCTTCAGGTGATGGTGTCAGGCTTCAGGTGATGGTGTCAGGCTTCAGGTGATGGTGTCAGGCATCGGGTGATGGTATCAGGCATCAGGTGATGGTATCAGGCATCGGGTGATGGTATCAGGCATCGGGTGATGGTATCAGGAATCAGGTGATGGTATCAGGCATCGGGTGATGGTATCAGGCATCGGGTGATGGTATCAGGCATCAGGTGATGGTATCAGGCATCGGGTGATGGTATCAGGCATCGGGTGATGGTATCAGGCATCGGGTGATGGTATCAGGCATCAGGTGATGGTATCAGGTGATGGTGTCAGGCATCGGGTGGTGTCGGGCATTGGAAACGTCATGGGTGACTTTCGGGAGAAAAAATAGCTACTATTGGGGCGGACTTTAATTTTCTACATCATATTTCTATGAAAGCATTTGTGCTTGGACCGTCGGTCGATTCGTTTATGCGTCAATTTATTTTGCTCGAAAATCTTTCTCATTAAAATAAATTAACACTCGGTATGTAGTCTCTTGTCTTACTACAAGGTTTCTTGTCTGAGTGATTACATTTCCAAGTTACAATCTATATAGCATTGCATTGTAAGATAATGTTCTGATATCAAACAATCGCGTTACAGAATTGTATGTTTATGTCATATTAAGTATTATAATAAATTTACAATAGATAAATGTTTTAAAGACTTCTGCAGTGTTTTTAATTTTGCTTCATTTTGTTGTTTAATCAGATTAAAATGCCATTCTTTGCTTGAATGTCGATTAATACCTAGCGTCGATACACGTATCATTGGTGTATCCTTGTATAGCTGTAGTTGTGATAATGTTTTACTGTTAGAACGCCATATGCCGGTCTTCGCATTATCTGTAGGATGTGGGCTATACTCCACCCATTTTATCAATTCAACTTTATTTGGTATGATGTTGATTGATAATTAATCAGCCATCATTTTAGTACTTTTTGAATACTGTTTGTAATGACTGGGTCTGCAGGATTTCTGTCTATAAAGTTTTGGTTTAAATGTTCACGGTGGGGAACTTATCTTGCAAACGTAATGTGAAATCCTTACAACTCCGGGGATAATTTGACATGATTACCTTCAGCTCCGATGTTGTGGTTAGGGTAACTTTGAATAGTATTAATAATTTTTTCGTTAGTTAAAATGTCCCAAGCCACATTTCTTACGATAATAAAAATTATGATAACAAAACTTCCTATAACATACACGAACTAAGGAGAAACATTGAAACTTACGTTAATGACACTCCTTCAAAGTACATTGAAAAATCTTAGGATAATAAAATTTCCTATAACATAAGCAAACATTGAAACTAATGTAAATCTTAAAAATAACACAAAAATTAAAAAGCTTTAGGAATAC
Source organism: Tomocerus qinae (assembly GCA_020055645.1). Classification (NCBI taxonomy): domain Eukaryota; kingdom Metazoa; phylum Arthropoda; class Collembola; order Entomobryomorpha; family Tomoceridae; genus Tomocerus; species Tomocerus qinae. The sequence continues at coordinate 126,297,315 of CM034546.1, forward strand.
TTTAAAAGTAACAAACATTAGCAAACATTGAAAACAAACATGGAAATCCTTAAAAAATGTCAATCCTTAAAAATTAACATTGATCCTTAATAAAACATTGAGATAAGATAAACTAATGCCATCATCATAGCTACAGATGGTCATATCTTTTTCACCTTACGCTGTCTTGTCTTTTTCTTTGGTGGGTCTGAAGTCCACACAATCCAATTTTCAGGCCTATTGCTGCCTGCTTGTGGATTATATTTGCCTTTCTTCTAGTAGGCTTCTATCCTATTTTCAGTTCCTGACTGTGTTTATGGAACGGATTCTCACTCATAGGCTCGTCCCTGTTGTTTACGTTCCATATGGCTGCTTGGTGTGAGAGCCATTTCAGATTTGCTCCTACATTTTTTAGTGTATCTGGCAGTGGCATAATGATAAAGACATTAGAAATTAGACCTTCAACATCTGCAACATAGATATTTAACATACACGTTTCTTACGTTTATATGGTGGGAGAGAGTTTTACCAATCTTTTATACATGTTTGGCATTATGCACTCCAAGGAATTAAATTTAGAACAAAATCATTGTCAGGGTAGTGTAATGTACAGTATTCTGCTGTTGTGGCAATCCTTATTCTACGACCCGTCCAAGTAGCGGAACAGGCACCTCGAGTCTTCTTTCAGCAGCCATCTGTAGTGACATGTCTTGCATGTAAGATTCTTCTTCTCCACCTCTCTTGTGTAAAGAATCGTATTCTTGCTAATGGTGTTCCCCAACTTTTCACTGGGAGGGTAGGGTAATCCTATAGGTTCGTGCATTCGAACTCCGAACCTTGTTATAACAATAAAGAAATATAAACATTGAACTATAAAGATTGAAACATTGAAGTATTATAATATAATGCTATACATTTCTGGCAATTTGCCGTCGAATACTACAGCATGCATCGACTTGATTTCTTGCTCACATTGATTTGCCAAACTGGCTTTTGTCAAATTTACCGACACCTAAACGGCTATCGTACCGTTAGGGTGTCTTCGCCGCCTCCCTCGGTAGTGGGGCTGTGACTATTTAAAATAATTTTTGGATCACCCGGAATGGTGAAAACCGTCTCTTGGTGTGAAAGAATAGTGTGGGAATCTGCACCTATTCATTTTGTTGAGGTCTTTAGTTATCTTGAATTTCCGATATATTTTTAGTTGACAATTTGCGGGTTTGGATTGCCTAATGTGAGTGATCCGTCGAGAAAACCTTTCGGTCGCCTGTAAAAATTGAAATGTATCATAATTGAAATATATCCTCTCTCTTATCTTGTATCTAGCGAACTTGTAATGCATTTTCAACCGTATCTATATCTTTGCATTTTATAAATGCTGAACTATGTTAATTTCTCCTGCATTCATAATTATTAAGTAAATGTCCGAGAAAGCAACCATCATTTTCGTTCAAGTTCTGAATTGCTGAAATAAGATTAGTCCGACGGCCGAATCAATCAAAATCCTTGCAGAGCGCTGAAAAATCCTAGAGTAAACTCTGAGTGTAGTAATGATGTCGAACATAAAAAAATTCATTAGGATAAAGTTTCGCTGACGAATAACACTCTTTAAACCAGTAGATTTAGCGTTAGTATCTGTTGAAAAGCTTTTATCAACTGAGATTGCATCAAAGGCCCAACCTAATAATGGTACTGGTAATCCCAGACAATAAAGTACGAGATTTTCGCTTGAAGACCAGCGTTTATAGAAAGCATAAGTAAAACGTTATAACTTAACTTCCTTAACTTTAGCTAAATTGACATATAAGCTAAATTTTTTGGGTTTTGATTATTTAAAAAATAGCAATTGCTTTTATGTCGTTTTCAAATTGCCTTGAATTTTGTCGACAATTTTTCTGGAAGCTAAATTCAGGTTGTGTGTAAACATTGAACTCTATAAATCCTTTGTTTGTCACCCAACAGCTCTTGAGACAACAGAACCCCCAAACCATTCTATTAAGCCATAAAAAACGGCAACTCCCTCAAAAGCAAATCCCACTAAATTGCTTTTCATGTAATCAAGAAGACCATCATTTTGAAACGCTTCCATAATCACCTTTAAATGGACTGTCGCTTTTACATCTTTTACAAGTCTAAATAGTTTATAGAAATAAATCTTTGGAACTTCCTGCTCCAAAGCTTGAAATTGCAAAACTAAAAAGCCTAATCCCTCCCTTTCACGACACTGTTAGTACCCCCTAGGATACCTTTGAGTTTCGAAGTATGTGTGTCAGATACTGGGTAAAAATAATAATGGTGTCAGAAATTCGGTGATGTAGTCAGGCATTGGCCATTGGTCAGTTCAAGTTCATGATGTTTGGCTTGGGCTTCATCCTTAATTCTTTTGTTGATTAAGCTTTCCAATTCCTCATATTGCATGGTCTTTGAGCTTCCACCTATTCTCGACGATGATAGTTCATTCTCCTTAGCTATCACTTCACTTTTTAGTCGGTGATTAACAACACGTAGTTGTATGTATGCATTTCTACAATTCTCATACAAAGATTTATACGTTTTTGCCGAATCTACCTTTTATTTCCCACTTAATTTCGTCAAGACAAAAACTGTTCCTCCGTTGTCATTGGTATGGTAGGAATAGGAATTTGACTCATGATTTGACTTATGCTGACCCTTTTCATCCGGTCTCTACGTTATCCAAATACTCCTTCGGGTATTTGTCACGCAGGGATGATGGGTCAGCACATTATTTGTTTATACTTACAGGCTAATTATGGGACACATTTTGTCCCTATCTTACATGCATTACCATTTCTCTTACTCTTACTTCTAGGTTCTTTTCTCAATGGAAAATTATGCAAAATTTCAGCTATTTTTTGTAATATGCATTTTGTTTTTACGATAGCGTACATAGCGGCAGGGGCATTAAAATTTTGAATAAAATGCAACTTAAAGTATTATTATTTTGGAGCGTAAGTTAAGAGTTTAAGTAAGATATCTGCTTTAACTTTAGACGTCAGTCAACAATAGAACCCTAAATTTGTAATTTTGACCATGTAAACAAGTAGGGAATGGTCTGTAATGTAATCGATAGATTTTTGCCACATCATTCTGCTCATTATGATTTATTAAAAATTGAAGTTTTCGGATAAATTCGCAAGTATAATCAGCATTTAGAATAAAATTATAAATTATAAAGTATTCTAATTAATTCTATCATTTATACCTACTGCCGCTCTGTGTAGCTCTACCAAGACTAAGATATTGATAGTAGCTAGTCTATCTAGCCCTTTTCTTTTGTATTAATGTTTTCGATAATGTACCCCAACGCATACCTTTATGTACTAAATTTAGTACATGAAGGTATGCGTTTGGGTTAATACGTATGGGTAAAGTAAACTTGGTGATGTTACTCTAAAAGATATTGTTGTTAAGACTGAAAAAGAGTTAAAAGAAAGTATTAGCTATTGCTATTGGCTATTAGGACTTATTATCTACATGATAAATTAAAAAATGCTAAAAATAAATTTGGTCTACATATGCAGTGCCAAATTTGGTTACCACAATAAATAGAAAACTAATAATAAATACCTATAAGATATATGATAGCCGATGCCGATAACAGTTTGGAAAATATTGAAAATTTTATATGAGTAAATCAAATAGAAATTCTAACTATGACTATGACAATAGGCTATTCTGATACTCAAATCAAGCTACAACTGAGTTGTAACATACATAGATATGTAGGTAGGGAAATTATAATTTTATAATTAAAGAGATTGCAACAATAAGCCAAAAATAGATTTTACTTACCACTATTTCGATGAACTCGTCTGCCTGGGGTCCATCTTTTATTATATCTCCCCTTATCTCTGAAATCCATAGTTCACAATTAGCTGTGAATGCGGATCTGGACGATTCTGGTTTGCTCTCGCCTTGCGAAAGCAAAATTGTCATCATTATGATGACAATGTTAGTAGCCCCTAGGATACCTTTGGGTTTCGAAGTATGTGTGTCAGATTCTGGGTAAAAATAATAATGGTGTCAGAAATTCGGTGATGTAGTCAGGCATTGGCGTCGGTATGCCATATTTATTGTAGGTCTACACTTGTCATAAAATATCGTTCTTTAAGGAACAAAAAGGCCAATATCCATTTTTTGTTTGGTAGCGGAAAAAGCCTATATCCATTTTTCGTTTGGTGTCGGAAAAAGCCTAACTTAACCTAATTCCACTAACGAACGTATGGATTTTCCGCCACCAAACAAAAAAATGGATATTGGCTTTTTCTTGCACCAAACAAAAAATGGGTATTGGCTTTTTCGTTCCTTAAAGGACGATATGCAGGTTCACTTCTTGGTACTTTGGGTACCAAAACTAATTATCCCTAACTTGGATGTCTCACAGAATTATACTTAACTGGCATTACAGAATTTACTGAATGAAGTTATTTCAGACATTTTAACAATGCCATTTATTTGAATTTTTAAGCTTTTTTTATCCTTTGCTAACTTTCAGTAAAGTACAGTGAATGATTTCTATTGTAATTTAAACATTTTTCAAATATTAATTAAAGGATTTTTAGACCTCTTTCAAATAAGTTCGGTGAGCCAGTATTTTTGTGTCACCTTTACATCATAGTTTGTAGGAAAATGGATGTAGGCTTTTTCCTGTTCCAATCTGAAAGTAGTTTTTTCTTATTCTATCCTTAAGAGACGATATTATACTAAGAGCTTCATTTTCCTTCATGTATTCGATGGGCGTAATGTTTGATAGTTTGGTACAGAATCAATGATTGCAGTCCATTTTGATTTTTGAACTTTTGCTTTGTAATAATACTTTATTAGTTCAGAAAATATTTTACTATAAATATTCCACCAGTCATTAAGTAAATTATCTTATTCAAACTCAAATGATTTATAATGATTTTATTTTTCGATCTCCATAATGGGAATCGGGTGATGGTATTAGGTGATGGTGTCAGGCATCGGGTGATGGTGTCAAGCATCGGGGGATGGTGTCAGGCATCGGGTAATGGTGTCAGGCATCGGGTGATGGTGTCAGGCATCGGGTGATGGTGTCAAGCATCGGATGATGGTGTCAAGCATCGGGTGATGGTGTCAGGCATCGGGTGATGGTGTCAGGCATCAGGTGATGGTGTCAAGCATCGGATGATGGTGTCAAGCATCGGATGATGGTGTCAAGCATCGGGTGATGGTGTCAGGCATCGGGTAATGGTGTCAGGCATCGGGTGATGGTGTCAAGCATCAGGTGATGGTGTCAAGCATCGGATGATGGTGTCAAGCATCGGATGATGGTGTCAAGCATCGGATGATGGTGTCAGGCATCGGGTAATGGTGTCAGGCATCGGGTGATTGTGTCAGGCATTGGGTGATTGTGTCAGGCATTGGGTGTCATAATACTACACTGGATTTTTATAGCTTCATCATTCACCGATCACTTAAAATTGCATGAAAACCCTTTTAAAAATTTAAAAAACTTCGTCGACAAGCAAGTATTTATAATTATATAGCATTAGAACCAGTTTCTGGTGTCCGTGCTTGCTGAGTATGAGAACTAGGCCCAGGTGTTTGTTCTTGCTTAGCATTAGAGCCAATTTCAGGTGTTCGTGATAGCTAAACATTTGAACTAGTTCCTAGTGTCCGGTTTTCGCGGTCTGTAATGATTATGCCTTTTCCGTTCAAGCCTTTCACACAATCTTCCAATTTTTAGCCACTACATGACGTCGTTGTTTTAAAGCTTGTAACTTTTTAGGATGCAAAACATCAAAGTCGGCATAATTACCCTCTGGAAAATATGATTTCATGTTAGCGATAAGATTTTTAATAACCTTCTTCTTAAAATCCTCTAGGGGCAATTTTGTAGCCCCAGAACATCTACCTTTAGGCTGCAAATTAATGATGTCTTTATTTTTATCATATATCCAGCGAACTAGACAAGATTGTCCAACCATTTTCCAATTTTGACATCTAACAAAAGTGGTGGAATCCTTATTTCTTTTACACCCTAATTGAGTAAGCATTTCAGCCAAGAAGGGTCTGCCGCTAACAACATACCGTTTATGGTGTTTACTAAATCTACCCATGTCTTTTCCTGACAAAGCTTCACATCTCCATTCCTCTGAAATACTAGATTGAATATATAACTATTCACAAGTCTGTTGTTGTTAATGTACATTTAAAAGAAAATGTTGCACGACACGAACGCAGAAAGCTTTTTAAGGCAGTTAAACGATTCTGCTATTCTTAAAAAATTATTTTCTTCACTTCACTTCATTCTTCACTTCACTCAATTATTCTTTTATTCAGTTTAATTAATATTATTAATAAAGACTTGCTTATTATACTAATTATTAAATTCTTTTACGGAAATGTTTCATTGTGGAAATAAAAATAAACGGTGTATCAAAAGACGACCTTTATGTTTAAAATCGTCTTACAACATCTATTTTATGGTTAATCGAAACAGTTCCTGTTTTTAAACTCCCTGAAATAGGTAATTATGGGGCAACAGACTGCATTCTTCTTGAAGGTTTTAGACTTCCTCTTGAAGGTTCTTCAACCGCAATTAATATTAATTACCTTTACATTTAAAATCGTTTTACAACATCTATTTTGTGGTAAATCGAAAGGGTTCTTCTTTTTAAACTCCCTGAAATGGGTAATTCTGGGACAACATACTGAATTTTTATTGGAGGTTCTTCAACACCATTTTCTATTGTAATGAATTTCTCTGAAAATTTTTTGGAGTCACGTGATAAGATTTCAATTTGGTGTTTCAGGACTGCGTTAATCTATTATTTCTTCCTTCATATCTTGTGCTTCTTTTTTTCTATCAGTCGCCATATAGGCTTCTAGTTCCCACATTTGGTAAAGTTCTTCACTTTTGTATTGATCCTCAGACAATTCTTTCTTCAATTGATTGACTTGATCTGAGTGTTCATATCATCGCTGGTGACTAGTTTTTTGATGTCTTTATCCAGCACACACTATTTCATTTGCACTGAAACATTGAAAAGCTGTAGTTCAAGTTCATGATGTTTGGCTTGGGCTTCATCCTTAATTCTTTTGTTGATTAAGCTTTCCAATTCCTCATATTGCATGGTCTGTGAGCTTCCATCTATTCTCGCCGATGTTAGTTCATTCTCCGTAGCTATCACTTCACTTTTTAGTCGGTGATTAACAACACGTAGTTGTATATATGCATTTCTACAATTCTCAGATTTACTTTTTTGCCGGATCTGCCTCTATTTCCCACTTAATTTCGTCAAGACACAAAAACTGTTTTTCCTCCGTTGTCATTGGTATGGTAGGAATTTGACTCATGATTGCAGTGTTCAGTAAATATAAGCCTAATAAATATCATAAGTCTCCATTCAGCCGTTCCAAAGTGAACACCAGACAGACTTGGCCTACTACTTACACTCACACTCAGATATGAGAACCCTTTAATTTATTGGATTGTGAATGCCACAAATATGAAGTCTTTTTCTTAACTGTTATCTCATTTCCAGCGACTAGTAAAAACAGGGGCACTGCTATAACTAAACGTAATACTCATTTGAACGCAAGTAACGCTGTTGTTCAAGTTTAGACAGCATGCTCAATTTATTCTTATACCAACAACTGTTAGTACGTTTAAAGTTCAGGGTTAAGACTTTAGACAAAATACGTTAATAGGTTTTTGGGAATAGTTAGCATGCGTATGCTTGATTATGATATTCTTACGTAATAAATCCTGCATGTGCATTCCGCGTGATTGAAGCAACCGAGTTGTAGTGCAGCTACTAGCTCTAGGTGTGTTGTTCACACTTTTGTTGAACAATACAAGAGCTCTTGGCGGGCATCTTTAGCACTGTTCCTCTTCCCCGTCTTGATTTGCTGTATCAGTTGCAACCCTACCATTTTTATAGCCTCGGTAAACAATTCTGCCGCATACTCTTCCATTATAAATTTTAGGCCATTTTCACAATAGTTGGAAGAGCCCTGCAAGGACCAGGAACTGGTGCTGGGGTAGTAACAGTTTGACATTGATGTACAGTGTTCCGTTTTGTTGTAGTGGTCCAAATAGTTGGTGACGGTGTCCTTACATCACTTCGAAATGTTCTGATAGACAGGTGTTGAAAGTCTTGTAAAAGTGTGATTGTGAATCTGGAAGGTACTTCTATTCCTACTTGAGCTTCATATGATATTTGTACAGCCGTCAAAGACGATGGCACTGGTGGTGGTGGTTAAGGTATATGTAATCCACCGTACTGGCGAAGAACAGATTCATTTATGCTTATATTTTATAATCCCCACTAAAAGCGACCATCCTCAACTCCTCAAAACTTTGGCCAAAATCAGGCCTAAGCACTTCTCCCCCTTCCTATGAAAAACCGAGGTTTCGGGGTATAGTGCATAGTTTCCATGGGATTATGGAATGCACATGTATTATTTATAAAAATCGAGCCTTAATTTCATTAAGTATACGTAGTCAGAATAGTAAGGAATAAGGTCCCACTTTAAGCAGTAGCAGTTTTAAAGAAGGATAATAAAGATATTTAAGTGTTAAATATATCACAATACTTGCCATTTTTACAATAAAAGTTTTAGCACTTAGATAAAATTTAGTCACCAGTCATTGCCTTTCGTTTATCGATTGTGTTTGCCTGTTCCCAACCCAACGCAGACCGTAGCCGAAGAGGTCTGTCTGTGTAGTATTCAAAATTTTGACCCATTCTTGAAAAGCTTTATGGTTTTGGGGTATGAATATAATAATTATATTTATTTATTTATTTTATTTATGACGGTCCCTGTGAGCTCTCGGCCATGGACCCCATTAGCAATATTGTTACATACATATAATCCATATCTTTAAAAATATTACAAATCTTACATAGCTTCTATATCTTATATATATACCTTATATGTATTTAAACTATAATTATATGTATATCTATAGTACACTATATATTGCTCGTAAATTTAACCTTGTCTGGTCTGCGGTTTGATCTAGGTTTGTTTACAGAATATAAGCTGACGATTTCTGCGTGTTCTCTTTCCCCTGTCTCTATTTTTTGTGTCAGTAATCTGATACCAGATTCTATTTCGTTTAATCTTCTCTCTCTCAATCCAATACCACTCCGAGCTTTTACGATCTCTCCCTTACAGAGTATCCCTACTATTACCCAGACACCACTAGCAATTGTTCATAACACTTAAAGAATCATTTCATAATAAAACTTTTCCTTAACTAAGTCGTCTCTCATCAAGGTTTCTTGCCTGTCATCTGATTCTCTTTGCTTCTCGTTGCTGAACGCATTGAGAAGCAAATACTGCAACTGGCTATTATAAATATTACCGTAGTCAAATCCATATTTCTTTTTTTAACGCGTATGGTTCCCCAAACATTTTCTTAGCTTGCTCGACATGAATATAATAATTATATGAATTAGAAATACTCTGAATATATACATAAAATGTGCTGAGTTTAAATGTTATTATATAATAAGTATACATTATTCCTCTGTGAATGGTCGTCAATAAATGAGTAATTGCATTTTGATGCCTACATGTTTGCTGGTACATTTAATTTAATTAGCATAAATTTTCGTCCTCATCTGCATTGTGTTATGTTTCTTATAAAGCCCCCACAATTTGAAAAATAATAGCAATATTATTATATATAGTACAGTATATATTTCTCACAAATAACAAATTTCTGTGTACAATTATATCTATTGTACTATAATCTAAGAATTTATTAAATTAGCTATGTATAATGCAATGCAATTACTTAAATGTTTAACAACGGGGACAGCCAAAATGCACTTTTAGTTTTTCATTTCGATAACAACCATCAAACTTACAAGTATACTTCGAAAATACACATTGATTGCATAATCAAACAAATATATATCAGTAAGTCCATTACACTGATTAAAATTGTAACAACAAAAATATATATCGAGCATTAAGCTTTCATTCTTAAAGTTAAAAAGCATTTAGTATTCCAACGGGCACTCCTAATTTCAAAGCATAGAAAATCTGAATCCAAAACTAGAAAATATAACGGCCATTTTAAAGTTTATAAATAGGACACAATGCTGCCGAGGATTTTCATGATTGTGGTATTGTGTTCAGAAATATTTGGAGACCGGGAACTAGTAAGTATAAATAATTTAGAAAGTGTAATAGATACATTTTCTGATTGTGCAGTTTTCCTTGTCCGGGATACATATTTGACAGTGGTCTTGGATTCCCAATGGCTAATGAATAATAATATACCAATAGCAATTGTTACCAGAGTTCAGTATTTGGAAATGTCAATTTTCAGAAAGTGGTTACTTCCATTTCTACGGCTGTATATTTTTGAAGATGAGTTAACTTTAAGTACAGCCGAGCAAACATGTTCAGAAAATGATTTCACTGGTGAGAACAAATTTTGTGGGGAAAAGGTGGGCTACAAGATCTTGCTACAAAGGAAATTGGAGTATACATCTGGCTTCAGTCCGTTCATTGGAATGGCCATGACTATTTTTGTGGATATTAAAAAGGAATCTAATAAAATCATAAAATGCAATTTTTGAATGCCAAAATCTTCCCCCAATAAAAGAAAATAAAATTTTGAATTGTGTGTTGTTGAGTAAGTTGAGTTGTTGATCAACTACAGGTTGAAGTAAGGCAGAGGTTACACAAATCAATGTTTTTTTAAGTTAAGTTCTTTGAAAGTGGGTCGTGGTATCCCCGTGGATACCCCGAAACCCCTATTGGACGCCTTTGGGATGACCCCCCGTGGAAATTTGAAAAATATTGACCCCTCCGCTGGGAATTGCATAAGTTTGCTGTAATAGCAAGCTGCTGCTCAGTATTTTTAGGCGACTCCGAACTATAGAATATTGAAGTGGCTTTTATGTTCCTCTCAAATTCTAGTAATTTCGGGACTGCTTCCACCACTTGTCTCCCTGCAAGGTTTAAACAATTATAATTAGTAATTAGCTATAAATTTAATTACTTAAGATTTTCTACCTGTATTTCCAGAAAATCTGTCCCCTTTACAACGTCTAGTAGGTCTCCGTTCAGTTCTGAAATCCGTAGAAAGAAGTACGTGGTCAAAAATTTAAAAAATTGTGACTTAGTGTAGGTTATAGGTCAAAGCTATATGTTCTAACTTAAGGAAAATATAAAACAAATAATGCATTATTTCAGACTATTGACTATTGCAGTTAGTTATCAGCTAAATATATATTTTTACCTTTTATTTTTAATGTACCTTGCTAACTGCGTACTGAGTCGTCAAGGCAAACTATATATAACTGCCGTCTTAAATCACTCATTCGAATGTAAATGACGTTGTTGTTGTTCACGTTTAGATTAGACACCATGCCCAATTGATTTTCTATGCCGACAAATGTTAGTAAGTTTAAAGTTCAGGGTTAAGACTTAGCTCGTCAGTTCGTTTTTGTGAATAGTTAGAAATCATGCTTGATTATGATATGATTTGATTGAATTAATAAATCCTGCATTTGGCCCCCATTCATGAAGAAAAGCATCGTTGACCCCCCCCCCTCGTTTCGGGGTTCAAAAAGGACCTTGTATTATGATAGGCATTAATGAAATTTTAGCCGTCCGAGAAATTGATTTTTTGCAACGTGCATGCACAGGCTACAATTTTCCATGAACAAAATAATTTTCTAAATGAGGAAGTCCTATGAAGTATATTTATTTTCGGTGTTAAATATTTTCAGTTGGGTGTGTTGATTTTATGGGCATTGGAAAAAATACATTTTATTAATCTTCCCTCTGCAAAAGGGAGAGAGTGAAAATCCTGACTTAAGCGAGTACTATTTTGATACAATAACTCTGATGTGTGCTACATGTTCATTGATGAGATGTTATCCTGAGGTAATGCTTTTGAAGCAGACTCGTACCATAAATGACATTCAAGAACAATTAACGTCCTATTATAGGGAATACTCAGATTATTTCGTAAACGGTATTAATTTATACTGTGATTTGGACGAGTCCCGGATCATAGTTGATACTAATTGGAATTTAACTTCTCGGTATAAAAACGAGAAACAGAATTATACTGCAGCAAAATGGTTGTCTCCGTTTTCTCCATTGGCAAAGCAAGGAATTGATTTGATGTTAGCTTTAAATGTGCTATTATACGAGGAATTTATGGACTTAAGCGAAATAAATTACCCTTTGTTGTTAAAAAATAGATTCAGACAAACAAATATTTTAACTTTGGACCACGTTCACAATTTTGAGTCAATCGTTTTGACAGGAAGTGACCGCTTGAATTTTGTATCGTGTTCCTCCGCAAAGGCACATTTGTCTTGGACCATCTACTACGCACCCTTTGATTTCTATTGCTGGATACTAATTGATGCTAATTTATGTCTGATCTGGGAGAACAGTACCTGTGTATACTTGTGCTGAAGAACTTGACAATAAAGCTATGATTTGATTTGATTTTTGATTTTTTTGTAATTGTGTCATTTCCTCTCGTTGTCATTTTTAGCATCTCCACTGCAAATCGGATGACAGTACGTCCATTTTTGTCTACCCCTTTTCAATGCAGGTTTTGGTTGAAGTAAGACAGTGGTTGCACATTTTAAAAATCGCCCCATGGAATACACAAGGCGTACCAGGACCCGCTTTCGAGGGGCCTAACCTATTTAAACAATAATATAGATAGATATTTTTGCAACCACTACCTTACTTCAACCCAGTATTTAGCAACAATTTTCCAAGCAGTTTTTTACTGTAGTGTTAATAATTAAATTTTATTTAAATGTATAACGCTATGTATTCAAAATTATTTAATGAAGGTACCAAGTGGGTTTCAAAATAAAAGAAATACTTTGTGTCAGAGCTACCTTTATTATCACTTTCTGTACTTCAGCGCTTTATTGGAACAAACGGGGAAACTCAATACAATCAGACTAGTTGGGAAATGGAAATTGATTCTTTTATTTGGAAGTTGGATTCTTATCGGAATGATCTTAAGCAATGCATACAAAGGAATCATCATTGGGCATCTCATAGCTCCCATGAAACTGCAGAGTCAATACAATTATTTCAAAGAACTCGACAATTTTGCCCTGGTATCAGCTGATCCTGCTTTGGAGTTGCATTTTCCATCAACTTTTGGAAGTGATAAAATATATAATCAACTTGACCTTGACGTTCGCTGCTTTATTGATGAAATGATTGGCTACACTAAAAAACCGTCAGGTCCGGAAATAAATCGTTACGGCGACTGTGTACGTTACGGTAGCCTAAATTTTACAAACTACTCTATTGAAACCTTCAAAGCATTCAATATTGTCAAACATGAAAAAAATGGATGGTTTTGGATGCAAAAGCAATTTATAAACGAAACCGAGAAAAGCGCGAATACTGAAAAAATAAATTTGCTACCTCATTTTCTTCTCGGGACACCGATAGGAACAATATCTGAATCTCCTATGGGAAGTCGTGACTTTTGGAATCAGACTTTACAATTTGTTGGGAAATGTGACAATAAAAGAGCATTTGTCGATTTCAATAAAAATTTACGGATATATGGAACTTTTGATGTTTTTGATAGCAGGAAATACGTCGAAGGGAAAGATAACACTCTGATTATTTCAATGGGAATTTTGGTGAGGAATTTTGGAGGTCAGATGGTTTTTTATTCAAAAGTACAAGTTCTGATGAGTTCTGGAATATTTTGGCTGTTTGAAAAATGGTTTAAAACATTTCGCATGTACGAAATTAAATCTATGGTTAAAGAATTGAAATCCCATGGACATTCACAAGCATCGATTCTCAACTCCAATCTATTCAGTGTTTTTTACATTTATGGAATTTTACTTGCTGTCTCATTTCTGGTTTTTGTTGCTGAAATTTCGTATCGTAACATCACTTATGTAAAGAAATATTAAAAAATGAATATTTAAATGAAACTTTGCTTGTCCAAAAACTATAAACAATAAATGGAATAAATATATTATTCATTTGATTCGTAGCAAATAAAGTTTATATTACATTCGTAACTATAAACATTACATGTATTTGTTAATACAATTTAGCATATCAATTTATTACTATTGATAATTATTGTTGAACGGATTAATTCTGCTTGTGTGTCTGCCTTTTACAAAAATTTTGAACAAAAAGTGAAGACTGTTTACCTTGATCTCCATACACATACACCACAAGGCCCAATATACTGTTTTCGGACGCGGACGATTTGGAGCGGTAATCTGAAATGTAAACTGTTCAATATGAACTGTGCTATTGAAGAATAAGAATTATGTGATTTTCTAACTAAGAATTATGTGAATTTTGAGCTTACTTATCTCATTTTTACAGGTGTACATCGTAAATCGTACGGCTGACGGCTACAAACTTATATATGCTTTTAAAGAATCTCAATCACGAAATGCTTAATAGTAACAGTGACCCTTAAGCTTAAGTACACAGAGACAGAGATTGATGAAGGATTTTGTTAAAACTGACAACTGAAGGCGGTTGGAAGAAAAAATAAGCTGAAGTTCAACGTTATTAGTATGAAATCATTTATTACTAAGACAAATTAAAATTTCAAAGTAATGTATATTTATTAGCGTTAAAGATTTTGATTATTCAACTCATCTTATAATAGTTAATATTTAATTAGTAAATTGTAGATTGTAAATTGGATTTCAAATAGTCTTTTGCCATAAACGATGATTTTTTCGTAATATTTTGTTTTAGAAATCCAAGAAAAATGGCAGAAATCAAGATAGATCCCGAAAACGTTATTTTAATTAATAACGATGCAGTGAAATTAGAATTAGAAGATAATGGTGAAGGAGACTATCAAGAAGCCATTGACGTGGATGAAAATTGTTTTTTGGCCACAGAAGATGATGAGGATAATTCCGTCTACAATACTTTTGAGGATCCGTTAGAATTACAAAAATACGATGGTATGCAAATGCAAACAAATGAATTTGTTCCTAACCAAGCCCCTGAAATAGATTACCCGAAATGCGGAAAAAACTTAAGTTACTATAAAATCCTGGTCGATAAATTGCCCTACAGATGTGAAGATTGTTTCTTGTTGTTTGACGATTACATGTATTTTCGTGACCACAGAATTAGCCGCCATTGTATAGATCCTTTGGTGTATTGTAATCAATGTAAAATTCCCTGTGGTTCTAAATATGTTTACGAAATACATCGAGTCACCCACCATAGCCAGATGTCTGTTTTGCCTACTACTAGTACTACTAGACCATGTGAAGTAAAAAGCAACAAAAAACTGAAAAAACCAAAAAAAATATGCAAAATGCAAAATAGTAGATGCAAGTATTGTAATAAGCTCGTGAAAAGTGTACGCAAGATGAAATATCATATGGTGACTCAGCATCCACATTCATTTGAAAAAGAACTTGAAGCTAAACACCGGAAGGATGGAGTCAAACTTCCTTACAAATGTGACATTTGTATATCTTACTACACTTCTGAAAGTAGTCTGAACAGTCACCAAGTAAAAAAACATAAATTCCAAAAGGTATATAAGTGTAGTTATTGTCAGAAGAGTTTCCCTTCGTCGGTAACAAAAAAGAATCACATAATTGAATGCCTTTCTCCAAAAACTCCCGATACCAGTCTTCCAAAATGTTATCAAAAAGGTATATTATTTTTTACTATTTACTCGTTTTGTGTTTATAGTAATTATTATTTTATTCCGCGTTAAACCTATTTAAATTATTTAGTTGTACAAAAGTACATTGGGAAGGGGACAGATAAAACAATTGCATGTAATTTTTACGCATTTAATATTCTTATTTTAATTATTTATTCTAGGAGAGATAAAGACTTTCAAATGTCCTTCATCTGATTGCAAAAACAAATACACTACAGAAAGTGAACTGGAAACCCACAAACTTAAATGCGTTTTCTGTGTCACTCCCACACACAAAAAATGTGAATCCTGCGGGGAAATCATTACAATTCGACGGAAAAACAATGTAATAACACATAAGTGTACAACAAAAATTGAGAGCGCCGATAAAAATCAACAAGAAATTAAAAATGAATCTGTTATTTCAAGAAAAGGTACGAAATATTGTTATTTATCCAAATAACGAATTACTTACTTATTAAATATAATATTACTGATCTTGTAGACCGAAACCAGGGTCATGAATTAAAATGTCCCGAAGACGGATACAAGATCCCACAAATAACGGTACCCGAATTTGAGTGCAAAATTTGTGGTATGAAGTTTGGACATCATCGTAAATCACGCTATAGGTTTCTACTCCACGTAAGATATGTTCACAAAAAAGGATCTAATACAGAGAAGAAAATTAATAGAGCGAACGGTGGAAATGAAAAAAGGACGAGGGACTCGAAAATAAATTGGGATCCAAAACTTGACAAACAAGACAGCGATCTATCTCAGGAATCAGAATCCGGAGTTGGTTGACGCAGAGAGGGCAATTAAATGATTCAATGTCCTTGATGTAATAAACTTTTTACAAAGATGATTTATTAGACTAAGAAAAAAGTCATGGCTCGAATAGTTTCCAATGAGTTTTTTGAAAAAACCTTCAACGGTTTCAATCTTTGAAACAAACATGTAAACCTACTTTGTAGCGATGAATTTTTGTATATAGAAATAATTAATTAAATTAAACTTTTTGTAGGAATCTTAATTACTAAATTGACTTTGTATACTAAAAGTCCAAATAATATGTTGCTTAAGACTAAAAAATCTGAATTTCATCTTCGAAACACAATTAATAATGTTTTTGAATATTTTTTAAATCTACCATTAAGTCATAATGGAGCCATTTGAATTTTACAGTGCTGACTTTTATTAATCCCATTTAGCTCCGCCCACAACAAACACCTTTTCATAAAGTAGTATATCTAATGAGAGAGTGCCAATTGTGGGCGAAGCTAAATGAGGTTACTAAGGGTCAGCATTGAAAAATTCAAATGGCTGAAGAGTATCTAAATTTTTAAAATGGTTTTAACATATAGTGACATAATTCTAGCACTTAAACAATGCAATAGGAAGTGATAGGAGTATTTATTTAGGACATCCATTGTCTTTTTATTTTTGTCGATTATTATCTCAATCAGCCATTCCTTGGGAGTATTCTTACCGGATTTATTAGATACAAGGACATATCTGTCTTTTGTCTCCATTTGGCGTAACAGAAAGAATGCACAAATATTGCATCAAAAAGTGGATCAGGACAAAAAATTTCTCTAGTTTTTCAAATGCAATTTTTTATTAAAATCCATACGTGAAAAATATTCCGAGAGTTAAATGCCAGAAAATTTAAGATTCATGTAATAAGTATCCTAAAATTCTTAAGAGGACGATAGGGATCATTATTTTGTCTTCGGATCTCAAATGCCGCCTAAGAATTTGAGAATTGGTGTCATCAAAGAAGGTAATGATAAGCAAATTGATATATCGATAAATAAAAAAGCAAATAATGACTTCACCAATACGAAAGTGAATATTAATTAAAAATTTAGCGACGGAACTATTAAGGATTCTTTGACTCTTCCTCCATAGTTTTACATACCACGGAATTTTTTTCTGGGGGACGGATGAATTATTGTTTGATTTTTGTTGGAAAAAGTATTTTGATGGGAAAAACTGAAGAATTTGTACATTTAATTGTGTAGGGAGAAGAACATCAGGGACATAAAGCGACTCGCAATTCATTTCGGCGATTACACGACCTCCGTGTAGCAATTTACATCCGCAGACTAGAACTACAAGCAGACCGCCTCCTCGGGGTGGATCGTCTAGTGTTATTTCGTTAGATTGATTTGTACAGCTCACTTTGATATCTCTTTTGATATTTGTTATGTAATGATTCCCAAAGGAAAATTTATAATGGTAAATATCCTTGACCTCTTTTGCTTTTACACAATGTTGATAGTCGCAGTGATTGGCCAATCGATGATGGTCTTGGCTGTCTTCGTAAATCGCTTCCAAACAATTTGATCTTGGAAGAGCCTTTGATTTCTTTGGTCCGAAAAATACATCGTAGGCCAAATGGCAAATTGATTTGTGTAAGTGGGCTGTCGGATTGGTAGCTTGTTGAAGATTCGATCGAAGATCACATCGTCTAAATTCCAAACCGGATGAGGGGTAATTGTCAAAAGTAGGAATTGGGATCAATACTTCGTTTCTTATCAAGATGTAATCTGAACTACGAATCGTGCACAAGGATTCCGAAAATTCGTCATAAAATGGAAGATTTCTCACGCGTTTGAATTCAAATGTAGTGTTAAATTTTATTAGCGGGATTCTCAAGGAAGCTGAGTATTTTGTAGGACGATTCCAAATATCGTAATTTAGTTCGAGTCTTGTAAGAATTCCAATTGTTGAATAATAATCTTCGAAATCTTTTATGGGAATACTCAACTTTGAAGACTTTCTTCCTGCTTTTAATTCCACCTTCTTCAATGTCCGCTTTAATCTATTTTCGTCAATTGCATGTCTGCTTAAGAATCCCTCCATCCCTTCTTTCTCAATCTCCTTATTGTATATTTCATCGTAAGGAAATGAAATGTTTACAGTGATTGATGATTCTGAAAAATATATTTCTGGAGCTTCTGAAAAATAAATTCCTTGGTCAGCCATCGGCTTTTTGGGAATTTCAACGCCATATGCGTTTGATGTAAAGATTGCGAGTAATAGATTTGTCAGGCAGACCATCTACAAAAAAGTAAACGTTTTTTAGCACGTCTATCAAAATTTTTCTAAATGAATTCGCGCTAGCAGAAAGTAAAAAAAGGTGTCTGGTAGTTGCAAATTTTAAATTTAAATTTTTTTTCCATTTAAACTAAAAATTAGATGGTTGAAATTCCTTGACTCTACCTAAAGTCGCCGCTATAGCTTACCTTCTCCAATTTTGATGATTGTATTGATAATGTTGTATAAAATAGTTAGTTTACACAGAAAGGTGGCCTCTAAGGGTACCCAAAATACTATTGTCAAATAATTCAAGCCCGAATATTTCTCCAAATACTTTTAAGATATAAAATTGAAAGTGTTTTGGAGCATTGCTAATGTCAAATAGAGTTAAGAAGTTCCTACTTGCAATTAATACGCATATTATAAGCAATCAAATGCCATTTTAGAAGGGTTTCAAAATAAATTTCATATTTGTATACCTACGCATTTATTTACATTTTACATATCAGATGCAAATATACACGCACACATGGAAATGTGTGCATGTGTAAATAATTGTATGCTAGCTTTCAGTGGCAAAAATTTATTTTCGATAAAATTCAATGTGCGACAATGGGCATTTTAAATTTTATTTTAAATTTTTGTATTCCTTTTCTTTACTAATTGAGCAACGCAGGATCAATATCACTACTGTGCTGTATATAGTAATAAAAATAAATATTATGCCACTAATTAAGCATATTATATGGACCTTTTTTAATATTGCATTGGTTTGGTTTGGCAATTTCTGTTATATTTATTTGACTATCTTACCTAAGTTAAAATCGAAACATGAAACCCTAGTTTCAGTTGAAGAACATTTTTTATTACCCTGTAAAATATACAAACGAGAAGCCATAAAATCTGAAGGTTTGCAATTTCCGTTTGTACAAGTTAGGTATAGTAGCACTCAACACAAATCAAATTTGCCTGTCATTTTATATACACAACCATGGCAAGTGACTTCTAGTATGGAAATGGTGTGTACAGAGAAAGTAATTAAACCAATAATTTACTCTATGTTTCCTATAAGGAACATAAGAGAAGCATTAGATTTTTTTAAAAGGCAAATCATATCGAAAAAATAGTGTTGGTGATGCCTGAAATGAATCAAAACAGGCATTTAACTAAAGCAATTATTTTGAACAGAAATACAACATATTCGATAACGGGAGGACTCGGAGGCATAGGACTAGAGGTTGCTAAATGGATGCCCAATTCTGGAGCAGATTGTTTAGTTTTAATTGGAAGGTCACCCCCAAATCAAAATTCATTGCATGAGATAGCAAAAATGCGATCATTGGGAATCCGAGTAATAACATTTGAAGTAGACGTGAGAAATGTGACGCACTGTAAACATTTGGTGGAGAACAAAAACTCTCAACTTCCGCCACTAAAAGGCTTAATTCATTCGGCCGGTGTTTCGTCAGATGCAACTTTTTCAAATCAAAGTTGGGAAAAGTATCAAGCTGTTTTTAATTAAAAAGTGCGGAATCTACACAATTTGACTAAGGATTTGGAGTTGAAATACTTTGTTTTAATTTCGTCCATGGTAGCTAACATAACTCAAATTGGACAAAGTAACCACTCGGCTGCTAATTGGTTTCTGGATGCATTTGCTAATTATCGTTATTCTATTGGGCTACCTTGTCAGACCGTGAATTGGTGAGCGTGGTCTGACGTGGGTTCAGCTGTAAACTCGACATTTTTTACTAATGCAAATACAGGAGTGCAAACATTTACTTCTGATCAAGGGCTTTCTGCTTTGGAATTTATATTCTCAAGACCTCCTGATATCATACAAATAGGCGTGCCAATTTAAAATTGAATAAGCTTAAGCAATTTGCGAGACCTTTGGGAAATTACGTTCAAGAGCTACAATCGGAAAATCTAATTCCATTACGGTTCTCTGATTAGTCATATTTTTTTGGCAAAATTTGCTATCACACTGTAGTAAAGACAGATTTGCTGTAATTAAAACGATGTTAACTAATTTGGTCGTGAAAGAATTGAAAATACTAAAAGGAAAAGAAGTAAATGAAAATAAAACGTTTTCTGAAATGGGATTTGACGGATGAAAATTGAGTTAAGGAACAAAATTTCAAGTATATTTGTCAATTAACTACTTATCACTTACGATACGTTGTTGTATTATCCAACACTTAAAACGTTAAGTGAATATTTAGTAGAATCTTTAGTCCCAGCAAAATTATATGATGAAAATGAAACTAATACTCAAATTGTCTTGGAACCTCACAATTTAGAAAAACGGAAGGATTTGTAGACCTAGGATTCTATTATTCTATTTTGCCTATTGCTCTTTAGGAGATAAACAAATGTGTTGCAAATTGCAAATGAAAATAGTAGAAACGTATTTTTAACCGAAGGAACGGGATACATAGGCAAGGACGTTTGGAAAACACACTAGATATTATCGATTTATTTAATTTATTTAATATTTAATTGTTTAATTCCAAGCTGGAAAGAGGAACATCTTTTTTTCAGATGACACAATTGCATTGACTTATTTTCGAGCATTTTCGAATTTGTTTGAGCATTTTTAATCTGTAATCTATTTGAGAATTTTCGAATTCTTTTTATCCCATATTGAAGTTTTAGTGTCTGAAATTATCTTAGGTATATTATATGGTTACAAAATGGAAATGTATCTAGCAATGGGTAACTTTTAAAATGAGGTTCTCTGTTTAAATCACCTAAAATTAAATGCGCCAAACTAAGCGGGTGATGACAGATAAATCACGTATTTAGAAGGGGTGCTGAATCCTACCGAACCCCACCGCACTAAATCTCAATACAAAGGGGATTTTTTGAAAAAGTAGAATAAAAATCGCAAATTTTTTCGCGCTTCGCCCGAAATGCCTTATTTTTACCAATATTCTGTGACGTTCCAATTTGTTTCATTTATGCAGTACTCATTTTTAGAAATTAGCACCCCCTACATCCAATTTCTAGATACGCCCTTGTACATAGGAGCACATCTATCGCATCCAAGGCTGTATTGAGGGGGGCATGACCCCGCCCCCCCGGAAATCCAAGAAAAGAAAAAATTTTTTTCGCAAAATACCAAAAATTTCGCTTTAAGCTATTTTTCCCTCATTTTAGACAAAATTAGCCAAAATTTTTCGCGCTTCTGTTCAAAATTTCGTTTCTGTTCACGGGACAAAATCATGACGAAGACAGGAAATTTCCAAACAAATATTTATGTTATCATGGGAATTAAATTTAGTGGATTGCGAGAAATGGTTTAGCAGATATTCATACTAATTTCTTTCAGCAAACTGGTATATTTTCAGGGTGTAAGATTACAATACGATGAACTTACAAGCTGAGAAAATAATATCTATACAAGATTCATATGAGAAATAATGAACATGACAAGTCGTACAACAATCTTATAAGATCTATTGTAGAACGTATAAGATTTTTGCGTAAGGGCTGTTTTTACCATTTCTAAATATATTAAATATATTGTATTTAATGTTGTATGGTGCTTTGCTTGAGTGTATGTAACAAGGACTATTATAATTGTCCCCGGAGAAGATCGAATTAAAGTGATAATAATACAAGTAAATTTATTTATTTCCAGATGTTGTTGTAACACATGTCTACAATGTCTGTAATACAAAGTTAAAAAATTCTCTTTGAAAGATATTAAAAGTAAATTAATCACACACTAAGTACTCTTGCATTTATGTTGGCAGTTATTTATTCATAAAACCTAAATAAAAATTTAAATAGTAATAAATGAAGTTTGTAAAATTGGATTGGGAGCAGACGTTATAGATTAAGTGTGCCGTGTTGGAAAGAAGTGACATATTTGTGCTGTGTCTAAAGTCCAAAGCCAACTAGAACTAACAGATTTAACTTTTTACGTCTTACGTAAAAAAAATTTGCAGAATACATAGGTAATACAGGGTATAAAATCTCTATTCAGGCTCCTGTACCGGAAGAACCGGAAGTAGTACAGCAAAAAGGCTAATATCAGTCGAATGCGGTCCAAAGTACACCAATGAAGATACTTTGATAAATGTCAATTGCCCTTAAGGGGTTCAAAAAAATCACTAAAAATAAAATCTCCCCGTTCTTCATGCTACCGGATTTTTTCTGGCCAACAAACTTTTTATTTCTAAATGGAGGCTTCACATTCACAGCCTTTCTTAGAATTGCATTAGTGATCTTTCCAACCAATCAGAGCTGGTCAATTTTTCAACTTCTTTGCGGGTTTTATTAAAATTTCTAAAAGCAAAAAAGTCTACCTCCGATTTCGATGAAGACGAGCGAAAAATCATTAATGAAATTCTATGATCTGTGAAATCTCCATTTGGAAATAAAAAGGTCTGTCAGGAAAAATCCCAAAACTTGGAAAACGGGCAGATTTTTCCGCTTTTTAATTTTTTTAAAAACCCTTAATGGCGAGTGACATTTGTCAATTTTAAAGTACCCTCCTTAGTGTGACTTTATGTAGCCTTCCCATTGGTATTAACAGTTAGTGATGAAACTACACTACATGGTAAAGGAGGCCTGAATATAAATTTAAAAACCCAGTACAATTACTGATCTACATTCAACAACTCCATCCACAAATACAATTCCTAATAATAAGTATACATTATTTGCTGATTTCTATTCATGACGAAGTAGTGTCGTCTTTCTACTAACCTATTCGAACATGATAAGCGTAGACACAATCCAATTAGCCAAGCAATCATAGAACTCTATGGCTTTCTCATGTCTAACGTTTCTTAACGGGCCGAGACTCATTCCTATCGGGTGCAGAGACCTTAGAACTCTTCTATAAAAGAGGCAATTCTTTTCCCCCTGTAACAAAGTGGTAGTTTCCATACGCAGAGCTCTCAATACTGTATATGAACTTTGCCATAAGTTTCCAAAAAATGACAGCACAAACAACAATACCACAAAAGTTATCAGCCCAAAGATGGGGAACATCGCATAGGTTGTAAAATCCAATACGGCGAAAAGTTTTATTGTCGCTGAAGCAGAAAAAATTACTGAAAATGCCAACAGTGTCAAAGCGATAGGATATTCAACGAATAGAAGGCTGTCCTGAAACAGTATGAGGAGAATACGCATCCAGTTGTACACTTTTAATTTAAATTGTAGATTCTCTTCCGTGACCCTATTTGATTAGCCAACTGATATGGTCAGTATAATGTACAATGAATATAGTAAAAATAATTTTGATTTACAAGAGATATTTGTTAATAACCTTATTTCTTGTAGCCAGTAGAAAATTCGGACAAACAGTATTAGAGTGTAAATCCAAATTAAATATGTCACAAAAATTGAATCAAATAACACCACGGCATGGATTACACGGAGTACCCATAATCCAATCCCTCCGGAGGATAATATTCTAGACAAGAAATAGTTGTTTTCTTGCATCAATATTACACCAATGGTTCCTACTGACATAGGGAACATCATCAGTGGAATAATGATCTGCATCATCCAGGACTCCACTTTCTGATGATTTATTCCTTTAGTACGGGGTCTGATAATACATCCATCTAAAACAGAATAAAATATGTTAATAAACAGAATTAAATTTATTTCGTTGGCAGAATACATTCCCAATGGAAGTACAACGTTTCATTTGAAAATATTTTTAACATGTGTTTCGAGTTTATTTCATTAGTAAGACCTTATTTAATGTGTAACGTACTCTTCACTTTCTCTCATCCCGTCATCTCAATGTACTCTTCATTTCAACCAGTATCATTTATAGTACAAATGATTTTTTTCCTTTTAATTTCCTTATCGTTTCCTTTTATGCGCATTGCATTTACACTTTGCTGTCTTTGCAACGCTTTTATAGTGGGGATTTCAAATTCCCTGTTTGAAAGAATTTGAATCAATCACGCAAATAAAGATATTGAGAAATATTTTTTAATATCGAAAAATGAATTCTGATATGCTACGAAAAATGGTAATGTACGTTATAATATACAAAGGAAGGGCTCGAAAAATGAGTGCCTACATCAGACCTTTATTTGCCAAACGTGAACAGCTTGGGGGACATACCGTGTTAAAGGACCTTGAAAATGATCCGTATTACAGATAGATTGCGTACATATTATAGATACTTTCGGTAAGTGTTTCGAGCATAAATTATTATTCAATTGACATAACGTTTATTCATTCTTTATTAGAACATATAATTAAAACTGTTTTCAATCTTACAAAAGAATCGACAAGAAGACATTCGACAAGTTGTTCATGAAAATAAAGCCGCTGATTAGTAAAAATCCTAATCATCGATTTCCAATTTCCCTTATTGAAAGACTGGCAGTCACACTTACTGAGACAGGCTCCTCCGAATAGTGGATCTAGTTATTTTAACTACAAAATTTTACAAAGATATTTACTGGACTGAAATTTTAAACTTACCTTTGTGATATTCTATTTCTTCAGATATTAAACAGTTTAAAACCATTTGGATCATTTTTCCTCTCTGCGACGTTCCATAGACCAAAACTCCACAAAGTATTTGAACATTTAACACCACAAACGTTTGAGTGAGTGAGGCAACATAAGATATCTGTATTATATCATCTTTACTAATAGAAGAAATCAACTGTAGGGCAGTTAGGAAAGCCAATGCTCCATTTGCGATTAGTTTTGCATTTTGGAACCCATATTTAGGCTGGAGATAGACGAATTCCTCTTTTTCATGGCTCCAAAAGAATGGAAGACATCCAATCTTGCTAGCGATGTTTATATAATTGCCGAACCAGAAGAAATGAAGTCGTTTTGATTTCGAACTCATTGCTGCGGCTTTTCTTTTGAGAAGTGTTATATGACAAACCATCTTAATACTTGGCTACGAAACTTTTGTCAGAAAGCTCCTGCTGACGAGATATGTAGTAAGAGTAAGGACAAAAAGTAACTGTATATAATACACTTTCCAACAATCAGATGAAGACTCTTTCAGTCTCACCTTTCTCCTATCCACCTTTAGTCAGGAAACATTACAGATCGTTAAGTGTGAAATTGATGCCCGTCATTTCCCAAGCTGTCTTAGTACACTTTAATTAACAGTGGCAGCAAACTTAATTACCCTAAAGCAATATTGGTGAATTATTAATAAGAATTCCAAGTTCATAATGTGCACTAATGCTACCTGAGTATACTATCCCAGCATGAGATTACATTGTCCTTCAGATAGAACTGTACGTCTAGCAATTCTGATTGTTTGTTTAGGCATTTCGGATAAAATTATTCAGCACGTGTACATTTTTACTTGTGTAATTGTACATGTGTAATTGTCAATAGTTGTTTTCTCTGTATATGTTACTGCGTTTTGCTCTTGTGTAAACATAGGCAGGTAAGCTCTTAAATAGTAGTATACCTAAATAGTTCAAAGGATAATTCATTACTTTGAATGGACGAAACTGTATCTTATTAGTCGGATAAAATAGTATTACGCACTATGTACTCCACCAAATATTTGAAATCGTCAATTTGTTTTATTCTCTTTTACTGTTTGCACTATAATTTATAACAATGTAATGACAAAGATTGCAAACAATCCGTTTGTGACCATTAAACTGTACATTTATTATACCTGTCCACCGTGGTATTCGGAAATTTCGTCAATAAAATTTTGACAATTGACAATAGTGATTCCGACAATAGGTAAAAGGTGATTCCGACAATGTTAAAGGAGATATCGACAATGGTAATGAGGAATTCGACAATGAATGAGAATATACTAATATTGTAGTCTGTAATTCTATAATATTGTCTGTAGTTTATTGTTTGCTACTAGATAAGACGGTAGTTAGTACTCCCCAGTAGACCTAGATGTTGAAATAGGAGTTAAAAACGCTTTGAATTTTGTTTTACCAAGCACTCACGTATATAGTTCTCTTTTTCATTTAGATCAGTGTTTTTATCGTAAAATACAAGAGTTAGGTCTGCAAAAACAATATATTGACCGAAACACAAGTTCTAGCTTCCATGACAGGTTCATTATAGCATTAGTATTTATACCACAGAATGAAAGGATTCGTTTTTTTTGAAGAAGCGTCTGGCACAGAAGTGGATGAGATTGCCGCATTAGAAGTTATGGCTATTATTTCAATAAATAGAAATGTAAATAGATATAATAAATAGACTACAGGATATTAACATTGACTACGGAATTTTAGTAGTAAGCAGAGTTGGGCGATTAATGGCATTTTGGTGTTCCTAATGTATCATTTTTTTCCTATAATTCATGTTTTTTGATGACCTTGTTAATGATTCACTTTATGCAATCTCATTGCGAACAAAATTAGATGGTGCTAAAACTAAATCAATCTGAGACTATTTTATTTTTGACACAAAATTAAAATAATGTTTTTTAATATCCTCTCAACATACGATTCAGTTGCCTATAAACTATATTTTATCATTTATATCCTTTTAGCGTAGTGACCCGATTGTAGTTATAATACAATGAACTAGGAAGTGATAGGAATGTTTATTTAAGGAGGGCGTTTGACTTTTATATTATAGTAATTGAACCTTGTTATTTTTATCTTGTATGCATCACCTTAGACAAAACGTACCTATATGGAAAATTCCATATCCACGTAATAAATTTTTTGTTTCGTATGTTTTGATACGCATGGCATTTTATTTTGGGTGAAGGGAGGAACTTAGGCTTTTACCGAATGGTGACGAAGCCACTATACCCAATGGAATTGTCTCTGTGCATCTTAAGCTGAAAAAACAATGTTTTTTCTTGCTTGTGATAGCTTAATCTAATATGTGTTAACCCTTTTAATTCACCTTAGTATCATCTAGTATCAATTTGCTTATCATTACCTTCTTTGAAGGCATCAATTCTAAAATTCTTAGTGTGTAGGAGATTAGAAGATAAATAATGTCCCCTGTCAACCATTGATCCACTTGAGAATTTTAGGATACTTAATACCAATCATAATGTTTTGGCGTTTAACTCAAGGGATATTTTTCGCGCCTTTGAATTTAAACAAAATTTCATTTTAAAATGGTTTTACTTGTCTTGTGTTTGGTACAATATTGTTGCATCTGGCTAGTCTTAGAAAAAAATATAGCCAAAATATGGATACAACAGACATACGGTGGTCCTTGTATCTATAAAATGTATTAAGAAAACTCCCTAGCAGAGAACAAAAGGACCTTTTTTGCCTTTTACCTTTTTTTTAAAAAAAAGGTAGGAGTACGGTTTTTAAAAATCAGTCCTTTTTTGTCTTTTTTAATGTAGTAGCTTGCCCCATTTACTTCCACTTTACATGTAGGTAAACAAGGTAAAAAAGGTATAAAGGTAAAAAGGACTGTTATTTTAGAAAAAGTAGTACTTTTTACCTTTTTTGTAAAAAAGGAATACCTTTTTTGTTCTCTGCTCCTGAGTAATGCATAAAAATCGTCAAAAATAACAAACTTGCATTATTACAATACAAAAGTCAATAGCCCTCTTTAAATAAACATTCCTCTCACTTCCTAGTTCATGGTATAAAAGGTAGAACCAATTGGACATATAACTTTGTCCGCAATGGAATTACAAATGAACATAGACGACATTAAGTGAAGCATCATCAGAGTAATCAAAAAAAACCCGAGTTATACGCGAAAACGGACAGATTACAGCACAAGATAAATACCACTCAAAACTCAGTTATAAAAGTAAACGGCAGCTCTTCTGGTTTGGAACAAGAGAGTCGAGGAATACGAAGACACCTAACAACTAATACGGTACAAGTTTTCTCAGAGTGGATTATACAACTTTTTACTTAGGCACAGTGGAAACAAAGTTAAACTTATTTAAGATCTAATGACACGTTTAATTAAATTATTATTATTCAAACCACGTAACTAACATTTATGTTATCTTGTCTAATTAAATGACTACCTCAACGGAGTGGTCTTCGTTCCGGATACTCCGAACAAGAAATCGATTTGTAATTATAATTCCCGTGTGAACATATTAATTCATGGTTATAGAGATACAGTACCGAAAGGCCGTACTATTTTCAGTTCTACTACGTCCTTTAGTCTCTATAACCATGAATTAATATCTAAACTTCAAATATTTCATTTTTCAAGAAAATTACTTGAAATATGAAATAAATGTCAAATGGCTATGGAGATACAGTAGCAAAAAAGGACGTACTTATAGAGTTGAAAGTAGTCCGTCCTTTTGGTACTGAATCTCTGTAACCATGAATTAAGATATTTACACGGGCTTTATATTTTCAAGTCGATTTCTTATTCGGAGGATCCGAAACAAAGACTCTCCTTTTAAGACTGTCCTTTAATTGGACAAGATGATATAAATGTTGGTTTTGGATGCGTGGTTGAGTAATTATTATTTTATTTAAACGTGTCATTAGGTTGTAAATAAGTTTAACTTGGTTTTCAATGCGATTAAGTTAGTTGCATAATCCATTCGAAGGAAATTGTATCGTATACGTTATTAGGTGTCCTTAGTATTCCTCGACTCTGTTGTTCCCAACCAAAATAGTTGTCGTTTACTTTTATAATCGAGTCTTGCGTGGAATTTATCTTGTTCTATAATCTGTCCTTTTTCTCGTATAACTCGGGTTTTTTTTGGTGACTCTGATGATGATTCCCTTTACGTCGTCCCTGTCCATTTGAAATTAAAAATTATATGTCCACCTATTTATAGCTCTTAAACAATGAACTAGGAAGTGATAGGAATGTTTATTTAAGGAGGGCCATTGACTTTTATATTGTAAATAGAACAGAGTATAAAGTTGGCATGCCGGAAACTATTTTTCAATGCCGTAAATGCCTTATGGCAGAATGCATAATGGCGAGTCAGAGGTTACTCCTAACCCGGAGTCACAAAATAGTCTAAAACTTGACCGTAGTACAACCTAGGGTTAATTTTTTTGTATTGCAATAGCAAAGTAACTATTGGCAACTGACCATGGTCGTCCACCGGGGTCACATTTTGGACTCCGGGTAAAGGGTTACGTTACTCTTACCTGTCATTATGCATACTGCCCTTAAACGCCGATTCTACCAAAAATGTGCACACGGTCCCTTTTGCTCAGGCGAGCTTTTGTTACGACTTACGGTAGGTTTTTAGGTTACTCTTCACTAAAAATTAATCGGCGCATAAAATTAAAGTATATAATATAATACTTAAATTCGTAGCATTTTGCAGTATTTTGCAGTGTTTTGTGCATTTTCCTGATTCAATTTCGGGTCAGCAATTAGCTTCAGGTATAATGTTATCATAACCGGCCTATCACAACGTAGGTTACAAATTAAGTAATGCAGTAATGTTCAATTTTTAGTGCTATATAGGGCTATTCCAGACTCGGGAAATTCCCTCATTTCCCGGGACTGGCCACACCTACCTAAGACTGGATCGCATATTTTTATTGTCAATTAGATCAACGCCTGCATATATGTTAAAAATAAAAATAGATTTATTCACCATTTCAGGTCTATTTCAACAAGTACAAAAATGCTTATATTTTAAAGAATACTTACAATACTTTTATCGTACGGATCAGCTTGTTACATTAGATTTACGTCAATTACTCTAGATCTCACTTTCGTCACAATAATATTAACATTGAATGGTTTGGATTAATTAGGTTAAAATTATTTCCAAGGACTATTTATTATCTAAATAGCCACAAACATTAATAACTTCATCAGGAATTTTTGCCCTCTCCCTTTCCCTAAAGATTTCAGGAGCTTCTACAAAAGTCAATGCCATTCCAGAGAGATTGTGCCAATCGATATGACAATGGAATGTCCACAATCCTGGATTGTCAGCAATAAACCGAATAACAGCCCATGACCCTTCCTGTACAAAGACAGTGTCTCTCTTTGCCCCGGTCAGGGTTAAATTATGGACTGCTGGATTGTAGTTGCCATCATTCCATGCGCCAGTACCCAAGATCCAGAAATTGTGTCCATGCAAATGAAATGGGTGGGGTCCCAGCATGTGATTGTTAATTATGATCTGAATAGAATGCATATATGTCAGGTGCAAGGGGAAGGCACTAGCTGGGAGGGGCTCGTTTGCCATCAGAGATACCGCGAGGGGTTTGTCTGAAGGTAGGGAAAAAGGTGTTTGGTTGAAAGAACCCCGACGAATTTTATCTTTGTCTTCCTTAAAATCAACATAAAGGAGAAACTCTTGGTTGACATAATCAGGGGCCGTTATTCCGTCGTGGGGAGTGAGACTGTCTTCATCAAGATACAAGGGGTCAGTCCAATAGGGAGAGGGAACATGATCTAGGAATGTATGTGGTTCAGTACTAAATACTGGGACAGAGGAATTCATTGCAGAATTATATTCCAAAACTGCAGTGACGTTCCCCATCAGAGATTGAGGAAACTTGTTGATATTAATACCCTTCATGAACATAAGATTCTCTATTCTCAAATCAGCACGTATTAAATACCGATTTGTCGGTTTATCTGTCTGAAATAGAAATGAGTATCGTTGACCAGCTGCTATTGTCGCTACTTCGCAGGGAACCGGATGAGCCACGTCCACGCCGTCGGCTTCGATCGCCTTTAGAAGATGACCCTCAATGGAGAAATTAAACGCCGCCACGGCGCTAGTGTTGATTACTCGAACTCGATACTTTTTCCCGGGTTTTACTTGTACCACGGAGCGAACTTGTTTTTCCCTCTCGCAGTAACGGTCTTGAAGCCATGCGTAATTGCACGGGTATCTGCCATGACCATTAATCATGCCTGAATTAGGGTAAGGGGGTACTCCTCGACTACCTGGGGAAAGATGCCATTCTTCATTCTCGTGGGCAGTCTGATGGTACCAGTCATTCATCGTTATCAAGAATTCATCGTCGTATTCGTACACCTCTTTTTTATTGTGAACTATCAGGGCGCCCCAAAGTCCTTCTGTGTACTGGCTGTTCACGTGAGAATGATACCTGTCAAAAAAATTAAATTATTCATAAAATGGGAATTTGCAACAAATAAAATTAATACTCAAGTAACTATTGTGTCCGAATAAATATACTCAGCAATGTTCAAGGTTAAAAGTCAAATCATTAGGTAACTATAAATACAGGAAGAAATTCCAAGTCTCGGCATTTACTTATTGCTTTGCTACACTTGTACTATTATAATAGTTGCATAATGAATGTGAAGTTTTAATGTTGATGGCGACGTAGAATGAAATACCAAGCTAAAGAATGCTGAACAATTTGATGATGTAGCCAATAATGCTTAAAAGTCTGAGATGCAAAATGAACTGCTTGTATTTAATTTAGGTATCATTTCAGGGAACTAGAAACGTACTCCTTTTTTGCAATAAGTAAGTAAAAAAGCAATAAGTAAAAAAGTACTGCTGTTTTAAAAAGCAGTAATTTTTGCCTTTTTTGCTTATTTACATGTAAACTGGAAGTAAATGGGGCACGCCGCTACATCAAAAAAGGTAAAAAGGCAAAAAATAAATGCTTTTTTGAAATCTTTTTCCTTTACCTTTTTTATATAAAATGAAAAAATGTCCTTTTTTGTTCCCTGTACTATTTGTACTAGATAAAACCCAACTAAGATTTATTGCATCAAATACTATTTAGTAACTAGCATGTATAAAAATAAAAACTATCTGGAATAAACTGTCCACTTACCAAAATGTTCCAGCCTGATGTACATAAAATCGGTAGAGTTGTGTTTTTCCATGTCTGAGGGGGCATTGTGTGATTTGACCGGCCCCATCTTCGAAACAGGTGCCACTCTGATGGATTCCGTGACAATGGATGGACGTATTCTGCCCGTCTTGGAGACTGTTGACTAGTTGAATGTCTATTCGGTCTCCCACCTCTGCTTCGATTGTTGGGCCAGGGACTTGTCCGTTGATCTTCAGAACTTTGTCTTTGTAAACGCCGTCTGGGGAGTCTTGAAAATATTTCACCTCGAAGTTGTACCTGACGACTTTCCCTTCGACATCACAACCCCAAAGTACTAGCAGTAGTCTTGCTAAAACTCTGAATGCGAATCTCATGATGCCACCAAGGAGTGTAGACAGATTAAGTTTATTTGGTGTAGCGAAATATGTAGATGACTGTGGTTTCGTTCCATGTTTGCATCGTATTTATATACTCTCATCAAACGTCATGCTTTCTTTGATTCAGGATAATTACATCAAATAATTATCACATCCGCCGTACAACCATGAGCTAATTTTTTAACTCATAGCATAGGAACATTGATACACGATAAGTTATGACGTGATTCCTCAAATGGCTACGTCAGTTAATGAATGACCCAATTTATCTCTGAGAACATGATGTCCGAAAATAAATTGGGGCAGATTTTAATGTGCTCAAAGATATATTTTGTGCAGTTCCGTGAGGAATCGGTAATTTTAAATACCGGTTCAAAATTCGGTTTGGCAAAAAACCTTTCATTTGATCAGGTGCGAGCTTAAGAATTAAAAATCTCTGGGACGATGTTGAAATCTTCACGTTGAAAAACAAACAAAAATCTATGCTTTATATTTTAAGGTTTTGGTATTTTGCAAACTTTCAATTACGTTTCCTAGTTTTCTCTACTTAAAGTCCAATATTCACATACAAATAGACTCAATTAGTGTTGATTTGACTCAATTAGGCTTAATTAGTGCTAATTTGACTCGTTTTGTCTCAATTTGTCTCAGTTTGACTCATTTTGCTCAATTTATGTTAATTTGACTAGACTCATTTTGTCTCAGTTAGACTCATTTTGCTCAATTTGTCTCAGTTTGACCCATTTTGTCTTAATTTGACTAATTTTATCTCATTTTGCTCATTTTTTTTCAGTTTTACCCATTTTGTGTTAATTTGACTCATTTTGTCTCATTTTGTCTCATTTTGCTCAATTTGTTTGGAATTGACTAATTTTCTTATTTTGTCTCACGTAGACTCATTTTGTCTCATTTATAAAAAAAAAAAAGGGTGGGGATGGTTTAAAGTCTTACTTGGTCGAGCACATAGGCCCATAAGTCCGACTATCGCTGTAGATTATACTCTTTCGGCATCTTTGCATGGCTAGGCCAACTCGAATGTCTTCCACTGTATGCCGACCAACTGACAACTTGGTGAGAAACTCATACAGACACACATACTTGAGTATATCCATACTCCTCTCCCATTACTACCCGTGTAACGAAGGCTAAACCTTCACCTAATATAGGTACCCGGTGGGTCAGGGCTTATCCAACATGTGAATAAGAAACAATTACGCTCCGCACATACAGCCTACGAGAGCATTGAGCCGCCTACACCATGCAAATGTACCCGAAGATAAGGATACTGATAGGAAAGGTGATAGAGATTAGGCAGAAGGAGCGGGGGAGGATAGCCGTGAAGCGGCTATAATGTTAAGGTACTGCTCATTCAAGTAACATAGGAATAGGAAAACCAATTGCACTATGGTAATTAATTTACACATCGAGCGTTTGGAAAGAAAACCTATTCCCAATACCAATGTCAGCCGAGCAACTCCGGGGTGGAATTGATCTACTAGCCTTGCAGTCTAAAGATTGAAGCCTTAGCCGGCCGGCTAGCTGTGCTCGGATTTGTCTCATTTATAATTGGACTCATTTTCTCATTTTGCTCAATTTCATTCAATTCGAAAAATGAAAAACATTAATATTCCATCATTATTATACCACCCATTTGAAAAATTCAACGTAAAATTGTCATTGAAACAAATTCGAAAGTTTTGAGTATTTTCGTTTTTAAATTAAAAGAAGAGTACAAAGTATAGAGTTATAACCAGGAGAAGTTATATAATAAATATTGTAGATGCAGTGAAGTGTACATTTTCGAGTTATGTCAGTGTTTCTTATGCATGAAACAGATCGGTGAGGTCCTCTGAACTCCGGAAGTGACCCAAATGTGGTCTTGGAGAAACAAATTTGGTAATCGGTAATGTCAATTTTATACGGGGAGAATCTGCAAGCAGTGCATGGTCCGAAGTTCATCTGTATTTAGTCTAAGTAGAGGAAGATTTAAATAAGTTATAGGTATGATTTACTCTGGGAGCAGGGCGTAGGAAAATGTTTGGATCGTTGTTACAAAATTTAAAAAGGGGGCATTTCGAAGTATTATATACATGGGTTGGTAATGTTATAGGTATTCATTTACTACTACCATTTATTTGTGAAAATAACTTATTATAATTTAATAAGCTTTGATTAATCCATTAATGAGCGACAAAAGTAGCAAAGGCATTTTTAATATTATAATAAAGCATTGTAATCGAATATAACAGGTAGCCAAGGACGTATTAAAGGATGGGCTTTACGGGCTGAAGCCGTGATACCCGCCCTTAAATCCAAGAAAAAGGGAATTTATCAAAATAGCAAAAAATTTGCCAACTCATTTCCGTCAAAAAATGCTAAAAACTAAATATTTATGTCTTGCAAGTAGCTTGCAAATTAGTAAGATAATTTAATATTTGGAACTGGAAATTTTTTCTAAAACTTTACGTTGGGTTTCGACGACAGACGGACAGACTATAGGGGCGATCACAATATTTAGCATAAGTTGTGAAGTACCGCATTCTTTTTCAAGGGGCTTATCACTTTCGCCCATAATAATCTAACAATATATAGGTACATACGCATCTTCTTATGGATAGTATTAACTACTGATTTGTGTACCTACAATCTGCACCTGTTTGTTATCTCAACTGCATTGCATGTACATCCATATTGATACATACATTACATTACACTATCATAAATATAAATATATAATCTATATAACTTTAACTGTGCCAATTTATTCGTTATATAGACGACTCTGCACTGTTTACTATTAATAGCTAAGAAAAATAAATATCAGGAAAGATATGACGGATATGTTAAGAAAGTTTGACAGCCTTTGAGAATTTATTGGCTTGTTAAGGAAATTATTCTTACCAACTGACTTCAACATTATAGATGTTAAAACTTTATTAGTCAATGCCAGTGTTGTACTGTTGACCACTTTTTTGCATTTTGACCGGGCCACTGGTCAAAATGGTCAAAATGGTCAAAATGGCTAAAATGGTCAAAATATCAGTATACAGTTACTTAGGCTAGCAAATGAAATTTAAAATATTTAGATAATGAAATATGGCCTAAAACCAATGAAACACTATTCTACTAACATCAGACTACAGAATGACACTCTCTAATCATTTTTAACTGCAATCTTTAGAAAGTTGTATTTGTTGTTTACTGTTGCAGTAAAAGCTACCTTGGGGTCTCAATTAACCCCAAACAGGCATTTTGTCCATTTTGACCATTTTGACCACTTTTTAATTTTTTTTGACCGGGCCATTTTGACCATTATGACCATTATGACCACTAGTGGTTTTAACCACTGCACAACACTGGTCAATGCTTTTCCCCACATTTGTTATATTATATTGGTAATTCGGTATTTTCTGAGTACTCTGAGCACACTGGTTTACAATACGAGAGAAATGTTTTTGTTTAATCAAAGTCCAAAGCATAGAATTTTTAAACAGCGATATCTGCTGAATCATCTAATTTATCAGTAGCCATTGAAATTATTGTAGATTCACTTAGATATGCTAATAATAGCAATTATATATTAGGATTAACGATTTTGTATTTTGTATTTTGTATCGCTTAGAAATAAAAACCCATTTATCCTGAAACTTAGTGAACACCAAACATTAAAAATGTTAGTAACGCTTGCATAGAAAGTAGTACTGAATTAGTGAAGAATCCCCACATTTCAAAGTTACGACTTACTATGCTTTCCTTTTCGTGTAAGGATATCATCCCTGCCTCAACAAAGTGAAATAGAATGTCGTAGAGACGTTTTCCGTTAGATGCAGTAATTCGTGTACTAGGGATAAGGTAATTTTTACAGGCCCCATCATATATTGCTCAAAATTCCTGGCAGTTTCACTTGATTCAAGTGTGGTGTTAATTTATAAAGTTCTAAACTATGGGGAATTGCGGATGACAGGATGGCCCACATATCATCTTTAACATTGTAGCATTATGATATCTACAGGCGGAACAGTACCATTTTGACTTTACATGTAATGATACAAAATGAATTTGAACTAAGGGATTGTAGAATGTAAATGAATCACGTACGACTGTGGCACTGGCCGTAGTCCCTTCAGCAATTTTATACGAAGCAATGTGAAAAAGGACCAAGCGCAAGCTACCAAACTATTCTCAAGGGAAAAGAATGGCAATTCTAAAGAAGTGGAGAACTCTTTAAATGATGTAGATTTTGCAAACAGAAAGATACAGTTGATTTTGGTTTTTAACATTATGTGTGAAATATATTAGTTATGATAGGTACTTAGCGTTTCTAGGTAAATTGAACAATTGTCGCATCCCCTCAAGGCTATATAGTGTTAGAACTATGACATTGATCACTCCGTCCCTTTAGCTCGGGAACATGGAATATTCCGGTGCGGTAGGTTTCGGACTATCCCGGCCTTTAGATCTAACCCTATTACACTTTATACCATATTATGATTGTGTCACTATCTAAGGTAAAACTATTCGAAAGGTTTGGAGAATTATATAATATTTTAATAGATGCCTCTGTCATTTTATACTGTTCACTAAATATTAATCCGAGAATACAGTTAAATTACAATGTCTACCCATATAAGTAAGTCGTTGGGCTATGGAGAAGAATATAAATGTTTTATTATAATTAACTCCACGGCTACAAAAATATATAAAATAATGAAATAGAAACACAAGCGAAAAATACTATATCATTTATTCTTCATTTTAGGTCTAGATCAACAATAATTAGGAATATCTGTACAAATGAACGATAAAAATACTTAGTAAATGCTTAAAGAATACTCATACAGACCACTTATCATTGATCTGCTTGTTTAGAGTCTTGCTTGAGTCGAAATTGCTTTAGATCTCATTTTTGTCATAATAATATTGAATGGTTTGGATTAATTGGGTTAAAATTATTTCCAAGGATTATTATCTGAGGAATAGCCACAAACATTAATAACTTCTTCAGGTAATTTTCCGCCTGCCCTTTCTCTAAATATTTCAGGAGCTTCTACAAACGTCAATGCCATTCCAGAGAGATTGTGCCAATCGATATGACAATGGAATGTCCACAATCCTGGATTGTCAGCAATAAACCGAATAACAGCCCATGACCCTTCCTGTACAAAGACAGTGTCTCTCTTTGCCCCGGTGAGAGTTAAATTATGAACTGCGGGGTTGTAATTGCCCTCATTCCATGCGCCAGTACCCAAGATCCAGAAATTGTGTCCATGCAAATGAAATGGGTGGGGTCCCAGCATGTGATTGTTAATTATGATCTGAATAGAATTCATATATGTCAGGTGCAAGGGAAAGGCACTAGCTGGGAGGGGCTCGTTTGCCATCAGAGATACCGCGAGGGGTTTGCCTGCAGGTAGGGAGAAAGGTGTTTCGTTAAAAGACCCCCGACGAATATCTTCGTGGTCTTCTTTAAAATCAACATAAAGGAGAAACTCTTGGTTGACATAGTCCGGAGCCGTTATACCGTCGTAGGGGGTTAAGCTGTCTTCATCAAGATACAAGGGGTCAGTCCAATAAGGAGGGGGAACATAGTCTAGGAATGTATGTGGCTCAGTACTAAATACTGGGACAGAGGAATTCATTTCAGAATTGTATTCCAAAACCGCAGTGACGTTTCCCATCAGAGATTGAGGATACTTGTTGATATTAATGCCTTCTAAGAGCATCAGACTCTCTATTCTTAAATCCGCACGCATCAAATACCTTTTTGGCTGTAGATCTGTCTGAAATAGAAATGAGTATCGTTGACCAGCTGCTATTGTCGCTACTTCGCAGGGAACCGGATGTGCCACGTCCACGCCGTCGGCTTCGATTGCCTTTAGAAGATGACCTTCAATGGAGAAATTAAATGCCGCTACGGCGCTAGTGTTGATTACTCGAACTCGATACTTTTTCCCGGGTTTTACTTGCACGACG
Source organism: Tomocerus qinae (assembly GCA_020055645.1). Classification (NCBI taxonomy): domain Eukaryota; kingdom Metazoa; phylum Arthropoda; class Collembola; order Entomobryomorpha; family Tomoceridae; genus Tomocerus; species Tomocerus qinae. The sequence continues at coordinate 126,336,053 of CM034546.1, forward strand.
GAGCGAACTTGTTTTTCCCTCTCGCAGTAACGGTCTTGCAGCCATGCGTAGTTGCACGGGTATCTGCCATGACCATTAATCATGCCTGAATTAGGGTAAGGGGGTACTCCTCGACTACCTGGGGAAAGATGCCATTCTTCATTCTCATGGGCAGTCTGATGGTACCAATCATTCATGGTTATCAAGAATTCATCGTCGTATTCATAAACTTCTTGTTTATTGTGAACTATCAGGGCACCCCAAAGTCCCTCTGTGTACTGGCTGTTCACGTGAGAATGATACCTGCCAAAATTTAAATTGTTCATTAAATGGGAATTTGCAACAAATAAAATTAATACGCAAGTAACTATTGTGTCCGAATGAATATACTCAGCAATGTTTCGAAATAATCACTCTTTATCAAAGAACCTTGTCTCTTCAAAAGTCAAAACATGAGGTACCTATAAATACAGGAAGAAATTCTAAGTCTCATCATTTACTTGTTTTGTTATCCTTGAACTATTAAAATAGTTATGTGTAACGAATGTGAAATTTTAATGTTGATGGCGACGTAGAATGAAATACCAAGCTAAAGAATGCTGAACAATTTGATGATGAGGCAAATAATGCTTAAAGATCTGAGATGCAAAATGGACTGTTTGTATTTAATTTAATTTAGGTACTACTTCAGGGAACAAAAAAGGTACTCTTTTTTACAGAAAAGTAAAAAGGTACTCTTTTTTACAGAAAAGTAAAAAGGTACTCTTTTTTACAGAAAAGTAAAAAGGTACTCTTTTTTACAGAAAAGTAAGAAGAGTACTTCTTTTTATAAAAAAGCAGTAATTTTTGCCTTTTTGCTTATTTACATGTAAACTGGAAGTAAATGGGGCACTCCGCTACAATAAAAAATAATTGCTTTAAAAAATCTTATTTCTACCTTTTTTATGAAAAAGGCAAAAAAGGTCCTTATTTGTTCCCTATTTGTACTACACTAAAACCCAACTAAGATTTATTGCATCAAATACTATTTAATAACTATAGCATGTAAAAGAAATATCTGAAATAAACTGTCCACTTACCAAAATGTTCCAGCCTGATGTACATAAAATCGGTAGAGTTGTGTTTTTCCATGTCGGAGGGGGCATTGTGTGATTTGACCGGCCCCATCTTCAAAACAGGTGCCACTCTGATGGATCCCGTGCCAATGGATGGACGTATTCTGCCCGTCTTGGAGACTATTGACTAGTTGAATGTCTATTCGGTCTCCCACCTCTGCTTCGATTGTTGGGCCAGGGAATTGTCCGTTGATCTTCAGAACTTTGTCTTTGTAAACGCCGTCTGGGGAGTCTTGAAAATATTTCACCTCGAAGTTGTAGCTGACGATTTTCGCCTCGACATCACAACCCCAAAGTACTAGCAGTAGTCCTGCTAAAACTCTGAATGCAAATCTCATGTTGCCACCAAGGAGTGTAGACAGATTAAGGTTATTTGGTGTAGCAACGATTGCGGCGAAATATCTAGATGATTGTAGTTTCGTTTCATGTTTGCATCATAATTATATACTCTCATAAAATGTCAAGCTTTCTTCGATTCAAGATAATTACATCAAATAATTATCAGAACCGTCGCAAAGTCAATCCTGTGCTAATATTTTAAGTTTCAGCATACGAACATTGATCCACGATAAGACTCCCACTTGAACTTCATTGCTGCGTACGTGAAATTCGTAAGAACTGTCATGTCAAGTACATTATGGGGAAGAACGGCATCGACATGACGTAAATCCTCAAATAGGCGTACGATATTGAATGACACCTACCGCATGACCTGACAGATGAAGTTATCTTTGAGTGCACGATGCTTAAAAAAATGGACATTTTAGTGTTGAAAGATACATTATTCTCTCAGATATTTTCAATTAATTTCAATTGGGGTAGGTACCAAGAAAAAAGTCATATTTTTTGAAATTATTTTATTAATATCTTATCATTTTGTGATTCATTGGCATTGGGTATTCATACATTTTTCCCGATTTCGGAGGAAGGGGAGGGAATGTACTCGGTAAATCCTTGGCTGTGGCCATGTAATAGAAACCTTAGAGTCCTGTACTCTGTACCAATAGAAAACAGAATAAATCTGTAGTACAGTACTATAAAATTATTTGTACGCGCAAGTGCTTATGTATTGCATTTTTAAAACCCAATTTGCAACTGCACTGCAGCCTCAATTTGACTCAATCTGTCCCAATTTGAATCAATCTGTCTCAATTTGACTCAATCTGTCTCAATTTGACTCAATCTGTCTCAATTTGACTCAATCTGTCTCAATTTGACTCAATCTGTCTCAATTTGACTCAATCTGTCTCAATTTGACTCAATCTGTCTCAATTTGACTCAATCTGTCTCAATTTGACTCAATCTGTCTCAATTTGACTCAATCTGTCAATCTGTCTCAATTTGAATCAATCTGTCTCAATTTGACTCAATCTGTCTCAATTTGACTCAATCTGTTTCAATTTAGCTCAATCTGTCTCAATTTGACCCGATCTCTTTCAAAAAATTGACCCGATCTCTTTCATAAAATTGACCCGATCTCTCTCAATTTGACTCGATCTGTCACAATTTGGCTCAGATTATCTCAATTTGACCCGACCTCTCTCTAATTGTCTCGATATATATCAATTTAACTCGATTCCCCACAATTTGGCTCAAATTGGCTCAATTTGACCCAATATCTCTCAAATTGTCATGATATGTCTCAATTTGACTCGATCTGTCACAATTTAACTCAGTTTGTTTCATTTTGACCCAAGGTCCCAAATGGTCATAACATGTTCCATTTGTTCCTATTAGGGCTAAGTTTTGCATGAATTCCCTGTCCGAAAAGTTGACTTACAGAAGAACGTAAGCATATAGTACTGAATGGTTTCATGAGAAATTCTTTATTTCAGACTGATTATCGTTCTACATTTTACTACATCCATCTCCAGTAGTATTTTAGAGATATAAGAATTTTTATATGCCTGGCTCTTGCATTGGGAAGAATACGGTATGCAGTGTGTCATTTTTTACATAAGCTGAGTTTAGGCAATGCAATGTAATTCAGCACGTGATAACTATTTATTTATGAATGATGAAACCCAAACAGAGATTTATTGCTTTCTTTGTGTGCAAACAGCCATAATTGATAATTAAATATTACAGGTTGGGTAACCTACTGAAATATCTTTACTACGACTATATAGGTATATAGGTACATTTAAATATTTATAGCATGACATATTCTCTTCGCATCTTCCATTTCTCTATCTGCAGATCAAGATTAAGTCACAAATGCAAGATAGCTAAATAAGCTAACTGTACCTACTTAGATATTTACACTAATACTCAAATTAAATGACACAACTTATTGCATGCATAGATATGTACACCAAATTATTTATTATTAGCGATCGCGACCTTTTTAAAACTTGGGCTCTAGAAAATTAGATTGTTATATTTTATTTTTTTACAATTACTTATTGCAAACATTTTTAGTAAATAGATTAATTTATATTAATCAAGTTTCAAACATTTTTGAGTGATAAGGATGCTGATGCTATTAATAAGTAAATACAGTAAAGACATGTTCTGATCACGAGCTCCAAATGTTGACAGTCAATGAAATCTTTGGACTTTTATGTAAATATTAGTACTCGTGATTAGCATGCACGACTAATAATCCCGGATTAGTGTTGAAACCATAATTTGAAACATTTCAATCATTAAATGACATTTACGATGGCCATTAATTCATTCTTCAATCTAAAAGATACCAGAGCTTACGTAAATTCTTCATGTAATAAGTTATCTTCATGAAACTAAAGATAAATGTAACTGACATCATTATCATAACTTAAATTTTACCATGTACCTATGCGCAGTAATTATATGTGAGATTAGCTTTAACTTAATCTGACTGTTTGAGCGTCAAAAGTTGCCTAGCCATTCTTTAAAAAAATCACGTGAATTTAATTATAATAATACCTCATAAATTATGAAAGTGAAAACAGAATTGAGTAATAGTAGGTAAGATACGAACAGTGGCGGCCGTAGCAGTAGTAATTAGTAACCCTATTTGCAGGACCAACATTTTTAAATGGGCTTTTAAAAAATCTTACTCCTACCTTTTTTATAAAAAAGGCAAAACAGGACTGCTTTATTAAAATCTTACTCCTACCTTTTTTATAAAAAAGGAAAGGACTATTTTTTAAAAAATCTTGCTTCTACCTTTTTTATAAAAAAGGCAAAAAATGTACACTTTTTTTCCCTGGTAATACCATTTAATAGTGACAGTCTTGAAGTTGCACTTGTATTGATAAGATCCAATAACTTTTGTCCACTTCTCAGCCAAAATTTTAAGAATGACGTACATGGAAATCCCTAAATTTGCTAATGTATTACAATTATAAAGGGAAATTCTGGCTTGTGATTTTTCGTCGGGACTTATCATTTCACCACCAATGATGTTCCTCCCTTTTGTTACAAACATAGAAATACTGATCTGTATACCTACATTTAACACCTGTTTGTTATCTTTACTACATTGTGTGTGCATATTTGTATCAATACTGCACTACTATAGCTGGGTGTCAGCCTCAGGAAAAAATGGCAATTGTCGGAAACATTTCACAGAGAAACTCATTTGACTTAGGTGAATTTAAATATCGATACCTACATTAATTGAATTCCTATAGAGCCATACAAATTAAGGAATTTGTATTAATTACTATAATTGCAATTACAAATTACAATAACGTATTTTATATTTCAGCCTTTATTCAAGACGATTATTTAACAAAAGTTGAAACTTGAGAATTTGTTGGCTTGTTAGCAGAATTATTTGTATCTCAATATATTATTCAGTTGATATTCAATGCTTTTCATTATGAGCCAACTGTCCGGGAATCTGGTTGCGGGTTTATCCCTCCGTATTTTCAATAACATCAGCACAGTGTCCATTCAAGGTATCTCTAAGTATTTGGAGTACACTTGTTTGGAGTTCAATTCGAGAAAAATCTTTTTGCTGAATCACAGTCCAAAGCAAAGAATTTCTTTCCAACGACGTCGGCTGATTTGCCTAAAAAATATTGCACTTAAAATGTTTGTAGATTCACTTCCTAATTTATATTCTAATAGAAACTAGAGATTCGGGTTGAATATGTTGAATTTATTTTCGCTTAGGAATAAAAAGAAAACCTATTCCGGTTTATCCCGAATAAGATAAGCGCTTTTAGTAAAGCGAGTTTAAAAAGTTTTATTGACTCGCTCACAAATAAATAATATTATCAAATATAAATTTTTATACAAGCGATTGTAAACAAAATAAAAAAATGACAAAAAATTGTCAAAAAGACAACTTACTATGCTTTCCTTTTCGTGAGATGATATTATTTCTGCTTGGACAAGATGAATTAGAATATTATTAAGACTTGTTAAATTTTCCGTCAGGTACACTAAATTACTTCGTATTTTATTCGACATTGTATTTGGGTAATTATTAATTACAATAATTTACCTTAAATATTAAATAAATGATATTATTATATTGTGGGGAGTTGCAGATGACGGGATGGTTCACAAAACATCAACTCGTTTGATAAAGAAAAATGTATTTATCTGTAGGTATGTGTTCATTCGTTTATAGTAACATTATAATACGAGTGTAGACTCGTATATGCGTATGTATAACATGTATTACTGTTTTATAGAGTATGAGAATCCACAGACATTTGATTTTGGCATAATATATGTCAGTGGTATAACATTATCTGTAAAAGTATTAGAGACAAACGTTTAGTTTGCTAAAAACGAGCACAGTAGATAAAATGTCATACATAAACAAGACAAGACACAAATATAGAGCGATAATAAAATACTATGTTTATAGTTACAAAGATATCGCCCTGACCAATATTATATTATTAATATACCTACGAACGTATTTGAGTGCTAGGACCGTGCATGGGCTCCTTCGTGTTCGTGTGCTGTAAGGTGTGTCCTACACACACGTTAGTCCACCCCTTACCAGCCATTCCGCACCCCAAATACACCACATTTACCTAACCAATTCCATTCCCTTCTATCCAAATGACCCGAACCTTTATAAGTCCTGACACCAGAACATAACTCCAGTTCCCTCAGACTCGCGACACGATTCACTTCTCTTTCCTAAATACTCTCTTTCCCAACAACCATTCAGTCTAATACTCAATAAAGTCGTACAGTCCACTAAACCTACTCTGACTTGTACACTCTAACCTTTATTCACCGAATCGGCATATCCATCTCTTACCTCATCTCTTCATCTCGTCATATCCTGTAGCTTGGATCCCGAACCTAGCAGGTTTGCTCTCCCTTTGTCCTAACATTGGGAGCCAAACCCTTTACAAATGCTGCCAAAACCCAGGATTTAATTAAACCTCGAAGTGAAAAATACATAGTTTCGTACGAGTACAAAATTTTACAAATGCTACCGAAACCGAGTGAAAAAGACAAAATTTTTTTACCAGTACAAAGCCTGTACAATTCAGAAGAACTCAAGGATTGACCAAGCCTGACGAGAGAGCCTTAATTTTCTGAAGAACTACGGATTGACCTAGCTTGACCAGAAGAGGAAATGAAGACTTTACAATTCTGACTTCGGGATAGACTGAAACCTGAAAACCCAGTTACAATGCTACCGTTACTCCAGAATTGACACTGTCTCCAACCCAGTATTGTTTCACCGTTTTGTGAAAGAACAGGTGTGCAAACTAGGACGAGATGATTCCAAGAAGACAAGCAGATAAAAAGCGTAATATTTTAGTATCGTTCAATTTATTGATAATCTATAATTTACAATAATATTTTAAGAATTGATTTAACAAAACCTTCTTATATCTATATTACAGTACTCAACGGTAAACAACAATCCTCATTACGTATTGCGAAATTTACGAGACAAGGATTTGTTAAAAAGGTATCAAATATTTCAGTGCAGAACGTGTTGAAAGCGTGATCCTGAAATATGAGTAATTAAAAATTTCAGTGCAGAACGTGTTGAAAGCGTGATCCTGAAATATGAGAGTAGTTAAAAATTTCAGTGCAGAACGTGTTGAAAGCGTGATCCTGAAATCATAATTTAAGAGTAACTAAATATAAGATAATATTAAAGTAAGATAAAATGAACGTCAAAATATCTACTGTATCCTACGCAAAAGTGGTGAACGTAGATCTCAGAGATTAGTTTGAGTTAAGCAACCCCATGCTTCTGAAACAAAATCATTTGAGTGTTCGAGGTAACTAATTAATTACTAATTAATATTAGCGATAATTATATTTGAAACAGTATTTCATAAATTGCAGCTAAAGATAGTCTAGCAATAATTATTATTGAAGTATAAAAGAGTAATATTGATTTAAATTTTAGTTTCTCAAACAGCAATTAAGAATTTCTGAAAGCAATGTCTAGAAATCGAAAAGTATAGTAAAATTAAAAGCGACGGGAGAGACTAGAGAATAGGAATTGAGATTTGAATGCGTGGAGTTGAGGGACTCAGGAAGCGTAGACAGAGAGATAACAGATAATTTACATAGACGACGCATAGAATTTTTACAAAAGATTTAAGCAAACAGCATGATAATTTTAACAGGAACTATAGAGAATATAGAAATACAAGCATTTAGTACAGATTTTGTAGCTAAAGTTGTAAGTTGTATTACTTTATAGCAGATATGTATCTATGCTTGACTAAATGTAAATGTTAACTTGTTTTAAAATGCTTTTAAAATTCTAATAATTTGTTGAAACGTCCAGTAATCTCTTCTACAATTCTTTATATTGGCTTTTTCTTGGAAATTAAGATCGTATACATGTACTAATTGATAATTGATATAATTGATATACATAGATCAGTACATAGAAAGAGAATAGTAAGATATAGAAATTATTCTATAGTGCATGAAGTTTGCGGATGTGTTAAAATCCGGCAAACCAGAGAATGGATGATCTTTGGAATTATTCTCTAAAATAATGTTATCTAGAAATGAAAGTTTGCGGGTGCGAAGATAGCCCAGCAGACAGGTAAATAAAATTGATGTTAATTCGATAGTAAGTCTGTAGGTGTGTGAAAGCTTAGCAGACATTAAAATTAAGAAATTAATTAATGTTAAATAGAAAACGATGTCAGGAGATGTTGATACATTAAAATGTTAAGAAAGTCCTAAAATTATTGTTGTATAGAACAGAAGTTTGCTGATGCTTGAAAGTCATGCAGACATTAAAATTAATGTATTAGCAATAAGGACATTGAGATTGAGAGAGAGCTAGAACAAGAATCTATAGATGCATATGTAGAGTTCTTGGAAGTGTACAATGGTACGCATGAAAGCTCAGGAAGGTGTATATGGTAATAAAAGAAGCAACCTATCGTGAAAGGTATGGTTCACTTATAAGAATTTGAATGATTTGAAATTAAACAAAAATTGTTACTAGATACAGCCAAGAAGACCCAAGTTTAAGTTTGTTAGTAAGGACGAGCAATGGGTATATATGAAGAAGTAATACATGTTTACAGTAGCCGGCAGTGATAGAGAAATTACTGTGGGAAGCTTAAACAGTTCGTTCGAAGCAACGATCACTGGAAAAGATATAAGCTGTGCTTTACGAGAAAGTATTGCTAAGCTAAGGTATCCATACATTGCGATGTCTGGAGCTGATACAGAAAAGGTTACCAATGATGAAAATGTTTGTACATGCAGGTATGTTTTTGAAAATTGGGGAAACAACATAGATAAGCTACAGTTTAATTCTCATTGGGATGGCCACTCTTTGATTAGTACAACTGGTAGGCAAGGTAAAAATCTATTCCCAGGACACAAAAATACAGCATGAGTACAAATAGTTTGTAATGTTAAAATTTAAGATTTCGTGTTTGCAGTATGGAGCAACAAATGTAATTATAAAATTATAGCTCATATAGGAGGTTAAATAAGCAGTATTATAAAGAGATACACAGCTGAACTTTACCTATACATTAAGAAATAGAGCTTATTATGAATAAGAAATGTGAAATTCTAAAAATTACGATTTTATGAAAAATAATGTTAATTAACTTAATATGCATTATCTCAAATTCAACAGAATTCCAGAAAATATAGGACCTTGACGTGCAACGTCAATTTATTACGTCAGGGATACTAAACAATAAACAATAAGTCAGGGACAGAATTTCCTGCCTAAGGCATGCAGATGACCATTTCCCTATGCTTTACTGCAGGTGGCCACTTTTCGTATACCAGCCTGCAGGTGGCCACAATTTGTATCTTCACTTGCAGATGGCCACCATTCTTTATCTTCACATGCAGATGGCCACAATTCTTTATCTTCCCATGCAGATGGCCACTTTTTGTATCTCTACCTGCAGATGGCCACTTTTTGGAAATTACGACAGAATGAAGAAATAAGGCGGCGGGATGATAGAATTACGACCTAATAACAACGGATACATGACTACCAGACAGAATACAAAGTAGCACCACCAATCCATGAAAAATAATTCGTCGAGACGTCGATGAAACGGCAAACAGATCATGACAGAAAAAAACTTTGGCAATTCTAATAAAGCGTAAGATTGTGATAAAAATTTATGAAATCTAATTTTATTGATATTTTCCATGACGTACAGAGCGACTTCAGGAACAACGATATCATCAAAACCCAAACCAAGGATGACTTAAAAACAGTATTCTCCGACGACTAAGCAACTCTTTGATTTCGGAGATCAGACTACGATGTCATTATACGATTCCAGCGAAACGATTTCCTTTTTATTGAATCTACTGTTCGAGACCATAGAGACCAACAACTGACCAAGATGATGTGATTTTCGGTTCTTCAACACCATTTCTACTCGACACCAATTCTTCACGACTCTAATACCTGGAATTCGATAATTTTCAGCTAGAAGTAAGCCAATACTAGCACATCACATTTGCGAAGGACCAGTTACCAGAGCTCACTTCAATCTTCATCAAAGTTAGTGTTACAACACTCATTAAGAACAATTTTAAACAGAGGAAGTGATAAGACAATTACTAAAAATTGATAAATTTCGTTTCATAGCATATAAGTTCAGTTCTATAGTTGAAATAGAATTAAGTAATGTTAGTTATAACAATAATGATATACTATTATATATATAATGATTTAATTGGATATAGAATAATGAAATGGCTTGAAATTATAAGTATATGAGTATGACTGTACATGAATATTTAATGATAAGGAAATAATTTAATTATTATATAATATCAAATGTATGAAATTAACAGATTCAGTTTTCGATATTATTATTTTAATTATGTATTGGGATAGGAAGTGCAATAAGAATGTTAGTATAAATAATCTAAAAATAACTTGATTTTTGTCAGAATGAAAACATTTGTTATGAAGGTATGTTAAATGATTATGTAATGATGTACAAATTTTTAATTCTTGTCAAAAAGATTGCGACGGGAGGTTGTAAGGTGTGTCCTACACACACGTTAGTCCACCCCTTACCAGCCATTCCGCACCCCAAATACACCACATTTACCTAACCAATTCCATTCCCTTCTATCCAAATGACCCGAACCTTTATAAGTCCTGACACCAGAACATAACTCCAGTTCCCTCAGACTCGCGACACGATTCACTTCTCTTTCCTAAATACTCTCTTTCCCAACAACCATTCAGTCTAATACTCAATAAAGTCGTACAGTCCACTAAACCTACTCTGACTTGTACACTCTAACCTTTATTCACCGAATCGGCATATCCATCTCTTACCTCATCTCTTCATCTCGTCATATCCTGTAGCTTGGATCCCGAACCTAGCAGGTTTGCTCTCCCTTTGTCCTAACATTGGGAGCCAAACCCTTTACATTGCAGATATATAATCTAGATTTTCCTAAAACGGCTGTAAAACGAAAACATTCTCATTAAGCCTAATTATATTTCCATCAAATATAGCTGAAACTAACAAAGTTTCTCTTGCCAAATCTTATGAATTTGGAATTATAATTCATTGTACCCCTTGATCAAATTTCTGGATACGTGCCTGCCGGTAAATTAACATGCGTAAAGTATTACCACTGTAAAGTTATTTACTTTTTCTCTGATAAAGTATTATTTTGTTTTATACGGCTTATTCATAGAAATAAGTTGTTCATCATATAACGCATTATTATTATGTATCATTATAGTTGACAACTGATAACTATCTCTATATTATAACCACAGACTTGTAAAATCTTTTAATCTATGTGTACTTCTACCTATATTATGTGGTTGGTAAAGCCAAAATGCACAAGTGCTTACTTATATGATGTATTATTTATTATTATTATACATACACGGTCAAAACCCTCCCACGGAGGTAATTACAATTGCCGGGATTCGACATCCGACAAAACATTACTGATTAATATTACAAAATGGGGTGATGATCAAAATACTTATAAACATTTACAAGGTATAATAGAGATTGTTCATTAATGTAACAGATCAACATCGCTATTGTGTATTATAGTTCCAAGCGCACCTTACACCCATTGTATTCGAAAGACAATGGATCATATGTTGCATTACAATAGACCAACCACGTTCATTTGCTCGACTCGAAGTTTGAGCTGAAGTTAAGCCTTTTGTATTGCAACATATGATCCATTATCTTTCAAATACAATGGATGTAAGGTGAGCTTGGAACTGTAATAACTTGGATACTACAGAGTCAATACAAGAAAGGTTGCAGAAATTAGTGTCTGTGTATATTGCATAAAACAATGAACTACACTACACTCTGGGATTTTAGAATGTATCGAGTAGACGACGTAAAAAAAAGATTCGCCAACCAGACGTATTTTTTGAAATTCAAGATTTTTTATTTAACAGAACTCAGAAGCAGACTGATTTTTCGGATGATATCTACAAATAATGGTAATTGTAATTCCTATTTAAATTCGAAGACGTTAACATATTGGCTCCAAACAGTAAATCTAGCATACCAAATGTATTAACATTTTTCACAACATTCATATACATTAATACATAGTATTATATTAACTTCGGATTGGCATGCCAAACTCAGGGACCTTTGACTTTGCTATTGCGTGTTGTTATACGTACCAAAATTAAAACTTGAACTATTATAGAACTTATCCTTCAACATAAATATCACTGTACTATCACTATATTACAATATAAGTATTTAGTAGCTATATAGTAATGCTAAAACTTGTAGTCATCATACTGCTCTAGGTAGTAGTTCTATATTATACACTTTTAGCCTAAAAGAGTATTTGAAACTATTATATTTACTAAGTGCACATTTGTGTATAAATGTAAAAATGTACACTAAACATCAGTATTGTAATACAGCAAATAAAACAGTAAAACATTAAATGGGCAGAAACCAATTTTACTTTTAGAGTTAGAAGAACGAGAGAAGAAACAATATTATTAACTTAGGTATACATACACAGACATATAGGTCAAACTAAGTCAAACACTAGATAATACAACCAAAAGCCATGTCATCCGAGCAATTCCTGTATTCAAGAGAAAATTATATATTCATAAATAATTCTTCTTCCAATCTTCCATAATAAAGCGTTGACTTATTGATCTAAAAATGACGTATAGTACTTACAGCTTATTAGTCACCCCCAAATAGGGTTTTCGTTAAATCCACTATTAAACTGATATTGAAAGCAGTGCACTGATGCTGTAATCTGTGACAATATAAAGGAAAATGAAAGGAGTAGATTTTGAAACAAAGAAAAATGGACCTACAGTTATTACGATAGGAGGAAAGGCCTTAATCCATTTCCTTGTTTGACCATCTCCGTGCAAATTCCAGTTTCGAATAAATGCTATAGATTCCTCATGACAAGTGCTTGCTCCTTTGAGAAGCATAGCTGAAAAAACTATAGAAACAACTAGTGCAGAAGGAAACATGAGATAGTATGGCATCCCGATTGCGGAATACAATTTCACCGTCCCAAATACGGATACTATACATAAGTAAAGAGATTGAGCAAGTGCCAGGGGAGTTAGCCAGTAGAGACATTCTATAGCGTCTCGGGTGAAGGTTCTCAAAGCTGTCATGCAATACTGAATAGAACTGACCATGATATTAGCCTTGTTTTTAAAATTATTTACAATTCTGGTTTCGCCAAAGAAATGGAGCCAGAAATTTAGAAATCGGACAAAAATAAGGAAACAAATTAGACCTAATATTATCAAAAATACGCAATGCATAAAGACCCAGAATAAGGATATGAAAGATACAGTTAAGAAAAGCCAATGAGATGAGATAGTAGAAGGAAGAGTTTCTTTAAAAAGACGAAGAATCGGACTGTCTGGATGTAAAATGCAGAAAGCAGCCGCAAATAATAGAACATTTAATAGAACTCCTATAACCTGGTTTCTAGCAATTCTAACTCTATGTTGTATATTATAATAAACATTGTTAAAGAATGGGCTTAGGAAAGACAAAGTTTAAACAGGTTAACTAAACTATTGGCAAACGTTGAATATTAAATTGATGTTTAATTCAAAATATTCAATGCCAAAGTGCAGACATTATTCGTATAGTTTGAGAAAATAATAATGTGAAAACAGTAATACACTCCATCACTTTCAATTAATGTTTTCGATAATGTACCCCAACGCATACCTCTATGTACTAAATTTACCACATGAAGGTGTGCGTTGGGGTACATTATTGAAAACATTAATTAAAGTGCACAAATCACTTTAACTGTACTTATTTGTTTTCCTTAAGCTATATTATTATAATTTATAATTATTGACTTGGAATTGCAAATCTACACTCGGAGACCTTTTACATTTTACTTTAATTGTCCGTGTTGCCTTACTTCAATGAAAAGAAACCATTATTACCAAAATTAAAAACTTATTTTGCAACAAAACCAAAACGAGGTATTCACTTAAGGGTCTGGTATTCCTAAAAGTGAATATGAAACTACTACTTTTACTAAGAATACGTGCTGTACAGTCAACAGTCATACTTTTCTCATAAATGGCCATTTAATTCACACACAATTGCGCAATCCATGAAATGTTTACTTTTTGTTGAAAATAGTCAATAATAGCCTACTTACACTTTACAAATAATCGTGCGGAGCGTGAACAATTTTGTTATTTTCACTCAAAAGTTACTCTTTTCCGTTTGGTCACATTAGATTTGATTATTACACAATTTATTTCCAAAAAACGGGACGCGTTTCTGAAAACGGGACGCCGGGACTGGTCACCAAAATCTTCGGAACGCCGGAAAATTTTCCTTCTGCAAGTTAAAAAAATCCTTTCATGGTTATTCATACGAGAAAACTTTTTCTATTTACCTGCATAAAAACTCAGAAATTACCATGCATTTCTGTAGAATGCATAAAGTAATTAAAGATTTTAATAAGCCAGAATGACTGTTTATTTCAACTATTTTATTTATTGTTTGCTGTTTGTTTCTGTGATTTATATACCTACATGAATAGCATGAATACATCTGTGCTGAAGTATAAAGAGAGTGTTCCTTGTCATATTATTGTCATTTATTTACTGTAAATTGCATCGTAAAATTAATGACCCTAAATGAAGAACACTTGACAACTAAAATATAATTACTTGGTAATCTTTTGCTTTTAAGTGTAAAACCACAGTAAGGCTTTTGAACTGCTAGTAGTTGTGTCAGACCCAAATGTATGGACGAACTTCAAAATTTGGGCATCTTTTTGGAAATAAATCTTTATTCTTTGTTTAAACCTTTAAAAAGTTTATTAAAATTAGAAACTAATAAAAATGCGAAGTAATTTCATACCTTCAGTGTTGCTAGCTTCTAGCATTGTTGGATATACCATTGGTAAAACTTGGAAGAGGGAAGTTGAACAGTCCAGTAAGAAAAATATGCTTTATTCAAATTACTAAATCCGTTAAATAAATAAACCTCAGTTGAAATTATTTTCTAATCCTTATAGGAGAAAAAGAATTGGCAGAAATCCAAAATGGGCAGTGTGGTGGTACAATCGAATTGGATTCGGGGACTCTGATCTATCCTGGAGAAGGTGGACCCAATCCGGACGAGTTATGCATCTGGACTTTACATCTTAGAACATTAGATGGGTTTAGAATGAATTTTACAAAGTTGGAATTGTCTGGAGGCAATGCCGATTGTGTGGATTCCGCTGTTAGCATCTACGGACTCACAAATCTCATTCCCACTGACAATCTGGAAAAATACAGGTAGATTTATCTGTATTAGGTAGTAAAATATTTAACTTGATTTGTTCAAAGGTCAAGGGAACCAATAAATTATTTCATTGATCTACGATTGTAGAAAACAGGCCATAATTTCCTTTTACGATTAAATGCACCTGTTTTTTGTAAATGTAAACAACAAGTGTGCAAGAAGGAATAATTACAGCTATGGAATATAATAAATGCTTATGGTTGGTGTGGTTGTAATAATTGGCAAGGTCTAATGTTTTAATTGTAATGCGATGTAAAAAATATTTTTACATCGTATCGTTAATAAATCATAAACGTAAATCTGAAATTATTGTCACCAAAAATAGATGTAAAAGTGAAAACAATCAGGAGAATTTAAGAATTTCGAATTTTTTGAACTATTACAGATTTTGTAATGAAAATGATAATGGCGGGTATCACTTCTTGACTGGAAATATTGCCACAGTTATTTTCTATACGAGTTCCAATTTTCCAGTCAATAGTTCCTCATCTGGATTTTCTCTTCATTGGGAAGGGTCCCGATTTGAGCCAGTGGCCACTTTGCACAGCTCCACTTACACAAGTTCACCTTCTGGTGTCATTTGGTATCCTGTGGAGGGAGAATACCCGGGAAATGCTGCAATGACATGGCTAGTCAGTGGAGGAGGACAAAATAACGCATCGTCATTAGTTGTTGAAATTTTGAATGTCGATTTCGAAAGCTGTACTTTTTCTGACAAATGTTTGTGTGAAGCTCTGATCATTTATCACATTTCCCAAATTGGAGATCTTCACGAAGTAGACAGGTAACTTATCAGACTTGTTGTTTATCCTTAGTTGCAATTCTCTTAGTTCAAAACACAAAAGATATTTATGTTATTACTATTTAATGATTGAACTTTTGAAAATGGTTTAGATTCTGCGGAGAAAGAAAAATTGCAGAATTAGTAAATATCAGCAGTGATTTTATCGTTGCTTTTTACTCAGACAGCAACGATATTCCAGGAGAAGGAATAGGATTTCAAATGAACTGGCGACAACAGAATATAACATCATCAACACCAGCATCAGAGATAACAACCACAGAACTGGAGTCAACAACTATTACCGAAACTCCAAAAACAAATGTTTCCTCTCCAAGACCAATTAGTACCAAGTTGATTTACTTATTGTAAATTCAGATTTATTCTAATTTTAATTACGATTTTTAATACCTTTGTATTTAGTACGAACATGCGGTGGCATAATTGAAGGAGAGTCGGGGACAATTGAATATGCAATGGATGAACCTTACGCTATTTATGAACGTTGTCTATGGACAATTCGAACTTGGCCACCAAGCAGGGAAATTGAATTAACTAAACTCACCAGCGGCTTCGAAAATGATTTTGACTACCTAGTTGCTTTTAGTTTTGTGGCGGGGCAAGGATTAGATGAGACAATATTGCTGTAATTTTTTAAATTGTACTTAAAATTATTCGCAAAAGTATTACCTATTATTGCAAATTTTGGGAGTTAAATTCAGTTTGTCAATTTACCGAATTCATTTAAAATTCAAGATAACCTCTCAGAATTTTTACTTTGAACCTTTATTTTTAAATTCGCGGTTTTATTTACAGAGGAAGGACAACCGAAGAAGAGCAAGTGGTAATGAAGGGGTCAGTTGTAGTCCTACAGTTTACATCTGACAGTGAAGTTAATGGAATGGGATTCCGTCTCCATTTTAGAGCTGTGGGAGGAGAGGAGCCACTAATTCACAATGCTTACGATTTTAACACGGGATCTCCTTCAGGACTAATTGATTTTCCTCCCGGCAGCAATACATATTATGAAAACTATCATCTGTCGACATTTGTCATTACCCCACATTATAAATGGGGTTGGCATAACGTAGTTCTCAATCTCGAGTTTTACTCCTTGGAAAATTCTCCTGGGTGTAATTACGATGGACTGTTAATTTACAGCGTTCAAAGAAACGCCCTTCAACCACTGGCTAGGTAAACTTCCAAAATTCAGTTCAAAAATGCATTCGTTTTGAAAACTTTTATTTTTATACAATTTGAAACTTTCAGGATTTGTGGGACGTACACAGAGCCACCTTCTTACACAGCTTCAGCCTTTGTTCTACTATTTTATAGCGATAGTACTGAATCTGGCAGAGGATTTAATATTTCCTGGACAGAAGTACCTCTTCTTCGCTAACATTCACATTTTTAATAGTTAAGTAATAAATGTTTGGTGAATTGAACCTTGGAAATATTATAAATGTTTTCTAAACCCAGAAATAATTGTCATTTTATTTTCCCGCGGTGTTAATATGAATTTGAATTTATATTATGACTTAGCCAAAAATAAACAGTAAATATGTATCAAATTTTTCTATAACAAACAATTGTAATAATTTTATTTCACAGAGTTTTTCCCACAAGGTACATAAAATCTATCATTAGGATCTAAAGCTGATAGTTCAGGATCACAGTTTTCTTGTTCTTGAGTAGGGTCAGCTTCATCTGGAGCAAATTCAGCTTGAATCTCATATGTTGTCATGTAGGAAGGCTTTACTTTCGGCGGTTTCTTATCATCTGTTTGTTCAGTTTCTTCTGGGTTGGGTGATGTTGGTTTCGGTAGGGTAGGTTTTTGCGGAGTTGGAGTGGGATTTTCAAAAGTATAGAAAACGTAATAAGTGGGCAAGGCATTGTCTTTAGAAGGGGACAGAGTTCCACGAACAGGAGTTTTAAACCATCCAGGTTGTAAACGATCTGGTCTGAAAATTCCTGGCATTTCAAATTCAATCACAGTATCGTAATTATCCGGTTTAAATACTGGACGATTTCCTACTTGTGGTTTGGTAAGTGTTCCGGGTATTACATTATTTGGTTGGTTATCAGGTACAAATATTCCAGCAGTATTAAAATCAGGCACAAAAAATATTTGTTTCCCAGAAGAATCGTCAGGTGGAAAGATAACGAAATGGGTATAATACATTGGGTCATCGGGAATATATGTCTCCACAGGTTTCCAGGTTCCACTAGTTGGTTGTGTAACAGAGTTCGAAGGACCATCTGGTAAGAATTTGGTAGGATTGCTCTGAGTGGCTTGACCATTAAGGGGTTTTGAGTTTGGATCATCAGGTGTAAAAATTCCTCTAATTTTTTCGAATGGGACAAAAATGTAGTAAGTTCCGCCGAAAGGATCAGGAGTTGGTGTCATTGTCCCAGCAACTATTTTATGGGGGAAATTTCCAGATGTACCAACTACGGGTCGCCACACTCCAGGGATAGGTTCAGTAATATCATATGGATCGTCTGGTGTGAAGATAGTAGGATTTCCTTGATTTATATTTCCGGGAACAGGTGTTCCCCCTTGTGGAATAAAATCTCCCTCAACAGTTAAATCCGGATAGAAATGTCCGCTCCCAGGATCAATTGGGCTCGGCTTCATTTGAAAGTACACATTTATTTAAAAAATAAAGGTTTAAAAGTAATTTTGCAATAAAAAAGAAAGAACTAACTTTTAATGTGCCCCTCAAGGTTGAGAATGGATAAAATGGAGAGCCGGCACTTGGATGCCATGTACCTGTATCATTAAAATTTTGATGATTGCTAGATTATCAATCATCGTCAACAAAATAATAAAAATGCTACGAACCAAGGCTGGGTAAAATTTCCGTCACTGCTGTCGATGGAGTGAACAATTTTGGATTATTGTCCATATTCATAGTTCCATCAATGAAGTTGGGGCTTGAATCCGGAATGAATTGTCCGTCAACTAAGACATCCTGGATGAATACCGGACCATCAACTCCTAGAATTAGTTATAAAATGTATTTAAATTATTTTTGAAAAATTATTGTCAAAAATAAATGGTTAAAAAATTTTCACAAGTTTAAACCTTTGTAAGAAGATTAGCTGAATGAAAGCGATTAACATAATTAACAAAAAACTACCTTGATCCATAACTCCGTGCATTGTTCCTGAGAATGGGTCATTAGGATCTGTGGTATTGTCAGGTGCCCAAATCCCTGGAGGTGCATCACTCAAATCTATAGCTGGATTTTCCGGAGTAAATTTATACGGTGGATCTTTAGTTATAGCGCCATCAATCGGAGTTTTTGGAACATCGTCTCTGTAAAAATTTCCTGGTATGAAGTTGGGGTCCCCTTTGGGTTTCGGTACGGGACCAGGTTCAAATTTTGCATAATTAATAGGAAGATTTGCATCTGGTTTTAATGTTCCTTGTTGAGTAGGGCCTTTGTTGTCTGGAATAAATTTACCAGGATTTGGTTTACTTAAATCTTTTTCATCATTTGGAGTAAATACTTGCGGAGGATTCTTTGTCATATGTCCATCCATCGGATTAGTTGGATCATCGTCTGGAACGAATTTACCAGGTATAACCTCATCGGGTACAAAATCGAGACCATTTGGTGTAGGTTTCATAGTACCGTGCGATTCTGATAATTTACTAAACATCGGCTTTGGTTTCCAAGTTCCTAGATAAATAATAACACATTGGTATCTATTACCATTTTTGTAATGTATCAATAATTATGAAGAGTCATTTATCGCTCATAATCAGACAAAAAAGCAATTGCTGTTCCAAAATATTAAAAACTTGAACTTACCACTTGTAGGCTTTGGAAATTTAGCATTTATTGAATCAGGAGTGAAGCGTGGAGGGACACTTTGAGTAAGTGTTCCTCGAACAGGTTTCTTTGGATTGTTATCAGGTCTGTATAAAATATTCGCAATTTATGCTTCAGCACATCATACATATTTCAATTTACTTCAGCGGTACTTGTATTATATAGTTTATCGGACACAAGGAACAAAAAAGGTTTTCCTTTTTTACAAGAAAGTAAAAAAAGTACTACTTTTTCAAAAAAGCAGTATTTTTAACCTGGTTTACCTTTTCCGCCTTAATGTAAATTGGAAGTAAATGGGGTACGCTGCTACATCAAAAAAGGTAAAAACGCAAAAAAGACTGCTTTTTAAAATTATTCATACCTTTTTTATAAAAAAGGTAAAAGGCAAAAAATATCCTTTTTGGTTCCCTGATCGGACATGACAGGATGGGAAACGGACTTACGTGAACGTCCCATGGCGACTTGGATCTGGCGTAAATACAAAATTTGAAGTATCGTTAGGGTCCGGCGTTATCTTACCATAAAGAGTGTTACACGGATGATTTGGAACAACACCTACAAGAAACATAATTATTACTAATTTAATGATTGCACTGACCTAGGGTTAAATCGTTTGTGATATAAAATAAAAATTAGGCACATTGATTTTTACCAAAAAATAAATGCCATTCCCCTGTAGTAGGTTTGGCAATGTTAGGCGGGAAGTCCGGGGTGAAAATAGATGGAGGGTCCTGTGTCATGGTCCCTGGTATAGGTTGAGCTCCTTTGTCAGGAATAAATTCGCCAACGACTGCAGCATCCGGTAAAAAGCTGGAAGTGTCTTTAATTGCTGGATAGGGTCGAATTGTTCCATGGTAAACATACTGAAAGGGAAATTCTGGATTATCACATTTGTCTGGTTTGAACGTGCCTGAAATTGGTCGAGTCACTGGCTGACCAGGCGTGAACAATGGAGTTTCATCTGGTTTTTTCATGGAACCAGGAATTGGCTTCAACTTATCTGAATCGGGAATGAAATGTCCTGGAATAGGCTGTTCTGGATAAGATGGTTGTTTACTTCCACCTTGAGAAGGTTTCGTCGGTTCTGGTACTCCCGGTTTCGGCTTGGGGATTGTTGGTGATTGCGGTTTAGTTCCACCAGGTTGTTTGGGGTCAGGTACTCCCGGTTTCGGTCGTGGTCGCGGTTTGGTCACCCCTGGCGGGGGTTCGGCACCTTCTGGTTCCGGTGTTTCTACGAATCCCGGTTTCGGTCGGGTGACTGTTGGAGGTCGCGGTTTGGTTACCCCTGGAGGAGGTTCAGTACCTTCTGGCTCTGGTGTTTCTACAAAACTCGGTTTCGGTCTAGGGACTTTCGGAGGTTGAGGTTTGACATTATTAGGTGGGGGTGATTTCTCACCTTCCGGTTCCTGAGCTTCATCTGGTTCGAACAAAGAAGATTCTGGAGGGACATTTGGATTCGGTCTTAAGACTCCGCGATTTCCTTCCGGATTTCCAGAAACTGGTTTCCACAAACCTGGGATAGGGTCGCTAAAGTCTGTAGGATCAAATGGAGTGAATATTTGAGGTCTGTTTTTGGTCATGGAACCTTGAATTGGTGCATCAGGATTGTTGTCAGGAACAAAAATTCCAGTTTCTTCTTCCTCTGGAACAAATATACTAGTTCCAGATGGTCCAGGGCGGAAAGCTCCGTATGAAACTGATGTTGGGTCGGCCGGCTTCGGTTTCCAAATTCCAGTTATCGGTTTTTTCAATTTACTGTTTGGTAGAGTAGGGATAAATTCCGGTGGATTCTTTTGGATTAGAGTTCCATAGATCGGATTCTTTTCACCATCTGGGGTAAACGAACCGGGCGTGCTTGGATCCGGGACAAAATGGGAATCTGTTTTGGAAGCTCCTGGCCAAACTGTACCATGTATCGTTTTACATGGGTGATTAGGCAAAACACCGCTGATTGGCTTCCAGACACCTAGATTATATAAATTTTTTTGCAAATACTGATTTTTTAAAAAATTTCACATGTTTTGTGCACACCCTGTATGTTAATGTTATAATTTGGAAATTATTTATAGAGCAGTCATGCATTGTTCGGTGACCTTTGTTAGCCAGTGGCTAAAATGGCCAAATATAGTGAAATGGGACTATGCTAACTAAGAAAATCGTTCATGATTTGGCGGGAAATTTAAAAAATAACATAATTTTCAATCAATCCAGAAAATTTTTCCAGCCACTTACCTGGAGTTGGTTTGGTAATATACGGGGGAGCATCTGGAGTGAAGAATCCTTCAGGAGTCATCGATCCTGGGGTTGGCACTCCGCTATCGGGTTTGAATTCTCCAGGAGTTTGTGTATCTGGAACGAATTCAGAAGCTCCCTTTTTCTGTGGATATGGCCGCATGTTTCCATGAATTGCTCCAAATGGAAATTCTTGTAGTTCCGGAGTTTCCACTGGTATAAAAGTTCCCGGTGTCATCCTCTTTATTGCTTCTGAAGGATTATCAGGAATGAACAATTGCGGTTTTCCTGGTTGCATAGTTCCCTTGATTGGCTTCTTTGATCTCATATCTGGATAAAACGTGCCTATTAATGGAGCTTGTAGTTCCTTTTCTTTCTCCTCTGCATCAGGATCAAATATCGTCACTGGTTTCTTTGGTTTATCATTACGTTGGGGGCTGAATGTTAAAAATAATTTCTAAAATTTATTTCGACAAAAATCCAAGAAAATGCTTTTTGTCTTTAAATAAAACTTAAATTTTTTTTACAATTTTTTAAATATTTTTGTATTTTTGAGAAATGATTTACATTGGTCGAACACAGATGTAATATTTGCTCTCCGTGCAATCAGAAGCCGACCAGATGGGAGGAGACTTTCCTGGGAATTGCATTGAAACACAAAGATCATTGCCCACACCGCTATCGTCATATGGTTCTCCAGGCATCCACCATTTCTTTATTCCGTTCGCATGACCATCCCTGAAATTGGGGAATTCCTTTTTCGTTGGATCCCACATCATTTTTGTATATTCGATAGAAGTGAATTTTCCACCGCTCCAAAAATCAGTCGATGCGCTTAAAGCTGTCATAAATGTAAAATCGCAAATTAAAATTAATTCAGTGATGTAAATATCTACCGATATCTCAAAAGATTAAAATTTGTATTAATTTACGTTTCTGTTTTAATTTCTTGTTAAAATTTAATATTTTATTATCATCTTCCGAATCAATTGTTAATAGAACCAAACCGCTGGCTTGACATTTCTTTTTCGCTTCCTCCCACGGTAGCTAATTTAACAAATAAAATCAACAGATCAAGTAAAATTTCTTTATGATAAACTTAAAGACTAAAATTCCCAAACAGAATCAAAGCAAATAAATTTGTTTGGTCACCATTGATTTGCTTGAAGCCACGTCGTCTTCTTTTATTGGTTTGACAGGTCCTTCAGGTTCATCCGGTATTTCGTTTCCTTCCTCCAAGGGTTTCGGTGGTGGAGCATTGGGCTTAGTGATACGGTCCTTCCTAATTTAATTCATGAGGTAATTTTTCGATATTTATGATAATGATAGTATTTTAAGATATTCTTACAAGGGTCTCATGCAAATAAAATGTTTTCTTTCGTCACAATCTGCCGCAGACCAAATTGGAAGTCCTCGATTGGTAAATTTAATGTCCACACTAAATTTAGTACACGATAAAGTTGAGACTGATCAACAAATAATGTAAATTGGTACATTGTATGGTATAGAATATTAAAAATAGTACCAGACTTCCTTCCCACTTCCAGAGTCATCTGAGGGTTCTCCTTTTGCCCATTGTTTTCTTACTCCATTGGCAGTATTAGAACGGAAATTTGGGAATTCTTTTTTCGAAGGCTCCCACAACAATTTTGTATACTCAGTGGACGTGAATCTTCCTCCACTCCAAAATGGCGTTGACGCGGTCAAGGCTGTTATTTATCAAAAATTAATAAAAGAAAAAAATTTGGATTAAAGAGAATAAATGGCTAGAAACCTTACACCCTTTTTTGAGACGTTCCGCTGATTCCAAAATTTGATTGTCTTCTTGCGTTTCAATAGCCACAAGTACCATATTGGATTTTTGACACACTGCTTGGGCAAGTTTCCATGGTTGCTAAATACACAAAACGTATTTAGATCGATTTAGTTCGATTTAGTCCAATTTAGTTCGATTTAGATCAATTTAGTTCGATTTAGTCCAATTTAGTTCGATTTAGTTCGATTTAGTTCGATTCAGTCCAATTTAGTTCAATTTAGTTCAATTTAGTCCAACTTAGTTAGGCAGATGGTTAAATACTTTTTATAATATTATTTCTTCATAAAAATTATCTGAAAAGTCTAACTTTTGCTTTGCTGGGAGTCCAATCATTCGGATTTAATTGAGGGACCTCCTCAGTCTCTTCATTATCAACTATTTGTGCAGGTGCAGGTTTCTTTCCTGGCAGTCGGTCTCTCCTAAAACCAATACAGCCATTAAAATTGATTAATTATCAAAACTTTGGGGGGGGGGGCTTGAAAGAAGTAGTTAATGTCTAAATAAATATAAATAAATAAAAATACATAAATTAATAGTAAGCATAAAATGGATTTTGTTGATGTTTACTTACGCTGGTCTCATGCAAATGTAATATTTCCTCTCAGAGCACTCGGCCACACGCCAAACGGAGGTGGAAGACTGACCTTTTGGAAAACTTATGTCGACGCAAACTTTCTCAGTTTCAGTACCAATAGTCATATCGTCCCATTGATGACTAACCCCATTGGAGTTTTTCCCAAACGGATCCTTGAATTCCTTATGCATAGGTTCCCAGTACATCGGATGGCTTTGCTTAGCGTCATCATATTCTGAAAACTTTCCTGAACTCCAAAATCTCGTTTTTTCATCAAAGGCTAATCCAAAATCAAAAAATTTTAAACACTGCTAATTAAAAACTCAAAGTAAATAAATTAGTCACATAATGCAAAATAACTAAAATGGGTTGTAATACTAAAAATTGCAATAGCATTCAAATCTTGAAATCTTTTATAATAATCTCTTCTTATAACAAAAAGGAATTTAATTCTAAAAAGTAAGGAAATATTTATTTACGCTTGGATTTAAGCCGTTTTGAATTGGCTAAAAACAAATTGTCTTCTTCATTTTCAATCATCATCAAAACCAAGTTGGATTTTTGACATTTCTTTATAGCTTCATTCCAACTGGCCTTAACATCATATAAAAATAATAATTGTATAACAATTCGTAAAGATGGAAGAGTATGATGAATTAATTAATGTACATTTACCTTTCCTAAGCTAAAATCAACAGCAGCTGGTTCCAAAGGCTGTACACCTAAAATATAATTACATTTTAATAATACTGAGTGTTGCTTCCAGTGTACAAAATACCATTTACCACTTACCAGTGGTAAGTGGTTTTTAATGGTATTTAACGTTAAATACCACTACCTAAAAAGTAGTGGTAAGTGGTATAAATGGTAAAAAATAGTTTCATTTAAATTTCGTGTTTAAATTTTGAACAAAATTCGGGGGCAAAGTACGAAATAGCTTAGCAGATGATCATTGTTGTCACAAATTGATAAGTGTTCATCAATCAGCGTAGGATTCAACCAATGAGGGCGCTAACAACCCTTGCCGATTGAGAAATTAATTGCAATTAAATTAGCATCAATTTTAAATGGACGATACCAAATACAATCTTTCTTTCTTCATTTTTTTATAACTTTTGGTGTACAATCAAATAAATATGATTAATTTAATTGATATTGGAAATATTTCATAGAAAACAGTTCTAAAACTTATATTTTAGGAAGTCTAGTGTATCTGTACTCAGCTGTCTAATCAATCGCTAAAATTTACCATTTTTACCATTAAATGCATTTTTACCATTAAGTGCATTTTTACCACTGTGATGGTAAAAAAGGCTAAAAAGTGGTAAATTTTGTACACTGGTTGCTTCAGAGATCTTTAAGCATTTACATTATGCTAGAAAAATGGCATACCTCCAGGTTTTACAGGTTCATTAGAGTTCCCATCGTCGATAGTTGCCTGCTCATCTGTTTTCGTTCTCTCTGCTCTATTTTAAAATGCTACGGTTATTTTCATAATTTATTAAATTATCTATGTTTATAGGATTAAGATATTTTTCATTTAATCAGTATACAATTTATATTATAAGTTTACTTTTTAAGAATGGTCACTCTATATTCTGGTGATTATTATAGTATAATAGAACAATTTACATAAATATGCTACTAGATACTTACGCAGGTCGTATGCAAATGTAGTATTTCCTTTTGGAGCAATCTGAGGCTGCCCATACGGGAGGAGATACACCTGGGAATCTCATATCCACACAGAGATCTTTCCCTTCTCCCCCATCGTCCAGAGGTTCTGCCGTCTCCCAGACTTTGTTGATTCCATTGGCATCGTCCTCCATAAAATTCGGAAACGTCTTTTTAGTGGGATCCCATTTCAATAATGTATAATCCGTTGAAGCAAATCGGCCTCCACTCCAGAAGAATTCATTCTTGGAATACGCTATGAGACGAAGACATTTTCAGTTTCATTTTTACTGCTTCACAATAAAATACTTAGTGAAATAATTGTATGAAAATAAATAAATTTACGTGGCTGTTTGAATTTTTTGTTATTATTCAAAAAGTCATTATCTTCTTGTGTCTCGAGTACCAGTAACATCAAACCGGCAGCCTCGCAGCGAGTTTTGGCTTCCCTCCAGGGTAACTAGTAAAACAAAAAAGTGATAATTAGAATTTATTTACTAAAATGTTAAGGACAGTAGAAATTAAAATTCATAAGTGTAAAAATCTACATTATTATAATATTTAAAAATCCCAACTTGTAAGAATTTTATTTCTAAATCTTAATTAAGATTTGGAATTATTATTTATCTTTTTCTCTACCTTTCCTTTGCTCATTGCTAGATCAGAATTTCTTATGTCGGATTCAGTCGTAGGTTTTGGTTTTGGATAGGTTCTGTTGGTACACAATTAAACCCTCAATATTGTAGTTAATAATAGTTAATATTATCTACTGTCCAATTATTTTGGATTAAATGAAAATTAGAAAATTAAATTACGGTTTTGGTTTAGGCACTTCAGCATCTAAAATGTTAACAATCTAAATCAGATTCTTTTAAGTAAAGGAAGTAAATTGTTTTAAAAAATAGTTCATTTACCTGGTAGACCTTTACACGGCGGTTTGCCAGACAAAGCTGCTTCCCACTGCCATTTAACATACCATTTACCAGTAAATGTGCAACCATCTATAATTAGTCCATTTTACATCAATATTACAATTAATGGCAAGATGTTTAAAAATAAAATTATAATTTATTCTTACAATCCACTGGCATATCTTTAGGATCACCTGAAAATAATGAAAAAGTGAAGCAGTTAGTAATCATTGCATTTGTATGAGCCAGTGTTGATTGATTTGCGTAGAGTTTTTACCTTTTAAAAGAATTAATTTTAGAATATAATTTTTAGCCCGTTTTATTTTTCTGCTACAATTATATTAATTAATTAATTTTAAATACTTTCTTACTTTCTTCGCAATAAATAACATCCGTTCGATCTTCAGTGCATGGATGGTCTTTAACAAACAAAGGTCCTGCATCCCCTGAACCCCCTTTCGCATCCCCGTATTCCATTAGCTTGCACATCCCTTTTGTAACTTCGGAAGGATTTGGTTCCCAGAAAAAGTTCGGTAAGCTGTTACTGATGAATCTCCCTTTTAGATTCCTCCATTGTTTCCCAAAGCCTTGAATATCAGACCAAGCCTTCGTTTTTCGACTAATCGATCCCAATAATTTTTTGTAACTGTCAAGATCCTTTTTTTGCTCGGGACTAGCTAGATGAAGACCTTGAGACATACAGCAACTTGCAGCTTCGAACCAATTAAACTAAAAAACAATTATAATACATTTGTATTACCCTGGCGTACTTATTAATTGTTCCAGCGACAAAAATGTATTTAAAACATTTTCAACCACATCCAATAGTATTGAATTTTAGTTGAACCTTAGAATACATGACATGTCCCAATTTGGACTTTTCTTTATTTGATTTCCCCTGGCTCAAAAAAGATTAGCCATATAACCTCTTGGGTTTTTTATTTGTCACAAATGCATTTCTCTGCGTTTATTTTTAAATAAACGTTATTGGGTGCATATTTAAAATATGAAAAAATTATGAAATATGAAAATAGTATATCTAAATCCTACCCTAATACATGACTAGTCCCAGCTGGGACTAAGTCAAGTAGTAACGTGACATGCACAGTCAGCAAGTAGGGATCAATAAAATAGTCTGTATCTCTAAATGGACACGCCTATTAGTCATTAGTTAGGATAGTCATGTATTCTAGGGTTAAACGGAATTTCAATAAATGCCACATATACATAACGGTGACGTATATTCTAATAAAAAAGTCGCAAAATGTTTAGCAACTTACCAAAACAGGCCCGGATGAGTATTTGAGTTTAACCGAAGATCCAGTGGATTTGGATATAATATCCTCATTCCAGATGATATCACTACATGTCTCCTCTGTAATAAAATAAGGTACAAATTAATAATTTGGGTTTTAATAATCAGAAATGTGTTCACATTGGCATTTATATTAAAATGCAGATTTGCTAAATGCTAAACCTAATTTTTCAGTTACCTGCTTCTGACGCAATTGCTGCTCCTGAGCTGAGCTTAATACTATAATAAATGAAAAAATATAGAACTGGCAATACTAATAATGGGACTTGGTGGTCCATTTTACCACCAACACAGGCAGTGCTGCTGAAATCTACATATGTCACTGATCACGATTATATAAAAGACTCAATTAATATAGACCAAAATGAAGTAAATACAATGGTTAACATACGATAGCAGTGAAAGAGTAAAAACATAAGTAACAAAAAACCATAAATATGAAAGAGCAACTCTAATTCTGAGTAAAAGCATAAATTATGCCAATGTTACCAAAATTATTACCGGTTCAATGAACTAAAAGTTAGGATCTTTGAACTAGCTGTAGTTAAATGTGTGGAAGTATTTCCTGGTTTATGGCTCGGGTTGTTGTTAATATTTTCCGTTCGTAAGTATAATTTATATGTTCATTTATGTTACAGTATCACCATCACCTTATAAATTATTTTGTCTTGATCAAATTTAATGTAAGCAGGACTGCAACCAAAAACATTTCAGGAAAGGCCTGATAAATAAAATTTTTATGCTGAGAAGAGTTTTTTTTCTTTGATTTTATACCTCTTCCCCTTCGCTAAGGTCCTGATTGTAAGAATCCTGCATAAAATTAGACTGACGCAAAAAGATGAAATTCACAATTCTTTAATTTCTTTGAATATGCGCAATTAGTATCATGTGGGGTATTATGGAACTAGATTTTTCCTGTTGCAATTGATAGGAAAACAAGATTCTATTGAAGATGTTCCTGCAGTGGGAGTGGATGCTAAAGATGATTTCAAAGTTCAAGTATCTCTAGTTTTTGACTCGATTGTATTTTTAAATACAATTTGTACACAATAATTTGTGCATTATGTACATTTTGACAATTGTAGATAAATAATATTGGGTGGCATGTTTTCTAATTGAAAAAAGATTTCAACAAATTGTAATGACTATGAAGGAAGAAAATTTTTTTTAATTAAAAAATTGTGACTTAATGAAATTTTAGTATTATATGTCATTGGCGTCCTCCTCAGAATTGCATTAAAACTTCCAAAGAAGATCAAATTTTAATGATAGTGAAGATGCAGAATGATTTAGAGTGGAACATTCAAATGAAAATCTTAAATAAATATTTTAGTACAAGAAAAGAGTATTTAGAAAATGTTTTTGGGGTAAAGTCAGACTCGAATTTTAAACTTTGGCCTAGAAGGTTCTAATGACCACCAACAGAACTGCGAAGATGCTAAATGGTTTCTATAAAAGTACCGATTCGGTTCCGCAAAATTAACCATTATTTTATAACAAATGTATTTTTACATACAGTGTGTATACAATTAATAGTTGGCATTTTGACAAACGACAATTGTAGCCATTAAATTTTGGCTCAAATGTTTTCATATTTTTTGAAAAAGATTTCAACAAACTGTGATGGCTAGGAAAGATTATGTTTTAATGAAAGTTTAGTATTATCTCATTGGCGTCCTCCTCAGAATAACATGAAAACGTTCAAAGAAGATCAACTTTTAATGCTAATGTAGACGTAGAACGATTTAGAGTGGAACATTCAAACGAAAAGTTTTAATGAATATTTGTAAATATTTGAAAATGTTTTGTGGTAAATAAGACTCAAAAATTATACTTTCATCTATAGCGTTTTAGAGACCACCAACAGAACCGTTAAGGTGACCATAAATTTCCATAAAGTACCCCAACTCTAACCATTATTTTTATAACAAATGTATATTATATACTAATTTTATGTAATTAATAGTTGGCATTTTCACAAAGGACAATTGTAGCCACAAAATTTTGGCTCACTTGTTTACATATTTTTAGAAAAAGGTTTCAGCAAATTGTGATGGCTAGGAAAGAAGAAAGGCAAGAAAAGAAAATTTAGAAACATTTTAGGGTGACGTGAGACTCGAAACTTAAATCTTGTCGTAAAGGGTTCTAGTGACCGCAAACATTGCTGGTAAGGTGCCATTAAATTTCTAATAAAGTGCCAATTCGGTACCCCAATGATAACCATTATTTTTATAACAAATGTATTTTCACGTACTTTGTGTATACAAATTAATAGTTGATATTTTGACAAAAACAATTGTTGATAGAAGATGTTGGCTCTTCCAATTTTATGAACAAGTTTTGAACAAATTGTAATGGCTAAAATGGAAGAAAATCAAGAAATGAAAATTTAAAATTGTGTCTTAATGAAAGTTTAGTATTATCTCATTGGCGTCCTCCTCAGAATTGCATGAAAACTTTCAAAGAAGATCGACTTTTAATGCTAGTGTAGACGTAGAATGATTTAGAGTGGAACATTCAAACGAAAAGTTTTAATGAATATTTTAGTTCAAGAAACGAATATTTTGAAAATGTTTTGGGGTACTATGAGACTCGAAACTTAAACTTGCATCTATAACGTTCTAGTGACTACCAACAGAACCGGTGAGGTGCACATTTTTTGATGCCTGACATACATACATTTGGAATTATTCAATGCGCATGTGTCAGTTCACGTTTATACTATAGTCATGATGATGGAATGAACATTTTCCAAAAGCTTTCAACTAAATATTATTACAAGTAAATATTTACATTCATGAATCATCGTTTCCGCAGTCCGCACCTCCAATATCTTCTTGTCAAAAATCATGAACAATCAACAATATTCCAATTTGGTTATATAATTCAAGTCAGAGCTGTGCATTGCAATGTCTTTTGAACCTCGATAACAATTCAGACAGAAATTATTTGAAATAGGAAAATTAAAAAAAGTAGGTCTTCAGTGGACATTTTTAGTTCTGTTTTTCTGTGCACTTTTTTATTGTTAACTGACATCTTTGGTGAAAAAAATTCATTTTTCAGTATTTCAGGGCCTATGTGAAATAACACCAAAAAATCGGAATATGAAATAGCTCCGAAACTACCGGTCTGATTTGGATGAAACTTGGAACAGAAGTCAACAATCGCGGTATCTCGGGGTGTTTTTTGAATTTGTGAAAAATTCGAATTTCTTCCCTTTCAAAATTACGAAAAAAATTTCGAAATAGGCAGTTTTTCATATACGGAATTGTTTCATCAAAATTCTGCCCGATTAAAAATAAAGCCCTAATAAAGTTATGGTTTATAGAGGAAAAAAATATTTCAAAATTGTTGACCTCTACAAGATGTCAGAGGTCAAATTTTATTTTTCGTCAAAATATGCTTATGTAAGGTGTCGTTTGCCAGCTAAAGTTATAGTAAAGACTAAATAAGTTACTATTTTGGCAACCTAGGGCTCCATACAGAGGTCAAAGGTCATAACTATAAAAATGGAAATGTCTGATGCACAAGCTATACTGCGGTAGTGCATCTGGCATTTTAGTACTTACTAGCCATATAACCCATTTTTAACATAGGCTTGTGTCTGCTTCAGTGCCTACATAATACATGGCAAAGTTTATTTTGCCTTCCTGCCAATTAAACACTTATGACATCTAATGCAATCTAATGTAATTGACGTATTACATCGTAATGATATGTCTATTGCTAATAGAAAGGTGAGGATAAGAACATTTAGTACATCGAAGTGAAGAAGATGAGATGAATAATTGTCAAATATCATAATAAAAATCATAGAACTTTCTCTTAATACTTACCCACAATGCGACTTGTGAATGCGAATAGTACTTTTGTCACTAGCACTTTAACACTTTGTTTTCCAAAAGGAACTTTTTGGGCTTTAAAACATTTCAAGTTTCACTTATTAGAGCCGCAGCGAGAGAAATATTTCAGGAGGGGCACCGAGACATTTTTTTAGCGATTTGGGCACGGGCCCCGGTGCTCCCCCCCCCCCTCGCTGCGGCCCTGCCCTGATTCATAAATTATGTTGACAGAGAAGCCAACTAATATGGATATGGACTAACAAATTAGCAGGAAGGCAAAATAAACTTTGCCATGTATTATGTAGGCACTGAAGCAGACACAAGCCTATGTTAAAAATGGGTTATATGGCTAGTAAGTACTAAAATGCCAGATGCACTACCGCCGTATAGCTTGTGCATCAGACATTTCCATTTTTATAGTTATGACCTTTGACCTCTGTATGGAGCCTAGGTTGCCAAAATAGTTACTTATTTAGTCTTTACTATAACTTTAGCTGACAAACGACACCTTACATAAGCATATTTTGACGAAAAATAAAATTTGACGTCTGACATCTTGTAGAGGTCAACAATTTTGAAATATTATTTTCCTCTATAAACCATAACTTTATTAGGGCTTTATTTTTAATCGGGCAGAATTTTAATGAAACAATTCCTTATATGAAAAACTGCCTATTTCGAAATTTTTTTAGTAATTTTGAAAGGGAAGAAATTCGAATTTTTCACAAATTCAAAAAACACCCCGAGATACCGCGATTGTTGACTTCTGTTCCAAGTTTCATCCAAATCAGACCGGTAGTTTCGGAGCTATTTCATATTCCGATTTTTTGGTGTTATTTCACATAGGCCCTGAAATACTGAAAAATGAATTTTTTTCACCAAAGATGTCAGTTAACAATAAAAAAGTGCACAGAAAAACAGAACTAAAAATGTCCACTGAAGACCTACTTTTTTTAATTTTCCTATTTCAAATAATTTCTGTCTTCAATGGATAAGAATGTAATGTAAAAAAGTGATTTTTCCCTGCGTTCACAAATGCTGTACTTTTCAAATGAAAAATTATTTAATCATTTGAGATGCATCAGATATGATGACAGAATACTACAATCTACAAAATCGTACTGCTATAAAACATTTTTTTATTTCACTAGATTGACAATTCATGACAAAAAAGCATTTACTTCTGTTGTGCTTGTGCTACACTTCGCTACCCGTAATCTTTGTTTATTTGTAAGGAATTGTAAGACTCAAGTTTATAAGTTGTGCCTGATTGAGCGGTAATATTAAAAAGCAGAAAGAAGAGTTACACAACAATTTTGTAGGAAACTGCAAAAATGGTTAAAAGATTTTAAATAGAATGTCAGTCAAGAATAAATAAAAATAACGAATTAAAACATTTTTCTAAATGTTAACTATAGGAAAATAGTACCTAGTTAACTCCAGAGAGATGTTTTGACCCATTTGACATTTGAGGGAACTTATAGTTTTGATTTGAATGTTGAATAACAGATTAACATTTTTACAATGCTCATCCTTTGCGAATATTGCGATATTAGATGCATTTGTTATGATGATTGGATGGAACATCTGGTAATTTTTGACAAACATTAGTACAAGTAATTTATAAAAACGGCCATCGTTTATAATTAATATTTTGACTAAATTACAGCTTAGCAGTCGTCACCAGGAAGTTGTCAGCGACGCGATAAATTCTTGGGATTCCTCATTAAATCAGCGATCTCTTTTGGTCACAGTAAGTGGAACAAAACCTGACAAAGTTGACCTATGCTGGTATTTTGCTAACTATGGACTGGTGGCTGACGCATTTTTTGAAGCCGACTTGGAGTTCTGCGTTATTCAGTTGGATAAGAAGTAATAATTTTTTACCTGCCAATCAGAAATGTATTGTGTCAAATAAATTCTCTTGATAAGTTTTAATGACACTTTGACATTGATTTGACTGATTGTATTATTTGTAGAGACTATGCCCAAACAGCTGTATCTGGTAAACACAACATGGAAGGGGTCAACCTTTCTGTTCGCCTGAGAGAAGACGTTTCAGATAATGAATGTGAGTAATGTAAGAATTTGATTGACTTACAGGTAAACTAACCAATATTTGATATTTTTTCGTAATCTGCAATTAATTATTATTTTATAGGGCTTCTACTAAATTCTATGGTCCGACGAAATGCTACAAAAGATATGGTTCAGAGAAAATCGGAATCTTTTGAAGAGAGACACTTGAAACTTGCGGATACTTTGAAATCCTTTCCGCTTGACTATCAAATTGAGCGTTTCGAACGAGAAATTAAAATGAACTCTGTTGAAATGAACATACGAGAAAAATTAGTGCAGGATATGAACAAACTCTTTGGTAGAATGATTAAGTTCCCGAACTGCGTTCTGTGTCCTTTCGGATCTCTTGTAACTGGCCTCGGAAATAACTCATCTGTTCTGAATATATATTTTGATGCAATCGGTAAAAAGTTAAAAAAAATATTTTACATATTAAAATAATTTAGATTATTTAATTTTGGAATATTAGATTTTTCATTTAACTCGTCAATTTTCTATGTAGGTGAATGCGTTGGGAAAAAAAGGGATAAAGATGATAATGCAAATCCTTATTGGAGACAAACACTAGAAGTAGTTCAACAATATATTCATAGTTGCAATCGGAAAGATAATTTGTTTTGCTATGATTTGATCTCTCTTCCTCGTGACCCAATTCCATGTGTAAAATTTATTCACTACGTTACTGGAGTTAAATGCAGATTTACTTTTGACAGTTTACTTCCTGTACGCACATCGAAGCTGATAGCATTAGTGATAAAACTAGATCCAAGACTGCCTGCTTTATTTCAGTTTGTCAAGTATTGGGGAGAGTACCATAAATTGACTGGTCCGCAGAAACTGACGACATATTCGCTGTATCTTCTTCTGGTGGTTTATCTAACGTTGCAAAAGATAATTCCTTCTGTGTCCGTTCTCCAGTCGATGAGTACAAGCAGCGAAAAAGTCAGCGAGTGGGAAACTACATTTAGCGACGATATTGAGAAAATAACCACTTTGATGTCATTTTTTGGAACAAAGGGCAATTGCGATAAGAATGATACAACGGGAAAGCCAACGGCTCGCTCAGTTCTTCAGTTGGTAGTGGATTTTTGCAAACTTTACGCCCATTCAGATTTACAGTCTCTGGTCATTTGTCCTTGCATTGGAGAATTATTACCAAAAATTGCCTTTGAACCTGGAAAAGAAGATATGCTCCCTAAAGGACTAGAAGCGTATAAATTGTGGGCCTCTGGGAAAAAGCACAGACTGAATACGAAAACTTTGCTATGCATTCAAGACCCGTTTTATTTGAAGCGGAATATCTCTTCGGAAACTCCAGAAGACATCGTATGGAAATTTCAGTTCGTTTGTGCAGACACAGTAGACAATATTGAAGCAGTTCTAAATTCTCCTAGTCCGAATCTGATGGAAATTTTCAATCCTAAGAATTCTAAGAAGGAAGTTTCAAGTGAAACCCCAGGAAGTAGTAACGAGGTTGTGAATCCCGTTGGTGATAGATTAATCACTGCCAATAGTACTACAAGTTTGGATTCAATTTCTGATGATTCTCCAATATTAGGTGCACCTCACCACGTTCAAGATGATTTGATCCATGTGAAACCTAATCCAGTAGGTTTATGTCCTATTAATGTTAATTTGCCTCCACCTAATTGGAATCCAGGATATTCCATGCCTCCAGCAGTAGCTCCTTTCCCTCAATTTAATCGCCAACCTACCAATGATGCCTTCCAACAGCCTCAATATTTAAATCAGTATGCAAATTCTTGCACTGTCGTCGAACGTATTTCATCTCCTGAGTTATTCCCACAAGAATTCCCATCTGCACACGTGGAACCTCCAGATAGAAAACCCAGTCATAGAACTTTAGTTCATGTTTCGTCTTCAAGGACGTCTAAATCTATTTCCTCTCCGAAAGAAAAACCAGTCCTGGAATTCTCCAAGTATGAGCAAATATTTACATACGCTCCTACGAATGAATTCGTTCGGATGTTCAAGAAATACTTTGGAAATCTTGTCTTAGAGTCTGCAATGAAAATCCGTCTCAAAGTTCTGTGGTGTTTGTTCCTGGAAGAATTCTTTGAAGAAGTATATACCAAGGCATTTCCATTCAAGGTCGAAGATGTCGACCCAGACTGTGTAGTTCTAAACACGCTCAAACCAACCAGGGAAGAAGATGGAACTACCAGCACTTCTCTCATTCATACACTGGACAAACCTCCCGATCCTAAAAAGCGAAAAAGAGAGGAGGAGGAGAGATATAAATATCCACCGCAATCAAATCCCTTTAAACCCAAGTTTTTTGAGCTCCAGATCAATTTTACATATTCCAAGGCATTTATCTGTAGGGTTAATACCAACTGTCTGATTAATAGAGCAAAAATACGGAGCAGAGCAAAAGAAGATTCCCATCTCGTCAGACAATTTCCAAATCCTATGGAGTGGGAAGGTAAAATTAATTTTATTACTTCTTAATTATTTAATTTTATTACTTTTAAATAAATCTTATTTAATTTTTAATCTTTAATTTTAATTTAATTTTTAATCTTTAATTTTAATTTAATTTTTTAATTTAATTTAAATTTAATTCTGATTTTTTATTCTAAAAATAGGCGAGATAAGCAGAAGAACTTTCGTGGCCGACAAAGGAAGAAGAACGCCTCTGATATGCAAATTTGTCTGCAGAGTCACAATGGATGTGGCTGACGACAAATGCGTGACTGTCGTCTGGAAGATCATCAAAGGGGACTCCAAGGAAATGAATTCCATTGAAAATATAACCGACCACATCATCTCCGTTTTTAGAGACTTGGTTCCCAAATACCAAATTTTTCGGCTGTCCAAATGGCTTGAAGCTCGCTAAACGCCGCCATCCTAGTCAGCAAAGCTGTAATACTTGTATCATGTATAAATACTTGTGAACTGACCTTTTAACTTGTTTTAATTAATTCTTTAACCATGATTTGTAATTCCTATGCAGTAACTATCAATTATATTAATAAAGGTAAGTCTGCAGAAAAATTTACTTTGTTGTTCAAATGGATAGTAAATATTTTTTAGATGTTAGTCATGTTTATTTTTAATGCTAGTTTCAAAAGGACCTAATTTGTATTTATTTTGGAAAGAAAATTGTTCTACCTTAGATAATTAGATAATAAAATATAGAGGTATATGGTATATTATATTTTCTGGTATTAATTTGGATGGGTATTTAAAAATATGACTTTATTTAAAATCAGTGAGGTGGAAAAATGTGGTATTGGTACAATTTGATATATATTACAAATAGGTATGTATTTATTTCGCATTTAAAATTTGAAACGATGAAAGATATTTAAAAATGATCTAGATACAGTTAACAAGAGTAATTTTCACAAAAGCTTAAAAAACGAAAGAAAATATCAACACCATTCCAATACAAAATATTACAGATATTATAAGAAACTGAATTATATTTAAGGTGATTAATATGGCAGCATGCCTTTTGGTTCTTTTCAGCTGAATAATTAGGTTCATTCAGTTACGTATCACACTAATTTATTGACTATCTGATTTTAATTATGGTATGCTATTTGATGGCGTCTCATGAAAGCTACATTTTACAGGTATCGATGGTCAACAAAGCGAAAGGCCTTTATTTTACATATTATTAGGCAGATTTTTATTACGTAATATCAGGTTCTTATTGTTTATTGAGGGGAGATGGAGAAAATTCTCCAGTAGATTTAGTCCGTTTATTTGGAGCACAATTTAAAGGAATTATTAAGCCAAAAGTCCCGTTCACACATTTAGTAGTAGTAACAACAAAGATATTTTGATATTAATTGTGTGATGATAATGAATAACGTACTCCTTGATGTTTCCC
Source organism: Tomocerus qinae (assembly GCA_020055645.1). Lineage (NCBI taxonomy): Eukaryota > Metazoa > Arthropoda > Collembola > Entomobryomorpha > Tomoceridae > Tomocerus > Tomocerus qinae. The sequence goes on from CM034546.1 coordinate 126,374,288, forward strand.
ATTTTTTGAATGATTGTTTGCACTTGTACGTTTAGTAGTATTCGCAATCAGTAAACCATTTTTTTGATATTACACAAGATTATTTGAATCAACGTTTCGATTTGATAACTTTCCCCCCATTTCGAAAGTAGTAATTATAATTATTATATTTATATATTAATAAATACCAATTTAGTATGCCGGAAGAATGAAAAAGCCGGATATTTGGAATTCGGGTAGACTCATTGTATATTCATTGTACTACAGTGAGAGCTAGCCGTTAAATATTGATAGCACGGGCTGGACTCACTTATTATTTATGTTGATGAAATGGACGTAGGTACAGGAAGGTTAGTGATATATTATGTTTGCATGTTTTTGTGGGTAAAGTATAAAATGTTTAGCATCTCATCTCTCAATCCTGGAAATCCTTTTTTTAAACCTCCGAGGGAAAATACAATTAGCATATTAAATTGGTATTGGCCACTGGCAAGTACAATTTATATAATATTGATATTAATAATATGCATTAGGTTTGAAGATATTTGTCTGTGCACAGGTTCTCTCTATATCATCAACAGTTAATTATAATTTTAATAATATATAACAGTATACTCTAATTAATATTGTAATCATATAGGCCATAAGGTTTTACACACCATTCGATGTGCAGGTTTTAGGTCGTAACAATATTTAATGATTGCGAATACTAATCTTTAAAAACAGCAAGATTAGTATATAAAAATTATTATGTTAGTAAGCTCATACATAACACGCAGGATATTTAATTATTATTGTAGTTAGAGTAATAATATGTGCCAAGTTTGGTGCTAACGGATTCCCCGTGATTTGTTCCGTAAGTAGTATAGTACTTGTCTTTTCTGGAATTATGCGCTTTTCAGGAGGACACTGACTGACTAGAAGTAAGCGAGATTTGAAGGCAGCGGAATGATATATTTCAATTTCATAGTATTTTGAAGGCATTGTGATTTCTTAGTAGGAAAAGTTTGAGCGGATGATTAAAACTTAAATTTTCTTTCCCCCCATTCACTCCATTTTCTATTAGTCCTCCACTTTTAGGTTTTCAACGCCTTCTGCAGCAGCTTCACCTTCACCCCCTTCGTCTTCCACTGTGGGTACTAAACAGTCCATACACTTTAATTAACATCCACTGTTCGTTTTTGGCTAACGATAACTAATTCGATGTGATGAATACTGTATACTTAAAGTTTCCCGCAAGGATTGGGTTCAGAATTGTGAAAACGGATTTAAATAAATATTCCCGCGGGCGATTTGCATCGGAGAGAAAATGAAAATGAACTTACAGGGATCTCTAGAAGGTCTCCTTTGGGATAACTGCGAGTGAGACAAAGACGATGGGACAGAAGCACCAGAAACGGTTCTCGTGGGAAATGTCAAAGATGTCGAGCGGGCCAGGTTTTCTTCGTCTTCATGCTGTAAATCTTCATGATGTCTTTCTCTGTGGCTGGTAGTGCCGATGGTCACTGGCATGTCTGATTTCAATTCTGGATTTCCGCTGTTATTCGTATACACTTCCACCTATACAATTTATTATTTGAGGTAAAATGAATCCCCTAGAGAATTTGTATTCTCCTCGGGGTGATTACAATAATCTATCGCTATAGAAAATAGATTTTCTAGCTTACCACGATGAAATAGTGATGTTGAATGATTCCCGTGATAGAAGGATAAGCATCCTTGGGAATATCAAGAGCGTCTTCCCACGTACTTTTCGGTTGAGCCAAATTAGGGTTTAAATTGTCTCTGGAACTGAGAATGACTTTGCTGGATTTTGATGTCAAATCGCTCCTCCACGTCAGCTTTTTGAGTAGCGAAACAGACACTTTGGTCACCTTTTTCTTGGAAGGGTTGAGTAACACCAAATTGAACGGGACTTGGTCATCAGGGAGGAACCCAGTACGAGACAAATGCAACGAAAACTTGATACCAGTGCTACTGGAGAAGATCGACGTATTCTGCTGCTTTTCCAAACACGCGGGCTTTAGCAAGGACGGATTTGATCTCAAATTCAGATAGCTGGAAATCTTGATTGTCTGTTTCGAGACGCGGGTATTGATTACAGATCCCGTGTTGACGTAGCCCACCACCTTGTACACTATTTCCCCTGAACTCCCCTTGAACGTCCCTGGAAAAGGATTCAGCTTCCGGATAGGAATCGCAAACTTATAAACGTAGTTCCCTTTATCCACACTATGGACCCTCGGGGGCTGATAATTTGGATCCGAAGGAGGATAATCACCTGCATAATAACAATAACAATTTCAGACTGAGTCTCTCCTATTCCAAACTCCTATTCTATTTTCATCCAAACTCCAATCCCTCTAAAAGTGCTAAAACTACATTTTACGAGAATTGTAAGCACGCGACTTGGTGACATTTCTTTCTATTGCGTGCATTTTTTCACATGCAAATTTTACATTTAACACTATTTCCAAGTGCTAATTGCTAATTCTATTGATGGATTAATTCTACTAAAATATTGTGTTTAAAGTGTCAATTTTAATTAGTACATAAGATAATTGTTGGTTGCATGTAGTGTACTTAAAATGTAACTAATTAAAATTCCCTCCGTCTTAATTGCAGTTATCAACTTACCCTATGTAACTGATAACGAGACCACCGAAGTAGAACCAAAAGCAAACACACCAAGGAATATACCTACATTTATTGACCCCTCCCTTCAGGAAGAAAGAGGCCGACTTTGTCACAGCCAGGTAAACCACGCCCATTTGGACCATGATTTCCCTGACCATTTCGCCAAAATTACCCCAATTTAGAAGAATAATGGAACTAGATCGGATAAAATGGCAAAATAAATCAATTTTCTTCTCCGATTTCTAACAGGGCAATACTATACTAAATATATCGGAGAATTTCAGGCCCGATATTAGCTACAAATCACAAAATGGGCTACAAACCGTGCGAAGCGCGGAAATGTCCACACTTTTTTGCTAGTGACTGACGGGTCCACCATAATCAGGTGCCAAACCATGCCAAACAGAATTATGGGGACCCAGACGCATTATCCAGTCATATAAGAGCCATGCCGCCGTAATTGTTTTTAGTTTCCAGTCAAAAAAAGAAGAATCGGTTGCTATTTGCTAGTTTTTGCAAAAAATAGAAAATATGCCCTTGGCATAAAAATCAGGATAAAAAATGATAAAAAATAGCGTTTGAAAAGGAAATGGGTGCCCTTCGGGCTGTACCACCTCCATCTCGAACCGACCCCGTCCCTGCGTCGGGATGAAAATCCCCTGCGTCCCGTCCCGAATTTAGACCCCAATCTTCCACCTTGAACAAACAATACCTATTTCGCGGTACGCCTATAATGAAAATCAAGCCACAAATTGTAATATGGGGCGATTCTTTGTAAAGTTAAACTTCTCCCTTAACATTTTACAATCTTTTACATCCCTAGCATTGGAGAATATCAATGGAGCCCATAAAAACACTCACCGCAAAAAAAATGAATCTTTCGGACCTAATGGGCCCGCTTTCGTGACAACACGAGATCGCACCTTTACATTTTAGGTTGGGTTAGATGAGATTTTATGACATATCACGAAAGCGCGCCTTTTAGCTCTTTGGATGCGCTAACATGAAATAAACTGCCAAATGCCGATGTAATTTGACCTAAAGGATCTATACATTAAAATATTTAATGTTTGGACCGCGCATTGAATGATTATATTAAATTTAAAAGGGTTGACAGATTATCCTAATGAGTTTGAATGCGAGCTGGGATGTTCTAATATATCCCGAATCCCAATAGCCATTGCTGTAGATTAGTAAGTAGATTATAAAGAGTGCTGATGATGCCTATAGATGTTTAGTACGTTGTAGACATTTTTTATCAAGGTAAAATCATGTCTCCTCCTTTTGTCCTAATTAATTTGCCTTTCTCCTTTCGTTAGCATTGGCAGGGTTTTAATTTGGCCTTTTGGCTAACAAGGAAATGATTAGGTAGGAAAATGTCTGCGTATTTTTAGTTGAACATGTACATACGTGTCTGACACGGTTTTAGTGTTTTATGGTTCTGTGTATCGTAGACGTATACGTATGTATGTAAGGATTTATGACTTAGATGTAATTTAGACATGCAGGGAGTGCAGTCCATAATATTTGCATACCAGACGAGGCATAATACTTACATTTGAGACTGGGAATTCTTCCATGTGTATTTAAGGTAAGTATTAAATGCATATTTGCAGGATATTTTAGCACTCTGCAGGAAATTCGTATCCTTTCTCGGGTTATTAAACATGAAAGTTTCAAGGCATAAAACTTGTCTATTACATCAGCGGAAATTGTGAACATTTATCTCGCTTACCTGCTATAAGCTACTGTCCTAAGTTATTAGTTATGATGCGAGAGCTTACTATTTGTTTTTTTGAATAAATTGTAAGGGGAAGGGTAGCAACTAATTAAACATTCTCCCCCTCGTAATATAATAATAATAATATTTTTATTTATTTATTATTGCCTTTGTATCCGACGAAGTAAATCGCTGTCCATTCGTAAGGCAAAAGGTCTTCTGTTTTCGTTCGCACAGTTTGTCCAGATCGATAGTTGACTATTGCATGTCCCTCCAGTACAACACGAACATCTAAAACGCAAAAAAATCATCACGGGTGAGTAGGTATATTAACTGGGGTAGAAAATGAAATAATGTTGCCTCTAATTCCGTGTGCACGAATCCCTACTGCATACACAGAAAGGAAAAGTACTATTTTAAACCGAAAAAAATCAGAATGTTAGTACCATGTCCGTCTTTGGTGCAGAATTACTTTAGAAATGCATTAATGGCCTAAATACAAGATATAAAATGTAGAAAATGCAATGGAAGTGCTTTTATAGCTTGAGAATTCACATTAGAAAATATAACGACAGAATAATCAGATAAATACTCTCTTCAAACACATCGAGTATGTACTCAGATGGTCATAAATAATAATTTAGCCAAAGGAATGCCCGTATTAAATAAAAAAAGAAATCGGACACCGAATTACACCGAATTCCGAATACGTGTATGAATGTGAATGTTATTTTTCATGTAGCTACGGAGATTATCGTCAAATGCAGGTCTATACCAGCAGAAAAGAACAATTAAGGAAAAAAACTAGCTGCAAGTGAAACCTGAGAGCCCGCCTGCCATTTCATATTTCTTATGAATTGAGATACTTGATGAAACAATCGACGGAACTTTAAGCGTAAGTGTCAGACTTGAGTGTGCTTTATTGAGTTGAGAATTTTGTTCGTATTAAGTGCAGTAGTAGTTTCATTACAACGACAAGATCTTAGAAATTCTATAAATACAGATATCTACTTAATATAAAATGGCCTAGAGAAAATGAGAAACTTTTTGCCACATCCCTACAATATTAAAACACTTTTGTTTTGTCATGACTCTTCATATTTGGCAACATTTTATTTTGCTACAGGGTCACATTAAACAAGTTATTTTACACATCCCAGCTTCCTCAAGTTTTTCTAAATACAGTACTGCTGCTGTCTTATTGATTGGATGAGTGTGATAGTTAAATATGACAGCCTTCCACAGAACTTGGCAAAACTCACAATAAGTTTCATCTTTCTGTCATTCTTTCCCTTTTATAGCGTTGAAAGGCAGACAAAGACAGATTGTGCAATTTCATATGTCACTAGCCAAAACTTTCATTTCTCAACTCATCTTGTATTTATTTCATTGCATTTATGCCAATTCTCGAACTTTAGTGCCTGGATTAAATACGCTGAATTATTCCACACTCCTTGTGTCAAATCATACACAAAATTTTCATAAATATTTCACAGTGACGACAGTAGACTATTTTCATAAATATTTCACACCATTCTTCGCTATGGGATATTCAAGACGACTGTATAGAAAATTTTGCCCATGTATGGCTATGCAATATTCAAAAAATTCTCAAGCAGAATTTAATATGAGAAGTTTGACGTTTGTCAAAACACATTATTGAACCCAGTTTATATACTCAAATGTGTCGAGTCCTTTCTCTAATGGTTCTTTGTAATTGCAGGATGCGACTAATGTAAAAAGGGAATATTTCTTTTGTGTAGGTATAGGGACAATAAATAGTACGAATACGACAACTGAATGTAAATAATCGTCCAATGTAGGAATTCCTAGTGCCCAAACAAAAATTGCGTGTGAATTGCTGTCTCATATAGATTAGGTTAGCTTTAATCAATTCTGCTAAATTGTATGTATTTAGGCAGATAATGACACAGACAAATGTTTGACTACAAATGGATATATTTCACTACATTCAGTTGAATAATACTTTATATCCCAACAATCCCCCTGTGGGAATTCGCTGCTGAAATTTTACGATAATTTTTGACAGTATAATTTGTCACACGAATTATTATAAAATTCAGACGCAATTTATTGATTTCGCCTCTCAAAAAATTTTTTTGGCTATTTATTTGGAATCTTCTTGTATGTATAATCCAAGGGGTAAAATTTATAAATTCTATTCAAGACTATTAACTAAAAATTTACTTCCCAAAACTTTCTCCATAAAAGTTACCAGTTTTATTTTATATGGGTTAAATATGCAGGGAATAATCAATCAATATTTTATGCATATGGGACAATAGCCAAAAATTTCTGAATGGGCTATGAAGATGAATTACGCATGGAGTGATTTTAAATAAGAAATGAAGTAGGTAAATGAAAACAATAAGCAATGCAGAGTTTTATGTAGTTGAACGAACGGATTAGAAAATAGAGCGTTCAATAACTGCAAGAGAAGACGGTTGTTTGGCGCAATAGGCTGTCCATGTTTTTCTGAATAGACGCTTTCTCCTTTCTCAACTTTCTCCATCAAGTCCTACACGTCTTTTATTTATGATAGAAGTTTACGGGGTTTTAAACTATTACGTATTCCTGTAGCTCCGCCTATTCTACATTAAAGTATTTCCATAGAATGTTATGAGCCACAAGAAAGCGGGTTGTAAATAGTAAATGTACATTGGCTAGCCGTCAATTAAACAGTAATGCCCGGTCTCTGTACGATATAAAAGAATCGTATAGAGGTAAACTTATGAATAAATTAGTATTGCCATTAAATTAATTATTGATCCTATGTAAAAGTCAACAACCCTGTGTGTATTGTGTACTTTGTATATAAAACCGTTTATTTACACTTATGTAAATGGTAAATAATAATATTTACTCAAAATTGGCAAATAATAAAGAAAAAAAATAAATAAAAATAGTACTTACCATCGCAGTGAAAAGGTTCAGAATTATTAAGTAATAATTTTCCAGTAATTTCGTCTCCAGGTTTGTAAAATCTCGCCGGGCCAGAGCTACGTCTGTCTAAACTAACTTGGAATGTCTCTATAGGCAAAGGTGGTGAAATTGTGACACCCACACCCACTTGTTTTGTCATTTTGGTGAAAGAGGAAGTGAGGAAAAGGACACTTGTGACGGAATAAATTAATTATGAACTAAAAATGAATTTCTTTGTGGAGGAGACTCTATTGATTTAGTATTTAATTAAGTTTTGTTGTGTAAGGCAACTCTCGGTGTTTTTTATTCGCACTTATATGTAAAGAAGAGACAGGAGATAGTTTTGTTATTGCATGGTCGGAGGAAGAAGGGTTTGGAGACTGACGAGTGGTCGTCGACTGCAGAGACTACAGAACTGGAGACTTAAAACTTGTGTTTCTTCTGAGAGCGCATCAGAAAAGCAAAGCACTGCAGTGCAGAAAATCAAATAGCTTGCATGAGCAATTCAGACCCGAACTGGATAGACATATATAGAGTAAATATTATATTATACACGTACACGCGGCCGGCCGACTCTGCTTTACAGACTTATTGATCCGTGCAACACCTAGACTTAGACTACTACTCCTGGATATTCCTACACTTACACAACTAACTATTACTACTCCAACCTCTACTTACCTAGCCGAAATATATCCTGCCGTTAAATCCCAACTCACTCAAATCCAAACTTATTTATTTCTCTCACATGAAACAATTATCCAAATATAACCAATTCTATTAAATTCAACGAAAATTGGTATTTATTTTCCGCAAAATTACCAATTAAAGTAGAAACTTCAATTATTTTTTAAGCAGCCCTTTTTACTTTGACAAAACTGTATCTTCCCTATATGGATTTATATATAGAAATTGAGAAAGTACAAAACGATAATGAAGAAAACAAATGGCAATAAATTGCTGATTTACAAGCATAAAAATTAAAGAAATTTTAGTTTCGGTTGAAGTAAGGCAGTGGTCACACATTTTAAAAATCTCGCCATAAAATACAAAGGGATTACCAAGACCCGCTTTCGGAGGACCTAACCTAATTAAAACATTAATATCTGTAGGTATTTGTGGAACCACTGACTTACTTCAACCTTAATTTCTTTGAAAAATTGTTTAAATCTTTAAAAATTATTAATTTTGATAAAAAATAAATTAATTTGGAATAACTAAATTCGAATTTTCTAATTTCCAGGTTGAAGTAAGACAGTGGTTGCAAATTTAAAATATTGTGAGAATAGAACTCAGGCTAGAACGGAACGACGCAAAAGTTAATGCGAGACCCTACTTGGCCGGTCTGTCGCAACTACTAATGCATGTCGTCGTTCTACCTTTAGTTCTGCGGCTGTGAATATGTGTGTTTCGTGGCCTTGGAACTCTGATTCGCAGCACATTACTCAAATAGAGCTTTAGTGCTCTCCACGTGGGTTATTCGGTTCTATTTAGCGGCAACTATATTATGAACCAAAGTTCATACCACACACACATTTACTTCCTTACAATATCGCGCCACGAAATACACAGGGCATGCCAGGACCCACTTTCGAGGGACCTAACCTAACCTAAATTAGACAATAACATTGATGGGTATTTGTGTAACCACTGCCTTAATTCAACCAATTTCCAAAATTCTCTTAAATTGATATACCCCTCAGAATGAAATTAATGTAAAGAGAGTTGAAAATTGCCAGAGAAATTTTTTAAAATTGTTTAAATCTTTTTTAATCCTGAATTTAAAATAATTTAAAGTGATTTAATTTGAATTTTCAAATTTCCTAAAATTGATATGCCTAATCAGAATTCCTTTTAGAATACAGTTAGTATATGGAAAGTTGCTGAAAATTGCAAGAGCTGAATGTGAATGAATTTGGGAAATGAGTATACTAAGTTTGGATTTGTATGATTTGGTTGGTAAGGTCTATGTATATGCACAAGTGGTGTAGTATATGTATATGATGCAATACTTATTAACACGCGACTTAGAGGATTTATATGTCAATAGAGTTAGTGGATGGGAACAAAGTGCACATAAATCTTGAATCTAGCGTCCGTACACAACAAAGTCCATTTTTGTGTTCCCCAAACATGGGATCTTTGTAAATTGTTGAGAATGCCTGTACGTATATGGTGTTCATTCTAATTGGTGCGGGAATCATGTCCAGATTTACATTGGCTGTATAGAGAGGAATACGAAGTACATAGAAAAGGCCCATTTGCAATTCAGGTCGGTGCCTAAATAAATGTTTTTAAGTGCTTGCTTTAAAGGATCGATCTCTCTCGTGTACATTTGGCCACTGGCCACGGTGACCTGCACTCGGCACTCACACGTTTCGATTTCTAGGCAGGCGCCCGCAGTTTACAGGAGTTTTCTACCTGTAGGTAGGTTAGCCAATGTATATACCATTATATATATATATTTAATACGGCATTTATATTTAGGTCACACTGCTACCAAGAAAAGCTTGAGACGATTCTGCAGATCCATACTTTCCTCCACACACTTTACATTAGAGAATATTTCTACTCCACTTAGCCCGCTACTTTTATAGCTCCACAAACTGACATTACCTTTTACCTTCCCTTACATCTCATTTCTTCGACCTACGAATAATGCATCACCGTTCTCACGAAATTAGGTGCCAGTTCAAACCCTACCCGATAACTTATTTACTCAACTAATCTAATTAATATACTTTACGCTCTACACGTTCCTTTAACTGCTCATTTTCAAGAACACACTAAAAACATACGTCTTTATTATGACGTCACTACATACACCTCTAATAAATTGCTGTCCTCTTCTTCCCTGATAAATTACTCTCTTTCTATACACACACATCTATCTACCACACAATATATTTTAACACAGACACTAAAATAATTGAATTCTCTATTTTTAGACAATCGAAAAATACATCAACCACAAAAACAATAAATGTTACCCAACTTGAAACAATTAAATACTCTATTTTAAGACCAAATGCTAGAAAAAAGTCCAACACAGTCAAAAAGTGGAATACATTGTAGTAAAAATATAAAAAATTACTGGGAGAGCATAAAACTGAACAATAAAGTATAAAATAATATGTAATCCCATTTTAATACAAGTAATTTAAAATATTTAAGTGCCCATGAAAATAAACTGCAATTTAGTATTAAATAATAATACACGCAAATAAATGATTATATAATTTGTAATGACATTAAAAACTTGATATTATATTGACGTGGGATAACAAGAGTGTATTAAAATAATTTATAGTGGTATGGTAAAATTTAGCTTGACATGCACCCCCTTAAAAATATAATAAACATAAAAGTGCATTAAATTAATTGAAAGTTATTTTGAGAGCAATATTAGAAAGTACATGAAAAGAAAATGGCCGGTGTAAGATGATAATAAATATTAAAGTGTAATTACATGAGAAAAGTTGGGTTTTATTGGCATTTGATGACACGAATGTCATAAGCAGCCATCGCTTTCCATTACAGTTCAATTGAAATCATTTGAGAGCCATCAAAATATACGGAGCGTGTATTCTTGAGAGCATTAGTGAACTTTCCCTCGACTTTCTCTGAAGCATCATTTTATATTACACTCTATCCTTTCATCCTACATTTTTTGGAGCATCTAAACATCACTCTCTATCTATCTCTAATCATTGCGCAAATGGAAGCCATAAAGTAGCTCTGTCTGCCTTCGTCCGTATAAAGTTAATCGGCTAAGCTGTGTAAGGATGTACAACGGAAAATGTGCATTAATAAAATACAAGGCTCATGTTGAGAGAAAGTCAAATGGAAAGAGAAAAGTTTGTAATTCTTTAATGCTTTCATCTGTGCAAGGCGTTCTGCAAAAATTCCTTCGTGATTTTCCTCCTCCCGTTACCCGTTTGCATGCTCCGCAGCTCATTATAAATGGATTATGCACCCACGTTCACCAAAACCTAACACACAATTGCATATTATACCCAAATCATAGACTCACTCAGACACAACCTACTTTTATCTCTTCTTGCTTATATTATCCCACCGTAGAAATCCTATTTTATTCGTACCTTTTCACTACCTAACCCATTTTAGTTTTTATAACTATTTTTGCAAAAATACCTTTGCAAAAACCAAATTATAATTTCGGTTGGAGTAAGGCAGAGGTTGCACGTTTTAAAAAACGCGCCATGAAATACACAGGGCATACCAGAACCCGCTTTTGAAAGACCTAACCTAATTAAAACATAGCATTGATAAGTATTAGTACAACTACTGCCTCACTTCAACCGTAATTTCTACTCTCAACGGGGTTGAAGTAAGGCAGAGATTGCACAATTACCTATCAATATTATGGTTTTAATTAGATTAGGTTTTTCAAAAGCGGGTTCTGGTATGCCCTGTGTATTTCATGGTGCGTTTTTTAAAATGTGCAACCTCTGCCTTACTTCAATCCTCAACAGTTCACCATCCTCCTAACAATTAATTTACGCCACATTTTTTGAAATAAATGCTGTCCCTGGGGAATTAAATTGATTTATACGGTATACTAACCAAGTTAGTGGAATCTTCTTTGGTTTCTCATGGATATTTAATTTAGACAATATAAATCGTGGAACTGTAGAATAGAATATCAATTTCTGAGCTACGTTTCCCGAGAACTTTTGCAATCCCAAAATTACTCAGTTTATTAACTTGTAGCGAATACAGTTGTTGTCAATTAGGGTTTGTTTTTTGTTCCCAATTTTCTAAATTGTATTTCGGAAACAATTGCATTATGAATTAGGAATAAACATAGGAAGTTCTGTCTATCTATCTATAAAATGATGTGTTTAATTTTTTCCTCTTGTATATACGAATTTTAAATGTCTTTGTCGCCTTTGAGTTGAAAAATTCAAAAATGCATTTATACAGGCTTAAATCGTAATAGGAGTTTGGAGATGGAAAGAATCTGGGATATATTATAAGAAAGGGTCATAAATGGGATTTTGGAAATAAAAACAATTGTGGTGGGAAAGATGAGAGCGTAAATTGCATTTGTAGAGGACATAATGTTATTACTATATAAGAGCATTCACCTAGCAATCTAATCAGAACTTTGATACTTTTATTTCACGAGTTGGGAAATGTAGGGAGCCATTTGATGGGAGATTGTACACAAGTGCTGAATACATATGACAAACATATCAGCCCATAAATACTTAATACAAGAAGGAGAAGAAAATCGTTTTCCCCTTCGCCTGTGATATTGCTTATTTCGTCCGTCTGAATTCCTCGCCTAACTTCATTATGGTATCTCTCTCTGTCATAACAAATAATGCAATTCTCCACTTAGAGAAGGCTTTGTTTATATTCTGTCTCTGTTCAAGGACACTAGCATCTCCTTTTTACGAAGGATGAGAGAGGGGAGATCAACCATACAGAAAAATGTCAAGAAATTCCGTCTCAGACCGTCTGCAATACTTTTTATCATTATTATATACGTGTGTGGGTCGACTACATGCAAGAAAGAAATGTTTATATTCTACTCCGCTTTACTTTTGCACTTTGCATTGCTACTATGTGGCTGTTTTTTGTTACATGTCTTCAACATTTGTTAGTTAATAGCACAAAATATTATGTGGGTATGTATGGCATAATACTACTGTTCTAACTACCTACTACAATATTATCGCTAAAAGTAACTGCATGTATAAATAGGGTGACTATTTCATGACTGCACAACTACATAAAACTAAAACCATACTAGGCCTTTATATTATTGCTAAACATATCCTACAAACTTATATAATCAGAATAAGTAACGAGTAATACCAACTTTTACGATACCTACACATATAAATGAAACAACGCAATGGTTATTACAGTTCCTCAGGGTTTCGGATTTTCTCAGTGGGTATAACTATACATGTTAATATCAAATTAAATGAAAATTAAATTTAAAGGTAAAATTATTTTAATTATTGCTACAGAAATTATTTTTAATTGATATAAAGTATGAATGGTATAATTAATATATATTTATATAATATTTACAAATATAATTTATATCATATTTATTAATATTATAAATAATTTTACATAATAATTTATAATTTTATAATATTATAATATTTACTACACTTATTGGAGTTTAAAATTGTAGATAGATTTTACTAAAGGACAGGCTATGAATTTTTAGAAATTATAAAAACTACAGTGACAAAATTATGGAATATATTATTAGAACATAATTAAAAAGAAGTCATAACTACTACATAATATAAGGAAATCAGTCTCCAGATACCAAAAATAAGTGTGACCCACCATCGACCACAAAACGACCGCAAACCCTGACTGAGTAAAGTCAACACTTATGCCTACCACAAATTTACACCAACTCAGGGAGACATCCGGCAATTCTCAGACAATTTGAATCTTGGGAAAATGTAGCGTGCGCAGCAAATAATAAGTGACATTTACTATTCATCAGTAACTAAACTGTATAATTTGACAATTTAGTATTCATTTGTAACTAACTTGCAATTTGCAATGTACAACTTGCACTTATTTCAACAGTTTATTGACTGAGTTACGTACTAGGTTTAAGAAAATTACTTTGCAACTGTAATTTACTATTATCTAGGGCGTGTAACGGATCCTTCCCAAGTTTTAAGACCAGATACTACAGATATATATGTTTTTCTTCATTTTAGATGAAACTTGGAAAATATTTTGAAATAAATGATCTATCTATCTGTTACGCTGACTGTGGCTGGTTTCATTTAGCGTGTGGACTAATATTTGGACTTGAAGAATTTTAATAATTATGGTTGTGAATGACCGAACGCCATTATTATTGGTTGGGGAGGTTAGTCGATTTTCTAGATTAAAGACAAAATTTACAAATTTTTGTTTTCAATTTTGATTTGTACAACTGAATTTATGACATAATTTCTGCCCCTTGCTTTTAATAAAATTCTAGATTAGTTAATTATTATGTTTATTTTAGGGGAATGAAGATGAAAATAACAGTATGCAAAATAATAGCGATTTTCAACGTCATGGCAGTGTTGCCAGCATTAATACAATTGTTCCTGAGACAGTCTCAACCACACTTCTGACTTGGTTTGGAAAAGTAAGTTGTAATACACCTTACGTGTACTTGGGGCATTTTGCTCTGAGCATTTCTTTGAAAATCTTGGGATTACTATAATATTAATGTTTTAAATTATTAGATAAAACCCCACTTCATGTTATCAAGGATAGAATGGAGTCTAATGGTCATATCTCTTGTAAATATGGGGATTGGCGCAGGATTTTCAATATATCGACATATGACTGTAAACGATCCAAGCCAATATGTCTTTCTCACGTTATTTTGGTCAAACTTTTGTTAGTTTATTTTTTGCAATTTTTATTTTGACTTTTCTATCGCCCTTAACAATAATTATTTTCATCTAGTGTATAAATAAGTAGATTAATGTTTTTATAGTATTCGCTTTGGTATACATTATTCATGGGATTAGTCAAGAACAACCATTCGAGATCTTGTTATACATCTTCACAACAGTTTTTATGGCAGTTTTGGGTTATATCAACTACCACTCTTCAGAAGTGGATCAATACAAAAACGTCAGAACGGTCTGTATCTATTTTAGAAAAATTATTGTGATAACTTCTGAAGCATAATGATCAGGTGTATCTTCTTTTTCAGATTAGGTTGTACTCTTCGATTGTTTTGAGTGTGGTAAATGTCATTCTTGCCCTGATTATGATGTGTCAGTACTGGAGCTTAGGGTATTTAGCCTGTAAGACGATGCAGAGTTACAATCCGCAAAAAATAAAAATGTACAGACTTCTCTTCAGCGGATACTCCTTGTTGATCTTTGATACTCAGTCAGCATTTTCTTGCATTATTCTCGCTTTAGACGATGGAATTGAGAAGATGAGCAGCACGGAGAGTATTTTTGTGTTTGTCGGAGTTTTTTGCATGGCGGTCTGGATAACTATGGGATTTGTAGCTGTAGGTCATTTATTTATATTCTCCCAAATTATCTGCCTCGTAACTTTCAAAATATTGAATATCTTATCATCTTTATTTGACAGATGCGAACTGAGGATAAGCCTTTGACTAAATTCTTCCTAGCAACCTTCTTTGTTCTTCCTGCCACTGTTGGATATCTATTGCACTTGGTAGAACCTCTTGGAATATTTTATCTCAAGATTTATTATTGAACAGGGAACAAAAAATACCTTTTTTGCCTTTTACCTTTTTTATAAAAAAGGTAGAGTAACTTTTTTAAAAGCGTCCTTTTTTGCTTTTTTGATGTAGCAGAATGCCCCATTTGCTTCCACTTTACATATAAATAACGCAAAAAGATAAAAAGGACTGCTTTTTTAAGGAAAGTAGTACTTTATTACTTTTTTGTAAAAAAGAGTACCTTTTTAAGTCATTTTGTAAATAAGAGTACCTTTTTAAGTCTTTTTATAAAAAAGAGTACCTTTTTAAGTCTTTTTGTAAAAAAAGAGTACCCTTTTAACTCTTTTTGTAAAAAAGAGTACCTTTTTAAGTCTTTTTGTAAAAAAGAGTACCCTTTTAAGTCTTTTTGTAAAAAAGGAGTACTTTTTTTGTTTCCTGTCACTAAATTGCTTCCCTATAGAAGTTTATTATAGTTCTTTTTATATTATACTGCATATAGGATGAATAATGCTGACTAAAAATTATTTAAATCAGCAGCATTAAAAAGAAAAGAACCAACGCATTATCAATTTCATCCACACCCTAAGAATTTTATGTTTTTATTCACGTTTAGGCTTTTAACGATATAGACATGCCCCATCCAGATAGATACAAAGATAGCATGATTTTAACGACTATCGTCTGGAGTTTGGCACACTTGGCTGTTATCAGCGTAGTCCCATTCATCCTACGCAACTATGGAAAAGGGTTGAGACAGGAAGGTAAAGTCTTTACACATTATTAAAATTTTATTGAATTTATAATTTTATTCCCATATTTTATTATGCCTTACACTGCCAAAAGGAATCTTCTGATTGAGATTTTATAGTTTACGATACTAACTGTATTAATAATTGCTATTTTTAGTTTATACTTAGTAAATTCAATGAAATATTCTATACAAGAAAATATTGACATTTTTAGACAACTTCTTACTTTTAGCATTGCCTATAACTTTCTCACGCATTCTTTGGATTATTTTGTCAGTCTCACTCTTACTTGTCCAGGTTACCCCAGATAGGTAGTAGCAGTAGTCAAGACTTGGCAGAAGCAGAACGGGTTGTAGCTTACTCTTATCTATTTCTATCCTGACTGTTCACTTTCTGCTGCTTTATATTACTCCTAATCTAATGACTATTATTTCATATCTACAGTTTATGGCAAACATTATCCACCTGTATCGACGACTTCTACTTCCACTCAGACTCAGCCTGAAAATTCTACTAGTGCCTTGTTGCAAGCTTCTTTTGCCTATACTCCCGTGCTCCAAAGGAAGAACATAGGCTACAGCACTATGGCGTAATTTTATAAATTTTCTGCAAACTTTTGACCTACTACTTCCATGTTACCTTTACTTACCAATATACAATGATTTCTGTACTTATCTGTATTTGTGTTTTATAGTGATAGTGTTATAGTTGCAATTAACAATGCAGTCAAAATGTACAAAAATATTCAAATTACCTATTTTAACTGTAGATGTAAATTAAGTGTTGCCGTTGCCTACTATAACGAATTCTAATGCTGCCATGATAAAAATAGTAGCAACCATAAAATATTTCTATTTGTTATACATAAGTACATACTATTGATTTAAACTTCCAATGTACTTAATATACTCTTACAATGCCTAAGCATGTATTTATAGTGTTATTATAATGAGTGAGAGAGCCTACTCCATTATTTTACTCTTACTTACTCCGCTTTTGATGATCCAACAAAATATATTTACTTAGTAAAAGGAAATAATATGTTCCCTTGTATTAAAAATAATAAATAAAAGACTAAAGATGTACTCAAGCTCTCGAAGGTGTAGGTATTATCCAAATAAAGTTACTCTTACTGTGTATTGTGAAATTTTTTAGGTAAAGATCGCAGAGCTCTTCGTTAAGTCTTTTTAATAGATGAGTGCTAGAATTAAAAAAAAAATGTTTTTATACAACCATTAATTTTGTGTCTAGACTGTCATCCAGTTTGGATTACTAGAATAGTAACTGAACATTTTCTGTAGAATCTTAGAATACAAATACCGAGCACAGCTCGATACTAACATGAGTATTCAAATAGTATACCTTATTTAAACATTGTATAGAAATAATATTTGAGAATAGTGGACTGGACCTAAATAAAATAAATGTTTTCCAATTTAAGAAGTATGTAGCTCTATTAACCTATATAAGTATTATCATTATATAAATAGTTTTGTCTTTATAAGTGATGTATGTTTAGTTATGTATATGCAATATTGTCAATATGTAGATGATGGAAATCGAGTCTACGAATCTGACTATGTGCAAGGTAGTATTTTAGTCACATTTCTAGAAAGATAGAACTAAACTCTACCTTGTATGCTTTTGTTATAGCTAAGACAAGTTGTAATATTATATAAACGCATTCATATTTAACAATCATCATTTACATTGACTAAAATCAATTCATCTATAGTCCATACTCATAACACTTGTCATAACGCTATTGATTCAGAGAGAGAGAGAAGTAATAGTAAAGGGCAATCCAACATTTCCTTTCTTACAAACACTCTTGATCCAATTTTCTTCAAGTGTAATTTCCTTGGTCTTCAACATTGATGGTGTCAGAAGTATAATTTTTATATGGTGTCTTTATTTGTAGTCATTTGAGTTCAGAAATAGTAATTGACCTTTCAGAACTGAATCTACGACGTGATTTTCTATGTAGATCTGACATACTTTACTGATTTAGTTAATAGAATAACTAACAATTTCATAGTTGAATGTCAGAATAGTATTTTTTTCTGCTTTGCTTTTACCCAAACCTAATAAAAAACTAGTTATTGTGATTATTAGTTTATTTTCCAAAAAATGATTGATTTTGAGTGTTAATTTAGTAAGAATTCACATGATTAGAAAATGGACTGTAGAATAAAGCCATCTACAATAATTCCTCCACCTAATAAAAATAAAGATGAAGATTTTTCATCCTTGCAGTAAGTTTTGTGTGGCAATATCCATTTTATTTTCTGTATTTCAACGATGAAGTGTAGCATATTTGTTTGAGCGTAGTATTCGCAAGGGTTTTGCGTAATAAATGCATTTATGAATCGGTTGTCACATGTTTATAGTTCAACGGAGGATCGAGATGACTTTTATAAAAAATTTCGAGGTTATCTAATTCTGGGACGATTTCTTGGTGTGGTACCCATTCAAAATGTATTTCAGCCAGATGTTAACAAATTGTACATCAGGTACGCCACAATTCTCTTTTCGAATATATTTTACTATTATCAATATAGGATGCCAAAAATTTATTCACTGTCGAGCATGACTATAAAAAGTTTGCAGACAGAATTTGGCCTTCTTATTACAAATTCCCATTTTTGTCACTCATTTAGTATAAAAGCTTATTGTTCATTGATTCCTAGTTAATTAATACTTTTACTGAAAACTTGAAATACATTCTTGTGTTAAAATGTGGCCAGAAAACTAGAATTTAGTGATATTCATTTTATTCATAATAAAAGTGGGCATATGCAATTGTAAAAGTGTTTCAGATATTATTAACTATTTCAGGAAAACGGGCTTTGGTTACATTTTTAGTCTGCTGCTAATCACTCTGATATCATTGTGGGCATTTTGTTCCTTGGCGAGGATGACCCAAGTTAAGATGAGCAGTGCAAAAGATTTGGCATGGGCTGCCTTTCCAGTAATTTATACTTTGTACGGAGTCTTTTGGTAAGTGTCATAATATGTGTTTGTGTTGAAATAATACGTAACAATAAACTGGACATCAATGTCGAGGGACTAACAATGTTAAATTGATTATTAACTATATACGATATTATAAAATAAGATAGTACATAAAAAATGAAAAAATGATTTAAGCGTCGATTTAAACAAAACAAATATGTATTTCGGCATTTCAAACAGTTACATGTACTTTCTCTGGAATGGTGAGACTTTCATAAGACTTTTTCAACGTTGGAATCAACAACCCTTGGTTTTCTTTAAGAAAGATGTTCATTTGCAACGAGATATGATCATAATTTGTATAATTCTGTTTACATCGGCAGTCTTAGAAAACGGATATCTTCAGGTGCTTCAATTTACAGGTTAAAAATTTGAAATCAGAAATAGCAAAAGTTGAGATAAATTATGAGGTGATGAGGTAAATTAACTCCTAGATCCTTAACAACGTCTAAATCATTATTTTATTGACACAGATTCAAAAGGGGAAATCCTCAAGCTTAACATTTCAGAAAGTCTTTCACCATTAAAAATCTATTACTATGTCGGAAGAAGCGAAGTCTCTGAATTGGTTCCTTATAACCCAGTCGTTACAATTCTTTTATTTATTGGTAATAAGTTCATACTCTACACGTGGTTTTACCTGGACGTTTTCATAGTGTTCATTTCAAGAGCATTGTGTCATCAATTCCAATCCTTAATAGAAAAAGGAGAAGAAAAATTATTTAATGGCAGAGAAAACGGTAATTAATAAATGGCTACATTTTATTCAATTATTATTTTATTTGAAAAACATACGCTAGTAAACGAATATAATAATGAATATGGAATTTCATCAGCAATTTTAAAGCAGAACTACAGTAAGCAGAGTTTTATTAACCACCGGCTAGTGGGCAAGTGGTTATGGGGCAAAAGTGGCTAGTGGGCGGGCAAAATGTCAGGTGGCTTGTGCACAAAAGGGGCAAAAGTAAAACTAAGTTTTTAAAAGTAGCACAAAAAACTTTCAAAAGTTTTAGGAATAAAGGAATAAGTTTTTCTAAAATTTTCTTGCTGAAGTATTTATTCAATTAGCCTGATTGTTTATGTTAAAAGATTTCTAAATTAAGAGAGGAATTTTACCTACAGATGAGAATCTCATCTCGAGTCTGATTTAAAGTCACACACAGGGCTTCTCTAAGTTCTCTATACTGAGCAGTATTTAAGTAGTGTGTGAAGAGTGCAGACAGAAGAGTGGACTTGCACTTGTTCTATGTTTCATTCCAGCATTAGAGTATCATTTTCCATTGTTGTACAGCTACACGTTAAGTAACATCAACGCTTGCAACACCTACCGAAAAGACTCTGAGGTGTTTATTTCACCTTCCCTGATAGAACAACATTCATTTAATTTCTATTTAGTTTTATTTAATTTAGACAATTTCTAGCATCGTAAAAATATTTCTGCTGATTCAAAATCAAAATTTATTTTAGATTCTTGGTTATGGAAAACGCTGATGACAGACCACAGGCAGTTATGTCTCATACTTGAAGAATTTGCAAATGTGCTATCACCACTTATCTTCTTTTCTTATTCCATGAACACATTTTTCTCATGTCTACAGGTAATATGTATTAATCGATATCTGAACCAAGATAAAATTTAATGTTGAATAATTTCCATATTTTTGGTACATATATTTAATAGTGGTACAATGTGTTAACACCATCGAGTTTTGCCAGTTTTGGTAACGGGTATTATGCAGCATGGGCTATTATCCAACTATCTGTGAAAATGATGATCGTTACAGTGTCGGCTTCTAATCTACAAGAAAATGTTCAAGGGATCGCTAAGGTTTTTGAGAAATGTCCACAAGTCTGTCAAACACCTGGTGTAAGTACTAATTTAGATTTTCATGGAATTATAACGTTTTAATGGTCTCGTTCAATCATTGTTGCCCTTAATAATCACTATTTTATTTCTGTTGAGTTTCAGACGGAATATTTTATTATCTTTACAGATTGAACGATTTGAAAGGAAACTTGAATCTGGAAAGCATTTAGGTTTTCATGGTTTGGGGTGTTTCAGAATCACGAGAAGTTTGCTCCTAAGCAATTTCTACTATATACTTACATTCGGATTATTACTCGGGCTGAATTCTTAATAATGCTGGAACATAGACAATATCTTTCATAGGTACACAAATGCGTGGCTGACATTTTTAATACTCTCTTCAAATATATAGTGACACCTTCAGAAAACTTTCATGAGGGCTCGGCTGGTACCAGAAACCACAAGGTTGTACGACACACTAGAGCCGCATAAAAAACGAAAACTGCGTGTGTGAGTCACACACTTTGGTAAAGAAAGTATTAATACGATAATCAGGGAACAAAAAAGTACTCCTTTTTTACAAAAAGGTAAAAAGTACTACTTTTTTATAAAAAGCAGTCCTTTTTACCTTATTTACATGTAAAGTGGAAGTAAATGGGGCAAACTTCTACATAAAAAAGGTAAAAATGTAAAAAAGGACTACTTTTTCAATATAGTACTCCTACATTTTTTTTAAAAAGGCAAAAAGGTCCTTTTATGTTCCCTGACGATGGAACGAACATCGTCTTAAGTTGAACCATGCTATTGCACTATTGCACATGTTATTATATTCAAGGACGTATTGAGGGATGGGCTTTACGGGCTGAAGCCTCCCCCCCCCAAAATCCAAGAAAAATGGAATTTTTTTCTCAAAATAGCAAAAATTTCATTTGCCATTTTAGCCCATTTTTGACTCATTTCCTTCAAAAAATGCCAAATGGCAAATGAAATTTTACGCGCGCAAATATATATACTTAAAATATCTATTGGAAATCTAGCCCCCTCCGAAACTCAGTTCTGTATACGTGCTTGATTATATTATATACTAGGTTAATTTGTAATTCTCGGATTTGTATATTTGTATCGGATTGTAATTGTATACGGTAGGCTTTTTGATAATTTTGGTTTAATTTCAAAGCATTCTTTCCAGAAAAGTGTAGTTTATTATTTTATGTAATATGCCTCGTGATGGCGCATTTAGGCTTTCCCTACCAGATATACACAAGCAGATTGGCCTAGTATTGAATTTCAAAAGATTTGTACGTCAATATTTGGTTTAATTTCGAAACATTCTTTCCAGAAGAGTGTATAGTTAACTATGTCAAAAGATTTGTGCCTATGGGCGTGGTTCAAAAACTAATTATTGCTTGTAACTTTAGTTATCGGCATTGTAGAACGTCATGATATAGCTCGTTAAGTCAAGTCATCTGGGTAAACAGGTCATTGGAAAAATGCAATAAAAACGAACCATTGGACATGGTTTATTTTATGTCAAAAGATTTGTGCGTCAATATTTGGTTTAATTATGAATCATTCATCTCAGAAGAGTGTAGTTCATTATTTTATATCAAAAGATTTTTGCGTCAGTATTTGGTTTAATTTCGAAATATTCTTCCCAGAAGAGTGAAGCTCATTATTTTATGTAATATGCCTCGCGCTTGCTCATTTAGGCTTTCCCTACCAGACATACATAGATACATAGATATGTTGGTAAATCTATTGCTCTATCTCAAACTGTGGTTATATATTAGAATTATGTTGATTGGATTGTATTTATTGATTGTATTTTATTTTAATCCCCGTCCGTAGGACGAGTTTATTTATAATTTTGAACAATAATCAGCCCAAAATACATTTCAGCCTTAACATATAGGTAATTCAAATCCCACTGATAAAAATTGACATCCATTCAGATACAGACACAAAATTAAAAAAAAATTGTCATTCATAGTTATTTCTTTGTGTACGTATGGGCATTTAAGTAGGGATTCAAAATGGTTAATACTTATTTTTTCATCCTCGCCTTCTTTGTAAATTGTGGCTTTACTACTGTAAGGATTTCTCGGAATCGAGGTAATGTACCTACATCAATTCACATAAAATATCCATAATTCAAATTTCTCTACCATTTCACTGACAATTACTGCAGTTAGTAGTATTTTCAAAGTGAAATTTCTTCAAAATATTTTAGATAGAACATAAAAGTTAATTATTTTATCAAGATTCTGGACTGTGGGACACATTTGATGGAAAACCGCCGCTATTGATGGCCCACCGTGGGGAAAAGGTGATGATGCCGGAGCACACGATTGGTGCATATGAAATAGCGTCGATAGAAATGGCAGATTACGTTGAGCCGGACTTGGTTTTGACAAAAGATGGTCACCTGGTCTGTTTTCACGATTTGACAATAACGGATGGAACAGACGTCAAGAAACATCCGGAATTCCAGCATCTTATGCGCGAGAGTTGGACTGTAGAATTGGATGGAAAAAACAAAACTTTTGAAAATGAGTGGTTCATTCAGGATTTTGAATTAGAGGAGTTGAGAAATTTAAGTGTAACTCAGAGTATCGTAGGGATTCGACCGCAACTATTCAATGAAATATTCGTGATACCAACGTTTGAGGAATACCTTCAAGTCATTCACAAAATGACATACCAGCAAAAGAGATCTATCGGTAAGTAGTTAAAGACTGAATGACAAATTTTCATTACGTAATGAATTCTATATATTTCCATTAGAACTATATTTTAAAACCACTGCCAACACAGCATCAGGCTTACTTAAAATTAACTAACTGAAAAGTATTATCGGTTAATATACACTGCTAGTGAACCCAGCAAAGCAAGATACCTAGCACCCTGGCGGAACTTTCATATGCAATCACCTCACCAAATGCATAAAAAATTTCTTTTGGCTAGTTCCTTGTACAAAATTGACATAAATGGTATCCTTGAAACTTGACAGCTAAGCAAACATACCTTAAATCTTGCATATTATACCTTAAATTTAGCATAGTCATTTCTAAAATAATATAATATTTTGTATAATATTGCATTAATAATTTCCAAGTACTGTTACATAGTACCGGGTGAGCCAGCATTATGGCATTATAACGTGTAGACGTTATAGCTCCTAAACGGAGGCTGCTACGGAAATGAGGCGAGATCCACAGAGTTCGGGTTCAGTTCAAAGATAAACTATAAGTAAAATAAGTAAAAGTATATTTATTTTATATTAAGTTGTATTATTACAGAAATAATTTATAAGACTTTGTTGGTAGAAGGCTGATTTTTTTTGCAAAATGATTTGGCACTCATGACGGTCACTGTACGTTACGTGTACGTAACTGTCCCTATCTAGGTGTAAGTAGACATCCTCCCCCTACATTAACCTAACCTAGCCTAACTTAATCGATAGACTGTTGATAATGATTATTTAGTAGACCAATTTTTGATGCCCAAGCGTGTTGAAGCGTGAAATGACGTGAATACTGATAGTTTTAAATTATTTTTACAGGTGTAATTCCAGAAATCAAGCATCCAAAATATCACAACAGAAACAGAACGTCAGAAAATTACATGGAAGATAAAGTGTTGAGTGTCCTTAAGGAATATGGGTACGCCATCACAGAAGGGGACGTAGCACGATGTAATTTCACAGCTAAGAACGGGACAGAGTACCCCATCACATGCAATCAAGTTATCATTCAAAGCTTTGAATTCGACTCTTTGGTGTATTTGAGTACAAAAAGCAATATCGAGTTGCTGATGTTAGCGGAATCGAGTAACTTAAGGCATTTGACCTTCGACGGAATAAAAGAAGTGGCGGGGGTGGCTCAACATTTCAGTGTGTGGAAGGAGTTGATGTACACTGGAATAGAGGCAGAACTTAAGTTTTTCAACATTGAATACGACAAAGACGAAATCGCACGCCTGGGAGGATTTATTCCCGCCAAAGATTTCGTAAAAGAAGCCCATCGTTTAGGACTGAAAATGGGGCTCTTCACTATTTACGATTCGCATGAACGTTCATTTCGTGGCTGTACTGTCGCCACGACTGTCGCTTGTGACGGGGAGGACAAGCAGAAAGAAATGTTTTACTACTTCGAAATGGGAGTCGACAGTCTTTTCGTTGAAAATATTCAGGAGGCCATCGAACTTCGAATGCAGTATAATGAGATATTGCAACAACGACTTTTGAAAATAGAAGTTGAGACATTGAAGACAGAATTTAAGATGGTACGAAATTCTGTCTCCAATTTATTACCCACCAAATTCTATTTATTTTCTGTTTGTTTAATCGCTGTTTTTACGTGGATATAGTGGGAGCAGTGTACAAAATTTACCACTTTTTAGGCTTTTTTACCATCACAGTGGTAAAATTGCACTTAATGGTAAAAATGCATTTAATGGTAAAAATGGTAAATTTCAGCGATTTATTAGACAGATTAGTATAAATACACAAGACTTACTAAAATATGGGTTTTAAGGTTGAGTATCAGTAATGTTAATTTCCTATCTCAGGAAAGTGAAAATATCTGAAGTAATATTGCACGTACAAGATTTTGGTGACTATTGTTGGAAAGATTAAACATTTCCCTGGAACTTGTGGCCCTCCGAATTTTCAAAAACAAACCAAGTGGGTCATAATTAGCGTTTCAAAAAATTAAATTTATAGAAAAAGGGCGCGGAAATTTTCTACGACAATTTTGTGATGTATTTTTATTACAATCAAATAATTTAAAAATCTGAGAGCCACATGTTCCAGACAAATCCTGGAGGATCAACACAAAATTTACCGAAATGAAATCGGTTGATTATTTTTTGATTTATGTCCACTATTATAAAGGTCTGTAATTTGAAAAAATGTATAAGCAAAACCATCAGAGAACGACCCACAAATCTAGAGTGGCAGAGTACACAAAACAAGTATGGAACTAGAGTTACAAGTTACAGTGCACACTCAAAACAAACTAGATATTTGTTTTCTGTCCTAGTTCCGTCTTTCTTACAGATTTTTGATCCGTTTGAAAATATATCCGGATTCTACAAAAGTATGAATTGTCATCTATCTAATCTGTTGTTTGTGTGCGAGGGTAAATGTAATTTTGTGTTGGCGGAATTTGGAGTGCCAAAGGGACTACTTTATACCAAGGAAGGATTTAATTTTTAGCGCAGAGCAGTTAGCTTTGCTTTTGCTAGCATTGATGTACTTGTGGGAGGAGCTAAACCTCCACTATTAGCCACCCTTAAAGCTTTATTTTCTATAAAATATTTCCAATTAGCCCTTTAGTTAATCAAAGTAATTCTATTCATTTGGTTGTTCCTCGAAAGGTATAAAAAAATGTTACTAAAACCAAGGTTGCATTTGGTTTCGCCAATTTAAAATTGATATGAATGCGCCAATTTAATTGCAATTATGTACTATCTCAATCGGCAAATAAGAGCGATTAGTGTCCCCATCGGTTGAATCCAACTCTGATTGAATGGACATTTATCAATTTGTGACAACAATTACCAGCTAGCTGCTAAGCTATTTCATACTTTGGCACTCAACTTTATTCAAAATTTAAACACGAAATTTAAATGAAACTATTTTTTACCATTTTTACTTATTTATACCACTTACCACTAGTTTTTAGCTGGTGGTATTTAACGTTAAATACCATTAAAAACCACTTACCACTGGTAAGTGGTAAATGGTATTTTGTACACTGAGTGGGAGTACTTCAATGTAACCATTAATAAAATACATAATGTACTGAAATTTTTTTCCACTTATTGGTCAAGTTTTATTTTATTTTGTATCTTGTCATGCATAACCAGAAAAATAAATATACTTTGTGTATATTACTCTAGGTTGTTAAGTTAGGCTTTAGATTTAAATAATTTAATTTAGTTATTTACCATTGGAAATGTACGATTTTTAGTAAGTGACTTAAGTAAGTAAGTAACTTAGCAGTTGAATCCTTATGCTTGATTAGTAGTTGTCCTCACTAAACGAACAATTTCCGTGGTCGACTTGGAAAAATAGGCTGGCTGAAAACTAGGTAGCTAATTAGCTGATTTATAAACGTTCTTGTGGTCAACTTGGAAGAAAAAGGGCTAGCTGGAAGCTAGCCGGCTATTTAGCTTAATTGGTAAAGTTTCTTTAGGTCGACTTACGAGGAAAACCTAACTAAAATCTGGCTCGCTAATCAGCTATTTGTGAAAATTTGCAGTCGAGTAAGGAAGATAAGGCTTCCAGAACGCTGGCTGGCTAATTAGCATATTTGGTCAACTTGTGGTCGAGTTGTGAAGAAAAGGCTTCCTAAAGGCTAATTGGTTAATTTGGTGGTTCTGTGGTTAGGGTTGGAAAGAAACGGCATGTTAATATTTGACTGGGCTGATTGTGGAGGACTAGGAAGCTGAAGAGAGAAGATATATTTATATGTATATTATTTATTTAATTCTATAGCAATTTTACTATATATTATAACACTGGGATTAATGCTGGCAATGAATCTAAAATCATTTATGTTTTTAACTATTGCCCAATTAGAGCTGTTCAAGCTGTAATTTTTGAGATTTAAAATACATATAGTTAAACCTGAGAGAGCTTATTTTGCAAAAGGTCCACATATTTATTTCCGTTTAAATAAAAATAAAATAAGTGAAGTTTCATCCTTGATCTGACTTATTCAGGAACAAACTTCTATAACTTCCACACCTTTAGCTATGATAAATTTTCCATTACTACAAATACGTCATTCTAATCAAACAATTTGTAAATGAATAATCGACGACAGGTAGAGAAGCAATGATAACAAAATTGGCATAATTTGTTACTAGGAAACTGTATTTAGTTTATTTTTATTTTTGGACATGATTTTTGGACATAAACACTCAACGTTAACTACCATCATTTAAAAATGTATGAAAATTTTTAGCGTATATGTCGTAAAAGTGAATTTCATCTAATTTTTGGTTTGCTTAAATAAAAGTTCTGCTAAAAACTCCATCAAGTAAGAAATTCTTTGCAATAAAATTAGCCGACCAATAGATTTAGATTTTTAATGAGGGTAAGCATCAGTGGTGGTATTGGTGGAGTTGACGAAGAGTAGTTTGTCCACGTTTTCAAAATCATATCAGCTCCTTTCTCTCCGATCATTATCGATGGAGCATTTGTGTTTCCATTTGTTACTGATGGCATTATGGAGGCATCAACAACACGTAGTCCATTAATACCAATAACTCTACAAAAAATAATTAATAAATGATATTTTGGTAACATACTATCTGGGACAATTTTATTGCGTTTAGAAGTAGATATGAATTGACTTACCGCAATTGAGGATCAACTACTGCTTTTGGGTCGTTAACTTTCCCCATGCGACAAGTTCCAGAGTAATGCCAAATAGTTCCTGTGAAATGTCTAACATGGCATTCGTAGTACTCGTCACTTTTGAATTCGATGTCTTCACATCCAGGGAACGGTTTAGGTAGAACTGTAGCGTTGTACCTTTTGTACGCATTTGTGTTCTCATAAATGTTGACCAAGTACTTCAAACCTAGTAATTGATGGTAATTTAAAATGTTATACTTATAGGAAGGTACTTTATTACTTTTATTTATAGACATTTAATTATTTCTCTTACCTTCGACCATTCCTTGCATGTCAAAGTTATCAGGGTCACTGAAATAATTTGGATCAATCAAAGGTGCAACATTTGGATTTTTGCTGGCTAACTTGATCGTTCCAACACTCTTTGGTTTTACCTGAGAAATAAGGCCTAAGTTACCATCAGTTGGGCCGTCACTGTAGGGCTGAAAATACTCTTCAAGAGTTCCGGGTTTAAAGTTGTAAAGTCCGTTGAATGCCTCGCCTGTAATTGGACTAATGCCAACATAAGATGTAAAGATTTGAATATCTGGCCAATTGGGGTCATTGTTCATCGGGCTTGAAGTGTATCCAGTAGCAAAAAGATTATTGGAACCAAGGGCACCTGGGCAATAAGTTTTTACATAATTAATTGTGATTAAAAATCAGAATTGGACCATTTAATTATGCCCAATTCATTAAATAATGTTCTACTTTAATTTTTAAATATCTCCACAAAAGCAAAACCTTTCTAAATTACAATCAAAAAATTTTCACAACGGCTTTAATTAAATACTGCTACTTTGTCTACACCTTAATGGTAAAATTCGAAATGGTTCAATGAAAAATGTCCAACTTTTCGAATGGAAGGTAAAAAATGTAGTCGAAGATAAACAAATGTTAAAAATTTTGTAGGAAGACCTCCTAAACAGGTTTAAAATTAAAATGGTGATATGCAAGCACGTATCCAGTAGAGAGCGGGAGCGCAGCGCCCCCCCTAAATCTGAGAAAAAGAGAAAAGTTTTTCTCGAAAAATGGTCAAAAATTGCAAACTTGCGAACGCGAATATGTCCTTTTTTCATTTTTTTGGTTGCGCCCCCCCTTGAACAAATATCTAAATACGTGACTTATGGTAGTGCATGGAAAAGAGTGAAATAAACAGTAAACACCAATGAAATGCTTTAAATACTATAAATACATTGTATACTTTATATCTAGTTCATAAATTAGCAACATACCTGACCTGCTGTTGTTATACTGGAGCAAAGTGTCCGGTAACTATACATATTTACGAAAAAAACAATATTATAGAACCTGTTTGAGAACAAATGAAAAAAAGGTATTTTAAATGTTAAATAAGCAATTACCAAATCTCTTTCGACGATGAACGATGTGTCTGTCTCGTTAAACACTATAGGAATAATAGTAGCAAGGTGATCTTGAAGATTTTTTCCGACATTCGTATTGTTTAATACTAGTGAAATCTGAAAACAGTAATCCAAATTATTTTTGTCTTAATCGTAAAAGGTTCGAAATATTTTATATGTACTAATGGATTCATTTACAGCAGGGAACAAAAAGGCACTCCTTTTTTACAAAAAATAAATAAAGTAGTCCGTTTTACATTTTTTACCTCATTTACATGTAAAGTGGAAGTAATGGGACACGCTGATACATCAAAAAAGCAAAAAAGGACTGGTTTTAAAAAAACTTACTCTCCTACTTTAAAAAAAATAATAGCAAAAAAGGTAAAAGGTAAAAAAGGACATTTTTTGTTCCCTGATTTACAGTTACGATCAAATTGTATTATAATATTGCACTAATAAACTTAGGTTCGACATACATTTAATTGTTGAAGATCTTCTGCTGGTCCGACTCCTGACAAAAGAAGCAGCTGTGGCGAATTGATTGCTCCAGCACTTAAAATTACTTCTTTACTAGCAAAAGCGTACTTCGGATTAGTATTGTTTTGACGGACGTACTGGACGCCGATAGCTTTTTTAGGGTTTTGCGGATCAAAGATTACCTACACCATAAATATGTGGTTATGACATAAAGTATGACAATAAGATTTTCTACCTCAAACGCTTTTTGTATAGGGTAGTATATGTACGTCTTCAAGACAGGCAGGGTTTTGTTTTAACTTTATGTGAACTTATTTGAATACATTTGCGTGTAAAACGCTTGAGATCAGGCAACTCGATACCATCGGCCAAAAAACCTTTCGATTCTTGGTTTTGGTAATTTGTGCTAATAAAATAATGCTGCAAACTTGACAGTTTTGTTTAACCATACAAATGTAGCAAAAATTAAAATTGGAGTAGGTACAGGAATTAAATTGAATACAATATTGTAGTCAATTAGCATAATATTATTAACCTTACTTTGTACACTTTGGAGTAACGGTTGACTACAAGATTGCTTCTGGACAAAACCGGTTCAATAAATGCAGAGTACGTGCTCCATCTCACTCCATTGTTAATCGTGGCGTCAATTTTCATCCATGCTATGGATATTAATATTTATAATAATGTTAATCCATTCGTTGCTTAAATTATATCCGAATACTCAATTTTTTTGATAAAAAATTTCCCATCGAGTTTTGTGATTTAATTGCAAGAGAATAAATTAACTATGAAAATTTCATTCAGTTAAATTACACAGATATCTCCATACACCAGCAAAAATTACATCTACAATATGTTACAATCAAAAATCAAAAATATGAAAATTGTAATAAAAGAGAGCCCAACACTCAAACAATCAAAATGCTTGCATGCGAAAATTTTATCTTTATCTCGACGAAAGCAGGTTAAATGGGATTGTATTTCGTAGTATGTAGTCAAAAATAGATGTTGTTACCATTTGTTTGATTATCGTTCACATCTTGTTCTGGATAACCCAATTCTTGAATGGCTTCAAAAAATCTATCTGAACCTTGATGGAACGTCATTTGGTCGACATGCAATAAACCTTGTGTTCCATGAACTTGAGCTACCCAGAAAAACTAGATTAGGAATATTATCAATTATTATAATACTAAATGAAATAATAAAACTTACGATTTGGATAGTTTCCTTGATAATTTTCGGATTTCATAAAATAGGGCAAAACGCCTTGAGCGTTCCAACTTGGATCATTAGTGACATTTCCCCACTCATCGAAACCATTTTGATTACCGCGTAAATAAATCATGAAGTTAATTGAAGATGACCCTATAAATTAAAAAAATTCATAATAATCACTCATTGTAGTAAATATATATTCAATTTTGAAAATTTGTCTAAAGATTTGATTTATAAAAAAAGCATGATTACCTCCCAAACATTTTCCCCTTGGTACATAACTGATCTGAAAATAGTATAAGTAAGGGAAATATAATTACAGAATAATCCCTTACTTTACATCAAATGTTTATCGGATGTTACACTGAATGTGAATTCAACTATCTAAATTAATTAATATTACAAAAACGAGTTATCTTTACGAGTTGATTCTATTCTCATTTAAACAAAACCTTCTATATCAGATCACAACCTCAAATCTAGATAGAAATGAACCAAATTAGGTAGTCCTTTTTTACAAAAGTTAAAGTACTACTTTTTCTAAAAAAGCAGTCTTTTTTACCTTTGTTACCTTGTTTGCATATAAAGTGGAAGCAAATGGGGCACGCTGCTACATCAAAAAAGATAAAAAGGCAAAAAAGGACTGCTTTTAAAAAATCTTACTCCTGTCTTTATTATAAAAAGGCAAAAATGGTCCTTTTTTGTTCCCTGTTAGAAAAACTGATCTCACCTGATCAACCATCGACAAGCAGGCATTCCTTTGAGGGACTGACTGGTACATCCAATCGATACTCGGATTATGTGCACAAAACAGATCGGCAGCTGGGATATATGACACCCAGTTGGGATCACCGCCTGCTTCTAGCAGGAGAACTTTGTAGTTCTTCGGAGGAGCGGAAAGGCGATTGGCTAAGACCGCCCCGGCTGAACCACCGCCGACTAACCATGAACAATAAAATTCAATTTAAAAATTCTTTCTAATATTTTCTCAAAAGTGTTAATGGTCGGTCTTTGTGCTTAAAAGTAGGAGGATGCCAATGTGATTCTCACCGACGATGAAATCGTAGACATGATTGTCTTCAGCAACAATTGGAACAGCATTTAGAACAAAATCGTCAGTTTTTTGTATGGACGAGTAATATGCTATCAAATATGGAATGGCCATAAATGAAAAGGACATTACAGGTCCTGGAATCGATGGTAAAACCATTTTGAGTTACAATATGAATGGCTTACTCAGATGACGACTATTCTTTGCAATGGTCTTCGCCTTATTACTCTGAATTAACGATTTACAACGGTTTTAAACTATTCACACGCCGAATGCGGTAAATGTCAATGTCAATTACACATTTTGATATCCCTATGAATAAAACTGTAATAAAGATAAAACATTCTGTTTGCGTGCGTAATAAACATTTTTACGTTGTGTGTGACATTTTAATTCCAGGCACGAATCATACAAATCTATGACTGAAGTAAAAAGTACCGCATTTCATTTACTTGATTATAAAATAATTTATTTCAATGTACTCGTTGGAATATTTGACTACTTATAAAGTTTGAATTCTTAACTTGATACTGTTATACGGTTATAGTTTTCAGTAATGATTTTACATTACGAATGCAGTTACGATATATTAATGCAGATCCATGTAGACACTTTAATTATTAGTACGGCATCCATACCTACATAGCAACTACATGCCACTATCAAAAGGCATGTTAAAACTGTCGTTACATTCACCGAAATTCCTCCCGAACCAAGCATTTGATTTTCATGGTACTCACAGATTTGGAATCCAGGGATATCCAGTTACAGAACGTATAATT
Organism: Tomocerus qinae; assembly: GCA_020055645.1. Classification (NCBI taxonomy): domain Eukaryota; kingdom Metazoa; phylum Arthropoda; class Collembola; order Entomobryomorpha; family Tomoceridae; genus Tomocerus; species Tomocerus qinae. The sequence goes on from CM034546.1 coordinate 126,407,656, forward strand.
CTGTTGTTTGACATTGTTCATTTAAATAGTTTTAAAAAATCAAATTCCTGAAGAAATGTAAAATTGTGCCATTTTTAGGAATATTATTTTTTAAACTATTTAAAGGAACAATGTCAAACAACAGAATTATACGTTCTGTAACTGGATATCCCTGGATTCCAAATCTTTAATACCATGAAAATTAAATGTTTGGTTCAGGAGGAACGTAACGACAGTTTTTCAAAAATTGCGAATTTCAAATTCGATGGAGGTTGACCCGAATTTTTATGCATGGAATATCCGATCGAGCACAACAATAATAGTGTAAAAGTTAGTTTCGAGGAAACGAGGGAAGTTTATTATTTACTAGAAGAGAGCTTTATTTACTTACTATAATATTAGCAACAATGCCTTTGCATTTGCAATTCCATTACTTGTGGTATTGTATGGAAAGTAAAGGAACAATGTATGGTACTAAGACAAAATTGTGGCTTTGATGATGTTTTAGATTATTATGTATAGCAATTTTGCAGAAGCATCATTTTGTAAAACAATTAATTTATCGTCACAGGTTACATAAGGCTGGCCATCGTTAAGCACTCTAGTAGGTACTTTCAATGGTAAATATTGCTAAGTACATAATTTTAATTAATTGCATTTGAAGCAATTCATGGGAAGAGCTCAGTAAGATCTGAAGGTTATGAACAAAATGCTAATGGTGTGTGTATCGATTTTTACCATTCAAAATGTATGCCATTACCACCTTTTTAATAAAATAGTGGACGTTTGTCAAAAATTATACTTGAGACAATGACTTGTTGGACATTTGGGGACTGTGCATATATAATACATAATATCTATTTTGAAAATGAGTCCTTCACAAGAAAGATGCTCAGAGAGTCATCATAAGTCTTTCATTTTTTAATATGCAAATTTTTTGTTTTGTGATTTGAAATGTTTTTAGAAAACGCTGAAATGTTTTCCGCAGCATGATTTTGAAAGCATATAATGTGGGAATGTAGAATTATATTTGTAAAATGGGTCTTGTGTAACTCTCTAGGAACCTGAAAATTCAATATAGATGAAATTTTTTATTAATATTATACACATGGGCTGGGCTGAGGGAAAAACTTATAAAAAGAGTTGCAAAAGTAATTCCACAATAATTGCACTTCATTGCATGCTTAATTGACAGCGTTTGTTCATTCATATTCATAACATGTAGGAGATAGTGACAGTTCCCCGAAACTCTTTCCCATCAATAAAAAAAGTAGGAGAATAGGTTACTAGAATGTGTAGAAAGATATTTAGGTTAAAAACAGTGCTTAGAAACAATATTATTGAGTTTAGTAAATATTATAATTGGTTTAGAAAAGTGTCATTAGTTCTAACCAGTAATCTAATTGTCTTCTAGTTTTATGATATATCACCTATTTAATATATTAAATATTAATTATAATATAACTAACATATATTTAATTTAACTCATCATTCTTGTGTCATTTTCTTTGATTCACTGAAAAATGTTAAATTTTAGTGCAAAATAGTTAAGGGTAAATTTTTAGTCTTTGAAGAAAGTCAAAACAAGCTAACCACATCTCCTTTCAATTTCTCTTATTTCACAGCCGCAATTTTGAGCAGTTCAGACCAAGTAATGAAATGGACTCAAAAATAACATCTCATCCTTGTAAAAGTGCAAATGAAAATACTCCTTCAAAGTAAGTGTTCGTGAAACAAAAATATTTTTAAAGTTTATTTTGAAGCTTATATCATTAATTGTGTTATGTAATATAAATATCCACCCACAAAACATTACTATTACATAAACGCGAAAGTTACTGATTCGGGATTACGCAACGAATTTCAAGCAGGACATGAAATAGGAAATGCCACTTTTATACTAAAATGGCAAGGATAGTATAGCTAAAACTGTATATTAACGCAAATTATGACTTATCATGCACATATTATACAGATGTAAGTATACGAACAAGATTATTTTATGTAATGTAACTGTAACAGTTACAAGATTATATTTAGATATGTATCAAATTCAGCTGTTAAGATTTACATTTATTACTAGTCGATCACAATCACAGGACCCACGTCCTATTATATATATGAATCTAGTGAGTATGTGTGCATTATATGATGGCAATGTAGAATGTATGATGAGTGGTGAGAAAATGGAATTAGATATTATTATGTTTCAAGTCAGTACCGTTATTAGAAGTCCATTTCGGAGGGGCAATGACGTCGTAAACTTATATTTGTTTGGCTTATTTTGGCTAAAATGAGTCAAAAATAGCTTAAAAATCACATAAAATGGCGCGAAGCGGGAAATTTTTTGGTATTTTGAGAAAAATGTTTCTCATTTTTTGGATATCGAGGGTTGGGGGGGGGGCATTTGCTTCAATGCCCCACCTCAATACAGCCTTGTTACAACTTTGTGCAGATGCGGACTGTTGTACAAATGCAAAATTCCTAGGATATTTGTATTTTAAACCAAAATTTTGTTTTTAATAAACCTAAACTAATGTATGCATGTTTTCAGATTATCATCTATGGAAAGGAATGAAGACTATTACCAAATATTTAGACGATATCTAATTTTGGGACGACTTCTTGGTGTGGTGCCCATTCAAAATGTATTTCAGCCTGATGTAGGAAAACTTTTCATCAGGTACAGTTCCAGCAAGAGTAAAAGGCCTACTCACCCTGCCTTACAAACCAACCTAAGTTATCAATCACAATCAAATCTATTCTAAGGGTGGGGCCTTTTAGTTTTATCGATCGATTGCAAACTGAAATCAAAAGGAAGCCATAAATTGATGACACTTTTAAATTTATATTATCAAATATCACTCTAAAATCACATTCGCTCTTAACATGACAAAATAATATTTTCTCTAAAAACTAAGGAACTCATGAATGTATGAATGGTCCTATTATAGTCTATTAACAATAATAGGTATTATATTTTATCAATTTCAGAAAAACCAGTTGTAGTTATATATACAGCCTTATAGCAATAATTTTACTGTCGCTGTATTCGTTGTCGTATTTGGTAGTAGCTGTTCAGCTTCAGACAAGCAGTTTCACAAATTTGATATTGAATATAACGGGCTTTATTTACATAATGTATGGTGTACTTGGGTGAGTAAAATTTATTAATGCCTATAATGCTTGTCTTAACAATTACAACCAATATTTCGAAAAGTTTTGATTCAATGCCAACATGTCAAACAGATATACATATTTTCTATGGAATGCCAAAGCATTTATTCGGGTCTTTCAAAACTGGAATCAACAGTCCTTATCATTCTTCAAGAAAGATGTCAAATTAGAAAGGGATATAGCCATAATTTGCGGAGTACTATTTACTTCAGGAATCTTGGAAAACATGTTTGCAGATATTCTTCGATTTACAGGTAAGATGTAAGATTAAGCTAGGGTCTGAGGACTCCATTCCACAAAGTATAGTTCTAATACCACTTGCGCAGTGAGCATAATACTTTAATTTATATATATATGTCCGGTAGATGGATTCTAGGAAACAGGAAAATTATTACGCAATACAAAATTGTTGATTATTGATACCCCTCAGCTATGTGTAGCGCAAAAATGCCATCTACTCATGTGTTGATCGCAGCACTTTGGGTAACCTAAAGTTACCCAAAACCAGAACAACAGTTACCAAAACCGTATAAGTTAAGGTCCGTACCCTCCCTTCTCAGTTGTACACTGTACACATAATATGTGCACGTTCCATAAAAGCAAAATGCGTAAAATTCAAAAGCAGAACTTTTGTATTACTCTACTCTGCTTTACCTTCACATTTTACTTTTTTTCAAAATTTACAGAAGTGCCGAGGGCCTAGTTAGTTATATATAATGAATGCCCTGCTTCTGCGTATAACACGAATTTTATCGATCAACCTATTTTATTGCGCAGTTCCACTTCAGCTTTATATTGTTGGTATGATAAAATAGTTTGACAAATAACATTTCGTATTAATCAACAGGTAGAACAGGTTCCAGCGGGCATGCACAAATTTTAAACGCTACTTTAAATCACTCGGCATTGGAAAATTATTATTACGAACAAGGAAGGCAATACGCTAACATAATTCCATATAACCCAATGCTGGCGATTATTGTATTTCTGAGTGATAAATACGTACTATACACATGGCACTATCTGGATATCTTGATAATTTTGCTTTCCAGAACACTGTCACATCAATTCAAATCTTTGACAAAACTAGGAAATGAAAAAGTACGTCAGGACCTAAACAGTAAGTTAAAAATTAACAATTGAAAATAATATGTGCAACCTTAACAGAAACTCGCCTGAGTTAGTTAATTTTGAAATGAAACCAAATGCGCAAATCTTTTGAAATTCAATAGGAGTGCTGGTGGCCTAGTAAGTTATAAGAACAAAATCTTGTTTGTAGAGCTTATGCAGTCATTTCAAACTAATTTGACAATACAATACCTCTTAATCAAAACGTCTTAAATTGTCTGAATCTATGCATTCATGGCTTTAGATATTTGGTTTTCCTGATATAGTGAATTTTGAGAAAAATATACTTTTTAGAAAAATGAGCCACAATAAGCCCTTAGAAAATATGTGGTACATGTTTTAAAAAATATGACAAATTTTTATTGTGTGTTATCACTTCACTGCTCTGCTCATCAACGAGACAACCCAGAAACAATGTGCCCCATCGAAGAATTGTATTTAGGATTGCTTTGATTTGAGTTGTTTCCCAATGTAAAATATTCATATAAACCCCTCACTTAAATCTACAACGCTGATGTCGAAACGATATGTATTATTCTTGGTTACTTAAGGCAAATGAAATACCAACATAATTAAATACCTATAATATTAAATAAGATCAACAATCTACTTGATTGCCAACCTTCATTTGAATTTGTAATCTTAAGGTAAAAAACATAAATTGCTGAACTCAACTACTTTTTTCCTTGCTAAAATCAACTTTAATTAGATCCTTTGCTTTGGAGAAAGTTGATGGCAGATTATGACCAACTTTTTATCGTACTTAAGGAATTCACGCATTTGCTATCGCCTCTCATCTTCTTATCATATTTCGCAAGCACATTTTTCTCATGTGTGCAGGTAAAATAAAGATAATGTAAAAAGATATCTCTAGATTATTTGACGTTCACCGAATATAATCTAATTTTGTCTACAGTTCTACAATTTGTTCACACATACAGAAGCATCGGCTTATTACAGAATTTATGCGGCTTGGGCTATTATTCAACTGACGGTGAAAACAGTTTCCGTCTCAATTTCGGCTGCTAATCTAGCAGAAAGTATTCAGGGGATCCTTGACGTTTTCTACAATTGTCCATCAGACTGTTACATCCCAACGGTATCAGAATTATGCCAAAATCGTAATTACAACAATTTTATAGGTTTCTACGGCTAAAATTATGTATCAATTACCTACTTACAGATTCGACGATTTGAAAGGAGAATTCAGTCCGGAAATGCAGGGTTTCACGGCTTAGGGTGCTTTAGAATCACGAAAAGTCTAATACTACAACAATTTTACTATATCCTTACGCTGGGAATATTGCTGGCGGTGAATCCAAAATAATTTATTCGTGTAAACTAACTATTGTCCAATTAGAAAATAATTGTATATGACAACAAAAAGATTTTGAATGATTTTTTAGAAAATCATTTTAAGAAAGTATGGGCTATGTTACTAATATTACAAGCAATTGTCTTTACGATTCATTAATATTATCTTTTAATATATAAAACACATTTTCTTTAAGCAGTAATATATAAGCTGGTATTCACGCGTTATGGATATTAGCCCTTAGAATTCAAATAAAATCTTTATTGCATGTAATGTCATAAAACTATTGGTTGGTAACAGTCAACAATATAAAAATCCTATCACTAGTTCACAAGTAGAAATATCAATGAAATAAGTTATTGCATGTTGCATGCGTATTAAATTTTCAGTAATCTATAATAATTTATTATGGGCATATATGAATATGCCAAATCAAATGTAAACTCCTATTGCTAAAATATATGCAGTAAATGCAACAGAAGTGACAAATATAGAAACATGATTTCCATATATTTTGTGTTTAAATTTAGTTATTTATTCGTAATGTATCTCGTGTCTGTATTATTTCATTGATTTGGTTACTTGAATACGGACAAAAGACGTTAAGGCTATACAACTAACTGACGATAATTGAACAAGTGTTCTCCTTAGTGACATATGGCGATGTATAGAAAATTGTAATCGGGTGACGCATAATAAGTTACAAGGACGCGACTAAGAAATATTCCTGACCAGTAGGGGGTGGATGGTAGGGTGCCAAACACACTATAGATATTTTCTCTAAAATAAAAAGTACATTTTATACACAAGAAAACTATTGTCCCATGTTCAAGCACCCCCTTAATTTCGCTTCTGGCTACTCCCTTGCCAATATAGGTATCCTATTTGACTCTCAAATATTATTACAATAGTAAGATTTATCCGCGTAGGATATGTTAATTAAATGAACACATGAACAGCGGTAAGAAACTAATTAAACAGACTTTATGCAATTCTGTCCAGTTGGATATTTTCTGTTGTAAATCCATATCGATCACAAACATATCTAATAAAGAATAAGGAGGAGCATTAAAGAAGGATCCTTAGAACTTCATTTTGTTTTGCAAACCATTTTTAATTTCAAGCAACAAATATATAAATCATAACAAACTTTTATATAAATAGACAAAAATACATTTTATTCTGCGTCATGTCATTCCAAGAATGTTTTCACAAGAAAAGAGTTCTTGTAACTGGAGGTGGAAGAGGTATAGTAAAACACATTTTTAATTTTGAAAGATATGTGATAGTCATAATTATCGAAATACGTCGTGATGATAACTGATTAATTTTCAACTCAAAAACCATAATTACTTAATTTTTTATTTTTTTAATTTAGGAATCGGAAAAGCAGTGGTTAAACGTCTGTATGAATACGGAGCTGTAGTATATGCTTTGGCTAAGACACAGGAAAACTTGGATGCCTTGAAAAAGGAATGTCCAGACATTAATACAATTTGTACTGATTTAGAAGACTGGTCTGCAACTCGGGAAATAGTTTCCAAAATTGGACCGGTTGACTTTCTTGTAAATAATGCTGCGATTTTGTCTTTTGAACCTTTCATGGACATTTCTCCGGAGGTTTTTGACAAGTAACAACATTAAAACTCACTATTCATAAATACTTCAGAAAACTAATAATTTTTTGGAGTATTAATATTAAAATAAATAACTAAATATAGCAATTAATTGAATAGAAGATCTTCAAATAGTACCTGTTTCTAATTTATTTCTTTTGATAGAATGATTGCTGTTAATGTCAAAGCACAAATTAACATGGGACAAATTGTTGCCCGAGGAATGATGGATTCAAAAATCAGAGGGAGAATTGTAAACGTCTCATCAGATGTGAGAATCAAAATTACTTTTTGTAAACAGTGTCATTTACATGTTTTAAATATAAGTCGATTATAATTTTTTTTCAAAAAAATGTCTGCATTTTGTGAATTGAAAAATGTTTTTAATTTGTTTAACTAGGGGCATACATGATTCCAGGTAGTCGCATAAAAATAGGCAGTTAATAATTATCTTAGAAAGTGGTGTAAAATTTTTACAATGAGCATTACTCACTGTTTGATCTTGGTTTGCAGTCAAGTGTAAAAATGGTGCCCGGTACTACAATTTATTGCATTACGAAAGCTGCAACTGATATGTTGACAAAAGCGATGGCTGTGGAATTGGGTCCTCATGGAATTCGGGTGAATTCAGTCAACCCTGCGGGAGTTCCTACAGACATGCTACAAGATTACTACGAGAAAGTTGCCAATTCCCAAGGGAAAAGTGTGGAAGATATAAAAGCTGGAAGAAGTAACCGTTCTCCCCTTGGAGCTACCCAAATGGACATCTCAGACATTGTCAATGCTATTCTGTTCATGCTCTCTGATTTATGTCCATTTGTAAATGGTGAGTCTCTTTTCGTCGATGGAGGAAATCGACATACGTAATCCATTTTCGTATAAATGCGATTGTCAACTTTTGTTCGAATTTGCTGAAACAATTCGCATTTATGCAAAAATGTAAATTACTGAGTTTGCTAAACCAATTAGCTGTTATAATGTTTAAGAGTATTAATTAGGGAATCCAAAGCCGGTTTTACACCGGTTTTAAAACCGGTAAAAAACCGCAATTTTCAAAACCGGAAACCGGTTTTCACTTTCTGAAAACCGGTGTTGATAGAAGATATTTAACTATATCTGATATGCAGTTAAAATAGCAATAAAGCCTGAAAATTCGAAAAACCGAAATTGAGATACAATTATAAAGTCACATAAATTATTTAAAATAGTAAAACATTTATTAGTAATAACATGTTTGGATATACGTGCAATTATGTAGACTCCAATAAAGTAAAACACAATAAACTAGTATTTACAATAACAATAAAGTAATAGATAGAAGGGCATTAAACAGTTCCGTTTAGGGTTTTTTACTGTAGAGTAACACAATACAAAAATGTCAGTAAAAATTTTCTATCCTTGATATATTTTTTGAAATAAAATTGAATTTGTCACTTAGATGGAATCTTTTTAAACCAATTTTCGAAAATTTAGAAAGCATTAAAATATGAGAAAAATTTATGTGCTTCAATGACGCTATATTCTATGATGAGATATTCTATGATTGCTTTACCTTTGAGAATTATCGAAAACCGGATAAGTTGGAAAAAACTTACTACACAGATTCACAACTCTCAGAACGTTTTTGGAGGGGCCAATAATGTTAGTACACGTAGTACATGTAGTAATTCACAACATTTTCATTATTCCTCATGAGAATGACTCGATAGAAGTAGAAGGGTCCCCTCCAATTGCAATACATTTAGTACTATTAGCACCCTTTAAATGTTAATACCAAAAACTACTTTTGAGATTTATATCTCATTTAAAAATTAAAATAAAATTTTAAAAAGTTAAAATTCCATTTGATGAAATTGTGTTCGCAAACACATTAATTTGATAGTTTTAGCATTGAATTTTTAAAAACAAATTTTCGGTTTTTAAAACCGGTGAAAAACCGGTTTTAAAAGTTAAAAAACCGAAAAACCCGAAAACCGGTTTCAAAATTTGGGTCCGGTGTTGGATTCCCTAGTATTAATTAAAAAATCAATTTTAAACAATTTGTTTTGTGTTTTATTTATTTGTGTTACTAATTTTTCTTCCTCGACCATCCTTATAGTCTTTAGTCCTTACCTTACTCAATAACTTATACCCTCCGGATGGCCCCCTGGCCACTTAATTTATAAATTCGACAAACATTTTTAATAGGCACGCATGTAACCAGACTACTTTACACAAATGTATACCCGTCCTTCCTCTTACATACTCTACTCTACTGTATAGTGTTATCTCATCTTAACCTCGGTAGTTGAAACTTCATTTTTCCGCATTATATATTGTTAAATGTTTGTCTCAATATAAATAAACTTGACTGGAACTGTTGATCGATTTATATTTAGTAGAAGGCGGATGGCTATTATTATCACTATCGCTTGCTTTTATTTTTCATTACATAATGATTGTCATGGCCTTGCGGATAACGCGTTTTAAATATGAAGTGTGATGAAAGCCTTGGATCTGCATGGCAGTGCAGTAAATGAAGGTTAATAAAAAAGGTCAAACAGATTTACTATATGTACAATATTATATACACTTCAGCCAGTTTGCATTGCAACAGCTAACTAAGTTTATAAATAAATATAACAATTCATGAAACTATATTAATCAAAATGTTATGTAAAGTCTTATAATGAATCTGATGAATCCAAGAGTTGTCAGCTAAGAGTTTTCATACATCGGACAGCATTCAACCAACTCACAACTTTAGTGATTTCAAGCATTGTTTTAAGTACCTACCTATTTGAATATTTATTACAGGATGTCATTCAAAGAATGTTTTCACAAGAAAAGAGTTCTTGTTACTGGAGCTGGAAGAGGTACCAATTATTATTTTAATTAAGGCAATTTTAAAAATGGAAACAAGGTAAGGTACTCAATTAAGTTTATATTATTATCAAGTTCTTATACTTATTAAATTTTTTAGAATTACTGCTTTTTTTATGATAACCATTTTTAATTTGCATATTAAAAAAAACTATTCCAGGAATCGGAAAAGCAGTAGTGAAACGTTTGCACGAATATGGAGCTGTAGTGTATGCTTTGGCTAGGACTCAAGAAAATTTGGATGCCTTGAAAGAAGAATGTCCAGACATTAATACAGTTTGTGCTGACCTGGAAGATTGGTCTTCTGCTCGTGAAGTGGTTTCTAAAATTGGACCAGTTGACTTTCTGGTGAATAATGCTGGCGTTTTCGTTCTTGAGACTTTCATGGACATTTCACCCGAAGTCTTTGACAAGTAAGAACAATTTTTTAAGTCTATAATTCAGCAGAAAATAATTAGTATTAGGACTATTTACTTATTTTAAAGGTGGTCTAGCAACTAAGTTGAGTTGAGGTTCTAATAAAATTAAGAATTGAAGATGCAATAAATATTTTGACCATCTGAGTGTCAATTGAAAATCATTTAAGGTCATTTAAAGAATCTGACTGATTTTGTTATCACCGGACGATATAAGAATTGTATTTATTTATATGATTGTGATTTATTAGATAGATAATGCTTTTATTTAACAGAATGATGGCTGTGAATGTCAAAGCACAAATAAATATGGGGCAAATTGTTGCTCGCGGAATGATGGACTCAAAAATTAAAGGACGAATTGTTAACGTGTCATCTGACGTAAGAATCTGAACTAATTATCTGTTTTTGAGCAATAGCTGTTTTTATTTTAAAATATATCTTTTATGTCTTCGAATGATCAAAAATATTTTTTAACTTTAAAGGAATTATTTATTAGCTTATATATATACAAGGTTGTTGCTATCAATTATGAGCTTTTGGGTCACTAAATTGTAATACTTTTTTACTTAGTATATTTTATACACGTTGAATTTGCCAAACGGCAAATAATTTTTTTGATTTTTAGTCAAGTGTAACGATGGTTCCTGGCCTGGCGGTTTACAGCGTGACGAAAGCTGCAGTTGATATGCTAACAAAAGCAATGGCTGTGGAACTTGGTCCTCATGGAATTCGAGTGAATTCAGTTAACCCTGGAGGAGTTCTGACTGACATGCTTCAAGAGTACTATGACAGTTTAGCACAGGCCCAAGGAACAACAGTAGAAGCAATCAAAAAGGCTACCTGTGAACGTTGCCCATTAGGGAGCAGCGAAATGCAAATGTCGGACATTGTCAATGCTACTTTGTTCATGCTTTCCGACCTTTGTACATTTATGAATGGAGAATCCCTTTTCGTGGAAGGAGGAAGTCGTCATACATAATCCAAGCCAATAAAACATCATTTCAAAGATACAATCCAGTTAGGTGATGCCAATAAATAAATGGCTATCTAGGTTAAACTTCTTTATTAAACATCAATTCAAAAATAACAATAAATTTCACTTGCATGCGTGTACACATTGTATTTATTTCATTTATTTCAAATATTTGATTTTTCAAAAAAAAATTCTTGAAATAAGAAATTAATGCCATGTCTGAAGTCAAAGAAATGGACAGGGAACAAAAAAGGTACTCCTTTTTTCTTCCTTTTTTACAAAAAAGGTAAACAGTTCTACTTTTTCTAAAACAAGCTACCCTTTTTACCTTTTTTCCTTATTTACATGTAAAGTGGAAGTAAATGGGCAACCTGCTACATTGAAAAAGGTAAAAAGGCAAAAAAGGACTGCTTAAAAATATCTTACTCCTACATTTTTCATAAAAAGCAAAATAGGTCCTTTTTTGTTCCCTGGCAATGGGGGCTGTTCTCATTAATGTGGGGATACGCTTAAACACTACCGAACCACATAATTTACACAACAACCGTAACTTTGCAGTCATAGCCAGTTCTTTTGACACTAGACAAATAATTCGTATGATAGCCGACTATAATTTTGTTAGAATTTGACGTGACAGGAGTCAAGGAAGATCCGCAGTAAGCTTTTGTAGTTATTAAAGATGAATCACCGTCGACCGAGATGTACATGTAGTCTCCATCAAATAAATTCGGTCCTCTTAGGAGGGGGCAAGTGGGCGACATGTCAAAATGACTACAAGAGACTTGCAGTCTTGTTCCAGCTGGTGAAGAGACGCAGTCATTATAATCTCGATTCAAATCGTAAAGACCGGGATAATTCGGAGTTTTAATTTGGTAGAAATCTCCCACTTTATCCAGATTGATTCCATTTGGACAAATTTTAACCGGACCGGGTGTAGGAATTCTTTGAGTGGTAGTCGTCGGAGTTAGTGCATTGCAGTCTGGAACAGATTTCCCGTCTTCCCCCACCACAGTTACTATACAATCATACCCGGTTTTTGAGACTCCCGCCGCATCTGCATGGTATCCAACTTGAATGCTACGACCTTCGGAGATCAATGGTTCGAATTCATCATCCACGTAGTTTCCGCAGAACCATTCCATGTCGTTGTCTAATTTGGTATTCTTCAGAGACACGTACATGAAATCCCCGGAAACTCGGTTATTAGCTGCCCGTCTGCATTTACCCATATCCACGTTCTTACACGTCAGTTTCAGCTTTGTATTGGGTGGAGAATTTATGCACTGGTTTTTATCGTCGTTACGTGGATACAAGTTTGGATAATTTGGGCTCTTTAGCGATACTTGGTCTCCGATTTTTACCAAATCTACCGTACTGAGACATGGAATTGGATTTTGGGCAGCAGTGAGACAAATGCCCGTCAATAATAATATGGCAACGAAGGAATTCATTTTAAAGATGAATTTATTGATTGAAAACAAATGGAAAAGTGAAAAAACTCAACAAAATCTATCGCTTTTATACCTAGATTGACTCTCCATTTGAATGATTAATATGTTAAATTGTCTATTCGGTTGATACCATTCAATCACACACTCCTAATAGTAAAATATACAAAATTGCATTTTATATTGCCAAATAATGGGAAATGTAAAAGTATCTGGTTAGATTTCTTTTGTCCGTATTGCTGAAACAATATTTACGCAAGTGTCATTTTGGGCAGACGCAATTCTATTTCTACGTGGGTTTATTATTACGTACATGCAACATTTACTTAGTTTCACATTTTCAAATCAACTCATAATATTCTCTAGGTTTTGCTGTAAAATGATTTATACCATTCTATGATAACAGCAATTTCATTTGATACATAAATTAAAATTCTAAAATTGAAATAGGTTTACACCTTAAATTATTTGAACTCTGGTGCTTATTATGTTCTGTGAGATACTATGCACATTTGAAGTAAATTAGTTCAACCGAAATTAAAATAAAATAATGCCGAGCAAAACCGCATGACCTTACTATCATGACTATAGTATAAACGTAAACTTACGCACGCGGATTGAATAATTAATGTTTTTAATGATGTACCCCAAAGCAATTTACCCGAAGTCCACTATAATCAAAGTGCCTTTTGTCGGGTAACTTCGGAAGGCACTCGACAAAAGCACGTTACGTGTGGTGGACGTCGGGTAAATTGCTTTGAGGGTACATTATTAAAAACATTAATTCGGTATGTTTGTATGTACTAATGAGCAGGCACGTATCCAGAGATTTGGTCAAAGAGGGTAACAACAACACAATAACAATGGCAAAAACTTAACACAATTTTTACGATGCTTGGCCTTTTTATTGAAAAAGCTTCTCTGTTGCTCAGATTAAGGAGGCTCTGCTTCCCGGTTCCTACTGGATACAAGTATCAAAAATTTATGTGTTTTCCATGCCCTGGGTTCAATGCATTTTATAATGGAAGATATTACAGTTTTTTATAGTACCCTCTTATTCATATTGACATGTCTATAAGTTAGAAGGGTAGCGGAGATCCTATGTCAAAGTTATAGCAATTTTAATTTGCATAATAATATTTAACTTAAAAGTACCGTAGACAGTTAAGTTCCTCCCTTTCCTTCTAGCATGCTCTAATCGTGTAATGGTTTTACTTCATTCGAGTAAGACAAAACCAACTTAACACAAAGTAAAAGGTGTTTGGCATTGCACGTCAAGGTCAATATAAGCATTGGTAAATATTCTAAAAATAAAATTCTATGTAAATTAGCTATGTTATGCTGATTTATGTTCATCCGGATAATGTATGCACTTCGACACTGAACGTTTTGAGTTGAATGCCAATTCACTATTTGCCAATAGTTTAGTTTACCTGTTTGAAGTTATTATATTAAACTACTAGGAAATCAATAATCCAGGGGTCTGTCTGGGTAGAGTCAGAAGTGAAAATTTAAAACCTCCATATAGCGAACAGACGGACTTACAGTAGTGTTGATTTTAATTGTGTGTTTTAGATTTTGAAACATAACTTAAGCACATCAGCTTTTCTGTTAATCGCGTGTATACCTAAGAGTATATAAATATTTGTCTATTCATAATTACATTTAACCGGTTTACCGGTTTTCTATATAAAAATGTCTAATGTAATAAATTAAATAAAAATTAAAAAATAAATTATTTGATGCATAATTCATGTATAATGATGCTCTTCCAAGTTTCAAGTTATTTCCAAGTACAAAACGTTTCAGTCGTGTATCTTAAAACAAAATTTAAAATTATTGAATCGATTTCATTTTTTCTTCATTCTTTTCTCAATATTATTGTCAGTCATTGCTGGTTTTTTCTCGCCTCGGTTATTAATTTTCCTGTTGATGTGCGAGTACGTTTTGCAGTCTTCTGATTAGAGTCCGTCGAATTGATATTTTCTATCACAGTAAGTCGAAATAAGTTTAAATATTATCTAAACGAAATTAAACATTTTTCATAATTGCAATTGATAAATTTTCATTTACGATAAATGTAATTAAATTTTTAAATAAAATACGAAATTGCTAAACAGAAAATCAAATGTTTTTTGCTTGATTCATTGCCAAATCAAGGGTCATTTTTGTATTTTCCAGTGTTAATTGAAATTTAACACTCGTGAAGAATTAAAGTTTTTAATTATGCACCCTAATTAAGTGTTATTTTGTTAAAATTCTAAACTGGATAATTACATCTGCAATAAATAATCAATCCGGTATGTGATCATTAAATATTTTAGTAAAGGTGACATTTTATGCTACTTTATTTTTACTCAGTACGTACACAGTAATCAAGATAAACTGTTGGCAAACAGGCGTATACGCAGGATCGAAGCGGGAGATTTAAAAAAAAATTCTGATGGTCTGGTTGTCCTTCGATAATAAAATGCACGCATATTTTGGAACGACATAACTTGTTTCAAATCTGCTTTTTGCATATGGTAGCACATGTATACAGCCACAATCAGTTATCATTAGAATCAAGGCAAATAGACAGATTCCTGTCTCTTCCTCCCCCCATCCCCTGCCCGTATCAGGTGGGTTCTGTAGAGAAAGTCCTATAAAATAGTTTGAAATTTTATATGGGACTTTCTTTTGAATTAGTCCCATTCCGGAATCCCATTCCTGTCCCAGATCAAACTGCTGGTAGTCATGAATATCCACCCTTCAGGAGTCAATTAACATCAAGCTAAATAGTGATATCTTGTCGATTTTGTAGATTCCACGATAAAATGTTTATTCCAAATAGTTAACTTCAATTCTTCACCATGTGTCAACATGCAGAACTAAATCAATTCCTAGTAGACTGTAAAGCTGGAAAGAATGGAATATGTCATTTAATAATGAGTAGGGATGCATTCGGCAAGTCAGCTGGAAATACAAATTCAATATAGTAACGTGACTTAAACAATACCTAAATAGTAATATCTTGTTGATTTTGTAGATTCCACTCACTACGCCATCTAAAATGTAGGGTTATAGTTGGAGTCTTTGGTCCAACAGTCTGGGCGGGAGTTGATGGTATTGGTATTAGAGTATTCATATAAGTTTGGAGTCAACATGCAGAACTCAATCAATTCCGCACCAGGTGACTGTAAAGCTGGAAAGAATCGAGTATCACGATTAGGATTATACCCGATTAATAATTTTTTGGATTTCAATACAAATTGAATATAGTATTGTGATTTAAACAATACCTAAATAATGATTTGTGACAACTGTAGTTAACTGCACTCAGCACTGATGAATCCCACACGTGTATTTATAATGAAGTGACGATGGACAACCATTTCCATTATATTTTGACAATTTTTACGATAAAATGTTTCAAACTAATCACAACCCAATCAATTCCGCACCAGGTGACTGTAAAGCTGGAAAGAATCGAGTGTCACGATTAGGATTATAGCCGTTTAATAATTTTTTGGATTGCAATACAAATTGAATGTAGTATTGTGATTTAAACAATACCTAAATAGTGATTTGAGATAATTGTAGTTAACTGCACTCACCACTGATGAATCCCACACATGTATTCATAATGAAGTGAAGACGGATTCAAACTCTTATATTTTGACAAGTTTTACGATAAAATGTTTCAAACTGTATTTAACTAATCACAATGGACAAAAATCCTATTCTTTAGCCAATTTTCACTTTTGGGTTACAATGCAGTGACAATATTGTTGCAATGAAACGAAAATTGTATTCAACTAATCGTTGCTCTAGAGAAGCTATTTTATATTGCATTTGTCTCCCGCAGTTTCAGAGCATGTTAATACCAGCGCGGTGTGTAGTCTCTTAGATAGCTCAGCTCATTCACAGTCCTCTATGTTATACGCTGTCTGTCTCACCTGCCGTACTATTACTGTCTGCCTCACCTGCTGCACTTTTATAATTTCCACAAAGCAGGGGATGCGTCGAATTTGAATTTTAATGATAACTGGTTGATCCTGAATATATATGCTACCATATGCAAAAAACAGATTTGGAATAAGTTATGTCGTTGCAAAGATATACGTGCCAATAAAACACCCATAAAATTAGTGGACGTACAGACGATCGCCAGAGTGACGGCGACAAATTCATAAGGATACTAAGCAAAGCTTCGATCCTAATAAGTCAATACACCATTTGAATGGAGAAAAAAACTAAGAAACCAAACATAACGAATATGTTAAAGTGTAGCAATATTCTTTTTTCACAAAATTAAAACTTAAATTAATCATTATTGGTAAGTAGATGTTTTTCTATTTATCATATTGATAATGATGATGAATTGTTGACTCAATTTCTGATTTTACGAAGCTGCTTGTTCCAGCAGTACGACAGAAATAAATACTCCAAAATTGCTGCAGTGACATTGTATAGCGTTGTCAGTAATAGAAATGTGGCATGACATTTCGGTCATTTCTAACTTATTGCTGACATATCTGAGAGTAGCGCATGAAAGTTTCTGGTTTGTACTGTTGCGAGCATTCAGCATATCTTGTGTCATATCAAAATAAACTTTAATGCTAGAAGACAAATTTGAGACTCCATTTAGCGATCTGACAAAATAAAAAATATTTTTCATTAGTTTCGTCCTTGAGGGGATCTAAGAAGATTATTTTAGTAATGTTAAAAAAGAAAAAAAATACTACGGAAAAAGATTTTTAGTTGATTTAAATATTTTGACGATTTAAAAAAGTATTAACTGACTAACCGGATTTCAGTAGAGTTAAAAGCATCTAATAGTACGGGGCGGACCTTTGAGCGTCTATCCTTTGTACTTGGACCTTGAATACTTGAATTTGAAGTATTCCATCTATGGTAAGGAAATTTGTCAATTTTAATTATCGATGACACTATTTTCCCAGAACCTACTTCAGGAGAGAGGACTTCCTTGACGTTGCGAAATATAGTAAATATTATTATTTCTTCGGGACTAATTTCTGTTTGAACTTGAGCATTTAACCATCCTGGATATCTATATATGACAAAATTTTTCTAAATTTTGTAGATTTTTATAATGAAATACTATTTAATCATGTTTAAATTACTCAGAATGATTTCCTGGAAATTGTATAATATTTCCATTTTGTTCAGGGACCATGGGTTTACTTTTTTCTGAGTGAAGTATAAGTACATCGGAAGTAAAATGCATATTATTTTCAATAAAAAACCTAGAACATAAGATGTGTATGTACTGAATTATTAACAAAAGCCATTAAAATGCTAAAGAATTACAGAAAATGTACAAAATAATTAGAAAATGCATATACTGTCTACTTACATTGTGTTTACTCGAATTTGCTTCCCAATGACTTCATTTAGAGACTTCAGAGTCTTATTCTCTACATAATGGAATGGAGAATTGTAGAAATCTTTCTGTTAAACAATTAATAAAACAATTTTATGCTATTGCAAATAGTATTAAGTACTAATTCAAAAGTAAATTCTAAATAAGTATATTAAAGTAAAATAACAGCCAGAAAAGTACACTAACCGTGCCTTTTTCTTCCAAGTAGACAATAACATCATCTAGAATAGATTTGATTATTTCCTTCTCTCCAGGAAATAAAAATGATTTTTCGGAAATGTAAGATGTGACAATTTCCCACAATTGATTGATATCGGCCAAGGCAGTAAATCCTCTCTTGGCACTTTCCATCTTTGTAAAATTGAATATAAATCCCAATTAAAGAATTGTTTCTTCAATTTCATAAAGCTAAAAACTGTTGTTTCAATTGATTGCAGGAATAATTGACTTACAATTTGGTTGATTCTTTCAAAGCCTCTGCTCATACAATTGGAAAAGTCACTTAGACTCCACCGAGGCTTCCTTTCCACTATTTGACAATCTCGTTGTACAAAACCATTGTAATTGTTTGGGCAATTGACTTTTGTCTTGAGATTTGGTGCTGACAATGGCCACCTGACTGTAAAGGATCCTACATCTTCTGTTTCGTCGGGACACACCAAGGAATCGTTAAGAGGGATTACCTTTACTTGAACAGTTTGTCGTATTTCTGCACCTACAGATAATACAATACGAAATGGAGATGCAGAATACTAAATAAATGCCTGGAATTATTAACATACTGAAAGCGTAATAATAATTATAAACCTGTAATATTGACAGACACGCATGAATAATTTGCTGATTCAACTGCTCTTGGAATTTTCAATAGTTTCCCTCTGTATAACATTTCCTCTGTGACTTCTTGGTCTGACTCCGTCAGATTTCGATTATTTTTCTCCCACCAAAAATAGTTTTTTGTCCTTCTCCACGCTGCAAAAGATATTTGTCTGCTAGTGTCTCTGCACATCAATATCCCTGTTTGGTTCTTGAAAGAGATACAATCATTACAATACTGATTGGCTAAAATAATCAGATCTAGTTAGGAATAGTAAATACCTTCAGTAGGACAAGACTACTCGGATTTACAACCAAGTCAGGAGGATGTAAGACAGATATGTGGACACTCGTGCATTTCTCCTGATGATTATCCGTCACCTGTATAACCATTGGGAAAATGTAGAAATTAATTTCCTAAACATCTTAGAAGTGGTTGATGTTTCTAGAAATAAAAGAAGGCTTGATGAATTTTAAAGCTTTAGTCTAAACTTAATTCTTATATGCATTCGCTATATTAATTGTAATGAGTAAGTCCACAGCAACATTTTTCAACCAAAAAAACATGAAAATGACACATTGGCATCACTTTGAAAGATGTTGCAGATGTTTTTGTTAGTTTATGTGCAGAACAAGGAAATGTTGGAATGATATCCTAAAGTCTGCTATGCTAATCTGTCACTCTCACCACTATTAGTCTCAGTCTGCTGAGTCTGCTTCACTTTACTTATCAATTATCATCCATTCATTCACTTGCTCTAGCATTCTGATAGAACTACACTGGAAGGAATGTCTTAGTTTTAGTCTCTTTACTTTAATCTCATATTTACATGCGTTTTGGTGAGATTTGAAGAACTAACTGGCTCCGACTGTTACCAGGTAGAAAATTCTGTAAAGGTTTAGGTACTCAACATTTATTTTGCTTAATTTCGTGATTTAACTCAGAGTGGAGTTTATTATTTTATGTAATTAGCTATTTCCAGGAGGATATTCTTATAATGAAATGAGGGTGATTGATGATTTCAGATTACCTTGCAGCTATAAATTCCTGCATCATTAGTAGATACATTAGTAAGGTATAGAAAGCTCGTACCTCCAAAATGTCCACTATTTACTGGGAATACATTTTCGTATGTGTTACTACAAGTTCAGAGGATTAATTAAAATCTACTCACTTTTGTATAGTAAAAATTCATTATTGATTTAGAAAGATAACCTTGTAGCTAAACTGCTGTTAAAAGGAATTCCATCTTTAAGCCAATAGAATTTCGTTTTCACCGATCCAAATGCAGAACACACCAGCATCAAATTCTGTCCTAAAGGGACAGGACCGTTCGGCTGCCAAGACACTTTCTAGTTTACATTCATAAAACTAATTTCAATTTCAACCCAAAATTATGAATTTCATTTATTGCTTTCTTCTGGAGAATTTGGTGATGCGACAATAATTTCAACATTTTTTAACTTATACCTTAATTCTTAATTCTGGAAAAGCTGTGAGGTCATGAAAAGAGCTTTGTGCGTATCCTGGTAGAAGTTCACCTCCATTGTCTAGGAGTGTATTAAGAATATCAAAGTTTTCATCGAACATCGATTGTTTTCCAGCAAATTTGTAGGTAATGATGGAATTTGATCTAAAAGAATTTCAAAGGTTAAACAGAAACAGCTAAACTTACTTTTCATTTAAAAATATGCATTTAGATTTCGAGAAGTTACCTCATGGAAATAATTTCCACATTGTTTATGGATTTTCCCAAAGTATTTCTGAGTCGTCTCGTCAATTCCCTTTTCAGTGAATGAATCTCATCAGGAATAACTGTCGAATTTTTTTCGTCCCAAGTTTCCAGAGTAGATGGGTTGTTGAGAGTCAAACTGCCATTGTAAATCACTTGCTCTACGACACAACTAAATTCATTAACTTCTACCAAGGATCTTTGATTTATTTCTCACTTTCAATTTAATCAATACATTAAAAAATTATGCATTGATTAAGGTTTAAAATTAATTTTGTAACTTACCTGAATGTATTCTTAAACTCTCTAGGATTACCTTGAAACTTTTTATCGGCATCTGTTGATTCTCGGTCATGATAACGAGAATCACTCTTCGGTGGAGGCGAAGAGCAACCTGCAAAGCAGAAAATAACAAATTTGTCCACCATTTATAATTGGGTCAATAATTAAAAATTACCATTTCTTAAAGAATATAATTGCTATACAGGGTGTCCTCGAAACATATCTAACACAACTAATTTCCCATGTTTCGCGGATACCATGTACTAATAATAAAAAATAATTAATAAAAGTTAATTCTTGGAAAACAATAGTTAAAGTTTGTTACCCCTGTTATTGTCTAAACATCTTGAATTTATAACTATAAACGGTAACCTACTGTTTATTGGTGGAGGATCTTTTGTTTCACATCTATCCCCTTTAAATCCTGTTCCAGAGCAATTACAATTGAAGAATATATCATCTATCATCCTGACAATTTAAATAGATTTACAATAATGTAATTACTACTTAACTAGCTTTAAAATCAAGGAATAATTCAAAAGTAGTTTTCTAATAATTTAAACGTAGACATGATTTCTCACCTGCATTTACCACCGTTTAAGCAGAAGTTGATATTTTGGGTTGGATCGCATTTATATCCAAATTCACAATTGGGTCCAAAGCGTCCTTCGAAGCATTCGCAATTAAATTCCCTATAGATTAAAAGTAGCTTTAATTCTTTTATAATAACAAAAGGCATCATATATACTGTTACAATTATCGCTAAGAGATATTTTTCAAATAATAACCGCAGTGAAAATCGCTTCTGATTGGTCGATGCATTTTTGAAATTGACCAATCAGAGCACAGAATTCCATAGCAAAATTTTATATGATTTTCATAAATCACTAGCGCCAATGCCAATCCACATAAAAATCAAATACAGTTATATTTTTGTCGTGATGTTTTTATACTTGCTTGCATTTTATATTTTTCATTCCTACAATCGATTTGGCCAATCCATTCTACAATTGAGCAGCTTGATATCCATACAATCTTATTATCATCGTTACCTTTAGCAATAAAGCTGCAACGCCTATATATTTAAAAAAAATTAAAAGTATATATAAACCGGCTCCAGAAAAACCACAGCATCACTGTTTCATCATAAAACTTTTATAGAATCCGATAATCGCAACGGAATTGTCGTATTGTATATTACTAATTTGTATCATAATTATATTTGTAATGGTGCCTTAACAACACATGGTGCCTTAACAACACATGGTGCCTTAACAACACATGGTGCCTTAACAACACATGGTGCCTTAACAACACATGGTGCCTTAACAACACATGGTGCCTTAACAATACATGGTGCCTTAACAACACATGGTGCCTTAACAACACATGGTGCCTTAACAATACATGGTGCCTTAACAACACATGGTGCCTTAACAACACATGGTGCCTTAACAATACATGGTGCCTTAACAATACATGGTGCCTTAACAACATATGGTGCCTTAACAACATATGGTGCCTTAACAACACAGGGTGCCTTAACAACATTTGGTGCCTTAACAACATATGGTGCCTTAACAACATATGGTGCCTTAACAACATATGGTGCCTTAACAACACAGGGTGCCTTAACAACACAGGGTGCCTTAACAACATATGGTGCCTTAACAATACATGGTGCCTTAACAATACATGGTGCCTTAACAACATATGGTGCCTTAACAACATATGGTGCCTTAACAACACATGGTGCCTTAACAACACATGGTGCCTTAACAATACATGGTGCCTTAACAACACATGGTGCCTTAACAACACATGGTGCCTTAACAACACATGGTGCCTTAACAATACATGGTGCCTTAACAATACATGGTGCCTTAACAATACATGGTGCCTTAACAATACATGGTGCCTTAACAATACATGGTGCCTTAACAACACATGGTGCCTTAACAATACATGGTGCCTTAACAATACATGGTGCCTTAACAACATATGGTGCTTTAACAACACAGGGTGCCTTAACAACACAGGGTGCCTTAACAACATATGGTGCCTTAACAACACATGGTGCCTTAACAACATATGGTGCCTTAACAACACATGGTGCCTTAAAGTAAATTCAATAAAGATTCATCGGAACTTATTCTAGAGGTTATATTTTAAAAATTTCACAATTTTGTCTTTGATTGGAAGACACACGGATCACAAAATGCAAATACAGAAATATGTATCAATTTCAAGTTTCAAACGATGATATAAATTTCAAAGTTTTCAAAAAGTATAACCTCTAGAGTAAGTTTTGAAGGCTTTTTTACACTTACTACATGGGTGTAGGATCAGTAATCTCAGATCCTGTAGGACTTTCCCAAAATGGTACGAATTTTCGCGATGCCCATTCACCCTCTATGATAATTTTTGCTGGTTACCTAACAGCGTCCCTATTTGTGGCAAAAACAGTCTTTTGAAATCTGCACCACTGCCTTAAACGGTGCAAAATTTGCTTTACAGAATCGAAAACTGACTCATTTTTTTGGGAATCTAACTTTTATTAAACCAATTCAAAATTCAAAACATCAATGTAGATGGCCAAATTGAATTTTCCTGCACATGAAGTAATAGAAACCTTGAGCGCACTGAAAGCTGGAAATTTTTTTATACAGAATGCATGCATTGTTCCTGTAATGAAATTTTTTGTGCCTTGTAAGTCGTAGGAGACTATAGACTGCGCAGTGCATAATTGTGTACTGCCCTGCCACCAATAATTGTTCTGCTTTGGACTTGTTGGAATTTGCCTCATTATGTGCGTTATTATGTGCTTGGCTGAGTTTTAGAATTACGGCAAATCAACACATGGAAGTACAAACATACAAACGGAATTGTCACGTGACTGACTTTTGCCGTTTATCTAATAGTAGTGATTCCCAAGGGAAATATTTGTTTCAACACTGAACTTTAAACTACAGACTTGTGATAGGATAGGAAAATACGGACTAACACTTTTAGCATAATCGCAAACTAATACACTGTACTCAACTCTATGATGCTTACTTGCTGAACAGAGCAACTGCGTGCATGTGTAACAATTGATTATTACTTAATTTATGCAATATATTTTCAATGATATCTTGTAATTGTAAATTTAAAAGTAAATCTAATTAATTAGTTTGTACTACTTCACAGAGAGAGATGAATACGCAGTGTAGTAGTGATGATAATTTGATGCAAAATGTTATGATTATATGTTTGTCCAGGTCCAGACTGCTTAGTGAAGTAATAATAAATTGTAACACATGCAAGCAGTTGCTCTGTTCAGCAAGTAAGCATCATAGAGTTGAGTACAGTGTATTAGTTTGCGATTATGCTAAAAGTGTTAGTCCGTATTTTCCTATCCTTTCACAAGTCTGTATAGTTTAAAGTTCAGTGTTGAAATAAATATTTCCCTTGGGAATGATTTATGAAAATCATATAAAATTATGCTATGGAATTCTGTGCTCTGATTGGTCAATTTCAAAAATGCATCGACCAATCAGAAGCGATTTTCACTGCGGTTATTATTAAAAAAATATCTCTTAGCGATAATTGTAACAGTACACAGGAAACAAAAAAGGTATACTCTTTTTTTTAAAAAGGTAAAAAGTATTATTTTTATAAAAAAACAGCAGTCCTTTTTATCTTTCTACCTTTTTTACCTTATTTACATGTAAAGTGGAAGTAAATGGGGCATGCTGCTATATCAAAAAAGGCAAAAAAAGAATTGTTTTTAAAAAAGCTTGCTCCTGCCTTTTTTATAAAAAAGGCAAAAGACGTCCTTTTTGTTCCCTGATTATACAATCTTAAGAAAATGCAAAAAATAACTAAAAAAATTAAAGTGCTTATGATCGAGCTTACTTAAATGCTTTGTCAATATAACAATTTCCTGCGTATGAGCATCGTTTGAACGTGCAGCTCTTGTTTGACTCCCAAGATTGGGATTGGGATGTGTTAGCACAAAGTGAAACTACTTCATAAGTAATATTAAATCCATAGCGGTCCAGTAAGTTTCCAGTTCGCAAGTGGCCTTCGTTTGTAGAGTTGATAACTAAATCTATTTCCAAAAAAGGTCTTTCGGAGATGATGACGACTGCCTTTGTCCAGTCGTTGAAATCTGCATTTCCATAATTAAAAACGTTTCTTCTGTTGTTTAGTTGAGAATATTCCAAATTTTGGCGATCGAAGTTTTCGTGGTGATAAAATATCAAGTAGCGAGTGTCCGTGAGATAAAGCTGGGTTAAATAAATCCTGATTTGGAAAGGAGGAGTCCAACTCGATGCATTCAGTACCCATTTTCTGTCAAACGGAGTGGGAAATTCATTGGGAAAATTGGGTGTTTGTATAATCCCGTGGTGAGTGTTGTTGTCTTCTGGGTCAATATCCAGAAACTCTACTTTGTCCCAAATATCCGATGCTCCTAAACTGATTGTCGAATGTTGCAGCAGGATAATCACCGTTACTAAACTTTTGAAAAGCAGCATGTTACAAACAATGACCTAGAAATAACCAATTAAATATTAATTTTCTTTCTCATTCCAGACCACTTAAATGCGTCTCCTGCGAAGGTAAAGTTAAAAATGTAATGCAAAAAATTCCAGACAGCATAAATCCTGTTAAATTTTTAATGCTTACTAAAATTACTTAAGATTTTCTTATTTTTCTTAGCTTTTTTAATTTTAAGTATGCTTATTCAGTTTTCGGTGTGTAAGCTAAACGATTTACAGTAAAATTTTGTGTGTATTGAAATGTATAGTTAAAAATATATTAGGTTAATAATATATTGTGCTTTAGGAGCTTACCGATGACAGGTTACTGAACTAGTTTCAATTTAACTTAATCTGCACTTTTAAATAAGATCGGCAACAGTCTTTATAGTATCTTCTCCCAACCCAGGAATAACATTTGAATATAATGTATAAATGTTGTAACATTTTATGCAAAGTTGTTTGAGGTCTAGAATCTCGATCTCAACTACCCTACCAAACCAAGATAAAGTCAATGTAACAGTAAGTAATATCCCAGGCATGTTCTAGTGCAAATCAGGGTGTTTTACAGTAAATTAAGAAAGGGAATTACATGTATAATATTTCTCGATAACATTTTCTCCAGGCGACAAAAAATGCAAACATTAGATGGCAAAAGCAAAAGATCCATTGAATCTTATTTCCATGAAATGAAACATTATGATTGATTTTTCTACTTTTCACATCTTTTTTCTTAAAGTCGAGCAAATAAATATTGATCATCGTGCCAATAACAAATAAATAAAAGCCAAATTTTCCAATCAATATAAATTTTTAAAACTTCCAGTTATTTCTTTGGTGTAGACAATTTTGCGGTAATCATGATGATCCATCATAAATATTCTTAAAAATCGTTCTTACAAATTAATGTACTGCTGGCGCCAGAATGAACTTAATTTTTATTGACATTTTTGACTCCTAAATACTTTGCAGTGCTAAAGAATGTCTTAACTTCAAGATTAATTCATTTGAAGATAGTTATTTAATGTATTTGATATCACACTTCATGGCGCTATGAGATGACGCATGAGGGTAGCGTTAAGTAGGCATCTAAAGTAATTTAGCTTTTTATGACAAGTTAAATGTTGCTTGACATTTTATAGTGTGCAAATAATATATTATATATTCATATGTAATGTAATGTACCAATTGTAACGTAATGCTTAACTTTTATTACGTTAAGTAAAACGACAGTCAAGAAACTTTGCAGAAGATCAAATACATTTTGTCAGAGTGCAAATAAATTGCTACAAAGACCGACGTTTAAAAATACTTGTTTTGCTCCAGGTCACTAATGGTTAATAGTTTGCATCACAAGACTTAATCATGCTGTAAACGTAAAAGTCTGACTTCATTTTTTTAAAGTTACAGGCTTTAATAAGCATATCCGTGTTTTGATTTAATTGCTAACTAAATTAAAGATAGTAATTATTTTCCAGAAATTACTGGTCAAAATTTGTTGACTGCATTAAACGTTGCATAATAAACTTATTACGACTACGAGTGATAATTTTAAAAGTTGATAATGTTTGAGAGGTCAATAATTGAAAGTGATCAGCATCATTAGAAATAAAAGATCCTCAAGCCAGAATATATTAACTTCAACAAATTTAAAGCAAAACAAATTAATTATATACTCTGATTTAATAATGCAAAACCAGAATTAACAACTACACGAACGAAGTACCCATCTTTTTCCTACTAATCTGAAACTCAGTACCAAAAACAGACATGATCTTAATTTAACTGTTGCACACATTAATCCTCTTCTATAATTACAATATAAACAAGGACGTATTTAGGGGGTGCTTAAGCACCCCCTAAATTCCCTAAAAACACAATATAAAGTGGTTTAAGACATAAGAAAAATCCGCTGACATGGTTAAGCACCACCTAACTTTGATTTTTGGATACGCCGTTGAATATGCACCCAAGCCATCGATAATGTATTATTTAGAAACAGGTCAGAGACACCTAATTTCAGTACTTTATTTTTAGATCATCAATAAAAATTTAAACCAATTTCGCTTTAATGAAAGTAAAAGGCAAGATTCCGCGGTATAGTAAAAGTTTAGAACCCGTTTATGAAAACTTTATAAAACAGTTTACAAATTATTTTGTAGCAATGTTAAAAACATGTAGCTCATTCAAAACAATTGGTCAATACACGAAAATTAACTAAATTGGGCACATAGAAGTACGTATAATATACGGATGAATAGTCATTAACAGGAGGTAATTAAATAGGGCAAATTTTTAGTCTTATTACTTTGTTCATCAAAGCATGGCGCTAAATTAATAATAAAATCGTTTGTTTATAATATAGCCTTTAATCGTCAAATAATGTGTTATTTGTTATCACTAACAATTAGGTATTTAGCTAATGTATGGGAACAATAAAAACGCTTGAGACAGAAATAAATGAATAATTGTTTATAACTGAAGATTTCCATGTGCCTCAAATCCAAGGATCCGGTCCGGTCAAATAAAATAATTTGTATACTTATTGACAAGGGGATGTCCCAATTGAAGTACAAATGACACCTCTTAAAGGTGAAAAGTTAATTTATATGACAGTTTGCTTGAATCATATAACACGTTGTATATGTGAGCGGTGAGCAGGGGCTCACTAACCCTTGACCCTTGACGAACTGATTGCGAAAAAAGAAGTCATATCTAAAAATAAATAAAATAATTTGCATTATGATGTTAAGTATAAAGCCAAATAGAAAAGTTCATACTTATAAAAATTTTGTTTTGATTATTATTATTAATTTTCAAATTAAGACCATCAGTACCTTTCCGGGCAAGTAATGACAATGCCGTTTTCAGTCCGGGAGGAGGATGGTCATAAGCTGGATTGGTGTGAGCTTCACGATTGAGTTGAAGAGTCTACTATACAATCTTATGTAATTTTTCACTTTTTTATTAATATTTATTGTACAAAAATTAAATTGAAATACGTCCACTAAGATATACTGAAAAAAACATTTACCTTCATGACGTTTCATAAAGACAGTCATAGAGCTAAACGGTAGTTAAATTGGACTTGCAACCAACTGCAGAAAAACCACCTTCTTCTCTATTCCTGAACGGAGACAAAACCAACTCCAGAAAAATCACCTTCTTCAAGGAACCTTCCGGAAAAGACCGCACCAGCTCCAGAAAAATCACCTTCTTCAAGGAACCTTCCGGAAAAGCGGCACCAGCTCCAGAAAAATCACCTTCTTCAAGGAACCTTCCGGAAAAGACGGCACCAGCTCCAGAAAAATCACCTTCTTCAAGGAACCTCCCGGAAAAGACGGCACCAGCTCCAGAAAAATCACCTTCTTCAAGAAACCTTCCGGAAAAGACGGCACCAGCTCCAGAAAAATCACCTTCTTCAAGAAACCTTCCGGAAAAGACGGCACCAGCTCCAGAAAAATCACCTTCTTCAAGGAACCTTCCGGAAAAGACGGCACCAGCTCCAGAAAAATCACCCTCTTCATCCTTCCTTGAAGGGAAGCAGCAGTTAAGAGTCTGATGTTCTCCGCCAGTTCATCCTGAGTGGAGAAGAGCGAGATCGTACTGTTGAAGCAACGAGCCAAATAGGAGTTTGAGCAAATGCACAATAACGCACCAGCTACACTCCTATCTCTTCTACCCACACAATCCCTTATTTCCAGAATTTTGGCATAAAAAGCACTGCAAAGGAACTGAAAAAAACAAAAGGTCGAGTGAACTTTACAAAATTATGACCATATTTAGTTATAGATATCAAAAATTATTAAATGAAAAATAACCTCCTTAGTCAATTCTGCTGTGTGAATAAAGTTCTTGACAGCTGAATAAAGTTCAATTCTTGCATGTCCAAGAATGACAAAAATCATTTGAATTTTGTCCCTTCCCTGTACTTGATTCATGATTTTAACAATGGCCTTGGCCTTGATATACGACTGTGGGCGATTAGACGGAATTCCAACTCTGCAAAATTACATAATTTAATGCGGTGGAGGACAATGAATGAGGTGGAAATAAAAATGTAGGATTTTTCTCACCCGTCACCCACTCTTCAAGTAAGGTACAGTATACAATGCACTAATAATTTCCGGATACTTTGTACAATACCAGAATATTTTTTTTGGTTTACAACAAACCTAACCTAATTTCAATCAAGCATTTACATGAAAGTGCATTTTACAGTAAATAAGTTGTTTTAAATTAGGTTAGGTTCGTTATAAACCAAAATCTTGGTAACTAAAAATGCGTATATCCTTGAAATTTTTCTTATGCACAAATTACATAATAATAAAACCACATTGTATGCTGTACCTTAGTTGAGGAGTGAGTGACAAAAGGAGGAGTGAGTTATAGGACAAAAACTCTCTATCTAGTTCTTCATTTTTACTTCAATTCATTCTTCCACTTCCTAACTTCACTCCACCTCCGTCCTCCAACTCGGCAACCACTGTCTTACTTTCACCCTTCCAGATTGTTGATGCGATAACCCAGAGGCTCACTAATGCGTACTTACGGTATAAGATTGTCTATTCCTCTGTCCGAATGCGTGGGGACAATCATGCACCAAGTTCCCATAATAGTTGTGACATGGACAAGATTGTCTGAGCTACATACAGGTTAGAAATCAAGTAATTATTACTTTAGATAATTACTAGTTTGCTAAACAGGGAACAAAAAAGGTACTCCTTTTTTACAAAACGGTAAAAAGTACTACTTTTTCTAAAAAAGCAGTCCTTTTTACCTTTTTTACCTTATTTACATGTAAAGTGGAAGTAAATGGGGCAACTTGCTACAACAAAAAAGGACTGCTTTTTTAAAATCGTACTCCTGCCTTTTTTATAAAAAAGGCAAAAAAAGTCATTTTTTGTTCCCTGATGCTAAGTTTAGTAAAAAGCCAAAATTTACATCGGAATACTATTGATCAGTCTATTCTTGTTCCCTGCCCCCTTCAAATCTCAACCTTTCACTTGGCTTAATTTTCACTGGACTTCACTTTCACTCGTCCAGAATTTGGTCCAAACCGTTATTGAATCGAACTCCGCATTTTGTCATGTCGGCTTGTATCTTTAAAATGTAATGTAAAGACAATTAATAATAACCGATGTTACCATTACAATCTTTTATCATTGCATATAATTAAAAGTTTAACAATAAATAAACAAAAACAAGTTTGAAATCACTAATGATGAATGAGTCACAGTTTACCTGTTATTAGCTACTCCAAATTATTTCCATGAAATTCATTAAAATCGTCGCACGTTGGTCGGGAACCATATACAGATGTTGTTGAGACAGACATATCCCTCAGTCTATCATTAACTGGAAATTCTGGTCTTCGCCTAATCTAGTTATATAGCACAGTTCAGGAACGAGAAGATTTTGGTCTCCTATTGAGACTCCAACGTTTACCTTGACGAACGGATTGAGGCACAAAAGTTTTCCTTGACGAACGGATTGAGACACCAAAGTTTTCCTTGACGAGCAGATTGAGACACCAACGTTTACCTTGACGAACGCATTAAGACACCAAAGTTTTCCTTGACGAACGGATTGAGACACCAAAGTTTTCCTTGACGAGCAGATTGAGACACCCAAGTTTTCCTTGACGAACGCATTGAGACACCAAAGTATTCCTTGACGAGCGGATTGAGACACCAAAGTTTTCCTTGACGAGCGGATTAAGACACCAAAGGGTTCACTAATCCTTGACGAACGGATTACGGTAAAAATCATATCTAAAAATAAATAAAATAGTTTACATTAAGGTAATATGTATAAGACCAAATTGAAGTACATAATTATAAAACTTTTGTTCTGACCATTATTATTAATTTTCAGTACCTTTCCGGGAGAGTAATAACAATGCTGACAACAGCCGGGAGGAGGATTTTCTTAAGCTGGATTGTTGTGAGCTCCACGATTTAGTGAAGAGTCGGGGTTTAATTCTTTTATCAACTATAAACGTTGATCTCCGATCCTACAGCCCGTAGACTTTTTCTATGATGTTCTAAAATGAATATAATTTATAATATTTTTTATTAACATTTATCATACGACAAAATTGGAATTGAAATAAGATATACGGAAAAAACATTCCCCTTCATTTGTTCCATAAAAACAGTCAGTGCTAAAAAATATGCAATCCTTGTAAGGAAAAAATCGCCCCAGAATCCAATTTCTGATTATTTATTGTTTATTTGCCGGAAAAATCTTAGAGTGACTAGTTTCATATTATCATCAGACTCTACATCACCAAAAATTATTTATATTATAAAATATCCTTAAGTACCAGCTTAATGATATCATTTTATATTTTAAATGACAGAATACACATAAAAATGCCACTGAAGTGATTACCTATTTCGTTTTCCTTTCACAAAACATTATTTCTTCAATAATCTAGTTGTATACTAAATTACATTGTCATCTTCTAAAAAACAACATTATAAAAACATTAAATTTCGTTACTATCGTTACATTTTACAAAAACAGAGCAAGTAAAAAACGGTTATACATTAGTTTATAGAATGTAAAGTATAGGCTTATACAAATGTAAAAATATAAAGTTACCTTTGATACAATTTTAGAAAAAAATCTAAAATTCTGACAGAATTTTTTCTGTCCTGTCCCGGCTGATGTTAATTGCCTCTCAATGTCATAATTTCCCACTCCTTGCTATTAATGACAGGTTTTTATGTGTAAGTAATCTTAGACTGAGAGACACGAGAATTCTGTTTCTCTTTACCCCTTTAACATTTTCTGTACAGAGTTTATTTTTGTATACGCTATACTTATGGTAACATTAGTTGTCCAATCTTTGAGTTTTTCATCGTTACATTTTTTGTATTGCGTTAAACACTTCCTCCTTAAAAATATTACCAATATTCCGTATATTATTATAAAAAGGTACTACTACAAATATCTTATTACCAAACTCTTTTTCCGTTAGCTTAGTTACGTCTATTTTATAGTGTTCCAATATTTCTGGAGTATGTATTCTGAGATTGCGGATCAGTAAGTCTTTTTTAGGTGTGAGAATAGAATGTCTGCTTACATTTTTCAGTTTTTTAACGCAATCATTTAAAAGACTATTTGGATAACATCTAATTTTAAATTTTTCCATTTCAGATGTGATTTCCAAATTTGCCTTTTCAGTATCAGAAAAACATTTCATAATTCTTATACCCGCTGAATAAGGAAGTGACTTTTTTACATGGGTTGCGTGATTTGAATAGTAATGAAGATACAAATGCTTACTCATTGGCTTACGGAAAATTACAGTTTCTATAATATTATTATTTAGACCTATTGTTAAATCTAAAAAGTTTACTTGATTATAAGACCATTCGTATGTAAATTTTAAAAACTCGTGTTGAAATAGGGAATTAAGATACTCATCTATATTATTAATATTGGTTACTTCAATGAATAGTAAAATATCATCAATAAATCTATTCATGGAAATAATTTCCTCTTTATCTTCAAATAGTTGCTTGATTTCTCTAGATACAGTTATATTACTTACAGTTACACTACAATTAGATCCCATTGGTATTCCTTTATGTTGTTTAAAATATAGTTGGTTAAATTCTATGAAGTTGTAATCAAGACTCTAATCTAGCAACTTGGACAACTGCATGCTTGAAATATCACATGGTAAATTAATTAAATGTCTATTTTCTTCAAATGCTTCTAGACATTGTGTTTTACAAACTTTTATGGGAAGATTCGGGTACAGTGCTTCAATATCCGCAGTTACTAACACGTACTTCTTTTCTGGATTTAAACTTATTTCATTTAATCTTAAAATTAGATGGTTAGTGTCTAGAATCACATCTGGCATAAGATTCATAACTGGTTGTAATATTTTGTCAGTTATTTTACTAATATTTCTATTACAACATTTTAGTGTACTGCTTATTGGTCTACATTTTGGAAAATCTTTGGAATCTTTTTTGAGTTTGTGTACTTTAGGTAGACCATAGAAAAGAGCTGCTTCATAATTCTTATCCACTATTTGCTTTATTTTCATTTCCATTGGCATTGAAAAATATCTAACTTCATCCAATAGCGATTCTGTTTTGTAAATGAAATGCGACTTAGTGGAAGGAAAATATGTATCAGTATTTTCAAGTTGCGATAATATTTCGGTGTCATAATCTTTTCTGTACATAACACATGTCCCTGCATTTTTATCACTAGGTTTAATAATAATATTATTGTCTATTTGGAAGTCTTTAAACGCGTTAATAAAATCCTCAGAAAACATTTCAATTGGATTATAATTTTGGGTAACACGGTTACATACATTTTTAATTAGTTTATCCCTGTCAGGAAAGATCTTATATTCTAAATCTGAATGAACTTTTGGTTTGGTTTTCTTCGTAAACTGGTATGCAATGTTTTCAAAAATATCTAAATCTTTTGATTCTTTGTCAGAGAAATACGCATTCCACCCCAACTTTCTCATCATTTCCTTAAAACTCGCTCTTATGTTTTTAAAGTTTGGTTGCTCGTCTACACTGAACTTTAAACCTAGCCATAATAGCACTTTGGTTTCGAAAGGTATAATTTTATCATTAGTCAAGTTGTGAATAAAATTAGGTGCTCTGTTTACATCATTGTACAATTTAAATAGCATATTATTTACTTTTCTTGTTGGATTCCGTTTTAACTTAAATATTTTAGTCATATTACGAAATTTCCTATTTTTACTTATACTTGGTTTTACAAGCTCGCTGCTTGAGTCACATTTGTTAACAAAATTACTTAAATCACTATAGTTCACTTCAATGGCATTCCTGTCCTATGCAATGGCATTTAACAAATCATTCGAGTTTACATTCCTATGTTTTACATTTTCAGAATCATTTCTTACTTTAAAATTAAAATTATTACTACCACGACCATTTGAGTTTCCATCCCTGTTGTAATAACCTCTTTTATAACTATCACCCCTCTTATACCCATTTCCACCTCTGTTTGATTTACCCCGAATTATACCCCCTCTATTACTATGTTCATTTCTGTCTCTATTGCCTCTATTATATTTACTTCCCCTGTTGTATTTACCTGCTGGTATGTAATTGGTATTTCTATTTAGTTCTCTGTCTTTAAATAGATTCAATTCTGAGGGCATACTCATTTTCCCTTCAGATTTATCCTGTACTGCTTGTGACCTAGTGGATTTTTTCTCTCCCACAGATTTTTGTGACAAATGTACAGCAGTGAAACCTTTTTGTAAAAAGGTTTCCAAGTCCTTTTTGACATTTTCACCATTAAAATTCACATTTCCCTTTACTATTTGTTCACAGAAAGTCATTGCATATCTATTATAGCTAGATGGAGGTTCACTAGGTCTTTCTCTTCTCCAGAATGGTAGACTTTTAGTCACTTTTCCTATCCTAGTTAAATTGGACTTACAACCATCTGAAGAATAATCACCTTCTTGCAGGCAGACGAATCAAAATGCAGTAAAAACGCCTTCATGACATCTTGGACAGACTTTACAAAGTCCAGAAAAATCACCTTCTTCATGCACCCTCTCGGAAGAGACGACACCAATTACAGAAAAATCACATTCTTCACTCTTTCTAGAAGGAAAGCAGCAGTTTACTGTTTAATAGGCGTTTAAACACTCTTAAATAAAAATCTTTATTACTGTAGGTCAATGAATGATGCAAAACCTAAGTTGTTAATGATAACAACTCACTGAGAATATTCAGAATATCCAGTCTGATGTTGTCCGCCATTTCATCCTGAGGGGAGAAGAACGAGATCGTACAGTTGAAGCAAAGAGTCAAATAGTAGTTTGAGCATATACACGTAATCGCACTAACACTTCAATCACTTCTACCCACAAAATCCCTTATTTCTTAACATTTTTGGCCAAAAAGCACTGCGAAGGAACTGAAAACAACAAAAGGTGTACTTGCAACCAACTGCAGAAAAACCACCTTCTTGTACCCAGACGACTCAAACTGCAGAAAAGATCACCTTCTTCAACGGAGTCAGAACAACTCCAGAAAAATCATCTTCTTCTTTCTTGAATGGAGTCGCTTAGACGACCAAAACTCCAGAAAAATCACCACCTATTCCATCTTCTTTCACGGAGACTACACTAATTCCAGAAAAGTCACCTTCTATTCCATCTTCCTGAACAACGCCGCAGAGACGACACCAAGTCCAGGAAAATCACCTTCTTCCGAGTTCTCCCTCGCGGCAGAGACGACACCAAGTCCAGGAAAATTACTAAATTACTTTCTTGCACACAGAAACAAGTCCAATCAATTTTGTAAAACATGATCCTCGTATGGATGTAGCCGCTTATTTTTTTATAGACCTTTAGTCACTCTGAAATGAAAATATACTTTATCACTTTAAGTCAATGATGCAAAACCTAAGCTGTTGACGATAGCGACTCACTGATAATATCCAGTCTGATGTTCTCCTTCATTTTCTTGTTTCATCCTGAGTGGAGAAAAATGAGATCGTACTCTGTGGAAGCAACAAGCCAAATAGGGGATTGAGCAAGTGCACAGAGCACCCAATCGCACCAACACTCCTATCACTCCTTACCCGCACATTCCCTTATTTCCAACACTTTTGGCCACTAAGCACTAAGCACTGCGAAGGAAAGTGATTGGCAATAACAAAAGTAGAGTGAACTTTACAAAACGATAAAACTCTTTAATTATTATGACCATATTTAGCTTTAAATATCAAAAATTATTAAATGAAAAATAACCTCCGTTGCGTAGTCAATCAATACTGATTACTGATGCGAATAAAGTTCTTGACAGCTGAACAAAGTTCAATCCTTGCGTGTCCACGAATGACAAAAATCATTTCAATTTTATCCCTGCCCTGTACTGGCCTTGATATATGACTGCGATTGGGCTAAACTGCAGTTATCCGGCCAGGTTTTTTAGCACCCCAGCACCCCAGCACCCCAGCACCCTAGCACCCCAGCACCCTAGCACCCCAGCACCCTAGCACCCCAGCACCCCAGCACCCCAGCACCCCAGCACCCCAGCACCCCAGCACCCCAGCACCCCAGCACCCTAGCACCCCAGCACCCTAGCACCCCAGCACCCCAGCACCCCAACATCCCAGCACCCCAGCAACAAAATTATTCATGTAAGAATTAATAGCATACTCCTAATAGCAATTGATTGGTAATTGATCCGCTGCGCGCTGGGATTCAAATTCATCCGTACAAGATTGTCGTCGATCGCAAACGCCGTGCATTCGCTCATCTTACGAGCCCTAAACTTAAAGTAAATTTTGACTGAAAATTATTATTTATTTAATTTCTGATAAAGCTGAATATATATAAATACAAACTAAAAGCTACAAGTAGCTTTTAGTTTATAATATTCAACGTAAAAGTGACAATATGGACGCCTACGATATTCTGGGCATTAGCCCAAGATCAACAACGGAAGATATCAAAAGGGCGTACAAAAAATTGGCGTTACAGAACCATCCGGATAAAAAAAAGCCCAGGGTAAGTAAATATATTTTAATTTTGTTTTATGACTTTAAATTAAAATTTATAGTATATATTATATACTGTCTAACTTTATAAAAATCCGAATGATGACGTCTAGTAACCCCATTGTTGACAAATACAATATTTGTTATGTGCGGAGCTAAGTGGGGTTACCAGAGGTCACCATTCGTATTTTTATAAAGTTAGACAGTATAGACTTACAATTTGATATCACACCCAGTTTACCTAAAATTTAAAAAAAAAACGTTTACTTTTTCGAAATACAGGAGTACTTTGTACTAATAAGGAAAGCCCGTGATATACTTCTGCTTTACAGAGACGTCCATGATGATGAATTGGAAGGAGGGTGGGATGAAGCTGAAAAACTTCTGAGTATTTTTTTAATTTAAAAAGAAAAAAATATAATTTTGAACTGCGAATTACCTTAACAAGATAAATATGTACCTAATTAAATATATTATGTACCTAACTACATTAACACTATCTACACTAATACCACCTAACTACACCAATACAACCTAACTACACCAATACTACCAAACTACACTAATACTACCAAACTACACTAATACTACCTAACTACACTAATACTACCTAACTACACTAATACTACCTAACTACACTAATACTACCTAACTACACTAATACTTTCTAACTACACTAATACTACCTAACTACGCCAATTCCACTAAAGCTACATACAAAAAATTATATTGTTTGTACAGATGACAGTGCAAATGATATACCCGTTGCTGATCGAATTCGAGTAATGTGGACTGAAAGGCGTTTAGCGTTAAATGGCAAAAGAATTGTAAATAACGATCCTTTGAAGACTCCTGAAGATGAAACTGAAGACGATTATGGAGCTAGAGTGCATTGGCAGGTGAAGACTTGGGAAGTAGAAGATAAATTAATGAAAGCAGCTGAAATCAAAGATCTTCAAACTAAAAAAAACAACGCAGAAAATAATTGGGACGTTATATACAAACAGATTCAAGAACAGGCTAAAATAATCATAATGGAAGAGAAAAAAAAAGATGAGAAAGCAAAGGAAAAGGAAGCAGCAGAGCAAGCAAAGAAAAAGAAAGAAGCAGCAGAGAAAGAAAAGGAAGCAGCAGAGCAAGCAAAGCAAAAGGAAGCTGCAGAGAAAGCAAAGCAAAAGGAAGCAGCAGAGCAAGCAAAGAAAAAGAAGGAAGCAGCAGAGCAAGCAAAGAAAAAGAAAGAAGCAGCAGAGAAAGAAAAGGAAGCAGCAGAGCAAGCAAAGCAAAAGGAAGCTGCAGAGAAAGCAAAGCAAAAGGAAGCAGCAGAGCAAGCAAAGAAAAAGAAGGAAGCAGCAGAGCAAGCAAAGAAAAAGAAAGAAGCAGCAGAGAAAGAAAAGGAAGCAGCAGAGCAAGCAAAGCAAAAGGAAGCTGCAGAGCAAGCAAAGCAAAAGGAAGCTGCAGAGCAAGCAAAGCAAAAGGAAGCTGCAGAGAAAGCAAAGCAAAAGGAAGCAGCAGAGCAAGCAAAGAAAAAGAAGGAAGCAGCAGAGCAAGCAAAGAAAAAGAAAGAAGCAGCAGAGAAAGAAAAGGAAGCAGCAGAGCAAGCAAAGCAAAAGGAAGCTGCAGAGAAAGCAAAGCAAAAGGAAGCAGCAGAGCAAGCAAAGAAAAAGAAAGAAGCAGCAGAAAAAGAAAAGGAAGCAGCAGAGCAAGCAAAGCAAAAGGAAGCTGCAGAGAAAGCAAAGCAAAAGGAAGCAGCAGAGCAAGCAAAGAAAAAGAAAGAAGCAGCAGAGAAAGATAAGGAAGCAGCAGAGCAAGCAAAGCAAAAGGAAGCTGCAGAGAAAGCAAAGCAAAAGAAAGAAGCAGCAGAGAAAGAAAAGGAAGCAGCTGAGCAAGCAAAGGAAAAGGAGGTAGCAGAGAAAGCAAAGCAAAAGGAAGCAGCAGAGAAAGCAAAGAAAAAGGAAGCTGCAGAGCAAGCAAAGAAAAAGAAAGAAGCAGCAGAAAAAGCAAAGGAAAGGGAAGCAGCGGAGCAAGCAAAGGAAAAGCCAACAGTAGCGGAAGGAAAGCAAAATAAAAAGAAAGAATCTGCAAAAACAGAATTGGAATTGGAAGCAGCGCTGCTTAAAGAACAAGAAAAATCCAAGAGCTTAGCTGACGAATTGCAGGCCCTGAAGGATAAAATATTCCGCGAGGAATATTCTCGAAAACGAAAGATGGAGACAGAAAACTCAGATTTACAGGCCAAGAAGAATAAAATCGAAGAGGATCGAGAACGGCTAAAAAGGAAAGAACAGGAGTTCAATAAAAAGAAACAAGCAAACAAGGAAAAAGAAAAAAAGCAAAAAGAACAGGAGGATCAAGAAGAAATGAGAAAAAGAGAAAACAGAAAAAATGAAACAAAGAAAAGAAAAAGAATATTCACTATAGACAGTGACGAAGACTACAGTCCTCCTATAAATGAATCCCCAGACGAAATTACTAGAAAGAAAGCAAACGAAATGATAAAGTCAGCAAATAGCATTAAAAGAATAGCTGAAATGGAAATTAAAGAAGCTAGAAAGCAGAAGCAAGAGGCTCAGAAAGAAAAAGAAAGCTTAGCTGCCGAATTAAAATTAGTGCTTGAAGAAAAAGAAGCGTTAAGAAAAGAAAAAGAAGAATTACGCGATCTAAGACTGCGCTTGACGAAAAATTGCAATGTTTGGAATGCTGATATAGAAGAAAATATACTTTCAAGTGAAAAAATTGAAGATGAAGAAAAAAGTAAAGAGAAAATCTCGGAAGAAGAACGGTTTGAAGAGGAAGTTAAAGACAGTGTAAAAGAAAATACTGAGGAAAAGCCAGGAGGAAGCAGAAAGAATGGAAATAATTTAGACCCCATTGAAGATAATGGGAAGTTTATATGCCCAATCTGTGGTAAGTGTAATATACTAAATAATATAAAATGATTATGCTATTATTAAAGAATGCATGTACTAAAGCCGAACTTGTTTTAACAGATAAAATTTACGACTCAAGACGCAGCTGCAAACGCCACACAAATTCCCATGGAGAGTCGACATTACACTGCGAAATATGCAACAAAGGGTTCTACAGACTCGATAAATTACACAAACACAAGCTTACACAACATAAAATGTAATCTATAATGCCATGGAACATGTAATAAACTGAATTAAGTAAAATAATTTTAGTTACGTTGCGTAAAACAATCTGAAAATGATTTACTAAATAATTGAACACCAGCACCCCAGCACCCCAGCACCCCAACACCCCAGCACCCCAGCACCCCAGCACCCCAGCACCCCAGCACCCCAGCACCCCAGCACCCCAACACCCCAGCACCCCAGCACCCCAGCACCCCAGCACCCCAGCACCCCAGCACCCCAACACCCCAGCACCCTAGCACCCCGGCACCCACGCACCCAATGGTAATATTATTCGGAAAAGGACATATTCCCTACCAAACGGTTGACAACCTTCCAGTGATATAATATTATAATGTTAAGTTGAAAAATGGTCCATAAAGTACAATAACGTTTTCCTTTAACACCACTTTATACATCCGTTTGCACGTGCTTTATTCCATATTCACGCATTATTTTAAAGCTATGACATCACTAGTTTTTAATAGTTACTAATTTATTTAGATTTAAGTGTTCCAACCAATTTTGTTTGGCCCGGGATATACTTTTGCAACATCTTTTAAAAATTGCAAAAGCTGCGGTCCAAAATTCTTAGATCCAAATTTACGGTTAAGATAATCCCGGTACAAAAATTCTCCGATGAAATTATCAATTGCATCTACAGGAAAACAGTTATTTAAATTAAAATTAATTTACGACTAGTTGAGTAATTCATTTATTTGGTCCGAAATCTTACCGTTAGAGTCGGAGCGTTTGACCAGTTTTTTTAATTTGCTCCAAACACTCTCTATGTTATTAGTATAGACATCCGGAAATAGCGGATTAGTAAATCCTCTTCGATGAACCACCACCTCATGTGCTGCAAAGCCCAATTTTTTATCAATGCCATGGTAAGATCGGAAGTCGTCTGTCACAAGAATCGACCCACGACGAATATGTTTCTTAAGCAATGGCCAAAGTGTTTTTTTCTTTCTGTCTTTAACGCGCATGACAAACCGTTGTTTAGATGTTCGATCATAGCCTCCAATAAACCAAATGCTTTCGCCTTTAATTCTATGACCTCTATGATATTTTCTACGAAACAAGTGGGTCTCATCAACCTCCACCCAATGCCCTATCCCGCCAATTTTCTTTTGGTGATTGCTGAAGGAGATAAGGCACACCTTAAAAATAAGACACTACTATTATTAAAACTAATAGAATATGACCAAAATTCTATGTTGTACTTTATGTTGTACAGTACTTCTCTAGCAAAGCTTCTCCAGTCTCCAATAGTGTGATCCGGAGTTCTAGTATCTGCTTGCGTTAGACGCCATGACATTCGATAGAACCAATGTAACAACAGTTCAAGATTCTGACCAAATAAAGAAAAATTTAAAATTAATATTGCAAATATAATAATACAAAATAATATTTAATAATAATAATAAATAATAATAATTTACATTTATTTATATAAAAATGCAAATCGACATTTCTGTTACCTGCAGGAACGACAAATGACTCCTTTCAAACCATGTGTTTTTCAAAGGATTGAACTTTTTTGAAGACAAATGAACGTTTGCTAAACAACGCCATCGGAAACCACTTTTCATTGAGTTGTCTTTATTTTTTAGAAGAAAACGATTGCCACATTCACATTTTGCATGCTTAAAATCCAGCAAACCCAGCCACTGAAATAGGTTTCTTGCCTTCTCTTCGGTGTTAATTGTACGAATAAATTTCGTAAACCCACCTTGATATCTTCCAGTTTTGAAAAGTTCGTCAAAATCCGTAGACATTGTTGAAAGAACCTACACCCCTTGCGTAGAAATGACAGCTTAAACTATGACTTGTGACCAAGAAAGGATGCGTTTTCTAACAGTTGATGACGACTACAATAACATTTATTTGAATGGTCCTTTGCTTTGGGTAGGCACGGGGAGCAGCAATTATCCCTGGTTCTAGACGTAATCGTTAGGTGTCATAAGTGACTAGTGTGTTAACGTAGCCGTAGCGGAGTCTTGTTTGATGCAAGGGTGCTGGGGTGCTGGGGTGCTGGGGTGCTGGGGTGCTGGGGTGCTGGGGTGCTAGGGTGCTGGGGTGCTAGGGTGCTGGGGTGCTGGGGTGCTGGGGTGCTAGGGTGCTGGGGTGCTGGGGTGCTAAAAAACCTGGCCGGATAACTGCAGTTTAGCCCTGCGATTGATTAGACGGAATTCGAACTCTACAAAATAACATTATTTAATGCAACGGACATGTTTGAAGTAAGACAGTGGTTGTAAAGGTGGAGAAGGGAGGTGACTGCACTGACGAACAGATTGAGACAACAATCTTCCTTGACGAACGGATTGCGAAACCAAAGTTACTGTTCCTTGACGAACGGATTGAGACACCAAACTTCCTTTTTCCTTGGCGAACGGATTGTGAAACCAATCTTCGTTTGTCCTTGCCGAACGGATTGCGAAACCAAAGTTACTGTTCCTTGACGAACGGATTGAGACACCAAATTTCCTTTTTCCTTGACGAACGGATTGCGAAATCAACCATCTTTTTTTCTTTGAATAACGGATTGAGACACCAATCTTCCTTTTTCCTTGACGAACGGATTGCGAAACCAAAGTTACAGTTCCTTGACGAACGTATTGCGAAATCAATCTTCCTTTTTCCTTGACGAACGGATTGCGAAACCAATCTTCCTTTGTTCTTGAGGAACGGATTGAGACACCTATCTTCCTTTGTTCTTGACTAACGGATTGCGAAGCCAATACAATCTACCCTTTTCTTTGAAGAACGGATCTTCCTTTTCCCTTGGCGAAAGAATTGCGAAACCAAAACAAGGCCCACTCTTCCTTGACGAACGGATTGCAAAGCCAAAAATAAATCATATCACACAAATAAAATTATTTGAATTATGATAAGTATATGTGGGGCTAATTCAAATTCATAATGATAATTATTATTAATTATTAATTATCAATTTAAGATCATTATAAATACCTTTCCGGAAAAGTAATAAACACTGTCGACTACAGCTCCACGAGGAAGATTGTCGTAAGCTGGATTGTTGTCAGCTTCAGATTTAATGAAGAGTCGGGTGTCATTTTCTTATTTTTGAAACAATAAACGTGAACTTCGGAATCTGAGCACCTGTCGTGTAGAATTTTTCCATGTTCTAAAATGACTAAATATAATTTATAATATTTTTGATAACATTTATTTATATAAAATAACAAATATAAATATAAAATACACAAATATAAATTGATGTGTCTACTAAGATATAGAGAAAAAACATTGAACTTACGACAGACTGAGAATATCCATTCCGACGTTCTCCATTACATCTTGAGTGGAAACAGTCAGAGCTAGAAAGTAGTTCAATTGGACATGCAACCAACTGCGCAGAAAAACTTCTTGCACACAGTAGACTCAAACTGCAGAAAAAATTACCTTCTTCAACAGAGATGGCACAACTC
Source organism: Tomocerus qinae (assembly GCA_020055645.1). Taxonomy (NCBI): domain Eukaryota; kingdom Metazoa; phylum Arthropoda; class Collembola; order Entomobryomorpha; family Tomoceridae; genus Tomocerus; species Tomocerus qinae. The sequence goes on from CM034546.1 coordinate 126,451,440, forward strand.
CAGAAAAATCACCTTGTTGCACATCTTGCACAGAGACATCACAAATTGAACGACACATCGCACTCATATCGCTTCTACCCATACAATCCTTTATTTCTAACACTTTTGGCAAGAAAGCACTGCGAAGAAACTACAAACAACAAAAAAATTTTGGGTTTCAAGGCAAAAATTCCTTTCTTTTCTTCGATTTCGGGGAGGGGGAGGCCGGGTCCCCTCCCTGTTAGTTATAGATATCAAAAATTATCAAATAAAAAATGACCTCAGATACCGATACTGATTCGAATAAAGTTCTTAACAGCTGAATGAAGTTTAATCCTTGCGTGTCCAAGAATGACATATCAGAATTTTGTACCTCTGCCTTGTACGGATTCATGATTTCAACAATGGCCTCGATATAATAGAGAATTTTTCTCCCCTCACTCACTCCTCAACTAACAACTACGGTACAGCATTCAATACACTATAATACAACTATTATAGTTTTATTATTATGTAATTTGCACAGACTACAGACCGGATACATGTAAAATGACCAGGATATATTTTATGTTTTCAGATGCCAAAATTTTGGTAGAAGTTGTTTTAAATTAGGTTAGGTTCGTTATAAACCAACATTAAAATTTTGTTATTGAAAATGAATATATCCTAGGCATTTTACATGTATGCGGTCTGTACATATTGCATAATAATAAAACTAGTGTATTGTATACTGACTGAACCTTAGTTGAGGAGTGAGTGAAAAGCAGAGAGATTGAGCCGAGCCTCCTCCACCTCAATACTTCACCTACTCCTCCTCCACCAAAATCCTCTTCCCTTCATCCTATATCACCTCCCTCCAGAGCCTTCCTCCTATCCCTCCCTCCTCCAACTCCAACTCTGCAACCACTGTCATAATTTAACCTTTCTGGATTGTTGATGCGAGAACCCTGAGCCCGAGGCCCTATCGCGTTTCATTTTCTGGATTGTCTATTCCTCTGTCCGAATGAGTGGCGAAAATCATGAACCATGCAAGTTCTTATATAGTTCTGGAGTGGACAAGATATTATATTAGTATGCTAATTAAAAAGCCAATACTTACATCGGAATGCTATTGACCGATCTATTCTTGTTCCCAGCCCTTGAAAAACATTAATCTTTCACTGGGAAGGACTCTATATACCAGAAACTTTGGACAAATCGTTAATATTCAATCGATCGAACTCCCCATTTTGTGATGTCGGCTTGGATCTTTAAAATGTAATGTATAGACAATTAATAATAACCAATCTTATCATTACAATCTTACTTCATTGTACATATGATATAAAATATAATTCAATATCAAGCAATAAATAAATAAATTTGGAATCAATTGTGACGAACGTATCCCAGATTACCTCTAGGTTACTCAGATGTTTGTATCCATGAAATTCATTAAATAGTCACTCGTCGGTCGGGTTCCATATGGAGATGTTCGTACATTTCCCTCATTATTAACTAGAAATTATCCCTCTGGTCTTTGTGTAATCCATTTATATAGCACAGTTCGGAAACGAGAAGAATCGGGCCTTGATATCCTTGGCGGTCATGCATTGTTCGCTGACAACACATTGAGATAAGCATCGGCTTCTTCAGTTTTGGTTCCCTTCAGTCATGTTGACATTGTATTTCCCTCGAAACGATATTAGTATTCCTTGAAAGTGATTTGTTCAGTTGTACCTATAGCTTCCTTCGTGTGTCACCCCTTATTTAAAGGACCCATCCGCTTTCCGGTTCCAACATATCCCACCTCTATATTATACTGTACGTTTTCCGGTTGTACTTTCTTATCCCTATGCGCCCCACAATAAATTGCGTAATTTTTCTTCTTTCATCCCCTTCATCTCTCCGGATATGGTTCATATTTATGAATAGTAATACGTTATCTGTGCAGATCATTTTGTGTGACTTCTGCGTTTAAAAGCACGTCATCTTTGCAGCGCAGAATGGATGTCATAAAATCCTAGCCACAACCCCAACTGCCATTTCGACTTGGCGATGCTATGCTCTTTGTCATAATTACGTCTGTACCCAAAACAGATAAAAAAAGAGAGTCTGCAATGACAAAGTTGTAGAATTGGGATGTCATAAACCCCGGAGATAATTTTAACTATATATATAGTCAGGTTATCCAGAATGTATCCAGAAATTTGGTCAATGAGGGGCGCAGCAAATAATAATGACAAAAACTGTTTTACGATTTACGACACAATTTTTACGATTTTTGGCGTTTTTAGGGGAAAAGCTTCTCTTTTTCTCAGATTTAGGGGGCTTTGCACTCCCCATCCCAACAAACCCCCAAAAAACCCGGGTTTTTCGATACCTTGGCAATTACTAAACCGCCGTTGCTATTTAAGTTCAAAAGTAATAAGCATCCAAATTTGGTTTAAGTATCCCATTATTTCATGTGCAGGAAAATTTAAAAATTTGGCTATTGTATGAATGGAGATCTCGTATCTATCTAAATCTATGTTTTAATGCTGTTGATAATCACCGATGACTTTCGAGGTAATGTGCAATCTTTAGAAATTTATATATTTGAACGTTACTTTAGCACTTACAGTGCTAGGTATTCAGCTAGTATTTATATAAGTGGATTTACTCTGCCTTTCACCTTTGTAAAACCAATTTCCTCACGTAAAGGACTGCACATATACGTTAGTAGAACTTCAACCTGTTCGCTATATACTACTAAGTGTACTTTAAATTAAAAGTAGACTTTTCAGACGGAATATTATAAAAGTAATCCAATTATACCTTTGGTCATCCCCTTGTCCGTTTTAATGAATACTGAATTTTGCATGTTCCAGTTCCAGGAGTTTTAATCATTATTGATAACTTTCTTTAACCAGACCTTTCCCTCTTGTAACGTAGCCTTTATGATTATTAATAATAGAATGTATTACTGTAGAGCTATAGAATATACAAAAAACTTTCCAATATGCTGTGCATGTGTAGCGCCACCAGGCACGTACCCAAAGGTGGGTACACTGATATTATTATATATATAATGATCAAATTAAGTACATGTCGCGCGAACATTTTTTTTCGATGTTTAACCTTTTTTGACAAATTCTCTATTTTCTGGATTTAGAAAGGGGCATGCCTCCCTCTAAATACGCGCTACAGATGTGATATAGAATAGATAATTAGAAAAATGAATTTGGGTTTATGATAATGAACAATTTGTAAAGCCGTTAAGGATCCACATAACTTTCTAGAACAGGAAAAAAGCCAATAACTCTCTTCTGTAATAAAATGATTATGGATGAATGAAATGAGACTGACACTTCAGAGAATGTGTGGAGGAATGTGTTCGGAGAAGTATTAGAATTATTTTATTTTACAAGCAAAACTGTACGGATAACTAAATATAGCTTAAATATACTATTTATATATGACACTGTTCTATATTATCATTTATTTAGGTTAATTCATTAAACATTATGAATACAATAAGTTATTTGAATATTTTGTGCTTTAAAGTGTAAAGTGTCCTTATTTAGCTACTCACTTTTGTCAAGAAATTACTTTTCAAACACGACATTCTATTAATAGTTACAATAAATTTATGACTAAACGCTTTATTTACAAATGAATGAAAGATTTAAACAAATATAAAAGCTGCTAGTATCCAGTTGGAATTTTAATGCCATTATATCATTGAATTTACTTGTATTATCAATTAATTTAACTCCTCAACTAGTTTTGGATGATATTCAATAACAGGCTGGTTAGATGTGCAATGCTTTATCCATTAAGTTATTATAATACTACTATTACTGCATATTAATTGAAATTCATGAGCAAATTGATCGTGTTGTCGACTACAGTTTGCATGAAAGTGACAAACGTTTTTTGTTGAAACACAAAGCAACCCGAACAACTCAACCCGAAATATTTGCAAATCTTCAATCTTTTCCTTGTGTACTTCCCATTCGGGACTTTCCTCCACTTCTGCTGAAATTGTTTTGAATTTTCAGCTACATCTCCAATATTGGCCAAAATAAACATAGCAGCCAAACAACAAAGGGCAAATGCCAAGGGCCACATAAGATATTCTGGCATTGGGATTATTCTTTCCATCCTGATCATGCAGAAGGTAATGACGGTCATCTCGAAGTTGAAGGAAGCAAACACTGGCCCGGCCACTCTTGAAACTATTTCATTGAACCTGTGATTGAGGAGCATCAGTGCTTCATAGAATTGCATTGCTTCATTGACATCTTGATGATTAGACCCATCATCATTGGGACAGATTCCATTGATGTAATATATCAGCCCTATTAAATACAACGCCAACATATTCAGAATGGTGTTGAAAGAATGTCCCACATGAAGAGAGACGATGTAGACAAACACTGCCAAAAATATTTTGAAGCTGAGAGCTGTGTGAATATCGCTTGGGATGTTTTCTTGAATGAATCTTTGGAACGGATCGAAATCATATTCCATTACAGCCAGAATGGCGAAGAAGAAAGGCAATATAAAAAACGAAATATTTACGGCAATCGCCAATAAGAAAAGTAGTCTGAAACGACGGTCCATGTCTGTTCTGTTGATCTTCTTCCCAATTTCAGATGCTACCAAAAATATAGTTATTGCTCGATTATATGTCAACATATTAGAAATATTTGATAATTTGCACACTGTAGAGTACTTTAGACGTTATAATGTTAAAATATAATGCGATATAAACCTTACCTTCAATTTTTCTTGCCAGTAAAATGACATGACGAAAACTTGCAAATATTTTATTACCTTACCAAAACAGTAAAGTTAAGAAGAACACTTGCACATAAGCAAATATAATATAAAGAGAAAATGACAATTTTATAAAATTGAAAGTTCGGATCAGGGTGATAAAACTCTTTCAATAATCGAAAAGTGCCATAGATAGATACAGCAATGGAGATAATAAAGTTTAGGGACCAATAAACTAAATGGCGTCGATTCCGTGTGAAACTCAAAACTAACTTTTTGTGGTCAAATGTTATTGGAGACAAGAAAAATATGTCGGAAATTTGAAAAAGTAGTTTTATGATCAGGAAAGAATTTGTATGAAAGTTTTGAGAAAATATTTTCTGAATTGGTAGATACCTAAAGTTTGCCATAAGGACAACTGTTACACTGAATTAAAATGCAACGCAATATAATGACTTTGTGGTAATGGCGTATTGGTAATTTGATTTTGTAGTTATTTAATTTACTTTGACAATGCAGTTCATACATATCTATAATGACTATCTAAAACCTTTAAAGTAATATTTCTCCTGTCTAGTGTATGGATGTAACTTAATTTGCTTACTTGAGCCATGAGTATGAGTAACTGTTAACTTCAATGCGGCTCAGTAAAGCAAAATGTTTGTCATATTTTGATTATTCTTCTCTATTCTGTTACTTTATTTCCAATACCCATCGAGAAACACAACGTACATTGAAAATTTATGAACCGATTAAAGAGGAGTGGGGGAATATCTATTTTATACTTTCGCGAATACTCTAAGTACTTTTAGGTTACAAACCAAAAGTTGGAAAACAACGTTTTGTAAACTGTTTTGAAAAAATTTTGCAATTTTTGGCCTTTCTTGGAAAAATTCCTCTCTTTTTCTCAGATTTAGAGGGGCTGGCCCTGCGCCCCACCCCCGCTGGATACGTGCTTGTATATAGTTTCTTCTTTTATTTTCGTATTTGAGAAGCAGAGGCTCCGGACTTAGAGGCCCATAGATAATCAACACAGTCCCGTCGAATATATAGAGTGAAAGGTTTGTGCTGAGCCACAAGGCGCTTTCGAACTTCTGTTTGGTCTTCTTCGGGTTTGGTGTCCACCAAATTAAGGTCGCAGTGTCCAATTCTTCTTGTGCTGCAACTGGAAATAGTTAGCGACCAAACGAATTTGTGTATCAGTGGATCCTTGCTTATTGTGGTCAGGTCGGCAGATCGAGTACATAATCCAAGATGTATGGACGGATGCCCCTACCATTTCCACGTGTGTTAGTAATTTCGTCTTTAAGTGCCGTTGATGCGGACGAATCATCCCCGACACTGCAGGAGAATGTTGCCGGGCAGCTCAATGCCAATTCCTACTATTTACATTTTGAAAAGATTATTTCCTGCACTAAATAATCTTTTTTTAAATCTGCCTTTAGTGCTCCTAAATGGAAATATCTAGTTTCAGAGTATAAATCATTTGTAATTTGACCCTGTGACAAGAAAAATCACCTTCTCTCTTCCTGAGAAGACCAAGAGACGACACCAACTCCCGAGAAATCACTTTCTTGCACAAATACAAGTCCAATCAAATTTTGTAAAACATTAAATTACATAAAAGAAGTTCTTGACAGCTGAATAAAGTTCAATCCTTGCCTCCTTGCGTGTCCAAGAATGAAAAATATCATCTGAATTTTGTCCCTGCCTTGTACGGATTCATGATTTCAACAATGGCCTCGATATAGAACTGTGGTCGGTCATTGAGACGGAATTCGAAGTCTACAAAATCACATGCATATGTTTGAAGTGGGACAATGGTTGTAGAGGAGAAGGTGGAGGAGTCGGGCGTAGATGGTTGAGCAGTGAGGTGGAAGAGAACGAAGAGTAAGGTGGAAGTAATAATGGAGAATTTTTCTTTACTCACTCACTCCTCAACTAAGATTCAGTTTCGGTCTGTACCAGGGAACTAAAAAGGTACTCCTTTTTTACAAAAAAGGTAAAAAATACTACTTTTTCTAAAAATGCAGTCCTTTTTACCTTTTTAACCTTATTTACATGTAAAGTGAAGTAAATGGGGCACTCTGCTACATCAAAAAAGGTAAAAAGGCAAAAAAGGACTGCTTTTTAAAAATCTTACTCCTACCTTTTTTATAAAAAAGGCAAAAAAGGTCCTTTTTTGTTCCCTGGTCTGTACAAATTACGTAATAATAAAGCTAGTGTATTGAATACTTCACAACAGACCTTAGTTGAGGAGTGAGTAAAAAGCGGAGTGATTGAGTCGAGAAAAAATCTCCCTTTTGACTTCAATTCACTTCTCCTGCTACCCCTCACTCCTTTATCTCCTCCATCTCACTACTCCACCTGACTACTAAACCTCCTTCGTCTCAATCCTCTTCTCTCCAATCCCTTCACCTCCACTGTCTTACTTTAACCCTTCCGGATTGTTGATGCCATAACCCAGAGGCCCATTAACGCGGTTAATTTTCTGCATATAAAATTGTCTATTCCTCTGTCTGAATGCATAGGGACAATCATGACGTCCGGTCAAGACGTCTGGTCAAATAAGCTAATTTGTATACTTATTGAAAAGGGGATGTCCCAATTGAAGTACAAGTACAAATCACGCCTCTTGAAGGTAAAAAGTTAATTTATATGGCAGTATACTGGAATCATATAACAGGTAATATGTGAGCAGGGGTTCACTGTTCCTTGACGAACGGATTGCGAAAAACGAAATCATATCTAAAAAAATAAATAAAATTATTTGCATTATGATGATAAGTATAAGGCCAAATTTAAGTTCATAATTATAACATTTTGTTCTATAAACACCTTCTAATCCATCTTGCTGCACGGAGACGACACCAACTCCAGGAAAATCACCTTCTACTCGTTTCTTCCTTAATGTAGACGCCACCAATTCCAGGAAAATCACTTTCTACTCGTTTTTCCTGAACGGAGACGAAGACGACACCAACTCCAGGAAAATTACCTTCTACTCGTTTCTTCCTGAATGGAGACGACACCAACTCCAGGAAAATCACCTTCTACTCGTTTCTTCCTTAACGGAGATGACACTAACTCCAGGAAAATTACTTTCTTGCACAGACACAAGTCCAATCAAGTTTTGTAAAACATGATCCTAGTGTGGATGCAACTGCTTATTGTTTTATAAGGCCTTTAGACAATCTGAAATAAAAACACTTTATTACTTTAAGTCAATGAATAATGCAAAACCTAAGCTGTTGACGATAATGACTCACTGAGAATATCCAGTCAGATGTTCTTCGCCATTTCATCCTGAGTGGAAGAGAATGAGATAGTACTCTGTTGAAGCAACGAGCCAAATAGGGGTTTGAGCAAGTGCCAACACTCCTATCCCTCCTACCCACACATTCCCTTATTTCCAGCACTTTTGACCAAAAAGCACTAAGCACGAACTAAGCTAAGCGCACTAAGCGAGACAATTGAGGAACGAAATGAATGGGGCCTTGATCTCCTCGGCGATTCATTATTTACTGATATCGGGCCTTGATCTCTTCAGTGGCCATGCAAAGTTCGCTGATATCGGGCCTTGATCTCTTCGGTGGCCATGCAAGTTCGCTGATATCGGGCCTTGATCTCCTCGGTGATCATGCATTATTCGCTGACGAAGCGAAGACTTTTTCTTGACGAACGGATTCCAATGTCAACACTCAATCAGTCAATCATATCTAACAACAAATAATATAATTTGTATTATGAAAAATATAGGGCCATGGAAATTCAAGTTCATAATGTTAACACTTTTGGTTTGATTATTATTATTAATTACCAAATTAAGACCATTTTCAGTACCTTTTCGGAAGAGTAATAAACACTGTTGACTACAGTTCCATGAGGAGGATTGTCGTAAGCTGAATTGTTGTCAGCTTCCTGATTTAATGAAGTGTCATTCTCGTATTTTTACAACAATAAACGTGAACTTCGGAATCTCAACTCCTGCAGTGGTGTAGAATTTTTTTATGATGTTCTACAATGAATAAATATAATTTACATTGCAATATGTTTGTTAACATTTATTATACGACAAAGTTAAATTGATGTGTCTTGTCTACGAAGTTATACAGAAAAAACATTCACCTTTATTTGTTCCAAAAACAATCAGAGCTAAAAACGTTGTTCAATGGGTCCTAGTCAACACCGTTGCTGAAGAACATGATCCTAGTATGGATGCAGCCGCTTACTGTTTTATAGGTCTTTAGACTTTCTTGAACTAAAAATACACTTTATTACTTTAAAAGTCAATGAATGATACAAATCCAAAGTTGTTAAATATAACGACTCACTAAGAATATCCATTCCGAAGTTCTCTGTTTCATCCTGAGTGGAGAAGAACGAGATCGTACTGAGGTAACAAAGACCCAAAGAGTTTGAGCAAATGCACATCACACACACACATTCATTTTGTTACAACACTTTTGACCAAAAAGCACTAAGCACTGCGAAGGAACTGGAACAACAAATGACAAAAGGTCGAGTGAACTTTACAAAATGATAAAACTAGAAAATTATTATGACTATAATTTAGTTATAGATATTAAAAAATTGTCAAATTAAGAATGACCTCCGTAGTCAATAAGTTCTTGACAGCTGAATAAAGTTCAATCCTTGCCTCCTTGCATGTCCAAGAATGACAAGTATCATGTAAATTTTGTCCCTGCATTGCACAGGATTCATGATTTCAACAATTGCCTCGATATAGGACTGTGGTCGGTCAATGAGACGGAATTCGAAGTCTACAAAATCACATAATTTAATGCTACTTATATGTTTAATGTATGACAATGGTTGCTGAGGAAGAGGTGGAGGAGTCGGATGTAGAAGGTTGAGCAGTGAGGTGGAGGAGAACGAAGAGTAAGGTGGAAGTAATAATGGATAAAAAATTTTCTTTCCTCACTCAAGTAATGAACTAAGGCACAGTTTCGTTCTGTACAAATTACATAATTATAAAACTAGTGTGTTAAATACTACACAATAGACTTTAGTTGAGGACTGAGCAAAAAGCGGAGTGATTGAGTCGAGAAAAATCTCCCTTTTCACTTCAATTCACTTTTCTAGCTACCCCACCTCACTCCTTTATCTCCTCCATCTCACTACTCCACCTGACTACTAAACCTCCTCTACCTCAATTGTCTTCCCTCCTATCCCTTCACCGCCTTCACCTCCACTGTCTTACTTTAACCCTTCCAGATTCTTGATGCCATAACCCAGAGGCCCATTAACGCGGTTAATTATCTGCATATAAAATTGTCTATTCTTCTGTCTGATTGCGTAGGGACAATCATGCACCAAGTTCCTATATAGTTCTGGCGTGGACAAGATTTTCTGAGCTACAGGTGAAAAAATCAAGTAATTATCATTTTAGACAATTGTAAACGTTTAGCAGAAAATAGATAAATCTGGAATGAGATATATGAATGAATCCCTGATTACCTCTTTGTTACTCAGACCATCCCTCCCCCATGTGTAACGGAAGTGCTGACTGTAACAGGCATCGCCTCCTCCTCCTCCCATCGACTGCACAAGTAATATCTGCTCGTTCCTTGAAAGCAAAAAAGCAAAATGCTCATGCCCACTCCCTCTAAGGTGCTTTATATCATTACAACATCAGAACACTTTACATAAGATGATTATTGATGATGAAATGGAAATGATTAGCTAAAGAAGACATTTCCTAATGATCATAATGCTTATTAATTAGCATTTTAAAACTTCTAATCCAAATTAGTTTCGCTGTATCGGCAAATTTTTTTGCCATTTTTCATTAGAGCTGGTGTTAATTTTTACTGCCTCCTTGATTTGTTTGCGCCAGTTATGCAGTTTAGACAACTTTTTTTTAATTATTGGGAGGGGGCCACTATTTATTCCCTAAAATATTTATTCGTAAGTTGTACTCATTAGATTATTACGTTTTTCCGAAATCCTGGAATTATATTTTTCTAACCGCTGTATAAAATAAAGTAGATTTGAAGTATTGTATTTACAAAGCTAGCATAGCAACCTAAGAGAAATAGCGATGATTTTTTCGGAATTTTTTTTACTAATGTGATGGGTGGACCGCCATCGAAATTCTTTTGAATGCTATATTCGCCCCTTAACTGGGTTCACTAGTTCTTTAACAAAAGGAATGCTTCTTGAATTTGCTCTAATTCTTGTTGGTTATCAAGTGATACCAGTTTCATGCCTTTTATTCGGCAACATTGGATAGCATCTCCACACCTTAACTAACTGAAACGATAGTTATGTAAGGTAATGAATTAAATAAATGCATTTCACACAACCCTAAGCTTTAAAATGAGGATTAAAGTATAGTAATTATGAAAATAGTAAGGGTTAAAAATTGTAAAGCTCCTAAAGAGAGTTAATTACTAAATTATCACAATATGCAAACTTTCATTAAAAACCAGCATCTGAGAGTCACCAGCATAATATTTGTAAATCATAAGTCGTAGTTCACAGTCAGGACTTACTGTAAATACAAAACGACACCATTGATTAATAATAATAAATTAGTAATATTTATATACACAATTTGAAAGTGATAACAAAAATTTTAACTTACCGAAGGTTAGTGTGAATAATCTTAAACAGAGTACTTTTATTGTCAAGAAATGCATTACTAGAGTGATAACAAATTCAGATATTTCTAAAAGCTATTCCTTGTCTTTTCACTTAACTTATGTAAATCTAGTAAATATACCGACTTTATATGCAATCATTTCTTTTCAACTTTTAAATGCACAAAATATTTTAAAATTGAAGTAAATAGGAAAATTCTGAAGTTATCTGAGGTATAGGCTATAGACCACTGACTCTGACTATAGGTACTTTGAATGCTCTCCAAGTCAAACGGTGGCATATATACAAAGTAATAAAATTGTACAATTACCTGATCCATGATTGATTGACAGCAAAGAGTTTTGTATGCCTCAGCATTTAAAAGTAATAAAATTGAGAAATATCTATTAAAGTTAATGAATAATTTATATGGAAGGAAAATAATTGTTCAAAAAATAAATAAATAAATTGGTATTAGTAAATTATCCAAAAAAATATATACATACAGAGAAGTAACTTGGCCATCGGACCATTTTACATTTATGCATTGTTCTTTTGCAGTTGGCAATGAAAATTGGGTACTGTATGTCGGGAACCATAACAAGACGATAGCACTCTTTGAAATGTATTCCAATGCATTTTTGGACACTACAATGCATATAAGACCTATGACCAAATTACTAATGCACATTCCTGTATAATATGTCTATATTTATTACAAAACATCTTCATTGTGAACTTTTTAGGATAGAAAGCAGGGTTCACAGAAGCCATATACCTTACAACATATTCCTTTTAAACGCGGAAATTATTTGACACTTAAACTAGATATAATTAGTTACAGCACTTAGAGACAGACGATTTAAATTAATTTTCAATACAATATCAGCCATTACTAGAAGATTTAACAATCATTTAAAGAATTTCTTATTTTTATGAATTTGCTATATCAACAAGTTAAATATTGCTCTGAGAAACTCCTACAGCAGCGTGAATTAAGCTTTACATTTGATTTTTTATTACCTTACATATATACCTTTGACCTTTGATCTAGTTGACATTGAGATCATTTTATCAAAATTTAGGTAATTATAGAAAAACGATAGACAAGTACAATTTTTAATTGTATACATATTATTTTCATTTGTTCACATTTAAATAGGTCATGTATTTTCTAAAATGATTAAGTCGATCAACTAGGATTACCTAACCACTACTCTAAAGTACGATTCTAAATAATAGGGAGTTGGAAATTCTGAGAGGTTAGCTGCAATGGGTTTCAGAAATAACAAAATAAATAATAAAATTGTAATAGGACCATGCTTCGTTTTTATTAAAATTTTCAGGTCGTCAAGGATTTAAGACGTGAATTTCTAATTCTGCAAAATGACCTTTCAAAATTTAATACATTGAGAGAGCCTGGGTCAACTCCCTTTTATTTTGAATCGTACTATAGTCACTACCACAATTAATAACAATAACAGAGCTAACATTAGTGTATATTATTATAAGACAGCTTTAACATGTACTGGATGTTAATTGGATGGATGTAGGATATTCTGGCCATCAACATCAGCAATGAGCTGTTTTCGTAAATTATTTATTTAAATCAACATCAACCTCAACATTTATAGTTCAAGGAAATCCTCATTGATTTTTGCGTAAAATATTATTTTAGTTTATTTTAAGTATATTGTTATATATAATATATTAACATACAGATAGAACTAGAGTTTGTCATAATACATACGCTTTTATTACTGTATATAATATTATTATGGTTATAAAATATTCATATCAATATAACAACAAGCAATAGCGTATACGGGCGATATAATTGTAGTCGGACTCATAATTATATTCCTTTTATGTCAGTGAATTGTATTTATAAAATACTAGAAGGTTTTAACTAGCAATTTAATCTATAATTCAATCAATAGAAATCGATTAAATGTCGTTATATTTCAATAGAGAGCAGTGCTGAGATCGTGTGGTTTAAAATAATATAACAGGCATCTATGAATGTACTCCTCTGCACATATATGAAGGGACCAATGGGAATTCTTAAGGGGCGGAATGATGCCATTTGCTTCTGTAGGGCTTTGTCGGTGATAAGTGGCCGCCAGTAATTGACAAATCTGATGGACAATGTATTGATTTCTGAGGATTGTGTCAGAAGGTGTACCATAAATATTAGCTGGACGAAAGATATATACGGTGCTAATAAATACAATGGCATTCCAAGGGTTGAATACATTTTCACAGTTGCAAAATTAAACATGATATTAAGAAAGCATGCTCCTCCAAGATATAGTGCCAGGAAACCGCGCATTACATTAAAACTTTGATTAACTACAGATAAAGTTAGGTACATTTTCTTTGCTGAAATACCTAACCTAGTAGCAATCTCACTTGATGTTAGACTTTTGTTATTGCTTGAAATGGTGTCTATCCATAGAGCAGTAGCCCTAAAGTACGTGAATCCTAAAATGCTATAAAATCCTAACAGAATAATAGCGCAAGCCAGGAAATACAACTGAACTGGAAATATAATTAGAAATATATAGCAATTCAACTGAATGCCCAATAATCTAAAAATATGCACGAAGATATGCAAGTCCGTTAGAATCAGCGCAATAGATATGACGGGACATCCAAGACTGACAATTGGAAAAATTGTTTTTAAGAAAATATTGATTATTTGCATTGTTATTTTTGCCTCTGATGCCAAGACATGTTCCGGGTATTTCTCTGTTTCAGGATAAAACAAAAGTACTATTGCAAATGAGATCCATTAGATATTATTAACTAAATTTTCATATACAGAATTTAATAAAACGTAACAATAAATAATGTGAGCATCATGTAAATCCTTATAAAGTTGGTTAAATTAGTAATTTCAACATTTGCTCTATTTTTTCAATCAGGCACGTATCTAAGATGTTGACAGAAAGAAATATTCAAAAATAAGAGATTTTCGCGAATAATTTTAAGACTTACGAAAAAATCTTCTGTTCTCCCACCTAAGGGGCGCTACTCTCCCTGCTTTTCTCTAAATACGTGCCTTCAATGTTTATGTAAATTACAAATGTAAAAAGACGTACCTTCATAAAATGACGATAAGCGAGTCAGATTATTGAAGAGAAAGCACAGTTCATCTTTATGGGTGTAAAATACGACGAAACCGAACAGAGTTGCAAATCCAAGTAAATTAAAAATAATATTGAAGAATAATTCAGTAATATTGATAAACGGTTCTTTTAGAAAGTTTTGTGCTATCAAGATAGAAATTGTATAACTGAATGTTACAGAAAAAAAGATATTTGCACATAAATAAGAAAGTCTCTTGGTTTTTTGCCTTGAAACAGTGAGTATTTTTGTTTTATGGTTGTAGTTAAAAAGTCCAATTTTCAAAATGTCACAAGCTTGGAAATAACCGTTTACAAATTCATTCAGGTTTTTCGTTGACATTTTTTAGAAAAGAATGCGTCGATTTTGCCAATTATCTCGTATTCTATATGTAAAGATCTTATAGGTCTTACAATCGATGAAATAATATTTGATGACTGTGTTTATTAATGTTCTAGAGGTAAGTGGCTTAATATTATATACTTCTTTATATACTTTGTGTCATGTGTACCTAGAGTATTATAATATTGTACTTCTGATGCGTCAGCCAAAAATAAACATAAGTATCGTTCCAAAATAACAAAAATCTAATTTCCTCAGAACATACAATAGCAAACTGCTCGATGTATTAAAGTAGTATCAGAACATCATTTATTATTTGGTTGTTTTGAAAGTTAAAGTCAATAATATTTATTACAATATTCTGTTTCTGCTGTACAGGTATTTTGGCTACATAAACAACGAGACAAAAACCCTGTTGTTGTTAAATATAGTTAAACCTTGTTGGTTGGAATTCGGAATCGGCCGTCGGCCCGATGTATGTTGCCCTTTTCTAATACCTGTTTGTTGCTAAATCGAGTTTTAAAACTTAAAATCTTTAACTTACTTTTACTTCAGAGAGGAGTTGACTTATAGAGAATCTATAAAAAGGTATATAAACTAAAGCTTATAATATAGCTCCCTTGTCACATTCTAAGTATTAGTATTAGGTACTGAGTACAATATATTACTCCAACATGATGACTCCTGACTCTTACGCTTGTATTAATACTGCCTGAACTATTATAAATAGTTAAATAGAAATTTTTCAGAACATTCGTCGAGAAATGAGTTTGAGTAGTCTAGTCTTGGCATTGTCATGTATTAGCTGTAGTACTGAGCAGAGTAGCTTTTTTAATGACACTAATTAATGATAACTTGAAATTAAACCTAGCTAAGGTAGCCTAAACGTACTAACCCAACTTATTATTATTATTATTTGTAATCGACAGCTTCCCCCGGTTGGGGGCCCTCAAACTGCCAATCACACTTTATTGTTCACTTCAGTTGCACATAAATAATACAAATCATACGAGCGCATACATGTACATCAAGGCTGTATTGAGGGGGTGGGCTTTGGGGGCTAAAGCCCCCCCCGAAATCCAAGAAAAAAGGAAAATTTTTTTCAAAATACCAAAAAATTTCTATTCGCGATTTTATGTGATTTTTAGGCTATTTTTGACTCATTTTAGACAAAATAAGCCAAAAATTTTCGCGCTTCGCGCGATTATGCCTAATAGATATTGTCCTATGATATCATAGCCCCCACCGAAATCGATTTCTAAATACAGTACTGATGTACATATTATTATCGTCATACATATTTATCAAATATTACGAAGAATTAGCAACTGACAATATACACGAATAGTCACAAATGTTATTTAACACTTCAGGTTGTAGGGAGTTTTCTGTTTCTTGTTTTTGTAATAGATAATCTCTATAATGTAAACTAAATTTAGCAATAGTACTATTGGACTGTATTTCGGTTGGAAGTACACACCATTCTGATTGAGCTTGATAAGTAAACGATCTTAGCTTATACATATTTCTTTTACCTTCAATTAAAATGTAATTAGTATTATTACTTCTGGTAACACGTGTACAATGAGTACTAAAATCTACCGTGTCATTAAAATACTCTGGACCACATTTATTTACAATTAGATAGACTAATTTACACAGTTCATATTTGTAAAGGAAAGAAGGAAGAAACCATTTGAGTTTAACAGTCATGTCATATCTTACACTGTCATATTTACGTAACCCTAAGACATACCGAGCTGCTCTACATATTATGTTTTCTATATTAGCTATCTTAGTTTTATTGGCAGTACCCCATATAACACACATATATCGAATTATAGGTAATACATAGGCATTTATTACAATTTGTCTATTTTCTAATGACAGCATGTATTTAATAGGATACAATGAGCGCAGTATATTGGAACACTTAAGTACCCTACCGTTTATGTCGTCATGCCATGTTAAATGTATGTCTATAGTTAAACCTAGAATTTTTAACTTACTAGAGGGGGTTACTACTGTGTCACCTATTTCAATACTAAGATTTGGTAGGGATTTTAGCACAGATTCTTTAGCAGCTACTAAGAGTTCAGTTTTATTTAAGTTTAGTACCATTTTATTTTTACACATCCACTCCTGTATACTTTCCACGTCATTTTTAAGTGATTGAAGAAGTAATTGTATGTTTTTTGGGGGACCAGAAATGACTAGACAATTGCCATCTGCAAATAAGAATGTTAATGAATTTTTTACACAAAGAGGTAGGTCATTTATCATTAATAGGAACAATAAGGGTCCTATTACACTGCCTTGCGGGACTGAGGTCCTTATTGGTTTTACATCAGAAATGTTATTTACAGTATTATTGCCTGAATTGCAATGTACATATTGTGTACGACCTTCTAGGTATGAGGAAAACCATTTAGAATCTATACCATACCATTCAAGCTTTTCTAACAGTATTCGTGGGTCACAGAGGTCAAAAGCTTTTGCCATATCTAGGGTCAATAGTATATTTACATTTCCTTCGCTTAGATTAGTGTATAATACATTGGTTAAAGCCAGCATCGCATAAGTTGTAGAGTGTTTAGGACGGAAACCAAATTGTGTGTCGCAGAGTATATTATTATCAAGTAGGTAAGTCCTTAGTTGAGAAATTACACTTTTTTCATAAAGTTTAAGCGTTATTGACTGAATGGTAATAGGTCTATGATGAGAAGGTTCACTGGCTGAGGTAATTTTAGGTATAGGTATAACTTTGGCTAATTTCATATTGCTAGGTATGTAATTTTCAGTAATACTTTGGTTGTACAGATCACAGAGAAACGACAAAAAGCCTGAAGACTTAATTAGTATATTAAACATTGCTGCGGAAAGTAAAGACGAGTCTGTTGTACGCGAATTTTTCTTTTTGATTGATTTCCAAGAATTTTTCACAATATTTGTATCAATAGTGGCTATATTCAAGGTATTATGTACAGTTGGTAGTTTATCTGGCCTAGTTATATCGATTGGGGTATCAGTTCCTTTGCATATAGTTACAAAATAGTCATTTAATACACATGCATCTAATTCAATATTGTTTTCTTTCGATTTACTTAGTGGCAAAATTTTATTTATTGCATCAAACACTCCTAGCTTTTTTATATTATCATTAAGTGCAATTTTTGTTTCTTTGCGTATACTGCGTTTCAAGTCCTTATTAAGTTTATTAACAATAGATTTATTCTCTTGTGTGCGTTTACGTTTGTATTTCCGATAAGCTTCGTCACGACATTTTTTTATTTTATGTGTATCGATACTAAAAACATTTTTTCGTGGGTAGCATAAAATAGTTTTTGATTTTAGTGGTGCGTATTTATCAACTAGTTTTAAGGTGAGAGTATTTAAGTGAGTAATTTTTTCGTCTAGAGAAATGTTACTAGATTTAAATAGTTCATCTGCCTCGTTTAAGAAATTTTGATTATCAAGTTTCTCGTAACATCTTGTTTGAATAGTTTTTTTTAGATAAGAAGGTTTAGAGAATTGTAGGTTTGTATGTACAGACTTGTGATCAGAGATATGTGACTCATAAATATCTATGCTAGCAATAGCATTAGTTACATTTGTAATAAATAAGTCAAGTATATTTTTACCCCTTGTGGGCTTTGTTACAAGTTGCTTAAGAGACTGACAGACTAATATGTCATTTAGTTTAGCACGCAATTCTTCAGTCCTTAAATTGAAATCACCATGTATAAAAATATTTTTGTTTAGTGTTTTTAGCTCTGAAAAAATTAAATTAAGCGAATATAAGTCTTGCGTGATTTGAGCTGTACTGTAGCAAGGAACCCTATATATACAAACCATAACTATCGATTTATAAAACCTGTTTTGTACTGTAACAGCCGAGTACTCTAAATTATTATTTTTTGTAAGTATATCGTTACAGCGAAACATGTATAATTGATATTTAAGATTATTGCGTATAATAAAGGCCATACCCAGAGTATAAAGTCGGCATGCCGTAAATTATTTTCAGATGCCGCATGCCGTAAATGCCGTAAAAGCCGTAAATGCCGTAAAAGCCGTAAAATACATAATACACGTAATTGACAGTTTAATGGTAATTTTTAACTAATGGAAGAACAAAAAATATAATTTTGATCATTTTATAATAAATGATAACTGTCATAAGTTATCAAATGAGTTTTCCCTTTTCAAAGCTTTTTAGCCACTATGAGTGGAATAAAATCATGTTAATACACAATTTTGATGTATAAAAGCACTTAAAACGTGTTATTTCTCACTTCCCACATCAATTTATGTGTATAAACAGCTAAAAACTTAAAAAATAATTTACGGCATTTACGGCATTTACGGCATGCCGCCTAATACCAAATGCCGTAAATTCAATTTACGGCATTTACGGCATGCGGCATTTACGGCACACTCGACACCTTGGCCATACCACCATGTTGCTTAAAGTGTCGATCTGTTCTCACTACATTGTATCCGTCGTAGATTGGCGTAACAATTCCCTCCTTCCAGAAAGTTTCAGTCAAACAAAGAAAGTCAAAGTTGAATTCCCGTAGATAGTTTTGAACCAAGATATATTTTTGTTTTATGGATTGCACATTTAAGTGAGCAGTTTTTAAAATGTAGGAGAGCTTAGGTTTTATTTCGCGGCTGAAGTTCCTAAAAAAGGAGTTGGGGGTTGAAGATGTTGCACCAGGGATTTATCAACTACTTTCATTACCACTCCGTCTATCACAATTTGATTTTTTGAGTAGTCGATTTTTGCTTGATGACCGTCGTTGGTCGCTGCTATGTTTTTATCGCGTAGAAGTTTTCTTGCTATCCTGGCGTTCAGTGGGAGGTCTTCGTTTATATAGATTGGCAATTCTCTGCTTCCAGGTGGCAATTTCAACATTTGTCTATTAGAGAGGATTTGGGTTTTATCGCTTAGGAGGAGGAGGTTTAGTCTGATTGGCCTGGTCTTGTTTTTCACATACTTGGAGATTCTATGGGCCGTGTCGATATTAACATATGGTAGATTGAGTTTACTGTGTAGAAGTTCGGAGATTTTCTGTTTAGTAGTATGTTCATCTTCGTGCTCGTCATCTGGAATTCCGAAAACAACTAGATTTTTTTTTCTCGTTTCCATGTCCAAGCGTTGATTATCACATTCCAAATGATATATTTTCTTGTTTAGTTTTTGCACCTCTGCCTGTAGATCAGTGTTTTGCACAGTTAATTCATTGACTTTGGTTACAAGGCCGGACAAAGTTGAATTTATACTTATGTTAGAGCTTTTTAGAAAGGACATATCTGTGGTCACTGAAGTTAAATGAGTTATTCATTGTCGTCATCTGCTTTAGAATTTCATCAAGTTTATCAGCTGCCATTTCTTTATTGTGGCTCAGTCCACAATTGGATGAACTTGTAGGAGGTTCCACTGGATTTTCAATCTTTCTTCTTTTTGCTGCGTTCGGTGATTCCTCTTCCGGTTTGTTGATGTTTTGCTTCGTGGGTGTTCTAGGCAGTTTCCCACTCCTTCCCATCAGGTTTGGTTATTGAGTCTAGATATAGAACGTACAGGACTGCTAGTATCTTCGACTTCAATTTCCAAGATTGGTATATAATGTACTACCTCGTGTTGTACATATAAAGAATAAAATTTTCTTATCTGTTTATGTGGAAGAATACTGCTGCTGTGGATGAGGTTGAGGTATCCGGCCTTTTAGCTATGAAAGTTTGTTTTGTTGTTTGTTATGTTTGGAGATAAAAACATTTAAATTCGTGAAGAGATTTATAATTTTTGAATTTCTAATACTCTATGGGTTAATTAGGAGTATTTAAAAAAAACTTTGGAATAATAGAAATTAACTGAATAGTTAAAAAAATAATTAATTTTAGCGAGAGCAAAATAATATGCAGTTTGTTTCAACTCCCGCGCGCGGCCTATTCTTAACTTATGTAATATGTAATGTTTATGTAGCCACTTTTTACATCAATCGCATCTGTAATTCAACATGCCGCTTAAATGTATGTATAAGTTTGAAGTTATGATGAAATCCAATATGTATGATCAGTATTACAATGTTCAACCACTTTGAAAAATATTGATCTTGGTTTCGAATTATTTGTTTAATGATCTTTAATTACTAAATTGAATATATCTGCGTAAGTGCAACCTAGACATAGGCCTTATATAATAAAATATTTTTTGACATTTCGATTATTATATTGGTTGAATTTATTGATGTTAAATATAATAATCATGTTTATATCTTAATAGAAAGCAAGGCTGTGATGGTGTAGCTTAAAATAGTGTAAACTATGATTATTGTGGTACTCCTATTTACACAAAAAAACGGACCTATTGGGAGCCTTAGAGGCCGAAGTGAAACAATAACTTTTCTTAAGACTTCGGTGGGAAGGATAGACAGCCAAGAATGAGAAAACTTAATTGATTGAGTGTTTAAGTGTGCACATTGACCTATCATAACAACCATACAAATTAGTTGAAAGCTTGATGCATACGGTGCTACTAAATACAGTGGCATTCCAAGGGTTGAATACATTTTCACAGTTGCATAATTAGCAATCACATTTAGAAACATTATTCCGCCCAAATATGGTGGCATGAAGCACCGAATTACATCGAAATTTTGATTAATCACATATAAATTAAGATACACTTTCTTAGCTAAATTGAATCTCCGGGTGTTGGCCTTCATTGATGATTTTTCATACAGCTCTTTGTTATTGCAAGAAATGATGTCTATCCAATGTGCAATGGTCATAATATACAAAAGAGATAAAATACCAAAAAATATTATCATAACGAGAGATACAGCAATAAAATATACATGGTAAATAAATAAAATTAAAAAATTAAAGAAATTTAATTTAATTCCAAAGAACTTGAAAAGATGCACGAACAAATGCAAATCCATAAAAATCATTATAATGCAAATAACTGGCACTGAAAGGACCAGGATCGGAGCACATGTTTTTAGAATAATATTAAAAAATTTCATTGTAATCTTTGATTGAGATTCTTTAGTTTTCCCCCGGTATTTCTCTGTTTGAAAAAGAAAATTAAATTGATTAAAATTAGCTCAATTAACTTTCATCATCAAGGCTATGGATTAGGTTTTGGCGCCTCATGGTTTCGAGTGGGAAATGAAAGAAGTTGGACATTTCCCATTTCCCAGTGGGAAAAGTGGGAAACAAAAAGGCCAAGTGGGTGGGAAAATGGGAAATAGAAAAATCAAGTGGGAAATAGACCCTAATTCCGCAAGATGGCGACACCCATTTCCCACTATTTCCCACTATTTCCCACTTCCCAAATTGGTGGGAATTCCCAGTGTCCAAGCAAAATTTGCTGGGAAATGGGAATATCCGAAACTATGTGGCGCCTGTTAATCCTAAAAGCGAAATCTGATTTTAATAAATCTTTATTTTGATGCCAAGAAGCTAGATTGTAATAAGTATGATTAAATATGGAAATGGTGCTTAGTGTTGACATTAAAAAAGCCCTCTCTTTATGTCACTAAATGTTTAAAGAAAGTAATAGCATTTTGCAAATTAATTTACACTTACCCTCATATGTTGACAGTAAACGCATCATATTATTGAACAGATAACATATTTGATCTTTGTGGATAAAATTTACAAAGTATGCACTAAGAGTTCCAATGCCCAAATAATTGCCTAAAATATTGACCAGCAACTCAGTCATATTGATAAATGGTTCTTTTAAAAAAACTTGTGCGATCAAGATTGAGACTGTATAACTGGTTGTTACAGAACAGAAGAAAATTGCCCAAGCATTTGAGATTGTATTTTTCTTTTGTGTTGAAATTGTCAGTATTTCCTTACTGCTGTTGAAATCATAAAGTCCGATCTTCAGAATGTCACATATTTGGAAGTAAGTTTTCACAGGTTCATGTATGTATAACTTGGCCATGCTTTTAGCCAAACAATATATCGAACCTTATTTGGGCACCTTTATTTAAAATAGCAATATAACTGTGACAATTATATTGGTTTATAAGTTACTGCCAAGAATTGTTAGGATTTATTTCCTAAATAACCTCCTGAATTTTGTTTCAACTCTGTTCAGAGCAAAATATTTTAACTGTGTAATACGCCGAAGATGAGGTGGGAATAGGTTGTGGTGTTACGTACTTTAAGTATCAACGTAATTGTAAATTAACATGTATTGCATTATTCCATGGATATCTATATATATGGAAACCTTTAGAATGTATGTATTAGGTATAGCTGGTTTAAAAATTCCAGTTAACTGTCTTTTGGAGCAAGTTTATATAGTTTATAAGATTATTTTGCTGGTTTGTTATATTATTCCATTTTCTCTATTATAAACGAAATAAAATGGGTGTCTGACATTTCTCATGGATTATTAAATGTTTATTGAACGAAACTATACTGTCCATATATAGTGTTCACATTCCAGGTATAGAAACTTCCTGTTTGCACACATTTCTCATTTCTTTTACTTTTGGGAAATTAAGTTAAGCCCCAGTCATGTATTTAAATATTGGACCATTGTTTATAAAGAAACGAATATTAAACCCAATTTATTTATATAACGTAGTGTCTATGAAAAACAATATTATATACTTATGTTGATAATTTACGTAGATTGAGTGAACATAGCGAAACAAAACCTATGGGTAATAACTTCGTATAGATTTAAGCAACTAAAGGGCTTATACAAAGAGGCACATAATGTATTTTATATATTCTACAAGGCTAGTTGATTATAAACGTTTACGGATATATTGACAGCAATATTTATCAACTCTGAACTAATAGCAATTCCAACAAAATCCTTCATATAATAATTCATATAATAATTCCTGCATAATCCTACATACCTTATTGTGAAATATTTGCCTAGAACTTACCTCTATGTTTGTATTTGAAGTAAAGTATAAACATGCCGAATAGTCTGCACGGTCATTGCGAAATATTTTATTTAAAAGAAGTTGCTTGTACTCTGATATTGTGAAACAACAACATCGCCAAATGTTGTGTAAGCCTCTGCGAGTCTTCTATTTATTTTATTCTTTCTAAATGCAAACCAAGCAATTTCAACTCCTTCTTTTCCGCTATATGCTACGATGCTTTAAAAAGCCAAATCCCTTTAGTTTATTCAAACATTAAATAACCATTTAATTTATTAGATTTGTAATGTGTAGTAGATCATATAAACCAAATCACATTTAGTCAACGCCACGTCATTGCCAAAGCAAAAAGCAAAGGTCTCTGCTTAAATATTTTCAAACAGGAATAGCAAATATCTGTATAACTTTGTTAGATTTTAAATTAATTTTTCTAAACTTGGCTTTACTTTTAATATATTTCAAGCAGTATGTTGATGTATAAATAAATGTGTCTAAAGTTGAAATAACTGCAATGGCTAAAAGTTCTTTTCACAAAAGGCATTGAATTGATGATCAAGCAAATAGTGCTAGTAACTAAGTACATAATAGCTGCCTTCTGAATGAAAGGACAGAAAGGAGAAGGAAAGACATACCCATAATTGCAAACAAAATGCGATATGTATTGCTTCGTGGAGTTTACAGGTTATAAAAATGGGAAAGGATGAAATCGATTCAATATTTTAAAATTTTGTTTTAAGATGCACGACTGAATTAAACCTTTTGCGCTTGGAAATAATTTAAAACTTGAAAGAGCATTATACATATTATGCCTCACATATTTTAACATTTCATTCTTATATAGGCAACAAAACGTAATATATTAAGTCCATTTACAGCAAACACTTATTATTATTTTATTATTATTTATTATATGTACAATTCATCCAAGTGTGAACTATATACACACACACCCTCCAAACAATTATTCTATCCATCAATCAACTTTTATGACTATGCAATACACGTTTTAGCAAAATTTTAGTGTCTGTAAGTTGAGATTTTAAATTCGAGAAGCTCACCAAATAGGCAATAACTTTAACATACACCTTTTGTGTGACAAAAGCACAATTAGAGTACCTAGTAAATGTAGCATTATTATTATAGTTACTAAACTTTAATATCCACTCAATGTTATCTATTTGATTATATTATACAAATTATCTGATACTACTGGCAATTTGGGGGGGGGGCTTTTGTAATTATAAATACCACTTTTTAGAAATTTGTTAATAGTGTACTAGCAACAGCGACGAATATAGTAGTATTAGAATATATTACTTTGGTAAAGCTAATGATTAAAAAATGGGAGCAAATTTTGAAATTTAATAGCATTTTAATACGTACGCCTTTCTTAAGCCTAGTAAACCCAACCAGTGTATATTTCGGTATGGATTCAGATAGATAAATTTGTAACACGCTCACTAAATATATATTAAAGTTCCTTTTTTAATAGCTAAACT
Source organism: Tomocerus qinae (assembly GCA_020055645.1). NCBI lineage: Eukaryota > Metazoa > Arthropoda > Collembola > Entomobryomorpha > Tomoceridae > Tomocerus > Tomocerus qinae. The sequence continues at coordinate 126,476,665 of CM034546.1, forward strand.
GATACTGAAAGCAGTGCACTGATTGTGTAATTTGTGACATTCCAAAGAAAAGTGAAAGAAGTTGATTTCGTAACATAGAAAAATGGACCTACAGTTATTACAATAGGAGGAAAGGCTTTAAGCCATTTACTTGTTTGTCGATCTCCATGTAAATTCCAGTTTCCAATAAATGCTATAGATACCTCAAGACAAGTGCTTGCTGGTTTGAGAAGTAAAGCGGTAAAAACTGAAGTAATGGTAAGTGCAGAAGGAAACATGAGATAGTATGGCATTCCGATTGCAGAATACAATTTCACCGTCGCAAATGCGGATACTATACATATGAAGAGAGATGCCCCAAGTGCCAGGGGAATTAGCCAGTAGATAGATTCTAAAGCGTCTCGGGTGATAGTTCTTAAAGCTGTCATGCAATACTGAATAGAATGGACCTTGTTGTCTTCAGCCTGATTTTCACAACCATTTGCAATGCTGATTTCGGAAAAGAAATAAAGCCAGATATTTAGAAATCGGACAAAAATAAGAAAAATAATTAGATATAATAATATTACAAATACAGATTGTATAGCAGTCCAGACAAAGGGTATGAAAGATACAGCTAAGAATAGCCAATGTGACGAGATACTCGGAGGAAGTGTTTCTTGAAAAAGACGAACAATCGGACTGTCTGGATGCAAAATACAAAAAGAAGCAGCAATGAAAGAATTACAGAATCCACTTGGTAGCGACCCATGAATGAACAACTCCGCAATAGTGCTTCGTCTCTTGGAGACATTTTCGGGAAGGAATTTGTCTACAGAATAGTTTGAAATGAAATTTTTATTTAATGTAACTTGTCGGTTCTTTTAATTAACAATTGGTTTATGATCATATTTTATTTTTTTTATGAATAAATAAATATTATTTTAATAAATGCATAATTTATGAAAGGTTGTTTTTTACCATAAAAAGCTTTATCCAGTTGTAAACAATTAGTAATAATGCTTGTAATTTGTTCCGTCCGTGTTAAGATTAGCAGGTTACACACAACACTGCAGAAGGTAAATACCAGGAAGAATAAAAAGAAGACGATCTGCCGAATTGTAAAGTTCTCATCGGGATGGAACAAGTCATAGGTCAACCGTAAGACATAGTAGACACATGCAAAGACACACAAAACTGTACACGCTATTGAATTTACAATCTTCCATTTGGTTTTGCTTACACGTAGCTTTCTACTTTTGATGTCGAAGCCCAAAGGCAGCAATTGTAATTTCTCATTCAAAAGAAATAAATTATTTAAAGCTAAAATTAAGTACTCAGGAATCATTAGCGATGATTTATATAAATAATGGCAGGATTTATCCGTCCATGAAATTTTTTCGACATTGTTATACGGTGGAATCAATTGGTTTTGTCTGCTCTAATGAGACAAGAAATTGTTTATTTACAATTTTTACTTAATATTTAGAAGAATAATCGTTCACGCATTTTTCTATTTCTTTTCTAGTTCACGCTATTTCTATGTATTCACATTTACTTTAAGATAGTTTTAAACATTATCGGAGAAGACCAAATCATATGTCTTACTTTTATTACACATTTAAGAAAACAGTAAACCGTTTAAATTATGAATAGACAAATATTTATATTCTCTTTACACGCGTTTAAAATAAAATGTTGATGTGCATAATATATGTTTTAAAATTTAAAATACACAATTAAAATCAACACTACTGTAAGTACATCTGTTTGCTATTTGAAGGCTTTATATTTTCATTTCTCACTCAATAACTTTAAACAGGTAGGCTAAACTATTGCCAAAAGTTGAATAATATTAAATTGGTATTCAACTCAAAATATTCAGTGCAGACATTACCCGTATTATTCCATGAACATAGTTCAGTATACTAGCATAGCTAATTTACACAGGCTCTTATATTTTGTTTGTAATACAAAATGCTTATAATACTGAGTATACCTTTTACTTTATGTAGTCCGTGTTTTCTTACAGTTACTTTGTTTTGTTCTTATTGTTTGAAGTAAAACCATTACCAAAATTAAGACGTGAATTCTTATATGAAGTAACGCTAGTATGACATGCTAGAAAGAAAGGAAGGAACTCAGAAAATGTCTACGACACTTTCAAATATGAAAATTAAAATTGCTATCTTGTCAATATGAATACGGTTATCTGAACAGAACTGTAATGTTAAACCTAAATTATCGAAAAATATTATAAGTGCTGTTTTACCTATAATAAGATGTGGTATGATATGGCGTACAGCTCACAAAGGGGTAATAATCATGATGGAAAATGTAATTCGCCCAAATGCTCGCTTTGTATTAGGCTTTACTAAATATGGTAATGTCAATATCAGAAATGCCAGCTACTTTAGAATAGCTATGCACACATATATCTATATAGATTTGAATTGTGCAAGTTTATTTAATTGTTAATAAAAACTGCCCCGGAATATTCTCACGACTATGCTGATTATGTATGAAACTACTGTACTAGAGAAACTAGGAATAGTTCTGTAAATTATATCTATTCCTTATTTTGAAAGATCATATAACTTTTAAAAACGATCATTTACTTCCCAGTCTGTTTCAGAATGTTTTAAAATCTCCGATATCATTAAAATTCATATTTCACTGTTCTAGTACTTCACGTAGTAATACAAATACCACTTCCAGCAATGGTAGATCTGCAGGATCATCAAAACTGTTTGACCCCAGGGTATGAAAAACACATGGATTTTGGATACTTGATACTCAAAACACCTTGTTCAGGTTTTTCATGCCCTGATTTATCCGTTAATTGTTCCGCTGTGAGTGGTGAAAAACGACAACCCCACCCACATCACAGATCTTAGTTGAGGAGTGAATGAAAGCGGAGAAATTCAACCGAGAAAAGATCTCCGTTTTTACTTCATTTTATTCCTCCAGCTACCCGACCTCACTGCTGCACCTCCTCCACCTCAATCCTCTTTCCTCCCTCCTATCCCTTCATCTCCCTCCTCAGCCTCTCCCTTCCAACTCTGCCACTGCAACCACTGTCCCTTCCTCGGGATTGTTGATGCGATACTCTAGAGGCCAACGCGTTTCATTGTCTGTATAAGATTGCCTATTCCTCTGTCCGATTGGATTGGGACAATCATGCACCAAGTTCCTATAATAGTTCTGGCGTGGACAAGGTTTTCTGAGCTACAGATGAAAAAGTAATTACCATTTTAGACGATTGTAAACGTTTGGCAGTAAATAAATAAATTCGGAATGAGATGAATGAATCCCATACCTCTTGGTTACTACGACGAATCCTTTCCATGAAATTCATGAAAGTATTGTAATAACACGTCGGTCGGTACTGGTACTACATGCAGATGCTAGATGTTGAGACATATCCTTCATCATTAGCTGGAAATTGTCCCTTTGGTTTTCGTGTAATCCAGTTAAAAATAATCGTTGGATAATTCGTTAATTGGATTAATTCGTTGGATGAAATCCTGGGCACAACTCCAACCGCCAATTCTACACGAATATGCTCTGCTCTTTGTCATAATAATGTCTATACCCAAAACAGAGCAAAGATTGTCTGCACTGCACCGCTTTTCGAACCACAAAGTTGTAGAATTGGGATGTCATAGGATCCCCGGAGATAATTTCCACTGTATACTTAGTTCCATTATTTTGGGGCTTAAAAAGCAGAGGCTCCGAACTTGGAGGTCCTTAGGTAATCAACACAGCCCCATCAAACATATAGGGTGGAAGGTTACCCGTGCTCACTCACAATTCCACCTCGGATTTGCTCTTCTTCGGGTTTCGTGTCCACCCTGTACAGTCTCAATGTTCAATTTTTCTTGTGCTGCAACCGCAAACAGTTGGCGACCTAATGAATAGGTGTACCAGTAGATCTTTGCTTTGTGGACAAGTAGGCAGTTCGAGTAATAGTCCAAGATGTCTGAACGGATGCCCCTACCATTTCCACGTGTGTTAGTAGTAGTTTCATATCGAGCCGTTGATGTGGACGATTCCCGAATCATCCCCGATACTGCAGGAGAATGTTCTCGGACAGCTCAATGCCAATTCGATGGTCGATGACGTTGTGGAGGTTATCCAAAAGTTTATTTACAATAATTGAAATGACTTTAGGAAGTGTTGGAATTTATTTTCAAAAAGCTGAATGGACTTTATAAGAAAGTAAAAAGACTAAGAATTTGTCCCAATTTAATTAATTTCGGATGCTATCTATCCGTATTATACATGACGAAGTACAACCGGAAAACGTACCGAATAGATTAGATGGGATATGTCAGGCTCTGAGAGGACGGTCAATTCCTTAATAATAGTTATCCTAATACTATAAAAGTGATGTTGATAAGCAACGAACATTTAGGATGGGTTTTACTAGCAATTGTATTTTGAAAAAAATTGTTTTATAAATCAAAAAGAAATTATCATCATTATTATTGCAGGTCAGTTATTATTAGGTATTCATAACTTATTATTATGAGTGACATTATTTTAGGGTTTGCACTAACATACATGATTTCAGAAAGCCATAAAAATTTTGACAGTAAAGTCGTAAGGTTCATAGCAAAAACTGAGGCATAACGGCATAAGATGTAGCTGAGCGAATTCAATGGTATTTAACATATAATGTTGACAGACGTGAGTTGCCTTTGCCTAAAGTAGCTGTCCAACTACCGACACTACATTACCCTCCTATTATTCCTGTGCCTTGCAAGGAATTGTAGATTACCGTTAGTAAAGTGTCCTAGGACCTGACTTACGAGGTAGGTTCGGTCTTTTAAGCAATTAAGTTATTAGAAGTGATACGTTCTGGGTATAATGATCACTTTGTCACCAGTGTACAAAATTTACCACTTTTTAGCCTTTTTTACCATCACAGTGGTAAAAATGCACTTAATGGTAAAAATGCATTTAATGGTAAAAATGGTAAATTTTAGCGATTGATTAGACAGCTGAGTACAGATACACTAGACTTCCTAAAATATAAGTTTTAAAACTTTATTTTCTATGAAATATTACCAATTAGCCCCTTAATCAATTAAATTAATCATATTGTACACCAAAAATTATAAAAAAATGAAGAAAAAAAATTGTATTTGGTATCGCCCATTTAAAATTGATGCTAATTTAATTGCAATTAATTTTTCAATCGGCAAGGGCGCCCCCATTGGTTGAATCCTACTCTGATTGATGAACACTTATCAATTTGTGACAACAATGATCATCTGCTAAGCTATTTCATACTTTGGCACCGAATTTTATTCAAAATTCAAACACGAAATTTAAATGAAACTATTTTTTACCATTTTTACCATTTATACCACTTACCACTACTTTTTAGGTAGTGGTATTTAACGTTAAATACCATTAAAAACCACTTACCACTGGTAAGTGGTAAATGGTATTTTGTACACTGTTTGTCACCATGTTTCCTGCTGTTGTAGAGGTCCTAATACTTTCATGACTTTGATTTTAATTTTGCAGTAAATTGGCGGCACATTTTCATTCATTCATTTTCACAGAAATAAACTTCCCATATTACCTATTTTTTAGTTATTTAATTAAAGTGTGGGAACAATAAAGGAATATTTAAGTGGAGAAAAGCTTGAGATAGCCTTTTCTAGACACATGAATAATTGTTTATAAAGGTGAGGGAACTGAAGATTTATATGTGTCCCATATCCAAGGGCTAGTTCGGTCAAATGCCAATTTATGTACATATTGACGAGGGAATGTTACAAGTATAAATTACAAAACTTTAAGAAGTTGAATTCTATCCGCTGTGCTGGCAATTTGCTTGAATCATATAACACGTTGAGCAGCGAATCATTCTTCCTTGACGAACGGATTACGAAACCCATCTTCCTTGACGAACGGATTTCGAAACCCATCTTAACGAACGGATTGCGAAACCCATCTTCCTTGACGAACGGATTGCGAAACCATTCTTCTTTGACGAACGGATTGCGAAACCATTCTTCCTTGACGAACGGATTGCGAAACCATTCTTCCTTGACGAACGGATTGCGAAACCATTCTTCTTTGACGAACGGATTACGAAACCATTCTTCTTTGACGAACGGATTACGAAACCCATCTTCCTTGACGAACGGATTTCGAAACCCATCTTAACGAACGGATTGCGAAACCCATCTTCCTTGACGAACGGATTGCGAAACCATTCTTCTTTGACGAACGGATTACGAAACCCATCTTCCTTGACGAACGGATTGCGAAACCATTCTTCTTTGACGAACGGATTGCGAAACCATTCTTCTTTGACGAACGGATTGCGAAACCATTCTTCTTTGACGAACGGATTGCGAAACCATTCTTCTTTGACGAACGGATTGCGAAACCCATCTTCCTTGACGAACGGATTGCGAAGCGAAGCCAAAAAGAAGGCTGTTTTCCTTGACGAACAGATTGCGAAACCAAAAATAAATCTGCAACAAACAAAATTATTTGTATTATGAAAGGATAGGGCCCTGCAAATTCAATTTCATAATAATATTTTTGTTTTGATTGTTATTATTAATTATCAATTTTAGACATTATCAGTACGTTTCCCGAAGGGTAATAAACACTGTCGACTATATAGTTCATGAGGAGGGTTGTCCTAATCTGGATTGTTGTCAGTTTCTGACTTAATGAAGAGTCGGGTGCAATTCTTGTGTTTTTACAATAATAAACGTGAACTTCGGAATCTCAGCTCCTGCAGTGGAGTAGACGTTTCTATGATGTTCTATACTGAATAAATATAATTTATAATACTTTTATTAATATTTGTCGTACGACAAAATTAAATTGATGCGTCTACTAAGATATACAGAAAAAACATTCACCTTCATTTGTTCCAAAAACAGCCAGAGGAGCTAAAACGTAGTTCAACGGGTCCTCGTCAGCACTGTTTCTGTAAGATTTTCTGAGCTGCAGGTAAAAAATCAAGTAATTATCATTTTAGACAATTATTAGGAAGCTAGGTTTCATAAAAAGCCAAAACTTACATCGGAATACTATTGACGAGTCTGTTTTAGCTTCTTGTTCCCAGATTCCCTGCCCTCGCCAAACCTTAATCTTCAACTGGGAAGGCCTCGAGCTCCCCATTCTGCCATGTCAAGTAGTCGCCTAGTCGTCAGTCGGTACCATTTGCAGATGTTGAAGTTTAAAAACATATCCCTCAGTCCCTCATTAACTGAAAATTCTAGACTTCGTCTAATCCAGTTATACAGCAGACAGCACAGACAATTCAGGAACAAAAAGAATAGGACCTTGATCTCCTCGGCGGTCATGCATTATTCGCTGATATCGTTCCTTGATCTCCAGCTGGCGGTCATGTATTATTCGCTGACGAAGCCAAGACTCTTCATTGACGAATGGATTGCGAAGCCAAAAAAAGGATGACTCTTCCTTGACGAACGGATTAAGACACCAAGGCCAAGACTCTTCCTTGACGAACGGATTGCGAAACCAAAAATAAATCATATTTACCAACAAATAAAATAATTTGTATTATGAAAAGTATAGGGCCAGGCAAGTTCAAGGTAATTATTATTATTAATTATCAATTTAAGACCATCATCAGTACCTACCCGGAAGGGTAACGTTTAGCAGCAAATAAATTTGGAATTAAATGAATGAATCCCAGATTACCTCTTGGTTACTCCGACCATCCGTCCCCCATGTGTAACGCAAGTGCTGGCTGTCAGAGTTCAACTGGCCGGTGGGTAATGGCTAGGTGCGGCTAGGGGGCAAAAGTGGCTAGTGGGCGGGCAAAATGTCAGGTGGCTAGTGGGCAAAAGGGGCAAAAGTAAAATTAAGGTTTTAAAAATAGCACAAAAAATTTCAAACTTAACTCACGCAAGTAAACTAACTGTTTGCCATTGAAATTCGGAGTTAATGATATTCTAGTAAGCCTGTTTTTAGGTACGTATAAACGAAGAGACATCGATGCGACATCTATTTTGGTAGATGAACTACGATTTAGACTTTTACCCCCTTTGCCCCTTTTGCCCGGGTGGGTGGGCAAAATGTAAAAAAGCCGGCTAAAATAGAACTCTGCTGGCTGTAACAGGCATCGCCTCCTCCCATCGACTGCACAAGTAATATCTGCACGTTCCTTGAAAGCAAAATGCGCATGCCCGCTCCCTCTTAGGCGCTTCATATCATTACAACATTAGAACACTTTACATAAGATGATTATTGATGACTAGTGAACCCAGCTAAGGGGCGAACCTGGCACTCAAGAGAAATTGAGCAGGCCACCCATCACAGTAATAAAAACAATACCGGGTCAAATTGAAAAATTCCTAAACCAAAATAATAACCGTTTCGTAGTGTCCAATACAGGGAATAATTAAATACTCTATTTTTAATAAACACCCCAGAATGTTCCCCTTTAAAATCAGAAAAATATGAACCTGGGATTTTGGAAAACGCTAATTATTTCTAATCAATCAGCAATAATCATCTTACGTTAATTTGTATTATTGTTCTGATGTTATAATAATACGAAACAACTCATTTCGTTAGTTTAGAGAGAGGGGGCATGCGCATTTTGCTTTCGTGCTTTTAAGGAACGTGCATATATTACGTTTATAGCTGATGGGAGGAGGCGATGTCCAAAAGAGTTACAGCTAGCACTTGCGCAAGTTGTACTCATTGGATTAGTACGTTTTTCCGAAATCCTGGAATCATATTTTTGTAACCGCTGTATAAAATAAAGTAGATTTAAATTATTGTATTTACAAAGCTAGCATAGCAACCTAAGAGAAATAGCGATGATTTTTTCGGAATTGTTTTTACTAATGTTATGGGTGGACCGCCGTCGAACTTCTTTTGAGTGCTATATACTGGGTTCACTAGTTCTTTAACAAAAACCATGAAGTGTACATGAAATACTTTAAAATTATTCTTGCAGACGCTTTTATAATACTTATATACATGATGATTCACTAAGGAATGCTTCTTGAATTTGCTCTAATTCTTGTTGGTTATCAAGTGATACCAGTTTCATGCCTTTTATTCGGCAACATTGGATAGCATCTCCACACCTTAACTAACTGAAACGATAGTTATGTAAGGTAATGAATTAAATAAATGAATTTCACATAACCCTAAGCTTTAAAATGAGGATTAAAGTATAGTAATTATGAAAATAGTAAGGGTTAAAAACTGTAAAGCTGAGTTAATTACTAAATTATAACAATATGCACACTTTCATTAAAAACCAGCATCTGAGAGTCACCAGCATAATATTTGTAAATCATAGGTCGTAGTTCACAGTCAGGACTTACTGTAAATACAAAACGACACCATTATTAATAATAATAAATTAGTAATATTTATTTACACCTAACTTATTGAAGGTTAGTGTGAATAATCTTAAACAGAGTACTTTTATTGTCAAGAAATGCATTACTAGAGTGAAAACAACTACAGATATTTCTAAAAGCTATTCCTTGTCTTTTCACATAACTTATGTAAATCTAGTAAATATACCGACTTTATATGCAATCATTTCTTTTCAACTTTTAAATGCACAAAATATTTTAAAATTGAAGTAAATAGGAAAATTCTGAAGTTATCTGAGGTATAGGCTATAGACCACTGACTCTGACTATAGGTACTTTAAATGCTCTCCAAGTCAAACGGTGGCATATAAACAAAGTAATAAAATTGTACAATTACCTGATCCATGATTGATTGACAGCAAATGTTTTGTATGCCTTAGCATTTAAAAGTAATAAAATTGAGAAATATCTATTAAAGTTAATGAATAATTTATATGGAAGGAAAATAATTGTTCAAAAAATAAATAAATAAATTGGTTTTAGTAAATTTTCCAAAAAAATATATATATACAGAGAAGTAACTTGGCCATCGGACCATTTTACATTTATGCATTGTTCTTTTGAAGTTGGCAATGAAAATTGGGTACTGTATGTCGGGAACCATATAAAGACGATAGCACTCTTTGATATGTATTCCAATGCATTTTTGGACACTGCGATGCATATAAGCCCTATGACCAAGTTACTTACCTACATTCCTGTATAATATGTCTATATTTATTACAAAACATCTTCTTTGTGAACCTTTTAGGATAGAAAGCAGATTTCACAGAAGCCATATACCTTACTACATATTCCTTTTAAACACAGAAATTATTTGACACTTAAACTAGATATAATTAGTTACATACAGCACTTAGAGACAGACAATTCAAATTAATTTTCAATACAATATCATCCATGACTATATAGAAGATTTAACATTCGTCATTCATTTAAAGAATTACTTATTTTTATGAATTAACTATATCAACAAGTTAAATATTGCTCTGAGAAACTCCTACAGCAACATGAATAAAGCTTTACATTTGATTTTTGTATTACATTACATATACATTTGACCTTTGATCTAGTTGACATTCAATTCATTTTATCAAAATTTTGGTAATTATAGAAAAACCATAGACAAGTACAATTTTTAATTGTATACATATTATTTTCATTTGTTCACATTTAAATAGGTCATGTATTTTCTAAAATGATTAAGTCGATCCAACTAGGATTACCTAATCACTAATCTAGTCACTACCACAATTACTAACAATAACAGAGCTAACATATTATAAGAAAGCTTTAACAAGTAATGGATGTTGATTGGATGGATGTAGGATATTCTGACCATCAACATCAGGAATGAGCTGATTGTAGTAAATTATTTATTTAAATCAACATCAACCTTAACATTTATAGTTCAAGGAAATCCTCATTGATTTTTGCGTAAAATATCATTTTAGTTTACTTTAAGTATATTGTTATATATATTAACGTACAGATATAACTAGAGTTTGTTTGTGATAATACGTACGCTTTGGTTATATATAGTTATAAAATATTCATATCAATATAAAAACAAGCAATAGCGTATATACCCAACGATATAATTGTAGTCGGACTCAGACTTATATTCCTTTTATGTCAGTAAATTGTATTTATAAAATACTAGAAGGTTTTATCTAGCAATTTAATCTATAATTCAATCAATAGAAGTCGATTAAATACGTTTATATTTTAATAGAGAGCAGTGCTGAGATCGTGTGGTTTAAAATAATATTATAACAGACATCTACCAATGTACTCCTCTGTACATACATGAAGGGACCAATGGGGATTCTTAAGGGGCGGAATGATGCCATCTGCTTCCGTAGGGCTTTGTCGGTGATAAGTGGCCGCCAGTAATTGACAAATCTGATGGACAATGTATTGATTTCTGAGCATTGTGTCAGAACGTGTACCATAAATATTAGCTGGACGAAAGACATATACGGTGCTAATAAATACAGTGGCATACCAAGGGTTGAATACATTTTCACAGTTGCAAAATTGAACATGATATTAAGAAAGCATGCTCCTCCAAGATATAGTGCCAGGAAACCGCGCATTACATTAAAACTTTGATTAACTACAGATAAAGTTAGGTACATTTTCTTTGCTGAAATACCTAACCTAGTAGCAATCTCACTTGATGTTAGACTTTTGTTATTGCTTGAAATGGTGTCTATCCATAGAGCAGTAGCCCTAAAGTACGTGAATCCTAAAATGCTATAAAATCCTAACAGAATAATAGCGCAAGCCAGGAAATACAACTGAACTGGAAATATAATTAGAAATATATAGCAATTCAACTGAATGCCCAATAATCTAAAAATATGCACGAAGATATGCAAGTCCGTTAGAATCAGCGTAATAGATACGACGGGACCTCCAAGACTGACAATTGGAAAAATTGTTTTTAAGAAAATATTGATTATTTGCATTGTTATTTTTGCCTCTGATGCCAAGACATGTTCCGGGTATTTCCCTGTTTCAGAATAAAACAAAAGTACTATTGCAAATGAGAGCCTTTAGATACTATTAACTAAATTTTCATATACAGAATTTAATAAAACGTAACAATAAATAATGTGAGCATTATGTAAATCCTTATAAAGTTGGTTAAATTAGTAATTTCAACATTTGCTCTATTTTTTCAATCAGGCACGTATCTAAGATGTTGACAGAAAGAAATATTCAAAAATAAGAGATTTTCGCGAATAATTTTAAGACTTTTACGAAAAAATCTTCTGTTCTCCCACCTAAGGGGCGCCACTCTCCCTGCTTTCCTCTAAATACGTGCCTGCTCTCAATGTTTATGTGAATTACAAATGTAAAAAGACTTACCCTCATAAAATGACGATAAGCTAATCAAATTATTGAAGAGAAAGCACAGTTCATCTTTATGGGTGTAAAATACGACGAAACCGAACAGAGTTGCAAATCCAAGTAAATTAAAAATAATATTGAAGAATAATTCAGTAATATTGATAAACGGTTCTTTTAGAAAGTTTTGTACTATCAAGATGGAAATTGTATAACTAAATGTTACAGAAAAAAAGATATTTGCACATAAATAAGAAATCCTTTTGGTTTTTTGATTTGAAACAGTGAGTATTTTTGTTTTATGGTTGTAGTCAAAACGTCCAATTTTCAAAATGTCACAAACTTGAAAATAAGTGTTTACAAATTCATTCAGGTTTTTCGTTGACATTTTTTAGAAAAGAATGCGTCGATTTTGCCAATTATCTCGTATTCTATGTAAAGATCTTATAGGTCTAACAATCGGTGAAATAATATTTGATGACTGTGCTTATTAATGTTCTAGGGGTAAGTGGCTTAATATTACTTCTTTATATACTTGTGTCCTCTGTACCTAGAGAATTTTAATATTGTACTTCAATTTCCTCAGAACATACAATAGGAAACTGCTCGATATATTAAAGTAGTATCAGCACAATTATCTACATCATTTATTATTTGGTTGTTTTGAAAGTTAAAGTCAATAATATTTATTACAATATTCTGTTTTTGCTGTAAAAGTATTATGGCTACATAAACAACCAGACAAAACCCCTGTTGTTGTTAAATATAGTTAAACCTTGTTGGTTGGAATTTGGAGTCGGCCCGATGTATGTTGCCCTTTTCTTATACCTGTTTGTTTCTAAATCGAGTTTTAAAACTTAAAATCTTTAATTTACTTTTACTTCAGAGAGGAGTTGACCTACAGATAATCTATAAAAATGTATATAAACTAAAGCTTATAATATAGCTCCCTTGTCACATTCTAAGTATTAGTATTAGGTGCTGAGTACAATATATTACTCCAACATGATGACTCCTGACTCTTACGCATGTATTAATACTGCCTGAACTATTATAAATAGTTAAATAGAAATTTTTCAGAACATTCGTCGAGAAATGAGTTTGAGTAGTTTTGGCATTGTGATGTATTTATTATCTGTAGTACTGGGCAGAGTAGCTTTTTAATGACACTAATTAATGATGACTTAAAATTAAACCAAAGGTAGCCTAACTAAACATACTAACCCAACTTACCCAACATATGTAATGTATATGTAGCCACTTTTTACATCAATCGTATCTGTAATTTAACATGCGGCTTAAATCTATAATATAATCCTAGACTTTTTAAATTTATCCACCTATGTATATATGTATGGTAGGGAGAGCCGAATGATTTCATAATATGCAAATATCCAGTTCATGTTGTAATCCCAGACTTGATAAGCACTATGCACAATTTCTAGTGTATGTATAAGTTTGAAGTTATGATGAAATCCAATATGTATGATCAGTATTACAATGCTCAACCACTTTGAAAAATATTGATCCTGGTTTCGAATTATTTGTTTAATGATCTTTAATTACTAAATTGAATATATCTGCGTAAGTGCAACCTAGACATGGGAATCCAAAACCGGACCCAAATTTTAAAACCGGTTTTCGGGTTTTTCGGTTTTTGAACTTTTAAAACCGGTTTTTCACCGGTTTTAAAACCGAAAATTCGTTTTTAAAAATTCAAATCTAATATTACCGAATTAATGTGTTTGCAGATAAAGACAGACAGAACACAATTTCATCAAGTGGAATTTTAACTTTTAAAAAATTTATTTGAATTTTTAAACGAGATATAAATCTCAAAAGTAGTTTTTGGTATTATCGTTCAAAGGGTCCTGATAGCACTAAATGTACTGCAATTGGAGGGAACCCTGCTACAGAACCAATTCTGTCGAGTCATTCTCATGAGAAATAATCAAAATGTTGTAAATTTATATACTAAAATTATTGGCCACTCCAAAAACGCTCTGAGAGTTTTAACCTAAATATGTGTAGTAACTCATATCCAGTTTTCGATAATTCTCAAAGGTATTGGAATCATATAGAATACAGCGTCATTGAAGCAAATATATTTTTCTCATATTTCTATGCTTTCTAAATTTTTGAAAATTAGAGAAAATTGATTTAAAATGATTCCATCTAAGTAGCAAATTTTATTTTATTTCAAAAAATATATCGAGAATAGAAAATTTTTACTGACATATTTGTATTGCGTTACTCTAAAGTAAAAAACTCTAAACGGAACTGGTGATTGCCCTTCTTTTACTTTACTGTTAATGTAAATACTAGTTTATTGTGTTTTAATTTACTGGAGTCTACATAATTGCACGTATCCAAACATTTAGGATTTTCATGTTATTATTAATAAACGTTTTACTATTTTATATAATTTATGTGACTTTATAATTGTATCTCAATTTCGGTTTTTCGAATTTTCAGGCTTTATTGCTATTTTAACTGCATATCAGATATAGTTAAATATCTTCTACCAACACCGGTTTTGAGAAAGTGAAAACCGGTTTCCGGTTTTGAAAAATTCGGTTTTTCACCGGTTTTAAAACCGGTGTAAAACCAGCTTTGGATTCCCTGATTAGGCCTTATACAATAAAATATTTTTTGACCGACATTTCGATTATTATATTGGTGCATTTATTGATGTTAAATATAATATATCATGTTTGTATCTTAATAGAAAGCAAGGCTGTGATGGTGTAACTTAAAATGGTGTAAACTATGATTATTGTGGTACTCTTACTTACACAAAGGAATGGACCTATAGGGAACCTTAGAGGCCGAAGGGATGCAATATTTTTTCTTAAGACTTCGGTGGGAATGATAAACAGCCAAGAATTATATAACTTAATTGATTGAGTGTTCAAGTGTGCACATTGACCTATCATAACAACCATACAAATTAGTTGAAAGCTTGATGCATACGGTGCTACTAAATACAGTGGCATTCCAAGGGTTGAATACATTTTCACAGTTGCATAATTAGCATTCACATTTAGAAACATTATTCCGCCCAAATATGGTGGCATGAAGCACCGAATTACATCGAAATTTTGATTAATCACATATAAATTAAGATACACTTTCTTAGCTAAACTGAATCTCCGGGTGTTGGCACTCATTGGTGATTTTTCATACAGCTCTTTGTTATTGCAAGAAATGATGTCTATCCAATGTGCAATGGTCATAATATACAAAAGAGATAAAACACCAAAAAATATTATCATACCGAGAGATACAGCAATAAAATATACATGGTAAATAACAAGGCTGTATTGAGGGGGTGGGCTTTGGGGGCTAAAGCCCCCCCCGAAATCCAAGAAAAAAGGAAAATTTTTTTCAAAATACCAAAAAATTTCGCGCTTCGCGCGATTTTATGTGATTTTTAGGCTATTTTTGACTCATTTTAGACAAAATAAGCCAAAAATTTTCGCGCTTCGCGCGATTATGCCTAATAGATATTGTCCTATGATATCATAGCCCCCACCGAAATCGATTTCTAAATACAGTACTGGTAAATAAATAAAATTAAAAAATTAAAGAAAGTTAATTTAATTCCAAAGAACTTGAAAAGATGCACGAACAAATGCAAATCCATAAAAATCATTATAATGCAAATAATTGGCACTGAAAGGACCAGGATCGGAGCACATGTTTTTAGAATAATATTAAAAAATTTCATTGTAATCTTTGATTGAGTTTCCTTAGTTTTCCCCCGGTATTTCTCTGTTTGAAAAAGAAAATTAAATTGATTAAAATTAGCATCTGTCCTTGTGAGACATCAGAGGTACTAATCCTATTTTGAAACATTCATCATCAAGGCTACTGGATTAGGGTTTGCCACCTGTTAATCCTAAAAGTGAAATCTGATTTTAATAAATCTTTATTTTGATGCCACGAAGCTAGATTGTAATAAGTATGATTAAACATGGAAATGGTGCTTAGTGTTGACATTAAAAAAGCCCTCTCTTTTTATGTCACTAAATGCCTAAAGAAAGTAATAGCATTTTGCAAATTAATTTACACTTACCCTCATATGTTGACAGTAAACGCATCATATTATTGAACAGATAACATATTTGATCTTTGTGGATAGAATTTACAAAGTATGCACTAAGAGTTCCAATGCCCAAATAATTGCCTAAAATATTGACCAGCAACTCAGTCATATTGATAAATGGTTCTTTTAAAAAAACTTGTGCGATCAAGATTGAGCAAGGGCGTATCTAGAAATTGGATCTAGGGGGTGCTAATTTCTAAAAATGAGCAACACATAAATCAAGCAATTAGAACCGTCATTACAAGCACGTATACAGAACTGAGTTTCTGAAGGGGCTAATTCCATTACGCGCGCGTAGCGCGAAAATTTTTAGCTTTTTTTGACGGAAATGAGTCAAAAAAGGCCTAAAAAAGGAAATAATCGAGCGGAGCGCGAAATTTTTTGTGATTGTGAGAAAAAATGTCTCTTTTCGTTGATTTTGGTAAAGCCCATCCCTCAATACGTCCTTGCATCATTATTATTAGTAAAAAAGAAGTAATATACGCGCGAAGCGCGAAAAAATTTATGATTTTTAACCTTTGTTAAAAAAATCCACTTTATATCAAGATTAAGGGGCTGGGGGCCTTCTAAATATGTGATTTATCTGTCATCACCCACCCAGTTCGGCCGATTTAGTTTTAGATGTTTTAAACAAAAACCCTCATTTTAGAAGTGGTCGATTGCTAAGCACATTTCCATTTTGTAACAATATAATTTAAAGTAATCTCAGATCCTAAGGTTCAATACAGGGGAAAAGGATCGAAAATGTTCAAACATATTCGAAAATGTTCAAAGATATTCGAAAATGCTCAAAAATAAAATATATGTTATTATGTCATATGAAAAAGAAAATATGCTTCCTCCAATTTGGAATTAAATACTTGAATATTACATAAGCGGTGAAAACGCGATAATATCTAGTGTGTTTTCAAAATATTTAGGGGGTGCTTAAGCACCCTAGCACCCCCCCTAAATACGTCCTTGAGATTGAGACTGTATAACTGGTTGTTACAGAACAGAAGAAAATTGCCCAAGCATTTGAGATTGTATTTTTCTTTTGTGTTGAAATTGTCAGTATTTCCTTACTGCTGTTGAAATCATAAAGTCCGATCTTCAGAATGTCACATATTTGGAAGTAAGTTTTCACAAGTTCATGTATGTATAGCTTGGCCATGCTTTTAGCCAAACAATATATCGAACCAAGGATAATAGAAGTATATATGGAAAAAGGTTCGGACTAAAGAGTACCTTTTTGTTGCTATTGGAAAAATGACGTCAGCTGCTGTCAAAGTTCACTCAAATAAAATTGGACCCCTTTAAACTACGTATTCAAATTTGTCAAAGATTTTGGCCAATAACATTTGAAAGCAAAGTCGTACACGCTTGAGGTCAACGTCAATCGAATCTTGGACATATTTTGTCCTTAGTATCAACTTTTAGTGGTTGCCACACGCCTCAATCGTTAACAATTGTTGTTTACAAGTTAAGTCTCTATAACATGATAACTTAATGCTAGTGCCACTACAACTGTTGTACGGATCTCCCCACAAGTCAACTCATTAGGTATACAGTTTTCATAAATGTTATATTGATACCCAATAACTAGGTGCACCATCTGCTACTGCTATCCTCTGTTCTAGTAACAATTAAACAAAATTATAAATATTTAAAAGTCATATTATATAGTAGAAGCACACCGAATCCTCTCACACACACTATAAGTTAACAATTTTATTAAAACTTCATTTTCAAATGATTCACTTACAACTGACCCTTATAATATTATTTAAAATTTCATTGCAATATATCTGTATAAATAAATGCGATTGAACCCTTTATGCAATTTACAATGTGTATGCTAAAATTTTAAAGTTGCTGCTTACGACAGTTAAAAAACTGTTTGTTTTTCTTTCGTTTTATGTTAGTTGCTCTATTCTTATTAAGAGCCTTAACCTTGATTTTCAAACGAACTTTAAGAAATTCCGTCAGTATGATATTTTCCAATGTTGGTTCCTCTTTTATCATGCGTTCTTTTAATGTTGATGTTATATTGTCACCGGTTTTATGTTGTTCATAAAACTTGTTGAACATTTTTTCACACCTTTTTACATTCTGTAGCATTGTTGCATTCGGAACTAATAATCCACCTCTTGACAGCATATGAATCCAACTTTCTTCGCTGGGGACTGTAGGTACTCTATCAGTTGGTAAGCCATAGATTCCTAATCCCTTTTTCTTCAGCTTCCAAGCTATGTATCCTACTAAATAGTCTAATGAACCATCAGTAGGTCATTTCACATCTTCGTTTAATTCTGGTTGCAGTGATACATTAGACAGAGTGTCACTTTTACTATTCGAGAGTACGTGAACAGGAATTCTGTTTTTAGAAATTAGTTCAGAGCTAATGTAACTTGTACTTTTATCGTATTCAGCATTTGTTCCTTTTGGAGCTCTAATTTGGGAACCCAGCATAAGGAGTCTGAATCTGTATCGAAATTCCGTTGGAGTCGGACTAGAGTTGCTATTTCCGCCAAAAGCTCTGATACGGGAGAAAAATGACTCCAAACAGTCCTGGTTTAGTCTACTTGTTAAAATATATGAAATATTATATTTTTCTTTTAGATAAACTGCCAATTTTCTAACAGCTTTGATGGCCACTGGGAACCCTTTTTGGCATGGAAGGGCGGTTTTAGTCACATGTGATAATGGAGGTGGTAACTTAGCGTTTTTTCCTGGCTGCTTCATAAATTTCATTGTTCGGACTAGATCTTCCAGTTTCTGCAATGCATCATTTTGCTGAACATCAAAGGTGTATCCCGACTTGAGGTGATTTTTCGTGTCGTTTCTGGTTCTGGATTTTAACACGTCGAATCCATTATTTATGACGAGAAAAAAATTTGCTATTGCTGGGTTATCCTTGTAGTACTTCTTAGCCAACGTTGATACATGATTAGAGAAAAGCTCCGCAGCATAACAAACTCTCATTCGTTCTGAGCCTTGTACATTTAACAAAAAACTGGTAAATTTAGGACATAGTGAGAGGTCGGTAGTATTATCCATGCTTTGAATAAGAGTTTCCAGTAGGTGTTTGTCTATGATGGTAGTGGTACCGTCGTTCAGATAAACTCCGTCATCTACTAAATGATTTCTCAGCAGTTTAAGAAGATGTGGTACATCTGGTACTACGAATATTTCCAGGTCGGGATTGCAAGGATGCTTAAAAGAAACATTATCTTCATTAACGTTTAAAGATTTCCTCAGTGAACGATTTTCGCCCCCCAAATCGCTGACAATTGCTATTACAGTTAGACCCGCAGAATAGAGTTTTGATATAATATCTTTAAGCAACTCTTCAGTCATTGCTTGGTCGAAATCAAAGTGAATCGGCTGTTTCCAATGATCACACAAACCTCTCGCCATCGATACTTGCACTTTGGAGTTAGAGTATATGGAATCGAATGTCACGTCATAGACAAATGCCGAATTAACCGACATTTCGTCAAATGACAGTACGCACAGTTTATTGGCTTCAGTCACCGTATGGGTGTTCTCCTTTAGGATTTCTACAACATCATTTTGAATTCCAGGCGGGCAAGTGAACTTATGAACTGTCCACATATAGTTTTCACATTCCAGGTATAGAAACTTCCTGCTTGGACACATTTCTCATTTCTTTTACTTTTGGGAAATTAAGTTAAGCCCCAGTCATGGATTTAAATATTGGACCTTTGTTTATAAAGAAACGAATATTAAACCCAATTTATTTTTATAACGTAGTGTCTATGAAAAACAATAAAACAATATTATATACTTATGTTGATAGTTTACGTAGATTGAGCGAACGTAGCGAAACAAAACCTGGGTAATAACTTCGTATAGATTTAAGCAACTAAAGGGCTTATACAAAGAGGCACATAATGTATTTTATATATTCTAAAAGGCTAGTTGATTATAAACGTTTACGGTTATATTGACAGCAATATTGATCAACTCTAAACTAATAGCAATTCCAACAAAATCCTTCATGGATTTTGTCAGCCTGGTATGTAGTGGTAGCCAATTTCTATTTATTTAAAACGCTTACCTTATTGTGAAATATTTGCCTAGAACTTACCTCTATACTCTATGCTTGTATTTAAAGTAAAGTATAAACATGCCGAATAGTCTGCACGGTCATTGCGAAATATTTTATTTAAAAGAAGTTGCTTGTACTCCGATATTGTGAAACAACAACATCGCCAAATGTTGTGTAAGCCTCTGTGAGTCTTCTATTTATTTTATTCTTTCTAAATGCAAACCAAACAATTTCAACTCCCTCTTGCCGCTATATGCTACGATGCTTTAAAAAGCCAAATCCCTTTAGTTTATTCAAACATTAAATAACCATTTAATTTATTAGATTTGTAATGTGTAGTATATCATATAAACCAAATCACATTTAGTCAACGCCACGTCAATTGCCAAAGCGAAGGTCTCTGCTTAAATATTTTCAAACAGGAATAGCAAATATCTGTATAGCTTTGTTAGATTTTAAATTAATTTTTCTAAACTTGGCTTTACTTTTAATATATTTCAAGCAGTATGTTTATGTATAAATGTGTCTAAAGTAGAAATAACTGCAATGGCTAAAAGTTCTTTTCACAAAAGGTATTGAATTGATGATCAAGCAAGTCAAGCAAATAGTGCTAGTAACTAAGTACATAATAGCTGCCTTCTGAATGAAAGGACAGAAAGGGGAAGGAAAGACATACCCATAATTGCAAACAAAATGTGATATGTATTGTTTCATGGAGTTTACAGGCTATAAAAATGGGAAAGGATGAAATCGATTCAATATTTTAAAATTTTGTTTTAAGATGTACGACTGAATTAAACCTTTTGCACTTGGAAATAATTTGAAACTTGGAAGAGCATTATACATATTATGCCTCACATTTTTAACATTTCATTCTTATATAGGCAACAAAACGTAATATATTATGTCCATTCACAGCAAACTCTGTGAATTAGTGTGACTCTGTGACTCTGTGAACATAGTGAAATATACACAATAGATTTACAAATACCTCTGATACACACACACATCCTCCAAACAATTATTCTATCAATCAATCAACTTTTATAGCTATGCAATACACATTTTAGCAAAATTTTAATGTCTGTGAGTTGGGATTTTAAACCGGAGAATCTCACCAAATAGGCAATAACTTTAACATACAATTTTTGTGACACAAATGCACAATTAGAGTAACTAATAAATGTAGCATAATATTATACTTACTAAATTTCAATATCCACATTATGTTATCTATTTGATTATATTATTGCTAACTACTCTGATACAAATTACAGATACTACTGGCAATTTGGGGAGCCTTTTGTAATTATTAATAACAATAACACTTTTAGAAAAGATAGACAAATTTATAACAGGTTCACTAAATATATATTCAAGTTCCTTTTTATATAGCTAAACTAGTATTGAAAGCAGTGCACTGATGGTGTAATTTGTGACATTCCAAAGAAAAGTGAAAGAAGTTGATTTCGTAACATAGAAAAATGGGCCTACAGTTATTACAATAGGAGGAAAGGCTTTAAGCCATTTCCTTGTTTGTCCATCTCCGTGCAAATTCCAGTTTCGAATAAATGCTACAGATTACAGATACCTCAAGACAAGTGCTTGCTGGTTTGAGAAGTAAAGCTGTAAAAACTGAAGTAATGGTAAGTGCAGAAGGAAACATGAGATAGTATGGCATTCCGATTGTAGAATACAGTTTCACCGTCGCAAATGCGGATACTATACATATGAAGAGAGATGCCCCAAGTGCCAGGGGAATTAGCCAGTAGATAGATTCTAAAGCGTCTCGGGTGATAGTTCTCAAAGCTGACATGCAATACTGAATAGAATAGACCTTGTTGTCTTTAGCCTGATTTTCACAACCATTTACAATGCTGATTTCGGAAAAGAAATAAAGCCAGATATTTAGAAATCGGACAAAAATAATTAGATATAATAATATTACAAATACAGATTGTATAGCAGTCCAGACAAAGGGTATGAAAGATACAGCTAAGAATAGCCAATGTGACGAGATACTCGAAGGAAGTGTTTCTTGAAAAAGACGAACAATCGGGCTGTCTGGATGAAAAATACAGAAAGAAGCAGCAATAAAAGAATTACAGAATCCACTTGTAGCGACCCATGAATGAACAACTCCGCAATAGTGCTTCGTCCCTTGGAGACATTTTCGGGAAGGAATTTGTCTACAGAATAGTTTGAAATGAAATTTTTATTTAATGTAACTTGTCGGTTCTTTTAATTAACAATTGCTTTATGATCTATATTTTATTTGATTAATTTTTTATGAATAAATAAATATTATTTTAATAAATGCATAATTTATGAAAGGTTGTTTTTTACCATAAAAAGCTTTATCCAGTTGTAAACAATTAGTAATAATGCTTGTAATTTGTTCCGTTCGTGTTAAGATTAGCAGGTTACATACAACACAGCAGAAGGTAAATACCAGGAAGAATAAAAAGAAGACGATCTGCCGAATTGTAAAGTTCTCATCGGGATGGAACAAGTCATAGGTCAACCGTAAGACATAGTAGACACATGCGAAGACACACAACACTGTACACGCTATTGAATTTGCAATCTTCCATTTGGTTTTGCTTACATATAGCTTTCTACTTTTGATGTCGAAGCCCAAAGGCAGCAATTGTAATTTCTCATTCAAAAGAAATAAATAATTTAAAGCCAAAATTAAGTACTCAGGAATCATTAGCGATGATTTATATAAATAATGGCAGGATTTATCCGACCATGGAATTTTTTCGACATTGTTATACGGTGGAATCCATTAGTTTTGACTGCTCTAATGAGACAAGAAATTGTTTATTTACAATTTTTACTTAATATTTCGAAGAAAAATAGTTTATGCATTTCTCACTCTATTTCTATGTACTCACATTTACTTTATGATAGTTTTAAAATTTATCAGAGAAGAGCAATTCATATTCCTTACTTTTAATACACACTTTTTTTATAGTAAACAGTAAACCGTTTAAATTATGAATAGACAAATATTTATATACTTTACTCGTGTTTAAAATAAAATGTTGATGTGCATAAGTTGTTTTAAAATTTAAAGTACACAATTAAAATCAACACTACTGTAAGTCCTTCTGTTCGCTATTTGAAGGCTTTATATTTTCATTTCTGACTTTCAATAACTTTAAACAGGTAGGCTAAACTATTGCCAAAAGTTGAATAATATTAAATTGGTATTCAACTCAAAATATTCAGTGCAGACATTACCTGTATTATTCCATGAACATAGTTCAGTACACTCTAAGAAATTTTCAGTCAAATTTGAGTAAACTGAACTCAACAACTGAGTTAAAAATGCGCCGACTGACATATTGAGTTCAGTTTACTCAACATGATGTATAAACTTATTCCTCAACTTTTGATTTAAGTTTTTACTCAATGCCAGAGTAAACAGGTGCAAAAAGTATAACCCGATGCGGGTACCGAAGTCTTGCTCCTGCTCTATGTTATCGAGGTACATTACCACATTCCTACATTTGCTTGTTGTCAATACGGAAGGAATAGCCTGTACTTATTCCTTTCTGGGAAATGCTCAATATTTTGAGTATTATTAGTCCGATCATTGACTAATCAATTAGCAATGGTTGAGTAAATTATATCTAACCGTTGACGATAACAGCAGTTTAATTAACCATTGCTAAAAATTTACACAACAATGATTTAATAATCAGCAATGGTTGAGTAAATTATATTTAATCGTTGACGATAACATCAATTTACTCATCCATTGCTAAAATATTATACAACAGTTGCACATTCCAACTCATTGAGTTGGATTCAAACAACAGTTGTCAAAATTTTAGCCAACGTTGATCAAAAAGCAGTTTACTCAACTGCTTGTGCTGAATTTTTTTTAGAGTGTATAGCATAGCTAATTTACACAGGTTCTTATATTTTGTTTGTGGAATACAAAATGCTTATAATACTGAGTATACCTTTTACTTTATATTGTCCGTGTTTTCTTACTCGAATGAAGAAAAACCATTCCCAAAATTAAGACGCGAATTCTTATATGAAGTAACGCCTTGGACATGGTAGGAAGAAAGGGAGGAACTCAGAAAATGTCTACGATACTTTCAAATATGGAAATTAAAATTGCTATCTTGTCAATATGAATACGGTAATCTGAACAAAACTGTAATGTTAAACTTAAATAATCGAAAAATATTATAAGTACTTTAACCTATACTAATAAGATATAATATTAGTGTTATGATATGGCGTACAGCTCACAAACGGGTAATAAATTAACATAATGGATGTAATACGCCCAAGTGCTCGCTTTGTATTAGGCTTTACTAAATATGGTAATGTCAATATCAGAAATGCCAGCTTCTTTAGAATAGCTATGCCTATATATCTATATAGAATATAGATTTGAATTGTGAAAGTTAGTTTATTTAATTGTTAGTAAAAACTGCCCTGAATATTTTCACGACTATGCTGATTATGTATGAAACTACTGTACTAGAGAAACTAGGAATAGTTCTGTAAATTATATCTATTCCTTTTGAAAGATCATATAACTTTTAAAAAACGATCATTTACTTCCCAGTCTGTTACGGAATGTTTTAAAATCTCCGATATCATTAAAACTCATATTTCACAGTTCTAGTACTTCACGTAGTAATAAAAATACCACTTCCAGCCAGGGCCGCAGCGGGGGGGGGGCACGTGTCCCGGTGCCCCCCCCCCCCGAAATCGAGAAAAATAAAGATTAATATATAATAATATTTTTTTCTCGGTGCCCCTCCCGAAATTTTTTTCTGGCTGCGGCCCTGCTTCCAGCAATGGTAGATCTGCAGGATCATCAAAACTGTTTGACCCCAGGGTATGAAAAACTCATGGATTTTTGATACTTGATACTTAAAACACCTTGTTTCGGTTTTTCATGCCCTGATTTACCCGTTAATTGCTCCGCTGTGGGTGGTAAAGAACGACAACCCCACCCACAACACAGATCTTAGTTGAGGAGTGAATGAAAGCGGAGTGATTCAACCGAGAAAAAATCTCCATTTTTACTTCATTTTATTCCTCCAGCTACCCGACCTCACTGCTGCACCTCCTCCACCTCAATCCTCTTTCCTCCCTCCTATCCCTTCATCTCCCTCCTCAGCCTCTCTCTTCCAACTCCAACTCTGCAACTGCAACCACTGTCCCTTCCTCTGGATTGTTGATGCGATACTCTAGAGGCCAACGCGTTTCATTGTCTGTATAAGATTGTCTATTCCTCTGTCCGAATGCGTGGGGACAATCATGCACCGAGTTCCTATAATAGTTCTGGCGTGGACAAGATTTTCTGAGCTACAGGTGATAAAGTCAAGTAATTACCATTTTAGACAATTGTAAACATTTGGCAGTAAATAAATAAATTTGGAATGAGATTGGTTACTCCGACGAATTCTTTCCATGAAATTAATAAAAGTATTGTAATATCGGTCGGTACTATATGCAAATGTTGAGACATATCCTTCATCATTAGCTGGAAATTGTCCCTTTGGTTTTCGTGTAATCCAGTTAAAAATAATCGTTGGATAATTCGTTGGAGAAAATACTGGGCACAACTCCAACCGCCAATTCTACATGACGATACTCTGCTCTTTGTCATAATAATGTCTATACCCAAAACAGAGCAAAGATAGTCTGCACTGCACCGCTTTTCAAACCACAAAGTTGTAGAATGGGAATGTCATAGGATCCCCGGAGATAATTTCCACTGTATACTTTGTTCCATTGTTTTGGGACTTAAAATGCAAAGGCTCCGGACTTGGAGGTCCATAGGTAATCAACACAGTCCCGTCAAACAAATAGGGTAGAATGTTACCCTTGCTCATTCACAATTCCAACTCGGATTTCGGGTTTCGTGTCAACCCTGTACTGTCTCAATGTCAAATTTTTCTTGTGCTGCAACCGCAAACAGTTGGCCACCTAATGAATTGGTGTACCAATAGATCTTTGCTTTGTGGACAAGTAGGCAGTTCGAGTAATAGTTCAAGATTCCTGAACGGACGCCCCTACCATTTCCACGTGTGTTAGTAGTAGTTTCGTATCGAGCCGTTGATGTGGTCAATTCCGAATCATCCCCGACACTGCAGGAGAATGTTCCCGGACAGCTCAATGACAATTCGATGACGTTGTGGAGGTTATCCAAAAGTTTATTTACAATAATTGAAATGACTTTAGGAAGTGTTGGAATTTATTTTCAAAAAGCTGAATGGACTTTATAAGAAAGTAAAAAGACTAAGAATTTGCCCCAATTTAATTAATTTTGGATGCCATCTATCCGTATTATACATGCCTCGTCAGCGAACAATACATGACCGCCGAGGAGATCAAGGCCCGATTCTATAATTTCGATTCGAAATGTGCTATACATGTTATAGCCCTTGAGAGGACATGGGTTATCAAAGTGACAGCCTAGGCTACCAGCAGTACCGTATTTAGAAGTCGATTTCGGAGGGGGCAATGATATCATAGAACAATATATATTAGGCATAATCGCGCGAAGCGCAAAAAATTTTGGCTTATTTTGTCTAAAATGAGTCAAAAATAGCCTAAAAATCACATTAAAACGCGCGAAGCGCGAAATTTTTTGGTATTTTGAGAAAAAATTTCCCTTTTTCTTGGATTTCGGGGGGGGGGGCATTTGCCCCCAATGCCCCCCCCTCAATACAGCCTTGGCTACCAGAGTGGCATCTCATAGCCTAGGATTTGAGAGAACAACATGTCAGGCTCTGAGAGGACGGTCAATTCCTTTATAATAGTTATCCTAATACCATAAAAGTGAAATTGATATTTAGCTACGAACATTTAGGATGGGTTTTACTAGCAATTGTATTTTGAAAAAAGTTTTTATAAATCAAAAAGAAATTATCGTCATTATTATTGCAGGTCAGTTATTATTTGGTATTCATAACTTATTATTATGAGTGACATTATTTTAGGGTTTGAACTAACATACAGGATTTCAGGAAGCCATAAAAATTATGACAGTAAGGCTCATAACAAAAACTGAGGCATAGCGGCATAAGATGTAGCTGAGCGAATTCAATCAGGTATTTAACATAATGTTGATAGACGTGAGGTGCCTATGTCTCAAGTAGCTATCCAATTACCGACACTACTTTACCCTCCTATTATTCGTGTGCCTTGCAAAGAATTGTAGATTACCGTTAGTAAAGTGTCCTAGGACCTGACTTACGAAGTAGGTTTGGTCTGCTAAGCAATTAAGTTATTAGAAGTGATACGTTCTGAGTATAATAAAGCACTTTGTCACCATGTTTCTTGCTGTTGTAGAGGTCCTAATACTTTGATGACTTTGATTTTAACTTTGAAGTAAATTGGTGGCACATTTTCATTCATTCATTTTCACAGATATAAACTTCCCCATTACCTATGTATTAGATATTTAATTAAAGTGTGGGAACAAAAAAGGAATATTTAGGTGGAAAAAAGCTTGAGACAGCCTTTTCTAGACACATGAATAATTGTTTATAAAGGTGAGGGAACTGAAGATTTATATGTGTCCCATATCCAAGGGCTAGTCCGGTCAAATAAGCCAATTTATGTGCATATTGACGAGGGAATGTTACAATTGAAGTACAAATTACAAAACTTTAAAATAAAAAGTTGAATTCTATCCGCTGTGCTGGTAATTTTCTTGAATTACATAACACGTTGAGCAGCGAATCATTGTTCCTTGACGAACGGATTGCGACAATTTTCTTTGACGAACGGATTACGAAACCCATCTTCCTTGACGAACGGATTACGACAATCTTCTTTGACGAACGGATTACGAAACCCATCTTCCTTGACGAACGGATTGCGACAATCTTCTTTGACGAACGGATTACGAAACCCATCTTCCTTGACGAACGGATTGCGACAGTCTTCTATGACGAACAGATTACGAAACCCATCTTCCTTGACGAACGGATTGCGACAATCTTCTTTGACGAACGGATTACGAAACCCATCTTCCTTGACGAACGGATTGCGAAACCAATCTTCCTTGACGAACGGATTGCGAAACCAATCTTCCTTGACCATCGAATTGGGAAACCAATCTTCCTTGACGAACGGATTGCGAAACTAAGACTCTTCCTTGACGAACGGATTGCGAAACTAAGACTCTTCCTTGACGAACGGATTGCGAAACCAATCTTCCTTGACGAACGGATTGCGAAACCAAGACTCTTCCTTGACGAACGAATTGCGAAACCAAGACTCTTCCTTGACGAACGGATTGCGAAACGAAGCTAAAAAGAAGGCTGATTTTTCCTTGACGAACAGATTGCGAAACCAAAAATAAATCCAATCTAGTATAAAACAAAATAATTTGTATTATGAAAGGATAGGGCCATGCAAATTCAATTTCATAACAATAACATTTTTGTTTTGATGGTTATTATTAATTATCAATTTTAGACATTATCAGTACGTTTCCGGAAGGGTAATAAACGCTGTCGACTATATAGTTCATGAGGAGGGTTGTCGTAATCTGGATTGTTGTCAGCTTTTGATTTAATGAAGAGTCGGGTACAATTCTTGCCTTTTTACAATAATAAACGTGAACTTCGGAATCTCAGCTCCTGCAGTGGAGTAGACTTTTCTATGATGTTCCATAATGAATAAATATAATTTATAATTTTAATAACATTTGTCGTACGACAAAATTAAATTGATGCGTCTACTAAGATATACAGAAAAAAATTCACCTTCATTTGTTCCAAAAACAGCCAGAGCTAAAAGCGTAGTTCAATGGGTCCCCCTCAGCACCGTAGGACATGATCCTAGAGACAGCCGTTTACAGTTTTATAGGCCTTTAGACATTCTGAAATTTGTTATGTTATAGACACTTTTTTATTTAAAGTCAATGACTGATACTTACAAATCCTAAGTTTTTCATGACTCCCTGAATGAGAATACCCGCTCCGAACCTGTGGAACTTTTGAGCATCTGCACCTGCTCAAAAGTTAAAAGGAACTTTTGATCACCCATCCAGCATTTGGCATAGGTGGACACTTTATAAGCCACCCGTCACTATTTTCGCCTTTTTTCTAACCTAACCTAATAAAAACTAACATAATAAATGTGTGGTTATTTCAATTTTATTAGGTTAGGTCAAAAAAGAGGCAAATAGTGACTGGTTTTGAAAATACTTAGAAATTTTAAATGTGTGGTTATTTCAATTTTATTAGGTTAGGTCAAAAAAGAGGCAAATAGTGACTGGTTTTGAAAATACTTAGAAATTTTAAATGTGTGGTTATTTCAATTTTATTAGGTTAGGTCAAAAAAGAGGCAAATAGTGACTGGTTTTGAAAATACTTAGAAATTTGTTGCCTGATTTTTGCACTGGGAATAAATTTCCGGTTACTACGTCCCGGTTGCAGCAACCCAACTATGAAATGGTTATTTGTAAAGCTTCTGGCATGGCCTGGCATTCATGGCATGCCCACCTATGCCAAATGCTGGATGGGTGCTCAAAAGTTCCTTTTAACTTTTGAGCAGGTGCAGATGCTCAAAAGTTTCCCCGGTCCGCTCCGATGTTTTCCGTCATTACGTCCTGAGCGTAGAAGAACGACATCGCACTGAAGGAACGAAATCCGAACGAGATAAAGAGTTTGAGCAAGTGGACACTATTACATCCACACTCCTAAGTCTTAACCCTTCTACTCGAAAATGGTAGACGTCCATCCTACCACCATTGACAACGTTCTGGTAGTGTGGACAACATTTTCTGAACTACAGGTAAAAAATCAAGTAATTATCATTTTAGACAATTATTAGTTACGCTAGGTTTCATAAAAGGCCAAAACTTACATCGGAATACTATTGACCAGTCTGTTTTAGCTTCTTGTTCCCAGATTCCCTGCCCAGTGTACAAAATTTATCACTTTTTAGCCTTTTTTACCATCACAGTTGTAAAAATGCATTTAATGGTAAAATGGGTAAATTTTAGCGATTGATTAGACAGCTGAGTACAGATACACTAGACTTCCTAAAATATAAGTTTTAAAACTTTGTTTTCTATGAAATATTTCCAATATCAATTAAATTAATCATATTTATTTGATTGTACACCAAAAGTTATAAAAAAATGAAGAAAGAAAGATTGTATTAGGTATCGCCCATTTAAAATTGATGCTAATTTAATTGCAATTAATTTCTCAATCGGCAAGGGTTGTTAGCACCCTCATTGGTTGAATCCTACTCTGATTGATGAACACTTATCAATTTGTGACAACAATGATCATCTCCTAAGCTATTTCGTACTTTGCCCCCGAATTTTGTCCAAAATTTAAACACGAAATTTAAATGAAACTATTTTTTACCATTTATACCACTTACCATCACTTTTTACGTAGTGGTATTTAACGTTAAATACCATTAAAAACCACTTACCACTGGTAAGTGGTAAATGGTATTTTGTACACTGTCCCTGCCATCGCCAAACCTTAATCTTTAACTGGGAAGGCCTCGAGTTAATATTCAATCAATCGAACTCCCCATTCTGTCATGTCAAGTAGTCGCCTTCGTCAGTCGGTACCATTTGCAGATGTTGAGGATTAAAAACATACAATTATAGTCTTCGGCTAATCCAGTTATACAGCACAGACAATTCAGGAACAAAAAGAATAGGGCCTTGATCTCCTCGGCGGTCATGCATTATTCACTGATATCGTGCCTTGATCTTCACAGCGCTCATGCATAATTCACTGATATCGGGCCTTGATCTCCTGGCGGTCATGTATTATTCGCTGACGAAGCCAAGACTCTTCATTGACGAATGGATTGCGAAGCCAAAAAAAAGTATGGCTCTTCCTTGACGAACGGATTGAGACACCAAGCCAAGACTCTTCCTTGACGAACGGATTGAACCAAGGCCAAGACTCTTCCTTCACGAACGGATTGCCAAACCAAAAATAAATTATATCTAACAACAAATAAAATAATTTGTATTATGAAAAATATAGGGCCAGGCAAATTCAAGTTAATTGTTATTATTATCAATTTAAGACCATCATCAGTACCTACCCGGAAGGGTAATAAACACAGTTCCACGAGGAGAATTGTCGTAATCTGGAGTGTCGTCAGGCTCTGATTTAATTAAGATACGGGTGCTATTCTCGTATTTTTACAATAGTAATCGTAAACTTCGAAATCTCAGCTCCTGCAGTGGTATAGAATTTTTCAATGATGTTTTATAATGAATAAATGTAATTTATAATATTTTTATTAGCATTTATTATACGGCAAAATTAAAGTGATGTGTCTTGTCTGCTAAGATATACAGAAAAAACATTCACTTTCATTTGTTCCAAAAACAGCCAGAGCTAAAAACGTAGTTCAATGTGTCCTCGTCAACACCGTTGCTGTAGAACATGATCCTAGAAGGGATGCCACCGCTTACTGTTTTATAGGACTTAAGACTTTCTCAAATAAAAATACACTTATTACTTTAAGTTTAAGTCAAAGAATGATACAAATCCAAAGTTGTTGAAGATAACGACTCACTAAGAATATCCATTCCGAAGTTCTCCGTTTCATCCTGGGAGATCGTAATGAAGTTAACAAGGAGCCAAACAGTTTGAGCAAGGGCACATCGCACCCACACAATCATTTTTTTTACAACACATTTGACCAAAAAGCACTAAGCACTGCTAAGGAACTGGAAACAACAAAAGGTAGAGTGAACTTTACATAATGATAAAACTCGATAATTATTATGACTATATTTATAGTGATAGATTATAGATATCAAAAATTATCAAATGAAAAATGAACTCCGTAGTCAATACAGATGCGAACAAGGTTCTTGACAGCTGAATAAAGTTCAATCCTTGCCTCCTTGCGTGTCCAAGAATGACAAATATCATCTGAATTTTGTCCCTGCCTTGTATGGTGGAAGTAATAATAGAGAATTTTTCTTTCCTCACTCACTCCTCAACTAAACAGTTTCGGTCTGTACAAATTATATAATAATAAAGCTAGCGTATTGAATACTATACACAACAGACCTTAGTTGAGGAGTGAGTAAAAAGCGGAGTGATTCGTCCGATTGCGTAGGGACAATCATGCACCAAGTTCCTATAATAGTTCTGATGTAGACAACATTTTCTGACCTACAGGTGAAAACATCAAGTAATTATCATTTTACACAATTGTAAGTTTAGCAGTAAATAAATAAATTTGGAATGAGATGAATGAATCCCAGATTACCTCTTATGGTTACTCCGACGAATTCTTTCAATGAAATTCATAAAAGTATTGTAATAACACGTAGGTCTGTACCATATGCAGTTGTTGAGACATATCCCTCTCCTTAACTGGAAATTATCCCTCTGGTTTTCGTGTAATCCAGTTATATGGCACAGTTCGGGAACGAGAAGAATCGGGCCTTCATCTCCGAGGATCGTTTGGTACCGTTTAGTCAGGTTGACATTGTATTTGGGACTAATTGGGACAAAATCGTCCTTATTTACTTGAATAATTAATTTTAATTAAATAAGCATTTTTTATGATTAAATGAAATGTCATTTAAATGACTTTATCACTACTTTCAGTGAACATTCGAAAATAAGTCTATAATAAATAGAGCATGAAAACTAATTTTAATGTGTCGTTTGCGTATCTCTTCTTAAGTAGTATTTACTATAATTTACCATTTTTACCATTAAATGCATTTTACCTTTAAGTGCATTTTTACCACTGTAAAAAGGGTAAAAAAGGCTAAAAAGTGGTAGATTTTGTAAATCAGAATGACGATGATGACGAAGAAATGGATGTTGATATAACAAAGCCTATGGACGTATCTCTATCCTCTGACAACGACGTTTAAAACTAAATTCCTTCTAATATACCTACTCATTCGCTATATTTATAGTTTAATTTTGCATTGAAATAATACAAAAGTTTGACATTGCATTTTTTAAATTTGCCATTCGAAATATAGTTCCCCATATCATAATAATTCCCCATGTGGGGAACTATAAGAATATTTTTGGCCAAAATATTGTCTTCAAATGGGAAATCACCTGGGGAACTAAATCGATTAATACGGTAGTTAAACCTGGAGAAGTCACAACAATTACTAAAGGCAGAATAAATACTACGGTAAGTTCTAGGAACACCGAAATTTTGACTAGATATTCAAACGTGCTATGTTAAATGTGTTATCTCCATTTTTTGTTCAGTTTGTGACAAAAGGGTATTGTGAGACTAGAGCATGAAAACCCCTGCTTTTTGAGTTTTTGGGTTTAAAACGGCAAAAACAGCAGCAAAAGAGGTCCAACTACGTTACCACTATTAGGCCGTATAATATGGCCTGCGCTGATGCACTATAAGAGAAATGAGCGGCAGAGGGAGAGGAGGAGCAAATCAAACAACGAAGACAAAACCCAACTGACTCAGAACACTCTTCTTCGGGCTTAGGCCCCGACCACTACTCTTCGGCTCTAGCTCCTGCATCGACAATCTTGTTGTGGTCTGCCTGTCGTGCTTCGCCATTCCTTCGAATTATATTTGAATTACAATTGATTTACTAATTCTTTATTCTTTCAGTTAATACTTATCATTTACTATTGAATCTAAACTGAGTGCAAATATCTGGCTAAAATAATAATTGAACTGTGAGATAAACTATTCTTGCGTTGAACTGGCATTGCTGTAATTGTGGCACAATAGAATTCATCCCCCGAGAATCGGCAATCATACTTGCACCGCATCCGTTGACATTATATTATTAGTTTAGTTGACTGGTTTGCGAATAGTGTGCATACCATTAAAACTAACAGTGGCGCCAACGTGCTTTCACAGTTTTGCCAAAAATTTC
Organism: Tomocerus qinae; assembly: GCA_020055645.1. Classification (NCBI taxonomy): domain Eukaryota; kingdom Metazoa; phylum Arthropoda; class Collembola; order Entomobryomorpha; family Tomoceridae; genus Tomocerus; species Tomocerus qinae. The sequence continues at coordinate 126,510,927 of CM034546.1, forward strand.
GACGTAAATGTGAAGACTTGTCAAGCGAAAATCCTGACCGGCTGTTTCTACTACACTTTGGCTACCCTTACCTTCAACAATTACCTGCACTGTATTCGGCATTCTACTCTTGTTTGGTAAAACAGTATCGTTCCATTTCATATTATATTCAATGCAATATTATGCAACTTATTACTATAGCGGAAATTTTTACTGAAAATTTTTAAGTTCTGGCTTTATAAAAATACAGCCTTCTCAATTACCATCTACCTACACTGAATATAAAATTTGTCTTGGCGTAGAAATTCTGTTTAATCGGCGATTGTTTTTACAGAATTTCAGCGAATTGTCTACTACTCTAATATATTGTTCTATGAACGGTTACAAATTCTTTTCACTTACCTTATTAGAGTACCTGCAAACAAGAGTGAACGAAAACTAAAAATTAACTTAACCTATTCTAATATCATTTTATTAAAATTTTTTAGACAATTCATTTTTGTGTATTGATTCGCCCCGGACATGGTTACAGCCGAAGAATTTGGCTGTTCCTTTTATTACCGGCGGCCATCTTTCTTACTTCCATGCCTCACCTTACAAGGACATTTCTAGAACGAGAAAGAAGTTCATTTCCATCGAATAACCTATTCTACATAATTTCAATATCTACGTCTACATAGTTTGGTATGCACATCGCACATATCACTATTTTACTTATACTAATCAAAGCGAATATTATTCTAATTCTTGAAACCTACCTTTTGCACACATTCTATTACTACGTATCCGTTACATTACTTTAATAATTCAAATCAACTTTTCTTATTATTACGACTTTAAGTCGCCAGTTATTATCATTTTTCAACAGCCACACAGAAACATTTTAATAGTACTATTTAGGCGTTTCTTGTATGGCTGACAGAAACAGAAGAGCACAATCTTGTAACCTAGGGAAAGACAAGAGCTAGAGTTAAAACAAAGGCAAGCACAGGCACGACAAAATTTACCTACTCCTACAGTACATTCTAATCCTGATCTAGACGCTACCTTAGAAAAAGTAGACGACAGACTTACCGAACCTTACTCAAAATCTTATAATACTCAACATTCTGATAATTATTTCACTAATTCTCCTAACACTAATCAAATCATGGTCTATCCTGATAATCCCCAAGAAATTCTAAATGATATTCCTGAGGAAAGCCGTGACCTTTTACAGAGATGCATTCAATAAACCATACAATTAGCACTGGATGCAAATGCTGCTCGTGGTAACCGTATTGTTGGTATCCCACAAGCAAATGCAGTCATCCCTGCACAACAGCAACTAAATAATTTACCTCAAGATTTACATAACATGTCAATTATTGTCAATGTTCCTAATATTAATATGAAAATTCTTTTTTATAATTCTAAGTCTAGAACTGCAAACCACTGTCTGGTTGATGTCGAAACTTATTTTCGAGCACAGCATTATGACCGTGACCATTGGTTTAACTTAATCTCAAGCATTTTAGCAAAAGATAATAAGCAATGGTACGACCTCATTAAGCACAGCATTGGAACTTAAAAGGAATTCCGTGAGACATAAAGAAATATTTATAATTTCATTTACATTAATTTATTAATATAATATGTAAACATTTTTCAGTCATAATTATCATAAAATTCTAATACTGTTAACTACTACAAATCTTTCACATTAATGAAATAAGTAAATCTGTTGATTGACTTTACTAGAACAATGAAACCTTATTTACATTTCTACAGATTATTGTAGTCGTTCTATTCCTGAACGTATTAAAGATTTTCTTTAAGTTTATCATCTACTAGCCTAGCCTATCAGAAATAATAGAATATTTTAGTCTGATTTTCTCTCACGATAAAATGTACGCGATTAAGAGTGGTATTTTGTATATTATGTATATTAAAAATCCTGTAGCAATTAACAATTCTCACAGGTAGTGCAGCTAGCGCAATGCTTCTCGCACAATGTATAGAAAATCCTATAACGGCTCAGTCCTTCATAGGTAGTGCAGTGACGAAATGTCACTCGCACATTGTATAAAAATCCTACAGCGAAAAAATTTCCTCGTAGGTAGTGCAGCTGGCGACAGGCCTCTCGCACAAATAGGGATAGGAATAACCTTCTGACCTCCCAAGATAATAGTAGTTTTTGGCATGGAATGAACAAATTGTGATTTCCTATGTACACCTTTGTACGAATGCCAACAATTTAGGTTTCTCACAACCACTGTCCACGAAAATTGAAATAAAATTTTATTTGGTCCACTCCTACCAACCAATACGAAAACATTTATCGTAGTTATCCTAATAGTTAAATTCCATTATTCTACTTTCTAAAAATAATAGCAACTTCATACTAACTGTCTTTACTATAACTCTTTGGGAAGTTCTCATAATTCCTTTCCTTATTTGTTATTGTCTTCGTCATTTACATTCTGTAAATAATACTAACAAATTTCAATTTAATTTTAATTGGCTAATGAAAAATATTTTGTCTCACAGTTATACTTAAGAATGTCTAAATATATGAAAAGCGAAATCAAAAAACTGCAAACAGCTTTGGTGTCCAAATCTAAAGATGTCTAATCGTGACGTGTGCCGAATTATTTGGCATTTCCTAACTTCCACCAATTAACGAGATCTGACTTAAACTTTCACTAAACAGATAACTTTTGATAACCTAAAATTCGTATTATCATTCTATAACGTTCAATAAGCACCAATTTATTTTAATTATTCATAAGAATTCGGACAATTTAAAAATGTGCATTTAAAACATACTAATTTCCATTTTTCTTCTCCAGCTCCTCAAGCTAATTAAACACTGAAACTCTTCAACTCCATCTCAAATTATTTCGGTTCGTTCATCCTCAAAAATCGGATTCACGAAGTCGGAGGGGGAGAGTATTAGGCCGTATAATATGGCCTGCGCTGATGCACTATAAGAGAAATGAGCGGCAGAGGGAGAGGAGGAGCAAATCAAACAACGAAGACAAAACCCAACTGACTCAGAACACTCTTCTTCGGGCTTAGGCCCCGACCACTACTCTTCGGCTCTAGCTCCTGCATCGACAATCTTGTTGTGGTCTGCCTGTCGTGCTTCGCCATTCCTTCGAATTATATTTGAATTACAATTGATTTACTAATTCTTTATTCTTTCAGTTAATACTTATCATTTACTATTGAATCTAAACTGAGTGCAAATATCTGGCTAAAATAATAATTGAACTGTGAGATAAACTATTCTTGCGTTGAACTGGCATTGCTGTAATTGTGGCACAATAGAATTCATCCCCCGAGAATCGGCAATCATACTTGCACCGCATCCGTTGACATTATATTATTAGTTTAGTTGACTGGTTTGCGAATAGTGTGCATACCATTAAAACTAACACCACATTTCCCAAAAAAACCAACGCAATAAGCATATTGCAGAAATTGTATAAAGGATGAGAGCAACAGAGGAAATATTGACACGGGGCAGGATAACGTCAGCTAAAAAGCATTTTCTGCCTATCCTATTAGTATTTGACAGAACAGGGATTTGCCATTTAGTCAGCATGTCTCTAATGTATTCCAGCATCGAGAAAACCAATGAAGCTTCGCTGATAATGTATAGAATCAGAGAACCATAACCTTCGCTCAGGTCTTTCACACTTGAGATGTGAGATGAGATCTTTTCCAGGCAAGCAGCCGAACGGAGTCAACTGACTGATTTTCTTCACAGTTGCTTTCGAGGATTGGTTATTTAATATACAACCGGTCCAACGTCCTTCTTTCTTGTACAATTTTATTTAGTTTTGATTTGATAACCTAACCTGTGAGGGGTTAAAATCATGAAGACTATCTTCTTTTGCCTCGTAGTAGCTTTATGTGTTCTAAGTACCCGTTGTGGCAAAAAAGAGGTCAAAACTGACGAAAGTTTACTTGTCCTCATCAAAAGAAACTACCAAAAAACACTAGCTGACGATGAATTCGTCCTTGTGGATTTCTGTAAGTATCCTTTTCACTATTTTAATCAACATTTTATCGTCAGTTTACATTTAGTCATAAATGACGAAGACAAGGAGCAAAAGGAAATTCAAGTAACAATATACTTTTATTATAATTAATATGAAGAATTACTATTCTGTAGCCCTTGCACCTGAATTTGAAAAAGCTGCTAAGAAACTGGAAGAGCAAGGATCTGCAATCAAATTGGCCAAAGTAGATGCAACTGAAGAATATGAATTGGCCGCAGAAAATCAAATCAGAGGATATCCAACTCTGATATTAGGAAGTGTGTTTGGAGATCTATGCTTTAATTTTGAAGATAAATTAGGAAATGGATTTGGAGATCCGTGTTTTAATTTTCAAAATAAATTAGGAATAAGTGGGTTTGGAGATCCATGTTTTAATTTTCAAGATAAATTAGGAAGTGGGTTTGGAGATCCATGTTTTAATTTTCAAGATAAATTAGGAAGTGGGTTTGGAGATCCATGTTTTAATTTTCAAGATAAATTAGGAAGTGGGTTTGGAGATCCATGTTTTAATTTTCAAGATAAATTAGGAAGTGGGTTTGGAGATCCATGTTTTAATTTTCAAGATAAATTAGGAAGTGGGTTTGGAGATCCATGTTTTAATTTTCAAAATAAATTAGGAAGTGGGTTTGGAGATCCATGTTTTAATTTTCAAGATAAATTAGGAAGTGGGTTTGGAGATCCATGTTTTAATTTTCAAGATAAATTAGGAAGTGGGTTTGGAGATCCATGTTTTAATTTTCAAGATAAATTAGGAAGTAGGTTTGGAGATCCATGTTTTAATTTTCAAGATAAATTAGGAAGTGGGTTTGGAGATCCATGTTTTAATTTTCAAGATAATGATCGTCCGTACATCTTCTCCAGTACTTTCCGCAGACGAGATAACTTATTGGCACACGATATGAGAACAAGCTGTAAAGGGGAGAGATTTCTAAAAGAACAACAACTGGACGGGAGAATGAGAACAATGCTGGATCAATCTTCAAAACCAACAAATGGACCAAATAATTTGATCAATAAAAAAGGGAATGGCTCCAATAATTACCCGATTAAAAAGAGTCTGGCAGACTTTATCTACAACACAATCTATACGGAAAGAAGAAGTTTTTTAAAACATGTGAATACTATGGAAATAAAACTTATGTTCTTTTTCACATGTACATATACATTAAAACAAGTACGATTTTAATAAAATGATAATAATGTTTATAAAGCATGAAAAACAAACATGTTATTATACGACTGACTGGTTGACAATAAAATTGGTGTACATCATGTACATGCATGATGTAAGTAAAAAAGTACACTTAGGAGTAGAGTATAGGTACTCATAATACAAAACACTTTCAACAACTGATGAGCCCGCAATCTCGCAATTTCTACAACTATATTACATAATATAATAATATAGTATTACTTAATATAATATAATAATCAATTCAGTGACTGCAATATTACTGATCTGTTTCACTTCAAACCAATTTTTAACTTATCCCAAGTTGACATACGTGTTTATTCAATAAAATGCATGCAATAACAGTTCTTTTGTCCATAGCATTGTTTAGTCCAGGTGAAATGCAAACTAAGACCCTATTTAAAGTGTCACTTCCTTTTCACTTCCTCCGGAAGAGAGGACTATTCAGTTACTAATTTTGCATAAAATTCAAAATCTCCTCACCTGGGGCAACGCATTTGTTTTATTTACGCATGATCCTTTGCGGAGGAAGTGAAAAGGAATTATCTTATTTATCTGGGGTTTAAATGACGTAGGGAAAAGGAAGGCCTGTTAATTCTGGTCCTTTGACTGCTAAATATATTGTCACGATCCAAGATAATTACCTAGGAGATGACTGGGATGAGGTAGGCTGATAGTATTCCTTGGCTGATAGTCAGAGGCAAACAATCAAAATCAATATCAAATGTTTTCTTATTTTATTAGCATGGGCAGCAGTAAGGCTACTGTTCCTATATCTCCCTTGGTTTACTGACATTCACTTTGGCACATAATTCTACAATTTTGTGCCAAAATGAAAATAATTATGAATTTTAATTGTTTTGCTCTGACTATCAGCCTACCTGATGCAATAACACCTCATAGGCAATTATATTGGTCACGATCCATCCTTTAAATTGTGTTTTCCTATAAATTGTAAGGTACATAGAATAAAATATTATTTCATGCCACTTCTACCAAAGTTAAGACTTTATAATAAAACAAATTAAACCGAAAAATAACTACGATAGGACAAAAAAAGTTATTTCGCATTTATATATTCAATTTTATAGTCAAATTTACATTTTTCGAGTTCCTTTTCATTTTGATAGTCAGTACTAATCCAATTTCATTTTCTGCTGAATTTGATAGTCAACATTGATTTATTTCCATTTTCTGTTGATTTTGTTAGTCATTGTTATTCTATCAATTTTAATAAATTTTGATTATGTCTTGATTTTGGTAATCAATATTGAAATATTTTAATTTTCTGCTGATTTTAAGATTCAATAAAGATATGTTTTGATAATTTTTTCTTTTGGATTATGATCAATATTGATCTAATTTGAATTATTGTTCATTTTGTAATAAAAATAAATATATTTCTACTATTATTCTACCAAAATGCACACAGTCCCCATTACTCAGGCGAGCTTCTGTTACGGCTTGCTGTAGGTTTTTAATATTGTACTTGTATCCTCTTCCCTCTACCTATCGCCTTAGCCTTAACTGGTCATTATGGTCAACCACAGGGTCAAATTACAGATTTGTAACAATTACTGAAACTAAATATTTCTGTCTAGGCATACGAAAGGTAGATTTTAGAAAAGATTATTTAGTGCAGGAAATCATTTTTTCAAAAAAATTAATAGATATTGACATTGAGCTGCCCAAAAATGTTTATTTTTCCTATTTCCAAATTTACACTAATTTTCACATTGTACAAAATGCCCGTTCACAGGCTAATAATTTAAATTTTAAATCTATTTGGTCCGCAACAAACAAACACGCAGAAAATCTCAAGTCTCATAACCAGTAAGTTGTAACTTGGGCCTCCGTGCAAAATGCGGCCACTTTAAATTTTCTTTCCATAGACTCGCTTTGTTCTGCAATCCTCATCCTCGGTAGCTTTTCACTTTTCACATCAATATTAATATAATTTTCCATTTTTTCGCGAATATAATATCAATCAAACATCCACATCAGTAACTAGTAACTGCCAAAAATAAGAAAATAGTTTACAGCTTTGAGAAATGGAGAGACGAGGATTAGCAAAAACTCAAGCAATCCACACAACTGCGGATCAGTTGTCAGCAGTTTGCCATTTCAGTCCTGAAGAGGTATAGTTTGCTTTCGTCCATTTGACAAATTTAAAAAGTTGTTTTACTTCGAAAATTCATGATTACATTTTGAAATTCTTTAGTGTCGTTCACTTCTGTTGATTTATGAACGCATCCATAGTATGGGGAAGATAGATCGGCTAAAATTCCGTGAAATTCTTCACACGACATTTGATATTACTGATGATGTAATGCTGGATTTGACTTTTCGAGCATTTGACCGGAATTACGATGGAGAGGTGACAATGTTTTTTAGTTATTTCATTTATATCTTATCTAAAGCTAAATTTTGAAACATTTATTTGTTATGAAGATCGACGAGACAGAATGGATAAAAGGTTTGTCAACAATGCTGCGTGGAGATGTGGATGAACTGATAGAATTCGTATATTTCGTATACGACATGAATGGAGATCGTTCTTTGGCCCGTGAAGAATTATTTCACTGTCTTAAAGGTTGTATTCACGCTGGTTACGGAGTTGACTCGGATGAAATTGAGGAAGTCGAGAAGGAAATCGTGGAGATTGCCATGAAAAAGCTGGACATTGATCGGGACGGTCAAATCACGTTTGAAGATTTTCTCAACGCTGTACATATTGACCCTCTTCTTCTCCAAGCTGTCGGTCCGTGTCTTCCCACTGCAAAAGCCGCGGCGGCTTTTCTAGCCGTTTTTACCGATGACTACAGGGCTTATACCGGATGTTGGGGCTCTGCTTGGTGATTCAAGTTTTTATATACTTACCATTACTGATTAAATTTTAGTAACTATTTAAAATGATATTTTTCAAGATTATTTTAATAATTGTGATCATTATTTTATATTTTTATTTACTTATAAATAGGTTACGGAGCCATAAAACAAAAATGAGTGTTCGTGCTGGCGGTACAGCTGTTGGATTAAACAATAAGAATAGCAAGGCAGAAAATACGGCTCCTATTATCCCGGCTTCTGCCCCGGCACCAACTCAGCCTCCTCTCTCTCCTAACAAATAAGTCCTAATTTCATAACTTTTGTCGTACTAAGTAAATAGTCAACCTCCAATAATTTATCTTTACGAAAATGTAAATCACAATTAGCGCATTTAAAAAAATATTATGTGAATCTTTTATTTAACCAATCCTAAATTTTTCAAACTTGGGAACAATAAAAATGTGTTTTTGAGCAAGTACATTTTTCTCCCTGTCCCTCCTATCTTCTTTCTCTGCTACTTCCCTGTTGTGCGTTTTAGATAAAGATAAAACTATTTTTAAAAAGTTAGAACAGTATATGGTATAAGAACTACAAATTACAAGGCAAAAGATAGAAGTATATAGAACGTCAAAGCATGTCACTTCCTGTAAAATGTTTATCTAATACAAAAGCTCGGGCTTGCATTGCAATATGACTTCTTCCGTTTTCAATAGGATCAGAATAGATAGATTCTGTAGTAGGAAATGTTACCTCATCAGTGCTATAGAGTTCAGTTCAGTGGCATTGATCCTCTAAAGTTAGTGATACTTTAAAACAAAAGAGCATATAATAATATACGTGATGTTCACAGGGAATATATACTCCCAAGGTCAACAGGGATTGATATCTACTATGTAGGCTATCAGCTTATTATGTATATTCATACTTAGAGTTGGATTGGGGTTGGGATTATGTGAATAAAGCTGTTAAAGTTAAATACTGTAGACTTAATACATAATTAATAACTGTTAATAAAAGAATGCCAAAAAATTAGTTTAGAACAAAAGAATTAAATTGCGACAGTTTTAAAAATGTTTTTAATTTCTATTTTCACTTGCTATGTTGTTTTTAATTTAACATTCGCCAACTGTTTGATAGAATTAGACTTTTTCGCTGTTGTTATTAGTCGTACAACCGATAGAAACTTTTTAAGCTTCACATTGGATTCCCATCAGCTACAGCGTCACTGGGAAGATACCAATTTAAGGTACAATATATTATTTACCCATAGAAAATGAAAATGTTTTGAAAAAATGCAATATTTTATTTTGCAGGAATGAAAGTTTAATTAACATGACAAAGCAACTTGTCCCTGCCTATTTACGTGTCGGAGGAACCATCGCAGACGAAATTACTTTTGAGCCCACTAAGCCAGTAAACTGTAAGAAAAATAATTTTTACGTGAAAAATAATTTTTTGGCTCAGCCATACGTATCTGGAAACATTGTATTATTGTATTCAGATAGAAAGTGTTTCTAAGTTATTTAATATTGATTTTTTGCAGATAAACTTCAGCCAGACAGTGAACCACGTTACACCTTATGCGAGGAAAATGATTTCAAAAGAAGATCATCCAATCGCAGAAAATCTAAAATATATGGTATGTTATACTGCTATATTCAATCTTATGATATAATAATATCAAAGAGTTATACTGTAGACTTTGACTGCGTATTGTAAAAGTTGCTATTTTGAATTGATTATTTCGCTTGCTTAAATCCTACATTTTTGTTTCCAGGCGAGGATATTTTGGTTTTAAAAGAATTTATTGAACGAACCGGCGCAGAACTAATTTACGACCTTAATGCTCTTCAGCGAAATAACGACTGGGAGTGGAATCCAGACAATTCCAGGGAATTACTGAAGTTTATGTCACGGAATGAAATGAAGGTTAAGGGCTGGGAATTGGGAAATGGTAAATATTGTGTTATAACTAATAATTTCATGCTCGCTTAAAAACTGACAATTATTACTTGATGAAACAGAACCTAATCATTTTCTGCATGTGTTCAACATCACTGTCTCGCCCCATCATCATGCTAAAGACTTCTCAGTCCTGAAACAATTGTTGAACGAATTTGGAGCATATGAGGATTCTTTAGTGATTGGACCTGACACAACGAATCCTACTGAATTAGACCCACAAATATCTGCAACTAATTACCTAAAGCAATTTTTGCGTTCCATTAAACCAGGAATCCTTTCTAAAATAACTTTTCATCAGTTAGTTTATTAATTTTATTCATTCTACAATTTTTTTGATACTTTATTTCAAAGTGTTGAATATATAACATTTAAAATATATTTTAAAATATTTTGAAGGTACTTTTTTCAAGGTAAGTCAGCAAGTGTTGAAGATTTTATGAACGTGACTATCATGAATCAGTTGAAGCATGAAATTAGACTAGTTCGGAGGATTGCTGGTAAACTGCATCCAAATACGTCATTGTGGATTGGTAATAACATTCTTGATTAATTCTTTACTTATATTTTTCTATTTAAATCTAATCAGAAAATTTTTAAAAGGTGAAACAAGTTCAGGATGGGGTGGAGGTTGCCAAAAGGTCTCAAATAAATTCGCGGAATCATTTATGTGGTTGGATAAATTAGGCCAGGCCGCCAAAGAAGGAATTGATGTTGTATTCCGACAAACCTTACACGGAGGATGGTATGGACTGGTTACTAAAGAAGGAGAACCATCACCTGTGCGTGGCTAAATTACATTTATTAAATTTCGTAACTGACTGACATGAAATATTCTATTAAAATTCTCAAGTGTGAAATTATTAATGACTCTTTAGGATTTCTTCGTCTCTGTGATGTACAAAAGACTTGTGGGGCAAGGTGTCATTGGAAATGTTGTGGTAACAAAACGAAACGCTAGTAATATCGACAATATGAAGAAAAGGCTACCGAAATCCATTCGACTTTACATGCATTGTGCTGCAGAACCTAACGGGGCTGGTATTATACAAAATATTCTCTAATAAACGCAATTTTTATCACTTAACAATAACATTATTTTCAACTGATGATAGTTGTTGTTTTCGGAATCAACGTGGGTGACAAACCTTACAAGATATTGATAAAAGGGCAAACTCTTATAGAGGAATATCTTATCACAGCTCCAAAAAATAACGCATTGTCAAGGTATACCTTTATAATTTTGATTTCAGGGAGATATAGCATTTTATGTTCTTCTCTTTTATTTAGACATGTACTTCTCAATGGGGATAAAATGAAACTGGACAAGTACAGTCAGTTCCCACGTGTGTTTCCAGTCATAAGACATAACCACTTCACTTTTCCTGGAACATCATTAGGTTTTTGGGTATTTCCAAAAGCTAACATGACCATTTGTTTTCCAAAATAAATTGTACCGTAAAATAGACATATTTTTCGTATTGTTGTTTCGATAATCGAGTTATTATTCATTAGAAAACATGCTTCGTAGAAATAGCAAGAAAATATATTTTACACCGATTCACTTACAAATTTAGCATTTTTATCATAGCAGACATAATGGAATCAATATTGTAAATACAAACATCAAATTGGTCCGACCTATTGTAGATTAAAATTCATTTTTTGTATTGCCACGAATTACCTACTATCATAATATTATTAATTAAGGTCCAAGGTTCAGGTAGGTTAAAATCACTCGTCATTGTCACGCTCTTCGTTTTCTGGCGTTTCCAGAATGTTTTCACGAGCATTTTCCCTTTGAAGTTTGTTCTTGTAAAAGACGAGAGAATCGGACGCAGCAGGCAATGGCATTTGTATATCGGAATCAGAACTCGAAGAAGTAACTTTCTCTCTAGGAAGAGTTGGAACTTTTTCTGTAATTGAGGATTGTAATGTCGGAAGCATGTTCTTGATTCTCTCAAAATCGAATTTTGGTAGTCCTTCCGGTTTCTTGAGTACAGCTGGATTCGGCTCATATTTTTTCGTAATGGTCACACCCGGGAATAAAATAATTGGCTCCCTGCGCCTGCGACGTTTGACTATAATATTTGGAGATTTCAGGATGCTTTTCTTGGCGGCTTTTTTTGACGCTTTCCGACTGTCTTTGCCTGTAGTTGTAATTTCGTTACTTGACGATTTCTCTTCGCCGATTTTCATGTTGATCAATGTAGTGAAGAACTGGATCCAGTGATCTTTACAATATGGATCAAATCCTGGAGGTGGGTCCATCATGAAAACTCGATGGCGAGCCTTCAGATCACGAAGCTTGTCGCTTACCATAACTGGAAGGTCGTCCTTGGAATTCTCTCCCGTCTTAGTTGCTTCACTGGCGACAAGATCCAATATTTTTTTGTTCGGCAAAGTTTCTTCAATGTATTTAAATACAATTTTCCCTTTGGACTGCTCCATCGAGTCGGGAAGCCTATTACTCCTTCGAATCGTCTTGAATATCTCTTGTGAGCGGTAGTCTGGGATTGGTACTCTCATATGTGGTCTTTTTGGAATCGCCCATTTAAACAGACCGGTAGGCTACAAAATTTTTTAAATATCAAAAGTAAAATTATAAGTGAAAAAGCACATTGAACGTTATAAGAAAATTTATAATGAAAATTATTTACTTTGTTCAACTGGTAATTGTACGTCGCCTTCATCCAGTTTGATTTCTTTGATCCGACATCCTCCATCCCTACCCGCGCCTTCAGGTTCAACAAGTAGTTTTGATCCATGATTCCAATTCAGCGATAACACTAAAAATCAGAAATAATTCAGAATTATATGTATTAAGAGGTACTAGGTTAGGTACGATATTATGATTATTATCTATCATACTGATAATTTTTTAATAATTTTTAATAAAGGGCTGAAAGTAAATAAATTAAACTACTTTTATTGTACTTACCAGGAAAGAAAAGTTTAAAATTAAGTCGTAGGGGTTGATTTGTTTTTAAAAAACGTTTTTCTACTGTCAGTTGAACAAACAACAAAGGAAAACCATACAGGATAGAAAATGAAAACGGCAATATATCTGCAAGAAATGTTTGAATAAAAAAGCGCGAGCGTCATAGATTCCCATAGCACTCGTCATCAGGTTCTTCTTCTTCAGGTCTACAATAGACCAATGAGAAGATAATAATAATATTATTGAGAATGGAAAAAAAGCGTTGTGAAGAGATAGGGATTGTGAGAACATGAAAACCAATAGAGTTGGGCATCGGCCCATCCAAACACAAATTAATGGGATAACCACTTGGATTACCCCATAATACATCATTTATACCTACGAAAAACTTAAATTAACTTACAAAATTACGAAATTAAATATAAATTATCTAATATACAAATCCCATGATGGGTACAGGCGCCGCCCGAACACATATGTAAATTTTTCAGAAAATAATCCAGGCCATAACGTTTGAACCATTGACCGCATCCTGGGCACCCATTCCGCCCGTTGACAGTTAACGAAAACCCCTCACGACCCCCAAAGCCGTCACAGTTCTTGATTGTTCAGAAAGTCCCAATAGTATTTTTCTACCTCTTATATCTGCCTAAAAGTTTTACCTCGGAAAGTGCCAACTACATAATATACGTCATACGTCGACATTATCTTCCGGAACTACCTTCATCTAAACCACAAAAACCTTTTGCTTTAATGAACAAAAACTCATAATTACATTACATGGGTAAGAGTTGAATTTATTTTCTTCTTAGAAGGATCTCTCACTGGTAAATATTTTAGTAAAAGGATAAAACAAGATCATTAAAGAAAACATTGATATAATACTGAGTAGCAGGGAGAGAAAAATATATAAGGAAGGAGCTAAAGCATTAGAAAGGCTAGTGGCAGAATACCATTGAGGACACGTTTTACCAGAGACATAGGATTGGTTTTCTCACATGCATTACGGTAAGAGTAGCGATGTCGTGGTATTTAACTTTTTTTTCTAAGTTTTTGGAAAAAGACCTCTAAAAAGGCTAAAAATTTTTATTGCATATTTTTTCGTTTCAGACCATTTGGAGTCGATTTAGGGGTGGTCATATTTTGGGTGGGGAGACCCGCCCCCTCATGGGGGCGGGTCTCCCATGTTAATACTAATTGGTACTAAAACTTACCACGAGACGAGTAGGACGAATTTCAACACTCCCCATAAAGGGGAACACATGAATCCAACACGCGACGATGGACGACCACAAGACAAACTCCTGGACCTGGAGACGAGCACAACGCAACGCACACAACCAACACAACATTCTACTCTACTCCAACATGCTAGCATTAAGCTAGGTTTTGAGTGTCACTTCCTATTCACTTCTAAGCTAGGTTTCGAGTGTAACTTCCTATTCAATTCACCCGCAAATGAACAATTCAAAAATAAAACATTGCCGTAGCCCCAGTTGAGGGGATGGAAATTTAGCAAGCATAAGTAACTGAATAATCTTGGCGTGAAGTGAAAGTGACACTTAAAACCTAGCTTTAGGCAAGAAGGATACTTCCTTCTGTCCTACTCATGTATTTAAGCATTTATACTATATTATAATTTTCAAGTGTTTGTCGATATGTCTGTCAGCCCCTTAATTTTTCTATGTTGGTAATAGTAGTTTAGTTTATTTCAGCCACTTTATATAAACAAAAACTAATTAGTCTGAAAACTAATTATACAATACGTTTAGTTTTTATTAGTTGGGCTCAGTAAACTTGTATACAAGTGGAGAGGTAAAACCATCTTCCAATATATTTGTAAATAGTTATCATCATTGCCCTCGAAGACCTGAAAACTAAATGGGAAAATTAAGGAAACATTGCAGTAATTTTTGAAACAAAAAATAAAAGTAAGGTACATGGGTGACTAGATGACGACTAGACGACATAGTAGGACATCAGGTAGGTCTGTTTTGGTTCGCTCCAGTGGTTTTTAAAGTTTCTGCGATAAATTTTATCTTGGTGTTAACTATTTGCAATGAATTATAGCAATGAAAATAGTAAAAAATATTACAAATCAATCAATAGAACAACGGTCACATTCACATAGGTCTGGATTATTTTGTTCGAACATTCTGAATCCTGGTTTATTAGCACGAATTGGTCGAATGTTAGGACCTGGGTAAACTTCAGTTAAGTGCCCAATAAGCTGTCTAAAGCGATGGCCTTCATCTCCAGGTAAATGGTTAACAATATTTTGCCGGTACATTGTTTCCCCTTAAATTAACAAGTTCAAATAGACACAACAGTTGGTATAAAATAGGCACTTCAAATATATTTAATGTAATTTTCGTAACAATTTATTACCAAGATAACTGCTAACTACTGGGCGAGTTACTGTACTTTTTATTATCTTCTTAGCCTCTTTCCATGTTCTCTCAGCATTTTGAGTATGCCACCAAAGAGGGATTATATCACCTTCAATTGGGTCTGGCGCAGGATACGGTCCAATATATTGCTTATCCCGGCATTCATAATCAAATCCAGTACGCCATTCAGGTTCTTCTTCTCGGGGCGGATTAATGAAATGCTCGTTATGAATTACGACTTCATGGCCTCTGAAGTAAACCGGACCTGTGTTGTCGACCCGCAGTCTTGGTATCTGTTGATATGCTGCCCAACCATCAGTGCAGACTAATGTGCCGGGCGATACACAATCCATTATCTCGGCCCCAAGTGTTTCGTTATCTCGATAATCCACTTGCACTGCAAAACTGTGTCGCAAATGATCAGTAAAAATGTAAATCAGTTAAAATGATATTGCCATACGTTACCATTGCTTGGTTGTGCGATCAATGCCTCCAAAAACCCATTTTTCTGATAACACTCGGCCCTGGTTATTTTTCCTTCGGGCAATAAGGGTTTCATCCACTTCCCACAATATTATTTGGTCCACCTATTCATTTGCCAGTTAGTAGATGATAATGAAAAAGTGTTGCAAATTCATTTTTTCAATTGATGTACCTATTTTATCAAATTCATGCCATGCTTTAACAGAAACACTTTCCCGGAACCAGAGGTACCATTGTACGGCTGTCGTCTGCGCAACTTGGCATTGCTCAGCTGCTTCGGTAACATTCTTTTTTGCAAACCAAAAATATAATATCTTCATCATTTTTGCATAATCAATTTTGGTGTTCTGAAATATGGTATTATAACATGGGTCAACAACAACTGTGCCATGGCTAGGTCTTCTTTGAGCTTGTAAAGGGCGGCAAAGTAATCGCCGACATACACCTTCGCGTCCGCATCCTGGGCAAGGTGGTCGTGTTCCACAACAAACAAATCGGAATCCAAGTTTCCTAGTTGGGTCTTCATGTGCAGACATCACCGCTTCACACTGCTGGTGTCTTCCTAATGCATCTGTAACTGGAATCCCATTGACGTCAAATAGGAACTCTTCGCAAAGTACCACTGTCCCTCGTGTTGGTAGCAAACCCAACTCTTCGAAGAAATGGCGTCCTCTTTCATTAGCTGCATTTCTTCTTTCCTCGGTCCCGTCATCAAAACCCAAATAAGCTCCAATATTAAAAATATTGAAACATCCAGGTGCCAGGAGTTGATCCACTGTTACAGCCATTGAATTAATAACTTAATAAAATGAAATATCCTGTTATTATATATTTACTGTATAAATAAATAATGTTTTCGTTTTAACAAACGTTTGGTTTAAGAACTTAGCTTTAATGGTTGAGTAAAATCTTCCAAATAAAGTTTGCAGTCATCAAAGTTCTAAATTATATTGAATTAAAAGATTTATAGTATTTACAATTAATTAAATAAATTTTACCGAATATTAAAATGGGATTTCGACGTATGCTTTGCGAGCAGAGTCTTTGCTATTTAACTCCTTATGCGTTATAACTTAACAATAGTATGGTATGGCAGAGAAAAGCGAGTTTTACCAGACAGATATCAAATATCTGTCGGGTAACTCCCGAATTCCTTCTGCCATGCCTCTATTGCTAAGGTACAACGCACAAGAAGTTGAATACCAAGGGGGGCATGCTCTCCCACTTAGCTCCGCCGGCCAACTAATGGTCTTCTATGGGCATAGTCAGGGCCATGGTGGAACTACGGTACTTTTCCTACGTGTACTAGGTACCGGGGAGGAGATGCCGGCAAACGTAGGTAGCCACTAAGGGCCCGACGCGGGAGAGTGTATCCAGCCACCAAACTATTATAGAATGGCGACTGGATACAAGCCCCGTCCTCTGCGTGTGCTAACCCTTTAGGGTTAGCACTATTGCCAAACACCGATGGCCCTGGCCGTCCTTAACCTATTTTGATCCATTTACCCGTAATGATTCCCATTTATGCCCCACATTGTTATGATGTGTCATTACAATGTGGGACATAAATGGGAATCATTAAAATTGATTCTGGAGTCTGCTTCTGAATTGGAATTGAATTGCTATTACCTGTTTAGAAAACAGATAATAGCAATCCAACTTGTTCAGCAGTCTTCTTCTATATTTGATACTCACCGTCAGCCATCAGACATCAGAATGACGGCTAATGATTCTGTTGGGCTGCGCTGTGAACTTGCAGTACAATACATACACTAGTAGCATGATGCTAATAATGTATTGCAGGACAATACACACACTACTAGCATGATGCTACTAGTGTATTACAGGACATTACACAAGTACAGGTATGCTAGATGCATGCACTTGTGCAGAAGATAGGAAGGAAAGAATCGGCTGCGTCGTTCTTTTGTCCTCCAGCTGCTTAATGCTAGCATGTTGGAGTAGAGTAGAATGTTGTGTTGGTTGTGTGCGTTGCGTTGTGCTCGTCTCCAGGTCCAGGAGTTTGTCTTGTGGTCGTCCATCGTCGCGTGTTGGATTCATGTGTTCCCCTTTATGGGGAGTGTTGAAATTCGTCCTACTCGTCTCGTGGTAAGTTTTAGTACCAATTAGTATTAACATGGGAGACCCGCCCCCATGAGGGGGCGGGTCTCCCCACCCAAAATATGACCACCCCTAAATCGACTCCAAATGGTCTGAAACGAAAAAATATGCAATAAAAATTTTTAGCCTTTTTAGAGGTCTTTTTCCAAAAACTTAGAAAAAAAAGTTAAATACCACGACATCGCTACTCTTACCTGCATTACTACTAGAATCACTATCAGTAGGAGTTTTTAAACAACTTATGTAGGAGGGGTAGGGTTGTATTAGTTGTCCGCTATTACAGGAATCCTTGTCGCATAAAAATACCATTCCATTTCCAAGTTTATCGTCCTTGTTGTGGTAGCCTACTTCACTAATACCTTCTTTCTCCTGTGCTTTACGTGTAGTACAGGTTTTAGATCCTACGATATCTCCTATTTTCCACTGCGTTACGGGAACATCTACTTTCAAAGTTATAACAGAGCTCGAGCACCAATAAGCATATCATCATCTTGAAGAATTTTATCGTTTTCTTCTTGACAATCTTTTTCAACTGTCTCCAGGCATTCCTTTTCAGTCTTTTCGTCACAAACGTAACACTTGAGTCCTATATATAATCAAATCATTGTAACATTACATTTTAAATAAACCTACATATAACTATGTGGACATGGTATTATAAAACATGAAGGAAGCCCGCTTGCTATATAGTTCTTACCAAAACAAAGGGTCGGAAGAACTATGACTGTGAACAAAATGAATACCTTCATTTTAGTGCAGGAAATACCAACTTTTTAGTTCAAAATAATATCAGACAAAATTATTTAATCAAGATCTAATCAAAACTTCCTGTATTTTTATAATCAAGACTTCCTGTATTCTATTCTTATTATTTCATAATAAGAGAATCAAGAGTCGGAGTCAAATTTTTGAAAATCACCTTAGCTACTAGCTAATTTTAATTTCAAATCCCTCCCCTTCCCCTTAGTAAAAAACTGTACACTGTATTATACCAAAAGTGTCAATTCGGAGTATTGTCATACTTATAGTACAGGAATAAATAATAGGGAGTTGGAAATTCTGAGAGGTTAGCTAACATAGATCGGTTGTTTATTTAATGTTGACACCAATCTGACCTTTCGTTTTTATGAAAAATTTTCATGTCACCATGGATTTAAGACTAAATTGCCATTTTTTGCAAAATCACATTTCAGAATTTAATGCATGGAGAGAGCCTGTTTCAACTCCCTTTTATTTATTCCTGTACTATAGGTATGCCCAAGGCGGCTAAATTTCTATATTGACGCTTGTTTTGCTTATAGACAGGTGAGGAAATATCGGCGAACAAACGCTGGGACAAAAATTTTTGTCCCACCAGTCCCTTCCCCAGTCCCGTCCCCATCTTAGATTCCTTGTATGCGAATTTCCCATATTATATAGATGCGTTTATTGTCGATTGCTGGAATTAGTGTTGGTTAGGCGGTGTAATGTCAAGAGTTGACCCAGATTCTAAAGGAAGTCCTTCGGCTCGCTACAATATTTTATTTTCCAAGAGTGATAAATATTAATCTATTAGCACATGTGATTAAAGAAGATTAAAGGGGGTTCGTGCAATCTTAGGAACCGAAATGATCGTGAAGAAGGAGGAATCTAAAATGAGGATTTTCTGATTGGCATTGGAATTTGGGCATTTAATAGTACAGTAAGAAGAATAAGTGGATACCATCATCTGTCCACAGAAAACAGAAATAACTTAAAAACAGTTAAATCCAAACTAATTTCACTGCCAATTCTGTGGAATATACCTATATTTATCAGATTTAGTATTCTTGAGTATATGCCAATTTATGCCAAGAGGCAAGGCAAATAGATTGATTCCCGCCCCCGCCTGCCCCTCCCTCCCCCCTCCTCTTCCCCACAACAGGTGGGCTCGGTAGAGAAAGTCCCATAAGAGAGTTTGAACTTTTATATATGGGACTTTCCTTTGAATTACCGTTTTTCCATATTACCGCATTCTAACGCAACGGCACTGTACTTGATGAATATTTAAATTTATTTTGGTGGGAACAGTGTCTCGGATGTAGTTTAACCGAGACGGTAGTAGAAGGGTACAAGTTGTTCCCCACCAAATATGTAGTTCGAACTAACCCAGCTAGAGCCTGATTGACTGTACTAGTAAGAAAGGTGGTGTAGGCTAGTTTGAACTACATCTTTGGTGGGGAACAACTTGTACCCTTCTACTACCGTCTCTGATAAACTACATCCGAGACACTGTTCCCACCAAAATAAATTTAAATATTCATCAAGTACAGTGCCGTTGCGTTAGAATGCGGTAATATGGAAAAACGGTAATTGGTCCCATTTCGAGGTCCCATTCCAGACCAAGATGCGGGTGTTCATGGATACCCACCCTTCAGGAGTAAATCGAAAGTCCCATATAAGAGTTCAAACTCTAGTATGTGACCTCTCTCTACTGAACCCACCTGATGCGGGGAAGGGGAGGCGGGGTAGGGAATCAGTCTATTTGCCTTGGCTAAAGGGGTTTGATGACAACCCGCGTCAAAGATCCATAGAAATCCTCGATGCCAAGGTAATGTACAGGATAGACTCTAGACAAAACATTACCAAGTCTGAGTCGTAGTTAGTGCTGTAGAAAGTAGTCATCAAGACCCACTCTACATCAATATTATGAAGTTTATCGTGTTTGTGTTCTCATTCATAGTTTTCCTGACTCTTTGTTTCGGTAAGATCTACTATTTAGAGTTGTACTTTAGTCAATAATCCCCTGTTTAGTACCATATCATAACACTGCGGCTCCGGACTTGGAGAATAATTTAAATTTTTGTGGTGGAAACGGGTTCTGGGAAGACAATCAATTTTAATTAATCAATCTTTTACAACCGACACACCACTACTACCAAAAAATATTCTGAAGTTCAGAGCCGTAGGGTTATAATTCGGTAATAGAAAAAGGAACTTATTTTCAATTACATCCCTTTTTTGGAGTACACATATATATAGTCATTTAGAAGGTAGTTAAGTAAGAATTGTTTCATTATGTAGGACTCAAATGCCATGTTTGTGAAGATAAGGCTGATAGACAATGCAGGAATACAGTTCAAAAGGATTGCCAAGAAGAAAGCAATAAGACTCTTTCGGAGGACGATGAATATTGGTGCTTTATCACTGTTATTTTAACTTTGAACGTAGATGCTCCCATAACGCAGAAGAGGAAAACAGATCTTGTATTTGTAACATCTAAAAACTGTACTACACGTAAGGAGCAGGAGAGTGAAGGTTTTAGAGAACCAAGCTCTTACGCACATTTCAATGAGCATGGACGCGGAAGTTTATATTTTTGCCATCGGATGGATTTGTGTAACAGCGGACCAGTAATACTATACTATGATACTACGTACAGATGTCAACCTGGTCGTAGTCATAATACTGTTACTGGTAGTAGTTGTGAAAAAACCAATTCTATAACTCTCGTGTCACATGTGATCACTGGTTTCCTATCACTTGCCTATCTGATGTAGCTCGTTCGTTAGGAATAATTGATTTAAAGCAATATATCTAAATGCTATTTCAAAGGACATTAATCTCTCCCAGCTATATCATTTTATATTTTATATTTCCTTCATTTCTTGTATATCCTTGTTGATGTGCAGTGCAATATGTATTTATGTATATCACCTGAAAACCAAGAAAAATATTTGAATTTAAATTAAAAAATATATGTTCCTAATGGTAGTCAAAACCAAAGCTCTCCAACCCGACGAACTAATTTATGCATTAGCAGAGCAGAGCTGGGATAATCCAGATTAAGATGCACAATTATACGCAGTGAACCAAAAGCAATCCAAAAGTGTTTAGATTCGCAAATTAGAAAATCTCTTATGGATATTATTTCCGAGTTATACAACCACTTTAAAAAATCATTTTCCAGAGCCCGTGCATTAAACAATGTAGGATTGATTGGGTTGGGATTCTCGGTACGAATATTTCACACTGGTACCTACTTTCACAAACCTTGCCATTAAACCATATGTATATTAGAAATATTTTCCCGAAGCGCATAAATTTTAAGATACTTTTGCCCAAAATTCAAAAAATGACATAATCGCGCGATAATTTTAAGCTATTTTTTCCGAAAATTACTAAAAAAAATTACAACCGCGTTAATTTTAACATTTTTTGCCGAAAATAGACAAAAAATCTAATAATCGCACGAAGCTGGTGGATTTTAAGTTTTTTTTCCAAAAATGGTCTACAATTTCCTCATGCATAATCGAACGCGTAATATAATAATATTGCGTTGGTTTTAAGGTAATTTTTCCTAAAATGGCTTAAAGTTCCCAAACAATTGTGCAAACCATGAAAATGTTAGGTCATTTTGCTGAGAAAAGCCAATAGTAGATTGCTCAAGTTTTACCATTAAGAATATGGTTTCTAATGACGATTGGGCTCGACTATCATATTCGTCTTCAACTTTTTTTTGGGAAACTTGGATCTAGTCCGAGAATTTTGGTCGTAGACAGGGCCGCAGCGAGGGGGGGGGCACCGGGGCACGTGCCCCCCCCGAAATCGAGAAAAATAAAGAAATTTTTGTCTAAAATCGCAAAAAATCGCTAAAATTTTCGCGCTTCGCGCGAAAATTAGCTAATTTTTTCTCGGTGCCCCTCCCGAAATTTATTTCTGGCTGCCGCCCTGGTCGTAGAAAGACGAAGTTGGTCTCTAAAAACGCAGAAAATGTCAATTTATAGCAGATAGCACTAAGGTTTCTAATTTTTATCTTCGTTTGGGAGTTATTGCTATATTTTCCTATGAAATCAATCAATATCTCGTAACCAGAAGAATCTGATTAATAGGAGATAGTGGAACAGGCATATGCTACCAGCGGAGTGAATGGAGATTTATACATCTCAAAATACCATGTTCATTATGCGAAAATCCTGATTTTCCTGTGCCTGCAGGAGACAAATGGCCATTACACCTTTCTATCCCTGGTTACTTAAAAATGAGAAACGCTTGTGCATTTACATTTGTACCTATTATATTGTTGACGTAATGTAATTAATAAGTTTTATTATTTGTTAATTGTTTAATACTGTGTCATTTATGGCAAATCTTAAATGTAAGATCAGTTGACAATAAATGTCTATCTCTCTCTATATTTATGCAGTTCTTCTAATAACTAGGTATTATAATAAATATATAGCTGCATAACTACGTCATAGTCATCGTAAATATTATAAGCAATTAAAACATATAATTTATTGCCATAAATACTAGGTTTATAATATGTATAGTTATTGTAATAAGTCCAGTAGTCAAGATTCCATAATATACCTGGTGGATTCTTCAAGGACGCCAACAGTGTTTGGTAAAAATAATATGTAGTCATAAATATAACGTTTTTTAAAAACTTTTGCCATATTACCGACGGACCAACGACTACTACTTGCATAACATTTCAGAGAAATATAAATAGGAGAAACCTTCAGCTTCATTCAGTACTAGTAGTAACGACGCCGTTCGAGCATCTTAGCTGCAGACTTGCAAAGTCATAAAAATGATTTTCAAAGTGCTGCTGCTCTCTCTTGTATATCTAATTGGAGAATTGGGAGCTGCCAAAATTAAAAATTCTACAGCTCTCGAATATTTCTGTCGTTCACCCCCGGAGGGACATCTCAGCGCAGAATGGGTACACAAATTATTTATTTGACTATTGAATAATTATGAATTTTTATTATTATAAAATACTAATAAATTAGTATTTTATAATTAGTCAATAAAATAATTCAGTAATTTAATCTGTATTCGCTTATTTAGGTCAATAAAGTTAATAGTGAAGGTCCCCAAGGTGGATGGTATCTTCCCCTCTTAAGTACGCCTTTTGAGAGTGAAACTCTAGAATACGAATGGACACATATCAGGTCAGCAGATGAGGACAAACGTGCATTCTGTCCAAGACTTATTTGGACGAATGGGAAAGCAGTATTGACTTATCATGAGAAAAGGACCGTTTTTTATTGCACGGAAAAGACAAAAACGGGTAGCTGTCCATTGTGGCAACGAAGTGTGGAAGAATCTACTTACAAGGAGAACAAACGTAAATGTCTTAATATTTTCATTCTAATTTCGGAGAGAAACGGTAATTTTAAAATATAATCTATTGCGTTTTTATTTGTGGTAATTTTTTTATTGGCTAGCGGATAGAGGCTCAGCCTTCTTCCCCCTGACTGATAACCAAAGCTATACACTGGTTTTACGTTGCTGGGAAGATGGTAACAGAGACTGGTTTGTGATGTCCCCGGAGAAAGTCTTAAATAGCACGTCTCAAGAAATTATTTTGAATGAAGTTGATCGTCTTGGATTCGATAGACAGAAGTTCACTGTAGTAAATTACGAAAATTGTGAAAAATGATGTAATTGCATTTGATTTAAATACTAACTAGTACTTAATGGCTACAAAAACGTGGTTGGTAGTTGGAATTAGTGATTTCTCTGGAAAAAGTCTTTAGTGAAGAAACAAAGGAAATACTTGAAACAAATTCTTCGATTTTGCAAGAGATAAAATTATGACATTGGCTGTGAAAAATGTCCGCGAGTATAATTCGGTATTATGCAGTTCTCTTACAACGGACAGTTAGAATTTTGTGAAAATGTTTTCTTATTTCTTAATATTCATCACCACATTAGTTAAATCTTCTATTTGAACAAATACTAATTTAGGACATCTGTTCTGATTTGTAGGTGATAAATATATATTCTTGATTTTTGGGTCAGGGTACTAAGATTATTGTTCTCTACTGTAATTACGATATATGGTCATTATATAACTATGTATAAGGTACTTCGAATTAATCTTACTCCAATAAAAAATAGAAGTTTGTTTCATAATTTCAAATCATATTCACAACTTAAAAAGTGCCAACTACGCAGTAAGCTCCTACATGTGTATCAAGGAAGAAGATTTCTTCACTTTACATCACCTATTACGGTTTTGGATGATCCACTTACTATTATTACGATTACTACCTTCCAAAATGAGTTGCAAGGAAAATTAAAACCTACAAGTTTCATAACAAATACGTTTTTGTTTGGATTGACTAATTTCTTACTAATGGAAAAACAGGTCATGACATTTTATTGACTTCTAGTTTGAATAGAGCAGCATTATTATAACGGTTATCTTACGGGACATCGTAACCAATGTAGTGTGAACGGATAATAACGTACATTGAAAAGCGCTGTTGTTGGATCGACTTATTTCTTTATCATTGAAAAATAGGGGCATGTCATCATAATAAATATTTTATAGTTACCTTTAACTTGGGAATTACTGACTGACAATACGTTGAAGGTACAGGCATGTATGTGTACCAACGAAGTGAACGAAGATTTACATGTCAAAATACCATGTAATTATTCATTATGCAAAAATCCTGATTTACCAGTGACTGCGACTGCAGGAGCCAACAGCCAAGTGGATATTGTCATGCAATTACGTACAATACGCGTATATATTTTTCATTCATATGAAGAAATCAGGGTATGGATAGTTAATTAAAACATCTTTTCTCCTGAACAAGCTACTAATAATAACACTTCAAAACTTCGTGTGTTTGAAAGCGAATAATATCCACTGGTTTTCTATATTTTAACCTATTTTGGACAAATGGACCTAAGAAAAAGGTTATATTTTCCTTTCAAAACAGATTTTGAACCTATTTCTGGTATTTTTGGAATATTTGAAATTGTATTCAAGTTTTTAAAACCTTTTTTAGTAGAAATATTAATAACGCAATTATTTTCGCAAACCAGGGACTTGGAAATCAACTATCTTACATTTCCGTTAATTTCTAAGCTGATACTTTAATTAAATACCTACCTATTCGTACCCTGATTGTGATTTATAACTGGTAGATTACTCAAGGATATCAACAGCATTTAGTCATAACTCAGATTTCAGTTATATTAATGAAGGATATTTTTGTTGTTACAACGACTTTTTAACACTTCAGAAAAATATAAATAGGAAAAGCTTTCTGAAGCTCTTAGCTACAAAATCATAAAAATGATTTTCAAAGTGCTGCTGCTTGCTCTTGTTTATCTAATTGGAGAATTGAGAGCTGCCAAAATTAAAAATTCTACAGCTCTCGAATATTTCTGTCGCTCACCCCCAGAGGGACATCTCAATGCAGAATGGGTACACAAATTATTTCACTTGACTATTGAATCATCATGAATCTATACAAAGAATACATTTATTTAAGGCTTTAAGAATAACTATAATAATTCATTTGTATTCACTATAGGCTAAGAAAGTTAATAATGAAGGTCCCCAAGGTGGATGGTATTTTCCCCTCATTAGTACGCCCTTTGAGAATGAAACTCTTGAATATGAATGGACACACACCAGGTCAACAGAAGAGGACAGACGGGCATTTTGTCCACGACAAACTTGGACGAATGGGAAAGCAGTGTTTACTTATCATGAAAAACGGACCGTTTTTATTTGCACGGAAAAGACAAAAACAGGTAGCTGTCCATTGTGGCAACGAAGTGTGGAGGAATCTACTTACAAGGAGAAGAAACGTAAATGTTTACTAATATTTTCATTCTAATTTCGGAGAGAAACAATAATTTTTTGAATATAATCAATTGACGTTTTTGTTGTTATTGATGATAATTTTTTTATTGGCTAGCGGATAGAACCACAGTCTTCTTCCCGCTGACTGATAACCAAAGCTATATACTGGTTTTTCGTTGCTGGGAAGATGGCTACAGAGACTGGTTAGTAAAGTCCCCGGAGAAAGTTTTAAATGACAAGACTCAAGAAATTATTTTGAAAGAAGTTGATCGTCTTGGATTCGATAGAGAGAAGTTCACTGTAGTAAATTACGAAAATTGTGAAGAATGATGTAATTGCATTTGATTTAAAGACTTACTAGGCTACAAAAACTGGGCAAAACAAAGTTCTTTGATTTTGCCGCAGAGAGACAAATTATGACATTGTCTGTGAAAAATGTCCTCGAGTATAATTCAGTATTGTGTATAGTTATATTAATTTTTTCAGAATTTTATATTCAGAACACAAAATAAAAAGTGCCAACTACACTCAGCTCTCACGTGTGTATTACGGAAAGAGATTTCATCACTTTACATTACCTTAGGTTTTTGGATAATGTACATTTGTAGCATTACTACTTTCCAAAATGAGTTCGAAGGAAAATTAAAACTGACACGTTTTATATCAAATACATTTTTGTTTGGACTGACCAATTTCTTATGAAGGGAAAAACAAGTCATGACAATATTGACTTCTTCATTGAATTAAGCATCATCATTATAATGGTGATTATCTTACGAGACATCGTAAGGTATTGTGAACGGATATAACATAACATACTACTATGAAACGCGCTGTATGTTGTTGGATACGCTTATTTCTTTTTCATTGAAAAATAGGGCTATCTCATCATAATAAAGATTTTTTAGTCACCTTTAACTTGGGAATTACTAACTGACAATACGTTGAATGTGGTGGTGATTAATGGGAGATTGTGGATTAGGAGTATGTTACCAGCGGAGCAGACATGGCACATGGCACTTGAAATATTTCTCTGAAATAAATAGGCAAAATTTTTCAAATATTTCGCGAAATATTTCACCCCCATTTTCTTTGAAAAATGAAATATTTGAAATAAATAGAGTACATGGAATTTATTTCAATAAATTTCACTTGAAATAAATAAAACACTCATGCGTATACACATACGCATTATATTTATTTCAAAAAAATTTCAATTGAAACGATAAATTAATGCCATGTCTGTAAGCGATTGAACGGAGATTTCCATCTAAAAATTCCATGTGCATCATATACAAAAGTCCTGATTTACCAATGACTGCAGGAGCTAGCAGCCAAGTGGGTATTGCCTATTGCGTGCAAATAATATCCACTGGTTTTTAAATAATTTGACCTATTTTGAACAGATGAACCTAATAAAGGGTTGTAACCTATTTTGCAGAACCTATTCTTCACCTATTTGTTTTTTTTGGAATTTTTTAAATTGTATTCAAGTTTTAAAAAACATTTTTTAGATATAAGTATTAATGTCGCAATTTTTGTTCGCAAACCAGAGACTTCGAAATCAACTATTTTACATTTCCACTGATTTCTTAGCTGATACTTTAAATAAATACCTACTTATTCGTACCCTGATTGTAATAAACAGTTGGTAGATTCCTCAAGGACATCAACAGCGTTTGGTCATTCATAACTCAGAACTCAGACTTAGTAAGGATTTCATAAGCTTTGCTGTAACAACGACTTTTTTAACATTTCAGAAAAATATAAATAGGGG
The DNA here is from genome assembly GCA_020055645.1 of Tomocerus qinae. Classification (NCBI taxonomy): domain Eukaryota; kingdom Metazoa; phylum Arthropoda; class Collembola; order Entomobryomorpha; family Tomoceridae; genus Tomocerus; species Tomocerus qinae. Next base: position 126,539,228 of record CM034546.1, read on the forward strand.
AAATTTTCTTCTTCATGCAATAGTATCGTCGCCGTCCAAAGCTCTTAGCTGCAGAATCATCAAAATGATTTTCAAAGTGCTGTTGCTCGCTCTCGTATATATAATTGGAGAATTGCGTGCTGCCAATATTAAGAATGCTACAACATTAGAACATTTCTGTCAGACACCTCCGGAAGGAAATCTCAGCGCAGAATGGGTACACACACAAATTACGTACTTCATCATCACTCTCAATTAAGAATGCAATATTTAAAAAACAGTAACTTATGATCTAATTGATTTATATTCATGCACTAGGTTAATAAAGTTAATAATGAAGGTCCCCCAACTGGTTTGTATGTTCCCCTCTTTAGTAAAAACATTAAGACAGCAAGTCAGGAATACGAATGGACACACACCAGGTCAGCAGAAGAGGACAGACGCGCATTCTGTCCACGAATTATTTGGAGGAATGGAAAAGTAGTGTTGGCTTATAATGAACAAAGAGCCGTTTTTATTTGCACGGAAAATACACCTACGGGTAGCTGTCCAATGTGGCAACGAAGTGTGGAAGAATCTACCTACAAGGAAATGAAACGTAAGTATTTTGTCTAATCTGTTATCATTGTCGTCCTAATTTTGGAAACAACAAACTTAATTTGCTGAATGTAAAGGAAAATACATATTCCCATGAATATCCTTTTGACCTTGACAAACCAAATCAAATTTTTTGAACACAATCTATTGACATTTTTCTGCTAACTCCTACAATATCTGATAATTGATTTATTTTGTGGGTAGTGGATAGAACTACAGCCTTCTTCCCCCTGACTGATAACCAAAGCTATATATTCGCATTCCGTTGCTGGGAAGATGGCTACAGGGACTGGTCTGTATTGTCTCCGAAGAAAATCTTAAATAGTACGACTCAAGAAATTATTTTGAAAGAAGTTGATCGTCTTGGATTCGATAGAGAAGAGTTCATTGTAGTTAATTACGAAAATTGTGAAGAATGAATTTATTGTGTTTACACAGTGAATAATAATACACAAAGATTGGATAGTGCTTTCTAGGAACAAATGTTAAATAAAGATATAAAGGAAACATGTAGTCATGAATGAATAAATAAATGGTGAACTTCGTGCATATATTGCTATGACCGTTCTATTACTCTCAGGGCTATATTATGAACCTCGTCTCAGATTCTGAGGGCTCCTCAAGATTCGTTTTAAAATCGCTGATTGGTCCTCACCATGGTAATCGAGGACTTGAGGAGCCCTCAGAATCTGAGACGAGGTTCATAATACAGCCCTCATTCTCATCACTTCCATTTCTCACTCAAAAGTTTCCAATGTTCTCAATATCAAATCACTCATCTGAACTTACTCAACTCATTAAATGATATTAGCTATAAAAACGTCCATTAATATAATTCGTGACATAATATATTGCAATTTTAAATATAATATTGAGTTTCAGTTAAATTTATTTATTTAGACACCAATATAAATGTCAATCCATTTAGTTGAAAAAATCAATAGTTAAATTTATGAATTAATTCTTGCTTTTTAGACAAAAACTCTTGTTTCAATTGTTCAATGCACTAAATTTGTGCTATTTTACACTACATTATTTATATATTATAATGTACATTTAAACGTGTTGTTGATGGATAGATTTATTTCTTTTTAATTGAAAAATACATATAATAATATCGTTATAAGTATAAAATTGAGTACTGATTCACTTTTTTGAGTAGTTTGTGATTAGCAGGCATTTGGCATGGAGTGAGTTGTTAACCTTAAAATTTTTCAAGTTATTCATTATGCAAAAATCCTGATTTGCCTTCGAATGCAGGAGACAAGTGACCATTACCTATTGCGTGCAATAAATCCTTTTCCATCCCTTGTTACTTAAAATGAGAAACACTTTCACATTTGTACTTTTTGTGGCTGTTGAATGTAGTACTATATATTTAGTTCGTGTAATAAGTCCAGTTAGTCCAGTAGCCGAGATTCCCTAATACATAATATGGTGTCTTCTTCAAGGACGCCAAGTATAGTAACAATAATAATATAGTCATAAATATAGTTTTTATTAATTTTGGCTTACAATCGACGAACGACTACTTTTATAACATTTCAGAGAAATATAAATAGGGGAAACCTTCTGTTGCATTCAGTAGTAACGTTGTCGTTGGAACCTCTCAGGTGCAGACTTGCAGAGTCGCAAAAATGAATTTCAAAGTGCTGCTGCTCGCTCTTGTATATCTAATTGGAGAATTGAGAGCTGGCAAAGTTAAAAATTCTGTAGCGCTCGAACATTTCTGTCTGTCACCCCCGGAAGGAAATCTTAGTGCAGAATGGGTACACACACAATTATTTATTTGTAGTGAATCATCATGAATCTATATTATTATTATGAAAAATACTATATTTAGATTTTATGAATAAATATATTAATTTATTTGATTTGTATATATATTCTCTTAGGCCAATAAAGTTAACAGTGAAGGTCCACAAGGTGGATGGTATCTTCCCCTCTTTAGTACGACTTCTGAGAATAAAACTGAAGAATACGAATGGACACATGCCAGTTCAGAAGAAGAAAAAGGCAAACGGGCATTCTGTCCCCGAAATATTTGGAAGTACGGGAAAGCAGTGTTAGCTTATCATGAACAAAGGGCCGTTTTTATTTGCACGGAAAATACACCTACGGGTAGCTGTCCAATGTGGCAACGAAGTGTGGAAGAATCTACTTACAAGGAGAATAAACGTAAGTGTCTTCTTAATACTACTGAACTAATTTTGGAAAAAAACAAACTGGTTTTGTGCAAAGGAAATAGATTTTTCCCATAAAGATCATTTTCCCCTTGAAACATCATTAACGTTGTTCTTCTAACCACTATTATTAATACCTGATTAGTAATTGATAATTGTTTTTACTGACAGGGGACAGAACTACAGTCTCCTTCGTCCTGACTGATAACCAAAGTTACGTACTCACTTTTCGGTGTTGGGAAGATGGCTACAGGGACTGGTTTGTGATGTCCCCGGTGAAAGTCTTAAATAGTACGACTCAAGAAATTATTTTGAAAGAAGTTGATCGTCTTGGATTCGATAGAGAAGAGTTCATTGTAGTTAATTACGAAAATTGTGAAGAATAAATTAATTGTGTTTACACAGTGAATAATAATACACAAAGATTGGATAGTGCTTTTCTAGGAACAAATGTTATATAAAGATATAAAGGAAACATGCAGTCATGAATGAATAAATGAATTGTGGAATTCGTGCATATAATATTGCTATGACCGTTCTATTACTCTCATTCTCATCACTTCCATTTCTCACTCAAAAGTTTCCAATGTTCTCAATCTCAAATCACTCAACAGAACTTACTCAACTCATTATGACATTGGCTATAAAAATATCCACTAATATAATTCGTGACATAGTAATATAGTTCAATTCAATTATATCTATCTATATTTGGCAATTTTAAATATAATTTTGGGTTTCAGTTAAATTTATTTAGACACTATATAAATGTCAATCCATTTAGTTAAACAAATCAATAGTAAAATTGATGAATTAATTCTCCCTTTTTGGACAAAACTCTTGTTTCAATTGTTCAATGCACTAAATTCGTCCTATTTTATACTACATTATTTATATATTATAATGTACATTGGAACGTGTTGTTGATGGATAGATTTATTTATTTTTAATTGAAAAATACATATAGTAATATCGTTATAAGTATAAACTTGAGTACTGATTCACTTTTTTGAGTAGTTTGTGATTAGCAGGCATTTGGCTTGGACGATCCGTTGAGTGAGTTGTTAACCTTAAAATTCTCCAAGTTATTCATTATGCAAAAATCCTGATTTGCCTTTGAATGCAGGAGACAAGTGACCATTACCTTGCGCGTACATTTGTATTTTTGTGGCTGTAGAATGTAATGTAGTACTATATATTTAGTTCGTGTAATAAGTCCAGTTAGTCCAGTAGCCGAGATTCCCTAATACATGGTGGATTCTTCAAGGACGCCAACAGTGTATTGTAACAATAATAATATAGTCATAAATATAGCTTTTTTTTAAATTTTGCCTTAACACCATCGACGAATGACTACTTTTATAACATTTCAGAGAAATATAAATAGGGGAAACCTTCTGTTGCATTCAGTAGTAACGTCGTCGTTCGAACCTCCCAGGTGCAGACTTGCAGAGTGGCAAAAATGATTTTCAAAGTGCTGCTGCTCGCTCTTGTAAGTTTCATTGCAGAATTGAGAGCTGGCAAAGTTAAAAATTCTACAGCGCTCGAACATTTCTGTCTGTCACCCCCGGAAGGAAATCTCAGTGCAGAATGGGTACACACACAATTATTTATTTGTAGTGAATCATCATGAATCTATATTATTATTAAAAATAATATTTAGATTTGAAGAATAAATATATTAATTTATTTGATTTGTATTCCCGTAGGCCAATAAAGTTAATAGTGAAGGTCCACAAGGTGGATGGTATCTTCCCCTCTTTAGTACAACTTTTGAGAATAATACTGAAGAATACGAATGGACACATGCCAGTTCAGAAGAAGAACAAGGCATACGTGCATTCTGTCCACGAATTATTGTATGTATGAGGAATGGAAAAGTAGTGTTAGCTTATCATGAACAAAGGGCCGTTTTCATTTGCACGGAAAATACACCTATGGGTAGCTGTCCAATGTGGCAACGAAGTGTGGAAGAATCTACTTACAAGGAGATGAAACGTAAGTGTATGAACTAATTTTGGAAAGAAACAAACTTGTTTTGTGCAAAGGAAATAGATTTTTCCCATAAACATCATTTTCCGTTTGAAACGCCATTGAAGTTCCTCTTCTAATTACTATTACCAACATCTGATTAGTAATTGATAATTGTTTTTACTGACAGGAGACAGAACTACAGTCTCCTTCGTCCTGACTGATAACCAAAGCTACGTACTCACTTTTCGGTGTTGGGAAGATGGCTATAGGGACTGGTTTGTGATGTCCCCGGTGAAAGTCTTAAATAGCACGACTCAAGAAATTATTTTGAAAGAAGTTGATCGTCTTGGATTCGATAGAGAGGAGTTCACTGTAGTTAACTACGAAAATTGTGAAGAATTGGATTGGATTGGATTAAACAGTGGCTACAAATACTGGATTGGTTGGAATTAGTGATTTCCCAAGGAAAAAAATCTTTAGTAAAGAAACAAAGGTAACAATCTGTTGAAATACAATTCTTTCGCCAAATAGATAAATTTGGACATCGGCTGTGAAAAATTGTCACAAGTATAATCCGGTACTGTGTAGTTCTGCATTACTACAACGGATAGTTTGAATTATTTTATATGTTTTTATAATATTCATTACAACATTCGTTAAATCTTCTAAATGCTAATGTAAACTGATTAATGTCATGAATAAATTCTTGAATTTTGGGTCATAGTAAAACTACACACAAAAACTCTCAAGTGTGTCCAGAGAAGACCAAGAAAAGATTTCTTACTCACTTCTGCAACGAATTTAGCTCACATTTAATATTTTGGTTATTATTATTCTTGATGAAATAATTGAATTAACAATTTAAATACTAAATTGCTCTGATACTTGCTAAACAGACATTATTGTATGAAGATTTATTTGTCAAGTTTGGCCTGGGAATTACAAACACATTACGCTAGTTGGAGGTGATGGGATTTTGTAGCATTAATGAATACCTATTTAAATGAGCATTGTAGATTTGCACTTCTAAATTCATTTAAAAAAGAAAGATCTATGTAAGTTATGCAAAAATCTAAACCTGCTAGTGACGAAGTGGCTACTGCGTGCTGTTTATAAATCTATTTCTACCACTTGCTGCTAAAAATGAGAAAGGGTATTATAATGCAGCTTCTTCATCAAAGCAAGTCCAGGAATTATAAGAGATTCTTCAAGGACGCCAACTGCCTTTTGTCATGCATGCATTTCTTTTTAATTTTATTGTAATACTGACTGCGACTTATAAACGACTTTTTTAACACTTGAGAAAACTATAAAATGGATAATATTTCTTCCTACTGCATGCACAATGACCGTCGCAGTTCGCATATTCTTAGCTATAGACAGAGTAAACTACAATAATGATTTTCAAAGTGCTGCTCATCGTTTCTATTTATTTAATCGGAGAATTGAGTGCTGCTAATGTGAAAAATGAGACAACTCTTGAACATTTCTGTCAGTCACCCCCGGAAGGAAATCTGAACGTGGAATGGGTATACACTAATTATTTTTTGATATTTGTATAATAAATGTATCTAAATAATACACATTTTAAGAATGAATTGAATTTAAATTGATTTAATATTCACTAGGCTAATAAAGTTAATAACGAAGGTCCCCCAACTGGTTGGTATATTCCCCTCTTTAGTAAAAACATCAAGAAAGCAAGTCAGGAATATGAATGGACACACACCAGGACAACAGAAGAAGAGGGCAGACGGGCATTCTGTCCACGAATTATTTGGTCGACCGGGAAAGCAGTGTTGACTTATCATGAAAAAAAGGTTGTTTTCGTTTGTACAGAAACTACAAGTACGGGTTACTGTCCTTTGTGGGAAAGGAGTGTGCAAGAGTCTACTTACAAGGACATCAAACGTAAGTATTCAAGATTTTTGACCTAATTTATGACAATGTAGAGCAGAGACGCATTAGTTATGTAATATTATGTGATAATTATTAATTAATTATTAATTTTTCTTGCTAGCGGATAGAACTACCGCTTTCTTCCCCCTGACTGATAATCAAAGCTATCTTCTCGCCTTTCGTTGTTGGGAAGATGGTTACAGAGACTGGTATGTATTGTCCCCTAAGAAGGTCTTAAATGATACTACTCAAGAAACCATTTTGAAAGAAGTTGATCGTCTTGGTTTCGATAGCGAGCTGTTCACTGTAGTTAATTACGACATTTGTGAAGAATAAATTAATTGTATTATTAATACATTATATTATGTCATTTTTAGTTTGTGATTTTATTTAATTAGCTTATTATAGTTAAGAAGACATTGTATGATTTAATTAGGAGAATTGGTAACTACATCATTGCTCGTACTCGTACAGGTATTGAATACTTTTTTTTATTTTGTTATGTAACCATGTTAAGGCGTTATAACTGATAAAAGTCGTTATTTGTGTTGAGATTGCAAGGTGTTGCTTTGTCTTGTAAAATAAAACTAAAAAATACTTCTGGCAACATTTATTCGCTATGTATTATCAAAAGGTTGGGCATAAACCACTGATTGCTGCTTTCCATTGCATCGTTAGGTCTATATGTCATTGTTACACATAGGACTAATATATTTTTCCTGTAATTGGTAATGGTAATTGCTATTCACGACGTTCATTCAATTGGAGTCTTTAAAAACTTACTGAAATTAACACTTCATTATCACTTTCACTTGTGGTCATCTTTTGTCCTTTAAAATAAGTTAATCATTAATTATTATTCAGTGAACAATCATCATCAGCTCAGCATATAATCGATTGAACTCAATTTGTGTTAGCTACCTACATACCTTAGGGAAATCACTGCCTGAATTACTACATACAATACACGGTGGATAAATGTGTATAGTGTATATAGAACAGTGTACAAAATACCATTTACCACTTACCAGTGGTAAGTGGTTTTTAATGGTATTTAACGTTAAATACCACTACCTAAAAATAGTGGTAAGTGGTAAAAATGGTAAAAAATAGTTTCATTTAAATTTCGTGTTCGGATTTTGAATAAAATTCGGTGCCAAAGTATGAAATAGCTTAGCAGATGATGATTGTTGTCACAAGTTGATAAGTGTTCATCAATCAGGGTAGGATTCAACCAATTGGGGCGCTAACAACTCTTGCCGATCGAGAAATTAATTGCAATTAAATTAGCATCAATTTTAAATGGGCGATACCAAATGAAATCTTTCTTTCTTCATTTTTTTTATAACTTTTGGTGTACAATCAAATAAATATGATTAATTTAATTGATTAAGGGGCTAATTGGAAATATTTCATAGAAAACAAAGTTTTAAAACTTATATTTTAGGAAGTCTAGTGTATCTGTACTCAGCTGTCTAATAAATCGCTAAAATTTACCATTTTTACCATTAAATGCATTTTTACCATTAAGTGCATTTTTACCATTAAGTGCATTTTTACCACTGTGATGGTAAAAAAGGCTAAAACGTGGTAAATTTTGTACACTGATATAGAACCAGCCCATCCCTTTTGTTACTGTCTGTCTGCTATTCAGAGTCGCAATCGCAACCAGGTATGAGCACTTAGGGATTCGTTTATTCACCCCTGAAACCGTAAACAGAATTTTCCTGAAATTTTTTTGTACCTGTATAAAGCAAAAAATGGAAACACCGGTATCAATTAAATACTTTACGGTGCCCCCCTGAAATATTTTTTACTGCTGCTTAGCCGTCATTATGGTCACCACAATATATTTACCATGATGTGCACCAAATGGTCCATAAAATGCATTCGCACCTATTTTTTATTTATTACTGCAGTAATGCCTAATAAAGAAAAGTAATGCCGAATTTATGATAATTTCAGGAATAATTCAAGACTAAAAGATAAACTGCAACTCATAAATTACATTAAATCCAAAGCTATATTCATTTGTTTCAGGGGGATAGGATGAAGACAATTGCAATTTTGGTCGTTTCAGCATGTCTATTTGGGTTTGGTAATACTAAATTAAATGAGACATCTTTAGAATTGCATTGCCAGTCACAGCCGAAAGATATACTAAGCAAAGAATGGGTAACATTAATATTATTTTAAATAGCTAATGCCTTTATCATAATATTTTTTTAAAAATAAATTATGTCCAATGATTTTCATCTGTCATCTGTAGATATCAATAAGTAAAATCGTATATTGAAGTGATATAACAATTTTTCCTAGTTTCATTACACAAATTAGGAATAATTACAAAATTTGTCAATAAAATATTTACTGAGTATTTTCTTTATCCGAAGGTAGAAACTGATGTCCCTGAAGGTGGATGGTATTTTCCCCTTATCAGTAAAAATGTCAGGAAACGTATAAGTGCTGGCTCCGAATTGGCACACTCCGATTTCTATGAAAAGCGACAAGACAGACGACCATTTTGCCCAAGACTGAAATGGGTTAACGGAGTGGGTACTCTTTCATATCATGAAAAGAAAGTTGTGTTTAACTGCATTAACAACTCTACAATTTCCTGCTCACTTTGGGAAAGAAATGTGGAAGCGTCAACTGATAAAAACTCCAAACGTAAGAATTAATTAAAACTCTTCCAAATTAAAATAATTGCATTCATTTTGATTTCACTGAGTTCAATTTTTAAATCATAATTTTATTATTACCTTGATATTATTTCATAACTGTAAAACTTTAAAAGTATGTAGTTGGATTCTGTTCGGACAAAAATATTGAAAAATTTAATCCCAAAATAAATAATAATTACACTAAAATTATACATGGAATTATACATGACAAAATATAAATTTATGTATATTAAAATCGAATCTACAGTTTTAGTTTTAGTCGTAGCATCTATTTTAAAATAATTTTGTACTAAAATTTTAAATGATTGAATTGTTATATTATGTAATTTTAGTTTTTATAATTTTTGTACACAGCGGACAGAGTCAAGGCGTTTTTCACTTTGACCGATAATCACAGCTACATTTTAATGTTTCGTTGCTGGGAAGATGGCTACAAAGACTGGGAAGTGATTTCCTCGGATAAAGTTTTAAGTAAAGAAGTAAAGGAAGCAATTCTGAATGAAGCAGAGTCAATTGGATTCGACAGAGAATCATACTATGAAATTGGTTATGAAAAATGTCTTGAAGTATGACCATAAATTGTGCAGTTCTAGAATACCTTTTTGAAATATATCAATATGATGTACAATCTCATGATAATTCATTTCCACATTCGTCCAAACATACCTTGCTGGATATTAGGGTGCAGTTTAAAATTCTATTGTAACACATTACAAAAGTTGATCCAATAATTTTATTTTTAAACAAGGTCAATTTCATAAATAAATTCTGCAATTTTGGAGTAGGACACTTCGCAATTCGTTAATACTATTTATCCTTACTATGCAATATCGTGTAAATGGTATACTGTATGGTGTCCCCATCGGAAGATACTGGATTAGTAATTTGGATTAGTAAGTTAATTGCTCAATCCATACACTTTTACTCATACAAGATAAAATAGCGCATCTGTTTGCCATTCTCAAGAGAGAGCAAATGTTTTCGCACCTCCAATTCAGAAATGCATGGTAGGAGCAAAATAGGCAAATAATATGATCATATTTATGTTAATTTCAGAAATATCCAAGTTCAATGACAGTCATTTCAGATTTATATAGAGTATAGGTCTGGAAATGATATAAAAGGCACTAAATGCAATGCTTTTGTTATTACATTTTAGGGAATAAGATGAAGACTGTTATATTCTTGCTTGTTGCAATTCTCCTGCAGACATTTGGATTGTCTAGCGCAAGAAATGAGTTATTTATAGAACAGAACTGCCAGTCAGACCCAAAATCCATACTAAACAAAGAATGGGTATCTGCAATTCATGGTTACTATTTATTTCTATAGGTTCGATATTTCTTGTAAGTATTACTGAGATTTGAATGATTTAATTTGCAGGTGGAGAGTGGTGCTCCTGAATATGGGTGGTATTTCCCTCTTATCAGTAAAAATATTCAAAGTAGGTTAATTCAAGACAACGCTGACTCCGTATTGGCACACTTTAAATTTTTTGAAAAACATAACTTACCATTTTGTCCAAGACTGCCTTCTTGGAAAAACGGAGTGGGTACAGTTAAAATTTATGGAAAGACGTTCGTCTTTCGGTGCATTGATAACTCTACAACTACCTGCACACTTTGGGAAAGACTTGTGGAAGAATCAATTGATGAAGAAAAGTCGGCTGATGTAAGAATAAAACGTAAGTAATTAATTATGTTAACTAAAACTTCTAAAAAAAGAATCTTTTATCCCAACCACGCGTATTTGGCAAATGTAGTTCTAGATGATCAACTAGCTTTCATTTTAACTTCCAAAACCCAATCTGCAATTATTTTAGCTATCCAACACTCTTGAGTAATAAATAATTATAATTAAACAAATAACGTAAATATACATTTAGCAGTCCATCACATTTTGGGTTCATGATTGAATTTGATGTAATTTTTTCCCCAGCGACAAAACTCAAGACCATTTTCACTTTGACTGATAATGCAAGCTACATATTTTTGTTCCGCTGTTGGGAAGATGGCTACAGAGACTGGATAGTGGTTTCCTCGAAGAAAGTTCTAAGTAACAAATTGAAGGAAACAATTCTGAATGAAGTAAAATCTGCTGGGTTCGACAGAGAAGCGTATTACGAAATTGACTATGAAAGATGTCAGGAAACGTAGTCAGCGTTTTTGCACATACTATATTTTTTAATTGTGCTGCTATGTTTTTATAATTGTCATCCACATTTGCCCACATTCGCATTCGTCGATAAAAGCCAGTTTGATTTTCGATGTAAAAGTTTTATAAATTAAAAGTTTCATAAATTCGAGATTTTTGAACCATTCTGTCGTGTTGATCAAATGCCATCGGACATTAAAACGATTGTTGTACCGGTTGTAGCTGGTTGTATAAATACTGTACTATTCTTTAAGGTTGTTTCGATGCCTTCATATAGTGCATTTATATTTAATGTGTAAATTCTTGGCCAATTTATTTTCGTTCCATTTTGTATTATTTTGCTTCGTTTCTATAAACTATTATTTATTGGTTATAGTTAAATTCATAATTTTAGCTTTACCTTGAAAAAATGTACATAAATTAAGCTCTTCTGATCAATGTGCTAATTTAATAATACTAATTTATTGTACCCATAGCACACGTGTTAAAACTGTTACCCTCTGTCTGCTCTTTAGGATCGTAATCATGAGAGGGTAGACAGCAGAAGAACCCTAACCTAACTCCTGAAACGGTGGAAGGTATGTCCCAAGGGAAAGGTAAAAATATAGTGATTGTTCTCTCGCTATTTTGATACAGGGAAATATTTATTGGTTGCAGTTGCATCTGTTAGTTCATATTAACCTATTTATTATACAAATAATGAGAATCAAATGGTTTACATGCTTTCCCTCACAATTATTATTGCCACTGATGTGGGATTTCCAACTTTGTGTTGACGTTGGTAATTTCCAAAGTGCCTGTACCGACATTAAGGTGAAGTTAATTATCTCTGGGCATCATATAAATGGTATCAGAAGATCAGAATCTGTCGTTATTGAATTTTGGAGGGTAAAATGAAGACTATTACTGCATTCTTGTTGTTTTTCATTTGCCTATTTGGATTTGCTAGTGCAAAGATAAATGAAACATCTATAGATCAAAACTGTCAGTCACGACCAAAAGATATACTAAATAAAGAATGGGTATATAAAACATTATTTTTATTTAACCACAATTTCACATTAATTTTTAAAGATATCAATCATCAAATAAATGTTAATTTACATCTGGGATAACAATTTCAGTAACTCTCAATTCGTATATACAAGTGAATTTTAATTTATCACATGAAGTTCAAATTGTATTAAATAAATGTAAGCATGACTAACGATTTGAATGACTTATACGAAGGTGGAGAACGGTGCTCCTGAAGGTGGATGGTATGTCCCCCTCTTCAGTAAAAATACAAGAAGTAAACTCAATGCAAATGCAGGCTCTGATTTAGCACATATTCATTTCTATGAAAAACAACAGAACAGACCATTTTGTCCAAGAATAACTTGGACCAACGGACCAACGGCTGCCATTATCTACCATGACAAAAAGTTTGTCTTCCACTGTATCGACAACTCTACAATGCCTTGTACTATGTGGGAAAAGGTGGAAGATCGAGATACCAAACGTAAGTCATTGTAAAGAAACAGCATCCGTTAACAAAATTAATATTATAATATTTAATATTTAATAATATTATATTTATAATGGCTATTTAATAATTATAACTCTATGAAGGTTTGGTGATTGATTTTGGCGCACTTCGATAATTTTTCCTTGTATCAAAAAAGCATTTTTAGTTTTCAATTTCAGCAAAAAAATATTATCACCATAAAGAGAAGACTAGATTATAATCGTTCAAAAAACTGATTAGATTTATGTGTGTGTCTCCGCACTCCGCATCATACCAAGGAAAATAATTATTAGTTATCTTACGATGCATAATTTAATAAGTATATTTAACCAATCTTTTAGTTTCAGAAGCACCTTGCTTTATAATAAATGCCTATATAAAAATCTATATGATGTATTTTGAATAATTGATTAATTTTATCCAATTTTTGTGTATAGCGGACAAAGTCAAAGTCATTTTCACTTTGACTGATAATCAAAGCTATATATTTATCTTTCGATGCTGGGAAGATGGCTACAATGATTGGCAAGTGATTTCTTCGGAAAAGACCTTGAGTAAAGAAGTAAAGGAAACAGTTCTGAATGAAGCAGAACTCGTCGGGTTCGACAGAGAAGCGTATTATGAAATTGACTATGAAAAATGTCACTAATATAATTGGCGAAATCATGATTGGATTGGTATTTTGAAATATATCGATATATTCTCATACTCTCATGGTATTTATCTACACATACACCAAAATTCCTCTTGCTTTTTGTGGTGGCACTATAGAATTCTATTTTATTTCACACATGATTTAAAGTTAAAAGAAAATAAATAAATTACAATTCGATTAATAATTTTTTGATTTTTATGTTACATTATTTACTTTTATCATATTTTTAACTAAGTATTAACTACTAAGTAATTATTCATTCTTATTGTGAATACTAATATATTTCTGTCTGTGGTGTTCAACACCGCTTATAGGAATGCCTGATCTCTCTGTCTGTTAGCACTTTAGCACTATAACTCAAAAACGGTTTGAGATAATCAACTCAAACTTTCTGTACGTGATGTAGGGATGAAAAAAGAGGTCGAGTTGAAAATGAACAAAATTAAACCCACCCCTTGCCTATGGGAGTGGTCCTAAATTAAAAATTGAATAAACCTTAGTTATTAACAATGTAGAGCATCATGAGGCAGCTCGTTCGAAAATGCTATTCATTAGGTTATATCAAGGTCAAGTCACACGTGTCAAATGGTCAAAGGTCATTTTAAAAAATTCACTAAAAACGTTATGTAACGTCAGATAATCAGTTCAAACTTTCTATGCGATTTCACACCACTTTCTTACACCCATTTTTACATGGTTTAGTTTAAATGTGTGGACATTTTACTTAGGTCTTTTATATATGCTTAGTTTATGTGTAAAGATGGAATATACCTTATTTGTCCGCTTTAATAAAATATTGAATTTAGGTTGTCCTTGCAAAAGTGTCAGGGAACGATCATAATCAGATAATAGCTACATAATTTGTATTAGTTTTAGGTACCTACCTAACCATTATACAATTACAATACACGATAACACTCCACATCTGGAATGATCTCTATTCAGACACACAGAGATTCGCTCACCAACCCCTGGAATATTTTTTTTTGTTTTCAACTATGTATTTTTAGGTTTCCCTTGCAATAAATTTTTATGGGTAGGCAATGCATCTATAATGTATTCATTATGTGTAGCACATCACTAAAACGCATTTCCTCTCTTATAAATTACCTTTATGACGAAGTTATGTTAATTTCAAGGCTAAAAAGATAATCAGGTCTGGTAGTCATATAAATGGCATTAAATCCAAAGTTGGTTTACATATTTCTTTAAATCCAGGAGATAGAATGAAGACCATTGCAGTTTTGCTCGTTTTAATTGGCCTGTTTGGATTTGCTAGCAGCTCCGTAGTAAATGAGGCTTCTATAGAAGAAAAGTGCCAGTCACAGCCAAAAGATATACTAAGCAAAGAATGGGTAACTAACTAGAATTACTTATAATTATTTTTATTTTATTTTCTTTCAACAATTTTTTTATTACTTTTATGGGTATCAATTTTATTTTATGTAAAATTGACATTTCTCTCCATGCTTGTCAATTGACATACAACTGAATTTAAGATTGTCAGTAATGCATTACAAAAATAAAGATATATGGGTTTGAATGATTTCTTCCAAGTTGGAAAGCGGTGTTCCTGAAGGTGGATGGTACTTCCCCCTCATCAGTAAAAATACAAGAAGTAAGGTCCGTACGAATGTGAGTAGAAATGCTGCCTCCCAATTAGCACATACTGATTTCTATGAAAAACAACCGGAGAAACCATTTTGTCCAAGAATGACTTGGGATAGTGCAGCTAAGGCTACACTTATGTATCATGGAAAGAAACTTGTCTATATCTGTGCTGATAACTCTACAGTGCCCTGTATTCTGTGGCAAAGAAACCCAAAGGAGTCAACTGATACGAATGTCACACGTAAGAAATTATTTTATTGATATCCTTCACAATCATTCCGTAATTTCCAAAATCGGAAAAGTAACTTTTAATTCAGTTACTTTTTAACGATTAACTTAATTTCCTTTTTGCGAAATTCATCAAGATTACACAAATAATTAGAATGATTGATTAATTTTTATTCTATTTTTGTCTACAGCGGACAGAGTAAAAGTCATTTTCACTCTGACTGATAATCAAAGCTACATATTTCTATTTCGTTGCTGGGAAGATGGCTACAACGATTGGCAAGTGATTTCTTCGGAAAAGAGCTTGAGTAAAGAAGTAAAGGAAACAGTTCTGAATGAAGCAGAACTCGTTGGGTTCGACAGAGAATCGTATTATGAAATTGGCTATGAAAAATGTCACTAATATAATTGGCGAAATCATGATTGGATTGGTATTTTGAAATATATCGATATAGTCTCATACTCTCATGGTATTTATCTACACATACACTAAAATTCCTCTTGCTTTTTGTGGTGGCACTATAGAATTCTATTTTAATTGACACATGATTTAAAGTTAAAAGAAAATAAATAAATTACAATTCGATTAATAATTTTTTGATTTTTATATTACATTATTTACTTTTTATCATATTTTTAACTAAGTATTAAGTACTAAGTAAATTATTCATTCTTATTATGAATACTAATATATTTCTGTCTGTGGTGTGCAACACCGCTTATAGGAATGCCTGATCTCTCTGTCTGTTTGTCCGTCCGTCTGTCTGTTAGCACTTTAGCACTATAACTCAAAAACGGTTTGAGATAATCAACTCAAACTTTCTGTACGTGATGTAAGGATGAAAAAAGAGGTCGAGTTGAAAATGGACAAAATTAAGCCCACCCCTTGCCTATGGGAGTGGTCCTAAATTAAAAATTGGTGTAACCTTAGTTATTGACATTGTAGAGCGTCATGAGGCAGCTCGTTCGAAAATGTTATTCGTTAGGTCATATCAAAGTCAAGTCACACGTGTCAAATGGTCAAAGGTCATTTTAAAAAATTCACTAAAAACGTTATGTTACGTCAGATAATCAGTTCAAACTTTCTATGCAATTTCACACCACTTTCTTACACCCATTTTTACATGGTTTAGTTTAAATGTGTGGACATTTTACGTAGGTCTTTTATATATTCTTAGTTTATGTGTAAAGATGGAATATACCTTATTTGTCCGCTTTAATAAAATATTGAATTTAGGTTGTCCTTGCAAAAGTGTCAGGGAACGATCATAATCAGATAATAGATACATAATTTGTATTAGTTTTAGGTACCTACCTAACTATTATACAATTACAATACACGATAACACACCACATCTGGAATGATCTCTATTCAGGCACACAGAGATTCGCTCACCAACCCCTGGAATATTTTTTTTCTGTTTTCAACTATATGTATTTTTAGGTTTCCCTTGCAATAATTTTTTATGGGTAGGTAATGCATCTATAATGTATTCATTATGTGTAGCACATCACTAAAACGCATTTCCTCTCTTATAAATTACCTTTATGACGAAGTTATGTTAATTTCAAGGCTAAAAAGATAATCAGGTCTGGTAGTCATATAAATGGCATTAAATCCAAAGTTGGTTTACATATTTTTTTAAATCCAGGAGATAGGATGAAGACCATTGCAGTTTTGCTCCTTTTAATTGGCCTGTTTGGATTTGCTAGCAGCTCCGTAGTAAATCAGGCTTCTATAGAAGAAAAGTGTCAGTCACACCCAAAAGATATACTAAGCAAAGAATGGGTAACTTACTAGAATTATTTATATTTATATTTATTTTATTTTCTTCAACAATTTTTTAATTATTTTTATCCATATCAATTTTATTTTATGTAAAATTGACATTTCTCTCCATGCTTGTCAATTGACATACAACTGAATTTAAGATTGTCAGTAATGCATTACAAAAATAAAGATATATGGGTTTGAATGATTTCTTCCAAGTTGGAAAGCGGTGTTCCTGAAGGTGGATGGTACTTCCCCCTCATCAGTAAAAATACAAGAAGTAAGGTCCGTACGAATGTGAGTAGAAATGCTGCCTCCCAATTAGCACATACTGATTTCTATGAAAAACAACCGGAGAAACCATTTTGTCCAAGAATGACTTGGGATAGTGCAGCTAAGGCTACACTTATGTATCATGGAAAGAAACTTGTCTATATCTGTGCTGATAACTCTACAGTGCCCTGTATTCTGTGGCAAAGAAACCCAAAGGAGTCAACTGATACGAATGTCACACGTAAGAAATTATTTTATTGATATCCTTCACAATCATTCCGTAATTTCCAAAATCGGAAAAGTAACTTTTAATTCAGTTACTTTTTAACGATTAACTTAATTTCCTTTTTGCGAAATTCATCAAGATTACACAAATAATTAGAATGATTGATTAATTTTTATTCAATTTTTGTCTACAGCGGACAAAGTCAAGGTCATTTACACGTTGACCGATAATCAAAGCTACGTATTTATGTTTCGTTGCTGGGAAGATGGCTACAACGATTGGCAAGTGGTTTCCTCCGAAAAAATATTGAGTGAAGAACAGAAAGAAACAATCCTAAATGAAGCAGAACTCGTCGGGTTCGACAGAGAATCGTATTATGAAATTGGCTATGAAAAATGTCGTTAAGTATCACCCAGCGAAATCATGATTGACTTGCTGGTCATTATAAAATTATATAACAATAGGTTCTCAAATTCCTATGATATATCTTCGTCGCCGTAGTCATACATACATCCTTCTTGCTTGATTTGCGGTTACAGTTACAAATTCTAATTTATTAAGCACACAATTTAAAAATTAATATTCTAAACGTGCTGAATAAATTCTTGATGTTTTATTCAATTGGTCCTAAATTTAATGTATGCATTTTCTTATCTTGATCCCGGATCGCCTTTGTGGGCATGTATGGATAGTAAAATATGCATTAATGGATAATTATTATTTTAGGTTGTTCTTGCAAAAATGTACCCAATTACGCTTCTCTGATCAACGTCAATTTAGGCTAATTCCTACAGGATCGCAATCAGGAGGAGGGGGAGACGGGAGAAAAGGAACCCTTACCCCAGTCCTGAAACGGAGTAAATAAATTTTATGCCCTAAGGGAGGGGCAAAAATTATGTAATTATTTCTTCACTATACTTTGATACACCCCTGAAATATTTATTGGTTGCAGTTGCATCTGTTAGTCTTCCTATTAGCCAATTTATTATAATGATAACCAAATGATCTACATGCTTCCCCTCACATTTATTGTACCAAACATTTAGGTTAGGTTAATCATCTCTGGGCATTATATAAATGGTATTAGGTCCGACTCTGTCTTTATTGAATTTTGGGGGATAAAATGAAGGCTACTACTATTACTGCATTTTTGTTGGTTTCCATTTGCCTATTTGGATTTGCTAGTGCAAAGATAAATGAAACATCTATGGATCAAAACTGCCAGTCACAACCAAAAGATATACTAAATAAAGAATGGGTAAATAAAACATTATTTGTTTTTGTTTATTTTGTTTACCTCAATTTTGCATTATTTTAAAGATATCAACAATCAAATAAATGTTGATTTAAGTACACCTGAGGTAAGTAGTAATACTTTCTGTAATTCTCAACATATACATATAAGTAAATTTTACTTCACTACATCAAGTTCAAAATGTATTAAATTTATTCCTAACGAATTGAATGACTTATCCATCCGAAGGTGGAGAACGGTGTTCCTGAAGGTGGGTGGTATTTTCCCATCGTCAGTAAAAATACAAGAAGTAAATTCAGTGCAAATTCTGGCTCTGAATTGGCACATATTAATTTCTATGAAAAACAGCAGAACAGACCATTTTGTCCAAGATTGACTTGGACCAAATGGAGTGGGTACTCTTATATATTATGAAAAGAAGTTTGTGTTCCACTGTATTGACAACTCTTCAAAGGCTTGTACTCTGTGGGAAAGACAGGTGGAAGATCATGATACCAAACGTAAGTCATTGCATCAGTAACAACAAAAATCTGAAAGGTGATTTGTAATTCAATAATCATAACTCCATGAAGGTTTTTGTGTATAGCGGACAAAGTCAAAATCATTTTTACTTTGACTGATAATCAAAGCTATATATTTCTGTTTCGATGTTGGGAAGATGGCTACAACGATTGGCACGTCATTTCATCGGAAAAGAGTTTGAGTAAAGAAGTAAAGGAAACAGTTCTACATGAAATAGTTCTCGCTGGGTTCGACAGAGAAGCGTATTATGAAATTGGCTATGAAAATTGTCGTTAAATAACACACAGCGAAATCATGATCATGATTGACTTGCAAATTATATGGCAATAGGTCCTATGACATTTCTCTTCATTACCAGTACATTCTTTTTACCTTGACTTGCGGCTACAGTTACACATTCTAATTTATTAAGCCCACGATGTAAAAAGTAATAAATTAATGTTACATTCAAAATGTACTAAACAAATTCTTGATGATTTATTTAATTGGTCCTTTAATTCCATGTACGCAATTTTTTATCTTGATCCCGGATCGCCATTGTGAAAATTTATGGATAGCAAAATATGCATTAATGGATAATTATTCAAATGAGTGTCGAACTACAACTGGCACAACCTTACGACAATCCACATGCCAGTTCCACCCCAATTGAAGTACAACTGGCACAGCTTGAACGCCAACTGATAAGCCAGGTCCACCCCAATTGAAGTACGAAAGGCACAACGTGAAGGCTAGTTGATATTCAAGTTCCACCCCAATTGAAGTTCAACTGGCACAGCTTGAACGCCAACTGATAAGCCAGTTCCACCCCAATTGAAGTACAAAGGGTACAACTTGAAGGCTAGTTGATATGCCAGTTTCACCCCAATTGAAGAACAACTGGCACAACTTGAATGACAATAGAAATGCTACTTCCAACCCCAATTGAATTGAAATACAAATGGCACAGCTTGAACGACGATTGAAATACCAGTTCCACCACAATTGAAGTACAACTCGCACAGCTTGAACAAGAATTGAAATGTCAGTTCCACCCCAATTGAAGTACATCTGGCACAGCTTGAAGGCTAATTGATGTGCCAGTTCCACCCCAATTGAAGTACAAAGGGTACAACTTGAAGGCTAGTTGATATGCCAGTTCCACCCCAATTGAAGTACAAAGGGTACAACTTGAAGGCTAGTTGATATGCCAGTTTCACCCCAATTGAAGAACAACTGGCACAGCTTGAACGACAATAGAAATGCTACTTCCAATCCTAATTGAATTGAAACACAAATGGCACAGCTTGAACGACGATTGAAATACCAGTTCCATCCCAATTAAGTACAACTCGCACAGCTTGAACAAGAATTGAAATGTCAGTTCCACCCCAATTGAAGTACATCTGGGACAGCTTGAAGGCTAATTGATGTGCCAGTTCCACCCCAATTGAAGTACAAAGGGTACAACTTGAAGGCTAGTTGATATGCCAGTTCCACCTCAATTGAAGAACAACTGGCACAACTTGAATGACAATAGAAATGCTACTTCCAACCCCAATTGAACTGAAATACAAATGGCACAGCTTGAACGACGATTGAAATACCAGTTCCACACCAATTGAAGTACAACTCGCACAGCTTGAACAAGAATTGAAATGTCAGTTCCACCCCGATTGAAGTACATCTGGCACAGCTTGAAGGCTAATTGATGTGCCAGTTCCACCCCAATTGAAGTACAAAGGGTACAACTTGAAGGCTAGTTGATATGCCAGTTCCACCCCAATTGAAGTACAAAGGGTACAACTTGTAGGCTAGTTGATATGCCAGTTTCACCCCAATTGAAGAACAACTGGCACAGCTTGAACGACAATAGAAATGCTACTTCCAATCCTAATTGAATTGAAACACAAATGGCACAGCTTGAACGACGATTGAAATACCAGTTCCATCCCAATTAAGTACAACTCGCACAGCTTGAACAAGAATTGAAATGTCAGTTCCACCCCAATTGAAGTACATCTGGCACAGCTTGAAGGCTAATTGATGTGCCAGTTCCACCCCAATTGAAGTACAAAGGGTACAACTTGAAGGCTAGTTGATATGCCAGTTCCACCTCAATTGAAGAACAACTGGCACAACTTGAATGACAATAGAAATGCTACTTCCAACCCCAATTGAATTGAAATACAAATGGCACAGCTTGAAAGACGATTGAAATACCAGTTCCACACCAATTGAAGTACAACTCGCACAGCTTGAACAAGAATTGAAATGTCAGTTCCACCCCAATTGAAGTACATCTGGCACAGCTTGAAGGCTAATTGATGTGCCAGTTCCACCCCAATTGAAGTACAAAGGGTACAACTTGAAGGCTAGTTGATATGCCAGTTCCACCCCAATTGAAGTACAAAGGGTACAACTTGAAGGCTAGATGATATGCCAGTTCCACCTCAATTGAAGAACAACTGGCACAGCTTGAACGACAATAGAAATGCTACTTCCAACCCTAATTGAATTGAAATACAAATGGCACAGCTTAAACGACGATTAAAATACCAGTTCCATCCCAATTAAGTACAGCTCGCACAGCTTGAACAAGAATTGAAATGTCAGTTCCACCCCAATTGAAGTACATCTGGCACAGCTTGAAGGCTAATTGATGTGCCAGTTCCACCCCAATTGAAGTACAAAGGGTACAACTTGAAGGCTAGTTGATATGCCAGTTCCACCCCAATTGAAGAACAACTGGCACAGCTTGAACGACAATAGAAATGCTACTTCCAACCCCAATTGAATTGAAATACAAATGGCACAGCTTGCAAGACGATTGAAATACCAGTTCCATCCCAATTAAGTACAACCCGCACAGCTTGAACAAGAATTGAAATGTCAGTTCCACCCCAATTGAAGTACATCTGGGACAGCTTGAAGGCTAATTGATGTGCCAGTTCCACCCCAATTGAAGTACAAAGGGTACAACTTGAAGGCTAGTTGATATGCCAGTTCCACCCCAATTGAAGAACAACTGGCACAGCTTGAACGACAATAGAAATGCTACTTCCAAACCCAATTGAATTGAAATACAAATGGCACAGCTTGAACGACGATTGAAATACCAGTTCTATCCCAATTAAGTACAACTCGCACAGCTTGAACAAGAATTGAAATGTCAGTTCCACCCCAATTGAAGTACATCTGGCACAGCTTGAAGGCTAATTGATGTGCCAGTTCCACCCCAATTGAAGTACAAAGGGTACAACTTGAAGGCTAGTTGATATGCCAGTTCCACCCCAATTGAAGAACAACTGGCACAGCTTGAACGACAATAGAAATGCTACTTCCAACCCCAATTGAATTGAAATACAAATGGCACAGCTTGAACGACGATTGAAATACCAGTTCTATCCCAATTAAGTACAACTCGCACAGCTTGAACAAGAATTGAAATGTCAGTTCCACCCCAATTGAAGTACATCTGGCACAGCTTGAAGGCTAATTGATGTGCCAGTTCCACCCCAATTGAAGTACAAAGGGTACAACTTGAAGGCTAGTTGATATGCCAGTTCCACCCCAATTGAAGAACAACTGGCACAGCTTGAACGACAATAGAAATGCTACTTCCAACCCCAATTGAATTGAAATACAAATGGCACAGCTTGAACGACGATTGAAATACCAGTTCCATCCCAATTAAGTACAACTCGCACAGCTTGAACAAGAATTGAAATGTCAGTTCCACCCCAATTGAAGTACATCTGGCAAAGCTTGAAGGCTAATTGATGTGCCAGTTCCACCCCAATTGAAGTACAAAGGGTACAACTTGAAGGCTAGTTGATATGCCAGTTCCACCCCAATTGAAGAACAACTGGCACAGCTTGAACGACAATAGAAATGCTACTTCCAACCCCAATTGAATTGAAATACAAATGGCACAGCTTGAACGACGATTGAAATACCAGTTCCATCCCAATTAAGTACAACTCGCACAGCTTGAACAAGAATTGAAATGTCAGTTCCACCCCAATTGAAGTACATCTGGGACAGCTTGAAGGCTAATTGATGTGCCAGTTCCACCCCAATTGAAGTACAAAGGGTACAACTTGAAGGCTAGTTGATATGCCAGTTCCACCCCAATTGAAGAACAACTGGCACAGCTTGAACGACAATAGAAATGCTACTTCCAACCCCAATTGAATTGAAATACAAATGGCACAGCTTGAACGACGATTGAAATACCAGTTCTATCCCAATTAAGTACAACTCGCACAGCTTGAACAAGAATTGAAATGTCATTTCCATCCCAATTGAAGTACATCTGGCACAGCTTGAAGGCTAATTGATGTGCCAGTTCCACCCCAATTGAAGTACAAAGGGTACAACTTGAAGGCTAGTTGATATGCCAGTTCCACCCCAATTGAAGAACAACTGGCACAGCTTGAACGACAATAGAAATGCTACTTCCAACCCCAATTGAATTGAAATACAAATGGCACAGCTTGAACGACGATTGAAATACCAGTTCCATCCCAATTAAGTACAACTCGCACAGCTTGAACAAGAATTGAAATGTCAGTTCCACCCCAATTGAAGTACATCTGGCAAAGCTTGAAGGCTAATTGATGTGCCAGTTCCACCCCAATTGAAGTACAAAGGGTACAACTTGAAGGCTAGTTGATATGCCAGTTCCACCCCAATTGAAGAACAACTGGCACAGCTTGAACGACAATAGAAATGCTACTTCCAACCCCAATTGAATTGAAATACAAATGGCACAGCTTGAACGACGATTGAAATACCAGTTCCATCCCAATTAAGTACAACTCGCACAGCTTGAACAAGAATTGAAATGTCAGTTCCACCCCAATTGAAGTACATCTGGGACAGCTTGAAGGCTAATTGATGTGCCAGTTCCACCCCAATTGAAGTACAAAGGGTACAACTTGAAGGCTAGTTGATATGCCAGTTCCACCCCAATTGAAGAACAACTGGCACAGCTTGAACGACAATAGAAATGCTACTTCCAACCCCAATTGAATTGAAATACAAATGGCACAGCTTGAACGACGATTGAAATACCAGTTCTATCCCAATTAAGTACAACTCGCACAGCTTGAACAAGAATTGAAATGTCAGTTCCACCCCAATTGAAGTACATCTGGCACAGCTTGAAGGCTAATTGATGTGCCAGTTCCACCCCAATTGAAGTACAAAGGGTACAACTTGAAGGCTAGTTGATATGCCAGTTCCACCCCAATTGAAGAACAACTGGCACAGCTTGAACGACAATAGAAATGCTACTTCCAACCCCAATTGAATTGAAATACAAATGGCACAGCTTGAACGACGATTGAAATACCAGTTCTATCCCAATTAAGTACAACTCGCACAGCTTGAACAAGAATTGAAATGTCAGTTCCACCCCAATTGAAGTACATCTGGCACAGCTTGAAGGCTAATTGATGTGCCAGTTCCACCCCAATTGAAGTACAAAGGGTACAACTTGAAGGCTAGTTGATATGCCAGTTCCACCCCAATTGAAGAACAACTGGCACAGCTTGAACGACAATAGAAATGCTACTTCCAACCCCAATTGAATTGAAATACAAATGGCACAGCTTGAACGACGATTGAAATACCAGTTCCATCCCAATTAAGTACAACTCGCACAGCTTGAACAAGAATTGAAATGTCAGTTCCACCCCAATTGAAGTACATCTGGCACAGCTTGAAGGCTAATTGATGTGCCAGTTCCACCCCAATTGAAGTACAAAGGGTACAACTTGAAGGCTAGTTGATATGCCAGTTCCACCCCAATTGAAGAACAACTGGCACAGCTTGAACGACAATAGAAATGCTACTTCCAACCCCAATTGAATTGAAATACAAATGGAACAGCTTGAACGACGATTGAAATACCAGTTCTATCCCAATTAAGTACAACTCGCACAGCTTGAACAAGAATTGAAATGTCAGTTCCATCCCAATTGAAGTACATCTGGCACAGCTTGAAGGCTAATTGATGTGCCAGTTCCACCCCAATTGAAGTACAAAGGGTACAACTTGAAGGCTAGTTGATATGCCAGTTCCACCCCAATTGAAGAACAACTGGCACAGCTTGAACGACAATAGAAATGCTACTTCCAACCCCAATTGAATTGAAATACAAATGGCACAGCTTGAACGACGATTGAAATACCAGTTCCATCCCAATTAAGTACAACTCGCACAGCTTGAACAAGAATTGAAATGTCAGTTCCATCCCAATTGAAGTACATCTGGCACAGCTTGAAGGCTAATTGATGTGCCAGTTCCACCCCAATTGAAGTACAAAGGGTACAACTTGAAGGCTAGTAGATATGCCAGTTCCACCCCAATTGAAGAACAACTGGCACAGCTTGAACGACAATAGAAATGCTACTTCCAACCCCAATTGAATTGAAATACAAATGGCACAGCTTGAACGACGATTGAAATACCAGTTCCATCCCAATTTAGTACAACTCGCACAGCTTGAACAAGAATTGAAATGTCAGTTCCACCCCAATTGAAGTACATCTGGCACAGCTTGAAGGCTAATTGATGTGCCAGTTCCACCCCAATTGAAGTACAAAGAGTACAACTTGAAGGCTAATAGATATGCCAGTTCCACCCCAATTGACGTACAACTGGCACAGCCTGAACGACAATAGAAATGCTACTTCCAACCCCAATTGAATTGAAATACAAATGGCACAGCTTGAACGACGATTGAAATACCAGTTCCACCCCAATTGAAGTACAACTGGCACAGTTTGAACAAGAATTGATATGCCAGTTCCACCTCAATTGAAGTACAACTGGCGCAGTTTGAAGGCTGATTTATGTGCCAGTTCCACCCCAATTGAAGTACAAATGGCTAAGCCTGAACACCAATTGATATGCCAGTTCCACCCCAATTGAAGTACAACTGGCACAGCTTGAACGCCAAATGATATGCCAGTTCCACCCCAATTGAATTGCAGCACAAAATGGCACAGCAATTGAAGTACAATTGGCACGATTGAACTAATTGACCAGTTCCATCCCAATTGAAGTACAACTCGCACAGCTTGAACAATTTGAATTGAAATGCTCAATTCCACCTCAATTGAAGTACATCTGGCACAGCTTGAAGGCTAATTGATGTGCCAGTTCCACCCCAATTGAAGTACAAAGGGCACAACTTGAAGGCTAATTGATGTGCCAGTTCCACCCCAATTGAAGTACAACTGGCACAGCCTGAACGACAATAGTAATGCTAGTTCCAACCCCAATTGAAATACAACTGGCACAGCTTGAACGACGATTGAAATACCAGTTCCACCCCAATTGAAGTACAACTGGCACAGCTTGAACAAGAATTGATATGCCAGTTCCACCCCAATTGAAGTACAACTGGCACAGCTTGAACGCCAAATGATATGCCAGTTCCACCCCAATTGAAGTACAATTGGCACAGCTTGAAGGCTAATTGATGTGCCAGTTCTACCACAATTGAAGTACAAATGGCACAGCCTGAACACCAATTGATATGCCAGTTCCACCCCAATTGAAGTACAACTGGCACAGCTTGAACGCCAAATGATATGCCAGTTCCATCCCAATTGAAGTACAATTGGCACAGCTTGAAGACTAATTGATGTTCCAGTTCCACCCCAATTGAAGTACAACTGGCACAGCTTGAAGGCTAATTGATGTGCTAATTCCACCCCAATTGAAGTACAACTGGCACAGCTTGAAGGCTAATTGATGTGTCAATTCCACCCCAATTGAAGTACGAAGGGCACAACTTGAAGGCTAGTTGATATGAAAGTTCCACCCGAATTGAAGTACAACTGGCACAGCTTGAACGCAAACTGATAAGCCAGTTCCAACCCAATTGAAGCACAAATGGCACAAATTGAAGGCTAGTTGATATGCAAGTTCTACCCCAATTGAAAAACAACTGGAACAGCTTGAACGACGATTGATATACCAGTGCCACCCCATTTGAAGAATGACTAGCACGGCTTGAACGCCAACTAATATGCCAGTTCGAACCTAATTGAAGTACAACTTGCACAGCTCAAACGCAAACTGATATGCCAGTTCCGCCCCAATTGAAGTACATAGAGGCACAACTTGAGGGCTAGTTGATAAGCCAGTTGCACTCCAATTGAACTACAACTGGTGTAGCTTGAACGACAATAGAAATGCTAGTTCCAACCCCAATTGAAATACAACTGGCACAGCTTGAACAACGATTAAAATACCAGATCCACCCCAATTGAGGTACAACTGGCACAGCTTGAACGCCAACTGATATGCCAGTTCCACCCCAATTGAAGTACAACTGGCACAGTTTGAACGCCAAATGATATGCCAGTTCCACCCCAATTGAAGTACAACTGGCACAGCTTGAACGCCAACTGATAAGACAGTTCCACCCCAATTGAAGTACGAAGGTTATAACTTGAAGGCTAGTTGATATGCAAGTTCCACCCAAATTGAAAAACAACTGGAACAGCTTGAACGACGATTGATATACCAGTGCCACCCCATTTGAAGAATGACTAGCACGGCTTGAACGCTAACTGATATGCCAGTTCCGCCCCAATTGAAGTACAAAGGGCACAACTTGAAAGCTAATTGATGTGCCAGTTCCACCCCAATTGAAGTACAAAGGGTACAACTTGAAGGCTAGTTGATAAGCCAGTTGCACTCCAATTGAACTACAACTGGTGCAGCTTGAACGACAATAGAAATGCTAGTTCCAACCCCAATTGAAATACAACTGGCACAGCTTGAACAACGATTAAAATACCAGATCCACCCCAATTGAGGTACAACTGGCACAGCTTGAACGCCAACTGATATGCCAGTTCCACAACAATTGAAGCTCAACTAGCACAGCTTGAACGCCAACTGATATGCCAGTTCCACCCCAATTGAAGTACAACTGGCACAGTTTGAACGCCAAATGATATGCCAGTTCCACCCCAATTGAAGTACAACTGGCACAGCTTGAACGCCAACTGATAAGACAGTTCCACCCCAATTGAAGTACGAAGGTTATAACTTGAAGGCTAGTTGATATGCAAGTTCCACCCAAATTGAAGTACAAATGGCACAGCCTGAAAACCAACTGATATGCCAGTTCCACCCCAATTGAAGTACAACTGAAACAGCTTGAAAGCTAATTGATGTGCCAGTTCCACCCCAATTGAAGTACAAAGGGTACAACTTGAAGGCTAGTTGATAAGCCAGTTGCACTCCAATTGAACTACAACTGGTGCAGCTTGAACGACAATAGAAATGCTAGTTCCAACCCCAATTGAAATACAACTGGCACAGCTTGAACAACGATTAAAATACCAGATCCACCCCAATTGAGGTACAACTGGCACAACTTGAACGCCAACTGATATGCCAGTTCCACAACAATTGAAGCTCAACTAGCACAGCTTGAACGCCAACTGATATGCCAGTTCCACCCCAATTGAAGTACAACTGGCACAGTTTGAACGCCAAATGATATGCCAGTTCCACCCCAATTGAACTACAACTGGCACAGCTTGAACGCCAACTGATAAGACAGTTCCACCCCAATTGAAGTACGAAGGTTATAACTTGAAGGCTAGTTGATATGCAAGTTCCACCCAAATTGAAGTACAAATGGCACAGCCTGAAAACCAACTGATATGCCAGTTCCACCCCAATTGAAGTACAACTGAAACAGCTTGAAAGCTAATTGATGTGCCAGTTCCACCCCAATTGAAGTACAACTGGCACAGCTTGAACGCCAACTGATAAGCCAGTTCCACCCCAATGAAGTACAAAGGGCACAACTTGAAGTCTAGTTGATATACAAGTTCCACCCCAATTGAAGAACAACTGGCGTTATACAACTAGTCATAATATAGGTTAAGTGTTTGTGCAACCTCTGCCTTACTTCAACTACTGTTTTGTGATCAGTCTGCTGGTTATTTAAAATGGCTGGCTAAAATAGTTAAAATGGCTTATATAAAGCCTGAGTTAATCCCAATCGTGCCGAACCCCCAAAATTTGTTTATCAAAACACGATTTAAAGCCTACAACTGCAGCACACCAAGTCTGCTTGATGGTCATTTTTTCACAAGGATTCGAACGACGTATTAAATGTTAATGCTTTGCACTTTTAATTTTTAATGCAATTTACATTTATTGATTTTGGAAACTTATATTATACTGGAAAAGTTATTACAGTTTGCAGTTATAAAGGTTGGGGTCTTAGGGGCGCAGACAGTTACGGATATAGGTTTGTAGAGTATCTGCATAATCTGAATACTGAGTTGGTACAAAATATAATCGAGCCTATCCGATCTTCCTAAAAATTTTTCGACGATCCGATTCGAACCGAGTCGCGCTCATTCTAAATTTTCAGCGATCCGATCTGAGTCGTTGGAATTCAAAAATTGAAGCGTTCCAATCTGATCCAGAGCTAATACAAAATGTAATCAATCCGATGCGACCCATCGAAAAATAATTTAGCAATCCGGCCCGACCCAATCCGACCCATCGAGAAAAAATTTAGCCATCCAAACCGATCCGATCCAGCCCTCCAGAAAAATTCGAGACGGTTCGGATCGGGTTATGATCGCTAAAACATCGAACTTTCCAGATAGTCAATCATGAAGTTGCATGTGTGGACATGAACATTTCGAAGTTCGAAGTCACACAATCGGTAAATTCTTGGCCAGTTTTCATTTTCCACCTGGCATTATTTTCGTTTTTGTTGGACTCGCCGTATTTTCTTTCAAATGTATACCGAATGTACTAACTATATAATAATTATGTTATGATCCGCATCGGAAGATAATCGGTTAGTAATTGTGAGTTAATTACTCAATTCATACACTGTTAGTTACTCATACAAGGTCATCTCAGCGCATCAGTTTGTCATTCTCATCAAACCAATAAGAAGAGTGAACAAATGTTTTAGCACCTCCAATTCTGAAATGCATGGAAGGAGTAAAATAGGCAAACAATATGATCATTTTTTATGTTAATTTCAGAATTATCCAAGCGCATTACAGATGTACATGAAGTATAGGTCTGGATATGATAGAAAAGGCAATTTACATTTTAGGAAATAAGATGAAGACTATTACATTTACATTCTTGCTTGTTGCAATTCTCCTACAGATATTTGGATTGTCTAGCGCAAGAAATGAGTTGTTTATAGAATAGAACTGCCAGTCCGACTCAAAATCCATACTAAACAAAGAATGGGTATTTGCAATTAATTTTATACTGTCATTTATTTTACGGGTTCGATTTTTCTTGTAAGTACTGTTACTGAGATTTGAAATATTTAATTTGCAGGTGGAGAGTGGTGTTCCTGAAAGTAGGTGTTATTTCCAGTGTTGTACCGTTGACCACTTTTTTGCATTTTGACCGGGCCACTGGTCATAATGGTCATAATGGTCAAAATGGCTATAATGGACAAAATATCAGTATACAGTTACTTATGCTAGCAAATGAAATTTAAAATATTTAGAGAATGAAATATGGCCTAAAACCAATGAAACACTATTCTACTAACATCAGACTACAAAATGACACTCTCTAATCATTTTTAGCTGCAATCTTTAGAAAGTTATATTCGTTGTTTACTGTTGCAGTAAAAGCTACCTTGGGGTCTCAATTAACCCCAAAGAGGCATTATGTCCATTATGACCATTTTGACCACTTTTTGAGTGTATTTGACCAGGCCATTTTGACCATTATGACCATTATGACCACTAGTGGTTATAACCACTGCACAACACTGGTTATTTCTCCCTTATCAATAAAAATATTCAAAGCAAATCACTAATGCAATTCTAATAATGATTCTAGAAACAATATTCGAAAATAAAATCTCTGGGGACCTGGGGAAATTCGGAAAGTTGGAAAGCGGGCAGAATTTCTAATAACTTTCAACTTTTTATTTTCAAAAACATTTTGCCCGGGTTCTCCTAACTAATTTGCATAGTGTTGTAGTCGTTTAGATTCGCAAAAAGATTCTCTACAAGATGGTATATAGACAATTTTGATAACTAGTCTGTGTTGGGCTGTGGTGGGTGGGAATTATATCATTGATGACCCTGTACATATGAAATATTTTTTAATTATGCTATGCTGCTATGTTTTCATAATTGTCATTCCCAAATTCGTCGAAAATCGCCAACTTGATTTCCAAATGAATGTCAAGTTAATAAATTAAAAGTTTCATAAAATCGAGATTTTTGAACCACTCTGCTAAGTTGATCAAATATCCCTCATCGGACAGTGAACCGAATGGTGTCCGTTATATAGCTGTACTATTCTATTGTTCTTGCAAAAATGTACCCAATGAAGCTCCTCTGATCAACGGCATACACACTAGGCTAATTCATACAGGATCGCAATCAGGAAAGGGGTAGACGGGAGAAAAGGAACCCTTACCCCAGTCCTGAAACGGAGAAAATAAATTTTATGCCCCCAGAAAGAGGCAAAAATTTTGTAATGTTTTCTACACTATATACTTTGATACACCCCTGAAATATTTATTTGTCGCAGTTGAATCTGTTAGTTTTCCTATTAACATATTTATTATAATATAATGACAACCAAATGATCTACATGCTTCCCATCACAGTTATTGTACCAAACATTTAGGTTAGGTTAATCATCTCTGGGCACTATATAAATGTTATTAGGTCCGACTCTGTCTTTATTGAATTTTGGAGGATAAAATGAAGGCTATTACTATTAAAACATTTTTGTTGGTTTCCTTTTGCCTATTTGGATTTGCTAGTGCAAAGATAAATGAAACATCTATAGATAAAAACTGCCAGTCACAACCCAAAGATATACTAAATTTAGAATGGGTAAATAATACATTGTTTGTTTATTCTTTACCTCAATTTTGCATTTTTATAGACATCAATAATTAAATCACTACATGAAGTTCAAAATGTATTAAATGTTATTAAGAATTTGAAATCGATTTATTCGAAGGTGGACAATGGTGTTCCTGAAGGTGGGTGGTATTTCCCCCTCTTCAGTAAAAATACAAGAAGTAAGTTCTATGCAAATGCAGGCTCTGAATTGGCCCACCTTAATTTCTATGAAAAACAGCAGAACAGACCATTTTGTCCAAGGTTGAGTTGGACCGACGGAGTGGGTACTCTTATATACCATGAAAAGAAGTTTGTCTTCCACTGTATTGAAAATATTGACAACTCTACAATGCCTTGTACTCTGTGGGAAAGACAGGTGGTAGATCAAGATACCAAACGTAAGTCTTTATTGTAAAGAATTCCATAATTACAATTATAAAAATCTGAAAAGTGATTTGTAATTCAGTAATTATACCTCCATGAAGGTTTGGTGATTGATTTTAGTGTAATTTGATAATTTTTCCTTGTATTTTAGTTTAAGAGCTAAAAATATTATTACCAATTCAGAGAAAACTTAGATTATAATTGCTCAAGAAACCGATGAGAGGTATCTCTTACCTCATCCCAAGGAAAATAATTGTTAGAGTTATGCATAAGTTACGCTCTTGAATATTAAATGCCTATATAAAAATCTAGATAATGTATTTTGAATGATTGATTAATTTTTATTCTATGTTTGTCTACAGCGGACAGAGTCAAACTCATTTTTGCTTTGACTGATAATCAAAGATATATATTTATTTTTCGATGCTGGGAAGATGGCTACAATGATTGGCAAGTGATTTCTTCGGAAAAGACCTTGAGTAAAGAAGTAAAGGAAACAGTTCTGAATGAAGCAGAACTTGTTGGGTTCGACAGAGAATCGTATTATGAAATTGGCTATGAAAAATGTTACTAATATAATTGGCGAAATCATGATTGGCTTGGTATTTTGAAATATTTGATTTGGCACAAAATGTGATTAAAAAATTAATAAATGGCAATTTTTTGATTTTTATACTATATTTGTTTTTACTTTTTATTATATTTTCAAGTAATGAATGATTCATTACTCATAGTAATTACTAATATATTTCTATTTCTAAACATTGCATGGTTATTTAGTTCCAAGGTATGTAAAACTAACTGTAATAACCATCAAATCATTGCACTCCATTATAAATTGTTTGTTTTTAATTCATCAAATGTAAGTAGAAGTAGTAGAAAAATTATCAAGTGTTTTTGATATCAAGACATTTTAGCGTATACAGACCTTTAATTTGCTTTTTTAGATCTAGATATTACATTATTATTATTCATATATTTATTATTCTAGATACATCATTCCTCCTCATTTACTACACATGTTTAATTACAATTTATAGCGACGAACTTTTGAATTTGGCTATTGGCAACACTAATAATAGAAATAGTGACATGAAATAGTGAAAAGTTCAACTCTCTTTTCATTAGATATTGTAGGATTTAGATATATTATAGGAGACAGTCCAGTTTTCATTTTCACTCTTGCATGATTTTGTTTCATTTCATTTTTAATGTGTGTGGACCATCATGACCAAGCACGTCCAGTAGGAGGTGGGAGGGGTGCAGCGCCCCACTAAATAAGAGAATAAGGGAAGATTTTTTGCAAAAAATGTCAGGGGACGATCATAATCAGATTAATACGTGCAATCCTAAATATTATACAATGACAACAAGAACAATACACGATAACACACAACATCTGTAATGATCTCTATTCAGAAGCACAATGATTGGCTCATTCATCTCTGAAATTTTTTTTTCTGTTTTTAACTATGTATTTTAGGTTTCCCTTGCAATAATTTTTTTGTTGGTTGATAATATATCTACAATGTATTCATCATCCGTAGCACATCACTAAAGCGCATTTCCTCTCTTATGTTTTACCTTGGGATAATAACGACGTTATGTTAATTCCAAGGCTAAAAAATAATCAGGTCTGGTAGTCAT
Source organism: Tomocerus qinae (assembly GCA_020055645.1). Taxonomy (NCBI): domain Eukaryota; kingdom Metazoa; phylum Arthropoda; class Collembola; order Entomobryomorpha; family Tomoceridae; genus Tomocerus; species Tomocerus qinae. The sequence goes on from CM034546.1 coordinate 126,573,661, forward strand.
ATAAATGGCATTAAATCCGAAATTGGGTTACATATTTTTGATTCCAAGGGATAAGATGAAGACCACTGCAGTTTTGCTCGTTTCAATTGGCCTGTTTGGATTTGCCAGCAGCTCTGTAGTAAATGAGGCTTCTATAGAAGAAAAGTGCCAGTCACAGGTCACAGCCAAAAGATATACTAAGCAAAGAATGGGTAACTATTATTTTAATTTTATTGTCTTCAAAAATTTTCTATTATTTATGGAAATCAATTTTATTTTACGTAAAAATGGCATTTCTTTCACTGTCATGTAAATTGACACACAAATGAATTTTAGATTGTCATTAATGTATCACAAAAGTAAAGATAATTCGAATGATTTCTTCCAAGTTGGAAACGGGTGTTCCTGAAGGTGGGTGGTATTTCCCCCTCATCAGTAAAAATACAATAAGTAAGGTCCGTACAACTGTGAGTAGAAATGCTGCCTCCCAGTTGGCACATACTGGTTTCTATGAAAAACAACCGGACAGACCATTTTGTCCAAGAATGATTTCGAATAGTGCGGTTAAAGTTACAAATATGTTTAATGGAAAGAAGCTTGTCTACCGCTGTGCTGATAACTCTACAGTGCCCTGTATTCTGTGGCAAAGAAGCCCAAAGGAGTCAACTGATACGAATGTCACACGTAAGAAATTAATGATATCCTTCACAACCATTCCGTAATTTCTAAAATCGGAAAAGTAACTTTTAATTCAATTACATTTCAAAATTTAACTTAATTTCCTTTTTGCGAATTTCATAAAAAAGTTAAGTAATCACATAACACATGTCAGCATCAGCATTAAGAAGATTAAACAAATAATTTGAATGATTGATTAATTGTTATTCAATATTTGTCTAAAGCGGTCAAAGGCAGGGCCATTTACACGTTGGCCGATAATCAAAACTACGTATTTATGCTTCGTTGCTGGGAAGATGGCAACGATTGGCAAGTGGTTTCCTCCAAAAAAAGATTGACTGAAGAACAGAAAGAAACAATCCTAAATGAAGTAGAACTCGCCGGGTTTGACAGAGAAGCGTATTATGAAATTGGCTAAGAAAAATGTCCTTAAATATCATTGGCGACATAATGATTGGTTTGCTGGTCATTTTAAAATTATATGTCGATACCGTCCCCCATCAATGAAACAACCCAAATGTGCTAATGCACTAATGAATAATTATTCAAAGGAGTTTCAGATCAATTCTTTGCTTGATTTTGGGATACAGTTAAAAGAATAAATTCTTTAACATCTAGTGTAAGTAAAAATTAATAAATGAACAGATAGAGTAAAATCTAATAAATTATTCAGAGGACTGGTATCAGCATTCAGACAATGGCTTACCAATTTAAGTACAGGTAAGTTAAGTTAATTACTAAATATGCGTTGATGAAATGTACATACAATAGTTATTCTGTTATGCTGTCTGCTATTCAGGGTCACAACCAGGCATATTCATTTCACCCCTGAAGAGCAGATAGGATTATTTTAACGTGCTTGGCTTTGATGCCCCCCTGAAATATTTTTGTTGTTCTAATGTTATTAATGCCCCCTGATCTACTGACACCTCGTTTCATAAAATGCATTCCGTTCTGTATTTATTAATTCAAAAGTAGAATTACTGCTTTGTGGTAATTTCAGAAATATCCAAGTCAAGGACTGATTGTAACGATTCTGGAGTTCATATATAAATGCATTTAATTCGAATCTCTATTCTTCTGGTATAGATAAAATGAAACCCATTGCATTTTTACTCGTTTGCCTATTTGGATTGGCTAATGCAAGAAGAATAAGACATCAATGGCACAGATTTGTCAGTCCTTGCAAAAATGTCAGGGGATGAGCTTAATCTGATAATTACGCACCTACTTAAGCAATATACAATAAACAATGCACGATAAGACACCGCATCTGTAATGATCAATGTTTAGACACACAGTGATTGGCTCATCCATCCCTGAAATATTTTTTTCCTTTTTTCAACTATGTATCAGGTTTCCTTTGTAAATGTTTTTTGTTGGTTGATAATACATCTGTAATGTATTCACCATGTGTAGCACATCACTAAAACGCATTTCCCCTCTTACGTATTGCCTTGGAATAATAGCGACGTTATGTTAATTCCAAGCTAAAAAATTAATCAGGTCTGGTGGTCATATAAATGGCATTAAATCCGAAGTTGGGTTACATATTCTTTAATTCCAGGGGATAAGATGAAGACCACTGCAGTTTTGCTCGTTTCAATTGGCCTGTTTGGATTTGTTAGAAGCTCCGTAGTTATTGAAGTTTTAGAAAAAAAGTGCCAGTCACCGCCAAAAGATATACTAAGCAAAGAATGGGTAACTAACTAGAATTATTTATAGTTATTTTTATTTTATTGTCTTTAACAATTTTCTATTATTTTTATGGATATCAATTTTATTTTATGTAAAAATGACATTTTTTTCACTGTCATGTTTTAATTGACACACAAATGAATTGTAGATAGTCATTAATGTATCACAAAAGTAAAGATATTCTGTGCATTTGAATGATTTCTTCCAAGTTGGAAAGCGGTGTTCCTGAAGGTGGGTGGTATTTCCCCCTCATCAGTAAAAATACAAGAAGTAAGCTCCGCACAAATGTGAGTAGAAATGCTGCCTCTCAGTTGGCACATACTGGTTTCAATGAAGAACAACCGGATAGACCATTTTGTCCAAGAATTATTTGGGACAGTGCAGCTAAGGGTACAATTATGTATCATGGAAAGAATCTTGTCTACCTCTGTGCTGATAACTCCACAGTGCCCTGTATTCTGTGGCAAAGAAGCCCAACGGAGTCAACTGATAGGAATGTCACACGTAAGAGATTATTTTAACAAAATCCTACATGATAGTTCATCATTTCCAAAATCGGAAAAGTAACTTTAATTCAATTACGTTTCAAATTTTAATTTAATTTCCTTTATGCGAATTTCATAAAAAGGTAACTAATGAAGACCCATAACAAATATCAGTAACAGTGTTCAATTTTGGCCGGCTGAAAATGATTTTGACCAGCCAGCCGGCTATAATGGCTAATTGCCAAAATTCATGATTTTTAAATTTCGGGCCAAATCAAGGAAGATTTCACGTACCCCCATTTTGCTATTTTTGGCCAATTTAGCCACTGGTTAACAATGAATTTTAGCCAATTTAACCATCCATTTTAGCCGACCAGCTGGCTGGTCACTGAACACTGATCAGCATCATCATAAAGAAGATTGCACAAATAATTAGAATGATTGATTAATTCCTATTCAATTTTTGTCTACAGCGGAAAAAGTCAAGGGCATTTACACATTGACCGATAATCAAAGCTACGTATTTATGTTTCGTTGCTGGGAAGATGGCTACAACGATTGGCAAGTGGTTGCCTCCGAAAAAAGATTGAGTGAAGAACAGAAGGAAGCAATCCTAAATGAAGTAGAACTCGCCGGGTTCGACAGAGAAGCGTATTATGAAATTGGCTATGAAAAATGTACTTAAATCCAATCCAAATGGGCTGAATAAATTCTTAATGTTTTACTTAATGGCCCTAGCTTCAATGTACACATTTCTTATCCTGATCACCTTTGTGAAAAGTACAGGTAGCAGTACAAAATACACTAATAATTATTGAAAGGAATGTCAGATCAATTCTTTACTTGATTTTGGGATACACTTAAAAGAATAAATGTACAGATAGAGTAGACTCTAATTAATTATTCAGAGGACTGAAATCAGCATTCAGACAATCGCTTACTAATTTATATTAGGTATAGGTAAGTTAAGCTAATTACTAAATACATATGAATTGATGAAATGTTATTCTGTGAGTGAGTGTGAGTCTGTGAGTTATTCTATTATGCTGTCTGTTATTCAGGGTCACAACCAGGCATATCCATTTCACCCCTGAAGAGCAGATATAATTTTTTAACGTGCTTGGCTTTGATGCGCCCCCTGAAATATTTTTGTTGCTCTACTGCTATTAAGGCCCACTGATCTACATTGACATCTAATTGTTCATAATATGCATTCTATTCTGTATTTATTAACTCGAAATTTATAAACTGCTTTGTGATAATTTCAGAAATAATCTAAGTCAAGGACTACCTATTGTAAGTATAGTAATTCTGGAGTTCATATAAATACATTTCATTGGAATCTACCTTCTTTACTAATTCTAGTAGATAAAATGAAGACTAGTGCATTTTTACTCGTTTGCCTATTTGGATTAGCTAATGCGAGAAGAAATGAGACATCAATAGCACAGCTTTGCCAGACCCACTCGAAGGAAGTGAACATAGAATGGGAACAATATTATTGAATTCGTATCATTATTTTTTGAACTATTACTTACTGATAATATGACTGATTTATTCTAAGTTGGACACCAGCTTGCCTGAAGGTGGTTGGTATTTCCCACTTCTCAGTAAAAATGTCAGAAGCAAGTTCAGTGACAATGCTGGCGCTCAGTTAGCACACTCCCCTTCCCATGAAAAACGGGATAGATCATTTTGTCCCAGACTGATTTATAGGGATAACGCAATGGGTATGGTTACATATAATGGAAAGACGAAATTTGTTTTCCGATGCCTTGATAACTCTACAGCTACCTGTTCACATTGGGAAAGACGTGTGGAAGATCCAGCTGATCTAGTGAACAAAAGTAAGTAATTGTCAGTTTAATATTACTCTATTTTTAATTTACTTTTCCTTTTTAAATTATTATTTTGCTTTATTAAGTTAAGTTTAGAATCTCACTTCCTTTTCACTTCACGCGCAAAGAAGCATTCATAAATAAAACATTGCCGTTGCCCGAGGTGAGGGGATTTTAGGCAGAAAAAGTAACTGAATGGTCCTTTTTCCGAGTGAAGTGAAAGGGAAAGTGAAACTCAAAAGCTAGTTTTATCCGTAAAAATATTTCATCTCTGAATATTGTTATCTGATAAAAAATATGGGCCAGAATGATCAACTAACAAAATTCAAATCATTTGACGCTTTTTCAATTTCAATCTATACTAATATCTAAATCATACTTATGATTATTGTATCTTTCTACATATAATTAATAATAATCATATTATATGATTTTATATTTTGAATTTCATTGGATTTTATTTAATCCCAAACAGCTGCCAATCTCAAGTCCATTTTCACTTTGACTGATAGACAAAGCTATACATTTTTGTTTCGCTGTTGGGAAGATGGCCACAACGACTGGCTAGTGATTTCCTCGGAAAAAATCTTAAATAAAGAATTAAAAGAAAAAATGCTGAATGAAGCAGAATCCGCCGGGTTCGACAGAGAAATGTATTACGAAATTGGCTATGAAAAATGTCCACAAGTGTAGCCGTGTAGCCAATAAAGCCAATTACAGTTCTATTCATCATAACATTCACCTTGTCTTGCTTAATTTTATTGGGTACCTACTTCCACAGAGATTATTTGTTCAATACTTCAACTTTAGTTAATTAAATATAAGCAATTACAATTTGATGAATAAATTCAGGGTTTTTTAAAATTCTAAACTGAACAATAAACATAGTTAAGTACTTATTTTAGTTAAGGAATTTATTACTAAAAACACACATTTTAATAAATGGCAAGGCATGGAAAATATTTCTTGTTAAATCAAACTTTTATTATTTGGAGGTTCTTTATTCAAGTGTTAGATAATTTGCCAGTTTTATTTTTCTAACATAATTGCTTGTATTTCTTTTGTTCACTTTAAATAAATATATATTTGCTATATAATCTACTACTCTACTACACTATCTAGTGCTTACACATAATGGCGTCTATGCATAATATTTAGGTTACCTGAGAAAAAATGTACAGAAATAATTAACGAAACAATTAATATTCCGTGGAGGGTCAGCATCCATAGATGATTTCTATGACGTAAGTTAGTGCATATGATCTGAGCCCATGATTTGTACATGTGCACGAAATAAGTACATAGTGCATCTGCTACAATGTCTGTTACTCAGGGTCGCAACCAGAATGGGTACAGTGGTTTGTGCCTCTCGGCCGGCATTGAAAGAGAAATTTTGCACCAGGTAAAATATACTGTTGCACTTTTGGGTTCAGAATTATTCTTAATATACTGTGGTATGCCCCTCTTAGAATAAGCTTTTAGTTGCGGCGCTGCTGTTAATGGCCAGTTACAGGTTTTTTATTATTTGTGCCAAATGTTTCATGAAATGTATTAATTCTCACCTAAGCAGTTAGCACTTATTGTCTCTGAAGTAGAGTGGACTTTATTTTAATTTCAGAATTATCCAAGGCCATGAGATAATTAGGTCTGGAAATCATATAAATTGCAATAAATCCGAAGCTGTCTTTACATAATCTGGGAGATAAAATGAAGACCCTAATTGCATTCCTGCTCGTTTTAATTAGTATGGTTGGATTGGCCAGCGCCACGAGAAATGAAACATCTTTAGCATTGTACTGCCAGTCGCCTCCAAAATATATACTTAACGAAGAATGGGTAAAACTATGTTAACCTATTTAAAAAGACTTACAAATATAATCAATAATTTTCTATTATAGACATAATATTATTACATTATTTTGTATATAGTGTAACAACATTAAATTGGTTATCCATATAATAAAATATACCTATATAAATATGAAATGCAAAATCTTTTAAACATAACAAGATTTTATTTATCCGAAGGTGGAGTCCATTGTTCATAAAGGAGGATGGTATTTCCCTTTCATCAGTAAAAATGTGCGGAAGTACACTGCTGCCTTCCAATTGACACATTCCCCTTTAGATGAAAAACAGCAAGACAGAAGACCATTTTGTCCTAGACTAGATTGGACAAACGGGGTGGCTACTATTTCGTATTATGAAAAGAAGATTGTTTTACGCTGCATTGATAACTCTACTTCCTGGGTTAACTGTCCACTGCATCAAAGAGTCGTTGATGAAGCCGATAAGGAGAGTAAAGGTATTTTACAATATTTATAAAGATTTTGGATAATAAGAAACTAATTTGTGTGAATTTTTTGTCTACACAGCTGACAAACTCAAGAGCTTTTTTACCATGACTGATAACCAAAGCTACATATTTCTGTTCCGATGCTGGGAAGATGGCTACAAAGACTGGGTGTCCTATTCCCCACAAAAGAGCTTGAGTAAGGAAATAAAGGAAAAAATCCTGAATGAAGCAGAGTCCATCGGATTTGACAGAGAGGAGTATTACGAAATCGACTACAACAAATGTGCCGACGTATAATCAGCTTATAAGGGCATTGGTAGTCCCATTTGGCCATCAATACCATTTCTAGAAATGGTTGTAGTTAAAACGGATTTCCCTTCCTTCAAAATGAATATTGTCAAATTGTTCAAATTTGCTGTCAGAAGTGAAACAAATGTCAATTTGTTTGGTTTAATAAAATAATAAATTCTCCATTTTTCTATCATATTTTTTGTCATCTTAAACTTGGATGATTTTCATTGTTTGACCCACTTTAGATAAACAATAATGTACTAAATAAAGCTATTACGTCTATATATACATAATGTTTAAGTTGTCCTTGCAAAAATGTACAGAAGGTTTCTTTGATAATGAACTGATTAATATTCCATGGAGGGTCAGCATCCGTAGATGATTTCTATTCTATAGTTAAGTAATTATTGAAACGGATCCCACGATTTGTAGTAATTTTTTTATGTACACGAAGCAAAAATGTCTGTTACAATGTCTGTTAGTCCGATTCGAAACCAGAATAATGGGTGTTGTGATTTGAGCCCCACACTCAATATCGGAAGAGAAATTTTGCATTACGTAAAATGAATTGATGGAGTTTATTTTGCTCAAAATGACTCAAAATGTACTTTGGTATTTCTTCATAGATTGCTTTACTTGCGGCCTTACTTTTAATGGCCAGCTACAAAGTTCCTTTTATTATGTCGTAATACGTCGTGAATATAATTCACACGTGTTGTGTATCTTGAATAGACCTAATAAAACAGGCCTTAAGAAAAGTTACATAGCGTTATAATTTTTTTCAGACTCAAAATTTGAGTTAGCAAACATTCCCAATCTAGATAATTTTTTCTGTATGAAGTTATCCAATAGTAAAATATCGACGGCGGACATCGGAAATCGCCAAGAAAATGCCTGTAGGTTGTACTAATGGTATATATTATGCCTGCATGAGTAATTTCAAAACCGAAGTAATTCAAATTATTTCAAAAAGATTTTAAACTTTGACTACGGTCTAGCCTTTTCCATTGAGAATTCAATTGGGTTAGGGTTATTAACAACTTACCCAGGCCATTTACCAGGGTCATATTTTGGAATCACGGCATTGAAATCCGTTACTATGACTGACTTGCCATTTTACATACAAATTACCCCTTAGAACTAATTAAACAAATTACCCCCTAGAACAAATTAAACAAAGTACCCCTAGAACAAATTAAACAAATTACCACCTAGAATAAACTAAACAAATAACCCCCTTGAACAAATTGGTGTAAAAAGTACAAAAGTTCACATACTACTTAGCATTCATTGTAATCTAAAAACTTCTATTTACTGTCTAGGTACTGGTTCATATTCTGTCGGATGATGAGTTGAACTGCTGGTCTTATCATATCATATAACTTATCATTTACAAATTACTCAGATTAGTCGTTTTTTTACTCAAAGTATTCTACATCAGATGGATAATATTCAAAGATAGCAAAACCACTCGTGTTCAATGATAATTAGATTAATACGTGTCAACCTAAATATTATACAATAACAACGCACGATGAGACACCGCATCTGTAATGATCTCTGTTCAGACCACGGAATTAGACTATTATAGGTTAACCTGGAAGAATAATGCTATAGGAATTAAAGCGACAGAATGGAGTAGAGCCCTCTAAAGGTAAGGAATTTAACTACCGTATTAAAGTAATGCGACGGACCTGGAACAGCAGCGCCTCTGCAGATAAGCTAATTCAACTACGTCAAACTACAATGGACAATTGCTGTTCTATTAGTCCATAAGGTTTAACTATACTTTCCAGTGGGTTGGTTCAGACACAGTATGACTGGCTCATCCATCCCTGAAATATTATTTTCCTATTTTCAACTGTTTTTAGTTTTCCCTTGCAATATTTTTTTGATAGTTGATTACATTTATAATGTATTCATCATGTTTAGCACATCATCAAAGCGCATTTCCTCTCTTATGTATTGCCTTAGAATATTAATAACGTTGTTAATTCCAAGGCTAAAAAAATAATCAGGTCTGGTAGTCATATAAATGGCATTAAATCCGATGTTGGGTTACATATTATTTAATACCAGAGAATAAGATGAAGACCGCTGCAGTTTTGCTCGTTTCAATTGGCCTGTTTGGATTTGCTAGAAGCTCCGTAGTTATTGAAGTTTTAGAAAAAAAGTGCCAGTCACCGCCAAAAGATATACTAAGCAAAGAATGGGTAACTTACTAGAATTATTTATAATTATTTTTATTTTATTGTCTTTAACAATTTTCTATTATTTTTATGGATATCAATTTTATTTTACGTAAAAATGTCATTTTCTCACTGTCATGTTAATTGACACACAAATGAATTTTTAGATAGTCATTAATGTTTCACAAAAGTAAAGATAATTTGAATGATTTCTTCCAAGTTGGAAACGGGTGTTCCTGAAGGCGGGTGGTATGTCCCCCTCATCAGTAAAAATACAAGAAGTAAGCTCAGTACAAATGTGAGTAGAAATGCTGCCTCCCAGATGGCACATTTTGGTTTCTATGAAAAACAACCGGACAGACCATTTTGTCCAAGAATGATGTGGGATAGTGCAGCTAAGGCTACACTTATGTTTTATGGAAAGAAGCTTGTCTATCTCTGTGCTGATAAATCTACAGTACCCTGTATTCTGTGGCAAAGAAGCCCAAAGGAGTCAACTGATACTAATGTCACACTTAAGAAAATATTTTAACAAAATCTTACATGATCGTACTTAATTTCTAAAATCTGAAAAGTAACTTTTAATTCAATTACGTTTCAAAATTTAACTTAATTTCCTTTTTGCGAATTTCATAAAAAGTTAAGTAATGAAGACCCATATAAGAAATATCAGCATCATCATAAAGAAGATAATTTGAATGATTGATTAATTCTTACTAAATTTTTGTCTACAGCGGACAAAGTCAAGGGCATTTACACATTGACCGATAATCAAAGCTACGTATTTATGTTTCGTTGCTGGGAAGATGGCTACAACGATTGGCAAGTGGTTTCCTCCGAAAGAAGATTGAATGAAGAACAGACAGAAGCAATCCTAAATGAAGTAGAACTCGGTGGGTTCGACAGAGAAGCGTATTATGAAATTGACTATGATAAATGTCCTTAAATTTCATCAGCGACATAATGATTGGTTTGTTGGTCATTTTAAAATTATATGTCGATGCCATCACAAAATTCCATGATATTCATTATCAGTCATTCATACATCCTTCTTGCTTGGTATTTATTTATGACATAATGTAAAAATTAATCAATGAAACAACCCAAATGTGCTAAATAAATTCTTGATGTTTTACTTAATGGCCCTAGCTTCAATGTACACATTTCTCATCTTGATCGACTTTGGGAAAAATTTACAGATAGCAGTACAAAATGCACTATACAATAGTTATTCTGATATGCTGTCTGCATAGATATAACCTAAGGCTGTCTGCTAATCAGCAGGGTCACAACCAGGCATATCCATTTCACCCCTGAAGAGGGATATGATTTTTTTACCGTGTTTGGCTTTGATGCGCCTCCTGAAATATTTTTGTAACTCTACTGCTATGCCCACTGATCTACATAACATTGACACCTCATGTTTCATAAAATGCATTCCGTTCTGTATTTATTAATTCAAAAGTAGAATTACTGCTTTGTGGTTATTTCAGAAATTATCCAAATAAAGAACTGATTGTAACGATTCTGGAGTTCATATATAAATGCATTTAGTTCGAATCTCTATTCTTCTGGTAGATAAAATAAGACCATTGTATTTTTACTTGTTTGCATATTTGGATTGGCTAATGCGAGAAGAAATGAGACATCAATAGCACAGCTCTATCAGTCAAACTCGAAGGAAGTGAACATAGAATGGGTACAATATTTTTGAATTTGTATTATTATTTTTTGAACTATTGCTGAGAATATGACTGATTTATTCTAAGTTGGACACCAGCTTGCCTGAAGGTGGATGGTATTTCCCACTTCTCAGTAAAAATGTCAGAAGCAAGTTCAGTGACAACGCTGGCTCTCAGTTAGCACACTCCCTTCCCATGAAAAACGAGATAGATCATTTTGTCCCAGACTGATTTATAGGGACAACGCAACTGGGTAATGGTTACATATAAATATTTCATCTCTGAATATTGTCATCTCTTGGAAAACATGGCCCAGTATGATCAACTAACTAAATTCAAATCATTTGACGCTTTTTCAATTTCAATGTAGACTAATAATATCTATAAACTAGGCTCCCAGTAAACTTTGGCAAATTTAGAAAGGTAGGCGTCCAGCAACCATTAGCAGAATTTATAAATAATTGCAAAAATTCCACCACTTGTCACATAACAGAACACTTTTTACGCAGATGAGATTGCTGACAATTAGAGTCAATTAGAGGTAACTCATTTCGATGGAAGAGGAAGTGGGCATGCGCGGGCATGCGCATTTGTTATTTTGCCTTTAAGGAACGTGCACATATTACGTGTGCAGTTGATGGGAGGAGGAGGTACCTAAAAGTGTTACAGTCAGCATTTACGTTACAGATGGGGAAGGGGTTTTGCGTTACACAATAAATGCAGGTCACCCAGGCTCTCCTACCAGACATACATAGATATATAGTTAGGTTGGTAAATTTATTGGTTTATCTAAGTCTGTGGTTATAATATAGAGATTATACTTATGATTATGTATCTCTATACATATAATCATGCTGTATGCTTTTAGCTTTCGAATTTGATTGGATTTTAATTAATCTCAAACAGCTGCCAATCTCAAGTCCATTTTTACTTTGACTGATAGACAAAGCTATACATTTTTGTTTCGCTGTTGGTAAGATGGCTACAACGGCTAGTGATTTCCTCGGAAAAAATCTTAATAAAGAATTAAAAGTAAAAATGCTTAATGAGGCAAAATCTGCCCGGTTCGACAGAGAAATGTATTACGAAATTGGCTATGAAAAATGTCCCCAGGTGTAGCCAATTACAGTTCAATTCATCCTAACATTCTTCCTGTCTTCCTTACTTTACTGCTTGCTTTTGTTGGATACCTATACTTCCACAGAGTTGATTTGTTCAATACTTCAACTTTAGTTAATTAATATAAAGCAATTACAATTTGATGAATAAATTCAGAAAGTTTTCGAATTCTAAATTGAACAATAAACATAATTAAGTACTTAAGGAATATATTACTAAAAACACATTACACATTACACACAAAACACATTAGATGACAAGGCGTGAAAAATATTTCTTGTTACATCAAAATCAAATTTTTAATATTTGGAAGACTGTGAGGTTTTTTCTACCATCTCACAATTGCATATGTTTCTTTTGTTACCTTTAGATAAACATCTATTTGCTATTATAATATCCAACTACCTACACATAATGTCGTCTATGCATAATATTTAGGTTACCCGAGAAAAAATGTTCAGAAAGCTTTTATAATTAATGAAACAATTATTATTCCGGGGAGGGTAGCATCCGTAGATGATTTCTATGGTGTAAGTTAGTGTATCTGATCTGAGCCCATGATTTGTACATGTACACGAAACAAGTGCATCTGCAACAATGTCTGTTACTCAGGGTCGCAACCGAAATGGGTACAGTGGTTTGTGCCCCTCACTCAATATCGAAAGAGAAATTTTGCATCAGAGAAAATGAATTGTTGCAGTTTTGGGTTTAGAATTATTCTGAATATACTGTGGTATGTCCCTCTTAGAATATGTCTTTCGTTGCGGCCCTGTCGTTAATGGCCAGCTACAAAGTTTTTCTTATGTGTGACAAATGTTTCATTAAATGCATTCATTCTGAATTGTACTAAGCAGTTAGCACTATTGTCATTGAAGTAGAGTGGAATGATGACTTATGTTAATTTCAGAATTATCCAAGGCCATGAGATAATCAGGTCTGGAATTCATATAAATTGCAGAGTCCAAAGGAGTCTTTACCATATCTGGGATACAAAATGAAGACCATTGTATTTCTGCTCGTTTTAATTACTGTAGTTGGATTTGCTAGCGCCACGAGAAATGAAACATCTTTAGAATCGCACTGTCAGTCACACCCTAAACATATACTAAACGAAGAATGGGTAAAAGCATGATTTAAAAAGACTTATAATCAATAATTGTCTTTAAAATTATATTGTAACAACATTAAATTGGTTATCCATATAATATAATATATACCTACATAAATATGAAATGTAAATTCTTTTAAACATAACAAGATTTATTTATCCGAAGGTGGAGTCCATTGTTCATAAACGAGGATGGTATTTCCCTTTCATCAGTAAAAATGTCAGGAAGTACACGGCTGCCTTCCAATTGACACATTCCTATTTAGATGAAATAAAGCAAGACAGAAGACCATTTTGTCCAAGACTAAATTGGATAAACGGAGTGGCTACTATTTCATATTATGAAAAGAAGATTGTTTTCCACTGCATTGATAACTCTACTTCCTGGGTTACCTGCCCAATGCATCAAAGAGTCGTTGATGAATCCGATAAGGAGAGTAAAGGTATTTTACAATATTTATAATGGCTTAAGATACTCGAAAACTAATTTTTTCCATTTTTGTCTACAGCGGACAAACACAAAACCTTTTTTACCATGACTGATAACCAAAGCTACATATTTCTGTTCCGTTGCTGGGAAGATGGCTACAAAGACTGGGTGTCCTTTTCTCCACAAAAAAGCTTGAGTAAAGAAGTAAAGGAATTAATTCTGAATGAAGCCGAATCCATCGGATTTGACAGGGAGGAGTATTACGAAATTGACTACAACAAATGTGCCCAAGTATAATCTGCCTACAAGTGCATAGGTAGTCCTAGTCCCATTTGGCCATGAATAACATTTCTAGACATGGTTATAATTAAAACAGTTTTGAACCCTCCCTTCAAAATGAATATTGTCAAATTGTTCAAATTTGTTGTCAGAAGTGTAACCCTTATTCATCTTTTCTCTTACTAGATATTTCGTATATTTGCGAAGATTTGTTGTATTAATTTTAAACAGTGTCAATTTGTTTTGTTTAATAAAATAATAAATTCTCCATTTTTCTATTATATTTTTTGTCATCTTAAACATGGATGATTTTCATTGTTTGACCCGTTTAGATAAACATTTATGTGCTAAATAAACATATAACGTCTATATATATAACGTCTATATAACGAAATAATGTTTAATTTGTCCTTGCAAGAATGTACAGAAGGCTTTTGTAATGAACTGATTAATATTCCATGGAGGGTCAGCATCCGTAGATGATTTCTATAGTTAAGAAATTATTGAAACGGAGCCCACGATTTTTAGTAATTTTTATATATATACGAAGCAAATGTATCTGCTACATTGTCTGTTTATCAGGGTCGAAACCAGAATAAGGGTGCTGAGGTTTGAGTCCCACACTTGATATCGAAAGAGAAATTTTGCAATACGTAAAATAAATTGATGGAGTCTATTTCGCTCAGAATTACTCAGAATATACTTTAGTATCCTCTCATAGATTTTTTTAGTTACGGCCCTGCTCTTAATGGCCAGCTACAAAGTTCCTTTTATTATGTGTGCCAAATGTTTCATAAAATGCATTCATTCTTCACATGTACATTATTATTGTCTCGGAAGTAGAGTAGATATTAGCAGCAAATGAAAATTTGGTCTGTGAGATATCTAATGAATTGACTTCGACAGTAATGCTTAGTTTATAATAGTCCAGGTTCCACGAAGTTATCATGGGAGGATAATGCCGAGATGCATTTATAGTTAAAATCAAAGCGTTATATGAAGGTGAAAATCGTCACTCTTGGATCATTGAAATATTTCAATAACTCGGAAAGTGAAAAACTTCATTTTAACGTCAAAATAACTTCGTAAAATCCAAATTGTAAATTTTTAAAGGGAGAATTTTCACGGTAACTTCACGGCAACTTCGTGAAACCTGGACTATAAACTAGGCATAAGTACTTATGGAATTTATTACTAAAAATACAAATTTTAATAAATGGCAAGGCGTGCAAAATATTTCTTGTTAAATCAAACTCTTATTATTTGGAATGTATTGAGGTTCTTTATTCAAACGTTTAGATAATTTGCCAGTTTTATTTTTCTACCATCTCACAATTGCATGTTTTTCTTTTGTTCACTTTATTTACTATATAATCACCTACTACCTACACATATAATGACGTCTGTGTTTAATATTTAGATTACCCGAGAAAAAAATGTACGGAAAACTTTTATAATTAATGAAACAATTAATATTTAGTGGAGGGTCAGCAACAGCATCCGTAGATGATTTCTTTGACGTAAGTTAGTGTATCTGATCAGAGCCCATGAATTATACATTACATGTACACGAAACAAGTGCATCTGCTACAATGTCTGTTACTCAGGGTCGCAACCAGATTGGGTACAGTCGTTTGTGCCCCTCACCCGCTATTGAAAGAGAAATTTTGCACCAGGGAAAATGAATTGTTGCAGTTTTTGGTTTAGAATTATTCTGAATATACAGGGTGTCAAACTAGGATTCAGGCCCTATGTATCTAAAGAACCGTAAGTAGCACGACAAAACCGTTGATACCAATCGAAAGCCCGTGCAAAGTTACATTGAAGCACCGGTTTTCATCAACTTATTCTTACGCATTCGCTTACACCAGCAGTTCTCCCAAAAAAAGTTGAAAATATGAATAAATTACTAGCTAATTCGTGACCAAATCTCTCGCGGGGGCTGAATTTAGGCAGCGGTACTGTGTTGCCACTGTTTTTGCTGTTGCCGCCGTTGCCGCTGGGAGGTATGGGGGTGAGCGGCAACAGCATAATAGCGGAGACAGTGGCAACAAAGGCAACAGTGGCGACATGCTAGAACCCCTGGCGGCAACAGTGGCGACACGCTACAACCACTTGCGGCAACAGATAACAGCGGTGACAAGCTACAACCACTTGCGGCAACAGCGGCGACACGCTGCAACCACTAGCGGCAACACTGACCAGCGGCAACAGAGACACATTAATCTGGTTTCCTCTGTGTTGCTCTTGTCTTAGAGCATTGAGCTCAGAGCAACAGTGCACTGGCTTATATTAGGTTTAGCGGCAACAGAGGAAATCAGATTACTGTGACTCTGTTGCCACTAGTGGTTGCAGCGTGTCGCCGCTGTTGCCGCAAGTGGTTGTAGCGTGTCGCCGCTGTTGCCGCAAGTGGCTGTAGCGTGTCGCCACTGTTGCCGCCAGGGGTTCTAGCATGTCGCCACTGTTGCCTTTGTTGCCACTGTCTCCGCTATTATGCTGTTGCCGCTCACCCCCATACCTCCCAGCGGCAACGGGGGCAACAGCAAAAACAGTGGCAACACAGTACCGCTGCCTTAATTCAGCCCCCGCGAGAGATTTGGTCACGAATTAGCTAGTAATTTATTCATATTTTCAACTTTTTTTGGGAGAACTGCTAGTGTAAGCGAATGCGTAGGAATAAGTTGATGAAAACCGGTGTTTCAATGTAACTTTGCACGGGCTTTCGATTGGTATCAACGGTTTTGTCGTGCTACTTACGGTTCTTTAGATACATAGGGCCTGAATCCTAGTTTGACACCCTGTACTGTGGTATGCCCCTCTTTGAATATACATGTCTTTAGTGCGGCGCTGCTGTTAATGGCCAGCTACAAAGTTTCTTTTATTATGTATGCCAAATGTTTCATAAAATGCATTCATGCATTCTCACTAGTACTAAGCAGCTAGCACTTATTTATAAAAGTGGAATGGAATGACAGTTTTATGTTAATTTCAGAATTATCCAAGGCCATGAGATAATCAGGTCTGGAAATCATATAAATGGTAATAAATCCGAAGCTGTCTTTACACATCCTGGGGAATAAAATGAAGACCATTGTATTTCTGCTTGTTTCATTGAGTATAGTTGGATTGGCTAGCGCCACGAGAAATGAAACATCTTTAGCATTGCACTGTCAGTCACATCCTAAACATATACTTAACGAAGAATGGGTAAAAGTATTTTCTATAGACATTATTACATAATATTATTACTAAATTGGTTATCCATATAATCCATATAATATAATATATCAACATAAATATGAAATGCAAGATCTTTTAAACATAACAAGATTTTATTTATCCGAAGGTGGAGTCCATTGTTCATAAAGGAGGATGGTATTTCCCTTTCATCAGTAAAAATGTGCGGAAGTACACGGAAACCTTTCAACTGACACACTCCCACTTAGATGAAAAAAAGCAAGACAGAAGACCATTTTGTCCAAACCTAAATTGGACAAACGGAGTGGCTACTGTTTCATATTATGAAAACAAGATTGTTTTCCACTGCATTGATAACTCTACTTCCTGGGTTACCTGCCCTATGCATCAAAGAGTCGTTGATGAATCCGATAAGGAGAGCAAAGGTATTTTACAATATTTATAAAGATTTTGGATAATAGAAAACCAATATTTTTCCATTTTTTGCCTACAGCGGACAAACTCAAAACCTTTTTTACCATGACTGATAACCAAAGCTACATATTTCAGTTCCGTTGCTGGGAAGATGGCTACATAGACTGGGTGTCCTTTTCCCCACAAAAAAGCTTGAGTAAAGAAATAAAGGAAATAATCCTAAATGAAGCAGAGTCCATGGGATTTGACAGGGAGAAGTATTACGAAATTGACTACGACAAATGTACCGACGTATAATCTGCTTATAAGTGCATAGGTAGTCCCATTTGGCCATCAATACCATTTCTAGACATGCGGCTTCAGTTAAAACAGATTTAGATTTGGACTCTTCCTTCAAAATGAACATGGTCAAATTGCTCAAATTTGCTGTCAGAAGTGTAACCCTTAACACAATATATTAATCTTTTCTATTACTAGATATTCGTATATTTACGAAGATTTGTTGTATTAATTTTAAACAATGTCAACTTGTTTTGTTTAATAAAATAATAAATTCTCCATTTTTCTGTCATATTTTTTACCACCTAAAATTGGACGATTCTCATTGTTTATGTTTGTCCCACTTTAGATAATGTTTATGTGCTAGATAAAGCTATTACGTTTATATGTACTGTACATAATGTTTAATTTGTCCTTGCAAAAATGTACAGAAGGCTATTATAAAGAACTGATTAATATTGCATGGAGGGTCAGCATCCGTAGATGATTTCTAAGACGTAAATCTGAGCTCATGATTTGCACATGTACACGAAAAAAGCGCATCTGCTACACTGTCTGTTAGTCAGGGTCGTAACCAGAATACGGGTGCTGAGGTTTGAGCCTCACACTCGATATCGAAAGAGAAATTTTACATTACGTAAAATGAATTGATGAAGTTTATTTCGCTCAGAAGGACTCAGAATATACTTTGGTATCCCCTCATAGATTTTTTTAGTTGCGGCCCTGCTCTTAATGGCCAGCTACAAAGTTCCTTTTATTATGTGTGCCAAATGTTTCATAAAATGCATTCATTCTTCACATGTACATTATTATTGTCTCGGAAGTAGAGTAGAATGACGACTGTATGTTAATTTCAGAATTATCCAAGGCCATAAGATAATGAGGTCTGGAAATCATATAAATTGCACTAAATCTGAAGCTGTCTTTACATAATCTGGGGAATAAAATGAAGACCATCGCATTTCTGCTCGTTTTAATTACTGTAGTTGGATTGGCCAGCGCCACGATAAGTGAGACAACTTTCTCACAGCTCTGTCAGTCCCCCTCGAAAGAAGTGAACATAGAATGGGTACAATATTATTGAATTCGTATCATTATTTTTGTTTTTTGAACTGTTACTGATAATATGACTGATTTATTCTAAGTTGGTGACCGGCGTGCCTGAAGGTGGGTGGTATTTCCCACTTTTCAGTAAAAATGTCAAAAGCAAGTTCAGTTTCAGTGCTGGCTCTCAGTTAGCACACGCCCCTTCCCGTGAAAAACGAGATGAATCATTTTGTCCTAGGATGACTTATAATGACAACGGACAGGGCATGGTTACATCTAATGGAAAGACGAAATTTGTTTTCCGATGCATTGATAACTCTACAGCTACCTGTGGATATTGGGAAAGACGTGTGGAAGTTCCAGCTGATCTAGAGAACAAAAGTAAATATTATTAATTTAATAATATTTAATAATATAATATATTATATATTATTCTATTGAATGCCTGATCTGTCTGTCTGTCCGTCCGTTAGCGTAGATAACTCAAAAATGGTTTGCGATAATCAAAATAATGGCAGGACAGATTAAGATGGATGTTAGGATCAACTGTCATTGGCTACTACACCTGAGGACATTTTTCGTAGCCAATTTCGTAATGCAGTTCAACAGACAGAAGGACAGACAGACAAATCAGACATTCCTATAAAGCGGTGTTGCACTCCACTGAATAATTCAATTGCTTTTCAAATATAAGGGCATTATATCCTATATTATGAGGATTATTCTGCAGATAACAAATGTCAGTATAAAGAAGATTATACTATTAATTCAAATTAAATGATTAAGTTTTGTGTACAGCGGACAAAATCATGGTCGTTTACACCGTGACTGATAATCACAGCTACGTATCTATGTTTCGTTGCTGGGAAGATGGTTACAACGATTGGCAAGTGGTTTCCTCCAAAAAAAGATTGAGTAAAGAACAGAAAGAAACAATCCTAAATGAAGCAGAACTCGTCGGGTTCGACAGAGAATTATATTATGAAATTGACTATGAACAATGTAGTTAAATTTCATCTGCGAAATAATGTTCGTTGGTTATTTTATGTAAATTATGTGTCAATACGTTCTCAAATTTCCCTGATATTCATTACCACAGTCATCCATTGCTACTTGCTTGGTTTTCGGTTACACTCATACATACTATCTATTTAGCACACAATGTAAAAATTAATAAAATAATGTAACAATCGTGCTGAATAAATTATCGATTTTTTACTTAATAGTTCTAGATTCAATAATCTTTATCTTGATCGACTTTGTGAAAATGTACAGATAGTGCAAAATGCTTTGATGAGTATAGTTATTCAGAGAACTGTCAGATCGCTTACAGATAAGTACTTATTGAAGTTATTAATAAAAGGGGAAATTCTAATAAATGGCCCGCACATGGAAATAGGAATATTTGTTGTTAACTTTTATTATCTGGAAGACGTTGAGGTTTCTTTATGCAAACGTTTCGATCCTTTGCCAGTTTTATTTTTCTACCATCTCACAATTGCATTTTCTTTTGTTCCTAGATAAACGTTTTTTGCTATAATCACAAACACATAATTACGTCTATACACATAATATTTAGGTTGCCCTTCGCAAAAAGATTTCTATGGCGTAAATCTGAGCCCATGTCCATCCATTTGTACATATACACGAAACAAGTGCATCTGTTACAATGTCTGTTATAGTCAGGGTCGTAACCAGAATAATGGGTACTGTGGTTTGTGCCTCCTACCCGATATCGAAATTTTGTGTTAGGAATATAAATTTAAATGTTTATAAAATGAATTGTTGAGGGGATTTCTTTCAGAATTACCAAGAATATACTTTCATATCCCTTTGTGTGATGGGCTTAATGAGTTCTCAATCTATCTATCTACTTTTTATCCCTCCCTTAGAATATTTATTTAGTTGCGGTCCTGCTGTTAATGACCAGCTTTCTTTTAGTTTCTTTTATTATGTGTGCCAAATGTTTTATAAAACGTATTCATTCTCACTTGTTGCTTGAATGACGACTTTATGTTTATGTTAATCTTACAATTATCCAAGGCCATTAGATAATGAGGTCTGGAAATCATATAAATTGCACTAAGTCCGAAGGTGCCTTTACCAAATCTGGGATACAAAATGAAGACCATTGCATTTCTGCTCGTTTCAGCTAGTATAGTTGGATTGGCCAGCGCCACGAGAAATGAAACATCTTTAGCATTTTACTGCGAGTCACACCCTAAACATATACTAAACAAAGAATGGGTAAAGTATATAATAGCTGATTTAAAAAGAGTTACAATCAATAATTTTCTACTATAGATAGTATTGTAAGAACTATAATAGAACAAAATTTTGGTTATTCATAATATAATGTAATAGGTCTAATACATGTGAAATATAAAATCTTTTAAATAATCAAGATTTTATTTAAACGAAGGTGGAGACCACTGCTCATAAAGGAGGATGGTATTTCCCTTTCATAAGTAAAAATGTGCGGAAGTACACGGCTGCCTTTGAATTGACACACTCTCATTTAGATGAAAAACAGCAAGACAGAAGACCATTTTGTCCTAGACTAAATTGGATAAACGGAGTGGCTACTATTTCTTATTATGAAAAGAAGTTTGTATTCCGATGCATTGATAACTCCACTTCTAGTGTTTCCTGCCCGATACATCAGCGAGTCGTTGATGAATTTGACAAGGAGAGTAAAGGTATTTCACAATATTTAAATTAGGATTTTGGATAATAAGAAACTAATTTCTTTTTTTGTCTACAGCGGACAAAGTCAAGACCTTTTTTACCATGACTGATAATCAAAGCTATGTATTTCTGTTCCGTTGCTGGGATGATGGCTACAAAGACTGGGTGGCCTTTTCCCCACAAAAAAGTTTAAGTAAAGAAATAAAGGAAATAATCCTGAATGAAGCAGAGTCCATCGGATTTGACAGGGAGGAGTATTACGAAATTGACTACAACAAATGTGCCCACATATAATCTGCTTAAAGTGCATAGGTATAGTCCCATTTGGCTATCAATACCATTTCTAGACATAAGTTAAAACAGATTTGACTCTTCCTTCAAAATGAATACAGTCAACTTGTTCAAATTTGCTTTCAGAAGTGTAACCCTTAACACAATACATTCATCTTTTCTCTTACTAGATGTTTTGGTATATTTACTAAGATTTTTTGTATCAATTTTAAACAATGTCATACTTTGCTATGTTTAATAAAATAATAAATTTTTCTATCATATGTTTTGTCACCTTAAAATGGAATGGTTTTCATTGTTCGACCCACTTTACATTAACATGGGCTAAATAAAGCTATGACGTTTATATGTACATATAATGTTTACGTTGTCCTTGCAAAAATGTACAGAAATCTTTAATAATGAACTGATTAATATTCCGTAGAGGGTCAGCATCCGTAGATGATTTCTATGACGTAAGTTAGTGTATCTGATCTGAGCCCATGATTTGTACATGTACACGAAACAAGTGCATCTGCTACAATGTCTGTTACACAGGGTCGCAACCGAAATGGGTACAGTGGTTTGTGCCCCTCACTCAATATCCATCAGAGAAAATGAATTGTTGCAGTTTTTGGTTTAGAATTATTCTGATACTTTGGTATGCCCCTCTTTAGTTGCGGCCCTGCTGTTAATGGCCAGCTACAAAGTTTCTTTTATTATGTGTGCCAAATGTTTCATAAAACGCATTTATTCTCATTTATACTTTGCACTTATTGTCTCGGAAGTAGAGTAGAATGACAACTTTATGTTAATCTCAAAATCATCCAAGGCCATGAGATACACAGGTCTGGCATATAAATTGCAATAAATCCGAAGCTGTCTTTACATAGTCTGGGAGATAAAATGAAGACCATTGTATTTCTGCTGCTCGTTTCAGTTAGTATAGTTGGATTGGCTATCGGCAAGAGAAATGAAACATCTTTAGCATTGCACTGCCAGTCACACCCAAAACATATACTTAACGAAGAATGGGTAAGTACAATAACCTATTTAAAAAGACTTATATTATTACATTATATTGTACTATAGTGTAACAACATTATATTGGTTATCCATATAATATAATATACCTATATAAATATGAAATGCAAAATCTTTTAAACTTAACAAGATTTTATTTATCCTAAGGTGGAGTCCATTGCTCATCAAGGAGGATGGTATTTCCCTTTCATCAGTAAAAATGTGCGGAAGTACACGGCAACCTTTCAATTGATACATTCCCATTTACATGAAAAACAGCAAGACAGAAGACCATTTTGTCCAAGAGTGACATGGACAAACGGAGTGGCTACTATTACATACAATGAAAAGAAGATTGTTTTCCACTGCATTGATATCTCTACTTCCTGGGTTAACTGCCCGATGCATCAAAGAGTCGTTGATGAATCGAACAAAGACAGTAAAGATATTTACAGAATAATGTTAATTAACATTTTGAATAATAAGAAACTAATTTTTGTGCATTTTTTGTCTACAGCGGACAAAGTCAAAACCTTTTTTACCATGACTGATAACCAAAGCTACATATTTCTGCTCCGATGCTGGGAAGATGGCTATAAAGACTGGGTGACCTTTTCCCCACAAAAAAGTTTAAGTAAAGAAATAAAAGAAATAATCCTGAATGAAGCAGAGTCCATCGGATTTGAGAGGGAGGAGTATTACGAAATTGACTACGACAAATGTGCCCACGTATAAGCTTATATAAGTACATCGTCACATTATTGGGTTAATACTATTTCTAGACATGGTTTCAAATTAGATGTCAGAAGTCTACCCTTTAATACAATATGTCCATCCCCTTACTTTACGTTACTTATTTACAAAGATTTTGTTTCTTTAGTTCTATTTTAATACATAATGCTAAATGCTAATAAAATAATTTTAAACAGGGTCACTTTGTTTTTTTAATTAATAATAAATTCTTCAATTTTCTACCATATTTCTTACCATGTTAAAATTGAATAATTTTCTTTTACTCAACCCACTTTAGATAAAGATTTAAGTACTAAATAAATAAAGCTGTGACGTTTAAATCTACACTAGTACCATGACCCATTAACAGGGTGATTGAAATTTCAAAAAATCAAAAAAGTTTGAAAACGATTGTTAAACAAAATTCAAAAATTTTTATTTACAAAAATGTGTTAAATTTTTCTTTTTATTTCTAAATAATATACTCTTAAACTTATGAATTTAACTCTAACCCTTGCGTGCGTTTACTAAGTTTAAGAATTTGAGCTAGAAGTCTCCCACCCATGATTACACAATGTAGGATATGATTTGGATGTCTCCCACTTATGCTAAACAATTTAGAAATATGAATTGGAAATCTCCCACTTATGCTACACCATTTAGGAATATGAGGTGGAAGTCTCCCATTTATGCTACACCATTTAGGAATTTGAGTTTCAAGTCTCCCTTTTATGCTATTATTGACTTTTAGTTGGAAATCGCCCAAATTATGCTTCATAATCGTCTTGTTCGATTTAGCGCAGTGAAAACTTCCATAGGGATGCTTGTTTATATCATCGTGTACTAATTTGCCACTCTGATAGCGCAGTTAAGCAGACCTCAATCTTAAACGTTACCTAAATGTGGTAAATCCCAACAAATTTCAATATTTCATAACAAAGCAGTTCTGTATGCAAATATTTCTAGATTTCGGTTCGCTTAAGGTTGCTATTATTTCATGTGCGGGAAAATTTAAAATTTGGCCATTTAAATTGTTGAAATTATGATACAAAACAATACACTTGCCAAGTGCCTGCTTCCTGTACGAAGATACGGACAGTTTTCTAAAACAAAAAGTCCATACACCTATCGATGTAAATCTCTACCTCCGATGCCGACCCACTAAATGAGAAACCATGAAAAGTTCAATTAGAAAAAGCTAGGCATCTGAATCTGAAAGACTTTCTTCTCATCGTACAATATTGTCCCCGAAATACGCACTAGCTTTATTTATAACAGGGCCTAGGTCTTGTGTCCCGCTAGTATAACGCCACTGAGCCAAATCCCGGCTCTCAAATGATAACGGAAACACACCAAACTTATAAGAGTGATATCTCGGTCTGAGAGTCCTGTCCTATTTGTGCCAAAAATCATTACATTATTTTTCATTTCAATACAGTAAATTACCATTGTAAATAATAACTCATTCATGAATAAATGCAAGCAGATATGTTACATGAAAGTACACACCGGATGTATTTAAAACGCCTAGGATAAGCATTATATTATGCAGAAACAAAAAATTGATTTATAACAAACCTAACCTATTTTAAATCCATCAAACTTACATAAAAATATATATCTGACAATGTTAAAGTTGTCTTAAATTAGGTTAGGTTTGTTATAAAATTATTTTGTTTTTGCAAATACATAAATCCTGGGTATTTTACGTATATTCATACTGTACAAATTTCCGGTAACGGAAGAACCCCAAATTGTCAACCCCCTTTTCTCAACACAATTATTGTAAGATTGCTTTCAAAAACTTTTTTTCAAACGCAAAACTACCTTTTTGTCAACACGAAAGAGGGAAGAGAAAGTAAGATGTTCGAACTTTATTTGTTCTTGTCCATTTGAGCTGTGCAGAACAGAGTCCCTTAATTGCTTGTAAGTAATTTTAGGGAAAACGACATCTGTACTTTATTCACTTTAAAAACAAAGAATAAGTTACTCAACAACTAGCCAGAAATGGTTATGTCTGCAGTTTACGGACCCAATATCGTATACTTACATATACACATACTTGTATATAAACAAACTTCTAACCTCCTGAATGAACATTCTGTTGACAAAAAGAGAATGCAGTGTTGACAAATTGGAAAACCGTGCTGTTAAAAAGTTTTTTTTTCCTGTTGACATTTAAGGTTTGACAATTTGGGGGTGACATCCCTGTAACATATTCACCTTTAAGACCCTTAAATAGCTGTTTTAAAATGACTACCTCATCACCCTCGCCCTCCTCCTCTGCAACTTGTGTCTTTACTCCAACCAAAGTACAAGTTTTGCAGAAATAATAATAATGCTATCGTGCAGCAATGCAATGTCGTGGGAAGGGTCTGGTATGTTTTCCTTAAATGATAATGAGTCATATTTTGAGGAAAAGCCACAAAAGAAGGAAAAGAATGCTGTGTTTATTTGGTGCATGTGGCTTTTATAGTTCTAGCACGTACGGCTCTACTTCCACAGACAAGCACGTATGCAGAACTAAGTTTCGGAGGGGGCTAGATTTTCAATAGATATTTTAAGTATATATATATTCGCTCGCGCGTATCGCGAAAATTTTTGGCATTTTTTGAAGGAAATGAGTCAAAAATAATTTTTTTTGCTATTTTGAGAAAAATATTGCCTTTTTCTTAGATTTCGGGGGAGGGGGGGGGCTTCAGCCCGTAAAGCCCATCCGTAAATACGTCCTTGTCCACAGACAGCATTGAACTCCCATCAATTACTATCTCTAGCTCTCAACGTCAATTTGTTAAAATAATCTAAATACTACTATTTTCATAAAATGTTTTCAATTAGTGTTGACTCCTTCATTTCAAAGTAGACCTACAGTGCATTTGGGACATTTGTTCCTTAAATGACTGAAATATGTCTCAACCCCCTCCTGGAGAGCAAGCGGCTCCTGCCGAAGACAGTATAAAAGTAGTTTGCAGGTTCAGACCCCTAAATAAGACTGAGCTGGCCACTGGCTCCAAATATGTTCCCAAGTTCAAAGACAACAATTGTGTGTCGGTGAGTGGGAAGTCATACGTGTTCGACCGAGTCTTTGATTCCAACACCACGCAGCAGAATTTCTACGAGGGAGCGGCCAAGGCGATTGTCAAAGATGTTTTGTGTGGCTACAATGGAACTATTTTTGCGTACGGACAGACTTCATCCGGGAAAACCCACACCATGGAGGGCGTTATCGGAGATCTGAATCTGCAAGGCATAATCCCCCGCATCGTCCAAGATATATTCAACCACATTTATGCCGGGGACGAAAATATTGTTTTTCATTTGAAATGCTCTTATTATGAAATATATCTGGACAAGATCACGGACTTGCTGGATGTGACGAAAGTCAATCTGAGTGTTCATGAAGATAAGAATAGGGTACCCTTTGTCAAGGGAGCCACAGAAAGATTTGTCTCCTCGCCTGAAGAAGTTTTTGCTGTCATCGACGAAGGGAAGTCGAATCGACATATCACAGCCACAAATATGAATGCTGAAAGCAGCAGAAGTCACTCTATATTTTTAATCGATATCAACCAAGAACATGCCGAGAACCAGAAGAAATTATCCGGGAAATTGTATTTGGTCGATCTGGCCGGAAGTGAGAAAATTTCAAAAACCGGTGCTGAAGGAGTAGTTCTCGACGAGGCTAAAAATATAAATAAATCTCTGTCAGCATTAGGAAATGTCATTTCATCTTTGGCTGACGGTGTGGTAAGAATTAAAATTCTTTTCTGCAGTTTGCTACGATAGTTTGATACTTTTGAATAATATTATTCCCTAATATTCAATTTATCAATTTTTATGTCTTTTTTTAAATTAATTTGTGTAGCGACTTTGCAACCTGAATGAACTCTACTAGATCTAGTAAGCGAGATATAAGCCTATAAATTCATCGCATACCATTTAACCTTTCAGAATTAAACTACACAGAAAGCGGTCATACAATTACCCGAAGGCCAAGAATATGACAGCAACTGATGATTTGAACTAAATTCCTTTGGCCCTACGGGGTATTTTATTATGCTGATTTCAAAGTCGCCGATATATCTTCAAAATGACCCCATCGGATATAGGGGGGTGTGCCCCCATATCGGCAAATATAAAACATTTGAAATAAATAAATCCCGTTGACCCTACGAAGTAATTAAATGCGCTAATTTCAAATATGGCAACCGATATATCTTCAAAGTGACCCCATCCGATATAGGGGGTATACCCTCATATCGGCAAATATAAACATTCGAAATAAATAAATTCCGTTGACCCTACGGGATAATTAAATGCGCTGATTTTAAATATGGCCACCGATATATCTTTAGAGTGACCCCTTCCGATACCAGAGTCTAGGGGTATACCCCCATATCGGGAAATACAAAACATTTTAAATAGATTAATTCCGTTGACCCATCCGATATAGGGGTATACCCTCTATATCGGATGGGGTCATTCTGAATATATATCGGTAGCCATATTTGAAATCAGCATATTGAAATTCTCCGTAGATAGGGTCAACGGGATTTATTTATTTCAAATGTTTTATATTTGTCGATATAGGGGCATACCCCCTACATCGGATGGGGTCATTCTGAAGATATATCGGCGGTCATACTTCGTAGGGTCAACAGAATTTATTTATTTCAAATGTTTTATATTTGCCGATCTGGGGCCATACACACTATATCGGATGGGGTCATTCTGAAGATATACTGGTATCCATATTTGAAATCAGCGTATTTAATTGCCTCGTAGGGTCAACAGAATTTATTTATTTCAAATGTTTTATAGTTGCCGATATGGGGGCATACCCCCTACTTTGGGGGGACCTCTCTCTATAACGGCTGTCATAAATTGAATTGCAATTTTGTTGTTTTCCCTTTTTGTTATTGGAATCATTTATTTGTTTGGTATGGAATTTCCTTATTCGGGTAAGAAATGAGAGGCTTTCGGCTCCTTACTCATCTTGTGAATAATGATATGATTAAAGATACTATGACGATTAAAACAATTGCCAAAAATCGCAGGAATTTTTAAAAAATACCATGTCACCTCCAT
This sequence comes from Tomocerus qinae, assembly GCA_020055645.1. Lineage (NCBI taxonomy): Eukaryota > Metazoa > Arthropoda > Collembola > Entomobryomorpha > Tomoceridae > Tomocerus > Tomocerus qinae. Next base: position 126,602,472 of record CM034546.1, read on the forward strand.
ATTGTAGATTTTAAAATGCTCTTTTATTAGAGCTATAAACTGAAATTTCGTTTTTTGGTAGTTCATTCAGTTTGCAAAGTCGCTACACATTTTAAGATATTTATTTATTTTAACAATTTATTTTTCATTATTAAATTTATTCATTACTCTATATTATTTGTTGATACTACACAGAAATCTCACATACCCTACCGTGACTCGAAACTAACGCGCATTCTACAAGAATCTTTGGGAGGAAATGCTCGAACGACAATTATCATCTGCTGCTCTCCCGCATCCTTTAATGAGGCAGAGACAAAGTCTACTTTAGATTTTGGAAGAAGAGCTAAAACGATCAAAAACGCCGTGAGAGTGAATGAAGAACTGACGGCGGAAGAATGGAAACGAAGATACACTAAAGAAAAGGAAAAGGTGAAACTCCTTCGAAATAAGCTGAAAGGGGCGGAGCGAGAGTTGGAGAAATGGCGGCAGGGAGAAACAGTTTCTGCAGAAGAACAAATTTCCTTGGCGGAAGAATCCGTTGCTCCCCTACCAACAGAAAGTGTCACTTTTCCTCCTGCACAATTAGACTCCTCGCCCAACGTGGCAGTCAACGTGGTGAGTTCGACCGAATACAAGCAATTAGAACAGAAAGTGGAGCTACTTTACCAGCAATTGGATGAGAAAGATGAAGAAGTGACGCAGCAGTGCATTTTGGCCGAGAAACTCAAAGATCAACTTGCAGAGCAGGAAGAAATAATTTCTTCATCCCGAAAAGACTACGAACTGCTGCAGCAAGAAATGGCACGAGTTGAGGGGGAGAGTGAAAAGGCGACGGACGAAGTGCAAGAAGTGCTGCAAGCCCTAGAAGAACTGGCGCTTAGCTACGACCAAAAAGTCACTGAGGTGGAGGAGAAAGTGCGGGAAGTGGACAGAATGCGGGGAGAGTTGGCGAGCAAACAGACACAACTGAATCTGTCAATGTCCGAGCTGCAGCAGTCGCGAGAGCAGAATAAGCTGACAAACGAGCAGTTCATTAATTTCCTGCAGGATTTGAGTGAGATCGAACTTGCACTTGGAATCTCCCCGCTAGTTGAATTGGAGGATAACGATCTCTCCTCAGTGGCTCTTCTGATCGGGAGAATCAACATCGAAGTTAGCAATTTGCTTACGAGATGCCAAACTCTTGAGGCCTCACACAGCAACTGCAATAAGAAGATGGACGAATATGAAAATCTGTTGGCAATCTCCCGTACGACAAATGCAGAAATTGAGGCTCAAGCAATTTCAGCGCAAGAAACTGCCAAGAGTTTAGAATTGCAGAAAAATTCATTGAAAGAGCAAATCCATGCATTAAACCAAGGACAATCTCTGGGATCGACAGATCAGGCAGTTCGGAAGAACGTGGAATTGCTTAAAAATCAGCTACAAATACTCCAAGACGAGATCGATGAAAAGTCGGCGCTTGTGAATCAGCTCAGAGATGCGAATCAACAGCTGATATCCAAGCAGAAGTACCTGGAGGAGGACGTCGAGCGGTGGAGGGCGGGAGGAGGGCCTCTGTGCAATCTGCAGCAAGTTGTCCTGGCACAGAGCAAACAGAAAGGAGGGGATCTGCACGAGCTGGAAGAGAGGGTGTCCAAAGAGTTGCAGACTCTGCTGAATCTACGGAGGATGTTCGTTTCCAGCATGAAGAGTCGATTGCACAAAGACCATGGAGTGAATGACAACGACGGTGGGTCTCTGGCCCAGAAGAAGAACATTGCCCTTCTGGAGGAAAATTTGGAGCATCTGACGAAGAATTACAAGATGTTGATCAAGGAAAACTCGGATCTCAGGTGCGGAATACTGCGAGTGGAGAAACGACTCCAGGTCAACAGGGAACGGGTGAAGACGCTGGAGAACGCTCTCAGGGCTGCGAGGGAGAAATGTATCAGAGATCGGAAACTGTACCAACAACACGTCGACCGGATGAAGGGAGAAGCTGCTTGTCGGAAGTGGAGGAGTACGATCACGGGGAGGAGGATTTCACAAGCACAAATAGCAAAGCCCATCAGATCAGGACAGCATACCCCTTAACCAAACCTGTCTCGCCGATTCTCTTCTCACCGGCGGAGACTTTCATTTGTCACCGATTGATTTCGATGGACATATTTGGAGTCTTGATTCATTGTGCCTTAAGCCGATAATCGTATCCCACTTTTTTCTACTGCAAACAAAATCATTTACTTCTTTTTATTATATAGTCTACCACTTCATCCCGCTCTGATTATTTTCTATTTAAGAATAAACTTATTTAAGACGTAAAACATTTTTAACCTCCTATTACCATTTGCGAATTGGAAAAAATACAGTTGTGAAATGTGAAAAATTTGAAAGGCCAAATTTTAAATTTCCCTGCATAATATAAAATAACAAGACATGGTATATTTAATTAAAACAATAGTTTCAACTACCACGTCGCACAACAGAGACTTTCATCATCGCGCAAGCGTAGATACATTAAACCATGCATGAACCAAGTAAGGTGGCCGAGTAATAACATTCATAACTTAGACCATTCTGTTTTGAAACTATGCGTACATACAGCATACAAACGGATCCAGGAATTTTCACATCTAAAGTTTCACATCCTGGGGTAGTGAAGTTTTACAACCAGCCACTGCAGTTTTACAACCATGCACTGCAGTTTTACAACCAGCTACTGAAGTTTTACAACCAGTTACTGAAGTTTTACAACCAGCCACTGCAGTTTTACAACCACAAACGGCAGTTTTACAACCACAAACGGCAGTTTTACAACCACAAACGGCAGTTTTACAACCACAAACGGCAGTTTTACAACCTTTCAAATGTAATGAATTCAAAGTTTGGTAAAACCTAAATAAATGCTTAATAATTACATTAAGACGAAGTTTGGTTGATAACCGAAGGAATGATGCATTATGATGAATGCTCCATTCAAATTCAAAAGGTAGGTAGAGATTATGATTGTATTTACATACAATGAAAGTAAACTTGTAGTAAGTAAGTAACCTAAAAGTAAGTAAGTAATCTGATTTTACAAAACTAGCCATGCTGCTATTACAAAACTGCTACCGCTTGCGTCAAATGTGTAAACTGTATTGTACTTCAGTTCCGATTTCTTGTCTACAAGTTTACTTTCATTGTATGTACATACAATCATAATCTCTACCTACCTTTTGCATTTGAATGGAGCATTCATCATAATGCACCATTCCTTTGGTTATCAACCAAACTTCGTCTTAATATAATTATTAAGCATTTATTTAGGTTTTACCAAACTTTGAGTTCATTACATTTGAAAGGTTGTAAAACTGCCGTTTGTGGTTGTAAAACTGCAGTGGCTGGTTGTAAAACTTCAGTAGCTGGTTGTAAAACTGCAGTGCATGGCTGTAAAACTGAAATGGCTGGTTGTAAAACTGCAGTGGCTGGTTGTAAAACTTCACTACCCCAGGATGTGAAACTTTATAGATGTGAAAATTCCCAATACCATACAAACATCCGTACACACAAAAATTCCGATTATGTTTATACTAGTTGATATTATTATAATGTTTATTATCGTTCCGCAGCCACAGTTCTCGCTTTGTATTCCAAATACAATGGGTCATATGTTGCAATACAAAGGCTTAACTTCAGCGCAAACTTCGAGTCGAGCAAATCAACGTGGGAGGTCCATTGTAATGCAACATATGATCCATTGTCTTTCGAATACAAAGAGAGAACTGTGGCAGCGGAACCATAATAAATTGTCTTAGCAAAAGTGTACAGAAATGTTTTAAAACGAACTGAATAATATTCCATGGAGGGTCACCATCCGTAGATGATTTTTACTAGGTAAGTAAGTTATTGAAACTGGGCTTATGATTTGCAGCAATTTTTACATGTGTAGACGAAACAAGCACGTCTGCTACAATGTCTGTTAGTCAGGGTCGTAACCAGAATAATGGGTACTGTGGTTTGAGCCCGATATCGAAAGAGACATTTTGTGTTAGGTAAAATGAATTGATTGATGGAGTTTATTTCGCTCAAAATGATTCAGAATATACTTTGGTATGCCCCTTTTACAAAATGTCATTAGTTGTGGCCCTGCTGTTAATGGCCAGCTACAAAGTTTCTTTTATTATGTGTGCCAAATGTTTCAATGAAACGCATTTATTCTCACTTGTTCTTTGCACTTGTCTCGGAATGACGAATTTATGTTAATGTTGTATTATCCAAGGCCAAGAGATAATCAGGTCTGGAAACCATATAAATGGTACTAAATCCGAAACTGTCTTTATTAAGTTAGAGGAATAAAATGCAGACCGTTGCACTTCTGCTCGTTTCAATTAATGTAGTTGGATTGGCCAGCGCCACGAGAAATGAAACATCTTTAGCGCAGAACTGTCAGTCACGCCCAAAACAATTACTAAACGAAGAATGGGTAAAATAACCGATTAAAAAAACATTTTTATAATTATCTTCAACAATTTTCTTGCATTTTATAAAAACCAAAACCATTTAAATATAATAGTATTACATACGATTTGATTTATCTGCAGGTTAGCACCGCTGCTTCTGAAGAAGGATGGTATTTTCCTTTCATCAGTAAAAATATCAGGAAACGTATTAGTGCTGACTCCGAATTGGCACATTCCCATTTACATGAAAAACCGCAAGACAGAAGACCATTTTGTCCAAGAGTGACTTGGAAAAACGGACTGGCTACTATTACATACAATGAAAAGAAGATTGTTTTCCGCTGCATTGATAACTCTACTTCCTGGGTTACCTGCCCAATGCATCAAAGAGTCATTGATGAATCCGATAAGGAGAACAAAGGTATATTACAATATTTGAATAAAGATTTTGGATAACTGTTTTTTTCCATTTGTTGTCAACAGCGGACAAACTCAAGACCTTTTATACTATGACCGATAATCAAAGCTACGTATTTCTGTTCCGATGCTGGGAAGATGGCTACAAAGACTGGGTGGCCTTTTCCTCACAAAAAAGCTTGAGTAAAGAAACAAAGGAAATAATCCTGAATGAAGCAGAGTCCATCGGATTTGACAGGGAGGAGTATTACGAAATTGACTACGACAAATGTGCCCAAGTATAATCAGAATAATCCGATTATAAGTGCATTGTCCCATTTGGATAATACCATTTTCAAATTTGCGACCAGAATTCGACCCGACTGACATTTCAATTTACAATACATACATTCCTTTCTCTAACTAGATGTTGGGCTATTTACCCAGATTTTTTGTTCTTGAATTCTATTTTAATACGCAATGGCAAATAAATTAATTTGAAGCAATTTTAATTTGTTTTATTTAATAAATAATAAATTCTCTATTTTTAACTAAAAATTATTAAACATGTTCCAAAGCACCACTCCTCCTATCACAGTGATAAAATCTCATAAAATGGGTAACATTTTAATGTATCATTTCTAATGGCTGTTGCTCTCTTCTATGCCTCTCAGTTTTATTGTTTCTGCGTGAAGCCAAAAGCGCAAAGCGGCAAGTGAGTATTGACGAGTTTAGAAGCTATAATCGCAGTGTTTTGTTTTGTGGGCTAGGAATTGTCATTTTTTCAGTACTTATTTATTGTAAACACTCTGAAAATTTGCTTTTGGTTTTCCTTCAATCTAGAAATCAGGTGTCAATTGTTGTGGAAAACGATATAAGTCATGTCATGGCACTTTCAAATCGAGCAATTTTCAGCTGGTTATTTCTAACAATTTTTCTGATATTGTTAGTTAATCGTTTAGACGAAAAAATTCGATGGAACTGGCTTGTTATCCACTTGCCAATCTGGTTGTGTGATGGAATTGTGTTAATTTACATCGGGTTTAACGTTTCAGATCAGTGTCGTAGGATTTCTCATAACAATTGCGTCGCTCGGACTCAATTTTGGATGTATTTCAACTTGCCAAGTAAATTGCAGTTTTTAACTGTAATCTCATTCAAAGTTTCTGCACAGATTCTGCTTTGTCTTAAATTGGAAATGCCGGATTGGAATTTACGCCTTTACCACGTCTTCATTCCACTTTGGATTAGTTTGGGAATAGTTTTGATTAACGTGACCTATCACCTCTGCGAATCAGTTCAATACCAACCAAGAATTAATACTGGATTTTCTTTCTAAAGTTAAAATTCATTTCAATGGTGTTTAGTGTAATCTGTAATCTTCAATTGTGGCTGAAAGCAAATCATAACATAATTAGTGCTTTAAACCTAAAGTGAGTTTAAATCTAGAGTGTAAGAATAGTGTATGAGATTAACAGAGAATTTGTAAGTGCATGAAGTAAATGAACTAGATTTGCTTTAAATTTGTTTTATCAACCGATATTCTGGAAATGTAAGCACTGTTTCCTGGTTTCATAAATTAAAACTGTCATGCCATATTTCCACAAAATGTTAATGTACCAAAACCAATTAAAGTAAGGTATTTAATTAGTAGAAGTTATAGTTATTGTTGAAAAACTAAAAGCTTATAATAATATTATAGGACATTACAACAATTTGCATGCATTGAAAGTTGAACTCAATATCGTTAACCTTAAGAAAACGTTGTAAGTCACATTTTCTTGGAAGTTTGCATGTAAAATAGTGAATGTTAAAGAACTGTGAAAGAGAAATAAAGTTGGAAAAAGGCAACTAAGTAGGAATTCTAAAGTGCTCCAGGTAAGAATTTGTGTTGTTTAGAATGAAATCGATATTTGTAAAAAATAGCAGAAAGGCAATCTTATTATCTATATTGTAACTTTGTAATATTTAACATTGTAAGTGCTACGTTATAATACTTTTCAGGTGACACTAGATATGAAGGATCTAGATAGGAAATGTCTCTGTGCCTGTATTATGTTAATCATGGCCTGGCCAAGATAAAAAATATGTTAATCTCATATGACATATGGATAGGTTATAGATATATGTTCATGTTCATATTCCAAAACATAATATACAGATATATGTATTAGGTTGATAATATCGAAGACTTTATGTAAAATCTTGAAGAATTATCAGTACCCGGTGGAGACGTTCATGTTCACCTTTTGAACCTTGAAGGGCATTTTGCACTTGTGACTTGAGAAAGAAAAGAACACGCAACGAAAATCTTAGCACTGCTCTGCTCTGTGCAGTGTGCAAGTGTGCACTGATGACTGATTCCAAAGCTATTTTTGTCGTAGTCGTTTCAGTTGGTCACTGAACGTTGAGGCGAGATATTCGTGAGTTTGTTACTGTCGGAACTCTGGCTAAATCACAACTGATTACTGCTGACTACAACTTCAGTTTTTGACGACCTTCTAAAAATCCGTTTCTAATTTCAGCAGGGAATTACTTACTTTAAATACCAAAAGTAAGTTATAAAAATATTATTGTAAACGTGAATTTTATGTTTCAGTTTCAAGTTTGCAATAAACCACATTTAAGTAGCCAGTTCTCAAACAAGCATTAAATTATAAAATAAAATAGTCAATAAAAGTAATTTTTGAATGTATTCCACAGACCCAGACAAAGAGTGAAAGATGGCTGGCGCCGAAGAAAAAGAGAAGGACCTGACATTACATTCAGCATCTACTTCTGGCTTTAATGAAATTTCGTTGATGGATTCCGAAGTAATTTTTGACGACGAGATGGATTTGAGCAGTTTCGATTTTTCTTTCAGCTGTGATAGTAATGACTTTGAAGTAGAGTTAAAGCCTAAAAAAACCCGCAAGAAAAAGCCATCAGAAAAATATACAGCTAAAGGGATTTTGAGTACCATCGATGAAAATTCGGAAATGAATATAGTAAGAGAAATGGTAGAAGTACCTGCCGTTGTTTGTATCGAAAATGTGGCCACTGACTCGTCAGCATTCGAAGATGTCAAAAATGAAATCCATGCAAAACCGGAAATCGCGCCAGAAGGTATTGGAAAAGAACAAGAGGTAGACCCATATGACACGTGGGATCCTATGAAGCTTCATTACTTCAGCTTGAAGAATCTGGAAAAGAACGATCCTGGTTTTCTTGAAAAGTTTGCAATTGAGAACACCCCTGGGGGCAGTATGGAATTAAAGGACATTCCTTGTAAGTTCCATGATGGGAAACGTAAAAACTGCTTCAAAGATCAATGTCCTTACTTCCACCCAATTTATGGCTCGAAAGATTGTAAGTTGAATTAACTTTTCATTAAATATTTATTTTATTTTAAATATTTTATTTTAAGTATTTAATTAGAATTCTTTGATTATAATCTCATTTTATATTTCCTTCTTTACAGACAATGTGATGACGGGAGAAAAAGTGCGCCGTGAACCCGTCAGTTATATCTTTCAATTAGACGCGAAATATATTGTCCCTAAAGATTCTATTGTGGAAGTTTCGATGGAGCATATAAAACATCCATGGAAGTTTTACGTATCTGCGGATGACTGGGATTGTAACTGTAAGACACCGAAAAAGTCCATTCCGAAAGAATCAAGTAAGCAATACCATTTCAATGTTAAAACAATATTATTTGAATTTCTACAGTTCATTTTTCAACCTGAATTTTTTGTATAGTCACAAAGCATAGGTTGGAGTCTGAGTTGACCAGTTATCTGGTAACGGATTTACGGTACACGAGACGCAGGATGTCTCACTATAATCAGTTTCAACTTGTTGCTGTGAAGCGGGTCATAAACCAGAAAGTTGTGTTTTCTCGGGCGATTGTCCTTTTCGACACAAGCGATATCAATGATTCTGAACATCCTGGCGTTCACATACAGTTATTGGATAACGGGGTCAAGTTGATCGTCAAATTATCTGAAATTTGTGACTTACCAGCTGATTACGTATCTAGATTCTCGCCTTTGGTAACATATATTAAAAACTTTGCAATTACTAAGTTTCATTTAAAACATTATCATAATACTGTCCTGTTTATTTTTAAGGCTATTCAATGTATGTTGCATGGCATATCGCCTATTTCCGATAAGTGGACGTCAGAGTCTAAAACTTACTTCAAATCCTTAGTCCAAGGAAAGAAGTGTATTCTCCAGGTTGTAAAATCGTAAGTGTACAATGATTTTACTATATACAATTAATTTATATTATTTATTATATTTTAAGCATAATTAATTTGAAAATCTAAATATTAATTATATTTAGAGCAAAATGGGCGAGTGCAGATGCTCCAGTCCGTGTCTTTGAAGAACAGTTTCCTTACGAAGTTGAATTGCGTGTCTTGCTTCATGATCCTGCAATGGGAAAAGAACGATACCAAAGTGTCGCCGACCTTCTCGCAGATAAGCACCATGGCATTTTATGGTCATTATGTCCTTTTCGTCCTTCACTTAATCTAATGGTGGGAAGAGAAAATCTTGCACTCTTTGGAAACATCGTTCACGATGCACAGCAGTTACAGCAAATACGTAAACGCGAACAAAAGCGGTTGGAGAAGATTCAGACAACGGCAAATACATTGTAAGATGATTTCGTGATTAACATAATAATATAACAAACTATCTCATTAACATATCTGCCTCTAGATCTTATTTGAATAGCGAATTAATTTGGAAGGCATCCGAAAATGCCTGATATTATAATTATGATTTTGTGAGTTAATGAACTTTCCATGAATACTAGACTTATAGACTATTATACAACTTTAATAGTCAATCTTTTTACCTATGAATTTAACTGTGTTGATTCCAGAATTATATTAACTATGTAACATTACTATAGTTTACTAACTTGTTCTTACTTTTTGATACTTATTGTCGTACTTTGATCGAATCGAATATTATTTATAGCATTGATAGTAGTTTACCCCAAAGAATTAAATGCTTTACAGAACGTAGTACTTACCGCTTGATTAAACACAGCTACTGAATTTTATCTTGTTTTGATGTATAGATTAACTTAGGTTAATGATTTTTAGTGAGTCGTTTCACTTAGAAAATTCACCATTTTGACTGTACTGAGTAGCTTGTATGTTGATTAGTTTGTACACATTGTTATTGACTATACTTATATAGATTTAACGTATTTAATGAATTTATAGTATGAACTTATCGAATTAATTTGTAAGACATTGTTAGCAGTCATTATGAAGTATAATTTATTTGTTGATGATTTGATTAACAAGCGGAATAGATTGTTGTAAGTACTTTTTCAAGATTTAAATAAATATGGTTGTAATAGCTAAGTATGCGTTTTTGTAGCTATTGATAATTTACCATTAATAAATGAACTTTGAATAATTACAACTTTGCATTATTGTATTGCTTTTAATTAGCCTCTTCTATAGGATAGTAGATTATTTATATTATATGGATAATTATTAGAATACATTTCAATACATCCCAAGTTGTAAGTGTAGTATAGTTGCATGCAAAAGTTGAAATACCTATGTAGTGAAAGTGAATGCATGGAACTGGAACATACAATGCAATATGCAATACATCGAATGAGCAGTCTCAGTTTAGTATCAAGTCGAAGTCTCAAGTTGCTTCATATGGAGTTTGTGGAGTAGTGGATTGGAGTTGCTGTTGTTGAATTGCGGAATGTGGACGGCAGGGGCAACCTGCAATCTTCAAGTTGGTTTTGCCTTCGGCTGCATAGCATGGAGAAATCCAATGTAGAATAGAACGAGGAGTTTAGAATGCGTCAGAGCTGGACCGTGGCTTTGCACTCGATTCTGAAACGATCATTGTAGGTTCGAATCCTCACGATGGCATGAACTAAACTTTGTTATCCCTGATGGCACGCTTCAACGGTAACTTGTGCTGTTGGTAGTGACTAATCATTAGGGAAAATTAAATAGAAGTGGTCGCAAGCGTGTATTTCTATTACATGATTTACTTGTGCCAATATCACTTCTACAATTTAAATTTTTGCAATGTTTTTAACTCAACCTCAACCCAGCTTTAAAATTTTTACAACATGCAGCACTTAAACCAATTTTAATTAAATATTCATAAATTAATGGTATCATTTTTATATCTAGCTGATTTATTGCCATTGTATTACGATTCGTAATGCATTACGTTAGTTAGAGACAATTTTTTAAGCAAGTTGTGCTATATTCTCGAGACCAGAGAAGAAAAAAGGAACTCATTTTCTACAGAAAAACTAAAACAGAACTACTTAAAAAAGTATCTTTTTTACTTTTTGGTCAATCTTCCAAATTCATTTTAAGAATTATTTAACTCTTTAATTATTTACTTTCTGCCTTTCTATGTAAAAGTTTGGAAAAGTAAAGTTTGTTGCCGTTTTTTGATCTACAAAAATTATTTATACATCTAACCAAACATCAAATCAATGTAAAATCTCAATTTTTTTGCTTTATCAATTAGGGGTAGCTTTTTTATTTTAATAATTTAAACATGGCTTCGCATTAATTAAGGAATAACAAAATTTTATGTTTAGGCAATAGTTTTTCACGATTATTAAACAGGCAGAGTTCCACACTGGCTAATAACAGTACGACTTAACGGTCTGTCAAGTGAATCCGTTGGTGTATTCTCTACAACGTGGACAAATTGTTGTCCATCCAAAACCTAAAACCGAATTTCCCAATGATTAGAAATAAAAGCTGGGTTGAATGATAATAATTTATTATTAAATCTAAACTCACCTTTCCGAAAACCACATGAGCACCATCTAAATATAGAGAAAAATATTTAAATATATTAAATTAGTATGATTAAAAATTGTAATTGTATAAAATATATTTACCCAGCCATGGAGTTGGTACAGCAGTAATAAAAAATTGACAGCCATTGGTGTTTGGTCCAGCGTTGGCCATGCTTAAGTATCCTGGACCTGTATGTCGTAGGGTGAAGTTTTCATCATCAAAAGAAGGACCCCAAATACTAGTTGAGCCTGTTCCATCTCCATTTACAATATCTCCACCTGTACAGAGTTTATTTCAATTAATTGTAATAATTCCATGAAATTCAAGATTCAGATAAGAATATAGGAAATAAATTAAATATATGAAATGCCAACCTTGGATCATGAAGTTACGAATGACTCTGTGGAAAATGCTTCCAGTGTAGGAACGTCCACCAATTCCATCTTTGCAAATGGTAACAAAATTTTGAACTGTTCTTGGAACGACACCTCCAAACATTCCAATTACTACCCGCCCAACTGCTGCTTCTCCAATGGTTATGTCAAAGTACACTTTTTCAGTTACTTTTGCTTCCACTGAAAATAAAAATCATTATTTCAAATAAAAATAAATATAGTGGTTTGACTTGTAATTGGAAAACATTATTAAATCGATTTCTGAACTACGATATTAAGGAATTTCAATATTTTCGGATTTTATAGGAAAATAATATACAGCTCGAAAATGCAGTTTTAAGGCTGGTTAGGTATTCTATTGGTCTGAAATAAAATACAAAATAGGTAAATTTACAAAGGAAATAGAAAACTTACAGACATCAGTTGCGGCGGAAGAACAAACTTCCAATCTTTGGCTTGGCACATCTCTCAGTTCCAATCTAACAGAAAGACGCCGCTGAAAATGTATGAAAATACATCTTTACAAATTATACATGATAGCTATTATAATTACATTTCAAAAACCTTTCGACAATTTATTATTTAAAAGTTAAGGATATTGAATTGAATAAATAAGTAAATAAATTAAACCCTTACTCCCAGGTAGGTAGCAGTTACAGGGAGTTGGTAGTTCAGAACGTAAGGATTACCCCCGATAATTTGTCCACCGATGTCGAAATCATAGGCCAATTGCTCAGTTCCATCCGGCAATGCAAAATAAACTTTGAAATTCAACTGATCGCTATCACCACCTGTATTACAATATAAAACAGATGGTTACGTTATTTTGGTTTTTTGTAAATAAATTTAATTAAAATTTGAAAATTTTTAAGATTACCAGCCACAAAGTCAATTGTAAGGTCAACTTCTTCTCCAGATACCACATTGCAAGGTGCAACGGTGCAATCTCCCAAACTGATTTCAATATCTTGTGCAGCAGATCCTGAAATATTTTTAAAAGTTCAATTTCGCAACCATTTAAGTTTCAGAAGTGATAAAAATTAAATTAATATGTAAAGAAATAATCAGCTGGAATAGTTTACCACAGTCTTCTACACCACTCTCGATAGCACGGACATTGTCCCTTTTCTCAGACTCTACTTTCAGTAAAGTGACATCAGATGCAGAAGATGAAAGAACCACACCCAAAATAACAAAAACGAAAATACTTTTCAGCATTTTTAATTAATTCGATTTAACCAGAGCAAAATGAATAAGTGATCAATCCCAACCGCGCACTGATTACAAAGTATCTCTCGTGAATGAACGTTCTGTCTGCATGGAGGTTTAACGATTGACCTCAAAACTCGGGATTAAAATCCTTTGGGAGATAAAATTAATATCTAGTTAGTTTATCTGACTACATGTTTGAAGTTTTCGAGTATCTTGCTGTCCATGAACACATGTAATATTAATTACCGTATTTATCGATATAATTCCCCTCATCGAGATAGTTCCCCAGTAATTCGAACACAAGTATGGGCAATGATGTAATTGATGTATATTAAATCAACCAATGCATATATAAATAATCAATTGATTATGGCAGCTTAGCATATAGCATTTATTTCGCATTTATCATGAGCCATTTACACTTAATAACCTTAAATTAGATAACCCATATTAATACAAGCGAATGAAATATTATTTTGCGCCCCTATACCCATCACTTCTTGCTTGATTAATAATTATGGGATTACATTTGACAATTCATACAACTGCAATAAAATTATAATAGCAACGGAGTTTAAAAAATGAATACAGATTGTAAATATGTAAAATGCAGTTTATTTTGTATAGTATTTTTTCACATTTTGATTAAAAGTATTATGCTAATTAATAACAACATAACCTCTCTGTAATAAATAACATGCGCCATAATGGCAATTCTAAGTGAAAAAAATAATTTTCGTACTTCTTTTGTATGACAAAATTATTATTAGTGTACATCGGCAGTCAGGAGAAGAGTAATAGTGTGAGTCGCAACCAAGGGCGTATCCAGAAATCAAATTAAGGGGGTGCTTAAACATTCGAGCAGATTTTTCTTGTACAAAATTACCTTTTAGCAATTTTTGAGAATCATCTAGTTTGTTTTTGGGAAATTAAGGGGGTGCTTAAGCACCCTAGCACCCCCCCTAAATACGTCCTTGGTCGCAACACTGTAGTAAAAGAAGGTCACAACCTGAAGACGTGTGTTTATTCAACCTGAAGACGTTACAGCAATTCAACTGCAAAACTTTGAATGCTTTGACTGTTTTTCTAACCTAGAATATTTGATGTCCACACAGCTAAATAGTTTCAGTACATTGATGGTATTGTTAAACTTATAGGTAAATTGTTCGTTGAGTGAAAAAAGTCAAGGCAATGTCTATCTCCTCAAAAATGCCATTGTCTTCTATAGGTGGGACATTGTCTTCTGTACTTGTACTTGTCCATTTAATGTTGATTATCAAATTTTAGGGATATGTTGCTAACAATATTGATCTACTCTAAATAAATAGCAATTCCAAATAAATCCGTCATGAATGTCATTGTCTGTTAGGTAAAGAACACTCAGCTTGTTGTTAAATATTTACCTATAATTTACTTCTAAGCTTGTAGAAAGCAAAGTATACAACAAATGTCGAATAGTCTGCATAGTCATTGCGAAATCTTTTATTTGAAAGAAGTTGGTTGTAGTCCGATATTGTAAAACATCAACATCGCCAAATGTTGTAAGCCTCTGCGAGTCTTGTATTTGTTTTATTCTTTTTAAATGTAAACCGAACAGTTTTAACACTTTCTTATGTGCTCTTTATGCTACGATGGTTTAAAAACCTAATTCCTTTAGTGTATTCAAACACTAAATATCGTTTAATTTAATGGCTTTGTGATGTATAGTATATGCAAAGAGGTATTATTATTACCCTGATATTATTAGAACCTCTTTGAGTATATGATTTAAATCAAATCACATTTAGTCAACGCCACGTCATTGCCAAAGGCCTCTGCTAAAATATTTTCAAACAGGAATAGTAAATATATCTGTATGGTTTGAAATTCAAAAAACTGCAATGGCTAAAAGTTATTCCACAAAAGGGATTGATTTGTCGATCAGCAAATTATGCTAGTAACTAAGTAAATTACACCTTAAGGTATCAAAATCGCAATATGAATTTTCAGGTTGGTAGTGAAAATGCGCAATATACATATAAGGGGCTCAGTGAGATTTTATGATAAAATGAGAAACAATAAAATTCGATGTAAGATTTCCACATTTTGAATTTTTACTTTTTATTTGTTTTTTATTACTAATTGTAAATCATATACTATTTTCTACCTAAATATGTTGTACGACTTGTGTCTCATGGTTTCTCCTGTTAAAATGGCGCTCATGTATATTTAGCATCACTACCAATCTGAAATTGCATATTGCCCATTTTCACTACCAATCTGAAATTGCATATTGCCCATTTTCATTATCAATCTGAAATTGCATATTGCCCATTTTCACTACCAATCTGAAAATACATTTTGCGTTTTTGATACCGTAAGATGCGATTAATAATTATAGATTTTGAATGGAGGAACAGAAAGGAGAAGGAATAAAATAGTCAATATTTCAAACAAAAATGTAATATTTAATATGTAATGCTGCATGGGTTTTACAGTCTGTGAGAATGTAGAAAAAATAAAATAGTTCAATATTTTTATAATTTTTTAAGGTGCACGACTGGTTCAAACTTTTTGCAATTGGAAATAACTTGGAAGAACATATAGATTATGCATCAAAGATTTTATTTTATATTTATTAGGTCTTTTTCAACAAAACTTAACACACTAAGTTTATTTATTATGAGTCCAACGAAAGTTTTTCTCTGCTGATAAGAGGGCACAATAGCTTTGTGGGTGGTCTCCTTTGTTCTTGCTCAGTCAAGCGCGAACTCTCTTTTGTTATCGTTATCAGCAGAGGAAAACTTTCGTTGGACTCATAATACTAGCAAGCACATTTGTTTCAGGATATATATTCGTGAAGTGTGAGCTATACTTACACACACCCTCCAAACAATAATTTTATCAATTATTCTACCAATCAATCAAATTATATGGCCATTTTTACATATTTCAGCAAGATCACTAATTACATTCACTTTCTTTTCAACTAGCTAAACTGATATTGAAAGTAGTGCACTGATTGTGTAATTTGTGACATTCCAAAGAAAAGTGAAAGAAGTGCATCTGGTAATATAGAAAAATGGGCCTATAACTATTACAATAGGAGGAAAAGCCTTAATCCATTTCCTTGTTTGCCCATCTCCATGCATATTCCAGTTTTGAATGAATGCTATAGATTCCTTATTACATGTGCATGCTGATTTAAGACATATAGCTGTTAAAACTGAAGTAAGAATTAGTGCAGAAGGGAACATGAGATAGTATGGCATTCCGATTGCAGAATACAATTTTACTGTCGCAAATGAGGATACTATGCTTATGTATAGCGACGCCCCAAGTACGAGGGGAAGTAGCCAATATAAAAATCCAATAATGTCTTCGGTGGCGGTTCTCAAAGCTGTCATGCAATACTGAATAGAATGTACCATGTTGTCATTAGCCTTATTTACAATGTTGGTTTTGGAAAAGAAATGAAGCCAGAAATTTAGAAATCGGAGAAAAATAAGAACACAAATTATACATAATAATATTCCAAATAAGCAATTCAAAACGCCCCAGAATAAGGATATGAAAGATAGAGCTAATAAAAGCCAGTGAGACGAGATAGTAGAAGGAAGAGCTTCTTGAAAAAGACGAACAATCGGACTGTCTGGATGCAATATGCAGAAAGCAGCAACAATTAAAGCGTCACAGAATACAGTTGGCAGCAACCCATGAACACATAATTCCATAACAGAGCTTCGTTTGGTGACATTTTTGGCGAATTTTCCTGTATAAAAGTTTGCAATGAAGATTAAATGTTTTAATTAACAAAGCGCAGCGCAGCTCCCCAATTGTTCTAAGAACAAAAGAAAAATTTTCCCAAAGAAACCAAAAATTACAAAAATAATTCTATTTCGACATTTTTTGGTTGCATCCTCTTTGGCAAAATTTCTGGATACATGCCTGTGAGACTTCTTGGTATATCAATTAATTTTCTGATTTTCTTTTAATTTATTACTGTTTTTCTAGTCTTTGTTGTTTTTAATTTCATATTTTTGTAAAATATATACTTTGCTATACGTTAATGTTGTTAAAATGTTAACTTTACACTACTCAATTAGTCATTTTTAATAAATAAATATTATTCATTATTATAATTGCATAATTTGTGAAATATTATTTTTACCGCAAAAAGCTTTATCCAGTTGCAAATAATTAGTAATAAAGCTTGAAAATTGTTCCGTTTGTGTCAAGATTAACCAGTTGAATCCAAAACCGATAACATTGAACGGCAGAAAGAATAAAAAGAAAACTATCTGCCGAATTGTGAAGTTCTCATCGGGATAGAACAAGTTGTGGGTCAACCGCAAGGTGTAGTAGACACATAGGGAAACGTTAAACACTGTACTAACTACTGTATTTAAAATCTTCCATTTGGTTTTGCTTACATATATCTTTCTACTTTTGATATCGAACCCCAAAGGCACTAATTGTAATTTCTCATTCACAGCGGAGAAAGAATTTAAAAACAAGATGAAGTGCTTAGAAATCATTAGTAATGATTTATAAATACAATAGTAGTAGGAGGTTTACTTTCCTGCTAGTTTATTCTACATGCGATAGGGTCGAATGGAATAGTTTTAGTTGCTCGAATGAGATACAGTATTTGCGTATTAGCAAGTTTTATTTTAAATTTATTTTATTTTTACCAAATGGTTTTCAAAATCTAAAATACACAATTATTAAATAATCAATTCGCCTGTAAGTACGTCTGTTCGTTATTTGAAGGGTTTAGGCTTTCAGTAGTCAGAGAAACTGACAGAATGATTTCCTAGTAATTTAATAAGTTTAAGCACTTATTACATTATAGCAGCCATGATAATTTGACTTGTTACTTAGTAATGTTAAGCAGACGAATGCTGTTAGACGAGGCGTCTAATAAAATAGAAAATATAAACCTAACCTAACTATACCTAACATAACCTAACCTAACCTACTTATAGCCTAAAAATAGAAATTCTGGACTACACCATTTTAGCAGCACACGAGTTATAAACATAAAAGTTTAATGTGCTAGAGTTATTTTTGAAATAGAATACGCAAATATTAGCAAATAAAGTCTGCTTTAAGTATTTTTTTGTTAGTTACTTGAAGCCTTTAAATTTTCACCTCTGACTTCTGACAGACGTACAATTTATTTCCTTCCTTGTAATTTAGTAACTTAAAACAGTTAGGCTAAACTATTTGTAATAGTTGAATGTTAAGATGGTGCCCCACTAAAAGCATTTATATTACTGAAAAGACCCAATTTTCTAGAAAGTAGGATTGGAGTGCCAAATCTATGTTCTATAATAATATTGCTGATGGAGCTCAGCAAATATTTTAAGTGCAGACATTATCGGAATTATTATTGTAACCTTAACTTAGAGCAACATAGCTATTTACTTAGATTTTATTTATTGTTTATAAAGCAGAAGCATAGACTGATTCTTCGGATGATAGTTGCAATTGCAAATAACGGCGTATGTAACTCCTATTTAAAGTCGTAGACTTTAACATATTCACTTTAAACAGTAAAACTTGTATACTAAATGTATTAAAATTTCAGAACATGAATATATTGACTTGGAATTGTAATGCCAAACTCGGCGAGCTTTTACTTTGCTATTGCCCGTGTTGCCTTACTAGAATGAAAGGAACCATTACCAAAATTAAAGCTTGAACTATTAGAACTTATCCTACAACAAAAACAACACAAAGTAATAAGACTAATAGCGTATATTATGGACCTACTAAATAAGTGGTGTAGAGTCACAGTAGTAATGTAATGCAAAAGTTTTTATTGTATGTCATATTTTAATTAATAATAATTATGATAATCAAAAGCTATTAATATTTGTTTTAATGGATATCTGAATGTGTCTAGATTATTAATGACTAAATAAGTTAAACTCTAACTTATTGGCCTATTGGCCATCCTAAATGAAAACATAATTTTTCAAACTTATACTTTCCATATTACATATAACAGAACATTTATTTTTAAGATCATTTGAGATTCTACTTTATTAATAATGCATAAGAATTAATGTACATCGACAGTGAGGAGAAGAGTAATAGTGTGAGTCGCAACGCCGTAGTAAAAGAAGGTCACAAACGTATGTTTATTCAACCTGAAGAAGTTACAGCAATTCAGCTGCAAAACTTTGAATGATTTGACTGTTTTTCTAACGTAGAGGATCTGATGTCCCCACACACGAAATAGTTTTAGTATATTGATGGATTTCTCATGCAGATTCTGACATTGTCGAAGCACGTAGCTCTCAATTATAATTGTAACCACTCCTATGGCTGTCAAATTCAAATACGCAGGGATTGTTACCACAGAGTGCATTTTGAGAAACACAAAATTGCATATCAGACTCAATGCAAAGCAACTGATAAAGCAAGAAGGCGTAATGAAGTACAGAAAAGTATTACATTCAGAAATCATGATGGCCAGTCCAGTGTAGCATTTAAGCAGAAAAAACAACTTCGGCTTGGACAGATCGCTAAAAGCGGCATGCAATTTGCTCTCGCAAGATAAGACAACAATCAGCATGTACAAGACAATGAAAATAACGAAAAAGACCGTCGCAAATGTGTATAATATCTGGAAGAACACATAAAATGCCAAAATGAACCGAAATACACTATGTTTAGCCAATATTGGGAAAACTTCGGATATTAATTTGGAAAATGGTTCATTCCCTTTCTTATCTATCACGACGAAAATTGAATAGGAACAACTAAGCCCAAATACGACTACAATTGTCTGCTTGGCAAACATCTTAAGGATATTTTCCAATGTTACTCCAAAATACGAAAATGACTCTTGATTTGGTAATGAATCTGCAAAAACATTTGATCAGATTTTCTATTTAGCAACTGTATAATTTAATTAAAATTCCGATATTAAAAATTTATTTAATATTACCGCTAATGTAAAATTTATTAATTGTAAATACAAATACAAAATTTTTTTAATAATGTTCACGTCAATATTTTAATTTGTTGCGACTTACTTCGGTAGAAAATATCAATCTTACGGAGTCTAATCAAAAGACTGTGAAGAACGTCCTCCCAAATTAACAAGTTGAAATTGATAACCGAGGCGAAAAAACAGCCAGCAATGACAAACAAGAAAATAAGAATTTGTTGGGGAAGAAGAGTAGATTCTTTTTGAAACAATTCGAACAAAAGTCTTGCAATGCCACATAACGTCCATATTACAGTAAAAACTGCAGTAAAAATCCAATTGAAAAGAATAAGTTTTTTACCCTTGGCTAATGAAAACGTTTTTAATTTATTGTCATACTTAAAAGGTAAAATGTTCCGTTCAGTGAAAAAGGTCAAAGCTATTTCTATCTGCTCAAAAATCCCATTTTCTTCTACATGAGTCATGTCTTCTGTACTTATGCTTGTCCTTTGACTGATGATGATAAAATGTTTCGTATATTATGATGACAAAATTGATCTACTTTAAGTACAACCAATTCCAAATAAATCCGTCATCAATATCGTCATCAGCCGTTCAGGTAAAGGTAGCCAAACTCAATTTATTTAAAA
Organism: Tomocerus qinae; assembly: GCA_020055645.1. NCBI lineage: Eukaryota > Metazoa > Arthropoda > Collembola > Entomobryomorpha > Tomoceridae > Tomocerus > Tomocerus qinae. The sequence goes on from CM034546.1 coordinate 126,623,252, forward strand.
CGCTTACCTTCTTGTGAAACATTTACCTAGAATTTACTTTTATTTCTTTCTTCCTAACTACAAATTAAGCTTTTTGTTAAAGCAAAGCATAAAAATGTGGAAAGGTCTGCACAGTCAGTGCGTCATCATATTTAAAACAAGTTGGTTGGGCTCCGATATTGTGAAATATCAACGTCGCCTTGTATAGAAGTTGCAGGACTCTCCGAGTCTTCTATTTGTTTTATTATTTCCGAATACAAACCTACACATTGTCTACATTTTTCCCTTGTCTACCTCAATGCCAAATTCCTTTAGTTTATTCAGCTATTCAAACAATAAATATCCATTTAATTTAATGGCTTTGTTATGTATAGGATTTAAACCATGGTTAGTCAGCGTGACGTCATTGTCAAAGCTAGTAACTAATTACATGTTGGACACAACAAAGAAGAAACGAAATAGTAAAAATTTTAAACAAAAATATAATGCTTGATTCATAGGTTTTACCAGCTGTAAGAATGGGTAACAGATTTCATATTAGTAAATGGAAAAGAAAAAATCGATTCAATAATTATACACATTTTGTTGTAAAGTACTCGACTGAATTAAACGTTTTGAACTTGGAAATAAAATAACTTCAAACTTGGAAGAGTGATTGTGCCTTAAATATTTTATTATTTATTTCTTATGTATTTTTTAACAAAACCTAATTACAAAGTTTATTTACAGCAAACACTTATTATAATTATTAGTTTCATTCAGAATGTGTACTATTCATGCAAGTGTGACCTATACAGGTGCGCAATTAAAGAATTAACTAAATGTAGCATAATATTATTATTATCCAATGTATACCTTAATATTGAGCTTATCCTATTTGATTATATTGTTAATTACTACTGATACAAATACTGCAATTTGCAGGGCCGTTTACGGCAAGTTAACTAAATATACATTCACGTTCTTTTTAAATAGCTATACTTTTATTGAAAGCAGTGCATTGATTGAGTAATTTGTGACATTCCAAAGAAAAGTGAAAGAAGTAGATTTTGTAACATAGAAAAATGGGCCTACAGATATTTTAATAGGAGGAAAAGCCTTAATCCATTTTCTTGTTTGTCGATCTCCGTGCAAATTCCAGTTTCGAATAAATGCTACAGATTCCTCATGACATGTGGTTGCTGCTTTGAGAAGTATAGCTGCTAAAATTGAAGAAAATGTAAGTGCAGAAGGGAACATGAGATAGTATGGCATCCCAATTGGAGTATACAGTTTCACCGTCGCAAATGCGGATACTATACTTATGTATAGAGATGCCCCAAGGGCCAGGGGAGTTAGCCAGTTGAGACATGCTATTGCGTCTCGGGCGAAGGTTCTCAAAGCTGTCATGCAATACTGAATAGAACTGACCTTGTTGTTATTAACCCTGTTATTAAAACTATTTATAATGCTTGTTTCGGAAAAGAAATGAAGCCAGAAATTTAGAGATTGGGCAAAAATAAGAAAAAATAATACATATAAAGTTATCATAGATAAACAATTCACAAAGCCCCAGGATAAGAATATGAAAGATACAGTTAAGAATAGCCAATGAGACGAGATATTTGGAGGAAGTGTTTCTTGAAATAGACGAACAATCGGACTGTCTGGATGGAATGTACAGAAAGCAGCAACAATTAAAGCATTGCAGAATGCAGTTGGCAGCAGCCCATGAATCCATAGCTCCTTAATAGTCGTTCGTCCTTTGGCGATATTTTTGGTGAATTTTCCTTCATACAAAATATAGCAATGAAGATTAAATCTTATTTATTCATAAGGTACCTCAATTACTTTTCTACTATCCTATTTTATGTTGCTTTTGTTTGACTCTTTTGTAAAATATTTTCGCAAAAACGTAAACATTATGTTTTGTAAAATTTTCAAAATTATTATGGTATTCAATGAAATTTGTCATGATAATGACAATTTTATTCAGTTATTTAAAACAATAGAATATTACTTGAAATGAAATATGAAAATTATTAAATAATTTATGAAAGGTTATTTTTACCACAAAAAGCTTTATCCAGTTGTAAACAATCTGTAAAAATGCTTGCGAATTGTTCCGTTTGTGCTAAGATTAACAGGTTGGATTCAACAGCGACAATCACAAATGGCAGAAAAAATATAATGAAGACGATCTGCCGAATTGTAAAATTCTCATCAGGATGGAACAAGTTGTGGGTCAGCCGCAATGTGTAGTAGACACTTAGGAAACCGTTAAACACTGTACTTGTTACTGTATTTAGAATCTTCCATTTGGTTTTGCTTACATATATCTTTCTACCTTTGATTTCGAACCCCAAAGGCACTAATTGTAATTTCTCATTCACAAGAAAGAAATAATTTAAAGCCAAAATTAAGTGATCAGGAATCATTTGTAATGATTAATTAAAATGACAGCACAGTCTCCTTGAAATTTTTTCGACGTTGCGTTAAGGAGTAGAATCCAGTAGTTTTGGTTTCTCGAATTGTTTTTTTTACAAATCTTTCGAAGAAAGATAAATTGATTTTTGTTTTACGATGTTTTCAATTTGAATCAGCTTCGGTTGCAACTAGCAGAGTTATTCACTAAGCATTATCGGAGAAGATTTTCACATGATATCACAGATAGGACAATACAATTTTTTTGGAAACAACAAACCATATAAATCTAATTATGAATAGACAAATATTTACAAGCTCTTAGGTATGCACGCGATATGAGCATAAAATGTTGATGTTTTAAAGTTATTTTTCAAAATCAAAATCTTTTTAAACCACTATTTGCACTACTACTATTAAAATCAACATTACTGTAAGTACGTCTGGTAGCTATATGAAGGATTTAGATTTTCACTTGTGACTCAGACAGACTGACAGAGACGTACAATCGATTATTGGATTCCCAGTAATTTAATAAGTTTAAACAGGTAAACTAAACTATTGGCAAGAGTTGAATATTAAATTGCTATTCAATTCACAACATTATAGGCCTTATCCGAATTATTCCGTGAACACAGTTCCATATAGCATAGCTAATTTACATAAGTTCTTAGTACCTCAACTAAGTAAGGCAGCTTATAAAACCACACTGTCTGTCCGCCCGTACCCACGATAACTTTCGAATGCATTGACCGTTGACTAAACTAAGTACTAAGTAGAAAAACCTACAGCAAGCCGTAACAGAAGCTCGCCTGAGTAAATTTTACCGTGTACACATTTTGGTAGCGAAAAGTACTCGCACGTTACACAAAACCGAGCTTACGGATTTTGATCAAACTTTCAGAATTGAGTCTTTATATATTTATCTACGACATATTAAAAATTCAGACATTGATATTATAAGGAAACGAAGCTACATCATTTGAAATATCAACATAAAATCAAAATTGATGATTAGTGACCATGAAAATCAACCGAAAATCAAAGTACATTAATGTTGACTATAAAATCAACAGAAAATCAATGTACATTAATGTTGACTATTAAAATCAACAGAAAATCAAAGTACATTAAAGTTGACTATGAAAATCAACAGAAACTCAAAGTACATTAATGTTTACTATGAAAATCAACAGAAAATCAAATTACATTAATATTGACTATAAAAATCAATCGAAAATCAAAATTGATTAATGTTGACAATCAAAATCAACCGAAAATCAAAGTACATTAATGTTGACTATGAAAATCAACAAAAAATCAAAGTACATTAATGTTGACTATGAAAATCAACAGATATTCAACTTTGAATGATTATGAGTAGTAAAATAAACAGAAATTTAAAGTCGGTTAATAATGACTATCAAAAGTAAAAGGAAATCGAAAAAAGGAAATTTGACTATCAATTTGAATATAAATGCGAAACTGAATTTTTTCATCCTATAATAATTCATCCTATTTTTCAGTTTTATTCACGTTATTATAAAATCTTAAATTTGGTAGAAGCGGAGTTAAATATTTTATACTATCCCGCTAACAATTAATAGGAAACACAATTGAAATTTATATGGCCCATTTTCTGCTTTGACTATCAAATAAAGACAAAGTGAGCGCGCGGTATCTCAGCAACTTATGGACCGATTTGAACCAAAATCATTAGGGTTCGTCACCAGTCTATAGGTATTGTTTATGCGTAATTTGGTCAACTTCGGTCAATGCGTTCGAAAGTTATCGTGGGTCCGGACGGACGGACGGACAGACAGTGCGGTTCTATAAGCTGCCTTATTCAGGCGAGCTAAAAATGCCTATAAGCCGGCGATAACGAACTCTATTCAATTTGGCTGAGATACCGCTCTCTCACTTATTTGTCTTTATTTGAATAATCAAAGTAAAAAATGGGCATAAACATTTTAATTGTGTTTCCTATAAATTTTAAAACTATTTAATAAAATTATTTTAAAGCAGAAAATATTTCACACCGCTTCTAACAAACTTTAGATTTCATAGTAAAGCAAATCAAACCGGAATTATAGAACGAAAATTTGGATTTTTGGATTTATATTCATTTTAATAGTCAAATTTACACTTTCGAATTCCTTTTCATTTTGATAGTCAGTATTTACCAATTTTTTTGATTTTGATACTCAATATTAATCAATTTTGATTTTCTGTTGATTTTGGTATAGTCAAAAATTAATCGATTTTGAATTTGTGTTGATGTTGATAATAATATTAATCAACTTTGGAGTTCAATTGAATTTCATAATTATTATAATCTACTTTTAACTTCTTCGGTTACTAACATTCTATTTTAAGTGAAAAATGGGCAGTGAAAATTGAAATTGCATTTTTATTTTCAATTATGACTTAGAACTACAGTTCACTTTTTTAGTAATCAAAATACATCTTATTCTGTCTGCCAAAAATGTGCACACGGTCCCCCTTACTCAGACGAGTTTCTGCTACGGCTTACTTTACGTTTTGTGTTTTTAGAAAACATTTTATGCTTGTCTTGACTTGAACCTCTAATGCCAAACACGGGTACCTTTTATCTTGACATTGTCCGTCTTGTCTTATATGAAATAGAACCATTGCCGAAATTAAAACGTGAATTATTATAGAACTCTCCTGCCATAAAAACACGTTGAATACCATGCAGTACATCACGTTGAACACTGAAAAGCTCACGTGTAAGGTTTTGGATATGCTGGAAAGAAAGGGTGGAACTTAACTTACAACTTGACAGAATATCTCCGAGGACCTTCTACCTTATAGGCATTTCAATATGAATAAGACGATTCTAAAGATCTCAATATCATTGCTCCAGTTCCAACATCCAAGTCCAACTAGTCTACATCAAAAATCAAATTCGATCGGAAATATTTAAGTAGGCTACTATAAGGCTAAGCAATGGAAAAGTTCTAGGGTTTTAAATGTCTTCCCGTCCCGACATCAGTCACAGTATTATTGTAGGTGGTTAGGCTTAAATTGCATATGTTTTTAGAATGTTAGAATAATAGGTATTAGTATTATAGTAATTATAGTTCATTTGCTTTTCAAACTTTATTTATTAACTTTACTTTGGCTTTTGTGCTTAAGGATGTATACATACTAGTATTAATCAAACATTTTTCTTGGGACAGAAAACATTTAATCACTTGGATTTATAAACAATTCAGTTTAGAACTACTAGACGATCTGCCGAATTGTAAAGATCTCATCGGGATAGAACAAGTCATAGGTCAGCCGCAGGACGTAGTAGACACAGAGTAAAGCAGACCACAATGTATGGAAGCCACTGAAATTACAACCTTCGATTTGATTTTGCTTATATACATACCATTCTACTTTTGATGCCGAACCCCAAAGGTACTAACTGCAATTTCTCATTCACAACGGAGAAATAATTTAAAAACAAGATGAAGTACTTAGAAATCATTAGTTAATGATTTAGACAATAGTTAAGACAATAGTAGGAGGCTTTGTCTTCCTTGTTTGTTCTACATGCACTACTGTCGAATTCAATAGTTTAGGTTTGTCGATTGAGATACAGTAATTGTTTATTCACAATTTTAAATTTTTTAAATTTTTACTCAATAGTTTTTAAAATCTAAAATCCAAAATTATTAAATAAGGAACTCAACTGTAACTACGTCAGTTCGTTATTTTAATGGTTTAGGCTTTTACTAGTCAGAAGGCTTCGGCTTAGATAGGCTTAGTTTAAGCAGTTAACCTAAGCCTATTAAAATAATTGAATATTGAATTGGTGCTCAACTCAAATCATTTACATTATAAAAGCGCCCCAAATTCCTATAAACTGGTTGCCAATTCTATGTTCTATAATAGTATTACAAATAAATAGGCTCAACAAACACATTCAGTCCTGTATTATCTTTTATTACATTTTTTATCGAGCAGAACTCATAAGCAGCCTGATTCTTTGTAAGATAGCTGCAAATAATAGTGTCTGTAATTCCTATTTAAATTCGAATACGTTAACTAACATATTGGCTCTAAGAAGTAAAACCTACAGCAAGCCGTAACAGAAGCTCGCCTGAGTAAAGGGGACCGTGTGCACATTTTGGTTGTAATCTAACAATAACAGAAATAAATTTATTTTGATCAAAATATATCAAATCAAAATAGATTGATGTTGATTATCAAAATCAACAGCAAATCAAAATTGATTAATATTGAGTATTAAAAACAACACATAATCAAAATTGATTGATATCGATTATCATAATCAACAGAAAATCAAAATAGATAAATGTTGACTATGAAAATCAACAGAATATTAAAATGGATTAATGTTGATTATGAAAATCAACAGAAAATCGAAATTGATTAATGTTGATTATGAAAATCGACAGAAAATCGAAATTGATTAATGTTGATTATGAAAATCAACAGATATTCAATCTTGATTGGTTATGAGTATTAAAATCTACAAAAAATTAAAATCGGTTAATAATGATTATCAAAATTTAAAGGAATTTTTTTTCCATCGTCTAATAGTTATTTTCCGGTTTAATTTGTTTTATTATAAAATCTTAAATTTGGTAGAAGCGGATTGAAATATATTATACTATCTCGCTAACAATTTATAGGAAACGCCATTCAACTTTTTAATGTCCATTTAATCCCAAATTTTCATTTTGACTATCAAAATGAAGACAAAGTGAGCGCGCGGTATCTCAAGAACCAATGGACCGATTTACCCCCAATTCAATAGGGATCGTCAGTGGTCCATAGGCATTGTTTTTGCCAAGTTTGGTCAATATCCGTCATTGCTTTCGAAAGTTATCGTGGGGACGGACGGACGTACGGACGGACGTACGGACGTACGGACAGACTGTGCGGTTCTATAAGCTGCCTTATTCAGGCGAGCTAAAACGAGTATACCCAATATATTAAAACTTTTCACGACATACATTATATTATATTGACTATGATTGGATAACCCTTGGCGACTGCGAGTTGTATTACCCGAATTAAAAGAAAACATTACCAAAATTAAACTTTATATTACTTTTAACTATATTATATAGAATTTATCCTTCAACATAAATTTCACTACTAGGAATGCTAAAACGTTTAGCATTACTGCTTTATGTAGTAGTTCTATATTATACACCTTTAGCCTAAACTACTATCTTTACTAAAAGTTTACATTTGAATAGAGCATGTATAAATGTAAAAGTACACTAAACATCAGTATTATAATGAAAGTAATAAAACAGTGAAACATCAAATGGGCACAGATCAATTTTACTTTTAGTTATAAGATTGAGAGTAGAAATATTTTTAAATTAGCTTCGTTTGGTGACATTTTTGGCGAATTTTCCTGTATAAAAGTTTGCAATGAAGATTAAATGTTTAAATTAACAAAGCGCAGCGCAGCTCCCCAATTGTTCTAAGAACAAAAGAAAAATTTTCCCAAAGAAACCAAAAATTACAAAAATAATTTTATTTTGACATTTTTTGGTTGCATCCTCTTTGACCAAATTTCTGGATACATGCCTGTGAGACTTGTTGGTATATCAATTAATTTTCTGATTTTCTTTTAATTTATTACTGTTTTTCTAGTCTTTGTTGCTTTTAATTTCATATTTTTGTAAAATATACTTTGCAATACGTTAATGTTGTTTAAATGTTAACTTTACACTACTCAATTAGTCATTTTTAATAAATAAATATTATTCATTATTATAATTGCATAATTTGTGAAACATTTTTTTACCACAAAAAGCTTTATCCAGTTGCAAACAATTAGTAATAAAGCTTGCAAATTGTTCCGTTTGTGTCAAGATTAACCAGTTGAATCCAAATCCGACAACATTGAACGGCAGAAAGAATAAAAAGAAAACGATCTGCCGAATTGTGAAGTTCTCATCGGGATAGAACAAGTTGTGGGTCAACCGCAAGGTGTAGTAGACACATAGGGAAACGTTAAACACTGTACTAACTACTGTATTTAAAATCTTCCATTTGGTTTTGCTGACATTTCTACTTTTGATATCGAACCCCAAAGGCACTAATTGTAATTTCTCATTCACAGCGGAGAAAGAATTTAAAAACAAGATGAAGTGATTAGAAATCATTAGTAATGATTTATAAATACAATAGTAGTAGGAGGTTTACTTTCCTGCTAGTTTATTCTACATGCGATACTGTCGAATTCAATAGTTTTGGTTGCTCGATTGAGATACAGTAATTGCGTATTAGCAAATTTTTATTTTAAACTTATTTTATTTTTACCAAATGGTTTTCAAAATCTAAAATACACAATTATTAAATAATCAATTGGCCTGTAAGTACGTCTGTTCGTTATTTGAAGGGTTTAGGCTTTCAGTAGTCAGAGAAACTTAAACTGACAGAATGATTTCCTAGTAATTTAATAAGTTTAAGCACTTATTACATTATAGCAGCCATGATAATTTGACTTGTTACTTAGTAATGTTAAGCAGACGAATGCTGTTAGACGAGGCGTCTAATAAAATAGAAAATATAAACCTAACCTAACTATACCTAAATTAACATAACCTAACCTACTTATAGCCTAAAAATTGAAATTCTGGACTACACCATTTTAGCAGCACACGAGTTATAAACATAAAAGTTTAATGTGCTAGAGTTATTTTTGAAATAGAATACGCAAATATTAGCAAATAAAGTCTGCTTTAAGTATTTTTTTGTTAGTTACTTGAAGCCTTTAAATTTTCACCTCTGACTTCTGACAGACGTACAATTTATTTCCTTCCTTGTAATTTAGTAACTTAAAACAGTTAGGCTAAACTATTTGTAATAGTTGAATGTTAAGATGGTGCCCCACTAAAAGCATTTATATTACTGAAAAGACCCAATTTTCTAGAAAGTAGGATTGGAGTGCCAAATCTATGTTCTATAATAATATTGCTGATGGAGATCAGCAAATACTTTAAGTGCAGACATTATCGGAATTATTATTGTAACCTTAACTTAGAGCAACATAGCTATTTACTTAGATTTTATTTATTGTTTATAAAGCAGAAGCATAGACTGATTCTTCGGATGATAGTTGCAATAACGGCGTATGTAAGTCCTATTTAAAGTCGTAGACTTTAACATATTCACTTTAAACAGTAAAACTTGTATACTAAATGTATTAAAATTTCAGAACATGAATATATTGACTTGGAATTGTAATGCCAAACTCGGCGAGCTTTTACTTTGCTATTGCCCGTGTTGCCTTACTAGAATGAAAGGAACCATTACCAAAATTAAAGCTTGAACTTATCCTACAACAAAAACAACACAAATTAATAAGACTAATAGCGTATATTATGGACCTACTAAATAAGTGGTGTAGAGTCACAGTAGTAATGTAATGCAAAAGTTTTTATTGTATATCATATTTTAATTAATAATAATTATGATAATCAAAAGCTATTAATATTTGTTTTAATGGATATCTGAATGTGTCTATAGATTATTAATGACTAAATAAGTTAAACTCTAACTTATTGGCCTATTGGCCATCCTAAATGAAAACATAATTTTTCAAACTTATACTTTCCATATTACATATAACAGAACATTTATTTTTAAGATCATTTGATATTCTACTTTATTAATAATGCATAAGAATTAATGTACATCGACAGTGAGGAGAAGAGTAATAGTGTGAGTCGCAACGCCGTAGTAAAAGAAGGTCACAAACGTATGTTTATTCAACCTGAAGAAGTTACAGCAATTCAGCTGCAAAACTTTGAATGATTTGACTGTTTTTCTAACGTAGAGGATCTGATGTCCCCACACACGAAATAGTTTTAGTATATTGATGGATTTCTCATGCAGATTCTGACATTGTCGAAGCACGTAGCTCTCAATTATAATTGTAACCACTCCTATGGCTGTCAAATTCAAATACGCAGGGATTGTTACCACAGAGTGCATTTTGAGAAACACAAAATTGCATATCAGACTCAATGCAAAGCCACTGATAAAGCAAGAAGGCGTAATGAAGTACAGAAAAGTATTACATTCAGAAATCATGATGGCCAGTCCAGTGTAGCATTTAAGCAGAAAAAACAACTTCGGCTTGGACAGATCGCTAAAAGCGGCATGCAATTTGCTCTCGCAAGATAAGACAACAATCAACATGTACAACACAATAAAAATAACGAAAAAGACCGTCGCAAATGTGTACAATATCTGGAAGAACACATAAAATGCCAAAATGAACCGAAATCCACGATGTTTAGCCAATATTGGGAAAACTTCGGATATTAACTTGGAAAATGGTTCATTCCCTTTCTTATCTATCACGACGAAAATTGAATAGGAACAGCTAAGCCCAAATACGACTATAATTGTCTGCTTGGCAAACAACTTAAGGATATTTTCCAGTGTTACTCCAAAATATGAAAATGACTCTTGACTTGGTAATGAATCTGTAAAAACATTTGATCAGATTTTCTATTTAGCAACTGTATAATTTAATTAAAATTCCGATATTAAAAATTTATTTAATATTACCGCTAATGTAAAATTTATTAATTGTAAATACAAATACAACATTTTTTTTAATAATGTTCACGTCAATATTTTAATTTGTTGCGACTTACTTCGATAGAAAATATCAATCTTACGGAGTCTAATCAAAAGACTGTGAAGAACGTCCTCCCAAATTAACAAGTTGAAATTGATAACCGAGGCGAAAAAACAGCCAGCAATGACAAACAAGAAAATAAGAATTTGTTGGGGGAGAAGAGTAGATTCTTTTTGAAACAATTCGAACAAAAGTCTTGCAATGCCACATAACGTCCATATTACAGTAAAAACTGCAGTAAAAATCCAATTGAAAAGAATAAGTTTTTTATCCTTGGCTAATGAAAACATTTTTAATTTATTGTCATACTTAAAAGGTAAAATGTTTCTTTCAGTGAAAAAGGTCAATGCTATTTCTATCTGCTCAAAAATCCCATTTTCTTCTACATTGGACATTGTCTTCTGTACTTGCTTGACTGATGATGATAAAATGTTTCGTATATTATGGCAACAAAATTGATCTACTGTAAGTACAACCGATTCCAAATAAAGCCGTCATGAATATCGTTCAGGTAAAGGTAGCCAAACTCAATTTATATAAAACGCTTACTTACCTTCTTGTGAAACATTTACCTAGACTTTACTTTTATTTCTTTCTTCCTAACTACAAATTAAGCTTTTTGTTAAAGCAAAGCATAAAAATGTGGAAAGGTCTGCACAGTCAGTGCGTCATCATATTTAAAACAAGTTGGTTGGGCTCCGATATTGTGAAATACCAACGTCGCCTTGTATAGAAGTTGCAGGACTCTCCGAGTCTTCTATTTGTTTTATTATTTCCGAATACAAACCTAATATTGTCTACATTTTTCCCTTGTCTACCTCAATGCCAAATTCCTTTAGTTTATTCAGCTATTCAAACAATAAATATCCATTTAATTTAATGGCTTTGTTATGTATAAGATTTAAACACATGGTTAGTCAGCGTGACGTCATTGTCAGAGCTAGTAACTAAGTACATGTTGGACACAACAAAGAAGAAACGAAATAGTAAAAATTTTAAACAAAAATATAATGCTTGATTCATAGGTTTTACCAGCTGTAAGAATGGGTAACAGATTGCATATTAGCATATGGAAAAGAAGAAATCGATTAAATAATTACACATTTTTTTAAAAGTACTACTCTGAATTAAATGTTTTGAACTTGGAAGAGTGGATTGTGCTTTAAATATTTTATTATTTATTTCTTATGTATTTTTTAACAAAGCCTAATTACAAAGTTTATTAACAGCAAACACTTATTATAATTATTAGTTTCATTCAGAATATGTACTATTCATGCAAGTGTGACCTACACAGACACACACCCTCTATAAACAATCATTCTATCAATTATTCTACCAATCAATTCACTTCTATGGCCATACAAACACTTTTCAGCAAGATTTTAGTATCTGTGAGTTGGGATTTTAAATCCGAAAAGCTCAACAAATAGATAATAATAACTTGAACATCCAGTTTTTGTGATACAAAAGCATAATTGAAGAAACAACTAAATGTAGCATATTATTATCCAATATATACCTCAATATTGAGCTTATACTATTTGATAATATTGCTAATTACTACTGATACAAATTACTGTACTGGCAATTTGCAGGGCCGTTTTGTACGTTTTAATAATACATTTTGGGAATCTGTTAGTAGTATTGTACTAGTAAGGGATTAGTTTATATAGTAGTATGATTTCGTTGGTAAAGCTGATGATTAAACAATGGATGCAGATTTTGAAAGTAAATAGCATTTTAATACGTACGCCTTAGTAAAGCAGTAAACCTAACTAGAATATGTGTCGATATGGATTCATCAGGTGGATAAACGTGTAGCAAGTTCACTAAATACATTCACGTTCTTTTTAAGTAGCTATACTTTTATTGAAAGCAGTGCATTGATTGAGTAATTTGTGACATTCCAAAGAAAAGTGAAAGAAGTAGATTTTGTAACATAGAAAAATGGGCCTACAGATATTTTAATAGGAGGAAAAGCCTTAATCCATTTCCTTGTTTGTCGATCTCCGTGCAAATTCCAGTTTCGAATAAATGCTACAGATTCCTCATGACATGTGGTTGCTGCTTTGAGAAGTATAGCTGCTAAAAGTGAAGAAAATGTAAGTGCAGAAGGGAACATGAGATAGTAAGGCATTCCGATTGCGGTATACAGTTTCACCGTCGCAAATGCGGATACTATACTTATGTATAGAGATGCCCCAAGTGCCATGGGAGTTAGCCAGTAGAGACATTCTGTAGTGTCTCTGGAGAAGGTTCTCAAAGCTGTCATGCAATACTGAATAGAATTCACCTTGTTGTTATTAACCTTGTTATTAAAACTATTTATAATGCTTGTTTCGGAAAAGAAATGAAGCCAGAAATTTAGAGATTGGGCAAAAATAAGAAAAAATAATACATATAAAGTTATCATAGATAAACAATTCACAAAGCCCCAGGATAAGAATATGAAAGATACAGTTAAGAATAGCCAATGAGACGAGATATTTGGAGGAAGTGTTTCTTGAAATAGACGAACAATCGGACTGTCTGGATGGAATGTACAGAAAGCAGCAACAATTAAAGCATTGCAGAATGCAGTTGGCAGCAGCCCATGAATCCATAGCTCCTTAATAGTCGTTCGTCCTTTGGCGATATTTTTGGTGAATTTTCCTTCATACAAAATATAGCAATGAAGATTAAATCTTATTTATTCATAAGGTTCCTCAATTACTTTTCTACTATCCTATTTTATATTTGTTTGACTTCACTTTTTTGTAAAATATTTTCGCAAAAGCGTAAACATTATATTTTGTAAAATTTTCAAAATTATTATGGTATTCAATGAAATTTGTCATTATAATGACAATTTTATTCAGTTACTTAAAACAATAGAATATTACTTTGAATTAAATATCGTCAAAAAATTATTAAATAATTTATGAAAGGTTATTTTTACCACAAAAAGCTTTATCCAGTTGTAAACAATCAGTAAAAATGCTTGCGAATTGTTCCGTTTGTGCTAAGATTAACAGGTTGGATTCAACAGCGACAATCACAAATGGCAGAAAAAATATAATGAAGACGATCTGCCGAATTGTAAAGTTCTCATCAGGATGGAACAAGTTGTGGGTCAGCCGCAATGTGTAATAGACACTTAGGAAACCGTTAAACACTGTACTTGTTACTGTATTTAAAATCTTCCATTTGGTTTTGCTTACATATATCTTTCTACCTTTGATTTCGAACCCCAAAGGCACTAATTGTAATTTCTCATTCACAAGAAAGAAATAATTTAAAGCCAAAATTAACTGATCAGGAATCATTTGTAATGATTAATTAAAATGACAGCACAGGCTCCTTGAAATTTTTTCGACGTTGCGTAACAGTGTAGAATCCAGTAGTTTTGGTTTCTCGAATTGTTTTTTTTACAAATCTTTCGAAGAAAGATAAATTGACTTTTGCTTTATGATGTTTTCAATTTGAATCAGCTTCGGTTGCAACTAGCAGAGTTATTCACTAAGAATTATCGGAGAAGATTTTCACATGATATCACAGATAGGACTATACAATTTTTTTGGAAACAACAAACCATATAAATCTAATTATGAATAGACAAATATTTACAAGCTATTTACAAGCACGCGATATGAGCATAAAATGTTGATGTTTTAAAGTTATTTTTCAAAATCTTTTTAAAACACTAATTTGCACTACTACTATTAAAATCAACATTACTGTAAGTACGTCTGGTAGCTATATGAAGGCTTTAGATTTTCACTTCTGACTCTACTCAGACAGACTGACAGAGACGTACAATCGATTATTGGATTCCCAGTAATTTAATAAGTTTAAACAGGTAAACTAAACTATTGGCAAGAGTTGAATATTAAATTGCTATTCAATTCACAACATTATAGGCCTTATCCGAATTATTCCGTGAACACAGTTCCATATAGCATAGCTAATTTACATAAGTTCTTAGTACCTCAACTAAGTAAGGCAGCTTATAAAACCACACTGTCCGCCCGTACCCACGATAACTTTCGAACGCATTGACCGTTGACTAAACTAAGTACTAAGTACTAAGTAGAAAACCTACGGCAAGCCGTAACAGAAGCTCGCCTGAGTGAAGGGGACCGTGTACACAGTTTTAATAGAATAATAGAAACAGGTTTATTTTCATATTTATTGGTTAATATTGAGTATCAAAGTCAAAATGTATGAATGTTGACCATCAAAGTCAATAGAAAATCAAAGCAGATTAACGTTGACTATGAAAGTCAACAGAAGATCAAAATAGATTAATGTTGACTATGAAAATCAACAGAAAATCAAAATAGATAATTGTTGACTATGAAAATCTATAGAAAATCAAAATTTATTAATGTTGACTATGAAAAGCAACAGAAAATCAAAATTTATTAATGTTGACTATGAAAAGCAACAGAAAATCAAAATTTATTAATGTTGAGTATGAAAATCAGCAGAAAATCAAAATTTATTAATGATGAGTATGAAAATCAACAGAAAATCAAAATTGATTAATGTTGGCTATCATAATGGAAAGCAATTCGAAAAATATAAATTTAACTATCAATTTGCATATAAATGCGAAATAGATTTATTTTCGTCCTATAATAGGTATTTTCTAATTTTATTGACTTTATTATAAAATCTTAAATTTTGTCGAAGCGGCATTTAATATTTTGTACTATCCCGCTAACAATCCATAGGAAGCACATTTGAACTTTTAATGTTAATTTAATGTCACAATTTCATTTTGACTATTAAAATGAAGACAAAGTGAGCGCGCGGCATCTCAGCAACCTATGGACCAATGTGGCCCATTTTCAATAGGCTTTGTCACAGGTCCATAGGCAATGTTTTTGCCAAGTTTAGTTGAAATCCATCAATGTCTTCAAAAGTTATCGTGTAAACGGACGCACGGACGGACGGACGGACTGTGCGATTCTATAAGCTGCCTTTTCAGGCGAGTTAAAAATGCCTATAAACCGATAACGAACTCTGAGATACCGCTCTCTCACTTTGTCTTTATTTGAATAATCAAAGTAAAAAATGGGCATAAACATTGTAATTGTGTTTCCTATAAATTTTAAATTTATTTAATAAAATTATTTTAAAGCACAAAATATTTCACACCGCTTCTAACAAACTTTAGATTTCAAAGTAAATCAAATCAAACCGGAATTATAGGACGAAAATAAATCTATTTAGGATTTATATTCATTTTAATAGTCAAATTTATACTTTCGAATTCCTTTTCATTTTGATAGTCAGTATTAACCATTTGTTTTGATTTTGATACTCAATATTAATCAATTTTGATTTTCTGTTGATTTTGGTAGTCAACATTAACCGATTTTGAATTTGTGTTGATTTTGATAATAATATTAATCAACTTTGGAGTTCAATTGAATTTCATAATTATTATCATCTACTTTTAACTTCTTCGGTTACTAACATTCTATTTTAAGTGAAAATTGGAATTGCGTTTTTATTTTCAATTATGACTTTGAATTACAGTTTACTTTTTTAGTAATCAAAATACATCTTATTCTGTCTGCCAAAAATGTGCACACGGTCCCCTTTACTCAGACGAGTTTCTGCTACGGCTTACTTTACGTTTTGAGTTTATAGAATACATTTTACAGCATGCTTGTCTTGACTTGAACCTCTAATGCCAAACACGGGTACCTTTTATCTTGACATTGTCCGTCTTGTCTTATATGAAATAGAACCATTTCCGAAATTAAAACGTGAATTATTATAGAACTCTCCTGCCATAAAAACACGTTGAATACCATGCAGTACCTCACGTTGAACACTGAAAAGCTCACGTGTAAGGTTTTGGATATGCTAGAAAGAAAGGGTGGAACTTAACTTATAACTTGACAGAGTATCTCCTTGGACCTTCTACTTTATAGGCATTTCAATATGAATAAGACGATTCAAAAGATCTCAATATCATTGCTCCAGTTCCAACTCCAACCAGTCTACATCAAAAATCAAATTCGATCGGAAATATTTAAGTAGGCTACTAATGCTAAGCAATGGAAAAGTTCTAGGGTTTTAAATGTCCTCCCGTCCCGACATCAGCCACAGTATTATTGTAGGTGCTAAGCTAAGGCTTAAATTGCATATGTTTTTAGAATGTTAGAATAATAGGTATTAGTATTTTAGTATTAGAGTAATTACAGTTCATTTGCTTTTCAAACTTTATTTATAACTTTACTTTGGCTTTTGTGCTTAAGGACAAGTTAAGTAGACAATAGTAGGAGGCTTTGTCTTCCTTGTTTGTTCTTCATGCAATACTGTCGAATTCAATAGTTTTGGTTGCTCGATTGAGATACAGTAATTGTTTATATTCACAATTTTTATTTTAAAATTTTTTAATTTTTACTCAATCGTCTGTTCGTTATTTTAATGGTTTAGGCTTTCACTAGTCAGAAGGCTTAGGCTTAGATAGGCTTAGTTTAAGCAGTTAACCTAAGCCTATTAAAATAATTGAATACTAAATTGGTGCTCAACTCAAATCTTTTACATTATAAAAGCGCCCCAAATCCTATAAACTGGTTGCTAGCAATGCCAATTCTATGTTCTATAATAATATTGCAAATGAATAGGCTCAACAAATACATTCAGTCCCGTATTATCTTTTAATACATTTTTTATCGAGCAGAACTCATAAGCAGCCTGATTCTTTGTAAGATAGTCGCAAATAATAGTATTTGTAATTCCTATTTAAATTCTAATACTTTAACTAACATATTGGCTCTAACAAGTAAAACGAGTACACCAAATGTATTAAAACTTTTCACGACATACATTATATTATATTGACTACGGATTGAATGACCCTTGGCGACCTTTTATTTTGTCATAAGTCAAAAGTTGAATAATGGTGATCAACTCAAAACATTCAGGGCCGAAATACTTATCAGGTTTCTAAATGACGATTGGGCTCGAAACTTGGATCTATTCCGAGAATATTAGTCGTAGATAGACCAAGTTGGTGTTTAAAAACGCAGAAAATGTCAATTAATAACAAATTGCTCTTAGATTTCTGATTTTTAGCTTGGTTTGCGAGTTATTGCAATTTTCTCATGATTTCGTAACCAGAGGTAAAAATTAGGAACCTAAGTGCAATCTGATATAAATAGACATTTTCTTCGTTTATAGAGACCAACATCGTCACTTTTATACCCTATTCATTTTGCCGTATTGGCATAGAGTAAATTTCTATGGCTCTGTGTATTTTTAAATCGTAACCAAAGATACTTATACCCATTACCTGCCCCTCATTGAATTTCCACGTATTTTGAACCAAGCTCTGAACCTTAATTATATAATAATGTGAAAACTAGTTGCTTTGAGGAGGGTTGTGACATGTGGCATGTATATTTCCATCTTTCCAGCCATTACGATCACAGTTATACACAGTGTATTACTGTGATGGAGTGTATTATACACTCCATCACTTTCAATTAAATCTCTGTGTACAAATCTCTTTGTGTACGTGCAGTACCCGTACTTCATATACCAAGGGTTAGTTTATTAAGTGTTTAGGAAACGTATTTTAATATGAACTCAGCCAATTCTAAGAATTAACTGTAAGCTCATCTCAAAAAATGAACATGCATGTAAAGGCTAGTAAAAAGAGAATGTAAAGTTAGTGTCCCTTAAGGTACAGTTATATTTTTTGCCACATAGAGCGTTTCCACATTTTGCCAAACTCTCCGACATGTTCAAAACCGTTTTTCGCTTAGGGGTCAAATTTGTGGAAAAAACTCTTGCCAAATTGACCTACAACTAGCATGAGCATAGCTCAGTAGAACATAGCTCAGTAGAGCATAGCTAATTTACTTATTTAATTTACTTACGTAGATAACTTTTTATTTTGTTTTTAGTATTCACAACATAAGACAACATGTATATAATTACTGACTTGGAATTGCAGCGCTCGGGGACCGTTTACTTTGCTATTGTCTGTGTTGTCTTACTTAAAAATAAAAAGGAACCTATACCAAAACCAAAATGAAAACATGAACTTATATTATATTCTACAGAGTAACAACCCGAGGTTAATTAGGTATTAACCTAAGTGGTATAAGGCTAAAAGTGAAACTACTACTACTTTGACTAAGAAAGAAATACTGTACAGTCATAATACAGGATTACAAGTGCGTGGCCACATTTTTGTTATCATTTCAAGATCTGCTTTCCATAAAATGAACCTAAAAACGAATGAATGAATCTGAATCCAGGCATTGTAGGACAGAAATAATTAATCAAATTGAATTTACAAACAATTTATCACGGAAATGGTAAACATTTTATTGGATCATATTCTGTAACATGTTTTACATGCGTGATTGTATGGCATTGGTATGTTGTTTTACTTACCTGAAACTATAGTTCCATTGTGTAGATATATTAATGCATATGGTCAAAATGAAGAGACATGTCGTGTAGAGAGTTTACTAATAATTTAAGAGCTATAATTGCACATCAGGCTACCAAAATGTTTATTGGACTTTTAATGACAAATGCCCAAATTGCGACTACAATTTGTTTTCTTCACGTAGTAATAGTAATAAGAACCAATTCCAGCGAGATCTGCGGGATCCAAAAAATGCATTGAAACCAGGGCATGAAAAAAACTTTAGTTTTTGCTAATTGGTACCCAAAAACTCGGACTTTTGGTTTTTGCGTCTGCGTTGTTGTTGTGTTTGATACGCAAACAGCGTAGTTTTCGGTTTTTCATCCCCTAATTGACCCGTTTATTGTTGCATCCTTTCCAAACCGAAACAGTTTTGAGAGAATATTCTAATTCCCTAATTTTTTGAAGATGCGAATCATTTAATAAATAAATTCTAAAACATTTTTAAACTAAATTTTAAAAAACTAAAAAGCCAAACATTATGGTCTTCAACGGATTATTTTTGAAGCAGCAATAGATTTCTCCGCTGGAAATATTTTACTTCACCCAGCATTGCCTTACCTGATCCTAATTTCGAAAGTACTAACCCAGAGTGGAGTTTATTGTGAGTTTATTGTAGAGGAGTTTTTTAAAGTGCTACTGCATTGAGGTTTTGGTACATTATCCAAGTCATACAGAGTAATATAGGAAGTAATAGTACTAATTTTGGCTGACATAGTGGACGAAATGAAATGACATTAATAATTCTTGATTGACACATTGATAGCACCATCATTATTAACTAGCCTAACATCATATAAAGCCCCCTTACAAACCTACATTCACATCAAATAGGGTTTTGGTTAGATTCACTATTAAACTCGTATTGAAAGCAGTGCACTGATTGAGTAATTTGTGACATTCCAAAGAAAAGTTAAAGAGGTAGATATTGTAACATAGAAAAATGGGCCAATAGCTATTTTAATAGGAGAAAAGGCCTTAATCCATTTCCTTGTTTGCCCATCTCCATGCAAATACCAGTTTCAAATAAATGCTAAAGATTCCTCATGACATGTGTTTGCTGCTTTGAGAAGCAGGAGTGAGAAAACTGATGCAAAAACTAGTGCAGAGGGAAACATGAGATAGTATGGCATTCCGATTGCAAAACTGCAATCGGAATGTGCTACTACTGCAACTGTACGTCTGTTCGCTATATACGGAGGCTTTAGATTTTTACTTCTGACTCAACTCAGGCAGACTGAAGGAGACGTACAATTGATTACTCGTTTCCCAGTAATTTAATAAGTTTAAACAGGTAAACTAAACTATTGGCAAAAGTTGAATATTATATTGGTATTCAACCCACATCATTCCGTGCAGACATACGTATTATTATACCCGTATTATTCCATGAACATAGTTCAGTATAGCATAGCTTATTGGCATAGGTTTTATTTTTTGTCTATAGAATGCATTTTACATACATAGAATACATATTGACTTGGACTTGCAATGCCAAGCACGGGTGAGTGGGTACCTTTTACTTTGCTATTGTCCGTGTTGTCTTAAATAATATAAAGCCATTACCAACAACCAAAATTAAAACGTGATCTATTATAGAACCACTACGTGTACCTCACGTTGAACATTGAAAAGCAACGAACGCATTGATTTGAACATGCTACTAAGAAGGGACGGAACTTTGCTTAGAAAGTACTTTTATGTTAAATATATGCCAGTTTGAAATTGCTATAACTTGCCTAGGCATGCCAATGTGAATAAGACAATTCTAACGTTGTCAATGTTATTGCTCCGGGTCATGGTCGAACCAGTCTACATCAAAATTCGAACGGAAATATTTAAGTAGGGAACTGCAATGTTAAGCAATGGAAAAGTACTGGAATTTAAATGTCCTTCCGTCCCTACATCAGCTAAAGTATTATTTGTAGGTTTACAGTGTATACTACCTGTACTAAAATACATTAAATACACGTACAGACATACCACAGGACTGCAAGTGCATGGTCACATTTTTGTCATCACTTAATGTCTGCTTGCCATAAAATAAATTTAAAAACGGTTTAAAGTTATTGGAAAAAAATTGTCGTTAGAAAGTACGAAAGTAAAAATAATGATCTTTTAGATTGTTAGAATAATTTAAAAACTACCAATTGTAATTGAATTGTGATAATAGGTATCGGTATAATCAAGGTATCTTAAATACCATGGCGACTACAACTAACAACTAACAAGGTATTCTTATAGTTTTTCAAAAAATCTCTCAGAACCACTAATGGGGATCAAAGGAGAAGGAGCCATAGAGCATTACTCAATGGCCTGGGGACGCCTGTACGTTTCCCCCGTAAGTGGTTTTGAGTGAATTTCAATCCCCACTATCAGCGTACCTTGTTAGGTCGCCATGGTATTTAAGATACCTTGGGTATAATAGTGTATCTTATATTCTACTATTTGGTTTTCAAACGTTAAATATGTGCTTATAAATGTATAAATACTAGTATTGCTCAGGCATTTTTCTTGAGAGAGAAATAATTTAACCACTGGCATTTTTAAACAATTCTTCATGAGAATGCTAAATTCCAATTAACGTCCAAAATATCGAGCATAGAACTAATTATTTTATTGGGTTATATATTCTGCAACAAAATTGACATGCTCGATATTACTATAAATGTTTTTCCTTACCTGAAACTATTATAATACTAGAATTAAGCCAGTTCTATATACGGACGGGAAATTATCTGCAGTTGTCGAATCGTCATAATTAATAATAGTATACAAAATTCATTCATTTAACCGGATAGTGATACTTCACTCTACAATAGCTATTAAGCGCCCAGCCTTCCCTACCCTAATTTCGAAAATACTAACCCAGAGTGGAGTTTGCTTAATAAAATATTTACTTTAGATTTTTATTTTATTTATTTTAATAACAATTTTCAATTTGCTGATGCATTGGGTTTTTGGTATATTATCCATGTCATACAACGTAATATATAGGAATTACGTTACCACACAATTAATTATATGTATATTTCATATTATTTACAATTGCATAATTACTTAATTTTTAATTATCATGCCGCTAGGTACAAAAGTAATTTATAATTAACTAACTACATTTTCATTATTACTTATGGTGAATAGAACCTTTTACCAATGCAATTAGTACAAATTATTTCCACATTTCTACAGACATAGTGGACGGAATGAAATGACATTGATGATTATTGATTGATTGATTCACTAGTCTAACAACATAAAAAGCCCTTATACAAACCTAAATTTCACAGCAAATAGGGTTTTTTAGATTCACCATTAAACTGGTATTGAAAGCAGTGCAGTGATGGTGTAATTTGTGACATTCCAAAGAAAAGTTAAAGAAGTAGATATTGTAATATAGAAAAATGGGCCAACAGCTATTTTAATAGGAGGAAAGGCCTTAATCCATTTCCTTGTCTGTCGATTTCCATGCAAATTCCAGTTTCGAATAAATGCTATAGATTCCTCATGACATGTGTTAGCGGCTTTGAGAAGCAGGAGTGAAAGAACTAATGCAAAAACTAGTGCAGAGGGAAACATGAGATAGTATGGCATTCCGATTGCAAAATACAATTTCACCGTCCCAAAAGCGGATACTATACATAAGAAGACTGAGGCTCCAAGTGCCAGGGGAAGTAGACAATATAAAAATCCAATAATGTCTTCGGTGATGGTTCTCAAAGCTGTCATACAATACTGAATAGAATTGACTATGTTGTCATTGGCCCTATTTTTGCAGCTATTTACAATGCTGGTTTTAGAAAAGAAATGAAGCCAGATATTTAGAAATCGGACAAAAATAAATACGCACAATACATATAATAATATCACAAATATGGAATTCATGACGACCCAGAATAAGGATATGAAAGATACAGTTAAGAATAGCCAGTGAGACGAGATACTCGAAGGAAGAGTTTCTTGAAAAAGACGAATAATCGGACTGTCTGGATGCAAAATGAAGAAAACAGCAGCAATTAAAGCATTACAGAGTCCAAATGGCAGCAACCCATGAACCCATAGCTCCATAACAGTGCTTCTCTTTTTGGCGACATTTTTGGGGAGAAATTTATCTACAGAAAATATTTTAATTAAATTTATATCAAAGTTACTTAAAAATACATCAATGAACTTTCAAATTGTAGTTTAGCTTTTTCTTACTCCATATTTTGTTTTTGTTTATTTTGCAATATTATATTTTCTATGCTAAATTCTACTATTTAGTTCTTCATTCCAATTTTTAACAAATTAATACTAATTATTATTTACAAATTCAAAGATTATTTTTACCAGAAAAGGCTTTATCCAGTTGCAAACCATTAGTACAAACCCTTACAATTTGTTCCGTTCGTGTTAATAATAGGTAATTACATTCAAAACAACCAATATTGAACGGTAGAAAGAATAAAAAGAAGGCGATCTGCCGAATTGTAAAGTTCTCATCGGGATGGAACAAGTCAATAGTCAGTCGCAGGACGTAGTAGACACCTATCAAACCTAAACCCATTGTGCTAGCTACTGTATCTAAAATCTTCCATTTGGTTTTGCTTACATATAGGTTTCTACTTTTGATGTCGAACAAGCATGTAAAGTCCAATACTAGGCTTAACTCAAAACTTTTAGTTTGCTGGTGTACTCTGCAGATGGAAACAGAGTGGCTACTTGCGCAGCGAAGGAACCTCCCAACGCTGCGCAAGTAGCCACTCTTTTTCCATCTCCAGAGTACACCAGCGAACTAAAAGTTTTGAGTTAAGCCTAGTATTGGACTTTACATGCTTGATGTCGAACCTCACAGGCAATAATTGTAATTTCTCATTCACAATAGAGAAAGAATTTAAAGCCAAGATTAAGTACTCAGGAATCATCAGTGATGACTTATAAAGAGATTTTTCTTCCCTGAAATGCGATAAGGTCGAATCAGGTGGTTTTGGTTGCTCGTTTGAGACAAGAATTTGTTTAAGTTATTTTTCAAAATCTAAAACACGCAATAAAAATCAACACTTCTGTAAGTACGTCTGTTTGCTATATGGAGGCTTTAGATTTTGACTTCTAACTCTACCCAGACAGACTGACAGAGACGTACCATGGATTATTGATTTCATATTAGTTTAATAATAACTTTAAACACTTAAACTAAACTATTTGCAAAAGTTGAATATTATATTGGTATTCAACTCACAATATTCAGACAGACATTATCCGTATTATTCCATGAACATAGTTCAGTATAGCATAGCTTATTTGCATACGTTTTAAATTTTTTGCTTATAGAATTTACGTTTTAAATACATATCTACTTGGACATAAATGCAATGTCAAACACGGGTACCTTTTACTTTGCTATTGTCCGTGTTGTCATAAATAAAAATAGTGGCATAGCCAAAAATAAAATGTGAACTATGTTGGAACTTCTCCTACAACAAAAGCACGTTGAATACCAGTGTCTCACGTTGAACATTGAAAAGCTCACACTCACGTGTAACGTTTTGGGCATGCTAGTAAGAAAGGGCGGAACTTAACTTAGAAAGTATCTACGGTACTTTTATGTTAAATATGCCAGTTTGAAATTGCTATAACTTGTCTAGGCATGTCAATATGAATAAGACGACTCTAACTTTGTCAATTTTATTGCTCCGGGTCCAAGTCGAACCAGTCTACATCAAAAATCTACATCTACATCAGCATCTACATATCAGGCTACCAAAATGTTAATTGTACTTTCAATGACAATTGCCCAAATTGCAATAACAGTTGTTTTCTTCACGTAGTAATAAGGACCAATTCCAGCTCTGATGGATCTGCAGGATCTTAAAAATGCATTGACCCTTTTATTGTTGTGCCCTTTCCAAGCCGAAATAGTTTCTAGAGAGTAGTCGTGGTAATTCCCTAACTTTTTGAACATGTAACTCAAATACATTAAATCCAGTAAAGACGCACCTGTTCATTAAGATGAAAAATTATATTTATAATTAATTATGAATTAATTAATATTGCCAAAATACATTTGTTAAAGCTTTAAACAGTTCTAAAAATAATTCGTTTTTGGCACAAGTTTTCAAATTTTTGAATTATACTCGAATTTTATTTGTTTTGTATGTGGCCAAGATTTAAATTTTATTTGCAAACTTAAGCAATCAGTATTAAATAGTTAATTAATTATTTTTATTACCTGCCATTTGAATTGCACGAGGACCATTCAATCTCACGGCCCCGTAAATACCACACATTGCAATACCAATGCAAGAGACTTTATGTACTGGCAAAACCCAATGCCCGAAACAATTATTGTACATTTCTTGAAGAACTTGCATTGACCGGTATTCTTTAGCAAAGTTAGAAAATCTCCTCAGACTCCTTTTGGTCCTCGGATTCTTTTTGTTGACTCTAATCCCATAAAGACAGTTTAAAACAGTTTAGATAACATTTTCCCATTATTGCTCATTTCTACAAATTATTTAGCTTTTCGGCTCCAAATTGAATAATAAATAATAATTCATGTACATATAAAAAAGTTACCTCATTTCGTCAAGTATGAAAGTTCCAATGAACGAAAATGCAAACCAATTGCAGCAGTAGAAGAAAAAATTTGACCACAGGTTAAGCCAAATCCAAACTTGGAAAAACTCGACAGGTAATTTCTTCATTAAAGGAGCAGATTTTGGATTATCGAGAAGTGAAGTGAAGTAGTACAATTTTTCAGGTTTTCTTGTCATGACAGTTGCATTTTGAAAGATTATTAAAATTGCCAGTATAATAAAAATTTGCAAAATTTTCTCGCATCCACTCTTTTGCTTTTGCCTTGACGGAATCAGATATTTTGCTATTAAAATAAAAAAAATTGTCATTATGCACAAAAAATGTCACTGGAATTGAATAAAATTACCTTTAAACGATTCGTAGAAGCTGAAATAGGCATTCATAAACTTAGGAGTCTCATTCCAGTTCACAAAAGTCTGAATTTGCGTTATAAGTGGAACACTATAGCTTAAAAAATTGTAAATCAGTTGAATAATGACGCTTAAATTGGCTTTTGAAATTATTGCTTGAAATATTCGAAGAGCAAGGAATATTTCATAAATACAAATAATGATGAAACTGCAAATACAAATAAAAAGATGAAATTTGGATCTTGCCAAGTAGACCCGATTGGTTTTGGGAATCCATTTAATCGAACCTCCTCCAGTTGCGTATAGAATAATTGTGCTGATTTGAAGAAGCTTTTTTAGTTTTGGAGAGACCATCTTATTAATCTTAGCCCTAGCAAGGGAGAATATTAAATGGCAAGTGAAAAACGAAGCACAAATGTTTTAATGTTGGCATAGTGTAAATTAAATACCTAATTAAAAATAATGATCAGCTTCACTTATAAATACTTTATGTAGTAGCCAAAACCCTAAAATTACCCTGTGGGGAATATTCTTTAATTATTTTGAGGAAGGTCGGTAGATTGTTTTGAGCTCAATTTTCCATTTCGTATAATCTGACAAAAATTTACTGATTTCCATTCCTATTATTTCCATATACTTGTAATTTAATAATTACAACCAGGGTAGTAATTGGGATTCAGAAACCTTTTCATAATATGATACTATAAATTCCATATCCATTCAGTCATAATAACATACATGGTGTGAGACAGGTAATTATTTAACAGGTGTGACGGTTGAATTGGAAATCTCCACACTCTGTCAGCCTAAATTACTGTAATTGTAAGATATTCTGCATCCCTTGATGGGTATTCTATAATCTACAGGCCATGGCTGCATGATGTTTCTGATATATTAATTATTGATGAACTAAAGTTAAGAGAGCCTGCTGTTTTAGTTGGGAGTGAAAACCAATTTTCATAAATTAGATTTTCAGGTGTATTAGTAAAAGTTATTTCAAATGAAGGTATGTCCATTTACTTTAAGCCGGGCATTGTAATATTGAAATATAAACCAAGTTATTTTTGATTATTGGAAATTCATCTATGCTATTTATTTTAGCCGGCTAAAATAGTCAAGAGCTGTAAATTATAAAAATTCACTAAGTTAGACTCTGTAATTTATTGAATATTTGCTATATTTATATATTATTTCCGTTTATTTATGGTTTATTTATATTAAATTAAAGAAAATACAATTATGACCTGTTATTTTCAGCCATAATTTTCAATTAGTGTTTTACTTTGATGCAGAAATGACATTTTGGCATGGCAGAATGTGCTTAACATAGTCTGAAAATATTAGCCTGTTTATTACAGCTTGAAATAGAAAAGAGCTACAAAATCGTTTTTGAACAGAAAACGAAGGAAATATTTTGTTATAAAACAGTTCAACATAAAATGAAATAAAGGATCCAATATACAAGGGAAAATACAAAACCAAAACTAAATTGTAAATTGGATAGAAATTGTAAAATACTTTAAGGTCCATTTTAAGTATACTATATTATAAACACTACTCCGGTGTAAATATACTTATAAATGAAAGAAACCTGACAGATATCATTTCTTCACAAGACCACACATCTTTACTCTACATAAACATAATCTTTTAAACATAAAATGGGACATGCGCATGGGATTCTTTTACCATTCTTGTATTAAGGTTTGTATATTTGCCCGTAATATTTTGTAATTAATGAGCAAGGACTAGACTTTGATATGAAATTCGGGCCAATGCGCAGTCGCTAGAAATTTACTGATTTCAACATTTTCTAGCACACTTTATGTGCTAGGATTCAACTAGTAATCAATATAACGAGCTTCTCTTAACTATCCAGTTGTTTACCAAAAACACAAATTACTCATAGATACCGTGAGGCGCATGACTGCAAATTTGTACCTATAAGTAGGTTCAATTTGTATTACAATCAATTTTTTCTGGCTCCGGCCCTGTAGTACTGTCTTTCGATAATTGTAATATGCAAATTTAAAGAACAACCACCTTTGAGGTTTCAATGTATTTTATCTAATGACAGAACGAAGGAAAATGTTTTTAGGATTATGTACATTAAAATATTTTATGAAAGAATTTAAGATTTGATGTTTGAGTAGAGTCTTCGATGATGTCGTCTTCTGTCTTGTGCAGTTGGGCAAAGGAGAAAATCTGTACACTATACTAAAGATGGACTGATGAGAGAAATCCGACTTCATTTGGATCTGGGAAGACATTCGCTGATCGCCGTCACAAATTCTGTATGTGGTTATTCAGAAAGCGACTCGGGAAAAGGAAAAGTGTCTGACTGATAACCAATCTTTTCTGTTGATATTATTACTAGTGACGAAGATTTTCAGCGGTTCGGGGAAATAACTCGGTACTACAGACGAAACTTTTCTGGTATGGATTTCACAAGAAGATTTTGGTAATTATTTTTGGGTTCTATATTTGCTTACATTGTAAACGAATCAAACATTTTAAATGATTTTTCAGAAAAACGATCAAAATGAATCCTCAGTCTCATTGTTTATGGCCGAATTGTAAAACCTGGTGTCGTGATTGTATTAAGGGTTTCGATGTACTGGATCATTTTGTGGGGTACCATCAAGCAAAGCTACAGCTAGGAATAATTTCATCGGGAAAGATGATTTTTAAAGTGAAGTTAATTCCAATTAGAAAAGGTTGCTTGCCAATTTAAATCTGCCATCTAATGAGAATGATTTTGGAAAGTTATTTTGAATATTATTTTTAATTTTCACCAGGCATTACACTTGTCGAATTTCCAATAGTTACTGTATTCAATAGAGCCAATTTCATTTTTGTCGTTATGCGCTCCAAAATTCGACACTATTTTTACGTCTATTACGTTGATGACGGATCGGATAGCCGAAAGTTTCATGCTGAGTTGAATTTATTCCCCACCAGCCCTTCGGTACGTGCACGCAATTATTTCTACAAATTATGTTTCATGAAGTCATTAATTAAGTTTCAATATTCCAAGTTTTTTAAATTCATCTCTTATAATGATTGCAGGTGCCAATACCAATGAAGAAGTCGGAAGGCAAAGAAATCATCTTCTCGAGCAAATTGCCGATTGATTATTTGTTTAAGAGCGGCAATTTACATTATGTGGAGAATAAAGAATTGAAAAAGTACAACCAGGATAATCACTTCAAGTTTGAAATTATTTTCAATGTAAGAAATATCCTAAATTTTTATTTTACAAATGCGAATAAGTATTCAGTGAAAAATTTGTTCTCAATTTTACAGGAGCTACCAGAAGACAAAGAAGACAGTTCATCCAGTAGCAGTGATTCTAGCTGCGAGGAGAACACTCAATCCCACTCTGAACTGGAAACAATAGCTGGAGATCAAAATCTTCTTCCCGAAAATGCGGAGATTGAAAATCAGCCAACTGCTTCAACTGCCAGTGGATCTGGTTTTAACAATTTTGAGAAAACTCAATTACAAAATCAAGGTGACAAAATTCAACCCGAAAAATTGGATGAACATAAAACTTCACTTGAGAACGTCGAGGCGAATAAAAATCAGTCAAAAATTGATGGAGCTGTTGACTCAGAAAGTTCTTCTAGTGGATTGTGTGTTGCTAATCGTGTCACTGTGAAGTGTCCAAATTGTCCCCGTGAGGTAATTTTATATTTTTCGGCTACTAAATACTACGCGAAGTTGTTTATGTTTAATCAATAATTTATTCGTGCTTTTCAATTCGATAATAATGAGAATATTTGTAATTATTCGATCCCAAAGGTACTCACTATTACTACAAAAGGTAAGATGACAGTAACTCCCCTTTCGGTTCGAGGAGGACAGATGTCTGTCATTACCCGACAAAAGAAAAACTCAAACTAGGAACAACGGCGGAAGAAGGTAATAAAAATATATTTTGCAATTAATTTTAGTACAAATTAATGGGATCAATATTATTATGCAGTATAGCAGTACAAATATTTATTTTACCCGTGTTAAATATCAGCAGAGCTTGGCAATATTTGGAGGGCAGTTATTCTACATTGGACTAGCAAACATTTCACTTAAATCTATACTATACACGTTTCGAATTAAATTATAATATTATGTTTTCAGACAAATTAATGTTTTATATAACAATGAAAGGGAATTAGGAAATTACGATTTTTATAATTACAGAAAATGTTACCCATATAATAGTATTTGTTAACTTGTTAGTTGCCCTGAATTGAGCTATGTGACCAATGTAGCTAATTATCGCGAATTGTACTATGTGACCAATGTAGCTAATTATGGCGAATTGAGCTATGTGACCAATGTAGCTAATTATCGCGAATTGTACTGTGTGACCAATAAATTATTGTGTAATCCAAAATTATCAATTTTTTACTTTATGTTTACATTAATATTAATGGATGGTAATCGTACCTACTTAATATTAAATACCAACAGCTGAGATCAGGGGTCAACATTCTTTGTAAAAATGGTAAAAAATATAGTTTCTTAAATTATGGACAGAATGTTAATCAAAATTCAAAATAGCCCAGCAGACAGGGATTATTTTTCTTGCAAATTCGCTAAATTAAACTTGATTTGTGTCATTAGATCGATATATTTTCTATCAACTATTCTATCAACTATCAACTTTTCTGCCAATTTCGGTTCCACCAACTTAAGTTTGGTTTGGGGAAATTACCTCTGAAATAATTATATGAAGATTTATGTTTGCAATACTAGTATAGTCATGCCAAAATAAATAGTCGTATCGCATAAGGAATGGATAATTAGATTCAAATGAAAAATAAGCCAATGGTGATGTCAGTAACATCTAGCATGGCTGCGGCATTTTTATTAAATTTTTCCAAGTACCGGACTAATTTTCAATTAAATGTGATGGTTATTTAACAGCCCCCGTTGTCTTTTTTCATTGAAATCTTATCAATTCCTTGCGATAAAGCAATATTATGACTATTAATTTTGGCCTTATTATAAATTACAACTACTTTAAAGTAGAATTACTGAAAGAAAATATTATTATTTAACTTTTATTAACTATCTCGTTATTTCTTGTGAATAGAAGTAAAAAAATGGCGTACAAAACATTTTCAGAATTCCGAAATCAATAGTTTTTGTTCCTTTGTCATTGTCTCGACTTATTTGTCCAATTCGAAGCCTTTATGAAATTAAGAGCTCCGAGACGATAGGAATAGCCACAGTTAGTGCATGGGATTTTCCATTGGGCCACTGCAGAGTTGATCTAAAAACAATTATTTTTAAAATGTTAAAATCCACTCCAAACTTAACAAAATTTATAAAATAAACATTACCCTTTGTAGAAATTCAGAGTTGATATGATTTCGATTATGTGGCTGCAATGGAAATTATACAAAATTATTTTTCCAGTTATAATTTATAAATAAAAGTAATGCGGGAAAATTTGATTTATCATACTGCAAAACTTCTTTTAAAATTTTGAATTCCGTAGTAGCTTTTGATGAATCTCTCACAAGCATCTTGGTCACCCCTAGATAGATCATCGGCGGGTTGAATATATTGATTGAATTGATCTAGTGCCATTCCTCGGTGACAGTAGACGTTTCTATTGATACGTCGGACATTCCTGTCGGAGCAATTGGTGCAGTGATCCAGAAGTTTATTCGCAACTCGACCGAATTTGTTCCTGGTGGATGTGATTGCAGAATTGTCAGTGTAGACTCGGAATTTTCTGTACTTTTGTATCTCACCTTGCCAAAGCATAATTGCAAACATTAGATTTTTCATTTCAAACTCAGAAGTGTCTCGAGGGTTGTTCAAATTCCATGGAACTTGAGTAATAGACAAAGAATAAGTTTCGCAGTAATTTTCTTGCAAATTAATACAGTATCCTCCAACGGTCGTTGGCGTTGCATCTGCGGCAATCACAAGTGCACAATCCAATTCACGCTGTCTAACAAAATTCAAATTTTGTTGTCTACGCTGTCTATTTATTTCTCGTCTTCGCCGAACTTCTTCAACTGAAACAACAACCGTTTCTGTCGGTCGTTGAGATTTCGGAACAACATTTTCCACTCCCAAGGCACTAAAACCTTCATGAACTGTATCTTCCTGAGCTAACCTCCCACTTATTGTGTATACTGAATCCACGAACTCTTGAAAACTTTGAAATTGAGATACTTTTGGTGAAATGGCAGAGTTTCTCTGTTGATCTTGCAAAATTCTGTAATATCAATATATTTGGTATCTGAATCTTGTTATTATAACTATTGTGCAATATAATTGTATGAAAGCTTTTACCTTTGAGACGAGTTTGATTTTCTGACATGATCATTTTCATAGGACAAATTAATTGAAGGATTGTGCACAGGAACAATAAAATCTAGATCAAAATTTTTAAAGTTATTTAGTTGACAAATGAGATCTCAGAAATTGACAAACCTGCACGTTGTTGCGGAGGTTCAAATTCAACATCGATAACTCTAATTTGAGATCGAATGGGAACTGTCGATTCGGAAGAAATATTTCTTGTCGGCTGTCCTATTATTTCAGAATAAGTTGTTGGATCTGAAATGATACTCGGTGCTTCAGGATCAACGTGAACGTCTTTTCTAGATTTCTTTCTGTGCACATAGTAGTAGTAGCATATTATTGCTAGAAGGACAGCAGCTGAAATAAATCCACAGAGCAGTCCAATGGCCAAACCATCCATTGTAATTCAATTTATTTTCTAAGGAAAACAAAATTATGACCTGCGACAATTAAAAATTAACTATTAAACCTAGAAACAGAATTAAAATTCAGTTAAAAATAGAATGAATATAATAAAAAATTTAGAAATAAAAAATGGCTTACTAAAGCATAGAAGATGGGCGTTAATTATTTATTAGGAAAATATTTATTTGTATACACAATTTGGACATCCTACTGCCCCGTAATTGGACAAACAAGTCTGCAATATACTAATACGACTTATTATAGTGGACAGTGTACACCACATAAATTTTTTGGGTAAACTACACGTTTTTTCCATTTCTTTATGATTGCAATTTGCAACAAGTGGTACCTGACCTATCGCATACGTACATATCTAATAAAACCAAAGTTAAGTACGAATGAATTTCCCATACAATAAAATCATTTGCGAGTGATTGCACCTAATTAGATAAAATGATTTATGCAACAGTAATGAAACAAAAATACAGTGCAGTCCGTGCGATAACATCTGTCATCATCAAAGTTATCTCTTGTCACTGAAATAGCTTATTTCCACTATTCAATATCTTATCTCTGCATGAGCAAAAATCAAGTACACGACCCAAGAGATTAATTCACAACTGTTTTTATCTCGTGTGGATGTGAATATTATTATTAGTATATCTAATGCCCTTCATCGACCAATTTACATGGACATACATTTAGCGGCATTTCTCCATCACAAATAAACTGTTCGTTGTTTATTACTGCAACTATTATACTACTCTGTATTGTAATTTTCATTCCATCCTAATTAACATGAATGAAATAGTTGTGCTATAAATCTCTAAAACCAAACCATTATTAAAAATTGAAATATTGATCATAAATGGTTGCAAAAATTAATAAAAGTGTTATGAATGAGTTACGAGGAAGAGTAATAAGACCTCCGGCATCGAAAATTTTTGGCAACCTGGTTGTTGGGAAAATCAGACCTAGCTCCGTCTACTTAAAAACATTTTTCTAGGTTACGGTGAAAATATTTTTGACCTAGTGTGCAAATCTGGATAATATCGTCCTTTAAGGAACGAAAAAGCCAATATCCATTTTTTGTTTGGTAGCGGAAAAGCCTATATCCATTTTTCGGTTGGTCGTTTGGTGCAGGATATAGCCTTACTTAATTGACAAACGTATAGATATAATAGGCTTTTTACGCCACCAAACAAAAAAAGGATATTGGCTTTTTCCTACACCAAACAAAAAATGGATATTGGCTTTTTCGTTCCTTAAAGGACGATATGTTGGAAATTACCGGGAAAAGTTAGAAGTATATTGGTCCAAATTGGGAATTTTTTTTAAAAATGGGTAAAGATTTGCGGGCGTGGGATATTTTACTGGAAATAAAAACATTTTCGATGCCTAAGATAATGCTTTGGAAATCTAAAAACTTATTTTCTTTTTTAAGTCATAAGGTAAATGGGGAACCTACTTACCGATATGAAATCTCCAATTTCCCCGAATGGCATAGAATTAGTAGGAACTGTAACAGTTCTGTAAATGTATATTACTAATAGAGCATCGGCTAAAAACTATTGTATAATTTATGTTTAATTGATCGCGGAAATTATCAGCTTAGCAGATCATTAGTTTTATTTGAGATTCACTTTACCGACATTATTAGATTAATAAATTCCAAGAAATCACAACTTTTAATATTGGTAATATTGATATCTAAATCCAGATAAACAAACAAATGTCATTTTAAGAGTTTCCTTAAAAGATAACAATGTATCCCGAAATGCACAATATCTTCCGTAGGCACAATTTCAAATCCACATTTTTGATAGAAGCCATGACTGCCCATTTTACCGTAAACATACATTTCGGGTGCATCTTGTTTTTTAGCGTATTCAAATGTTGCTTCAACAAGCTGCCTGCCAATATTTTTCCCTCTTTGGCCTGATGCAACACCCATTTGCCTCAATCTGAATTTATTTATTTCGGGTTGAAGATGAGCACATCCGGTCACTTCATCGCCCTCTTGGTAGACAAAAATAATAAAGTTCTCTTCAGCAACATCTTCCTGAGATATACACTTCAACCCAAGTGGCTTTTTCAGAACTTCGTTTCTCAGATCTATCACTTTTGAGTTCAAAGGATCGGTAGATTCTATAATTTTGATGTTTCCAGATGGCTGCTCCATTTTGAATATGCAACTTTTAAAAACGGTATATTAGGTATAAAAATTTGGATTAATCTGGAACAATTATGTACTTTTTTTACTGTTTACAAATTCTTACTTTAAAATTGATATATAGTTTTGTTTTTTCAATAGATAGTTTTAAACTATATAGTTTTTAAATGAAAAGCTAAACGAAGTAAAGTGAAACAGATTTACATAGCATTTAATCGGAGTTAAATTGTGAATATAATATTGTTAATGAATCAAAAATTGGTAGAGATAGTTATTTGCCAGTCATGTGACGATAATGACCATGAATGTGATTAAAATGAAATGAAAAGAGACACATGTGCAGGTACAGACATTCTACGGAGAATGATCTATCTTCCCAGTATGCATTATAAAATAGGTACAACATTTTTCAAAACCCAAACTAAAATAGTGCTGCACTAACCAAAAGCAGATACGTATATTATTTAATAATAAATAGCATAATTTATTTAAATTTGAATAGCAACTATTAATTTGTAGTTTTATTACTTTTAATTCTATTGACCAAGTAAATATAAATCTTTTTATTTTATTGCATGTAACATTGAATTTAAATGTTTTAATTCTATTTTTCATTTGCTAGACAT
Source organism: Tomocerus qinae (assembly GCA_020055645.1). Lineage (NCBI taxonomy): Eukaryota > Metazoa > Arthropoda > Collembola > Entomobryomorpha > Tomoceridae > Tomocerus > Tomocerus qinae. The sequence goes on from CM034546.1 coordinate 126,659,193, forward strand.
GGTATTTGTTTCGTTAAAACATAATGCGGAATGCCCAATTCCACAAATTCTTCAGACACAATTTTGTAGCCACATTTTAAATAAAACCCGACACTGACAGTTCGTCCATGAAGATAAATTTCAGTTACATTTTGTTTCGCTGCATATTTTTCTGCAGCCTCTACAAGCTGACGACCAACATTTTTTCCTCGTAGCTCTGATGCAACTGCCATTTGTCTCAATTTGTATTTATTCTGGCCAAAAGGCCGAAGAAGTACACATCCGGACAAAACCCCGTCTTCTTCATGTACAAAAATGATATCATTAACTTCTTCACTCAGATCTTCTTCAAATAAATTCAACCCGATGGGCTTTCTTAAAACGTCATTCCTCAACTCGAGCACTTTTGAATTTAACGGATCCGTTGACAAAATAATTCTTATGTTCCCATTAGAAATATCCATATTTTAGATGAAAAAATCAACTTAATAATAAAAGAGCAAAAATTAATTACAATTATCCAAAATGGTTTTAAATAACCATAAGAAATGTCTTAATTACCTATGATTTGATTATTGCCAGATTTTACAAATAATTAAATGCATGCACTGCAGAACATTAAAACTGTGTTGGCAGTAAAAAAGAGTTAAACACTCCTTCACCTACCTATTGCAAGCCATGTGACCAAAACTAAGCAAGAAAATTGCACCGCTCTCTTACATGCTAAATAAATGTGTTATCGTTCTTGTTTATATTATTGTGACATTATTATCTTTTAACGATTTTAAAACAACACTTAGATAATAGCAGTTTATTAACATCCATTAACATCCAACATTAAGTTTTAATATTACAAAAAATCTTTCAAAATTAGTCAATTCAATTCAATAAAAAATAAATATATAGTTTCGTGATACCTTACTGCCATCATAACAATGACATTTTAAACGGTGGGGTCTTTCCATGAGGACAATACATGATTTCCGGAATACTTGGCAAATAGGGTGAAGCAATTATCTGAACAAAAATAGATTTTAGTAGAGTCGGTTGCATCGTCGTACGGTATAATGTCTTTCAAGCAATTCTTCAATTGCATTATTGTATCATTTAATATGGGAACACCGCAATTTTGGCATTTTTTTGACGGTTGCCCTGTATTTCCCGGACATGGTTCTGGCATTTTTTCTTTTTCAAATTGGAAAGTATCACAATCACCTTCTTCAGCGTCGCTTATGGGACTATATGGTCCCAATAATGAATACATCGGAGAAGAACCGGCTACATTATTGTCTGAATTTGGAAGAATGGCTTCTTCGGTGACACGTGATGATGCAGAGATTTCATTATTTTCATCGTCCCTTTGATCCGTTTTTTGTTTCTTGCTTAAACTTTCTTCAGTACTTGTGCTTGGAATATATGTTTCTACCTTTGGCGTGATATACTTCAGTTTAAATTGAGTATCCAGAACACTGGCTAAGTTGTGAAGAGTTTTGTTAATGTCTTGAGCTGCGCTGGAAGACAATTCTAGAGTCACTGTTTCACACTCACGACTTTCATCTGATGAAGCGATCCTTTTCGGGGTTGGACAAGGTTCCCAATTATCTGGAGAGCTGCTGCTGTCTTCACTGCTCGTGGAAAACTGCAAATATGGAATATATACATTCAGCCCCTCGCACATATTAACACATTAATTTTAATATTCGTCTGGCTTACAGATTCATTATGTTTATTGGATTCATCGGCAGCAACGAAAGATGGTTTTGAACATAATTTCTCAAGGACAGAAGCTCTTTTTCGAATTCTCTCTTCAATGTCAAGGGTCCATTCTTAAATTCAAAGCTAATTTTTAGTAAATGTTATTACAACACAATTTCTAACATTGAACATTGATATGCACGAAGAATCTCTGAATTTCAAAATGTTATGTTAATACACAAACATATCTTTCATAAAACAATATTCTATGGTAATTTAATATCATTTTCCTAATTGATGTAGACCAATCTCGCAAGAGTAAAAAATTAATTATAAAAGCAGGTATATCGACAAATATTAATGAAGTCAACCGAGAGTAGACTTACCGAGATAATAAGGAAAATAAAAATATCGACACACTTGTGGAACACCTTAAAAAAATATTATAATAAAATTAGTACACACTGTACGAAGTCAGAAACCCTGTACGCATAAGCACGTTACACAACCGAGTTTCAGAGTGGGCTGAAATTTCATCTTCATCGCGAAAATGAGTCAAAACTTGCCTATATAGGCGCAACTGTTTTTAGAATTTAGAGAAAAAATTTCTACTTTTTGAATTTTAGTGTGGGGGAGGAGCTTCAAGCATCAGCCCGCAAAGTCCCCTTCAATTCAATACGTCTTTATCAAAAACTGGAATCTCTGACAGCTGGAAAATGTCAATCTAAATTATAAATGTAGATTTATGATGAGTATATTTTACCTTGTGCACCTACATGTAGGTAAGTCAAATTTGAAATAGTCTGAAAATCTTCTTGTGGCCTTATGTACGCCTCTATGCCAAACGGCTTATTATTATAATAGTCATAGTCTGACATTATTGACAAATTAGCAGATCCAAATGTGTTATTGCTGACACCCTGTTGCAAATCCTGTCTTTTATAACACATCTTGTTGTAGTTAAATACACAAACCTCAGGACACGATTCAAATCCCAAAACATTCATAGAAGATTGATAGTCTTCTGTATCCATAACGTTCAGTCGAATGAAGTTCCTATTGAGAGCAAAACGGAAAGAAAAAATATAAATGGTATCATTTCAAATGAATTAGATTTGTTCATATAAAACGTTTTTTGGAGACAGTTGCTGACAAATTGATATATATGTTAGCGGTAATAAGTGAATTCAGGCATTAAGCTTAATGCCTAGGCAATAAGTAAAATTTTTGAAGAATTCCAGTTTTTAGTATTTGAAATTTGGAAGACCATTTATTTAGTCCAATTATATTCTTTTTCCTAAATAAGGACATTGTAAGGAGTTTAAAATGCCGCATATGAATAGCGTGCGACTAAGACTTAAGACATTGTGGAGGTTTTTATGCAAAAGTTTGAAGGTCTATAACTCGGTCCTTAATCATGACACCGTAAACATCTTTACCTTTTTGGACTTCTAAAATTGTCCTTATTCACATAGTACAAATACGAAATAATGGTATATGAATGTTCTTTCAAATTTTAAGTGCGAAAAACTAAAATGTTTCAAAATTACACTTAATGCCTAGGCATTAAGCTTAATGCCTGAATTCACTTATTACCGCTAACATATATATAATGGAAAGTTTTGGAGACATTTTGGTATATAAACACTCTAATCCTAATTCACCATTAAAGAAAAATTATCCTACTATTTCATAATTTCATTCTATGTCTATGGCATAATGTTTAAATATTTACTATATACCTCTCTTGGTTATTGACTACCCCCCACCCACTAAAGTGGCTAAGTGAAAGTGAATGTAAGTATGTATGTTATAAGTTCGAATGTGTACTGCTTCACTACATGTCTTATATAATATACTACTCATCTATTTCTGTGTTCGTACTAGAGTACTAGGCGCAGACCAGAGTGAAAGTGAAACTATTGGCTATTGTCCAACCTTTAAAGTAGCCGTTTTTTGAAATAGATTGGCTTTTAGATTGAAGAATCGTACCAAACCAAATCCAATTTTCGCGCGAAGCGCGAAACAGGTTTTCTAGTATGTTTTAACGTTAACGATGTGTACATTAAACTTAAAATTAAAAGCCAAGTGAGGGGACACTAGAAGCGCAAATAAAGCATGCCACAAAATTGTTTAATAATATTATTTCACATTTGGGAGCGCATGCGTCGAATGCCCTAACTTTACGGATTTATCGTCACAGACCAAGCGCTCATAATATTATTGAATATAATCAAAATTATTGGCATTGCATTCTTCGCGGGGGATGGCATGTACAGCTCAGCTTCGGCGTTTTAATATCGGCTTTGTTTTTATGGCAAAAAGTTCAAATTAACCTTTCATTTGGTTGACTTAAGGTAGTGGGTTTTCGTTTCCTCGGTCATCTGTTTCCTTCAATCCCGTTTTCTCCAAGTTGCCACAAAATTACCTTGCTTTGACTATACTGACAACTGAAATTGGAAGGTTTTACGTTATACACACACGCTTCTTGTCTTTTCAGATTTAAGTTGATTGAGAGTCCGTCATCCGTGATCAGTCCAAAAGTGCGCGTGTTTGATGCTGCGTTGATCTTCTCTGTGTGCTGTGACTGCTGTGTAGAGGTCTGAGGCTCTCTATTATCTGAGGTTGATGAAAAACTGCCTGCTAGTGCGGCCGAGTGTGGCGTAGTCAGAGATTGATTGAGATTTAATTTTCAGAATTCTAGATCTGTCTCTTTGGATAATAATGGACAATACAATGTAAGTTTCAATTTTTAAACCATTTACAGAAGTTTAACGCAACGACTTAAAATTAATTACGTTAATTGTTAATTATTTTATCTTAAATTCTATTGAGGAAGTATCAATTTAATGCAAGTATATCATATATTATATAATACAGACTCTCAGTTGTTGACAGGGACTGACTGAAGAGATTGATTGATAATAAATGATATTTATTAATTGTTGATTGTTTTGAAATTCTAATTGTAAATAATCTATTTTTTAAATACAGAAAGCCGTTTCTGCATTCTGAAAAAGTGAAATCGGTAGTCACTCGTTTTCCTTCGGCTGAAGTTGCAACTACAACCCCCAGAAAAAAGTCAAATTCAATAAAGGTAGGAAAAGGATTGTCACCTTTATCAAACAGTAGTAGTCCAGCTCCTGCTCATTTAAAAATTTTGGATGGCGATCCGATATTTACTTTCGTTCCTCCGATAAACAAAGACTTGCTAGTGGGATCTCTTGATGTGTCTTCCATCAACAATTTAGAATCCCACTTTGCTGAATGCTTTACGTGCAATGTCAAAGAAGATTTTTCTAATATATTTTTTCACGCTAAGAATGTCCATGGAGTGTTTTTGTGTTTGTATTGTTTGCAATTTTACAAATCGGCGAAGCAGTTGACGGTTCATTTGTACCAAGAACATAAAATTCCAGCTCTTCATTTCTCATCTGCAGTTGAATTTTTGGATAATGGTGGAAATGATACAGAACTTCTATGCGTTAACTGCAACGCCGTCTTAACACCCGAAGCCTTAGAAGCAGCTAGTCACAAATGCTCAAAACGTTCTGGAAGCTGCAAAAAATGTGGCAAATTTTTGCATTTCTCTCTATTGGATAGTCACAAGTCAGTTTGCCAGGGCTCGATGAATTTACAAGTGAATAAAAAAGGGAAAAATTCCACCAAGCCCCAAAATCTGGGCAATTCGACTAATTTCGACAGTTGTTTCAAATCATTTGAAGATTTTATGGGTATAAGTACTAGTTATACTAACACATCTTCAAGTGAGGTAGCTGAAAAACGTGCCGATGATTTTATTGACGTTGGATCGAGCAGACGGAAGTTGGATAACTTGCCACCCATTCCCAAATTGTTGAAAGCAGGAACATTTCGGGAATCAACTTCGAAAATGCCCAAGATTATGCCGAAATTAACAATCCGCCCTGACGTCCATCCTTTGTGTCCAGCCTCTATTTCAGCCACAGGTGTACAAATAACAGACAAAGAATCTTCTGACGACGGTCGAAAAACTCCTGATCAATTACCACCTGAAGATAATAGTAATACCATTAACGATGATTCAATTGCCAATAATAATGATGAACTTGTACAATCACCAAAGGACAAGGAAAAGTTTGTTGACATTCAAAAATCTGAATTATCACCAATTACTGTCTCGTCAAACGCTAATGAGGTGTCTGAAGATTTAAAATCACCTACACTCAATCAAAAAATACCCAGCGCTATAACTGTAACACTTGTAACGACTGAGAATGAAGATAAGAAAGAAAAATCAAAAGCTATTCCGACGGCAAGTGCAATTCACCAACTTGAAGCTCCGAATAATATTCCTCCTCTTTCCAAAAAAACTGTTGGTGAAGACATCAAAGCCATTCCTGAAAATACTTCTCTCAGACCTCGAAGACAAGTAAAAAGACGTGCCAGTGACGATTTTATGTACACAAGTGTAATCAAAAGAACCAAATCTAATCCAAAAACAACCGTAAAAGCTGTAAATGACATTTCTCCAAGTACAACAGGAAAATCGCCCAAAGAAAAAAGATCAAGAAGCACTGTAAAAGTTACTGAAAGTAGCCCGAAAGATGCTTCAAAAATTGTTAAGCAGCGCAAAGCAAATTCTACTATTTCTGTTGATGAAAAAATCGAAGATAATTCTGAATATGCAAGTATAAAATATGATTTGCGTCCAACTATCGTTAGACTTGATCCTTTGATTGTGGAAAAAGATGCTTCAAAAAAACTCAAGCTCTTAATTGCAGAACTTTCCCGAAATCTAGAGTCACAGCTTAGTTTGTTAGAAGATTCTATTAATCACGAATTATTCTTAAAGGCCGATATAAAAGATGACCAGATTATGTCAGAAATGGTGCGGGCTACTAGTGGCGATTGTGTTTATTGCAGACAAGCAAAATTAATCAGAGTTGACAAGCGGCGATTGGTAATTCACTTACTAACAATGCACCGATGGAAGTTGAAACGTATATCAATTTGTGACGAAAAAATTGAATCAAATAGTAGCAAGGATTCAAAACCAGAACAATTGGACGAAAATAAACTAAAGTATGATCAGACATCTGAATCAGAAAAAGATGCTTTTATTAGCCTTACGGAAGAGTTGAATCAAACTGAAGAGGAATCGACTAAAATTCATGAAAATGGAAAATCAGCAGATAAAATGGATGAAAATGGAAAATCAGCAGATAAAATGGATGAAAATGTAAAATCAGCAGATAAAATGGATGAAAATGGAAAATCGGCTGATAAAATGGATGAAAAGGTATATCAGCATGAGGCAGAATTCAAAATGGATTTACTGGATAAAGTATTTCGTTCCGAAAGTCCCGTTTTTACATATTCAGGTAAAGTTGAAATATGTTTTGATATTTGTTGGTATTACCGAGAATTTTTTGGAATTTGAAGTTGGGTGATTTGCTTTTTAATTTGGGAATATTTTATATAGATTCGGAAAAGAAACCTTTTGGTCATCTTCCTTGCGAATGCCTTCTCTGTGGCTTTACTGCAAATATTCAAAAGAATCTTTTTCGTCATTGGAAACATTGTCACCGAGAAGTCGCGATGAAATGTGCGATGTGTCAAGGGCAGTTTCTATTCGTTGGATCACTTTTTTCTCACATTTGTCTTGGAACTCCTAGGCCATTCACACACACCTCAAAAGAATTGTCGAAAATTGCCGCATCATCAAATAACAAGACCGAAGGGGACGAATCTTCTCCAATAACCGAAGATTGTTGCATCAACACAACTTTGCTGAGATATCAGTGTAGTATCTGTGAAGATTTGGTGTTGCCCGGTTTCTTTAACTATTTGGTACATCTTAGAAAAGATCATACAATGTGTGAGTTATGTTTGGAAAAGTGTACCACCGAAACGCAATTAGAAAACCACGTGAGGAATCACAGGCTTGGTAGCTTCTGCTGGAAGTGTGGAGTCCCCTATTGCACACATCAATCTTTTGTTACCCACTTGTTTTGGAAACATGGAAACGAAAGCGAAGTTTGCTCTAAATGCTTGAAGAAGAAATGGATTCATTACTACCATTTTTGTCACCCTCCCAAAACGTTCACTTGCGACGTTTGTGGTCATCACTTTACAAACGCCAAATGTCTTATTGTCCACGGTCGAATTCATACCAATCTAAATCTGAAAAATTGTACTGAAAAGGATTGTAGTGAAAAATTTATTTCTACAAAGCTTCTGAACAAACACAAGGAAAATGTTCATAAAGATCTTGCGAAAATCTTGTCTCCATTACTGGACAAACCTGATAGTCCTGATATTGCTGCAGAAAAGACTGAAAACAAGGACTGTTTACTTGTATTTCCTAAGGAAGATTCAAAATTAGGTCAGCTGACTGTAGATTTTCCAGACACTGTCACTGATCAATGTTTGGTGGTTCCCGCCATCAGAATGGATACATTTAAAGAAGATGACGTGGTCAAAGACGCTGCGATGAACACTGATTCAACAATTGAAAAATTGGCGAAAGAAAAGCCAGAGTTTGAAAACATTGAAAAGATTGCGTCCATTTCTGGAACAACGGATGCAGCTTTCAAAAATGATTCTTCTGCTTCAATGCATAGCTGCAATGATGCAATAATCAAAGTACCAGCAGAGAAACAGTTCAGTATTGAAGATGTGAAAGGACCTAACCTTTCTGAAAATTCCGACTTCGAGTCTTCGGACGAAGATAGTGTTACAACAGTTGTAGAAAAGCGTTCTCCGTCGGGTCAAAACAATACAAAGCTTGAAGACGATCCAGCAATAGATATTGACGGTAATTTTCCTATGGCCTCTATGACAAATCTAATTTTTGACTTTATTTAATATTCATCTGATTAAAGCGTTAAAGTAAATAATTTTTAACTATCTATCTCTGCTATAATTTTATTTCTGTAAATCACTCAGGCCCTGACGGTGCAAACTTTTTGAGTCCAAAACTGCTAGACATATCAGGAAAAACAGATCCAAAGCCTCTGGAATGCAATTTAATTGTTGATGCAATCTCGCCACTTCCTCCCCTGGACAACATTGACATGTTGAATACACAGAGACTAGAAGAATATTGCTTGCCAGAACATATTCAAGAAGAGAATACAATTTTCACACTTGCCAATGAACATGATTATTGCATTTCACCAGTTACTACAAGTCATATCTCTCCTGCACCAGTACCAAACCCACCTGACATTGTTCCAGGTCCTATTTCATATCTTAGTGGGAAAACCATTTACCCACCAACGAAGAAGCTGAAAATATGTAAACCATCTGCAAGGAAATCCCGACCTAAAGAAGATTCGTCTTCAAGTTCCAGCTCCTCCTCTTCGTCCTCTAGTTCATGTGGAAGTGACTGCAGTTGCTCTGATTCCAGTTCCAGTAGTTCAGATTCAAGTTCTAGTGACAGCGAGGACGAAGAACAAATTAAGAAGCCTAGTCCAGTAAAATCCATGGCTCTTAAAGCCCAAAAAATTAAAATTCAGGAAGCTACTATTGAAAAACCTAAAACCCAACTTGTCCTTCCGAAGAGGCAAAATGTTACCAAACCAATGTCTAGAAAAACCCAGCTTCAACTGATGTTCAAGAAACTCAAGCAAGGAAACAAAATAATTAATGAAAAGGTCATGGTAAAACCCAAAAGCCAGACCAAGATGAAAGTATCTGTCCCAGTGTCTATCCCCGAGTCGGATTTAGAAACAGATGACTCTGACTCAGAGGAAATTTTCCATAAGAAACAACTAACGGAAATCATTGCGGAAGAGAAATCACCTTTCGATGAAATTTGGACAATGGACAATGAAAAATATCTGCTCCGAATAGTCCGTGGGGTAAATGACTACAAGGATCTATATCCTCGTCCAAAATCTCCTCTAAGAGTTCCTATTCAAGACATTCAGAGTAAATGCTACTATTCTGTAGTAAATAACGAAGTGCAATCGCGACTTAAAGTCCGAAATGTTCCCATCAAACCTTTAGTTTTCAAACGAGTTGTACCAGCATCTACAGAATTTGGAATAGTGAAGCCGGAAATAAATAAACGGACAAACCCTGCAAAAAATGTAAAAATTTCAACAAATTACAACCGTTTGGAATCTAAGTTGGCAGGGGGGAGACGAAAATCTGGTGAAATCCTCACTCCCCAAAGAGTAAGCAAACCCTCGCTCAAAAGAACTGCCCAAGTTAGTCCCCAGTCAAGTTCGGAGTCTTCTACATCTACTGACGAGGAGGATGCGGAACTATCTGATGTTCAACTGTACTGCATATGTCAAAGTCCTCATGATGACATTTCTGAGATGATTGGCTGTGACAACCCGAATTGTGAATTCAAGTGGTTTCATTTTGAATGTGTCGGCGTTCTTGCACCCCCAAAAGGGAAATGGCTTTGTCCAGACTGTAGAGAAAATAGTACGAAGAAATATTAGACAACGATGACCTGAATACGAGTAGAGGAAGCTCTTAAAGTTACCTGACAGTCGATTACTACGTAAATATATTTAAATGCCTAATTAAATTACAGTAGTTAATTTTATTTCATGACTACCCAAGTCTCATTTCGATATTATTTTGTGCATTTTTCAGAGACTGGGGAATTAACTTTTGCTATTTTTCGAAGATAGCGAATCTGTATGACGTGTATGAATGTGGAACTTATCTAACTACAATGTTCTGTGTATTCTACTAATTGTCTGTTTCTTTAGGTCCTTAATATGGAGGTTCGTTTCTTTATGATTTAATGTATTATTTTATGTTGATTTTATATTTAAGTCTTTCAGATGCGTTGGTAAGAATTAATTAAGCTAACAAAAAATATCCATTTTCCTGAATTTTTATCATTTTCCTGTAATACACTTCATACATTAAATACTAAATACCTTTTTTGTATTATTTTGCCAATTTTAAAATTATTATGCTTTATAAGCATTATATGTAGGTTTTTGTCTCCCTACAAGATCGCCATCTTAAACTTGTTAGGCATTATATTGTTCTACAATGTTATTTATTCCATAATAAAATGCGTGTGAAATAAATTTGTGTACGTTAAAATAAGCTAAAAAAACCAAATAAAAATCCAATTTCCTTTAGATTGTTTCTTTAATTATAATATTAAAATCAGGCTGTCATGCTCATTTTAAAAAATATCTTGGTACATATATATTCTGTCCATTGTCAACCGTTTTAGCTGAACGAAAAAATATATAGTATGCATGTAGTTATACTTTTATTTTTATGTAATAAAGTAATAATCTTTGTTTTATTCCAAGGAAGATTATAATATTTATCTACTTTTACATTTAAAAATTTTCACGGAGTAGCAGTTTACTGTGGACTGCTATTTATGCAAATAATTCTTATCCAGGTGTTGTATTATTGTATTACGCCAAAATTTATCTAGGTATATGTATATGCACATTAATCAGTACATAGCGTATTAGTTTCCTATCATGTAAAGTGTAAATACCTCCAAGCACTGAAAATGTCATGAAAAGCCTTTGATTGACATTATCTAATATGGTGCAGAGATAGTAATTAAAGGTGTGCATCAAAAAGGAAGGCCAACTCATCTTTAATTCCTTATACGTCCGTCACGCCAGCTGTGTCAAATTATTTTTGGTCCATAATAAATTAAAAATGAAGTCTATTTTACTTCTTATTTCAATTTCCATTGTGCAAATCACTTTGGGTGGTAACCCAGTATTTCCTGGATTTTATGCTGATCCAGAAGGGATAGTGTATGGCAACCAATACTGGATTTTTCCAACATACTCAGCCACTTGGGGAGAACAGACATTCTTCGATGCATTTTCTTCCACCAATTTGGTCAACTGGTTTAAATATTCTAGAATAATTACAACAGAGCAAGTTTCATGGGCATTGGGAGCTATGTGGGCACCTGCCGTTTTGGAAAAGGATGGCAAATACTACTTTTTCTTCAGTGCTAATGACGGTCAATACGGTAATTCATTTTTTAATTCTATCTTTTTGTAATTCTCATTAAAAAATATGTTATTTTTATTCATGATGCATGTAATGTATTTTTGTAGGTCCAGATGTATAGAGAACAAAACAATTATGCTTTTTATGCAGATCTTATAAATTAGTAATTTAATTAATTGAATTGCATATAACGTGTTGTTTATATGCAGGTGGTGGAATTGGAGTTTCTGTAGCGGATCGTCCCCAAGGACCTTACCAAGATTTAATAGGACGACCATTAATCAACGAAACTCACAATGGGGCACATCCAATTGATCAGTTTGTGTTTAAAGATGTGGACGGGTCTTATTTAATGTACTACGGAGGTTGGGGCCACTGCAATGTTGTCAAACTTAATCAAAATTTAACGGGACTTGTTCCTTTCGATGATGGCACTCTTTACAAGGAAGTCACTCCTCGAGATTACGGCGAAGGCCCATACATGTTTCACCGCAATGACACTTACTACTTTATGTGGTCTGAAGGAGATTGGACAGGTTCATTTATTAATACATTTTTTTGTCTTTATACATACTTCAGGTATAAAAAAATAATTTTAATTGGTATTTTAAAGGTCCTAACTACAAAGTGGCTTACTCGATGTCAAGCTCTCCTTTAGGACCCTTCGAAAGACTGGAAACCATTTTGGAACAGGATACGGAAATAGCCACTGGAGCAGGACATCATTCCGTAATGCACGTCCCCCGTTGGGATCAGTACTACATTGTTTACCATCGCCGTCCTATTAACGAAACTGAGGGGAACAGCCGAGTCACCTGCATTGAAGAAATGAACTTCGGACCCAATGGTCGCATTTTACCTGTTACAATGACAAATAGTGGAGTCGTTGGTGTCCCACTCTCGTAATGTGCGAAAGTATCTAAATTATTTGAAAAAATAAACTGTCATTTAATGAATGAATCATTTTTAAAATTATTTCCATTCTTGTTGTATTGCAAACTATTATTACTAGCTGGTTAACCCATCCTACGACAGGGCAATGTTTCACATATTTGCAAAATTAAAGATGCTCGAAAAATAATATGAAATAATATGAAATGATATGAAATAATATGAAATAATATGAAATAATATGAAATAATATGAAATAATATGAAATGATATGAAATAATATGAAATAATATGAAATAATATGAAATAATATGAAATAATATGAAATAATATGAAATAATATGAAATAATATGAAATAATATGAAATAATATGAAATAATATGAAATAATATGAAATAATATGAAATAATATGAAATAATATGAAATAATATGAAATAATATGAAATAATATGAAATAATATGAAATAATATGAAATAATATGAAATAATATGAAATAATATGAAATAATATGAAATAATATGAAATAATATGAAATAATATGAAATAATATGAAATAATATGAAATAATATGAAATAATATAAAATAATATAAAATAATATAAAATAATGTTTTAACTAAGAAAAATATGCAGTAATAAGTTTATTATAAGTGATTTACTCAAACACCCCAGTATGATTCAAGGTCATTTGCAGAAACATTTTACCTGAATTAAAACGTGCAGTAAACGTAGTTGAAGTATTTTCAGGAGTTGTATGCCAATAGAACCACGTATCGGAACCAATAATATTTACAGTTAACAAATAAGATTTATTGTTTAATATGGTTACAACAAAATACATAACTATACGTCAAAAATCAAAAAGTCTTACAATTACCAATGTATTGCTGTAAATTTTATTCCTACCAAGAAAGGCCTAATGTGATTCTATGCACTTTACCATGAAATCAATTACAGGTTGATTTGCACTTCAGTTTAAATAGAAAATTGTATCAAACTATGTATATCTAATAATAAGGTCTTGTATTTATGAATACTTATAGTATATTTACGTAGTAACTATACCGCTTCATTTATGAACAATAATTTAACCTAAGCTTTAAGATATTTCCATGTCTCTGTTAAATCTAAGTTTCTAATCTAATCATAACTAACTAGACTTCCTGAAAAATTCATTAAGTTATACGTCATTGGCAGTAGCACCTAAAAGTTGAGATTTTATACCTTCTTCAGCTTAGCCAGATGGACACAAAGGCCAAGGAAAGTTATAGACCAATGAGTTTTAAAGACAGAAATCTGAATCCGAGTCCGGGTTGTCACTGTCGTCGTCATCACTGACTGTGTGCCTTTTCTTCTTCTTGTGTTTTGATTTCTTGTGCTTGTGATGATGATGGTCCTTGATTTTGTAACTGGATACTTTTTGGTCTTCTGATCCCGGAAATTTTAAAGGAACTAAAGTCAGCTTCGGCACTTTAGCCACGGGTTTCTGCATTAAAAAATATGTACAGAATTAGTACAGTAAGTACCGATAACCCAGTTTCATGCATTTTTCCCGTTTCCGAAGAGCCGTGCAAAAAACGCAGATGAAACTCACTTTATTTACTGGCGTATTAGTTTGTGATATACATACATATTGTGGTGTGTTGACTGAAGTAGATTTGGCTGGAATGAGTTGAGATTGTACACGAGCTGTAGATGCTGATGTCGAAGCAGCAGACATATTACCACCTTGTTGGTTGACGCAGCCCTGACCGACTTTGACTGGAGACGATCTAACAGATGAACATGTGAATAGACTTTGATCAATTTTGAGTTTAACCGGTTTCACCTCTCCATCCTCATCTCCTTCTTCCGGATCGATACGTAGCATCAATTGCTTAAACTAAAAACCAAATACAAAACATCAGTACCAGAAAATGTATTTTTAATCTTATATTTTTGATGTTTATCCCAGAGTATGAATTTCCTTACGTGTATGTATAATTCTATGAGGGCCCTTCTACCATCGAGTGTGGATCCCGAAGGTGGATTTTTTAGATTTGCTAATGTACACTTTGACTCAAAAACTGGAGAGTTACGACGATTCACAGGTCTTTCGAATGTCTTGGTAGCATCTGAGGCAGAGTAACTGCTGATACGCCTACAATTACACCAAAAAAATCAACACTCCAATTTTCAATTGTAACGCTAGTGGGACCATAAATTAAATAAACATATTGCATTTCTTACGTGTCTGTGATTCCGTAGGAATCTTTCAAATGTTGTTTTAGCATTAGCAACAGGAAACAACCTTGGGACGCTATTATGCATTCTTCCAACGTTTTCGTATCTTCTGGTACACGTTTGACAAGAGAGTTTACGTCTTCATCTTCATCGTCTTCCATAATATCGGTAACTTTGTAAACAACTGCTTCGGGGTTTGGAACACTCTCAATCAGACTCTCCGAATTTTGATTAGCAACAGGATTGTTAACTGGGATAAGAGACTGTTGAATAAAATCACTATTAGTATTGCCACTCTTTCGATTTTTAGCCTTGCGTAGTTATTATTCATATTATCATTTACTGCCTTACCTCTTTGAAAGCTTGAAGTAAATTTGAGCCTGTCACTGATATCACAATGTCAATATGATGGATTATAAATAAGGGTTCATCAACCACTTGGTACGGGAAGTAGGCTAAATTGTCAGCATAGTATAAGAGATCTGCCAATCTATTTTTCTATCATATTAAAAAACAATTAGCACATAATTCAAATATTATAGAGACAGTGACAATGTAATAAAAAATTAACTTACATTTTGTTCATCGAATTGTTTTAACAAAGATAATGCAATTGCACGTCTTTGAGGCTTCGTTGAACGTAATAAAGAGTACAGGAATCCATTTAATGCCGATGGTGCTTCTTTAGGTCTCTGCCTGTAGCCTCTAACAATGGGGATCTCATCATCGTTAATTACTAAGAGTTCGGAAGCGTTTTGAATATTAGTTCCGGGTATGATTGTTCCTCGGTAGCCATTGAGAATTCTCTGGAGCTGAAGAGATAAACGAATCCCATTAAGAAATTGACTTTGGAGAAACTTGGGATGTTTTTTCTCCATTTCTTGCAATTGCTTGTCAGCCGTTGTGCTCACGCCTTGTTCTAGGTCAGTGCTCATACATATAAGGTAAGGAACAATCTAAAACGAACAATTAGACAGGTTACCACATCATAAAATAATAAAGCTGGACCTACTTGCCCAATAATTACTTATCCTATGAAATATTCATAAATAAAATCAATAGGAGAATTTTGTTTAAAGCTAATAAACAAAATCTTGACTTTATGCACTACGAAAAACTTTCTCTAAATCAGAATGTGTATTGAAAGTTTGGTTCTTTTGTAACAAAAAAAGAAAGAAAAGAAAAATTACTTGGATTGGATTGACTAATCCCTGTTGCAATACAAGTTGTATCACACGCACAGCATTTAATCGTACACTGAGATCGCTTGAAAGGAAGGCTTCCAATATTTCCTTAAGATATATTTGAACTATTGTAGATGCCATGCCAGAAGTCACATCTCCCATTTCCTTAATATTTTCTAGTTTGGCATTCTTCGTCCACTCCTGATCCTTTTTTATCATACGCAATTCTTCTTCGGTCAAGTATAATTGAATATTCGCAAGAGCTTGGACTTTCAGTTTGTTTTCAGCAGAGAGAGTCAGCAGCTGTTGATATACTCTTTTTAAACTGTTGCCTAACATAAAATCATAGTGACGAATACATAAATTTCCTATAGCCTGGAGACTAAAATACTGTAAATCTAATGAATGACCCTCCAATAAAAACATGAGTTCTTTAAAAACTTGGTCCACTGTATTAGCCTGGAATACCAAAAATCTTATTAAAAATTGAAGCTTGACTTTAGAAATATGTGCATTTTAAAAGCCACTTACAGGAAAGTCTCCGTAAACATCAGCTTGCGTAAAATCAAAATAGCGAAGAAAAAGTCCAATGGTGTAAATAGCGCGTCGTAAGCGAGGTCGCCATTCGTTCAATTTAGGATCGTTAGGATTATCCCTTATCATTCTAGTTTGTGCGAGAAGAACACCTAAGCGGGGAAAAGTAATTATTGGTTATTGAGTTATCTAAGCAATTGAATGAAGATATAGTTCAAAAATAATGAACAATGATTCCACTTACTCTGAAATCTATGAAAAACGTCACGAACTAATTTATAATTGTGAGTTATTTTATTGATGACGGCACCGAGGCAGGCGAGACAAGAATCAATAACACTCTTTTCATTCTTGAAAACTAATTTGACGCAATCCTCCTCCAATTGTGCAAGGAAAGACTCTGATGGATTGACTAGCAAGGGGATAACCAATTCCAAAATACTACATATATTCGCTATAGCCACAATCTCTGCTTGACTCTGTAAAATAGAACGCCCACAAGTTACTTCACTAATCTCAGCCGTAAATACAAAGTTGTATAGTATAAACTGAATCGTAATACCTGACATCGTAGACTGAGATAGCCTTGTAATGTCATTGCGTGATTGACTAAAAGTTGAGGTCGGATTTTGGCGAACAGGTACAGCGTAGCCACACAGGCAACAAATCTCTGCGGAGATGAACTAGGAACAGTTTCATTACTACCTTCTTCTAAACGTAAAACGTGTTCAACTAAACAGTTGACTATTTGTCTGGACGCTGTCACTACTGCTTTTGGTGGCTCTTGGTTAACTGCTTTCTCTCTCATGTCATCTTTGTCGTCCTTTGGCTTGAATAACTGTATTTCAAATACGCCTACTCTTATTGACCATATCCAGAACTAAATATGAGCCAGAATATTATTAAACTTACACTGAGTAGCAAGTGCTCGAAGAAATCCAGTCCTACTTTCTCGCACGACGCAACTACCTCAGTGATGTGCCACACTTTCCTCAATAAAGCTTCAGTGTCTAATGGGTTTTCTTTCACAGCTGTAAACCACATGTTTTGAAACACTTCCATTACCAGTTTTCGAATACCATCTTCATCATTTACTCTTCTTATCATCTTGACACATATTTCGGGGATTTTGTCAAAGCTAGGACATTCGATACAAATGTCTCTCAATATTCTTATTACTCGTTTTCGAACACTAACCCCAGTGTCCTATAAAAGAAAAAATATTAATCCTTCAATTCCAAAAGATATACTTTAAATATTTCAATAAACGCACCAAGATTCTTAATGAAAGGGTTTCATAGTATTTGTCAATGAGATCGGGACAAGAGAGTACATATTTGCCAACAAGGTCTACAGCTGCTTCTCTCACAGCCGTAGATTGATCTAAGAATGAATGCTGCACCCAGAGTTGCATATCATAGCGTGCCAGCACAGTTGGGTCAGCTTCAACAATCATGGTAAGGCAACGGAGTGATTTTGTTCGAAGGGCTACCGTCTGCTCAGTTGATGCATTTAATATCTGTTAAAAATAAAATAAATTACCTTTCCAAAAGCAACAGTTATGATGGATAAGACTTTATTGAATTTATTCTTACTTTTTTGAGAAAGAAATCAAAGCTTGTTGACAATGGACGTTTGGATGCCAAATACCGGGTAATTAACTCTGCACTTTTGGAATCCACTAAAGTTTGAACTTCAGTCTTTCTTGATCTTAAAGGATCGGAGAAGGGGAGAATTTTGGTGAGCAAAAAAAGTTTCCGCTGCTCACTTATTTGGAGCAAGTGTGCATTTGTTTTGGTATTTTCTTCTGGTCCTTCGTCTGAATCTTCCTCAGAACTCCCTGAAACAGAAATTACAAACACGATTTAGAAACGCGTGAGATTTAATGTCGAATCTATTAAGAAATATATTAAATATAAATTAAAAATATAGTTGCCAATTTTTACCCTTCTTTTTCCTCTTCTTTTTGTTTTTCTTAATAATTCCAGCATTATTGTTTTTAATACTGTTTGTGATGTCTTTTGAAGCACTTTTCCACCAGGATACGATGTAAAAGTGGCGGACATGCATCAACGACTCATCAGATTGGCCGTTGACAGCTAAGTAGTCCAAGAGAAGCCTCTGAAGAAATTCAGTCTTCTCTTCGTCGGAATCGAAATCCTTTTTATCACTCTAATAATAAAGAACATAAAATTAGAATGCATCATAATATTATAGCAATCTACCAAACCGTACAATTGGAGGGACAGACTTACCTCTAATTCTTCTTCGGTTTTGATATCACTGATTATTCGATCAATGTTTTCCATCCTCTGTTGAGTTGATACAGCATCTTTGCGCAGTCTGGCAGTGACAATACCTAAATACTCTAATGACGCCACACGCAAGCTAACATCCAAACTTTTATTGCTTAAATTCTGGATCAGGAGATTTCCCAAAAGTGAAAGGGTCATCTCTGCTGCAGGCCACTCCGGTTTATTCACAGCTAATAATAAATCTTGAACAAACTTTTCAAAAAGTAAGCGGTAGTCACAATCTTCGGATTTGCTTCCGCATTTATTGAGGAAAACCGCTAGAAATATTCCTGCCATTCTCATCGCTGTATCGTATTTACCATTGATCAGTATATCCCGCTCAACCTGTAAATGAAAACGGAAGTTAAATTCTGCATAATATCATTATATTATTATATTAATATTTAAAATATGCATCTACTTAAGTAAGCACAACAAAAGCTAATAAAACTATGCCAAGTAAAGATAGACTTACAATAGACTGTTTATCCGATATCATATTATTTGACCTTGATGAGGTTGTCAACTTGTCGGACAGATGCGTTACACACTGTATCAGTTGAAGTACCAATGCTGTCAGCATCTGAATACATCCTTCTGAACTTGGCGATAGTTTAAATGTCCGTAAACTTCGTTTACTACTGGGTAACCTGGCAATTGAGGCTAAAATATCATCTAGTAACAATCGACGATGTTTCTCATACTGGGTAAAGATCTACAATAATAGAAAAAAATTACCACATTATTTTATTATGACGAGATTAAGACCTTCAATAAAAAAAATGTTACAAACCGCTGTGACAAGTTTTAAAGCAGATAGTTGTAACTGTGAAACATTTTCAACAAAAAATGGAGATACACCCAGAGTACAAAGGTGTAGTACGGTTGTATCTGTCAAGACTTGCACATCCAATAGCTCTGCTAGGAGTCTGACGGCTTCATTGATCTTATTGTAAAAAGATATCATGCCTTTCTCCTGGACCTCTCTGGAATGGGTACTTTTTCTTTTTCCAGATGAATATCCATCTTTAGAAAATCAAATTAATCAGACACTATAAGAACATTGGATAATTACAGTAGTCAACATTTTAAAATAAACATAGTAATTAATACATTGCACCCAAATTAAAGTATATTTAACCTTTTCCACGTGAACCAACTCGGTAAACTGGATCGAAAGCTGGAAATATTGTATTTTGAAACTGATATTTGGTAAAAATTACCATTCGATCAA
This sequence comes from Tomocerus qinae, assembly GCA_020055645.1. Taxonomy (NCBI): domain Eukaryota; kingdom Metazoa; phylum Arthropoda; class Collembola; order Entomobryomorpha; family Tomoceridae; genus Tomocerus; species Tomocerus qinae. The sequence continues at coordinate 126,679,183 of CM034546.1, forward strand.
TGACATCTTCAAGATAAATCCGTTTCGGCATTTTTTGACTAGTTAAGATATGAAGTGCAGTTAGCGAAGAGAGCACTCCTCTTGAAATACACTCCATGATTAGTTCCAATCCCAAGCGACTTTCATCTTCGTTGTCATTCTGTGATACAAATCGAATATACCAAGTTAATAGTATTATCAAATTAATATATTGTAAAAATACTCCGTCAGCAAAGGATAAACAAAAAGTTAAGAATTACTTGTACATCACAAAAAAAGAGATTAATTAATTGACTGAAGAGTATAGGGAATGATGACCTTACCAGGTCTGCTATTGGGGTAACTTTACAACCTTCTCTGATATTTTTTTCCAACAAAGTTAAAAGACTGACAATTTTTTCGGCAGATATGGCCTCCATAGCTCCTAAAGCTTTTGTTTTAGCAGCTTCAGAACACAATTCGGTCAGTTGATGCTGTGATATTAGCAATTCCGGTGGGACTTCGTTGTGGTCATCTGCATTAGCATCATTATGGTCATAACACTTAATACTTTCTAAAACGATTTCCATAGATTTGAGAAATCGGTGGTACGTATTGTTGTTTAAAGTAGGGCTGTCAAGCTTTTCCAAAACGGGAACTGGCATCCCTTCGACCCGTTGTACTTTTTTCTTTGGTATGTCGTCAAGCATAATGACATCTGCTTCGGAGTTTGAGAGGCTTGTCTTTCGCTTTATTCCTTTGAGGGGAACCTCTGGAGAAAAGCAGTCGTATAAACTTCCTAAAATTCGCAACCAAAAATATACCAAAGCAAAAAGTTCATTTGAATTTGTTCAATAAAAATTTAAACGTAAAAAAGTGGACAACAATAAATATTTACTATTCTCCAACTTTTACGTTTGTCCATAATATTTTCTTTGGTTTTAGAAAACTTACCTTCTTCTTTTTCAGGCTCGTCTTCATTTGAAGAATCCCAACTACTTTCTCTGCAGCTCTTGGAAGTACTGGCCATTGGTCTTCTAGTGTAGTAGACGGTGGGTATTGGACTCGAAATAATTTCTTGCTTTTGCTGTCTTTCTAACTTTTGTAAAGCCGCATGAGATTGCCCACTGTGCTCACTACCCTCCAATTTTTGCAATTTTAATACTAATTGCCTCTGAAAATTTAAAAATAAATCCAGGGATCAAAGGATCAGTTATCAACTTTATGAGCCATCAATTTTTACTTGTGTTACTAAATGTAGAAAATGACCTAACCTGATTTTCTAGTACACGACTCGGCAGGTTTAAAGTAGGGCTTTCAAGTTTTTCCAAAACAGGAACTAGCATCCCTTCGAGCCGCTGTCCTTTTTTCTTTGGTATGTCATCCAGCATGATGACACCTACTTCGGAGTTTGGGAGGCTTGTCTTTCGATTTATTTCTTTGAGGGGAACCTCTGGAGAAAAGCAGTCGTATAGACTTCCTTAAATTTACAAGAATAAATATTTACATTCCTTTAACTTTTATGTTGGTCGTTAATTCGTTAATATTTTCCTTGGTTTTAAAAGACTTACCTTCTTTTTTTCCAGGTTCGTCTTCATTTGAAGAATCCCAACTACTTTCTCTGCCATCTCTGCAGCTCTTGGAAGTACTCGCCATTATTCTTCTAGTGTAGTAGACGGTTGGTATTGGACTCGAAACAATTTCTTGCTTTTGTTGTCTTTTTAACTTTTGTAAAGCCGCGTGAAACTGCCCACTGTGCTCACTGTCCTCCAATTTTTGCAATTTTAATACCAATTGCCTCTGAAAATTTAAAAATAAATCCAGGGATCAAAGGATCAGTTATCAACTTTATGAGACATCAATTTTCACTTGTGTTGCTAAATGTAGAAAATGACCTAACCTGATTTTCTAGTACACTCGACAGTGTTGGGATTGAGGTATTATTAAATTGCATTGTTTTGGATGTTGAATTGAGATGAGATGCACCCGGATCCGCCGGACAGATGAGGGGCTGATTATAAACAAAGAAAAAACATTAACTGACGGAGAAAACAGGAAAGAACAGAATCATCCCATGGAAACGGAAGAAATGTAGAAAATTGAAACTTCGCGCCGTCAGCTGGCTTGGCTACTTTTATCGCTGTGTCTACTTCCTTTGTTCAGTCTGTGAAGGTCATCGGAGAATCCAACTTTTAAGGTCAAAAAACAGCCATCAAATAAGTTCGATAAATTTTTTTTTCATAGAATAATTCTTAACGACCACAATTATTTGCTGTGTAAAAATCAGGATACCGAACTTTGGAGAACAAAGACTAAAATGTCGAAACAAAATTCCTTGGCTTTTTAAGGTTGATTTTTTTGCGGGTAGTTTTTTGTGACTTGTGACAATTCTTCATCGTTTTAGGAAACACAACCATTTTTGGAACTCAAAAACTGAACATAGAAAGGGGACTAGTGTTTTGTGTGCAATCAAGTGCAAATGCGATATGCGATTGTATTGTGTTAATTTATAAGCTAGCGTAAGCCTTAGAAGTATATTATTGGAAATTGGAATTATAAAACGTAGAGGCCTTAAAACAATTTCTCGTACCCAAGAACAATATGCGATTGACCATATACTTTTATTTCATAAATTACCTAAAAACGAATAATGTAATAATTGCTTCGGTAAAAGGTACAAAACATTTTTATTAATCAAATTCGTCAATTTTTATTAACCGAAAAATCCAAAATAAAAAATCTTTTGTTGTTGTACATTTTACTTAATTTTCAAAACAAGTAAATGTTAAAAATTTAATGATGAATTTATTGACCAGTTATACATGCTCTTGTGCACACATCGCTGGGACAATAGCTTTCACAAGCTTGCATGTAGTCAGATCCCCATCCCCTCTGTCTCGCCATATCGCAAGCCAGCACAGCACTTTCGCAAAACTTAAATGCTTGAGACAATGCACCTTGAAATATTTTTGGAAGCATCTCTGTGACAATCACGTTAACCACACCAGTGTAGGAACCATCAACTAAAAAGAAGAATAATAACAAATTAATGTATTTCTGGGCCACAACATAATTTCTGATATTATTTAATCTGATATCTTTATAAATTATAAATATAATTACATAAATATTACATAAATAAACCCCGGTTTTCTATAATTTTGTAAAATGTATATGGATAAAAATTTTACAATGAATTATCCCAATTATTACAATCAATTACAAATAAAAAATATTATAATGACATGTTTTTGTCTTGTCCAAAAGATTAGTTAAATTTTTACTGTTTAATTTTTATACAGGTAAAATATATTTAGACATTTGATAAAATAAAATAGGTTATTATACCCGACTGAATCCTATAAATTTCTATTTTATTATTTTATTAGTAAAATAAATTTTGGTAAAAATCAATACATCATTGTTGCGTTATATAACACGTTCAATAATAATGATACCACTTACCTGTGTGTATAGAAATGCAGATAAAGGCTGCTAATATTACGATTGCGAAATTAAATTTCATAATGTATGTAAGTTTTAATTTTAATTTGCAAGTTATGAATCAATTAGCAATTCCTCAGTTTCGTTCGGAAGAATATAGTGTCTGGTAATTAAATGGGTTAGTTATGATCGCATGTGATTTGCTGTATGAATAAAGAAAGACTTCAGGTCCACTACTGATTTATTTTTTAGATAAAGTCACCACATTTATATACACTTCATAGATCAATAACAACTTCTGGAACATGCAGTAAAGTAAATATGGTTCATTTTGTTTTCATGCACAAAAGCTTAGTCATAATCATTTCTGATATTTATGCACTATTTCTCTGTTTCCCTTGCGTAGGTATTTACAATGGAAATGAATAATCAAATGGAACATAAATATTTGAACTACATACAACAATACATTGGTTGAGTATCGGTTTTAAGGTGTGCCTTACCAAGAAATTTTGCTAAATAGATAATAACTTGGTTTCAGGAGTCTTTCATGGAATTGTTGTATGAGTCTGTACTTGCTAATAGTATTTAAATCAATTCATTACCTCCATTCTAATATTCATCCCATTTTCCACTTATTTACACCTGTAATTTAATGCTAATTTATGCTATCTGTTCTGTTACTGTAATGTTCTTACTTTTCTATATTACGCACCAAGTAAGTACAACACGTAAGTACTACTAGCAAGGTAGCAAGTCTTAGCTTAGATTTAATGCTCCATCGTGAATTTGTCCTCTTTTACAATCAATGTGTGCTTAAAGTGATTGTATACTTTTTTCGAGTATATAGATATATTTAGATGGTATAGTATATAGATGGCTGTTTATGATCATTTCCTTATAAATAGATTTTAAGTTCGTATAATGTAATAAGCTTTGTCACAAAGTAAACTAAATGAAAACACGTTCACTTCTGACGTGTGATTTGACAGATAGGCATTTATTATTTATTTACACGATGAGTGCATAAAATAGTCCCTATCTTATCTATTGCAATGCAAATCAAAGTAGAGCGTTATACCCAGTTGAACTATTCACAAGGGAAGTTTAAACGATAAAATGACTAAGCGATCAGGAGAATTATTCGGTAATAAATTATCGCCATGTGATGTAAAAGTTTCAAAACCCGTAATTTCATTCTAGTGTCCCCGGTCAACAGTTTACCTATAATTTGTTAGACCCCTATCAACGTATAAAGTCCGAAGCTTCGTTTTCAATAAAAAATGTAGAAGAGGTTTTGAAAATTATGTTTTGTGGTTTTGTCATGACTCTGGAATGCATACGAAAACTTTTTAGATAAAAAGGACATTTTGAATTGAAGTTTGCAAATTAAAAGATTCAATACATCATAATGCATTTGTGCTTCGTTTTTTGGGGAGAGAAGAGAAACTCTAATTTATAAGTGCATGATAAGCATAATCCTTCAGGAATAAAACATCACCGCATATTTGAGGAAATGAAATGGAGCAGAACCTTAATGTTATGTAAACCTGTCAAGGATTTAGTATTCATTGTTTTAAAAGCATCTTTCATCTGACAGAAGTTGGTATGGTTTGGTGCTTTACCGGAGAACTTATGGATTCCTTTGGTTACAGCGTTCTAAAAATAAATATCTAAAATTAGAAGTAGATTAGCATTGTGGGCGAGAGGAGCGGAACGGTTCTCCATGTAAAACTGTACAGAACTTAAATGCAGTTCCTTTCCATCTCATCATCACTATTCCCTCACTCACTCATAATATTACTTCTGTCTCTTCACGCATTTTAATAAATAAGTGTGAAAATAAGTTGTCTATCAGGTGCATTCAATCTCATTGTTTGTGACTCTGTGTCAATCATCAGAAATTACTCTGTTTATCTAATTCATCGACTAGGTGAAATGTCTGCCACCGAACAAAATAAATGTAATAATCTAGTCAAAGAACTGCATGCTTTACTGCGTGCCAATTTCACGGGCGAACAATGGCAGAAATTCGATCAACAAAAATTGGACAGACATCGAATTAAAACTCTCCTGGAAATGAAGAAACCGGAAATTGAAACGTGGATTAATAAGAAAGCTAATTTTCCGTCTCTTTCCAAAGACAAGTCTCAAGCATTAACTCTGAAAGACAGAGGAAACAAAGCTTTTGGAAGCGCAAAATATCATCTCGCTCTTCAAAATTATTCCGAGAGTCTCAAGTTGATGCCAACCGACGGCTCTTCAGGTATTTAAGGTTTATTTCACAAAAATTCTCAAAATATTCAAATATAAAAACATTTTTTATAATTCTATTAAAAATTGTAGAATTTGCATAGAAAAACTAACTGCATAATTTATTCAAAACGTCCATTGCATTTTTTACTACATTTTCAGATTTTTAAGGCAAAAACATTCATTAAAAAATGCTACTCACTAAAAAAATATTCATAATTGAATAAATCAAAGAATTCTGCGAAAATCTCAAAAATCGAAGAAAATCGGGAGAAAAAAGTTTATTTTTAAATAAACATTCTCTGCATTTTTCATAATGTTATTAATAACTAACAGTTTCTACCGCGGGACTAAATTGCGTAGAAAAATAAGGAAAGAGTCTTCGCAATTTTATTTAAGAAACACTCGCCTAAATATATAAAAACCTTCACCGTATAATTTCTAAGTCTATCCAGGTCTATGAATATAATGCAGTTTATCTAAAAAAGCATAATGTAACAATTGTTGAATTGGCAATGCATACGGATGTAAATTAGTAGACGGATGCTCTATAATAATGTAAGTATTGAGTACGTCGACATACAGACAGCTTATAAGTTTAGAACTAAATTAAACACTGAATTCTCTGAGACAAGTTTTTTTTATTTTTAGATACTGCAATAGTATATGCTAATCGCTCGGCCTGTTTGTTTCATCTGGAAGAGTTTGCATTAGCACTGCAAGATGCTGAAATTGCATTTAAGTTAAACTACCCAAAGGAACTTGAATATAAACTGTATGAAAGGGCTGGACGTTGTTGTCTCCACATAGGAAAGATCGAAGAAGCTTCAAAAATGATCCAAATGTCAATAAAAACAGTTGACAATTCCCAAAAGTTAGATGAATGCAAACGTGGGAAAGTGAAAATGGATTTAGAGTCATTTCTTCAAACAATAACAACTCGTAAGTGTGCAATTTGGTCTTAAATTATACACCTACTTAAAATTACTTGCAGACATTCTTCTTAGATTTTCTTATTTCTTTTCCCAATCAATCTTCTTGTTAGACTTCTTGTTTTACAGACTTGTTTACAAAATATCTACTTTGTTCGACTTTTGTGAACAGAAACTTCAAAAGTGAGCGGAAGGAGTGAAAGTGACATTGACAAATTAATAGTTCCACAATTGCTGGGCGGTCGCGGTAAATATTTGCAGAATGCTACCAACCATTGTGAACTTCTAAGGAATGACATTGAAGGACGATTTATTTCTGCTACCGAAGATATCAACCCTGGAGATGCAGTTTTCATAGACAAAGCATATGTCTCCGCACTATCTCCGGAATTTTACCACAAACATTGCTTTCAATGTTTTGAACAGTATGCACACTTCTGTTATTATTTATTTACTTTTTCTGTATTATTTGTTGATGATTAATTTTTGATGAAAATTTACAAGAAAATTTTAGAATCGATACCCATAATGAACAAGTTAAAAAATGTCTAATTGTTTTATAATGCAGGATACGAGTTCCGATAGCATGTTCTAACTGTAGCGTTGTATCGTACTGTTCACCAAAATGTCAAGTCGCAGCATGGAATACACATCATCGCTTTGAATGTCAGATATTACCATTTCTTACTAAATCCAAGATGTCAATTACTTGTTACTTGGCATTGAGAATTCTTACTCAGGTAAGTTTTACTAAGTGAACAAAAAATGACTCATTTTTACAAAAAAGCACTACTTTTTACCTTTTCCCCTTTATATTCATGTAAAGTGAAAGTAAATGGGGTTAGCTGCTACATCCAAAAAGTTAAAAATGCAAAAAAGGAGTGCTTTAAAAAAAAACTTACTCCTACCTTTTTTATAAAAAGACAAAAAGATCCTTTTTTGTTCCCTGGACTAGTTTCTTGATTCGAAAATACTAGAATTTTTGCAACATTGTAATTACTATATATTTGGGCAATGGAATTAGACCTGAATTTATTATTTTCAGGCCAAACCATTGGAAGTATTAAATTGGTACAATTTGGCTAATTCAACTGAGGAGTCAGATAATAATAACGATGAAATGCAAAATGACTTGAATAATCCTATTGACAAATCTCCAGACGAAGGTATAAATGAGATACCCGATGGAGATCTTTACCAAAGCGACCACCGTGCTATATTCCGTCACGTGACTCATTCAAAGGATAGAAATGTTCAAGAAAATTTTCGACAAATCATCATCGCTTTATATCTCCTTTTTTCATTAAAAAATACAACTTATTTCTCTGAGATATTGGAAAACGTTTGTAAGTTGCCCTGCACTATTTTAAAGGTTCTTTATGAAGAAAATATTATTTTTGATGACAGATCTTTTTTCTGATTAGCATCCGAGAAGACAGGAGAAAAGGGAATAGGTATGACAGGAATAAAAAATGCGGAAGAACTAGTAGAACTGAAGCTGGGAACTTTGCTTTTTCGTTTCTTGAACTTCTTGCAATTTAATACTCACGAAATATCAACGTGGGATTGTGACAAGAAGGAATCTGTATACATTGGAGCTGGACTTTTCAACACGCTGAGTAAGTGTAGGGAGTTTTCAATCTTCACATATATATTATGGAACAATCGTGGGCAGGATCTTTATTATTCTTAACTTCTGTCGGAGTAAATGAAGCAAACAGTTGACTTGTGTTGAAATGAAATCTGGCATCTGAATTAAATTCCTCTGGCATGATTTCCATCCAGATTATACAGAAATGTTGTGAAGAAAGAATTCCTTCAGCTGTAATTCAACAGCTGCATGGGCAATTACTTAAGAATAGTGAAACAATTGAGCAGTTTTGGCTGCTATGTAGACAAAGAAATATTTGATTTATTATTCAGTATAAAAATGACTCATAAATAAATGTGAGCACTTTTAATTATATCTATAATATCCTTAGGTATGTTAGACTATTAATTATATCTATAATATCCTTAGGTATGTTAGACTATTAATTATATCTATAATATCCTTAGGTATGTTAGACTATTAATTATATCTATAATATCCTTATAGGTATGTTAGACTATTAATTATATCTATAATATCCTTATAGGTATGTTAGACTATTAATTATATCTATAATATCCTTAGGTATGTTAGACTATTAATTATATAATATCATTTACGGGATTTATAAGCTGCAGGTTGCCCACAATATGAAATTTTTTAAATTCTTTGAATTTAAATTTCTTCACAACTTTATATCAAAATTGTCATATAAGATTTAGGCGTAGATATATTTAATATAAATTATCACTGCAAATATATTTTTTCTTAGGATTTACTATAGATTTATTGTGTGTCTTAGTCAATTTTAGCAAAGTTCTTGGAAGCATGCATCCTGATGACTTTGGTAGTTAAATTTTGTTTATTTTTATTTTCAGCACTTTCTAATCACTCCTGTGTGCCAACACTAACACGGTAGGTCTTTTTTAAGACATTTTTTATATTGATACATGTATAATATGTATCCCCTATCCCTATCTACGTTATCAGTACACGTATATCAATATCTGCCCTGTCAGTAAATACATTTTACCATGTAATATTTATGTGTAGGTACCCATGTTTAGTTAGTACAGTACAAGCATGACTGCTTATGTGCTTGTACTTCAACCATAAACAAAGTAATCCATACCGTAATAGAAAAGTCATTTATTCAGGTTTTTTATTTCATTTTTTATTTTTAAATTGCATTTTTTACTGTCATCTACTACATTTCATGTAACTATACATGAATCTGCAATAGTGCCTAACAGTAAAGCCCTCTACAATTACAATTCTAGTGCACTGCAAAGATACGTTATCTAACGACATTTTCTCTGTATTTTTGTACTGATTTTGCTTAGACTTTATGATATTAAAGAAATGGCTTTTGTGGGCAGAAAGTGGGGAAATACAAGTGGATTAAATTAGGTAGTTCTTAAAGGTCAGAAGAAAAAATCTAATTATTACATGGATGGAAGCAAAGAAAGTCGTTACCTTTAAAAAGCTCTGAGTTCAAGTATTTAGCCTTCCTCAAGCAAATTGCTTGATTCAACTATTTAGTAACGATTTAGTTATAATTTACTATTTTAGCAATAATGATTTAATTACTTATGATGATACTTTCAGATATTTCATAAATGACACAGTGATAGTGCGTGCCATTCGCACAATCCGTAAAGGGGAACAGGTGACAGATAACTATGGCCCTGTGTATGCAACGACCTCAACCGAAGAGAGACAACTGACCCTTCTGAATGCATTTTGGTTCGAATGCCAATGCTCGGCATGCAAATATGACTGGCCAATGTTTGAGAAATTGTCCGATGAGTACACATTTCAATGTGGATTCTGCCACGAGGGCCTTTTCGCTTCGAATAACAACGAGAATTTGAGTTTCTCCATCTGCTGCCCCAGTTGTGACCACACAACAAATACTTTACATATCATTAAGTGCCTACAAGAGCTGGAAACGAAATACAAACAAGCAGCAGACTTGATGATTGATGGGAAAGTGGAAAAAGCTTTGGAAATATCGCTTGATTCAATTTCATGTCTGGATAATCTAATCATCCTTCCTTGCAAAATGTACCAAATTTTTCAAGACACTGTGAAAACCTGTTTTCAAAAACTGGGAAATAAAAGTTTATCACTATCATTTTCTAATGGAAGTGAGAATTAGTGAAATTCATGGGAAGATAAGGCGAAATTGGCCGAGGCAATATTATGTGACATAAATGTGTCGATTCCAGCAAATTTAAGCTTTCAGGTGATGACTGATAAATTTGGTTTTCCATTTAATAAAATAAAGCAGAAAATTCTCTACAAAATAAAAAAAAACTCAAAATTTTAAACCCATTCCTACTATTTTTAAAAATTCATTGAAACTGAGGCAATTATTTTATGCTTTCATAAAATAAAATAGAAATAAATTCAGTAAGTAACCGAAGGCCAGCATTGTAGAACATCCGACAATTCAAACTTTTATGAAAATTAGTACCACCTTTCGTATGCAGCTTAGAAACCATTTCCAACCACTTAAAAATCATTTCCAAACACTAGGAAATCATTTCCAAACACTTGGAAATCATTTCCAAACACTTGGAAATCATTTCCAAATACTTGGAAACCATTTGCAAACATTTGGAAACCATTTCCAAACACTTGTAAACCATTTCCAAGCACTTGGAAAGGTTTCTAAACACACCCAAGTGGGTGTGTTTAGTGGGAGGGGCAACCACACCCACTTGGTAAATACAGTTGTATTTTACTACCAATTTGGATTTTGAAGTTTCAAAACTAGCTGATTTCGAATAAATTGGACATTTTAACGAAATTTGAGAACTGCGGAGGACTCCACCCATTTTCTAATATTTACACAATTAAGCTGTCAAATTCTATTTTGACGTTGTGGAACATGCTGATTTCGAATAAATTAGTCAATTAAACCAAATCTAAGAAGTGGGTGGGGCCAGCCTGCCTTTTTTCTAATATTTATATAATTAAGTTGTCAAATTTTATTTTAAGCTTTCGAAACATGGAAATTTTGAATAAATTAGTCATTTTAACGACACTTGAAAACTGGTGAGCGACTCCACCCATTTTCTAATATGTATGCAATTAAGCTGTCAAATTCTATTTTGACGTTGTGGAACATGCTGATTTCAAATAAATTAGTCAATTTAACCAAATCTGAGAAGTAGGTGGGGCCAGCCTACCTATTTTCTAATATTTATTCAATTAAGTTGTCAAATTTTATTTTAAGCTTTCGAAACATAAAAATTTCGAATAAATAAGTCATTTTAACGACACTTGAAAACTGGGTGGAGCGACTCCATCCATTTTCTAATATCTACACAATTGAGCTGTCAAATTCTATTTTGAGGTTTTGGAACATGCTGATTTCGAATAAATTAGTCATTTTAACCAAATCTGAGAAGTGTCTCCATGTTTCGAAATCTGAAAATAAAATTTGATAACTTAAATGTATGAATATTAGAAAAATAGATAGGCTGGCCCCACACACTTCTCAGATTTTGTTAAATTTTCTAATTTATTCGAAATCAGCATGTTCCACAACCTCAAAATAGAATTTGGCAGTTTAATTGTATAAATATTAAAAAAATGGGTGGAGTCGGCACACCCAGTTTCAAATTTCGTTAAAATGACTAATTTATTCGAAATTTCTATGTTTCGAAAGCTTAAAATAAAATTTGACAACTTAATTGTATAAATATTAGAAAATAGGTAGGCTGGCCCCACCCACTTCTCAGATTTGGTTTAATTGACTAATTTATTCGAAATCAGCATGTTCCACAACCTCAAAATAGAATTTGGCAGTTTAATTGTATAAATATTAAAAAATGGGTGGAGTCGGCACACCCAGTTTCAAATTTCGTTAAAATGACTAATTTATTCAAAATTTCTATGTTTCGAAAGCTTAAAATAAAATTTGACAACTTAATTGTATAAATATTAGAAAATAGGTAGGCTGGCCCCACCCACTTCTCAGATTTGGTTTAATTGACTAATTTATTCGAAATCAGCATGTTCCACAACGTCAAAATAGAATTTGACAGCTTAATTGTGTAAATATTAGAAAATGGGGGGAGTCGCTCCACCCAGTTTTCAAATTTCGTTAAAATGTCCAATTTATTCGAAATTTCCATGTTTCGAAAGCTTAAAATAAAATTTGACAACTTAATTGAATAAATATTAGAAAATAGGTAGGCTGGCCCCACCCACTTCTCAGACTTGGTTTAATTGACTAATTTATTCGAAATCAGCATGTTCCACAACGTCAAACTAGAATTTGACAGCTTAATTGTATAGATATTAGAAAATGGGTGGAGTCGCTCCACCCAGTTTTCAAGTGTCGTTAAAATGACTAATTTATTCAAAATTTCCATGTTTCGAAAGCTTAAAATAAAATTTGACAACTTAATTGTATAAATATTAGAAAATAGGTAGGCTGGCCCCACCCACTTCTCAGATTTGGTTAAATTGACTAATTTATTCGAAATCAGCATGTTCCACAACGTCAAAATAGAATTTGACAGCTTAATTGTGTAAATATTAGAAAATGGGTGGAGTCGCTCCACCCAGTTTTCAAATTTCGTTAAAATGTCCAATTTATTCGAAATCAGCTAGTTTTGAAACTTCAAAATCCAAATTGGTAGTAAAATACAACTGTATTTACCAAGTGGGTGTGGTTGCCCCTCCCACTAAACACACCCACTTGCCTGTTTAGAAATGTTTTCTAAGTGCTTGGAAATGGTCTCCAACTCAATGGAAGTAGTTGGAAAAACTTCGGACAATCATGTGTAGGACGTTTACATAACTATCAGTTTCATAAACGTCTAAAATACTGAGAGGTTAGATTGATGTGGTTGCCTTGTATTCCTCTTTACTCAATATCATAGTTTTCACCTTAAGGTTCTAAGTTGCTGGAATCGGCACAAATTACCTTTTACCCTTTTTCCCATTATTAGTAGTTTATAATGTAGACCTTTTCCTTATAGTATGTATAAAGTAGTGTGATGCTAAGTCAGATGTTAAATACAAAAGCTGTAATAAATGTTTGTAATAAATTCGAAACATTTAATAACTTTAATAGGTAGAACACACTTGAAGCTAATTATTAATATAGATATTTTAATATTTCACTTGAAAATATTGAATTTGCTACTTAATTTAATCTTACAATGTTTCCAAAGCAGAACATAATTTATTAAAATTTATCATTAATTACCATAACGTATTAACATTATTAAGTATAACTGAATATTTTTATAGTATTAAAGATTAGTAGTCAGGATTTCGTATGTACATACGCCTTAACAGACATACACAAAATTACAAATCAACGAAACTACAACTTTATTTTGTTGTATTGATTAATCAATAGCCATAATTCCCCATTTTTACCATAGAAGTGCATTTTCATTACTGTGATTGTAAAAACCATTAAAAAATGGTAAAATTTGTTCACTGGTTATGACAATATTATATTGTTTTAACATTGCATTCACTTCTTCGATGCGAATTGCCTTAACTGTTTCATTTTCGCTCACGTAATAATCTGAATTTTCATCAATGCAAGGTAAATGCAGGCGCTTGATCAGTCTTAATTTTTTCCAGTTGCTACCGCCAAAAATAACTTTTTCGTGGTTACATCTGCCAAGGAAGTCTGCAAGATGAGTAAAGCAATTTTTTGTTGCATAAGTCACTTGTTGAAGTTGCTGATTGTTAAAACGGATGTTATACTGAAACAGCAATACTTTTGAATGAATGATTGAACAAACCGTTCTAAGCATTAAAAATTCTTTGAGACTACATTCTTCGTTTGGCTCTTTGAAATGATAATCGGACAAAAGCAGTAAATCTATTTTAATAGGTGGGGGAGGAGGGGAGAACACTACGACGGTCGTTGCTTTGAATTCCAGGCATTTGATAGAGGTAGGAATTCTGTGGGGCTGTAGTATAAATTTCGTCGCTTCAATCGCCAGCGATTTCAACTTAGGACAGTTTTGGAGGATGTCGTAGATATTCATAATCGAATTTCCAGCTAGGGATACATTTTCAAGATGATCATTTATCCCATTACAAGAAAGGGATACATTTGACAACTCTATATCCAGAACAGATTCGGACAACTTTGACAGATCAACACAGAAATGAGTTTTGGAGCCGGAGGATATAGCTAGTTTCTTTACATATGGCAAAGTAGGAAAAGATACACTTGGTAAATATCTACCATCGCTGTCCACGAAAATTGTGCCTTTGATCTCAAATCGGTCAATTAATAACTTTGCAGGGATAAAATCGGAGCTGGTGTAGTTTTTTTCATAAAGTACGTAACATTGAGGCCCCACGATAACAGTTTCAGGATAAAGCCCAGTCCATGTGACTTCTATTCCCATCTTTTTCATATGTTCTAATACCAAACACTCCAGCTTATTATCAGTCTGTCCCAACTTTTTGTGGAGGTAGACAATCCAGAAACCGATCATTAGAGTGTCAGGCTCGTCTTCGTTGTCTAAAATCAGCTTCAATATTTTGAAACTGAAAGGTTTATCTCGATCTGAAGATGTAGGTTCCCAGTCCATATGGAACTTCAAAAACCGTTCTAGTGATTTTTTGAATTTTCCAATCATTGCTAAGCAGATGGCATGGTTAAAGAGACTTGAAATTCTACCTTTATACTTTTGGCAAATTATCCACGACATTTTTTTTGCTTCTTTGTACTTGTGATATTTTAGAAGTTGTCGTAAGTCCAGTTCATCAATTAGACATTTTTCAATGTGTCGAAATTTTGACTTCAATTTCGGGAAATTCTGAATCAGATATTTATAAGGCTCGAGTTTATTTTCAATAAAATTTCTACTTGAAAGAATTTTAGTCAAAATTTGTTTTTCATCTTCTTTATGGTAGCATCTTAGTACTTGTTGAAGAAGCCTATGAATCTGGGCCACTGAAAACGTTTCAATGCTGTTAAGACCATCATTGTCTTCCTCAGCGAAGAATTTATTTACTTGCGAGACTCCTGGGCCGACACCTTTACAACGTCGGGTGTCTTTTCCAGTTCTTGTCAAAAGAGAATATCTTTCAAGTAAATCAACAGCATTTTCTACGGATGGTAGCGGTTCATCTACAATGTCTGCTAAAAATACCGTTTCAATATCGTCAGGTCTAATGTAGCCACAAAGCCCTAGAATTTCATATGCCATTTTACTAATTTCGTCTGCATTTTTCATTTGGTCTAGGGATATTTTCAAGGTTTGGAAGATAGATCTTCTATAGATATCCTCAAAGTTTTTATGAATGATATTCGCCCCCGCCGTCTTCTTGACCCCACGAATATACTCTGCCACAGAAATGTTATTTGCCCCATTTAAAGTTGCAGCAGCAATTTGTAGAGCTAAAGGAAAATTGCCAAGTAAATCAGAAAGTTGAGATAATTCGATTTCTGTTGGATTAAGATTATTCAAATTCTCTTTGAAGAATTGAATTGTGTCATTTCGATCAAAAACTTTCAACTGGAAACAGCTAATTTTCCCATAACACCCCACAGTGCCCCAATAATTATCTCTTGATGTTATAATTGTGTGAAAATTTTCATTCTTCGGCAGGATATTTAGAATTACAATTTCTTCTTTTCCAACTAACCACTCTGCATTATCATAGATGAAAAGGCATTTATTATTTTCTAATTTTTTAAAGCATTTTTGAGACGCTCCTAATAACGTTAGATGTTCACTTTCGTTGATTTTTAAATCTTTAGCCAAAAGTCTTAAGGATTTTAGGAGACTGCCCTCGCCGCAGTCTAGCCAGATAATGTAATCATATTTATCAGCATAAAATCGAGCGAACCATTTTGCAGTCGTTGATTTCCCAATTCCTCCTAATCCTGAAACGGCCACTTTTTGGCTTGATATAATAGTCTTATCTTCATTGCTCTCCAATAGTTTTAGTATCTCTTCCACAATGTAGCGGTCATCAATTTTTCTTTTGTAGAACGACGTGACCAACCTTAATTCTTCAGGCCACCATTTATTATTAATAACTTGGATGGTTTTACCTGACTTAGGGAAGGGTTTGCCTTCTAGAATGTCTGCACAATGATCGTTATTTGTGTTTCGTAATATCTCTAAAAAATGATCGTAGACTCTGCTCCAGTCTTTTTTGTCCAGGAGAGATAATAATTCCGAATTACGATCATATGGAGCTTTGAGTGGTAAAAGCTATAATAAAAAATGCCAACATTTAATTACACAATTGAGGGAAGTGTTTGTGGGCAATCGGCAAATTATTCTGACTATCATATTGCCTCTTAACTTTTTTTGCAGCAAAAGAATCAACTCAAAAACCAAAAGACCTACAAAAAAGTTTAAATTGGGAAACAGATCCTCCACAATCCTTGGCATTCGGCTCCGAAAGAATATTTCAAACATATTGGTCCAATCTGGAGATATAAACGTTTTAGTGCGGAATTTGCAATTAATTGCAACTACAGAGAAAAGTTTAAAATATTCTTTCGGAGCCGAATGCTGTAGGTTATGGAGCATCTTTTTTCCTATTTAAACTTTCAGAATAATTTGCCGGTTGCCAACGTACGTCCTACTTAAATAACAGCTACGTATAGAATTATTAAATGTTTTTGAAAGGGTTAATGGTAACAGTGAATATAGGGATACTTTAGGGATTCATGTTCTGAACAGGGTTGAAATGAAATAGGTGGGTTACATAAAATTGGACTAAATTAATTTATTCCAGAATAAAATTAGGAAAAGGCTAATTTCTTCCGGATAAAATAGACAAATTTCGTCCAGTGAATAAAACTAATTTCATCCTGGATAGTAAACACTTTGTCGGGACAATATACAACTCTGGTTATGAAAACTATTTAAAATTTCAAAATTCCAATTAATTAATGTAAACAGTAAAACATTTTAAAAATATACTAAAACCTTACTATAGTATCTTTCTCATAGTTTGTTATTATTTTCTGTTGAAGGAGGTAGTCCAGAATAATTTTCAGATTGCACAAATGTTTGCATAAATACACTAGATTTTCCTGCACATTATTCGACATTGTATCGGGTGTAAAATAAACTGTTTTTGTAATTATTCACATATATTTGTAGTTATGTATTCCTCTATTAAGTTTAAACAGTTAATTTTAACGTTTGAGTGCTAATTTGTATTTGTTTATTCTCAGATACCACAACAGAGCCAATTGTGGAACAGCTGCAAATGAGATGCAATATCAACAAATAATTGCATGTTTAATAATTATATAGTGGGTCATATATTATGTACTATGTTCATATCATGCTCAGGGAGTCAAACAGTCAAACACTTTAATATACTTCTGGTAACAAACTTTAGTTCTAGTAACTTTTGTAGTCACAACAGAATTACCCCTATAGTCACAATTTATGTTCACAGTGCTTGACATACATAGGGACACTATTCAGAAAGAACTGTCAGTTGCTTTTATATAATATGTTTCTGACAAAATGACCTTGAATCATACTGGGTTGTTTAGATTAAAATTAAAACATATCTCCATGCGTTGATGTAATCATTCGTACATGTCAAATTAAAACAATTAAAATGACAAACATAAACCATAAGAAATGTTCATTTCTACTTCAATATAATATATAATTCAAAGTATGCAACCCATAGTCCATAACTGTATAATTTTTAAGTCAAGATACTTACACAAAGCAACATTAATTATTAGGCAACATTAATCATTAGATAACGGTCGGTCAGTGAGTACAGTGTATAGATAATACTTTAGGGAATGCTTTTAATTATGTTTGCACAAAACCATTTTATATCCTTAGCAATTAAAGATTTTTTGCTATGAACAAGGACACCTTTATTTATCAATTTAGTAATCACTTTTCAATGCAATGGGTAAAAGTATACCATGGAAAGGAAATAATTTTATAAACGATTCATTAAATGACAGTTTATTTTTTCAAATAAATTTAGATACTTTCACACTTATGAGAGTGGGACACCAACGACTCCACTATTTGTAATTGTAACAGGTAAAATACGACCATTAGGTCCAAAGTTCATTTCTTCAATGCAGGTGACTCGGCTGTTTTCCGCAGTTTCGTTAATGGGACGTCGATGGTAAACAATATAGTACTGATCCCAACGAGGGACGTGCATCACGGAATGATGTCCGGCTCCCACGGCTATTTCCATATCCTGTTCCAAAATGACGTCCAGTCTTTCGAAGGGTCCTAAAGGAGAGCTGGACATGGAGTAAGCCACTTTGTAGTCAGGACCTTTAAAAATACCATTAAAATTATTTTTTATACCTGAAAGATCTGAAGTATGTTTAAAGAGAAGACTAAAAAGATATTAAATGAACCTGTCCAGGCTCCTTCGGACCACATGAAGTAGTAAGTGCCGTTGCGGTGAAACATGTAAGGACCTTCGGTGTAACCTGGAGGAGTGACTTCCTTGTAAAGAGTGCCATCATCGAAAGGAACAAGTCCCGTTAAATTTTGATTAAGTTTGACAACATTGCAATGGCCCCAACCACCGTAGTACATTAAATAAGACCCATCGACGTCTTTAAACACATACTGATCAATTGGATGTGCCCCGTTGTGAGTTTCGTTGACTAATGGTCGTCCTATTAAATCTAGGTAAGGACCTTGGGGACGATCCGCTACAGAAACTCCAATTCCACCACCTGCATATAAACAACCCGTAATATGCAATTCATCATTAATTAAATTACTAATTTATAGGAAACGGCAAAAAAAGCATAATTATTTTGTTCTCTATACATCTGGACCTTCAAAAATACATTACATGCATCATGAATAAAAATAACATATATTTTTAATCAGAATTACAAAAAGATAGAATTAAAAAATGAGTTACCGTATTGGCCGTCATTAGCACTGAAGAAAAAGTAGTATTTGCCATCCTTTTCCAAAACGGCAGGTGCCCACATAGCTCCCAATGCCCACGAAACTTGTTCCGTTGTAATTATTCTAGAATATTTAAACCAGTTGACCAAATTGGTGGAAGAAAATGCATCGAAGAATGTCTGTTCTCCCCAAGTGGCTGAGTATGTTGGAAAAATCCAGTATTGATTGCCATACACTATCCCTTCTGGATCAGCATAATATCCAGGAAATACTGGGTTACCACCCAAAGTGATTTGCACAATGGAAATTGAAATAAGAAGTAAAATAGACTTCATTTTTAATTTGTTATGGACCAAAAATAATTTGACTCAGCTGGCGTGACGGCCGTATATGGAATCAAATGAGAGTTAGCCTTCCCTTTCGATACACACCTTTAATTTGTTAAAGAACTATCTCTGCACCATATTAGATAATGTCAATCAGAGATTTTCATGGCATTTTCAGTACTTGGAGGTATTTACACTTTACATGATAGGATAGGAAACTTTATGCTACTGCATAATTGGAGAGACATAGTTGATTTTTAAAGTGCATAATGATATAATATGATCACTACATATAATATAATTATGATGTGTACATACCTATACCTAGGTAAAGTGTATTATAGCATATTATTACCATCTGGATAATAACCTTTTATACATAACCTAATATATTATCAACTTATAAAAAAGATTAATTATGTTTTTATGATCCTTAATTTACTGTATTATTTCAGAGGCGGCTTTACTTGGTTACGAATTCAAATGGAATGTCTTGTGCTGGACTTCGTTCACATAGCTTATTAGCAGCAGCCACAAGTCACTATCAGTAGTCGCATAATATGCCCTAAACATTCGTAGTAGTAACTTATAATTCAAAAGCCGAAGGCTTAAGTTAGAATCCCTTTGTAACCTTGCCATTAACTGTGTTAAATTAAGAATTACTTAATCAAAAGTGAAATTATGTTCGGAAAGGACGTTTTTGACAAAACGCCTACTCTAAACGATCAAAAATAAAATGACTTGTCATTGTTAACATCTATGGTACATCCTGGTTCCTAAGTTGGAAATTAATTGCCAAAAATGATTTTAACTATTAGTTTTCGCTTCTAATACCCGGCCTCGCGTAGCCCTATGCCGGCACTGACATATTTTGGGCACTGCAGTGTGGTATGACATAAATAGATTAAAATAATCGACTCCAATCCAATGAAGTTGTTAGTATCGTTTATAGTGTCAAACGTCAACTTCTTATGATTGATTTGTTATATGATTACAACGCTCAGAACGGACACAGAAATGCGATTAAATGTTGCACTAATGATTATAATAATTACAATAATATTGTAAACATTAATAAGCATCTATCTAAATTAGCATGTGCATAAATTAGCACAGTATCTGGGGGTCTGATAAAACATATTAACGTACCTACCACATACAACAAATTGGTACATCTCCTCTCCATCTCACTCTAAACGATGTTTAGTACAGAGTAGCAAGGTGAGGAAAATACTTCAAAATCGCACTTAGATATCAATTGATTAATCAATTAGGCTTGATTCAACGAAGGAGCTAAAGCACATGGCAGAAAGGCAAGTGACAGAGAAGTAGTGAACAGGCCTTGGCGATAACGTGTTACCTGAGGTATAAAATAATTGGCTTTTTCACTACTACTAAGTACTAGTATCGTGGTATCACTACTACCAGTACACAGGACTGACTACGACCCAGACTTGACAATGTTAACTACTGGCCTGATGTGAAGTTGAAGTAATCGAGACCTGATCCCTTTCCACAATGATTACAAGTCTACAAGTACAAGTACAAGTACAAGTAATTGTAAACAAACTTGTGTCACTTTATTTTACAAAGAGACTTGCGAATTGACATATTTACAATTAAATTCACTTGTAATTACAATATTAATGACTGAATTGACAAAGATTGGTTTCATGACCATCTTTGGTTTTCACTTTTCACAAGCTTGTGTAAATTGTAGGACTTGTACTTACAAATTCTACAACATCCTATATAGACTTCAATCATCTATTGTAACTCTATGATTGCTACTACTTTTTGGAACACATTTGATTGAAATTGCATTGTATAACTGTCATCTATATAGGTAGGTTACTAGTAAGTTAATGGGGATAACAATAACCCCAAGGACAACTATGTATTATTTTCATAGCTGACTGTCACTGTCACTAAATCACAAGAATCTTGATTAATTTTGTCGGATATTATTTTTAACTAAAAGTTGGTAATTCACAAGTGAGGAAAAGTTTTTACTGAAAAAGTGGATGTTTCCTACGAGATTAAGGGACGTAAACAAGCTCTAGCCATTGGGTTTCAATTTCAATGCGGCATAATAATATAGTTGCTTCCATTGCTTCATTACATACATACCTTCAAAATGTGATCCAGGGTAGTCTAACTAGATAGTTTAATTAACGTTTTAAAGAGATTCCTCCTTCAAACCCAAATTCCAATGCTTTGACATTGAACTTCCCAATAAAATTTTGCCGATTGTCAACAATTTTTTATTTATTTCATTACCATTATTTTCTTTCTTAGTGTTTAACTAGTTTAGCATTTTGAGTGTAGTGTGATTGAAGCAACATGGCTCTTTATAAACTTGCTCAGTCTCCCATAGTATTTACGCAACAAAATGGGTATTATTGCCATGTTCTAGAGACCATTGACAAAAGACCGGAAGATTCAGAACAAGGAAGACATTATTAAAGGACCTTAATGGATATTTTTTGTTTAAATCTTATTTAGATGTTAAAGACTATAAAATATACGCATTGCATTGCCCCACTTTGTAGATATGTATGTAATGAAACAACGCAACGTGCTTAGAGTTTGTTTACGTCCCGAAGAAATATCCACTTTTTCAGTGAAAACTCGAAATTTTCCTTACTTGAGAAGGACCCAAAACTTTATTCACAGGATCATTTAAAATGTAAATACGTTACAAAATGATTTGATTATAGTAAATAGGACTCAAGTGCTACGCTTGTAAATACAAGACTAAAAATAAATACTGGGAGACTGTTCAAAAGGATTGTCAAGAAGAAAAAGACAAAATTCTTCCAGATGATAATGCACAAGATATTATAGTGAAGTAGGCTACCTTACGAAAAGACAGAAAACTTGAAGGAAGAGTATTTTTTTGCGACAAGGATTTTTGTAACAGCGGACCAATATATTACGTAGTAATACAATACTACGAGTCCATCGTTCCTTGTATTGTTAATTATGGGAAAGCAGCAGCAGACCCAAGCTGCATCAACTGAATGAGATGTAAATGTGAACAAGAGGAAGATCTTTCTCTTGTTCACATTCACAGTTCTTCCATCTCTTTGTTTTGGTAAGAGCTACAGTACGTAAAGTTGTACTGTAGTCATTTTTCATTTCGCCACTTTTTTCTAGGGTACTCATTTAAGGGTGGGCAGTAGCGGGCACTTGAATAGGCACTTAGTTTGTATTACTACTTATGGCTCTTAGAGTGTATGCAGCTCGTATTTACCAAAAGTTTTCAAAATTTCTAAAAAGTGGTGGAAGGTGATGCATCGGACTTGTGACTCCGAAATACTAAAAATTGTAAATAGTTTTGAATTATAGCATTAGAGGGAAAACATATTTTCCTGCCAATGCTATAATTCAAAACGTATTAGAAATATTTCTAAAGTATTCACCTTCCGCCACTTTTAGGAGGTTTTCTGAAAACTTTTGGTAAAGAAGTACTAACGAGCTATACTTTAATTTTAAGTAAAACAAACAAAGTGCCTGTTCACATTAACCCCCTCAAATAATCATTAAAAGGTAATTAAGTTAGAATTGTTTGATTACTAGGACTCAAATGTCATGTTTGTGAAGATATAAGGCTGATAGGAAATACTGAAATACAGTTCAAAGTTCAGTAGGATTGCCAAGAAAAAATCAATAAGACTCTTTCGGAGGACGATGCTTATTGGTGCTCTAATACTCTACCGCTGTCATTTTAACTTTGAAAGTAGATGTTCCCATAATGCAGGAGGATCTGTGTAACAGCGGACCAAATACTATAATACTACTACTCCCACCAAAGTTGTCAACATACATGGTAGTCGTATTGGTACTGGTATAGTAGTTGTGAAAATACCAATTCTATATCTCTTGTGTCATATGTCATCACTGGATTTCTGTCATTCGCTTATCTGATGTCGTGGCTCGGTCGTTGAATCAAGCCTAATTGATTTTAAGCATATCTAAATGCTATTTCAAAGGATTTCTCTATCCCTGATATTCTGGGCTATCCTTGTTGCTAATATTTTAAAGATTTTCCTTTTTGCCAACCAAAACTATGTTTGTTTCATGCTAGTCGTTTTCTTGAAAACTAACACTTAATGTTTTGGCCCTATACAGAGATATAATATGGGCCTATGTAATTAAGGTTAGGGTGTACCTCATCTCTGTTCATGTCCGGGGAGGGGGATTTAAAGACGTTGCTAAATTGCTTGCCAAAATTGTCATTGAGAGGGTAAATGTGAATTGCGATTTTATGCAAAAAATTTTAATCGTTAGAAAAATGTAATTTTCTACAGTTTTTAATCTACAGACTAGTAATGTATGATACGTAGATGGAAGTTGAGAATTTAACAGCCTAGCTAGAGGACTTTTTCAACAACCACTGAGTTTCCAGAGATATGAGCGTTTTACTCTATTGTCCCAATAAGCTAACTTTCCCGTACAGGGCAGTAACGCGTTAACGGGTAAAAATGTTGATTTTGTTAACGGACTGACTACCTCGGTAATACCCTCCATGGTAAAAGTCGAGGTCAGAGCGGTCGCCCATAAGATCTGTGCTAAAACTTTTACGTAAGACCAGGCTGTCACGCTCTACGCCCCTTGCATTGCGCCCCATGAGAAATCATGTGGATATCATCTCTAGGCTGTTTCCTCAAGGCTGTAAAAAACAGATCAAATAGATAAAGTTAAAGTTAGATTGAATAATTTGATCTGTTTTTCAAACTCCTTTCCTTTGGAAACAACCTAGAGATTATATCCAAATAACTTTGGCCTGGGGCAGTAGGGTGTGACAGCCATCACACACGTTAAAATTACTTTTAACACAGGCCTTACTGGCGACAGCTCTGACCTCGAGTTTTTTAGTTACCATAAATGGTATTGCTACGATAGTCAGTCCGTTAACAAAGTCAACAGTCACGGCGAGAATAGGAATAGGTATATCGCCCTGTACGGTCTAGTTTCAATGGGAGAACAATACAAATCTCGATAACTCATCGTCGGGAAGGTTGATGAAAAAGTTCTATAAGGCAGCTATATAGACGAAATTCTTACCTTACGTTATATGTATCACACTAACATGTAGGTTAAAAACTGTAGAAAATTCCAGTTTTCTAAAACGAAAGTTTAAAAAAATAATAGTCAAAACATGCCCAGCCAGAATAGATAGGTATATAGCCAGGGGTTTGCACTCGCCTTATTTAGCCAGAAAATTGGCCAATTATTAGTGTTTATATTTATCAGCAGCAAAATTTCTGTAAAATCCACTAAATAGCAGAGTAGTCTAGCACAGTGGAGAATCGTGGAAATTGAAATACATATTTCGTAACAGGCCTTAACACAGATGCAGTTGCATTTTGAAACTTTGAACTTGAAGCAACTGTTTATTCATTCTTTATCCTTCTTTCCCAAGCTATATAGTATATTATAGTACTTAAATAATAAGTTAAGGAACATCAGGAAATAATTTTATCAGACAATAAAAAACTTTATTCATAAATTGAATATGCATAAATAGTACTGAACGAGGTTTATTTTATTCCTAATGGTTAATTCTAGGGTAATGGTGCATTTCTATTTAATCGGTTGATGCACCACTTTTTAATAATTTATACATTTTGGAATTTTTAATTTTGAAGAACTTTATGGTTAGTTTATAAACTAAAGTGTTTCCATTAGGATCATGGTGTAAGGATATGTTTTACTTCCGCAGCAAAAAGTTTGACTGCCAGCATCATTTCTTGACAGCTAGGCTGAATGTATTGGGGTGGTAACACAAATCCATGTTCTCCTTTGTCTCGCAGTTCAAATGTAGCAGAAAGCGAAGGGTGGTGAGTGCCCATCATCCAGTCAACAGAAGATCCTTTAAAAATACAACATAGAAATGATTATTACAAGTAAAGTAGATTAAAAGAAATAATAAAGATTCAACGGACCACTAGCTTTGTAAAGTACATCCACGGTGTTCCCTGCAGTAAAATCTGTTGCATGGTTTGCCTTAATAGCATTTGCGACCTTGTTAGCGATTTCCAACTGCAGTCAAAATGAGAATAGCACAAAATTAATCAAGACCTTATTTATGTTTAAATCTATGTACAAAATAAATTTCCGTTCTACAAGTTTTATTTTCGAAAATGGTAGGCCCTAGATAAAATCATAGACAGAGATGTCATAACCATTACAACTTACAATTATAATTAGACATTGCGTTGAAAAAAATTTAACGAGTAAAGTAAAACAGGGTATACTTTTTATGAAGAATGGTAAATGTTTTTCTTCAATTGATAATATCTTCTTTTTGTAAATTTTATACTAGATTGTAATGTAAAAGAATTTTTATACGTAATAATTTCTTACATCACGGTTGAAATGCTCATATTTTTGGTCCGTATAAGAATATGGCAAAAGAATTAATTGAGAGTAGCTGTGTAACGATAAACACAGTTTGACATTAGAGGCAATGGTAGAAAAGTATGTAGCAATGTTTTTAGTCTCGACTTCCGAAAAAGCTTCACGTCCTGCGTAGATCTCTAAAATTTTGAATAAAATATATAATCATAAAATATACACATTATACAACAAATAATTTATTCCTGCATCAAAATTGACTTCAGGTGGATAAATGAAAGTTCTCGAGAAGGAGATTCGTACCGGAACCTACAAAGATTGAAAAAAATTCCAAAAATTAAGGTTAAATTCCTTAGCTTCAGTCTCCTGCGACTATATAATATGTAAAGATGACACTTACATGGATTAGTTGAAGATCCCCCTTCCCTCCAGTGAAATCCAAAATTGCGGTTGGGATCTACTCCTACACAAGTCGGTGAAACTTGTGAACCTTAAATCAGTTTATTAAAAATTTTTCATGTGTCTGCTTTAGAAAAATTGGAAAAAAGTTATTAACTATTTTGACATACGGGTCTTTCTCCACATTCTGTCTGTTGTACGGGAATATTCATATCCGTCTGGATTCTAAGCAAAAAGGTTATTATTAAATTAGTTTAATAATATTTATTAGTACGTTACGCATTCAAAATATTAGCAGTGGATTAAATATTATTACCATCATGGGCATGACATACACGTCAAAATCGATTAAGAGTGCCTTAATCTCCGAATCTTCCTTATTGTTCAATAGTTCATTAATAATATAAGTCGCTACAGCATTTGTGATCCACTCACGTGCATGAATATCTTGAGAAATTGAAAATAAATATTTAAGATACATTTTATTATTATAATAATTTTATCTTGACTAAATCTTATAAAATGAAGGAATTAAAATGTTTACTTGCGTCGATCCAAATGGCCGGTTTTTTTACTTTGGTTGAATTACTGGAAATTTTTATTACTTTTAAGTCCCGACCTTCGTGAGATTCACCTAATTATTCAATTTACATTAAATTATGTCATCTGTCAATGTCACACAAAAGTTAAAATAATAGAAGCGTGACTCACCTGCTGAAAAAATTTCTGCTTTATCAGGATGGAGAGCTGCTTGTTCGTCCAAAAACTGATCAATCATTTCTGCGCTGTAGTAATTGTCCCTTTTCATAAAAAAATGCATTTCTTCTATTTAAATATTTGTTCAAATTATTTATTACAAAATTAACAGAAGACTAGTAAACATTTTACCATGCCAGTCTCGGAGACCGAACCGCTCGCAAAAGTTCGTCTTCTTCTTTGTCAATTAATCTGTTCAAAAACAACAATTTAAAAGTTCAAATCTAAGTTTAGTGAATACTTAAAAAATTAGAATTATTAACTAATTATTATAAAATTAAAATTAGACTTAATTTACTTTTGGACGTTATTGATGATTTCTGTTGTAGAAATGTTTTGAGCTTGAATTGACTTAACCATGTCCAATAAATGAGGAGGGAATAAAATGTCACAAGGTTGTCCTACTTGGCTCACGTCTTTCCAAAACAAAACCTATGGAATAAATTATGAAATTATCTAATAAATCCAAAATAGAATGATGTTTTAAAATTTTATACCATTTAGGCAAAAAAAATTTTCTTACCGCAGGACTGTAGTCTTCCAAGGACAAAAGTACCTTTAGCTCGGATTCATCTTTAGGTATAAATCTGAACAACTTGTAATTGTCATAGCGCACTTTGGTAGCTTTGGCATGTAAAAATACTACTAAAATCAATAATCCAAAAAACAAACTCTTCATCACAAATTATGAAATTAAATATTCTTAGTGCTATCAGAAAAACTTTTTATTTTGAGATTTTTTAAGGAGATACTCGACTTCTCAACTTTTTCAACTGATGACCAAACAAAAACTAATTTACACGCGTACACGCTATTAAATAGTAAAATAAGAAACTAAAATGACCATCATTAATAAAAGAATCCTTATACCCATTAAGAGTCCCCTCTGGCTATGCCATGTATAGGTAACAATAACTCATTAAATTTTTCATTTTAAAAACCCAATAAACGTTTTTGTTATTGTTGTGTGCTTATTAGGAACAGTCGCTTAATTAAGGGTCTATATTTAGATGCCTTAATTTTTGTATTAACTTTTCAATTAGAGGTTCATCAGAAAATAGTGCATTGACCTTTTATTACTTTCAGTCTTAATATTGTTACACTTAATCACTTAATACGAACTAAACTACTTTTATTTATATTAATTTTCTTTAACAGCGTGCATCAATGACCTTTGGAAAGTGAAAGCATTAAAAATCATAGAATTTACTGAATATTTAATCCAGTATAGTTTTAGTTTGAAAAAGTAAACTTGTAAACTTTTGTCACATAATGCATGCACTAATCTAATCATAATTTACTAATACGATATATGCATTCATCATACTATTATACAAAATAAGGGTTTGTATTGATGGTAAATATAATATTCCCCATGGAATGGGTATTATTAAGTTTTACTTTCAGGAAAATGAAGGTTGAGACTGAGACAGTTGCTGGATTAGCTTGCATTAGCTGGATTGGACTCTAGCTAATGGTAGGTAGCTATAATATATAGGTAGGTAGATGAGCTAGTTGAGGTGGCTCCAGGCACATTGTACAGTAGTAGTATAAGTAAACACAAATATAGATTTCCAAGTTCAGCTGTTCGTGTTTCTGTTCTAGTTCACATTTTCATTTACTTCCTACTCGTACATGTGTAAGTATTATTATTGTATTCAAATTCTCAATAAAATCTGAATTGTATAAAGAATATACCTATTTATATATACTCTCTAATATTACTGAGGTAGGTAGATTATTACTCATCCACATGGTTTATGTTTTGTTATGGGAAAGGAAGTAAAATGACTTAAAAACAGTACATTTCTCAGTGATAGTGTTTGTTCTGTTTTATCGATTAGAATTTCTAGGAAATGGAGAAACGTATCTGTGCATTATTTTTAATTTTAACATTAGACAGTTGTCTGGCATGGGGACATTATTCGGAAGACTGTCCAGATATTTGTCGGTAAAAACAATTTGTATAGTTAATTATATTAATTTACCCTTCAATTAATTATAAAAGCATAATATATAGCTAAAATTATAATAAATTGTATGATCTTATTTAACAGCGACGGTTGTGACCACCTAACTGGATTCAGCAATGCATTATGCATAAATAAAATGTATCTTTGTGAATGCTACGGTCCCAAAGACACGTAAAAGACCCATTTAATATAATCTTAATAATGTTATAAGCTTTGTAAACCAATAAAAATGTCTCTAGAGTATTCACAAATACTAATAAATAAAAAACGGTGTAAAAATAAATTTTGTGAATGTTCATTAGGGGAAGGAAGTCCGTATATGATGATGACTTTGGGAAAAATGATGAGAAAGTCGATTGGGATACAAATGAAGATTTATATTCTGGTTCAACTCCAAAGAAGAACTTTATCGATAAATTCCCAGTTGTTTTTGGAATTATTGTAGTCTTATCAATCATTATAACAGTTGGCTTGTGCATATTTTTCTGTAGATCCAAAACTACAGCATTTGATACAGGTATCATCTTACACAAGGGAATACGCAAAATTTTTGCCCTAAATATCTGATAATAATAATTGTACAAAAATAATGTATTTAGCACGTCGAATGCCCAACTTGCAACTAAACATGGCACTTCAGCAGCCTCCTCATTTGGGTTCAAGAAAAATGACATTAATGCGACCAGGGAATGGATATTTAGAACAAACGCATTTGGCCCCCATCGCCCCACCTCAAGAAAGAGGACCAATTCCAGGATTTCTTATTCCAAATTGTGAGAAATTAAAATATTGCAATAGTATAATTAATGTAGGACAAATATTAATATTAATTATTACATTTATTTCAGGTCCACCTTCATACGAACCTCTTTAGAAAGAATTTAATCACGAAGGAATTGTAGTGACAAGTCCTTTCAAGCTATAAGTGCCTTTTTAAATAACGACCCTTATGATAGTATAAAAATAACACAAAAAGGATAAGAAATGCCAACTGGGGATGGTATAGATACTAATTACTTACTTAGTATACATAGTTATTAAAGACAACATACTATTTAATTTGACATCATTAATAGTAATGAAGAGTGCTTGCTTAAGATGTAACTTTGTGTGTCAATAAAATTGATATAATTTTGTAGACAATTTCATTTTTTATGTTCGATAAGGTTTTTGACATTTCAATCGTCAAACCCTGAAAAGTGAAATTATTAAATCAATTTAATTGACAAAAACAATTACGCAAATTCATTCGAGCTATTCATATTGTCGGGTGTGGCTTTTCTATTATTTCTAATAAGTACAGGAAAGAACGTTGGAAAGTGAAAGCATTAGAAATCATATAATCCACTGAAATTATTAACCCAGTATAGTTATAGTTTGAATTATTACAATAGTAGTTCCAAAACATTCTTCATGCAGTTATTTAGTATTGATAGTAAAATGTATTCGTCATATAGTTACTATAACCTTACGTTTCTTTTCAAATATATTGGCAATATAGTCAAATATAATATTCTAAGAAATCTATATTAAGTTTTAATTTCAGCAAAATGAAAGTAGAGGCAGACAGTTGTTCCATTAGCGTAGCATTAACTGAATTGCTTTCTAGCTGGATTGTTGTCTGGATCCCTGTATCGATTGAGTCCGAAATCCGTATTCCGAGTACAAGTAGTAACTAAGTACTGTAGACGCAAGTTATTATAGATTGCCAAAAGTTCGAAAATATGAACACTGTTGATATTGTAATTATAACCATATGCGTATTTTGTTTACTGTTCATTATGTGCGGATTTTTTTGCCAAGGACGTCATCCTGCATTTACCAAAGCAGGTAAAATATGCTTGCATTTGTAATACAACTTTAATTTTTAATTAGTAAATCATGGAGAAGTACAAATGACACAAGTTTGAAATTTGTTAATTATTTAGCTAACCAAATGCCAAACCTGGAATTAAACATGGCATTGCAACCGCCAAATCACGTGGGATTTAACCGAAAAATGACAGTAATGCAATCTGGGAATGGATATTTAGAGCAAATGCATTTAACTCCAATCGCCCCGGCACAAGAACGAGGACCGATTCCAGGATTCCTAATTCCAAATTGTAAGAACCTTATTGCAATTCTAAATACTTAAAATTATAGACCAGATGGAGATTAATTTTTAGATTTAAATTTTCATTTCATTTCAGTTCCGCAGACATACGAGCCTTTTTAGCAAAAATATTATATTTAAATTCAATGAAAACTACAAAAAAATACAATTTAGCAACAACAAAGTGCTAATGCCTTTTACATTCAAATTGCAATACAAATTACCCAGAAATCATAGAAATGTCAAGTGGAGACTTATATATAACGCTATATAAATCGCAATTCTTATTATAACCATAATCTTAGATAAAGCAATAAAACATACCTATTTATGTATTGATCTATGTGTGGTAGTGAGACCCAATAAGCATATTATTACATTAAAAAAATTAACTACACTATGGGTTAGTATTAATTAGCATAATTTGAAATTCAACCAAAATGTTGATACGTACATCTGTCTTTCAAAATTCAATATCCAAAACTAATGATTATTGGTTACCTTTCGAAATTGACTAAATTGAGTCATACATGCTGGGTAATACTAGTTTTATACAAAAATTTATTACAATTATTTCAGGCCCACCTTCATACGAATCTCTTTAGAAAGAGTGTAATCACGAAGAAATTGTGATGACAAGTCCTTTTAAGCTAAAAGTGCCTTTTTAAATAACGACCTTCATGGTAGTATAAAAAATTGTACAAAAAAAGCAATATACCTGTAGACGGGAGATACTCCAACTACATATTTAAGTATAGTTACTAAAGACAATATACTTTTTAATTTGATATACTAATTTTAATGACAACGTGCTTGCTTCAGATGTAATTTCCTGTGTCAAAAAAATTGACCTGATTTGAATTTTATAGACAATTCCAAATTCTATGTTCGATAAGGGGATTGACATTTTAATCCTCAAACCCTTAAAAGTGCAACTGTAAAATCAATTTATAAATTATATTGACAAACAAGGGCGTATCTAGAAAATGGATCTAGTGGGTGCTAATTTCTACAATTGAGTACTGCAAAAAATCATACAAATTAGAACACCGCAATATATTGGTAAAAAGACATATTCATATATTTATTCTATTTAATCTTCTTTGACAAAAAAAGTCCCCTTTATATCGAGATTTAGTGGGATGAGGGCAGCACCCAGCACCCCTTCTAAATACGCGAATTATCAGTCATCACCCATTCAGTTCGGCAGATTTAATTGTAGGTGTTATAAATAGAAAACCTCGTTTTAGAAATATAGGGAAAAAGGATTCAAAAATGCTAGAACAGATTGGAAAAAGGGTCGAACATAATATAGGTGAAATTGTATCATATGAAAACGAGAATTATGTTTCCCCCAATTTGGAATTAAACAATTAAATATTAAATAAATGACGAAAACACGATAATATCTAGTGTGTTTTCTAAATATTTAGTGGGTACTTAAGCACCCCACCACCCCCCTAAATACGTCCTTGTTGACAAAAGCAAATACGCAAATGCAGTCACAGCTATTCAGAATTTCTGGTGCTGAACAAAGTCAGATTTGGCTTTTCTATTATTTCTAATATGTACAGGAAAGAACATTGGAAAGTAAAAGCATTAGAAATCATATAATCCACTGAAATGTTTAATCCAGTATAGCTTTAGTTCGAATTATTACAATAGTTTTTTAATACATTCGTCATGCAATTATTTAGTATTGATAGTATAATGTATTTGTCATATAGTTACTTTAACCTTACGTTACTTTTTAAATACATTGGCAATATTAGTAAATATAATATTCTAAGAAATGTATATTAAGTTTTGATTTTAGCAAAATGAAAGTAGAGACAGACTGGATTAATGTAGCATTAACTGAATTATATTATAGCTTGGTCTCTGGATCGATTGAATCCTTGTACTGTACATTTATTACCCTGGCATTACAGTATATAGTAGTATAGTGACTAAGTAAACACAAAATAATTATAGATTATCAAAAGTTCGAAAATATGGACATAGACATTAACACTGTTGTTTTTATAATTATATGCGTATGTGTCTTTGCTGCATTCTCTATTATCTGCGGATATTTCTGCAAAGGAGATCACCCTGCATTTGCCAAAGCAGGTAAAAATATGCTCGCATGGATAATACAACTTTAATTTCTAATAAATAAACCATTGAAAAGTACAAATTACACAAGTTTGGTATTTATTAATTATTTAGCTAACCAAATGCCAAACCTGGAATTAAACATGGCATTGAAACGACCAGAACATGTGGGATACAACCGAAAAATGACAGTAATGCAACCTGGGAATGGATATTTAGAGCAAATGCATTTAGCTCCAATCACTCCGGCACAAGAAGGAGGACCGATTCCAGGATTCCTTATTCCAAATTGTAAGAACCTTATTGCAATTCTAAATACTTAAAATTATAGACCTGTTGGAGATTTTAGACTAAAAGTTTCATTTAATTTCAGTTCCCCAGACATACGAGCTTTATTAGAATTAATATATAATCAAGTCTACAAAAATTATCAAATTAATAACAACAAAGTGCTAATGGCTTTAACATTCAATCTGGAATACGAATTATCAACAAACGAAATGTCGAGTGGGGTCTTTGAGACTGTATAGCCATTTGAAATTTTCTCAAATTACTACTATGGCGTGATAAAATTAACTGTTGGTTAATTAACGACAATATAATAAACTAAAGTACTTGCACACCGTTCTCTTTGTATAAGAAATAAGTATTTAAGTCATCTGATGGATTAAGTAAAGATAAAAATTATTTGATGGTCAATTCAGGAATCGACCTTGAGTATTTTCGATATCCGGTCTACTCATATTTTCTCATATCTCCAAGTCGCCATCTTACTAATGTATGTTCTATGTATATTTTTACTTTACCTGTACTTAAGTAACTCTGTTGGTTACTATGATAATGCCAATTAATGCTAAAGCTCAGCCACAGCTAGAGTTTCACTAGCGGAATTTTAATTTAGAATTTTTTACAAGTTACTGTGGTTAACCGAAGTTCCGTTCTGTTTGCAAGAAATACGTATTTGATAATAGTAATAAATCATTCTTGTTTCTGTTCTAGTTCCCACTTTCATTTACGTCCTACTCGTACAAGTGCAAGTGTTATTATTGTATTCAAATTCTCAATAAAAACTGAATTGTATAATAAAGGATATACCTCTTTATATATTTAATATTTTCTGATATTACATGAGATTGTTAGATTATTACTCATTTACATGGTTTAAGCTATTGTGGGAAAGGAAGTGAAATGACTTTAAAACTTAATATTATAGTATTTTCTCAGTGTTTAGTCTATTTTATCGGTTAGAATTTCTAGGAAATGGAAACAATTTTCTGTGTCTTATTTTTAATTTTAACTTTAGACAGTTTTCTGGCATGGGGACATTATTCGGAAGACTGTCCAGATATTTGTCGGTAAACAGAATTCGTGTAGCATGCATTATATTAGTTTACACTTCCATCCAATTAAAAAAGCATAAATATAGCTGAATTTGTAGTAAATTGTATGATCCTATTTAACAGAAACGGTTGTGACCATCTAACTGGATTCGGCAATGCATTATGCATAAATAAAATATATCTTTGTGAATGCTACGGTTCGAAAGACACGTAAAAACCCAAAATTTTAAAAATTATCTTAATAATATTGTAAGCTTTGTAAGCTATTAAATGTCTCAGGAATAAATAGGTTTTGTGGATCTTTATTAGGGGACGGAAGTCCGTTTTAAATGATGACTTTAGGAGAAATGATGAGAAAGTCGAGTGGGATGCAAATTCAGATTTATATTCTGGTTCAACTTCAAAGAAGAACAATTCCGGTTTTTACGTAATTGCTGTTGTCGTAGTATTCATTATAATACTTTGTTTGTGCCATTGTTGCCTTAAAGCCCAATCTACATCTGATACAAGTATCTTACCAACACAAGGAAATACACTAAATTTTGGCCTAAATATCTAATAATAATAATTTTGTACAAAATTAATGTCGTTAGTAACAATGTTTAGCACGTCCAATGCCGAACGTACAAGTAAACATGGCACTTCAGCGGCCTCCTCATTTGGGTTCAAGAAAAATGACATTAATGCGACCAGGGAATGGATATTTACAACAAATGCATTTGGCCCCCATCGCCCCGCCACAAGAAAGAGGACCAGTTCCAGGATTTCTTATTCCAAATTGTGAGAAATTGGAATATTGCAATTTTAAAATGAATA
This sequence comes from Tomocerus qinae, assembly GCA_020055645.1. Classification (NCBI taxonomy): domain Eukaryota; kingdom Metazoa; phylum Arthropoda; class Collembola; order Entomobryomorpha; family Tomoceridae; genus Tomocerus; species Tomocerus qinae. Next base: position 126,714,415 of record CM034546.1, read on the forward strand.
GTAAAATTAATGTAGGACAAATATTAATGTTAATTATTACATTTATTTCAGGCTCACCTTCATACGAACCTCTTTAGAAAGAATGTAATCACGAAGAAATTGCGATGACTAGTCCTTTCAAGCTATTTAAATATTGCCTTTTTAAATAATGCCTCTCATGATGGTATAAAAATAGCACAAAAGGAAAAGAAATGCCAACCGTGGATGGTAGATACCAATTGCTTACTAAATGTACATAGTTACCAAAGACAATATTATACATATTTATTTGACATAGTACTAATTGTAATGAAAAAGTTCTTGCTTCAGATGTAATTTCCTGGGTCAATAAAAATTATCTGATCTGAATGTTGTAGACGATTCCAAATTCTATGTTCGATAAGGTGATTGACATTTCACATTTTGCACTGATGAAGAATGAAGAAATGGAAAAATCTTACTTTCAACGTGAAGAAGACTATAAAATTCAGAGGTCGGCATTTGTCATCGTGTGTTTCATATCATTTATATCAGTTCTGCTCTACATTGCTGATAATATCTCCACAATTTAAAAAGGCCATTATGTGGTACCTTAAATAGTAGTAATTTAGTAATGTACGTACAACCCATTCCAATTTCGTAACTTTTCATTCCAATAATTATTCTCAATTTTGACATTTTAATTAATATAATTTTGAAGGACTTGGAGAAAGAATACTGAAAAGCACAATTGAAAGGACAATGAATGCATGCAATAATGATCTAGACTTATTTATAAAGAGAGGAATTTTATTATCAGATCTTCTTTAATAAAGTTTGTACAGCGATATCTTTCTAGTAAAATGTAGCAAAAAACTTATTCCTTCTCATTTTAGAGTAAAAAATCCCATCCAGTCGAGAGTCGAATATAAATCATTAAAAAACAATAGAATAAATATGAATGTATTTATTTTGTAAAATGTCACATATCGCCACTATATACTTAGTACTGAGATATACCTTTTAATCTTAATTAAACATGTACATAGTAAAACCCGTTTTTGCTGTAACAAGAAATATGTATACTACTAATAAATATAACTTAATTAAAAAACTTGAGTAATATTTTTGCGTTTTATATTATTCTACTAATTATGATACTCGAAATTGAGTGAGATTTTGCAAATTAAGGGCAAGAGTCTAAGTTTGGACTTTGGACCCTTCAGGGCAATGCATGCTAGAAAATCAATATTGACGGAACAATACTTACATACTAACATACTGTAGTGCACTTTTACATACTAGATTCTACAACTTTACCTAATAAATAAAAGACTCTGAACAAAAATATATGAAAATGTAAAATATGAACAAAAAAGCTTTTGCCTTTTTTTATATTCCTGACATTAAATGGATCAAATTCTATTCAACATCTATTTTATTTCTAATCTGAAATAAAATATTACCTGGTGCAAACTGTGATTGGTTATCTAATGATCATTTTCTTGATTTCGTTATAGATTGCATGTTGCATGAAACCAGAGAGTGCAAAACGCGGCAGATTTTATTTTCATGCGCATAAAGTCTTTTAGGTCAAACTAAAGTTTTGGCGACCCCAAATTGTTTATAAATGGCATGTATAATTCTACATCAATACATATAAAATTAAAAGGGTCATCTAATTGAAATGTCTAATTGTGGTATACCAGGGTTAAATTGTTTGTAAAACTTTGTGAATTAATATTTTTCTCTATGGACTTTTATTGCTTTTTTCTAATATCTCACCAAATCCACGTCTCCAGTCCAATTATTCTCTCCTTTCTTAACTCTTTCGTATAAGAGACGGTCAGTAGTTGCCCTTATCTCTCCAAGGTCAACGTCGGCCGCTTCCTCTAGAAATAGAGCGGACGGGCGCTGGCTTTGCAGATAAGGGTCACTTTATGACCGTACGTTTTGCATGTAAACGAATTTCTTAGATGCGTTTTAAATTTTAACATTGGCAAAGTGAAGTAAATAATATTTTACGCATGAATAATTTCTACCATGCATTTTATAGGTATTCTAATTATTACGCTTATTGAATTTGTGCTACGAATCGTAGAGCATTGAGATTTTAAATATAGAAATGTAGGATAGTTTTGCAAACTGCTACTAATTTACTTACATTGTAGATATCTCTTCTGGTTCGTGAGTATTTTATACTTTTGTCAGAAAGTACTAAACTACTAGTAAACTTCAACTATTGGTCCACCAATTGAGAAAGCGTGAAAATGTCAATTAGTTTTAAATGAACATTAATCACAAAAATAAAACAGATATTTTCTGAATGTAAGAATAGAAATCAACAATTTAATGTGTTCGCATTTTAAAAAACGTAAATAGAAAAAATGAGCCAAATTAAGCTTCAATTAGACAATCCTTCAGCTACGTATAATGTGGGTCAGGTTGTCACAGGGCGAGTGTATGCAACATTTAATTCCCAGGAGACAATCAAAGGTAAATTACAACTGACAATTATTACTATTTAAAATTGACTTAATAAAGAAAGTAGTTGTAACAAATATACCTATAATTAAACTATTATTGGCTATATCTACTAATGAATTATTATTACCTATTTAAAAATATCTATTGGTACAATATACTTATAATATTTAATATATTCTTTTAGGGATAAAATTGAAGTGTTTTGGGACAGGTTATGTCAAATGGAGTGAAGGGTCGGGAAATAAAAAGCGATTTTATTCCAACCATGAAGAATATTTTTGCAACAAAATATATTTTCTCGGAACGCCAGGTAAGAATTCAATAATAAATGTACAACCATAATAATTAATTAATCTGATTTTAAATTGAATTTGCTAATTAATAATTTAGATAATCAAGATGTAACTGTGGAGGGAGGTCGATATATATATCCATTTGCATTCCAACTCCCCCAGGGAATCCCTTCTTCATTTGAGGAGACTGCCGGTTGGATCAGATACTATTTGGAAGCCACAATAAAGAAAGTGAAGTTCAAATTGAATGTAAAAGATGAATTGCCCTTTACTGTCAATGGAATCGTGGATTTAAATATGCAACAGACGGTGAGTGAGCCTTTTGAAACAAAGGAGCAGAAACATCTTTGTTGTCTCTGTTGCAAAAGTGGTCCGGTTGGATTCGTACTGAAAGTACCAAAAATAGGTTTCGTACCAGGTGAACATCTCAGATTCCAAGCAGAAGTATTTAATAACACTTCGAAACCCATCACCGAAGTTGATATAAGAATCAAACAAGTAATCATTAATATATTAATGACCATACTCATGCAATTAATAGTTATGCAAAAATGATAAATATTGTTATTTTATATATTTTAAAGATAAGTAAGTTTCATAGTGCTGGCGGGAATACCATTGCACAGTGTGCCCAATCTCTGAATCACCGGAAATAATTCAAATAGGTCTTTATTTAATTCAAGCCAACACATTAGATCGAAAAACAAAACAATTGAACGATTTAAAACATTTTTACTGTTAAAATTTAATTTTTTTTAAAATAATAAAAATGCCCGCCCGAACGGACTCACTCATACCATGACGATTTCCATTATATTAAGTCAGGCGGAATTTCATTCATATCGCTTTCTAAAATGCTGTCTAGAAATTCAGCATCACCCAACCCGTCATTGATTTCATGTTCGTCAACGTCATAAAGAGTTCTACATGAAATTGAATAGTGTTGTGTCTCTCTGATTTCGCAATCAGGTTCTTTTAATAATTCTTGAACTTCTATTGGCAAAGTAAGATATTTTCTTCGATTCCTTCTTTCTGGTAAAGAAAAGCTGGACATGTATGGATCTGAGGTTTCATGGGAACGATTAAACATGTCTGTCAGAGTGTCCTTCCTGTTCATTAGCCTTGAGTGATGAAGTCTGTCGGATCTATACAGCTTATTTCTCGCTTCGGCCCCTTCTTCGCTCATCATCCCCAATGGCAATTCACTAGCATTCATTATTTCTTCACCGTGCACTAGGATCTTATGTAGAGTAGCAGGCATATAAAACCAATTGTATTTATCATTTGTTACATACTTTTCAAAATAATTAAGACAGAAAATACCAAATTTTTTTGAATTGATTTGAGATTGGCAAGCTATCGAAATCAATATAGTTCTCAGATCATGAACAATCCACTCATCTATTTCTAATATGGCTGCAAAAGTTTTAGAATCTGCAAAAGCTCTCCTGGCACAGTTACCGTCATTGGAATTTCCTTTTCCACTACTGTCAGGAAAGTCGACACGGAGACCCATCTTTTGCCATAGATCTTTTTGAATTTTTTCTTTCTTAGCTATTAGCAGATTTCTTTTTTCTTTTCTTACTGCCCAACATCTCAAACCTGGAACATTTCTATACGCTAAGTGTAGACAAAACTCCAAGCATCGCAGCCAGCAATGCAAAGGGCTGATACCATATTGCAACTTTTCCACAGGCACTTTAAATTTTCCATTTTTTAAGTTTCTTAAAAGATTAAATTGGGTTGGTGTTGCTCTACAAAGTGGACAGGACATGCTGGATTTGTTTTCAGTGATGTAATTTAATATTTTCCCATCTATCATGGTGAATTTAATGTCAAATTTTACGGACAACGTTTGTTGATCATTAAATATTATATGTTGCTCGTAATCCTTAAGATTTTGAATCTGTTGATTCAATTCTCTTGCTTTAGCTTTAACTATGGCTTCAGTTTCTTGAGTGAACTCAATTTCCAACGGTCTACAAAATCGGGTTGACTGAGGTGTAGAGTTGTTCCAAAGCAAATGTCCTGTGTCACTAACTAATCGCAATGGTACTACCGTTGTGGTAAACAAACTTTTGTCTCTGAAATCTTCATCCTGGTTGGTGAATTTTTGTTTAAACCTATTTTGGTTACTGCTACCATCCATTCCAGTGGTACAATACAATATCGCATGACTGTCTCTGTAGCCAAGTTTATCATGTTCAGATTGAATTACATCCTTTTGAAGTTGCACTATTCTGTCAGCAGTATGTTCCAGAAGACATTTTAATGGAACACTAGCTTTAGTTTCTGTAACATTTTTTGATGGAATGCGACATTTTTGTTTAGCTTGAAATAATTTTTTGTATGAAGGGTACAAGTTGCAGCCTCGAGATTCTGAACTTATTCTTAACGTTTTGTATTGTTGAACTGTCAGATTTAAATCTAGGAAGAGGGCTAAAGCTTCATCGGGAGAATACGGCTTGATGAAGTTATTGGGCGTCTTAAATTTTTTATTCAGTTTTTCAGCTCTGCCTGGACTTTTGGTAGTTTCTAATATTGTTGTTCCAATTTCACTATAGCCTCTTTTTCTTACAGCTCTTGCTGTAGCCTTAAGAAGTAGCGGAGTAGAAACATTTGCCAATGTGTCAGACATTCTAGCCGTCTCCATTCTTTGTCCTCTGTTTGTCAACTCTGAATACCCTTTTTTTGGGCGACCCCGAGCTTTTGGCGAAGTCGTTTTCCAACTAGATTTTTGGGTAGTATTTAATACAGTGTATTTCTGCAATAAAATGTATTGCTTTGTCCAAATTTCTACTTGACAGTTTCTTTCCCACCTATCTTTTTTTCTTGAACAACTTTGCCATAACGAGCTAGCTTTACTCCTTAAAGCGGTTAAATACTTTTTTAACAGATCTACTTTGGAATCCAAGATTGGTGCCGCATTTTTTATCATAGTCAAACACTTTCTCATATTATTGTCATCATCTTTGCGGTTCTTTAAAATTTCGACAAAGTCGCGTTTAACAAATAATTTGTCGTAATTAGCTTTAGTAGGGTCACCGGCCATTTGTGCTATATACGGGTGCAAATCATCGTTACTATCAGTGTCACACATATTCAATTTTCGTTATTCACTATAGGTTGATTAAATTTGTTCAGCCAACCGTTTGAGATTCAAATAATTTTTGAAAACATCTACTGAAACTGCAATTTTGAAATAAATTAGGTTAAATTACAATAGTCGATATCTAATTTCTTAAACAAAAAGTTTTAGTAATTATCAGCTATTACATTTACTTATTTAGTATGTTGAACATTGTCGCAAAGAAATTTGACAAAATTAAAGATTCATTGATCCTTAACGGTGACAATAAATATATAAAACACTTAAATACATAAATCTACAAACATAGCATAGCATTGCACAACTAGTAAAATTTGGAAAATAATAATACATGTTCATACCTTTAACTAAATAGAAACCATGCTAATTATACCAGTGAAGTAACAAAACATTAATTTGACAATTGAATTCTGGGAGCCAATAAAATAAGCTGGATTTTAGAATAATTGATTGAACACTAAAAGCAGCAAAGTGACTTCAGATATTGCGATTAATTACAACGATATGATACAAATTTTTTTTACAAATCAGGATATTAAAGTTACAACACATTCATTGACAATTGTCTGTTATTGTGTGTAAGAACGAGTAAAGAAAAAAATAAATTTTAAAAAGGCCGCAAGATAAATGATTTCTTTTTACAATATGCTATATTCTCATCAGGGGTTTTAATATTCTATAAGAGATACAGAATATTATAAAGAGGGTCCCCAATTGATGTTTTCTAAAGAGCAAAGTATATGGAACACAATATTTTTAAAATTCTTGACTACAAAAAGAGAATTTGAATTCGTATATCGCAAAATTCATTAAAAAATTATTGAAAATGAAACTGTAATTATGTTCAAACTATATACATTTTCAAAACACAAGTTTGGCGAAAATAGTAATGCAAAATACATGTGGACTGATGTGGTAAGATAAAAATATTTTGCATTCATTTTAAATAAATTTGAGAAATAAGGGGGAAAAGGAATTTTTCAGTTGTTTTATGAAGATTCGAAAATTGCTTAAAACTAAATTCTCAATGTTTAAAATATTAATTACAAAATCGTATTAAAAATACATGATTAAATTGTTAGTTATGGTTTAGGTTTGTTACTTTAAATTTCTGGTAAGCATATAAAAGCAGAAATTGGAAATTGAATTTTCTCAATTTTCAATTTGTCGAAGCAGTAGGCAAACAATAGTCATTCAGTTACAATTGTAAATTATTATAATTGGCTTGTAAACAAATTTTTTCACATTGATACTCTGACCGTAACCATGTTCCGAGGACGATATCATATAAAGAAATTAATAAACCATTGCAAAATGGATATAACAGAGAAGTTTATACTTTTGATCCAAGGAGTAACCCTATTTAGCAATTTTAGTAGTGCCCCAGAATTTTTGCTGTATAGTAATCTATTGCACTACTTTGTACGATTAACCGAACTAATGTTACATCGATTTTCAATTATGTTTTTAATCAAGTTTTTCACCCACATTCCCTAACAGGGAAAGTTTACAACCCGAATATTAGTGTCCGTGGACCGGCCAGCTTTCAATCGAGCTAATTTTGCCCAAATTTGTCGGATAAAAAGGAAAGTTACGTCTATTTTCGGTTATTTTTAATTTTTCACCCACTTACCCCGCCATGAGATGATTTTACCTAGTTCAGTAGTTTGGCAAAACATGTCAGCTGTCGAACAAGTTATTACATTAAGTTGTAGAATGAATAGAACCAAGGTTACGTCGATCTTTAGCTATTTTTAAGTTTTAACTCTAATTATTTTTAACTCCTCCCCCAGACAGGGGCTAAGACCGATCTTGCCCATATACAAACAAACGTTTCACCTCAAGAAAATATCCTGAAAATTTTACCTGCATAGCTCAAACCAGGCATGGGCACCTCAAATTATCGTGCACAGGGATTTCTGCATGGATGGACGGACAGATAGAAAAGGCATTCGAATAAAGATCAGATAAACTTGAATAAATAATAAATAGGGAAATGTAGGTCGCCGGTTGGTTGTTGTTGTTAGCTAAGTATGAACTGTTGTATCACTTCGGAATTTTACGAATTTTAAAAATTAATAATGTAGACCATAATTCACATATGTAATAACTTGAAAGAATTTTAGACGAAGAAGTTTTAAGAAAGGAAATTGTTAATGAATATCCAAAAACTAATATCTGCGACGTCTGCAAGCATAAATGTCATTTATAAACGTTACAAAATCAAAAAAGCAACCACAAACATTAATTTCCAGAAATTACCGGTTATAGTTCCCAAGGTTTTCCTCCGACAATGGTTTTCAAATAAAAAAAGATGGTATTTTATCATGTGCTTCGGCTTTTTAAAGGGATTTTATAAGTACATTTGATTTTAAGCGCTGTGTCCTACTAATGATGTGCAAGGTACACTCGGGCGGGTTCAACGTTTTTCTGTATCTCGAAATGGCGCAGCTAGGCGCAGCAAATTTTTGCTGTAAAAGTTTCTCCACCAATAAAGAAAAGTTTTAAGCTCAGTCACCACAATGTGAAGTGAAGTGATTTTTAGCACGAAAGACTGATATGTTTTACATTACATCATGTAGCCAACGCGTTTGCATTTATGCAAATAATTTATTTTGTGACAGAATAGAAATTTTTTTGGCAGCAAGAAAAATTAATTTAGAATATTATTGTCGTCTTTGATTTCAAATTGGACGAAAATTTACCTAAATTTTAAAACACAAATTCAGATTTCTTTCCGGGAAAAAGGGCTATGGGCACACTGTGCATTGGATCGACTTCTAAGGTTTTTGAAATTCGCGGTCCTCAAATTTCACCATGGTCAGACGAAACCTGGCAGTGGGGAAATCAAGATCCAAAGATAACGCCCATTCCTCCTACCAATTTAGGGGGAGGGTCTATCATTGGCCTTCATTATATAATTGAGGTATATAGTCTCTACATTAAGGCTGTCTCGTCGATGCTCAGAACATTGATAACATATTATTCCTTCATTATTCACGGACATTAACCTCGAAAAGTCTGAAATTTCAAAATTAAACAGTTTTACATACATGTGAAATACGTGGGAAGTTGGCCAACCCGCCTTGTTCTCTGTTATATGGAAATACAAAAGAAACTACAGAGGTAGGCTATCCACTGCAGAATTTAGTGCTCTATTTTTTCAGTTACTTTTGAAATCGGTTGCTCCTAATTGGGGTTATCAATGTTCCTAATTATACCTATACCTCTCCCTGCGGTTACATTAGACCATACCAATTTTTATTTCGAGGAGGAAGTGTGCAAATTTAAATTTTAAATTACTCGTTAAGTCTTAATCACAAAGTGACCCGTGATCGAGGCAGCCGAGTCTTAAGGTATGATGATTTTGAATATGGTGATCTTTAAACTTGTTCCAATTTTCTTGACTTTTAGTTAATTTTAAAAATTCCGGACGCCATTGATTTAACTGGCGGAATCCCGATAATCATTGGAACTATTCCATTGAGGGACGAATTTGCTAATTTTAATGCAAATGCAATCCAGCCAAGTTTTCAAGAAGGACAAGGATATATTCCAACACCAATTGATTCTTATTCGACTCCAAATCCTCCATCAGCACCGCCACAGATATATTCACACTATCCAAATATGTGTAAGATTTCATGCATTTAATTTGTAAGACAAACACCTTGCTAATGGGCCTCTGAAAATAATTTACAATTTTTATAAATTTTGTAAAGCTCCTCCAGATTATGTGGCAGCAATTCATATGGACAAACCCTCCACTACAAACGATGATGAAGATGAATGCAAGGATGCTATTAATTTCTTCCCTCAATACGCCACTTATGGATGGACTTCTCCAAATTCATAAAAACGAAGAAGAAAGAAGATTAGATACAATTTTAAACCCGTTCTGAAAATGATTTCGAAGAGTGTCCAATTTTCCCGCTATTTTATCTTCGCCGAAAATATTTTCTTATTACTCCAATGAAAAATACATCTGAATATAAAAAATTACCTTACATATTATTATATAACCCATAGAGAAACTATCAATAGGCGGATAAAATGTTTATTTAATTTTTAAGGCTGGCTTCAAACGCTTATTTACTGTATAGTACTTTTCTGAACTTCCGCAAATATTCATAGCAGACTTAATTAAATTGAAACACAGAATACAAGACAATATATATATATTATCTATATCTATTATTATATATATATATACATGTATATATTTATTACAACCTCCTTCCTCGTAAGGTCATCAGGGTACATGGTAGTCATACAAAAAAAGATTACCATGCACAGAAGTTATATACTTACAATTCGTTGATCTAATTTTTCTTACATTTTGACATAAAACAAAAGAAAAAACAAGTTCCGGTGTGGACAACATTTTCTGAGCCACAGATAAAAGAAATCAAGTAATTATCATTTTAGACAATTATTAGAATGCCAAGTTTCATAAAAAACCAAAACTTACATCGGAATGTATTGACCATTCTGCTTTATATATCTTCTTGTTCTGTGCCATCTCCAAACCTAGTTCTTTCTAAGAACTTGGCCCAAATGCCAAATTCATAATACACATAATATTAAACGCTTAGCAATAAATAAATAAATTTGGAATGTGATGAATGAATTCCAGACTATACTTTTTGGTTACTCCGACAAATTCTTTCCATGAAATTCATAGTCTCATGCGTCAGTCAGGTACCATTTGCTGATGTTGAGGATTGAAAACAGGGAACAAAAAAAGGACATTTTTGCCTTCTTTATAAAAAAGGTATGAGTGAGATTTTTAAAAAAAACAGTCCTTTTTTGCCTTTTTACCTTTTTTAATGTGGCACCGTGTCCCATTTACTTCCACTTTACATGTAAATAAGGTAAAAAAGATAAAAAGGACTGCTTTTTAGAAAAATTGACAACAACGCAAATTCAGTCGGGGCTATGCGACATTTCTGGTGCTGAACAAAGTCAGATTTGGCTTTTCTATTATTACTACTTCTATTGGGACTTTCAATGTCCTGTCCTGGTGTAGCTCGATGTCGATGACTCATCTCATCGCTTGCTTCGCTTTCCTTTCACTCACACACTCACATAAGCCGGAGCCAAAGCACTCTTAAGTCAGTGACTGTTGGACCCGGCGGCCACAAAAGCTAAGACCCGACATACTATTATTGCACTACCGAATTACTCGGAAGTGGATACAACCAACAGCTGACATTCAACGGCCACTATCGAGAATGTCCGAAATTCGAATAAATTCGACCATCTTCGAATAAATTCGACCATCTTCGAATAAATTCGACCATCTTCGAATAAATTCGACCATCTTCGAATAAATTCGACCATCTTCGAATGAATTCGACCATCTTCGAATGAATTCGACCATCTTCGAATGAATTCGACCATCTTCGAATGAATTCGACCATCTTCGAATGAATTCGACCATCTTCGAATGAATTCGACCATCTTCGAATGAATTCGACCATCTTCGAATGAATTCGACCATCTTCGAAAGAATTCGACCATCTTCGAATAAATTCGACCATCTATGAAATCTGGAAAGAAAATCCATGCTAAAAATTGTGCACTTTTGGTGTTATGCTGAAGATGTATTTTAAGTGTACAAAATACCATTTGCCATTTCCAGTGGCAAGTAGTTTTTAATAGTATTTACTGTTATTTCTACCACCTAAATATTAGTGTTGTTAAGAAATTGTAAAAATTACTTTTATTTAATTTCCGTACAGAAGTTTTACTAAAATTAGCCGCTTATACATAAAACGCCGTCGTATCTGACGATTTTTGTCACAAATTGACTTATGAGTTAAATCGGCATTTAAGTTACCATTACCTAGCGCATAAATGACATTTGAATGGCATTTTTTAATACTTAAATTGTTCTTTTAAATATAAATCTTATTTTAGAGGAAATAGAGCATGAAAACTTATTTTAATATGTATTTTGTGTATCTCTGGTAATTATTCACTACCATTTGTAGTTTTCACTATTAAATGCATTTTTACCACTGTGATAAGGCCAAAAGGTGGTAAATTTTGTACACTGTGCATATTAGACATTTATACCTTAAAGAAGAAATATTACACTGAAAATGCTTTGTGAAAGTAGAAGTGCTCTGTCAACCAGTTTTTAGGTCACAGTCTCTTTCTTTTTCTCTTGATTTTAAACCAGCTATGTATTTCACTGTACTTTCTAATGCGGTATCACTTTGTACGTCAAAAAGAAAATGAAAGGTAAAAGGTTTTGGAATGCGGGATGCTTATGACGCTGCTTTTATTAGCAAAAAATTATCTTTTAGTGGTTCAATATCATTGTACTCCAATCGAAATAAGCTAGATTCCTTTGTGTGAATTTTTTCACATTGTTGTGACGGCTAGGGTTTATGGACGGGCTCGTTATTTCTAATATGTACTGGAATGAACGATGAAAAGTAAAAGCATTGCAAACATTTAACTACTGAAATGTTTAATCCAGTATAGTTTTAGTTTGAATTGTTACATTAGTTTATTAATACATTCGTCATGCAGTTATTTAGTATTGATAGTATAATGTATTCGTCATATCGTTACTATAACCTTACGTTTCTTTTCTAATATATTGACAGTATTAGTAAATATAATATTCAGCTTATATAAGTTTTAATTTCAGCAAAATGAAAGGAGAGACAGACAGTTGTTCCATTAGCGTAGCATTAACTAAATTGTTTTCTATCTTGTTCTCCGGATCGATTGAGTCCAAAATCCGTAATTCGTGTGCAAGTAATAACTAAGTACTGTAGAGATACAAGTTATTATAGATTGCCAAAAGTTCGAAATTATGAACACTGTTGATATTGTAATTATAAGCATATGCATCTTTTCTTTACTGTTCATTATCTGCGGATTTTTCTGCCAAGGACGTCACCCTGCATTTACCAAAGCAGGTAAAGTGCTTTTGTTTTGGTTATACAACTTAAATTTCATCATGGAAAAGTACAAATGACACACGTTTGAATATAGTTAATTATTTAGCTAACCAAATGCCATACCTGGAATTAAACATGGCATTGAAACGACCAGAGCATGTGGGATACAACCGAGAAATGACATTTATGCAATCTGGGAATGGATATTTAGAACAAATGCATTTAACTCCAATCACTCCGGCACAAGAAGGAGGACCGATTCCAGGATTTCTAATTCCAAATTGTAAGAACCTTATTGCAATTCTAACTTAAAATTATAGACCAGTTGGAAATTAATTTTTAGACTCAAAGTTTCATTTAATTTCATTTCCACAGACAAACCAGCCTTTTTAGCAAGAATATATATTTAAATTAAATAAACTCTACAAAATTTATCAAATTAATAACAACAAAGTGATAATGGCTTTAACATGCAACCTACAATACAAATTACAAACAAACAAAATATGGAGTGGTGACTTTGAGACTAAATTGGCCAGTTGACCTCAAATTATTAATATTTGGCGTGGTAAAATAAAATGTTGGTTAATTAACAATAATAATAAACAACAATTATATATGTATCAAAAATATATTTAATTAATTGTAGCTAAAAGATAAATAAATTGATTGATTCGTTGTTACTTCCTGACTTTCTGATATTTACCATTATTAACGCTTTCTGCATAATTTCGGTCAATATTATAATAAAACTTTAAACGTCTGAAGTATAATTGTACTACCACTTACAAGTTGCATGCATCAGGAATTGGGAAACCTCTAAAAATGTATTGTATGATATTTTCCACTGAGAATGAACCTAAGAGTGCTGCTTCGCATCCGATAATACCCGAATTTTTGCAACCTGCGCCAATATTTGATTTCAAGCCTTACAAACTATCATTCAATTGTGTAGTAGTATACGCATGTTTTGCAAAAACCTAAGAATCAAAAAATAATGAATTAATTTTAGTTGGATTTTCTCCTTTGCCAAATATTGAGTAACAGAATGCCAAAATTCTTTCCGATATCTTCTAAAATATGCATATCCGTTCATTACTTTTCCTGTTTAGCTTGTCTATTGTTTACACAAAATCTTCGAGTGAATTCTCAAAAGACTGTATCAATGTCTGCAGGTTTGTTGTTATTTTTTGAGCAACCTTTTAATTACAGTAATCTTGTACAAGCATTTCAAATCGTTTAAATATAAACATTCTTGTTTACAGATTAGGATGTCCAAAAGAATTGACTGCCATTAAAAATAGTTTGTGTGTTACAAAGCAATACATCTGTTCTTGTCTCGCGAATTGGGAACTGACTGCAAACGGGTATACTTTCTGTCCTATTTTATGCACATTATCCTATTTAAGTTATTTTATGAATTTTATTTAATCTGGTAATTTTAGGGTCGATCCGGAACGAGAAATAGAGGAAAGTCAAAATAAACTCGACAGTTTTGGATTTCTAGATTTTGCACTGACAAAGAATGAAGAAACGGAAAAATCTTACTTTCATCGTGAAGAAGATTATAAAGTTCAGAGGTCGGCATTTGTGATCGTGTGTTTCATATCATTTATATCAGTTCTGCTCTACATTGCCGTTGCCGATAATATCTTCACAATTTAAAAAGGACATGTGGTACCTTAAATATCTAGTAATAATTTAGCCAAATGTAACCCATTCCAATTTCGTAACTGGTCATTCCAATAATTATTCTCAATTTTGGCAATTTAATTAAAATAACTTTAAAGGACTTGGAGAAAGAATACTGAAAAGCACAATTGAAAGGACAATGAATGTATGCAATAATGATCTGGATAACAAACTACTGACTGTACTACTTATTTATAAAAAGAGGAATTTTATTACCTTCGTCAGTAATTAAAGCTACAAATACAATTGGTACAACAATATCTTTCTAGTAAAATGTAGCCAAAAAACTTATTCCTTCTCATTTTAGAGTAAAACATCCCATCCAGCCGAGTATTAAATCATTAAATAACAATAGAATAATTATAAATGTATATATTTTGTAAAATGTCAAATATCGCCACTATATACGTAGTATACTCACATATACCTTTTAATCTTACTTAGACATATTAACCCGTCGTTGCTGTAACAAGAAGTATTACATTATGTATACTACTAATAAATACAATTACTTAATTAAATTTGAGTATGAATAATATTTTTGCGTCTTATTTAATGTAAAATGCTACTTATCTAATGATATTCGAAATTGCGTGGGATTTTGCAAATAACGGGCAAGATTCTAAGTTTGGATCAGGGCAATGCACGCTAGAAAATCAATATCGACGGATCAATACTTATATACTGCACACACTAGGCCCCATACAACTTTACCTACTAAACAAGTGGCTCTTTTGTTTCGACGGCAAAGGAAGACACTCGTCGTTCATATTCCTGAAATGAAATGAATCAAATTCTATAAGATATTTTTACTTTGTTACAGTAACCTGAAATAAAATATCAATAATTTATGATGCAAACTGTGATTGACTGTCTAATGATCATGATTCTTGATTTCGTTGTAGATTGCATGTTGCATGAAACCAGAGAGCAGAAAAAATGATTGCTTTAGCATTTTTGTAGCTGAACATAACAAATCGCAAGGTGAACATGATTCATAAATACTAGGATAATATAATACTATTCTAAATATTTTCTTCCTCTGTACATATTATATTACTAATTGTACATAGTTTTAACTAATTGGTAATGTATGTATCGTATAATAGAGTAATTAAACCATTTTAGGAATATACGTCAGCAAAATATACGAAAAAATAAAAACGCCCAAATAATATTATCTAAGCAAAAGAACAAAGAGTAATAAAATGAATCATAAAGAATATTTAAGATACTTAAAATGCATATTCTTTTGTAGCATAATTGCAAGTCTGCTGGTAAGAAAGAGATACTTTATTATACAGTGTATAACCATGAACATGTAGGCACATGTGAACAGAATAAATTGTGTATGTATACATGAACATATAAAGTTGTATATTTGCAATCCACAAACTCAAGCAAACCCATTGTGAATATATTATATTTGTGTTTTAGCCTGGTGCATGTCCAAGGACATGCGGGGAGACTAAGCAGGGAAAAGAGGGAGAACCGCCAGGCATAATAAATTCAGCAGACAGCCACAAAAAACTGTCTCACATCTGTTTGGTGTTTGGCAGACTTGCTATTTTTGCAGTGTAATTAAATTAGTTTTTATTTGTCACAAAAATAAAACAGATATTTTTTGAATGTAAGAATAGAAATAATGTACAATTTAATGTGTTCGGATTCAAAAACATGAAATAGAAAAATGGGCCAACTTAAATTCCAATTGGACAATCCTTCCGCTGCGTATTTTGTGGGTCAGGTTGTCACAGGGCGATTGTATGCCACATTTGATTCCCAGAAGATAATTAAAGGTAATATGATAATAATAGTAATACCTAATTACAATTATTACTGTTTGAAATTGTATGAATGATGAAGAAAATAATTGTAACAAAAATACCTGCAATTAAAATATTATTTTATTATAGGTTAGCTATTAATTAATTACTTATTTACAAATATCTATTTCCACAATGTATTTATAATATTTAATATTCTTTTTTATCTTTTAGGATTGAAATTGAAATGTTTTGGGAAAGGTTGTGTAAACTGGAGTGAAGGGTCGGGAAATAGCAGGCGAACTTATACCAACGATGAAGAATATTTTTGCAACAAAATATATTTTCTCGGAACCCCAGGTAAGAATTCAATAATAAATGTACAACCATAATAATTAATTAATCTGATTTTAAATTGAATTTGCTAATTAATAATTTAGATAATCAAGATGTAACTGTGGAGGGAGGTCGATATATATATCCATTTGCATTCCAACTCCCCCGGGGAATCCCTTCTTCATTTGAGGAGACTGACGGTTGGATCAGATACTATTTGGAAGCCACAATAAAGAAAGGGTTATTCAAGTTCAATGTCAAGACTGAATTGCTCTTCACTGTCAATGGAATCGTGGATTTAAATATGCAACAGACGGTGAGTGAGCCTTTTGAAACAAAGGAGCAGAAACATCTTTGTTGTCTCTGTTGCAAAAGTGGTCCGGTTGGATTCGTTCTAAAAGTTCCAAAAATAGGTTTTGTACCAGGTGAACATCTCAGATTTCAAGCAGAAGTATTTAATAACACTTCGAAACCCATCACCGAAGTTGATATAAGAATCAAACAGGTAATTATTAATATATTAATAATCATACTCATGTAATTAATAGTAAAAATGATAAATATTGTTATTTTATTTATTATTTTAAAGGAAGTTGAGTTTCATAGTGGTAGGAAAATCAAGAGAACGTATTCTAAAGTTTTGGAAATTCGCGGTCCTCAAATTGCACCATGGTCAGAAGAAACCTGGCAGTCGGGAAATCAAGATGCAAAGATAACGCCCATTCCTCCTACCAATTTAGGGGGAGGGTCTATCATTGGACTTCATTATATAATTGAGGTATATAGTCTCTACATTAAGGCTGTCTCGTCGATACACTGAAAATTGATAACAGATTATTCCCCCGTGTCATGGCCATTTACCCTAAAAGTCTGGAATTTTAAAAATTAAACATTTTTTTTGGAGTGAGGAAATACATTGGTAGTTGGCCAGCTCGCCTTGTTCTCTGTTATATGAAAATACAAAAGAAACTAGGCTATTCCCTGCAGAATTTTGTGCTCTATTTTTTCAGTAACTTTTGAAATCGGTTGCTTCTAATTTGGTTTATCAATGTTTTCTGTATTATTTACTTAGAATTTTATTTTCCTATACCTTACCCTGCGATTACACTAGCTAGACTATGCCAATTTTTATTTCGAGGAGGAAGGGTGCCAATTTAAATTACTCCTAAAGTCTTACTCACAAAGTAATCCTATGATTTAGGCAGCCTTAATAAAGTATGATGTTTTTGAACACGGTGATCTTTAGTTACAATTTTCTTGACTTTTAGTTGATTTTAAAAATTCCGGACGCGATTGATTTAACTGGCGGAATCCCGATAATCATTGGAACTATTCCATTGAGAAACGAATTCGCTAATTTTACTGCAAATGCAATCCAGCCAAGTTTTCAAGAAGGACAAGGATATATTCCAACACCAATGGATTCTTATTCGACTCCTTATCCTCCATCAGCACCGCCACAGATATATTCACACTATCCAAACATGCGTAAGATTTCATGCATTTAATTATTAAAACAGACACCTTTCTATTGGTCCTCTGAAAATAATTTACAATTTTTATTGATTGTGTAAAGCTCCTCCAGATTATGCGACAGCAATTCATATGGACAAACCCTCTACTACAAACGATGATGAAGATGGATGCAAGGATTCTACTAATTTCCTCCCAAAATACGCCACTTATGGGTGGACTTCTCCATTTCCATAAAAACAGAGAAGAAAGAAAATTAAATATCATTGTAAACCCATTCTGAAAACCATTTGTAAGAGTGTTCAATTTTCTCGCTATTTTATCTTCTCCTAAAAGATTTTCTTATTGCTACAATGAAAACTACATCTGATTATAAAAAATTACCATGTACATATTATAATACGACCCACAGAGAAACTATCTGTAGGCGGATAAGATGTTTTTTATTTTTAAAATAGCCGGTTTAAAACGCTTATTTATTGTGTAGTACTTTTCTGAACTTTTGCAAATTTTTATAACAGACTTCTGTAAATTAAAGCTAAAGTACAAGCTCTATTCATAGATAATCCAAATCAAGAATTTAATTGTTTGTAAGACATTTATTTACGTTTAATTTCAAAAAAATTGTCCAAGAAATAAAATTATGAAGTAGATTTTTCATAAATCAGAATGGATTTGAAATGCAAGCTTAAAATTCTGTTAAATAATTTTATTTCCAAACTGCAGCGTATGCTTTATAGCAATTGAAAATTTTTTGAGATCTTCATTGTAATAATTATTAAAGCTAATTACCTATATGTATGTTTATTGTAATTTGTAATAATGTAGATAAACAGTTTTTTAAATCTGTGTCAAGTTTCTACTATAATCTACTATAAGAATAAGTTTTAAAATTATTTAAACTTTTGAATGACTTGATCAAGATAATAAATATAAAGGTGCCTTTCTGCTTGCAACGTGATGAAAATAATGTAAAGTGAATTAAATCACTGGAATAAATAAAACTCCAAATGATCGAAAATAAGCTAATTCAACAATACAAAAATGCAAACTACACAATAAACTCACTAACCTTATAATTTAGTCTATCAATTGAAATTAATTATACCCATTCTCCAACGTTAAATATACGGTTTTCAGTTTTAAAATCTACCAAGTTTTTAAGACGAATATGAAAGTCAGATGTTTGAAAATTATTTTTTAAATCGTCGAAAATTCAATTTAAAGATTTTTCTTATGACATTTTGCCCTCACTTTCCTTCCTCTTTTTATAGCACTTTGGTTCTCACTCTCCATCTCACTCTTATCCTCATACTCACGAACGTTTTCATTCTCTACCACCTCGTCACCTTCCTCTGCAACCTGTCTCTTACCTCTACCTTAACACCTCCTCAAGTCACTTCAATTTTTGTAAATAAACTTTTACCTAACCTCAACAATATGTGACATGATTTAACCAGTTGTATGAGCAGGAGCTCACTGTTCTTGACGAACGGATTGAGAAACCAAAAAGAACGGAAGGCTGACTGTTCCTTGAGAAACGCATAGTCTCCGAGGGTGCTCGGCGACTCAGCGGTCATGTATTGTTCGCTGACGAGATGATTTACTCGGTGGTACTCGGCGGTCATGCATTGTTAGTTGACGAGATTGTCTCCTCGGCGGTCATTCATTGTTCGCTGACGAGGCATTGAGATCAGCATCCATTGGTTCCGTTCAGTCAGTCATTGAAAAGACAAGTCGTATCACCCCTTGTCTCTTCAAAGGACCCATCCGTTCTTCGGTCACAATCTATCCTAATTTAGATAAACTATTTCACTAAAGACGCCTGGCGAGATTCGTAAGACTGATAAAATCGGCTTCAAAACATTTTTTAACGCGTGACTCAAGAGTGTGAGAAATACAATGTTAATCTGGCCGAACAGAACCAACCGATGCTTATGGCAATTCCTCGGCAGCGAAAAAACCATGACCGTCGAGGATTAGGCCCGATTATTCTCGCTTTCATAAAGTACATAACTATATTACACGAAGACCAGAATTTACAGTTAATATTTTACCATCACAGTGGTAAAAATGCATTTAATGGTAAAAATGGTAAGTTTTAGCGACTGATGAGTCAGCTTAAGCATATACACAAGACTTACTAAACTATTGTTTTTAAAACTTTATTTTCTATGAAATATTTCCAATTAGCCCCTTAATTAATCAAATTAATCCTATTTATTTTATTGTTTACCGAAAGTTATAAATGCAACTACTAAAGCCAAGGTTAATGAATTTGGTATCGCCAATTTAAAATTTATATGAATGTGGCAATTTAATTGTAATTAATTTCTCAATCGGCAAATAAAAGGGCGATTAGTGCCCCCCAATTGTTGAATCCAACCCAGATTGTTGAACACTTATCAATTTATGTCAACAATCATAAGCTGTTAAGCTATTTCATACTTTGGCACCGAATTTTATTCAAAATTCTACACGAAATTTAAATAAAACTATATTTTACCATTTTTTACCATTTATACCATTTACCACTACTTTTTGGGTGGTGGTATTTTACGTTAAATACCATTAAAAACCACTTACCAGTGGTAAATGGTATTTTGTACACTTAACGTAACTAACCTGTAACTTACATTTAACCTAACCTAATACAATCATAAAATAAATCTAATAAAATTTCTAATTGGGTTATTTCTAAAGGGACATTAAAGGAGAAGTTCTCCGATGGTGTGAATCATCATTCCTAGGAATGAATGACTTTCTTTATGCTTCGTAACATGAAGACGACTACGTAAAGAGCCGGCAAAATTCTTTTAAACGACTATTGGAATCCTATCGTTTAGTTTTAATGTAGTGTGTATAGGGAACGGTAGTTACCTGCCACTTTTAATGTTTAAAATGAAATAAAATAATGAAAATGTATGCCCATGGAGGAAAAACACTTCGACGGAATTTGTTTTTTCCTATATTAAGCTAGGTTTTGAGTTTCACTTTCCCTTTCACTTCACGCAACTTTCACTGAATGGTCCTTTCACAAAAGGACCATTCAGTTTTTTAGTTTGCCTAAAATTCCAAATCCCCTCACCTGTGGCAACGACAATGTTTTATTTATGAAAGTTCCTTTGCACGTGAAGTGAAAAGGAAGTGAAACTCAAAACTTAGTGTTAAGATATATGGGTTTATATCTATAAGACATTCAATATGCTTATTATAATATGTTTATGATGCTTATGAAATAGAAATACCTTAGGATGTAGTAAAGGACATTATTGGTATGCTGCCGCATGCCATAAAATGTGCTAAAAGCATGACCCAATTTATAACCTTGTTGTTGTCAATAGTTCATGTTATTGTTATGAAAGAATCGGAATGTACTGACAAGTATAAATAAATCAATGAGCTTTCAAGCTCAATCTCTTATTCCTGAAATCTCCATTCCTGAGTTAACACATTATTATCTCATCACGTCATCAGTCACGAAGTCTCTGCGAATGGAGAGTTGAAATTTTGTCAAAAATTTCAACAAGTGATTTTCATTTCCAACAAATGAAATCAAAGTAAGTTCAAGTCTTACACACTGCTGAAGAGAAGAGGGAATGCCCATTCCCAGTTGATGAAGTTGTTCCAGTTCCAAGAGGATTCAAGTTCCTGTATGTACACTTGTGTCGCAAAGACTAGAAGAGGATTCCAGTTCCACTGTGTACAAGTTTCGTGTTTACAACTACTCAACTAAAAGTCCACTACAGCTACAATTAGTTCCAACAACTAAAAGTGCCAGTTCCTGTACTAAGACTTTTGCTACAGTTATATTTAGTTCCAACAACTGAATATTCCCGTTCCAGTTCCAGCATTAGACATTTTTGCTGTTATTTATTTAGTCTCAACGCTAAATAAAGTTAAATATTCCAGTTCAGTTCCAGCATTAGACATTTTTGCTGTTATTTATTTAGTCTCAACGCTAAATAAAGTGAAAGGTTCAGTTCCACCACTAGGTTACTACAATTACGAGTCGCAAAGACGAGATTCCAGTTCCAAAGGTCAGTAAGTAATAATATTTTAATCTAATAAGCCTTTATTAGTGTTAAAATGACAACCACAACACCCAGTACTGGTATACTACTACAATCATCCAAACGAAGAAGTTCGACACTGGTTCAATCACGAAATTAAATGGAGACAACTATCGCATGTGGAAAATGCGAATGACAAGCCTATTTAATAGCCACCATTCGATGGATGTTGTAAATGGATCCACTACTAGACCAAGGATAGCAGGAACTGCCCAAGATAAGTGGGACCAAGATAATGCTGATGCAATCACAGCTATGTTATTGAGCATGACAGACGACCAGGTGGAGATCATCTCAGGCTGTACTACGGCGTATGAAATTTGGGACAAATTTGCCACTATGTATGAAAGTATTAGTGGAGAATCCAAGTCAGTGTTGTTTCAACGTTTTTATGGCATAATGGGGTGTCACAACAAGTCCCCACTGAAGACCATGACTGAAATACAAAGCTACGCCTCTCAACTGAGAAGTATGGGTGTCATTATTGAGGACGAAGCTGTTGTTGCGAGAGTCATCACAAGCTTGATGGACGAGAAATATCGACAATTTCGAGAGGCTTGGCGCTCAGTAGACCCTGCCAAACAGACGACTGCTCTTCTATTATCCAGACTGAAGACTTGGGAAATAGATGAAAATGCAAATGGAACTGGAAGCAGCAATGGCAGTGGAAACGGACATGGCAGTAGAAGCAATGGCAATGGAGCTGGAAGTGGAGGCGGTCGTGCTTACTCTTCCAAGAAAGGCAAAGGAAAGCCTAGACGTTCCAAGGAAGAAATTGAAAAACTGAAAAAGAGCACTGCTTGCCATAAATGCGGGAAGACTGGCCACTGGTCCCGCGAGTGTAGAGAACCAGTGAAACCAGAAAGTGAAAAACCCGCCGAAAATGCTAGAAGAGCCGGAGGAGCCGCCTACATGGCGGGAGAACTGTCAGAAGATCATTGGATTAATGATTCAGGTGCGACTTCACATTTTTGTGGTCAACGAGATTGGTTCTCCAACTACAGAAGTTACTCGACTCCAGTTCCAGTCACTATTGCAAATAACTCAACAATGTACGCTAAGGGAAGTGGAAGTGTGAGCGGTTTTGCAAGAATTGCAGGCGAATGGCAACCATATACCATAGAAGATGTAGAATATATTCCTGGATGCGCGAATATGTTCTCAGAAAATGTCATGATGCACAAAGGCTATGAAATAAATAAGAAACTGGGAGCAATATTCTATGAGAAGAATAAGATCCCGTCCATAGAAGTAGAGACACGAGGAGGACTCCAGATCCTGTGTTTCAAGAGAAAACAGAATATGGCTTTGGCCTGCTCAAAGCAGGCTAACTGGCACGAACGACTTGGGCACATCAACCACAAGTACCTACAGTGGACAGCAGAGAGAGAAGCTGCGTATGGATTGGAAAATATGAGCACAGAAGAAGAGAGAATGCAGTGTATGCAAACGGACTAAGTCGACTAAGCAAAGCTACAAGTCAATCCCAAAGACTGACTTGTACCTTCCTGGAGAATGTATACATGCAGATCTAGCATACGGACCAGCTACTTCACATCGTGGCCATAAATATTATTTATTGGTCAAAGACGAAACCTCTTCATTCCGTGTTGCTTATTTTCAAAAGTCGAAGGAAGAAACTGCAAATAATGTTATTGATGCAGTCAACCTGCTCAGTAATCAAACGAAGAATTCGACAAAGATATTCCGCAGCGACAATGGAACAGAATTTGTCTGTGGCACACTGAAACAATTCTTTTCTGCTAAGGGAATTCGATTTGGTACAAATGCTCCATACACATCACCAAGCAACGGATTTATTGAACGAGATGTGAGGACAGTCCAAGAAAGTGCCAGGGCTATGCTCAGCCAAAGCCAGCTTACCGCAAAACATTGGGATGATGCGATAAGTACTGCCTGCTACTTGCTAAACAGAATTGTTAATGGAAAGAACAAAGAGAAAACTCCGTACGAGCTCATTTTCAGAAAGAAACCAACCTTACGGCATGTAAGGGTCTTTGGCTGCACCGCATGGGCAAAGAAAATGGAAAACAGATCAGCAGGTGAAAAATTAACAGATAATGCAAGAGAATGTATCCTGGTGGGTTACGTCTCAGATGGAAGAAATTATCAACTGTATGTGAAGGAGGTTCCTGGCAAAGAAAAGGCGAGATATATAGAACAAGCTAAACATGTGGAGTTTGATGAATTCAGTCTGCCGAAAAAGTTTGAAGACTTGTCATTAGCTATCGAGCCGACCCCCTCACCTTGCAAGCAAGCCACCACGGAGCTCAAGCGATCTTCCTCCACTGAGACAGTTTATACTGAGGTGACTTTTCAAAAACTCATCCTCAAGCCGGCGAAACTGGAGAGCCAAAGCTCCCCCAACCGAATCCCCTACTCTGGAGCACTGAAATGGAAGAGGAATCGGCTGAAGAGGAGGAGAGAACTGAGGGAATCAGATCGATCATCTGAAGAGGAGATCTGTGTGGAGAAAAATAAACCGTCGTCTTCTGCAGGTAATTCAAGCACAGCGGAGCAACCGCTGATGTTTGAAATAGAGGAGAATAAAGAAGACGATCCTGAAATGATAGAAGAACTGATTCAAGGACGCCCCAAGAGAATCAGAAAGCAAGTTGTACCTTATCAAGCTGGATGTAAGGCAGTAGCAAACACTACCTCATCTATAAACAAAATTCCAATTCCGAAAAATTATAAAGAGGCAATGAACGGCCCTCATGCCAATCAATGGATGGAAGCCCAGGATGCTGAAATGAGGAGCATGTTCCAAAATGCAACCTGGACACTTGTAAAGAGACCACATGATGCTAATGTAGTAAGCTGCCGCTGGGTGTACTCTGTGAAGGAACTAGAAAAAATCAGACAAAGTTCAAAGCCCGTCTTGTCGCTAGAGGCTTTGAGCAAGTGGAAGGAGTAGATTATGATGATATATTTTCACCTACAATCAGAATGGAATCCTGCAGGATGGGTTTCGGAATAGCTGCTGCACTTGGCCTAGATATGAAACAATATGATATAGGCAATGCATATCTGAACAGCAAAAGCAAGAGAGTAGTGTACATGGAACAACCAGAAGGATACACTACGGACTCTGGGCTAGTATGCAAAATGGGGAAAACTATCTATGGCCTTAAACAAGCCCCAAGAGAGAATGGAACGAGACAATCTCAAAGGTCCTCAAAGACTTAGGATTTGAACCACTGGATAGTGACCCCTGCTTCTTCAAGAAGAAGGATGAGCTTATATTTAATATTGTATACGTAGACGATGGATTTGTCATTGGAAAGGGTGAAGAAAAGTTATGCAAAATAATTGAAGATATGAGGGACCACTTCATTGTCACAACTGCACCAATCGGTAAATTTCTTGGAATTCAAATGTCCAGAAGTAATGCCGGGATATTTATACACCAAGAAAGATTCATAGAGAAATTACTTGAAAGGTTTGGGATGTCAGACTGCAATGCACGAGATACACCTATGGATAAAGGTCTACAGTTAGAGCAGTGTCAACATCCAGAAACACAGTACCCCTATCAGGAATTGATAGGAGCGCTGCTGTATCTAGTCCGATGCACTCGGCCTGATGTTGCTTATCCTGTGCACTACCTTTCTCGTTTCTTTGGATGCTACGGATCCGAACACTGGGAAGCTGCAAAGGACATACTGAGATATCTTCAAGGGACTAAATCCTTAGGAATTCTGTACCCACAAGGACTAGCAGAAGAAGAGCCAGTCAAAGGATTCGTGGATGCGGATGATGCGAGCTGTAAAGTGACCAGGCGATCAACAACTGGTTTCGTATTCACGTATAATAATGCTCCCATCATCTGGCACAGCAAGCGACAAACGTGTCAATCAACGTCGTCAACAGAGTCAGAGTACATAGCATTGGCTTCAGCAGGAAAGGAGTCGGTGTGGATTACAAGAATGTACGACGAAATGGGATTTCCACAAATTCCTATTAATCTGTACTCTGATAGCCAAAGTGCTATAAAACTCTCAAAGAATCCAGAATTCCACGCTAGAACAAAACATATCGACGTCAGGCACCACTACATCAGATGGTTGTATAAGAGCCAAAAGATTGGACTTACACTTGTCAGCAAAGGCACAACCAGCGGATATCCTGACAAAGGCTGTAGAGAAACCAGACTTTCTAGCAAAGAGAGCTATTGGGAATGCAAATGGAACCAAAAGAGGAGAAGACAAAGCGCAAAGCTATGTGCAGTATCATAAGAATACCGGAGAAGAAGTCACTCGTATCCTGGACCCTGTCTCTACTCATGACATTGATGTTTGTACTGGGAGCTGGAGCAGTTGGCCTACATAATCCTGGAAGTCCTGTACTCTGGAGAAAGAGTAATCAACCCGTGGTTATTGGCTTTCACTCTGTCACAATGAAGATGCAGATGGTATCTCCTTGTTCCCTGATTCCAATGGACGACGTCGAAAATAGACTTGCTATTTCCATGCAACGGCAATGCAATGAAACATACGAAAAGCAATTCCTGAGCAAACTAGAAGAGATGTGTCCCAACAAACACATTTCTTTCAGCAGAGAAGAAACGAATAATATTTGCCATCGGATTTGTATTAATTGTGGCGATTGCAAGTGCAGGAGTTGGAATGGCAGGTTATGCAATTTCTGAGACTTACAAAATAGAAACAAGGCAAGAAGAACTTAAGCAAGCTCTGGATGATCTAGAACGCAAAGTATATGCTGATAACAAGCGGCTGAAAACCCTACAACTTGAAATGAGGAAGATCACATCTACCCTAGATCAACTAGTAAACGACTTCAATTTCTTCAAAGAAAGAGTTGTCGAGATGAACTACCTAATATCTTATCTAACCAGCAAACTGTTAGATGGGAGAAAAGCTCTACAAAGTACAGAAAAGGCATGGATGAAAAAAGAAATGAATGCTGATTTATTTGAATATCTGAACTTTACATTACCGTGTGGCAGAGACTGCCCAATCGACTACGGTATCTTTCACAGTTGTATTATGATGGAAAACCGAGAGCAAATCACACTGGACTTCTCAGTACCTATTGTTGCTAACAATTTAACCAGGCTGGAGGCAGACTCCTTTGACCTAATGATGAAGAAGGACAACATAACTTGTAGGTTGAAATACCAAGGTCCTACCATAGCCACAGTATCTTTGACGGAAGACTGCATCTATGAAACTCATAAAGAGTCCAGACAATTGGCTCACACTCGCTACAACTCATAAGTGCAAGGATAACACTTCATTTGTCAGTGAAGACAACTACTACCGAGTGGACAAATGTAGAGCATCCACACGCAATGATGAAACTGATTTTATTCAAGTTAAAATCCATAACAATCAGTATCATATATACTGTCCAGGGAACTTCTATACGATTGGAAAACGGAGAAGATTGAATGCCCCAAAGAGTATTCACACTACCATTGTCAATCACGTTTACGCTCAATGAAGTAGAATATAAGGAAATGTACTCAAAGTCATATTCCGAGAAAAAGATGATCCATTGTTCATGGAGTATGTAAACTGGCATCTCACACCGAGGGTCAATTGGAGCAATCTTACTGAACAATACAAACATGACATAGAGCTGAACGAGAAAGAGATTAAGGAGGATTTGAAGCATCTGGAAGTATTCAAGTTCAAAGACGAGGCTATAAGTACGACCCAAATCGTATTTATAGTAGTTGGTGTATTAAGCTCTCTTGGACTAATTGCCTACATAGTGTTGCGTCTTAAAGCGAAACCCTGGAACATCAAACGACCGAGAACTGAAGTTGCAGAATCAGCAACAGCAGCCGAGACGATTCCACTACAAGAGTGCAACGAAGCAAAAACACAACAGCACCAGATCATCATACATACTTAAATTGAATGAGAGGAGTGTTAAGATATATGGGTTTATATCTATAAGACATTCAATATGCTTATTATAATATGTTTATGATGCTTATGAAATAGAAATACCTTAGGATGTAGTAAAGGACATTATTGGTATGCTGCCGCATGCCATAAAATGTGCTAAAAGCATGACCCAATTTATAACCTTGTTGTTGTCAATAGTTCATGTTATTGTTATGAAAGAATCGGAATGTACTGACAAGTATAAATAAATCAATGAGCTTTCAAGCTCAATCTCTTATTCCTGAAATCTCCATTCCTGAGTTAACACATTATTATCTCATCACTTAGCTTTATACTTGACAGTGAAGGTATGTACGAAGCACATAAAACCTGGAACTATAAAAACAGTTCACTTCTAGTCCAAGTCCGCAGTCCTCAGGAAATTTCAATTCAGTTGTAAGTTGAGGCGAATAGTTTACATTTTTAGGCGTAGTATCCAAAATTTGGGAGACGACGTTTTATAAGTTGACGGAAACTGACTATTCGCGAATAGTTACGGCTAATTCACAAATATTCGTTTTCCCAACAAATTACAAAACGTCGTTTTCCAACTTTTGGTTATTGTAGACCAAAAAATACAAAGTATTCGCGAAAGTATAAAATAGATATTCCTCCACTCCTCTTTAATTGGTTCATAAATTTTCAATATACGTTGTTTTTCTTGATGGGTATTGGAAATAAAGTAACAGAATAGAGAAGAATATATAATCAAAATATACCAAACATTTGCTTTACTGAGCCGCATTGTATAGTCAACAGTTCCATGCTCATACTCAAGTAGGCAAATTATGTTACAACCATACACTAGACAGGAGAAATATTACTTTAAAGGTTTCTTAGATAGATAGTCATTATAGATATGTATGAACTGCATTGTCAAAGTAAATTAAATAACTCTACAAACTCATACGCCATTACCACAAAGTCATTATATTGCGTTGCATTTGAATTCAGTGTAACAGTTGTCCTTATGGCAAACTTTAGGTATCTATCAATTCAGAACATATTTTCACAAAACTTTCATACAAATTGTTTCCTGATCATAAAACTACTTTTCCAAATTTCCGACATATTTTTCTTGTCTCCAATAACATTTGACCACAAAAAGTTAGTTTTGAGTTTCACACGGAATCGACGCCATTTAATTTATTGGTCAATAAACTTTATTATCTGCATAGCTGCGTCTATCTACGGCACTTTTCGATTATTGAAAGCATTTAATCACCCTGAACCGAATTTTCAATTTCATAAAATTGTCATTTTCTCTTATTATTATATTTGCGTATGTGCAAGTGTTATTTCTGGCTGTATTGTTTTGGTACAAGGTGATAAAATATTTGCAGGTTTTCATCATGTCATTTTACTGGCAACAAAAATTGAAGGTAACGTTTTCAGCATTATATTTTAACATTATAACGTCTAAAGTACTCCACAGTTTGTAAATTATTAAATATTTCTAATATGTTGACATATAGTCAAGCAATAATTATATTTTTTGTAGCATCTGAAATTGGGAAGAAGATCAACAGAACAGACGTGGACCGTTGTTTCAGAATACTTTTCTTATTAGCGATTGCCGTAAATATTTCGTTTTTTACATTGCCTCTCTTCGGGGCCATTCTGGCTGTAATGGGATATGATTTCGATCCTTTTCAAAGATTCATTCAAGAAAACATCCCAAGCGATATTCACACAGCTCTCACCTTCAAAATATTTTTGGCAGTGTTTGTCTACATTGTCATTCTTCATGTGGGACATTCTTTTAACACCCTCATGAATATGTTGGCGCTGTACTTAACAGGGCTTATATATTACATCAATGCAATCTGTCCGAATGATGATGGGTCTAACCATGAAGATGTCTTGGAAGCAATGCAATTCTATGAAGCACTGATGCTCCTCAATCATAGGTTCAATGAAATAGTTTCAAAAGTGGGCGGGCCAGGCCTTGCTTCCTTCAACTTCTTGATGACCGTCATTACTTTCTGCATGATCAGGATGGAAAGAATAATCCCAATGCCAGAATATCTTCTGTGGCCCTTGGAATTTGCCCTTTGTTGTTTGGTTGCCAAGTTTCTATTGGCCAATATTGGAGATGTAGCTGAAAATTCAAAACAATTTCAGCAAAAATGGAGGAAAGTCCTGAGAGGAAAGTACACAAGGAAATGATTGAAGATTTACAAATATTTCGGGTTGAGTTGTTCGGGTTGCTTTCTGGTTCAAAGAAACACGTTCGTCACTTTCATGCAAATCGTAGTCGACAACACGATCAATTTGCTCATGAGTTTCAATTAATATGCAGTAATAGTAGTATTATAATAACTTAATGGACAACGAGCTTTGGACATCTAACCAGCCTGTTATTGTATCAACCAAACATAATTGAGAAGGTAATTCAATTTGATAATACAAGTAAATTCAATGACATATTGGTATTTAAGTCACAACTTGATAATAACAGCCTTAGTAAAATGCCAAAATCTTTCGTTAGTAGATAAAACGTTTATATAGTCATGAATTTATTTTAACTACTAATAAAATGTCTTGTTTGAAAACTAATTTTTTGAAAAAATAAGTGAGTAGCTAAATAAGGACACTTTACACTTTGAAGCACAAAATATTCAAATAACTCGTTATTGTTGTCATAATATTTAATGAATTAACCAAAATAAATGATAATATAGAATAGTGTCATTATACACAGAATATTTCGTTATCCGTACAGTTTCTCTTGTAAATTAAAATGATTCCAATACTTCTCTGAACACAAACTTCTCCACACATTCTCTGAAGTGTCAGTCCGTCGGTCTCATTTCATTCATCCATAATCATAATCATAAAGGTAACAAGAGGGATATAAAGAAATGGAATGTACTTCCGGGAATAAAAATGAAAGCTCTCAGAAATGAGCATATTTTTTATATTTTCTGCTATCATTGCCAGGGTCAAATAGGGAATTTTTTCCTTAAAGTGGTCTAGTTGCCACTCCCCACATAAATGTATTGAAATATTATTTTGGAACCATCAGTGTAATCTATTCCCTATATTAAAACATACCTATCTCAAGTAGTTTTTCTGCAGACTCATTCAGTCTACACGGCCTATTTTCATATTCAATTACATGATAATAAAACAGTCTACAGTAGTTTTTACTGCGCAAATGAAAAGCTAATTTATATGCAGTACTAGTCTAGTTAAAGAAAGTTCTCTTTAAAGTCAATAATGATTAAAACTCCTGGAACATGTAAAATTCAGTATTCATTAAAACGGACAAGGGGGTTGACCAAAATATAATTACTTTTATAATATTCCGTCTGAACAGTCTATGTACTTTTACTTTAAAGTAGTATATAGCAAAAAGGTTGAAGTTCTGCTAACGTATGTAGTAGTCCTTTATGCGAGGAAATTGGATTTACAAAGGTCAAAGGCAGAGTAAATCACTTATATAAATACTAGCTGAAAACCTAGCACTATCAATGTAAGAATTACGTTCAAATATATAAATTTTTAAAGATTGCACAGTACCCCAAAAGTCATCGGTGATTATCAACAGCATATAAAAGTTACATATATTACCTTCCCTGCACCTGCGTACTAACAGGATTACAAAATGAAACTGTTTTAAACCAAGACGTACATGTAATAGTCCGATCCGGAATTTCAATAACGTCTTTTGTATAGAGAACAAGCTTTTACACGACGTTGTAGGATGATGAATAGAACCGAAGTTGCCTCCGTTTTTAGTTATTTATAATTTTTTTAACTCTTCCCCCAGTCAGGGGGTGTCAACGATTTTGCCCATTTACGAACTCGGTCTTACTTTTAACTTCAAGTAGCTACCCTGAAAATTTCAAGTCTAGCTCAATGCGCGCTAGACTGTTCAAATTTTCAAATGTTTGATTTGAACTGCTCAAGTCGTTCGAAAGTTAGTGTACTTAGTCGCTAACATGTACAAGCATATGCATGGAACAATGAGCTCTACTCTAAGTTGTTGCATTTAGTATATTTTGCAATTAAACCAAATTGTGATGCTTATAACTTTTGAAATTCAATAGCAACGGCGGTTTAGAAATAGCCAATTTATCGAAAAACCTGGGTTTTTAAGAAAAAACACCCGACCCCGGGTGTTTTTTGGGGGTTTGTCGGGATGGAAAACGCAGAGCCCCCTAAATCTGAGAAAAGAGAAGCATTTCCCTTAAAAAGGCCAAAAATCGTAAAAATTGTGTTAAGTTTTTGTCCTTATTATTTGCTGCGCCCCTCCTTGACCAAATTTCTGGTTACGTGCCTGCCTTTAGAATAATTATTATAATCTAATCTCATAATAATTTGATGTAATTTGTATCATGTAATTTGATCTGCATTCGATAGAGAGAACATTTTATTATCAGTTTCTGTCATACATTTATGATATCCACAAGGACTCAGAATACCAACTTAAAATTAAGAAGCAGAATAAACAGTAAAGACTTAATACCAACAAATACGTTAGTAGTTGTTGTGGATATGCTTATGTAGAATATTTTACGGAGGCAAATGACATATTATAAACTTTCGCAATTTAAATCTATTTAAATACATCATTTAAATTGAAAATATATGGGACAAAAAATCACTGACACGGCCGACTATATAGAATTAATACTACTATCATACCCTTAAGATAATCATAAAGTGGAGTTGCGCAATGAAAAATTTCCGTGATAATGTTTGAATGCAAAAGATGAACTTCGTGTAATTACGCAGGCGCAAGAATAATTACAATATTTCGAAATTAAACAAATTGCTGCGCGGATGATAAAAGGACTTTAAACTTTAGAAAAGATTTCACTTTTTGGTAAAATGATTGGATTTGG
Organism: Tomocerus qinae; assembly: GCA_020055645.1. Taxonomy (NCBI): domain Eukaryota; kingdom Metazoa; phylum Arthropoda; class Collembola; order Entomobryomorpha; family Tomoceridae; genus Tomocerus; species Tomocerus qinae. The sequence continues at coordinate 126,747,314 of CM034546.1, forward strand.
TGTTAGTATGAGTGGGTAGTGTTGATAATTTCCCGTCCGTAGGACGGGCTTTTTCTAGTATAAACTTAATAAACTGTAACACATTCCAAATACCATGTATACTAAGTTTACAGTCCTAGTCCTTTTTTCAAATAAATTACTTCCTTCAATGTCTTTGCGCCCCTTCTTCCATCTATCATCAAATAAAATTAATAATCTGTTTAAAGTAATATTGTTTTAAAACTTTCTCCGGGAATTTTCTGGGAAAGATAAGATGGTAGTCTATATTTTTTCCAAAACTACCTATATTAAAATATTATTCGGTAAATGGATGTGATGTAAATATTTTTGTTAATGCTTAAATAAGTAAAATTAATAATTTCAATCTTTGGATATTTAAGGGTTCTGCACGGACAATTAGCAAATGCATGAAAACATTTGATAATTATGAATGCATATTGCAAATTGCAACATTAATGCTTGTCAAGTTAAACACGTATAACATTATTATACATGTTGTTTTAATTTCATAGATTGAGCATAATAATATAGCTATCGTGGCATGGCGAATATGGTTACTATATTAGTCAGCGACACCAGCGAGTGATGAATTAACACTGCTATTGATAACACAGTCACAGATAAGATTACTTTACTATTTGCTTTTGCCGATGAATTTCATGTGCATTGTATAGAGACATCCTATATCCTATTCATCATATTGTAAATACTATGAATATGCATAAATTATAACCCATGTGGTAAAGAAAAGATAGAAGAGACATAGTTAATGATAACGTTGATTATACACAGTGTGCAAATTTTCAACCCGGCAAGTCGCATATAATGTCGATCTCTAATTTACTATTAGTAGTTCGTGTTACATACTCTTTTAAAGAATCCACACAATCCAAAGCAGCATTTTTATCCTTTCCGTCAAAATTTTATTAAAGGTAATAAATTTTTAATCGTATTTATTCAGTTCGTGCAGCATTGCATATTATTATGATAATTTCTACTATATATACGATTACAAAAACAGATTTCTGAAAAGATGAATAACTTTTTCTGGAAAACATTTCGGTATACACCTTAGTACACATTAAATTTTGATTAGTATCTGCTGTGCTGCGTTACTATATAAAAGTATGTATTAGTATTGGGTTGGGATCTCGATGTGGACACTCCAGCACTATGTATGCTTGTTTTGATAAAGTTCACGAGCCATTCATTTCATGAGTCATCAATCATGAATTGCATAATTTTGCCAGTAGTAATGAATATTTTCTTAAATCTGTTCAATATTGTAGTCAATAATACATGTAAGATATGTGGAAATAATAATTTGAATGGGACAACGGGATAATTCCATCGAATTGAAATTTTGACCATTTAAAAAAAACCTGAAAAGTTTGCTGAAATATTTTATTTCGAATTTTCTGTGTGTCTTATAGTACGATGTCTGACTCATGGTCGACAGTTATAGAAGCTGTTTCAGGCTTCAAGGAAATTTTGGATAAGAAATGTCCAGAAGATCTGCTGAACAATTTTCGCGACAAGTTAAACAAAAGTTTGGAGATATATTCGTTCAAGGAAGAAATGAGTAAATGTGGAGCATTATTGAACTGGGATCCCGAAAGTAGCAAATGCTCTCCTCCTTGGACACAGTCTACTATTGAGACTGCAGTGGCAGCCATTGAAAACCATTTTTCAAAATCTAAGGAGTCAAATAACAATTTCAAGGACACATCAGCTGAGAGGGATAGGAAATCGGCGGAGGAAATAACATCTGATGTGATTACTCCTCGACCAGCGACATTGATGAAGCCGCATAAGATACTATTAGAAGACACTTCAGAGGACAGCGGCACTGAAGAAGTTAGTTCACCAAAACTGCTGATTAAAACGGGGTACAAGATTATCCCTGAACCAAAGCCAACTGTTCCACCTCGTCCTGTAATTAGGCCCAGAAAAATCGACCGATCGTCATCACCTCGTAAATTACTACTTTTGAAAAGCGAATGGCATAATTTAGTAGGGAAAAGTGTGGAATTCACCGACCCGTTGAACTACATCCGAATAGCAGATATTCTTGAACAGCCTAAATTCACCGATGAAGATACTCAACTCTTCCGCCTCCTTCTACCTTTTATTTTGCAAAAAATCAAAATGTGGAACTGTAACATTTTAACTGCTGAAAATCTTAATGCCCTGTTGCCCGTCTCTGAAGAAGAACCCGCATGGAGAGATGATGACCTAGATAATGAGGATTTAGAGAGTACGGCCGTGAAAAATGAATGCAACAAAAATGTACAAGTCTTGACTAAATTGGATATCTTGACCTTGCTCGTTGCTTCAACAGAAATAACAGTCCTTGCAGATATTTTTCAAAACATCTCGAAATTCCCAATAGCGCTGCCAATTATTGTGCCCAACCCGATTGCAAATGAAAATGGAAATAACATCATGGTTCTACCAGCTTTGAAGCGATGTCTAATCAAATGGGAGTCGAAGGGGAAGAGGAATGGCGAGAATTATTTATTCAGAAATCCTTACAGACTCATAACTGCAGTTCGCATTGGCAATAATCCACCGGCGGGAAAAAGTAGTTTTCTAAATCAGATTTTCCTCTGCTCTAATACATTTCAATGTAGAGGACAACCTGGAAAAGGGAAACCAATTGCTCTCGATGGCAGCGTGGAGTTCATGTGGTTGACCAGGGACACTTGTAAAGAATCTATTTGGGCAGCTATTCAAACAGAAATGGAAGACTGTGCAGAAAATGAAATCGTGCTGTTGGCCAATTTTCACGGAGATGCATTGCAACACAAAAATACTTTGCAAGCGATTAATTCCATCACATCAAAATACATCGTATTCGTCATGCCTGATGAAGCAATTGCTGAAAACAGAGAAAGATTAGCGGATATTTGCGGAAAGGAGAACCTACTATTTATCTACGTCGACCCACAAATAAATGTTGATAACTTAAAAACTCTGAGGACACATTTAATCACGGATAACAATGAAACATTGAGTAAAATCAAGCAATACATCAAAAGAGCTTTAAAAACTGGCAGGATTATATCTGTGGAGAATCAAAGCACAAACAAAAACGTTATCAGCATCCCATCAATTTCGATAAAAGAATCACGAGATTTATTGGAGTTTGTACACCGACTAAATAAACCTGAAAGATGTGTCCGGGATTTACTTTGTTTGCAGAAAATAGAAAAAGGTAACATTGATCAATATTGGAATGTGTACAAAAACAGTCCAGAATTAAGGGACCTGCTGTCAAAGTTTGCCCAAACCCTTCAAGTCCCTTTACCCGAAAGAAGAATCGGCTTGGCCCATATTGAACACGAGCTATCTATTCTTTCAGCAGAAAAATTGATGGGATTTTCTTCCAAACTGGTCGCCCTGATTGATCAACGAAATCGTCTCGGGAATACTGATCTCAAATTAGATGAAATAAATGTTGAAATGGCAAAAATTTACAAGGAGTTCGAAAGTTCTTTAGCTTTGAATGATTTTTTGAGAGAACTGAGCATAGTTTTCGAAATAATAATGATTCACGGGATGCCTGCAGAGATTTCAATGATTTCCAAATTACCAGCCCTGTATGCAGATTTGTTAATTGAAGGAAGAACGCTTGAAATTCTCGATGGTGATGTCGGATCCGTTCCTGGGATATGGCTGGAGTCAGTTTGTCATTCTGTATGCCAAAAACTTGCCAATTTGAAAGTTTTTGTAGTCAGCATTCTAGGACTACAATCTTCGGGGAAGTCAACACTTTTGAATGCTTTATTCGGATGTAAATTCGCAACATCTGTTGGGAAATGTACTAAGGGTCTGTACATGCGGTTGATGTTGCTTGAAGAATCTTTTCAAAAACAACTTGGATTGGATGCCATTCTAGTAGTAGACACAGAAGGACTAGGGTCACCAGAGTCCATGCTGGATCCAAATTCCGATTCGAAGGACCGAACAATGGCGACATTTGCTATGACAATCAGTAACTTGACGTTGATCAATGTCGCTGGGGAATCGAACAGAGAAATTGTGCAAATCCTCCAAATTGTCATCCTGACAATGGCGAGAATGGAAAGGACAGACTTGTCTCCAGATATTCTGTTGGTACAGCAAGTTCCTGAAGGAGGTCAAGAGGCTCTGCTTGCTAAAGGCGTTGATAACTTTTGTAATGCCCTTGAAGAAGCTGTCAAGGTCATTCAGAGTAAAGAAATCGATCTAGGTGTTCGTACGCTGAGAAACTTGAGAACTCTTAAAAACAGACTTCGACAAAGGGAAATTTTGTATCAACTGAGGCCTTTCAAATGTGGAGCATCTCCTCAATCCCCTCCTACAGAAGAATATTGTCAAGATGTAATTGGGCTTAGAAACCGAATTATCAAGGAGTATCGCAACCAAAGAAATAATTTTATTTATTTTTGCACCTGGCATAAACTTCTGAAAAGTTACTGGGAGGCTGTTCAAAAAGAAAACTTTGCTTTGAAGTTCACCAGTATCAAGCAAGTGCAGGAATTCATTGAAGTAAATACTAGAATGACGTCCGTAAAAAACGATTTGACCCTGGCATTTCAGTACCACCGATCATGCTTAAATGAAAGTATAACCGAAAAATTAAATTTATTAGAGGAGCAGACAGTTACTAATGAATTCGAAGCGATGATTCAAGACCAAACAAATTCACAAATCGACTTGGTTCCTGCTGACTGTCAATCCCCACTTCAAATAACAAGCGAATCTGTTTCTTGCAAATATTGTGTACTCGCCGAATTTTCAAAAAAGGCGCTACTAGAATTTGTGCAGCAGACTTCAGCAGTGAGCGTGAATGACATTGAAGAAAATCTGAACAGGTACATCAGCGACTTGAGAAAAAAGACAAAAGCTCACATCCTCAGAAAATTTGAATCCTTGAAAATTCAACTTGGAAAAGCATCCGAGTTTGACACAATTCTGCACAAAATCATCCAGGATTCAAAAAAAGCTATGAAAATCCATTCTCAATCGGCGGGAGATATCTGGAATGAATTACAGTCTACAGTTCAGAATAGATATCCGATTATGTTTGTCAAAGGTCAAGTCATCGATGACATTGTACATTCGCACAACAATATCCCAGATGTGATAAAATGGAAACACGACTTGAGCAACATGTCATTTTCATCTGAAGATCCAAGACGAACACTTGCAGTGCTTAATGTCAAAAGAAAAATCAAACTTAAGTTTGCCAGCTCCTCCAATAGGCCAGATTTGAACTTGACAGCTAATGAACACAACTGGCTCTGTGGAAAATTCTATGAGATTGCAGAAAACATTGTCATCAACAGAAAGCAAGAACGAGCCGGGTATTCTGAAAATCTTGTGGGAGAGCACAGAAGGAAGGTGATGGACATATTGCACAAATTTGAAGAACGATTCAAGACCAAATTGAAGAACCAGTTTAAATTCGATGCAATCTTTTACAGTCTTCAATTATTTCTGGAAATGATTCTTCTACTACAAGATGACTGGAATCGAGAATTCGAACCCTTTTTTATCCTTTTAAAGCAAAAACAAGAATATCTTAAGGTCAGCCAAATAATTTAGTAATTCTTTACTTTTAATATTCCATGATAATCGTTCAACTTTTTTTTATAGAAAATCAACATGTACCTATCTATTCATTCACCGACACAAATCATCAGTTTTGGTATCTCCATCGCTAAAAAGCTTTTGGAAGCAGCATCAGCAGTTAGTATGAGTTCTTTTGATGTCACTAAATACTTCAACAAATGGGCAAAAAAATCAGAAGGGATTCGTCTCCGTTATTTAATTTCATTGGCGGAAGATTTAAAAAGTGGCAACGAGCCCGTAGTCTTGGGTCATTTCGAAGGTGGGTTTTGGCTTAATCTAGTAAAATATATTTAGAAAAGTGAGTTATTTATTATTTATTTACCAGTCTATTATACCTATTATCTTTAATCACATTGATTAATACAAGTCTTTTAAATTGGTGAATCAATAAAATTAATAATGCTTTAAATATCCTCCAGATCCCCAAACGGTTCACTCCGAGTGGTACATGCAGGTCATCGAGCTCTCTATACAAAATATAGTCGTCCCAATGGTGAAAGATGCTTTTTTGAAGGAAAGTACCGAAATTGGGATCCAAATTGCCAACACAAAATCAGTTCAAGAATTGGTCACCTTTGTTAATTGGTACTTAAAGAAAGTGGGTGAAAACCTGCCCCTCCAGAGTGTCACTGAAGAAATGCATGAAAAATTGAAAATAGAAATTCAAAAGCAAATGGCAAAACTTGCCAGTGATTACAGCGAAGAAATCATTTCTGGCGAAAACCTTCCGATCAATTACGATGACTTCTGGGATAATTTGGGATGTACGGCTACATGTCCCGGATGTGCAGCTGTCTGTTGGGGATCCAGAAATCATGAAAATGGGTTGACAAATTACAAACGCCATTTTACTTGCCATCAGCCTAAAGGACTTTCCGGAGTTATCAACGAGGAGTCTGGAGAACTGGAACAGAATAGCTGTTGTCAAGTTGATAATGACAAAATACAATTTTCAGCATCAACAGAAAATGACAGTGAAGATATTCAATGGCTATATGAAACACATCCCATCCAAGAATACAATCAATTGATGATGTGGTTTTTCTTAAAGCTAAAAGGCAAACTAGCAGAAAAATTTGAAGCCAAATTGCCAGAAAATGATACCGAAGATAAGACACAACTTGCCATTCTTGAAAAGGAATTGGATTCCATTCTAAATCTTATTCGACATAAAAGTGACCTTTAACCATCTATATCCATACTTTCCTTTCCACCTCTATCTATACATGTGAATTCATTTTGAAGTATGTAGTTACAAAAGAAAATATAAAATATCTAATCCCAAAATATTGATTTGTTATATTTTATTTTCATCATTTTAAGATGCTGCGCATTTTGATTGGAAAATCATTATAATAATATTAACAACAGAAATCATAGTAATTCTTCATGTAACTCTTGCAAACTTTTTCTACTGACGAACATTCATATTCAGGACCTTATAAGTTGAGTTTAGTACAGATCGCTTCAATACTTTTTGAAATTCGATTTTTAACATGCAAGAAGTGGGGGAAAAGTTCTCGTCTCTCTGGTTTTCTTAGGTATCTGCTCCCACAGATTTCACTTGATATTTATAAAACTTCCTCCTGAGTTTACCTGTTACCAAGGCTGCAGCAAGGGGGCACTAGGGCACGTGCCCTAAAATCCCAAAAAATCACTAAAATTTTCGCGCTTCTCATTTTGGAGAATAATTTTGAGAAACATTAGACCATGTGTCTTAACGACTATACAGCGGTTATATTAATATAACCTAAGTATTGAAGAGTGGAAGTAATTAGTTGGTCGCAGTTATGAGTCATAACTGCAACCAAAAAATTACTTCACCAACTTATGACCCACTTGCTCACTTAAAACCATTAATCGTGAAACATAATCATTTACATGGATGAAGCTGTGTTTAAGCAATACGAAACGAAATTGAAATGTAGAATACGATCGTGATTTCCAAAAGTTACAAAGTATAAAACTCCACATTCAAAAAATATAAATCAAAAGCAAATCTAATTCACTTGCGATTCTTTTAGTCATAAATCTGCAACAGAAAATTCATAGGATTGAGATTATGATTGTAAAAATGAAGAGAATGTTTATTCTTCCTCTTAATATTTTCAATTCAGACTTTCACTGAACATAAAACAGCCACAATATCTTGGTGGAAAAAAGGCGTCCGAGAGTGGTAATTTTTATTTCCAGTTGCATTATGTCCAGTCCAATTCCATAATGAAAATTTTTCAAAAAATTCGTTTATTTAATTTTGAAATTTTTTTGAATTTGAACTGCATTTAAATTTTAGATATTAGGAAACATTTTATAGTAAATTTTCTTGACTTCAAAAATGGTTGTAAAGCAGCTACATAAATTTCGAAGAAAAAATAACGATGTTAGTCCATTAAATGATATATCAGAATAGCATATTGGTTAGATCACAGTTTTATTAGTCAATTCAGTTTAACTGAATTTAGCATTTTCCAAAGAATTCGTTTATTTAATGTTTATTTAATGTTAAATGTTAGGAGACATAACATAATAAGTTTATTTGACTTCAAATATGTGTTTAAACCAGTTACATAAGTTTCGAGGAAATAAATATGTAATGGAATTAGAATACGAAAAAGTTGGCCCCTGTTCAATTCTCTGAAATGTATTACAAAGCTGCATTCGATATAGCATTATAAATGTAAGCAGAAATCCCAATTGCATTCGGTCTCTTAAGTAAAATCGATTTCATAATCAACATTATTACCATAAATTCATGGAAGTTGGATTTCGAATAATCTCATTCTAAATCGTTTAATTTCGTATTTAAATTTTTGAGTAATCGAAATCTTCTAGTATAGAAACTTCAAATATTTCCATTCGAAATACAATCGTTTTCAGTGCATTCTGAGTGATTTCATACACACAGGAAATAATTGACTCCCATTTTAAGTTATGCAATTGTTGATATAGTTCAAGGAACAAAAAAGCAATGCCTTTTTTACTTAAAAGGTAAAAAGGTACCTTTTTTAAAAAAAGGTACATATTTTAAAAAAAGGTACCTATTTTACCTTTTTTGCTTTTTGCTTTTTTACCTATGCATAAAGACGTAGTCAGTCTAAAACTACTACGTAAACCAATCAAATATAAAACATTTGTAGTGTGAAATAGTGTTTTAAATCAATAGAACACTAATCTAGAAATATCAGACTACAAAATAAGACATTTTATTTTATTTATTTTTTATTGCAACTTTTAGGAACGTAAAAAAGCAAAAAAGTAACCTTTTTTACAATTTTGCACTTACCTTTTTTACAAAAAAGCAAAAAAAAGGAAAAAGCAACAAAAGGTCCTTTTTTGTTCCTTGATATAGTTATTCATACAATAGGCACGTTTTACTTCAAAAACTGCATGCTAAATCATTTGGCAACTGCTTGTCTTATTCTTACATCCCATGTGTCAATGTGTCAGTATCTAATGCAATAATTCTACAAATTATTCTCTTACGCAGAAAAGGTAAGCTATAATGATGAGTTGAAAATCAACTTTTTTACTTCCTACGTAGCTATAAGCTGTAGGTCACTGGACCTTTGAATGAAGCGATTTATACATTTTCTTTCCCCCGTAGTATCGAAACCCAAGATTGGAGTGGATGAAATAGAGAGTTGGCTAAGACTGGAGAAAATTAATTTCTTCCAAAATAACATTAATGTTCGTCATAGGACAACATTTGAGAAAATAATTTTCGTCCTGACTTCAAAATTAATTTCATTCTGAAACAGAATTATTATTATTTCATTTTGAACAGACTTATTTCTCCCTCCTGGAATTTCGTCATAACAATATACAACCCTTGGTATCCATACATTATTCATTTGAAATGCAACCAGGTTTTCAGTAAATGGCCATTTAATTGCTTTGCATTATAAATGTACTTCCTATAGCTGATTTTGAGATTTTAACAGTAGAGATAGCAGAGGATCGAAATTGTCCGATTCAGTTTACTGAGTAAATGGTCATGGAAGTCATTTCAACGTAATCTACCTATAGAGACGTCAATGAACGAGGACTGTGATCCAGAGTAGTTTTGATTTATAATAGTGATGTAGATAAAAACAGGTTCATCCTTAAGATTTTTGAGACTGATATTAATCGTTTGTCAGATTAGGTATGTATTTTTTCATAAACTTCTCAATCGCCGAAAGCCAGAGTATCTGGCATAAATAGTATCTCATCGAGAACAAGAACACTTACTCGGAAACAAGAAAGAATCACTTGCTATGAAGATGGTATTACTGGTGGGTAATTGCTATGATTGCTGAAACTCGATGGTTTTACTAGAGCCCAAGGTTCCTTCTGAACAAGAAGAAAAGCATTTATTCTAGTCGAAGCAGAGCTGGTTGTTATATTTAATTAATATACAATATTGCCGACACACCCAGGTAAGATATACCTACCCATGTAGCTAATATATAGCTCAAATTTATTACTGCTATGTCTAGTTCATTCCACGTATTCCAACAGTAGTGTCAATGTGTCAGTATCTAATGCAATAATTCTACAAATTATTCTCTTACGCAGAAAAGGTAAGCTATAATGATGAGTTGAAAATCAACTTTTTTACTTCCTACGTAGCTATAAGCTGTAGGTCACTGGACCTTTGAATGAAGCGATTTATACATTTTCTTTCCCCCGTAGTATCGAAACCCAAGATTGGAGTGGATGAAATAGAGAGTTGGCTAAGACTGGAGAAAATTAATTTCTTCCAAAATAACATTAATTTCGTCATGGACAAACTTTGAGAAAATAATTTTCGTCCTGGACAAAATTAATTTCATTCTGAGCAGAATTATTATTATTTCATTTTGAACAGACTTATTTCTCCCTCCTGGATTTCGTCATAACAATATACAACCCTTGGTATCCATACATTATTCATTTGGGGCAACCAGGTTTTCAGTAAATGGCCATTTAATTGCTTTGTATTTAAAATCTTTACTTCCTATAGCTGATTTTGAGATTTTAACAGTAGAGATAGCAGAGGAAAGAAATTGTCCGATTCAGTTTACAGAGTGAATGGTCATGGTCATCAACGTAATCTACCTATAGAGACGTCAATGAACGAGGACTGTGATCCAGAGTAGTTTTGATTTATAATAGTGATGTAGATAAAAACAGGTTCATCCTTAAGATTTTTGAGATGATATTAATTTGTGTAGCTAGATTAGGTATGTATTTTTTCATAAACTTCTCAATCGCCGAAAGCCAGAGTATCTGGCATAAATAGTATCTCATACGAGAACAAGAACACTTACCTTCGGAAACAAGAAAGAACATTGCTATGAAGATGGTATTATGGTGGGTAATTGCTATGATTGCTGAAACTCGATGGTTTTACTAGAGCCCAAGGTTCCTTCTGAACAAGAAGAAAACATTTATTCTAGTCGAAGCAGAGCTGGTTGTTATATTTAATTAATATGTATGAATATTGCCGACACCCAGGTAAGATATACCTACCCATGTAGCTAATATATAGCTCAAATTTATTACTGTATGCTAGTTCATTCCACGTATTCCAACAGTAGTTACGCAATATTTTCAACTGCAGCTAACTAAACTAAAGTTTGGCTCTCTTTACAAAAGGGGCTAAAAAATAATTTTGGAGCTAATTAGTGAAACTAAAGTGTAGCAAGTACCTAGGCTTTATCTTCATAGAAATATAAAATTCACAAAATCTTCATGAAAGTGGCATTGGTGGGTTATTTTTAATAATCTGCAAAATGGGAAGTTTCATAATAAGTTTTAAGCTGAAAAAATCACAACTGAAACAGGTTTTTGACGTCATTTTATTATTAAGAGTAATCGGACTTATGGGGATTACATTTTAAATTAAATTTATAGTTTTAAAACTGTAGTTGTATGTCATGAGAATCATCAATTTAAAAAAGTCGTCAATTTTTGACGACTTTTTTAAAATTGATATTGATTCTGTATTTTGATCATTTACTTTGGAAAAAAGTATCAAATATTATATAGTAAAATATGCCATTATTTTGTTTTTCTTCGTTAATCAAATGTAAAAAATTGACCTCCAATTTCGGTTGAAACTTTTTAGTTCTTCTTAAGAAATAACTGACGTGCTCCTTAGCTTTAATCCCAATATTATGTAGTAACTTGATAACTACTAAGTACTTAATGCAGACATTGATAATAAAATGGCGTTTCTACTCGTGAATATATTTTATTGTATTTTGAGAAATTGTTTTTGGGGAGGGGTGCATACAGCGTGCACCAGGTTGCCCTCCCCATTTAATACACCTTCATGTAATTTCCTAATAGTAAACAGAATGTTATTCAATTTATTCCAAAATTTTTTAGATTTTAGCATGTGTATTCGCTGTTGGATTTGGAGGAGTAACTCACTTGACATGGGAAGAGGAAGCAGAGGCTTGGTTTCTCTGGAGGCAGAAATGCATTTTTCGTAAACTGTACCCAACGTCATCAGAGGAAAGAGACGACGACAATATAGTGTACTTCTGCAACGATGGTGAAGAAGGCAAAGATAACGTAAGATCGGAAACAGTGCACCATGCCATCACGGTCACCCCCGCACCCGAATCCCCCACCCATGTCATTTTTGTCCGACCACCTCCAATCATTTACAAACACAATCTGACTATCAAGGGTGAAGCTAGCAACGCAGTCAACACGAAAATCTTTGTCTTGCCTCAGAGTGCCACCCACAAATATGAGTATGTCGGCAAGAGAAAGTCAAGAACTGGAGATGATCAGATACCAACAGTCTATTTCCTTAATGAAGAATTCCAAAAGCCCGTTCCTTATGGCAATAGTAAAAGTCCCAAATCCAAGGTCAGTTCATCCAGGAGGACTGTCCATCTTTAAAATGTACCGACTAGTCCTTAAACACGATAATTGGAAAGGAAATTAATTGCATAATAACCATGCTGTTAATTTCAATTTGCTATCATATCTTGTTGATGTACAATTAACAATTAAGTACTGTAATGATATGATTACTGATAATTCTAGTGGCTATAGCACTTTGTTGCTTGTTGTCCTCATTTTTCTTAATTGAGGTTATAGCAGAAAAAATATTTAATTTTTGTTGTTACCCTTATTTAATAAAATAGTTGAATAATTATTGCAATTCACGTATACACCTGAATTATTATTTAATAAAATTATAAATGTTTGTTGAGAATGGATAATTATTAATTATAATTTGCCATCTTTATTCATTATTATTACTCATGTAAAAAACAAACTAATAAAATTAGACAAGTAAAAAACTTAGAACTCCGTTAAAAGAAAGGCTGTGTTGGTCCCACTGTATACATGCAGTAGATATCGTGAAAAATAAAAATTAATTTCTGGATATATACCAAAACTCCAGGAATATTTTTCACATTCAACAGTTAGTATTACATTTCAAACGATGTGCGAATAATTGATGAATAACAGTTTTAGTTATAAAAGTTCTTTACAGATAAATTTTACTAATAATAATAATATTTGAATAAATTGTTGGTAATTACTTTTAATATATTTATTTTACACTTATGTTTACTATATTTATGTACCAAACAAGGATAATCATTTTCCTCAGTTTGACAAGGTCAATTGGCAAAAGAAAAATCATAAGAATGGCACATAAAACTAGGAACTATTATATGACATTTAAACTTTAATTTCCAAAGCTTCTAGTATTTTGGAACTTTCACAATGCAGACAAATCTTTTCTTGTTTGTAATCCATCAGGATCTTCTTCCCTCCTTGGCTGACAATGAGGATTCCTCCATTTTGCATAATGTTTCCCCACAAGTTCCAAGGTGTACCATCCTTTATACCCTGAATGCAAAAATATCAACCGTATACAAAATTATACCCTTAAGAATTTGGTAAACCAAAAAATTTTGAAATTTAAATTATTATTTGAGAGTATTATTGAAATTTTTGACAATTTTAATTTTTTTCGCATTTGGAAAAAGTTTTGCAACCTTAATTTCCATGGATTAATATATTTTCTTAGTGTAATCTCAGAACCTTAAAATAGAAATTCTAAAAGCAATGTCAAAAATTAAATAGTCTAAAAGCTTATTTATTCGGGTATTCTATTTTTAAGAAATTGTCACTAAAATGTAAATTTGATAATTAACAATTAAGTATACTGTATAGTTAAATACGATAAGGATTTTTTGTATCATACCTTTTTGACAGAAAGAAAGACATGTTTGTCTAGAAGTGCTTTAGAGAAGGAGAGAGGATTAAATTTTTTGTAGTCGAGAGCTTTGTAAGTAGCTGCACTAATATCAACGAATGATTCGCCTTCGAAGAAGTTTCCCTGCAAGAATTCTTGGTATCCCAAGTCCTCCAGTCCTACTACCACCATGCGAATGTCATTTTTATTGAGCAAGGGCAAAAGAAGACTGAACTCTTTCGCCGCTTGCCTACAACATATTCATCCAAAACGTCTCAGGAATATTATTACCACAGTGTTATCTTCCCATAAAGTCTTCAGCTCAACAGGCTAAAAAAGAAAAATTGTTTTTATCAGTTCTTTGCTTTCAAAAATCTTTTGAATGTTTTAAATTTTCTCAACCTCGCAAAATTTTAGGAATTTGAAAATTCTGAAAATTCAAGAAAGTTGTTTTCAAATTATCAAAAGATTTGACGGTTTATATTCTGATTATATTCCTATTTTAGACACATTTTGACCCATTTTTGAGAACGAGTCTTATTCTTTAGAAAACATTTGGCCAGCTGATTAATCTACACTGAATACAGTTTCCATTTTGAAATAGGGCATAATATTTTTAAGGTGTTAAAAGTGTATATATTAAGGTAAAATTCATTAAACTATTTGTGAAAAAATCAGAAATTATTAGAATTTAAACTATTTTAATATTTACTATGGTAAAATGGACATCCTTTGGCTTGGATTACGGTATATAATTGATTATGTTTGTATTTGGAAGTTGTTTATTATTCACCTTTAGAGACGGAAGATGTTTGATGGTATTTTCCCCCAGAAGATCCAGATTAATTACACGGGTATTCGAAGTGCTGGAAGTGGTCGTCATGTTTAGATCTTCTCAAAAGATTCAAATGAGGAACTTATAGAGATAATGAAGATGCAGCAAGTTTTGATACTCAAATGAATAGAATAATGCAGTAGATAAAACGAACACGAAGTAAGAATCAAGAAAGAATACATGAATACATTAACTTTTCTTTGTACACGCTTAAAATAAAACTTGATTTTGTTATTGCATTCCTGGCAATCTAGCCCCTTTCAATCCAGGTACCTTAATGTATTATGTGATGGCGTATTTATATTGTACCTTAATAACAGCCGAGGCCATGCATTAAATTTGCTCATTCAACCTTGTGGTCACCTACAGGCTAGACTCATGTCATTTTATGCAATTTAGATACGTACACATAACTGGAATAACAATCTCAAAGTGGTTTTCCTTGATTTAAGCTTTACATAGAGATTCCAGCCAGTCTACTCATTTAGGTCCTATGACGTTGTCTTTAAACATACACGAGGAGGAAAATATATTATTACAAGGATATGCTTTTAGCTTACGATTTTTCACTGTGTGAAGATAAATTAATGAGAATGTCCACGTAATCAAATATTATGCATTATTTTGCATTACTTACATATTTTGGTTATTTATCCAGATTCAGCGACCGTGTATCAACGTATGTAAAAGTTTTACATTGTAACTTCTGTGAGTGTAATGTTTTCTACCTTCTCCACTGCGAATGGCCATCACCCAGCCGAAAATGTTGACCGAGTAAATATGAAGCTTAGTCAGGATATCAGGATATCTTTTTGCAGGCCAGCCAACAGCATCTTATGAATCCACTATAAAATACTAATACCTGGTCAGTGTTTGCATTGAAATTTCCGGTTGCTTTTCTCAACTCTGCGTTTTGTGAGTTGGTGCAGCAATGATGAATGAAAGATTTAGAAAGATCCTGAGCCGGGCATTGGGATGATGTCGTACATTTGATGGTCGCGAAATTGCAAATTACCGCTATACAAGCTGTGATGGAGAACAATGTGGGTGCCGAGAATTTGTGCTGAACTGCCACTTTGACGCATGACTGGGCCATAATGATAGGTTTACAACTCATATTTGATTTACATTTATTGTCTACTCTTAAGATTAATTGATTTAAGCCACAGTAAAGTATTTGCAATTATTATAAGATGTCAATGTAATGCAGTACTGTATTTAGAAATCGATTTCGGTGGGGGCTATGATAACATAGGACAATATCTATTAGGCATAATCGCGCGAAGCGCGAAAATTTTTGGCTTATTTTGTCTAAAATGAGTCAAAAATAGCCTAAAAATCACATAAAATCGCGCGAAGCGCGAAATTTTTTGGTATTTTGAAAAAAATTTTCCTTTTTTCTTGGATTTCGGGGGGGGGGGCTTTAGCCCCCAAAGCCCACCCCCTCAATACAGCCTTGATGTAATGCTAAGCTGTTCACATTTTTTATAGAAAGTATGTGACAAACAAAGTAAGTACATCCATGGGTGCACTCGGCTATTCATATTCAATGCTGTGAAACACATGCGACATTTACATTCTGCTGTATCAGGGTTTTGAAATCTTCATACCAAGCACGCATACAAAACTGCGTTTCCGGAGGGGTTAATATTTCATATGGATACTTTAATTAATTTTGGCATGGCATTTTTTGACGAAAATGAGTCAAAAATGGCCTAAAAATTAATTTCTGCTATCATTTTCTGCTAAAAAATATTTTTTTTCCTTGGATTTCGGGAGGGGGAGCTGCAGCGCTTCCCCTCAATACGTCCTTGCTTCACATCACAACTAACCTATTACTATTCTATTGCAAAATGCATAACATTAAACATAACCGCCCATGGTATTTAATTACACTATAATAATTATTTGCTTGACAAACAGACATTTAATTTTTCATTTCCAGGAATGTTTCTTGAAAAATGAAATAAATGAAATTTAAAAAATAAATACAATATGCATGTTTACACACATCCAGTGTTAATTTATTTCAAATGAAATTGATATTTTTGAAATAAATCCCATGTACCGTTTTTATTTCATATTTTCAAGCAAATTGATAGTGAAATATTTCAAAAATTTCGCCTATTTATTTCCGAAAAATATTTTAAGCGCCATGCATGTTGATAACCTACTTACATACCCTTTCCATATTAGCTCAAAGGCCTAGGTCATTGGGATTTTATCACATACATGAAATACTTTAAAAAATAGTTTAAAGTCTGGCAATTGCGTGACTTCCCTGGTATTTCAATAACTGTCTGATTTTTGTCTACTTTAAAAAGTTCCTTCGAGTGCTTCTTCTTCAGATTTTCTTCGTCTATAGTCAATATACACATCTTTATGTGCTCCGATGTCTTTCTAGCCCCTTTACTGGTACAAAATTTTATTCTTGTCTCGTACTCGATCCAGTACAATTAGTATATAGGTATGTAGTGGCTTGTTGATCTTATTCTCCACTCTTTAGATTTCTGTATATTCAATATTTCGGTTTGGATACTCATGTGTTTCAGTAATGTTATTACTTTTTTCAGTCGTGGTGGTCTCATCTTTTATACCAATTCTAAGTTTGGTTTTCAATATTAGTTTTGGATTGAACTAAGTACATAATAATTATTCACAGACCAAAACAATCATAGAAAATTGCAAGTACATACTGATGTAGCAGATATATTACTTAAGGTACTTATCTTATTTATTATTTGGTTGGTAACTTTAAGACAAATATCCATTAACACTTCTACGTTTTGTGAATCTGTGTTAAGCTAACCATAATATTTATGCCATAGTTAAAACTTTTTGGGACTTCCGTACCATAAAAACTTAATTTAAATGAACAGTAGAAAAATTAACACCCTATTCTAAAGAGTTATGTGAACTAATTCTATACGTACTACAATATATTGTAATGTCCACCACGAGTATACTTATTGGCAAAACCGCAAAACAGTAATGATATATTTTATTGGTGCAATGAAAGGAAAATAAGCAAGCACGTACCCAGTAGTGAGCCCGCAGCGCCCCCTAAATCTTAGAAAAAGAGAAGTTTTCCCCAAGAAAGAAATGCCAAAATTATTTCGCGCTTGGCGAGAAGATGTTAAACTTTTGTCATTAGTTTTGGTTGCGCTCCAACTTGACCATGAAAATTTCTGGATACGTGCCTGAAAATAAGCGTCATTACATAACTGTGATCGGTGCACATTGCTTCATCAGTTTCATTTTCGGAGGTCCAGGAGCAAAACTACATCTTGTACAAACAATCTTAACTCTGCTCACATATTTCTTCTCTGATAAACTTTTACAATGTATCTGAAGTTATGTGTACTGATAACAATACTAGCTACGCCTTTTCAAGTCAAAGCAGTTCTGGATCCTGCACTCAGGGCTGAATGCCTCTCCGCTCCATTAAGTACTGTAAAGGCAATGGTGGATCTTCCAGCAATCGACACATCTCTTCTACATGGACTTGGTATTCAAGAATACGTTGACTTACTGAAAAAACTATCAGCTCTGGCACAACACCCAATAATTTTTGCTATCAGATTAATTTACCCGAATGCTGAAATTCAATGTTTCTGGGGTGCAAACAGGCTTGCAATTAACAACGCTCCCTGTAGTATTGTCACGACAGTTTCCTTGATTCCCGGTGTGACTGTAAGAAAAGAGGCCGTCGCAAAGCTACAATCTGTCGGAATTGCATCGGTTGCTTCTGATTCTGTATCGGTAACAGCAACAGCAGAAAACCCCCAATGGGGAATCGCTAAAATTAATGCTCCGAGCGTCTGGACTGACAGCGCTAATCCTACCAAAGGAGCCGGTATTGTCGTTGCAAATATTGACAGTGGTGTTCGTTCAAGTCATGAAGCTCTTAAAGATAACTGGAGAGGAGGAGATTTCAGCTGGTTTGATGGTGTCGCCAATAGCAGTGTTGGTGCCCCTGTAGACGGAAATGGGCATGGGTAAAATATGTCCTTTAGGAAAAATATTTATAAAAAAACCACCTTTTCTGAAAACTTAAAATTACTTTTAAAACAAATATAATATACTGTTTTAGAACGCATGTAATGGGGACAATGGTAGGTAAAAATGGCATTGGTGTAGCTCCAGAGGCGACCTGGATTGCTTGCTGTGGATGCAATAGCGATGGTTCCTGTTCCGAAACCCCACTTCTTTCCTGCGGTGAATGGATGATGTCCATACAAAATAGAAAACGGGACAAAAACTGAAGACTGCACTAAAAAACCGAGGATTGTAAATAACAGCTGGGGTGGCAGTAAGTCTTATTCGTACAAATTAAATAGTTGCAAGTTTAGCAGAAATGCAATGAGATTTTCTTTTGAAACTCATTATAGCTATCGGAGGAAGTTTCTACAACCAAATAATTGACAACTGGAAGAAAGTTGGGATCATTCCATTTTTCGCAGCTGGCAATTCAGGCCCTGTTTGCTTCACCACAGGAGTCCCTGCAAATCAGGCCACTCTCATCAGTAGCGTTGGAGCAACAACTCAAGATGATACAATTGCTAGCTTCAGCAGCAAGGGTCCATCCTCAGCCACATTACGGACAAAACCTGAAGTCTCGGCTCCAGGGGTAGCGATCTATTCTTCTTGGATAGGAAATGACAATCAATATGCCACTTTGGATGGAACGAGTATGGCGTCTCCGCATGTTGCTGGAGCTGCCGCATTGCTCTTGGCTAAAAATCCAACTCTGACTTATGAGCAAATTATGAAAGTTTTGCAATATACAGCGGTGAAACCGCCTTCAGGTAATACGTGTGATTTTTGTGACTGCTTTTTTAATATTTTTTGTTATCTCTTTAAAAGACCATTTCCGAATAATTCCTTTGGATATGGTAGAATTGATGTAGCTGCAGCATACAAAGCAGTTTAATACTAATTTGTCATTTTCTTTCAGTTTATACTCTATTTATACGAATACGCAATGTTAAAATGTAAACCATGTAATTATAGTCATAGTAATCATTTGAGTAGACACAAACTTTCTCATAGATGGTTACTACATAGACTCAGTACCTTCATATTTACGTTATTATTAAAATACTACCTGCTGATCCTAGTACAATGTGCTAGAAAAATAGAAGCACACAGAAAAACTCACACAATGTGTATACATACATACAAACATTTATTCCAGAATGCCGACAGAATCCCTTGCGAATGTCCCACATTACGTTTATCTAATAGTAAAGATCCTTCCTGAACCAACTAAGTATATGTTACTCTAATATTGCTATATTGTTCTTTGGAATAATCTCATATTTATAACATGATTGAATATGTTAATTTAAATGAATTAATATTTTTTTGAGTTAAGAAATATCAGAATTCTTCTAAGCATTCAAATAATATGTGTATTTTGGGTAACTTATATTATACTTCTCTTTCTTTTTGTAATTATAATTTATATCTATATTATCTTTGCTCAAAAGCATAGTAAAATGTCATAGATAACTTATACGTACTTATTATCATTCTGTTTTAAGGTTAATTCGTTCTAGCTTCTAGAATTGTCTTCGATGGCTGTTTATGTATAAGACTTTGCAATCAACTTAAAATGGTTTAATTATAAGATATGTTAGTACAGTAAAGGAGAATAAATTACTAATTTTGAAATTATATGTCAATATAAATATCAATTACTAAAATTTGCTTATACTGTAATTAATAGTACTTGTCCGCACTATTTTAGAAATTACTTGTCACTAGAGTCTGTAGATGTTGTACACACACGCTCAAAAATGTATGCTAAAAGTTTGTCAAATGTAAACAGCTATGGATCTCGAACCCTGTATCATCAAATACTATTGTATTGGTATTCAATACCAGATTATATCAAATATTCAACTAGCATAGTGTTATTTAAGCGTAAATTAAAAATGTTTCTTCTTAAAGAACAGTTAGACTCTTGTAATTTACCCACGGATACTAATTTCTGCAACCTTTCTTGTATTGACTCTGTAGTAGCCAAGTTACACAATAATGATGTTGATCTGTTACATTAATGAACAATCTCTATTTATACCTTGTAAATGTATATTAGTAATTTGATTCCACAACACCCCATTTTCGTAATATAAATCTGTAATGTTTTGCCTGATGTTGTAGAATCCCGGCAATTGTAACTACCTCCGTGTGAGGGTTTTGACCGTGTATGTATAATAATAATAATATATTTACTATTGAGAAACTATATACTAAATTCTCATTTCTGTGCCATTAATATTCCGTGCTTATTATTATTAAATTACAATTTGCGAATCGGTTAATGTATATGAGAATTGAAATACATGGAAAATCAAATATATTGAAACATTAAATATTTTAAGTATTTACAATTATTTGTATCACAAAGTATAATATTCGTATTGTGTGGTTTATTTATTTTAGTAGGTAACCAGCACTACCGCTGAATTGCAAGGTGTAGGCAACAACATTTGGGTTAAATTCGAAGAAACTATATAATGTTAACCAGTATAATATATTATAGTTGACTTCATTGTTTTATGTAATATGAATTGGACATTGGATAAGGACTTTAGAAATCGGTAATGTCCATGAGATTCATAGAACGTATATAGATAGAGTCATAGATTTAGATACTAGATACATGCAATCAGTCATGACAGAGTTTGTATATGTACAGACATGGCACTTGAAATATTTCTCGGTATAAATAGGCGAAATTTTTGAAATATTTCACTCCCAACTTACTTGAAAAATTTAATGTTTTAAATAAAGGAAATAAATAGGGTATATGGCATTTATTTGAATAAATTTCGCACGAAATAAATGAATTGCGCATTCGTGTACACATGCGCAATGCATTTTTTTGCAATATCAATTTTGCATAGTGCAAAACCAACAAAAATTTCAGAAACGTTCATTACTAAGTATACTCATTGGAAAGATGTTGTACAACTGAAATTAAGTACTAATATAAGAAATACTCAGGACAAGGATAAAAGTTTTAGTCAATGGCTTTTGAAACTTGGTGATGGAACACTACCAAATATCACTGGTTTGCCTGAACGCGTTATCCAAGTTCCTAATAAATTCATAGTTGAAAATATTGTGGAATCAATATTTGGAGATACAATAGAAGTTAGTCGAGTATAGTCCATAATATCTTCAAGACTCATTGTTAGAAAAATGCACAAATACAGTTTAGAAGCCGAGGTGCTTACTGGTGACAAAAGAGGAGAAATAGTTTTAATACCTAGGATTACCCATCCGCTACAAATTTGCCATTTATTCTCAAGGGCCACTTTAAAGTTTGAAGTTAAACTTAATGTGTTAAACACCGTCACCCATGGAAAATCATTATCTAACCGTAAAGATACATTCACTCCATATGTGCCCTAGCGTAGTGTTCTACGGCATCATTAATATTGTCACATCATTAAAACTTAACGCGTTATTATCTATACTTGCATTGCGAATATTGTTCTCAAATAAATCAATTAGTGTTCTCAACATTAAATGGCAAATGAGCCAGCATGAAAGTAGCGTCCGCGTCGCCTGGCTTGGAAACAATGTTGTTACACATTGACCAATCACTTTCTTACTTAATGATAAATACCCTGGTTTCAGCAAATGAAAGTCTTAAAAATTTCTACATATGCCTATTCCTTTTATAGAAATGTAATTGATATTTAAAAATTGCTTATTAATATAATGCATCTAATGAATTTTGGTCTGCGAACCATAGACTATTGCTCCATTTACTCACTAGCTTTATTACAGGGCCTGGGTCCGGTGCCCGCCTAGTATTCCATATTGGCATGGAATTCTGTCACCAGCCATCCCGCGCACAGAATGCAATGCCAATAATTTTGATTATATGAGCACTTGGTCTGTGACCGCTAATCTGAGAGGTTTGAGCATTCGACGCATAGGCTCCCAAGTGTGAAATATAATTTCTTTTTGATAATCATGCACCATGCAAAAGTTAATATTTTGCTCGTCTAATGCGGTAAATGGTCATTTACATCTATTAACAAACGTAAAAGCAAAATTCTGAAGCTATAAATTGGCTGATTCTTATTATTGTGAACATGAGGTATTCAGGAATATCTCCCAAGCAGTTTTGACAACAACATAAATTGCAATTTAGAGACATTTAGTAAAAAATAGTGTTCGGCCCAATCACATTAGACATTCTTAGCACAACTCCGAATATTTGAATGTGAATAGGCACTATACACCTTCTGTCAGTCCTTATAATTCAGTGACCAAGAAATGAATGATGCATATTTAGGTGTACCTATAACAGCCTATCAGTAGTTCTTAATGCTATAAAGTGCATTGAGTTGTAGACTATGTAGCCATAATAAAGTTATGTAACGACTGGAGAGAAGTTCTACTGTATAATATATATAATAATCAGTATTTTTCTACTGAAGAAATATTTTCTGATTATTATTAGAAATTTGAACCGATCAGCATCAATTCTGCATAATTATTTAGACCTGTTTTATACTTATCACTTTCACCGCGAAGTATAAAACAGGTCTACCTATAAAAAACGGTTGTTTAAAACCTTTGAAAAGGAAAAACATGTCATTGTCATATCTCAACATATCCAGGCCTAAATTATTGGCTCCAATATTTTCTAAATATTGTTAATTGATAAATGCATCGTCGGTGTAAAGTCACATGAAATTGACACTTTAGTATCATTTTTGGTTCAGAAAAGGGATTATGAATTTAGAAGAATTAACAATTTAATTGAAATGAAGATTTGCTCTTTTTAAATGTTCGTAAATAACAGATAATAAATAATTAATAATTACACTAGAAAATAGTGATAAGACTGTCGTAGTCGTAGTATAAACAAAATTTAATATGATCTATGCAGTTCTTTTTTATATGATTTGTTACCTTGAGGAATTCCAATTGATTTGATTGGGGTTGTCTCTTTTCTGGCAGAATCAACTAATTCAGACTTGATCATATAATTTTGTCACGGAAATATGCGGAATACAAAGCCGTAATATTGTTTATACTCTTCGACGAACTGCTTGCTATTTTGATATTTTTGATAGTCGACGTAGGCAGTTCAAATATGAATTCCGTCTTTGACAGAAGGATATTTTTTATCTCTGACATAAACGTATCTAGAAGAGAGAGTAAAAGAATTGAGAGAAATCCCATTGAATCTTTGACTAATCTCAGTTTCTTTGTAGAGAGAAGCAAACAATTCTCAAGAGCGAGGATCCCTTCGATGACCATGTTTATATAAGAGGGATATATAATATATCTATTGAAAAATGCATAAAATTAAACATAACTGTCATGGTATTTAATTACAATTACATAAAATATTATGGGTGCGTTTTAAGTCGTATGGCGTACACCTTAATTCTGTATGGCGGAATTATTGACATTTAGTCTTACCTGGTATGGTGTTCAAAAGAGCCTAATGTTTGAATGTGTATGGAAGTATGTATATGTATGGGAGACATACATAAATAATATGTAATTAGACGCAAGTAGAAACTGTAATAGCCAGGAGGAATGCATAGTTATGCAGAGAAGTGAAGGGAAGTCATTGCTCTAGGTTCTGACGTTATCTCGTAATTAGCATGTTATTTGTGATTCTTGTCTGCTGTATTTGTGTTTCATGTTATTTCGTTACAATGTGCCTTTCAGTGAACACAAGGTCCATGGCCGGGTCAAGTAAATTTGTTAGTTTGCAATACAAAACGGATAGTGACTGTGACACTGACGGTGACGATAGTGACAAAGAAAATGAAAAAAAGAAGGCAAGAGTTCCACAGACTTGGACAGTATTATCCTGGAAGGTCTATTTGCTGACTACCTACAATCAGAACAAATAAGAAAAATAGTGTACAACTCTAACCTATCCCTGTCACAGTGCACATGTCCCTATTTTCTAAAACATAACATTTGCAAACACGTCATTGGAATCGCCAAGATACATGGGGACAAGGAGGTTATATCACAGGAAGCCAAGGCTATCCCAATAGGACAGAAAATAAAACGGGATCGGCCAAAAAAATCTCAAGGAGCTCTAAAACGACAATAATACCGATTTGATTACCATTACTCAATTAATCTAATTATATAATATAGCTATTTAATATTGACATTGACATTTCGAATTAATAACATTTAACTGCATTACAAACAAGAAAAAACTATACCATACCTATTCAGTTCTGCCATACGTATTCATAAATTCCATACAAAGTTAGATAAACTTTTTTTCAAAATCCCATACAAAATTAAGGTGTGCCATACGAATTCCATTTTTCCCAAATATTATTTGCTTGACAAACAGACATGGTATTAATTTTTTATTTCAAGGAATGTTTCTTGAAAATTGAAGTAAATGAAATTTTTAAAATAAATACAATACGCATGTTTACACACATCCACAGTTAATTTATTTCCAATGAAATTTATTGATATTTTTGAAATAAATGCCATCTACCGTATTTACTTCATTTATTTCAACAATTTCATTTTTTCAAGCAAATTGGCGGTGAAATATTTCAAATATTTCCCGTATTTATTTCCGAGAAATATTTCAAGTGCCATGTATGTTGACAAACATGAGCCGTTTCTTGTGTTTTAGGTAGAATCATTGCTCTCTGTCTTTCCCTCTCAACATTAATGAAAATGGTAAATTGTTCAACCAAGTTGGCAATCTTTTCCTTAATTTCTTGCATTTTGGAATTTAGTCTTGATAGCTTATTTGCATTATTAAAGCACCAGAAGCAAAATATCGGGCCATCGCACAAAGGATTATCCCACGCAGAAGAGTCAACAAATTGTTTTGGCAAGTAAGCTTGACAAATAGAAATAAGTTGTGTTTCCATTATTTTTGAAAGCCAGTTTTCGTAATATTCATACACATTCCTCTTGTGACAAAATAGGCATTTTGTCATCCGAGCTGCAGAACCTACCCCTAACATTATAATATTAGTATTTAGTCCATCTACAGTCCACAATTTCTAAATTAAGACGTAATTCGCGGTATTAATTCAACAAGAAAATGATTTAAATGGAGTTTTCAAAATATATAAAGTGTAAAATGAAAAAAGTTGCCAGGCTAAACCACACATGCTAGTTTAGGTCAGCGAGCCGAGCCGAGCCACTGACCTCCAATAACATTGAGCGAGCCGAGCCGAGCCAGATCCTCAAAAACCTTTTGGCCGAGCCGAGCTAGCAATTTAAAAAAATTTTGGCGAGCCGAGCCGAGCCAGGTCTTTAAAAAAATTTCGACCGAGCCGAGCCGAGCCATGGACCCGGCTCGGCTCGGCTCGCTGAAAAATCAAGCCACTAATGGTTAAGAAGCCTGTGGGTTTAAAATAAAAATGGAGGGAAAGTTTTTGAGCGAGCCGAGCCAAGTCAAGGGCGAGCCGAGCCACATCATCCAATAGGGTGAGCCGAGCCGAGCCAGGTCTATAAAAAAATTTCAGCGAGCCGAGCCGAGCCAGGTTTATAAAAAAATTTCGACCGAGCCGAGCCGAGCCAGTGGCTCGGCTCGGCTCGGCTCGCTGAAAAATCGAACCAGCCTGGCTCGCCGAGCCAGAAACTAGCATGTGTGGGCTAAACTACGATATTTTCATATTTAATAGCAATAATATCACTACCAATAATAATCGCCGAAATTGTTTTAACATCACACAATTTGTATTTGGCGCTAATCAAGAAGCTACAAGAAGCAAAAATTTTGGAACAGGCAGAGGCAGGGTGAGAAATTAATGTCACATAGGTTGCGTCTGTGTCCATACGTTTATCGTGTATGCGAATCCAATGAAATCCTAGTTTTTACTAACAAATCCCTGATATTCATTTTATTTTATATTTTAAGCCAATTTTTGCAGAAAATGGACAAGTTCAATTTTCATGTCAGCAGCGGGGGTTCAGCGACTCTAGCCCCTAAACCTTCCCCTCCAAAATTTTTGTGACCCTGATTTTTATAATTGCACAACCGTATTGAGTATTGATCTTTTATAGAAATTGAATGTAAATCGGGAGGCATTTGAGTACTACAATCTTTTTTTTTAAATGAAGGCGCAATAGAGTCGGCTCCACACCATTCCAACCATAGGACACTTAAGTGGCAACAAAACATTTTGATGTCTGACGTCTGACACACATAGCAACATTGGTGCATACAATATTCAATGCGCATGTGTCACTTTACGTTTATGCCATAGAATAGTCATGATTCATGAATGTTTCATTTTGCTGCTAACAAAATACTAATGTTTAATACCAAGTATCATTAACTTACCTCGCGTTCATTTCCAAATTTTTATTAACACGGTATGAAGGGATAACAGGTGAATTAACATTAGTGATGAACTGATGAAAAGAACATTTCATGACACAAATGCATAAAACATAACTTGAAGGTGCAAATTGTTTAAAAACTATTGGTTCATAATATATTATAATATAGGTGTACGAGATTGCAAGTTGGCTGATTCTCTATTTGTAAATTTGTTTCAGAATAAATATTATTTTTACCTGGAAACCCTGAAATAGTTAAATTAAATAAAAGGTATTTCCAACTATTGTTAACCTGTTTGACTGACTGACTGGGTCAATGCTGTTGCTACAAGTTAGGAAGTTATTTTGTTTTTTATTTAGAATATTTAGATATTATGTAATCTTATATTGCCCCCCAGTTAAAGCACAGAAGATTTATTAGTAACCTAAGTTAAAATCAATGGTTTTGGAAAAATTTTCGTTCATAATATCTGAATATTAAAGAACTCATTGAGATATTGACCACCTTTATTTTCTGTTGATATTAATTCGGGTTAAGGTCTTATATCTTATAGTAAGCAAAAATAGCAGGTAAATTATTTAATGATTGCGGCATGGCCATGGTATTAGTAAATAAATATCCAAAAACATTGACACGGCCATTTACAACAACAGAAAATGTGGTATCTCATTCATGATTTCCAGGTGGATTTACAGCAATATTTACCAATGTACCAAATAATATGCAAATAATGTGGTATGTGCATATTTTTGTGCTTCACGCCACGCCTAATCAAATGGAGTATATAAGTGAAAGACTGAGTTAAGAATTTCATCATTGAGACGAAAACTTTCTAGTCGTTCATTGAAATCATCTGAAGAAGCTTATTGCTCTCCCTACTCCCTTCATAAAAATCAACCATGAAGAGTACTTTCTTAGTTGGTTTAATGGTGATAGCCATTTTCTGCATTGCCAATTTCGAAACGGTGAGTATTGTATTTGCTATAATAGCTATAATTACTTTGGTTTCCTAAAAATTTTCGTTATCAACCGTGATAATCCTAACCGTTTTATGTGTTTACTATATTAATACATTATGTCAAAGAATATTCAGAATATTTTTGTTAATTTCATGTTGTAGGCAAACGCGCAAGCCAATTCTTGCAGAACAGGAGGTCGTCTGGCATGTATTGCATCCTGTAAATTCCAAAACTGTGCAACGGGTTCCTGTGATCCAAATTCCGTTTGTATATGTTCCCGCTGTGAAAAAGGCTCCGGTGTCAGTGTGAGTGTTGGATAAAATATGTAAGCGTCTTAGTAACAATATCTAAATCCTCATTTTTTTGAAAATATTTGGAATTAACTCAGATAATTTTAACATGTGTAATGTAGTCATCAGTAGAGTAAATAGAAATTCTTCAGCCATTCTTTGAATAAATAAACTGTGCAGTTACTTTTAAGTTCTATTCTTCGTTTTTTCACCATCGCCACAAGTATAGTTAATGCATGCATAATATATTGTATCGCGAACTAGTATATCGTCCCTTAAGGATGGAAAAGTTCTTAATCCACTTTTCGTTTATTCCAATTAACAAAAAAGGAGGGAATAAGTTATTTCCACTCCCAAACAAAACGTGGATTAAGGTCTTTTCCATCCTTCAAACAAAACAGAACAGAACAAGTAAATTCAATGGAAAGTTCATTTGGTTGAAACTCTGCAATTAACATCAAAACTTCTTCATTCTGTTGAAGCAGTTTGAGTGGACATCACGATATAAAGAAGACTAACAGAAATCAACATATTACTACAATAAATGAAAGACAAACTTATTTATTTATCATTTTTGGTGCCCATCATTTATTTATTGCCAAAGCAAACTTGTGAACACTACCACAATGCCGTAGTAAAGCGTCAGCCCTAACGAAAGTCTTTTCACAAGTAGTATCGATTAGTAACAACCCCAGCCTTGGCTCGATCTATGCCGCTACAACGACTTCTGGCTTTCCGACAACAAATATGCTTACCTAAAGCAACAAAATATTAATAACATATTACTGGCCCTAATAAGTGAGATAATAATGATGACGTATATGGTTCGTATACTTCCTTACCAAACCACTCTATATTTATAATATACTATAGTTTAAAGTTTAAAGAACACTAACCGCAGATGCTAACATGATGTAAAAGTTGGCATAGGGCTGCAGTTGTTCCCAAATCCGTTTTTTGAGCCACTGGCACAAAAATTACTTCGTTTCAATTCAAGTATAGTTTAAAATGTGAAGTGATTGTCACCAACATTATTTAGGAAAATTAAAAAATAATAACTTACTAGATTTCTCTTTCTGTTCATCCGTTAGTATTGTCTTAATTATTGGCCGACTTTTATGTTCACATGTAGCAGATTTATCGTCAATGTCAGGTAAAATAATTTCAGGATATAAATCGTTATCGTTACCATTCTTTTCTGGATCTATTAATAGGGAAGCAGCTCTTCTTGTTTGAATTCTCGATGAAACTGGTCTTCCTGAACATATGTAGCAAATAAAAAAAATTTTATGAATAAAAAAACGTATTTATGTGGTAGACTAGGAGGGACATAATGGTTCTCTCTGTCAGACTAGACCGAGAGGGATACCTTTGGTCATAAATACATGATAATTACTAAACGGTAATAACAAGAGAGATGAATACAATCACCATTAATTAAAACTAGTCTAATTACCCTAGATATGAAAACATTATTAAAAAACGGAAAAAACGAAACCTGTAAAAATGAATTTATGCAATATCTTTTGAAGGGGACGTCTAATTTTAATTTTATCATGTAATTGTGATCAAAGGACTAATACTGACAGCCATTATGTCCCTCCCAGTCTTCTATCCTTCAAAGTCTACCACATATATATGTTCAAGGTGTATTGTATTTAAAGTCTATCCTTTTACAGGGGGCTTATTGTTGTACAATTATTCATATTGACTATTTCTATTATCCTTATTGTTTACCGTATTTCTTTAGAAGATCTGGTTTAGGAGTATAATTTCCTGAATAACGTTTGGCCGTTCTGACGAGTTTTGTAATTTTCCTTGGAGGGCATTTGCCAGGTTGGACATCTCGTTTAATCTCGTCTCGGTTTAATTGATGGACGAATGACACTGACATTATTGCAAGCATCTGCGAGGGGATCTATTTTTACATCTTCTTGGTCACGTTAATTACTGTCGTGAAAAGTATCTTCGTCTTCCTGTTCGAATAGATAAGCTTTAAATAAATCTTCATCTACGTCATTACCAAATTCTGCATTTACTGGAGTTGCTTGTACTGGAGGGGTCTTCAGTAATCAGACTGCATCATTAATATGACTACTACAATCCTGCTTTTCAGCATTTTTAATTTCCTCTGGGTCGGCTTCGGCTTTTATAGACGAAGGAGAAAATCTTTTGATGGCTTTATTCAAGAGTGAATTTTCTTTCGACAGTTCCTTTAGTTGTTGTACAGCCACATAAACTTCTTTGAAGGCAAGGACACAATCGCTGCAGAGGACAAGTCCATGTTCGATAATGTATTCACTTGTTTCAATAACTTCATTAAATGTAAACAAATGGTAATCTCACCCAATAGTATCTCCCCAACTTTTTGGTTCTAAAGTCACAAAATTAAAATAAGACAAAATTAGTGAATTTCCCGAAGCCATTAACATACCCCTACCTAGTATTTTACAATATAAACTATTAAATTGTAAATAAAAACGCTTTTAAAATGATCCGCTTAAAAATTTGATTGCGTACTTTCTTATTTAATTTGAACTTCATAATGTGGAAAACGTTGCCATAAATATTTGGTTATTTCAACTACATTTAAAAAGTAGGTATCAGTAATTATTATTAAAGTTTAAACCTTTTAATATCAGCTATTAAAATATCCTATTCTTGGTGGTCCTATTCAGCAACGTATTTTTGAAGTTCTGTGACTTTTCAAATGTGTCCTGAATGTAGCATCGTCTTTACAGTACAATTGACAAGCAGAACACTGGAATCTTTCGTGCTTGTAACGAAAATGTTGTTTTAGTAGATGCATCGATTTAAACAGTAGGGGACATAATTTACATTTGAACTGTCGGTCATCCTCGTGGATTTTCTTGTGGGTTCTCCATAATACTTTGCGAACATAAACCCAACTTTGCAAATGTCACATTAGTATGGTAAGTTGTCGAAATGATTAGCCTCCATGTGGGATACCCATGCTGATTTGAGGTTGAAATACTTGTTGCATACGTTGCATTGATAGGTGCGAAATCCAACTTTTCCCATGTGTATAACGACTTGTGATTTTCAAAGTAGCGGCGAGTAAATGACTTTCCACAAACATCGCATTCAACGGTTGCCCTATTGCAGTCGTGCTTAAGAAGTGTCCGGGACCAAGAAAACTTTTTGTTACATTTTACACAATGAAATTCCGTGTCCCGTCTGAATGTTTTTGAGCTCGACCGCTTGGCTTCAGCTGCGAATCTTTTGAGATCTGAAATCCATATAAATATAATTTTTTTTTAAATTTCAAAAAGGTACATTTATGCATGCATTGTTAATTTTTGCTACTTTTAGAAACTAAATTAGAATTAAAAATAATTTGAAAAGCTTTATTTTGTTTATTGGTGGAGATGTAATGACTTTTTTCCAATTTGGTTTCCGGGATAGGATTTGTATTTATGCTATCAGAATCTTGCTTGATTATATTGTTGATGGTGGAGGTTGAGGTAGATGGAAATGAAACTTTTTCTACTGTACTAAATTTTTTTTCCTTCTGCTTTTTGTGGACGTATTTGTTAAAACTTGACCAGGGACATCAAGAGTTGTAAAATCATTATCTTCATTTTCTACATTTTTTAATGTAGAAGGACACTCTTCAATATCAATAACTTCCACTTCTATTGTAATTTCGGACTGTTCTTCAATTGGTTTAATTCCAGAATGAACATCTTCCACTTCAATTTCGGTCGGTACTTCAATAATTGGCCTTTTCGCGGTTTCTCAATTGGTGGGCCAGTGGTTGAAGTTTACTAGTGGTTTAGTAGGAGTTTCTGACAAAAGTATAAATTACTCAGAAACCAGAAGAGATACCTGCATTGTGTAAATTAGTAGCAGGTTCCGCTACTATCCTACATTTCAAAATCGTAGAAGATTGAGATGTAGGATAGTAGCGGAACCTGCTACTAATTTACACATTGTAGGTATCTCTTTTGGTTCTTGAGTAATTTATACATTTGTCAGAAACTCCTACTAAACTAGTAGTAAACTTCAACCACTCTGGCCCACCAATTGAGAAACCGCGAAAAGGTCAATGGGTTTATTCATGACAAACTGCTTACATACTCTTGCCATATTAGCTCAAAGACCTATGTCATTGGGATTTTGTCACATATATGAAATGCTTTAAAAAATAGTTTAAAGTCTGGCAATTGCATGAATTCACTGGTATTTCAATAACTGTCTAATTTTTGACTACTGTAAAAAGTGCTTCTTCTTTAAGTTATAATTTAATTCTACATTATCTTTACTCAAAAACATAGTAAAATGTCATAGATAACTTTTACGTACTTATTATCATTCTGTTATAAGAGTTAATTCGTTCATAGCTTCTAGTATTAGATACTAGTCTTTGTTCATAGTTATGTATGTAAGACTTTGCAATCAACTAAAAATGGTTTAATTATAAGATAGGTTAGTACAGTAAAGGAGGTTAAATAGCTAATTTTGAAATTATATTTATTATTGAGATCGACCATGTATGGAGACATTAAATATTTAAAGTTTATTTATTTTAGTAGGCCACCAACACTGCTGCTGTATTGCAAGGTTTAGGCAACAACATTTGGCTTAAATTCGAAGAAACTATAATATAATATAATTAACCGGTATATATTATGGTTGACTTCATTGTTTTATGTAATATGCATTGGTTATTGGATAAGGACTTTAGAAATCCGTAATGTCCATGAGATTCATTGATTCATAGAACGTATATAGATAGAGTCATAGATTTATATACTAGATACATGAAACATATAGGCACAAACAGCTTTATTTATAGTCATGCCAGAGGTTGTATATGTACACACATGGTACCTGAAATATTTCTCGGAAATAAATAGGAGAAATTTTTGAAATATTTCGCGAAATATTTCACTCCCAACTTACTTGAAAAATTAAATATTTTAAATAAAGGAAATAAATAGGGTATATGGCATTTATTTCAATAAATTTCCCGCGAAATAAATGAATTGCGCATGCGTGTACACATGCGCATTGCATTTATTTCATTAATTTCAAATATTTAATTTTTCTAAAAAATTCCTTGAAATAAGAAATTAATATCATGTCCAGGGTTGCGGTATCCGGATAGGGAGGTGTGGATAAATTGGATAAAAAGTTTTTAAACACTGGGAAAAATGATTTTATTCGGATAAAACTAATTTCATCCGGTTATGTCTAAGTGACAAAACGGAACCCTGACCATGTCTGTATGTATGTAGTAACGCAGACTATATAATAATAAATAATGTTTCTAGGATAACTAGATAAACTGTAGCTATTAAACAATCAACTAAATTGGACGCTTTATTTTTCCTTTTTTTCTACCAAACTGAAAGTAAGGCTTTTATTATTTCCTCTTTATTAAACTAAATAATACCATTTATTTTTATTAAATGAAATTTTATTTCAGATTATACTCATTAAATCAATGTAAAATAATAAGACTAAAAACATATTTTTGTAGAAATTATTAGTCCCAAGCAATCAAAAAGTAGTAATGTTACTTAATGTTATGCTAAATATATATCGTATGTAATTATTAGTACTATATTAGAATTTCTATTTATGATAAATTCAAAGGAAGCGATTTAAATGTTCTAAGAAGTACACTAAACTCAGAAATGCTGACTTACTGATGATTGACTATAATAAAGAGAGGGGCTAAGCCATGCAGCTAATATCAAGTTTACTTATAGGTAAGTGCAAAATGTATTCGCTGGTCATTTCCCCCAGAGGCTGCCTCCACATAAATTCAGGTCTCAAAATGACTGTAAAAGCAATCCGAGACTGTTTGCTATACTATTTCAAAATCTGTCAAATTTTACACTATGGGTGCATGGAGTACAATCATAAACTACTAATTATTAATCCAACCAAAGATAAACGGAAATTATTCTCAGTCTTTTGTGGATTGGTAGCACTTTTTGTGTGTAATTCTACCATTTTCATTACCATTGTGGCGCAAATTTTTATATCAGAACCGTTTTTTACGATACCTAACGTGCTGTTCAACATTATGCTATTGATAGGTGGGGCGTTTGCATTTGTGGCTGATATTGTGTGCCTCATTTGCGTAGATGATTTGTCCCATGTCCTGACAAACATTTTGAGACACGAATACTTATACCGAAGTAATTGTTTTTATAAACAATGGTTCAATATTCATAAAACTGTATTCAAAACGAAATAAATTCTTGTCACTTGAGTCCACTTTGATTTTCATGTCTAACCTTGGCCCACCCCAATTAAGTGTTAAAAATTTCTAAAAAGCAAAGTAAAGTATATATTCACTCTATAAAATGTTCATTAAATAGAAAATAAAAAATAAAAAAAAATCAGTATAACATATAGAATTTTTTGTCAATATTTTTGAATTCCTAGAACATAAGTTTCAACTATAATTTAATAATTTTTTTCTGTTACCACATTTCTTAATGTTATTGTTGTTTATTAAAGAAAATTGAAAAATCCAGAATAAAGTAGCCCCAAGTGACTGTAGGACAGGTTAGTGCAGAATGAACGATAATGGAACTGAGTTCCAATTACTGTTAATTCTGTGCCAATCTGTATATTCTATATATACTGCCCTTAGTAACTTTTCAACTTTATTTCCAGGACAATTTCCTGGGAAAGCAGCAGAAGCTGAATCGAGTAGAATTCCTAAATTGTTTGGATTTTTGCTGAAACAAATGTTCCCAAGTGTTATGAATCTTATTTTAATTGTGCCATTAGGAGCAGCTTTGGCCAATTTAGATATTTTCTATGCAATTATGCAATTATTACAACTGAAGCGAAATGTCATTCATTTAATTACTATTTCTGTGTACCTATGCTATATTTTGTACCACATTGCAATGCCGGCATTATGTTTTATTTTGGTATTCGTAATATATGTTTCCTCTACATTTGAGTGGCTAAATTGCATCTCCACTAAAACAACGATCTCTCAAAGGCCATTCTTTTTATCGGAAATAAGAGATAATTTCAAGTCGTCCTACAAGAGCTATCTGTGTCTAAGACTAATTAATCAAGGATTAAATCGATGTTGTAGACACGTCGCTCCGTTTTTACTTTCCTCGGCGTTAATCTTTAATTTGGTATGTAATTTTGGAACCATCACACTCCATTCTAAAGTAAATTTTCTAGTTTACAGTCTATTCCCTATTTTAGATTTGTGGGTAATTCTGCTTGAAGCCGTAATTATATCTTTTTGTGGGGAAATTAATTCAAATTCTCAATCCTATTCACGACAATGGTTTCCTCTGGTAGATAGATATACTCGAAAACAAATTGCAACCTTAAGACCTCTTAGAATCTACGTTGGTCCATTCTGCTACTTTAATCGATATTCTCCTATGGTAATTGTTTCAAATGTTTCAAGCTATACAATTACATTGTTATTATCTGTCAAAATATAAAGAAGTTCAATAAAATTACTGAAATTGTCTAATCATTATTTTATTGGGATATTTGGATTAGCTGGGAAATGTAAATATAAATTAGCTTTTATGGTAAGAATGTGGGCAAAGCTTATGTTATATCCATTCTATATAATAAAAATACACATACCTAGGTAATTAAAATGTTCAATTTTGTAAATCTATTTTTATGATATAATTATGCATGATAAATATGTCAGGGATTGATTTTACACAACCGTATTTAAATAACCATAGATGAATAACTTTATTTTATTTGTATTTGAAATCTAATGTAAATTAGCATCTAAAACCTACAACTACTAATGAATAGTAAATATAATTAGTGCAGTACATCACCACCATATAAAATAGATTAAATAATAATTTGTAAATTTCCTGAAATTCATCCGACAAATGTATATCCATTCACTGGTGCGTTGAAAAAGTTTTGTATGAATGCATTTCGATCAGAATGCTTAGTTTTACCAGAAGCAGAGTCACCTGGATGAATCGGTTTAGTATCGTTATTAGTGCCAGGTCTAATTGTCGTTAACAATGGTGACCCTGGATCAATCGGTTTATTTTCTGAGTTAGCTCTTAAAGGGTAAATCCCGAAACGCAATCTTTTCGGTTTTGTGTCTCGCTTATCACTTGAAATTTCAGGCGATTTTTTCTCTCTTAGTTTTCCTTCTAGTTTTGGCTCTGAATTTTGAAAATACTTTTCATCTTTCTCATAGCTTGAAATAATATTTTTGTTGTACTCTTCTATGTTATTATTGTCAATTAATTTCGACTGAATCTTTCCACTCGAGCGAACAATAGCGAGAACAGCTATCAGGGTCAGCAGTCCCACTGAAAATATCTTTTTAAAATAATAAATTAAATTAATGAATGAATTTATATTATCAATACCTTTCCATGATTTTGAAAAACAATATTTTATAAATATGAATATTTCAAAAAAATATATTGATTAAGATTAATTATGTTATTACTGATATAAAAAAAGTTACATCAATTTTACCTACTTGCAAGGAACACATTATTATTCTCGTAATTCTGCTCCTTTGCCGACTTTTTTCAGAATTCATATTATGAATTTGTGACATTACATTTCCAAAGCAGTAATACCATAAAGAATATTCTCCGTTAGGCCACAGTAGTTTTGTTCCGACTGCTTTGAACAGCTTTGAAGGTTGAACCATTAATGATAGAGAAATTCATTTGTGCTCAGCTTTCCTTTTTCATTCTTTAGAACAATAGACTTTCGAAAGTAAGACTAAAAAATACATTTTACTTTTCAAGCAACTTCAAATCAACTTTCAATTCATAAAAACTTTGAAATGAAAGAAACTAATCCAATATAATTACAATTGAATAAATAAGTGGCAATTAATTAATCCAAAATTAATAAATAAAAAAAATAATAATAATATGTACTTTAAAATAGTCCCAAAATATATTTAAGTATACATGTGAAAGAATATCTATTTGCAATAATTGAAAAAATTTTTAATAGAAAACTAAAGCCACTAATTTGTCACAAAAATAGTTCGCCGAAAAATGATAGGAGAGATCCAAGAAGGAGATATGCACACAAAATAAAAATCGTGTGAATTTTCATTCCTAAGTTTATGCCGACGGGGCGACTGTCGTCATAGTGCATTTTTGAAATGAATTGCTTATATGGTAGATATGATAGATATTCATCTTGTTCCTTCCAAATAGCTAATAGTCCTTTTTCCAGCATCTGTTGGAAATACGTATGGAAATTGTGGCGGAAGCATTTTTGAAAATCATAAGAATATGGAACGGTGCCAGAATTTTCCTTGGTCCTCATGCAATGACCACCAGATGATAATTTTTTAGGTATTTTTGGTACAGCATATTCCCCAAATAGCTTAGTACCGATACTAAATAACTTCATGGAATAGTTAGTCAGTAACTTCTGGGCAATTTCGTGACGGTTTCCAGTTTTTGGTTTTTCTATTTGCCAGTCATAAACATAGACACTTGAATTCATCTTATCCAACATTTTATATTTAACAAATAATTTAGTTCTATATCGTTCTCTAATCGAGTACGATTGTCTTTTTGACTCAATATCTTGTAATTATTTGCAATGAGTTCCTTGAAATCCTGGAATATTTTCTTGTCTGGAGATGCAATGATTTCACTAGTTATCCAGGTTTCATAGAGAGTAGTAATTGCGAATCCTGTGGTTGCAATTACCAAAAACAGAATCCTTTTTCTATTATAAACCACTCCTTGGTCTAAAAGAACAGCTGCCAAGGACATCAAAATCCAACCTAGTTTCTTAGCTGGGGAAAAATTCGTCGCTCCAAAAACTAAAAAAGAAAATGGGAAAAGAGAGAAGATGAGGAGCCAGCAAGGAAGATCAAATGTATTCTGAATCAACACCGACAGAGGCACCGAGTGGAAATTCGGAGAGGGCTCGCAGTACCAAGGAACTTTTTCTTCAAAATATTCAACAAATGTGGTTTGCATCCAATGGTAATTGTAGGTGGGGACATGAATTGTCAACATATTAATATATCCACAAAATGTTTCCGGCTTTAGAATATCTAGATGACTTGCATAAACTGGAGTAAAATTTAATGCATCTGCCATTACTTCCACCGCTCTATATGTATTTGGGCAAATGAAACCTTTTTTTATACTTATATAGATGGAGTTTGGACAACTTGTCATTAGAATATCATGGTCGCTTTTGGTATGAATATAGTGACGAATTCCTGCAATCCGCGTGCCATGTAGATGTCCATTTAGCGAATACCAAACTCTTTCCCAATCGTCGTCGTTATCCAAGATTTCTGTATCTGCCATGAATCTTTCTTGTTTGTATAAATGCCCAGTTAGAACTGAATGACGAGTCTCATTATTGTCATTATCGATGATCAATACAAAAAGTGGACTGGACAACTCAAGTCTGAGATTCGTATGCCATTTTTGGGGTTGAGTTTCAGCCTTCTTTCTATCGTAGATAATTATGTACGTTGACGAGAGACGATTGATTTCTTTCCCAAAAAATTGAGTTACTAAACGAAAGGAATCTGGCTCCAAAAGGATATTGACGCTGCACAAATTGTTTGATAAATCTCGTGGATTGTTCTCAGCTCGACTGAATGTATTTCTGATGTTATTGGACGAAGCTGCCACTGTCCATGGCTGTGAATGTTGATTGGACAACAGAAATATTGTTTCCCAGTCTGATTTATTAAATGTTATCAAATTGAAGTCGCAATTTCTGTAAAATGACAAATTTCGAAAGCCGTTTGTCGTCTTCAGAACAGATAAAGCCAAAATTAAGGAAAAGAAACTGTTAAATCTTTTGATACTCATTTCCCTCAAGTGACCAGCTCTTGCAGAGGATTGTATTATATTTTATTATAGTGAAGTGTATTATAGAGAAACAGTTCAGACGCAATCAATAACGACCTTACTCTCTGCACAGTTGTCAACAGTGACCAATTCAAAACATATTTCTTATAGATATACCGTGAAGCGCAAAATAGTTCCTAGTGTTTTATATGTTCATGAAATGAAGAAAATAATTAAGAATATATCCGTTTCAATCCCATTATTTGAAACCATTTGTAAAGATAGATGGCATTACATTGAATTTTACGTTTTTTCAATCTCTAAGATTTTTCCTGAGAATTTCCAAATTTTTACAGTGTTTCAAAAAAAAGATGAACAAATATTTCTTGTTTTTAGCTAAATAAAATCAAAGTTAAGTTTTCCGAGTGTGACATTTGGCTTATTCCACTGAGACATGAAGAAGAAGTAAGTGGTAATTGGAAAATAACTTTATTTACTAGTAGTTCGAATATCATTTCCAAAATATTACTCAATATGTTAAAATTTTATTTCCCGCGAATCTTAATTTCTCATGGGTCTACTTGTACTACGTAAATAGATTCTAAATTATTCATCCCTATATTCCATCCTATGATAGACTATTACTTCCGTCCAGCGCCCGTGTCAGACGAGACAGTGCACGACAGAGCGCACTTTGCACGTACACACTATTATTATGCATTGGTGGTAGAAAGAAAGGTGTATTATTATAGAATTATTAGTTTAAACTATTCTACCTATGTATAAAATACTTAGTACTTAGTTTCATGAGTGTTTGACAAAAGTAAAAGTATAAGGTAGCGATCACATATTAATATTATAGTATATAAAGTTTGTAAGTTACACAATTAGAGTTACAAATTGTAACTATGTAGTCGATAGTTATACTGGCTAATGATGCATACTACAAGGCATGCTTGAATTGTTCTTTTGATACCTTTAGGTTATTAGTGTTGTGGTTTTTAGTATTTTGAGACAAAAATTTATGCTTTAGTTGCAATGATTTTTACAGCAGTATTTGAAATTTAGTATTTGAAAATAATGTATCATTTTACAACTAAAAGGTTTAATAATAAGGATTTCAGTAGATACTTTTGTATCAATTATATACGTCATATATTAAGGTAGATTCACCTTAACCTACCTTTATTTAGGTTACAATATATTTAGTTTCGATTTTTATTCTAGTTTTGTGAGAAATTAATTAAAGATGTAAAAAATATAGGTATGACAGAAATAATACTAAGTTAATAATAATGGTCTTAATTCTATTGTATCAGTCTATTGGAACATAATGAGGCAGGACACCACCCAATTAACTATACAGTCATAATACTCAAAAGCCTTCTCATGTCTGATATTACGCAATGGGCCAAGTCGCATACCTATTGGCTGCAATGCTCGAACTACTTTTCGATAATAGAGTATCTCGTTTCTCTGAGATAAATACGCGATGTCCAAACTTAATGTCCTCAGTGCCAGAACGGAACTCTTCCAAAGGTTTCCGAAAAAGGAAAGCATCAATATCAATGCCAAAGATTGGATTATGCTAAACGTGGGGAAAATAGCATAAGTCGCTAAATCTATGGCATGATAAAGTTTGATGGCAGCGGAAGCACAAAAAATGACTGTGAATGATAACAGGGTGATCGCTGTAGGATATCCGACAGATAACAGACTGTCTTGGAAAGTAATGAATAGCAGGCTCATCCTTTCGTACATTTTTATCTTGAACCTCAAACTTCTATCTGAGATCCTGTTGGTAATTGAAAATACTGTCACAACTATTTGGTTTTTATGTAACTAAGTTGTGTACAACTAAAAGTGCCATTTTTAGTTAGAACTAAGTTATTTATGGTGCTAACCTTATTTGATGCTTCCAATGAAAGATACGGACAAAGATAATAAGACTGTACGCCCAAATTAAATAGGTCACAAACAATGAGTCAAATAATACAATGATGTGAACTCCTCGAAGTAACCAATTCATCATTCCATTAGTAACGAATATCCTAGCGTAGACATCTTGCTGGAGTGAAGTGATATATATGGACCCTCCAGCAATAGGCAGCATATTGATTGGAATTATGTATTTCATTAACCAGGCCTCGATATGTTGATGATCTATTGCCATATTAGTACAGCATTTCGCAACATCATCCTTTCGAGCTAAATTGAGAAATAGATACAGAGAGAGTTAGTAAATATCAAAAACCTTTCTACCAGGCAAAGAATACTAATAACACAAAGTTAGCAGATTCACACGACCTTTTTTTGTTGGGTAGTCAATTTTTTTTGAAAAGAGCCCATTAAGGACCATTTTAACCAACAGCCCTTTGGTGGCCATGCTGCAAGATGACAATGTAGTTATGATTTGTATGTTTAAAACTACGAAGGTTTGAGTCAACTGGACCACGTCAGATAATGTTAGGCTACCCTTCTGAAAAACGAAAACCAGTTGCAGAGCCGTTATGATGACAAATAAGCCGCATAAGACTCCCAATGCGTTATAGAATCCGTAATTAGACGCACCACTGACAAATTCCTTCTTCTCAGTGTTCCAAAAAAATGGAACACATCCTAGGTTGTACCCAATGTTGATATATCTCCCGTACCAATTGAAGGGATTTATTTTTGGATCTGATTTAATTTCCATGGTCGTACTTTTTAAAACGTTGGCCATCTTCGTAAGATATTAAAATATCACTGTCGATGTAAAAGTGACAACAATGCGCCAGTTGTATCTGTATCTGTATTACTGTACCCATATGTACATATCGTAGTTAAAAATGACATGTCGGATTGCGTGTACACAAACTATTCAACGCTGACAACCAAAATTTTTAAATGTATTTAAAACCGTCAAAAATTATTGGTCAAATAGGGCATATCTGACAGATTTGATAATGTTTACTCCTTAAAAAATATTTTCAATTGACTACTGTCTTGCTGTTTCAAAAGAAATGAGTTTTAGACCCTAATTAAGCAAGATTTTTGCGACACTCATTTCCCATTCCCAAATTGGTGGGAATTTCCGGTGTCCAAAAACATTTGTTGGGAGATAGGAATATCCGAAACTATGTCGCTCCCATGTGACTAGGTCACGACACGAATATGTCACAAAATCACTTAAAATCAGACATAAGAAACAAATTTTTTATCCCGATTTCGTTTCCATCACCCAGCCATATTCCATTCCCATTCCCACAGAAATTTTTCATTAGGTCTATGCTGTTTTCTCTGGTTTCGCAGACTACGCACCTAATCCCTATTCATTTGGCCATCAAGCTGTTGTGCTTATAATATCAACTCATAGTTGTGTTTGGGCTTTGTCGAAGGACTTTTAACCTATTAATTATACCATCTTGTCATTATTATTCGCAATTTATGCCGGAAGAAAATTACTTCATTTTGGCTTTCATAGTTTTATAATTTGACATAAAATATTTTAATTGCAGGCTATCTCTTTCATTTTAATTGTTCGACTGACAACCAGCCAAGCCAACACCGTCAAAGCCGTGACAATCAGATCAGAACTCATTCATGACGCAATTTATACTTGAAGTGGCCTTTTTCTTCTTCCTATTTCCGTCAGGTGTATATTTTATTCAATATATCGGTCACTGTCATTGTCGAAAACTAGCACTATAATTATCTACTTTCATTTTCATTATACCCTTTATTTATTGACAATTGTTTTCTCAATTCTTATTCTCACTATAATAAAAATTATTGTTTATTCCTATACTTAGTTTTCAATTGAATTAGTAATCTATAGCGCCTGATTTTAAGCTTAGAAAATAATTTGACTGTCTTTTCTGCGTTATTTTTAATTAAAAATCATTTATCTACGGACATTATAAATTGTTATTTTGTTATACTATAACTGATTGTTCTTTATTCTGTCATATTACAGGGGTCAGTGGATGTTGTATGTGTATATGTTTACGGATAAAAGAGATAGAAAAATTCTATTTCACCTTGCTCTTGCAGTTTTGTAATTTGCAAAACGTTCTCATTGTATTGACGACGGAGTACAACCGAGGAAAACGTACTGTGTTTTAAGATGGGATAGATTGGGACCAAAAAGCGGATATGGGTCGCTTGATGCTATATTTATTCAGTTAATGAGAGACATGCCAAAATCACAATCCTCTTCAAACGTGCTAGGTACTACTTTATTATAGATTCATGGACAAAATAACCAAGACGTCATCTGAATTCCAGCATTCCAATTTATTTATTAAGTCCAGTGAAATTGAAAGTGAAGCTCAGTGAAAGTGAAAGTGAAGCTCAGTGAAAGTAAAAGTGAAAGTGAAGCTCAGTGAAAGTGAAAGTGAAAGTGAAGCTCAGTGAAAGTAAAAGTGAAAGTGAAGCTCAGTGAAAGTAAAAGTGAAAGTGAAGCTCAGTGAAAGTAAAAGTGAAGCTCAGTGAAAGTAAAAGTGAAGCTCAGTGAAAGTGAAAGTGAAGCTCAGTGAAGGTTAAAGTGAAAGTGAAGCTCAGTGAAGCTCAGTGAAAGTAAAAGTGAAAGTGAAGCTCAGTGAAGCTCAGTGTAAGTGAAAGTGAAGCTCAGTGAAGCTCAGTGTAAGTAAAAGTGAAAGTGAAGCCCAGTGAAAGTGAAACCCAGTGAAAGTGAAGCTCAGTGAAAGTGAAAGCTAAAACCCAACTAAAGTGAAGCCCAGTGAAAGTGAAGCCCAGAGAAAGATCAAGGTTTGGCGAGGGCAGGGAACAAGTAGCTAAAGCAGACCGCATATTCAATAGCATTCCGATGTAAGTTTTATGTTTTTATGAAACTTATAATTGTCCAAAATGATAATTACTTGACTTTTTACCTGTAGCTCAGAGAATGTCAGAACTAGGAATTTGGTGCATGATTGTTTCCTGTTTCGAACAGAGGAATAACGACAATCTTGATACCAAGTACCTTGCTTAACAAATTAGGGTTTGCATCATTCATTGAATGAAAGTAATACAGTGCATTTTTATCTCAGAGTGTCTAAAGGCCTATTAAACAGTAAACGCCTGCTTTCCTTCTAGGATCATGTTTTACAGAGACGGCCGGCGCTGGCTAAGTGTAATTGAACTACGTTTTCAACTCTGACTGCTTTGGAACCAATAAAGGTGAATTGTTTTCTGTATATCTTAGTTTGGATGTATATCAATTTAATTTTGTCATATAATAATAAATAATAAAAATATAAATTATATTCATTCATAGAAAATGTCTGCACGCCTGTAGGAGCTGATTTAAACACAATAAATGCTCTCCCATTATAAATGTAACTATGATACATTTTGTACATATCATATAAGTTAAATTTTGCTGAATGATTACATGAGTCATTGATAAGACTATTAAATTTTATCTTTAAACTTTACTTAATGGTCAGTCATTACTACTAAGACTAAGAGGAATTACAGAAATGAGTGAAGTTCGCAGTTCTTTGTCAGAGCTTTGAACTTGAAACTATTCATGACAAAAACAAGTTGTTAACATTGAAATTGAAGCGATAACCTTTGCATCATATTTCTCATTGCGGAAAGCACATGTCACATGTCTGCTGTGTTATATCATCCAACCCTCATACTTTTTATATACATATCCGGAGGATTAAGTAATTCAGTCCAGTCAGAAG
Source organism: Tomocerus qinae (assembly GCA_020055645.1). NCBI lineage: Eukaryota > Metazoa > Arthropoda > Collembola > Entomobryomorpha > Tomoceridae > Tomocerus > Tomocerus qinae. Next base: position 126,792,022 of record CM034546.1, read on the forward strand.
GGGATTTTTCTCCTTTCTGTTTGTACACACTACTCACCTAGGTATTAACAATAATACTTGTACTTCCACAACATCTTTCAAAACTTCATTTTAATTAGTAAAGCCCAATTTCTTGTTAATGTTTTCAGTCAAATAACTTAGGTAAGCCATAAAAGCAGATAATTAAAATTTTTTATCCCATAATCGAAGTAAGACATATTATATCACAACGTTATAATAATTCTTGTAGCTAGGGTTTCTATTTCTATTGAAATATATTAAGTTTCCTAATCTTGGTACTATCGTCTCAATTTATTTAAACAAAAAGGTTGAGCCTTTTTATACACTTACATTACATCCAAGTTTTGTATAAGCAATTGCAGTCAGCATAAAAGTAGTAAAAATGTCTGGATATTTCATCATGCGATAAACTGGAATGACGAGATTAACTACAAGTGAACGACGTATATATCCACGTCAAATAGTGTTTTTTAACCTGTTATCTTTTAACAAACTTAATCGTATTATGACAAACCTAAATTACATCCATAAATGGCAATCTATAATGTTTGGATACCATAATTTAAGTTGTCCATTACTACAATTATGCTTAAGAATACGGAATTACAAGACATTCAATATTTTTCGCTGCATTGAGCTTGACGAAAGTCAGGAATTAGAAATTTTTGAAAAATCGTTGAAAGAAAACATTCAATTCTGAAAACCTATGAAAGTCATGAAAAATATCCTTTAAGAGAACCTGTAATCTACATGAATATTTTAGCGATATAAATACTTCCATTTGTAGTTTTTGGATATGCTTTATATGCTATGATTTTGTCTGAAGTTATACACCCAGGCAGAATTCTAAACCCTGTTTGTGTGTATGCGTTATAAATATAATATACTAACAGCCAACTTCCACATGAACCGTTCGTAGGAAAGAAATATGCAATGACATTACAGTATGAATATTTTATTATGACTTATGACGTTCAATATCCACAGATAGGTTTTGCTAAATGTTGCAATGCAAGATATTTACAAATTGGACGAACCTACCTTGGTGAAGTCCGGTAGTAATTATACGAGGGAGTCCTGACCGAATACATCAATTCTAACAATGTAGTGTCCTGTGTTTCCGGCTGTCGTCTCCACAATCTTTAAAGAGAAAACAATCACACACCACATCCACTCACGCCGCGCCATTTCAGTCATTCTTTCAAAGAAGTTTTTTAATTAGATACATCACTGGGCGGGTTTTGAGCTAATAATTAGCATATAAAAATTAACCAGTTAATTTTTCAAATTAAAGTTGGGATGGGTGTGATGTATTCGGTCAGGACTCCCTCGTATAATTACTACCGGACTTCACCAAGGTAGGTTCGTCCAATTTGTAATTATACATTCGGTCGTCCTGACCTCTACATCAATTCTAACAATGTAGTTGTTCAAAGAGGCATTAAAAAACTGACACATTTGCGACAATTTTATAAATAGCAATTTTATTAACCTAGATTTATGTTTAGGCAGCCTTTTTAAATAATTAATTCACAGCAATAGTATGCTTACATAGTTTAAATTAATACAAATTATTCAACACCAAAAACTGTCTTGGCAAAATTTCCCTTATTCGATATAGGTCTGTTATAAAACTTTGAAAAAACATTAGAATTAGTAGACCATCCAGCTCGACTAAGAATTTGATCAATTGGTAAACCTTTCCGAAAAGCCTCTGAAGTAGAGGCGTGTCTACAGCTATGAGCGGAGTAGATGTTAATATCAACACCACACAGTTTTAGACCACTTTTAATCCATCGACTTATCGTTTGTGAACAAACCGCTTTATATGGTTTCGATATACTTAAAAATAGTGAATCGCAACCCGAGGGGCGGATAGATTCAGTTTTTAATAAATAGTGCTGCAAGGTTAACACTAGACACCATTCTGGATTATTTTCAAACTTTGGGATGAATAAGCAAGGCTGAGCCTTATTGGGGGCACTAGTTTTTAATAAATCTGGAACAAAAATTTCTACTTTATCGTTAGAAAATTTGATATTGTCAATTTTTAATTTAGAAAATGTTTGAACTCTATGTCCAGTAATTAAGGCTAGTGACAGAATACATTTCATAGTTAATTCTTTCAATGAAAGATTGCTTAGGGGCCATAGTGTTTTAATATAGTCTGTTACTGCAGTTGTATCCCATGTAGTATCATATTTTGGAGTTGGTGGACGTAACCGACCAGCTCCTTTCATAAGTCGACATATAATTGGGTGAGATCCAATTAAATAATTATCAATATTAGGTAACAATAAAGAAAGGGCAGATCTGTAAGTATTGAGACTACTGTAACCTTTTCCATTATTAAAGTTTTGAGTAAGAAATTCTGATACAATGCTAACATTTGAATCAAAAGGAGATTTGTGTTTCTCATTCACAAAAAGACACCAATTTTTGTAGACTTGTTCATATTGCTTCCAAGTATTAGCTGATAGCGATCCAATAATAAGTTCCAACGATTGCTGAGTTAGTCCTCGTTTGGAGTAAGATTCCATGACAAGATGCCGGCCATCAATGAAAGAGAACTCGCTAACGGGTGCAGCCTGTTTCCACAAGACAGAGAATTAATTTGTGGGTTAAAAATTATTGGATTTCCATCTAGCATTGACATAAAGAGAGGGAACCATGGTTGTGCTTCCCAATATGGGACAACAACTATACCTCTTGCTTGTTCGTTCTTTATTTTTGAAAGAACACGAGCGATCAAATTAAATGGAGGGAAAGCGTAAAAGAACTTTCCTTTCCATGATATAGTAAAGGCATCTATGAATGATGAATATGGATCAGGTCTCCAAGAAGCATAAACCTTACACTTAGTATTTACTTTGGAAGCAAAGAGGTCTATTTCCGGTTCACTATACTTCAAAATAATTATCTTATAAATTTCTGGACTTAATGACCATTCAGTTTCTAATGGAATATTTCTAGACTCCATATCCGCTATAGTATTTTCCTTCGATTTTATATATGAAGCAAAAAGTTTTATTTTCCTCTTTTCGCAAAATTGCCAAATTTTACGAGTAATATCGTAAAGGTGTGGATATCTAATACTACCCATTCGATTTATGTAGCTTACTGCCGTTGTGTTGTCAATCCGGAGTAAGATAATAATGTTTTTGCTGTAATAAGCAAACGATCGTAATGCGTAATAACAAGCTAGTAATTCTAAATAGTTAATGTGATTTTTCGCTTCCGTTTTAGACCAAATGCCACCAGTGGATGAGCTTGAATTATAAGCTCCCCAACCAGAGAGAGACGCGTCCGAATAAAGTTCCATATCATAATGGTCAAAATTAATATAAGTAGAAGAAGTCACATTGCTTTCCCACCAATCAATATCTTCTAATTCCAAATCTGATAATACTAATTTTAAGCTATAGTCGCTTTTGCTAGAATCTAATTCTAAAAATTTTCTTCTCTCAAGTCTCTTTGTATAAAGAAGACCATAAGGAATCGCTGGAAGAGCAGATATGAATGTACCAATGAGTTCAGCCAAATCCTCTATGGTAATTCTATTTTTCCTCTTTATTTTTTCACATTTTGCTTTAATATGTGACTGCTTCTTCTCTGGTAAAGTGACACTCATCTTTTCTGAATTAATAATAAACCCAAGAAACCGAACCTCTTTACTTGGTATTAAGTTTGACTTTTCGTAATTGACAACAAAACCTAACGATTCTAATGTAGCAATCGTTGTCTTCACATTAATCATGCATTCGTCAAATGTCCTTCCAATGAAAAATATGTCATCTAAATAAATGACGGAAAGGAAACCCCTTGATCTTAAAAACTGCATAACAGGTTTCATTAGTTTTGTAAATACACGAGGGGCAGTAGATAGCCCAAATGGCAAGCAATTAAATTCGTAAAGATTTTTATGCCAAACAAAGCGTAAGTATTTTCTATGTGCCTTATGAATTGGCACTAAAAAATAAGCATCTTTTAAATCCAAGGTAGCCATATAACAATTTGGTTCGACTAAGCGAACTGCTGTGCGCAGATCTTCCATTTTAAATTTAACTTTAGGAAGGAATTTGTTTAATTTTTTCAGATTAAATATGAAGCGTTGAGATTGATCTGGTTTTGGGACTAGAAAAATGCTCGATATGAATTGATCCTTCATAGATTTGCATACAGAGACTGCTCCCATTTTAAGCAATTTTCTGATAGATTCAGTCATTTGCTTTTGTGAAAACTCAGGCATTTTTCTTACTTGCAGCACATTGTGCTGAATTGGCTTGCAAATAAATGGCAATTTGTAGCCTTTAATTATATTAATAACAGATTTAGGAACATTCAGTTCTTTCCATTGTTTTTCAAATAGTTGTAATTGACCTGCAAAACTTACCTTGGTAGTAACGTTGTCGATATTTATTTTCGGTTGTAAGATTGCCCGCTCCGATTGTGCCAATGATTTTTCTTGTATGTCGGAGTCGGGCGTTGGTAGTTTAAAGGATCTCTATCCTTTTTTGCATAGGGTGCAGAGCCTCTTGTATGATTGCCTTTAGAGTAGTTTGAGGTTTGCGTACTTGACCTTGGCTTATTAGAGTAGCTAGAATATCTTGGAGGATCAGGTTTCGGCTTCGCAATTTCCTGACTTACTTTCTTTAAGTTGGTTGCAACTTTCACCTGATTACTTAAATCTTCTCCATAAAGCATTGGATAAATCGGAGATTTAAAGAGCACATCTTGCATGGCAGTGTCTTTGACACTAGGTCTTATCTGCTTTCTGCGGAAAATAGACAGTGAATATTGAGTACCTAGGAGGTAACGACTGGCATCGCTGAGGGTACTAATTATTTGATTTTGAGGAACAACAGCTTTCCCATCTAGGAGAGATGATGTTAGAGACCCTAATGCTGTCAGAGTCACAGCAATATTGTCTTGAACTCGTTTAAGTTCGTTATCTTTTTCTCAACAGCATCTTATCTCTCTCTCGAGAGATAAGATGCTGTTTATTTCAGGATTTAAGTTGGGACCTGAAAACTGACAATTTCCCGGTGGAACATAGCACTTTTTAATTTTGTCTCTGTCTTCTTTGTTTAGCCCAGTTTCTGCAATTGGCGTCCATCTATTAGCAACTTCCGGGTGAAAATCCGGTCCTAATTTATCCAGAGATCCTGGTATAGCGCCTAGGAGTTGTTTTGTCTCCTCATCGAGAACTGATATTTCCAAAAGATCTTTTTCATCTTCGCTTACCTTTTCCTTGTTATCATTGGGGTTTACAATAAACTCCACCGAGCGAGACTTTGAACGCATTTTCCGATTTAATTTCTCCTTCGATGGAGAATGCGATTTAGATCGAGACGGGGATCTAGATGTATTTCTGCGGAGCGAACGCGATCGTTCCCGAGAAATTGACCTCTCTGGCCAACCGTGAGGATGCCTGGGTCTCATTAATTCGTATAGGGAATTCAATTTTTTCTCCAATTTGGAGATTCTATTGGATGTTCGACTGGACTTTTTCCTCTTCCGATTATGATGTTTCAACTTCTTCCCGGACGATGATGATGATGACGAACTCGAAGTCATTTTCTGTAATGTACTTGATAAATATTAAATGATTGGTTCAATAATTACATTATGGTACGAATGATAAATGACGTTATCGACGGATACCAATATTAACCTTAAATTTTACCTTGAAAACGAATCAAAATTTTGCAAAATTGTGTACTTTGAAAAGCACAATATTTTCTGCGATTAAAAATAACAGAAATCGTAAGTATTTCGGTAGAAAAATTTCGGAAAACCGAATTATTTGTCGCAAAGGACAATTTGGATGTTATCGACAGCCACAAAACAAAAGGAATGACTGAAATGGCGCGGCGTGAGTGGATGTGGTGTGTGATTGTTTTCTCTTTAAAGATTGTGGAGACGACAGCCGGAAACACAGGACACTACATTGTTAGAATTGATGTAGAGGTCAGGACGACCGAATGTATAATGTATATTTATAAGTATGTGGAAAATTTTGCTGCACTGACAACTCATTTACTTTGTAAATGAGATGTAGAGTTTTTATGAATTATATAATTCCCATGCACATAGCTAATGTCCATTATCAAACTTTGAGGTTATTAGCCAAATTGATTCATATTTTTATATCAGTTATTAATTTGCCGTCACAAGAAACTCTCTGTCGTTTATTGTGCTCCTTTATGGTTTGTTAAATATGGCAAAAACTTTAGCCGTAGATCTAAAAACATCTGAAATTGAAAACTTTGAAGATATCCTTCATAAAATAGGAGGATTTGGAAAATTTCAGTTTTTAGCATTAGTTTTAATTTTATCTCTGGAAATACCTTCCTCCTTTTTATTATTTTCTCCTATTTTCGTTGGTAAGTAAAAATAAACAACACATTTTAAAATGAAACCTTTAATAATGTTTTGGAATAACATATACTACTTCTTAATAACTTTTGACTTAGGTTCCAGGCCTTCCTATTGGTTTTGTGATAACGTAACCGTTGGTCTAGGAGACGTTTGTAATTGCAATGGGACATTATCAACAGACTTCTCGTCTATCGTCACAGAGGTATTTAAATAAACCGGACGTGTAAATTACTCCAATTATCAAAATTAAAATATTTATTTTTTGAACAGTGGGGCCTTATCTGTGATGAGGAATGGGTGTCGGATTTTATTACTGCTCTACAATTGGTAGGAATGTTTATTGGAAGCGTTTATGGAGGACAATTTTCAGATTGGTAAAATTAACTAAATTAACTAGTGAATAAATCTGTTACATTAGTAAATGATCAATTGATTATATTATCTACTTATGAAAAAATTTAAATTGTTTAAAATGAATATTTTTTACTAAATACATAGGTATGGAAGAAAGTTCGCTTACCTGGTGTCTGCATTGATAATGATTTTAGGAACGGCTGTCTCAGCAGTTTCGCCCAATGTTTATGTGTTTGCTTTTGCAAGATTAATATGCGGAGCTGGATATTCAGGTATAATTTTGTTATTTAACATCTCCTGGACAATTGTACTTTGTCTTTTAAAACAAAAGGAAAAATTGGACGTGTTTTAATATTGAGATATTATTTTTAATGGTATGTAAATAAGGATTTTCGGCTACAAGTTTAATCTATACTATGGAATTCTTGACCCCAAAATGGAGACCACTTAGCAGTAGCGTTGGACCGTTTGGAATAGGAACGATGTTATTGGGAGTTCTGGCCTTTTTAATACACTCTTGGAGAAATCTTTTGTGGACTACCTTAGCTCCGTTTTCATTTATAATATTAATATACCTGTAATATTTATTTGCCTTAATAGATTAAGTTATATTAATGAACTAGATAATGATGTTTAACACATATATGTACTACTGTATTTTTCGAAATGTCATGTTCTATGGGCTCCTTGCCCGGAAAGAATATAAATAAAATAATCAATCAATCAATCAATCAATATTTATTTTTATCACAATATTACATATTAAAACTTTATGAAGGTTTAATTATTATTTGAAATATCATTGCAGTATTGTTCCTGAAAGTCCAAGATGGTTGCTAAGAAACCAAAAAGTGGCCGAGGCACAGAAAGTTATCAATTTCATAGCGAAAGTAAACGGGACTAAAGAAGTAGACTGTTCAGCATTGAAGAGTATTGCAGAAAAGGAAAAAATAACCTCGTGTACAGATAAAGTTATGAAGATTTCCTATTTAGAATTTTTCAAGGAGAAAACAATTCGAAGAACAACATTAGGACTGGTCACTATTTGGGCTGCATGGGCTCTTTTGTACTTTGGAATCAGTTACAACATCAAAAATTTAGGAGGCAGCCCTTATCTCAATGTAGTATTCATGGGTCTGTCGGATTCCATTGCCTATCCTCTGGCATTCTTTATTAACAGTAGGTAATATCAATGGATAATGTACTTCAAGTTTATTATTATCTTTTCTTTGGAAATAACTTTGGATTGCTATTTAGTCTTGGGCGCAGAAAAGCGCTTTCCTTGTTCATGACGTTGACAGCCTTCTTCTTGGCTCCGTTGGCCATTCTCTACTTGATATTCGACATGAATGAATATCCCTACGTCGTTGTCTCACTTTGCCTCATTGGCAAGTTTGCTGCTGCTGGCTCAAGATCTTCTTTGCGAACTTTCACTGGAGAGTCGTATCCTACGTCAATGAGAAATATGAGTTTCGGTCTAATTGGAATGTTTACCTGTCCTGCATCACTTTTTGCACCACTTCTGGCATTTATAGGAGCAAGTATGGCAAATATTATTTTCGCTGCTTTAATACATTTTTACTTATTACAAGAAGATTCATTGAGGACAATAATTGAGGATTATTTTAATTGCAGGATGGCCGTCGATTCCTTTCTTCGCTTTTGCAGTTCTTAGTGTGATAGCAGCAATTGTGTCTTTTATGCTGACAGAAACTAAAGGCAAGCCTCTACAGAACGAAGTTAATAGAAAAGATAAAGTGGTCGTAGTTTTAGACAATAAATTAGAAAGCAGTGACAATTGAATTCGAATACTTTAGCCGCCAATAAACGAAAGTTTGTATAATATCAATCCTTTACGACATATCCCTCCCAGTCTCCTTTCCCTCCGAGACTACAACGTATATATCATTGTGTGTTAATTTGCCGCTCTGATAACGCAGCTAAGCAGAACCCAATTTTAAACTTTACATAAATGTGGCAAATCTCAACAAGTCCGTATATTTAATAGCAAAACAGTTTATGCATTCTGTATTCAGATATTTCCAGCTCTCATATTTCAGTTCGCTTAAGGTTCCTATTATTTCATGTGCGGGAAAATTTTGGACATTTACTTTAAAATTTTGGACATTTACTTCAAAATTTTGAAATTACGATTACAAGACAAAACACATACCAAGTACCATCTCTCTGTCCTGAAGTCCCTATATCTTTTAATGTAAAATCTCTACCGTCCGACCCACCAAATGAGAAACCATGAAAAGGACAATTGTAAAAAATTTTGCATCTGAAATAAATTCTTCTCGTCGTACAATATTGCCCCGGTATACACACTTGCTTTATTTACAACAGGGCCTAGGTCCTGCTGTGATCAGCTAGTATATTATAAACAAATTATTTTATTATTAATTTAGCGCTATAGTTTTGTTTCGTTGAATTAATAAATTAAACTTAGGTGAGTTTGGCTTGACATTGCTATTATTGCTAGTTAATTTAATTCCCTCTTGGAAAAGAAGAAACTGAATTAGCTTTAAATGACAAAGGTTGTATCCTTTTCAGGAATAGATCTAAAAGTTTATTTAACAATTGATTTCGCATTTTTAGTGAAAACGCTTGTCTAAATTTATTTACAAACATTTAGTGACTTAAAGTTTTGGGGTTAGATTAAGACACATGTTGCATTGTGGGATGAGGAGGTTGACGACTTGGGTGAGGATGAGGATTACGGTGAGGAGTAAGGACATGGGTGAAGGAGGGTGAGGCGAGGAGATCGGTGAAGATTGGGGGGTGAGTGAAAAGGAGAAGATGGTCTTTTAAAAGCAGCTATTTAAGGGCTTTAAAGGTGTTTTATAACTAACAATTAACATTTTGAATGATAACGAACCTAACCTAATTTAAACGAATTTATGACTGTTAATTGTCAAATATACTTTTATGTAAGTTCGATTGATTTTCGTCAAATATACGTTCATATAAAATGTATTAATTTAAATTAGATCAGGTTCGTTATAAATCAAAATTTTGGGGTTTTGAAAGTACATATTATATCCTAGGCATTTTACATATATCCAATATATATATCATATATCTGTCTTACTTCAACCACGCGAAATCTCATCGCAGGAAGATTTTCTCCTCAAATACATTATTATAATATGGTATACCTACCTCACCAATGTTATAAAGAGGGAAAATCCCTTAAGTCAAGTCATAACATGGCCGGTGATTACGTGATGGCCTTTACGGTCTGTACAAACTCTCATGTAACATAATATAATATACACCTTTAAAACTTATATAATAGCTGTTTTTAAATGACCACCTCCTCACCTTCAGTCATCTTAGATATGCATCCGTACCACGAAGTACATTTACTGCAACAGGAAAACGCACAATTGCGACCCCTCACTCAAATCTACCTCATATTCGGAACCTCACCCTCAGACCTCACCTCACTGGGAGGATTTTACTGAGGTGATGTGAGGTTAAGCGTTTATAGTTTTACCAATAGTGATGTAAGGTGAGGACTTTCTGTATGTAGATGGGAAGAGTGAGGTTTCTGTGAGGTCACTCACGTGTACTACACAAAGAGTGAGGCTGAGGTAAAGTCACATGCAACTAATGGCTTAGGTGAAGCAGCGGAACAGTTCTATACATAAGCGAGGTTGAGGCGGGAGTGGGCAAATAAAACCTCAGTGAGGTGTGTGTTAGGGGGAGAGCACAACTACTACTATTGATTAGTATAGCTATGCTACCGCTCAAGCCGCGAGGGCTTACTTGCAGTGGCTCCCGGAACAACTTTACTAAGTGTACAGACTTACACGAAGAGACTTAGTGAAGAGTACTGAACCATGAGACGGAACGACTCAACACTGTCCCGCAACTCGATCTGGTGGGCAGTCAGAGAGGGACCGGAACATGTAAGCCGACCGCCAGTGACCACAGACAAATCACTTACAGCAGTCTACTTCAATCCACCTTATCACCTCATGTGCATCCCATTGTCCAGACTTGTGTTAGGTAGAACTCGTAGCACGTATACAGACCAACAGAACAATCCATACACTACAGACAGGGCATTGATAGATAATCATATTGTCACTAAGATAGGCAAATCAATGCTAATAACGAATATACGGCAAAGACAGCTTTTCCCAGCTCCAGACTACTACCTTATAGACCTGAGGCGCTCCAGAGATTCGAACTCCAGACATCAGCCTGAGAAGCGGCTGTTTAGACCACTAGACAGACCTGTACGCCCACCTCAGTGAGGTAGAGGTGAGGTTAAAATAGGAGCACCTCATTTAAATGTATCCACAAATGTATTTGTTGAAACATTAAATGAGGTGATACATGATAATATACAGATAATGCTAGAACATGCTTGTATGCATTGGATATAAACGTAGTTCCAGGAATCGTTCTACGTCATTATGAATGAAACTGCGCCACATATTATACCATTAAAGTAATAAATGCCGAGAGACTACGGCGTCTACGAACTTCACTCACGAAGCAGGAGCTTCACCTTCAAGGATGACAGGAATAAATACAATGACAACATGGTCGAACAGAACCAACCGATGGTTATCTCAATGCCTCGTCAGCGAACAATACATGACCCCCGAGGATATTAAGTCCCTATTATTCTCGTTCCTGAACTGTGATATAACTGGATCAGACGAAGAACAGAATTTTCATGTCTCAACATCTGCATATTGTACACATAGTAGTACTGTAGTACTAGCTTATGGTATTTATAGCTATTTTTATGAATTTTACTTGAAAGAATTCATCGGAGTAACCAAGAGGTAATCTGGGATTCCAAATTTATTTATTTATTGCTATAAACGGTTAACTATATTATGTGCAATGAAGGAAATTTGTAATGGTAAGAAGATCGGTTATTATTATTTACATTTTAAAGATCCAAGGTGACATGACAAATGAAATGAGATTCAATAAAAATTTGGCCCAAGTTCCTGGTAGAGTGAAAATGAAGCCCAGGGAATTAAGGTTTGGCGAGGGCAGGGAACAAGAATAGACTGGTCGATTAGCATTCCGATGTTAGTTTTGGCTTTTTATGAAACTTAGCTTCCTAACAATTTGTCTAAAATGATAATTACTTGAACTTTATTCAGCTGTCAAATAACGCATCAGTATTGACTATACGGAAAACATTTTTCATTCGATAAATTTTAATTATCGATTTTTATCATTTAGTAAAGTTCACTAGGCGCGAACTTGGCCAATAGTGAAGTTTGATCCCTGACCGTTGGTTAGCTTTTCCATTATTAATTGAATTTGACCCCGGGTTCAAATACATTTGTTCATAACTACGTATTATTAATACGTGCCATTAGGAGGCAAGTCCAAACAAAGCTTATTTTGAAATAACATTACGACTACGACTTATACGATTGTGAAGTGACAGGATTCAGGGTCAACTACTATTATCTAATCCTATGTTAACTCCCTTTTATGGCAGCTATGTTATAGTACCATATACTACAGCATACTTAAATACATATCCAGTCCATTGATTACAGGATCAAGGTCGCAGGTTTTCAACTGTACCAAGTTCGGAAAAAGGATATCCAATAATATTTACAGAGTAAAAGAGAATAACAATGTACTTATCTTCTTATCTTTGCAATGTTAGGCGACAACTTAACAAGTAAAATCCACCAGACCTGTTTCAGTAAATAATAAATTTCTATATTTACTTGGTAGTCCTAAATTTGTGGGTGTTGTCCAGTAGTCGATTAAAAGTCTGTCTAACAGTTTAAGTTCTTCTCATCATTTTAATAAGATTTATATCAACGAAATGAAATCAAGAGATCCAAATGTTTGCATTATCGGGGCTGGGTGAGTCTGAAAATAAATAATCATTTAAGCATCAATTGCTTTAAAAGACGAATTACTTTTGTAACAGAATTTCAGGGATTTGTGCCGCAATTCAGCTTCAAAGAGTCCTGAAAATCAAAAATATCACACTCTACGACAGACAAAATGATGTCGGTGGAGTTTGGAGAGCCAATCGATATCCAGGATGTGGCAATGACTCTCCAAGCATCCTTTACACTTACTCATTTGCACTTAAAGGAGGTCTTAATTTAAAATATGTTTTGCCGACGCAATTGAGAAAAATTGGATAGTTTCTAATTTTAGTAAATTAAATGTTTTTAAAGACCTAGCTAAGAGTTACTTGTCAAGTGAGGAGACGTGCAATTATTTGAAAGATTTGGCTGTCAAGTATGACCTGTATTCCCGAATGAAATTCCAGACCGAAGTTAAATCGTTAGTATGGAAAGAAACGTTGAAGAAATGGAAGGTGACCGTTATTGATAAAAAGGGAAACGTTAGCCAAACAATTAGTTATGACATCGTGTAAGCTTCGATTAAAATTATTACAATTCCAGTAAATAATATTCGTGTAGATAATTAACGAAGTTTTGTAATTATTAATTAGAATTGTAGGAACTGGACATTTCCATAATCCATACTATCCACCTGAATTCATGGGGTTTAAAGGAACCTTAGTTCACACAGCTAACTGGGATCCAGCAATAAATTTGAAAAATATGGACGTCGCGGTAATTGGAAGTGGAGCGACTGCAATTCAATTAATTCCAAACATCGTGAATCAAGTCAAAACTTTGTACAGTTTCCAGAGGAAGCCAATTTGGAACTTTTCTTTTTTGAGGCCCGTTTTTAATATTCCCTACCCCGTCAGATTTGTCCTAACCTATTTCCCATTTGTAGCCTTACTCTTAAAGATGCTCATATTTTTCTGCTTTGAACTATTTTCGATGCTCTTTAGAACAGATTGGAACTTGGGACGGAAATGTAATTCATACGATCGAAAAATAATTACAAAAATATTTGTTACTATTCCGTAAATAATTCTTACGCCCACAAAATAATTACTTTGCATTTGCAGGTGAAAATTTTATGATAAAATTAATGAAGAAAAATATCCCTAATAACGAGAAACTGGTAAAGGATTTAATTCCTGACTACTCCTTTGGCTGTAAGCGCTTTGGATTGCACAACGATTATTTTTCGGCGATTCAGAAGCCTAACGTTAAATTGATTGAGGATCCCATTTCCAAAGTTGAAGGGAACAAAATCATAACGCAAAATGGAACAGTGACTAAAGTTGACGTAAATATTTTCAAACACATAATAATAGATTTGCGACAACAATATTCCAGCAGTTTAGTCAATACTAAGAAATAATAGAGGATAGGAATTACCATTATTTTAAATGCATTAACTCATGTTTTTAGTTATTTGATTGCTCTCTCTGAAAAGTTGGTTTTTTGTGCTGATTCTGTTGATAACTAAAAAACTTTACTGTTTAAATAGGTTTTAGTTTTGGCTACAGGGTTTCAAGTTCAAAAATATTTTGCTCCAATGGAGATAATTGGACGAGGAGGGGCAAACATTTCAGAAATATGGCAAAAGAACGGTCCAACGACTTATTTCGGAATTGCCTCCAGCAACATGCCAAATTTGTTCACGATTGAAGGACCAGTTGCGGTAATTAACATTATTGAAAATTTATTGAACTTTCTTGCTATCTAGCGAGTTTTAGGACTAACATCAATAGCAATGTGTCATGTACACCAATTTGTATTAGTGGCCAAGATATTGCTCTGGAATGGTGTCCCGTAAACTCGACTTTGAAAACTGGTCTTGATGAAAAAATTGCATTAGTAAACTGGTCTTTTAATGAAAGTAAACTGGTCTTTCTGTAAATGTAAACTGGTATTTCTATAAAAAACCGGTCTTTCTAAAAAAGTAAATTGGTCTCTAAAAATGTAAACTGGTCATTCTAAAAAAAGTCAACTGGTCTTTCTAAAAAGTAAACTGCTCTTTCTAAAAAAAGTCTACTGGTCTTTCTAAAAAACGTAAACTGCTCTTTCTAAAATAATATATCGTCAATCCTATCGTCAATAATTTTGCCATCACACCAGTTTACATTTTCGGAAAGACCAGTTTACATCTGCCTTAAGACTAGTTTATTTCTGCCCTAAGACCATTTTACTTCTGCTCTAAGATCAGTTTACTCTTTTCAAAAGGACCAGTTTACAAAGACCAATTTACGCAGAACCCTCTGGAATAGTGTCTTCATTTCGGTAGTCCAAGAAGAAAATTTGTAATAAAACTTTTTGGTGTGATGTTTGTAGGACTCGGGTCATGTGACTGCTACAGTGATGGTGGAAATGCAAGTTAAGTTAATGACTCGTATCTTGGAGGAGATGATTAAAAGGAAGTCCACTTGCTATGCTGTTAAAGAAAAAGCCGAAGAGAGCTTCATGAAAGATATTAACCATTGGTTCAAGAACAGAGTTCAAGGCGTCGAGAATTGTGGTTCTTATTACAAGAATTCTAAGAACAATATTGTTACAACCGTTTGGCCCCTGACGGCAACAGAATATTGGCTGAAAACAAGATTTGTCAACTTTTCTAACTTTGAATTTAACTAAGAAACCTTTTTAGCAAAGTGCCGGGATTTTTTACTTTGGCTACTTGCACAAAATGATAATATTATACCTTAACTATCCACTAGGCCCTTTTGAATGGACGTCACGTGTATACATGTAAAAATATTATGCACCAAGCAACTGAACATTTTTAGGCCAAAGCATTGACCAAATGTAAAATATTTCGGAAGGAATCAATAGCATTTTGAATTTCAGTAATTGTAGATTTTAGATTAGATTTTTGAGGGTCTATTTAGCCTTTAAGTGGTTTATATTTATTACTGAGAATGTTTAATTGTAATTAGCCAACTCCAATATATGATATTGAAATTCATAAATAAAATTGGAATAATAAGAGAAATGTATCTGTCTGCCTTTTTAATGATTTTCTTATAGTCTGTCCGTTTTGGGTGTTCACTTTTGGTTACATCATTATCCACAACATTTTTATTTTCTTCTATAGATCTTGATATGCCATTTCTGCTAAAGGACGTTTCTTCAATGTTAGCATTACCCTATGATTAAAAATGTAAAAATTAGATCATCTGTATATAATATATGCAGTTTTCAACATACTGATTGTTTGCGACATATTCTGTAGACTGACAGTATTATTGGTCTCCTTTTGAAAATTAAATTCCCGTGGGAACTTTTTTTGTAAATATTTCTCAAATTTAGCTGATCGTTTTATTCTACAAAAATTAAAACAATTATTAAAATACTGTTTGGTGTTACTTATTTGGCACAAACTAAATAGGAATTTACCTGCTCAATATAGCATGTTGTACCAATGTAAGGAAAACGAAAAACACACAGGTAACCATCCAAATGTCCAATGCTTTGACATAGCTAACATTTGGCGTGCTTTGCCTAATTAAATACAATGTTAAAGGTTATTGTAAAATGCAAAACTATATAAGCCGACATTTACGATTACTAAGCAAGGCAGTCATAATATTACTGTATAACTTTTTAATAATTTAAATGCTTATTAAGTCATTAACTTTTTAAAGTATTTAAATACGAGTATTTTAAATAAATTTTCTGACCTGACAGCACTAAACATTGACGAAAGAACGAACAAGCACGTCATGCAAAAACCCAAACGTTCGCTGGTTGATTCGTAAGGCAAAATGAAGCTGAGCCAACTCACAAGGATGAAAATCGAGCTTGGTAAATATGTTCGAAGCAAATGATAACTCAATTTTCTTCGAAGGATTAATGTAAATCTTATCCCTGAGTACACATCTCCTGCAAAATATATTCAATTAAGGTATTGATAGTATTTGGGTTCAAAACAGGGAACAAAAAAGGTACCCCTTTGTTACAAAAATGGTAAAATGTACTACTTTTTCTAAAAAAGCAGTCATTTTTATCTTATTTACATGTAAAGTGAAGTAAATGGGGCAAGCTGCTACATCAAAAAAGGTTAAAAGGCAAAAAAGGACTGCCTTTAAAAAATCTTACTTCTACCTTTTTTATAAAAAAGGCAAAAAAGGTCCTTTTTTGTTCACGTAGCAAAATATAATTAAATATATTAGAAAATTGGTAATTTCAGATTTTCAATCGTTTTTACTTAGCTTAGCCAAGTAAGCTTAGCTCCTTTAATAATTAGCAAAATAATAATTTTTGGATTGAATTTTTCTAGAACATTTTTATGATATGAACAAAATACTTTTTGTACATAAAGATACAAAGGTAGTACCAACCTGAAAGACTGGTGATGTTATAGTCTTGAACGGCATCCAAACCAACATAAAAATTTGCTAGTCTTACTGTTGGGAGGAGTCTTGCTACATTTTCTTTCCATCCTAATTTCATCCTTTCTATTTGGAAGGAGTCTATAATAAATTAATAAGTAGTAAAGAAAGTCAAATGTTAATAAACCAACTATATTGGGTATCATATATAAAAAATATCAAATAAGGTCAAAATTGGAGAAAATAAATAATGTTAGAGCCTTATTACAATTCTGTAGATCAATGTTGCAACGCTGAGTATCAACCGGATAGTAACGAAAATCCATTTGGCACGATACCGTCACCGTGATGCTGCATTAGTGTTAATAATTAAAAAAAGAGGAACAAAATGCCAATGTAGAAGTATTTTCACAAGGACACTATATACTCACCGCGCGGAATACCTCAAAACACTATCGGGATAAATTCTTAGTGAGGCAGGCTTCGATAATAATCCTATATGATCAATTGACTTGACTTTTTCTAAATTAGAATTCAAAATTGTCAACACTGATATAAAATGTAAATCGTATTTTAGAAATAATTTTTCGAATAAAGTTAACCAATATAAATGTCTGGCCGCCAAATATAGTCCAAAAGTTGAGGCTTTAGAATACAAAAGTGTCTTGTTCGATTGGGATTTGTCAAATGACTTAATCTTTCATCCCTCCAATAGATTTGCATCTTCAAATCAACACTGAGCAACTGTACACACATAATAATAGTAAATTAAAGTATTTTTTCACCTAGCATAGAAATTCTTGTTAATTTTCAAAACGTTATGCTTTACGTTAAAAATATTATGTTTAGTTTGATGAAGTTACACGGAAATTAACTTTAATAATTATAAAGTATTATTTCTTCGAAATATTGTATTCATTTTTCTTAAATTTTCTTCTTCATTACCTCTTCCGATTCTTCAACATTCCAAATCCCCATCACCAGAACATTGAAGTCGACTTTAATCGCTGTGTCTATAAGTAACAAAATTAATTTACCATCAATCACGAGTAGGAAGCGCGGCGCTCTCTCTAATTTTGAGAAAATGAAAAGTTTTTTCCCAAAACAGGCAAATTGCAAAATATTTTTGTCGATTTTTTCGAATGCCTTATTTTTGTCATTATTTTTATTTGCGCCTCCCTTTGATTAAATTTCTAGATACTTGCCTGATGTATAAACCAATCTTACAAATTTACTAAATCAAAATATTCAATTTACTATTAATAGTTGGTGGCATTTCCAACATGTTGTACTCTTTAGGAATAAGTGCACGCAGTTGAACATTTCCCATTGAATATCCATTTCCACTAGGAGAAGGAGCTGAACGAATTGCTCGATGTCTGTCCATATGCCAAAATTCGTCCTCGAAACTTCGTCCATTATGAAAAATTAGCACAAATCTGAAATTTTCCAAATAAACTTTGTCTATCTATGAGAAATATTCAAGGTACACTTTAACAATATTTTACTTACATTAGAACTGGATAGTACATAGTTTATTTAAAAGACGCGAAATTTAATACAATTTAAATGATTTAGCAATTTTTAATCCAGTGAAATGAGGTTGAGTAATTATTTAATTGTGACGCACCATTACAAATTTCAACATGATTTCATTTATTCGTAGTAGGATAAAAAAATTGGATATTATGCTACTATAGTTATTTAGGTTGCGTGATTTGATTTCATTCGTCTATATTATAAGTGGTTGACATGCTATTTTCAATTCAAATGAAGTACCTATTATAACGAAATTTACTAATAAATATAGGGCAAAGTAAAAAATTAGACTCAACTTGTTTATACATATAATATATATTTATTTGTTGGATTTTGGGCTTTTTAATAATATAGTCATACGAGTGTCGGAAATTTACTTTCATATCTCACGTAATCTTAACATTATTACAGTATTTGTTCAGCTTACTCGAACGGCTTTTTCTAAAACATGACACAAAATTAATTACGTTTTGTGTATGATTTTGAAGTTGCAATAAATATTTAAAAAATAAATAAGGCTATGAAGTACTGAGAATTGCATGTTGCAGCAAGGTTAAAAACACGACAAAGACATGCAAGCATCCAGATATGCAAAGCTTTTATGTAACTGACATTCGGCTATTTTGCTTGATTTTAAATTAAACCCTACGCATTGTATGAGTAAATAATATAAACTTATTTACTATCCCCTACATCAATACTAAGTAGCACATAGTACAAATCCCATTTCCCTTCAATATATCATTCGAAATAAGTGTCATGCAAATGAATGGAATTAAATCGGTACATTTATTTAGGTACATTTGACATTCTGTCATCATTCGTCGTTAGTTTTACCTGAGAAAAGCAAAAATAGATGTGAGAGTGAGAGTGAACAAACAGGTCATTGAAACGCCCATCCTTTCAATAGTCGTGTCATAAGGTAAAATGAAGCTTAGCCAACTGACGAAATTCATAAATAAATTCGGTAAATAAGTTTGGTAGCATTACAGCAGAACTTAAAAGATTTCCTCTTTTACATAAAACAATAGGTACAGCAGGCATAAATCATTGACAGTCGGCATAACATGTATTTATGGCTGGTGTGGGTGAAACTTGGCTTAATATACATATTAATTTAAATACATTTAGAATATAATTTCTTCCGATGGTATAAGACAGTAACTATCTCCCTAATTGTAATTACAGTACAGGTGTATCTATTTTTTTCTTTTTTGGACAAAATCACCAAGAGGTACTCTGAGATTTATTCCATGATTCCATTTTATTTATTAATAATAGTCTAATAGTTCCATGTAGACAAAAAACGAAACATAAGACGAAAGATTGTAAAGGTAACATCGGTTATTATATTAATTGTCTTTACATTACATTTTAAAGCTCCAAGCCGACATGACGAAATGGGAAGTTCGATTCAATAACGTCACAGTCGTCCGCTGTCAACTCCATCAGAATGTCTGGGCTGATGGTTGGGTTGCTGCAAACGGGACGCAGTAACCGGAAATTGAACAGTTTGCAGTGGGTACGTGAAAATTGATTATGACAATTTACAATATATTTAAACTAATTAACGTCGCTTATTTTAATCCCATGTGTTTTATTTTTTCTTTAGAAAATTTATACCTTGCTGCGCCCACATATCTGACCTTTTGAAAAATATGCTCTCCAACTCGCGATCAAATATTAGTTTAATATGTTTCACCCAGTATCCCAACCGAAACCTAGTGAAACTATCCCTCATAAAACTCAAGAAATTCCCGCCAAAAATGTTAGAAAGAAAAAACGCTACGCTCTTTCTTCTCTTGCCTCGCGAAAGAAATCTGGCGTGTCATCAGCACTGGACAAACATGACGACATGTTTTTATTAATTTCAAAATCCATTTGTAATCCACCTGATGTTACGAAATTCGAAAGTGGAATCACATTCAATGTCGGAGATGAATTTTTACAAGTTTTTAAAAGCGCTTTTAACAACATTGACGATATTTCTCTGAACTATATCGACCTTACAAATCGACTTTGGATTTGTTTCGCCTTGGAATTTCTTGACAATGTTTGGAAGTGCTTTACAGTTGACATTATTGGCTATAAGTTAATTGTGCATGGCGAAAGCGTCGACAAAATCAAAAATGCCTGCACTCAAGATCAATCCAATTTGTTTATTCATTTCGTAAATGCCAATGGACTTTGTAAGTCTAATAATAATTCACGTGATTGCATTTCCATTATCTCACTCTTAAAAAAGGCATCTTGGCTAGTCGAAAAAGATGCCGTCACAGTCATCCGTTGTCAACTCCATCAGAATGTCTGGGCTGAACGAACGTCGTTTGAACCATTTATCGACAGAACTAACGGTCAGAATCCTTTAGGACACGAATGGGAAATCACCCAGCAACTTTTAAAAGCTCAGGATCCAAAATTACCAGGCAGAGCTCGGTTTGCAGTGCGTGTGAAAATTGATTATGACAATTTACAATGTCATGTCCTGCCAACTATTCACTTAGTGTTTAAAATGGAAACGAGTGTCGCTCATAGCCGTGCATTTAATCAGTTGCTAAAAACGATATACCCCTCCCTCTGGTCAGAATATGCCACATTAAGACTTTTAAAAATCATCAACTATTGATTTGTTGATATATGAACTAATAAATAATATTTAAACTAATTAACTTCAATTATTTTAATCCCATGTGTTTTATTTTTTCAATAAAATATAACTCTTTATAATCCTAAATAACAAATTGTTGGCTGTGTCACAACATGAATAGTTTCACAATATTTGCTTATAAGTATACAGTGTTTACCTCCTTTAATTGAAATAAATACCCAATTTATGAATTTTTAATTTACAGTGCCCAAAATGCCTTGTTAAATAGAAGTTACCCAATCCCAATAATATAAATCCATTTTAATTGACAATGTTCAGTCCCCAACCTTTTAAATATTCGATTGTCCGTCTGTTCTCTAAACCATAAAAGAAGATTTAAATTGTCACATTAAAACATTAAAAATTGGCATTAAAAACGAAACTTTTTACCTGTGAATTTTTTGAACCACCATTCAGTCAATTCCCGTCTTTGGCGTACATTTAATTTGACATACTGTTCCATATCCCACTTAATCTGAGCGTTTGGAGATTTTTTAAGTGGATGAAAGGGATTGACACTTGACGTGGACATGCTGCAGAACTCTGGAACAAGACACATGACTTCTACGTCAGATGGATTCTTTGGCTGCACTATTCCAGCCAACAAGGGTTGATCCACATCTTGAACCTGCAAGTTGTGTTTCTCCTTTAAATGTTTATCCAAACTTATCTAGATGCAAAATATGAAATTAATAACCACTTTAAAATTGTTATATGGAAAATTATATTCGTTACAGTATAATATAGAATAGAAAAAAGTCGACTTACGTGATCATTGTAACTGGGACAAAGGTTTTCCAGACCGGGACGATGACAAAGCAAATTTGATTCCTTTTGAAACGTGTCGGTTGGTTTATAGTCCCAGAGTACAGCCCTCACTTTAACTTGGTCTTTGACATTTTGATTTTCAGCAACTACACTTTGGCCTACAACAAAACGTTCAAATATCCTTTTCCAATTTTCATACCGGGAATTTTTACAAATTACGCTGCAAAGAAGACACTAATAAATTATGGAAGGAAGTTCTAAAAAATAAACTTAGTAACTAAACTACCAATTAAAAGTTGTTTATAGGTTACACCATAATATCACTAATTTCAAAAATTTAGCTACTTACTAAATATCATAGACGGTGAGTTTTCTTAGAATATCGTTCGACGAATGCAATCGGAGAAAATATTTTCCATCTTCATAAAAAACCTTTGCGGACAATCCAGCCCAAATTTCCAACCTGCAGACAACAATATTTTATTATTAACACAAAACTAAAAATATTTTATCAAGGAATTTTCTTCAAATTTTCCCCCAATCGACAAAAAAGCTCCATTGGGAGGGATTTTAACATTTTTGACCAGAAACAGAGCAAATTTATTTTCAGGAAGAATTCTTAATAGTTTTTGCCACTTTAACATAAATTGCTGTTTTCTTAAATTTATAAAGTTTACCTGGGCCGTAAAACCGACGGGTAACGAATCATTTGAATCAATTGTTGATATGAAAATAATTCCAAGGCAAATTTGAAACAGCCATTGTAAAAACGGACTCGTTCCTGTCTATTCTTCTCCCCCATAAATACTAAACTACAATTTGTCATTCTTCCAGGTGTTTCCGGATGCGGAACTGTTGCTTCAACTACCTGTCATAAAATAACCATACAATCAACAATGCTTTTATGTTTATAGAAATAAATAAATTATTATTCTGGTTTACTTCTGTGGATAGTTTTTCAGGTAAGTACAAAATAGAGCCGTCAGATAGGGCTGTCTCTCCAAGTATCCTTTGCTCTTTCAACTGCCTCATCAGAGATTTACACAAACGAATATTTTCCACTTCTGGGGAGAAATCCATATTATAAGCAAATATTCCTTTTTCAGGTTCACATTCTAGTTCTATCGTTTTGGTGATTGGCTCGAATGGCTCTGACCTTCGGACAACAATATATTTTCCTCGATGCTGCGATCCAAACAAATCAGCAACAGATGGTTCTGGAAGATGATACAAAAGTTCCATTGCTATATTTCTTCAAAATCATCTTCAAACCCGAATTATGGTTAAATAAATATATTTTCTGCAATAAATATTTAAAGGCTATTGTTGTATGTGTCTATTTTGGTTATAACTTACGATAGGTTTGGTTAAGACGAGGGTTATTTTGTACATCGTCGTGATACGCCAAGTCATCGGGTTCATCTTCAGGAAAATCCCAATTACGTCTGCCAGAATTCTGAATAAATGTAAATATACTATGTTAATGATATTTGCCAAAGATTTATACACAACCACCAATTAAAAATAAAACTGAAAATCTCATATATTTTAAGCGTAAACCTCATTTGCTAATTGTTGCTCATTGATATTCCCAGGAGAATTTGAAGGTCCTTCGGTGTCTAATTCGTCTCTGTCTCCATTTGCCTCTGAAAGCATTTCATCAGATCTGTCGGTCACATTCCTTTCTATTCCGCTCCGATCTGCTTCAAGTTCTAATTCGACTTCCCTTCGGGGCAAATCATCATTATCTGATCCTGAAACTTCTTCCCTTTGTCTATCAGTCATTTTGCCAAGTCCAAGATTTCCTCTTTTTCTGTCTTGCAATACTACAAATTTAAGTGTGTAATCCGCAGACCTTCCTCCCACCCTCAAATGATTTTCAAATTCGGACTCTACAACTATCAAGATCAAAAGTTGACCACCAAATAATATTTCCAACTAATACAAATAACAAAATCGCGATTTGACGAAGCCAAGTATAAATGAACTTTCTTTAAGAGACAAGACATGTGTCTGCAATTTGTCTGGTGACGATTTTTTGTCTTAACCATCACATAGCATAGTATAACACTGACACATCCGAGGATGTTGGGACATTGAAAGTGTAATTGAATATTACAACACAGACACAGTAAAATTGACAATGATAAGTTGCTTCTTTCTGTATTTTGAAAGTTGAAACATGCATTGAATACTTGGAAATATTCAAGATTGGATTATGTGTAATTTGGTTAGGTTAGGTTGGGTGGAGCGAGTGGGGCTGCCTATGTGCCTATACCCTATAAGATTCTAATCTTGCGGAAAAGCTGCTATATTGCCAGGTTTCCAGGAAATTTTCGACTTGGAAAACGAAGACGGAATATAATCAGGGAATGTTTGGGGACCTATCAGTTTTTGCATGCTTTTCGATTTTCAAGCAGAAAAAGATTTTTCCATCAGCGTTTCTCATTTTGGAGAAAACTCTACACAATCATTAAACAGATTATAGAATGAAGTCTGAAGATGCGGTAAATCTACAGATGTAAGGTGAACAAACATCGTTTTCGCAAGTTTTTATTAAAAATTTTACTATTCAGATGAAATTTCTTAAGAAAATAGGCTGATCATTTATTTAGAGAATAAAAAGGAGAGGTAAAGGCAGCCTGGCAATGCAGTGCTAGCCCACGATTTTAGTATTTATTATCTACTGTGCCAATAAAAATATGTTTCTAATATAATTATTGTAATATTTATTTAGATAATAGAAACTCCATTACAAACTCTGTATAAGTAAGTGTATTAAATTATGTAAACATACACTACACTAATTGAGCGATATATTATAATATGACGAAAAGGTTAAAATGTTATCTGCATACCAAAAGCGTCATTCCTAACAATTTCAAAGGAAAATCTATCACAATTGACAAAATAAAACTATTAGCTTTGTACAAACATTACGGACATAATACCACTGAAATGAATCAGTCAAAAAAGCAAAAAAGGTAAGTCGGGAACTTTTAATGGCATATCGGCGGAATTGGTTCAACAAATTTATTCCATTGTACTATAATGTCGTCAGGGTTCAGAACATAATATGAACTCACCTAAAACATAAAAATAATACATCATAATTAATATCGACCATGCGATCAAATCGAATGCTACTATGATAAATTGCAGATCTTAGTTTGAATACAATTCACGTAAATTTAAAATCCTTCATCTATCGAATTCGCTTAAATCCTAAGCCATCTTTTTACAGAATATAATAAGTTTCTGGTCCAGTCCTTCTCAGTCCGCAGTGATAGATTAAGATTTGATGAGGGCAGGGAACAAGGATAGACTGGTCAATAGTTTTGGCTTTCTATGAAACTTGGCATACTAATAATTATCTAAAATGATAATTATTTGCTTTTTACCTGCAAAGCTGAGAAAATGTTGACCACATTAGAATTAATGCATGATTGTCCCCTCCCCACGAATTCGAACAGAGAAATGCAATCTTGTACATATACATTAGACAATGAAATGAAACGCGTTGGTGGGTCTCTGGGTTATCCCTATCCCATAAAAATTAAAAAGTAAAAACTTAAAAAAACCCATAGGGAGACGCGAGAAAAACCAGAAAACAAGGAAAAATAAAGTTTCTGGATAATCAGAATATCTCTTAAATTAAAAAACATATATGCCCCAGTCTCCCTGTTGAAATTGTTCTTGAATCAATTTTATTATTGTGAAATGTGAAAGTGTGAGTGGAAGAAATAGCGTTTTGTAATTTGGTCGCTATCAAGATGTCTTAAATTTCAATGGTCCCACTTCCACTAGATATTCTATAGGTAGACACAAATGTAAGTCTCTGTAAATAGAAGTATCGTAATTCATGACAATGTGTTAATTCTCTCAGCCAATTAATTGAATCTATTTATTTAATAACAAGGATTCTAAAGAACAATGCAATGATGACTGCATTACTCCATCCACGCCGATTATGTAACATTATGACATGGCTTTCATAAAGTCTATATAAATCTTCGATTATCTCCATCTGGTATTTGTCAAAGCCAACCTGCGAGATTCCCAGGCGCTTTGGATTTTTTGTGTTGCCTTAGCTGTTATGTGGGATCAGATTGTGCCTGGAATTTCAAACCTATTTTATTTCTGCTAACCTTGGGTCAAACCACTATATTGTCATTTCGTTTGTTTTCAGCAGACTCTAAATTTTCCGAAAGATATTCATTTTCTTTCTTATGCAGTCAGGTATTTTCATAATTTTTAATCCATTTCAGGAGAACCTTTTTGAATCAGGCCAAAGGATTTTCAATATTATAATTTACAGTATTTGTTTATTAATTTGCGTGAAAAGATGATTTTGAATTTGTAATTTCAACCGGGAGACTGGGGCATATATGTTTTTTAATTTACGAGATATTCTGATTATCCAGAAACTTTATTTTTCCTTGTTTTCTGGTTTTTCTCGCGTCTCCCTATGGGTTTTTTTAAGTTTTTACTTTTTAATTTATTTTATAGTTTTTATTGTTCATAATATGTAATGTAGTTCTGTTGAACGTTATGGCGGTATAAGTGAGAATATTTAGGGATGTTGTACATAAAACAATAATTTTCCATTCCTGGAACATTTCCCCATTTCTAAAAAAATTTATGTCCCTGGAGTATTTTTCAATTTTTAAGAATAATTTTCAGCGCTAGAATATTCCCCAATTTCGAAAATTGATTGAGCTTATTCCAATTTCTAAAACCCTAGAAATTCCAATCCCTAGAAATAAAAATTCCAATCCCTAGAATTTTCCCCCATTTCGAAAATGTCTATCTCTGACTGTCTATCATTTGTTCACAAAAGTATTAATAATATACTCAATCGAATAATATCAGTATTCGGCTTTATGGGGGGCTATGCCCCCAACCTCCGCTAGGGGAATGAAAAGTGAGTGTTGTGGTTGTAATTGGTGGTATCAGTAGTAATTCAATCCTTTGGATTAGTATTATGCAACGGTATTCAGTCACCGTGTGTTATGACAGAGTGGATTGAGAGGACGTGATAATACGGATTGGAAAGAGTAGTACAGTAGTACACTATACTACTACTGCACTACTGCACTGTATCTACGGAAACTAAATTTGACAATTGAATTATGCTAACCAAACAAGGTCACAACCGAATCTTCGGGCTCTAGCGGGAGAACCGGTCCTCCGACAGATTTGCTGAATTAAAGCGCACTCCGTCGAGGAATTGTTTACTAATTTTGTCTCTATAATTTTCGCCGAGAAGTTTCAAGTTTTCGAGAAAACCGTACTGACGATTTTCAAACCCTCACCCAACTTCATACATAGGGATTGACAAATCCTGAGAGCAGTTAGCCTGCCTCGAATGTCTCCCTATGAAAAATAATATTATAATATAGTATTATGTAAAAATTCATATTGATTTTAAATTAATATTTTATAATTTTGAGAAGCAATGCATGCAAGTAACATTATTTGTAGATTTCGAATTTACCGTGATCGACTATATCAGGCTGAGCAGGCTTCGTTCTTTAAAATGTAATGTAATTAATAAATTAACCGATCTTACCTTAATTCTTACCTGTCACAGAATAACAAAAATCATTTGAATTTTCTCCCTGTACTGAGATATGGTATTATCAATAGCCTCCTTATAGGACTGCTGCGGTCGATCACAAGTAATTCGAACCCTACGAAATCACATAATTAATGTTAATTACTACATTACTTCTAAAAATTATATTAATTAAAATCAATATGAATAAGAGTTGTTACATACAATTCAGGATTGTTGATGCCAAGGTTGGTGGATATGGTAACACACTCTGTCACTAGGTTAACTTATAGTTGTTTGAAATATCACCCAAAACCACTTATGGGGAAACGAATAGGCAACTCCATGCCATAGAGTTAAAATCTATAAAATCTATGGTTACCCCTCTTTTGATCCCCATAAGTGGGTTTGGGTGATATTTCAAACAACTATAAGTTAACCTGGTACTAGTGGCAGACTGTGTTACCATGTCCACCAATCTTGTTTCATGCGATAACCTAGAGGGCCATTTTCATTGTCTGTATAACTATTCCTCTGTCCGAATACGTGGAGACAATTATGCACCAAGTTCCTAAATAGTTTTGGCGTGGAAAACATTCTCCGAGCTGCAGTTAAGGCTAATCGAGTAACTATCATTTTAGACAATTAATATATGCTAAGTTTCATAAAAAACTAAACCTAACATGGGAACGCTATTGAGCGGTCTATTCTTTTTCCTTGCCCTCCCCAAACATTGGGAAGGACTCGACCAGGAACTTGGGCCGTTTTGAATCGAACTCCCCATTTCCTCATGCCGGCTTGGATCTTTAAAATGTAATGTAAAGACAACTAAAAATAACCCATCTTACTATTACAATTTTTCGTCATTGGACATAATATTATTAAATTTGGAATCAGTAGTGATGAATGAATTCCAGATTACCTCTTCGTTACTCCGACTAATTCTTTCCATGAACTCATTAGAGTAGTAGCACACATCGCTCGGGTACCATAATAGAACGCACTCATTCACTCTTCGTTTCCAATCTATCCAATAATCCCCCACGTCATCAGTGATGACGAAGTACAACCGGAAAACATGATGACTCATGACTATAATTAAATTCGGCGGATACAATTACGTATAATATAAGGATAGATAGCATCTGAAAGTAATTATTATGCCACATGTAGACTTTCTCAAATCATCAATGATAGATTTGTTGATATATGAAGTAATAAATAATATTTAAACAAATTAATTTCATTTATTTGTTTTATTTTTTGAATAAAATATAACCCATTGACCTTTATAATTAAATCCCGAATAATAAATTGTTGGTTGTGTTACAAAATGAATGGCTTCACAATATTTACTTATAAGTATACAGTGTGTACCTCCTTTTAATTAAATAAATACACAATTTATGAATTTTTTTATAGTCCCCAAAATGCCTTATTAAATAGAATTACCTAATCCCAATAATATAAATCCATTTTAATGGACGATGTTCAGTCCCCAACCTTTTAAATATTCCTCTGTCCATCTGCTTTCTAAACCATAAAAGATAATTCAAATTGTCACATTTAAACATTAAAAATAGGCATTCAAATCGAAACTTTTTACCTGTGAATTTTTTGAACCACCATTCAGTCAATTCCCGTCTTTGTCGTATATTCAATTTGACATACTGTTCCATATCCCACTTAATCTGAGCGTTTGGCGATTTTTTAAGTGGATGAAAGGGATTAGAACTTGATATGGGCATGCTGCAGAATTCTGGAACAAGACACATGGCTTCTACGTCAGATGGATTCTTTGGCTGTACTATTCCAGCCAACAAGGGTTGATCCACGTCTTGAACCTGCAAGTTGTGCTTCTCCTTTAAATGTTTCTCCAAACTTATCTAGATGTAAAATATGAAATCAATAACCACTTTAACATGTTTAGAGCAAATTACTATATTATTTATAGTATAATATATTACGTGATCATTATAACTGGGGCAAAGGTTTTCCAGACCGGGACGATGACAAAGCAAATTGGATTCCTTGTTAAACGTGTCGGTTGGTTTATAGTCCCAGAGTACAGCCCTCACTTTAACTTGGTCTTTAACATTTTGATTTTCAACAACTACACTTTGGCCTACAACAAAACGTTCAAATACCCTTTTCCAATTTTCATACCGAGAGTTTTTCCAAATTACGCTGCAAAGAAGACACTAATAAATTATGGTAGGAAGTTCTAAAAACTAAACTTAGTAACTAAAATACCAATTAAAAGTTGTTGATAGTTTACACCATAATATCACTAATTTCAAAATTTAGCTACTTACTAAATATCATAGACGGTGAGTTTTCTTAGAATATCGTTCGACGAATGCATTCGGAGAAAATATTTTCCATCTTCAAAAACAACCCGTACGGACAATCCAGCCCAAATTTCCAACCTGCAGACGACAATATTTTATTATTAACACAAAACTAAAAATATTTTATCGAGGAATTTTCTTCAAATTTCCCAACAATTGACAAAAAAGATTTTGGCAAGAAGCTCCAATTGTGAGGAATTTTTAACATTTTTGACCAGAAACAAAGCATATTTATTTTCAGGAAGAATTCTTAATAGTTTTTGCCACTTTAACATAAATTGTTGTTTTCTTAAATTTATAAAGTTTACCTGGGCCGTAAACTCGGCGGGAAACGAACCATTTCATTCAATTGTTGATATGAAAATACTTCCAAGGCAAATTTGAAACAGGAATTGTAAAAAAAGACTCGTTCCTGTCTATTCTTCTCCCCCATAAATACTAAATTAAAATTTGTCATTCTTCCAGGTGTTTCCGGATGCGGAACTGTTGCTTCAACTACCTGTCATAAAATAACCATACAATCAACAATGCTTTTATGTTTATAGAAATAAATAAATGATTATTCTAGTTTACTTCTGTGGATAGTTTTTCAGGTGAGTACAAAATAGAGCCGTCAGATAGGGCTGTCTCTCCAAGTATCCTTTGCTCTTTTAACTGCCTCATCAGAGATTTACGCAAACGAATATTTTCCACTTCTGGGGAGAAATCCATGTTATAAGCAAATATTCCTTTTTCTGGGTCACATTCTAGTTCCATCGTTTTGGTGACTGGCTCGAATGGCCTTCGGACAACAATATATTTTCCTCGATGCTGCGATCCAAGCAAATCAGCAGCAGATGGTTCTGGAAGATGACACAAAAGTTCCATTGCTACATTTCTTCAAAATCATCTTAAAACCCGAATTATGGTTAAATAAATATATTTACTGCAATAAATATTTAAAGGTTATTATTGCAACCATTTTGGTTATAACTTACGATAGGTTTGGTAAAGACGAGGGTTAATTTGTACATCGTCGTGATATGCCAAATCATCGGGTTCATCTTCAGGAAAATCCCAATTACGTCTGCCAGAATTCTGAATAAATATAAATATACTAAGTTAATGATATTTGCCAAAGATTTTCCACACAATCACCAATTAAAAATAAAACTGAAAATCTCATATATTTTAAGCGTAAACCTCATTTGCTAATTGTTGCTCATTGATATTCCCAAGAGGATTTGAAGGCCCTTCGGTGTCCAACTCCTCTCTGTCTCCATCTGCTTTTGAAACCAATTCATCAGATCTGTCGGTGTCTTTCCTTTCTATTCCGCTCCGATCTTCTTCATTTTCTAATTCGACTTCCCTTCGGGACAAATCATCATTGTCAGATCCTGAATCTTCTTCCCTACGTCTATCAGTCATTTTGCCAAGGTTTTCCCCTTTTCTGTCTCACAATACTACAAATTCAAAGGCGTTATCCGTAAGTCTTCCCCTCACCCTCAACTGATTTTCGAATTCGGACTCTACAGCTATCAAGATCAATTGTTGCTAACCAAATGATATTAGCACCTAACACAAAAGAATCGCGATTGGACGAAGCCAAGCAACAAAGAAGTTTCTTAAAAAGACAAGACATATGTCTGCAGTTTGTCTGGGGATGATATTTTGTCTTAAAATCATCACATAGCTTAGCATAACACTGACACATCCTAGATGTTGGGACATTGAAAGTGTAATTGAATATGACAACACAGACACAGTAAAATTGACAACGA
Organism: Tomocerus qinae; assembly: GCA_020055645.1. Lineage (NCBI taxonomy): Eukaryota > Metazoa > Arthropoda > Collembola > Entomobryomorpha > Tomoceridae > Tomocerus > Tomocerus qinae. The sequence continues at coordinate 126,823,568 of CM034546.1, forward strand.
TAAGTTGCTTCTTTCTGTATTTTGAAAGTTGAAATATGCATTGAATACTTGGAAATATTCAAATCGCCAACCTACCCTCCCCATCCTTAGATTAGGTTGGATTATGATAAATTTGGTTAGGTTTTGTTGGGTGGAGCGAGTGGGGCGGCCAACCCTATATAGAACTAAATCTATTTTTCGTTTTGCGTACAAAAAAGGACTAAATCTATTTTTTGTTTTGCGTACAAAATGGCCTAAATCCATTTTTTGTAATAAATTTTGTCCTATATTCATGCATAAATAGAATAAAAGGTGGGTATCTGGTGAACAGGGGGAATTGGGCCCGGAGAAGCTATTTTTAATGAAATTGGGTGGGCCCTAGCATTTCGAGTGTTTTCAAAACATAAAGATGCGATAATATGATTGCCGTAGTTACTTTCAAATTCTTTTGTCACATTGTCAGTCACCTTTTGAACTTACTACTTACTGCCATAGATATGAAAAGTCAAAGAATTTTTTATCAAATGTATTGAATTTTCAAAATATGCAATACATTTTTATTCTTAAAAGTGTAGTATAAGCTAATTTTAAACATACCGAAGTTTAACACAGTAACATAAATAACTCAATATTAATTGACTTATCAATATATAGGTATTTAACTATCAACACTAAAACTGCCTGGATAGAATTGTATTTATGTATTTAACATTAATTAAATGAAATTAACGTAAATGCGATTAAACTGCAATCTTGTATAGTTTTAGTAATAGTCTTGGAAATTAATCATACATTATTCGATTAGACTATTTTCTTGTGAGGATTGTGACTCCAAGTGTCTCTCTAATTCTTCCGCAGCATCTAAAATAGTCCCTGCCAAGTTACGGCCCTTGGTGACTAAATCTTCCTCTTGATGTCTAGCCCATCCTAAAAACCAAAGTACACTTGCGATGTGGCAACAAATTCCAAGAGTTCTAGCCCCTACTCGGCATTTACAGTAATATGATGTTACAGCATCTTCATCTTCGAGAGTCGTGTCAAACTGGATCCAAAGCTTATGTACCTTTCCCTTAGTAAAGCGGGATTCCATTTTAGCGAAGATAAGTCCGCTGATATCTTTGTGTGTAAAAATGGAGTACTCGTTTTCTGTTTTCATATGTCTTCGTGTGTAAAGTTTTGCTTGGTTTAGCTGATAAGGACCCATTGCTATTTTCTTAAGGGCAGACTTTGACAACTTAGGAAACACGACTGTATCTCTATTGGCTAATTCCCAACATGCTGTTTTCTTTTCCAGATCCCAGATAATTTCTACATTATTTTGCAATGTATTCTCCAAATCCATTCGAGTTAAAGCCCTTTCAACCATTTTCAGGCTTTCATCGCTGTCCCGAAACACTCGTTTTGAATACTTGTTTATGATGGCACAAACTATTCGAAAAATCGACCCTAATTTAGGTATATATGAAGCAGCTATGACATCGTCCAGCATCTTGAATTTCTTTATTTGACCATTTATTCCTTCGATTAACCATCTCACCATCGTCACTTTCCGAGATTCATTACCTTCCAAGGTAGTGAACTGAGCTTGCTTTTTGGCGAGCAAATTCGGCATGAAAGTAGCATAACCTTTTGCATTTAGTTCTTCAATAGCGTCGCGGAAACCCCTATCCAAAATGAAAAAGTCGCCCGGACGAAAGAATCGAGTAAATTCAGTTTCTGCTTGAGCTAACGACTTTAAAATCGTTGCGTCATTATTCGTACCGTCAGCATAATAAAGACCTTCAGAATTTAATATGTATCCGACTGGAAGAATTATAACCATGGGTTTGAGGAGATTGCGTTTTTTGTGGGCGGAAAATGTCTTTTTTTGTAAATTGTGATCCGAGGGCTTCTCGATATAGAGATAAGTCCCGTCCGCCATGGCACATAAGGGATTTTCATCTGCTTGGAATAGTTTGTGTAGAAATAAGGACTGATGAGCAATAGCTTCGCCTCGAGATAAATGGTCATACCCAAGATAGTGCGGAACAAAATGTTTTTCAAAAGCCTGTCGCACAGATTCAAATGTATCAGACACTCTTGATTGTGAGCTCATACCAAATAAAATAGATAACGTCTCTTGGCTTAAGTTCGTGCGGAGCTTCATCATAAACACACCAAACGCATTCCTAGCGCTTCGATTACAGCTATCTTTTAAAGATGGACTAATTATTTTGAATAAATCATCAAAATCTTCCTTCGACAACCCAGTCAATTGTTTATAATCCTTAGTTGTGTAATGAGAGTCTTCGTTAAATGTTACGGTCATTTTTGTGTTTCCTAACTCTACTTTTGAGAACGCGAAGAACAACTTTTTTACATTATCTGAAGACATTTCAGTATAGTTTTTGTAATTGCATATTTTTACAATGTTCTCCAGCTCCTCAGATTCAAAATTAGAATCTTCATCCAAATGAGACGGGCAGCATCTGTTTCCAATTGGAACAATGACTTGCTTATGAGCAAATAAGCTTACAATAGCTTTCATTGGCACTCTTTTCTTTGACTTTTTTCTGCATATGAAGCACTTGTTATGTGTGGCTATACTAGACGGAATGCTGATTTTCATTATTGGTTTTGGTAATTTAAAGTGAACAGAATTATTTATCGTGCATCCAGACGACGTAGATGAAGTACTGCTGCATATAGAGCTTTGGGAATAATTATCAGTGATAGAACTGGAGGAAGAAATGGTTGAGGCTTGGGAATCGACTGCATTTTCTTTACCATTCGGATATATGGTTATTCCGTAATTTTCCGACAAATCCTTGAGTACACAACCAGTAGAACTTTGTGAGGGATTCTGCTCAGTGAAAGAGGTCCAGTCTGAAATAGTAGAGGCTTGGGAATCCACTGCATTTTCTTTACCATTCGGATATATGGTTATTCCGTAATTTTCCGACAAATCCTCGAATGCACAACCAGTAGAACTTTGTGAGGGATTCTGCTCAGTGAAAGAGGTCCAGTCTGAAATAGCGGAGGCTTGGGAATCCACTGCATTTTCTCTACCATTCGGATAAATAGTTATTCCATGTCCTGAAAATTCCTCAGAGTCATGTTCATCAAAAATCTTCAAATTGTCCACAGAGTTTTCAATTTCCATATCTTGAATGGATATGTCTTGTTGTATGACTTGTTTTTTAGGTTTAATGCAATGAAAAGATCCACGCATAATATTCACATGGCATTTTTTGCAAAGAAAACCTTTAGAATCAACGATCTTGACCATTCCCATTGAGTTCTTTAAATGTACCTCATATTTTGTGACTTGTTGCCTACATTTTTTTGCACCAACTCTTTGCAAACGCTTTAAGTAAGGAATCCGTCGAAAGCAAGTTGCACAATTTTTGTATTTAGCAGGCACTAAATTATAAAAATTGCAATATTTAGTTAGTGTTATTTTTGCAAGATAGTTAAAAATCAAAGCTGCTTTTAGGAATAGAATTTTAATAATAGAAGTTTATTACTTGTAGAGAGACAGAATAATCTCAAAATGATAATTTAGTCGATGATAGAAGGTATAATTGACGTTGAAAGTAGCCCTGTTGGAATAACTTCGATTATGAAGACCTCAGAAGTAATCAAATGCATTTAAAGAAGTGGATTATTACAAACAAGTTGCAATTGAAGAATGGAATGACTATGAAGTCACAGTTTCAACTAAAACTGGATGTTTGTTTAGCTTTAGTTGATGTATATATAATATGTGCGTAGTAAATACAATCCATAATGCACATGGTAACACAATTGCCCTATATATTGAGATGAACTGCCCTTTACTTATGCTCCTTTAGTCTGATTTTTGCAATTTCAAGCTGTCCAAAACGAAATTTTTTTTTAGAAATTACGATGTTCCTAAACGGGAAATTGCATACATCTGGGAGTTGAAAAATTAAGTTAAGGAATACTTGATTCACTTGTGCTGTAATTATGAAAGCATTAATGTACTGCCCTCATGTCTTTTTTTCCAATCGTATTTCATTCCCATGTAAATCAAATGGTGATGTGTTCTCCGTTTACAGCACTATATCTTCTAAACCAGAGGTTGCATACACTTAATTTTTGGTTAATTCTAATCCCAATAACATTTTCTACGTGGGAAAAAAGTTTAAGGGTTCTAAGTTTATGCCCTCACATAGAAAAAATGGGGCCAAGTGAGTCCTATTCCAGTTACCCATCTTTTTCGGATTTCAAAAATATTACGGCTTTGTATTATCTTGGAAATGTCCAATAATCTATAATCCCTTAAATTGGAAAACCTGGCACGCATAGACGTTAAATATTACGATTACTTTGTGTTAACATGGTTAGGTTGTGGAAATCAGGGGAATAGTGATTACCGACCTAAATTTTGTATTGGAACCTGTATTTTAATTTACGACCAAAACGAATAGAAACCTGCATAAAATAGTAACCTGAATATCATTGATGTACGAAGTACAACATAATTTCAAGAATTATTCTTTCATTGAAAAATTTTTAAGGGTCTCCATTTTTTTACTTTAACTTACATTTACTTACATTTTTATAATTTTTTGCAGGATGTTATCAATAACCGTTTGTTAACTATTCAAGAAAATAAATTTAAAGATATAGAAGAAAACTACATAAACAACTTCATTCGCTAAATGACATCTAAAAACAAGGAAAACAACAAAACGGAGCACATTTTTACCGTAGAAAATTTAATGGTGACACTTTTTGATTTGTTTGAAGCTGGTGTAGACACAACGAGCTCTACACTCGAATTCGCTATGATGTACCTTGCAATGCATCCCGATGTGCAGAAAAAGATGCAAAAGGAAATTAAGAACGCCATTGGCGAAGATGATCCATCTTATTATTCTAATAAAACCTAGTAATTTAATTTGAACCGAACAGATTTTTTAAAAACTCTTCTTTTTCAAATTTCCCTCGGACTTTTGAAACCGAGAATTATTTGCTCTTTCAAAAAACATCTGCAGATATACACACTTAGAAATCCAGTCAAAGTTGTTTAACGTTATTCACTTAATGTTAAAATTTAACATTAAATAAGGCACCTGCAATATTTTGTTAATGTAAGTTTTAACAGTAAATGTCCTGTAGGCAAAATTCACGTTAATTTTATATTAACCTGACATGACCATAACGTTGGTTGAGGTTAACAGTATGTCATGTCAAGTCACCTCAGCTAGATTTATCACCAGCAATAACCACCTTAACATTTCATGTGGCGGTGTGGTTCAGTGTGTAGGGTGTCCGCCTGAGTAGTGCATGGAACTGGGATCGCTTCCTAGCTTCACTTTTTGCACCATCAACATTAAATAATGTTATAATGACATTATTCCTAACATGAGGCAATGTTAACTTTTGACATGATCCCATGTTAATTTTAACCACAAATACTGTTAAAATATTAACAGGACGTGGACAATGTTAATTTAACGCTAAATAATGTGTAACCATCCCTACGTGATTTCTAAGGTGATATACTGTTAAATATAACAGTATATCAGCTTAGGATTTCTAAGTGTGTACTTATGACTGTCCCCTATACCGACTTTAACCTAAACCCGACTAAGAGTTCAAAAGCTGTTTTGCATTCCTTTATGGTTTTCTCATATTACTACTGACAGGGTCAGAAAAGATTTTTTCCCCAAAAGTTGTTTGTTCCTATTGACATTCCCCAAATACAGAGGGAAGTGCATTTTGGAATCCATCAAAATCCGAATGACCATTTCATTATATTAAATAAATTCTTACAATAACAATATGGACTTAGACTTACTAGAAATAAGCCCGTCCTACAGACGGGAAATTATCTATAGATGTCGAATTATTATAATAATGGCACAGACTAAGTATTCATAGCAGAAAAGCATGTTTATGCTAAATATACTTTTTTCTGCTATGCTATAAGGCACACAATGTCCGTCTACAAATCTTAAGGCAGGTTTGAATGCTTACACAATAGATTTAAGAAAAGGGTAGATTGGAAATGCTGTATCTGCCTGTGTTATTCCAATTTTCATGCAGTTGTCTTGTAGCTGACATATCCTTACCACCACTTTTCACTTATTGGTTGTAAAAAAGAGTGGAGGGAACGAATGAATAATGCATTGCAGAAGCCTGCCGCACGCAATGACAACAAACCTGTTGGGAGTGAATTGCACTCCGTACACCAACCAATGCATTGTTCATCCTTCCCTCTCCGCGACTTCCAAAGTCAGCTCTTAACCAATTGACGACAACTGCTTGTTAGGATAAACCAAGGATCAAGACAGAAATGAAACGTGACGTCACAATTTCAATTTCCTATCTCTCTTTGATATATCTATGGCTTACACTGCCAAAGTATTGGACCACGAATTGGCGCCTGTCTGTTCTCAAATTAATGTTTTCAATAATGTACCCCAACGCATACCTTCATGTGCTAAATTTAGTACATAGAGGTATGCGTTGGGGTACATTATCGAAAACATTAATTCCAATCCACCAGACTGTTATAGGCTAACTAAATTACTTGCTGGACTGAAAATGTTATGATTATGTTTGTTCAGGTTGCTTATAGAGTAGTGAAAAGTGAATTATAGTCAAAGTAACTCTGCTTTGTTCAGCAGGTAATTTAGTTAGTATATAACAGTCTATTGCTTTTTCACAGTTTCAAGTTCACTGTTCAAGTTAATCCAATATAATTTTAATTACATCATAGAGTTGAGTACAGTGCATAAGTTAGCAGAGATGCTAAAAGTGTCAGTCCGTATTTTCCTCACACGTCTGTGGTTCACAGTTCAGTGTTGAAATAAATATTTCCCCTGGGAATGATTTATGAAAATCACATAAAATTTTACCATGGAATTCTGTTCTGATTGGTCAATTTTAAAAATGCATCCACCAATCAGAAGCGATTTTCACTGCGGTTATTATTTGAAAAAGGTCGCGAATTGATAATTTCTACAGTATGTAGTCAGTCGCAGCCGTATATGTAGTCAATCACAGTCTTATTTGTAGTCAATCGCATTCGCATATTTAGTTAATCACGGTAGTCGGGCTTCGGTTATGAGTTGTTCCCCAATAGACTCGTGGTGAAATAGTGGAGTTTGACCTCCCACGTTTATTTGCTCGACTCGAAGTTTGAGAATATATTGCAACATATGATTCACTGTCTTTCGAATACAAAGAGCCAACTGTGGCAGCGAAATAATGAAGAACTGATTCATTTTGGATGTCAAATATTGTCAACGCCAACATTTACATTGATATTTACAGATGGTTCAGAATATTTTTCGTTAATCTAATTCCATGCGGTTTGCTTATCTATTTCATATATGCCTTGACAGCCTCCGTGTGTAAATCCCAAAAAACGCTGAGGAATTCTGTTCCGAGAAAGGCCAAATAATACACAAAATTATTCTGAATTTTAATTCAACCAAAATTGTTGGTAACGGCCTCAACCGCCTGAAATTCTATTTTTTCTATTTTTCTGTTAGTCGAAGTCCGAAGTACCTATATTAGTATTTCTTGCTGTTCTTATTGCTTTCATTTTTAATATGATATCTACTTTGGAATTCATGATCTTATATAATTCGATATAAATCGATACAAGCAGCATACATTATATGTTAAATTCTTTAACAGTTTTCATGAGCATCTCCAGCCTTTTAGGATTTCCAAATGAAGTCTCCATTTTCTCTCCTGGACTCAATTTCCCCCAATTTGAGTCCAGGTCACTGATACCGACTGCTGCGGCACAAGGCAATCCTAAAATTACGGTGTAGTTTAAATTAAACTTCCTTTCATTAGTAAGAGCAAGGTTGGGGGGATAAGTGGACTCTGACTCTCCATTGTCTATGCCAACGTGCCAACCAAAGAAGTTATAAATAGTTTCATACATAGTGTTTATGATGTCCACTGACATAACTATAAATTTTTAAGGAAAACATCATATACTTTGAAGAAAACGTTGCAGTTGCCATTTCTAAAAGTACTCTTCTATGTACATTAGCATAGTTTTATTAAACTAATACATGCCCGAAAATACAATGATGTACAATTAAATTGAAATTATGTTTTAATGATGTTGAAAATGAGTGTTTTCAAACTATAAACTGTACACAATGTGCAGTAAAGCGTGTAGATGTGATGCTCCGGTTTTAATAATATGTTTCATGAAAATATAGAACTTTTTTTGCCATTTCCACAACTTTGGTTTCTATATAGATATAACCAAAAGAAGGAGAAGCCCTCTAGCAAGATGCAGTATAGTAATCATCTACAAATCGAACACTGAATGTCTATGTAGAGATTGTTAATTTTAAATAAACCCATCGATATCCAGCAATTAAATTTTGAAACTGATTAGTCTTTAATTCAATTGCCGATTTATTTGTCACAAAACCATTACCTATATCATTACACGGATAAGTTATAATTTTAATTTTGAAATTGATTAAATGTTTTTTGGTTTCCACAATTTCTAAAATTCAAAGGCCTCAAATCGACTTCAAAGAAGAAGAATTCCATTCAGTTGTTTTATTTCTAACAAGTCCCCATGATAATACAGCCTCTTCCACTTTGCTTCCCGTCGTCTGTTTTGTTGGCTGCTAAATATTGCATTCCATTATTAAATTACTTTTATGTAAGAGTGAATAATATTTGTTTCAATACAGATAATTTAATTGTCTTTGCATACCATCTGCAGCCGCTACTCTCTGTTGGATGGCCACAAAAGTTAGCAGCGCTAACCAGAAAACGATGTACAACTTCATTTTTGATGGTCAGAATAGTAGATCTAGAGCTTCTTTGTAGATTGTTGTTGTCAGCGATGGATGGAAATGAACTTATGAAAAAAATCTGAAAGGACAATCCTTTTATATGAACGTTTTGCAAGGCTAAAAAGCCTATAATGCACGCGAAAGTGTTAAAACTATATTAAATATTGTAATTGCTTTATTGTCTGATTTAGATCAAATTTTATTGCTTTGCATTCCGAGACACAAGAGAATACCGCACTGATTTAGAAATTTATTATTACCAAATATTTTGACTATCATTTTTTACTAACTATGCAAAGCTAATTCTTGTTTCCTTTGTAATTAGGTTTCCTTAAAATTAAAAGGCTCAGGTTATCAAATGTTAATTAGATTCCGAAATCATTTAATTCTTAACCGATGCCTTTCAAACTTTTTTTACAGTTGTACTTCATAATTAAAACCTCAAAATTGTAAGTTCATAATGATAGACATGCCATTTAAATCGTTTTATGATTTTGTGAATTTCAAATTTTAATATGCTAATTAATTAATACGATTGAGAATAATTATTTATTAAATTTAAGTTGAGGACGACCACGAACTTTACTCAATTGCACCCTGTTACACTTTTAATGTGACGGGGGGCATTCTACCCCATATTTTGACACAAGAAAATGTTTCATTTCATTAGCGTAAACAGTACACAGTAAAAAAACCTACAGCAAGCCGTAACAGAAGCTCGCCTGAGTAAAGGGGACCGTGTGCACGTGTGCGGTTAATAATGAGTATTAAAATCTACAGAAAATTAAAATCGGTTTATAATGATTATTTAAATTTAAAGGAAATCAAAAAATGGGAATTTGATTATAAAATTGAATAAAAATCCAAAATAGATTTTTATCCATCGTCTAATAGTTATTTTCCAGTTTAATTTGCTTTATTATAAAATCTCAACTTTGGTAGAAGCGGATTGAAATGTTTTATACTATCCCGCTAACAATTTATAGGAAACGCCATTGAACTTTTTAATGTCCATTTAATGCCAAATTTTCACTTTGACTATCAAAATGAAGACAAAGTGAGCGCGCGTTATCTCAGCAACCAATGGTCCGATTTACCCCCAATTCAATAGGGATCGTCAGTGGTCCATAGGCATTATTTTTGCCAAGTTTGGTCAATATCCGTCATTGCTTTCGAAAGTTATCGTGGCGACGGACGTACGGACAGACTGTGCGGTTCTATAAGCTCGCTTACTCAGGCGAGCTAATAAAAGGCGAGCTAAAACCTACAGCAAGCAGTAACAGAAGTTTGACTGAGTAAAGGGGACCGTGTGCACATTTTTGGTTGAATAATATTAGTAGAAATAGACTTGTTTTAATTACTGAAATGAACAGCAATTCAAAATACATAAGTATGTACCATAATTGACTATCAAAATCATAAAAATTTATAATACATTATATTAGACTATCAAAGTAAACAAAAATGGGATGTAGATTAATACATTAACAACGACTTTAAGCAATAATGGAACATCAATCAAAACAAGCAGAAATTTGTAAGAGTGTGGTAGTATGTTAACATTCAAAATGAAAAGAAAATCCAAATAGACCAATGTTGACTATCAAAATGAACAGAAAATCAAAATAGACTAATGTTGACTATCAAAACAAACAAAAAATCGAAATAAATTAATGTTAAATATGAAAGCCAACAGAAATTCAAAATTGGTTAATAGTGGCTATCAAAATAGAAAGGAATTCGAAAAATGTAAATTTGATTATAAAATTGAAAAATAAATGTAAAATAGTTTATTTTCGGTACATATTTGTATTTCTAGCTAAGTTTTAACATAGATAGATGCCCTTGTTTGCTGCTTACTGCTTGGAGAAACTCACTTTACGGTTTTTTTGTGACGAGTAGGTCACTAAGGTCACGATGGGCCCAGAAATTCAAAATTATCAATTCACATGGGCATGAGGCAGCATTCCTACCCCAATGCATACAGAAACTCGCATTTTAATCTTCAGGTCGTATGGTGTACAGAAACTGGAAGGTTCAAGTTTTAATAGCATGTTGTACAGAAACTAAAAGGTTTAACTTTCAGATTGCATGGTGTACAGAAACTAACGGTTTGATTTTAAGGTCGCATTGTACACAGAAGCTTGAAGGTTAGATTTTTAGGCTTCTTTGATTATAGAACGCAAAATTTTAATGTCCAAATGTACGCAGACTCTGGACCCTCTAAAGAAGTAATTCAGGAGGATACACAAATCTTGGAAATGAAAAAAATTTAGAGTTGCCTCTATTTGGTGGTATCGTAATAAAAGTTATATACAGGGTGTTTCATTTCATTTGTCATGAAATGGGTTATAGCAACTTCAAACACCACAGAAAAGTAACAACACACTATCGAAAGACTATTCAATACAACCCAGAGATTCCTGTGAGGGTACAGAAATCTCTGGAGGGTGCAATAATCTCTGGAGGATGCAAGAATCTCTGAAGGATGCAAGAATCTCTGGAGGGTGCAAGAATCTCTGGAGGGTACAATAATCTCTGGAGGGTGAAAGAATCTCTCATAGGAATCTTGGGTTGTATGGATTCGATTGTGTATTGTCACTTTTCCGTGGTTTGAAGTTGCTGAAACCCATTTCAAGACAAATGAAATGAAACACCCTGTACACAAGTTTTATTACGATAACACCAAATAGAGTCAACTCTATTTGGAGGCCCCAAGATCTAATTACCATTTCAATGCCGTTTGGACATTTATTGAGTTTCGTTTCAAATCGCATTGTTTTGAACAAACGATACATTGGACTCCCATTCAGTGTTTGACTAGCCACCGGCTGCTAGCTTAAATGGTAGCGGCTAAAATGGTTTTATCCAGGCTAAAATGACTTTTAGCCAGTGGATAAAATTAAAACATGTAAATTTGACCATGACTATTTTAGCAACTATCCATTTTATCCGGATAAAATGGCCTCCTGCTGGCGAAAAAGTAAAACAACCGTATAAAATAAAAAAAACTGCTCCCATTAGGTGTAAATAACTATTGACCCATAAAATTCCTCATAAATTACTAAATACACTATACAAATCCCGTTTAGAAAGAATTATAATTGGTATTTTGTTTTATTATATCTCGGAATGCCTACCTATACACAGCATTTATAATATATCCATTCGAAGACGAAACCAACTTTAGAACAATAGTTTCGTTTGGGTTATGAACAGATTTTACTGTTTTCAATTAACTAAAACAAGGAAATTTTTATAATGGCTTTCGTACTTTTACACCACGGCACGGCACGCCATCATCCAAAGAACTTGAAACCGTAAATGCTGTAGTAAACGGTATACCTTCAACAAATGCCGGTTCTTTAACAATCGTCAGGTCCTACAAATAAACACTATTTTATGAAATGAAAACCAGTGAGATACAAACTGCGGCAAAATATTTATTTTTAAATATTTTCCATTTCCATTAAAATTATGAAAAAAGCTGGAACTTTAATATTTGTAGGATGAAAATTCATTTTGCCAATTTCATATTTCAGAAGTGGCGGTTATTGTTCCATTTACGGTAGTTGTCGTTTCGAATACTCTAAGAATGCAGCGGTAAACCCGTGTTCTAAAAGGGAAAAAGGAATTAATTCCTATTTTCTCAATAACCAGAAGCTTTATATAAGGATCTAAAGACAAAAAATTCTTCATAAACTCCTTAGCTTCAACTACTGAGAGTTACATTTTCCAGCAAACAGTAAAGTGGCAGTGGAATTTTGTCATTAAAAATGAAACTGCTCAGCATTTTATGGATAGTTTTTTTGCTATTAGCCACAGTTCAACGAGAAAGTTTGGCTTATAGATATTATTACAGTAATTATTAATTGCATTAACACTTTACTATCTAAAATAGGTTGATTTTAGGCAGCGGATTCAGATTTAGGCAGCAGTTTCCTCCAAAGCCAAATAATCTATTATACGTTTCCTACAAACTTAATAAGGTACACTAAACTAACATGCCTCCCGTCACTATTTTTGCCTCCCTTTTAACCTAACCTAATTAAAAATAAACATGTTATTTGTTAGCTATGTTTATTTTTATTAGATTAGGCTAGAAAAGAGTCTAAAATAGCTACGGAAGGCAATATGTTAGGATAATAGGTTATGTGGCATGGCATCTTAGATAGGGCCGCAGCCAAAAAAATTTCCGGGGGGGGGGGGGGCACCTAGAAAAACTAAAAATTCTAGTGATTTTTTTGAAATTTATTTATTTTTCTCGAGTGGCCCTCGCCGCTAGAGTATACCGAGGAGACGATATCCCGCTGCCTAAATTCAGCCTAAAAATGTTTTTTTGTTTTGCTTATTATGTATATTATAAGTTATAAGGAATTGAATTTTAAAAATGTTAATAGGAGGAGGAATGGCGAGAGGTATCCAAGCGAGAGGTTGCTGCAATCTCCAAATTTGTTGCCGTAAGTAAAGCATTGAAATGCGTCCCAACCAGCTAACGTAATGGCTGTTTCAGTCTCGACTCTCGATCAAACAAAAGGAACTATGAAAATTTTGAAGCAATGTTTTACATTTTTATTACACTATATAAATTTAAATAAGGAGTGAACTTTTCAAATTATGTAATGTATACAGCATACTCACATGTTTTTAAAGCGAAGTTAAATTTTTGGAGTTAAAATTCGTTATATAAAGAAATAAAATATGTGTTAATTTAATTGCACACTGCAAATTTACTTCAACATACAATAAGTTGTTTCATTTTTCCTCCTCGGCCACAGATGGCTAGAAGTCCAGTTTGGAAAATTTAGCCAATTTAACGCTTTCTTGCCATCACAGTAGTAAAAATGCATTTAATAGTAAATTACGGCAATTAATTGTTACGGATACATAAAACAGTAAAGAATTGTTTAATATACTCCATTTTCTCTAAAATACTTCATTTATGTAATATTGGCAAGAAGCGTTTTATACAGATCATGTCCGGTACTTTTCTGTCAAGTGCTTTGTTAGGAGTAAGACTTGGCGTCCCAAAATGGTGGACATGGAAATCTATCGACAGCTAGAGAATGAGAATTTGTAATGAATGAACTCAATTGAATGATTGAACTTAGATGTTAGAAGCTAAGCTAAAGTCTAGTTAGAATAAGAATACAGAGAGACAATCTGAGGAGAGACAGAGAGAGCTGGTTTTAAAAAGCTGATCTGTTCTGGAACTTAGAATAGAATGGTTCACTCTCATAGCCAAGCATAATTATGAAATTCTTAACTTACATATTTCCACACCCATAACATTATCATAGGCATCCACATCCCGAGTACCATAACAGCTTGGGACGATTCGTTAGTACTGTGATATTTTACACTGTAACGCAGTCTATTTCTGCTGTTTATAATATAGCTTGTGTTTTTCTTAATTGTCGTTAGTGATGTCAAGTTGGATATGTAAGTGGAGAGGTTAGTATGCAGTCTGACAATCTGCTATCTTTTCTGTCTGGTAAATTAAATATTTGTGTTCTGGTCCACAAGAAACATAAATATCATAGGTATTATCAATTATTTTGAACGAACTACAATAAGACGTTCATTGACAGTGACAGTAATCATCTAAAGGCCCCAAATTTATTCAATTCATGCTTCTTGTAATGTTTAACATATTTTATGTTTAAGATCGCTTGAAAAACCTAGCTTACGAACCGTAAACGCTGTCCTTCAAAACCGATAACTTTTGAATGCAATGATAGATTTAAACCAAACTTTCAATCATTTGCCTAAATCCATTTTTCGTTTTGTGTGCGAAATAACCTAATTCCATTTTTCGTTTGGTGTACGGAATAGCCTCAGCCCATTTTTTGTTTGGCGCAGTAAATAGCCTCTTTTCATGCGCTTGTACGTGGATATAATCTACTAGCCGGTCACAGGTCACAGGCCCTGTTACAAATAAAGCTAGTGAGTATATGAAGTAAATTGTATGATGAGCACACGCAAATCCTCTAATTTTCTATATAGGTATATAGAACGGAATTGTTAGTCACTTATCACTATTTTTGCCCCTATTCTGATCTAAGCGCTGATATATAAAATAACGATATTTATAAGAGAAATTCCTGCCGGTTGGATGCAAGAAAGTAGATTTTAGTCATGGTGGAGGCAATTTCGGAGGTGACTTTTATTCAAAATTATAAAATGTGTTCGAGGCACTTTTTCCCAATTTGCTGCTTGGAGTTTTAATGTAGAGGTAAAGGCTCACTTCATTTTTTAAAATCGACTTTGGTTCATTACCCCTTCACTCTTCAAAATTCAACTTACCGGTGAGTCCTTGTTGATAACAATGATGAAGTCAAATGGTGATGGATGGCAATACCAGTGGGCATATAAAAACACAAAATTGAGCAGCAGTTTCAGTTTTCCCATTTACAATGTCATCAAGAAACAAAAGCGATCAAAATGCGTGAAATGATCTAAAAGATCAAAGACCTCGACATCACATCTCACAGCACTGAACAGATAACATTTAGTTGCGATGAAAGCGAAAAAAGAACTGCACACAGAAGGCGTGCACACTACACCATTATGAAATACCTATTTAGTTCCCGTGCATAATAATATTATTATTTTGATGCAAACGGGCAAGAAAGGTTTTGTAATACGGACACGATGGTACATTCTAAATTACCAAATTACCAAATCGACTTACCAAATTTCACCGCGCAACTCGCACAACACGATTATACTATAGTAGTGATTCCATACTAATAACAAAATATGGATTCTATAAACAAAACAAAAGGTGAATTTAGGCTATTTCATACATAAAACGAAAAGTGGATTTTGGCTATTTCGTACACCGAACGAAAAGTGGATTTAGGCTATTTCTTACACAAAACCAAAAGTGGGTTTAGGCTATTTCTTACACAAAACGAAAAGTGGGTCTGCGCTATTTAGTTCACAAAACGAAAACCCTACGGCAAGCCGTAACAAAAGCTCGCCTGAGTGAACGGGACCGTATACGCATTTTTGGTAGAATAATAGAAATAGGGTATTTTTGGTATTTATTGGTTAATGTTGAGTACCAAAATCAAAATAGATGAATTTTGACCATCAAGATCAATGGAAAATCAAAATAGATTAACGTTGACTATGAAAATTAACAGAAAATAAAAATAGATTAATTTGAATATCAAAAGCAATACAAAATCAATGTAGATTAATGTTGACTATCAAAATCAACAGAAAATTAAAATAGATCAATGCGGACTACCAAAGTCAGCAAACAATCAATAATATTGATTATCAAAATCAGCAGAAAACAAATTTGGTTAATATTGATATTCAAAGTCAGAAGAAATTCATTATTGATTAAAATTCAGTATCCAAATCAGAAGAAATTCAGCATCAAAATCTGTTGGAACCTTATTTTGTAATATGTGTACAGCATATCTACGACGAATTTTGTCCTATACAACCGACCACGTGCTCAGTAAATTACTGAGCACGTGGTAATTGGGTAGTAAGTAGTTGAGTTGAAATGCTTCCCATCTATTTCTGTCTAGGCACACAATTGTCTACAGTACATTGTAAGCCATCTATTGTGCTTTTTGTCAAACTCTTTCAGTATTTAGTTGTATCTAATTCTAAACTTTGTAAAAGGCTAAATCATTTACTTTTAACCAATAGAAATTTAGATTTAGCCGTTATTCAATAATTCTAAACGTTCTTTCTTCTCAGTACGAATTTGTTCTCTGTTCAAGTAGGATTGTGTCGTTCTTGCTCCAGTAAGCAACTACTCTTTTGTGCTCCTCAATCTTTTCGTTTTCGAACGGCATTTATGGTCATTTTGGACCACTTTTCTTTGAATTAAATTGTGTGATTGTGACATTAGTTGTAATAAATAGTGTGTAAGGAAGTTCTAGTTACTGTTACACATTTTATTGCATAGTTCACAAAACACATTTTGAAAATACACCATAGCTAGACTCCAGTCAGTCATCTATAGCAGCGCATTCATCATTCCCTAACGAAATCCACTGCCCAGGGTGCAAGATTACCAGCTTTTAAGAACGGTCACTAGTCATCACAATCTTCAGAACTCAAATTTGGTTGTTATTCAGTATCAAAATAAACAGAAATAATTCATAATTGGTTAATATTCAGTGTCAAAATAAACAGAAATTCATAATTGATTAATATACAGTATAAAAATCAACAGAAAATCAACATTGATTAATAAATTCAGTATAAAAATCAACAGAAAATCAACATTGATTAATAAATTCAGTATAAAAATAAACAGAAAATCAAAATTTATAATAATAAAAAGAAATTCGAAAAATATAAACTTTGAAACTTTCGAAATAGATTTATTTCCGTCCTACAATAGATATTTTCTGGTTTAATCTCTTCTTATAAGAGTAAAGTGGGGCATGCGCGTAAATAATTCCGTATGTGTGCCCGCGTAGGTTTGTATGTTTGTATCAAGAGATTTTCGTGCCACTGTCTAACTATAATTTCAAAACGTTTAGGTATTAAAATTTGATTTCGAAAGACTCAAAATTTTGCTCACATTGGAGTCCATTAATTTGTCCAGAATTGAATGACACAATACACTACTACTTATTCCATATTTCATAAATATACAAGGCATTGGCCGTAAATTGTGTCTCCACGTAGGTTTAAAGTTTAGCATGCATACAGATTTACACTTACATAAAATTGGTTGAATAAATAGTTTTACAAAACCCAAATATCTGTAAATTTTGGGTAATATAAACTTTGAAAAGTTGGTCAGAACTGCCACATTTAATTGCTTATTATTAAGCTCTACAGATAATTGGATAATTTTAATTTTTTAATCAGAAAATTACAGGGCATGAAAAACTCTTGGGTTTTTGCTTTTAATTAGCAAAAACCCAATTTACTATCTAGGCTGACCATAATTTGACGAAGGGAAAACGGGACCCTACAGTATTGTATTCAGAAGTCGATGTCGAAGGGGACAATGACATTAAACCATATGTATAGGTATTATAAATATTTTCCCGAAGCGCGTTAATTTTGAGATACTTTTGCTCAAAATTCTAAAAATAACATAATCGCGCGAAGCGCTATAATTTGTACCTCTTTTTGCCAAAAATAGACAAAAAGTCTTATAATCACGCGAAGCTGGTTAATTTTAAGTTTTGTTTGCCGAAAATGGTCTACAATTTTCTCATAATGGCACGATGAGCGTTGATTTATTTTCCTAAAATGGCTTAAAATTCCCAAACAATTGTGCAAACCATGAAAATGTTTGGTTCTTTTGCTGACAAAAGGTAATAGTGTAGTAGTTGTAGAGACTCTATTGTAGAGAGTCATAGAGTAAGTATGCTAAAGCGGGTTAATGGGATATTTGAATGTTGGTCAGCCAATCCGCGAGAGTAGAAGGAACGCACATTCTCTGGGAGAATGGTTAGACTGGAGAACAGAGCGGAAAACGAGGCAGTGTGTTTTTGGGCTTGAGTCGTGCGGGTTGGTTGATGGGCTAAATAAAGTGGGATTGGGATCTGGACTTCGGATTGTGTTTCCTTGTGGCATCCAGCATACGGGCAGTTCAGGACAAGCATGCCAGGACGGACATTCAAGCATACGGGCATTGCAGGACTATCGGGCATTTCAGGACTAATCGGCATCCCTGGTTCGGTCGACTCTGACAACGTACAGGCTTACCGTCTGAGGCGCATCCGTAGAACCACGACAGAAGATTCGGGGTAAAATTTCGTCAGAGGAAGGACAACACTTCGGGATATTTTTTGGAGGAAGAAGGACAATTGATTGAGCGTAAGTCATCCCTAATATTTTATAAAATGGTCAAAATTTTTTTTTTGGGATTATTGGCGGGGCGTATATAAAATTTATGTAGAAAGGGAAAGTGATGACTCAGTATTGACTTTTGGGGAACTGAGTAGTGACACAGTGTCGCAATATTTTTTTTTGGTCAATATAATGTTTGGGGAATGTGTATAAATATTGTTATATTTGTTTTGGGCCTGAAACCTGCGGAAAAAGGTGTTTTTTGTGTCGCCATTCAAGTAGGTACGGTTGGGTTGACATTTTTTGGGCGTTAGGGAATTATTTCGACAAAATACCGTTACATTTCTTATTTGAAATACTATTTCTAAATTACTGGGCATGAAAAATTCAGGTTTAAATTGATTTTTTCAAAGTTTTGGTATTCTTGGGTACGTATACAGTTCCAGGGTTTCCTGGGCTGACATTTTTTTGATGGGTCGGATTATTGGGGTGAAATTCAATTAATAAATAGAGAAAAATTATTTTAGGCCAGGATTTCATGGGAATGTCTATTACAAAAAATCTACAATTAAAATTAAGGGAACTTAGTTGAAAATTTTGAAAAATTATATTTTATTAAGTAGAGGGACTGTATTGTTCCAACGAGTGAACCTTGGTACATGTCTCCAAATGTATAAAAGTGTGTAGTAATGTTTCTTATTGGGGTGGTAGCTGCGGAGCGATGCTAAAATCTCTCATGGCTAAGCGATAATTTTAGTAATTTATGTTGATTTGTGGCGACAGTCTAGCACGTCCAACTCCTACTTTATCTTTCGTTTTACTCTGTGGAATGCCAGATAAAATAGGAGGATGAATGCTTAATTAGCTAAAAGGACGCTCATGACTACATAATTGAGGTGAACGTCTGGCCACATGTTAATTATGTAATTTCTTTATCAGTTAAAAAGTTGAATGTGTAATTGTGTGTGTGTAATCTAGGCATAACTAGTGGAGAATAGAGTTTATTTTAATTTTAAGGGGAGTATTCTAGAAGTTAAGCAAATTTAAGTCTGTGTGAAATTAATTTAATTTTCTTTCTTTGAGATAATCTTTGTTCTGAGACTATGATTGGCGACGAGAAAAATGTGAATGCTAATTATCCTGGCGACGACAGTCTGAAGGCCAATTGGACATTGTCCTACAGCCACTAGATAAGGATTCCATGATCAGACACTGACCGAGACAGACGTAGAGAGACGAGCTGCGGTGACGAACAACGAAGTCTACCATGGAGAGTGACGATGAAGAAGATTCTTTTTTGAGCAGCCTTAGTCTTGGTTTATGGGTTCTTGGTTTCAATTTTATTTGATTATTTGAAATTTATTTAATTATTATTGAATTTATTTGGTATTTTGACGACATTGGAATTTGAGTGAAAATAATTGGGCATTTAGTAGAAAATCTGAAAATTAATTTATCGTTTTGAGAAATGTCTGGATTTAAAATTTTGATTCTTTTGATTTCTTGGAATTTTGATTTGAATTTAATTCTTTTTGTTATAAAAATTAAAATGATTTCTTGAATTTGGAACGGGTTTTGTACATAAAAGGTGTAATGTGTGTTGAGTGAGAGTAGTATAGTACACATACAAGTACAATCATGAGTATCCGAGTTTTATTTAAGTTTGAATTTTGATTTCATTTTGAGTAAAGTTAAGAAGGTTTGAAATACTACTGTTTCTGAAAAATGGGCTAAATACTTTAAGAATGTTTAAATGAGACATAATTTTGATGTTGTTTGAAAAAGTAAATGCGTAAAGATTTTTTGATTTTCAGTTTAAGAATAGTTAAGAATAATTGGACAATTTTGGTAAAAATTATAGGGAAACTAAAGGCTGATTGGGTTATATTATTTAGTGCAGTAAGGTTTGAATTCTTCGATTGTCTATAGTAGCCATAAATTGGGGAATATTGTCGAAGTTCTTATTGAATTCGTTTCCTTGGCATGGTGAAACATAGGAATCTTGAGAAAGAAAAAATAACTTTTGCGACTAATAAATCCTTTTAGTCATTTTGTATTGATTCAGTTTCTTTACAAATTCCTAGCGGTGCAGAAAGAAAGAACATTTAAATTTTAATGGTATTATTTTTGTTTTGAAAACTTTGAGTTGTTTAAAAATAATTTCGTAAAAGTAATAACTATTGGGAGAATAGTAAAGTCAATTTAATTGGGGAAATTGTTTTTGAATTTGTTGATTTTAGAAAAAGGTGTGAATTGTTGTAAAGAGTTAATGAAATTGCGTATTCGATAATTCAATGACTGATTACTACCTACCTACCTAAAGAAAAAAGCTTGTTAAATCTAGTACCAGCAGAGATAGAGGACCCTGGGGTAAAATTAGGTGTTGATTCGCCACACCCTACGGTTTCTTTATTGCATAGTTGCTTGAAGGAATTCGCGGAGCAAAGCACGTACTAGTGAGCTAAAGGTCAGAACACAATGGGTATTAGCTTACCATGTTCCCGTGGCCATACTAACATTTAAAATCTTCTACTGTACTAACATTCCAGTCACGAATTAGAAATAGTTGTCTGCTAACATCTAATGAAGGAGTACAATAATTCTACCTAACTACGTTCTTTGATTAAATTTTGTGTTGAAATTGGGATAGTTTTTGATTAATTTTGTATGTGGGATATTGACTTTATTATTATTGGGTTTCATAAACCTTAAGATTAATTTGGGGAATTTTGAGAATGCCACTAAAATATTATGTTGTATGGAGTAAGTATTTGCTATTGGAATTTAATTCTAATCCTACTTTGCTGACGAGTAAAAAGGGATTTATTATGTGTTTATTTTTGTGGAGTGCATATAGTTTGTAGGAACATTTCTGTCTGTCGATTCCGAAAACAGCCTTAGGAATTCTTCACGTTCGGTGAATCATTCGAGCTGAAAGGAAATGAGAGGGAGGAATTATATAATTTAGAGTTAGTGAGAGTAGAAATCCTGAGACCTACGGGGGGTAAATCCTGAGACCGACGGGCGGTGAATCCTGAGTCCTACGGGGGGAATAAAATACCGGTCGAAGGAAGGCCGACGGGAAAATACCGGTCGAAGGAAGGCCGAAGGGAAAATACCGGTCGAAGGAAGACCGAGGAAATAGATTAGGATAAGGGCAAAGGTGCCAAACGACCTCTGAGCCAGGAAGGACAAGTCGAAGTTAGTTAGTAAAGCCTGAAGAGTATACCAGGGTAGGAATGAGGTCTGAAAATTTAAGTATTTCTGGGAAAAACAAAGAGGATTACCACAAAGTGTCATACGTAAGGATTATTTGAAGCAAGGGATTACCCGGAATTTCATTGGTCATTGTTTTTGTGGTTTTTGGAAATATTTTTATTTACGTGCCAATAGAACCTATAGTTAGAATAGTTATAATAATATGAAATGTATTTGTTTGATGTGAAGAAATGCATTATTAAAGATGGGGAAGTAAATGAAAAGTAATTTTGAGTTTAAAATGTTTGAATTTTGGTGATTAAAGTTTTGATTTGATATTTTTGAGTAATAACATGATGTAATTTTGATTTTTGTTGAAATGAAGTGTACACCAAGAAGTAAGAAACAGTAGGTATTGAGTAAATGGTATTGACTAAAATAGAGTTTAAAGTTTTAAAACGTTTATGATTTAAAAAAGGTTTATAAAATGTGTTGTTGATGTACTCATTGGAATTTATGCTGAATTTTAGTTTGGGCGGAGTAATGATGTGTTTTACTGTCTTTTTGCTGAATGTGTCCTGTCACGATAAGAGCAAGCGAGAGAATGAGAATCGGTGAGATCGAGGTCCAGTGACCACAGACGATAGCCGATGTGGCTCCTGGGGTCTTTCTAAAGATCCGAGCCGAAGACACAAGAGAATTGTAAATCGACATGGAAAAGAACGAACGAGAATTTCAGCGAGTGCATTAAATTGTTTTTGGAATTAATTGATATTATATGGATTGAAATTATTTTGTTTTGTAATTATTTGGTAAGAAGTAATTATAATTATTGGCTGTGTTTTCGAAATTAAGGATTACGATTATGAAGTATTTTGTATTGTGAATTGTATATGGTGTCAAATGAATGGTATGTGAGTTTCATAGTGTAATTGTCTAGAGGTATTATATTATTATTTGATTTGTATTTTAAATTTTTGGTCATTTTGATTATTTAATTTGTTAAATTCACTATTATTTTAGATTATTGGAATAGTACGAGTAATTCTGAATATTATAGAGTTAGCTAATGTTATATAATGTATTGTTTAGACTGTAATTGTTACTTAAGCTAATCAGGAATTTTTATTTGATTGTTTTGGGGTCTTTCTATCCTACCTTCTTTTGCTGGGTAAGGGGGAAAAGCTGGGGACAGCTTTAAAATAAAAATGGGGCATATGTAGTAGTTGTAGAGACTCTATTGTAGAGAGTCATAGAGTAAGTATGCTAAAGCGGGTTAATGGGATATTTGAATGTTGGTCAGCCAATCCGCGAGAGTAGAAGGAACGCACATTCTCTGGGAGAATGGTTAGACTGGAGAACAGAGCGGAAAACGAGGCAGTGTGTTTTTGGGCTTGAGTCGTGCGGGTTGGTTGATGGGCTAAATAAAGTGGGATTGGGATCTGGACTTCGGATTGTGTTTCCTTGTGGCATCCAGCATACGGGCAGTTCAGGACAAGCATGCCAGGACGGACATTCAAGCATACGGGCATTGCAGGACTATCGGGCATTTCAGGACTAATCGGCATCCCTGGTTCGGTCGACTCTGACAACGTACAGGCTTACCGTCTGAGGCGCATCCACCGGAACCATAGCACAATAGTTGATCGCTCAAGTTGTACCATTAATTTTGTTATTTTCAGTCAAAATTTTCCTTTTTCGTTCGTAGTAGTCATTAAATTAGTTATTACTCAATTTTTTTCTAAAAACAGAACACTTTCGGTACGCCAGAACACATTACTAAAAACGGGACTAACTAACTATGACAGTGGTAAAAATGGGCTAATATTTATTGCAAATGGTAAATTATGGCAAAAGAGTAGTACTTTAATATTCTTGCTTCTTTGAGGTGATTCAAATAGTTAAAAATAGCAACTATTGCAACATTTGATCACCTCCATTTTTGGTTTATAAGCCAAAAATGGAGGTATTATAAGCCCATATTATGTCAAGTTTAACGGTCAATTTGACATACAGTATATTTGTGATGAACCCAAATGAATACTGCTGTAATTGGCCTACTACAATCCAGTTCCTACAAAATTGTTTGTAGATGCACTAGCCCCATGTACTACAGGACCTGGGTCCTGTGACCGCCTAGTTTACTATATGAAATCTTAAATTTGGTCGAAGCGGAGTTAAATCTCTTCTTACAAGCATAAAGTGGGACATGCGTGTAAATCATTCCGTGTGTGTACCCGTGTAGGTTTATATTTTTGTAACAAGAGATTTTCGTGCCCATGCATTACTGTAATTTCAAAACGGTTAGGTATCAAAGTTTTATTTGGCTTCGAAAGATGCAAACATTTTGCGCACATTACAGTCCATTGTTTTGTCCAGAATTGACTGACACTATACACAACCATCACTCTATAGGATAAACGTAGACTGGCTTATGCGCCTTGAATGTATTCATGTATGTGTCACAGGCATCAAAATGTTTTAGCAACCTTGAATGAAAATGGAATTTTGCTACACTTATTACAAAGCTCGATTTGACATGCGCAGTGACCAGTTCCGTTTGTATGTTTGTAATTCTGTGTACAGTTAAGTCTCCTACGACTTATTAAGGCGCAAAATATTTTATAACAGAAGTAGTGCATGCATGCATAACCATGTGTGCATAACCTTCAGTGCCGAGTGCCGAAATATGCCTTAATTTTTGTTCAAGCCGAAACCCCATACGTTAACCTGCCCGGTTATTTCATTGATTGCCTCAAGGGAAGTTAGGCAGCGCAATGAATAAAAAGATATTGTGTTCACTAATGTCCTCGGATGTTCCATGATTAACAATTCGGGTCAACCTCGAATTTAAAATTTGTCTTTACATCCGGTTTTATTGCTCCCAAAAGACAAAAGAGGTATTTGATTTTTCTTAAGAGGAACCAAGAATAATGGGATCAGTTTGAAGAGTCCCAAATAAAAGTTTAAACTCTCTAATAGGACCAAAAAGTTGTAATCAAAATTATTTAGTTTTCTAATTGACCGCTTGACGCTACATTGCCAATTAAGGCTAACTTGACCTCAAAATGCTCCATTGTAAATTAATGGCAGTATGTATAAAATAAAGGTGGTTCGAGTACCGTAAACCGCGAGTCAAACATTATGTGATCATAGTGGCTAGGTGACCGGAGTAACTTGCCAGTACCCACAATTATATTTCAAAATAAAAAGTTAACTCTAGGTCGTACTAAGGCTTTTTTTGAAATACTTTTTGACTCTCTTATCATGTAAAATCTCAACATACCGACCCACCAAATGAAAAACCGTGCCAAGATCAGTCTGAATTAGTATAAAAAATCTGTGTATCTGTAAGATGCACTATCGTACAATTTATGCCCCGGAATAAACACTAGCTTTATTGATAATAGGGCCTGCGCTCTGTGACCGGCTAGTATTATATACTATCCCGCTAACAATGTAGAGGAACTTTTAATTTCCATTTAATGTCAATTTTTCATTTTGACTATCAAAATGAAGACAAGGTGAGATCGTGGCATCTCAGCAACCTATGGACCAATGTGGCCCATTTTTAATAGGCTTTGTCCTATGGTCATAGGCAATGTTTTTGACAAGTTTGATCAAAATCCGTCAATGCGTTCGAAAGTAATCGTATTCAAGGACGGACGGACGTGCGATTCTATAAGCTGCCTTATCAGGCGAGCTAAAATGAATTTAGTTCATTTTGTACACAAAACGAAAAGTGGGTTTAGGTTATTTCGTACACAAAACGAAAAGTGGATTTAGGCTATTTCGTACACAAAACGAACAGTGGATTAAGCTATTTCGTACACAAAATGAAAAATGGATTTAGTCTATTTCGTACACAAATCGAAAAATGGATTTAGGTTAAATGGTTCCGTAAGGGACGATACAAATTATGCAATAGTGTTTTTATTATCTTTTAATATTCTGTTGCTACAAATACATTGTCATGATCACATTTACTATATTCGTACTAGAAATATGCTACCTTAATTTTAATTATGTTATATCTACCATGTACTATAATGAATTATTCAATTTGAATCACTAAAAAATTTAGGATTTATAACCGCGAAGAAGGAATTTAAAGAATTAATAATGGTAAATATTTATATTTTCATTTACGTTTGTTTTTTGTCACATGGGTCTTACATTATTTTTTTCTTAAGACTTCAAATACTAGATATATTCCATAGGTGGGACATTTTTAAGTTAGGTACTTAACAATATGTAATAAACCCAGTACACTACATTAAAGATTGTAAATCCCACAGGAAAAATAATTCTAGCCCACCAGTCAATTTTATATGCAGCAGACTTTGAACATATCAATTTGGAGTGTGACATGCAACACTGAGATATTTTGTTGTTTTCTTCCAAAGTACTTTCTGTCGAATTTTCCAAAGTTTGTTTAGTACCCGTCGCAACAATTGTAGTCTTGCCATGTTGCACCTTAAGAGCCATTTTGTACACCAGTGTGGATGTCAAAAGTGCACAAACGACAAAAACTTCACAGATGATTGTAAATATATCAATAGCTCTTGTGTAGGATACAAAAGGTGTGGTTGACACCTTGGATTTGTAAAACTATTGTAAGGACAGTGGTAACTCCCAAACCAATTTTTGCTTCCACATGTTCTTCTTCTAACCAAAATGCAATCCATGAAATCGAAACAATCAAGATGCAGGGAATAAAAATCTGTAGCAGGTAAAACGACAATTGCCGTTGAAAATGGAAGTCCAACTCCAGGCATGAATATGATCCTGTGATAGTTGTTGACGAGCAGTTAGGCGTAGAAATCTTTTTTAATTGGAAGTTTGTTAAACTTAGGTTGTCTGTTAGTTGAACCGCCGTGGTATTTTTCCACTTTATTTGGAGGTGGTCTGTGGACAGAGAGTAGGATTCGATGATGACAGGGCAAATTGGACTGTCGAATGGGAATTGCTGAACGTCCATCGGGCAGCTTAATTTAAGCGAGACACGATGACTTGTCCGGATTTGTCCGTCAGGGAATAATCTGATGTAGTAATCTTGGGACAACACTTTTCGAACAGAACCTTCTTTAGAATTCGTGAAACTAAGATTAGGTTGCCATATCTTTTTACGGTCAGTGAGTGTTAAGTAAACTGATTCATTATTTCGAAAATGTAAATCAGTCAAATTATATTGCAACCGATGGTCTTCCCAATACTGTCGAAAATAAAGTTCCAATCCAAATTCCATTTTTATATCGTCCAGGTAGTCGATACTTTTAACAAGTAGGTTGACATTGATAATTGTATATTGATCAGCATTTCCTTTAGTTGGTACTGGTCGAATATTTCGGTCGTAGGATTTGGCATTGAACAAATTTTGCAATTTTTCTGTTACAATTTCTTCTTGTGTGTATCCGCATAACACAGAAAATGAAAAATTAACTCGGAGCAACAAAATTAAAAATGTTGTTACTTGCGCTTGAAGTAACATTTTCTGGAAATTTTGTATAACTATGTAGTTAAATGAATTTTTTGTTGATCAGTCACTATTCGGAATAATGAGACAACGACTGTCGTCCAGAAACTCAAAATGTGTTATATGAATATGAAATGTATATCCTAATAAAGGTAGCAGATTTGGACTTATGTGTATCGTTAATTATTAACAAACTTCCGGTTTCACATAAAATGAAATCGCTAAAGACATTATAGTAGCAGTATTTACAATTGTAATACTGGATGGAAGATAACATTATGTGTTCATTGCCAGTATTGTTTATTAAGCTCATCTTGTGGTCTTAGAAAGGAATAAGAAATATTAAAAAACCCAGTAGCTATACTTGTACACTAAATGAAACTATGATTTAATTAGTAAATAACAGCCTTACCTTACCTTGTTCTTTTATACCTGATGCATCATAAAATTTTAACTGTCGAAATGAGCAGCGCAAGGTAATCCTAAAACATATTACGGTGTAGTTTAAATTAAACTTGGTTTCATTAGGAAGAGCAAGGTTGGGCGGTTAAGTAGAGTCTGACTCTCCATTGTCTATGCCAACCAAAGAAGTTATAAATACTTTCATATAGTGTTTATAATGTCCACTGACATAACTATAAATCTTTAAGGAAAACATCATATACTTTGAAGAAAAACTAGCAGTTGCCATTTCTAAAAAAACTCTTCTATGTACATTAGCATAGTTTTATTAAACTAATACATGCCAGAAAATACAATGATGTACAATTAAATGGAAATTATTTTATAATGATGAAAATGAGTGTTTTCAAACTATAAACTGTACACAATTTGCAGTAAAGCGTATAGATGTGATGCTCCGGTTTTAATAATATGTTCCAAGTTCTACTTATATTTGAAATAATATTGAGTAAAATCTGTGAAAATAAAACTTTTTTTGCCATTTCCACAAAGCAATATATCCGGAATTACGGGTAATTTTCGGCCTTTTAAAAAATTGTGACTGCAAACGAATATAGTGCTGAAATTTTTTGTGCTTGATGCTTACATATTTAAGCCTCATATATGTAGAAATCAGCGAGTTCCTATCTCTGAAACTTGATTTATTAATTTTTTAAGAAGACAACTTTACTGTGTATTAAGATAGGCAAATAAAAATTCCGAAACAATTAATTAAAAAAAACACATACTGCAAGCTCCGAATCACATGAAATTTGGATCAGTCAGAGATTGCATACTGATGAAGAACATACGTAAGTTTTACGAAGTTCCTATCTCTAGTTTCGGAAATATTGCAGTCGAAACTAATTTTTAGTTAAGCTTTTATACATTTTATATGCACATACAGGCACAAAGGCGAATTGAGTGTGCCAATCAGATAATGACGTCATGAACCGTCGTTCTGATTTTCAGTTACCATAGTCATTTACCAAATAAAACTCAAATGTATCTATTCTAATCTCTTGACTCACAGCAACAAAAGGTGAACATACAGGGGCTGTATACGACAAGTTCTCTCCATATTAAGGGGGCTGTTCCTGAATTATAAGTGTTCCTGAAAGTTTGAAATATTTCGAAATTCAAACAAAATATGCTTTTAATGTTAGCCAAAACCCACCCAGCCACGTTGGTTTGGTAGCGTACTCAGTCGTCTAATTAATCAATGCGTGTTTCCGAGTAGCTTGGATAACTTGTCTTTGTTGGGCTAGTGGACTTCCGATAACAGTCCTACAACAGTGACTCGTAAATAACAGCCTTTGGCTTCTCGGGTATTAACTAACAAACAATACCAGTGTTGAGGGAGTTGGCAATAGGCCCGTAATGAGGTCTGCGCCCAGTACTATCACTGTGTATTGAGGCAGTACACCCCATATAACATTCATACATAGCTGAAACCCATAGCCCTACCAACCGACAAGCTACCTGTATCAAGCACGTATACAGAACTGAGTTTTGGAGGGGGCAGGGCATGAAAAAGGCAAAAAGCTACCTTTTCGCCTTTTTGCTTGCCTTTTTGCCTAGCAAAATCAGCAAAAAGCTACCTTTTTGCCTTTTTGCTATTAAATGGGGTAATTAGCAATAGACATGTTGACAACCAAGGATGTGAACAAGAAATGCGATTTTAAAAATAGCAATTCTTAATTATCTTAATCTTCAATCGGTCATTCATTAGACAATAAAACAATCGAAAACAACAAACTAACATTGTAAGCAATTTTAAAAAAACATGAGGAAAAAACAAGAACCTGCACTGTGAAGCACAGAAGAAGCACAGAAGAAGCTGTGCTAAGTGCTAACCAGTACCAGTCAAATACTGGATATTTTGGTTGATATATCTCATATAATATTGTACACAATACGCAGATGTTCAACCTGGCTCATTTGTTATTATACGGTTTGTCAGTTGTCACGAATACATTATAGTTCATTTTGAATTGTGCAGTATTAGTAATAAATAGTTTAATAATCAAAAAATCTAACTAGCATCTGCAATTTATCTGAATATTTGAATATGTAGGACGGGACAGTCTACAAAAGTTAGCTTTAATGAAGTATCACAGGTGGCGGTGACTACTCCAAAAAGACAAAAAGCACAAAAAGGCAAAAAGGTGGCTTTTTGCCTTTTTGCTAGCAAAAAGGCAACCTTTTTCATGCCTTGAGGGGGATAAGATTTCCAATAGGTATTTTAATTATAAAAAACTTTTTGGAATTTTTTGATGGAAATAAGTCAAAAAAGGCCTAAAAAAGGCAAATAATCGCTCGGAGCGCGAAATTTTTTACTAGTTTGAGAAAAAAATTCCCCTTTTCTTGGAACTCAAAATAACATGTTTACATTTGGTTTACATCTATGTTCTTAAATGATTTGGCGTCAGCAATGATGGAACACTTGTCCAAATTTTGTCAAGATTTCAACAGTTTAAAATATAAAATGTATATTTATAAACTGGGAGGAATATCGATTATTTTCTCCGATGCAGCCTAGCCAATCCGTTTGCCATTCCGACCATGTACTACACTAGAAAATCGGGCCAGGACTTTTGCCAATTTTGAAGCAAATGTCAAGAAGGTTTCATGAAAAAGTTTAAAATGTTAACTGTCTTATACTTGACCGGATTTTTAGGCAATATATGAATATCCGAAAAATTGAAGGGACCTACCGCAGACCCGAAAGCCGTAGACCCGAAAACCGAATACCGTAGACCCAAAAACCGAATCACCCAGACCCGAAAACCGATTTTCGCGCGGTTTTTTTAATGGCACGAAAATGTCGGTGCCGATTTCTCGGTCACAAGGCCACATTTTGAAAATGTAAGAGCCTTGGTTGGGTCCGAGGTCTAGATCCGTACTTTAAATTTCCATTTAACACACTTTTCACCACCATTCAACCGTACTCGAGATTTTTGTACAACAGGCATTTCAATGTATTAGCCTCCAACTTATCTTAACCTTTTAACTTTTAGCTGGGAGAAGCCCGTCGTCATGGATACATCCACCGATCCCCTCGGTTTTATCCTATTCAAACTGGCTGCAGAAGGAAAGCAAAACAAAACTCATTCTTTTGGCATCACCAAAGTGGTAGGCTACATTCATGAACATTCTGCAGATTGCTGTTGGTATTGGCTCCCATTATTAAATAGATACACATCCCATTCAAAATTAGGAACTCGGGTGTAAATATTTTGTTATTTTGAGTATTGCACTACTGTCGAGTGTTTGCATTTTGCATATCTCCGTATACAGTTAGCTTGTCGGTTGGTAGGGCTATGGGTTTCGACTAACATTAAATGCATATTTTTGTTTGAATTTCGAAATATTTCAAACTTTCGAATTAATTCAGGAACAGCCCCCTTAACAGGGCGAGGGTGGGTAGTATACAGCCCTGTGTTGGCTTCAGAATACAATACTTCTGTTTATCATCAAAAAGTGGTTACTATAGGTGAAATACTTTTTTACTATGCCGTCACTTAAACATTTCTATGGGCCCGAGCCGGGCAATGCGTTTTAAATATAAACAATAGTCTGTTAGGCCGGGAAGTTCAGCCAAACCGGATATTCTCTTTTGGTTTCTATATAGATATAACCAAAAGAAGGAGAAGCCCTCTAGCAAGATGCAGTATAGTAATCATCTACAAATCGAACACTGAATGTCTATGTAGAGATTGTTAATTTTAAATAAACCCATCGATATCCAGCAATTAAATTTTGAAACTGATTAGTCTTTAATTCAATTGCCGATTTATTTGTCACAAAACCATTACCTATATCATTACACGGATAAGTTATAATTTTAATTTTGAAATTGATTAAATGTTTTTTGGTTTCCACAATTTCTAAAATTCAAAGGCCTCAAATCGACTTCAAAGAAGAAGAATTCCATTCAGTTGTTTTATTTCTAACAAGTCCCCATGATAATACAGCCTCTTCCACTTTGTTTCCCGTCGTCTGTTTTGTTGGCTGCTAAATATTGCATTCCATTATTAAATTACTTTTATGTAAGAGTGAATAATATTTGTTTCAATACAGATAATTTAATTGTCTTTGCATACCATCTGCAGCCGCTACTCTCTGTTGGATGGCCACAAAAGTTAGCAGCGCTAACCAGAAAACGATGTACAACTTCATTTTTGATGGTCAGAATAGTAGATCTAGAGCTTCTTTGTAGATTGTTGTTGTCAGCGATGGATGGAAATGAACTTATGAAAAAAATCTGAAAGGACAATCCTTTTATATGAACGTTTTGCAAGGCTAAAAAGCCTATAATGCACGCGAAAGTGTTAAAACTATATTAAATATTGTAATTGCTTTATTGTCTGATTTAGATCAAATTTTATTGCTTTGCATTCCGAGACACAAGAGAATACCGCACTGATTTAGAAATTTATTATTACCAAATATTTTGACTATCATTTTTTACTAACTATGCAAAGCTAATTCTTGTTTCCTTTGTAATTAGGTTTCCTTAAAATTAAAAGGCTCAGGTTATCAAATGTTAATTAGATTCCGAAATCATTTAATTCTTAACCGATGCCTTTCAAACTTTTTTTACAGTTGTACTTCATAATTAAAACCTCAAAATTGTAAGTTCATAATGATAGACATGCCATTTAAATCGTTTTATGATTTTGTGAATTTCAAATTTTAATATGCTAATTAATTAATACGATTGAGAATAATTATTTATTAAATTTAAGTTGAGGACGACCACGAACTTTACTCAATTGCACCCTGTTACACTTTTAATGTGACGGGGGGCATTCTACCCCATATTTTTCACTTTATATCAATATGGCTCACAGTTCTTATAGCACTTTAGCGATACATTTGCGTGAAATACCCCCTGGAACCCATGCCACGCTTTGTGAAAGCAATTATATTTATACTAGAGTTGGGGTTTACAGAACCCTGTAACAGCATTATTCATTATATTTTATTAATGTACTTTTCGCCAAATGTGTTACAATAGTTGATTTTGGAGATCTAGCATATAACCTAGGTCGTAATAGGGTGAGGTTTTAGAGTATGTTTTGACTCCGGGATTGGAGTAACTCATTATTACTCATACTACATTATTGTGTCAATGCAAGGAAAATGTCAACTGATTTCTATGACTATGACAATCGAAAATTGCATTAAATCACACCGAAAATCGCATTAAGGTGATTGTGTATACGATTTGGGAATCTCTGGTGACTATCAAAATACATGTTAAAATTTTTTGCCATTCTTGATATAACTTCCAGAGTTTTACTCCGATTTTCTAATGAAGTTTCTAAATGAAGGTAAAAACATTGGCTAGGATTTAATTTGGGAAAATTTTCGATTTTTTTGATTAGTTAGCAGTAGCAATGGTTCAAAATTTTATGCGAATTTCTATCCAGATGTCAACATTAAAGTGTGACATGTATAAAAACTGAGGCAATAATCGAACATTTTCCCAAATTAAATCCTAGCCAATGCGTTTGCCTTTCTGAAAATGTACATCTTTGGAAAATCGGAGTGAAACTCTGGAAGTTATATCAAAAATAGCAAAGAGAGTTTCATGAAAAAGGTTGAAATGTAAACTGCCTCATACTTGACCGGATGTGCAAGTCATAGAATATCCGACATTGAAGCAATGGACTGATATCAACTTGACATGAGTTAGAGCATAAAGCTTTTTCTCTATGCCAACGCGGACAGTGTACAAAATACCATTTACCACTTACCAGTGGTAAGTGGTTTTTAATGGTTTTTAACGTTAAATACCACTACCGAAAAAGTAGTGGCTAGTGGTATAAATGGTAAAAATGGTAAAAAATAGTTTCATTTAAATTTCGTGTTTGAATTTTGAATAAAATTCGGTGCCAAAGTATGAAATAGCTTAACAGATGATCATTGTTGTCACAAATTGACAAGTGTTCATCAATCAGAGTAGGATTCAACCAATGGGGGCGCTAACAACCCTTGCCGATTGAGAAATTAATTGCAATTAAATTAGCATCAATTTTAAATGGGCGATACCAAATACAATCTTTCTTTCTTCATTTTTTATAACTTTTGGTGTACAATCAAATAAATATGATTAATTTAATTGATTAAGGGGCTAATTAGAAATATCTCAGAAAATAAAGTTTTAAAACTTATATTTTAGGAAGTCTAGTGTATCTTTACTCAGCTGTATAATCAATCGCTAAAATTTACCATTTTTACCATTAAATGCATTTTTACCATTAAGTGCATTTTTACCACTGTGATGGTAAAAAAGGCTAAAAAGTGGTAAATTTTGTACACTGAACGCGGATGGTGTCATAATTTTCATAGTGTCATTGCTTGATCACAGTCAGTAGTAATTCGATTCCATAGTTACTGATGTCCCACCCAAGGGATAGCAGTGCAATACTGGAAATAATATGTGTGGAAATGCAAATGTGCCTCTACATCCAAATGTAGCCAGTTCATGGCATGAACAAATTCTTGGGCACATTGGATGAAGATTTTGCAGTGCAGATTGCTGTTGCTATTGGCTCCCTGTGTTAAATAGCTACATGCCATTCAAAATTAGTAACTTCCTTGGGAATTTTCCATTTTGTTATTGTCAAGTATTGCACTATTATACTGCCCAGCGTCGAATACTGCGATTGTGTGGTTATTTCTAGTTAGTTTTTCGGTTAGTAGGGCTATGGGTTTCGGCTACCGTTAGAAGCATATTTTTATTTGAATTTTGAAATATTTCAAAATTTCGAAATAAAAGAGGAACAGCCACCTTAAAGGAATATTCTACACTCATAAATACCCACCCATCTCAACTTGTTAGTCACCGGCAAAAATAAGGAAATGTATGAAAATGAAAAGGTGTTATCATAAAAGTCATAATTTTATGATAATAAATCTCTTTAACATATAAACGTGGCACATTCAAAACGTACAGATTTGAAACAATAAAATAGTCTCTCAATATTTCCTACTAGGCGGTCACAGGACCCAGGTCTAAAAGGTAGTAGTCTGGAGCTGGGAGACGCTGTCATTGTCGTATATTCGTTATTGGCATTGATTTGCCTATCTTAGTGACAATATGATAATCTATCACTGCCCAACCTGTAGTGTATGGATTGTTCTGTTGGTCTGTATACGTGCTACGAGTTCTACCTAGCACAAGTCTGGACAATTGTATGCACATGAGGTGATAAGGTGGGTTGAAGTAGACTGCCATAAGTGATTTGTCTGTGGTCACTGGTGGTTGGCTTACATGTGCCGGTCCCTCTCTGCCTGCTCACCAGATCGAGTTACGGGACAGTGTTGAGTCGTTCCGTCTCATGGTTCAGTACTCTTCACTAAGTCTCTTCGTGTAAGTCTCTGTACACTTAGTAAAGTTGTTCCGGGAGTCACTGCAAGTAAACCCTCGCGGCTTGAGCGGTAGCATAGCTCTACTAATCAATAGTAGTAGCCGTGCTCTCCCCCTAACACACACACACACACAACACAATGTATAAAATATACGATATACAGTAATGGTATGCTCAATGAGTTACTCCATAGACAAAAAATATTCAAAAATTTCATCTTACTACTACCTAGGGTCAATAGGCATCGAAAAAATTTTAATTTCCAGTGTAACAGGCCTAGCCCACTGGCTAATTTCCACACTTTAGCTCCTCCTAATAGCCACGCCCCCAAATGTAACGTGACATTCTATTGGCTGAGAACACGTAAGGTCCTCCTACTTTGGGGGCAGGGCGAGGGTCGATTTCCGGTGCCTGAGTCAATATATTTGTATTAAAATAGCAAACTGACGATCGGTAACATACTCTGGCCACCCACTAGGGTCACATTTTTAACCTGGGGTATAAGGTAGTTACGCACGCACTCACGTTCAAATTTTACTCTTTTTCGAGTACAGGAGTAGAGAACAAAACCTACAGGAAGCCGTAACAGAAGCTCGCCTGAGTAAAGGCGCATATGTGCACATTTTTGGTAGAATGATAGTAGAAATAGAATTGATTACCAAGCACGTATCCAGTAGGGGGTGGGGGGCGCAGCGCCCCCTTTAAATCTGAGAAAAAGAGGGATTTTTCCACAAATTTAAAAAAATTTTCGCTCGAATGTCTTATTTTATTATTTTTAACATCATTTTTGGTTGCGCCCCCCCTTAACCAAATTTTTAGATACTTATCCGTTGATTACTAAATTTTACAGTAATTCAAATTAGATCAATATTGATCATAATTGACTATCAAAATCAAAAAGTTTTAAAATAAGTTATATTTGACTATCAAAATAAATCTTAAATTTGGTAGGAGCGTCAGTGAAAAATTTTCCGCAAACAATTTATAGGAAACGCAAATGAACTTTTTAATACCCATTTTCTACCTTGAGTATCAAAATGAAACAAAGTGAGCGGCGGTATCTTAGCAACCAATGGATCGATTTGTCCCAAAATCAATAGGGATTGTCAGTGGTCCATATAGGCATGGTTTTTGCCAAGTTTGGTCAATATCCGTCTTTACATTCGAACGTTATCGTGGGGACAGAAGGACGGACGTACGGAGAGACAAACAAATGCATATTTTTATTACTCAAAAATATTTACTAATTTCCACTTTTCCACCTTGAGTATGTAAGTATGCATTATTTTCTTTACTGTTTTTCATTTTATTTCATACACAAGTACGTCTGAAGAAATTCTGAAATAACTATTAATGATTTTAAATTTCTCAGTAAAATGCATAAAAAATTTATTTTATTATTACTACTTTCATTAGTTTTGCAAAAAGAAACTTTAAAAGGAATTTACAATAATTGCATGGGTATTGATTTTTATTATTTCTAAAATGACGGACATCGAATCTTCAGACATTTTAACACTTCATGATAAAAAATAAAACTAAGCAATTCGATTTTTGTAGAGATAAATAAACATTAGCACGATTATGATTTTTGGAAAAGTGTGAAAAATTATAAACATCGCCACAACAAGATTGATTATTTTTGGCAGATTTTTTGTTTTATTTGTATGATTGTGTGCAAAAAATTTGAACGGATTATCTCATTCCGCTCGAAAGTTATTGTTCTTACGCACAGACAGACAGATTGGTAAACCATAAAGCAGCTGCCGCTACTTAATAAAAAAAATAAAAATGTTGATGATTCTATTATCTATTAACATTTATTAGATACTTTGACAGTAAGTCTTCTTTTTCATCAAATTCGTAAATTTCACATTAGCATTCAAATTAATATTTGATATCATATAAATAGTAAAGTTCATTTCTGATTGCATTGGTGAAATCTGCATTCTAAATCATGACATTACCTGAGTAAAGAGATTATAAACATTATTATCATTACAGAAAGTAAAAATGGCTTGATATCTGAAACTCCGCTCGCAATTAATTGATAAAACGTGGCCGATTCAGCAACATTTGAGATTCCGCCAAGTTTAGATTCAGAGTTGGTTGCCTGTAGCGTGAAATTAATGTTTTCAATAATGTACCCCAACGCATACCTCTATGTACTAAATTTAACCCATGAAGGTATACGTTGGGGTACATTATCGAAAACATTAATACAACTTTACAGGGACCCACTGGTCTTGTTGTTTGATGGCGTCTTCCCAAATATGTTCAGGAATCTTCAGAGTGACACTCTGGACCTCTCCAGCAGGCAACGGCACCAAATTCCCTTTCACCACCTCTGTGAACACAAACTGGAATTCTGGATCTGTCCAATCGTCTTTTGAAGTCACTTTCAGAGAATACGCGGAGGCTGTTCCTACATCAGCCTCGCCTCCAGGAGCAGTCCACTGCAGTCCTATCGTGTACCTCTCCAGATCAACATCCATGACTTTCAAATCTGTCACAGCGGCACGGCAGGGAGCGGCTTGATAAATGTCCCTACAGCCTTCAGAGAGGCTACGTTTACAGATCTTTCGAAGGGCCCAACTCCTTCGGGGATTTACCGAGTCTTGCGGTATTTTCTACGTTGGTAGCGACGACCGAGACTTCGTACCGACCTGTCCCTTCCAAATAAGTGATAAATCGGGAGTAAATTCCGTCATTTTTCGTCTCATCTGCACCAGCCCCGTCATCACGCAATTTTAGTGTAGTGGCATTTCCCCTAGGGGATTTTAAAATGGCGATGACGTCAGCAAAAATAATCCCACTGTCCCCCTTCCTTACTGCAGCTTCAATTTTTACCCAATAGGGATAAAAAATGGTAGTACTATTTAAAATTGCTTCTAATCTGATTGGCGCATGGGGGCATGTAGCATGAGACTACTGACTTAGCATGGGAGAGGGTCGTAGTATGTATGTGATGGCCCTTCTGAGGGATAGTACATTGCAAGGAACAAGAGGAAGACCAGCTTAGGCTTCTATACGTCTCCCAAGTATATCTATAATCAGAGCTCCCAGAGCTCCTTGCTGTGTGCTACAAGTTCGCAGGCGTTTTGCTATTGGTCGGTCGCAGCCGCTCTCTCATTGGCTCTCGTATGTACCTACGTGTATTCTAAGTGTGGACCATTTCTCTTATGGCAGCTGGCCTTCTATAGTGAAGCGCCAGCTTCACAGCCACCATCGGTATTCTATGGTACATTGGTTGGGAAAGGGATTGAGGGAAGTTAACGAGCTCTTCGATAAGCTCGGACTATACACGGAAGCTCCTCCCACTTGGTGCCAGCTATCCATTGGGCCACTTGCCATGGGGCCAGTTTCCATGGGGCCACCTCGCCTAACACCGTGACAAATCACTAATTTGTCACAAAATAGTTCGGCACAAAACGATAAGAGAGACACAAGAAGGAAGTATCCGCACAAAATAAAAATCGTGTGAATTTTCATTCGTAAGTTGATCCCTTCGGGGCGACTGTCTTCATACTGCATTTTTGAAATGTATTGCTTATCTGATAGATATGATCGATATTCATCTTGTTCCTTCCAAATAGCTAATAGTCCTTTCTCTACCATCTGTTGGAAATAGGCTGGGAATTTGTGACGGTAACACTTTTGAAAATTATAAGAATATGGAACGGTGCCTGCATTTTCCTTGGTCCTCATGCAATGTCCACCAGTTGATAATTTTTTGGGTATCCTTGGTACAGCATAGTCCCCATATAATTTATTACCGATGCTAAATAACTTCATGGAGTAGTTAGTTAGTAACTTCTGGGAAATTTTTTGACGGGTTCCAGTTTTTGGCTTTTCTATTTGCCAGTCATAAACATAGACACTTGAATTCATCTTATCCAACATTTTATATTTAGTAAATAAATCAGTTCTTTCGTCCTCTAATCGCCTTCGATTGTCTTTCTGACTCAATATCTTGTAATTATTTTTTTCAATGAGTTCCTTGAAGTCCTGGAATATTTTCTTGTCTGGAATGGCAATTTATCCAAGGAGCAATTCGGCGGAACTGGTCCAACAAATTTCTTCCATTGCACTGTCATGTCGTCAGGGTTCAGAACATAAGAACTCACCTGAAACAAAAATACATGAATGCTATGATAAATTCCAGATCTTAGTTTGAATACAATTCACTTAAATTTAAAACCATTCATTTATCGAATTCGCTTAAAACCTAAGCTGTTTTTTTACAGAATATAATAAGTTCTTGGTCCAGTCCTTCCTAGATTAATATTTGGCGAGGGCAGAGAACAAGGATAGACTGGTCAATAATTTTGGCTTTCTATGAAACTTGGCATACTAATAATTAATTATCTAAATGATAAATATTTGCTTTTTACCTGTAGCTGAGAAAATGTTGTCCACATCAGAACTTGATGCATGATTGTCGCCTCCCCACGAATTCGAACAGAGAAATACAATCTTTAGACATTCGACAATGAATAAACGCGTTACATGAACGTGAACGTCAAACGCGTTGGTGGGCC
Organism: Tomocerus qinae; assembly: GCA_020055645.1. Taxonomy (NCBI): domain Eukaryota; kingdom Metazoa; phylum Arthropoda; class Collembola; order Entomobryomorpha; family Tomoceridae; genus Tomocerus; species Tomocerus qinae. The sequence goes on from CM034546.1 coordinate 126,863,166, forward strand.
TCTGGGTTATCCCTATCCCATCAACAATACGGAAGTATTATGTAAAAACTCTTGATCATATTGATTTTAAATTAATATTTTATAATTTTGAGAAGCAATGTAAGTAACAATAAATTATTTGTAGATTTCGAATTTACTCTGATCGACCTACATCAGGCTGAGCAGGCTTGGTTCTTTAAAATGTAATGTAATTAATATATTAACCGATCTTACCTTCTTACCTGTCACAGAATGACAAAAATCATTTGAATTTTCTCCCTGTACTGAGATATGGTATTATCAATAGCCTCCTTATAGGACTGCTGCGGTCGATCACAAGTAATTCGAACCCTACGAAATCACATAATTAATGTTAATTACATAACTTCTAAAAATTGTATTAATTAAAATCAATATGATTAAGAGTTATTACATACAATTCAGGATTGTTGATGCGATAACCTAGAGGGCCACTTTCATTGTCTGTATAACTATTCCGCTGTCCGAATACGAGGAGACAATCATGCACCAAGTTCCTAAATAGTTCTGGTTTGGACAACATTTTCTGAGCTACAGTTAAGAATATAAAGTAATTATCATTTTAGACAATTAATATATGCTAAGTTTCATAAAAACTAAACCTAACATGGGAATGCTATTGAGCAGTCTATTCTTGTTCCTTGCCCTCCCCAAACCTTGGGAAGGACTCGCCCAGGAACTTGGGCCGTTTTGGATCGAACTCCCCATTTCCTCAGCCGGCTTGGGTCTTTAAAATGTAATGTAAAGACAATTCAAAATAACCGATCTTACGATTGCAATTTTTCTTTACAATATGTACGTAATAATATCATTAAACATTTAGTAATAAATTTGGAATCAGTAGTGATGAATGAATCCCAGATTACCTGTTGGTTAGGTTAAGTTGTTTCCATGAAATTCATTGAAGTAGTTGCACGCGTCGCTCGAGTACCATATACAGATGTTAAGACATATCCCGTAGTCTCTCATTAACTGGACATTTTGGTCTTTGTCTAATCCAGTTATAGCTTGCACATATTTTGCAGGAACGAGAAGAATCTGGCCATGATTTCCTCCATGCATGGTTCGCTAACGTAAAAATTGGTTAGTTCTGTCCAGTCAGGTTGACATTGTATTTCTCACGATAGTATTCTTTGAAAGTGATATGTTCAGTCTTGCGTTCTTTTCAAAGGATCCATTCGCTCTTCGGTTCCAATATATCCAATAATCCCCCACGTCATCAGTGATGACGAATTACAACCGGAAAACATGATGACTAATGACTATAATTAAATTCGGCGCATACAATTACGTATAATATAAGGATAGATAGCATCTGAAAGTAATAATGCTACATATAGACTTTCTCAAATCATCAACGATAGATTTGTTGATATATGAAGTAATAGATAATATTTAAACAAATTAATTTTATTTTATTTTATTTTATTTTAGTCTCATGAGTTTATTTGCTGAATAAAATATAACTCAGTGACCTTTATAATTAAATCCTAAGTAGTAAATTGTTGTTAGTGTTACAAAATGAATGGCTTCACAATATTTACTAATAAGTATACAGTTGTGTATCTCCTTTTAATTGAAATAAATACACAATTTATGAATTTATAATTTACAGTCCCCAAAATGCCTTATTAAATAGAAGTTACCCAATCACAATAATATAAATTCATTTTAATTGACAATGTTCAGTCCCCAACCTTTTAAATATCCGTTTGTACATCTGCTTATAAGTATACAGTGTGAACATCCTTTTAATTGAAATAAATACAAAATTTATAAATTTATATTTTCCCAAAATGCCTTATTTAAATGGAAGTTACCCAATCCCAATAATATAAGTCCATTTTAATTGACGATGTTCAGTCCCCAAGTTTTTAAATATTCATCTGTCCATCTGCTTTCTAAACAATAAAAAATCAAATTGTCTCATTAAAACATTAAAAATTGGCATTAAAAACGAAACATTTTACCTGTGAATGATTTAAACCACCATTCAGCCAATTCCTGTCTTCGGCCTGCATCCAATTTGACATACTGCTCCATATCCCGCTTAATCTGAGCGTTTGGAGATATTTTAAGTGGATGAAAGGGATGGACACTTGATGTGGATATGCTGCAGAATTCTGGAACAAGCCACATGGCTTCTGCGTCAGATGGATTATTTGGGTGTACTATTCCAGCCAACAAGGGTTGATCCACGTCCTTAATCTGCAAGTTGTGTTTCTCCTTTAAATGTTTCTCCAAACTTATCTAGATGTAAAATATGAAATCAATAAACACTTTAAAATTATTATAGGAAATTATACCGTCTACAGTATAATATAGAATAGAAAAAGTCGACTTACGTGATCATTGTAACTGGGACAAAGGTTTTCCAGACCGGGACGATGACAGAGCAAATTGGATTCCTTATGAATCGTATCGGTTGGTTTATAGTCCCAGAGTATAGTACTTACTTTAACTTGGTCTTTGACATTTTGATTTTCAACAACAACGCTTTGGTCTAAAACAAAACGTTCAAATATCCTTTTCCAATTTTCATCCCCGGAGCTTTTGCAAATCGTGCTGCAATGATAAATTATGGAAGGAAGTTCTAAAAATTAAGTTGTTTACACCATAATAAATAATATTATTAATTTAAACAATTTAGCTACTTACTAAATATCATAGACGGTGAGTTTTCTTTGAATATTGTTCGACGAATGCATTCGGAGAAAATATTTTCCATCTTCAAAAGCAACCTGTGCGAACAATCCAGCCCAAATTTCAAACCTGCAGTCGACAATATTAATTAGTATTAAAACAAAACATATCAGGATGACAAAAAAGAATTTTGGAAAGAAGTTACATTTTGAAAAATTTTAAACATTTTCAAAAAAACATTTTTGACCAAAAATAAAGCCTAATTACTTTCAGGAAGAATTCCTAATATCTTTGCTGTTTTCTTTACAAGAGCAAATAAATGAACCATTTCGCTTAAATATACATGCCTGCTGTACACTTTTACCTGGGCCGTAGAGCCTGCGGGTTACGAACCATTTGAGTTAATTGTTGATATGAAAATGCTTCCAGTACAATTTTGAAACAAGTATTGTAAACAAGGAGTCGTTCCTCATTATTCCTCTCTCCCATAAATTTTAAAGTACACGTTGTCATTTTTCCAGGTATTTCCGGATGTGGAACTGTTGCCTCAATTACCTGTCATAAAATAACCATACAATCATAGTCAACAGTGCTTTTATTTTTATAGAAATAAATAAATGATTATTCTGGTTTACTTCTGTGGATAACTTTTCGGGTAAGCACAGAATAGTGCCAGAGCCGTTAGGTATGGCTCTCTCTCCAAGTATCCCTTTCTCTCTGAGCGGGATCACCAGCGATTTACGCAAACGAATATTTTCCACTTCTGGGGAGAAATCCATATTATATGCAAATACTCCTTTTTCAGGTTCACATTCCAGTTCTATCATTTTAGTTATTGGCTTGAATGGCTCTGACCGTCGGACAATATATTTTCCTCGATGCTGCGATCCAAGCAAAGCAGCAGCAGGTGGTTCTGGAAGATAAGACAAAAGTTCCATTGTCATTTCTTCAAAACCATCTTCAAACCGGAATTATTGTGAAATAAATACATTTACGGCAATAAATATTTAAAGGATATTGGTGTTTTGTTATAACTTACGATAGGTTTGGTAAGGACGAGGGTTAATGTGTACATTGTCGTGATATATCAAATTATCGGGTACACCTTCAGGAAAATGCCAAGTAGAGCTGCCAGAATTCTGAATCAATATAATATGCTAATGATATTTGCCAAAGGTTTTACACACATTCACCAATTAAAAATAAAATTGAATGTATGAAGCGTAAAAGCTCTACCTGATTTGCTAATTGTTGCTCAGCGATATTCCCAGGAGAATTTGAAGGCCCTTCGGTGTCCAACTCCTCTCTGTCTCCATCTGCCTCTGAAACCAATTCATCAGATCTGTGGGTCACATTCCTTTCTATTCCGCTCCGATCTTCTTCAAGTTCTAACTCGGCTTCCCTTCGGGGTAAATCATCATTATCGGATCCTGAATCTTCTCTATGTCTATCAGTCATTTTGCCAAGGTTTCCCCTTTTTCTGTCTTGTAATACTGCAATGTTTGCAATAATTTAAAGTGTTATCCGTGATCTTCCCCTCACCCTCTACTGATTTTCGAATTCGGACTCTAATACAGCTATCAAGATCACCACCAAATGATATGACCACCTAAAACAAAAGAATCGCGATTGGGGGAAGCCAAACAACAAGGAACTCTCTTAAAAAGACAAGACATGTGTCTGCAGTTTGTCTGGGGACGATATTTTGTCTTGAAAGCATCACAAAGCTTAGCATAACACTGGCACATCCTAGGCTGTTGGGACATTGAAAGTGTAATTGTATATTACAACACAGACACAGTAAAATTGACAACGATAAGTTGCTTTTTTCTGCATTTTGAAAGTTGAAATATGCATTGAATCCTTGAAATATTCAAATCGCCAAACTCTTCTCCCTAACCTTAGATTAGGTTGGATGATGATAAACTTGGTTAGCTTTTGTTGGGTGGAGCGAGTGGGGCGGCCACTCTATAAGATTCTAATCTTGCCGGAAAACAGATTATAGAATAAAGTATAGTTTATTATGCAGAAAATCTGCTGATGTAGGGTTGTTAAAATTTTTACTCACGACTTTATTTAGCATGCCAATAAAAATATGTTTCTAATATTGTAATATTTATTTAGGTTATAGAAAATCCATTACAAATTCCAACTCTATGTGTACATATACACTATTGATCGATATATAATATTATAACGAAAAGGTTAAAATGTCATCTGCATACCAAAAGCGTCCAATTTCAAAGGAAAATCTATCACAATTAAGAAAATAAAACTTTTAGCCTCGTACAAACACACGCACATATCACTGAAATGTATCAGTCAAAAAACCTCGTCTACTTCCAAGGGGTAAGTCTGGAACTTTTAATGGCAATTTATCCAAGGAGCAATTCGGCGGAATTGGTCGGTCAGTACAATGGAAAACCTCTTCCATTGTACTGTCATGTCGTCAGGGTTCAGAACATAAGAACTCACCTGAAACATAAAAATAATACATGAATGCTATGATAAATGCCAGATCTTAGTTTGAATACAATTCACTTAAATTTAAAATCCTTCATCGATCGAATTCGCTTAAAACCTAAGCTGTTTTTTACAGAATGTCAACTTGACTTCTGACAATTTTTATATCTTTATGATTCGGTTTTAAATCGATCGAATTAATTATTTTGGCTTTTGGGTCATATGTTTCATTATGAGGCAAGTTAAGAAGTAGGAAAATCAATGTCTTAGAAGAAGTATTCTAAAGACCATACGTCTTCACCCTCTTTTTAAACAATCCTTAACAATTTTACATTATGGGTCGAACATTCGCCCGCCTTCGATAACACAGCTACTAACTAACTTTTCATGTCGTCCTTATTACTTTACAATTAAATGAGACGTCATTTGCCTCATTTAATTGTCGTTTCTTTCTTTCTCTCAAGTATTTACATAAATCTGATTCTATTTTAATTGTTTTTGTTGATTATATGGAGCGTGTTCGCTACAATTTCACTGCTGGGTTCAGCGTTGTTGATGCCAGGTTTTATACAAAGAAATAGATGAGTAATTATATATAAGACTAGTTTTATAGTACTTAAGACGACCTTACGAATGGTATGTATAAGCCTTTTCAATGTACCTACACGGCAAGTATTTATTTCAGGGTTCGAAAGTTGAGGAATCAAATCATCATAAACGACACCATTTATGACGAATTAGGGCATTGTGATACATGCCTGACTACTCTGTGACCACAGTACGGATTTTTGTCCAAGACCACACATCATAGTCCATAAACGATATGAACGGAATCGTTATTAAGTAATATTAGAATAAAATCACATTTTGTTATTTATAATGTCAAAATAAATCAACTTCAGACATATCTCACAAGAAATGGCGTCATTTTAGTTGTGGTTGAAAATGTCTAATATTATGATGTCAGTTGATAGTGCTTGAAACGAGCTTTCGAACGGTATACTACTTGTTAATAATAGCTGCATGAAAAGCATTTAAATTTATTGGAACGAATTCGAAATTATTCGAATTAATTCGAACGAATTCGAAATTATTGGAACGAAATCGAAATTATTGGAACGAAATCGAAATTATTCGAATTTATTGGAACGAATTCGAAATTATTCGAAATTAATGGAACGAATTCGAAATTATTCGAAATTAATGGAACGAAATCGAAATTATTCGAATTTATTGGAACGAAATCGAAATTATTCGAATTTATTGGAACGAATTCGAAATTATTCGAAATTAATGGAACGAATTCGAAATTGTTCGAAATTAATGGAACGAATTCGAAATTATTCGAAATTAATGGAACGAATTCGAAATTATTCGAAATTAATGGAACGAATTCGAAATTGTTCGAAATTAATGGAACGAATTCGAAATTATTCGAAATTAATGGAACGAATTCGAAATTATTCGAAATTAATGGAACCAATTCGAAATTATTCGAAATTATTGGAACGAAATCGAAATTATTCGAATTTATTGGAACGAAATCAAAATTATTCGAATTTATTGGAACGAAATCGAAATTATTCGAATTTATTGTATACGAATGAGACAAATGGAGAATACTATGTCAACCTGACCGAGCGGAACCAACCGATGCTTATCTCAAAGCCTCTTCGGCGAAAAATGCATGACCGCCGAGACGAAAACCAGGATTTCCAATTGAGGGATATATATGTCTTGTTTGCATATGGCAGACTGACGTGCGACTACTATAATGAATTTTAAGGAAAGAATTCATCGGAGTAACCAAAGATATTCTGGAATTCATTATCACCACTGATTCCAAATTTATTTATTTATTGCTTAACGTTTAATTATGTTCTGTGCAAAGAAGAAAGATTGAAATTGTATGATGGATTATTACGTTATTAATTAGAATTCAAGACGAAATCGAAATGGGGAGTTCGAATAGTTCGATGCAATAACGATTTGGTCCAACTTCCTGGTCGAGTCGTCCTCAGTGAAAGATTAAGCTTTGGCGAGGCGAGAGCAGGGAACAATTAAAAAGTAAAAATGCCGACTGGTGGACTGATCAATAGCATTCCGATCAGGGTTACCAGATTTTCTTCGACGAATTTAAGTATCCTGGCCAACAATAGCCATTTACCAACCCGCGCCCTTCAGGCGCGTCATGGTAAGGCCGCCCCGAGGGTGTTTGTCACCCTGGGCAAAATAAAAAATGCCGCCTTTGAGATACATTTTAAAGTCCATTTTATTAATGCCATTATTAATGCAAAAATGTGTCAAATAATGATTTGGTAATTAATTATAACCGGTAAAATCAATAAGTATATTTAAGCCCTTGAATTATCAATGCAATGGCACTGATAAGTACATATGAAGTTATGTCATACTTTTGCCCCCTAAAACCTAAGACCATCAATTACTCCTCAGCGACCCAGGGTTCCATATGGAACCTCAAAAAATCAAAATTTCTAAATCGCCCAATTCGGATATATCCGAGGTCTGTTTGTCGTAGAGTGCCAAACAAAAAAGTTTTTTTCCAAAAAAATTAAAATCTTGGATTCCCCTGATTTCGTTTATATCCGAGGAGTTTTCTTTCTACCACTTATAGTTCCCGAGATAGCATTTTTTGGGATTTACGGTCCTTGAATTCGGATTTGCGATAACTATCAAAATCAAATTGTGGACAAGGAAGACAAGGATGAATGGATTGGAAATTGGAATATGATGTCAATCTTATTATTTGAAACTAGTAGCCCCCAGCATGAATGACTCCATTTCGATAAATAATTTTAACACGTGGTGGGCCTATTGTTATGCACGCGTTTGCGCATTGCAACAAAAAGACCAAGAAGCATGGACGCATGCGACATTGCAATAAATATTTTTATTATATATTGACTCTTCTATCTTCCAAACAGCTTAAATGTAATGGATACATACAGGCACGTATCCAGAAAGGTCAAGGGGGGCGCAACCAAAACTAATGTCAAAAATAAGACATTATTCGCGCGAAGCGCGAAAAAATTTTGCATATTTTGGCCTTTTTTGGAAAAAAACTCTTTTTTTCTCAGATTTAGGGGGGCCCTGCGCCCCCTTCTGGATACGTGCTTGGATACTTAGTATTTTGCCGCCCCCAAACATTTGCCGCCCTGGGCGGCTGCCCTGCTTGCCCATGCCTCGGGGCGGCCCTGGGTAAATGCTTTTAAATGTCATACAGCCGTATTTGGCGCTGTCAAATGAGCTCAGCTAACAAATTTACGGTTTTTTGATAAACAAGAAGCAAAAATAGGTAAATTACGTATCTTGAAATAAATATTCTTGCATATTACTTCATATATGAAGGAAAAAATTAAGAGAAAAAATCGATTCGCGCGAAGCGCGAGAAATTTTTGAAATTCAACTTGAAAACTGATCAATAAAGACTTAACGAATTTTGAGTAATTTAGCTTTACCGGTTTAGTGACATAGCTGAGGAAGAGAGGTTTGTTATTTATGCCTCACTGATTAGTTATTAATGGATTTCTTTCGAAATTGGAAGACAAATTTGACTATTAAACTGCATTTAAAGACAAAAAATACTTAAATTCGCGCGAAGCGCGAGAAAAATTCAATTAGTCAACGTATCTGAACGATAACAAAGTGTGTTCTGATATTAAAGGACTTCAAGTTATTTCACTGTTTTCGATTTTAGCTGATTTAAGTATATTTAAGTATAATTTAAGTATTTTAAAATACTTGCAAGTATTTTAAGTATAGGACCCAATTTAAGTATTATACTTGCCATTTAAGTATACCTGGTAACCCTGATTCCGATGTAAGTTTTGGCTTTTTATGAAACATAGTTTACCAATAATTACTTGATGGTTTTACCTGTATCTCAGATCTCAGAACACCAGAACCACACCAGAAATTGGTGAATGATTGTCCCCACGCATTCGGACAAAGGAATAGTTATACAGACAAAGAAACGTGTTAGTGGGCGGTTTATGGCATTAACATTTTACTTTCAAGTTGGGCCATCCCGTTGTCAATATGCATGCACATAATTCGACTTATTTGATCGGACTCACGTTTGAGGCTGTGACATAGGAAAATTACAGCTTTAAAATAATTCCTAAATATTATATGTTAGTATAAATGTGAATATCTATTTGCAATAAAGGCATTGGAAACAATTTTTAACAGAAAAAGTAATCAATAATTTGTCACAAAGCAGTTCTGCACAAAACGACAAAAGAGACACTAGAAGGAAGTACCCACACAAAATAAAAATCGTGTGAATTTTCATTTCTAAGTTGATCCCTTCGGGGCGACTGTCTTCATACTGCATTTTTGAAATGTATTGCTTATCTGATAGATATGATCGATATTCATCTTGTTCCTTCCAAATAGCTAATAGTCCTTTCTCCAGCATCTGTTGGAAAGACGTTTGGAAATTGTGACGGTAGCATTTTTGAAAATCATAAGAATATGGAACGGTGCCAGAATTTTCCCTGGTCCTCATGCAATATCCACCAGATGATAATTTTTTAGGTATTCTTGGTACAGCATATTCCCCATATAATTTACTACCGATGCTAAATAATTTCATTGAATAGTTAGTCAGTAATTTCTGTCCAATTTCTTGGCGGTTTCCAGTTTTTGGCTTTTCTATTTGCCAGTCATAAACATAGACACTTGAATTCATCTTATCCAACATTTTATATTTAGTAAATAAATCAGTTCTTTCGTCCTCTAATCGCCTTAGATTGTCTTTCTGACTCAATATCTTGTAATTATTTTCAATGAGTTCCTTGAAGTCCTGGAATATTTTCTTGTCTGGAGGTGCAATAACTTCGCTCGTGATATAATCACAATAATGAGTAGTAATAACGAACCCCATCAATATTATTGTTAAATACAGAATATTTCTTCTTTTATAAACCACTCCCTGGTCTAAAAGAACAGCTATCAAAGAGATCAAAATCCATTCCAGTTTCTTAGCTGAGGAGGAATTCGTCGCTCCAAAAACTAAAAATGAAAATGGGAAAAGAGAGAAGATGAGTAGCCAGCAGGGAAGATCAAATGTATTCTGAATCAACACCGACAGAGGTACCGAGTGGAAATTCGGAGAGGCCTCGCAGTACCAAGGAACTGTTTCTTCAAAATATTCAACGAATGTGGTTTGTATCCAATGGTAATTGTAGGTGGGGACACGAATTGCCAACATATTAATATTTCCACAAAGTTTTTCCGATTTAAAACTGTTTTCATGCCTAGCATAAACTGCAGTAAAATTTAATACATATGCCATTACTTCCACTGCTCTGTATGTATTTGGACAGCCGAAAGCTTTTTTTATAGTTGAATAAATGGAATTTTTACAATCTTTCATTGAAATAGCGTGGTCGCTATCGCTATGAAAATCGTGATGAATTCCTGCAATCCGAGTGCCATGTAGATGTCCATTTAGAGAGTACCAAACTCTTTCCCAGTCGTCACCCACGATTTCTTTATCTGCCATGAATTTTTCTTGTTTGTACAGATGTCCAGTTAGGACTGAATGATGAGTCTCGTTATCGATGATCAATACAAAAAGCGGACTGGACAACTCAAGTCTGAGATTTGTATGCCATAATTGGGGCTGAGTTTCAACCTTCTTTCTGTCGTAGATAATTATGTGCGTTGAAGAGAGACGATTGATTTCTTTCCCAAAAAATTGAGTTACATAATCGAAGGAATCTGGCTCCAAAAGAATATTGACACTGCATAAATTGTTTGACAAATCTCGTGGATTGTTCTCACCTCGACTGAATTTACTTCTGCTGTAATTGGACGAAGCAGCCACCGTCCATGGCTGTGAATTTTGATTGGACAACATAAATGTTGTTTCCCAGTCTGAATTATTAAATGTTATCAAATTGAAGTCGCAATTTCTGTAAAATGACAAATTTCGAAAGCCGTTTGACGTCTTCAGGACAGATAAAGCCAAAACGGAAGAAAAGAAACTGTAAAACCTTTTGAAATTCATCTTCCTCGAGTGGATAGGTCCCATACATACGTTTATGCTAGAATAGTGAAAGACGCAGAAAGACGCCACTCCAGCTCAAACATATAATCGAAAGCGACCTTCTGTATATGTCCAGTTGTCTACAGTGACCAGTTCAAAACATACTTCTTACTTCTACGGTGTGACACCGTGAAGCACAAAAGAGAGCCACTTGTCCTTTCTCTCTCATTTACAAGAAGTAAATAGGAACATCAGCTGACACCGCAGTTTTAATTGTATGTATGACGATATAGGTGACATAAATTGAGGTACCTTTCATTATTCGAGGCAACAATTAATTTTAGTATTTAAAAACATTCTGTAAAATTTCTGACGAAAATTCTTCATTTCCGTTGGAAAACCTGTGACATATTTTTTTGTACGATTTCGGAGAGGCTTTATCTTATTTTAAATGTCTTGGAGTGTCTTTTAAATAATCTCTCGGCAACTGTGGCTTATTTGTGTTCGGGAGGAGTATTACCAGTAAAGTAGGGCATTTTTAGCCACCATGTCATTTATTCTGCATACTGTGGGCCATTATAGGTCAAGTATAGGTGTCTAAAATACAAATAAAACCGACTAAAATAAAACACCGTGCTGGAAAGACAAAAGACATAACTTATACGGTAGAATATAGACCATAAAAGGATACTCACTTATTTTAGGGACACTATTATTATATCAAACACGGAACAAATTGTCACGTCAGATTACAACGTGAGCAGTATATTATTAAGTTTATTTATAGACTATAAACTATTTCATATTGCCGTCCGTCTCGGTCCGAGTTCGTTTTGCACGTAGTCACACCTCACACCTTGGTTGTAGAAATAAAAGTGTATTTATAGCGTATTTGCTTTACTTCCTATATACATGTCGTATATTTATTTTCAGAAGTGGTTTTAGTTAGGATATTTTAGGCATTAGATTTTTTGGCTTTCTTTTTCCCAAAAAATAATTCTCCGGATAATATTCGTTATTGAGGGAAATTATAACGTAGCGTATAAATTATACTCCGCAGTACTATTGTTATGCTTGTCTACAGGTGAGCATGATTTTTCGATGAGTAATGTGCCTAAACTAATTCCGTACTATAGTAGAACAAGGAAGTGACCAAATTGATAGATTTGTCCGTATCCGCGATAAAAAAACCGGAAGCGAATTTTATAAAAGACAGCAGGATGCAAGACAAACAATAGTCCAAATACTCTTTATGGCCTATATTATGGTCGTTGATGGATTTAGTTTTTGATTCTCTTGCTGCGATAATATTACTTATTTAAATAATTTAAAATGGAATGTCGATGAAGCTGACAGCTTAGACCTTTATTTTATTCAAGTGCACGGACATTACTTTGATTGCCATTTTAAAAGTGTATCATGATTATATAAATCCCACTAATACAGTATAGAATAAATTTATTCGATTTTTATTAGTTTATGTATTTGCTCAACTATTTGCTGAATTTGCAGCTGTATAATATTTAAAAAAGAAACGATTGTCATTATCCAGATATTACAGCTACTAGTACATGTGCATTAATATTCAACAGATTACAATATGTCGGTGGATTCAAATGTGATGTGAAGGTAAGGTTATTATCGGGGATAGGCAGAAATTATATTATTAAAGTTTAAATGGAGGCCAGTCTCGCTCTAGATTCCTGCCCAAAAATTGACACAGTTGGTATTATTGATCAACACGATTATAGAGTTCGGGCGAGTTTGGTGGACGCTTGTATTAATTCATTGCATGTGGGAAAATTACAATGAGAAGTTGTAATGCTCCAATTACATTGAAAGAAGCACGTGCATCACTCAGTTACATGTGTACAACAGTCTAGTCTATATAGACAACATAATAAAGCACTCGCATAGAGTTTTTGTTTGGCATGTTCCACACTCCACCCGACCCGGCCACTAAAATATATCTAAACAGGCAGGCTTAGGTATACATAAATATAAACTACGTATTATGCAAAATATTTTAATGCTAAACAATGCAATGAAAAACATTTTTTACAGATTTCAATTTCAAATTCGTATAATTCAATTTGACTTCAATTCTTGTTGGAAAATAATCGAATTTGATTAAATAAAGTTTGTAATAGTAGTTTATAAATAGAACAAATTGATTGATGGATTGACATTTACAAATAGTTGATGTAGATGTAAGTTCTGCGTAATCCGTTGATCACAGCAGTTAAAAATGTCTATCAGGAAAAATGATCTTTTGCATTTAGCACGCAAATAACTACTTGTATTACATAACACGAATGCAAAAAAAGTATTATTACTAACAAAATTGGAGCTGAAATGCATAGACTTGAATTGAAATGCAATTTTAGCAACAATGTCAACACAATATCCCAATTTAGAAAATGAAAATCGATTTTTTATCGGTATAAAGTACTTATGGGAAAAGTAGCGAACGATAACCTGCATTTGGGATTGATGTCAATATGCACTCATCCTTCTTTACAACATTTCCCAGTCCTTAAGCACCTACTTAGCAATATTCTAAGTATCCTTTAATACGAGGTTATAAATTCTTTGCATGGTTTTAAAGTTACACAAAGTAAATGGTAAATATAGATATTCACATTAACTTACACATATGCATGTAAACATTTACAGGACTATAGAACATGCAATAGATAGTCCATGTTTTGCTGGAGATTGTACAGGGTGTCTTTTATCAATATTATTCAGTATACAGAAACTTATCACTAAGATCCATGTTAAAGTAAAATCAATTTACAGAGTAAATCTCTAGAAATTTTGGAGATGTTATTTTCAAAGAGATTTCTAATCCAAACTACTAAAATATATTTTAGAAATTATTGTTTTTGGGATACTCTTCGTGGCCAGGAAACAAAAAAGGTACTCCTTTTTTTACAAAAAGGTATAAAAGTACTACTTTTTTGAAAAGCAGTCCTTTTTACCCTTTTAGCCTTATTTATATGTAAAGTGGAAGTAAATGGGGCACGCTACTACATCAAAAATGGTAAAAAGGCAAAAAAGGACTCCTTTTTTAAAAACTCTTACCTTTTTTATAAAAAAGGCTAAAAGGTCCTTTTTTGTTCCCTGTTCATGACATTATTAGATTGCAGTATCTTGTAGTTACGTTTAAACTTAAAAAAATAATTTGACTCAGAATAGAATTAAATTTAGCAATATATTAGTTCCATTAACATTTAAAAAAGTCAATTCAGAAACTTTAATTTGCAAATCTACTGAAAGAAATGCTATGAAAATAGAGCAGAGTTTTTTTCGCTTGGTTTTTTAAGTTAAGTTAATGCGGACTGATGCTACAAATTTGAATGCCCCTGTAGAAAGCAAAAGGGACACACACACGAATTTGTTATTGACTGAATATTTGAAAAGAATCGAGTGCGATGAGTGAGCGAGAATTAATCACTTTGGATATAGTTAGATAACAAGAGTAGTTTTGCATTAGTAGCATTAAGCTGAAAATTACTTACGTAGACTGAATATAAAATTAAATTTGTCGCTTGTATTTTGTAGTGTAGGGCGTAGGGAGTGGAAAGCATTGAATCGTGGACTGCCGAGAGTATTTCATGGAACTGAACACGCATTGAATTATTTCGCTTTGTTGAACTTCAGTTGGGCAAAAATTAGCATGGGATTAGCACTCGCAGACACGTCGAGTTTAAATCTTTCGAAACTAAAATTCCTTTTTGTGTTTCTAATTCTTATGTACATTTTGTATGGGATATTCACATTTAGGTGCACATCCACATGTTCATCTTGTCCGGGCTCTGAAAAACCAACACATTATCGTCCTATTATTAACTATACTATTCCACCGCCCACGACAGCGACAACAGGTGTGTTCAAAATTTTATTTAGATTTATTTATTCAAAATTTATTATTATTAATGTTAATTAATTAAAAATCTGTAATTGTTAATGTTAATTAATTAAAAATTTATTATTATTAATGTTAATTAATTAAAAATTTATTATTATTAATGTTAATTAATTAAAAATTTATTATTATTAATGTTAATTAATTAAAAATTTGTTATTATTATTAATGTTAATTAATTAAAAATTTATTATTATTAATGTAATTAATTAAAAATTTGTTATTATTAATGTTAATTAATTAAAAATTTGTTATTGTTAATTAATTAAAAAAATATTATTATTAATGTAATTAATTAAAAGTTTATTATTATTAATGTAATTAATTAAAATTTATTATTATTAATGTTAATTAATTAAAAATTATTATTATTAATGTTAATTAATTAAAAATTTATTATTATTAATGTTAATTAATTAAAAATTTATTATTATTAATGTTAATTAATTAAAAATCTGTAATTGTTAATGTTAATTAATTAAAAATTTGTTTTTAATTAATTATTTATTATTTAGGTAGAAGAAATGGCGCCGTGATATTGAAAAGAATTTATTCAAATTACAATCTTAGAAATATGGGATTGGCAGAGTCGAAAGAAGATTTGGATATCTTGTTAAATATTAGGAAATTAATTGTATTTGCTGTTCATGAAATGAACAGACCTCTAAAATTTACGGATTGTGTCAAATGGTGGGCTAACCCATTGGATTTAATTTCCTACGAAGTGCTAACAAAAACTGACACTCATACACAACAAGAGATTAAATTTAAAGTCCAGCCAGGAGATATTCGTTTCAGAGTTGCCATTCGTCAGAAAAACGCACCGATTGAGATCACTGATAATGAATTAGAAATCATGGGTCCTATGATGCCCCTGGATGGAATTCCGTTTGCGGAGTGCAACGGCACAAAAGAACTTCGGGAAGACATTCTGAGAACTTGTCTTTGTTCCAATAGCCAAGGAGCAATTGAGATGGAAAAGCAAACGACGGAAATTCGGGCCCAGTGGGATTTGGTTGATAAAGAATTAGTCACCTGGCCACCTAACCTCTCATTTTCAATTCCCGATTACATGAACTTCACCGACTACGAATCCTTTCTAACATCTCCTGGCAAAAATGAAGTTATTACTAACGGCTTTGACAAAGAATTTTGCGGACCCGATATTAAACTCTTGGTAATGATCAGCTCTGCTCCAGGACATTTCAAACAGAGGAAAATCATACGCGAAACATTTGGCAGTCCTGAAAATCTCAAAGGGAAAGGAGTCAAAGTCGTCTTTCTCATGGGAATACCGAAAAATCAAACAATAAACGTAAGTTGCATTTAATTACGTTAATATGATATAGCATGAAGGTGTTTTAGCAAATATCATTCAATAGCTCCCCAAATTCAAAGTTTTAGGTTAAATTAGCCAAATCTCAAATCGTTCCTCTTTGGAACTTTTCATTTTCCTTCATTTTTTGGGACAAAAGTGGGGTAATTTATTCAGTGCGAACTGCGAAGGTTTAACTGTAGTACTTTCGGTAGTTACTTCCAAGTATTCCAATCCAAATTCCAGTAGGAATTTTTCCAATTATTCTTCTGTGTGTCTAATCGACCTTTAAAAAATATGCATATTTAAAGCAACGTTCATGACCCATTTATTTGCAATTGTGAAATTCATTTTCCGAATGATCTTTATCTTTCTATGACTATTTAAAACTACAATCTGTAGTAATAAATTTCCGTGCAAGACTGCAACGTTCGGTTAGCAAGTAAACAAGGCTAAACTTTTGTATCACATTTTGGAAAACAGCTTTAAGAAATTATAAATCTGTTGCCAATAAAAGAATTGCAACATTGATGTACATTATTGGAGTTAATGACCTATTTAAGTGTGCCCATCACATAACTATGCCCAGGAATTAATTATACGATACCTCATTGGTCTGGTATTAAGTATATAATGTGTGAGCGTGCGAGTTTGTGGTATTAGATTTATAGTTCCTTGATGTTCAAGATCTGCAACTGCATACATAGTACTCACTTATTAGTAAACTAGTGCGTGAAGAAGGACGGAGCTAGTCGAGATAGGAGACATTGTAGTAATGACAATATTGGTCTAATTCGTTAGCTAAATACTTTATTAGCTATGCCATATAAAATATATAGCCGATTAATAGATTGCTTAGTCTGCAATATAGTTTACGATTAATTACTTGATTTTATGTTTTTGCTATGCAGGAGGAAGTGAGTCAAGAAGCTGGGCAAACGAACGATATAATTCAAGCAAACTTCATGGATTCTTATCATAATTTGACAGTGAGTCACCTGTCAATGTACAAATGGGCCTACCTTACTTGTGAAAAGGGGAGAAGCAAAGGATTTGATGTTCCTAAACATATTCTGAAGGCCGACGATGATTTTTTATTGAATGTTGACCTTGCTCTTAAAGTTGCTCAGAAAAATCCAGACATAGAATTCATGTAAGACCTCCGAATAATAATTAAAATTCATTATTATTTTCTCTATCTGAAAGAATTTAATTCTCAAATTCTTCTTTTTACAGAGGGTGTCTATTCTGCGGGACGAAAATAGTTCGTAATGTGAATTACATGTATAAATACTACACTCCTCGCTACATGCACATCTCAGGCTCCTATGCAGGCTACTTGAGCGGGGTAGTCTATCTACTCAGAACGGATGTCATTCCAAGGCTGCTTCATATGTCTATTACAACTCCCATGATTCATATGGACGATGCTTATGTCAGTGGAATTCTTCTCAGACAACTCAACATTTATCCCCGAAACTCACCTTTATTTACCTACGGGCGCTCCGAACCCGACGCCTGTCTAACTAAAAAGATGGTGAGAATTTATTAATAGAACTTATAAAATGTTGATACCCTTAGTGCTAAAATCACATTTCTCTGACTTATTGGGTTGAAGTAAGACAGAGGTTGCAAATTTAAAAAATCGTGCCATGAAATACACAGGGCATGCCAGGGTCCGCTTTCGAGGGAACTAACCTGACCTAATTAAAACAATAACATTGATAGTTATTTGTGCAACCTCTGCCTTACTTCAACCTTCAATTTTTAGGAATGGTTGAAAAAATCGGTGAAAACTTGTGTAGAAGTAAAATGGTTCTTCTAAAACATTGATTTTCTTACTTGTCAACTTGCCTCGTAATGAAACATATGACCTAAAAGCCAACATAATTAAATTCGCCGATTCAAACCGTTTACAAATACAGACTCGAGATGACATTCAGTAAAAAAAATGGCTTAGGATTTAAGTGAATTCGATAGATAAAGGATTTTGAATTTAAGTGAATTGTATTTTTAACTAAGTTCTGGAATTTATCTTAGCATTCGATTTGATTACATGGTCGATATTTATTGTGATGTATTATTTTATTATTTTTGTTTCAGGTGAGTTCTTATGTTCTGAACCCCGACGATATGACAGTACAATGGACGAAATTTGTTGAACCAGTTCCGCCGAATTGCTCCTTGGATAAATTGCCATTAAAAGTTCCAGATTTAGACCTTGGAAGTAGACGAGGTTGCTTTTTTGACTGATACTTTTCAGTGATATGTGCGTAATGTTTGTACGAGGCTAAAAGTTTTATTTTATTAATTGTGATAGACTTTCCTTTGAAATTGTTAGGATTGACGCTTTTGGTATGCAAATGAAATATTAACTTTTTTCGTTATATTATACTATATCGATCAATTAGTGTATGTATACATAAATTAAAATATACCTAGTATACAGGTGGCGGTGTTGGAATTTGTAATGGATTTTCTATTATCTAAATAAATGTTACAATATCAAAAGCATATTATTTTTATTCACCCAGTAAATGATGAATTACGTCTCCAAATAAATTATCTGACTATTTTCTTAAGAATTATCATCTGAATTCATCCGAATAATAAAATTGTGAATAAACACATGCGGATATGATAATTCTTCACCCTACAACGTGTGTTGATTTTTCCGAAACTCCTTGGAAAGCAAAAAACATGCAAAATTTATTGCTGGGTACCAAACCATTCCCTGATTCCTTTCCTAGCTTTCATTTTCGAAGTCGAACTGTGCCTGAGTTGCAGGGAACAAAAAAAGTACTCCTTTTTTACAAAAAAGTAAAAAGTACTACTTTATCTAAAAAGGCAGTCCTTTATTTACCTTTTTACCTTATTTACATATAAAGTGAAAGTAAATCATCCCAACATCATCGGTTGTGTTAGTGTTAAATTATGCAGGATGTGATGGATAAGCCAAAACCCACTCCCCAGACAAACAGTAGATACATTGTAAATGGTTTTTGAAAGATGTTGCTTCTTGCTTGGCTTCGTCCAATCTCGATTCTTTTGTATTAGATGGTCATATCATTGGTGAGCAACAATTGATCTTAATAGTTGTAGAGTCCGAATTTGAATTTCATTTGAAATTTTGTCCATGCCATCTACTGATTCATGAATTGAACAATATATTATAGCCTCATGTAGGAAGGTTAGGTTGGTTAACTTGGCAATCTAAGAAATCACATAATTTAATGCTGCTTACATTACTTCTCAAAATTATAACATTAAATTAAAATGAATGCTAATTAATTACATTAGCAATATTAGAAACATTTTTATTTCCACAATAAATAATAAATACTAAAGTCGTGGGCTAGGACTGAATGAATCCCAGGTTACCTCGTCTTCGTTACTCCGAGGAATTCTTTCCATGAAATTCATTAAAGTAGTCGCACGCGTCGGTCGGGTACCATTTGCAGATGTTGAGATATGAAGAATCGGGGGCAGGGTATGAAAGGGTTTTTGCTGTTTGCTACCCAAAAACCTGGGGTTTTCATGCCCTGATCGGGTCATTATCTCTTCGGCGGGGCTTGGGGGTCGCATTGTTCGCTGACGAGGCATTGAGATAAGAATCGATTGGTGCCGTTCAGTCAGGTTGACATTGCATTTCTTTCTCATCTCACGATAGTATTCCCTGAATGTGATTTGTTCAGTCTTATAGTAGTATGACCTCTTGTCTTCTCGAAGGACCCATTCACTCTTCGGTCCCAAATCTATTTCATCTAAATATTATATACCTAGATCGTATAAGTGTTATACAAATTTAGAAGGTATTTCACTATAAACATCGGACGTGGTAGGTACGACTGATAAAATCAGCTTTAAAGAATACTATCGCTCGTGACTCACGCGGCCTGTGAAATACAATATCAACCTGACTGGACGGAACCAACACATGGTTACCCCAATGCCTCGTCACATCGTCAGCGAATAATGCATGACCGCCGAGGAGATCAAGGCCCAGTTTGTCTCGTTCCTGGCTGGCAGAACTGTGCTAGTACATAACTGGATTAGACGAACACCAGAATTTCCAGTTAATGAAGGACTGAGGAATGTGTCTCAACATCTGCTTATTATGGTACCGACGTACAACTACTTCAACAAATATCATGGAAAGAATTCAGAAACAAAGAGGTAATCAGGGATTCGTTCATCACTGCCGATTTCACATTTATTTATTTATCGATTTAATAACGATTTGGCCCCAGTTCCTGGACTAGTCCTTCCCAGTGAAACAATAAGGTTTGACGAGGGCAGGGAAGGGAACAAGAAGTTGGACTGGTTTATGAATGGCTTTCCTATGAATTCCAGAAAAGTCACCTCCCCAGGTCTCCAGAGGACACCATCTACAGAACAGTCACCTCCCACCAAGCCTCCCCCCAGAGAGGTCACCATCTCTACAAATATAATCTCCCTCCCCAAAACTCCCCTGAAAAGAACCAACTCCAAAAAGATCACCTTCCTCTTTCTCGCCAGAACTACCCAGAGAAGACACCAACTTCATGCAGGAAAGGTAAATTCAATAGATAAAGGATTTCGAATTTAAACGAATTGTATTCAAACTTAGATCTGGAATTTATATTAGCATATTCGATGTATTTGCATATTCGATATTTATTGTGATGTGCTATTTTATATTTTAGGTTAGCTCTTATGTTCTTAACCCTGACGATTTTTTCGTTATATTACAATATGTATCGACCAATTAGTGCATGTATATATAATTTTAAACACCTACAATACAGGTGGCGCTGTTAGAATTTGTAATGGATTTTCTATTATCTAAATAAATGTTACAAATGTTAAAAACATATTTTTATTCGCACAGTAAACATTAAATAATAAACTTCCTAAGTACATATCTAAACCAAAATTTTATCTAATTCATCCGAATATTTAATCCGAATATTAAAATTTTGAATAAAAACATGCGAACATGCTATTTCTCCACCTAGAATTTTCAAATCTGCTAATTAGGCAAACTCAATTCTATAATTTGCTTAATGAATGTGCAGAGTTTTTCTCCAAAATAAGAAATGCGAAAATCTGATGGCAAAAGCTTTCTCCTTGTAAAGCGAAACGCATGCAAAATTTACTCCCAAAACATTCCTTTCCTAGCTTCTTTATTTACAAAATGAAAAATTTCTGAAAAGCTCGCCTTAGCAAGTAGCTGTCTAAGGATTTAAACACAATAGCGTATTCAACACATATTTCAACTTTCAAAATACAGCAATATCGTTGCTTTCAATTTTATCTGTGTCTGTGTTGTAATATGCATTTCAACTTCCACAATGTCCCAACATCCTCGCTTGTGTTTAGCGTTATAATGCTGTGCTATGTGAATTGTGATGAATAAGACAAAATCCATCCCCAGACAAACTGCACACACATGTCTTGTCTAGAGAGTTCATTGTTGTTAGGCTTCGTCCAATTGCGATTCTTTTGTATTAGGTGGTCATATCATTTGGTGATCAACAATTGATCTTGATAGTTGGAGAGTCCGAATTTGAAAATCAATTGAGGGTGAGGAGAAGGCTTACGGACTGGTGGGAGACACTTTTGAATTTGTAGTATCGCGAGACAGAGAAGGAGGAAACATTGGCAAAATGACTGATAGACGAAGGGAAGAAGATTCAGGACCCGACAATGATGATTTGCCCCAAAGGGAAGTCCAATTAGAAGTTCGGAGCGGAAACGAAGTTGGAATAGAAAGGAATGCGACCGAAAGATCTGATGAATTGGTTTCAGAGGCAAATGGAGACCGAGTCGAATTGGACACCGAAGGACCTTCAAATTCTCCTGGGAATATCGATGAGCAACAATTAGCAAATGAGGTAGAGTTTTTCACGCTTAAAATATTTCATTTTCAGTTTTATATTTAATTGGTGATTGTTTGGAAAATCTTTGACAAATATCATTTATTTATATTCATACGCAGGATTTTGACATCTCCCGTTTTAGTGTTGTTGAAGATGATCTCGATGATCCGGAATTTATATTTCCTGACGGCAATGTACCAATTAACCAAAGTAAGTTATAATGGTCCCATACCTTTAATATTGTTTACAATAAATATATTTATTATTCACAATTATTCGGGTTTGAAGATGTTTTAGAAGAACTAATGAGGGAAATGATGGCTGAACTTCCGGGAGAGATACCTGCTATTGCTGCTGCTTTGCTTGGATTGTCGCAGTATCGAGGAGAATATACCAATATTACCCAAACATCAGAGCCATTCGAGTCAGCCACCAAAACGATAGAACTGGAATGTGAACCTGAAAAAGGGATCTTTGAATATAATGTGGATTTCTCCCCAGAAGTGGAAAATATTCGTTTGCGCAAATCGCTGATGAAGCAGTTGAAAGAGCAAGGAATGTTTGGAGAGAACGCTATGCCTAATGGCTCTGGCTCTATTTTGTACTCACCCGAAAAGTTATCCACAGAAGTAAACCAAAATAATCATTTATTTATTTCTATAAAACCAAAAGCATCGTTGATTGTATGGTTATTCTATGACAGGTAATTGAGGCAACAGTTCCGCATCCGGAAATACCTGGAAGAATGACAACTTGTACTTTAGTATTTCTGGGGGAGAAGAATAAGCAGGAACGACTCTCTGTCTACACTACTTTTCTCAAATCTGTGCTTGAAGTTTTCTCATACCAACAATTGACTCAAATGGTTCTTCGAATGGTTCTTGACCCGGAGGAGGCTCTACGGCCCAGGTAAAAGTGAAGTGATTCATTTGACTTTGTAAATTTAAAAAAAAGCAATTTTTGTTAAAATGGCAAAACCTGTCAAGAATTCTTCCTCGAAATAAATATTAGGCTTTATTTCTGGACAAATTTTTTTGGTGAAAATACCAAAGTGAATGGAATGTTTCCAGGGCTCCGCCCTTAGGGACAAAATGTCGGCATGCTCCAGAAAACTGGTTTTCCCCAACCAGTTCTCCGAATCAAAATCGGGAGGAAAGTGGTTGGCGTTGTCGAAGGCGGAGCCCTGGAAACATTAAAATCACTTACGAGAATACTACAAATTCCTAAAAATGAAAAATGGTTTTTTGGCAATTTTGAGATATTTGAGGAAAATTCCTGGATAAAATATTTTTAGTTTTGTGTTAATATAATATTATCGTCTACAGGTTGGAAATTTGGGCAGGATTGTCTGCACAGGTTGTTTTTGAAGATGAAAAATATTTTCTCCGAATGGATTCGTCGAATGATATTCTAAGAAAACTCACCGTCTATGATATTTAGTAAGTGGATAAAGTTTTGACATTAATGATGTTAAGGTGTAAACAACTTGTAGTTGATATTTTAGTTACTCAGTTTAGTTTTTAGAATTACATATTTCAATAAAATCTGGACTTTCTTTCATAATTTATTATTGTTTACTTTCCAGCACGATTTGGAAAAATGTCGGGTACGAAAATTGGAAAGGGGTATTTGAATATTTTGTTGTAGGCCAAAGTGTAGATGTTGAAAATCAAAATGTTAAAGACCAAGTTAAAGTGAGGGCTGTACTCTGGGACTATAAACCAACCGACACGTTTCACAAGGAATCCAATTTGCTTTGTCATCGTCCCGGTCTGGAAAACCTTTGTCCCAGTTACAATAATCACGTAAGTCGACTTTTCCTATTCTATATTATACTGTAACGAATATAATTTTCCATATAACAATTTTAAAGTGGTTATTAATTTAATATTTTATATTTAGATAAGTTTGGAGAAACATTTAAAGGAGAAGCACAACTTGGAGATTAAGGACGTGGATCAACCCTTGTTGGCTGGAATAGTGCAGCCAAAGAATCCATCTGACGTAGAAGTCATGTGTCTTGTCCCTGAATTCTGCAGCATATCCACATCAAGTGTCCATCCCTTTCATCCACTTCAAGTATCTCCAAACGCTCAGATTAAGTGGGATATGGAACAGTATGTCAAATTGGATGCTGGCCGAAGACAGGAATTGGCTGAATGGTGGTTCAAAGAATTCATAGGTAAAATGTTTCGTTTTTAATGCCTATTTTTAATGTTTAAATGTGACAATTTGAATGTTCTTTTATGGTTTAGAAAACAGATCGACAATCGAATATTTAAAAGGATGGGGACTGAACATCGTCAATTAAAATGAATTTATATTATTGGGGTGCGTAACTTCTATTTAATAAGATATTTTGGGAACTGTAAATTATGAATTAACAAACTGTGTATTTATTTCAATTAAAAGGAGGTACTACAACACTGTATACTTATAAGTAAATATTGTGAAGCCATTCATGTTGTAACACAACCAACAATTTACTAGTTAGGATTTAATTATAAAGGTCACTGAGTTACAATTAATTCAATAAATAAAACACATGTGATTAATGAAATTAATTAGTCTAAATATAATTCTGCAGCAATTATTACTTAAAATATTATTTATTAGTTCATATATCAACAAATCAATCGTTGATGATTTGTGAAAGTCTAAATGTGGCATATTCTGACAAGAGGGTGGGGTATATCGTTTTTAGCAACTGATTAAATGCACGGCTATGAGCGACACTCGTTTCCATTTTAAAGACTAAGTGAATAGTTGGCAGGACATGACATTGTAAATTGTCATAATCAATTTTCACACCCACTGCAAACCGAGCTCTACCTGGCAATTTTGGATCCTGAGCTTTTAAAAGTTGCTGGGTGATTTCCCATTCGTGTCCTAAAGGATTCTGACCGTCAGTTCTGTCGACAAGTGATTCAAAAGACATTCGTTCCGCCCAAACATTCTGATGGAGTTGACAACGGACGACTGTGACGACATCTTTTTCGACTAGCCAAGACGCCTTTTTTAAGAGTGAGATAATGGAAATGCAATCACGTGAATTATTATTAGACTTACACAGTCCATTGCCATTTACATACTGAATAAACAAATTGGACTTATCATGAGCACAGGCATTTTTGATTTTGTCGACGCTTTCGCCATGCACAATTAACTTATGGTCAATAATGTCAACTGTAAAGCACTTCCAAACATTGTCAAGAAATTCCAAGGCGAAACAAATCCAAAGTCGATTTGTAAGGTCGATATAGTTCAGAGGAATATCGTCAATGTTATTAAAAGCGTTTTTGAAAACTTGTAAAAATTCATCTCCGACATTGAATGTGATTCCACTTTCGAATTTTGTATCATCGGGTGGATTACAAATGGATTTTGAAATTAATAAAAACATGTTATCATGTTTGTCCAGCGCTGATGACACGTCAGATTTCTTTCGCGAGGCTAGAGAAGATAGAGCGTAGCCTTTTTCCTTTCTATTATTTTTCGTGGGAATTTCTTGAGTTTTTTGAAGGGTACTTTCAATAGATTTCGGTTGGGATACTGGCTGAAACATATCCATTAAATTAATATCTGATTGTGAGTTGGAGAGCATATTTTTCAAAAGGTCAGATGTGTGGGCGCAGCAAGGTATGAATCTTCTAAGGACTGTTTTCCTTACAGATAACCCAACATTGGAACTGAGGTCAAATGGATCTTGTATCACTACTTTGGCATCGCAATTAAATGGGTGCTTTACTTTTGATTTTTTTTGTTTGGAGCTAGACTCTGGTTGTTTAGGTTGAAGTGTCATCCACGTCTTGAATGAGTCTAGTGACTCTGGCAAATTTAAATATTGTTCGGGTGTGAAATGGAATTTGGGAATATAATCTGCAATTAGAGTACAGATTGCATAGTCGTTAAAATTAAATAGAGACATTTCTTCAAAAAAGCCTTGAGCCAATTGTAATGTTGCTATTTCAATTCCATGTTCGTCGTAAGCGATGGATGAAGAGTCTATCTGATCTTTAAATGCTTCTTTATTCCGACAAAAGTTGGACTTCCAAAGGTTATTCACGATTTGGGGTTTCTCGCATATATTTTGTAGTTCGTAGATTGTTGGCACAATCCACTTGCGAGCTAAATATACCAATACCAATAAAACAAGTGCATAATTCTTCAGGGCAGTTGAACTAGTTAAACTGTGATATTGTCCCCAATATCTGACTATGTGAAGGAGTAAACGCACACGAGGATCCATGTCCATGTAGAAACAAATCAGCTGTGTATTCCTCACACCCAAGATATTCGTAAAGGTTAGATCGCAGTTAACTACTATATTGTCACAATGGAAGATTGCATGTACAAAAGGCACTCTTGAATTTGTTATTCCGTTAATCATATGACAAATTCGTTTGTCTTTTTCCGGATCCTTTGCTTTTTTCACAATTTCGCTAACATCCGATATCCATGGGGGTTTACATTCATTCGGATAACTGTAACCTGAATCAGCAATTCCTGAAATCAAACAGTCAATATAATATTAACGATTGAATCTACTGCGCAGGTAAAAAAAACATTTCATATTCGGGCAGGTATTGAAAGATTACCTTCTATGTCAACGAAAACGTCAATGTCACTCTTGGCATCACCTAATCTGGTGACAAACGAACCATATGGGTATAGTTTACATTTTGGAAATTTCTCTTGAAGATTTGTCTGTAGAATTTCGACTATTTTCATTCTTGTGGCTAAATTTTCATCACTTAACGATGTTATTTTCTTAAGAAATTTCATCTGCTCTACCAAATCTTTTCCACTACATGTTTCAACAGCTGTTTTGTGGTGCAAATTTTGACTTTCTAAGATTACTTCGTCTGCTGTAATTTCTTTCCCTAAGATAAAAAAGGGATAAGTAATAATAATAACATAAATATTCTTTTCATATCGTACATATACTTTTGACAAGCAATATTTAAAATTAAAAAAATACTAACAATCTTCTTCGCTGATTTCCTCTCGGCGTTTAAGTCGCACGTCAAAACTAGTTGCAAGCAACTTTACATCCTCAGAAATGGCCTCCTCGAGACATTCTCTATAGAAAAGTAGGAAGACAATTTATTTACCACTTTAAATACAAAACCAGACTGCAGGGATCAGACATAACATACGTCGTTTGCCGTTTGCAATTAGCTTTTAAGTATATAGAAAACTCATTTCACTTACAAACTTTTAAACATGACCACAGCATTATGATTTTTAATAATAAGGTCGTTCACAGTTCCAAAACATTTCATTAAGTCCATTAGATAAGTTTTTTTGGCTTTTCTGTCAACAGGAAGGTTTTCAACGACCAAAGACCGAGAATTCCATTCTTCGTTCCAGTTTTCCAAAAGGAGTTTCGATACTTTTTGGTGTGAACCCTTGGCTGTTAGATGTTGAGCCCATCGAAAATAGTTGACGAAGGTGAACCTGGCATTACGTTTTGAAATGCATGAAGGACAAGTAATGTCGACAGCATAATCCTGAAAAACGTTTTATTAGGTCTATTAACATTAACATTATTTTTCTATTGACGATATACATCCTTACTCAAAATAGTCTGCCATTTTCTTTCAGAAAGAAATGATCAAAATATGAAATCTAAATGTGAATGTACCTCGCAGTTTATAACAGGCCTCTCAACATCCTCATCCATATCACTGCTGTCACTGTCGCTCATTTTCGTCTATCTCCTTTTGACCTATATAAACAAAATACAATTTTAATAAATTCTAATACGTATTCATGAGTTAGTAAAGAGTAAAAATCACGTGAAAATTTTAAATCAAATTCAAAATACAAAATATAATGGTCTTACGTGAGTATATTTTATGTTCTTAAATGTTAATGGTAAAGAGTAATAATGATGAGAATTGAGAATGCAGTCAAGTCAGTGAAGTGTTATTTTGAATGTAGCAGCTGTAATCAAATGCAAATATGCAAGAAATTAAAATAAATAAAAACACCTGAATATGAAAGAGGTGTGGGAGTACTTTGACACTTGTTGAATCGATTGAAAATTTCCCGCAATTTAATATCAAGAATGAATAAAATGAAATTTATACAGTGATCGCCAGAGTTAGTTCATCATATTTTTGTCACCATCTCAGATATTTTTAAAGGATAAATTGATACAAGTTAGTTCATTTGTTTGAAAAATGTTACCTTCAACCTTTGAATCAGTCAAATACTAGTTTGCCAAACATTATTAGTGGATGGCTTAGCCTTTCAACTTTCAAGCAATATGCAATAATGGTTAATGATGGTTCTCGTCCTCAATGGATATAATAGCAATAAAATGACAAGGGATAATTGATGGGATGGATTCACTGAAGAATTTATATCTTACTTTTGATGTATACTGTAATACGTCGGTGATACATAATTAGAGATAACGAAAATTTTGTACGAGGTACGACTGCCCCGTTTTCTGAATCTTCATGTCGCAGTCCTTAGGCGCCACAGAAAGTTCGGTTTAAATTGCCGTCAAAAATTAATACACAAACAAAAGTAAGATAGAAATGAAGAATTTTGAAGAGTTCAGAAAAGTAAAGAAAACTCTAGTTTTCTGTCAGTGTTAAAATATTCGGATCCGAATTCTTGCATTTAACAACATGGCTTTAGTGGAAAAATGTATCATTTGTGGGGAACAGCCATTTTATGAAGCAGTAAACCGCAAACAACAGACAATATTTAGTTCTTGGAAAAGAAAATGTTCGAAAAGCATTTCCGATGTTTTATTCGGTAGTGGCACAGAACCCCTAACTCAGTACTTTAATATTGGGAATTATTGCCACATTTGTCAACAAATAGCCAGAGAATTGAATTTTACGAATACAATTTTGAAAGCACTGCAGAATAAAATTGACTTTTTGTCACGGTGTTTAAGAAAGCGTCTTTTTGAAAATTATCAAAATTTTGAGAAAAAGTCTGAGGAAAGTTTAATTGAAGAAAGACTGCAAACATTTAGAGACAAAGATGCCGACTTGGAAAAGAGGGGTTACAACGAAACTGTCGAAGTTCTATATACTGGTAAATGAAATCAAAAAGGAATATTATTATTATTATGATTGCTAAAATCAAGCTAATAAAAATGGAATTTAAAATCAAAATGTTTCAATTTCTTTATTTTATGTTTTCTAGCCGCTTCCAGATTCTGTGGTGATCTGGATTTACTAAATTTTGAGGAAGATATGAAAATGAAATTCTTTCCATATGCGTCTTCTAACTATGTTCATGTTAAAACAGAACCGACTGACTATGAATATGAATCAGACTACAATTCTTCCTTTGATGGTGGCTTGGAAAGTCGTTCTAGTTATGAGAAAATACTATCAGCAGGTAGTTTTGTTCACTCAATTCTATTCAGCATTAATTATTTTTAAGAAAATTGTGATAGTGACATTTGATGTGTCTAAATACTTACCTACTTTTAACTGAATTATTCTACAGACCAAATTAAAACAGATGAGAATGAGGACCAGCCTGAAAATGAGATTAACGGTAGCAATCTTCCTAATCGTTGTTCTAAGAGAAAAGCAGTTGCCAGGATTAAAAGGAGTATTAGTGCAGATTCTAGCGATAATGAAGCGATTAACGAAGTTGAGTCTGCAGTCAAAAGAAAGCTTCGAGAAAAATATGAAAAGAAGAATAAAGCGAGAAGAGAAAAACGTAGAAATAGTTACGTACACAAAAAACTGCCTTGTACCTACGAAAACTGTAAAATTGCTTTCACCTCAGAGGAAAAAAGAGAAATGCACATTCGCCAGATTCATCTTGGTTCGGGTTTTAAATAAACAAATATCTTATTCATGTTGTCATATTAAAATTATTTAAAGACATTTTAAAATGCAGGTGAAAAGAAGCCATTTCAATGTCCGAAGTGCTTAAAAAGATTCAAATGTGGAGCATCGATTAAAATGCATATGATAAATATACATTTTGAAGGCAGGGATCATGATTATTCTTGCAAGTTTTGCGGAAAAGGTACTTAAAAGCTTAATTAATAGCAAATATTTATAAATGGGCCGTTTTGGCACTAATGTTATGTATAATACGTCGATAATTAATTATTTTTCATAATTTATTAAATAAAAGGTTACAAAGATGAAGAGGAACTAAAAACTCATTACGCTGGAGCCCACCAAGGACCACATCCATTTAAATGCGCATTCTGTGATAAGATGTGCACTAATGCTACTGATCTACATAAACATGTCGCTGATGCACATTCAAATTATAAAAGACCACAATGCGATATTTGTAAGAGATTTTGCGCAAGTTTATCCGTTTTAAAAATTCATAAACTTATGCACAACGACCCAGAATTGCAACACAAATGTGAAATATGTAATCGTATATTCGCCACGCCCCAACGACTGAAATGTCACAAAGAATGTCACAATGAAAAGGCTGTTTTTGTTTGCGAATTTTGTGGTAAGTCTTTTCGACATAAAAGGGGATTGCAGACACATACTGAGTATCACACAAAAGAAAAACGTTTTAAGTGCAAAATTTGTGGCATGGGATTTATTAAACCTGGAGCATGTCGAAAACACGAGGTAACTCATTCCGGAATCAAAGAATTTGTCTGCCAAATTTGTGGTCGAGCTTTTAGTTTGAAGTACAATTTAACCGATCACGAGAAAATTCACCAGAAAGAAAAGGACCCCACTATTGTGATTCGGAAAAGACATAAACAGAAAAAACAGGATACTAAACTAACTAAACAAGTTTAAAACATCTTCGTCGTATATTATTCAGTCTGTGTCAGTGTTCATTTCAGTTCTCAAGAAAGTTTTAGGTGTAAACAAAGATCTTTAAAATTACCTTTTGTGCTATCAAATGTTGTACAATAAAAATAAAATTATTTTGCATTTATAAAAAGCGAACCAGTAGCGCTATATTATTATAATTACACAAAAACTTAATTGCAATTTATGTCATTTGCATTTTGTAAAAACATTTTGAACCTGAAGGGGGGATTATCATTTGCTAACGATCAATGGACATGAGTGAACGTCTTTTCATGAAATATTTTGACTTTCGAAATTTTCCGGAGTGTTTTCAAAAATCCTAAGATTCGTGTCCATTGCTTTAAATAGTTCAACCACATTTTAGTTAAATTAATTAAAAATGAAATTAAAGTAACTAATTTTAACAACATAATGCAATTTAGCAAAAAACATCCCACAAAGATTCTGTGAGGTGCTGTTGTACCAATTGCAATGCCCCAAAATGACATTTCTTCGTAATCCACCACATCTACAAAGCGCCACATATTAGACCGTTCAAATCCGAAGTTACCCAACTCTAGTCTAGCAATTTAATTTTGATAAATATAATTTCATATTTCGTAATAATGAACATCAATTAAATATTTTAATAAACTTTCACAGTTTAAGCAAAAAGTATTTGTAATTTTTTAAAATGGATTTTGTGGAAAAATGTATAATTTGTGGGCAAAAACCATTCCGTGAAGTAGTATCTGACAAACAGCAAAAAATATTTAGTTCCTGGAAAAGAAAATGTTCAAAAAATCTTTCCGATGTTTTATTAGGTAGTGATACCGATCCATTGTTTGAGTACTTTGACATTGGAAATTATTGTCACATTTGTCAACAAATAGTCAGAGATGTCAGTTTCACAAAGAAACTTATACAAACGCTGCAGAATAAAATGGAATTTTTATCATGGTGCCTTAGAAAGCGTCTTTACGAAAATTATCGCAATTTTAGCGAAAAGTCTGAAGAGAACTTAATTGAAGAAAGACTGCAGACATTTAGAGATAAAGATGACGACTTCAATAAAAGAGATTGTAATTATAACGAAGTTGTGGAAGTATTATACACGGGTAGATAAATCTATATCTCTATTGTCTATAATCAAAAATTTATTTAATGATAAGTAGAATTTAATCTATACGGTTTTAAAATAGATTAATTTTACTTTCTAGCTGCATCCCGATTCTGTGGTAATCAGGATTTATTCCACGGAGATACCAAAGAAGATATGAAATACCTTCAATATGTAGCCTCTCACTATGTCTGTGTCAAAATGGAGCCTGTTGATAAAGGTGCTGACGAAAATTCTGATTTTGGAAACGATGATGGAATGGAGAGCATTTCAAGTGACATCGAAAAAACCGACTTATTTTTAGGTTCGTATATTCAATGACTTAATTTTTAAAAATACCGGGGAGATGTATAAGTAATTAAGATGAATTTTTGGCTTAAATTTGTGATCCAATTGTTCTGCAGATCAAATTAAAAAAGATGACAACTATCCTCCTAAGGAAGTTAGCAGTAAAACTTCTTCAAGTCGATCATCTAAGAGAAAAGCCGCTATCAAAATTAAACGGAGTAATAGTTCAGATTCCAATGAAAACAGAGAACAGAATAAGATTGAGAGTGAAGCTGAAAGAAAGCGTCGAATAAGATACGAAAAGAAAAACCAAGCGAGAAGAGAAAAACGGAAAATGGATCCAAGTCATTATAAAAGACTTCAATGTTCCTACGATAACTGCAAAATGTCTTTTACGTCAGAAGAAAGAAGGGAAATGCACATTCGCCAGATTCATCTCGGTTTGTATAAACAAAAATAGATCGTAATTGTAATAAGTTT
Source organism: Tomocerus qinae (assembly GCA_020055645.1). Classification (NCBI taxonomy): domain Eukaryota; kingdom Metazoa; phylum Arthropoda; class Collembola; order Entomobryomorpha; family Tomoceridae; genus Tomocerus; species Tomocerus qinae. The sequence continues at coordinate 126,896,066 of CM034546.1, forward strand.
AGTAGCCATTCAAAAAAATTAATGGGTTTTATAATATATACAGGTGAAAAGAAGCCTTTTCAATGTCCCAAATGTTCAAAGAGGTTTAAAACAAGTGGATCAGTTAAAAGTCATATGATAAAAATACATTTTGAACGAAAGGACTTTGATTATTTTTGCAAGTTTTGTGGAAAAGGTAAACCTCAATCAATTTGAAATATAAATTAATTAAAAAATCATTACTAAATTCAATTATTGACCATGTAGAAAAATCAAAAGCAAAATAATGATTCCCAAAATCCCAAATTTTAAAATAGGCTACAAAGCGGAAGCGGAGTTGACAGCGCACTACGACGGACACCACCAAGGACCGAATCCTTTTAATTGTGCCTTCTGTGAATCTTTTTTTTCTAATGCCACCAATCTGCATAAACATGTGGCCGACTATCACCCGGATTATGAAAGACCACAATGTGATGTTTGTAAGAAGTTTTTCGCAAGTTTTTCCAGTTTAAAAATTCATAAACTCGTCCACAATGACCCAGAATTACAGCATAAATGTGAAATTTGCACTCGTATATTTGCCACGCCTCAACGCTTGAAAGCTCACAAGGAAACTCATAATGAAGAAAACACTTTTGTGTGTGAATTCTGTGGCAAATCATTTCGTCATAAAAAGGGACTACGATCACATTCAGAGTTTCACACCAAAGAAAAACGTTTCAAGTGCAAAGTGTGTGGTATGGGATTTATTAAACCTGAGTCATGCCAAAAACACGAGATTACTCATTCTGGAATTAAAGATTTTATCTGCAAGACTTGTGGAAGAGCTTTTAGTTTTAAAAGCAATTTAAATGACCATGAGAAAATCCACGAGAGAGAAAAAGATCCCACTATTGTGATTCGCAGGAGAAAGCAAAAGTCAACAGGATTCTAATCACGTTCCTTCAAAAATCTATGCTGATGCTTTGCAGAAATCCAATAAACTAGGACTATATACTTTACCACCTCTTTCAAAATAGTGTCAAAATCGTTGTAATATAGAATCCAGCATTCCAAAAAATTATTTTTGATCCAATAATTATTGTATTTTCGGTGTTTCATAATGTGAAGTCAGAACTATGCGAAAAGGGATTTAGTAGCGTCAATCTCGGTTAAAAGTTTGTTTGTCTATAATTATGAAAAAAGTCTTGATACCTGTCTGTAGTAATTACTTACGTATGGAGTAACTTCCAGGGCCGGTGAAGTTTTCATGCTGCCCGGGCAAAAGCTATTTTGATGCCCCCTTTATACTAACTTTAAAGTCAATTCAGAATTTATTTACGGGGAAATATTTTTATTGTGCCACATAATTATACTAAAATAGGCTATAGGGTAAGCAAAAGAAGGCCAAATTTAAAGCCCATACTATAATACTTAAGACTGAGAAGATTTAGGTGAGACTTTTCGTGTTGATACGGTTTGGGTACGTCAAGAATGTTTGCAGGATTGGGTTTCGGAGGGGGGCTAACATTTGATATAGATATCTTAAACGCATATATTCGCGCGTAGCGCGAAAAATTTTGGCATTTTTAGACGAAAATGAGAATAAAATACCCTAAAAATTGAAAACAATCGCGCGGAACTCGAATTTTTTCCTATTTGCATACCTCAATGCGTCCTTGGAATAGATGCTGGTTGAAATGAGACGGTTTGCTTTGAAACAGTTCGTATTGAGAAGGTTTGGCTTAAAACAGTTTGGGTTGAGACGGTTTGGGTCAAGACGGTTTGGTTCATGACTGTTTAGTTTGAGACGATTTGGATTGACACGGTTAGTGTTGGGAAGGCTGGGGTTGTAACAGTGTGGATGATGATAGTTTGAATTGACTCTATTTGGGTGGAGACGGCTTGGAAGGAAGATGAAATCACTAATTTTTTATTAATTGGAGGACTATAAGCCAAGTGCTCACGTTTGAGGATTGTTATTTTCGAACTCAGAATCGTACAATGCTAATTACATTTTTTTTGTTTCATTTTTTAATTAATGGAATGTTAAAATATATATTTCCTCAGAGCTTAAGAAAATTTTGAAAAAAACAATAATTAATTCAAAAAAAACCTAACAAGAAACCTAAATAAGAAAATTTTGAATTTAACTAAATGGCGAATAGGTAGGCAGATTACTAATGCGCAAATATATCTAATATTTCGAACTCATTTTGAAGAAATATTCTGATGTGATTATTACTAGTAAATCGATTTTAGGATTTGTAGAAGAGGTTATTGTTTGGTACAATAATATAAAAATGCGTATTAAAAAACACAACAGGTCTTTTGAGATTATAGTTTCTTTGGAATACTAACAGATCGGTCACATAACAAAAAAAATATTATTTTTCTTTTATTTTGCTGCCCCCCTCAGCTTGATGCCCGGTGCCGTCGCCCCGGTTGCCCCCCCCAATTCCCCGGCCCTGGTAACTTCCTAATTTTTTGATCTAAAATTATGTACAATACTAGCATTGGTTGTATATTAAAGTTGAATGGTTTGAATCATATTTAATTTTCATCTTGTGTTTTTAACTGTGTTAAAAATAAGCAGTGTAGTAGGTACACGTAATAATATAAAAATGTGCTTATTACGCGCTGGTCATTATCACCTCTCTCCACCTCACTCTTCCTCATTCCTCAACCTCTCTCCACCTCACTCTTCCTCATTCCTCAACCTCCCTCCACCTCACTCTTCCTCCCTCCCTCCACCTCACTCTTCCTCCCTCCCTCCACCTCACTCTTCCTCCCTCCACCTCCAACACTGCAATCAATGTATTACGCCTTAATTTAACCCTTCCCCGGAAGGTTAATGCGATCACCGATTATCGCGTAATGGGCATCTGGGTTATGGCCCACTAACGTGTTTCATAGTCTGTAAGTATGTCCGGATGCGTGGGGGCCAAGTTCTTAGTTCCTAGACAACACACACAACACAGCCTACAGGTAGAAGAATTAAGTAATTATCATTTTAGACATTTATTAGTATCTAACAAAAATTTAATGAAGAAGTTTGTCTGCATTTGGATGATGTCCCTAAAATGAGCAATGCGCAAGTGCGTATATGCTGTGCATTTTCTAACTTCAAGTTTCAAAATGCAAATTCTTGTGGAGATCTGTTGTGTCATTATTTCAAAATTACCACCATCTTTGACTTTGATTGTGCTTTGTGTATTGTGTTTCTAGTGCTAAGATAATAGGCTATCAAAAACTGGTGGGTTATAAACCAAAATTTTGGCATCGGAAAACACAGCCTAAAAAGTTTCCCCTGCAAGCCCGAATCCAGCACATAATTTCGGAATACGTGCCTATTTCCCTATCTATACAAATTGCATAATAATAAAACTAGTCTCTTTGTCTCTGTTGAAGCAGAAGGCGATTTTTGTGGAGTTGGTGTTGTCTTTCGTCTCTGTTGAGGCAGAAGGCGATTTTTCTGGACTCAGTGTCGTCTCTCCATCGCGAAAGAAGGTGATTTTTCTGGACTCGGTGTCGTCTCTCCATCGCGTAAGAAGGTGATTTTTCTGGACTCGGTGTCGTCTCTCCATCGCGAAAGAAGGTGATTTTTCTGGACTCGGTGTCGTCTCTCCATCGCGTAAGAAGGTGATTTTTCTGGACTCGGTGTCGTCTCTCCATCGCGAAAGAAGGTGATTTTTCTGGACTCGGTGTCGTCTCTCCATCGCGAAAGAAGGTGATTTTTCTGGACTCGGTGTCGTCTCTCCATCGCGAAAGAAGGTGATTTTTCTGGACTCGGTGTCGTCTCTCCATCGCGTAAGAAGGTGATTTTTCTGGACTCGGTGTCGTCTCTCCATCGCGAAAGAAGGTGATTTTTCTGGACTCGGTGTCGTCTCTCCATCGCAAAAGAAGGTGATTTTCTGAAATCGGTGTCGTCTCTCCGTCTTTGTTGCGAAAGAATATGATTAAGAATATGAAGTCGGTGAAGTCTCTTCGGATTTGGTGAGGAAGAAGGTAAATTTTCTGGAGTTGTCGTTTTTGTGCAAGAAGAGAACTTTTCTGAAGTTGGTGTGTTCTCTTTAAAGGACTTTCTTTTGGAGTGGGGTCTACCCTGGGGGGGGGGGCAATGGACGTTTACGACAACTCATATTCCTTACCAAATGGTATCGATACCTGCTTCAATTGAACATTGAGGATACGTCCCAATTTCTGACAAGGAGCAACTGTTTTGAGCGCTTGAGTCCACTGATGGGGCTGGGAAACGTTTTCAGGTAAGACTAAACACCTCTCTCTACATACATTTCAAAGTAAATACTAAATTCTGGTAAAGCATTACAGATTGCATCAGTAGTGCCAAACGGCCGAATTCCTCAAACTTTTAATTTATGACCTAAATTCTAAGATATTTTTGCAAATTAATGTCGTACAAGGAGCGCAGATAAACGCTAAGGTCAGGGGGGCCGCAACAAATAATTACGGCAAAATCTTTCCGGATTTTGGCTTGGCTGCCACTACTGTACGATGTACATACAATTTAGTACATGCCAAAAAATAATTTTATATCGTACTAATAAGACTCGCAAATAACAATAGCAATGAAAACCAAAAAAGTACACAGGAAGAACTTTTTACCGAATGCGAATGCCCCAACCCAAATAGAATGACTATCTTCGTCCTACTCCACCAAGCGCCACATACCAACCAATTCAAACTTGATGTTAGAAAAATATACTGTCTCCTGGTGTATTTTATTAATTGTAATTGCAATTTTACAATTATAATTAATTGTTTTTAAAACCATTTTATGTAGTACTAACAATTATGTAAAACCAGCTTAAGCTTCCGTTTGTGTACAATGGAATTTTTGGAAAAGTGTATAATTTGTAGCCAAAAACCATTGCGCGAAGCAGTATCTGACAAACAGCAAAAATTATTTAGTTCCTGGAAAAGGAAATGTTCAAAAAGTCTTTCTGATGTGTTATTAGGTAGCGATACCCACCCATTGTTTCAGTACCTTGACATTGGAAATTATTGTCACATTTGTCAACAAATAGTCAGAGATGTCAATTTCACAAAGAACCTGTTAAAAACGCTTCAAAATAAAATGGAATTTTTGTTATGGTGTCTGAGAAAGCGTCTTTACGAAAATTTTCAAAATTTTGGCGAAAAGTCGGAAAAGAATTTAATTGAAGAAAGACTGCAGACATTTAGAGATAAAGATGACTTCAAAAAGAGAACTTACAATTACAACGAAGTTGTTGAAATATTATACACTGGTATAAAAACCAAAAATCCAAATCACAAATAAAATTAAAATGTATCTAATGAAAATATAATTTAATCTATCTGTTAAAAAACTGGGTAAAGGTAAATTTAAAATGATGGCTTTTCTACTTGCTAGCTGCATCCCAATTCTGTGGTGATCAGGATTTATTCCAAGGAGATACCAAAGAAGATATGAAATACCTTCAATATGTAGCCTCTAACTATGTCTGTGTAAAAATGGAACCTGATGTCGATACTTATAAAGAAACCGAGGAACTTTCTGAATTTGAAAACAACGATGGAATGGACAGTATTTCAAGCGACAACGAAGCCTATTCAGGTCTAATATTTTATATATTTTTAACGTAAACTATAATAGCATTTTGCATAAAATTTCTCATTTTCCACATTGGTTTGTCATTTATTAAGCAATTTTAAAAATACTTAAACACAAACGGGTATATAAATAACACAAATAAATTTTTAACCTGTATGGTATTTGTGTATGTGTGTGAAAATCTCAATAAGTCTTCCTTATCTCAGATCTGCACTATAGTCGCGATTATTATCATGACTCGTACAATGTTTACATTTCTGTTTTTATTTTGTTATTTGCATGTAATATCAATTTAATTGTCTTTCAGATCAAATTAAAATGAATGAAAATCCAGCTGGCAACAGAAACAGTTATCCTTCTGGTCGAGATCGCTCTTCAAAGAGGAAAGCAGCTGTTAGAATCAAAAAGAGTGTTAGTGCAGATTCTATGGAGGACGAAGAGGAAAAAGTAAAGAACGAAAGTGAAGCTAACAGAAAGCGTCGAGAAAAATATGAAAGAAAAAATCGAGCAAGAAGAGAAAAACGGAAAATGGACCCAAATCACTACAAAAGACTTAAGTGCATGTACGAAAACTGTAAGATTGCTTTCATGTCGGAGAAGAAAAGAGAAATGCACATTCGTCAAGCTCATCTTGGTTTGTATTTTATCATTGAAACTATTGAAAAAAAAAATGGTCAGCAGAGGTCGTAGATTCAAAATAACCTCTTTAAAATATTTTTAGGCGAACAGAAACCTTTCGAATGCACGAAATGTTCGAAAAGTTTTAGATCAAGACAGGGAATGGGTTATCATATGCGGCAGTTTCATTCTGGCGACAAAGATTATAACCATTTTTGCAAGTTCTGTGGGAAAGGCAAGTATTTAGAAGAATCATTATTTATATCCATGCTCTCCAGTATTTGTTGTGGCTATTTTGACATTTGATCTTAATTAATCTTTTTTTGTTGAAAAGGTTATAAAAATGAAGAGGACCTGGCAACCCATTGCGTTGGACATCAAGGACCGAATCCATTTACGTGTGTGTTTTGTAATAATATGTATAGTAATGCAACTGATCTCCATAAACATGTTTCTGATTCACATCCGAATTATGATAGACCGAAATGTGATATTTGTAATAAGTTCTTCGCAAGTTTGTTCAGTTTAAAAATTCATAAACTAGTCCACAAAGATCCAGAATTGTTACATAAGTGTGAAATATGTAATCGAATATTCGCCACTCCCCATCGCTTAAAAGCTCACAAAGACACTCATAATGAAGAAAATAGTTTTGTGTGCGAATTCTGTGGCAAATCTTTTCGTCACAAAATGGCTTTGCGATCACATTCCGAGTATCATACTAAAGAAAAACGTTTTAAGTGCAAAGTTTGTGGCATGGGATTTATTAAACCCGGGTCATGCCGAAAACACGAAATAACTCATTCAGGAATTAAAGAATTCATCTGCAAAACTTGTGGAAAAGCTTTTAGTATTAAACATAAGTAAGTTATGTTAATTATGTGATCGTTTTTATTCATCGTATCCATTTCCATTCCACTCACAATATCAATTTGAAAATTCTAACTCTGATTCTGATTCTTATCTACAGCCTAAATGATCACGAGAAAATTCACGAGAGAGAAAGAGATCCCACGATTGTCGTTCGTGAACGCAAATCGAATAAACCAATCAGGGTTCCGGAAAGCAATCTTCAAAATCCTCTGCCTCAACCTCAGTTAAAAAATGATTTACCTCATATTTATTCGCCCTATTTATAGATTTATACTTCTTGGATTTATATCCGGTGAAAATAAAAATTTTGATAAGCTAAGACTTAGATCAACTGGCCCTAATCTCATGAAACTTTTGTTGGTTCAGTTCGTTGTGAAACTTATATGTAGTTCTCCGGGAAAGAGAAAACTCTGGTTAATTGTTAAGTAAATGCATTTTCACTCCATTTTAAAAGGCATTCCAAGTTTTCATCCAGATTTTTAGGCATCTGCCTGAAACTGCATAAAACATACAAAGATAAAAAATACATGTAATAAATAATTTTTTTTCTACTTAAAAATTACTCTAAATGTCAATCTATATGATATGAAAGTCCATGATAATAATTTTATTGAGGCTTAGGACTTATAAATTGGGGAAAGTATAAAAAATAGTGGGAAATCGAAACAAAGTGATTTTCCAACTTTTTTTAAAAATTACAACAATTTTGACAGTTAAAAAATCGGCCACTTCTGATTTTAATGAACATTGGTGAACAATCATTATAATACGATTCTAATAATAATTCTGGAAATAATATTCCCAAGTAATAGGTTTGGAGACCTAGGGAAATTCGTCGAGTTGGAAAGCTAGCGGGCCCAATTTCTTAAAAGGTTAAATTTAAAAAAAATTTCGGTCTTTCTTTATTAATTTGCATGGTGTTAGGGTCGGTTAGATTCGCAAGAATATTCTCTACAAAATAGTGTGTAGGCTTTTTGGATACCTAGTCTATGTAGAGTTGTGCTGAAGGAGACAAATAAATGATGACTCTGTATACAATGTTCCATAGTACGTATACGTAGGTAAACGTGAATAATTAACATTTTGTGTTGCGGATTGTTTATTTCATAATAGCCCAACCAAAGTGAAAATAAATATTTTATTCATTAGTTAATAATTTTATTACTTTTAGAATTTAATTATTAGTGTTACTATCATAAAAATCCAATTTATCAGTTTAAAATTATTTTGCTTGGCTGACAGTAGTGGTGGTATTCAAAGATCGTGATATAAAAGAGAAAATATCCGTCCACTCCTCAATCTATTTAAAAAATATGTATGGTTTACTTTTATTTCAAACCCAAGTATTGCTCATATATTAAATTATACTTTACCATAGATAATTTTTCTGGTATAATTTAATTAAAATAATTATAAAAAGAATAGCATATGCATTTTGCAGCATTAAAATACTTACAGTAGCCGTTGTAGATTTTCCAGATCCATGTCCGCTATTATGATCTACTCTCAGTAGTAGTGGATGGGTCTGCAAAACAAATTTGAAATTACGAATTAGTATGAATTTACGAAAACTTTATCCAGTTTTGTTTTATATAGTCCCATTTTCAACAATTCAAATTTTTGGCAACTTTAATTAGTATATTTAATACTTGCTGACAAAGAAATCTGAATGAATTGCCAAAATATGCCAAATGTGTTGCCCATTAATGAAACCTTATTTGGTCATACCTGTCGGTCACTTCGCCCTATTTTGTACTGTAGTTCAGCAATAAATTTGTAGGAATGAAAAGGAGCAACTCGATCATCCTTATCTCCAGTAACCACTAAAGTGGCTGGATATTGAACACTTTCATTCTCCGGGAGTTTGACATTGTGCACAGGTGAATATTTTATGAGATTCTGGAAATCTTCTTTGTTATCCGAAGTACCGTATTCATCAAGGATATGAGTGTTGTCAGTTTTCTTCTGGAATCGAAGCATGTCCAATACCCTAAATATCCCATCCAAATGATTTAAGGTATAATTAAATACATAAAATCATTATCCAGAAAAAATTCTGTTAAGACTAAAAATGAATATTCATTACCCAGATCTTGCAATAGCAGCTCCGAAAAGTTCAGGATGTTGATTGATAGTGGCGGCAACGAGTAAGCCTCCGTTTGATATTCCGTCTATGACTATTTTAGAGGGCTTAGTATAATTCTCCCGAATTAGATATTCCGCAGCTGCGACAAAATCGTCGAAACTGTTTTGCTTATTTTCACGTTTGCCTCCGTCGTGCCAATTTTTCCCATATTCCCTGAATTTTAATTCGATTCATCAGTTATGACAACAATAATTATATTTATAATAATTGCAATAAGATATTACCCTCCACCCCTTATACTGGGTAAGGCGACAATTCCATCGAACGATTTCAGAAAATAAATGTATTGCATTTCAAACTGATAGAAAAGGCTGAATCCAAAACCTCCGTATGAATAAAGAAAACAATTGGAATCTCCTTGAGGGACGTAATCCTAAAAATAATTTATTTTAGTACCAAAATTTTAATTTCAAAGATCTAATTAAAAGTAAAATGGAATCATAATTGTAATACCCTTTTGTGAAGAATAAACATTGGGATTTTAGTTCCGTCTTTGCTGTGGTAGAAAACTTGAGTTGCTTTGTAATCAGAAGAATTGTACGCGTTTATAATATTTTCAGACACAAGCTGGGAAAATAATAATTTAGTTTTAACCTGGTAGATTTAAAATCCAGAATGATCATCAAAGGATGTAAAAATGCCTATTTACCTCTTTTTCAACATCGGCATTTTTGAAATCTAAACGGAATACTTTTCCTGGTGTTAAATATGACTGGAACTTAAAATAAAATTCTTCGTCTTCAAAATTTCCAATGTTTTCCATTGGGTCGACAATAAATCCATTTTCAATCGGAATATTCTTTATTAATGTACCATTTTCCAAATGTCTTAGTTCCAATGTATTTTTCACATCTTTTAAGTAGCTCAGAATTAAAATATTCCTGGAAAAGTTAATAAAATGTAAGTTTTTCGGGTAACTTTTGCGAAGATTCGTGTCTAGGGTTCAATTATAAAATCGAGGTGAACTGAATCGAGTTTTACAGTTATGATAATTATTTTAGAAACCTTACTTGTTCCTAACGAAGGCCCAGTCCAAACGATTATTTTCTTCCGGGACTATGTCATGCCAATCCGTTGGCCTAGGTTCAGCTATATTTTGAATGCTTTTCAAATCTATTGAAACAATTTTTCGATTGGAAGCATTTTGACTCGTAAGAAAGTATAATATTGAGTCACTGTTAGCCAAAAACTAAAAAAAATCGTAATTATTGTTTTTTGGAATGTAATAATTTTTGTTAAACGCGTCTTAAGTGCTTATTGACTATTTCCATACAAAATTTAATTTTAACTTAGACATACCGTATAAGAAGATTTTCCAGTTGTATCCAACCCTTTGATGTCCAAACTTGTCTTTAGCTGAAAGTTATTTTCTATTGCCTTTTCAATGTTAGTGTACCATGCAAAGTTATATGGATAATCGCTATAAGGCGTTAGTATTAAATACTTGTTATCTGAAGTTATTTGCACGTTATTGAATCCGCTAAAATAAAAATCAAAAGCGATTTGTGTTGAATGACATGTATTAAAATTTTAAAAAACATTAAATATATAAATGAATAACTCATACAGAAGTTAGAGTTGACAGTATAGAGATAATTAATTAATGAAATATACAAATAATAAACAGATGCCTGACTAATAAATAAAAAATAAACAACATATTTCATAATTCATAATTAACAATAATAATAGATTGAGTAGGTTCATACTTACATTAGGTAGTGCAATTTGCTGGGAAAATCAACAATGAGAACATCTTTTGTCTGGCTTGTTCCAATTTCATGGTAGTAGAGCCTAGCTCGATTAGTTATTGGAACATCTGAGTCCTTTTCCTCGATTCTGGGATTGTATTTCTTTTAAATCGTAAGAGATTTCAAGTAAAATTTTAATTGACCTTACTCTACACTTTTAAAACTACATATCTGAATTTATATTGCTAACCTGTTTATTGTAAAAAGGTACTTATATTAGTTTTAAATTGTCTAACTGGTATTGAAGTCAAATTTTTTTTACAAAATCTGAAAAACGACTTGAAAATTAATTTAAACAAAAAGATTACAAATCTTACAGCGTAGATGACTCCTTTATTTCCCGGTGTCCATACAACGTCCGACAATTTAATATCGGTAAGTATTTCAGGAAAGATTTGGCCAGAAGAGACATTTTTGAAGTAAAGACTGTACCAATCACTTCCTCCTTTTGAAATACCATAGCTAATTAATTGACCATCACTAGAAGGTACTACACTTCCAGGAGCAAGAGAGTCAGTATTGTCTTCAGAAAAAGAGTTGGGATCTAGAACAATGGACGCTGGACCTTCGTTCGAATCTTTGTAGTAGTAAACACTTCAGAAACATTATAATCGTTAAATAAATCCTTTTTCATGATTTTAAAAAGTAGAAAACAATTAAGACCTTTGATTTTGTCCTCCTTGTTTAGAAAAGAAGAAATATCTTTGACCCGCTCTGCGTGGCTGATCAGTTTCTGTGTAGTTCCAAAGACTACCCAATTTCTTCCGTATTTCATCTCGCTGGGAGTTTTCTATGTAACTGTAGGTGAGGTCGTTCTGTTCCTCAATGAATTTCTGTGTTGCTTCTGAATTCAAGTCTTCAAGCCAACGATATGGATCAGAGATCTAGTATTATGGAAAATGATTTAAAAAACTGATGCCAGGAAAAAAATACATGGTAAATATAAGAAATGGCATGAAAACAATAATCACTTAATTAATATAATTATAGGATTTACTAACATTAACACCGAAATATTCATCTGTAACCCACTCTGTCCGTTTTACTTCTGGGTATTCCAAAAGCGATGCTGATATTGATGAACATGATAAAAAGGAATTAATAAACAGTAGAAGGATAACAAAAAAACGAAATAGCCCGTAATCCCGGTGAATACTCTCACTCATTGTAATTTGAGAAATTAGAGTACGGATTTTATTTTCTCCGTGAACGGATTTAAACAATATTTGTCACTTATGAAGGTGACCGTGCTAAAATGACTTTTAGTGATACTAAGACCGGCTTTCTTGTTATAACACTAGCAGTTGTTGAAATGTGTTGTATTTATTTATGTCAACACTTAGGAAAGAATTACTATTTTGCCAAAGGCCTTCAAGTTCTATGACCTTTATATTTTAATCTACGGTTTTGTGTTCCCACCTTCCGTTGTGTAAATATTGGAATATCTATTAAGGCATATAGCTGGTTTCGGGAGGTGCGTTATTATTTATTTCATTTCCCTTTCCATGGTCGAAACCCAAAGCTATTTTTACAAACTGCAACAGGATATGTAAATAAAGTATTTTATAGTTCGTGATGTTGATATGCCCTGCCGAAGGGCCAATGACCAGGAATATTTTGGCCCTTTCTTCTGGAACTCGGTGTATATTTAATTTCAACTCATTAACGTTTTCATTTATTAGGAGACAAGTGCAATAATAGTAATAATTAAGTACTACTTTTTTAGACCAAAGCAAAATAATATAATTCTTCCAAATCTCTATAATATAACCATAATCTTGGTAAAGCAATAAATTTACCTAGTATATATCTCTCGATTATGATAAAGTTGTTTTGTTTTAACTTATTACTACTTTATTTTGCATTTGGGATTAAATGTGGAGCTAAGTTGACAGCTTTACTAATTTTAATATACGTACATGCAATTATGGGATGATAAAATTGCTCTGTGTGTCTTCTGTGTTGAATTCCAATGTAGTAATCCCTATATAGTATTTCTTAAGCATCTTAGGTTGGTATATCGTTTTCGCATATACCATTTATAAAATTATCCATAAATGCAAAACGAAAAGTAATATCGCATGTAGTCACGGAGGACAGTCAGTAATCTATTTATCTATATGTAAAATATGTATGTGGTACAAAATAGTACCTAATCAACAAAATCGTAATACTCATGATACCAATCTGAGCATCGGACATAAAATTATGATTAGTTATTTAGTAGTTAGCTATTTTTAGCCAATGTCTCAGCTATACGGATAACGATATAAAGACATGTATGTAATTTGGCCCATAAAATTAGTTGATAATAGAGGGAGAGGAAATTGCAGGTTTGGCTGTGTCTCAGCTGGGTTTCGATATCATGTCCGAAACTATGACTTATGACCTTTGAGCATGAATCCTTCGCTTTAATTTAAAAAGAAAGCCGAAGACAACACAAAGTGAATATGCAAATACGGCGGAAGACATAAAACGAGGTTTATATAATGAAGAATGGGGCAATTGTAACAGTCCCATGGAAGCTAATACGTCTTTTACTATGTTTATAGTCACTAGGATGAAATGAGGAGAATAGTGTGACCATAATTCCTTAAATTTATATTTTTACCTTTTCTATTTTTAGCTTAAGAATATTGAGGATGAATTTACACCGTTATTTATTGTACTTTCAAAAGTATCAACAAGAATGTAGGTAATCATAATGTGGAGGTATGGTAGGATTTTTAAATATATGATACTCAGAAAAACGGATTTTTGAAATTTTTAAAAAATCTGACTACATTTATAAGTTGTATACATTTTTGTAAACCAACCCATTGAAAAATTTTGTTTCTTTTAGGTACTTGGAACAATTTTATTTTGAACATTTTCGTACATTTAAACAAAAGTTTTACTCAAATGTCATTTATTTTTTAAAGAACTATTAAATTGCTATACTATTCAATTATAATTTTAGGTTCTGTCAGTGAAAAGACGTTGGACAATGCAAAATAATTTTAGAAACATAAGTTTTTTGAAAATGTTTAAATTAGTGCTATTTTATTAGGAACTCTATAGGGTAGAGATGCAAAATTTGGTCACCATAACACATGAAAGTTCCTCTTCTGTGTTTTGATGGCTATGCAGATATAGAAATAAATCAGGCAAGTCGTAGGCGGTGTTGTATAGTTATAGTTGATAGGCGGAATAATGGAGAGTCTAATAGGTACATGACATGTAAATGTAATCCGCATCGACTTATCATTATGACGAAATTGGCTTGTGTATGTATATAGCGACTTATCTAGGGCCTTGGAGAAAGGTATCATTTACTATTGTACTAGTGCAGTGTAAACGATATCTGATGTGATGATAATGCCACCGGGAAGATAACCATCAATCTAAAATGAGCGTGCATCGGATTGCATGTCAAAGCTTTTAAGCTGTAAAATGGATATTAAATTGCTATTTTAAACGATGACGGCCGACTCCTCGTTAAACGTCTGTATTTTCATGCTCAGGCAAGACATTTCACTTACTTTCGTCCAAGTCTCATCATCATCCCTATATAAATGCAGAAAGACACATTCCTTGTCATTTTACTCCTACTGCCCAGTCCAACAAACACTGACCACTGCGAAATCTGAAAGCAAGAATTTCTTATCTACATTTTCATATAAAAAAATTTTCTTGGAGCTTTGGTGAGATGCAGAGCAATTTTCGATCTCGAAGACGCCGTAAATGTCCAGTAGCCAAGACCAACTTTACTACGTTTATGGACGAGGGGTGTATGTTCTACCGTGAGAAGCTTTTCTCAAAAGCCATTTCTTCCTTCGATCGGGTAAAGTGTATTTTAACTCTATTTTATCATTGCATTAACATTTTCATTACATAATTAATAATCATCTCAAGGCTTGAAACATACTCCAAATACACCTCCTTGAGGTGTACCTGCTGTATTTTTATATTGTTCAACTAGTACAAAATTAGCAATTAAAGCTACTCAGGCATCAAAAAAAATTAATTTCCAGGGTAACAGGCCCCGCTCACTTCCCAATTTCTACACTTTAGCTCCGCCCAAAACCCACGCCCTCGACAAGAACACCTAAACTTCGCCTATTTCGGGGCGGAATATAGGGTAGGCGAAGCTGATTTCCACTGCAACCAGGTTGCAAGAGATTTTCGATACCCGAGTTACAGTTCTTCCAGATCTAGATACATTATAATTAGAGCTAAGGCTGAAATGTAACATTTTTAGACAATAATTCTTTAAAATATGTTGCATACCTTTTCTTGTAGTCTTTTAATTATTATATCTACTGATTAATTTACGTTTTAGGTATCCCCTTTTTTCTACAGCTACAAAATTTCAAAAGTTTATAGATATATTTTTTTGTGTACGGATTTTGAATTTATTTAGAAAGGTGTGATAATTTGTTTTGGAGAACAGAGAAAGGAGAGCCAGTTGGTTAGTGCACCAATTTATGTTTATTTATAGATAGCTAGTGTATGGATTTTATGTAACAAATGCGGAGCAAGTAATTTTGGGTGTTCGCGTTGCTAATGTGTGTGTGGGTTCATTTGAGGTCGGGTAGACTTTGTCAGACCCGCATTATTGGCCATTTGTGAATCGGTGTCACGCAGAGCCGGCTAAGTATTTTATGCAGCGAGAAAAAAGCAATTTACTTAATTCTCTACTTTTCCTTCTTTTCTTGCTTTATAGTGATCGATTTGTGTTTGTTTGTCCTGAGCCAGCTCACTCTTCGATGGTCACGCTCGCTTTCTCTGCACTTTTGTCACTAAAATAACTTCTATTAAGTAAATCAGACCACAGGTACCCCAACCAATAAAGAGCAAAGTAAAAATAATTCACTATACTATACCCATGGTTTGCTCTTTTCCTTCGTAAATAGACTATAAAAGAAAAGTAAATAGTTTCGGCAGGAGGCCAATATTATTTGCATATGTATAGAAAATATTATCAAACGCTTTTGAAAAATCGAATAGTTATTATTAAAGTAATTTCCTTAGCGGTAATTTCTAGGACAAATATTTTATGAAATTTAATTAAAATTAACGCACATTAGAGCATCTGTAACTTGTTTTTAAATATTTCCCTCTAAAAATTGTGCATCCGAAATCCTGGGACACGTATTGATATCATTGTATGACCTTACCAAAATATAACAATGGGCAGATCTATGAATCTATAGCATAAACTTATTAATACTTATACTGCGTACTACTTTAGTACCAGGCTCTGATTTCAGCCAAAATTTGCTTGCCTGAAGAAATTCATCTATATATTTAAAATAATGATACATAATATTTTATTTGAATACCAAATGGATGAGTAAATGGATATTTACTTCATTTCTTCCCATCGCTATAATAGGTATTGTACAAAGTTGCAAACTACACAGCATTTTGCTAAAAGTTCCACAGCAATAATTTATTGCATTCACATAGAGAGGTTTTGCGACTTTCAGGGAAACGGACGCAGAATTGACTAATTCGCTAATATGTAACTGCACAAATAGAAACTTGAAATATTTATGCATAAGTTACTGTCAAATGCTAAATATATTACTGACAACTACATAAGTAATTGCTAAAGTGCGTAAACTGGTCAATATTTGTAATTTTTGAAGTATTTATATAGTAGCAGTTTTGGAGAATTTCACTGTTCAGTTTTTTGGTAAATAGAAAAGAGTAGGAACATATACCTACTTTCTCGGATACTGGCCAAGAAAGAGTAATAAATTAGTAAAATCAAACAAAACAATTATTCTGTCACAATCCACCATTTAAATAACACATCCAATGCTCTGTTTCACATTTGTAGCAAAAAGTTTTGCTATGAACAAGGAAACGTATAAGAAAGTTTTAGGCTCTCTGTATCTCCACAAAGTTTTAGGCATTAACATTCTCTTGGGCTGTAGGGACATAAAAATAAATTACAGACTCCAACCTACTTATTAAATTAAATATACAAACCTAAACATAAAATATTGTCTACCATAAATTCTTCGAAATACCAGGACTGCCAGGACATACAATTCCTATGAAAGAAATCTAAATCTTAACAATAATCTTGATTTGCTACCTATATTTTGACCTTTCGCTGTATTTTAAAGAGAATGATGTGTGGAAAGGTGAGTAGTAAATTGGCATTGATATCGCGTGCAGAAGTCACCAAATCTAATTTGTCTGTGTCTGCTTTGCTTTCATAAGAAATTCATTCAGCCCTCTGTCTATCATATGTCATGATATTGATAATATTTAACATCAAATAACACTAATGTACATTGTGTCTTCCTTCAGGCTTTCTTCCATTAAAGACCGACTGAAAAGCAATACAATACCTTACCTATCTAACCCATGCATAACGTAATAATAAATAGACTCACATTTAGTATATTAGGCTGCCGATATATAATATTTATACGTTTAAGCCACTCATGTAGCTTTCAAATGCCTTTCAAGTTTCGAATCTAAACTTTTTAAACGGGGTTCACTGTCATAAAAATTATACTTAGAATCTACTTATATATACCATTCATATACTACGTGGAATTCAAACAATTATAAACTTTAACCAGGACCCGTGTACAGGGAACAAAAAGTTACCTTTTTCACCTTTTTGCCTGTTTTATAAAAAAGTTAGGAGTAAGATTTTAAAAAAGGAGTCCTTTTATGCCTTTTTACTATTTTTGGTGTATCAGCGTGCCCCATTTACTTTCACTTCACATATAAATAAGGTTAAAAAGTTAAAAATGACTGCTTTTTTAAAAGTAGTACTTTTTGCTTTTTTGTAAAAAGGTGTGCCTTTTTTGTTCCCTGCCTGTGTATATGTTCGGTCATAACCAAAATTAAGACAAAGGTGGATATTGTAATTAGAAATTTCATCTACATAATGCAATACTTGGGTCCAGATACAATAATTATAAACACTTGGTTACAGTTGTGCATTCCGCCGGCATGTTTCGATTAATAAAATTATTTATTGAACATTCATCATTTTAGAAAACTAGTCACAATAAGTAAATATTTTGTCATACAATTACAATTATGAGTCTTTGTTTAAAAATTAGGCGGTATGTCAAAAATATTGTGCCCACCTGTCTTAAAACTGTTCTTTAATTTTCCTAAATGAATATTCTGTAATACTTCTTCCTATTTAGCCAAAATAAACTGTAAATCCCGTCTTGGCCCCTGAAAAACTCTTGGCATCAGAGCATTTTACTGATTAGCAATTTGAATATTTTAGAATGATTATTTTTTGGTTATAAGGAATAATAAATTTCCCCTTTCTTCGATTCACACTTTTGCATTTCTGTTTGACATAAAATTTCCTCACCTAATAAATGTGATAACTTTTTCGTTTCCTTCTGTATATCAAATTATTTTATGAATTGGACATAGATCAAAATGATGACAATTGGCATTTGCAAGGACATTAGTCTGATTTGACAGTCACTCGAAAACTCAGAAAACCATAAATTATAATCGGATAATGCCTGAGTGCAGAGAAAATGCTTGGAGTCGTATAGGAGATCAATTAGGTACATATTATGTGATAGATAGATTTGACTTCCGTATACTATTTCTCAGTAAATTCGTTCAACTCGAGTCGACAAGAGTTGTGGTGGGAAATAACACACCTACCTATTTAACTATGCATATAATCAAATAATATAGTTACCCTAAATTCTTATTTTGCTTGGAAACCATCGAACCTCAAACTTTCATACCTAGAGAGAAAGAAAAGCTGAAATCAATTACCTACCACAATAGTTTCCTGCTTCGTCATCTACACTCTGTAAATTATGCATAGGCAATGTTGGTCTGCATAATAATAACGAAATGACATTAAAGTCTGTTGTATCCGTAAATTGTGAGTGAATTTAATAATTTATTTTTAATAGTTGGAATTATGCCAATATTTCCCAATTTAAAAATAATACAGACTGAAAATTTGAAGTGGCAGTTCATTGCTGATTTTTAAAACTACTTTTCATGCTTTCCCATGCTTCTTTGCTTGCCGGAAAAGCCCGGGTTTATTAGACGGTGAGCTGTTTGAAGGGAAAGGATCCAGCAGGTGTACATGACCCTCCAGTCCGTCTCATCTCAGATTAGCACTGTCTGTTTCGTCGGGGGTTGTTATGGAAATCCGAGAAATGTAGTCTATAGCCTATACCTTTAATCCCCTATCACAACTAGTGACATACATACAGATAGTCGTTTCAGTATTCTCGGGTAGTGTAAAAAGTAGGCATAGAAAATATAAATAGAAGCTTATTTAGTTTAGAAGGTATAATAAGAATAGGAAATACTCATGTATTGAGTTTTGATAGACTTTATACGTTATCTATTAGAGGTGGGCAGCTAAAACGAGAAATATATGCAAATTATATAGATTTTTACCAGTTCTAATTAGATAAGTGCCAAATTAAATAAGGTAAAATTTATAAATATGAATATTTTATCATATAAAATAAATTCAAACATAGAATTGCTACAAATACAGAATTATAATCAATTTAAGTGCCTTATAATTAGTATATTAACAATTATTATACTATAATCGACAATGTGACTGTGAATGTGATACCAAATTAGCCAATCTATAATAAAATAACATTTATGAACATAGTTAGTCCGTTAATTTATTTAAAGGTAAAATCCAAACGGATGTATTGTAAGTGTAACCAGAAAGGGACTGGATAATAAGTTTCGTTTCGGTAATGCCCACCTCTTCACTTTATATACACTCAATAACTATAAGTATCAGAGTACTGCAATAGGTGCCTATATTATAATTAGCTGTTCTGCACCTCGATACTTTTAGATAGACGTTTATCCACGCCCTAAAGTTATAATTGCTGCAGAAGATTACTTTTGTTGGGCAGAAACTACTAACACGTTTGTCACGTTAACCTATAAAATATCTAAGTTGACAATAGTTGACAATAATTTTTCGAAGAAGGAGATTTTTGTTAATTTTCTTATACCTGGAATAAAACCCCTCCTGCTGTGCTATAGGAATTTGGTGCAGTTTTATTTTGCACGCTAATTACTCAATTTCTTTTGTCTGTGATCCACGTCATTTACGATCATTGATATATAGTCGGAGACAAAGCTTAGTAATTAGGGCAATCTTTTGTGAAAACATCCATTAATTGATTGAGCATCATTGTGCGGGTGGAATGAATGGAATGATGAAAAGCGTGGAGAAGGTGGACGGACGAAGGAAGAGCAAAGGCCAAGAATCCCTCGGGGTGCCTAATAAGCCTAATGGCCTCTTTCACACGAGCAGATTGCAATCTGTGACAATTGGAATGGTGACAAAGGGCAAGTTTCAGCTGGATGTGACAACTCTGACGAGTGAAGACGAGGAGGACGAGGACAGTGCGAGGAGCCACTCGCCAGACATCCAACTCCAGCCATCTCCTCCGACTCGCAAATCTCTCACCATCACTCGCCTACTTACACTCGCTGCAGAAACTGCCCTCGTCGTCGGACCTCCTCTTCTTCCTCCGAATCAACAGAAACCTATTCCCATACTCGGAGTCAGAACACAAGAAACTTCAGCTCCGCCAACTCTTCCCATACCTACTTCCCCGCAAGTTAAAAAAGTTGAGTTTTCTCCAGAAGTTCGAATGGACTCTTCAAATAATATCACTCCGTCTTATGACGATAAAACCGACGGAAGAAACAAGAAAAAAACAGAACATGAACGTAAATTTGCTTTGTTTATTGCTCTATATTACTTCGCAGTTTTAAATTCCGTTAGAAAACAGAAAATACAACTGAAAAAATTAAATTTGCAATTTATCACGCCTAATAAAAAATTTAATCGCATTTTAAATTTAAATGATACAGATGTTTTAATGTTTTGAACTTTGAAGAGTTCTTGGAATTCAAAATTATTTTCTATTTCAGGTTAAAATGGACATATTCCATTTTATATCAATTTTTCAATATTTCCAACATAAAATTATGATTTCTTTTAGCAGTTTAGCTGAGTTTTTCCTGAAATAATTCCGTTTTTTTGAAAAATAACATGTTCATGAAATTGTTTTATTTTTAAGACACATTTAACCCTAGCCATTTTAAGAAGCATACAGGCGTATGCAAGAGATTTTAAACCCCTGGCTTAGTGAAACTATCGACCACACAACCTCGGGGATTTTGCTATGCCTCAAGAATTTATTGCTCTTTCTAATAATGTATATATGAGGTTATGTGGTCGCCTATAGCGGCTGTAAGAAATAAAATAATACAAAAAAGTTGACCAAAATAAACATTAAATACTAACATGCACACAGGTGTAGGCTCAGAGGTTTCGTAATTACGTGGGTCTGCCTCTAGATTCCTTGCTGTATTGACTATGCCATGAGAGTAGAAACCCGGAACCCTGACTTTCTCACGTGTATGCAATGGCCGTCACCGTACTCTTAATACATTGCCTACACCCGTGTGCATGTTAATAAGAACTGTGCAAAAAATATGTTAGTATGGCTAGGGTTAAGAAGTCAATTTATAAATGTGAACATATTTTGTAGAACTAGAATATTATATCGACAGTGAGCAAATATCTGTGTTAAATTAAAGGGTCTCCAACTGTAAGTGCAAGCGGACCAACTACACCAAGACACAGATCCCGGTCTCCGAGTGGAAATCTGTTGAATGAAATTCGTAAAATGTCCTTAGCGTCTCAAGATGCTCAGGAAGAAAAGAAAAAGAGTAAATTGGCAAATGAGTCGGAAACGAAGAAAACATTTCGAAGGAGCACGAGACGGAAGAAGAGAAGGGAAGAAGAGTACACTGATAAGGATCGGGCGGCAGCTGTCACTCTGGGATCGCGTGATATCAAACAGTCTTTGAAGGCTAAGAAAAAGCGAGAGCGAAAATTGCACATGTCTCTGGACTTGTTGACAAGCGAAGAATTCCTTTCGGCCATGTTGGTCGTTGAAGCTACATTTCAAATGAAAGTTAAAAAACAGGCGGCAGCTGCCCTTACAACACTCAACAAGGTTTTCAGCCCCGAAAAATTACAAAACTCTCCCTTTCAAGTTTTCTCAACGACGTGTCATTTTCTAAAAAGAACATCGTTTCGTTTTATGGGTTTAAAATAATTTGCTTAGAAATCTCCTCAGCTATTCCCCAGTCGGAAATTATTTTTTGCCAACTGTCCCCTATCTCCATATTACCACAGAGGCGTATACAGAACTGAGTTTAGGGGAGGGCTAATATTTCTTGTAGACATTCTTGGTATAATATATTGGTCCGTAGCGAGCAAATTTGGGAGTCATAAAAGGTCTTAAAAAAATTGCTATTTTAAGAAAAATATTAGTTTCTTGTTTTTCGGGTAGGGGGTGGCCTACAATTGGGATAGCCCCTCCTCCAATACGCCACTGAATACCGAGATTATCAACTGTTCCAACCCAGCCACAGTCCCAATTGTGGCTAATTTTGTGTTTACATAATTGGCAAAATGCAGTACATTAATTGCAAGTTTGTCGTGAATAAAATTATTCTATTTTATTTTTAGGCGTTGGAATTGCAACCTTTTCACAAAGGAGCACTAATAGCTCGGAGTCAATGTCATTTAAAACTGGGGGATGCTGCATCTGCCCTAAAAGATGCTGAAACTTCTTTTGACAAAAACGAAACTTACATTCAAGGTCTTTTCCAGTTCGCAGAGGCTTTGTATCAATTAGGACAATTTGAAAAAGCCCTCATTGCCTACCACCGAGGATACAGACTGAGAAAAGATATGGAAGGATTCCGAATTGGTATACAGAAATCTCAAGAAGCCATTCGAAGGGCAATTGGAGGTATTTCAATTTTTTTCTTTGTAGGCAGGAATTTTAATATTTTAATAAAGCAATGTCTCATCTTTTCTTTTTTATAAGACCGATCGGCCACCAAAATTGGTAACTTGGACGATATTCTCCCAATGATTAATGAAATGGAAGCGGCTAACAAAAGTAAGATAATCTATTTGGACAGTGCATGGTAAGATGAAATCAATGATGATGTAATTAAAACGATTTAATTTAGGAAAAGAAGAAGATGGAGAATTATGGTTGAATGACGAAGAGCACCCAGCCAATCCGAAACACAAAAGTGATGAGAGATCCTCGAGATCAAATGCCAGGGCCCGCTGGGTGGCTAGGGAAGTTTTGGGGCAAATGTATTCGGATAAAGATTATCTTATTAAATTTTTGCAGAGACCTGGTGAGTTTTATGATATGCTTTGATACATAATTTAATTATTAATGTCAATCTTTTAATATTATTCAATAGTTTCATCTTTTAATGCTGAAATTATGATTTGTAGATATTAAGAGTGATGATGGGAGCTCAACTGCTCTTCGTGATAGCGCTAACGAAGCTTTAAAATATTTAGAAGTTAGAGAACAATTCTGGAGACAACAAAATCCAATTTATTCGAGAAAAACTAATATCCCGCAACGTTTAACAAGAAATCCAGGAAATTCTCCTAAAAGTAAATTCGTTGACAATTGATTATACTTAATTAATAAAAGACGGAAAAAAGACAATCAGATTAAATGTATTATCGTATCGTCATAAACTTTCGAGAATTTATAGATTCTTAGCAGAAGCAAACTTCAAAATGTTAATCCATGCAATGCTTTTCTTGGCTGTATTAAAAAGCACAATAAATTAAATTATTCATGACGACGAACAAGAGCCAATTAAATACTATAATATTATTTCCTCATTTGCAACTTTAATCGACATCGAATTTGTTTTCTTTACAGTAATTAAATATTTTAATAATAGGACAAATCTGATTCAAAGATCTCTGCACAAGTTTACTAGCGTACAGAAACATATCCACGGGTGACACTACTTTTACTAAAGACAATTTGCCATATTTGAAATTTTCTGGTCTGAAATGCTCCTATGGAAAATTCCATGTAAGTCTTCCACACGCGTAAAACTCTTTCGTCGAATTTGTTCATGAGTTGAGGCAACCTTTGTAGAAAATTGTATTTCCAATATTTTATTGTTTTAACAAAGTCCTTACTTAAGTTGTGCCAATCTTCAATGATGAACAGATCTTCACAGGCATCTATGATTTCTCCGCAGTGGGGGGTTCGGACGTTGGGTAAAACATGCTTGGAAATGAAAGGGCAACATTTGGGTACATTCTTGGTGTTTGTCCCACTATTTTGACAAAGAAATAGGCCGTCGCTCTTCAAGCATTTATTGATCACCTCAAAAAACGCTCTGTAATTTTTAAAGCCAATGTGTTCAAGCATTTCTACAGAACAAATACGATCAAACTGTTCTTCCTCGTTTAACTCCCTATAGTCCATAACTCGAATTTCGACGTTTAGGCCTTCGCTTATTTCTCGTGCATATTTTGCCCCTTCTTGGCCGATTGTTATACCCACCACTTTTACTTTGTATTTCGATGCCAGATATTTCGCTAATGATCCCCAACCGCAGCCCAAATCAAGGACCCTACAAAATTTAAATAATATTTTGGTGAGAACCATTCATATTTTCGAAACAATACGCACAGGGGCTGTAAATTCTTCACGAATTCGCGGATGACATCTACGTAGTCAGAAATTTAAGTCTAAATACCTCATTCCAGGTTCCAGTCTTAGTTTCCGAGCTATCAAATCCATTTTAGCCAACTGTGCTTCTTCTAAAGAATTTGCATTTTGCCAATAGCCACAAGAATATTGCATACTGGGACCTAATATTGCTTCCATTAAATCATTCCCTGTTGATCAAAATTAATGTACATCTCAAATTTAATATATACTTTAATAGTTTAAAACAATGTCTTTTTAAAATGCCGTTTGTAGTTTGAACTATACCAAAGCAGGGAACAAAAATGGCCCTTTTTTATCTTTTACCTTTTTGACTTTTTTATAAAAAAGGTAGGAGTGAGTTTTTTTTAAAGCAGTCCCTTTTGCCTTTTTTGATGTATCAGTTTGCCCCATTTACTTCAACTTTTTATGTAAATAAGGTAAAAAAGGTAAAAAGGGCTGCGTTTTTAAAAAAGTAGTACTTTTTTATTTTTTCTTTAAAAAAGGAGTTGTTGCAGCCAATCTCTTGACTTCTTGACTGTAACTAACGCTAACTTGCAACACAAGCTTAGTATTGCAAAGATAGAGAGTCGTTTCAAAAATACTCGAAGGACCAACCTTAAATAGAACCACTACTTAAGGATTTTTCTTACTTAATAATGCTTTTCTACTCAATGATCAAAAATGCACTAGTCCCGTGATCTTTCATTCACACAAAAACTCAGTTACACTTTATTTCACCAAACACAACATTAATTAATTCACAAAAGCTCAGGGCGTACCATAAAGCCAACTTAGCACAGACTTCTTCTAATGCTAATCTACAAGAACTTTTTTTACAAATCTTTAGCTTTGTCACTAGCTAAAATTGATTTGACTAAATCTCAGAATATTCCAGGTGCTTCTCTAAATATTAATGCAAACCATGCAAATCTTTAGCTCTTACACTAGCTAAAAACTTAATATTTATAAAACTCAGAAATGTTCCAAGTGCTCCTCAAAAATATTCATACAAAATATTTAGCCATTTCCGCTAGCTAAAGAATTCATTTTTTATATTTCTCAGAAAATGTCCCAAGTGCTCCTCCAAAAATATTCATACAAAATATTTAGCCATTTCCGCTAGCTAAAGAATTAATTTTGTATATTTCTCAGAAAATGTCCCAAGTGCTCCTCCAAAAATATTCATACAAAATATTTAGCCATTTCCGCTAGCTAAAGAATTAATTTTGTATATTTCTCAGAATATTCACTAAGGCACTTCAACGAGGAACTTCCAAGAGAGAGATTTCAGAGAGGAACTTCACCGAGCAAATCTGGAACAAGACTGAGCTCCTTCTCACTTGAGCTCATACTTATACCCCCGAGTGCGGACGTTCAAGCACCGGGACCAACTACTTTCTAACACACACTCAATACACTCAATTATACATAAGGGGTCGGTGCCGACGTACTAGCAACCGCCCTACTACCCCACTTTTACAATGTAACACTAAGACATACACAATTCAATCATATAAGTATTACATTTACATTTTCATCAAAACATTTACAACATAAACTCAGTCACATGACATCTTAACTTACACTCAGTCACATGACATTCACAATTCAATTTACACTAAAGTCATATCATATAACATTCACAATTTAGTTTAACCTAAAATTTGTTACATGTTCTGAGGTCGCCTTGTCACATATTTCCAGACGGGTTTGTAGCTTAGCAATTAGCCAGTCGTCAAACCGGCTAAATAATTGTACCAAGGACTCCTCAGAAATTACATTAACCTTACCTAACCTAGATTTCATTAACATAACCTTACCTAACCTAGATTTCATTAACATAACCTTACCTAACCTAGATTTCATTAACATAACCTTACCTAACCTTGATTTCATTAACATAACCTTACCTAACCTTACCTAACCTTACCTAACCTTTGGTCTAGCGGCTGAGTAGATTGGTTTTAAAATCCCCCGCAAAGTACCAAAGACTATATTCAGTACTGTCCCATAGAATAATGTCCCATAGTTAAGTACCTTGAAAGAAGGGAAGGATAGGTGTGATTCACCCCAAGCACTTTTCTCTAAGTTGCTTTTCTCTAAACAAAACTAAGTATGACGTTCCTTATTGTGAATGTTCTGTGGGATTGTCCATCAAATCCTTCCCCGTCTTGAAAGAGTAGGCCTACTCTTTCAAGACGGGGAAGGATTTGATGGACAAAAGCTCAGCGTTCTAACTCATTCAACTGCCGAACAACGTAAGGCGACAAGTTCGAATGAGTATTGATTTTCTAACTACTTAACCTTATTTTAGCAGAGTCCGTAGCTAGCAATTAGGCAGTCGTTGAAACCGGCTAAATAAAATGTACCAAGGGCTCCTCAGAAATTATGTTACCTAACCTTACCTAACCTTATTTTAGCAGAGTCTGTAGCTAGCAATTAGGCAGGCGTTGAAACCGGCTAAATAAAAGTACCAAGGGCTCCTCAGAAATTATGTTACCTCTGTTAATCCAACCCCTGTACTACATTAACATATCTTAATCATATAAATACGTAATATTACAATAAATAATGCTGCATATAGCAGACAAATATTTTTCTAAAAGTAAGGTTAACCTAACCTAACTTAACCTATCGGAATCGACAACAGGAGTGACTTTTTTGTACTGCACCTGTACCCCTTACCAAAGGAACTTGCGGCCATGGTTTACATTGTGCTTACATTGCTTAGGGAAAATGTCTAATATGGGGCTAGCATGTTAAACTTACCCAGATCATAATGTTTTTCAGCAACTTCAGTAGACTTTTCCACGTTTTGCATATTAAATAATTCGTATTCCAAGTAAACAGGAAATTTAACGAGCAAATATGAAAGATCTCGATAATATTCTTTGCTTATCAGCTGGGTTATCATGACGTCAATCCTTTTACAAGTGATCCATTCGTTGATTAGACCCTCGCAAATGCCAAGTGAACCACCAATGGCGATCTCCGTGTAGATTTTGGCATTGTGAACTTGAATGTCCCATTCTTGCTTGCCATTAATTGTTATATCTGTTCCTTTTAGACTTTTTATTATTTCCGCTTTGAGATAGGAATGGAAAAAGTTGAAAAACACTCTTAGGATGAATTTATAAAATCTCAAAAAAATTAAAACTGAGTTGTACAACTGGTTTGTGAAGAAATGAGTAGCCATGGATGAAGGATGATTGTTCTTCTTGACGACGACTAAAGACAAATGACACTGCGGATAATACAGAGTATAAACGTAACCTGACCAATGCACATTAAATAATTCCGTTAGTATCATAATATATATCCATGTATGTATGTCAGGCACAGACATGGCATTAATTTCTTATTTCAAGGAATTTTTCTTGAAAAATTAAATATTTGAAATTAATGAAATTAAGTATGGACTCCACAAATACATAGCAACCACAAGAGAGTATCAAAATGCATGTTAAAACTGTCGTTACATTTGGCGAAATTCCTCCCGAACTAAGCATTTGATTATGATGGTACTTACAGATTTGGAATCCAGGAATATCCAGTAACAGACTCTATAATTCTGATGATTGATATTGTTCCTTTAAATAGTTTTAAAAAAATCAAATTCCTAAAGAAATTTTAAATTGTCCCATTTTTAGGAATTTGATTTTTTAAAACCATTTAAAGGAACAATATCAAACATCAGAATTATAGAATCTGTTACTGGATATTCCTGGATTCCAAAATGTAATTCCCATAAAATTCGGGCTTATCTTTCGTGAAGAATAAAGCCGGATGTAAAACATTTTTTAACATGCATTTAGATAGGCCAGTGTGGTTGGGGTTGCTATGCAGGCGTTCATTTTTTGAAATAAATACAATGCGCATCTGTACACGCATGCGCAATTCATTTATTTTGCCCGAAATTTATTGAAATTTATTGAAGTAAATGCCATGTACTCTGTTTATTTCATTTATTTCAAATATTTAATTTTTCAAGGAAAGTGGGAGTGAAATATTTCGCGAAATATTTTAAAAATTTCGCCACTTTATTTCCGAGAAATATTTAAAGTGTCATGTCTGGTCAGGCATAAAAAAGTCAAAAGTTTTTGCCAACCTGGTTGGTGTAGAGCCAATGAAATTCTAGTCTTATAACAATTTAAATCTATTTGGTATTTTGTAGTAGAACAGGAGTTTTATTTTCCAGTAGATTACTTTGCGCCGGTTTACTTTCTTTTGTAAACTTAATAGCAGTACTATAAACAGCACTGGGG
Organism: Tomocerus qinae; assembly: GCA_020055645.1. NCBI lineage: Eukaryota > Metazoa > Arthropoda > Collembola > Entomobryomorpha > Tomoceridae > Tomocerus > Tomocerus qinae. The sequence continues at coordinate 126,924,841 of CM034546.1, forward strand.
GACACTGTTTTATAATATTGTTGATTTAACTTATAAATGTAAAATATTGCTTACAAACGAATAGGGCAGAGCTTACCCAAAAATTTGATACCCAAAAACCCGGTTTAGTCCTGTGGGTTTTGCCCAAAACCCCAATACTAAAAGTCTGGGTTTTGGGTTTTTCATGCTCTGGAATAAGGCGTTATTTTTCTTCTTATTTTTATGACAAAAAACGGGTTTGGTCTTGTTGTTTGCTATACAAAATAAGTAGGTGTGAGACTTAATTTGAGACTGGGATATTTTGATATTCTCATCAATCTCTTGTTGAATCTCTTTACTGCTAATAATAGTAGAGGCACCAAAGCACTTTTAAATAAATCAACTATTAAATATATTAAAAAATATAAATAATACATGAATATTAGGAATAGTGCCCCGATAATACAATAACAATATAGACATAAACATGTCAAAAATTATCTCAGGTTAGCGGTTCGTGGTACTTAAACACAATCAAGAACGCTTTTAAAATATGATAAACACACACTTTGCACATAACAGATAAACTATCACTATCATTTTACCTTTACCTGAATTATATACGCAATGCATTCATTTGCATTCATAAGGAAAATGTTGTATTTATTGCTTACAAGTGAAAAGTACAGAATGTTATAAAATGTTACAAGCATATCTGATGTTAAAACAAAACCGGTCTATAGTCGTGATAGGGAGGCTCCATTCCTTAACTAAATGTTTCTTTACAAGGAAGAATGAATCTCTTAGTGGTAAGGTATAAAAGGCCAAGCCTACTACATTAACCGAAGTCCTATTGTTATAACACCCTACAACAAACATCATATCCAGTAAATCATTTTAATAAAATACAATGTGTAGGTAAATTACCATATTATTGATTTCAAAATTGAACCCAATTTAATGCCCCATCAACCGTTATAGCGGCATGGGGTCATCCACCATATAGGAAACTTTAAACTTTGTTATTAAATTCTGTAAAAGCTAATTTAGATGTAATTGAGCATATGTAAGTAAGTAATATAGAACGTCCTTAAGGAGGCTCATCACGGAAGCCTTCATAGCAACCGGGCCTATCTAAATGCATGTTAAAAAATGTTTTACATCGGCTACTATTTCTTCCGGAGGATCAGTCCGATTTTTAGGGGACCTACATTTTTGGAACCGTGGACTATCCAGGAACAAAAGGTGGCTTTCGGAATTTTGATATAGTTGTTTTAAATGCATTTAAAAAATCAAATTCCCAAAATAAATGAGTCATTTTTAGTTTTTCATAAAACGTTGATGTTTTTGGTCCATTTAAAGCAACTATATCAACATTCCGAAAGCCACCTTTTGTTTCTTGATAGTCCACGGTTCCAAAAATGTAGGTCTCATAAAAATCGGACTGATCCTCCGGGAGATATAATAGCCGATGTAAAACATTTTTTAACATGCATTTTGATAGTCCCTTGTGGTTGCTATGCAGGTGTGAACTAAAACCTTAAACCCAAAAAACCCTAAAAATTCAAAATTTCCCTTTTGAATTTTATTTAGCAGAGGTATATAGGTACTATTGTTTGTATACATTATTTTCATTCTGCTTTTCATTACTAGCATAACAGAATGGTTAACATGGACCAGTCCTGAGGGGTAGCAGAGTACGATCACCAAGAAGAGGAGGTACTATCATTCTCAAAAGCTACACTACAGACAGCATTTTTGGTGGGACTGATAAGCATAAACCTTGTATTTCTACCCAATTCACATGAATATTTTTTGTTTCGATTTTTAATCCGAAGATATTATGCAATTTGTTTGTCAAGCATTACAAAGTATGTTTCCAGAAAAAGCAATCTAAGGGAAACAGGGAACTTAATGGAAAAAATAGCAGACCGTCCCATAGAGGATACTACTCTGGGAATGCAAGCATTTTTCTCATGTAGTGCCTCTATTACAATAAATAATCCCTACTATTATACTATATTCCCACACAAATTCCTAAGGGAAATGCATGAATTCCATGTCGTGAGGGTACCATTAACATTTTGCGCATCTCACATAATTTCCGTCTATTAAAAGCATAGCAAGGTGCAGCAAATGTTTTGGTAAAGTTTAAAAGTTTTCAATTATTATTTAGTAAGTGGTGTGAAACATCACTTTATGGGAATGCCCAATCTGTATGTCTGTTTGTCCGTCTGTAAGCACGATAACTTTCGAACAGAACAGAATGAGGTAATCCGTTCAAAATTTTTGTCCGTAGACTAGAGGTCAAAAGTAAGATCAGGTTCGTAAATGGACAAGGTCACACCCCATTACAGGGAGGAGTTTAAATGTTAAAAAATAACTAAAATTCAAAGTAACTTCGCTTTTATTCATTCTATAAAGTTGTAAAAGAGCTCGTTAAAAACCTAACACGTTTTATGATATTACTTTATGGGTCACTACTACCCCCTGACGAGGGAAGTGGGTCAAAACTCCCCGTAGTAAAAATTGGCATAATCTAATGTAACCGCTAAGAAAGGAAAAGGAAAAACGCAGAACTTTGATTAACCCCAATTTAGTGGCTGAAAAAATAGAGCACAAAATTCGTGGCCCAATTTCTTTTAGCTTTTCATTACAACAGAGAACGATACTAGTTTGTAAAATCTCCATACATTCCTCCCACTCTAGAAACTATTAACTTTTGAAAAGTCCGGAGTCTTTTGGGGACAAATGGCCTCGATACTCCCTCTGAAAATGTATAAAAACATGTTTTAAAAAATATGCCAAACTTAAATTCCCCACGGAGGAGGTGTTATCAATGTTCTGTGCATCGACGAGCCTTAATATATGCCCTTTTAATATAGGGGTATCAAAGTTATTATTGCGGCCATAAAATTTAGAGAGTATAATGTCTACATTAGTTTATAAATGTGTAAGGGTAGTAATTTATTTCGTAGTTTACTTTTTATTCCTCAATTGGATGTGTATTACATTTTACATCTATAAATAATGCTGTTTTGTTTACTTTTTTAGTTAGTTTCAGTAAAATGAAATAAATTTTAATAACAATTTCTTTCAAAGGCACTCGGTTTTCCCATAGAAAGATTGCAACGTATGTAAATGCCAATGATGACATAATATAAAATATCGTGCCGATATTAGAATTGCGAAATGTCAAAGCCCGAACCGGAGCTCTCACCCAGCACATTTTACATTCAGTGAAATTCAATTTCTTATGATGTTCCAACCACAAACTGAATAGTCCTGAGTGACTTAAAGAAAATAAGTTGCGCCTTAGAAACGGAGTTAGCATGGGGAATTTATCAGATTGAAATCCACTGTAAACAAAAGTAGATAGGAATGCATTTTCCTCTTTGCCACGATATAGACTGTAAATCGGTTTAAATCCACCACTCTGAGGATTCCAGTAGGAGTCGTTGAAAAGTCGATGGATGTTAGAGCTCTGGAGAATCAAAACGGAATTATTACATTGTGCTATCCATTGTTGAGGACTGACAGAGTAAGGAAATCCTGGGGGAAATCGAACTTTTTCTACAATTTTCATCAACATTTGCTTTGTTTTTTCAGAGATAGATTTGTCACTTAGGGACAGTATGTAGCTGATCATCAATCGAAATTTTAAATAGCGATTAAGGGATTCTTCTTGGTAGTTCTGAAGGGCTTCCTCGATTATTTTCTTGTCTATGTCATCTAATTCCAATTCTATTTCAAAATATTTTCCTGATTTTTCTATGCAATAAGATGAGTTATAAGGGAACATACTTTCGTTCTTAGAGCATTTGTGATAATGGGCAAATAACATTCCATTTTTTGTCGACATAAGAATATGAAATGGATCAAAGTCGTCTCCATGTTTCGTTACTGAAAGAGCAGTGATACCGGAGAGATTTGCCAATTGTTCAATGGATTCAATTTGTGTCACTGGGCGTGGCTCGACTAAATCGGTAATTACAATTCCCTTGTACCCATTGGTCAATACAATGAACATTAACAAAAATGGCCCAATTACCAGCTTTATCCAGAGGGTCCTTTCAACTTTTGCCGATAGAGAATAGCTAACTTCCAATATGTATGCATAACAAATCATCAGAAATGGAAAACTTGCATCTTTTTTGCAATATGTCACTCCATGGACAAAAACAACCACAATAGCTACAGTAACAATTAGCCCGAGCCAAGCATATGGTTGAAAAGGTCGAATGTATCCATAAAAGGATAGGCTTTCGTCTTCTAAAACAACACACGAAATAAAATTGAAGGATTCCTCCATAATTGGAATTACTGTTAAGTAAGGATCACTTTCTAGATCCTCTGGACCAGGTAGATGATACTTCATACGGAACAAAACTTTATTCGGTGGATCATCACACTCAGTATTGAAAGGACTGTTCATAGCTATTGTGGAATTCTGGCGGTATCTTTCAAAAATAATAGAAATAATCGGAAGAGTAACTCCAATGTTGTTAAAATTATGTGTAAAGTATGCATTACGAAGAGGCGGCCCACAGTATCTTTCGTGGAATGCATCAAAGTAATTGTCTGGATTTATACTTACAAATTTCTTTCCAAATCTACTATTTTCAACCACTTCCTTTATCACTATTTTACGCAGTGGCTGATCAAGACAAAGCGAACAAATTAAAAACATAGCAAACGACTGTGGCACACCTCCAAGGACAGGTGGATTATTTTTGGGCCAAATTAAATATACTGAATAATCTGTAAATGACACAACAAACCAGGATTTCCACCGAAAATATCCGTAATCATCGACAACTTTAACAGATTTTGCTAATTTTAAAGTTTCTTTGGTGACCATTATGTAAACAGAAGAGTGTTCCGCCCAGTTGTACATCTTATCTCTACGCCATTTGACATTGCCAAATAATTTTTCTCTCCAGTTACCATTGCTTATATAATCAATTAACAATGTGTCTGCAGGATCTGTGGGATTCAAATTCAATACAATATTCACTAAACAAACAAAACGGTTATTATTTAGACGTGGTGTTGAACTAAACGTTTTATTTACACTAAACGTTCTTTTACAATTTCCAGTATCTTGCTTCCAAGGTATTTGTGGATGATATTCAAAGTCATGGTAATAGGACATTTTAACATATTCTAAATTGCACGCTTTTTCCTCATCGTCAAATTTTAGTTTTGTAAATGCAAAAGGAATGTCAATTTCTTGCAATTCCTTTACTGATGGTTTTTCTGACACAGATGGGCTATGCAACGCTTTTGGTTGCAAAACCAAATTGATGTAGCAATCTTTTTCAAGGGCCACAATGTCTTTTATTTTCCACCCAAAAGATGTTTCGATGAACAAAGACACTAATAACCACAAATAATTCATTGCTATAATAAAACTGCTGTTACGGCTTCAATGACAACTTGTGCGGAAAAAGGACTCTATATATTTACTGATTAAAATGTATTAAAATTCGGTTTGACTTATTTATTACTATAGACCTTTGAGGTGGTCAGAGTTTACTGTTCTTTATTTAAATGTTATGATAATGTGTGTTTTCATGAAGTCGAGGAACGTCTCAAATAGGCCATTAAATAATTCAAAGCTTTACTTCACTAGCAACGGGTTTGTATTTATTAGATATCCACTTTGATTGGAAATGAAACTAAAATCCTATATATCCATTATTTGAGTGCGGGTGCGCTACATTATATGAGGCGAAAATAAGTTATGACTTTCTGACAGAAGTACGATCACTTTCATAATTATGGGTGTACTACCCAAGACATTAAACTGCGTCTGTTTAAAAAGCGTAATATGGTTTTAAGATCACTGGTTGTAGGTTGTAGTAGATATTTAAAGATTTAAACTGAATTACAAGTATAGTTAAATCTTATCGCTTGCTTTTAAAATAATAGCCTATTAAATAACTTTGTATTATCTACCACACTCTAGCATTACTGCTAAACTCCATAATGTTGTATATATAGGCTGATTATACTTAATTCTTGTTTTTAGCTAAAGTACATAGTATCTAAGTGTAAATGTCTAAATGTGCTTGTCAAACAAATCTAAAATAACATATACGACACAATGTAAACCATTCCAAATCATCACAAGCAGAATGGCTTCATAATATTATACTGCTCTGATTAAACGAATTCACAAAGAAATCGTTTGTTAAATTATAATTTATTGAAATGCAATATTAATTGTTAGAAAATATGTTTATACATAAGTACAATTAAAACTTTCTCTGTTAAAAATGAAAATAAAGACGAACAATAGGTTAGGAATGATTTAGTAATGTATACTCTGATTCTGAATTTGACATGGTGACAGTTTTGGTGGATTGTCACATTGTCAGACGGAAATTATTATTTTAATACGCCCTATCTTAGGTTGAGGCGTCCCACTCTACAAACCTAACTAATTTATAATAATGCAACCTATAATCTAAGGATGGGGCGCCTCACGATAAGATGGGGCCGTTTAGTCTGAGATTAGTCTTAGATTAGATCAACGGTGTTGGTATTCTACTGCGCTATATATTTTTATGGCGCAATAAGTACAGTATATTATATTATACAATTTGACAAGTATATAAGTTGAGCTATATCTGCATTATGTGTTCAATAATGCAGTCAACGTTCCAGCAAATTAGTTCATATTACACTTAATTCCTAATAATATGAGAGTTAGATATAAAATTTGTTTAAAATGTTACCAGTCATGTTATATAATATTTAGTTATTTGTAGTATTTACAATTCGAACTCCATCAATGTGTACTTAAAAATTCAGTAAGATTTAAAGAGAAACATTAAAGGACAAAGATTTCAGTCAACAAATAAACATTTAATACCAAAGTCTGGACTGACAATAAATGACAAATAAATAATCTCAATCTACCTTATAAGCAAAATGTTCTATTCAATAACCAGATTTATTTCCTGCTAGATTTACAGACGAAGAGCCATGCATAATGTGTGCCAAACACAGGCGTTTACATTAAAAAATGATTTAATTGACACAATGTGAATGTGACTATCGCTAAATCTTTTCATAATTTATTATTATGTGAGTAATGCTTAGAATTATTTCGGTAGTGCAAAAACACTACAAGTTCAACATCTCAGGTTTAAATAAATTTAATATACCGTAACTAATAGATTTACAAGACTATCCATTATGACGGATATCAATACAATGGGGCTGTTAGACACGAACGGAAAGTAATTTCCTAAACCAACAACAATTGGGGGTGCAGAACGAAGCCAACACGAGCTGTACTTTGCATAACCAAAGTAAATGCGAATTACAGCCAAATATTCTTTCGATGATTCTGTTAAAGACGCAGAAAATGTTGACATTAGCTCTATGTGGCTAGTTGCGATAGTGACAACTGCCAATATTGCTGCTTGGACAATATTGGTAAAATATCTGCAAATTTTATAAAGGAAAATAACCCCAACGTTGCTAAAACCGTTGCAAAGAATGTCGTGATAGGAATTAAAGTATTGCAGAAAATGTCCCGATAAGTATTATGCAGCAACTGGATTTCTCTGTACTTTGAAGCATGTTTTGCCATAATATTTCGCATCTCAAAGATTTTCCCTAAATCGTTTTTAGTAGACAGTTTCTTGGCTCGAACATTTACAGACTGTTTGAAGTTCCCCTTCCCCCCATCTCCTCCAATATATTGTCTGTATAAAAAATAAAACATAAATAACTATCTGTAACAAGGCATCTTGTAGACTTTTTAAAAGCTTGTCACCATAAAAAGTTACATTACGAGGCAAGTTGAGACGAAAGATTTAAATTAATGCATTTATATATTCCCCTTACACTGTCACAATTTTTCACCTATGGTTAACATGTATAATTAGTTACTATATGATCTAGGATTAGATGCTGAGTTACTGTTCAAACCTGAGGGTCAAAAATAATAATTACAGTTCTGAAGGCAGTTGTCGAGAACTTTGATGTGTAAACTTTTTAAGTTATTAGGTATTTAACGTTTCTACGTAAATTACCTTCAAATTGAACCTTAACCCAATGTGGATCGAACGTAATAAGGTGATGTAAATAGCCAATTTCAACATCTATCTGCAGCCAGTTTGAGGTTTGGGTGCATTCAGTTAGCTTTTAGCTGGGAAAAATCCCGTGGTCATAGATACAGCCACTGATCCCCCCTGGGCCTGCACCCAGTTTTCCTATTCAAACTGGCTGCAGAATAAGAGCAAAACATTCTATTGACTTCACCTGAAGTGGGAGAGACTGTCATAGGTTCGAATCACATTGCCTTAACCTTAAATTTTAAGGTCCAAATCTGCTAAAGGCTAGAAAGATTTTGCGAATTTCATAATTTAAGGTAATAAATTAGACACAAGTTCCTCAGTAATTTATTTTTGCAATCAGAGAAAAATTATGTCCGGTATACGAGGAATCTTTAAGTTAAATGCATTGACTTTCTGAGCACTGTCAGACTGTTAAATTATCTGTATTCAAATTGGGAACGGGTGAGTTTTATTTGTATGGAAAAAACCTGACTATTGTATGGCGTGTTTTAAAAAATAATCTAAAATTGTATGGCGGGGCAAATTTTGCCAATTAGCAATATAAAATCGAAAATGGGCTAACCTCATTGCATTAAACCAATGACTTCCAGTGACCGAATAAGACTGTAGGGTAAAAGCTGCCAATATAGCTTGTGAATAGTCATTCATTATTGCCAGGGAAGTCCATGCTATTGCTGCAACTGTCCAAAACCGATTGAGAGTTCCATAACGACTGTAAATTGTTATTTCCGCAAATTGGATGCTCTTAGGAAGAAGAAGAAGAGCTGGCAGTATCCCAAAGGCTGCCAGAAACCGGGAGACGAGAAATAAATGGAGAAAGTCGTTCAAAAAAAGTTTCTTTTCCCCCAGAATGAGGAAACATTTTTTCTGTATGAACAGTAGAGAAAAGAATTTAAATATTTCAAAAGATTAACGAACTCTCTTACGCTTGAATTTTATTGATGTTTATATAATTCCGATTTTAACTTAACCTAACTTTAAATTCTAGCGAAGCGAAGCTCTAGCGCCATCTGTGTATTCTAAGCTTGATTCTATATTAATCTCTCGGAATTGTAGCACCTCCCCTATGACAACACCTCCCATTAGTGCTACCGGTGCTACCTCCCGCCAGTAGTACCTACATGGGGTCTAGTGTGTTGTGGCTTCATAACCATGCGATAAAGTGCTAAGCTCCTCCCTTCATCCAATGATAGGTGATAAAGGACAGAGCGGATGCCAATCAAAACATTTACGCGGCAAAAAATATTACATTGTTCTGTATATATTATACATATAAATTCCACCCATTTTTGGGGCTGGGCAAGGTCCGACTTCTAGGGCAACCTGACTTATTACTACCGAAAATTCGGTATGCCTGGGTATGTACAGGGTCATCACTTATATAATTCCCCCCCACCACAGCCCAACACAGAATAGTTATCGAAATGGTCTATATACCATCTTGTAGAGAATCTTTTTGCGAATCTAATCGATTTCAACGCCATGCAAATCGGTTAAGAAAAACCGGGTAAAAAATTTTTAAAAATAAAAAGTTGAAAATTTTTAGTAATTCTGCCCGCATTCCAACTTTCCGAATTTCCTCAGGTCACCAGGAATTTTATTTTGGAATGTTGTTTCCAGAATCATAATTAGAATCGCATTTGTGATTTCTCCACCAATTTTCATCAAAATCGGAGGTGGTCAATTTTTCAACTTTTTCGAGAATTTGTCAAAATTGGAGTGATCCACAAAAAAGGTGAAAAATTGACCACCTCCGATTTTGATGAAAATGTGTGAAAAAATAACAAATGCGATTCTTATAATGATTCTGGAATCAGAATTCCAAAATAAAATTTTGGGGGACCTGGAGAAATTCGGAAAGTTGGAAAGCGGGCAGAATTTCTGAAAATTTTCAACTTTTTATTTTCAAAAATTGTTTTACCCGGTTTTTCCTTACCGATTTGCATGGTGTTAGAATTGGTTAGATTCGCAAAAAGATTCTCTATAAGATGGTATATAGACCATTTTGATAACTAATCTGTGTTGGGCTGTGGTAGGGGGGAATTATATAAGTGATGACCCTGTAGATTATAATAGACAGCATGAAAAATATGGAAAATGGCAGGAGAAAGAAAAGATATGGACAATGGAAAAATAAGTATAAGAATATTAATTAATGCACATTAGAATATAAATTGGTAATCAAAGCCAAAATGGGGCTTATTGATTGTCTGTACTGAGTATACAGCTATGAATAAAATTGCATTCTATACCATCAAGATTGATAAAAATAAACGTCAAAAAAATCTGATTTACCGATATTAGAATTGGTATTGAAGAAGTTGTTGTAATAGGACTCCAGTTCTTTACGATAAATAAATGTATTGATGTGACATGACATTGCAATAGGAACCGTTAGCCCGTAAAAACAGTATAACAAGACTATTCCCCTGCTAATGGTCTTGTTGTTTGAAGTGCCGTAGATGATGCCCAGTATTTCCGTTCCTCTAGTACACAATGTAAGTGATAATAGATTGAAGATGTAATACACATACTGACGTTTGGTGTGTATTAAAACAATTTTCCGATTTTTCTCGTCCCACACAAACGGAACATTTTTCATGGTCATAGCCCATTTGAAAATAAATGTAAATGCTTTCAACGTTTTCGGTCCTATCATGGTTGTCGTATTCTTCTTCTTGATTTTAATGCAATTACCCTTTTTCAATGATATCTTGGAATTTGAATCAAAAATCCTTATTTGAAAAACGATATTTTTTAACTAGTAATCTCACATATATTTACTACTACATTGAAGTACTAGCAACTAAGTGCCGTTTTAACAAGACTAATACACATAATACGCAAGAGGGCAATGACAAATCATTGTACGTCGTTTCTACGTTATAAATGGTGGCCACAATATTGTGGTATTTATTTTACATGAGGAGCCGGCTTTCGATAAAAATCGATTCTTAGTAAGTGTTACCCGCTGCCAAGATTAAGACGGGATAAGCTATATATTAAGACAAAGGAGTGTAAAACATGACAGATAAAAGTCACTTTAAAATAAATATTTGAGGATCTTAAAAAATACTATTTATTATTATTTATTATTAGATTTTCGCAGAAATTACTAAGGAATTCTTTACTTTCATAATTATTTATGCAAAGCTATGTTGAACGTAATTTTCATTTGCGTAAATCCTGCAAATAAATTTTTTGATGTTGCAAGATTAGATATTTCTATGGTTTATTATATTTCTACAAATATGATTGATTACGTACACTTTAAGATTTGAAAATGATGATACCTGTACTGTATTCAATTTATAAAATTAGAGTAGAAATAGCAAAAACAAAATAAAAGAATCATTGATAATTGAGCGGATATTTGTCACAGATCTAAATTCTATTCATAAAATCAGCAAGCAATTTAAAATAAATTTAAAATCTGTAATTTTTTAATCAGATGTCAATGTCATATTTATGATTTTTCATTTTTTTAAATTTGTTACTGATGTCATTTGTAATTTACATCTTATCTACAGATTTTTGTTCTTTAATGAAATGCGATTTTTCTAAATACTTTTGTACCTTTAGTGTAGGTAGGTATTTACTATATACATATATTTAAGACAAAAAATGACGTATTTTACATCGACATGAAACTTTAACCTTAAACTCTGTGGACGTTATAGGCCCATATAGAGAGGCCGGGGAAACAGTGGGTCAATAAATTATGCATTGTAGGTGTCAACACAAAAGTAGGCAGTAATTCAGTATAGTATCTTATCTATCTATAGTGTCTAATCAGTATAGTTTTATCTTAGTAGAGAGTATGGCGTTATTCTTCGTCCACGTAGTTTCATTAGTTCAACGTTCAACTATTAGACCACACATTTTCTATATCAAGATACATGAGACAACCATGAGCGTTTAATAAACTTACTCACTATTGTGTATACAAAGTGAGAGCGATGCGGTATCGGCACACAGACATATTATAAGTTCATTTTATCCTACAGTTGAACTATAGTATATTTAGTATAGATACATTTGATTTGAAAAACTTGGTCTTTTAAAGGGAATATATCTATTATATATAGTCCTCTATAATATAAACGTGATAGGAATATTTGTATGTACGGATGTTTGTATGTTGCTAAAGATGATAAATTCCATCCAGATGGAGCTTGGTTTTATGCATACACACTTGCGCGTTGTGTTGTGTCACTGTTGTGCGACGTGGAAGTTGAAACCCTTCTTTCAATTTAATATGCCGTGCCGTGACCTTATTTTATTGCAGGAAAATTTAAAATGTAGTATATGTAATTAGTTATTCCAAACCCGGAATTAAACAATTTTCTAAAACTTCACCTTATTACGACCAAGGGCCAATATTTTTGTGTTGGAATTGTATTGTGACTATCGGCACTTACTCTGGTCACCCATTAGGGTCACATTTTTGACTTGGGGTATAAAGTGACGTCTACGTGACTCTGACTCATCATTATGCATACTGCCAAGCATAGATGTAAGCATCCCATCCATTTTACCCAAAATCCCCATCCAGGTGTTTGGATGGGCTGGAAGGGATGTGTTGGTGATGGCTGTATTGGGTGGTTTACTTCATTTAGATATTGGTGATGGGCTGGATAGGATGTTGATCTTTTCTTGGGAGTTTGGTAATGATGGGATGGATGGGGTTGGTTGTTTTTCATTGGATGGGATGTTTACCTACAACTTACATCTATGCTCGCACTCGCAAGTTTCTGAAATACATTCTATCCATCTTTCAATGTTGCCCCGGAATACATACTAGCTTTATTTATAACAGGGCCTGGGCCCTGTGACCGGCTAGTATATTATAACCACAATATTTATGCTTGACAAAGAAATACATGTACCTACATTCAATGTCATTGTTTTAATTAGGTTAGATTCCTCAAAAGCAAGTCCTGGTATGCCTTGTGTATTTCATGGTGCGATTTTTAAAATAAGCAATGTCTGCCTTACTTCAACCAAAATCACTTCTCCCCTGTGCAAAGCAAGTATTAGCCGTAACATTTTAGAGTACCGCCTCCCACACTTAAACTGCACCCACCCGTAATATGTACACGTTCCCTAATAGCAGGTTGTAGGTAAAGTCATTGAAAGCCTGAATACTTAAAAATAGAATGCAAAAACAAATGTCCGAATACCGAATACATAAAGATAGAATGCAAAAACAAATGATCGAATACATAAAGATAAAATGCAAAATCAGTCATAATAACACTTAGAACTTAGTGCACTTTGAAAAACATACTATTTAGCATTTTGTAGTAGAGCTGCAGCTGGTGCTACTTTTTATTGCTCCCTAGATTTATTTGTGCCAGTTTGCACACTTTGTAGAATTAAATGTACTAGGCACTCATGGCCATTATATTATAGTAATAATATATAGATAGTTGATATAAATTATTTATTTATTAGTTTTGGAGTCTTGTAAGACTTTCAGTTAAGGATGAGTAAAGGTTGCTAAATCTTATTGTATACTTTATAGGATTGTCATTTTATTGATTTCTATTATGGTATTAGTAAACGTGTATTTGGATTGAGACATCTGATAAACATAATAATACTTGGATATTCGATTACTTATCTCCAGTACTACGCAGAAGAATTTTGTCCTTGTCCAGACTTACATCTACCCTACTATTGGGACTTTGGTGTCCACGTATGACTCGATGACTCATCGCTTGCTTTGCTTTCCTTCCACTCCGCTCACTCAGCCGGAGCCAAAAGTTCGGCGGAGCCAAAGCTGAAACTATAAACACGAATTAGCAGGTGCCAAAGGTTCGGCGGAGCCAAAGCTGAAACTATAAACACGAATTAGCAGGTGCCAAAGGTTCGGCGGAGCCTAAGGTGCTGTGATGTGAGACCTCCGATGCTATTGCACCATTAAACACCCAATTTTATTTATTCGAGTATGAACACAGCCAACACCTAACAATTTTTGGGCGCCCCATTCGAATTTATCCGAATAAAATTGAGGTCCTCCGAATAAATTCGAGGTCCTCCGAATAAATTCGAGGTCCTCCGAATAAATTCGAGGTCCTCCGAATAAATTAGAGGTCCTCCGAATAAATTCGAGGTCCTCCGAATAAATTCGAGGTCCTTCGAATAAATTCGAGGTCCTCCGAATAAATTCGAGGTCCTCCGAATAAATTCGAGGTCCTCCAAATAAATTCGAGGTCCTCCGATTAAATTCGAGGTCCTCCGATTAAATTCGAGGTCCTCCGAATAAATTCGAGGTACTCCGAATAAATTCGAGATCCTCCGAATAAATTCGAGGTCCTCCGAATAAATTCGAGGTCCTTCGAATAAATTCGAGGTCCTCCGAATAAATTCGAGGTCCTCCGAATAAATTCGAGGTCCTTTGAATAAATTCAAAATCCTCCGAATAAATTCGACGTCCTCCGAATGTATTCGAGTTCTTCCGAATAAATTCGAGTTACTCCGAATAAATTCGAGTTACTCCGAATAAATTCGAGTTACTCCGAATAAATTCGAGTTACTCCGAATAAATTCGAGTTACTCCGAATAAATTCGAGTTACTCCGAATAAATTCAAGAAGCTCCGAATAAATTCGAGAAGCTCCGAATAAATTCGAGAAGCTCCGAATAAATTCGAGAAGCTCCGAATAAATTTGAGAAGCTCCGAATAAATTCGAGAAGCTCCGAATAAGTTCGAGAAGCTCCGAATAAATTCGAGAAGCTCCGAATAAATTCGAGAAGCTCCGAATAAATTCGAGAAGCTCCGAATAAATTCGAGAAGCTCCGCATAAATTTAAAAACCTCCGAAAAATTCGAGAACTTTCAAATAAAATTGAGTTCCTCTAAATAAATTCGAGAAATTCAAATATTGTTAATTAAATTTGAATATTTTAGAATAAATAAAAGTGTTTAAGTAGGCTTTTAATATAACCAGTGTTTCTGTACTGAAATCATTATACATCAGATGATGTTTTAGCCTTCCTCACGAGCTTATAGAACTACTCAGTCTGTCCGTACCCACGATAATTTTCAAATCCAATGACGGGTATTGATCAAACTTGGCAAAAACAATGCCTATGGTTATTTCTACTGATTATTATTTCTATTGATTCTGGAATACGTCAGTCCATTTAATTGGTTTTCAGATACCGCTCCCTCCCTTTGACTTGATTTTGATTGTATAATTAGAAAATAGGCCTTAAAAATTTATACTGTTGCTAAATTAGATAGTATTAATTATGTCACATTGGTTATAACAAACTTAATGTTTTATAATAAACCATTGAAAACGGAAATATAACTTACTTTCGAAATTTATCATACACAGCCATTCGAAATAAGCTAGATTCCATTGTGTGAATTTATTCACATTGTTGTTACTGCCAGGGTTTATTGACGGGCTCGTTAACTGCTAATGTAATTTAATAACCTGGACGTATGGACGGAGTAAAATGCCGCTAAAATATTAACAGAGTAATATGGGCATAATATCTAAAAAATAAGCGATTGGAATTAAAGTTAAGAGACGTTATAAGTTTCTCCTCCTCTACAGTGTTTTGTAAAAGGTGGAATGGAGTCGGAAAAATCTTTTAGGAGGCCCTGGGCCAAGGGGTAGTGCCAGGCCCATTTGACTTTAGTATCTCTGCTTCGTGTCCCACCGATGACTAAACGAGCTAAAATTTTTCGCACGAATATAACTAATGCAAATGGCTTAATGACATTCTAGGCTAAGATTCATAGCCCTAGCCTACTTCGAAAAGGACTTCTAATTACTGATTGTACTACTAATTTATGTTACCACTTAGTTTACTAATATTGATGAAAACTATGGAAAAATTTTAAATGTGAATCAGTTACAGTTTATAAACGATGACTCTTACACATATTCATCTGATTTTCTCGGCAACAGTCGAAAACAAATAAGTTGAAATATTTAGTAATTTTGGAAGCTAGACCCTAAATGGCCGTACAGACTGTTGTGCATTGCAGCTGATAAAATTTTTTATCTTGAATCGAGAGGTATTTTGTCATTTTAGCTACAATTTGTGAAAAATTTCAAAAAATGTCAAATTTTTTTAAGTCGTTTGGTTTGTTTTTTTTATCCCTAGCAAGAGGCCCTGGGCTGCTGCCCAGCTTGTCCTGGTGTAGTCCGATCCTGGTGGAGGGACAAATAAAGCATTTTTACTTAGGTCTTATTTTTATTTCTACAGCCTATATACAGTTTCTTTCTTCAACCTTCTGTGCTCATTCTTCATACAAATCACACAGTACAAACTCTTGTCAAATTTTGAAGTTACGATCAATCATTACAAAGCTTCTTAAGTGTCTTATCGGTATAATCAATAAATATTTAGTTTTCGCTTTCCACAGACAATACTCATAATAAATTAAAGAATGGTGAACACTCGGATCTCAAATTTTTTGCTCGATTCTTTGATTCCATTTTTCAAAATTTATGTTAACTATTTATGTGCATCACAATTTTATGTTTTTTTCAGCAACTATCGATTTTATTTTATTTCTAGCAAATATAGAAAAGTTATTGGGATGATTGTTCAATTAGTGCCCCTCATTCTAAACCTGGCAATTCTAATTACTTTAGTTGTTCAAATATTTATTCCGTCCCTTTCGGTGCTACAGATTGTGTTCTTTGTCTTTCATTCAATAATTATTTCTGTATCACAGTATTTGAGTTATATCTTGATTTCAAGAAGACATCATGTCTGTTACACTTTGAATTCCGCATACCAATTGGAAAAACATTTGCATGGTAAATTTAATATCAATATTTAATAAAAACAAATAAAGATGGCAAGTTTGTAGTTATTTTAATGCAGAATACTTTAAACTAATGTAGAGACATACCGTGGCCATGGAGAGCTGTGGACATTCCAAGAATACAAATCCATGCTCATCATCTTCAAACTCCTCACTGCAATGGGAATCGCAGTTGCAATTCTGGGATCTGCAATAGTCGTTGTAGTTGACTTCAGTCCAATTGTCTACTTCCTTCAACTTCTTCAACTGGATTTTGTCGCAATCCGAATAGTTTTAGTTCCATTTTTAGCATTAGCGATTGTGCACTTATGGTTTCCGGTTCTGTTTATTATTTTTGTATGCATAATATATTGTATTGCACTTAGCTTTTGGTTGGAACTACTAATTTTTGAAAAGGATATTAGATATTTCAAAACTAAAATGTATTTTCGAAATAATCCCTCGGCGGCTATTCAGGTCTATAGAGCATTTAGAATTCTAAATGTGGATATCAATTACTTACTGGTTATTCCCGTAGCACCATTATTTTTATTTTTAGCTGGCTTACTAAACGTCTTTTGTAACTTCGCTTGTGTCAAAATGATGCACATCACCCCAATCTATCTTTACGTAGCTTTTCCTCTGCTAGACTTCATGGTTGTGTTGGTTGAGGTATTAATTATTCCATACATGTCTGCAATGAACACAAAAACTTTGTCGACCATTAATGATTGGAAGAAATTTGGTGATCCGTACACTCGAAGAGTAGTCCGAAGTCTCCGTGCAATGCGATTTAACGTTGGGCCATTTTTCTTCATGCAAAGATCAACCACGTTTGCATTCTTGGAAATCGTTGCAACATATACGATGAATATGGTTTTATCTGTTAAGATACCTAAGAAATTTTCATATTAAGTCGCAAATCATTTTTATTTCTCAGTTCTAATTGATTACGCAAATGCAAATCTTTTTTTCTATTCGTTTCAACTTCAACCTACTATTAGTCCTATTTTGTATTCATTAACCTGAATAACTATGAAAGTGTTAAAACAGAGAATTATATTTCCATGGGAAATGTAAAGCAACTATTCCGATTAAATGTTGATGCAAAGACCAACATAACTGACAAAGCGATAAGCAATAAAATTATAGATGCATATACTAAAATACAAAGTAAAGGCGTGTTATTTTATTATGGATCATTTTTATTGTTATTGATTGGTGATTGATTATAGGTTTAGCATTCTTTGTGTATCCGCATCCGCTTTAACTTAGTAAACAACTTTTAAATAAATTAATAGGTTTTTTAAAATGAAATCAACATTTTATAACAATTTATTATGTTAATACGTTTGATTTGAAATAGAATTATACGGGGAAATAATAATAATAGTTTTAACTAGGCCAATAGTATTTCTGCTGAATTTCAAAATGATTGCATGGCCATAAATCTTTGTTGAATTCCGAAATTTGCTAATTATCACTAATTTTGGACTTGTCTTTGTTTGGTGAAATGTGCATTGTATACGCGCGTGTGCATTGTATATTGCATTTCCATGGCATAGATAGATAGATGCGACATAGGTATAAATAGCCTTATTTAGACAGAAGACTGATAAAATTAATACTAAAATGTCTGCAGGGTCTGTGGAATCGTAATGGATTACAATAGTCACAAAGCAAACAAAGTGGTTATTAATTGTTTTAATTAGACGTAATTATGAAGACCTAAACATTTTATGCTAATGCAATTTCCAATGAAAAGGAAATTTTCCTTCCCGGGCATTTGTGATTTATATTCAACGTCATAGTTATAGGACACTTTAACATATTCTAAACTGCACTCTTTTTCGTCATTGTTGGATTTTAGCTTTGTAAATGCAAAAGGAATATCAATTTCCAGCAATTCCTTTATTGGTGGGTTACTAACTTTCATTTTCAACCCTAAAGATGCTTCGATGAACAAAGACACAACTAACAACCATAACGAATTAATAGCTATATTTACTTCATTATTTCTGTGCGGATGCATTGACAACTTGAACTTGTGGAAGCAAAGGACTATATTAAATACTGCTTAAAGGTATACGGCCTAACTTATTTACTCTTGCAAACCTTTGCGGTGTAAAGGCTAGAGCTTAATGTATTTCATTAATCTTCTAAATTCTAGAACAGTCTTAATTTATTTAAGTTTCTATGAAAGCCAGACGTTTCAAACAGGCCATTAAATAATTAACAGTGATGCTTCATTGGCAACGGGATGTATTTATTATTACATTTGCTCACGAAATATCCGCTTCCATCGAAAGTAGAACTAACATAACATCCTGTGTTAGTAATACCATTATTTAAGTGCGGGGGTTGTGCTACATATAGTGCAAAAAATTAGTCTTGACCAGACAAAAATCTGTCACATAATTTTATGGCTACGTTCAAAAAGCGAAAAATGGTTTTAAGACCACCAAAAGGCAGTAAATATAGAGATTTAAACAGATTCACAAGCTTGGTAAGCGTAGATAATAATTGTATCGCTTGTATTTAAAACGAAAGCTAAATGTTTACCAACTAGTATTATTACAGTTTAAGTTTCGAGTCTCATCCCAAAATACTCTAAATTTTTTTTCTTGTACTAAAATATTAATTAAAAATTTTGATTTGAGTGTTCCACCTCCACCCAAAATCCTTTTCCATCTTCTTTAGCGTTAAAACCTGATCTTCGACGAAAGTTTTCATGCAATTCTAAGGTGGACGCCAATGAGACAATACTTATCTTTCATTTCGACATAACTTCCAAATTTTCTATTATCAATTTTCTTCATTCCTAGCTATCACAAACTGTTGAAACCTTTTCTTACGTTGGGAAACTTCCGAGCCAACATTTTCTGTCTACCATTTTGCTATGCCTGAATCTCTACTATCTTTACTCTACATAAAGATAAAGTGGGGCATGCGCATGGGATTCTTTCACTATTCCTGAATAAATGTTTGTATCTTCTATGTCCGTAATATTTTGTAATTAATGAGTAAGGGTAATATTTTGTAATTAATGAGCAAGGACTAGGCTATCAATACTGAGTCCAATCAACGGTCTATGAAATTCGGGCCAATGCGCAGTCGCTAGAAATTTACTGATTTCAACATTTTCTAGCACACTTTATGTGTGCTAGGATTCAACTAGTTAATTATATACACATAGTGTGTGGTTTATTGGTCAATCTGCGGGATTGTGATTTTTGGGATTGCTTTTTCTTTATACTGCTAATTTAATGCACAAATAAAACTAACAAGTCGTATGTCAACGATTTATGATGTGTCAATTTATTTCTGACTATAATGTAACATTTTTCTATCAAAACATTGCCCTAACCAACTGTCAGGAGTAAATAATTTTGTTACTAAAACAGGAAAAGACTTATTCCAAATTTTGAATTTATTTCCCAATTCAACTTAATTCAAATCTGGTAAATCTTACCCCACACACAAGACATTTTCAATCGGTATGAAATCACCAAGCACACTGACTCATTTGAGTCCAACCAGACGCATACACATCACAACGATTGCAGCCAAGCACAAAACGTTTTACTTGGCAGTTACAACTCAGCTTGCACCTTGTGCATGCGTTCACATTTCTTTCATTTTCATTATTTATCAAGAATTACATTTTAACCTAATATTATTATTATTTGTTTTATTCAACAGATCATTGCGCTTACAGATGTTGTGTTAAGCTCTGTTAAGCTCGTACTTACATCATATGTAAAGAAAAGAGTGGTATTAAATTCTCTTAATTAAAATTCACAGTATTGAATTCCATTCACAGTGTTGCACTAATGGATTGTCACTATTTGCATCTCTGACTGAGACAAAGTAGTTGTTAATTAATGTGTCAAGAGTAGGTATGCCTAGTCTAGGGAAGATTTTAGTCATACTACAAAATTTCCTTCTATAAAATACAATTCGTATGGAATTGCTATAAGGTACACAAATTTTATGTAAGACAGCACTAGTAAGAGACCAGAGAGTGCTAAGTTAAAGGCGAAGGACCAAACACATAGTATGTAAAAATGCATTTGTTAGAAAAATAATGTTTATTGTTTCGTTACGGGTTGGCACCTTTATGTAAATTAATTGGTACCTTACTGGTACTGTTAGTGGTCACAGAACCGTCTAGACCACAGTTTAAAGTTCGATGCTCATAGTACCCCAAAGATGCTCTAAATTATTTTTCTTGTACTAAAATATTAATTAAAAATTTTGATTTGAATGTTCCACCCAAAATCCTTCTACATCTTCTTTAGCGTTAAAACCTGATCTTCAACGAAAGTTTTCATGCAATTCTGAGGTGGACGCCAATTAGATAATATTTATCTTTCAATTAGACACAAATTCCAAATTTTATATTGATTTTCTTCTTTCCTATCTATCACAAACTGTTCAAATCGTGTTTAATGATATGATGATACATAGACTTCAGGCACTCTAACTAATCAGCATTTTGCCACAATATCTGTTCTACGTATTAGTAGGTGGAT
Source organism: Tomocerus qinae (assembly GCA_020055645.1). Classification (NCBI taxonomy): domain Eukaryota; kingdom Metazoa; phylum Arthropoda; class Collembola; order Entomobryomorpha; family Tomoceridae; genus Tomocerus; species Tomocerus qinae. The sequence goes on from CM034546.1 coordinate 126,946,207, forward strand.
AATTTATTGTGCTGTTCTAAATAAATTAATGTCATTTAAATGATATCGTTTGACTGTGCTTTCACTGAACATCACTACTATAAAAATCGTGTTGTTCCAGTTGCGCAGTGAAAAATTCCGTAGGTATGTTTGTTTATATCATCGCATCGTGTGTTAATTTGCCGCTCTGATAACGCAGCTAAGCAGAACCCAGTCTTAAACTTTAATGTGGCAAATATCAAGAAGTCCGTATATTTCATAACAAAGCAGTTCATGCATTCTGTATGCAAATATTTCCAACTTTCAGTGCGCTTAAGCTTCCTATATTTTCATGTGCGGGAAAAGTTAAAATTTGGCCTTCTACATTTAAATTTTAAAATTTTTTTTACAATTCTTCCCATCGTACAATATTGCCCCCGAATGCACATTAGCTTTATTATAACAGTACCTAGGTCCTGTGACCGGGTATTTATACTAAATGGATGTATTTTAGAGAAAACAAAATAATATAATAATAATAATATCATAACCCAATCTAATCTATGGTGACCCCCATCAACTTCCTGTTTGTGGTGGTCACCCAACATGTTCCAGTTTTTGGTATTAAGTATATTTTTAGGGTGAAAACATGAAATGACTTTTAAACATTTAGAAATTAGAAGCTGATGTAGATATTGATATCGCGTACGAAATTTTCTAGGCACAAAAAACTTTTGTTCATGCAGCCCCTTTATTTGGGCTGGCTTCTGCAACGTCCTGATCGGTGGTTGTTTTAGAAAATTGTGAAAATACTATTTTCAATAATCAAGCATACTAGCTTGCAAAACCATATGGTTAATAAAACCATTATTTTTGAAGCGAATAAAAGCATTTGAACAAATTTCCAAAAGCTCATGGCAACTGCTAAATAGTGCCACCCTAGGATTGGGTCTTTTAGACTTTATATCGCCACAATTTATACTCTGATTTCGAATTTGCTTAGACTGTCACCAGATTTGGTGGATTGTCAGACAGTATTTATTATTGAGATGAACGCATCCAAATCAAAATAGCCGGAAAGTTCCAAGGAAATGAATGAAAATGACTCTTTTATTGTCCGAATAAATAATAAGTAGTTATGAAAAAATAAACTAGCTTGCTCACCTTAAACACTAAATTCCAATTAATAATTTATCCTAGTTCTAGATATTTACAATTCGAACTACATCAATGTGTAATCGAAGATTTAAGAAATCAGTAAGAAATTGAAGAGGGACATTAAAGGACGAGGATTTTGGTGAACAAATAAAAAATAAATGCCAAAGTCTGTCTTTCATAATGAATAACAAATAAATTTTAAACTAAAAACATGTCTTCGAGACCTATTCAAGTTTCCGTAAAGGCGGGACGTTTCGAACAGGGCATTAAATAATTTAAAAAGATGCTTCATTAGCAATTTATAGCAACTATAGCAATATAGCAATTATTTATAGCAATAGCATTGTATTTATTAGAAGTTTATTTATTACATTTGCTCATCAAATACCCGCTTTCATCGAAAGTAGAATAAATTATCTCGTATAACCATTATTTAAGTGCGTGGGTGTGATACTTGCTACATATTATGGTACAAAAACGTTAGTCCTGACAGACAGAAGAACCGTCACATAATATTATGGCTATAGACGTTTCCTCCTAATAATACGACCTTTATGTACAATAGTTGCCCTATTGATATTGTAAATGAATATACATACTTGGGTGTACCATTTAAATCTTCTGGTCTATTCAGAACAACATCTGATAGTTTTAAAAGAAAAGGTCTCTGTGCCTTAGGGTCACTGTGGAATATATTATTTAAAGGAAAAGTAGGCAGTATAAGCTATTTCAGTCTATTGGAGCTTCCACATTATTATACGCCAGTCATATATGGGGACATAGATATCTAGACATAATTGAACAAGTACAAACTAAGTTCCTGAAACGCTTATTTATTATTGATTATAGAGTCGCCAATTATGCAGTCAGACTGGAGACTGATAGTGTAAAACTAACAGTTACTGTGGCTAAGCAAACATTAAACTTCGTAACAAAAATTCTATCGATGACAAATGACAGGATAATATATATTTGCTTCAGAAACTTGGTTGAAAGCAGTCACAAAGAAAATAATCCTAGATACAACTGGGCTCTAAATGTAAAGGAAATCTTTGTAAAGGTAGACAGAGGAGACCTATCGAAAGATATGTCGACAGAAAACCTGATAACAGCAAAGATAGATATTATAGATAAGCTATCTGAAATATCAAGAAACGAAGACATAGCTAAATCCCTAGACTCCTCTAACTACAGATATTGCTCGCAACTAGCTGACGGTCAAAGACTTAAAGATATTTATAAAGTTAGCTTATCTAAAATTAAAATATTAGCACAGATAAGACTAAATAGAGGAATCTTTAGAATAAGTAACAACACCCTTACTTTCTACACAGAAGGTAAATGCACAATGTGCAACATGACTGAGAATGAGGATTTATTCTACTTTCTGTTTGAATGTAGAATATATATAAGTTCCAGAAAGATATTCCTAAGCCATGTAGAAGGTCTAGCTATAGATAGAGATAGTTTACTATTTAAATTAATTACTCTTGACTCTGTATTTAACACAAAATTAATTAATTATGCATTATGTAGCCTTAGTCGACGGAAATTACTGATAAATTTAGATTGTTAAATGATGTTATAATAATAATGTTATGTGAATTATGTATGGTGTATACAATAACTAATATTGTTGACCTCTTACTAAGGATTTACAACAGATGCAGCGTCATAAGAATCGAAGATATAGGATTATATAAAAGAGAAACTCTCAAAAATAATACAATAGCTTAGAAGTTTATGCATAAAGCTTGTAGCAGACATTCAATCTAATAACTATTCTGGATTTACATAGCAAAAGTACAAACAAAGAAATGTTGTCGACCTCTCACTGAGGATTTACAACAGATGCAGCGTCATAAGAATCGAAGATATAGGATTAGTTTAAATAGAATCTCACAAAAATAATACAATAGCTCAGAAGTTTATGCATGAAGCTTGTAGCAAACAGTTTATCTAATAACTATTCTGGATTTACATAGCAAAAGTACAAACAAAGAAATGTTGAAGACCTCTCACTGAGGATTTACAACAGATGCAGCGTCATAAGAATCGAAGAAATTGATTATATTAAATAGAAACTCTCAAAAATAATACAATAGCTTAGAAGTTTATGCATGAAGCTTGTAGCAGACATTTAATCTAATAACTATTCTGGATTTACATAGCAAAAGTACAAACAAAGAAATGTTGACGACCTCTCACTGAGGATTTACAACAGATGCAGCGTCATAAGAATCGAAGAAATTGATTATATTAAAGAGAATCTCTCAAAAATAATACAATAGCTTATAAGTTTATGCATGAAGCTTGTAGCAGACATTTTATCTAATAACAATGCTTGATTAACATAGCAAAAGTACAAACAAAAAAATGTTGATGACCTCTCACTAAGGATTTACAACAGATGCAGCGTCATAAGAATCGAAGATATAGGATTATATTAAAGAGAAACTCTCAAAAATAATACAATAGCTTAGAAGTTTATGCATGAAGCTTGTAGCAAACAGTTTATCTAATAACTATTCTGGATTTACATAGAAAAAGTACAAACAAAGAAATGTTGAAGACCTCTCACTGAGGATTTACAACAGATGCAGCGTCATAAGAATCGAAGAAATTGATTATATTAAATAGAAACTCTCAAAAATAATACAATAGCTTAGAAGTTTATGCATGAAGCTTGTAGCAGACATTTAATCTAATAACTATTCTGGATTTACATAGCAAAAGTACAAACAAAGAAATGTTGACGACCTCTCACTGAGGATTTACAACAGATGCAGCGTCATAAGAATCGAAGAAATTGATTATATTAAAGAGAATCTCTCAAAAATAATACAATAGCTTATAAGTTTATGCATGAAGCTTGTAGCAGACATTTTATCTAATAACAATGCTTGATTAACATAGCAAAAGTACAAACAAAAAAATGTTGATGACCTCTCACTAAGGATTTACAACAGATGCAGCGTCATAAGAATCGAAGATATAGGATTATATTAAAGAGAAACTCTCAAAAATAATACAATAGCTTAGAAGTTTATGCATGAAGCTTGTAGCAAACAGTTTATCTAATAACTATTCTGGATTTACATAGAAAAAGTACAAACAAAGAAATGTTGAAGACCTCTCACTGAGGATATACAACAGATGCAGCGTCATAAGAATCGAAGAAATTGATTATATTAAATAGAAACTCTCAAAAATAATACAATAGCTTAGAAGTTTATGCATGAAGCTTGTAGCAGACATTTAATCTAATAAACATTCTGGATTTATATAGCAAAAGTACAAACAAAGAGATGTTGAAGACCTCTCACTTAGGACTTACAACAGATGCAGCGTCATAAGAATCGAAGAAATTGATTATATTAAATAGAAACTCTCAAAAATAATACAATAGCTTAGAAGTTTATGCATGAAGCTTGTAGCAGACATTTAATCTAATAACTATTCTGGATTTACATAGCAAAAGTACAAACAAAGAAATGTTGACGACCACTCACTGAGGATTTACAACAGATGCAGCGTCATAAGAATCGAAGATATAGGATTAGTTTAAATAGAATCTCACAAAAATAATACAATAGCTTAGAAGTTTATGCATAAATCTTGTAGCAGACATTTAATCTAATAACAATGCTTGATTTACATAGCAAAAGTACAAACAAAAAAATGTTGATGACCTCTCACTGAGGATTTACAACAGATGCAGCGTCATAAGAATCGAAGAAATTGATTATATTAAAGAGAATCTCTCAAAAATAATACAATAGCTTAGAAGTTTATGCATGAAGCTTGTAGCAGACATTTTATCTAATAACTATGCTGGATTTACATAGCAAAAGTACAAACAAAGAAATGTTGATGACCTCTCACTTAGGATTTACAACAGATGCAGCGTCATAAGAATCGAAGAAATTGATTATATTAAAGAGAATCTCTCAAAAATAATACAATAGCTTAGAAGTTTATGCATGAAGCTTGTAGCAGACATTTTATCTAATAACTATGCTGGATTTACATAGGAAAAGTACAAACAAAGAAATGTTGAAGACCTCTCACTAAGGATTTACAACAGATGCAGCGTCATAAGAATCGAAGAAATTGATTAGTTTAAATAAAATCTAGTATATACAGTGCAAATGGTACGAATGGTTATACAATCACAATTCTTTAAATATTCCTACATAAATGTTCAATATATGCATACGACGGGCTTTGGATTCTAGTTTTTGGTTGAAAAAAAAGTTGTTGCACACTTAAAAAATCGCGCCATGAAATACATCACACACACCTAATGGTTGAGTTTCTTATTATAAGTCTCTGGTGGATGGGCGACCTCATTAAGGAATAATCATCGTTATTGTGCTCGATAGATGCCCCACCACTGCACTGAAGGTAACGTGCATGTTCAGTCAAATGCAGTGGTGGGACATCTATCGAGCACAATGACGATAAATTATTCCTTAGTGAAGTCGCCCATCCACCAGAGACTTATAATAAGAAACTCAACCATTAAAACAATAACTTGTGTATGTGTATGTGTATATTTGTGCAACCTCTGCCTTACTTCATACTTCAACCTAGTTTTCTAAATAGTATTCTACATTTTATATAATATCCATAGAGACTATTATTTACTAAAAACATAAAATCAAATACTATTGTCCATGACGGCTGCCCTTAATGCTCTTAAAATCAAAGTTCACAAGAATATTTATTATGTGCAAAAACGGAACAAGCTTAGGTTCTTTGCAAATAATAGTATTTGTTTATTGCACCGTAACTAATGGATTTACAAGATTATCCATTATTACCGAGATCAAGACAATTGGGCTGTTGGACACAAACGGAAAGTAGTTTCCTAAACCAACAACAATTGGGGGTGCAGAACGAAGCCAACACGAGCTGTACTTCACATAACCGAAGTAAATGCGAATTATAGCCAAATATTCTTTCGATGATTCTGTTAAAGACGCAGAAAATGTTGAAAGTAGCATTATGTGGGTAATTGCGATAATCACAACTGCCAGTATTGCTACTTGGACAATAATTGGTAAAATGTTAGCAAACTTTATGAAAGAAAATAATCCCAACGTTGCAAAAACTGTTGCAAAGATTGTCGTGATAGGAACTAAAGTATTGCAGAAAATTTCCCGATAAATATTATGCAGCAATTGGATTTCTCTGTACTTGCAAACATGTTTTTTCATATTTCGCTTCTCAAAGATTTTCCCTAAAAGCTTCTTAGTAGCCAATTTCTTGGTTCGAGCATTTACAGACTGTTTGAAGTTCTTCTTCCCGCTGTCTCCTCCAATATGTTGTCTGTATAAAATAAAATTCAAACAAATAATTATATGTAAAAAAGGCATCTTTCAGACTTATTGAAAGCTTGCCACAATAAAAATTTCCATTACGAGGCAAGTTGAGAGACACTTAAATTAATGCATTTATATTCCTCTTACAGCTGTCACCTATTAAATGGCTAGCATTGAAATATCTCAAAACTGTATTATGAATTACTGGTTGTGTGGGTCAAAAATAATGTTTACAATTCTGAAGTAGAGTTGTCGAGAACTTAGGTGAGTAAACATTAAAGTTATTGCCTTCCAATTCGAACTCAATATAAAATTAAAAATAAGGCTAACCTCATCGCATTAACCCATTGACTTCCAGTGACCGAATAAGACTGCATGGTAAAAGCTGCCAATATAACGTGTGAATAGTCATTCATTACTGCGAGGGAAGTCCATGCCATTGCTACAACCGTCCAAAACTGATTGAGAGTTCCATAACGACTGTAAAGTGTTATTTCCGCAAATTGGATGCTCTTAGGAAGAAGAAGAAGAGCTGGCCATACCCCAAAGCCTGCCAGAAACGGGAGACGAGAAATAAATGGAGAAAGTCGTTCAAAGAAAGTTTCTTTTCTCCCAGAATGAGGAAACATTTTTTCTGTATGAACAATGGAGAAAATAATTTAAATAGTGCAAAAGATTTAAATATGTAAAACGTTTGTGTAATTTTGATAAAATAAAAAGCCACACGTTTTTTCCCTATCGCTAAATTAACAGTGAAATTTTTCATTTTGAAATTAAATTGCAAAATTTAATTTAATTAAAAGCAAAAGCAAACAAAAATATTAATCCATGATTTTTTATGTTTATTCTTACATATCAAGAATGGATAAAAATAGATATGTCCAAAAAGATCTGATTTACCGATATTGGAATTAATACTGAAGAAGTTGTTGTAGTAGGTCACCAGTTCTTTACGATAAATAAATGTATTGATGTGGCATAACATTGCATGAGGAACCGTTAGCCCGTAAAAATAATATAACAAGGCTATGCCTCTGCTAATGGTGTTGTTGTTTGTAGTTCCGTAGATGATGCCCAGTACTTCCGTTCCTCTAGTACACATTGTAAGTGATAATAGATTGAGAATGTAATACACATACTGGCGTTTGGTGTGTATTAACACAATTTTCCGGTTTTTCTCGTCCCACACAAAGGGAATATTTTTCATGGTCATAGCCCATTTGAAAATAAATGTAAATGCTTTCAATGTTTTTGGTCCAATCATGTTTGTTGTATTCTTCTCCTTGATTTTTAATCCAATTGCCCTTTTTCAACGATATTCTTCGTTTTTAAAACTTTCCTATCAAAAAATCCTAATTTCAAAAAAGATATTTTTAACCAGTAAATTCAAATATATTTACTTTTTAAATTGAGGTAAAAACAACTATGTGCAGACTAAGACCATGACCTATCCTGGGCCAGAAGTCAATGAGAATTTAACTCATATCGTGCCTACTTTATAAATGCTGGCCACAATAGAATATTCATTTCACCTGAGAAACTGAGGAACCGGCGTCCGATAAAAATATGGATGTCTTTCTGCATTATTTAGAGTCTTCTTAGAATTTTTTATTTATTAGTAGGATTTACGCAGAATTTACTAATGAATTTTTTACTTTCATTACTTTATTATTATGTATGAAAAGCTGAACGATGCTGATGTGTAATTTTCAACTGTGTAAATCTGTATGCTAAAAAATCTGTCCTATGTCAACCAAACTTAAATGCCATAAATTAGAATTTAATGGTACTTTGGGGGCATAATTTCATTTTTAGGGCGGGTTGGTACGAGTGAGATTGGAAAGCTCGGTTCTTTGTTGAACTATGGAGATCATTTCGTCATTGTCGAATTTTAGTTTTTTGTAAACTCAAAAGGAATGTCCATTTCTTGCAATTCCTTTACTGATGGTTTAAGGTTTACTAACTTTTATTTTCCACCCTAAAAGTGTTTCGATAGACAAAGACACAACTATCAACCATAAAGAATTCATAGCTATATTTTCTTCTGTGCGGATACATTGAAAACTTGAACTTGACAAAGGACTATATTTTAAAAACTGCTTATAGGTATACGGTCTGACTTATTTATTAATACAAACCTTTGCAATGTAAAGGCTAGAGTTAATCTTCTAAAATCTAGAGCAGTTTTAACTTATTTAAGTTTCCATAAAGGCGAGACGTTTCAAACAGGCCAATGAATAATTTAAAAAGATGCTTCATTAGCAACGGGATGTATTTATTAGAAGTTTATTTATTACATTTGCTTATCAAATACCCGCTTTCATCGAAAGCAGAACAAAAAGTTCTGTATAACCATTATTTAAGTGCGTGGGTATGCTACTTGCTACATATTATGGTACAAAAAAGTTAGTCCTGGCCAGACAGAAGAACCGTTACATAATATTATGGCTATAGACGTTTCCCATTATTCCAGGATAACACAGACAGGTATTACAATACTTATTCATGTTAATTTGGCGACCGGTCACCAATGGTGGGAACACACAGAAAGAATGGCTCCAAAATAATATGTACTTATCCATCCCCACTAGGCCCATCCAAGTAAATGAATGAAAATAAATCCTTTATTGTTGAGATAAATAAGAAGTGGCGAAGTGGTTATGAAAAATAAATTAGCTTGCTCACCTTTAACGCTAAATTCCAATTAATAATTTATCTTAATTCTAGGTATTTACAATTCGAACTCCATCAATGCGTACCTAAGAATTACGAAATCGGTAAGAAATTGAAAAGAGACATTAAAAGACGAGGATTTTGGTAAACAAATAAAAAATATATGCCAAAGTCTGGCTTTCACAATGAATAAATTCCTAAAAATATGTCGTCGAGGTAAGCAAAAGTTTTTATTTAACGCAATCGGATTTATTCAATGCGAAGAGCTAGCCATGATGTGTGCCCAAACACAGGTGTTTACATTAAATATTGGTTTAATTGACTCGTGAATGTGATTAAATTGGGCGTACTCCTAGTCACAGCTAGGCACTCTGACTATAATATTTTATGGATAACTTTTTTAGAAAAGTTCCTAAGAGACGACTGGTCCTGCACAGTGTACAAAATACCATTTACCACTTACCAATGGTATGTGGTTTTTAATGGTATTCAACGTTAAATACCACTCCCTAAAAAGTAGTGGTAAGTGGTAAAAATGGTAAAAAATGGTAAAAATTGTTTTGTTTAAATTTCGTGTTTAGATTTTGAATAAAATTCGGTGCCAAAGTATGAAATAGCGTAGCAGCTGATGATGGTTGTTACAAATTGATAAGTTTTCACCAATCAGAGTTGGATTCAACCAATGTAGACATTAATGACCCTTATTTGCCGATTGAGAAATTAATTACGATTAAATAGCCTTCATAACAATTTTAATTTGGCGATACCAATTGCAATCTTGGTTTTAGTAACATTTTTTTATAGCTTTCGGTGAACAATCAAGTGAATAGGATTAATTGGATTAATTAAGGAAATTAGGCTGAATTTAGGCAGCGGTACTTTGTTGCCACTGTTCCCGCTGTTGCCGCTGGGAGGTTTGGGGGGTTAGCGGCAACAGCATAATAGCGGAGACAGTGGCAACAGCGGCGACACGCAAAATCCTCTAGCGGCGACACACCTAAAACCACTAGCGGCAACAGAGACACATTGGCTGAATTTAGGCAGCGGGATCTCGTTGCTTCAATTGCCCCGTTGCCCCCGTTTACCCAAGTTAAGCCAATTAACCTATCGTCTTTTCCATTGCCTCCCGTCACTATTTTTGCATCTTTTTTGACCTAACCTAATTAAAAATAAACATGCTACATTTTTGTTATGCATTAACAATAAAACAGTTTATTTTTTATTAGGTTAGGTCAAAAAAGAGGCAAAAATAGTGACGGGAGGCAACATATTAAAGTAATAGGTAAAGTGACTAAGCATGGGGCAACGGGGGCAATTGAGGCAACGAGATCCCGCTGCCTAAATTCAGCCGACACATTAATCTGATATCCTCTGTTGTCGCTGTTGAGCATTGAGCTCAGAGCAGCAGTGCACTGGCTTATATTAGGTATAGCGGCAACAGAGGAAATCAGATTAATGTGTCTCTGTTGCCGCTAGTAGTTTTAGTTGTGTCGCCGCTGTTACCGCTAGTGGATTTTTCGTGTCGCCGCTGTTGCCACCTGTGGTTTTTGTGTGTCGCCACTGTTGCCGCTGTTGCCACTGTTTCCGCTTTTATGCTGTTGCCGCTGACCCCCCTTACCCCCTAGCGGCAACATCGGCGACAGCGGGGACAGATAGATAGATAGATAGATAGATATTTTATTGTGCTTTTTGAATTAACATTCATTACACAGAGAATCAATTTGCAAAAAAATTAATACAAAAATCATATTATTATTATCAATATAATGTAACCATATCCAAATATCTTATATTATACCATTGTGTTTAAGTAGATTATCACATACAAATAAGTCTAATGCTAAGTTAAGGTATGGATTGGCAATGCTACTCATTTATAACCCATGCTCTAAGTTTGAAGGTCCGTACCACATAATTGTAAATGTCCGCTAGGCCTTTTTTGTCTTCAACCTCAAAAAGAGTATGGAAGTTATTTTTAGTCAAATTAGCAGCGGATAACAACGTGTCCCTGAAAGGTTTATACGGTAGGCATTTACAAATTATGTGGTATAAGTCTTCCTTTTCACTATCCGGGTTCCGACAGACAGAGCAAAGTTCATTATATTCTAAGTTGTATCTTATTCCATTAACTACTACCCTAGGGGCAAAAAAATTAAACAGTCTTAATTGCACTAGAACTCTTATCTTTTCTATCGGGACCCTCCAGCGTAAATATTGCTCTGCCCCTACCTCGTCAATTTTTAAATGTCGATATAGTACGCATGTTGTGGCCCTTGCTTTTCTTTCAACATCATTTTGTCGCTGCACATCTATCATCCTCTCCACCATTTCACAATAATTTTCCCTTATTGTATCAATATTCTGTGATTGCCAAACAAACCCAAAACCTAACTTTTCTATATGACATCTTAATTGGGACACCCAATTGTATTTATCTTCCCGATTATGCATTTGATCGAGCTTGTGCAACGTATTAAATACAATTTTTGGGTATCGTTCCTCTTTCATACGTAAAATTTTAACCCATAATCTTATAGCAAACTTAAAGGCATGAGTTACAACTTTCATTCTGCCTGTCTCTAATCTAATGACATAATCGGGGGTATTTAATGGTAATCTCAGTAGCTTCTTTAGGAATTGCAGCTGCACTGACTCAATAATTGTGTCATATGGTAAGGCCCATATTGCACTACTATATAAGAGTGTTGATTGGCAAATTGAATCAAAAATTTTCATTCTGGCCCCCCAGCTGTCCATCTTTGATTTTGTCAATATTGACCAAACAACAGCAAGTTTTACATTAGCTCTTTTTTTTAAATCCTGTGCTGCATTTCTAAACAAGCCTGAGGCAGAGAAAACGACACCTAGATAAGTAAAAGATTTCACTATTTCAATTTCTTGGCTGTCATAATAGAATTTATTTGATTTGATTAGCTGACCATTTCTGTTAAATATAATTATCATGGTTTTGGCAACATTTACTGTGAGGTGTTTTTTTATACAGTATTTCTTGAGACGATTCAATTTTAACTGCAAGGATCTAGATGATTCCGCCATTAAAATTAAATCGTCCGCGTACATTAGCAAGTGCACCCCCTTTCCCTCTCCAATTTGCACTTTCTCCAGTACACTATCGTTAAAAAAGTCCTCCATGTCGTGGACAAATAAACAATACAATAGAGGCGAACATACCTCGCCTTGCATGATACCCTGTGAGATTTTAATAGGATTAGTATACCCATCGTAAGCCTTAACCCTCATTGTGGCCTTGCAGTACAGAGACTGAAATATTTTAATGATTTTTGAACTCATTTTTAATGATTCCAGTGTCTGCCAGAGCAAATTATAATTTATAGAATCAAAACATCTCTCAAAATCTATAAAGGCAGCATAGACATTTTTGTTTCTGTACCTTAAATTGTATTGTATTATACCGTTAAGAGCAAAAATGTGATCATCACAGCCTCTCCCCCTTCTAAAACCCGCTTGCGCCTCCGGAATAATTTTGTGAGTATCTGCCCACAATGTTATCCTAGCAAGCAATATAAACGAGAACCATTTTAAGGTGGTATTTAGAAGGGAGATGCCTCTATAGTTTCTGGGATTGCTTTGACTTCCCTTTTTATGAATAAGTGTTGTTTCAATCTCACACCACTTATTGGGTACAGTTTCTTGTTCTAAAACTTTTTTAAAAAGTTTAAGTGTGTGGGACTCCATCTCTATCGGAAGATTCTTTAAAAATTCGCATTTAATTTTATCTGTGCCCGGGCTTTTACCATTTTTGAGCCTTTTTGCCGAGCTGATTAGTTCATCCTCCGATATAGGGGAATCCAGTTGATCTACTCCATTTAATTCTGATGCATAGCATATTTCATCATTTCTAGGCATCACAGTATCATAAAAATTCTCCCATTCCAATCTACCCAAAATGTTATTTTGGTTACATCTCGGCCTAAAACGATCTGCACACTTCCAAAAGTCAGATTGATCTTTAAGATTTGCCAATTTATCTTTAACGTTCTTGGTGTGTGCAGATTGTTTTTTCTTATACAAAATTTTAAGCTCACTTTTGATTTTATTTGCATTCCGAACTGACTCTGCACAAAAACCTGTCTTTTTACATGATCTCCTTGCTCGGAAATATTCTTTCTTCTTCCTAGAACAATCAAAATCAAACCATATTTGGTTTTTTGGCTGTGATTGCTTTAAGAGGGGTACTCGCTTAGTCATGTTACACTCCTGTGCTGCTAAATTGATCCCTGTTGCAATATAATTATATATGTAGTTAACATCATCATTTTCTCCTTCTATCCCATTGTTATCACACCAATTAATAATAGTCTCTTTGTAAACATTACTTTTTGGATCCTCCCAGTATAATCTTTCTATATATATACAATTATTTATAATTGGATTATCAAAGCTTTGTTGACCCTTAATGGCTAGTTGACAAAGGTTGTGATCTGACAGCCCAATATTATTAATTATTTCTAGGTCGATAATTTCAGGAATAAAATTGTTGTTCACCGAAATGATGTCATTGACACTGTTACCTTGTGTAGCTGTAAAGGTAAATTCACCAGGTGTGTCAGAGTTACATCGTCCATTAAGTATTACAAACCCCAAATTTTCAAGACTAGCAATCAGCTGTTTTCCTCTTGAGTCCACTTTTGCATCCCTTGATTTTCGGTTTTCCTCAATATTTGTATCCCTACAAATGTTTCTATCACAGAAGCCCATATGACCGATTCTAGCATTGAAATCGCCTCCTAATAATATTTTAACATCTTTATATTTATATTCCAAATTAATTATACTTTCACTTAATAGATTCATAGCAATTTCTACACAAGTTTTTTGGTTTAAATATACCTGTATTACAACAAATAAATTATTAGAATTTTTTTCTTTTACTGTTACGATTATCCACAGATTTGTAGATTCTATTATTTCCACAATATCTAAATGACTTACATTTATTAGCATTGCCAATCCACCACTAGCTCGTCCTTTCTGTTTGTCCTTTACAGCTGCATTGCATACAGCTGTAAAGTTTTCGAAAGGGGGAGGAAGCGCGAGAGATGTGGTTGTAGTAATCCAAGTTTCCGCGAGGGAGATTATAGAATTTTTTGAAATTTGAATTTTCTCATTTGCATCAAGACTAAAAAATTTCGAAATGCCATTGCAGTTCCAAAAAGTCATAGAAATTTTTTTTGTTGAGTTAGAGGGGTTTGAATTTTTTTTGTGCTGATATGAACAAGTTAAAGGTGATGTTGAGTGAGGATCGGGGATTAAAAGGGACTCTTCGCACCATCATTTTGCGATGTCGCTGTGTACCAGTTCCAATTCGTCATTTTGGTTGATTTTGTAAAGTTGGTTTTCAATAAATAATCGCTGCCCAGATAGATTTGCCTTCTTTCCCTCGTCTCTTGCTTTGCCTAGTTCAGCCAGAAGAATTTTCCGTCTTCTTTCTTCTTCTTTCGTCAAGTCGGCGGAAATATAAACTTTTTTCACGTTTTCGCGATTCAGGTTAAATTGCTTTAGTTTGACCGCGTTCTTAAAAATTATTTGTTTATCTTCAAAACGCTCTAATTTAACCAATAACCTTGGGGAGCCCGATTTGTGTGGTTTTAGTTGGATGACATTGCTTGGTTTGATTGCCACTTCTAAGACTTTGGACAAAAATTTCTCGACTGCCTGCTCATTCGACTTGAAATTTGCTTTGTTGTAATCCAGACCACTGAAGATTATGTTCTTCCTCTTTAGATCGGCTTGAATAATATCCGTACATTTTCGAAGTGAGCATATCTCATCCTGTTGCTTGGCTAATTTATCCTCCAAAAATTCTACTTTGCTCTCCAAAGCTTTTGACTTTTCTTCCAGGTCACGGATAACATTAACAATTATGCCAATGTCACTCTTGATTGCATTGAGTGGAGAAATTATGCCGGCTAGTCCTTCTTTAAACGCCCGGATGTCCAGAGGATCGTCATCTTTTCCAGCAATCATAGGCACCTCGAAGTCACTTTTTTCTTCAATTAGGTCCATATATTCATAGACCTCCTCTCTTCTGCCCCTTTTTACTTGCGATTGGTCAGTTGGAGTCGATGTTTCATCGGAATTTTTGAAGCGTTTGCTAAAAATGTCGTAATATTTACTTTTGGATGGCTGTGCTGAGTCGGTTGAAGACTGTGAGCTAGACATTATCTCCAGCTGTTCTCCGGGTTCCTCGTATGTGAGATAGGCCCCAATTTTATATTGATCCAATGGTGACTTAATCGTACTTTTAGTATAGGGATAAACAGTTTTCCAAGGAAAATGGTAGGATGGGAAGATTGGGGAGTATAACTGAGATAAAATGCCTCAGACTAGGCTCTATTTACTAAAAAATAAAAATAAATTTGAGGACAAACTCAAAATTACACCCTGCCGCAACCAAATCTCCCGCGCTCCCCGACAGCGGGGACAGTGGCAACAAAGTACCGCTGCCTAAATTCAGCCGGAAATTATTGCAAGTTTTTCATAGAAAATAAAGTTTTAAAATTTATATCTTAGTAAATCTTGTGTATCTGTACTAATCTGTCTAATCAATCGCTAAAATTTACCATTTTTACCATTAAATGTATTTTTACCATTAAGTGCATTTTTATCACTGTGATGGTAAAAAAGTTTAAAAAGTGGTAAATTTTGTACACTTTTCCTGCACATACATAGTTAATTAGAAAAAGATAAATCAAACCTTCATTGTTTTCTTATACTTCACACTTTCTACTACCAAATATTTTATTATGACTATGACTGAATGTTAACATTTTTGGCTGCGGCTCTGAACAGGACTGAAACAAACCTTTACCTATATAAACATTAACATAATTGTTTACGTAAGCCATAAAAGATGACATTCAAGTTCCTTGCGCAGAGAACAGTACAGAGGTCATCTGTATATACAGTGCAAATGATACGAATGGTTATACCATCACAACTCTACAAATCTGTTGCAATCCTTTGTCAACCAAACTTAAAATAGCATTAGATTTGATGAAAATTAATGCTTTGGGGATATAATTTCAATTTTTAGGGTGGGTTGGTAAAATTTTCAATGCTGAGTTAAAACTTAATAGTGTGCTGTTTGTAGGATTATGTAAAAAATTCATGATTCCTGAAGTCTGCGGGGGTGTAATAAGCTAGTATCATGATCGTTGCTTTCAGTTTTCAGGACTCCGCCATGAAGATAATAAAGGCTAATAGCTACAAAATTAATAACATCTATGCATGTATTTGTCAGTTTTACAAGTAACCGAAACAAAAGTTATGGCGTCAGCAGTGTTTTAACTATTAAGTATATCTGTTATCGTAGGTTTTCCAAATATTTTATGCATCTCGTGCAAAAACTAAGTCTAATATAGTTTACCATAAATCAGCGTAATAGTCTCAATAGGATTTTTGCACTTTGAATCTTGAAAATCTAAAGATTTAATATTTTCTAATTAAAATCTGTAAGAAATATGACAATTAATAACGCATTAATAACCGTAGGTTAAATTTTTTTATCCACCATTCGTTGCTAATTTATTTTCACATAATAAACCATTTGAATTTAATTTATATTAATTTATTTAATATTTGTCCAATTTCAGAAAAGAGGATGACGTTTCAAGATTGCTTTGTTGTGTTCAAACTCAAAGATTTGGAAATAAACGAGAAAATTTTGGTCCAATCTTCAATCTATAATTTATCAGAAGTCTCCATTAAAGCTTTTATTATAATATTAAACGATTTGGATTTTAAAATGTTACTCACCAAATCCGAAGTTGTTCTTCCAAAACCATGTCCAATATTGGGTTCCACTGCCAGCAATAGCGGGTTGGTCTTTAAATCAAAAGTTATTTTACATTCATGACATTAACTCATTAAAGGGTTAATTACCTATCATCAGGCACGTATCCAGGAATTTGACCAAGGAGGGCACACCAAAAAATATTACCAAAAAAGTTTCAATTTAAAATATTGAGGTTGAGTACCGTTTCTTGACAATAAAACTTATTTTTCCTTTTCTTCTTGAGGGGAGCTGAGGGACTAGCGCCCCAGATCTCTTCTGGATACTTGCCTGCCTCTATATATTACAATAAGTATTCTTTTAATTACCTGACGCTCCTTATTTCTCCCAATTTGATATTGTAATTCAGCAGTAAATTTGTAAGAGTTGTAAGGAAGAACTCGGTCATCCTTTTCGCCAGTGATAATTAAGGTTGCTGGATATTGGACGGTTTTATTCTCCGGGAATTTTACATTATGCAAGGGAGAATATTTTATTAGAGTCTGGAAGTCCTTTTCGTTGGTGGGTACTCCGTATTCTTCGTTAAGATGAGTCAAGTCGGTTTTAAGTTGGAATCGGATTATGTCCATTACTCTGTGACAATTCAAATTAGCAATACAAATATAAATAGCTAAGAAATTAGTATATAGTGACAGTAGATGTGTAAATACCCAGCTTGGGCAATAGCTGCGCCAAAAAGGTCAGGTCTCTGGTTAATGCTGGCTGCAATGAGTAGGCCTCCATTAGATGCTCCATTTATGGCTATTTTGGAAGACTCTGTGTATTTCTCTCTTATCAAATATTCCGCTGCAGCTGCAAAATCGTCGAAACTATTTTGCTTTTTGTGACGCCGACCGTCATCATGCCATTTCCGGCCATACTCTCTGTAAATAAAAAAAAAATATACAATCAAAAAAATCTATTTTGCGTTACAGGGTCTAAATTTTCTCCTAATCATTGTATTCGTTGCTTATTTTCGATCGTTTGGTAATACTTACTAGAATCAAAAAGTTTCGAAGAAAAAGAATTTTTTTAATACAATTAATAATACTGAACTAATTAACTTTGTAATTATACATTGGGATGCTGCACTAATACTAATACATTGTGATACATGGTTGAGATGTGTAGATTATATTATTTGTCATTGTGGTTGAAGTAAGGCGGTGGTTTCACAAATGCCTATTAATGTTATTGTTTTAATTATGTTAGGTTAGGTTAGGTCCCTCGAAAGCGGGTCCTGGTATGCCCTGTGAATTTCAAAGCGCGATTTTTAAAAAATGCAACCATTGCCTTACTTCAACCGACATTATTTGAATTCGAGATTTATACAGAGACATTCTGATTTTGTTATTTTTATGTTACCCTCCTCCTCTGATGCTCGGCAATGCAACAATTCCATTGAACGTTTGAAGGAAAGAAATGTAACTAGGTTCAAAGCTTTTGAAAAGTATTACACCAAACCCTCCGTATGAGTATAGAAAACAAGGCGTACTTCCTTCAGGGACATAGTCCTGAAATAATATTTATCCATCATTTTTGTGAATATTATAATAATTTTGTTCTACTAGAAATAGTTGCGGACCTTTTTGTGAAGTATATACATAGGAACTTTAGTCCCATCTTTGCTGTGGTAGAAAACTTGAGATGATTTGTAATCGGCGGAATTATATCCCTCGATGATATTTTCAGATACCAACTACAAGAAAGTTTAAATATTAATTCAAACATTTTCTAAACGTTAAAATACTATGAAAACACTATTCGATTCAGTTTTAAATTACCTCTGGTTCCAAATTTTCATTTTCAAAATTTATTTTAAATATTTTTCCTGGAGTCACTAAAGATTCGAACTTGTAATGCAATTCCTTGTATTTATAATGCGCCGGTACAACACGAAAGTCCGTTAAAAATCCATTTTCCAATGGAATGTTCTTTATTAGTGTTCCATTCTCCAAGTTTCGTAGTTCCAGAGTACTTTTAACGTCCTTATTATATGCGAGCACTAAAACGTCCCTAGAAAATGTAGATAATGAAATTAAAATTCCCACCTTTATATTCACAATTAAAATCTTACTTGTCTACTACAGTTGCAAATTCCAAAATGTTGCTGTCTTCTGGGACTACTACAGTCCATTCTTTACTTTCACTTGAGTTCCCCATTTTGTTCAAATCTATTGACACTACTTTCCGGTTGGGAGCATTTTTATTTGTTAGGAAATACAATGTTGAATCCAGATTTGTCAAAAACTAATCAACCAATAAATTCAAGACATTATTTTTATAATCAGCAGGAGTTTTTGATTTAATTAAACCTTGTATGATGCATCGCCACTTGTCTCCAAAGATTCAATGACCAATTTCCCATTCTGAAATCCTTTTTTCAAAGCATCTTCGATATTGGCGTACCATACATAATGTTTTGGATAAGAAGCAATTGGAGAAATTAGTAAATATTTATTGTCTGAAGTCATCTGAAGGTGATCATAAGCCCTGAAAAGTAAATAAAAATTAAATAAATCCCCTGAGACACTTTATAGCTACAATATTATAATATAACTTAAAAATGACTCATTAAGTGCTTAATAATGTATTGTAAAAGCTCAAAACTTACATAAGAAACGTAAATTCTTTTGGAATTTCAACAATAAGAATATCTTCAGATTGATTCGTCCCAATTTTATGATAATAAATATTTTGTCGTTTTTTGCCAGAGTTTTCTGAGTTGGCGGAATGATCAATAATGTCATATCGCTACAAATATTAAAAAAATAATATTAGAAATGTATCTAATCTTGATCTTAATTAATTATGGTTTAGAAATAATTTCATTTACGGGATAAATAATTCCTTCGCTATCCGGGGTCCACATAATATTTGATAGTTTCAATTCTGTAAGAACGTCGGGCAAAATCTCTCCTGAAGAAATGTTTTTAAAGTGTAAATGATACCAATCAACTCCTCCGTAGGAAATTCCATAACTAATGATTTGTCCATTGTTGGATGGAACTACAGAGCCGTCGGAAAGAGAAGCGGGAGTAGAATTTTTGGGGGAGAAGGTATTTGGATCAAGTGCTACAATTGCTGGACCGTCATAAGAATCTTTGTAGTAGTAAACACTAAAAGTTTCAATTAATTAACATTTATTACTAAAATATTCGAAAACCTCAAGGAAAGGAAATTATTTTAAATTATATGACGTCGTTATTGGTTGCATAAAATGCAAATTAACAAAATTTTCAAAACCTATGATTTTGTCCTCCTTTTTTGGAGAAGAAAAAGTATCGATCGCCAGCTTTAATTGGAGGATCTGTATCGGTGTAATTCCAAAGACGTTTTAAATTCTCTCGCATTTCATCACGCTTGGGAATGTCTTCGAGATAGGAGTTTGTCAGATTGTTTTGTTCTTCCACGAAAAATTTAGTTGCTTCAGAATTAAGGTCCTCTAGCCAACGGTATGGATCTGAAACCTACGAAACAAAATCTGTGTAAAAGGTTGAAATATTTGGTCGTCAATATGTTTGGAGAAATAGACAATGGGTTAAAAAGGCCCAAAACTCTAGCGAAGGTTAATTTATTAGCAATTTGAGCAGTAACTTTTTTTCTTGCATTTGTTAGTCGGGTCTAACGCTTCAAAATCCATCCTCATATATTTGCAAGTATTTATTGATAAATAAAAGTTAATTTAAAATAATTACTCACATTCGTCCCAAAATAATTATCAATGACATTTTCCGTCCTTTTCACTTCTGGGTATTCGAATTGTTGCGAAAATTTCAGAAGAGAAATGAATAAAATGTTAGTTATAAAATTAACTGACTTCATGATTCTGAGAACAAAATCTTCGCCTGAAGTTCAACTGAAAGTTAAATCCAGAGTCCCACGTTTTTAACGAACCCAAGCAACAAGCAAGTTGTATAAATATAAATCCCCTATAAGGTAAATTAAGAATTCCAGAGTCTATGAATATGATTTCATTTTGCATTCAATGTAAACTAACCCAAATGGGTCTTTTAACAAACATTTCAAAGAACTTATGAGAATCTGATGTAGAATAGGCAATGCATAATTTTTACTTTTTTAAATTATTTTATTAAAACTCAATAAAAGTTTATTTGTTAATAAAAATTTCTTTCATGTATGTAAAATAATTTAAAATTGAAATAAACTATACATTTTACTGATTCTCAATTTATTTTTATTAGACCCATAATCGGCAAGACCCATGATCTATACCCTAGAAGATGCAGATTTCAAGCTCTGTACGTAGATTATAATATTTCTTACATAAATGTCAAAGCAAGAATGTTTTTGCCAATATGTTTTGTGCTATGCCTATTTTCAAGGTTTTATTGTTGATGAATGTTCGGTAAGTCTTAACAAACCAGTTTTTCTATCCTTGACAATGGAAAAGGTGCATCTTCAATGTTTCAAGCATATAAATGTGTATGTTAATAATAAATACATTTGTGTTACATCATCATAGTCATTCATGTATATACCTATATAGTACCTCACCTCCTATTATACCTTATGCTCTTAAAACAATTCTATCTTTGTAGTTATAACTGATTGTAACAATTAGGAGAATTTATTACGTAAAGTCCTGTAAATTAATTTATCAATAGAGTTATCTTTATAACTGAACAAAACCTTAGCTGTGGCCATTCTAAAAATTTAAATATGATTTGATGGCTATTAAGTACTATTATTAAGCTGCATTTGGGTTCTAATTAATAGTGTCATCCGCAAATAGTAAATTGCCAATAAGAGTTTTTTATGCACTATAAAAAACTCGTTACATTATTATTAGCTTGGTACAACTCATTAATTACACGCAAATAACTCTTTTCATTAAAGATCCTGTCCAGACAAAAGTGCTTGTTCTAGTGATGTCCAATTTTGGGAATTTGTCATTAAACAGCATATCATACAAGTACTAACACTAGATTAGGTATAACCCACTAAATCATATGCCAGAAAATAATTTATAGACCTTTTACTGCTTTCTTTATGGTTGAGTTCATATTTGTTTAGGATGGAAGAAATTCGCTAGACATTTCGATGCGATTAAGCCATTTTTACATTTCCAATTCCCCATTACGCAATAAAATCCCCATCAATAGCAATAAATCGTTCTCTAAGGTCTAAACTAATATGATTGCCTATCATTAAGCCTTTGCTCGTCAAAATCATTTTGTTTTGTCCGGAATAATTTGATCCAACATTCTGTGCTGCCATTAAATTGTCCCTGGCCTAGAACTTCATGAAGTTTTATTGTCTATTCCGAGCCTCGTTAGTGAAAACCAAATTCTTTTCTTCGATTGATTCTACGTTCTTTACTTCACGGTTCTCATTTTCTCTTTGGAGGTTACCAGTCATAAATATATATCCAAAATATATTTTAATTTCGAATGTAGTTTAAAAATTCCTATTGTTTGGAGTAAAAAATTCCAAATGAATTCTCTAATCGATTTTTCTTAATTCTTTGAAAAAATGGGCGAGTACACAGATTATCATCGTAAAGCCATTAATCTATTAAGTTGGTTATCCGTTTCTCTCAACGTCGTCATTTTGGATGGAAATCGCTGCAAAATAAAATCTTGTCATTGGATGGGAAAATTTCTGTACGCTTTTGTCACTCTTAACACGACGATCAAACTGATCTACTTAATTTTTCTAGTCATGGGATATTTTGGTCGTGTAGATTTTCTTGATAAAATGTCAGCTTTAGTTTGGATACTTATGTGCGGAGAAATCTTTCAAGAACTAAATCTCTGGACAAGAAGATATCCTCTATTTGAAGTCTTGTCTCAGTTGTGGACAGTTGAGAATGGAATCTTCGAAAAACTTGGAAAATCTAAAAGCTTGAAGAAAAAACTATATGCTATCAACTGGCATACCGTAGCTATCCATACGTAATTAAAATGTCTTTTAATTTGCTTTTTACAATTAAAATCCATTGAATTGTCTCCATGTCTTCCTCTCCATGTTGTAATCGTAGACCTTAGAAATTACCAGGGCGCTTGGAATTCCTTTTTTCAGTTTAACGTTGGAAACAGGGAACAAATATGTACCGTTTTTTTCAAAAAAGCGGTCCTTTTTACCTTATTTGCATGTAAAGTGGAAGTAAATGAGACACTCTGGTACATCAAGAAACGAAAAAAGGCATAAAATGACAGCTTTCTGAAAAACTTACTCCTACTTTTTTATAAAAAAGCAAAAAAAGTAAAGGGCAAAAAGGTCCTTTTTTGTTCCCTGGTTAGAAATAGAAAAATTAAAACCAGATTTGGTGCTTGATGTAAACTCCTACTCAGTTTTTTAAAACCATTTCATGCTCTTAAAATTTTTAAAAAATCTCCCTTCCAAATGCCCTTAGCAGAAACCTCTAATTTGAGAGCATATAATTGCTACAAATCTGTGAGTTGATCCTGTGACTTGTTCTCTGAGCAGCGAAAGGTGGAAAGGCCCCCTTAACAAGGATCAAGGAACTAAAAGGGACCTTTTTTGACTTTTACCTTTTTTATGGAAAAAGTTAAGAGTAAGGTTTTAAAAAACCAGCCATTTTTTGCCTTTTATCCTTTTTTGATGTATCATTTGGCCCCATGTACTTTAATTTACATGTAATAAAAGCAAAAAAGATAAAAAAGGATTGCTCTTTTAAAAAAAGTAGTACTTTTTCGCTTTTTTGTGAAAAATGAGTATCTTTTTAGTTCCCTGCCCTTAATTCCCGTATATGAAGGTTTTTAGTTTGAGGAAATAATTTTTTTATCTTACCATGTATTTAAACAACTATTTATTCTTTGTATTCCAAGGTGTATTTGTTTGGTGGGGGATTCCTTCATCGTTATCCAGTTCCTGGCTGCGCCAAAGTATTCCGTGTACACCTACGCAGTCATCAAGGAAGATAATGAATGCCTACTAATTCTATTTGCAATACACGAATTTCTGTTTCTGTGGCAAGCATGGAATGGATATGTTAGCGTCGTCTGTCTCAGTTCTATCAATGCAGCAGAGCTTACATGCACGCTGGAAGCGATGACTCACACGATGAATAATTTACGAAAAATGAAATCATTAGCGAATCAAGCGAAGACAATTCAAGTGAAATCAAATAGCATTTTTGTTACGACGGGAATTGGAAATAAATACTACGAGATCGAAGCAATTCTTTTTGACTACAAACAACTAATGCTCGTGGTGGATCAGCTCAACGATTGGTGTTCGTACAAACTCGTTGGCATACACACAATTGGCTACTGCCAATTTATTTCTGATGTATTTATGATGACCCAATTTCTCAGCCTTCCAGATTTCGATTTATTTTCCGTTTTGTGGTTTCTGGAAGACTCCCTCGCTTGTGTATTGATGATGCTTAGAATGTTCACAGTCATGTCACGAGTCCACCCAGCATCAGAGTCTTTTATTGCTGCATTCAAGAAATATATTATAACAACTGAAAATATTCAAAGACGACAATTACGAAAAATCTTGTACACAATGAAAAAAGTTTCTTTAAAAATTGGTCCTTCTCCTGTCATTCCTGCAACTGTAGGCAAAGCTATGTTCCGGCTTCTAAATTATTACATTTGTGTTGCTCTGTGGCCAAGCACATCTACTTGATCATAACATTTATGATTGTTTTGTAAATATACGAATTCATACTATTTATAAGTATTGTAATGCACTGTAAGTAAATGAAATTAAAATGAAATATAACATTTCAATTAAATCAGTCAGTCACATGGAACAAAACAGGCTCTCCTTTTTTACAAAAAAGTAAAAAATGACTACTTACTAAAAAAAGCAGTCCTTTTTATCTTTTTTCCATATTACATGTAAAGTGGAGGTAAATGTGCCACGCTGCTACATCAAAAAATGTAAAAGGGCAAAAAGGACTGTTAAAAAAACTTACTAGCTCCTACTTTTTTATAAAAAGGCAAAAAAGGTATTTTTTGTTCCCTGGCCAGTCATTTGACAATAATTCATGGCTTGAATTGTTGATACATTTTCATATTAGTAATATCTTATCCATATTATTTAGAAATTTTAATTAGTGCTTACTACACAACAATAAGCTTACGTTTCTATATTACTAAACAGGGTTACCAGGTATACTTAAATGGCAAGTATAATACTTAAATTGGGCCCAATACTTAAAATACTTGCAAGTATTTTAAAATACTTAAATTATACTTAAATATACTTAAATCAGCCTTAAATCTTAAATCAGCTAAAATCTTAAACAGTGAAGTAACTTAATGTCCTTTAATATTAGAGCACACTTTAATATCGTTTAGATAAGTTTACTAATTGAAATTTTCTCGCGCTTCGCGCGAATTTAAGTATTTTTGTCTTTGAATCCAGTTTAATAGTCAAAATTGTCTTCCAATTTCGAAGGAAATATATTAACAACTTATCAGTGGGGTATCAATAACAAACTTCTGTTCCTCAACTATGTCACTAATCACTAAACCATTAAGTAAGGCTAAATTACTCAAGATTCGTTAAGTCTTTACTGATCAGTTTTGAAATTGAATTTAAAAAATTTATCGCGCTTCGCGCGAATCGGTATTTTCTTCTTATTCCCTCCTTCATATATGAAGTATGTAAGAATATTTATTTCAAGATAAGTAATTTACTTATTTTTGCTTCGTTTTCATCAAAAAACCGTAAATTTGTCAGCTGCGCTCATATGATAGCGCCGAATATGGCTGTATGACATTTGTAAGTATTAACCAAGACGCGCCCGAAGGGCGCGGGTTGGTATATGGCTATTGTTGGCCAGGATACTTAAATTCGTTGAAGAAAATCTGGTAACCCTGTTACTAAAATACATATTGATGACTTTCGGCATATAACTTAATTCAATTATTCATTGTAGACAATCTTTTGGCTCTAGATTATTATTCAAAGCCCATTTAGTAATGCATTTTAAAATATCAACGAGGTTAAAATCCTAAGAGTGTTTTGACAGTTACAATTACAATGAAAGTATTTTATTGTCGCTTTGCACCTGCTCTTGGAGTTGAATAATGTCAACGGAATGCAGTGGACAGAAAAACAAAAACCCGGAAGAGTAAGGAAATGTCAATATTCTAATTTGGTGACGTGGAGCTAAGCTTAAATTGCAACGAGACAAAAATTGAGTGACACGTAGTCATTTTAGAGGAAGTATAAATAGAGGCTCTCTTGCTCTTTGTACTACAGACCTTACAAAAACAACGAAGAGTAACAATTATCTTGTACCCGAATTATTTCAATCTCTAAATTCTACTCTAAACCAACTTAGTCAAATTATCAAAATGAAAAGTGAATCATTTACCTTGATGGAATACGAACTTAGGCAGAAAACAGAAAAGGCTAAAGTGGAATATCTTCTGACAACACTTAGAGTTCTGCGGTTCGTTTTATCTGGTAAATTTTGACAAAATAATTGAAGAACTTTAATTTAAAAAATATTGAGATTATTAATTTATATTTATTCAAACAGGTATAACAATAATGGGGATTCTAAGAAAAGGATGGAATTAACCCTAGAAAATATAACTACATTTTTGAGGAACTAACAACCTCCATCACCTCCATATGTGGGAACTATTTTATAGGAGAACGAGAAGCAATAAAGGAAGATGGGTATTTCTGGTACTGTATAGACCAAGAGGGAGATGCAAGCTATTATTTGTGACTAGTATCATATCTCGAAGTCACAATTTGTTACATCCGGATGATAAGACAACATTGACGAAGAAATCATCAGAGTTACACTACAGAAAAAACGGAAAGGATGGCAGAATTAAAAGCATGCCGAAGTTTGGCTAGAAACGAAGCATCAAAAGACAGATTCAAAAAAATTACTTTTCATCAAAAGACAATTCTGTAAATAATCAACACTCAAATCCATATTGTGACACTTTGCAGCAATATTTTATATTGATTTAAATATTTATGATAATTGGGCTAAGGGTAATTAGAATTACAGGCTCTGTGCATTATATCCTACGGTTAAATCTCGTCTAGGATTTTTTCTCATTCTTTCGCATGCTTTTAACTTTGTCCTCCTAACCGTTTTTCCTGATGTTTAATTCTGATGGATTCCCCAATAATGGTGCCTTATTCTTCTGTAGTAACGAATCTTGACCTGGTCACAAATTCAAACGTTGCCCTGCCTCCTGCTTAAATAGAGCACCAGAAATCTCCGTTTTCATCTATTGCTTCTCCTTTTCTTATGTAGTAATCTTTCTACCGTTGTTGCGGGGGTTGACCTAATTTCTCGAATCCTTGATTTTTGGTGGTTGAAAACCACACCAGTTTGCAAGGTGAAGGTGACCAAAAAACCTTTTTTTGGTAAATTAGTACCTTGCTAAACATGAATTTGTATTTTACATTTGCTGAATTTAATTTAGTGATTGATTAAAATTGAATAACTAATTATAGACATATATAAGTAATGAAATTTAAGGATTTGGGACGATATATGAATAAACTTACTTATAAATCATTATTTGTGACATGTAATAATAAATATATTGAAACAATAAATTCGCTACCTGATATTCCTATCTGATACCTGATATTCGCTAATACATTTACATGATGTTATTACTGAAGTTAAATCAAAAGGATGGTCTATACAAAGTTATTCATGTTCCCTTGTTTTTAACCACGGAATTATTCTCCCAAGTCGGGCTCTCTGTTTGTTGGAGAACCAGCCTATTCGTTTTCGGCAAATTAAAAATTAAACTGAATTGTATAGGAATGTCGTTTAAAACATTCAATTTTCCATTTGCACTCAAAATAGGTGTTGGTTTTTAAAAATCTCGGTACCGTAAAAATGAAAATTTTAGACCTACCCAAACAAGATGTATCATAGCAAGTGGCACGTGAAATTTATTTCTGGTTAAAACCATTAATGAAAAGAAAAAATTAATATATTCGGAAATGACTAATTTAAATTAATGAATCGTATGGCAGTATATAATATACAATCAATGGTATCTTTCTTTTTGATTTAGTCATTTGCAAATGGGGAACTTGGTAATAATATATTATGCAGATATCATTAATTTAGCGATTATTTATTACTGCGTAGATAATACTAACCTACTTACTTTCATGATTACTCAATATACTCAATTATTGTATTTTTTCAATTGCAACACGAAGCTGTATTTCTTCATCAACCATTGAGAAATGAGAAGTCAATTTAATCAAAACGAAATTGCTGAAAATAATGAAGTAAAGATTGGCCACTTGTGTATAAATCAATTTTTAAACGGGTCTCAACCACAACAGGCTAGACCGCTATCTCAACAAGTCTAATTCAACATTCTGCTACTAAAATAATATTTTTGATATTCTAATCCTCCTTATTCTTCATAATCCTCACCTTTTATCTCACATTAAACCAACAGTTAGTGTGATAATAAATTTCACAATTTTTTTAAAGAAAAATAATAGGCGTTAAGAAGCAAAATATTTTTAAAATGGGGTTTGCGTTAGTATTTGGTATTTTATTCTCAAACTTGGTCATTTTCTTTAATGTAAACATTTTATCGGTAAATTGCAACTCTGGTTTTTCAGGAACTAACATAGAAATAGTCCAAAAGCTACAAAAAGGATTATTAAAAGAAATATTATCTAAAAAGGAATTTCAGGATTGCTTGGTCACTACTTTAACAACTGATGGAAAAATAGCCAGGGATTTTTTTCCTGTTGATATCTCAGAAAAATCAACAATACAATTAAATCTGGCAGCACATCTACCTAAATTTCGAAAACAATTTTCGGAAGGATTAAAACACTCGGGAAATTATTGTAAGGTTTTTGTAATCTTATTAGAAAACCCAAATAATATTGAGGATTTTCTGGTTAATTTGTTATATCCATACAGCATTAATATAGGAAAATACATTTTTGTTCATGCAAATGGAAAAAGTAGAAGCAAAACGTTTGAGACGTCAAATTCTAAAATGCAAAACATCAAAGATAAAATGGAAATTTTTATAAAATTCAACAAATTTGGGGAAATTCGGCTAGCAATATTTTCCGGGTGCTCACTATCAGCTTTAACACTTATAGGTTCTTACACTGAAAAGGATAAATTGCAATTAAAAACGGAATTATTTCCCCAATGTCCACACTCTGAAATACATACAAAATGGATACTGATTTTAACACCTGCATTCTCGGAATCCATGAACAGAAACAAGGATTTATATTCTAGAGACAAAAATAGTCGCCCAATTAAGGAATATTTTAAGATTCCAGAGTTCCTCAAGAATTATACTTTTAGCATAATTAGTAAATCATTTCATAAAGATAACAAACTTATCATATTCCCATTAAAAACAAATAACAGTCTCGATCAGGCATTGAATTATTACCAACATTCCTTTGCCTTTCCATTCCTATTTGACAATCCGTCTCCTGAAAAATTAAGAATGTCTTCTGTGATTACTTACGAAAAGATATCTTTTATTTCATTAAAAGTACTGAAATTAACTCCTCAAAAAGTTGACAATATAACTTCTACCGTTTTTTTATATCTGGCAGTTATTTTATTTTTCTCAATAGCAGGTGGTTTAATAAAAATTCTAGAAACCCTTTCAAACAAATTTAACACCAGATTATCGTTATCTCCGAAAATAAAAGTAACAGAGTTTTCCGAAATGGAACAAAAACGACAATTATCCAACTACTGGTCACGTTTAAAAACAGCTGCGGTTAAATCGTAAGACATATCAATTGTTTTGCCAAAATGTTTTTTGCCAAATTGTAAGACTTGTATTGTCATAATTTAATAATTTGTTAGTGTTTCCAAATTATATGTATTACCACAGCCCAAGCACATATGCAGAACTGAGTTTCGGAGGGGGCTAGATTTCCAATAGATATTTTAAGTATATATATTCGCGCCTGAAATTTTTTGCTATTTTGAGAAAAAAATTCCCCTTTTCTTGGATTTCGGGGGGGGGGGCTTCAGCCCGTATAGCCCATCCCTAAATACGTCCTTGCCACAGCCTTTTGCCAAATTATCACCAAAAAATTATTTTGCCAAAATGTATTTTACCAAATTGGCGTATAATTGTATAAATTTAATGTACTAAGGGCTCTTGATGTTATGGGGATAACGGATATATTATTCTCTATGCTGGAACTTCAATTTTCCATTAAATTTGTAACAAATCTGATGAAGCGAAGAGTTGTCAAATGGATTTTCCTTAGTTGGTGGATTGTGGCCATAATTTGTCAACAGACTTATAAATCTGAAGTTACGAGTGATAAGTCCTATGAAGGAATTATTTCAGGTAGTTATTCACAAAAAGCAAGCTTTAATGATCTTGTCCTAATACATGGATACAAATGCGGAGTTACGTCAAATTTTACCCTGACGACTTTGTTTTCAAATCTAATTTACAAAAACATCCAAAATTCTTCTTTCCAAATAATATCAAGCACGAAAAAATGCATGGAGATGGTTTTTCAACAAGATAAATTTCTCTGCGTGGCTGCGAAACAGGATTTCCGAAAACTATTCTCTCGACAAGAAAACCTATCGATCAAGAACTACATAGCGTTGCGAGATTTGGATCTCCATATTCCTACAACCGTTGCATTTAACAAACATGCACCGTGGGCTGAGGACTTTGACCGGAAAATACAAGCTCTTTTCGAATCTGGATTATTGGAACATCTGATAGATCGACAATTCCATGAAACTACAAGCAGAGGAGTTATTTTTCCGAAGGAAGAGCAAAAGCTTCATATGGAAACACTCTCTTCGGCGAAATTTTATGTCCATTTCAACCAATTTGTAACTGGTCTTATGGTTTCACCTTTTCTTTTTGCATTCACCTTGAGAAAATTCATTTTTAGAGGAATATGTTTTGTAGCCAGGAAATGGTTTCTAACTTTTATCAGGTACAGAAATAGTTTAATCCAAGTATTTAACAATTAATTTGTATTTCGTCAGATTCCTAGTATAAAATCTATTTAATTTGAAATGCTGGTTTGTTTTAATGTTGGATTTCAAAAGTATACATTGTGACCTTAAAGTATAAATAAGTAATTATTCATTTAAATTAATCATGGGAATTTGTTTGATATCAGTATTCAATATTCACGGGCTTCAAAATCACAGTATTGATTAATTCGGTATGCACATGATTCGATTACATGATTTTCATGTATTTTTCCCTTCATAAATAAACTTTTGCCATTATCAACCAATCAAAATCTTTAATTTCCGTTTCTATCCTTTCATTACCATACAACCTAACACGTTGTTATTAACTTTTAAAAAATAAACGTTTTTCTACATATAATTATATGGGGAAGGGTTCTACTCCCCATAAATTTTTCCTGCAATTCCATACCATAAAGCCATAAATGAAACGCACGGTGGAAAGGAAGTTGGATTGGAACCAACGTTGTTCTGATCAGTTTGCGCGAATATTAAAATCATAGCATCATCAATTCATTCATTTTATGGACCTCGTGTAATTCGCATGCACTCCTCCCGCACTGCATAACCGAAGTCATTGCTGTACTGTGGATTGTTTGTTTACTTTCTCAATCTACC
Organism: Tomocerus qinae; assembly: GCA_020055645.1. Taxonomy (NCBI): domain Eukaryota; kingdom Metazoa; phylum Arthropoda; class Collembola; order Entomobryomorpha; family Tomoceridae; genus Tomocerus; species Tomocerus qinae. The sequence goes on from CM034546.1 coordinate 126,977,723, forward strand.
TCGACTGAGTTTCAAAAAAACGAGAAAGGCAAGTTGATGTTGTGATAGCCGACTAAGCCGACGAAAATAACTCTATCAACAACCAACCACCTACCTATTGTTAATTTTCCTAGTCAAAAATCGGCGAGGTAAGCCTAAAGGTCAAAGGCCACCAAAATTTATAAATTAATAATTAACAAACAATATCGTTGTATAAACAGATACAGTTGACAGGTATCTGTGAAAAGCAAGTAATAAATTATCTATATTGATTATTAGCAGTTTGTTTCCGGTTTCCCCATTTACTCGGACCACTTGTTTCCCGTTTTTGAAGAATATGTACGGAAATAAAGGTTGTGAACTTGTTAAAGAACTGAAGCGGCACCAGGGCGGCCAGGCCCTTCCTCCGTTTGAAGATACGACCCTCCGAGAAATATTCTCCGAAATGAAATTTCTTAATGAGGAGAATGAAAAGGATGTGAGGAATGTGGATTCGGATGACTTTTCATTATCTTCATTGACACTTCGACATGCTGCGTTGGAACGAAACAAACAATGCGTCTTGGCCTATGTTTACAACCGACTTATGAAAGTGCAGAACAGCCGATGGATTCATGGAACGGTGCTCCCTCCCACCATGAAAGCAAACATGACAGAACAGGAAAATCAGTTTTTTACTGGCTATAATAAAATTGTGGCCAACTACATGAGATCACTTGGCGAAGGGGAAGGACTGGATTTAACCATTGGCAAAAACCCACCAAAAAGTGTAATGTCAGAGGTTAAAGTTTTGCAAGATTATGATTTCGAAGATGATGGTGGAATCACATACAAACTAATAAAACAGTCGCTTGTTTACCTGCCGAACTCAGTCGTTATTGGATTGTTACGTGACGGCATTGTGGAAGAAGTTGGCGGTAAGAAAATCTAAGTTTTTAGATTGGAAGAATCAATATAATTACATTCTCTATAATATTTTCCATCACACGGAAAGAAAACTAATTAATTTCTACTAATTAATACTAACATTGTTTTTGTAATGTAGCACAGTTCCTAATTAATTTACCAAAATCACAAAATTACATTTATGTGTCCCGTTTTTTATTGTTATTTCTCATGTTTACTTTTGTTGTTTAATATTAATGACATTAGGTCAAACTAAACTTATAGTTTATCCCTTTTGACTTCTAGTAATATATTATTATATTTTATATTCAAAACTATTAAATTGAGACTATATATATAATATGTATATATGGTACAGTATTTTCTGGATACCAGTACTTGATTGTTATAACACTTGAAATTAAATAAATGCTTTAATTACTAATTATAATCCACAAATTATAAATCGACTATTCGCTTTTAAGCTTTTCCTTGTCATTTCTGAGATATTGGATGAATAGTGCCAGACAAAAAAATCTGTCAGATATTAATACCTACAAAAATTAAGCCGAATAATATGCATTACATCTCAATGGTGCTATTAATGCACTATTATTCTTGGTCATAGTCATAATGTTGGTTTAGTCGAATCCAGAGGTTTTTACATTTGTGGTTTACTGTTTACTTTATTTCCAGTCTGTCATCTGTTAATTAATTGGCTCGTCAGTTTTGTAAAACCCCGATAAAAAAGACGTGAACGTGAGAGTATATACACGATTTTATAGTTTAGAATATGAGAATTTTGGATTAATTTAAAAAATAAGCAGTTTTTTTATCAAACACGGTTTTGCAATAAGTCAGTATAGGCAGATTTTCTTTTTTCCCAGAAAGGCTGAATAAATATATTGCCCATAAATACATTCTGATTTATATTTTCATGTTTATGCGTTCTTTAAGTACTGTAAAAACAGTATTTTGTACGTCACATCCAATAAATATTATAATACAATGAAGTTAGTAGAGGAACATGTACAAGATATAATACGGTAAATATATAGCTTTTTGCTGAAAAGCCTGACGTATTTTATTTACGTTTCGTTCAAGCATGAGTCATATTGAAATAAACGAGGAAAATCTATACATTCTAACTAATTCTTATTCAAATAATTCTTGCTGAATGCTATTTACATTCTGTTGACAAAATAAGGGTATGAGGGTATCTCTTTTCTAAATAGAGTAAACATATTTAAATTATGATAAGATAAATAGATTATGAAATTAGCTAAATGCAGCGCGTATTTAATAGCCATTTAGTTCATCAGAGAATATAGAAAGGAATATTTCGGAGGTGTCTGTCGTCTGTCAGTAAGTAAGATTATGAATTTTACTGAAGTTTACTAGAAACTGTAGGAACTATAAAAGTTCTAGAGTAAATCGCACATTTATATTGTATATACCTAATTTATATAATGATTATACAGCATAGAATAGAACTGGAATATCAGCCGTTTGTTTATTGACCTATAAGTAACCGTTTATTTTTTATATGAAAATGCAGGAAATAAACTAAAAAATAAATGCTAATTGTCGTAAGCAAAATCTTTCTCTTCTCATCATGACACAATGTTTTAATAAAAGCACAAAGAATGCTAACCACAAATATATAATGCTTAGCACACTTCCTAGGTATGAATTATTCATAGCTGCAATTTTTTGGTAATTATATCGGTTTAGTGGCTGATTTTCGTACGAATAGAATTACGTTGGACATACAGGAAATTTTAAGGAAATAAATAATTATAATGAATGAATATTATTAATAAATTGACAATGCACAGTGTAAAAATGTAACGTACTGCGGACTGAGACGGAATTTGTGGGAACATACTATTTTACCATTTCCTTCATTAGTCATTATAGGTAGTACAACTCAACAAACAGTATTCTTTTTCAAAGTTGAAAAGCATATTCTGTAACTTTAGAATTGACAAAAAATTATTTATAAATAGCTGTCAAATTAAAAATCGTTAGAAATCTAGATTAATAAATAGGACAAAATTTTTCTTTTTTGTATTACCTGTTAGTTTTTTAAATATAAGTAGACACAAGAAATTAGTAATGGAGAACTTCAATGAAACGTTCTCCTCATCATTTGCTGACATAACAAAGGAGCCAGACTTCAACATTTACTTGGAATTGGCCCTAGCAGTATTTCTGACGGTGTCTGTGTTTGGTGGTTTGGCCACCCTGTTGACTTTGTATATCTTGACCAAAATCCAAATGCCAAGGGAATTTAAGTTTTACCTTTTTGGACTGACAATTTCTGACTTATGTGTCCAAATTATATTTATAACTATGCTCACACCCATAGGAAGTCATACCAAACAAATATTATCTTTTGGTAAGTATAAAATTTAAATACTACAATTTATTAAAAACTTGCAAACTTAGTCATAGATTTTTTACTTAGTTACAAATGACTTTGTATTCAAAATTTTACTCAGTAAGCTAATTTATTCCTAAAATTTTTATTCGATTATACAGGAAGAAGTTTCTCTACTTGGTTCACTGTTTTCTTGACTATTGAAAGGTATTTATTTCTGTATCAATATTACTAACCATCATTATTTCCTAACCATCTATCAAGCACGTATATCCAGTAGGGGGCAGGGGGGCGCAAACCCTCCCCCACCTAAACCTGAGAAAAAGAGAGGATTTTTTCCAAAAAAGGCCAAAAATTACAAACATTTTTTCGCGCTTCGCGCGAATATATATTATTTTTGACATTATTTTTGGTTCCGCCCCCCCTTGACCAAATTTCTAGATACGTACCTATTTATAGTGCTTATAAAATTATATAAACATACGTTATTCATGGCTTTAAAGCTGATGGCCAAAAACCTAATTTATATTTGCAAATTTTTTGCTAGTGCTGTAAAATAATAGAAATTTATAGATTTCGTGGGTGAAAGGATGACTATCAAAAGGTTATAAATGTTAAACACAATGTTTCCCATCGTCCTAAAGTACACATTAGATTTTAAAGGTGTTTGTATTTATTGTTGTTTAGGAAAAACGTTTTATTTGGATTTAAAAAAAATTAATTATATATATTTGCCGATTGCTAAAAAAGCTATAATATTTTTATTTTTAAGGAATTTGATTTTTTAAATGCTTTTAAAGCTAAAATATAAAAAATTCGAATTTTGTCCAATAAGTGCCAGTATTTGTTTTATTTCTAATTTTTAGATACTCTGCCGTTTGCCATCCATTTAGCCATCTAGGATTCTGGACCCCTCTTAAATTCTTCTTGTCAGTTTGTGCGATTGTCGGCACAACTTTAGCGTTCAATATTATCTACGTTGTTAAAGCGGTGACAAGCACAATCAGCATGACATCCTGGAGTTATAATTACATCATACAATTCGATACTCAAAATCCGGTCCATTTGACAAGTACACTGTTTCACCTAATTGAGTTCATTCTTTCAGCGCTAATCATTTTAGTCCTCAATGCCTGCATCATCAGCGAGGTAAAGCGAAACATTTCCATAAATAATGCTTTGTAAAAATTTAAGGTCAAAAGTGGATTTAGTTTGATAAGCTTTGCTCATTTAAGTTAGAATTTCCGCTCATGCAGGATTCAAGTTTTAATCTGCTATCTAAATTGTTAATGAAATGATTTTATTTTGTAATTTCAGACACGCAAACGAATTCAGCTGCGAAGGATTTTGCAAAATTCAACAGATAATCAGGACTCTTTTGCAATGATGACTATTGTGCTTGTTTTTATGTACCTCTGCATTTACTTCGTTCCGAATGTTGCTGTCTGTATAACTTTAATTATTACTGAAAGAGGGTTGTTGGTTTGTCAAACTTTATGTCTCTTCTCGCTCCTTCTCAATTCTTCCCTCAACTGGATTGTTTATTGCGCAGTGTCGAAAAAGTTTAAAGAAATGTACATTTCAACGATATTTTTTTGCAAAACCAACAACAAACAAATTCTATCAAATTCAGATGATGAATGAAGATAATTACGTTGAAAACTGGTAACCATAAAACTCGTACGATATGATCTTCATTACTAAATGAAATAGCGTTTTTTATCAAAAATTAAGATTTTGGATGCCAACAAATATAGTACATCATACATCCATTCCAAAAATCTCATCTGAAATAACTATCAAATGGAATCAATAAAATAAATATCTCTACTGTATTATATCCATCCTTATTTATGTGCATGGTTTTTTTCAATATTATATAATATAAAAAAAGAAAATGTAGTAGCTATACTCGACACCAATACCACGTAGTTGATTTTGATATCCTGACTTTCCCCACGTAATTGTATGTATAGATTTGGCACCATTAATTAATAACTACCTGTCTGCTCCTCCCTTTTTAAACAAAAAAAACATTCCTGAATCTTAATATCAGTTACTAGTAGCAGTGGCGGCTCTAGGATTTGCGAGGCCCTGGGCAAAATGTTAGCGCGAGGCCCCATAATAATAATTCACAAAAATGCAAATTATTATATTAATTCAAATCTACGAATTTTTTCCGTTTTTAAATGAATTTGGCGTATTGATAATTAGCGTGAAAATTATATCTCAAATATACATATATTCGCGCGCAGCGCGAAAAGCTTTGTTAATTTTTGACAAAATTAGTCAAAACTGGCCTAACAATGTCAAATGATCAATTTTTTTGCTATTTTGAGAAAAATATCTTTTTTCTTGGATTTTGAGGTGGGGCTTCAGCCTATAAGGGTTTCCACCTCAATACGTCCTTTATTCAAAATAAGACCCTAAAACTCTGTTAAAGACTATGTAGGCGCTATGCGGTATTTTAAAATTTGAATATTTTTTACTTTTTCCGCGCTTCGCGCGAATATGTCTTATTTTTGCTATAGTTTTTGCTTCCGCCCCCTATTAAATAAATTTCTAGATACGTGCCTGACTGCAATTATGCAGTTTTGGTATCGCAATATGCTACAAATTTGTGGATTGAAATGCATATAGGTAATAATTCTATAATAATTCTGAGAGATGCTGCTTTCGTGTCACCAGTATGTTTTACTAGATTGTGCGATGTCTACTTTCGGAATACTTTTCTTCCTTAAATTTTAAAAATGGTTCTGTAATAAAGCTGTAACAAAACGTATTACTTAAACCAAAATGCAAAACCAGTATCTCTGCAGTGAAATCAACACAGAAAATTTGAAATTCTTTATTTGTCAAAGCCCTGCGCGAGGCCCCAAAAGCGCGAGGCCCTGGGCAACTGCCCAGTCTGCCCATTGGGAAAGCCGCCTCTGACTAGTAGCCCCAGCATGAGTGACTTGATTTCGAAAGATAGACATCCAGCCACCATAATCATGTGTATTAATTTCGAAATACTTTTTTTTAGCCGTGGTGGGCTTATTGTTTTGCGTTTGCGCATTGCACCTAAAAGCCGCAAAGTCCAAGAGACATGGGTACATGCGACATAGGAATAAAGATTTTTATTATATACTGATCCTAAAGTGAAAATTGAGACAATTCCTGAATTTCCTTGCAAGATCCTTCTAAAAAAGTCAATCAGGAAACATCTTCATTGTGCGAGTGCGCTAATAAAGATAGAACTGTGTAGTTCAAGTTCGATATTCAATACCCTGTACTCCAAGGCTAATATCCATTTGGTTTCCCTTTTGATAAAACAGTTTTTCGTGGCTTTCTTCTCTATTCATGATCAAATTCCAAAAATTTGAACAGTAATATATAATTAAAATGAATTGATAGGGCTTGGCTGTATATCAAAACCTTTTTGAAACGTAAATGCTATGTAAATTACCAAACTGGTAAATTCCATAACATTCTCCTGTCTGGCTGGGACTCAGATCCAAGCAAATATTCTAAGCCTGTCTGGCTGGGACTCAGATCCAAGCAAATATTCTAAGCCTGTCTGGCTGGGACTCAGATCCAAGCAAATATTCTAAGCCTGTCTGGCTGGAACTCAGATCCAAGCAAATATTCTAAGCCTGTCTGGCTAGAACTCAGATCCAAGCAAATATTTTAAGTCTGGATTAACTCAGTGGAGTTGCGCAATGACTGTTGTGCGACGTGGTAGTTGAAACTTCTTCCTTCAATTAAGTGTACCGTGTCATGCATCATGACTAAAGTATAAACATAAACTGGCGCAAGCGCATTGAATAATTAATGTTTCTAATAATGTACCCCAAAGCAATTTACCCGAAGTCCACTATTGGCAAAGCGTCTTTGTTGGCTAACTTCGGAAGGCACCCGACAAAAGCACGTTACGTGTGGGGGACGTCGGGTAAACTGTTTTGGGGTACATTATTAAATACCTTTGTATGTACGTATGTTTATGTCGTGTTTGTATGCATGTACACATGAGCAAAGCCCTCAGCCGTGATATTTAGTGGCGGCGGCGGTTGATCCCCCACTTTTCATTGGCAGAGCCACCTTAGCCGAGGTTTACCGGCGGCGGCTGATAAATATCATTTTTAAAGTATAAAGGCGAAGTTTGGACATATGTGGTGAAATATTCCATATTATATTTATATCTATAATTTCTCTGTCATTACTTTACTTGAGTAGTAGCATTACGGTATAAGTAGTGCTCATAATGTTTGTAAGTATGTTGCATACCAATGCACCATAGATGTAAACATCCCATCCAATTTACCCAACATCCCCATACCATCCGGATGTTTGGATGGGCTGGAAGGGCAATTAATGTTTTCGATAATGTATCATAACGCATACCTTCATGTGCTAAATTTAGTACATAGAGGTATGCGTTGGGGTGCATTATCGAAAACATTAATTACTTGGATGTCGGTAATGGGTTTGATGGATGGGATGGGTACAGTAGCATGGGTGGTCGTGATAGACTGGATGGAATGGGGTTGGGTGTCACATCCTTTGGAGTGAATCGAATGTGTTTTAGCCAAACAAAAAGCACCATACTATCTAAGAAGCTTATTTTTACGACTATAAGGTTCGAAATAGCCGACCGTTAGAAATGACATGTTATTTTCCTAATTAGCGTTCAAACAAATAGAAACAAATGTTCGAATTTTTTAAGTATCCTGCACGTAGATATACTTATTACGAAATATTCTTCAAGCTTCTAAGCTTTAATATCGAATTTGTTCGGTGTGATGGATGAGAACCAAAACCTTGCCATCCGGATGTCTTGATGGGTTGGATGGGATGTTTATCAAATGATATTCATCAATGACCTACCTATCTATATCATACCAATAGTATAAAGCTGAGGTGGAATTGCGCAATGAATAGAGGGATGGATGAAATTCGTGTTAATGCGTTCGAATTTATGAAATTTTATGCGGTTGAAATCTTCGGCCTGTCATTGAACTTCGGGCTAATATGCAGTCGCTAGAATATTACATGTTTCAACATTGGTTTAGCACATCTTATGTGCTAGGCTTCAACTAGTAATAAAATAATGATGGAATGGTTAATAAAATCAAAAGGAAATCAAAAGAAAATACCAACCAACAACCTTAACTTACCCTGTTTACTTACTCTTGATACTCTTATTAGTATCGTACATTTTTGCTTAACTACCAGAGAAATTCATACGATTTTCTATAATATACCATACAAGTTACGACCGTTTGCTAAAAATTTCTGTGTGTGCCATAAACTTTAATTCGCAACCCTCGTAAATTATAGATACTACAAGTTGTTTATTTTTGAAAATTGACTATCAAAATGCAGGTTAAATTGTCGTACCCATAGCAAAAAACAACCGGGACAGGGAGTATTCATCATTTTTACGTTAAGAATACGGAGTTACTGGGAATAAAATGGCTACGTTATTCACAGGATGAAAAAAGTAGAATTTTATTTGAAATACTACTGCATGAGAGTATCTATCAAATACTACATTTTTATTTAAGTTTGGTTAAATTTGAACTTTCGAATCGTGTTTCTGTGGCCTGGTAGCCGTGGTGGCGACAAGAGACTTAGAATATTTGCTTGGATCTGAGCACTGGAGTAGTAGAGTCAAAATGGAATGGATGTATTATCCATTCAGCAAATACTACTGAGCTACAAAAGCGTATAAGAGCAAAATAATAAAACAAAGAAAATTTCGTAAGCTTATAATAATAATAATACCTACGTTTACTCATTCTTATACATTATACATACAAAATAATTATTTATTTACTTAAGTATAAATTATTATTATTATACTTTTCTGAGATAGGTGTTATATAACATACAGTACAAAATTATGTCCGTATAGGTAGTGCAGTGGTTAACTACATGTATAATGCAGTGGCTGCATGATTGCATTATTATTATTCTTAAGGAATTGTACTAGCATGCAGTAGCAGCATTAAAGTGTATAATATATACTATACACAAATTTACACAATGTATCTACTGTATTGTATCATACCTGTTCATATATATACTGCATGTACTATCGCTTACACCCATCTCTGTCGACATTTATATGAATCAGAATGTCACATATCATATACAATCTGAAAAGGTAAGTACGAGGTCAAATGTTTCTTGACGAATTTCTCGAGGAGAATTCTCCTCTGACCCCAACAGCAAAACATTTACAATAACAAAAATGGTTAATTCTACAAGCAGTTAAAGTAGATTTTCGCAAGAATCCTGCCTGCCTAACTATACTTAATAAAGCATACACTTCTCGTTTTCCCTCGTCCCTCCTCATACTAATCACCATTTTTATTTAGAAGCAAATGCACACAAACTAAATATTAATGTTTTATTAAATCACCAGGATTAAATTTTGAACCTTTTTGTGATTTTAGACTTAAGATTTATTACCCTGACCAAGTTGATCGAGGTATACATGGTTAATAGGTACTAATAAATAGTTCCTGAATTTATTTACTCTTCCTTGATACAAAAATGAAATGATCGCGTGCTCCTTATTTGTGTTGAATATTATAGATCTACAAACGTATAACTATTAGTGTAATATTTTGCGTTGCGTTTATTCGACAATGGAAATCTTGCAGTAGACCCATAAATGGCAGATCACATATGGCGTATGGGTGTTTAATTTCCATTAAAACATTAAGTAAGTACTGTATAAGATTTGCATTTGTAAATCATATAAGGAATCCCAAGTCAACTTCTTCCAACTATTTTTGTGTTATTGCCATTTCTACAAGCACATAAGTATACAGAATATCCTATAGCAATAAGTTTCAACATGAACCCAGGTTCCTAGTTTTCAGAATTTTCAGAGAAATATTTTCTGTTTGAGTAATAATATTTCATTTCAGGACACGTCTAATGAAAACTCTCCTTGTAAGTTATTTAAAGCACGCAAATAATTAATAATTATCATTATCCCTGATTATATAAATACTGATAGTTATAAATAATATACCTTTAATTATGACTTGAATATTTATTTTGAGGTTTTCGGTTTATACTGCATGGTGTCTGCCTTTGGGGGAGTCACTGAAGATACCGAAGAACAACATAATTGGGAATTGTACAGGAGATATTGCTTGTCTGGGTTATCTTCTTCATCAGGAAGAGACGGCGATTTGGAATGGCATTGCAAAATATCACAGGAACCCCTTACAACCGAAATAATTGATCACGAATTAAAACTGCCGATTAAGAATATAAATCAGCAATTGATTGTTTTCATCGAAATCCCCTCCGAAGACTATTACAAACGCGATAACAGTTTGGGCTCTGGACACGAAGACAGAAATCACAATACCAGAATTGTTCTTGTGCCTGCAGGTGAGTTAATCGTAAATATAAATTGCTTATGAGGCAAAGTGAGACGTAGGAAAGTCAATATAATACTATGGACTACTACCATGATACACAATTTTCTACCGATCGCTATCAAACTTCAAAAATCGGATATTGTACTACCAATCGAGTCAGAAGGCTAAAATTAATTTTGTTGGGTCAAAAGGCATTTTCTGAAAAAACATTGGTGACTATAGGTTCGATCGGTTAAAGGCAGAATTATAGTTTTTTGAGAAAGAGTGAAAAACGATGCATTAGATTAATCTCCCGCTTCCACACAAAACATCCATATTTCCCAAATCACATGCAGATATAATTTTGAGTGTGTTTTTTAAACTTTTTTATTTAGAAGCTGCCCTCATAAGTAATCCGGCCAGCCTAACTACCCCTATTTGGTTGCTAGTTGTATCTTTAGCCTTCATGCTCAGTGCTCAGTAAATATTCCTACTTTAACCAAATTGTTACATACAGTAATTGTGTTTTTAATCTTGGAAATAAATTCCCTTCATTGATGGATATACATTGTTAATTGTTAATGTCTTCTGCACATTATTGATCAAAATAATTAGTCTATGACAATATTTTCTAATTATAATTTACATTACACTACGGAAAACAAGATACCTATACTAAACTATAAAAAATAACAACGGTCAAATATTTCTTTGATTACTACAGCCGATATTGGATAGACCCTTTAGTAAGTACAATAAGATACTATAGGAATACTTATTATTGAACCATTAAATAATTGGACGAAAAAAAGTTCTATTGCCTAACACTCCATGTTGAACTAGGTAAAATTGAGGTAGTGGATTTTTTTTCGTCCAGGTTGAAAAAACTGATCTGTTATAGGTATTTAATTATGCATGATTTATACAACTTTCCCGAATCCATTCCTGGTAGCTACTAACTCTTGTGAATATTGCTGGAAGTCTGCTGTTCAGTAATGTATGTCTCAAATTATGAGAAACGATACCGCCCACTGTCCAATTGCCATCAATTTGAGCATACAATCCTAGAAAAGGTCAAAAATAAATTCACGATGAAAAATATTGTTACATCTTCATTAAAGATTTGTCCACTTTAAATGGACATCTTAGATTTTTCGGGGGCAGATTGAAATGTCGAAATGTTTACCTCCACCGGAATCTCCTCGCTGTGTAGCAATTCCCCGTTTACCGGCACATAACTGGGACATGTGAATTCTTTTGGGGTATTCCTCCTCTCGGAGTATATCGTAGCATTCGTCGTTGGTGTAGACAGGGACTTCAGCCACCTGCAGCATGTGGGGCAATTCAAATTTGTCAATGCCATGACCCCATCCCCATCCCACTACAATGGCCAATCTTTGCTGAGAAAAAGTACTGTCGGAAATTCTAGCTGGTTGCATAAATGGATTCCATTCAATGACTCGGTTCAGTTTGATAAGAGCAATATCATTTACAAGCGTCAGTTCATCATATTCGGGATGCAGGATCACTTCCTCAATATTCTCAATCACTGTAGCATCATCCTCTATATTCCGGTCATACTGCCCTAATGTCACTGTCCATTTATGAATATTCGGAACTTGTCGACTGAAATTCAAAAAATAAATAAATGTACATAAAAAAGTCACTAAAATGTTAAAAACTTCCTTTTCCCTGCATAAATTCATAATTCTTGCACCAAAAACTGAGATATTTCTAAAATGTCATTTTTAAGTTTTAAATCACCAAATTCGCCAATATGATTTTGATACGTGCGAATATCTGCGTAGCGAATTTTCAGCCATTTTAGCAAAATTTTTGAAGTGTTACTTACTTTGCATAAAAGTCATCGAAGCAATGCGCCGCAGTTAAAAGAAATTTTGTATGAAAAATTGTTGCTCCGCAGACAGCTGATCCCTTTTCGTTTCTAACAGTTGCTATCCATGGAATCTCTGACTCAGCTGCAGGTTGACCTCCCGTAAGAAATAAATTTGGAGGAACAGCTCCAAATGCATCTTTGATAAAATCACAAATTTTTAGTTTTCCATTCAAATATAAAAGAATAATTCAAATTATATTGCGAAAATAAAAATAAATTAAGAATTTGTAGCCACCTGGCCACACCCGTTTCTTCCAAAAAATATACACAAATTGTATTAAAATTCAACCTCACCTCGATTTAATGTTAATGCATTTGAGCATGCCACTAAAGTAAAGAGAAGTATGAAGTCCATTGGTCGAAAATATCTTGTTAAAATCCAAACTTTGTTACAACTCCAAGAGTCTATTCTTTAAATTTGACAAAACTTCATGACGTCTCCTATTTATTTATACTATCTGTCCCAAATTGGATTCATTTCCGATTATCTTCATCATGACTCATGTGTAACGACCCAATTAGCACAAAAAGGATAACCTTCGTTCTGATTCATAATATTTTAGACCCATAACAAGTTTCAGCAAAACGTTTCCAGTCTTTGATTAAGGAAATCAGCATTTTTACTACTGTATACAGAGTAGAGTGTGATTTGAGGTAGAATCGTAGTTACTCTAATGGGTTACTACCGCTGCGGAAATAATTATTGGCGATTATTGCGATTCATTTTGGTGAATATTCATGTCATTTTTTTGATTGTATTGATACTTCGAATTATTTTATTTTTTGGAAATTTCCTAGCAAATTCTTTTTTTTTAAATAGTAATAGAGTTTGTGTTAAGTATGGATAATTTTAAATACTACAATGGATGAAAATACTAAAGCGATGAACTGTACCGATCTAATAAAGGTTAAACTTTGTTTATCAATGTAACCAGATAATTCTGGGATGCAATAAAAATGATAATAGCTTATGTATCTATATAATTCCAATTGTTCACGCTGTTTTCTTTCCGCCAGATCGCAATAATAATTATTAGGTGTATGTAGATACTTTAATTACGTTATATACAAGAGAAACGGTGACAAATTGCGTGAGAAACCTTGACATTACTATCTGTAAATTGGCAAGTGCATTCACCAATCACCATTGAATAATTACAGGTAGCTGCAGAGGTTAATTGTCAATTTGTCACATTACTGGCACAAATCGAGAGATAATTAGAACCATTCAACATATTTACTGCAAATAACAGAATACAAAACAAAATACCACCCCATACTTAATTATTAAGCAAGCCTTTCTAAAAAGGTGTTACATTTACTGTCTAATTCTCTCTTCTCCTTTTCATTGTCATTTCTACTATTATACTATAAATGATCAATTACTTAAGGATGATATGCTTGATCATAGATTTTATTTTTATCAGACTAGTTAACTATAAATCACTATTCTTCAGTCAATTTCTCTATTATCCAGAATTCCTTTGAAAAATTAATTCTCTACAAGTTACAGGGATTTCAAAAATAATTGAAAATTGTAAATCATGGATTTCTTCAAAAACCATTTCTTCAAACATCTTATTTATTGATTCTCCCGTTCGCCTGATTTTAATTGTGTCTACTTAAATAAATAAGTTGGAAGATTATCTCTTAAAAGTGTAAGCCACAGAAATACGGACAATGTTTGCAATTTAAAATTGTTATCATTTCTACATTTAGGAATTATTACGCTAATTACGACAAGTGAATATTCTACCTTGATAATTTTAAAGCATGAAAATTTTTTTAAACACGTAGGTAAAATATTTTGATGGTTTTTCTAGAAAAGGGGGTTATGATAGAAAACGTTCATAAACGAGACGTTTATTTGTTTTGTAGAGATCGTAGGGTTTGATACTATTTTATTTTTCTGATATATTTTTGTAAATATTTAGTTCAACTATCGATATTATATATGTATATGATTAATTCAATTCATACATTAAGAAATTTTCATTTTATATCGTAAATGATCAAAAAAACGTTACTTATTTATGATGACATGGTTGCACAAATTACCAAAATGAGATTAAACAGTCTGCTAAATAAAATTCTTGTACGGAAAGTATTATAACGAACATCTTACTGAAGAGATCCTCTTTTCTAAGAAACAAAACAAAATTATGTTATACATACGAACATTTAGCTATTTAATTTTAATAATTATGTATTTCTAAAGCTTTATACCTTTCTGCCCTTTTCAAACATCTTCTTGTACTCCGTTAAATTGGGGACAATGTCTTCCTCAAGAACGCTGTCAGCAAAGTCCTCAGCTCGTTCTACATACATTCAAGAGTAATACAATCGGAAAATGAAAAATTAGCCCCTGAACAATTCTGATAGTAGGAAAATGTTTCATAAACTAAATACATGCATTGATTAAAGCAATAGATTTTAAATTCAAATTCAATGACTAAAAATACATAATTGATTGAAATAATAAATGACTTTCATCTGTTGCTATTACACTAAAATCTCAAAACGAATAAAAGTAAAATAATTGTTAACTTTCATTGAAATATATTTACCAGGATATTTCATGGCTGAAAGATTTTTCTTGGACCGAATAGTGGCAGCAATAAGGTTTCTGAAGTCTTCCGATGTGCTTTCGTCGTTTACAGTGTAGATAAATTTGTAAGATTCAACGTCCTCAAACAGAGAGGAGCAAGAGGATGCGTTGATGTCAAATTCACGCCAGTAATTGTGAAGAGTAAATTGTGATTGTTTCAACACAGCTGGTAAAACGCGTTTGTAAGGTAAAAGTTTTTCTGCTTCCATAGTGCCATAATACGGAAAATTTTTTCTAATGACAATTTAAAAATGGAGAGAAATTTAAATCTGGTCAAAAAATTGATTACAGTATAGAAAGTATAAATTTCTTACAGGATGAAGTTTAAAATGTCAGGAGCTGATGCCAGTTTGCAATTTGAGTTCATAATGGCAACGATACACAAATGTTTGAACGAAAGTGGCGTGGCTGGATATACCGTGTCGAGTTTCCTAGATCTTTTGTTTTTCTTAATTATTGATTGTTTTGGCATTTTGGAGGCATCAGTCGACCTTAGAACAATTGTTGACTTTTGAGGAACAGTCGGCTTGCTGACTACAAGATTGCTTTTACTTACTGTTTTTGTTTTGTTAACTAATTGATAACGAGAATCGTAAACGGGGTATATTTTTCTCTTTAAGGATGATCGGAAGGACTTCAAGCGATCTAGTATTGAAAATAATAATACATATGTATTATTATTAAGTAATATTAACTTAGCAGTAAAACGTTTTTATACCTTTAGATATATTTACACCCCTAGATTACGACAAAAGTCTAGAGTAAAATCATTAATGGATAAAATAAACGTAAATTAGTTAATAAAATTACCGGTATGTGCCATGTAGGAAGAAAACTCCTCAAAAGACATCATACTAGTCATTTCGAGTATCATAGATGAGATCTGGAAATCCTGGACGGTGTATTTATTGATAATTTTACCAGGATGGGGTAACTCTCCTTTTTTGTTCAAATCTAATTGATATTGACTGAAGTATTTTAAATTTAAACAATCTTTTATGCTGTCTTTCCAATCATTTGTTCTTATCTTGAAATACGGAAAGTTATCTCTACAAATGAAAGATTAGGTAAAATTAATATATTAATTGAACATTAAGCAACAATAATCAAATTAAAATTGAATGCAATTGAATAACAAACACATTCAGGATTTTGTACTTACAAAATAAAAAGAAAAATTTCAGGGAGCGTCAGTAGCATATCATCTTTGGTCATGATTGCCAGAATACACAAATGTGGGTATTCTAAAGAAGGCCTCGGCCAAAATTTCGAGGTGTTTATTTTCGGTTTCATTATTTTCGCTACTATTTCCTTCATCTTCATGTTAACAGCATTGGCCTTAACAGCTTTAGCCTTTTCGATATCGTCAGAATCAACAGAATTGGAATCTGATAAATTATCAGGGTCATCATCATTATCTTCATTGTCATTATCTTCATCATCACTGGCTGCCTGGGCTGTTGTTATTTCGGGAGGAATGATCTCAAAGACAACATCTTCCTCGTGTTTTGGTCGTGTCCACGGCCCCAATGGGAAAACAGCTTCTTCTTCTTCGTATGATTCAATGTGACTAGACTGCATCTCTACATCTTCTGATTCCATTTCCAAATCTTCCTCTTTACAGACTGGGATTGAAGACATGTTTGATTTCGATTCATCAAAATCATTGTTCGACATTGAAATGGGGTCGGTTTCATAACATTCAATGTCAACTTTACAGTCAGATGATAATATGACTTCTTCGTTTTCATCACACTCAACTTCACCTATACCTTCAGGTGACACGACGTCTTCTCTTTGAAAACATTCAATGTCAACTTTACAGTCAGCTGATATAACTTGTTCGTTTTCATCACATTCAACGCCACCAATACCTTCAGGTGACACGACTTCTTCTCTTTGAAAACATTCAATGTCAACTTTACAATCAGGTGATATGATTTCTCCGTTTTCTTCAACTTCTGAGAAACTACAAGAAAATTTGTTAGAAAAATGAGTTCCATTGTTATATCCACACATACAGTATCATCAATGAAATATTCTTCGAACTAACTTAGGATACGTTAAGGGAAATTCAGTAGGGCTCTGAAAATCACTCTCATTGGGTTCATTAGTATCAAATTCAACATCCTCTGTAGGTTCTAATTTTATAGCAGTTTGTGCAGGAGATACTGATGGAAGAATTTCAGTAATGTTTTCATACTCGGACACTTCAAATCCCGTGTGAAGATCTACAATCAACCAAAACAGAATTTCCTATTTATAATTATGACAATAAATAAATGGTCATTAAAAATCCTTAGCAAAAACGTAGGCCATGAAAAGTATTACAAGTACCTTTGGTGGCAAATTCCCTGAATTTCTTTACATCCAGGTCGGTACTACTTTGACTACTATTTGCAATTTTTCTCTTGATTTCCCCTTCCTTTGCTTTGATATTTTTGTAAATAAAATCTAGTCCTTGTCTTAGCCCCTGTAGTTCTTCTAACAGACCAATACATCTTAAACAGAAATCGAAATACCTCTCGCTGCAAAATGATTCTTTCTCTGGAGAGGATATAAACCAATTCATCACAAATTCGGTGTACCTAGCTTGAAAATGAGTAACTTGAGAATCATCATTGCAAATTAAACACTTTGACAGCTTTAACATTTTAGGAGCTGGTTCTTCCATGTCCATGATTGGGCCTACACAGATACATACAAGATTTCAAAGATTTTGTCCAAAGTTTGGACTCCAAACAGTCTGACCGAAGTTGTCAGCTGTGGCGAAAAATGGAAACTCGAATATGGCGCATTTCATGTACCGCCATATTTAGTAGCCAGTACCACGTATTGCATTATTGTTTTGGAAATTTAAATAAAATTCGTTTATTTAAAAAAAAAGTAAGTAGAAAGTAGAAACTGCGTATTTGCTAGTTATGCAAAACAATGTTAAAATGCAATGACATTACAAAATAAACCTGACCATGTTATATTTGTCCTGTAAATATGCTATTCAGATTTCAGCAAGCGTGTAGTTTTTTATTACAAGTGTAAATCTTAAGACATTTACTAATCATTTCATGAAAATGTCATTCGGAATAAAACCAATCTGCAAAAATTGAATTTATACGTAAATTTTCGGTCAGAGTGTAGAAAGTTGCGGCTACAAAAGACAAATTTTTCATCTCCAGTGTAACAGGAGGCCCCGCCGACTGGCTAATTTCCACACTTTAGCTCGCCCACTAGCCACGCCCCCGCTGATAACACGTAAGCTCCTCCTACTTTGGGGCTGGGCATAGTGTGGGCGGGGCGAAGGCCGATTTCCACAGCAACCAGGTTGCAAGGTTGCCAGAGATTTTCGATAATAGGAAGACTATAGAATACAAGCTTACTTACACACGGTGGACGGTGGGTATGGACTGTGGACGTACCGTGTAAGTAAGCTTGTCTCCCTACGCTGATGCCGTGCATCGAAAACATTAAGGTAAGAGGTTACGTGGAGGACGGAGTAGGCAGTTACTGCTTGTACCGCTGATGCCGTGCATCGGAACCTTTTACATAAGACATTACCAAGAGGTTACGTGGCGGACGGAGTAGGCAGGTATGGCTTGTACCGCTGATATTGTGCATCGGAACCTATCAGATATGGCAATGTCTTACACAAATAACATGGACGAACTTACGTACTCTTAGTGTGTGTACCAAAGGTGCGTGAAATTTACGCTACTTTAAAAAACTTTACATACACAAATATTAGGTACGAACCTACGTACTCTTAGTGTATGTGTGGTAGTCCAGAAGAGCAGGGGTGCCAGTAGAGCTAATGGCTAGTCCACAGGAGCACTGCTCTTGGGGCTTAGCCATAGGAGCTATCGACTTTAGTCCATAGGAGCAGTTCTGATTTCTTTGCATCTCTGATTTCTAACAGTACGCATTTATTAAAAATATTATTATTAGTCATCATATAATTAGTCAGTAGGTTAATAATACATGAAAATACTAAGAACACAGTAAAATTAATAAGTAACACCATTAAATTAACAAGTGAATCAGAGTAAAAGAGATTAATCGCACTGAACATTAATACTTAGTGTTGCCTACATGACACTTGGTACTACAAGGTACTTTATTTTTTCTGCATGCGCATATTCTAGCTCCACAACTGCAAAGTCTCTAAAATATGCTGTACTTGCAATACTCGACGTCCGATACCTAATCCTATAACTGGGTGCCCAATTTATGCCAGCGGTCCTATGAACAGAGTGCGAATTGACCTAATCGACTTGAGGTCTAAAAGTGACAGTGAGTACAAATGGATCAATTACAATTTCAATTACAATGTGGTAAAGGAATCATAGACTCATGGGTAAAATGGCCGCTAACTTCTATCAAATACATAAGTGTATTAAGGTCCTTCACTTCCCACAATGGTCAATCTATTTGTAAATGTAAGACTAGTTGTGGAACTAGAATATGCGCATGCAGAAAAAATAAAGTGCCTTGTAGTACCAAGTGTCATGTAGGCAACACTAAGTATTAATGTTCAGTGCGATTAATCTCCTTTACTCTGATTCACTTGTTAATTTAATGATGTTACTTATTAATTTTACTGTGTTCTTAGTATTTTCATGTATTATTAACCTACTGACTAATTATATGATGACTAATAATAATATTTTTAACAAATGCGTACTGTTAATGCAAAGAAATCAGAACTGCTCCTATGGACTAAAGTCGATAGCTCCTATGGCTAAGCCCCAAGAGCAGTGCTCCTGTGGACTAGCCATTAGCTCTACTGGCACCCCTGCTCTTCTGGACTACCACATATGTACCACGGCTGCGTACATTTGCACGCTACTTTTTTCCGTACAGTAAAAATACGTCGTTTGGTCGTCCATACTATTTGTGTGCGTACCAAGGTAGCGCGCGTACATTTCGCGCAACCTTGGTGCATACACAAATGGTGCGTAGGTTCTTCTATATTATCTGTGCATATACCCAAGAAACGTACATTTCGCGCACCTTTGGTGCATAGTGCGTACACAAATGGTGCGTAGGTTCGTCTATATTATTTGTGCATATACCCATTTCGCGCAACCTTGGTATATTCCCTGATTTTTAAATGTCGAAAATCTTCTAATTCACGTGTATACAATACAGAATCCAGTTTCGGGCATGGCTAAAATTTTATATTTATTTATTTTCCTTTAATTTTTTATTCCATTCCTTTAACTTCCTATTTTAAACTATATTTTTTGATAGATGTAACTCAAAGAAAAATTACAGACAGTTTATACCGTAGGACTTTCAGCCGTCAAAAAAAATTAGTCCGAAAAAAGTCCGAAAAAGTATAGCCGTCAAAAAAAATTCCAAGTCTTTTGTAGCCGCCACGACCCACTTCCTACACTCTGTCCTAATTTTCAGAGTTCATTAATATTTTGATTTGGAAGTTTATTTACGAATGTCAAAAATATATCCTCATGGGACAAAGTATAAAGCGTAAAGTATCATAGTATAACAACATCAACAAGGCTATATTTTGCCACTTCATCATTATAGGAAGAAATTCAGCGGCAAAAGCTACTTCAGCAGATACTAAACATACGTAATACGTACTATGCATGCATCTACCTACATCCAATTTTTATCCTGTTGTAAACCTCATCATCTTCAAACTTTACAACAATTCCATTTCAATTCCTAAAGTAAACAAAGCCAAAAAGCTAATAATTAACTTGAAATTGTCAAGTCCGAAATTTTCACTCGAATAGATGCTTGGCCAGAGTTTTCCAAATTCCATTTGACGGTTTAGACTAATTTTTTTCCGCAAAAGTAAAACAGTTTTGGAAATTAGAGCTTTCTGATTTCTATTATCATATGCTACCTGTCGCCTGTATTTTAATTGTGTGAATTTAATACTACACCATAAAACTGTTTCAAATGACTTAATGGTGTATAATTTGGTGTCTGTGTACAAAAATCCTCTTTAAAATTAATTAAATTAGTAATAACATCTCAAACTACAATTAAAATGTTGATAATGTATCAAATAGTAAACTCAGTCACAGCTGATCACCACATTACCTGAAATTATGACAATATAATCAAGATTAATGCTTATAGACATCAATTTTGACAAATAGAATTGAAAATGTGTGTGTAGTTTCGAATAATATCAGTATCTTGGAGTGGTGGCAAGAATTTCCAATTTACGGTCAACGGTGGTTGGTGGTAAAAAATATCAAATAAAAAATGGAAGTGGATACCAATTGGCAAGATTTGGAAACGGAGCATGATGATATTTATGGAGATCTCGAGTCATCTATATTTACATCTTCTCGGTCTACCAAAGTGAGCACTGCAGTAAAATTATAATAATTATAATAATATAAACCCAGTCAATGTCCAATTCTAATATATATTGTAAAATCGAAATTGTTGATTGTATTATTATTATTTATTTTTTTAGAATCCAGCAGACGCTGTTCGAATAGAATCATTGTTAAAAGATAACGGAGAACTGAAACAAGAATTACAAAAATTGAAAAAAGAAAATCATATTTTGCTGAAAAATATTTCTTCTTTACATTTGACTGCCAAAAAGGAGATCGAAAAGAAAAATTTCTTAATTAACCAATTACAGCAAAAGTATGTGAATTATTTAATATTTTATTGTCTAGAAAACGTATTGTACAACATTGCAATTTATTATAATTTTAATATTATAAAAGTAATTAATTACTCCTGATTACGTGGAACAGCTGATCATAAATGTATTGAAATAAAATTAATTAACAATGTTACTTTATTTGTAGACTTAAGGACACTGTAAAATCAAGAATCCATAAGATGTCAAAAAAAGACGCTGACGAAGTACTTCAAAAATGTCAAGAGGCCTATATGGAATCTCATTCGAAAGTTACCCTGGACGAAATCAAGCGAGCACTTGAAGATGGGAGACAAACAAGAAATGTGGCCGAGTGTAGCACAAAGTCATTTAAATTCGGAAACATGTCTTATTATTTTATAAATCATCAAAATCCCTGTCACAGAAAAGAAGAAATAGAATTCCCGATTGGTAAAAGTGATAAAAATGCAAACGGTGCAGCAAGTAATAAATTCCCTCCATCTTCACAATTAGAAAAACCCAAAGACGATACTAGTCCTATTAGTGATCCTAATTCAAAATTTCCTCCAAAATCTAAATATATTTCAAAAACTGAAAGTGTAACAGTAGGTCAAAATTCAAAAGGTGGTCAACGTCCCCGTGAAAGTAGTAGAGAAACATCTAATAATAATTCCACAAAAGACTCAACCAGTGCATCGCATAAGGAACAAACATCAAAATATAAAAACGGACTCGAAGTAGGAAAGCATCCGAATGTTCGCAAATCCCCAAGACACTTGAGAAATACAAAAAAGTCAACTTCTTCGCGGAGTTCGAGTCGGGACGAGCCAAATCGTCATTCTAGGAAGTATTCATCTGAAAGAAGTTTCTCAAGACCTGAAAATATTTATAAAAAACATTATGATCGAAATATGAGTCGAGATCGAGAGCGGAGTTCTAGAGGAGACAGTAGAAGTGATTCCCCCCATCCCTATTCTTCCTCCGAACGTGCCTCAAGAAACAGCACCACTCGTTCGGGCAAACGACATCATCGAGAAATAAGCTAACCTGTTGTCAACTTTATAAACACAATTGCAGTATCCGACCATGAAACTCAACTGTTAATACACATTAAAATATCTATGTACAAAGTGAATTTTCTTACATTATACATTTGTTAAATTTTTGGAATTTTTTGAGGTGATAACAAGCGCTATTAATATAAATATTTCAAAAAAATAGATACACAAAAATCCATGTTCAATAAAAATATTTCAAAGTTCAATTTTTAGTATTTTTTTTAAAATACTTTCAAAAATTCTCTTAAAATATGCTGATACCAAGTTAGTTTTAAAACAGATTTAAAGACAGACTTTTAATCCATGTTATAATGTATTCAGGACCGGATTTTGCATTATTGTTTATATGGTCCTGTATAATTGTGTGGGGACTTGTGGTCATAAATATTTCTTTTAAAATGCTTTAATATTTCTTTGACTTTGCACAATCATTGAATTTGATGAAATCTAGCAAAAAGGCTCAAAATTACGGTATTTTATTATATACTTTAAAGTTTTCAAAATCAAAGTAATTTTACATTTGTTATACATACATATACATCAAATCTCTTTCTAGCTATTTGTATAACAAGTTTTCTCTAGAGTTACATTATTTATATACTGATATTTGAATTATAAATATGCATGTAGACAATAATATATAACAGTATATAATGTACAAACTGGTAAAGAAAGCTTCTGAATTTATACACATTTCACAAACCTACTTTATAACAACGCTTAATATAGCATAGAATAGAAATACAGCTGCAAACAAAGTAGCAAAATATATCTTTTGAAATGAAACATAAAAGTTTATGAGATAATTTTAATACGAAACAAACAGCTGACAAACAAGTACAAATCAAAAATGAACATTTTTTAACATCATTTATATGTATTTCTGGTGCAGAGTCAGTATTTCGTCAAGGCACTCGTTATACTCATCAAGCTCCATCACATCGCATTTCGTTAGCACCGCTCTTGACACTTTCATCGTCCGTTTATTCGTCGCTTCTGTCGACAAGGACTCCAGAAAATTACCAACGTCGGAGCTGTTGCTTCCTGCCACGACGCAGCTACCTATAAAATATAAAATATTCGAAATTCGCACTCAATTTGCTTGATTCACGTTACAATTAAGATTTAAAAAGTAATATTATTATTACCTCGATGAGAGGGTGTGTGAACAGGAGTTACAATGTTAGTCGAGTTCGGCCATGTCTCATTTGCAAAAAGTTGCACACAACCTTTGGTCGTGCCGATTGTCCTTCTTTCCGTATTCTTCGGCCTGGAAAACACAATTTAGGTGTTAGAAATTTAAAATTCATGATTTATAACTATATCCTCTGCCAAAATATTTTCTCATAAATATTTCATCAAGTATTGGTTGTAAAATTTTTGCTTACAATTTCTTTATCTTTCATTATTATTTCTCTTACCCGCTATCCGTATGCTTTATTATTTTCCAATTATTTTTATTAGTAACTGGTTAACCAAATAGATTATGCTTACAAAATGTTGCTGAATCCCCGAGGGACAATAAAGTTGGAGTAGGATTTCGTCATTTCGATTTCCACATTGGGTGTCAAACTCATGAGTGGGAGTCCATTTTCATTCAAAGTTTCGAAGAGAGTCTTATCAGGAATCATCGGGATAAGAGCAGATAAAGCCGTGAGTTTGCGACCATGGGCATTCAGTAGTCCAGCCACATCGATAGGACTGACACTGTCTCGTTTCAAGGAATACGGCGCTGTCAGCGTTTCCAACGCCAGTCCAATATACTCTTCATCTTTGCCCTAAACACAAAATTCAGACAATCCAAATAGTATACCTGTTCTTATTTATACTATAGTATAATTTAGAGACATTGGTATTTATTATTTATTACCTGAAAATTAGAGCTCCTGCGAAGAAGCGGTTGCTGGAAGAGTTTTTGGAAGGGGGAAATACATGAGAAAAGGGAAGAGTGAGTATTCAGACTGTTGATAAGAAGTGCAACGTTCATGGTCCGCAGTCTATGGTCAGCGTTCATTAGCGATGGCCCTGCAAGGGCAAAGGAAACCAAAGTTTTCTTTTCGTAATCATCACTCAACAGCTGCAGCATCTTTTCGGTCAACCCACCAAAACCATCCACATCACTCAACACTTGGAGTGCCTGTCAAAAGTTTTTGTTAAATTTATAAATCGCCCTATTATAAATTATCCCATTTAAAGCGAAATAAAAGATTTTAATTAAAAATATATTAATAGTCAAATGGAATAAAACACCTGGAGGCGATCGCATTCTTCCGCGTAGGTTCGTACGCAGTCTTCCAGTTGTTCTTCCAAAGTTGAAAAATGGAGACGTCCCTCTGAGAAGTGTTCCAGTGTTCCGGAATTGGAGTTGGGTAGGAGGATCTTTTCACAATCCCAGCGGACAATATCCGTCCAATTTTCCCTCGTCCCGTCGTCCTCCTCCTCATCCTCCTCGCACTTCTCTACAGCTCCGTCCCAATTCGCTTCTGCTGACTCTGACACTTCTTTCTCCTTCGCTGTCTTTTTACGGTGTCGGACACAATTGCTCTTGAAGTCTACTGCAACCACCCGAGGGTGATAAGGTTTTCTCCACAGAACATTCCAATCAAATTCACTATCCTCTCTAAAATTCCCCAGCTAAAATAACACATTATATATTTAACATAATTTAGTTTCATTAAAATCAAGGTATTCAAAAATTCGACTACACTTTGCTTACGATGCGATTACATTTACATTAAAATTAAAGTGCTTTTCTGCAATAAAGGATATACTAGTCATTGGTCATTGATCATATTAAAAAAATTATGTCAATAAATTACCTGATAGTTGAACCAATGAGCACCGACGTAGTTTGAAAAATTGCCAAAGTGCAAATTGATGATCTCTCCAGAAGCCATACTCGCAATTATCTTTACTAAGGTTTGACCAAACTTTAAACTTCCTTAAATTGGCAACAGATAAAGATAAAACTGATAAAAAGGAATGTGCTGTGTGAAATTGCAATAATATGAATCTGGCGCTTATGAGCAGGGGACCTAGTCATAGTCTCAGTAGTAGTAGCATCAAAGTCAGCATCAAAGCATAATTCTACATCTGGCAATGTGCAATTTTCTGGACAATTCAGGGCCGCAGCCAGAAAAAAATTTCGGGAGGGGCACCAAGAAAAAATTTTTTGCGATTTTAGACAAAAATTTCTTTATTTTTCTCGATTTCGGGGGGGGGGGGGCACGTGCCCCGGTGCCCCCCCCCTCGCTGCGGCCCTGGCACAATTCAGTAAATTACTTTCAAAAGCATATACTGGAAACTTTTTATTTTATTACTCTCTACTCCCTGCAGTTAATAATTAAATTTATCAGTTTTCACATTCTTTCTAACTATACATGCCACGCTTGGTAACTATGCTCATGAATTGCAATGCAAATGATTAAGCTTCCAATGCCCATTATCATTTAAATGAATAATACCTATTAGCTTTAACAAATTAAAAAAAATATTGCCTAACTTTTACACATTTATTTATACATTAAGTCGTAACTTCAAAAGAAGACTTTTATGAGGGAAAAAAAGTGGGAAATCTACTATTCTCATAAATATTTGATAAAAAATGGTACAACTTTATTTACAGATTAATTTCAATATGATCAGATCATTTAATTCATACCAGAGTTGTTGTAATTGAAAATGTTTTTAAGGAACACCACTAAAACCTAAATTAATATTAATGTAACAAGTATTCAATTCTAATCATTAAGTATTAACTTTTACCTTGTCTTGTCTCACAGTTCGTCTGCGACCGAACAGAAATACACATAATATATTATTGATTGTTATACAAAACAAAACTAACATTACCGTTATTACTAGTTGGAAAATATAAACTTATGAAGTCTAAAGTCAGGACACATTTTATTACTAAGTCACAGTCTATTAGAATAGGTTAGAATCTTAACTAAATCAGTCGTCAACTTAGTTAATACAATCACATGAGACTGTATTCATTTTGCTGATGGAATGAGCCACCCTGACCTTCGTAATCAATTTTTAGAACGAAGTCAATTCTTCGTTTGTTTCTAGCATTTTGCTGGGCCTTAAAAGTTCCTGTGATTTTTTCTCCCTGAAATATAAACAAAGTTGTATCACGATAAAAACTATGATTATCATAACCCAATCGAAAAATATTATATTATGGAGACTATTATTAGTTCCTAACCTCGAATATCGGGATGTAGCCATTTAAGTAGAAACATGTTTGCATCCAATGGGTAAGTGGTAAACCAGGATGAGTTGAAATCAACCAAGTCTTTTTTGGTGTAGGAGGGAATTTTACTATGAAGTATGTCGCCAGTGCACTAATGTAATCTTGCCTTTTAGCAGTTATAGTAAAATCAACTTCAAAATTGACATCTTCCTTCTTCATTGTATACAGATCGAATTCGATAAGTGGGACAGCGTTCGTTACCATCTGAAATATTATACATATCATTCAAATAGTAATTTAGAAAAGGGCATAAAAAGTTAGCAAAGCAAGACTTTTTTTTTAAAATAGTTAATAATTCAAAAACCCAACCTGTGCGTGATCAACCCTTTTGATGACAGGATATCCGAGAGAAAAGTTCTTTAAGCAGCTTACATCTACATTTCCAAGTTTGTGGCTATAAAGGTCGTATTTCCAATCATAAAAAGCCAAATCTTCCATACCGAAAATATACAATCTACATTTCTCAGGAAACATGAGCCCATTAGGAGCTAGCCATTTGTCTCTGGCATACAAGACGGAGTCCAACATTGATTCGTATATCAAACAATAACCCATCCATTCACTAATGATAACATCCACCGATTTATGCAAAGAAGGAAGATCAAATTCTTCAACGGAGCCTATAAAAGATATAATACGTTGACAACAAACACTTTCGGTAAATTCCAATCAAGTCATACTGATATTGTAGCATTAGCTAGGGTTTTAAAAACAAAACTGAGTATAATTACCGTGTAATACCCTTATTCGGTGGTACCATCGGTTTTTGTTAACAATCTTTTGCGTATACTCTGCAATGCCGCTTCTTTCAATCGCATACACCTCCTTAGCTCCATTTACAACAGCAAAAAGGGACAAAATTCCAGTACCACAGCCGACGTCCATAACTGTTTTTCCCTAAAAATACAAAGAAAAATAATTTAGATTTTTTAAGTTGAAAACCTACTTAAAGTGCAAGAAAACTAAGAAAATTTCTCGTGAAACTTAAATAAAACGTTCAAAGTCAATGAAGGACAATAGAAATTAAATTAAAATGATGTTATTATCGTGTTGAATTCGAAAATTTAATCATAATTATCAAGGGCATTTTCAAAGTAGATCTAGACGACTATGACTATATATAATACTATATTCCACAAAAATACAAACCTCAAGATATTTTTTGTGTGCTTCTATAGTATCTCTATAAGTCTCTGTTCTGATTTTATCTCGTATCATTCTGAAATGAATTGCAACCTTCTCATAAGAGCCAAAGTAATGTTCGTCAAATAATTTAGCAATAGCTTCTTTCTCCTTCTCTGTCAACTCTTTCTCATCTGAATCCTTAAATCCAACTATATTGTCTTCCTGTAATAACAATGCACAGGTCCTGACAGTTGACTGAGGTTGAGGGCTACTTGCTGCAGTAACGCCGGTTGCAGTTGAATGTAAGCTTCTGCGCTTCGTAGACCAACGTGGTCGTCCTCCTCTGGGGGTGCTCCCTCTTAAGCTGAGCTGTGCGACTGCATTCTCTAAATTGCTACAATTACCGGAACCTGACACCACCGATCCCCTTGTTGAGGCATTACTATGTAATCCTCTTCGTTTAGTAGACCAACGTGCACGTGGTAACAAACCTGCCGGTAAACTCATCTTTGATCTTGAATGCTAAAAACAAATGAAAGAAAATCATTAATTGTTACCTTACTTTCATCGATACCGATCAAATATCAAAAGAAGTACTAACAACTAAGCTTAAGCTTCATCATTAATTAATTACACATTCGAAAAAATCAAAAACTGAATCACTTTTTTTAAAATAAAGGTTTGTTTGGGATGGAATGTAATCAGTACTTTTCGATCTCTGTTCCTCTCCGTCTACTCCTTACCTCTGGAAATCTTCAACTGTCAACGGTCACTAACTATCCGGATTTTGGCAAGCTGCTGGCGGTTTGGTCTTTTGTCGACGAAATCACAACGAATACTGATGAGTGAATGAACAGTGATCACTTCAACGCTTCTGGAAGCTTCTTTGGCTCTCCCGATATGTTGATGGTCATAGAGGGCATAATAATCTATGTTTATAGTTTAAGGCGTCGTCATCCGGCTGCACTGTTTACTTGCTTACTGTAGAATATATTATTGTAGTCGTAGTAGTAGTAGTGGTAGTTGATCAGTTTCGTTGTACAGTCGTTCGTAAGTAACTAGCCAAAACGCACATGGGTCGCGGGTCGGTCTTCGATGACACCTGTGATTCAGGCAGTGAAACTACAACTGCATTGATCAATCTATAATATCACTGATCACTGTATACTGTATACATTTTATAAGAATGTTTCCCTAGGTATGAAAATTAGTAATCTTCAACTGTGACATCATCAACACTTTCAGTTGTCAGTCTCGCTGGAGAATCAGTTGACTTGGAGTTAGATTCGGTGCTCATCTTAAAAATACATGCATATTTACAGATTTTAATCTCCGAGGTAGTTTTTAAGGTATGTATATGTCATATGTATTGGTAGTGCATTTTGTGCATCAACCAAGAAAGGAAAATATTATTGTATACCTATTATATGATTTTCCAATGGTAATTTTTATTTTATTCCAATTATTTTGATATTTTTTTCACTTCAATTATTCCAATTATTTTGATAATATTTTTTTCATTTCAATTATTCCAATTATTTTGATAATTTTTTTTAATTTCAATTATTCCAATTATTTTGATAATATTTTTTCATTTCAATTATTCCAATATTTTGGTTTCTATTAATTTATTGGATACGATAAATGTTACTATAAACTATAGGCATACAATTTCTTCCAATTTTTTAAATTAGATACGCCAAAAAGACCCCCGGGGTCCAGAAAAACATTGAATGCCCAGATAAAACAATGGATTATAGAAATATCAAATGTCAAATTTTGTTTAAATTCTGTATGAACTATTTTTTTAAAACCGAACGGCAATCGGCAAGGGGTATCCTAAAGCTCGCCTGACTAAATTAGTATCGTATGCCGAATACACTATACAAATGGTAAAGAATATAAATCCCAACGTAATATATATATATACTATATAATATACTATTTTTTCTAGTAATAGAAATCGTATTAA
Source organism: Tomocerus qinae (assembly GCA_020055645.1). NCBI lineage: Eukaryota > Metazoa > Arthropoda > Collembola > Entomobryomorpha > Tomoceridae > Tomocerus > Tomocerus qinae. The sequence goes on from CM034546.1 coordinate 127,007,865, forward strand.
TCAATACATTTTTGACTATCAAAATCAAAAGAAAATCAGCATACATTAATATTGACTATCAAAATCAAAAGAAAATCAACATACATTAATATTGTTGACTACCAATATGAAAAGAAAATCAACACACATTAATATTGACTATCAAAATCAAAAGAAAATCAACATATTGTTTTACATTATGTGTATTGCTAATTTCGGTCTACAAGCTATTTTTTCTGAGTTTATTTTTGCCTTTAATGTAATGTCACAATTTTGTTTCCTTACTATTGTAAGTTTGATTGGGCCTAAATCAGGGAAAAATGAAAGAACCTCATGTAGCTATTGGTCTGTTGAATAAAACACAAACTTACATGCATACATTAATATTGACTGTCAAAATCAAAATAAAATTCCGTTCGAAACACAAAAACTTTCATAGACTAAACCTCCATGTCGTAGCCGATGTCATTTACTGCACTTAAGGAAACCTAATGATTTTTATTATCGTTAAATTCCTTAAATGTTTTCAAAACAGCGGACTGATATTTTCAATCCGCCTATTATTCCATTACAACATGAAGGTTGAATGATGCTACCGTCTTTGTTAAAAAGATGTTGTACCTTCCTAAAACAGTAATTCTTCAACTGTCGATGATTAAAATGGTTTTTAAAGTAAATAAGCCGATCCAAATTAAAAATGTTGATCTTATAATAGCCATATTCGAAAATATACGAAGGGATATTGTGGATGTAATTAAATGAAATCCGGACAGCATTTTCTTGAGGAATTCTTTCATTCCTTTCCCTTTCTTCTTTCAACCGGCTCATCATCTCCCGACATAAATTAGTCAACGCAATCAGCATGTCATCACGAGTTCTTATTCCTGTTGGACAAAAATATTCAATTATTGTTCATTACCATTATACTATAATATTGGTATAAATTGGCCTTTTTAAAAAGTATTTTGCATCGGATCATAAGTAAATGATTTTTAATGCAGATGATTAATGATTTGAAAATTATTACTCAAATTATTTTTCCCGCAATTCAATCCATCGCTCATCAATTTTTCGATGACAGGTTTGGTACAAACGCCATGGACGCTATCGTAAATTATTTGAGCGTCTTCATATCCAAAGAAATCAGCAAAATCTTCAATACCATGCTGTCGGAAATCGTGTAAAGTTTCGCAATCAGGAAAGCAAATGATTAACTCCCTTCCCCGATTATTCTTCAATCCTGGAATTTCTTGGATTGGGTAAGTATCCGAAATTCTCTCGAAGCCTTCTTCTGTAAGAATTGTAATGGACTTGGGTTTATTTTTCTGACAGCCAATCTTTGCTTGCACTTGATTGATTCCAATCCCTCCCGAGCAGAAGAATTTCGTAGTTTTGAGAATGTGCAAACAAATGTCGCGGAGCACAAACGCCCCAACGAAAAACGCATGTTCATCCTCAATTGCGTAATTGTCAATTAGGTTCAAATCCGAGTGATGGATAAAATCCTTAAAAATTTTGTGGTATAATTTCTTCTTTGAAAAGTCATCCTCAGAAGATTCGAGGATGAGTTTTAGAATTTTATCTTTAGCCAGTGAGTTGCGCTTCTTGACGCATGGACGCAGAATGGCATAAGCTGGATTTTTGCCCAAAAGATTCTCCACGTGTTTAGTAAGATCAAACACCCACTGATCATTTGGAGTGTACTCGATAATAATTTCCGGTTTGTCAGCACAAAATTGTCGAATTGCGGTCATGATCTCCCAAGAGGCATCTCTTGTCATTTTCGAATCTGGCTTATTATATCTGTTTGGCTTAACGAAGACTTTAAGCCCATTACAAATATTTTCTGCTTGATTTCTGCGCATATCTCTGGTGACACCTTTTTTCTTTGCCTCGGGGGACACTGAAACGATCCTGGAAAATCACAAAATCATGACAATTATTATAAATCTTCACAACAATTCTAATCAATAATTTTATCAATGTAAAATCTTTCGATTTGAAATACAATTACGATTAGGACTAAAATTACTAGAAATATCTACTATACCTACAAAATAAACGATAATAACAAATGCTATGAGTAGTAGGTTTGCAGAGTTCAACTAGCCGGTGGGTAGTGGCTAGGTGGCTAGGGGGCAAAAGTGGCTAGTGGGTGGGTAAATTGATAGGCGGCTAGTTGGCAAAAGTCAAAATGGGGCTAATAGATACACTAAAGGATGTAAAAATTGGCGCAAAATTTTTAATATTAGGTACTTTGCCCCTTTTGCCCACTACCCACTTTGCCCCTTTTACCCGGGTGGGTGGGCAAATGTAGTTTTAGCCGGCTAAAACTGAACTCTGGGTTTAAGTAGTCTAATATATCTGTGTTTCTACTACTACTATGAAGTAAGATACTAGAGAGGGAGAGTCGGTAGAGTATGGCAGTGAACAAAAAAGGACCTTTTACCTTTTTTATAAAAAAGGTGGGAGTAAGTTTTAAAAAAGCAGTCCTTATTTGCCTTTTTATCTTTTTTGATGTATCAGCTTGCCCCATTTTCTTCCACTTTACATGTAAATAAGGTAAAAAAAGGTAGAAAAAGTAAAAAGTAGTATTTTAATTTACTTTTTTGTAAAAAAGGAGTGCCTTTTTTGTTCCCTGGAGTATGGTAAATTATATTATTAGAAGAATAAGGAATAAGGAGTGGAGCAAAGAAGACTTTTACTAGACTCATCAATCAGCTCATCACACCACCAGCAGTAGTAATACAGTAATTTTTAATATTCTCTAGTTGAAAAGTTGCCCATAAATAACATGAGCTGTCAATTTATAGTTTTTGCTTCAGAATTCAAGGTCCTTCATTCATGCGCTTATCAATCGCCAATAATAGTATGGTTATTGCTATACTAAAAGGTTGTTGCTAATTATTGCTCCAATTAGCGATAGAGCTTATGAATGAAGCTTAACTACTATTGGTATTGAAAGTGGAGTTAAATTAAATGATAAGAGGATGTACACAAACTTACCATAAATTGACTATATTAATACTAAAGAAATGCTGACCTACTCCATATACTGATAACGAGATGAAAAATGCGTCTCCAGGAAGAGTTCAAGGGAGTTTAAGTTCTTATAAAGCAGTCCCATACATCAATAAAAGCAAAAGTGAGATGCTCATGAGAAATATTTACCTTCCTGAAGAGTCAGAAACTACACAAGCCGTATCTCTGAATTTCGGATGTTCTCGTTGCCAAACCTGGCATTCGAAACTGTCGACGTCAATGACGCCGATAACTCGAAAGTTGTCCATCTGATATCTCTTAAGAGCTCGTTATGGGGTGGCAATGGGTGTTCCCTGAAAGTATATTTATAATGGTACTTAGACATTTCATGATTCATAACTAAACTACTACGTTAAAGGGCAAAGGTTGGTTTCTAAGATAAAAGAAACTGCTGCGAAGAGATATATGCGCCTTAAATGGCACATTTATATACTTCTGTTACTTCTGATTCTATAAGGTACCTTATTTGCTAATAATTATAACCATTACCAAGATAATGAATGAAGTCAGATTTCTTTGATGGAAATTAATCTCAATATACTATCAACTATATATAAAAGTTATTATAATTTATATAATTGCTGTAGGCATATATTTATAATAGACTATATAAACTCTAAACTTGATGATAAAATTTACTATGCTGATAAAATGCTCATGCTTTGAGTAAAATTTTTTTGATTGTGGAAAGGCAATGTCAGTGTCAGTGTCTTCTCAACTCGTTTTAACTAGTTCCCTTTTTTAAACTGCACATTGTATTTGCAAAAATCAAAATACATTTAATTCAGTAGAGAGATTGCCACACCTTATGATATATAATAAATTGATATAGATACAGGTTAATACACAGCCTTCTGTCTTACAAATAAAAAGACTGAAAAACACTTACACGATGGTGAAAAACTTTTTCCTGCTATTCTTTTGTTCGTTATTAATAGGTTTCATTGTCTTAGGGTGTGGAAGTTAGCTGTTGGTCTTAATGTTAATAATATATGTTCAGTTGGTTAAGTTACTGTTACTGCGTATTTCTTAAGTATGAATTCTGTGATTGTAAGAGGTAATTGTGTCTTAACCTTATAGATCAAAAGAACTCAAAACAACGTAATGAGAAGGGAATTATACTAGAAAAATAGCCACTAAATTAGCAGAGTATTTTATTAAGATATTTAAGTTTTTTTTATTTTATTTTGATTTTATCACCAATATGTCGCACTTCAGTGAAAGATAGTAAAAATTATATTTACACAACACAAAATCACACAAATGCGGAAATGTGTAATTGTGCTACTTTATCCTGATTTTATGGATTTTTTAACTTATTTAATTGTTATAATTGATCGCCAATGTATGCACAATATTATTATGCAGTACAACATGAATGAGTAACAAATGAAAACTGCACTGCACGAAATTACACAAACAAGTTTCTTGTCCACGTGTATTTAGTAAATATATCTAGTTTACTAATGTAAAGTAAATATAATGATTAGCACTAAAAGTATATAATAGGTACTTAGTACTTGTACACAAAAGTTGATTAAAAATTAGTATCTGGAAAAAGATAATATGAATTTGAGTAACAGGAAAGGAAAACAAAAGGAGTCAGAAGAAGAGTCGAGTCAGAAGAAGAGTCAAGTCAGAAGTGAAGATTGATTTACACGAGATGAGATATAAATATTAGAACTAGAGTTGAACATTGAACTGTAAATGAATTGTTTCTTTTATCATCAAAGTCTAATGAATTTTAATACGTACTTGTTTACTTTAACATGAATGTTTTCAGGACATACATCGTTAAGGCTGATATTTTTGTTAACAATGTGGATGAGGAATCGAACCAAAAATGTGACGACATTGCTGTTACACGAATACTTCCCTGATGAGAACTCGCTTCACCACTTTTACCCTTTTTCTCACGTGCATATAGACATGAAGCAAAAGACCTTTATTATGATCGAATCCTGTAACGCAATTTACAGAGATTAGGTTGAGATTTCTTTAGTCGGACAGTTATCACTTTACATTACAGTAAATCTCAGCTTATAATGTTGTTGTTTGGTTGGGGAACTGTCTCTTTTAACGACTGACTGACTGACCATGAGTTTGAAGCTTCAATACATAAAGGTATGTAACTAAAGACCTCATGCTGTGCTTGCTCAAGAAAGGGAGTTTTCTTAGCAGTCTGATATTTTGATAACATTATTGATCTAAATCTAAAGAATTTATTGTTTCCGGTCAGTTACAGCTCAACGTTCATGTAACGTTCAAGTTGAACGCTGAATGGTTGTACTCAATCTCAAGTTTAATTAGGTTACGGTGTAAATAAAGATATGTTAAGTAGTATTTTACTTTTGAATTAGAAATCACAAATATAATACAATGAATGAGGTACTATTAAATGTTATGTACAAGGAGTAATAATTCAATATTTTTTGCTATGATCGAATGATGGTTCTAATATTATCATTGTTACATCTGACATTTAGTCGTGTAGCATAATTATTAAGGTTTGGGTTCGATAATAATAATGATGAGTAGAAGTAATAAACGGTAATTCTATTTTGCGCGATAATTAAGACAGTATTATTCAGTAAAAGAAAATAGTTCACTGGAAATTGAGTTGTAGTAATGGAGATAGGATGTATTACTAATTTATTACTAATTCTATTGTTGTAGTGTGAAGATTAAGGTAAAGTCAAACCTTTATATAGTGGTAAGTGTATGGTTAGGTCACAGTGTTTATAGATATCTTTGCTTACATGTAATTTCTAAGTTTGGGAAATTATTTTGTTTCGCAAGTTCAAGAGACAAATGGTTTCTGAATCTTATCTTTTACAGAGATAATTTAGAGAAAAAGGTTGAGTTATTAACGAAAGTGCCTTTTCTGGTTCCTTCTTTTCTCGTCGTGCACCTATACCATTAATAGTAATAATACGTAATTTATAGTTATATCTATGGTTAAGAATAAGCATATTTGTAACGCTTATTTTATTATTACAGAATTTCTAGTACTTGCTTTCATATTGTTACCTAAATGACAACCATTGAATTCGAAATGCACTTTGGAATACTTTTATGAGAAATTAATAATAATCTTAAGAATATGAAATGGATTCTTTTAGTGACAGTCTTTTATTTAAGCGCATTAAGCAGTTTATCCTAATACAAAAAAGAGTGAGGATAATTCAAAGACAAAGTGAGAAATGAATAGGAAGAGAGAAATGTAGGTGGATGTTGAAAGAGAAAAGAAGAAAGATGTGAGTTTATTAGAGAATGAATGTGAAATACTGGCCAGCAAAGGTCAGTCCGTAGTTTGCTTTTATATTTTCCTGACTTTCAATCCATCTCGAAGAGGGTACTAGAAGGAAAAGTTACATCACAAAAATAGAATAGACAAAAGTTACATATAAGATAAAGTATAATCAGTGTACAAAATACCATTTACCACTTACCAGTGGTAAGTGGTTTTTAATGGTATTTAACGTTAAATACCACTACCTAAAAAGTAGTGGTAAGTGGTATAAATGGTAAAAATGGTAAAAAATAGTTTCATTTAAATTTCGTGTTTAAGCTTTGAACAAAATTCGGGGGAAAAGTACGAAATAACTTAACAGATGATCATTGTTGTCACAAATTGATAAGTGTTCATCAATCAGAGTAGGATTCAACCAATGAGGGCGCTAACAACCCTTGCCGATTGAGAAATTAATTGCAATTAAATTAGGATCAATTTTAAATGGGCGATACCAAATACAATCTTTCTTTCTTCATTTTTTTAACTTTTGGTGTACAATCAAATAAATATGATTAATTTAATTGATATTGGAAATATTTCATAGAAAACAAAGTTATATTTTAGGAAGTCTAGTGTATCTGTACTCAGCTGTCTAATCAATCGCTAAAATTTACCATTTTTACCATTAAATGCATTTTTACCATTAAGTGCATTTTTACCACTGTGATGGTAAAAAAGGCTAAAAAGTGGTAAATTTTGTACACTGAGTATAATATCTGAAACATACACACGTGTCTTATTGCATCAGCCTACAGAATCTTGAACTTACATGAAGAAAATTAGACACGTTGTCTCGTTCCTCTTTTGTCTAATCGATATTGCTGTCTGGTTTCCAATTCACATGAATGCAACATGTACTGTGTACATAATGAATAAACTATTGTCAAAGTAATAATAAATTAGACACTAATACTATGTAATAGATTGTCAAAGGTCAAACTGTTGACCAATATGTCACCAAATTACATGGCAATAGTGTCACAATGATTACATGGTTGCCAAATAATCTTTTAGTATTTGGAGGTGCCTAATTTATTTACCTTTTTAAACTAATAGATGTTGAACTAATAAGATAAACCGAGGTAGACGTTGTGAAATATTATAAGCGTATAGGGTTCTAATACTAGTGACGAAGAATAAGAATTAGTTACTCCCAGGTCAAAGGTTATATCCACGTCATTATCAAACTCGTAGTTTGTCATTGTTCCTAAAACATATTCAGGAAGTTTAATTATATCTGAATCCAGTCGAAAGTTATTTGAGACCATACACTCATACACTTACTCACTCACTCACTCACTCACTCACTCACCCACAGACTGCAGGGGTAAAATGATAAAGCTATCGGAAAACGATGCTTAATAAAGTTAAAGCAAAGCTTGACTAAATAATATATCTTACCCTTACTTACAATAATTCAAAACTATAACATAAGTCAAATACGTGTCTAACTAAGCATTTGCCTCGTTAACACATTTTCTGTAGGTTTAGTAACGGTATTTGTTTTCTGGTATTATCTATATTTATGGGATTGCTTGAGGGAAAGGTAAACGAACTTATTTCTTACTGGACTTCTTATTCTCAGAAATAGTCTTCTGTATGTATATTTTGTATTCAGGGATGTCCCTTAAAATGTCGAAGGGCTCGTGACGTGTAAATTATGTCTTTTTTATACCCCAAATACGAAAACACAAAAATGGCATTTGAGAATCTTTCTAATCTGGGACATTTCAGACCATCTATTCCATAATTTTTCTTTGTCTATGGTGGGAGACAGTGGGAGTTTGTGTTTGCGAAAAGTTCTGAGTATTATAAAAAATATTTTTATTTTCCGGTTTTTAGAAAATGTACTGCAATGTAATTGAATGCAGAAAATGAAGGAAATTAATATTTAACTACATAATTCTCTTTAAAATTCCATTAATTACGTAATGTCAATGTCAGCTACCTATCCAATAAAATATTGATGATATTTTAAATGATGTCATAAATGAAACTGAATGTATGCTTATAAACATGATTTAATGATGCAGGATTTATGTCTTCGTATCGGGGAAACAAGTTGAAACAATCGCAGGAAGTGGGTTTCCTTATTATTGAATACCTAAGTAATTAGTAGTTTCTGCATTAATCTCGATTTAAATTCTAAATGAGAATAGTTTGCACTTAAGACATTAATTCCGATGAGCAAATATTACATTACATTAATTGACCACAAATATCGATTAACTAGTGCAGCCACAGCATATGCATATTTATATCTATGAAGTAATGTTTGAATCTATAAATATAATACTAGACTTTGCACTAATGACCGGAATAACTTTGTCCATTTCAACATCACCATTAAAGGAAGAAGCTTTGTAGATGTTTGAAATTAGAATGAAAATGTTAAGCATTAAATTGTTATTGATTCTACAATTTGTTTGTTTGTGTAATTCTGCATTTTCTGACCATCTGGAAGAAAACAAAAGGGAAGTCGCCCCGAAGTTAATAAAGAAATGCTGTCAAAACCATGAAAGTGTTAAAATCGGTCGTAATGGAAGCTTGCAATGTGGAAGAGGAAAAAGTACTTTGGATTTAAAAGGATTCGACCCTTCTGGATTTCCAAGTTGTAAATACCGAGTGCTCTCAAATGAAAACTACAAATGGTAAATGCTTACAATATCATAATACAATTTTATAGGTTTTAAAATTGGAATTGGGAACAAATTTTTTGGGAACATACAAAAAGAAACAAGAATTGTCGATAATTAATTTGTAAATTCTTCTAAAGGTTTCAATACAGATATACTACTTCGAATCCCAGGGTGGGTCTTGTTTACCTATTCTATGAAGTTGGGATGGAAGTGGAAGATAATTATTGCATTGACACATTTATGGATACCTCTCAAATTGTAAACTTGAACAGGAGTGAAATGCAATTGGAAAGAACAGAATTAATTGCATTTTGTGGCCTTAAAGAAATTCGAAATTACGTAAAGTAGAAAATATCAATTCATTAGAAATAGTGAAAAACTTAGTGCAATGAAATAGTTAAACAAGGAAGTGGGGCTAGGTGCAACAAAATACTTTTATTTGTTGGCTACATAAATATCTTTTGCTTCTCCTTCTCCAACATGAGAATTCGTACCTACTTCCTAGTTGTGTATCTATTGTATGAATCATAGGCACGTAGTATCCAGTAGGGGCAGGGTCGCTAAATTTGAGAAAAAGATTATGTTAACTTTTTGTCATAATTATTTATTGCGGCCACCCTTAACCAAATTTCTGGATACTTGCTTAGCATGAATGACACATTTATTTCTTAGTATTAATTAACAAACAGACTAAACAGAAATAAATCGGTAATCAAACCTACTTTGAGGTATTTACATATATTTTATCTTTTGACAGTTTACTCACGTGGGTGTCAACTTGTTTTTTCTGATGGCAAGTGCCATTTTAAATGCTGCAACGATAATAATTTACATTGTAGTTCGAAAAACTAATGGACCTCGTGACTGGCTGCAGTTTACTATTTTTGTTGCCGAATTCTCCGCTCACGTTTCCTATTTTTTGATGATTATCGTAGACACTTATGTCCTTCTGTGGCAAGACTCTTTGAAATATGTCACTTTTACTGGTTAGACCCCTTGAAAGCGCGAATTTTAAATTACAGCTTGTTATTTCACATAATACTCTTTTACAATACTATAGATAATTCTCATTAATATTTATGATTCTTGTTTTTTTTTGATTTCAGTATACTACTTTACCTACTACATGTACACTGTAAAATTCACTCTGGTAATTGCAACGAGCGTGGACTTATTTCTTTGTGTTTGGTAAATCAACATACATTATTAAGATCGACAAACTTTTTTAAAATTGCAAAGAGCAATTATCATTTTTATTATTGCATTTAGGAATTAAATTGTTACGCTCATTTGTTATGTTGTTTTAAATTTTTTATAATCTATACACAGGAAAATGTTATTTTGCTATTATTTTTTTGCTTAATTTAATTTAAAAAATGATTTTATTCCAATTTGATGCACCGGCCATGATATCTTTTTTGACGGGATAATTATTTATTTATTGCAGGAAACCATATTCAGGGATGGATCAACAGACTCGGAAGATAAGAAATATCAGAGCCGTAATAATGTGTTATACGTTACCTGCTTTAGCGCCTATACTAACCAACTTGTATAATTTTTTGTAAGTACATTTAATTGACTCAGTGTCATTTTATGCAGCATAACACTTTTAAAATAGCATTAGATGATTTATTTTATATTAAAGCTTTGAAGACGAAAGGCCTTACATGAATTCAAGTGCCAGACTAACAGACGGAGTTCCTAAATCCTACTTATTGTTCAATCAAGGGATTTACATTGTACAATTTGGAATAAATTTGGTGATAGCAACTGTGACGTCTATTCTGATACATCGTCAAAGAAAAAAGGCAAGACTTCTGGATGACAAAAAAGTGCAATTAAGAATACAGGACATTCAGAAATCGTAAGTTTAGTTTCGCTTCCAGAAGTTATTTGTGAAAAATCACTATTGAAATATATAATTTGATATTTTAGGTTCGTGGTGTACATAAAATTAATATGCGCGACTGAAATTCCGTTCTTTGTCTGCTTTATACTAATTCACTCTCAAATACTTGGATCTGCATCGAGTATTTGGAATACATCAGCTAGAGGAATGTATCTCTTATCCGCTATTTATGTCTTTGTCGTATTTGGGTGCAGTCAAAGTCACAAACAACAGATTAAGAAGATTTACGAAAGTTCTTTGGCCACGTCATGGTCAAAGCATTAATTAGATAAGCAAAATCGTAAAAAGCACAACTAAATATTAACGGAATTACGTCAAAATAAACATTTTCATATAAAACTTAATAAAAAATATGCATACTGCCTTATACAAAATAAATAGCAATAATTTTGACATATTTCGGAGCATATTCCATCATGTTGTTGATTTTAATGCATTATCGTATTATAAGATTATAACACAGAAACTAATAGCATCAATAATTGACAGAAAATGAATGAACAGAAGTAATTCTTACTCAATAGATCAAATGTTAGATATAATTAAAATAAATGAAATTAAAATGAAATATTTGGATTTTATAAAGTAAAATCTCCACTTGAAGTCAAGGAATATGTAAGAACATCTTCGAGAGTGACAGGTCCATCTGAAACCCATGATAACAGTCTTTTAGAGAACAAAAGATGTTAGCTATTTTATATAAGGCAACAACTGAACCGATAATTTACATTTTCATAGAAGTATATTTTTGGTAGACTTTAAAATGTTTCTATGACCCAATAAATTATTTTATTTGTCATAATTCCTCACCTAGTTGATACCAATTCAAATTCCCAACATCCTTACGGGCTGAGTTGATTGCATTTTTGAGTGCAAAGAGTACAGAGATACTGGCACTCATTGGAGGTTCGGCGACAGCTATTAAACACATTTCTAGTTAACAAATTGTATTGAAATAGGAATCAGTGTTTTATAAATTCAGGAGATGAATTGTACCTTTTGATCGCAAAACCCCCAGGGGATTAGAAGAATTGCGCAATATCGTCACTCTGAAGTCTTCAGGAATGTCTTTCGATTCTGGAGGCTTGTAATTCTAATATTTATATTTAATTGGTGAATTTATAATTTAAACATTAAGTATAAACTGTTTGGAAACTTAAACCAACCCAGGATCTGTTTGTAAGGAGTACTCCAGAATGTTCGTCATGAATAATCTTTTCGGTTGTCCATAATCCTAGTCCCATTACATATGACCCTTCAATTTGTCCAATGTCTATTAAGGGATTGAGACTTTTGCCAACGTCTTCAAGCATATCAACTCGTACCACCTGCAAAAAATTGCAATTATCCCAAAATCAGTTTTAGATAATGAATATTTGATATATTTATCATTAAGAGTTATTTTTAAACTGTTTCAATTCTACAAATGTATTTAAAATAATTCGAAAATCAGTGCAGATACTCATTTTGGACATTTGCAAATCAATTTTAATTGAAGTGTTTTCAGGTTTTTGACATATTTGTATTTAAAATACTGTTTAAAATAAAATCACAAATTATTTCTCGAAAATGGTACAAAATTTGAACCTTATATTCACCGGTGAGTATATCCACCTCCACTTCAGTAATACCTACTGTCCAAGTTGAATATTCTTTGACATTATCATTGGGAGTGTGCCTTAGAAGATATTATTGTTTAATCAGTAATTATCACTCATTTATTCGCATAATATTATTTTAATTTAATAGCATTAACAGACGAATGAATAGATAGTATAATAGTACATGTAGGAACTTGACAGATCGATTTTCGCATTATAGGTCTCAGCCACTAACTCTTCCCACGACACGTCTCCAAGTTTATCTTTAATGGGTTTCATTCTATCCACGAGGATTTTACAAGCTCGAATTAAAGCCTTTGAGAGAAAAAAATATTTTAAAGTGAATATTTTATGGACAGTTGACATTTAATTCAAATTTTGCAAACTTAAAACTCACATCACAGCATAACTCGCTAGTATACGACCCTCCGGCATATGCTGAATTATTTCCAGTCAAACTTTCTGAAGGATATATTAGTATTTTATCCAGAGGACACTGTAGATACAGAGACACAACTTGAGTCACCTGTATTAATTATATATACATCCAATTAGTAATCGTTTTTTAAAATATTTTTTATCATAATAAAAATTGCATTCCAATAAAAAGCAGGGTGAAAGTAATGAAAATTATAATTTCTATTACAGAATTTTTGACTTGTTACTTTTATATTTATGCCTTGTCCCATTTCTATTCCTCCATGCGTTACTGCAACGGATCCATCAAAGTGATATATTGCTATGTACACAGTAAAAACAGAACCAAGAAAGTCTACAAAAAAGGTTGATGGCGACACTGACAGGCCACGTTTCTTCCAACGATTTTCCTGTAAAAAGCCCAAATCCAAAGTGTTAAATTAAAAAACTCTACTTTAAAAAATCAGGAAAAAATGTCTGAAAACAATTTCAAACGGCTAGCAAAAAATTGCACCAATGAATACACATAATTTTAAAAAGTATCTTAAAAGTATATTTTATTACGTCATTGAATTTCTTCACAGCTCGTTTTCTCTGCTCGTAGTCACCTGTCCTTTTAATTTCAGCAAGCATTTTGGGAATAGCATTTTCCTCTTCAAAAGCTGTACCTTTAGTAAAATCTAAATCTCCCTTTTCCCAATAATTTGCAGCTCTCACCTCCAATGGATCTTTTTTCAACTCGAAAGCAATATGCTCCATGATGTATTCAATCAGACCAACACAATTTAAAGTCGCTGTAAGCACAAAAAAATATTAAGAGTGGTTAATAGCGGGGTAACTTGAACATACACTTTGTGTGTATTATTGAGGTTTATAGAGCCGCATTTTGGAAATTTTGAAGACTTTTGGTAAATAAGTACGGGCTATACTCTAAACCTAAGCAATACACACAAAGTGTATGTTCAAGTTACCCCACTATTAACTACCCTTAATACATAGAAGATTGCTTTCTCGCACAACCAGGGTAAATGGTATATAAATTAGAAAATGTTAATTAAAAATTACCAGGACATCTGCAAAATGTATTTGCTGGAGTATTTGTTGTTACAAATCCTGCCTTAACTTCCCATCCATCAGCTTTATAAACATTTTGAAAATATGCAGCTCCAAATGCAGTTTCAGCTTCATTTTCTGAAAATCCAGTATCGCTAAATATGTCTGTCTTTAGTTCGGCAATTGCGCCATTATCGTCAAACTTTACCTAATCGAACAAAAATTCCAATATTTAATAAATTGTTTAGAAAATATTTTTTCATCGATTTTTATTTCGTAAAGCAAACTTGGTATCTGCTTAAGTAAGGTGGCCGTTTCCCAATTGAGCTCATATTAGTTTCCATATCCATGATAACCCGCACTGGCCGATTAGTCACGTAGGCTGCAACGGCACAAGGTACGGCAGCTAAAGAGGCTCTGACAATTTTCCCTCCGAAGGCTCCCCCCACTCTTTTCACTTTCATTTTAAAGCTATGATTATAATAGTTATTAATTAATTATTAGGAATATATAATTAATTAATTTTCGTTTTAATAAAACAAAACGTACTAATTCACGGGTTTATTCAAGGCATAGGCAATCATAGCTTGAGTGTGGTCCATCCACTGAGTGCCACTGAATACTTCCATTGAATCCTCTTTCGGATAGCAAATACATTGTTGTGTCTCCATGTAGAAATGATACTGGGCGCCGTTGTACCATTTTCCTTTAATTGAGTGGGTGGGACTTTTATTCGATTTGTTCAAACTCACGAAAGTTTCGAGTAGATGGTTGTCCAGAGTTCCCTCCCGCTCTACTTTGTCCAAAGCGTCAGCAGTGTTCACAATCGGTTTTCGAATGTTCTTGTACCTGACTTTGACTTTACTCGCTGCAAAACGAGCGGTTTCATTTGAATCAGCCAGTATGAGACCAATAGCTTGTCCAGCATATTCCACTTTCCCAGAGGTAACAAAAACCTGGAGAATATTCATTAAAATCCGAGAATTCAATATTCAATATTATTAAAATTGAAATAAAATGAATCTCTTACCGTTTCGGTACGTACTGGTGGAAATACTCCATATACGTAGTAGTTATTTTGACCGGGAATGTCACTCTCGTCGATGTACCGAAGAACCCCAGGAATTTTCTAGATTTACATTATAAATAACAGTAATTAGAATATGTGGTCGTATTGAGTATCATACCCCTGATAAATATTTACCAAAGCTTCCGAAATATCAACTGATTTCAAATCAGCATTTGCCATCGTAGTTAAAACGAATGCTCCGAACAACTCATTTGGTAAAATTGGCATATCGTTTATGTACTCGGCTTCACCTTTAAAATAATAAAGGACAGGATTGGTAGAAAATTATAATCCTATCCTAATTCAAGCAAAATAATATTTATTTCCTACCTGAAATTTCGAATGTGGCTTCACGTTTTGGGATAGCCTTATATAAAGCCACTTTATCTGTACCCTCGTCAAAAGTTTGCTTGCCACTTGAAGGTTTATGAATTATTTCTTCAGCCCCAGACTTCACACGAGAACTCACAGACCTTCCCATAATTTTCAGTATAGTCTACAAAACGTTGGTTGCCATTTTAAGACCAATTACATATTATGGTTTATTTATTGAATTGAATCAAAATGTTCGCATGTTTTCATTATTATAAATGTTAGAATACAAATTCAAATGACTTACTTTATACAACAAAGATTTTGCTAATGATTTTCTATAAAATGGTGACGGTTCATTGGGATCTTGGTTTGGAATAACTTCGTCGTCCAAAATTTGCATCGCCCGAGTTAGAGTTTCTTGGTCTTGTAAATATTTCCCGATCAAGAATTTTTCCGTGTTATTTGCATGTACCTATCATTATGATTCAGATTTCAATTCTATATGCAGTGCACGTAGGATAGAGAAATTAAAAATTTACAAATTGCGGAGAAATTCCTCCGTAGACAATGCGTGACTTTTTCAGCACTAGATACTTGGTTTTCGGATCAATCCTGAACAAAATCCCTGCGTTGACATAAGCATGGGAGTTTTGATAGCGACGTGTTATCTGGACATAAGTAACAAGTGAAATATTATTAAAAAATTGAATAAATTTTTGTCTCGCTTAATTAGATCAGTTTAATAACATAATTAAATCAACTAGCCTTGAAACTGTTGAACCGATACGTTTTTTCGTTTAGCCTTGGCAAATGAAGAGAAATAATAATTTTCCCCTTCATATCGACATTGAACAGAAGATCATATAGAGAGTAAACACTGAAATGCTTCGGCGATGACGCTGCAAAATCCAATCGATATTTTTCACTCAAAAATAATTAAATATTCAACAGTTAAAACTTATACCAATTGTAATTTTTGCTCCAACAGATTCCATTAAAACAAAGACGTCGGACTGGAATTCGTTATGCGTGTACTTCAACATGAGATTTCCACCTAGAGTCCCCATCTAAAGTAAAAGTTAATTAAATGACCGTTTTATCTTACCGTCAATAAAAGACACGGTTGGATTTAGGCAGCGGGATCTCGTTGCCCCAAGTCTTGCCACTTAACCTATTACCTTAATATATTTCCCCGTTGCCCCAAGTGATTCTAATGTGCCTACCTACTACCTATTGAATTCGTTGCCCCCGATATAGTGCACAGCAATGTAATGCTTTTAATTATGTTTGGGGCAACGGGGACAACGAATGCAATATATTGGGGCAGCGAATGCAATATGTTGGGGCAACGGGGGCAACGTATTCAATAGATTAGGTAGGTACATTTGACATTAGAATCATTTGGGACTACGGGGGAAATATATTAAAGTCATGTTAAATGGCAAGACTTGGGGCTACGAGATCATGTTGCCTAAGTCCAACCAAAGACACTTTTTCAATTAAGTATTTTCCGTAGAATAAATTTATAGAGGAAGGAAATGCTCGGATGCTCGAGTTGGTTAGAACTTGGGAGACAAATAATTACATTTCTAACGGGGACATTTGCAACTCTTTGTAAATGTTTGCTGATTTGTCCAGCATAGCGATAGTCTTCATTCTTCTCCGATATAGACTGAAGGACTTCTATTGTTGTCTTTAAAGTGACACAACTGCCAAGCGTTAATGCTGATTGTCCATACGTCGTGTATTTAGTGAGTTCAGGAATGCAGCTGATATCCAAATAATATTTAACCGGGCTACTACGAAATGCTCCTAGATAAATTCATCCATTTTCATTAGTTACACATAAAATAGTCAAAAATGGACCATTTTTAGAAAACGTTGCTAATTACCGTGGCCAGTGTTACCGGCTACAATTCTATATGATTCATTGTTAGCTTCGAAGGAATTTATTTCCCCAAAAGCAGAATTAAGATCACAGACTTTAATCCATCGCTGACCCCCTGGAATTTCCAACCTAAGGTTTTCCTGTACGTGTACATTATTTGTTTTATTTCCAGAACAAGTGCCACTTCTTATTGGACAACTGACGCAATCCTATAAAAAGTACAGCGATTTCCTCCTTTAAAAATGTATAAATAAACACTTCGAGATAACCAAAGCAGCGTTACTGTTACTCAAATATATAACTAATTATTAATTGGTTAATAATTTTATTGTTCTTTCCTTATTGTCGATACATCATAATAATGTAAATATACCTCAATGTCAGAACACCATTTCTTAAGATGGCTAGGCGCGTCAACTGCCAATGACTTGAAAGCATCGAGAATGGGGCGATATCCTGTACAGCGACAGATATTCCCATCTAAAGCGTTTTCAACATCCTCAACCCTTACCTCGGACTTTGATTCCAACAAACTGGAAATTTGTAAGGAAACTCTATTAATAGGTATTCTTGTTATTGTAAATTGTAATATTGAGTATAATGCACAAACCAACAGCCATTAAAGTAATTTCTATGAAATGCAACTT
Organism: Tomocerus qinae; assembly: GCA_020055645.1. Classification (NCBI taxonomy): domain Eukaryota; kingdom Metazoa; phylum Arthropoda; class Collembola; order Entomobryomorpha; family Tomoceridae; genus Tomocerus; species Tomocerus qinae. Next base: position 127,025,722 of record CM034546.1, read on the forward strand.
TTTACCTGTACATACTCATGACCATTCCTGTGGAACAAAACCCACATTGACTTGCACCGAATTGCACCATTCTGTCATGAATTGGGTGGTAGCCCACATGTTTATTCCCTAGGGATTCTACAGTTAAGATATCCCAGCCATCGCAACTGAAAACTGGGGCTAAGCACTAAATAAAGAAATGAGAAATTATATAAATTGTGTCTTAAACTTTATCCGTAGATGTGCGATAATGCTAGTCCATGTTATTATTCACATGCATGTCCGATTTAAATGCATAATTATTTGTAGGTACATTTGAGAATTTATCGTGAAATGTAAACTGAAATATTAACCAAAAGATTTTACTGTGAAATTAAGTTTCTTGGGTTAATTCAGGATGCTAAATATAATGCACCGACCTGGTTCAAACAAAGCATGATAAAACCCAGAATTTTTGGTTTTTTGTGGATCAAAAAGCATAAACCAAAACGCCGGGTATTTGGGTTACGTGTTTGTGGGTATCAAACAGTATGCACCCAAAAACCAATAAAAACCGGGTTTTTGGGTTGGGTTTTTGGATATCAAACAGTATACCCAAAAACCAAAAAAGCCGGGTTTTTGGGTATCAAATAGTATAAACCCCACAACCAAAAAAGCCGGGTTTTTTGGGTCACAAATAGTAAAAACCCTGGGTTTTTCATGCCCTGGGTTCAAAACCCAAATAAAATAACTTATTATTGAAATTGCTTTTGGTAATTACCGAGTTTACTGCTCTGGGAATAGATTTTTCCATCGAAGAGTTTTTAATTATAGCAGTAACTATACAAGACCCACATCCTCCTTCCCGGCACATAAATTTTGTACCCTTTAGTCCAGCTTTGTCACGAATGAAGTCCACCAGGTATGACTCGGGAGTTAAATTATCATTTTCGGAAACTATACAAAAAAATATTGTTAGGCCACTAAGTTTATTTTATGGGGGACTTGCATACTGCATTAACTCATGTAAAATTAACAAGTAAAGAGATAACTTACCTTGATATTTTTCTCCGTTTATGGAAAACTGAACAATCCTGAAATACCAAACATTAAAAGCATCAAAACAATATCCATATGAATATTCAAATAGATTAAAACGCTATTTCAATTTTAACAGAATTTGACTTTTAGTTGAAACCTTAAAGCAGAAAGTTAAGTTTGAACACCTCTTTCCCATTTAACAAAAATATGGGTACATTTATGTTATAAAAATATTTGCGTATAACTTATTACTGTGGCCAGTTCAGTTGCGCCAATAAAAAATTAAGAAGTGATATTACCCTTTCTCCATTTTACAGCTGACATTGACAACCAAAAATATTGATTACAATGAAATTAAGTACAATTATCAACTTTGGAGATGAATTACATTGAATTGGAAATCGAAACCCAAAGAATATGATTAGAGTGCATTCCAAAAGCAGTTAAAGTCTATGCTGATGACTGATGGGCTAATTCAGCTCCATTTGAAACTTTATATCAGCCGAGCTCAGCTTTATCGTGGTATTTTACTTGTACTATGCTTATATTATATTTATTTATTACTGTTCATTGTCGCATTGTACTGTAATGAAAAATACACGACATAAAAGTCATTTGTTAAAACGGCGATATTCCTTAACCTCAAGAGGTGCATTGAACTTTAAATGACTTGTCAAAATACTAACGACACAAATACCAATCATATTCTTGAATTCGTTAAAGCAAAAAGTCTCGAAATATTGTAAGAATGTCATAATCGGGCAATCGATACAAACATTAATAGCAAAAGCATTTTGTAATTTCATCGATTGCATTTAGGAAGTGCACTCCTATTTAAAAATAAATAGCTCATTCAACAGAAATAGTATTTCCTTATTACTAGTATATTGATGGCAATTTTTCAACAACGCTAACTTGGAGTGAGTCTGAACTTTTTCCATGTATGTGGCCCTATTAGTAAATGGTCGTGGCATATTATTGAAGTTGTGCATAAAAGTTATGAAAAGGGAAAATGCGAAATATTACTAAAAATAATAGTTTTGTCTCTTCCCTATTCTTATTTACTACTTATTATTTACACAAATTATGATGCAAACCGGGAAATGTAATCTTCATAGTGATACTCAGAAAGGTTAACAGCGTTACGCAAAATTATATATTTAAATGGCTATAAAATTGTAACATTGCGTCAAGAATAAGGAACCTCGAAGCATTTAAATTTGTTGTTTTCACGAAATCATAAATCCAGTAAAATCCAGAACTGGCAATGAACAAGTTAACGACAAAGAATAATATATTGCTAATATATACCAAAACAAAGACATTAAGAATTTGTCCAATCAATATTCCGTACTTAAAAATTTCTAATAAGTTATCTTTTGTAGGTTTAAGTCTATGGGATGATTTTTGCTATAAAAACCCGAAGGAAAAAATATACATGTCTGATCAGAATTATCTATGTATTCTAAGCCTTTAGGCAAAGGAGAGTATCCAATTCCATTTTTTCCGCAGATTGTATCTTCTCGGAATATTTATTTAGCAGAATAATATTCAAAAATTGCAAAATTTTCCTATACATAACTATACGCCTACCAAACTACTGAATAATTATTTTGATTTACAAGAAGAGCATATCTAGAAAAATCTTTAGCCATCAGGTAGAAAAAAGTAAATAATAACATTTTATTCTCGAAGAGCACTTGTCAAATTACAAACAGAATATCAAAGAAGTAAAATGAAAAAAGGTTTGAGAAATTGATCATTGTTTTCTCTTAGATGGATAGAGGAATCGTCGTTGAAAGGATTGTTTGGTGGACGACTCAGGTGTTGGTGATTGTTCTTTTGATTGAGGCGGTGAGTCGCTTTCCAAATAATGCTTCCTCATTGCCTGTTCGACAGTTCCCGACGGTCCAGTTGTAGATTTCGATTTGAAAATGTAAGTTTTATTGGGATTCTTCAATTTTCGAGGCCGTCCTTTAAAATCCGGATCCGTGCGATGTAAATTTTCATGGCGTTTTAGCATATTAGGACCAGATAGAAGTTGACCGCAGAATTTGCATGCTAGGGAGAAAAATCACATAGATTTAAGCATGAATTAAATCAAAGCATGTGAATTAAGATATTTAAATAATAACATACGATATCTAGTGATCCGGGCGTGGACACGTAGTTTGTGTTCATTTAAACTTATACTATGTTTTAAGATCTTCCCGCACTCATCGCACTTATACTCTATCCCTTTGTCCGCGTCTTCATGCATCCTTATATGAGTTTTTAATGTGTATTCATTTTTCAAAATATTTCCGCATATATTACATTTCAACCGTTTGTTCTCACCATGCACATGGCGCTTATGTAAAGTAATTCGGTATTTATCATGGAATTTTTTGGGACACAAATCACATTGGAAGAACTTCTTATCAATACCACAAGCGTATTCCTCGTGACGGTCAAGCCAACTTTGGAAGTAGAATGGTCTTCCACAGAATTTGCAGAACAGCGGCTCTTTCAACCGGTGAATTAGTCGATGTTGTCTTAGTTCTCGGTTAGTTCTCAGTCTAGCCTCGCACATTTCGCATTCATAAATTACTCCTGAGCGAAAATGTGCGTTTAGATGGGCGTCCATGATCTTTTCACCTTTTGCAATAACAGGCACACGACAAACCTCACATTTCGTTTCTTTCCTAGTTTTGATCTTTTCTTTATGCACTTCCGCCAAATGATTACCCAGGGATTTTTTTGAAAGCAATTTTTTCGCACAAATTTTACACTTCCAACGTTTTTCTTTCTTATGCGAATGAGAATATTTCAATTCTATGTAACTCTTGCAAACCTTTCCACAAGTTGTACAAGTTGTTGGATTTGGATTAGCAATATCAGGAATCTTCTCCGTGTGATTTAAAGAATGGGCAAGCCACCCATCTTTACTTATAAAAGTCTCACAGCAATGGACACAGGTGAAGTTTTCTACAGTTTCATGTACACTGTCTACATCGGATGTTTTCTCAGGCACTTTGGATATAAATAAAAAATTCAAAGATTAAACACAAATAAAATAACATCTATTTTTTTTAAATTTTGTATTATAAAATTTTGTAAATATTTTACAATTTCTAAATAGAATAATCATAAATTTTATTTGAATCTAAATTTATTTTTGCAAAGTAGTGTGAAAACCCAAGAGATATGTGTAAGGTACGGAACACTTTATTTCGGAGGGTAATGAGACCTCATAAATATATTGTTGGACCTCATATGAGCTTGAAATAAGGACATACATTTTTCTCGAAAACCCGTCGTATGAAAGTTACGGCGGATTTTCCGAAAATGCCACCTTCCTAACTTAAAAATAATATAAATAATTTAAATAATTTTAAAAATAAAGAAATATAATAAATAAATAAATAGTCTCCGTTTGTAAACAGATCAAAAAAATTCCACTCAAATCGGTCCACAACTCTCGGAATAAATTAACTAAGAAGTAAAAAGGTGGCATTTTCGAAAAACCGCAGTAACTTTCAAACGGCAGGTTTTCGAGAAAAATGGAAGTCTTTACTTAATGATCATAATAATATGAGGTCCACCAATCGATTACTGAAGTCTCATTACCCTCCGAAAAGTGTTCCGTACCTTACATATCTCTTGCATTTAATATCCCATTATTTCATGTGCGGGTTTCATTTCGTTTTACAATCTCCAAAAATGAGAAGGATGGAATATCGTCAAAAAAATACTTTAATTTTTAGATGACAATATGAAAAACATCTTTTTGTCGCTTTATTTTTTTCAATTACATTATTAGTTAAAAAGCCTTTGCAACTTGAAAAACTTCATAATTTATGTGAATTACCAAATTTTTAAATTTTCCGCCACATGAAATAATGGGATTCTTAACTCACTATTGTAAACCATTGTTGTATTTTTTAAGTAAATAGAAATTTTAAAACTCATTATTAATTACAATTCAGCACAGATGTTAGGAAAATATTTCGATCTTGTTTAGAAAAAACATATCCATTGTATAGGATTCCCCAAAACATCTTCCTGGACGCAATAATTATATCACATTTTAAAACTGCTTACATGTCAATGTGCAGGGAGTGACAGTGACCTTGAATTCATTAGATGAAGGCGTTTCACACCCTGTATTTTCATCTGGTGTAATAAACTCGCAATTCCACTTCATCTCTACAGGTTCTTCATTAGATTGAAAAGGGGTCTCTCCAAAATCAAATAAATTTTCACTCTCTTCAGGTTCACTCTGTTTAGTGGAGTTATTTTCTTTGAATAGCTTGACTTGCTTTACTACAGATCCGGGTTTTGACAAACGTTCGAAATTTTTATGAGCTGTATAATTGAGATAGAGATAAGATGCACACTGACGACAAAATGCAACTCTTCTCCCATTTTCATCTTCGATCAAGTGAACATTAAACATGGATTCTTTTGTCTTTTGTACTTCTGAGCAAAATTCATTCCAGGAAATCCCGTAGATGTAAGCAATGGCGTCATTAACATATAAGTCCAAGCCGTAATCATCTTTAATGCCAGAATATTTTGTCACGCATTTTTGTGGAGTAGTAGAGTCTTCATCTTTTAGACTGCAGCAACAGTTCCCACAAACCGATGGAGGATTGAACTTCTTTTTAGGCGGCTCTGGCTATATAATTAAAATAAATAGCATAAAATGGAGAATAAAGTCGTCTAAAATTATTCGGTAGATATTCTCAATTATCGTTTAAACATCCTTCTGTTATAAATATTTCGTAAATCCTATTTGTTATTAAATGGACAAATACAATAACATTCATCGAAATCCCTACAGGTTTATAAGGGGTATACGGGGTCTAAAACTCTACCGGAGGGAGGGGGTCCCAAATTTTGGCCAAAAGTTATCACTATATTATATTGTTTTTTGTTGTTTGACGACCCCCCCCCCCCTTCTCTCCTCTCTCTTCCCAACCTACTCCGTCGGTTGGAGTATAGACAGAGGGGGTAGAGGTATTTCGAGGCATGAATAAATAAGATACCTTAGAAAGGCTAATTTCATATACACCGGAAACAGTATATAATTAATATTATAGTACTTGCTAAGAAGGTTTACTAAGAATGATCAAAATATTAATAGTATTTTTTTAATTAAAGAAGTTTGGAAAACAAAAAAATAATGCACAGGAACAGGGATACGGTTTAATTTCACCACCAAAATCATCTATTCGAAATAATTTTCATGTCATGTGATTTGCGGACTTTCTTCTGCAGCATATATGTACTTTTATACATATATACATTATACACAATATTTCGAGTCATTGGAATTTTTAAAATATCTAGAATAAATCCTAAATTAATTGTGTTGATAGGAACAAGTTTAAACCAAATTACTTTTACCATTATAAGATATACCCCTTGACCTTTGCGATTTTATGCATTTTGAGGCAAAAATTTTAAAATTTATTTTTTCCAACCGGAATACGCTGCTGGCATCCCTCCCCCATTCGTTGAAGCTTTAAAATAAAATAGCAATTACCGTCGGTCCAGGTTGCTGTGATTGTTGCGCTGCTGTTAACTTTAGAAGATCCAGGTTTATGGTACCCCAAGGTAAAATGGTAGGTGTGGCATCTGAGATAATTTAGCCAGAAAATTGTAATTAGTTTTTGAAAGACAATTTTTCCAATATTATAATTCAGATTAGCATACATGCAAATGGTTTGCAAAGCAATTTAAGATTTCGATAAATAAGAACACAAAAAAAATCACACACCTGGTTTTAGTGCTTTTAGGTTATCAGAAAATACAAACGAAGATTCTTCAAAATGAACGCTGCAAATTCTACTGTAAGATGAAAAGCTCTGTGGCTTATTTTTGTCTTTAGTCAAAATATCCACCCACATTTGATGGCGTACTACGTCTTTGCTTTTCAATGGCAAACCATAAAGAGATATTGTGCCACCAGCAGCATTGAAACATCCTTCTACTGAACAATATTTTGACCTCGCCATCTAGACTTTAAATTAAATCCTGAAAGTGAAAAAATAACCGAAACTAAAATCATAGACCCGCAACAGCTAACTTATTGTGTTTAATTGTTTTAATTTCTAGGTGTCTCGTTGAACGTGCGCTAGGTGAATTGACCAACTGGGTAATTATTTAGTTTCTTGTTGAATTTGCATTGTTTTGTAATTTGTATTTAAGAATTTATATTTAAACTTACAATTGGTGATGTATTTTCAAAAGTTACAAATGACAAGACCGAATGGAACTGTCAGAAATTCAAATGGATGAAAGAATGCAAAACACTAACATATTTAAATGCGTAAATATATTATTATAATATATAATATATAATAATAAAATTGAAAATAAATATAACTAGATGACGACAGCACAGCTGACAGCACACAATACACAACCACAACAGACAAGACTGCACAACGTACTAGTGAAGTAAGTCCCAAGTTCCCACCGTTTAACTTATTTCCATGCATTCTCGCATTGTTTATGGTACGACTGTCCTGTGTGCGGTAATTCCTATCCTAGAGATTTATTGATACTTCACTAATTTTGGTAGTTTTGGTACTGACAGTTATTGACAGAGAAATTAAAATAATATTACCTTTTCTCCATTTTACAGCTGACAAGCAACAAATATTTATTATGACGTGAAATTGTCGACTTTGGGATGAATTACATCGAATTGCATGGAAATCGAAACCCGATGCTTATGCTTTGAATGCATTGAATGCAAAGTATTCCAAACGCAATTAAAGTCTATAACTGATGACCGATGAGTTAGTTCAGCTTCATTTGAAACTTTATATCAGCCGAATATTCTCAGCTTTTTTACCGTGGCATTTTTCTTGTACCTATATATGCTTATATATTTTTATATTTATTACTTACTAGATGCATTTTACTAAATACGCGGCATAGAAGTCATTTTTGTTAAAACGGCGACATTCCTTAACCTCAAGAGTCAAGAGGTGCATTGAACTTTAAATGACTTGAGCGAAGCAAATACAAATCATATTCTTGAATCTTTTAAAGCAAAAAAGTCTGCAAATATTGTAAAAATGACATCGGGCAATCAATACAGTAAATACATTATTATAGCAAGCATTTTGTCATTTCATCTATTGCATTTAGGAAGTATAATAAACCATGAATCCAGTTATATCCAGAACTGACAATGAACAAGTTAACGACAAAGAATATATATTGTTACTATATACGAAAGTAATCGAAATAAAAAGCCTATCGGATAATTTTTGCCATATAATCAAGAAAAAAGTACGTGTGTTTGAGGTCTGATTGGAATTATGTGTTCAAAGCCTTTAGGCAACAGAGAGTATCAAACTCCATTTTTTTTCGTATCTTGGAATAGTTCGCTGTTAGCAGAATATGATTAAAAATTGTAAAACTTTCCTATACATAATTATATGCCTATCAAAACTACCAAATAATGATTTTGATTTACAAGAACATATTTAGAAAATTCAAAGCTAGAAAAAAGTAAATAATAAGACTTTATTCTCAAAGAGCCCTTGTCAAATTACAAACAGAATATCAAAGAAGTAAAATGAAAAATGTTTTGACAATTGATCATTGTTTTCTTTTAGGTGGATAGAGGAATCGTCGTTGAAAGGATTGTTTGGGGGATGACTCAGGTGTTGGTGATTGTTCCTTTGGCTCGCTTTCCAAATAAGGCTTCCTCATTGCTTGTTCGACAGTTCCTGACGGTCCAATAGTAGATGATTTATAAATGTAAGTCTTATTGGGATTTTTCAATTTTCGAGGCCGTCCTTTAAAATTGGGATCCTTGCGGTGTAAATTTTCATGGTGTTTAAGCATATTTGGACCAGATAGAAGTTGACCGCAGAATTTGCATGCTAGGGAGAAAAAATAAGTAAAAAGTATGAATTAAATCAAAAAATGTGTAAATAAAAAGATAATTGATATTTTTAAATAATAAATAATAACATACGATATCTTGTGATTCGGGTGTGGACAAGTCGCTTGTGGTAACTTAAACCCACACTATGTTTTAAGATCTTTCCGCACTCATCGCACTTATACTCTATACCTTTGTCTGCCTCTCCATGCATCCTTTGAATATGTTTTTTTAACGTGAATTCATTTTTCAAAATATTTCCGCATATATTACATTTCAACTGTTTGTTCTCACTATGCGCATGGCGCTTGTGCGCAGTGATTCGATATTTATCATGGAATCTTTTGGGACACAAATCACATTGGTGGAATTTCTTATTAATATCACAACGGTAATTCTCGTGACGGTCAAGCCAACTTTGGAAGTAGAATGGTCTTCCACAGAATTTGCAGTACAACGGCTCTTTCAACCGGTGAATTAATCGATGTTTTGTTAGTTCTCGGTTAGTTCTCAGTCTAGCCTCGCATACGTTGCATTCAAAAAATACTCCATGGCGAAAATGTGCGTTTAGATGGGCATCCATGATCTTTTCACCTTTTGCAGTAATAAGCGCACGACAAACCTCACATTTCGTTTCTTTCCTAGTTTTGATCTTTTCTTTATGCACTTTCGCCAAATGATTATCCAGGGATTTTTTTGAAAGTAATTTCTTCGTACAAATTTTACACTTCCAACGTTTTTCTTTCTTATGTGAATGAGAATATTTCAATTCTATGTAACTCTTGTAAACCTTTCCACAGATTTTACAAGTTGTTGGATTTCGATTAGCAATATCTGGAATCTTCTCCGTGTGATTTAAAGAATGGGCAAGCCACCCATCTTTACTTATAAACGTTTCACAGCAATGGACACAGGTGTAGTTTTCTACAGTTTCATGTACACTGTCTACATCGGATGTTTTCTCAGGCACTTTGGATATAAATAAAAAATTCAAAGATTAAACACAAATAAAATAACATCTATTTTGTATTATAAAATTTTGTAAATATTTTACAATTTCTAAATAGAATAATCATCAGCCACTTTGGAGATACATGAAAAATTAAAAGATTACACATAGAAAACTTTTATTGTATTTGCATTATAAAATTTTGTTCTCTATTGAAAATGTTTTATTATTTCTAGATATAGTAGTCAATTTAAAAACTTTATTTAGATCTAAATTTATTTTCCAATTTTTTAAATTTATTTTATATTTTGCAAAACTATATTATTATGTACATAGAAATCCTAAAATCCATTATTAATTATAATTGTGCAAGATTTAAAAAAAAATATTTCGGTCGTGTTGAGAAAAAGAATACATATGGTATAGGAAACATCTAGACGCAATATTTATATTACATTTTAAAACTGCTTACATGTCAATGTGCAGGGAGTGACAGTGACCTTGAAGTCTGTATTCTCTGTATTTTCATCTGGTGTAATAAACTCGCAATTCCACTTCATCTCTACAGGTTCTTCATTAGATTGAAAAGGGGTCTCTCCAAAATCAAATAAATTTTCACTCTCTTCAGGTTCACTCTGTTTAGTGGAGTTATTTTCTTTGAATAGCTTGACTTGCTTTACCACAGATCCGGGTTTTGACAAACGTTCGAAATTTTTATGAGCTGTATAATTGAGATAGAGATAAGATGCACACTGACGACAAAATGCAACTCTTCTCCCATTTTCGTCTTCTATCAGGTCAACATTAAACATGGATTCTTTTGTCTTTTGTAGTTCTGCGCAAAATTCATTCCAGGAAATTCCGTAGATGTAAGCAATAGCGTCATTAACATATAAGTCCAAGCCGTAGTCATCTTTAATGCCAGAATATTTTGTCACGCATTTTTGTGGAGTAGTAGAGTCTTCATCTTTTAGACTGCAGCAACAGTTCCCACAAACTGATGGAGGATTGAACTTCTTTATAGGTGGTTCTGGCTATGGTTTGAAAAGAAATAGAATAAATACCATAAAATGGAGAATAAAGTTTTCTAAAATTATTCGGTACACATTCTCAATTATCATTTGTCAATCAATTATCCTTTTGTTAACAAAGATTTGGTAAATCGTATCTGTTTTGTGGAGTTTACCTAATACCTCGAAATTCCTACAGATTTATAAGGGGTAGTGGAGGTCTAGAAACTGCCCCACCGGAGGGAGGTTTTCTAAATTTTGGTAAAAAATTTAAGATTATTACGATAAAATGTTTTGAAAAAATTTACTTTAAATTAATTTTTAATTTAATAATTTAGTTAAATTTATCATTGACGAGATTGACGACCTGGACCTCTACCCTTCCACCGCAACTAACGGTTGGAGGGGGTCAAGACCTAGGGGGTAGGGGTATTTTGAGGTATGAATAAATAAGATATCTAAGAAAGGCTATTTTCATATACACCGGAAACAGTATATAATTGATGATATTATTGTATAAACCAAAGAAGCTTGAAAAACAAACAATACACAGGGTTGCGGTTTAATTTCACCACCAAAATCATCCATTTGAAATAACATAATATATATTCAAGTTATACCGATTACCGACTTTCATTTTCGGTATATATACTTTTTTATACACACAATATTTCCGGTCATTTGAATTTTTAAAATGTAGAAAAAATAATTCTAAAATATCTTCTCTATTTTTATTTTGAGTTTCCTGGCCTCAATATTTTATAACGAAATATTATTTTACAGACCGTACTTTTTTACTGTTTGACTATTTTTACTATTTGACTATAAACACGAATTGTACAAAAACTTGTCTATTTGAAGTAAATAGCTGAAAACATTATGCTGCCGTGGAAATTAATCTTAATTTTAAAGAAAATCAGTTTATCATTCTCACTTTTGAGCTGCTATCATCTACACTAATGGCTAGGGGTATTACTATTACTACAGTATTGTCGCCTGTAATATAACCTACCATAAAATATTTTATTCTCCATCTTCGAAATATTTACATGTAGAGAAGAGGGGCTGGGGACACTGCAAAAATCAAAGGCTATTTAAAGGAAAGGGAAAAGTCTTTTGGTGCGATTTCTTCATTGAAGAAATCATATCAAATATTGTAGTTCACTCGGGTAGGTCACCAAAGGCGAAGGTTACGCACCATAAACATATATAGGCATGGGGATACTCATATATGGGTATCGAGTATCGGGTGCACCCGATAAGTCACCAGACGGGTAGTGAATTTTGGTAACCTTTCCCGGGTTAACTGTACGGTGCAAGTTTTTTTTAAATTTTAGTAAAGTCGTTGTCCAAAGTACCCCTACTATATAATATTGTGTTGATAGGAAATAGGAACGAGTTTAAACCAAAATACATTTACCATTAAGTTAAAGACCTTGTCCTTTGCGATTTTTTGTCTTTTGAGGCAAAAATTTCAAAATTTATTTTTTATCATCAGAGATGCCCTAGTATTCCTCTCCCATTCGCTGCAGCCTTAAAATAAAATAGTAATTACCGTCGGTATAGATTGCTGTGATTGTTGCGCTGCTGTTGAAGTTCGACGATCCAGTTTTATGGTGCCCCAAGGAAAAATGGTAGGTGTGGCATCTGAGAAAATTTAGTCGGAAAATGTTATTAGTTTTTGAAAGACAATTCCAATATCATCATTCACATTAGCATGAATACAAATGATTTGCAAAACTGTTTAATATATCGATAAGATTTCGATATAGTATTATGAAATGTAAAACAAAAATTAACTTCACATACCTGGTTTTAGCATTTTTTGACGCTTACAAATTACAAACGAAGATTCTTCAAAATGAACACTGCAAATTCTAGTATAATTTGTAAAACTGACTGGCTTATTTTTGTCTCTAGTCAAAATATCCACCCACATTTGATAGCGATTTCGGTCTTTGCTTTGTAATGGCAAACAATGAAGAGATATTGAGCCACCAGCAGCATTGAAACAACCGTCTACTGAACAATATTTTGCCATCGTCTTTTAAGCGAGACTTTAAATTAAATCCTGAAACTGAAAAAATAGCAACGTTTGTTTGTTTACACGATGGCACAGCTGGGCACAGGTTCATTTATTTATTACCTACTAGCCACTTACTTGGTTATTCGCCTAGCGCTCATATAAATATATTTTTGATATATAAATATAATATTGTTATATTATATATTCATAAAATAAAAAATAAAAAATACAGCTGACAGCACAGCTCACTACACAATACACAATGTACACAACATACGATAAGACAGCATGTAGTAGCTCCCTTCTAAGGTCTTCCCAAGTTCTCTCCCACCGTTTTTAATAAATTTCCATGCACTCTCGTCTTGCAGTACTTGACTGTCCTGTGTGCGGCGTGCGGTAATTCTTTACAGATTTAAATCGATTTGTATTATAATCGTAGACTGAGAAAAATTTATATGTATGGTAGGACAGATTTGAATTTTTCCGCGTTGATCCAAGGGGGCATTCTTATTAAGTACCATATAATATCATGTATAATATCTTTCGAAATCGAGACGCGCGTGCTGGGGGCTACTTATACTGTTATACTAGTACTTCAAAAACTCTGATCATTTTGGGGTTTTGACGATTTTCTATGATTTTCAATGCAAATGGTCGAAAACAACGATTGTAATGGGTTTTCAGAGAAGATAAAACCAGAAACAGTGAGCATATGAATTTACAGTGATGGAACAGAATGCAGCAAGACTCGACTAATATTTTATGCCATTAAGCAAGGCAAAATAGATTGTGTTAATTAAACTATTAAGATGTGGAGAGGAGTAGATCTTCGAAGTTGGACATTGCAATGAAGAGTCATGCAATCAATAATCAACTTTAGTATCTCCTTTCACTACTGCATTGAACGAAACAGCTCACTGGAGAGTGGAGACTATGGAAATGGAAAATATATATTATTGAATTAAAGCGAATGCATGTTAGTTAGTGATTCGCATATCGAAGCTGCCATTTTATGGGACAACCCCAACAAGGCTCTCCAACGTCTGTTAGAATCAGATCAGATCGCCAGAGCAAAAATGCCAATTATCAACGTTAAAGACTTCTTGTACTAAATTATATGCCATTCAAAACTATCAAATAATGATTTTGATTCACAAGAAGAACGTATCTAGAAAAATCATTGGCTTAAAGCTAGAAAAAAGTAAATATTTTATTCTCGAAGAGCACTTGTGAAATTACAAATAGAATATCAAAGCAGCAAAATAAAAAAAAGGTTTGAGAAATTGATCATTGTTTTCTCTTAGGTGGATAGAGGAATCGTCGTTGAAAGGATACTTTGGCAGATGACTCATCTGGTGTTGGTGATTGTTCTCTTGATTGTGGCGGTGACTCGCTTTCCAAATAAGGCTTCCTTATTGCTTGTTCGACAGTTCCCGACGGTCCAGTTGTAGATTTCGATTTGAAAATGTAAGTCTTATCGGGATTTTTTAATTTTCGAGGCCGCCCTTTAAAATCCGGATCCGTACGATGTAAATTCTCATGGCGTTTTAGCATAGAAGGTTTAGATAGAAGCTGACCGCAGAATTTGCATGCTAGGGAGAAAAATTTTATAGACTTAAGCATGAATTAAATCAAGAACGTGTAATAAATAAAGATATTTTAAAAAAAACATACGATATCTAGTGATCCTAAGGTGGACACGCCGCTTGTGGTCATTTAAACTTTTACTATGTTTTAAGATCTTTCCGCACTCATCGCACTTATACTCTATTCCTTCGTCAGCGTTTTCATGCAACTTTTTATGGTATTTTAACGTGAATTCATTTTTCAAAACTTTTCCGCATATATTACATTTCAACCGTTTGTTCTCACCATGCACATGGCGCTTGTGCGAAGAGATTACATATTTATCATGGAATTTTTTGGGACACAAATCACATTGAAAGATTTTCTTATCAATACTACAAGAGTATTCCTCGTGACGGTCAAGCCAACTTTGGTAGTAGAATGATCTTCCACAGAATTTACAGAACAGCGGCTCTTTCAACCGGTGAATTAATCGATGTTGTCTTAGTTCTCGGTTAGTTCTCAGTCTAACTTCGCACATTTCGCATTCAAAAAAAACTCCTGAGCGAACATGTGCGTTTAGATGGGCATCCATGATCTTTTCCCCTTTTGCAATAACAGGCGCACGACAAACCTCACATTTCGTTTCTTTTCTAATTTTGATATTTTCCTTATGCACTGCCGCCAAATGATTATACAGGGATTTTTTAGAAAGCAATTTCTTCGAACAAATTTTACACTTCCAACGTTTTTCTTTCTTATGCGAATGAGAGTATTTCAATTCTATGTAACTCTTGCAAATCTTTCCACATGTTGTACAAGTTGTTGGATTTGGATTAGCAATATCAGGAATCTTCTCCGTGTGATTTAAAGAATGCGCAAGCCACCCATCTTTACTTATAAAAGTCTCACAGCAATGGACACAGGTGTAGTTTTCTACATTTTTCTCAGCCACTTTGGAGATACATGAAAAATTAATATAGAAAACATTTATTGTAATTTAAATTAGCATTATAAAATCTTGTACCCTTTTGAAAATATTTTCCCATTTCTAAATAGAAGTCAATTTAAAAACATTATTTGAATGTTTTGTTTTCAAATTCATTTCTCATATTTTAACAAACCCATTTTGTATTTTGTTATGTACATCGAAATTCAAAAATCCATTATTAATTACAATTCGGTAGGAAAATATTTCGTAATTGTTTAGAAAAAGTATATCCATTATATAGAATTTCCAATACATCTTCCTAGACGCAATAATTATATCACATTTTAAAACTGCTTACATGTCAATGTGCAGGGAGTGACAGTGACCTTGAATTCATTAGATGAAGGCGTTTTCCAACCTGTATTTTCATCTGGTGTAAGAAACTCGCAATTCCACTTCATCTCTACAGGTTCTTCATCATTAGATTGAAAAGGGGTCTCTCCAAAATCAAATAAATGTTCATTCTCTTCAGGTTCACTCTGTTTGGTGGAGTTATTTTCCTTGAATAATTTGACTTGCTTTACCACAGATCCGGATTTTGACAAACGTTCGAAATTTTTATGAGCTGTATAATTGAGATAGAGATAAGATGCACACTGACGACAAAATGCAACTCTTCTCCCATTTTCGTCTTCGATCAGGTCAACATTAAACATGGATTCTTTTGTCTTTTGTAGTTCTGCGCAAAATTCATTCCAGGAAATCCCGTAGATGTAAGCAAGGGCGTCATTAACATATAAGTCCAAGCCGTAATCATCTTTAATGCCAGAATATTTTGTCACGCATTTTTGTGGAGTAGTAGAGTCTTCATCTTTTAGACTGCAGCAACAGTTCCCACAAACTGTTGGAGGATTGAACTTCTTTATAGGTGGCTATGATTTGAAAATAAATAGAGTAAGTACCATAAAATGGATAATAAAGTCTCCTCAAATTATTCAGTGATTTTTACATTGATTTCAAATATATTTCATTATTATTATTATTTTATTTCATTCGTAATTATACTTTAAATATCCTTTTGTTATAAAGTTTTCGTAATTCGTATGTTTTGTAAATGTACAATTACATAAAATACGTGTGCACGGAAGTATATACTAATAGTAAGATAAATAAACTCCAAAATAAATATTTTTCTATTAAAAAATCACGTATTTGTAAGGCATAGGGATACTCATGCCTATCAGGACTTTTGGTAACCTCTTCCGGGTTAACTGTACTCTGAAGGTTTTTTAAATTTTACTAAAGCCGTTGTACTAATGTCCTCTAATATGAACCAGTTCGCTACAAAAGGCTTTTACGATTACCTTGTAGCCCTTGTCCTTTGCGTTTTTTTGCATTTTGAGGTAAAAACACTTAAAAATTGGAGTATCCCTCTCCCCATTCGCTGCAGCCTTAAAATAAAATAGTAGTTACCGTCGGTCCAGGTTGCTGTGATTGTTGCGCTGCTGTTGAAGTTGGAAGATCCAGTGTTCTAGTGCCCCAAGGTAAAATGGTAGGAATGGCATCTGAGAAAATTTAGTTCGAAAATTGTTATTAGTTTTTGAAAGACAATTTTTTCATCAATTTGACAATAGCATGGATGAAAATGATTTGCAAAACAATTTAAGATATCGATAAATAATGAAATACAAAAATAACTTCACACACTTGCTTTCAGTGTTTTTACACCACCAGCAATTATAAACGAAGATTCCTCAAAGTGAGCACTGCAAATTCTACTATACTTTGATAAATTGACTGGCTTGTTTTTGTCTTTACTCAAAATATCCATCCACATTCGAGAGAGATCTCCATCTTTTTTAGTCCAAACTTTGCATGGCACACAATGAAGAGATATTGAGTCACCAGCAGCATTGAAACAACCGTCTACTGAACAATATGTTGACATCTTCAATCTTCATTTATTCAAGATTCTAACTCATGCAAGAGAAAAAATAACAACGTTAGTTTTATCTACACGAAATCACAGGTTCACTTTATTACCAATTAGTCAGGTTGGTTATTCACATAGCATAGCGCCCATTCAGCAAGACACCACGAAACTAAAATTATAGACCCAACAACGCAAAAACCAAAACATTTTGGTCCGCCACCGTGTCCATAAACAATATAGTAGTCGGCCATCGGCTGTGGATCTATTGTATTGGTTTAGTTTCGTGGTGTTTCGTTGAATGGGTGCTTGGTGACCAGCCAACTGGCTAACCCTTTTTTATTACCGCATTCTAGCCTAACTTCTCTGAACTTAAAGAATAATTTATAGTTTTTAACTTTTTTGGTGAGAGCAGTGACCCGATTGTAGCTGATTGATTGATTCAAATTGATTATTGACTTCCCAGACACTATTCACACCACAAAATTTAAATTATTCTTCAAGTTCAGAGCAGTTGGGAGCAGTAATTTTTTTCCGTTTTCCATTCTCCCCCAAACTCCGAAACCGTTCGTTCTGTGCATGCTGTCGGAATCACAAAGCATGGACTAGGAAGATTAGGATTAGGATACAATTACTTACTTACACCCGGTGGCCACCGGTGGGTATGGACTATGGACTATGGACGTACGTACTGTGTAAGTAAGCTCGTACCCCGTACCCCTACTTTGATGCCTCGGAAACCTTAAGGTAAGAGGTTACGTGGCGGACGGAGTAGGCAGTTACTGCTTGTCCCGCTGATGCCGTGCATCGGAACCTTTCAAATAAGACATTACCAAGAGGTTTCGTGGCGGACGGAGTAGGCAGGTACGGCTTGTACCGCTGATACTGTGCATGGGAACCTATCAGATATGGCAATGTCTTACACAAATAGTATGGACGAGCTTACGTACTCTTAGTGTGTGAACCAAAGTTGCGTGAAATTTACGCTACTTTAAAAAAAACTTTACATGCACAAATAGTAGGTACGAACCTACGCACTCGTAGTGTAGGTACCACGACTGCGTACATTTATACGCTACTTTTTTCCGTACAGTAAAAATACGTCGTTTGGTCGTCCATACTATATGTGTGTATACCAAGGTAGCGCGCGTACATTTCGCGCAAATTTGGTGCATATACAAATGGTGCGTAGGTTCATCTAAATTATATACTATTTGTACATGGGCTCAAGAAGTGTACATTTCGCGCAACGTTGGTATTTTCCCTGATTTTTAAATATCGAAAATCTTCTAATTCACGTGTATACAGAACAGAATCCAGTTTCGGGCATGGCTAAAATTTTATATTTATTTATTTTCCTTTAATTTTTCGTTCCTTTCCTTTATACAAGACACTTTATACCGTACGACTTACAGGATATTTTTGACGCCTACACTGACGGTCTGACAGCAACAGTATGTCCGAAAAAGTGTAGCCGTCAAAAAAAATTCCAAGTCTTTTGTAGCCGCCACGGCCACGACCCACTTCCTAACACTGACCGAATGGAACTGTCAGAAATTCAAAAAAATGAAAGAATGAAAAATACTAACATTGAAAAATTATAAGCGGTGCAATGTGCAATCCAGGAGACTATTTTGCGGTATTTATTGTATAAATATATTTTTGATGTATAAATATATTATATTATATAATAACATATTCATGAAATAAATTGAAAATAAATACAGCTGATAGTACAACACACACAACGTGCGTATAGTAGTTCCCTTCGAAGGCCTTCCCAAGTTCCCACCGTTTTTAATATATTTCCATGCACTCTCGTCTTGTGGTACTTGGCTGTCCTGTGTGCGGTAATTCCGTACAGATTTAAATCGATACTTCAGTAATTCTGGTTGGTCGCTCGGTGCCGTTTCATCTCGTCAAAGTTTGCTTTGCTGTTTGTTGCACTTGCCACAATACTACTTTTGACTTTAGTGCTTTAATTTTAGTTGTTGTTAGTAGATTTTTGGAAATCAATTTGAACAAAAAATGAACGTTATTATATAAATCTTAGCTAAAGAGTTAGTTCATAATATTCGAAGCTGGAAATTGGGTAAAAATATGTAAGTACAAAGTATTAAAGAGAAAACCCCCTAAAATAGGATAAAGTAAGTGTTGTCAGTTGTTATAATTTGGTTTAACTGTTCAATGATTTAAAGGTTCATTGGTTAAATCTGGTTAATTGCCATTTTAAATTTTTTACTTTCCATTGATCAGTTTCAACCAACGGATTAGATGTCTTGAAATGAAAGTATGAATTATATGAATATAAAATTTCAAATTCTCATTAATTTTTGATTTCAGATTGACATTGTATAGGGAAGCGTAAAATCGTAACATAATTGCGGTTTCAAGAACTATAATTGGATACAAAATTAAGGCTAGTCGGCATCTTATAAATAATAAAAATGAGCCTACAGAAGAAAATGAAGGGTAAGTAGTAGTAGTATTTGCATTAAATTAAATACAAATACTTATCTTATACTTTATCTACTAACAAAATAATTGTTCGAGTGCATTCTACCTTTGAGGTAAAGCAATTTTTGACCTGTTGCAATGGTTGCAGGGCCAGGAAGTAAAAACTTTATATAGTCACTTTTTAGGCACCGATCAGTTATGCCCCTTTTGTAATCTAACCCAATAAAAATAAACAGTCTAAAATAACCTAGCGCTGCAATCTGCAAGCGTTGTAACCGGCTGAAAAAGTGGTTTACCCCCAAAGGATGTACTCCAAGGTCATTTGGGGTTTCATTTAACGATTTTTTATGGTTTTCAGTATGTTTAAGCGACGATAATGACAGAGAATGTTTGGAAATGATCGAAAACAACGATTGCAATGGGCTTTCGGAGAAGATAAATCCAGAAACAGTGAATATGTGGATTTACAGTGATGGAACGGAGTACACCAAAACCCGACTAATATTTCATGCCATCAAACAAGACAAAATAGATTGTATTCGACTATTACTAAGATGTGGAGTAGATGTCAATCTTGGACATTGCGATGACGAGTCATGCAACCAAGAATATATCAGCACATCCCCTCTTCACTACTGTATTGAACGAAACAGCCCACTGGAAACCATGTGCGTATTATTAAACCAAACTGACTGCATCGTTAGTGATTCGCATATCGAAACTGCCATTTTATCGGACAATCCCAAAGCTCTCCAACTTCTGTTAGAATCAGATCAGATCGCCAAAGCAAAAACCCCAATTATCAATGTTAAAGATATAATCAAATTGTATGCGGATCATTCCCAGGCGCCAATTCTAAATACGCTGAAGGTTCTTTCCAAGTTTGTTGACTTTGTATCAGTTGGTCGTGATCGAGAAGAGAATCATCGTACTATAAATGGTCGACCTACATTAACTTATTTCGCCGAAGTCAGAACTAACTGCTCTTTAGAGGAAGCTATAGCCATTGTCAAATTTTGCGTCAAATTAAAGTGTAACATAAACACTAAACTGGCTAGAGAGGTGAGTACATGGCGATTTTGGCTAATTAGAGATTGAAAATTTATTTATTTGATGTATAATAATTATTTATATTTAACAATAATTATATTATATTTAACTTAGGTTCCCCTTCATGCAGCAATGGAAAAAAACAACAGAAATTTTGTCAAAGCTTTAGTGAAATGTAAAGCAAACGTAAACAGATTGAATTCTCGTGGCGTAACGTTACTGTATGACTCCTTGCAAAAAAATGATGATGATTTATTCGAATTCCTCCTGAAGCATGGTGCTGACAGCTGTCAGCCAAATGCAAATTATTATGGGGAAAGTGTTCTTCAGTGTGTCATAAGAAACAAAATGTTCAATAGGATGTGCCAGATCATCGAACACGATAAGAATTTAGTTCTTTATGGAGCCAAACACAATAAAGTTCCTGTACTTCACGCTATGTTGGAATCTTTTATTAGCTACGGGTACAGTTATAATATATTACTACTTTTACTCCCTAATTAAAAGCGTGCAAAATAATTCTTCTAAGGCATGCAGAATTTTGTTTTTTATGATCCAAACTATTTCTACCCTAAAAAATAATTTCATCGGGGAACACATTTAAAATTTTGGCAGATTGTTTATAATTTTTTAAAAACCTTTCCTATTGGTTTTAGTCTATTTCAGTACTATTTTTATTACAAGTTATTACAAGTTTCAATGGAAATAGTACAATAATGTGTAACCAATTACGATAAAAGTGCAAATATGTAAAAAATCAATGATTTTTTTATTATGTTTACAGAATTCATGTGAATTCAAGAAATATTGACAATCAAAATCCGATGCAAATCCTAGACGCCTGTATTTCTCGAGGAGTTGATTTAAATAGTAAATGTAAAGTAGAGCAAATGATTAGTAATCTGAGTTTCAAAGGCCATACGGTGCTTCATCTGGCGATTAGATTTTTCAGTGCTGAGTTTTGTGAAAAGTTAATGGAGTCCGGAGCAGATTTACATCAAGTTACAGATTTTAATCAGTGTATGTACTCACTGGCCATGGATTTTGCGTATGTTTTTAATCGTGACGTTGACAGATATGTGAATCAAGAAGACGAATCAATTAAAAAGTTCCTACTACTAGAGAAAAACGGCGTGGACCTTAAACAGAATTTACCAATGCCACTGAGTTTCAATAGTATGAGTTATTCTGACTGCCGATTTACTTGTCCTTCTTTAGTGGAGAGCCCTTCTCTTACTCCTTTGCGAATCTTGCTGTCTTCAAACCTACCTAGACTTGCTGAGAAACTTTTCACTTTAATTACCACACCTGGGTCACTTTACGTTCGAGATGTATGTCTTGCTCTGCGAACCGGAAATTTCCCATTGAGCTACCAAGTTCTGGAAAACGTCCAAAAGGAGTACCACTATTATACTTCTATCCGTTTAGCTGATTTGGCTCCTCTGTTCAAAGGTCCTGTATTAATGCGCTACCTTAATCAATCAAGTAATAAACGTTTCGACGCGCCGCTACTTCAATTTTCTCCAGACAGTCCCGAAGCCCAAACGTTAACTACTTTAGCAAAACGAGGATTTGACATCAATTCCGTTGATGAATGTGAAAATAGCATATTCCATTATGCATGTATGTCAAAAAGATTTTTAAACGAAGAATCAGCTGATAACTTTGTCCAGCTCATAATCAAGTTAGGAGGGGAGAAATCTCTGGACTGTGTAAACTCTGAGCTTCAGTCGCCATTACATTTCGCCCTGAGTTTGAAAGAGAGTCATTTCGTCAAAATTCTTTTGAATCACGGAGCAGATTTTCGCCGTAAAACCAAACTCGGATTTTCTGCCATTCACATTGCAATAAATTCCGGAGTCACGTCCAGTATTGAGTATTTAGTCGAAAAATCTTTACCCCAGAATGATTTAATAAATTCGTGGAGAAGATTAGAAAATGTGAAATTGCGAGATGATATTAATTACATTGAAGAAGTTGATTGGCCTGAAGATTCACCTCACAAATATTACATTGTAACTCCTCTCACCGTTGCCATAATGAAGATGGATAGAGAAATGATAAATATGCTCATCACAAAATACGGGGCTGTGCTGGGAAAGAAAGATATCCACAACAGTATTGTCTTGAGAAATTTTATGGACTTCAGCATAGCCAATTGTCTATTCGAATATTTTCCCAAAGACTCTTCGTTGAAAGGTGACAGTCTCGATAATAAAGAACCAACACTTGAATACCTTTTTAACCGACTATATTCAACTTCGTATTGGAGAAATCTGGACTATACTGAATTGCTCAACTTTGTTATGAATTATGTCTCTAGAAAGTACGACATCAATGAAAAACACGAAAAGTTTCTCCCCGTCCTCTTTTCCTTGACTAAACTTGCTTTTACTACTAAATCCGTTTCTAGCTCCAGTGGCATTATCCAAATTTTTAATTATCTCATGGACTACTCAGATTGGAAATTCACAACCGTATGTGATGGAGAGGATTCTTTATTGACAACGTTGTTCCGTGGTTTACCTTGTGAAAATCTTCGCTGCTGCTTCGACACGAATTTCGAATGCGACCGCCCTACTAGAAATATCAGGAAAGCGCATTTTACCCGAAATTATATAATCCGCTTATTTCTACAACGGTGCCCGTCCACACGCTGGGCTTCTTGTCGATTTGATAAGTATGTGTACCATAAAGAAGACTATCAGATACTCGAAGCTATTTTATTCACTTCTGCCCGCGGTAATTTAATTCGTCAATGGCCAAATATCATAATTTGCCGCTCCGTCAAGTGTGACGAAAATTTCTTGGCTAATTTCATTTCCAAAGAAAATTTAGCAACTAAAATTGAAATGCCAGAACGATCTTTTCCCACTTTGGCTGAGTTGTCTGTCATGGCCATCAAGAATTTCTCAGATGTAAGGATGGGATACATGAGCCTTAATTTTCCCACTCCTACTAAGGAACTCATTGAATTGATAGATGTTGAAAATGATGGCGATTTGTCTTGGAAAATATTTACTCATGACAACTAACTAATTTCGGTGCTACACCAAGACTTTTGTCCAATGATTTTCCAGATGTTACAATAATGAATTAAGTTATCACCTTACCTATAAGTGTACCTAAGATCTCAACATTCTCAAAATTATTTCTGAATTTCAGGCCATGTGCTGTGATCTTTAGAAGCGTATTGTAAAAATAGATTACTTATTACTAGTTTACTCAATGAATTTATTAGAATAGTATCAATAAACGCTTTTATATTTATAAAAATTTACGTAGATACAAAATAGTCAATATATGAATTGTATTTCTATGAATTTCGCATAGTGTGACAAATGTTTATTTTCAAATTTGATTAAATATTACAAGATTGAATTACAATTGAAGTATCACTTGCAACCTCATGATTTTATTAGTAGAAAACTTGCTACCCTAACTAGAATTAGCTGGAACCTCCCTGCTAAAATATTGAGACTTCCATTTTGCATTTCCTGGTGGCTGGTAACTATACAATTTTTTCGGGCATCAGTTTATGCAGGTAGTACTTCTTGGTACCTTAAAAGCATTGCATTGCACAAAATTGATAGGGCGCAAATTTAAATCTTTCATAAATACACAATCAAAATTGACCATAAATTAAAATATGGCAATAAATATTGAAAGTCTTTTGGTTTTAATGTAACACCTAATATAGTATTTCACGTCTGTGCCGGTAATGGTGATCGATATTATGCGCAGATGCTAATTACTTAACTCCACGATTCACGGTATAGTTAATAGATTCAAACTAAAAAGTGTATTCGTGATTCATGGCTCCGTGGACTATTTATTCAAGGTCAGGCAGGCCACCCGTGACCCGCCATCCACAAGAGTGCCAGCTTTAACAGTCTTCTTGTGGTATTTTTTGCTTTAATTCCAGTTGTTACTTTTTGCAAAGAAGTCGAAGGTTTTTTGAAGTTTGTTGAATTTCAACTTTCAGATTACTAAAATAATATCCTTGGATTTTGGAAGAAAGAACAGTGTTGGCGTGGTTGGGCCAAAAAGTCAAGTAAGTTCATGTCAAAGAGCAATAAAATTAAACTGCATATAATAGGCTAAGTATATTAAGTAAAGCAAAGGCCAAACTAGAAGCAACAAGGGAAGTGATAACAAGGGCAATTGCGGCAACGATATCCCACTCCCTAGAGAGTTGCACGCAAGCACGTATACAGAACTGAGTTTCGGAGGGGGCTAGATTTCCAATAGATATCTTAAGTATATCCAAGGCTGTATTGAGGGGGTGGGCTTTGGGGGCTAAAGCCCCCCCCGAAATCCAAGAAAAAAGGAAAATTTTTTTCAAAATACCAAAAAATTTCGCGCTTCGCGCGATTTTATGTGATTTTTAGGCTATTTTTGACTCATTTTAGACAAAATAAGCCAAAAATTTTCGCGCTTCGCGCGATTATGCCTAATAGATATTGTCCTATGATATCATAGCCCCCACCGAAATCGATTTCTAAATACAGTACTGAGTATATCTATTCGAAAATGCGAAAATTTTTGGCAATTTTTGAAAGAAATGAGTCAAAAATGGCAAATAATAGCGCGGAGCGAGAAATTTTTTGCTATTTTGAGAAAAAAATTCCCCTTTTCTTGGATTTCGGGGGGCTTCAGCCTGTAAAGCCCATCCCTCAATACGTCCTTGGTTGTACGTGCCGCCCGTAAGGGCAGCTGCCCGCCCCGTGTCATAACGGGCACCTACAGGTCAAGGATACTCACCGGCGGTTACGGGTGAGCAGAAGCACAGGTTCATTTGCTACGGGCAGATAAATTCATATTGCCCGCGGGCGCCCGAAACTACCCGTAAATTCGGTTACCAGGTTACCCATAACTCTTTTAACTTTGTTTTAGCATTTAAAGGTAAACCACGCCCCCTTTGGGGGTGTGGTAACGTAAAATCACCGCATGTGACGGGTAAATGTATGCGGCAAGTAGAGGAATAATGGGATAATGCGGGGGAATTATGGGCAGGTTGCTGAGGAAATTTGAATTTTTTGCAGCCCTCGAAATATATATAGTGAAAAAGCCAAACATTTTTAACATTTTTAACAAACGGGCGGGCACATACTACAGATTTTTCACAGGCATAGGCTGGGCACACATCACAGAATTTTAACGGGCACAGACGGGTACGGGCCAGTCAAAGATGCGCACGGGCAGGCACGGGCATTAAATTTCCTACCCGTGCAACTTTCTGCCACTTTTTTCAACCCTTTTTCTGCAGAAGTTCTTTTGGAATCCCAAATTTTTGTTTTTGACTGTTTGACGACTTCAATATATATAAAGTTCCCAATTTTCAAAAGATGGTATTTTGAATTCAAAGCCAAAAATGTGATAAAATTCCAAGAAAACTTCTAGAACATTAATAGGCCATAGGGTGTATGAATTTCCTTTAAAAAAGTATTAATGGGAAATATGATAGTCGGAATGTGTCGGTAACGTTCCCGTACTTTAATGTGAAATATTTTAAATAATTATAGGAAAACCACGTTTAAATGGATTTTCCACGAGAGAACGTTTCAGATGGCAGTAAGACAAGATGTCCTCCCCCTAAACCATCAAAATGTCTTGTGAAAAAAACGGAGAAGGTTCTAGATACTGTGAAACAGTGTTCTGTGGCCATGATGATGCTAACAGAAGATGAACAGATTTTAATGCATAAACTTTTAAGACTAGAAAAAGAGAAAAAAAGTCAAAGGCTGACTGGAGTGGATTCGGCCAAAATTGGGACTTCAGGGGACAATTCTCAAACCTTTCAGAGTAATCAGAATGCGCGTTGGTACCCAGGACGTCAACCGTTTATGAATAGACTTACTTTCTCCTACCAAAACCAAAACCAAAAAAAGAACAACTTGTTGATCGATCAACCTACTACTGAAGTGTATAATGGAAATAACTCTTTTGCTAATATTGCAAGTAAGTCAAAAAATTACTTCTTCAGTAAAGAAGACCTTTTAACTTATAACCATGCCTAATATGGAAATATGTTTTTTTAAGTGGTGAGGTGTTTAGAATTAGTCTTATTTTGACGAGCACAAATAAACATAAGGTCCGACTATCGAGTAGTATTTTTCTTCGGCACATGCATTCGCATAGCTCGGCTAACCAATCCCATGTATCAGTTCAGCCCACCATGCAAATGCCATGCAAATATGAAGATAAGGATACAGTGGAAATGAGATAGAGACAGATAGAAGGGAGTTGTTTAATGTTTTCGTTTTATGTCGTAATCTCGCATTGCAAACCAGTATTCTCGTTCTAATACATTTTTCCCAAAAAAAGTCACTAACGTGATCAGTAGCTTTTAAATCGAACGGCAAATCGAGACTAAAGCTACCAAGCTTAAGCGGTTTAAGCTAAGTTTTGAGTGTCGCTTTCCCTTTCCCTTCACGCGGAAAAAGGACCATTCAATTACTTATTCTGCCTAAAATTCCAATTCCCCTCACCTGGGGCAACGGAAATGTTTTATTTATGAATGTTCCGCGTGAAGTGAAAAGGAAGTGACACTAAAATCCTAGCTTTACGCTTTAATTTACACCATGGAATTCCTATTTACACATGGAGCGTTGGAGTTGAGGAAACGGGAAACATACCTATTCTCATGCTAGGAACAAAAGAGGACCTTTTTTTACCTTTTTTATAAAAAAGGTAGAAGGCTTTTAAAAAGGAGTCCTTTTTTGCCTTTTTTGATGTAGCAGAGTGCCCTAATAATACATCTTTTTTACATGTAAGTGAGGCAAAAAAGGTAAAAAGGACAGCTTTTAAAAAAACGTAGTACTTTTTGTAAAAAAAGGACTACCTTTTTTGTTTTTTTGTTCTCTGTTCCCATGTCAGTGAAGTCGATCAACTCCGGGGTGGAATTGATCTACTTACGCTGCCTCTGCCGTTTAAAGATTGTATGATTTTTGAGGGACTAACTGAGCTCGTCAAATCATCACACACAACAAATAAAGCTGATTGTATCTATAATCTCATGTAATATTATGTCTCTATGTCCTAGCCATGTTATTATAATGTTGATTTGTGTTTCATTTGTTACCAGATAAAACTGTTGGTCAACCAAAAAATAAGAACAAAGCTCCTTCAAATAATCTAAATCAAATCTACCCTGAACTAGTTCTGAAGAAAAACATTGAGGTAAAGAAGAATAAATACATGGTTAATCAAAATTGTAAAAATAAATTTCAGAAGCTTTTAATTACTATCGTTTTAAATATTTTAATAACCAGGTAAAAATATCTCATGTCAACAGTCTCTGTGATTTCTACGTTACTAAATACGCTGATGAGCCTGAACTGATTAGTATTCAACGTAACTTGTATAATAGCATGGTCTCATGCTCTCAACCTTACACAGAGAGGCATCTCTTTTCTGGTAAAATGGGTGCTTGTCAGGTTGATGGCTTATGGTAAGCAAAAATTAATTGCTTGTATTTTAACCTTACAAGTATTAAATCTTTCTCAAAAATGACCTGAAATTATGTATTGAACAGGTATCGTGCTGTCGTCTCCAATATTTCAGAGTTAAAAGAAGCTGAGATATTTCTGATTGACCGAGGAGATCATCTACGTGTTAACTTGAGAAGTGTTACAGTTTGTCCAAAAATTTTTCGAATTAGAGACCCATTAGCATATCACTGTTCTCTAAATTTGTGTCTTAAACCAAACTACAATGACGAATGGACCACTAACTTAAAGTTAAAATTGAGTAATCTGCATATGACATCTGCTCCGACTTACAAATTAGCCGTGAATGCTTCTTCTGTGGTAAGTAATAAAATACTACAATAATGCTATTTTTATTAATGCTATCTAACAAAATATTTGTTTATCGAAATAATATCATACAGGTAGTTTTATTAACTCATTAAATTAAAAAATTTCGAAACATAAATTACTTACGTCGTGCAACAATTAGTTAGACAGCTGGTATGTTTTGTGACACAACCAAATGCGTTTTAATCTTCCCCTGACAGGGGAAATGAGTGTAAAACTTAAAAATAACTGAAAATTGTTATTACTTCTGCTATATTAATTTTACAAAGCCGCGCGATAACGCGTTTGGAATCTGACAAGTCAACAGACAGTACTAACTATAGACTACAGTCATCCCCTAACAGGGGAATTGGGTGAAAAATATGACATTCTCTGCCATTATATTTCCGTTTTTCATCTGATACATAATTAATTTTTAGGAGAATGGACTTCACAGTGTTACCCTTATAAACGGCTACTTCTGCGACTATGGTTCAGCTTTAAAAAAGCTGTCTTTCGCCCACGATTTCCCTATGAACGCCACTGATAACACAAATGAAGAAAATTATGCAGGACGCAACAACTGGAACTCCCCCTACTCTGTCAATAATCTCAAATCAATAACTACAGACTCAACAATTGATCTAGTTAATGATCCGAAAGATGTTTTCAAAGATAGTGCAGAAAGACTCCGCATCCACCTTCTCAAGTCTACTAAGTTTCGCGTCTACCAATCGTCCTTAACTGATTACTGCTTTTACATAGTCCCTCTGGAAAATCATTTGGCGGAAGTGGAAGAGAAGATGGCATTGGCTCTCGAGTCTACCGAAGCTAGGGAAAAGTTTATTCCTGAAGTAGATGATATTGTCGGTGTAATGGGGCCTGAAGGAAAATTGGAGCGGGCGAAAATTGTAAATGTTGGGGTAGACAAAAAAGAATTCAAAACTGTCTACCTTGACATGCCTATTTGTGCAATATGCGATATTAAGCTAGGCGTCAAACTCCCCGAAGAAATCAAAGGGATTCAACCAATTGGTTTCTGGGTGAATATGGACAAAGTCTCGCATCTTTCTCTCCTGAGTGCGGACGTCAAAAAGTTTTCCCAATATTTGACCTCCAACGTTTTCGTCTTGACTGACGTACAAAATAATTATGAAACCGTCGAATATCCTTTTGTGACAATGCGCATCTCGGACGATGAAGAACAGATGACTACTGATGATCTTCTTAAAAGCCTTCAATATTGGAGATTCGAATTGCTCCTCTCAATTGGATATTCCACAGACGACGACTTTATGGATGACGACAAGAAAAACGATTTTCGACAACAATTTCCCACTGGTGAGCGTGGTAATCAAAAAGATCATGAAGTACTGAAGACTAAGATGGAGCGGTTTTATACGGTCGTACAACCATCGCCAGTGGAACTTAATGTCGGAGAGTATGTAGCAGTCCATATAGCTGACGACCAAATGGGATGTACCCGAAAGTGGCATCGATCAGTTGTGGAACCAGGCAACTCTTTGAAGTGCATAGATCATTTAGAGCAATGGGAATTTAGTACAGATACCTCTAAAATGATTGTCCGTCGTCTACACTCTGCATTTCTAAAAATAGCACCTCCCTATTAAATTTGTGTAGCTCAATGTATATTAGGGTTTTTAGGTTTAATAATTAAAAATTAAGGTTTTTTGGGTAATGTAGGGTTTTTAGGTATAATAATTAATAAGTATAAGGCATTATTGCAAGCCTAATAAACTATATCATAATAGAGAAATACAGCTGACAATAATATCAACCATGTAATCCTGAAACTACTGTTATTTAAATCTATAAAAACAGAAATTGAAACAAATAATTATAATTTTTAACGCTCTACAACAATATAGCAAACATGTACCATTTCTTAAGTGTATACCTGCAGAGTTAGTCATTTAAAACACTTTAGGATTTATACATGTACTTAACTTAACTTAAACAATTGCTCCATGTGACCCCATTGTACTACTTCATTCTGGCAAACTCGACGACAATTTTTCCCTTCAGTTCAGCAATATCGTAAAGTCTGGTTTTACAAATCCGTGACTTAAAATCGCCCCAAACCTCTATAATTAAATGATGTAACATAATAATCGGTTTTTGATCATGTACGAAAACTATTTATTTTCAAATTTACTGAAATAAAATTAATATAAAATAACTTCTGGTAGCTAATTATGTTTTCTACTTACGGTGTTTATGACTTTTCAGGACATTAATAAACAGTAAGTGAAATTAGAAACAAATTGATCTAAATAATTGAGATGGACTTGTTTCTATTTACATAGCGTATACGCATTGATTCCGCATGGAATAAGTAGACGAAGATAAATCATAAAAATACATTAGTACTAATGAAATCAAACAATCTGCTTATGCGTGCATTTAATTTAAATTTAATTTCGTGGTCTCATTGTCAATTTGAGCAATTCGTTGTATAAATTTTTGTTGTTGTCATCATTTTCTTTGGCATAAATCTCTACGAAATTTTCTAATCCTGATATTTGATTGCGGTGTTGGATAACAATCTAAAAATGCAAATATTGAGATGTCACAATGCATTTAAATTGTAAATCGTTGTTTATGTATTAAAATATTATATTATGATAGTTACCTGAGATGTGAACATATTGGGAATCTCATTTACATATTCTTCAAGCGTTTCAACTTCTCGAGTTTCCAAAATCTGTTGTCCAGTAGGAAGTTTGATACGACGAGACGTGGTTCTAGGTCTTCGATCAAAAGGGTAGCCCATGGGCTTCGTATCTGGGTACTCTCTGCCTGGACTTCCACAATGGATCGGTGTTGGTCGATAGTTGTCGTAATAACTGTCACTGTTGTCATCCTGGACTTGATCTTCTGCCCCGTTGGTGACCATCACAAATAAATCGAAAATCATTCCATTTTCATTTCCCTTTGGCAGTAGAAGATGATGGGGAAATCCGCAGTCGTACGCAGCTCTTTGAGAAGTGTCCATGTAAGTTCTTAAATGTTCCTGAGCTCGTCGTTTTATTTCTTTAAAAGACAAAGGCCATGGAGTTGTTAGGGTAGAGTCTAGGGATCGTCTTTTGAAAAAGTTCCGTCCCGGTTTCACTATTAAACAAATTATATTAAACAAATCAATAAACAAATGACAACGTGTAATACAAATCTGTATAAAATTCTTATCAACCTACAAATAGTTTTGAATAAGTCCATTGTGAAGAATAATGACCGCTGTTCGAACATCTTGAACCGTGTAACTTTATTCTGCTTCTGAGTTTTAAAGCGTGGGGCCATAAATATTCTTACTGTAGCAGGAGTTGGACTGGTCAACGAGTTTTCCTAATAGTATACGGTTGCAAAGTTTAGAAAAAATCATACAATTTGATTAAAATAATAATAATTAGCGAGAATTTACAATTGCTATTTCATAAGTGAATTCTTGATGGTTCAAATGTTTTGCACAAACATCAGCTGTCTCATTTTTATTGTCATATTCATATATATTGCTTCCATTGTAGTCCAATCTACCTCTCAGATCAAATTTTTGGATGCTCCAGAACGTTTCCAGATGATTAATACGGCCAGAGGTTGTGGAAGACCTGTCTGCCACCACTTTTACATCAGATATCTTCACACCTTTGAAAACCAGTGGATATTCTCCCTGGAAAATTTAAAATGTCGGCTTTAAGGAAACGTGAAAATAAAATTCTGAATCTCAAAAGGATATTATAATTACCTCATAAAGCTTATAAGGTTCCAAATGGGTCACTTTGTATTTCTGAAAAACATTGTCAATGTATTGGTGCCAACGAAAAAACAGTGGATCTCTCACTGCGGTTAGTCCATCCGCAATAATCCCAACAGGAACAGTATCTTGAGGCTATTAAGAATTGTAATGTAAAATCTTCTTATGCAGCGATATTATATATTTTTTAAAATAAAATTTCACTTTTTGCTTTTACCTTGTCTCCATACAGGTTTACACCTATGTTAGCCAAAATCCAGTGACCGTCATCGTGATAACCATCTTCCCCGTAATAAAACGGATTGAAAGATTGATTAGAAGCCTCACTTAATTCTCCCAACAAATTTATGTAGTCGTGACGTTTTATTAAATACAGCGAATCGTTCTGAAATTAGTTTAAAAATAAATACACATGAATGAACACATAAAAGGACTCCATCCCTCTCATGCGGATTTCTCTCTCATCCTACAACATATAGCATGGAAATCGAATAAAGAATTTTAATAAATTACGCCTTTGAGAGTTCCTGAAACGACAGATTTTACAACTCGTTGTCGCTTGTCAGTGAATTTAAAGAAATAGTCCACCATAAACGAGTTCAGGGATTCCTATAAAATATTTCATTATTGTTGTAATTTACAGAAGTGCCTTTTTGCGACTTGAAACTTTTCATTATTTTTTTACATGTAAATAGCCAAATTTTTAAATTTTCCCGCACATGAAATAATGGGATAATTAATCATAAAGGAACATTTTTATGTAAGTAGTCCTTACATTTGACAACTTCTCCCATTGCTGTCTATCCTCCCATTTTATTACGGAAACGCCATCAACCAAATGAGAGCGATATCCCTGTTCCAGTTCAGTTCCCCATTGCAGATCCAATGGGACAGTTAGATCTAGATCATTTGAGAGTCGTTCGGCTGAATATCTGCGCAGAGGTGACATTCAAGGTCAGGTTAAAATATTCAAATTATGTATGCGAGACTCATGAACTCGTGTATTTGACTTTGAGCCAGTTTGAGCAACAGATTCAAAAGTAAGATCATGCCGTGAATAGATTCAGGTAGACAGCCGAAGGTGAATTTTTTAGTGTTAGTTCATAGTTCTACCCACGTTCTACCCACGTTCTACCCACGTTCTACCCATGATTGATTCACGCATCAGAAGATGATTTTTTAGATCTACCTTGCTAAAAGATCGTGATGGAAAAAATAGAACAATTCCCCCCGGCGAGGTGCTGCCAATGTGCTGTTCCATGGATACAAAAGGTGCCATATCAGGTGATGAACATTTACTTGCAAATCCTCCCGGAAATACCAAAGACGATTTTCTACTCCGTTGTCACTTCCGACACGACCATCCAAAAATATACAAGCCTATAAATACAAAATAGGTAAAAATAGATTTTTTTTAAAAATCGTCATTTCCTTTTTATTACATTACATTCTCGATATATTATTATAATACAAAGACTTTTATATAATAAATCAAGACCACTATTAAAATAATATAATGGACATGGACAAAAACCAAGATTTCGTGAAGAATAATTAGTATAATTATTTACTATTTTAGCAGAATTATACCTGCTCAACCAAATGCGGTCGCAAAAGGACAGCAGGGATTACAGACGTTGGGAATAACTCAATTGGACTCGGAAGATGGAAATCCTGGAATTTTCTTAGATATTGAGATCTGATCACTGAATGATACCACACTCGGGGGTGGATGTAAGAATCAAGATGCATTGAGAAATCTTTAAATTCGGACATTGTTGATTGCTCTACAATACAAATAGGTAAATTTCATTAATTTATATATTTATTCGTTTAATAATAAATTATGAAGTTTTTAAGAAAATAATTTGGAAACAAAAGCAAATATTTTGCTAGATTAGGACTCTCTTATCTAAAAACATACCCATGTAACTCCGAGTCAAAGACATCACAGCTCTTCTGTGTTGTGGATTGTAGCTGGCGAAACAAGATGTTCTAGGACATAATTTTGAGATTCTATCTAAGTCATATTTATCGACGAAAGCCTTTTCTTGCTCTTCGTCGTATGCCGTTGTTGTTTCGTTTGCGTCTCCATCCGGGGAAAAAAAGATTAACCTTTCTGCTAATAAATTCCCTCCCTTTGTCTCAGGGCAACTAGCTAAAATGTTGCTGAAGACAAAAACTTTCAAAATATTCCAAACACTTGTCTCTATTTTCATTTTCGCAATTTATAATCGAAGTTTAACGAATGAATTAGTTACACATGTATATTACAATTTAATTTACATTGTGTAAAACACACAGTAATAATTTGAAACACTTTTGGTGCACTAAAAATTGTAAATTTAAAATGTAATTCAAACTTTAGTAATAATTAGATGTAATAATTAATACAAAACTGAAACTGAAGCTTCTGGAATTGATGATTCTGGATGTAGAGAGGCACATTCAACGTGTAAATCCCCTCCTACTCTCGCTTAGTAAAGTAATGTGTACAATAAATCCCATAACAAGTTTTTGTGGGAGTTATTCAGATTACAGAAGGCACCTGATACAGAATGCATGCATTAGGTCAATCTAGTGTCTGTATTTACTTCATGAGAACTTTTAATAATTAAAACCTAGGTGCGTAATAATAAAATATAATCCTTAGTAAATCAATCGACTTTTGTTGCAGAATCTTACTTGGTAAGACAACAGCAAGCGTCACAAACTCGTTTCTCAGCAAATAGCTAAGAAAAATCAAGAAGAGGATGTCTGTCAAGTCTGAAAGTACTTCAGTTTATTTCCAGGTAGGTCAAAAATGACAATAATTAATTTTCTTGGACATTTATGTTTTAAAATATATTTCTAAACACACACCATTGATACAAACATGATTTTTGTTTTGATTCAGAAAAAAACTGTAAATTCCAACAGATTTCGATTAACTCTCATCATCCTTACAAGCAGGCACATAATTTTCAGTCTAAATGAAAATCAGATGCTGGGACTGGGACTACATTTCTGTATGGTGTGAACCTTCTGAATGAAAAAGATTGCAACAATTGAAGAAAAAAGTGGATTGTTGATACGAAGTGAAGCTGGATCTGGTTTTGTTCACAGCCTTCCCTAATGAGCCGGCGACTTTAAGCAGGTGTCATCATTAAGTGAATAATGGATGCTTTAACTATAATCCAGTTTTTTATTTCACTTCCCTGTTCAATTTCAATGCAGTGGATTTCATATTTACTCTTTTAAATATTTAAGTTAAAGTACTAATCAACTAAAATGGTCAACAAATGGTTGCCTAATAATTTAGGCTACAGGTAATACAAAGGCTTATAAAGCTGTAAGTATTTATTTTATTACAAAATATCTGTAATAGCCAGCCAC
Organism: Tomocerus qinae; assembly: GCA_020055645.1. Classification (NCBI taxonomy): domain Eukaryota; kingdom Metazoa; phylum Arthropoda; class Collembola; order Entomobryomorpha; family Tomoceridae; genus Tomocerus; species Tomocerus qinae. The sequence goes on from CM034546.1 coordinate 127,061,474, forward strand.
AGGTTAACTAGAAACTAGAAGCAATTCTTTCAGACTAGTGAACCTTATCTACTTGCATTCCTATAATAATGCTATATTCATTTTCTTGTTTATTTTTGCTCTCAGAAACTACGCCTATACTTTCTATATGCACATGAATCTTATTTCGTTTATTCTTTGAGACATTATGGAGTAAAAATATTTCCCAGGTTGTTGTGCAATAGCACTTGTGTTGGTATAGAAATATTGCTCAGCCAGCGCAGATTCACACACACCTTGAACTTCAACTGCATGAGTAAATTTGTATAATATAGATATTATAAAAGTATAAACTGCATTAGAAGAGCTACGTTAATTTCTAACTATTACACTCATACTAATGCCATGCACTTGCTGTCAGTTACTACTTACTACTACTATTGTTAAAATGTAAATTAACATTGAGCTCCTTATACAGCATATAATTAGGAAAAAATAGGATTTTTTCAAGTCCATAAGTGCAATTAGTCAAAAAATATAATTTTGACAATATAGATGTGCAGAAAGTCAAAATAGGTATTTTGACATTAAATATACAGAAATCAATTGAAAATCTAAATAATGTATTAACGGAAAGTCAAAAATGGTATTTTGACAATCTATAATAATAATAATGAATGAAATAATGAAATATAATCAAAAATTAATGAAAATGTCTCGCCACTGGAGCGAAGACAAGTCACCACGACGTATTCTTACAGATTTTAATGTTTTGACTACTCAATGGAATATGAGGAGTCGCGTTGATGTGCATATGATAGTCTGTTCTATCATATGCTCCGAGATGTGGGATGGAGGATGTGATGGGATGAATAGCTATATTATTATTCTATTAATAAAGTCTGTGCACTAAAGCGAATGTCGGGAACTGAAGAAATGCACAATACACAGATCGGCCTTTTTGATTTGCAAAGATATATTTAAGTTTTTATTGAAGGATCTGATCGATATGAATAATAATGACACTAGGGAAACCTTTAGAATTTCGTGAGGATAAAAACCCAAGTGGAAAGACAACTCATATAGATTACTTAAATTAATTCACAAAATTGGAGTGGGAAAGGAGTATTTTCTATATTTAAACAAAGTACCGACACCGTACAGAAGTAGGGAATTATCTTATTTCGATATCACTAAGAAAAATGTGGGTAGGGGTACAAATCAGTGTTGAAAGTGGAATTCAAGGGTGGAAATGAAATAACTGTTGAACTGAATTTGACAGAGATGTGTAACGTGTAACTGCTTGTACGAAGGAGATTGGGGTTTCGAAAAATGTGTTTGAGTGTTGAGAATACAATTTTTGAGAAAAAGAAAGACGTCGGACGATAATTGCTTCACGACCGAGTCTAGTTCAACTCAAAACCAATCTAACTAAAAATCTCACAATCTCTTATCTGTTTTCCAGCCATCGACCTTCTCGGCTGGCTTTACTTAAGCTTATTTACATTTCATAAGTAAATTAGGCATGCAGGTAGTTTTGACAATCTAAATGTACAAAAGTCAAAATAGGTAGTTTTGACAATCTAAATGTACAAGTCAAAATAGGTAGTTTTGACAATCTAAATGTACAAAAGTCAAAATAGGTAGTTTTGACAATCTAAATGTACAAAAGTCAAAATAGGTAGTTTTGACAATCTAAATGTACAAAAGTCAAAATAGGTAGTTTTGACAATCTAAATGTACAAAAGTCAAAATAGGTAGTTTTGACAATCTAAATGTACAAAAGTCAAAATAGGTAGTTTTGACAATCTAAATGTACAAAAGTCAAAATAGGTAGTTTTGACAATCTAAATGTACAAAAGTCAAAATAGGTAGTTTTGACAATCTAAATGTACAAAAGTCAAAATAGGTAGTTTTGACAATCTAAATGTACAAAAGTCAAAATAGGTAGTTTTGACAATCTAAATGTACAAAAGTCAAAATAGGTAGTTTTGACAATCTAAATGTACAAAAGTCAAAATAGGTAGTTTTGACAATCTAAATGTACAAAAGTCAAAATAGATAGTTTTGACAATCTAAATGTACAAAAGTCAAAATAGGTAGTTTTGACAATCTAAATGTACAAAAGTCAAAATAGGTAGTTTTGACAATCTAAATGTACAAAAGTCAAAATAGGTAGTTTTGACAATCTAAATGTACAAAAGTCAAAATAGGTAGTTTTGACAATCTAAATGTACAAAAGTCAAAATAGGTAGTTTTGACAATCTAAATGTACAAAAGTCAAAATAGGTAGTTTTGACAAGCTAAATGTACAAAAGTCAAAATATGTAGTTTTGACAATCTAAATGTACAAATGTCAAAATATGTAGTTTTGACAAGCTAAATGTACAAAAGTCAAAATATGTAGTTTTGACAATCTAAATGTACAAATGTCAAAATATGTAGTTTTGACAATCTAAATGTACAAGTTCCAAGGCATTTTGCATATGGCGTGTCAGTACTTGTTTCCTGTAACATAATATAATATGTATAACAGAAATTCAATTATAGTTCTATCAGTTCTAGTAGTGCATCTAATCTAATAATATATAATTTTTGAAACTGTTAGCGGTTGAATAGATAATATAGACATAATGTGCAAATGATACCCACCAGCATTTGCAAAATAAATTGGCAAATGATTTTAAGACTCTAAAAGTCAGGCACTGTAACATCATGTAAATTTAAATGCTTTGCTAAAATAAAATATTTAAAACAGAATTAATTAATAAGCAATTGTATGAAACAAAATTTATTTAATACAATAAGAATGCATAAGCCTTTACATAAAACATTGGAGATATAATGAGCGAATGTATGTTCGCAATCTCTAGCTATTAACAAAAATTTCCGTTGCAATCACAACATCAGTGTTGGAAGTCGGGTCCGGATTTGAATTAGCATCCGGAGTAGCATTCTGGTTAGTATTTAAAGGCGGATTTTGACTTAAAATTTCCATGGTTTGTTTGTCATTAAGTTCCTTATTTATCATGACAGAAAATTCTTGTTTGTGTTTGGCTTTGATATGGTTGCGCATTGATGTTGTTGTGCAACTCTTTTCATTGCCTCGAGTCACAACTTGGCCACAAAGATTGCATTTTGATTTTAATGTGTCTTCAGTCAAATTAAAATATTGCCAGACATAACTGACTTTGACGCTGCTGCTTCTCTGGCCAGTCCTTTTCGATGAATTGGATCCTTTAATAAAAAATCAATATGAATTTAATTGTTTAGTATTAAATGGCAAATTGAAATTTAACATTATTGAAACGTTTTATCACAAAAGATATCTCTTATAATTCAAAAAACTTGAAAATACAAACTAATTTATTATCCGAATAGCTAAAACTAATTCAGGTATTTCATCAAGGCAAATTAAGACACATCCCTGCCTAGTTCAAAAACTAAAAATTGGTGTAACTTTACTTTTCGACATTATCTCTGCTACTTTTTTACATGGTTTATGTATTTGTAAAAAGCTTATAAATTATTCAATACATTAATAAATTACCTCCGCGTGAATTTCTGTGAAGAGATTTTGTACTGTGCCCTTTCTTGCTCTGCTCGCTTAAGGGATCTAAAAATTAATTAAAAACAACTTTTTAAATTGGTGAAATTAACAACGTGGATTTTGGTTGTCATGCCAACGAGCAATATTTTACTACGGGAATTACCACCCACCGAGTGATAGCTATTCTAGCTATTACCTCTCATGTCCCGTACCATTCCCGTACCAACGTTGTAGTTATTGTAACCATCCTTACCGGAAATTCCTTATTTAAAATCAGCAAAATTTTTGCCGAAATTTTGAAAAACATTCAAATACAAGAATTTCATATAAATGTGAAATGAAAATGAGGGCGAGCATGAGGCGCCTTTTTTTAATTTTATTTGTAAACGTGAAAGGAAAATCAAAATACATTTCTAACATTTGTTCTCTGACTTAAAATCAAAATTTTCGCACTGAATTTTTTTAAATGTTTTTCTATAATTGTCTGCTGTTGTTTTTTAATAGATTTTGAAACTGAAAACCCCATTACTGTACGTTTTTCTTGATTCATAGTCGATTAAAGTCCCCACCTCTGTTAACTAGAATTAAATTATCCGCGTTCAAAACAAATAATATAATTGTACACACCTTTCTTCTCTGGTAAATGTTTCACCGAAATATTAAGAGGGTCGATCTAAGAAAATACAAAATAGGTCAATATTAAATAATGAAATCAAATTTAAGAGTAAAAGAATTTAAATCTAGGGACTTAATTATTCCAGATCTAAACACAGAACTATTTTGGCATACGGTATTACAGCTACTGTTGGTACAATTGATATTGCTATAATTGATTCCGTCAACCTCATCCCCATTGTAGTCGATATATGCTTCTTCAAGCACTTCAGTCTCTAAAATACATTTAAAACAATTAATATGAATTGTGGATAACAATTAACCAAACGGTTATTAGAAACATTTACGACTGTTTCGAAGAAAGTTATCATCCAAAGTATAGAAAGAAGTGATGTTACTTGGGACAATGGTGCTAAAGTCTTCAAAATCTTGGGTGCCGTTTCCTCCATCAGAATCGGATTGACTTTCACGATCACTAGCCTCGCAGTCGTCAATTGTGGCACCACTTCTGCGTCCAACTGATTTTTCCCGAGCTTCAACTTTGTAATTACATAAAATTTATTATATTTCAAACTTTTTCAAAACTAAAGTCTATATAAATATATATGTTAGCGGCAATAAGTGAATTCAGGCATTAAGCTTAATGCGTAGGCAATAAGTAAAATTTTTGAAGAATTCCAGTTTTTAGTATTTGAAATTTAGAAGACCATTTATATAGTCCAATTATATTCTTTTTCCTAAATAAGGACATTGTAAGGAGTTTAAAATGCTGCATATGAATAGCGTGCGACTAAGACTTAAGACATTGTGGAGGTTTTTATGCAAAAGTTTGAAGGTCTATAACTCGGTCCTTATTCATGACACCGTAAACATCTTTACCTTTTTGGACTTCTAAAATTGTCCTTGTCCACATACAAATACGAAATAATGGTATATGAATGTTCTTTCAAATTTTAAGTACGAAAAACTAAAATGTTTCAAAATTACACTTAATGCCTAGGCATTAAGCTTAATGCCTGAAATGTTTTTTTATTGGGAGGTCTCTCCATGACATGTATTCTATAGATTTAAGATAAACAAAATAATATTACTACGTTAATTTAAAACGTATCTTTTAAACTCCAAAGATAACTGTTCATATTTTAATAACTTAAATAAATACATATCTACTTATTTTCATACAAATTATAATACCATATAATGTATTAAAAACATAATATAGATAATTTACTTTTTCCTTTTTTCAAGTTTCGTACCCTATCTTCAGTTTTTGAATGTTTACGTTTTTCGGCAATATTCGAACACATATTCCTTTCTCCAGCAAAAACTTGTTCCCGATGACTTTCAAAAAGTTTCCCAATTTGGGAATATAGAACGGAAGCTTTCAAAACTTCTCCTAAATTTAAATATCGTGATTACTGTAATAATACCATGTGTGAATATGTGATAAAACGAATAAATAGCAGAGATATAGTTTTTTATATTTGCAAATTTTTAATAAATGTCTCTTTTACCGAACTCTTTTTTAATGAAATTCTCCAGGACAAATATACGCCCTGTCAATCGCCAAACGGTATCTTTAAGTAATCCGACTTCCGTCTCCAAAAACTGCTGTCTAGTTTCTATTTCTTCGGACATTACTTCAACTTCAGATTTTATTTCTTGTCACTTCTCTGCTTTAATTTATTTGTCTGTGTTGGGCAAAAATTCAATATTTTAATGAAATTGTCACGGTTAACTTCAGCACTAAATGTTATTGTCCTCCAACAGAATTTTTGATTCTGGGAAATGTTTTGCCTCGTCACCAGTCTCTTTTGCTTTGTACATACAATCAATACAGTAACAAAACAAACTCCACATTCATATTATGCGATTTCTACAGTAAATAAGTTCAAAAATCGCGCTATTTTGAATACAGGTAGAGAACGAAGCCGTCATCCCACATTAAACAAAAAAAGTATAAATTTTTATTGAAATTACGATTATAAATTACTTTAACTTTTAATCAATAATAGGTACATTCAATTTATATAAAACTTAAATATTAACATTGTTAAGTGCTATTTTTAAGCCAGCTTAGAATTAAAATTTAATAATATTAAAACCAGTCAGGGCATTTTTGTTAATAAAATGAGCCCCATAGGTTATTATTATTGATAAATAGTAATAAACGCCAAAGGCACATGTCAAAGGTCAAAAATAACAGAATATTAAGATTAATTAATAAGATTAATTTATTATTGACTATATAACCTTCTACAGTAATACAATAATTGAAAAAGAAGTTCCCGATAACTCAAATTGCTAACCATTATCGAAATTTCAACAAAATAAAGTGCTTAGCAATTTCGGTCGATCAGCTTTCTTCCTTTTCATCAGCTCCAGTTGCGCCCTCCGTCCCCGCTGTCTTTTTTTTACTGGCAGAACGACGACTTATGCATACGCTACATTCCCTAATGAAATCAGTTATAAGTTCTCTAGGTACACAAAGATAGATTTCTTGGATTTTCCTATGCGTAGCATCTCTTCCCGTGTGACCTACGAAAAACATAATTAATTAATTAACTTGTCAATTTTATCGTATGGTGTTAAAATCTTAAAATACATGTCAGTTAGTAAATTGCGTATCCCGAACACTAATTTAGGGGGTACTAGAACATGCGACAAGAATATTCTTATGTATAAAAATATCTGTTATTAAATTTTGGGAAATTAAGGGCTTATGCTATTAAATTATGCTTCAGCACCTAGCACCCCCCCCCCAAATACGTCCTTGAATACTATAAATATTAAACATCTAAACCATTTTACAATGTCATGCAAATCTAATTATATAAAATCGATATATTAGTATTATTGAACCAATTAAAAAAATTGGCAGCATATTATTTTTAATCAGTTCTAAGCTGCAATACGTTTAATAGCTTTTAAAACAAACCAAGTTGCGATTCAATTCATAGTTACCTGATTGGTCGTGAAACAGTTTCATGGCATCAAAAAATTCAGTATGCTTCAGAACTTTCTTGCCTGAATGTCTGCATACCAATGCTTCTTCCCCATTTATGTCTTCAATAACAAATCTTTGATGTACCCGAAGCCTTCTCGTTTTACAAATGCCAGGCAGGTGCTCACCCTTCTTCAACTGCAAAATAGCTTTGATTTCTTCATATCTTACAGCACTGGGGAAAATGTCATGGCATTTGAACCTTCCCAAAAACCTTGAGAAGTAGGCAGGTAGGTTCATTCTGAAATCTGGCAATGAAATTATCAAATTATATCTAAGCCTAATTCGTTTAAAACAGGTATTTAATTGTATAGTCTCATGCATTTAATTAAATTGGTGTTAGGTATTCATAATTCGAAACATTATTCTCTTCTAATCATGCGTACCTTCGTCAATTTTTAATGCTTCTGCTAGAGAAATGGATGTTTTTGTTCTATTGATGGTCTTAATGCCCCCGTGTTCTAAAACCAAAAAAATGCGTTACTCGATTGGAAGATTGAAAACGATAGAAATAAAAATATGTTTAGATGCATAAAAAGAATTACCATTATTTAAATTGGAGGCAATCGGTTCCCCTTTGGACGAAATTAAATCGGACTGGAAAATCAAGAATAATTAACTCAAAGCCATAAATCAGAGCTATCTCTAAGTAAAAACTGCAGCTACCTTCGAGTTTTCTGAGGATTTTGAATTAATTTCTGCAATGGCATTGTCTACTGTTTTTGCATTGTCGATACCAACAAAGTGATCGTCGTTGGTTCCGTCTGCATCAAAGTCGAGTTCGATTTCCTCAACTATTTCGTCCTCTTTAAAAAATCGTTTATTAGTTTAATAACACTGGACAACAGTTTTAAATAGTCAGCCAAAAATGTTCCACTTACTTAGTAAAATAATATTACAATCGTCATCACTCTCTGGCCAGTCACTGTCATTTCCCTCCTTCTCCTCATAATCTTCATCACTATCTTCTCTGTAGTTCAGTTTGTGAAAAGATACAGACCGACTTCGGAGAGGTCGACCTCCATTTAAACTTTGGTTGCCGATCTTATCATTACTTGTCGTGGAGGTTTGAAACTTTTGTACATTGTCAACTGCAAAAAATCAGAAAAATTAATTTTCATTCATTTCGACATCACAGTCTCGGAAATCTCTGATGTATCCAATTAAACGTAACTTACCACACTTTCTTTTCTTGAAACAATCTTTATTTCCCGAATTTGAAATATTGGACGTTGAATGTGGCCGTTTGGTCTGATTGGAACTGGAAGGATTATTAGAATTCTTGGCATCTCCTCCTTCATTAGGCTCTTCATGTTTTGAATACAAAATGGAGGCTTCCAAAACTTGTCCTTCAAAATTAAAAATAAACCAAAAGATTATCACATTGACATAACAATCGTTTGTGGCTCTTTGTTGCTTTAAGTTAATTTTAACATTTATAAAAAGGAGTAAGCATATTTGCAAGTCTTTGTGGAATTTTAATTTATTTAATGATAAAAATACTGATTTTACCGAATTCTTTTTTTATAAAGTTCTCCAGAACAAATACACGGCCTGTCAATCGCCAAACAGTATCCTTCAACAGACCTATCTCGGTCTCCAAAAATGCTTGCCGAGTTTCAGACCCAAAAGTCATTTTTAAGTCTTACTACCCGATTTTCACTGACAAACTATTTATTAGTTTAAATTTGTAATTAATGTATTCAAGAAAAGATGAAAACCATTTTCGTTTGTAGTTAAATATTTTTATTTATATTCACTCATCATTCTTTAAAATGCGCTGTTTCCCAAGAATCTCTACGCATACCCACTGGAAGAAACTGGGGCACAATAATAATTTTGTATTATGTTAATTTATGTAATTGGAGTAATTTTTATTATGTAATTGGAATACCTTTGTATTATGCAATCTGAACAAATTTTGTATTATGTAACTTAAATATATTTTTCTATGGGTAATAAATAATTTGAAACAAATAACTTTTGCGAAACGACGTAAAACATTTTATTGATAAAGTATATCTACGAATTGGTGTGTATAATCAAGTTAGCAGCGCTATAAAAGTGTGATATAATCGGATTTAATAAACAAACTAATATCTAAAACAGTACAATTCTAAACAAGGTTACGATTTGTGATTGTGAGATTTCACAACTTAGTCAATTCAATAGTTAAAAGTGTCAGCAACAGTTAGTTACCCTTTTACACGTACACATATTACAGGTATTTACTTAGGACTTTACTTGAGATGACTCACTCATCAATGACATCCTCACTTTTCATTTCTTCATACTCATCTGTAGAAAGAGGAAACTGCCGTTTAGGGTAGGGAGCGATCGTCTAAAAATAAAACAAAATTAATAAAGTTTTGATAATGTTATTAATGTTTTGCCAATTTATTTTTTCGTAAAAGTAGATTCCGTTGATCATTACAAACACAAAATATGCTTAAAAACCTAATCGTCTTAACAATATATTAATTTTTTTTAAATGACCATGAAAACTAACTGTTTGAGGCATAATTAATAATAAATGGATTAAAAGAATTACTGCAACTATTTATATATCATAAAACTGCTTACAATTTCCTCGTAATCTTCCTCGTCCTTTTTAGATGCGGAAATTGTCCGACGTCTATTCGAAATGACTTTCAGTGCTGCAGCAGCTGCAGATGCATCCTCGGAGGAAAGAACGGGTCTTTCATCGCTGACATAGCTGTACGAGGATGTACTAGGGGGAGATCCAATGGATATGTCCAAACTGTCAGAAGTTCTATCTCCTATGATAAAAAAAATATTTCAGGGATCGTATTGTCAACTTTTTTAGAATTAAAATATTTAAATTACCAGTATCTGCATCAATACTGTCATTAGTTGTTTTTCGTAGCCTGCTGCGATTGCGATGTTTGTTCAAGAAAGAATTAAATTTCCGTCGCTCCTCTTCCAGACAACGCTCATGACGGGCTTTAATTATTTCATCATCCAAATCCTCGTACTATGCAGAAAAGCAAGGACAATTTTGAAACAATCATCATTTTAATAATACACGAGTTATGAAACAAAATTACATCATCGTCGACTTTCTGTGTAAATCGCTTTCCCCTTTTAATTCCCGGTTTTTTGGGCGGTTCGACAGGATCCTCAATATGCTCGACATGAAGAATTCGGAAACTGTAAAAAAAAATTTATAATTATTTATTATTTAAGTAGCGAAAGTGATTAGTAATCATTAAAGCTACTTTTCTTTTCATGATATTCATCAAATATATTTTTAACATACCTTGGAATGATTATTTCCTTGTACAACAACTTTTCGACTCTTGTGTGTGCACCATATTGGCGTGGAATTACAATATTATCGATGTCGTAGTCCATTTTCCTTCTTCCAGCCCTGAAATATTAAATGTGTACAGAATATTGAAGAATTATTTAAGGAAGAGTAGATTACTACAATGTTAATAATTGGCGAATACGAAAAATGGTATTCAGATTCTTTACAAAGATTATTAAAATTGATTCCTACCTTCCCCTTAGCTTTCTGTAAGCCTCTTGATATGAAGTAGACGGACCAATTAACTCGTCTTCATAGTCACTGTCGTCAGTATCATCTTTCCTTCGCTTATCGATTCGACCTGATAACAATAAAAAATTATTAATAAATAAGTAGCAGTATGTAAGTATGTCTTAGTTGTTATACAAGTTTTCCATTCCTTGAAATTTTTATCAAAATTATAAATATCATCAGGTAATTTAAAATATGACTATTACAAATAATTATGAATTTCATCCGTTCACTAATACTTACTACTCGATTTGCGAATTTCTTTCTTTCGGTTACTCGTTGGCTTCTTCTTCCGTGACATGTCATTACGTGAACGATAATTATAAATCGAATGACGAGTAGGTGGCCGTCCACGTCCACGTTTTTTGATTTCTACTTCGTCTGCTGCATTCGTTTCTCTCTCGACCGGAATGTGTACAGGCTGCAAATCTTCAGGGCCAACAGATGTAAATGATTTCAAATAGTTAGCTTTCTCAAACTCATTTCTTGCCATTTTTTCAAGAGTAGCCCTTAAAACAACGTCAATGGGTAAATCTGCAAAAAATGGTAATTAAAAGATTCTAAGTCAAAGTATCAACTCGATTTCGAGGTTAGGATTATTAAAACCCTAATTTTCAATGTTACCTTCAGGACCACATAGACACTTATGAAAACATGGATCAAAAGCTTCCATTTCTTCTCGCAGAGTCAAATAACGACCTTCTGGCATACATTTATACTTGTTTCCCAAGCAGTAAATACATCCTTCGCCAGGGTCACAGGGACATTCTCCAGGTTGAACAATATCCAATATTTCGTTCATAAAGTGACCTATTCCGTGCATTTTGTATATTTTCCGAGGTTTATAGGGCAATAGTGGTCTGCAACGACTAGCTACTTGAGTTGGATCCTCCTCATTGTCCTTTGGTGATGAGATTGATAACAGCTGAAGACCTTGACTGGTCTGATCCGCAGACCTGCGCCATTTAAATAATTTTTTTATTTATTTAATTGAATTAATTGTTTATTAAAATGTTTTCTTTTGAGCAAGAAAATAATTTCGCGAATTTCCTCTTTACCGATTATGTTGAATTGTATTCATGACTTCTGCAATGTTTTCTCGCTTCAAAGACTCAGACAACTCAGAAACATCGGCCAAGAGATTCAATGAAGAGTTATGAACACCTTCGTACAAATTGCTGGACGCGCTAGAGCTAGATTCCTTGGCACGATTATCATCATTTTGGGTCGTGTGTTCTTCAGCTTTCTTCTCTGCATCTTCTTCCTCACTTTGATGTCTATCGATTCATCAAATATAACAATTAGGTCAGCAACGTATCAAAATTATTAAATTGCACAAGGAATATACCTTGACTGAAGAACCGGTTTGTCACTAGGATGACTTGACGCCGGTCCACCTTCGATATCTTTACGTTGTATAGTTATACAAGGAGGGGATTCATGCTTAAACATAGGTTTAGCTCGTCTCAATTGACTAAAATCGAAAACGATTAATTAAAACAAATATAAATACGTTACTATGATCGTTTGACACAAAACACAATGATTAAATGACATTCAACAACGTCCAAAAGAATTTTTGCAAATAATATATTGAATGCATAAAAGGTAATAAATACATAACTGAAATAAACCATATGAAATACATAAATGTTGATTTTGAATGTAATGATGGTAATAAATTCAAATAAAATGGATTTAAATATTAAAAAGCATTAAAAATTTATCAAAAATAAATATCATAAAACATTTCACGCACTTGTATAACGCTTCTTGCTTCTTCAGACGAAATTCCGTTTGTGAAATAGTTTGATTTAACCACGACCAAGATGATATGGCATGACTTCGATATTTAGCCCATTTTGCTACTGGAGTAGTATCTCTAGAATAATAATACATCAATACATTAAATTATTAGTCTAATAATATTTATAAATCCATGTTTTGTTAATTGACAATAAACAATTTTTTTGGCCACAATAAATAGACTTACACTGGTCGATACTGTCGAACCTTGTCTTTCTCTACAGTTTTATACAAAATTTGATCTTCCCTGGATTCATCTTCCGACTCGGATTCCGTTTCATTGAAATCCGGTAAAGTATTTCCGATGATTTCACTCAACACATGTGAGACTGCTTTCACCGACTTCCTTTCACTTTTATGATACAAATACCTGGCTCGGTCCATTGCTCCTTCAGCTGTTAAGGGATGATGGGCATTGGCGCTATTTAAGTCATCTCGGAGCTCCTGCTCAATACAGTCAATCAAACTGTTGTCATAATCAGTTTGATACTGAGATCTGTCAATGGAAAACGGAGCGTCCCCTTCCGAAGTCCTCCTGTCTTCTAGTTTTGAATCTATAACTTGGTCCATATGTTTCAATTGTTGATCCACATGATCCTGGATTTGGGCTAGCTCGATTGTTCGCAATCTGGCCATTAAATCTTCACATCGGGCAAGTTGTGCCTTACTCTTCGCTGCGATCATTTCTTCCATTATCTTAGTTCGGCTGTCACTGGAATCTGATTCCATTGCCGATTCTATTAGACTTTGTCGCGAAGTACCTTGACAGCTTTTGTCCTTATCTGTAGACATCTTGACTGCAAATTTTTCGATACTGAAATTTAAAAAAAATTTACTTCCAATTAACTGCCATGTTTATAACAAACAGATGTAATAGAATATTAAAATTGTATTTAAAAGATTCGCCATCTTTTAAATTTTCACTTTTATTGTTTTGATAAACATCGTATAAACAATAAAACTGCATTATATTATCACTGGATCGAGTTTTAGTGTTTAACGGGATTGCGTTTTGTAGAATCAATAATGTTTACCTAACTCATTTAAAAATTAAAATTAATTGTATTAAAACGGCTGACGGCATAAAACAACTCCAACTTTGACCTGTGATGAATAAATGTTGAATGTAATTGATTATTTATTTGGGGATGAATAAGTTGGCAAGTATGAAGTATACGACACAATACTACAAGACAACAAAATTAAACTTCTGCCAATACTGTCTTAATCTGATCTAGGAGAAATTATTTAGCTAGTTAAGATTTTGGAATTAATATTAATAATTATTAGAAAAAAATTACCGATAACCGAAAAGCGAAGGTTAAAGTTGAAGATATTCAATATTTCTATGCGATCAATGGTGACTCAGACTCAAGTAACAAGTCTAAATCAGCTAATTGTCATGTAACCACTGACCACTTAGCAATGATGACAAATACTAACAACTAACTTATAAATAATGCTAATAACTAAGAACTTTAAACTTGATGTAGGGCAGAGACAATTGACAATTGATTAAATTTTACATCTGTCATCTTTGTTAATTTCTACAACCATAGTTGGCTGTAGGTGGTAGGATTAAAGACCGTATGCTGCACAATACGACCAACCAACCAAGCTATGCTATCTACTATCTATAAGACCCTGATAACTTTCTTAGTTGTTTGTTATATAACTAAAACGTATAAAAACAAAGAATGGACTAATTTTAATTTTAGTTGTATTTATCTCAATAATAAAATATTGTGTTTTATGTTATTTTAATTCAACATTAGAATGTAATATTGTTAGATGTTGAATGGAATAAACCAACAGCTGAGCGTCGTTGAACACACTCCACACAATAGAACAGAGTCAAACAACTCAACAGCCAGCACAATACAATGAATGAAAACGCCAGTTTTTAATTAAAATACCAAACGGCGTGCGGCATAAATTAAATACAGCTAAATTAGTAGTAGACAGATAATCGGTGACTCCAGATGGTAGTTTTAAAGAGCGTCTAAATCGAAAATGTCATTTTTTTGAATTTACTGACAATTTGACAGAGTGAGACGACTCCCTGAAAACACTCGAATGTATCCTCTTCTCATCTCAAGCTCAACTCTGTACAGGCAGTAAAACGAGTACAACTTCAAGAACTACTAAACTAAAGTGATGATGTGGTGCTTGTGTTTTGCTTGCTTTTGGTGCTCAGTTTTGCTGCAAACTTCTTTTGCACATCCCTTCTTTCATCGTACCTTCGCAGTTTCGGAGTCGGCCTCACATGTATATGGGTAATATGACTCCCGCAATTGTTGCCCCAAGCAAGGATATCTAGTCCCTAATCTGTTTTATATGGATAGGTTATAACACAAAATTATATTACTAGCTGTATAACCTAACCATCTATAATAATCTCAGACTTGGAAAAATTACCTGTCTATATATGTCTGTACGTGTGGTAGGGAGAGCCTAGGGAGCCTGCATATATTACGTAACGCAAAACCCCCACCCCCATGTGTAACGCAAGTGTTGACTGCAACACATTTGAGTACTTCCTCCTCCCATCAACTGCACACGTAATGTATGCATGTTCCATAAAAGCAAAATGCGCAAGCCCAAATTAATGTTTTCAATAATGTACTCCAACGCATACCTTCATGTGCTAAATTTAGTACATGGAGGTATGCGCTAGGGTACATTATTGAAAACATTAATTCTTCTAAACAACCGAAATGAGTCGTTTCATAATATTATTGCAACATTAAAATAATAATAGAAATTTACATAAGAAGGTTGAATGGTAGTGAGTCGTGATTAAATGGAAATGATTAGCGAAAGGGGACGTTTCGTAATGGTCGCAATGTGCCTTATTAAATAGCATTTCAAAACTTCTAATACAAATTGGTTCCCCTATATCGACAAACTTGTTTAACATTTTTTAGTAGAGCTGAGCTGGGTTTACTTTTTCACTACCCTCTTGATTCCTTTGGCACTTGGCACACCTTTTTTAGAATTAAATAACAGTCTGGGTAACTAACTATTTATTCTTTAAAAATATTTATTCGTAAGTTGACTCATGCGGTTTGTACGTTTATCTAAAATCCCACGGGGAATCTAATTTTTTTTGATTTAGAAAGGGAGCTTTTTGGTGACTTTTTGGGATTTTTTTCAAAAATGGAATGTTTCATTGTTCCCTGTATTCGGCGCTACGATCTACAGTTATTATTTTGGTTTAGAAAATTCTTTTTTAGCACGAAGTTGGGGCTGCAGCTAATTTTTCCAACCAAAAGTATATTAATTTAAATAAACTTTGTATTTCCAAAGTTAACATAGTAACGCAATGGATCTTTTCGAAATTGTTTTTATTACTGTGTTGGGCGGCCTGCTTAGTTTCTCTTGAGTGCTAGGTTTACCCCTTAGTTGGGTTCACTAGTAATATATAAAATTTGTGAGTTTTCTCAATTTCGGGTGGAAAATGGGCTACATTTAGGCAGCGGGATATCGTTGCCTCAATTGCCCCCGTTGCCCCTGTTGCCTCCGTTGCCCCCTCCCCCGTTGCCCCTAGTTTAGCCACTTAACCTATTATCTTTGCAATTTGCTTCCCGTTACTATTTCTGCCTCTTTTTTGACCTAACCTAATTAAAAATAAGCATATTACTTGCTTGTTAGACTTTAACAATAAAACAGTTTATTTTTTATTAGGTTAGGTCAAAAAAGAGGCAAAAATAGTGACGGGAGGCAATGGGGACAATATATTAAAGTAATAGGTTAAGTGGCTAAACTAGGGGCAACGGGGGAGGGGGCAACGGGGGAAACGGAGGCAACGGGGGCAATTGAGGCAACGATATCCCGCTGCCTAAATCCAGCCGGAAAATGTTAAAGTACGACAGCGGTTGCATATTTTAAAAATCGCGCCATGAAATGCACAGGGCATACCACGACCCGTTTTTGGCAGACCTAACTTAACCTAATTAAAACAATAACATTGATAGGTATTTGTGCAACCACTGCTGCCTTACTTCAACCCAATTTTCAATCTTAAGTTTACCAATTTGATGTGTTTTTTACAGCCCTATGGAAACAGCCTAGAGATCATATCCAAAATGACTTTCGTACAGAAGGGCGTGAAAAAGCTTTCACACGTTAAAATCAATATTAACAAACACCGGACGGGCGACAAATCTAACCCTATGTTAAGTTTGTTACTACAGAAGGGATACGTTTCCTATCTTTTCTGTACAAACGTAGTTTGGGGGGACAATACCTGCTGCTCCATGTATAAAAAAAATTTCCTCGATTCGATTCCACGAAAATGTGCACATTCATTTCGTCATTCACTTCTATTCGGTCTCTGTCCAGAGCAATAGTATGTAGAATATTAGGAACAGCAGTTGAATTAAAAGTATTTAATTTAATTTGTATTATTTATCTATTCCTTGTAAGGCAGGGAGTGGAACGTGCAAAAATGAATGATGGAACGATGGAAGACTGAAGCCCTTGCTCACATTAAACGTTATTACGTCATCATTAATTTCTTCATTTAATGTTACTATGTAATAATTCTGCTATTTTATGTTAATACATATCACTGGAATATCACAAAACAAAATTCCATCGCAGAAATTTTCAGTATAAAATTTCTTAGAATTAGAACTAATCTCCGGTGCACCGACATTCTGTTACTAAGTTAATTATCTTAATTTTCTTACTGGTATAATTTTTTCTGCCATAGGTATTGAATAATAATTTTTTATAATTTGATATCGCAATGGGAATTAGATTCTGAAAGAATTGCTTTTAGAACTATAATAATATTACAGCTAGTGATACAGTTTTATTTATTCAAATACATTTTTGCATACCATTATTTCATTTCTATTTAAGCACTCACATATAGTCACAGCTTTCATCAGTTCACAATAAAAAATATGAAGGTAGTTAAAAATTATTTTCGGAATATATAGTATTTTGAAAAAATAGAAACACAATTTAATTTGCAATTCAACTTACATAATTTGCCTGCGTGTGGCAAAGAAATGGTTGGCTAATGGCTAATGAATAACCTGGGGTCTGGGGTTGCCAAGCTCTTTTTCATGCAATTTTTTGTGACGATTTAATGCAAAACGTTGACGAAAATATTTACCACACGTGGGACACTCGTAAGGAGCTTCTTTTGTATGAGTCCTGAAGTGCACTTTGAGATTATACAAACGAGGGAAGCCTTGACAACAAATGGAACACTGAAACTCCTTTGAGTCACCATGCGCTAGTTCGTGCTGTTTTAAGTTCGCCAAATTAGTAAATGACTTCGAACAAATTTTGCAGTTGTAAGGCTTTTCGCCAGTATGACTTCTGATATGTATTTCTAAATGGTCTTCCCTTCTAAAGGTTTTATTACATTGGGTGCACGTAAATGGCTTCTTCTCCAAATGAATCAGTTCGTGCTTTTTTTTGTGATCAAGTCGGGTAAAGCATTTTCCACATGTATCGCATTCATATGCCATTTCTCCACTATGAATTGTAAAATGTCGCTTTAAATTTTTCAAATGGGTAAATTCCTTTTCACAAACATCACATTTCAAGGTTGGGGTTTCAGGTGCGGTAGTAGATGAAGCTTTTGTTTTAGTTTTCTTACACGCTGTCGAAATCTCCCTCTTTCTGCCTGTGTTTTTATTTTTGTTTTTATCCAACTTTGAGCCACTTTGTGTGATTAAATCTTTATTTACATTTGGAATTATAGTCTTTTTGCTCAATTTCGAAAACTTTGAAAGCTCATTGGAATTACAGACGGATTCTTCTATGTTAACTACACATAACATCGCAGCAGGAGGATACAAATCATCATCACTTTCCAGTCCTTGGGATTCTATTTCTTGAGTACTCATTTTAATCTAATAGTTTCGGACACCTGTTAAACACAGTTTAAACATGAGATGAGAAATATGTACAAAATTGTAGTATTTTAACCTATAGGTATATTTATAATTATATTAAGGAAAAGTTTTGTAGATTTTTTACAGTATTACAGTCAGATTCTGTCAGACCTTACATTCAACATTCTAGAAAGAAAGTCAGATACTGCTGACTGCAGTTAGATACTAAACCAGAAAAAAGGTACCAGAGAAAATGGTCAAATATCACGCCTACTCCTCCTTCTCCGATAATGCGATGCAGAATGTACAGTTGATCTCAGGTGGCAGGGATATTTTTCCTCTTTCCACTATTCCGCTCACTAAAAACGACAACAAACAAAGAAAACAGTCCATTACCGTCATGCCTATCATTTAAGTCATTTTACGAGAAGTGTTAAGTATTTTATTAATTTTATAAACCTAAAAAATAATTTACATAAAATAATTATTAAATTAAATAGTTTTCCATTCCACGACGATTCTTGATTCTTACCTCTCTGCTCCCTTTTTCTGTTCTGTCCCAATAACATTGATAATAATTAAAATAATAATGGATGAGTTTCTTATCTTAATAATTCATACCTAACTGGATTTTGACATTTCGGGACAAATATTTCTGTTTCCATGCAGTTCCACCATTCACAGTTCCATCCAGTTCCAGTCCAGTTCAGCGGCAGAGCAGAGCACAGCAATTTTCTTACAAGAAATTTATGCTCAGTTTGTTTTACCGCGGTTTCCTAATTCTTGCTTCGCACACGTCGCAGTCTAAAGACGCCAGCATCGCGTATGGAAATGAAAGAAAGTCTTAAATGTTATGTTGGTCCTGTTGGTGATTTGAAAATGTTGAAATGCCAGACATGGCATTAATTTATTATTTCAAGGAATTTGTCTTGAAAAATGAAATATTTGAAATTTATGAAATAAATGCGCATGCGCAATTCATTTATTTCACGCGGAATTTATTGAAATAAATGTATTTCAATTTTCAAGGAACTTCAAGGAAAGGTGGGAGTGAAATATTTCCAGAAGTGTTTCAAAAATTTCACTTATTTATTTCCGAGAAATATTTCAAGTGCCTTGGCCATGTTTGAAATCAGTCATATCCGGCAGCATGCGGTCGCGTCGTTGTGAGGAATAATAATATCGATATTAGGAAATTACGAATGATGAAATGACGATGAAGTTTGAGATCAGAGATGATTGTTGATTGTTGATTGAAGCGAATTCCAGATGGAAGCGATTTGAGTAGAAGCAGGTTGAAGGTTGAAGGCATGATCATCGTTTTCAGATGTGCGCCCACCTCCACCATCCTTCCTTTCGGTTACCTCCATCTCACATCTGCGTGACCTGAATGGTCTGCGACGCGGCGCTGTCCCGTGTCCTCATTACCAGACAGTCAGTGCTTAGTGCCATGCCGTGGTCATAATCTATTCATTGTTCATTCACTTAAAACAACAATCTGAACCGTGCAGTGATCAGGTTAGTTATTTAGATTTTGATGACGAACAACGAACGACTGAAAGTCATGTTAGATTGAAAAATAATATTCAGAAAAAACATAATACATATTCAATTCAACCTTTTGGATTCTTGAGTTTTAGTTCTGTAGAATTATTTTTATTTTTAAGTCTGATCATCATGAGTGGACGAGATGAACTCCCATCAGAAGCTAAATCCCAGCTGGAATGTGATATTATTTCTTTGCTGCCAAAGGAGGTACTGGCACACTGTTAATTAAAGTATGTATAGCTATAATACGGCATGTCACTTATAACGTTTTGATTATTGAACAATATTTATCAAATATGTTGATTTTTCAGGTGGCTTTGTATATCTTATCGCTTTTAAACCCGGAAGATCTTGTAAATTCGGCTCAGACTTGTCGCTATTGGAAAATTTTGCTGGAAGACAATGAATTATGGCGTGAGAAATATCGTGAATCAAGAATCGGATTGGAGAGCGTCCTGTCGTGTAGCTCTAAAATTAAGGAAAGGGAATCCATTCCAGTTGGGGGTTGGAAAAATGCTATCTTCAAGCAGTCGATGGTGGAAAATCACTGGAGAAATGACCCCATTTTGCCTCGGACCATAGAACTCTCTGGACACGGCGAACACGTCATTACGTGCCTCCATTTTTACAAAAATACGTATGTCTTGTGTACTTCTCCATGAAAAAAACATTTTTTTAAGAATCAAATAATATAAATGTAATAGATATAATTGAGAAAATATTGTGTAAAAAGGTTTGCTAAATATAATAAATGAAACAGGATTGTCTCCGGGTCTGACGACATGACATTAAAAATTTGGTCAGCTGAAACTGGAAAATGTTTAAAAACTTTGATTGGACATCACGGAGGAGTTTGGTCTTTGCAAGTTAGTAGGAAAAATATTGTTTCTGGAAGTACAGATCATACAATTCGTGTATGGAATGTGACATCCGGTCAATGTCTTCATACTCTTTGTGGTCATACGTCGACTATTCGATGTTTACATTTACGTAAAAATAGGTCAAATTTCTAAATTAAATTTCAACAACAAAGTACATTTAATACTAATAACAGCTGATTAACATATTAATACTAATGCATGAATTTATAGAAGTTATATTTCTTTCGTTGTCATTATAGATTTGTGAGTGGCTCCCGTGATTCCACATTGCGTTTGTGGGATATTGACTCTGGCGAATGTCTACATGTTTTTAAGGGTCATACTGCAGCTGTCCGCTGTGTTCAGTATGATCATAATTTGGTTGTGTCTGGATCTTATGACTCTACTGTTAGAATATGGAATGCAGAAACAGGGAAATGTTTGCATAGGCTCTCTGGACATAAAAACAGAGTTTATTCTCTCCAGGTAATTTACTGGCAGTCATAATTACATTATTTTCAGTTTATATTTACTCAATTATTATTCTAATTAAAATAATTAGATTGTAACTTAATTATTATTGTTAAGATTTATTATATTATCATTATTTTGAAATAATTATTATTTGTTTTGTGATGGCTCAAACTCTAGTTTGATGGTGTCCATGTCGTAAGTGGATCAATGGACACAAGCATTCGGGTTTGGGAAGTAAATACAGGTGTCTGTAAATCTGTCCTTGAAGGTCATAAAAGTATTACTGTTCAAATGGAACTGAAAGGAAATATCTTGGCATCTGCAAATGCTGATTCTACCGTTAAAATTTGGAACATCAACACTGGCAAGTGTCTGCTAACACTTTTAGGTAAGTAGCAAAATTATATTAATTGCCATAATGATTATATTCAATAATAACCAATTAAGTGATGTATTTCTTGAGAATAGCTCATGAACATCCTTGTGCAGTAACATGTCTTCAAATAATTAATAAATTTATCATAACATCGTCAGAAGATGGAACCGTTAAACTTTGGGATATTAAAACAGGTTCGTCAATGCACTATCGTAAAATATACAATTTTGCACAATTTTATGGCCTTTGTCATAAGTTTTTAAAATATTTTGTTTTTATTTCAGGGGAACTCATTCGTAAATTATTAGAGTTAAAAAGTGGGGGCAATGGTGGAGTAGTATGGCAAATGCGAGCATCGGATCTGAAATTAGTCTGTGGAGTGGGGAGCAGAAATGGTGCAGAAAAGACTAAAATATTAGTAATTGACTTCGAAGGGTCGAAATAAATACCAAATGTTAATTATTTAAGCATAGCAATTTTTTCATAAAGTTTAATTATCATTTACTCATTGCATACTTTTATATTTATTTCGTAATTAAAAACACAATCAATTGTCTATATCCACTTTAAATTCGAATTAATAGTTTATATATTTACATCATCAATTGTATTTATTTATGCACAATTTAAAAAAATATTATTTATGAATGGACAAAATATGCAATAATTGAACTTCCTGTAGTAAAACAGTTGATTATTTACAATACTTGAATCGTGCCAAAAACTACCAGGTATTGAAGGGGGCGTACAGGTCTGTCTAGGGCTCTAAACAGCCGCTTCTCAGGCTGATGAGGTCTGGAGTTCGAATCTCTGGAGCGCCTCAGGTCTAAAAGGTACTTAGTCTGGAGCTGGGAGAAGCTGTCATTGCCGTATATTCGTTATTAGCATTGATTTGCCTATCTTAGTGACAATATGATTATCTATCAATGCCCTGTCTGTAGTGTATGGATTGTTCTGTTGGTCTGTATACGTGCTACGAGTTTTACCTAGCACAAGTCTGGACAATGGGATGCACATGAGGTGATAAGGTGGATTGAAGTAGACTGCCATAAGTGATTTGAAGGTGGTCACTGGTGGTCGGCTCACATGTCCCGGTCCCTCTCTGCCTGCTCACCAGATCGAGTTGCGGGACAGTGTTGAGTCGTTCCGTCTCATGGTTCAGTACTCTTCACTAAGTCTCTTCGTGTAAGTCTGTACTCTTAGTAAAGTTGTTCCGGGAGTCACTGCAAGTAAGCCCTCGCGGCTTGAGCGGTAGCATAGCTCTTCTAATCAATGGTAGTAGCCGTGCTCTCCCCCTAACACACATACAGGGTGGCCAAAGATGAATGACATACACTTTGACCCTGAATAACTTTTGAACGGTTTGAGATATTTAAATGCGGCATATACCAGTCGAAAGACCAAGAAATAACTTAAAAGTTAGCCGAATATTATTGTTTACAAAAAACTTTAAATGTGTAAAACGAAAGTTGGTTGGACGAAAAATGTTGAAAATCTCCATTTGTAAATGACTTTGAACTTTGAACACCTTTGATCTTAAATGGTGTTTGAAATTTTATGTGTAGGGGAAAGAGATCAACGGCAATGGAAAGACTTGCCGACGATTTAGTGTGAAAATCAGTTGTCTTCAAATGTAAGGAACACCGCCCCCTCCTCCGAAAAATGACCCACAAATAAGAGTGACGCTCAATTCTGAATGTCTGCAAAAGCTTGATTAAGACCACAATTTTGTAAAGAATGTGATGTGAACAGTTGAGAATTGTTTTCCATTTTTTTCGGTTGTAACCAGGGGTAGTCACAATTGCAGCTTTTCAACGTACCACAAAAATGGGTTGAGCCTGAAAAATCCCGTATAGGAAGGAGTCTGGTTAAACCAAGTCTAGCCCACACGCAATGCTTAATTTTAAACTTCACAGTTATTCTAAAGTTTTGATTCATGTTTGACAACAGCATGCAATAAACTCTCTGAAATTCGAAAAACAATATGAGAATGCTTTAATTTTTTAAAATAAATAATAACCCTTGTTGATGCACTATTTGAATATTGAATCATAAGAGAATTGAATGTTCTGGTTGCAAAAATTGAAACTGAAAATAAGATTTTTAACATGTTTTTACAATAAAGAGTAGTATTACATTTAAATTTATTTTTTAACGGAATGCACTTCTATTGAGTATTGTGACATTATTGTGAGTACTGGAGTAGATATCTGAAAACATCTTCTCAGCCCAATTAATTCAAGTGTTTCCAAACGCGCACCAATTCACCACTTTCTCATTTGGTTTGGTAAGTATTTTCACACGTCCTTCTCTGTCCTCCACAGAAGCAGAGGCGGCTTTCCCAATGGGCGGACTGGGCAGTTGCCCAGGGCCTCGCGCTTAGAGGGCCTCGCGCCGACGCTTGCCTTGCCAGAAAAAAGAAGTGACCTCTGGTGGTCACTCAGAAAACAAAGCATAATAAATAATATATTTATGAGTTTCATAAAATTGATGAGATAGCTTTAGTCAAGTTAAGTAAAATTTTATATTGACGGGTACGCTGCATAAGGTAATTTCATGCTCCCCGTTCTAAAAGTACCGAAACGGGATTGCTCAATTTCTGTACTTGTACATATTTTCACAATAGAATAACCAGGCTAATAACGTAATAAGAGTTGTGCTATATTTCTGCAGCCACAACACGCAGGGACAATTTTTTATTTAGAGACGTGTTTATAATTATTATGCATAAGGATTAAATAAAAGCTAATTTCGAAAACACTTCACAATGAGAATTACCACATAGTCGTAAGAAAAGAAGAAGAAAAACTAAAAATCTCTATATAATAAAGATTTTCCAACATTTTTCAACATAATAAAATTTATCTTATAATAAGATAAAGATGTTGTTTGTACGTCTTGGACGGCCGTCGCCACCAGGCACGTATAAATAAAGGCGTGATGGGGATGCAACGTAGCCTAAAACTGACTAAATATCCACTATTTTCCAAAGAAACTAAAAGTGAAATTATGCAAATACGATTTAGTATTATTTGGTGCTCCCCTTTGATTAAATTCCTGGATACATGCCTAATCGTCGTAATATCCACTTCATTATTCTGCTGGATGCGGGGCAGGGGGAATGAGTATATACCCCTCAAGCTAAAGCCCTGTGAACCGATTTTTGACCTGTTGTACAAGCTCAGTGTTAAATCATCTACACAGTGTACCCTGATATTTTGAGAAAATTAGCTCTCCAAACAGTCAACAGTCCAAAGTCGTGGTAGTTGTTTTTACCAATTAGTATTAACATGGGCCCGCCTCCAAATTGGGTGGGTCTAAGGTCTAACCACCAAAAAAACGACCACCCCTATATCGACTCCAAATGGTCTAAAACGAAAAAATGTGCAATAAAAAATTTTGGCCTTTTTAGAGGACTTTTCCAAAAACTTAAATTAAATAGGTTAAATACCACGACATAGCTACTCTTACCGTAAGTTGAAATAATAATTGAATTCAGTAGTGGAAAGTGTTTTGTTTATTTCTTAATTCTGTCTTCATCATAGGCGTCGGAACCGGGGGGACAGGGGGGACAATGTCCCCCCTAGAATAAGGCCAGGAGGGACATGTCCCCCTAAAAGTGTTCCAAAAACCAAACTAAAATTACATAAGCACCAGAAAAGGCGATTTTTCTGTCAAAAAAGGATAAAAATCCAAAAAATTTTCGCGCTCCGCGCGAATAATATGTCTTCGTTTACCGATATTTTATTATTTTGGTGCCCCCCTTTCTGAAGAAGCCACATTTTGTCCCCCCTGGATAAATTACGTCCCGACGCCTATGGTCTTCATTGAACATCGAGTCGTGTGTGATTAGATTACTCTTCTAAAGTGGAGCAGAAATTGTATCTAATGTGGATAATAATTACAGGGTGGAGTGGCTTGGTGGAAAAATCAAGAGAAAGACAGAGTTCTGTACAATGAAGCAGACGGATTCTGTAAACCAATTAAATTGAACATATATAATACCGATATTTTCGTATGCTCTTTGAAATTTTCTAACTCGGAATCGGAATAATAAATAAAATTGATAATTTAGATTACCGATAGATGCATAATTAAATGTAACTACCGTATTTTCCGAATTAATTGACCAGGGTCAACCATTGTTTCAAGCATGCGATTCATACGAAAAATTAATAGTTGACCCCAAGGGGTCAATTATTATTTCAAGGCGAGTGCTAAATTTTTTTCTTACTTTTTTCACTTTACTTTTTTTAAATGAATAGGAAGGGCAAGGTCAAATGAGGGAAATATAAGTAAACTGAAAGATATTAAGAATATAATATTCAGTTAGACACTCTCTTAGACAAAAATCAATTTACCTTCACTAATTTAGTTCTCGAAGTCTACACTTGTAAACACTTGTACTTGTAAAATATTGAATTATGCTGCTGCTACTTTATGTACATACCGTTTAGTTCGTTAAATTGTATTGTATAATCACTTATCTTATTTATCCCGAATTAGAAAATTGTATTTTACTGTGCGTATAGGGGTAGTTTAAATACGACCTTCTGTGGGGGACATTTTCACTAAAATGATTGTATCGTGACTTAAGCTAACCTGCAGCGATTGCATATTACCTTATAATAATCATTAGTAAATCCTAATTTCCAATTCATCACATTTTCTATGCAAATATTCAACTATATGTATACTAATATGAGATGTCAAATCATCTCCAACTATACAAAGTAGGGGGGTCAATTATTTCGAAGAGGGTCAACTAATATTTGAAGGCACTTGTAAACGTGAAAATTTAATAGTTGACCCGGAGGGGGTCAACTATTTTGAACAGGGTGAACTAATTCGGAAAAGACGGTAAATTTTACACAGTTAATGCATGGCATTTTCTGTAATGAAAGATTTGGAAGTGAAGTCTAATAACGTCAACTTTAATCAATATTTTTATTAATCCATTGCATACGGGATGGAATAAAAAGTAAACATAAAAATACATAATATTTCTACTTTAAAAAATGCATAATAGAATAGAGTTTAGAGTACTTGTAGATTAAGTTGAAAAAATTAACAGGTGAAATGTTTCTCAAATGATATGTAATATTTGGTCCTAAACATTAGTTAAATAACTAAAGAAACCTAATATTTGCTACTTCAGAGTTTAATTATTAAAATTAGTTAATATTTGCGTACCGAACCGTTCGAGTGTATCATAACGCAATCTAAAGCTCCGGTATTCTCTTCATGGATAGAACACACATAATCGGCCTTTTTGGATCCATATCCATAAAAATCAATTTCGAGATGACCTTCTGAATATTTCATGAGAGCCACAGGGCACATTTTGGAATACTCTTCTTTTGCATCATCCTCCACAGCTTTTCCTTGTTGGAGCCTTGCAATGCGCATTCTTGCATTCTTACTAGCCAGATGAATGTGTCTTTCCTTATTCTTTTCTTTGTTTGTCTGCAAGCAATGGGTAAATTTCAACATCAATTTTGACTTTTAACAAACCATTTCTAAATAAAATTAACATTCAAATTTTTAACAGCGTCAAAAAGGAAATATTGGTAGTCTTAAAATCATAAAAATTAAAGTTTTAAAAAAACTTTGTTACTATAGTAGTGATCAAAAGTAGAATCGAATCCGATTTGATTTACTTTTTTGTATCAAAACTGCGTCTGCTCATGCGCAAACAAGAAAATCGTATCGTTCTCATCGGAATTTTTTGAATCGTCTCCTGGGAGGATTTAGATTCGGATTAGAAAGATTTTGGTTGGAAAATCGCAGTGACTCAAGGTGAGTGAAATATATTTCGAAATGAGTAATGAGTATGACATATATTCCATTATTTCACTTGACCCTGGTATTTAACGAAGTTGTTTGTCTGGATAGTCTGGAATGAATCAGGCTTGCTTCTCGCTCCTGTTGTACGACAGCAATTTCACAACTTTAGTGAAAAAAATATATAAAAATTATACCCCAGGGAAGAATTGAACTCCTATCCTACAAAAGATGATTCTGCAAAAGGGTGTTTTCGTTTTGGGCTCATACGCCGTGTCGCCATAAGCGCAGGGGCTTGAAAGTATCAGCTTCTTTTGTAGGTCTTATTTTATGATATGCGTGTAAAATCTCATACTAATTCAGTAAAGAAGAACTATACTACTACTACTTGTACTTATATACTACTTTACTGTATGTATACTACTAACTACGATACGATGATACAGGAAAAATGCATAAAATGTCATTTTAACCGTCCAAATTTCAAACGCGTCAAAACTTTTAGCTATGCAGCTGATGGAATCAGGGCCGCAGCCAGAAAAAAATTTCGGAGGGGGCCCGACAAATAAAAATTTAAAATATATACTATATATAGATTTATTATCATTTTTAGTTAACCATTCAACAAAAATGTGTCATCCGTCCGTATAAGTTTGATACTACTGATAATCATGCGACAAAACATTCATGTATCCAAATTCCGTCCATACGGAAATGTCATACTACGTCTACGTGTGGAAAATCTTTTCAGTAAATGCGGGGTTATTGGCATTGATTACAACTTTGGAATAATTTAATTTATTTACATCAACGGCAAAGTACAGCACTTTTAAAGTGTAATTTTTCCTAAAGCAAAGTGCTTAGGTGGCCCAAATGTAATTTTTTCAATTTTTAGCAAAATATTTCGATGACAAGGATGCTATCATTGTTAGTATTAGATGTTTATGTAGGTGTGTGATTAGAACAAATATTTGAATAGTCTTTTGAAGGTCCTGCTACTGTCTATTCTATAAGTATACCCATAAATAGGACAAGAGAAAACAAACTGGTAAAGCTATGATTAGCAGACATTATGTCTTGATATGATTTAAAATTACATCTTAACCTTTAAAATGCATAAGTATCAACCTTTGTGGTTTGGAGATAAAAGTAATATACCCAGAAATAAAGCAAAACCTTGCTTTTACACACCAGAAGTTATGACATTAAATCCCCATTTAAGTAATTGTATCCTCGAAAAGTTGATTTTGTGCAATAGAAACGTATTTAATGGTTGAATCTGTTGTTTAATACATTTCTTTATTCTCATAATTATGGTAGTGTATTAATTAATTAGGTAAGCCAATAAGTCCGTATTGGACATGCATGGTGGTATCAAGTTGATCACTTTTGTCACTTTTGTTTAGAATATCCACTTCACTTTAAATGTCCACCATATCAATCTTTGGCTGCAGATGCCAGTTTGCTTTTAAGGTAAACAAGGGGTCAATAACTTCTTGATGGTTCAGGTTGAAATCTCCAGCATGATAACACTGATCATTTATTTTGACATCGGCGTTCCAAGGTATCAAGAAGGTTTGGTTGGGGCAGGCTCGAAGATTATTCCCAACAGTAATATTATTCCCCAAGCAGTAAATGTGATTGTATCCATAATATGGTTTAATATGTATGAAATTCCATTCATCGTTTGGCTGCCTTGCGTCGCATCGTTCCAGGGAGAAGTGTTTTGCTGCATCAGTCCAGGTTGATTGATGTGCACGTTCTGTAGAGGCGCCAAGATGAGGTCAGATTTTTTAATGTTTACAGCATACACACAGTCGATATAATGACACATTTAGGTCCTGTGTACATAATACTACAAGTCAGATTATCTGTCTGATGGAGCAATGTGAAGGGGTCAGCTTCCGCCAATTTCAGTGTCTCATTAATCACAGGTGTATTAAATATCATATACAGTTTGGTTTTATCGTAAGATAGCTTACAACCTTTTGCAGTTGCATGCGTATTGGTACACTTGTCTCCGCACGGAATGAGTGAAATTGAGATAGTCGAAGAATACAGCATTGACTTTTCTCTTCTTCCACTGTGTGTGAGTTTCTTTCAAAATTTGATTCCCAATGAGTTGAAGAGTGGTGATATACGACACAGCATACATAGATCCAAGTTGCTTATATTTGAGTTCTTGGAAATCCGTTTTCCGTGATTTAGTTTAATGTTGTGCGAGTCTCGTTTCCCTTTTAAGAAACTTAATTGCTTGTGTTTTCTTTCGTAGTCATCCAATTTAAAACTGTCTATCCAACTACTCTTGTAAATTGCTTGTTTTCTTTAGGGCTACACGTTCCAGCTAATCCTAATCCAATTGTAAGTGCGGAGCGCAATACTATTATGGCTAATATTGTGAAGATTGCTCTTTTGTTTCTCACTTGCTGTAGTTGCACCTCTGTGAAGTCTCCCGTAGGGCACATCCTGTTCACTTCATTGATAAACAGTTCCTGATATAGGAGATCACATCTTTCACGAGCTATTTTTAACAAATTATTGTGCACAGTTTCATTTGTTAACGCTTCACATGGAGATTGGAACATTATTTGGAGGTGGTAGTTGTTGTAGCCTGATGTAACTGATGTTTCACTTGTTCTCCATAAAATGGGTTGGTTGTTCTGAGTACTTGCTCCTCCGGTTAATCCAATGCTCATCAAATATAATATGCTTAAGAAGAGATGTATTCCGCTTCTCACTCTTGAGTTCTTCGTTCGTGTGCTCATTGTTTTAGGATTGGTCAATACCAATTTTTCGGTCATCATACCGTAAGGTCCGTTGGTACGTAGTCCACTACTATCTCCCTCTTGGAAACTCTCTTATATGATGAAAACGCACATCAATGTGCTTTGGTCGTTTGTGAAATTCTGGATTTCTTGCAAGTCTAAGTCTGCTTTGATTGTCTACATTTATTAGACAGTCACCTGTTAGTTTGATTCTCATCTCTTTGATATGGTGCTGGAGCCACACTGCTTCCCTTGCAGCCGTTGAAAATGAAATGTACTCTGCTTCCGTTGATGAGCAGGCAACCACAGATTGCTTTTGGCTTGACCATGTGATAATTCCGTTTCTCAGAAAGAAGGCGAATTCACCTACTGGCTTTC
The DNA here is from genome assembly GCA_020055645.1 of Tomocerus qinae. NCBI lineage: Eukaryota > Metazoa > Arthropoda > Collembola > Entomobryomorpha > Tomoceridae > Tomocerus > Tomocerus qinae. The sequence continues at coordinate 127,092,012 of CM034546.1, forward strand.
TGTAAATTTTTTCTGTGGCGTAGTCTGAATCTGAGTAACAGATCAGTTGCAGTTTCTCTGTCCTTTCGTATAACAATCCTAGGCCTTTAGTGCCTTTTAGATACCGTAGTATATATTTAGCTGCCTCCCAGTGACTTCTATTATAATTATTAAGAAATTGGGATAGTTTCACTACAGCAAAAGCAATGTCTGGTCTAGTAAGTCTAGCCAGAAACAATAATGCTCCAATCAAGGATGGGAATGGAAGTGATTCATCATTTTCATGCGCCTTTTCCAACTGCTGATTAGGCTCCATTGGTACTGATGTTGGTTGGCATTCGATCATATTATATTTTTCCGTATCGCTCCTGTCCCATATATATACTTCCATCATTATATAGCAGGAGTTCAAACCCCACAAAATTATGTGGATCTTGTGTGGTCAACTTATTCTTCATTAAAAATTACACCTATTTATATTTCAAAATTATTCTACCTACTAAAATCAGACGCTAATTCAGCCGCTCTATCCCAAATTAAAAATAAGTCCCATTTACCTACATAATTAATATTATATTTATTCTCCCACAACTCAACAAACCCAGCTAATAATTTATTTCCTGACAATACTTTTGTTAAGAAGACAGATAAGGTTTTCTTCTTCAAATCCTTGTAACTGCTCCATGTAGAGAGTTTCTGTGAGTTGGCCATACAAGAATGCTGTCTTTACGTCGCCTTGTATAATGTAGTAGCCAAATGCTGCGGTTATGGCTATCAGCATTCTTATTGACTCATATCTGCAAACCGATGCAAAAGTCTCGTCGTAGTCAATTACAATTCTCTGTTTGTAGCCTTTTGCTACCAGACGAGCTTTGAACCTTGTACTCCCGTCTGGATTTCGTTTGCATTTGTAAATCCACCAAGCCTCTATGGTTCTCACGTTCATTGGACGAAAGAAAAGATTCCAAGTGCCATTACTTTTATGGCTGGTGATTTCTTCTACCATCGCTGCCATCCACACAGCACTTTGAGGAGAAGCCATCTCGCTTGCTCAAATGTGTCTGGTTAGATTATACTTTCAGCCCAATGTGACTGTCTGTATCTATGCGGCAGGTTTATTTTCTTTCTGTCACGTAGTGTTATTGTCGAAGTTGATCTTTGACCAGGCTGTGTCTGATCAACAGGATGTGCAGATTCGTCATCGGCTCTCGTGATTTCTTTGTCTGACTTTCTATCATCATCGGATGAGTCAGAGTCTTGGAAGTGGGGCGAAATTCTTTTGTCACTCTCACTGTCTCCTTCCCGCTCAAAGAACTTTCCGTTTCTTGCGACAGTTTTTCTTCATTATTGTATAGCCTATAATTGTTAGAGATGCTTTCATTTCCGACAAGCATAAGTTCTTTTCCCTTTGGTAGCCAGACAGTTCTCTGGCTATCGTCTACATATGCGTATGCAGTGCACCCAAAGATCCTCAGGTGCTCAATGTTTGGCTTTCTATTAAATATTTGTTCATATGCAGTATTTTCAGGACTTTGTTCTAGTATTCTGTTGTGGATGTATACTGCAGTCGCCACGGCCTCGGCCCAAAGGAAATCTTTTACATTATACTTCTGCATTATAGTCCTTGCAGAGTCTTTAATTGTGCGTATTTCTCTTTCTATTTTCCCATTTGATTGGGGGCTGTACGGGGCTAATTTTTAATGTATAATGCCGCGTTTTGCAAAAAATAAGCTCAGTTTAGTATTTATGAATTCACTTCCATTATAAAATCTAAAAGTTTTCATGGCCCTCCCTGTTTGTGTGTGAATGAATCGTGCATATTCGATAATGCAGTCGGCAGCTTCACTCTTCTCTTTCAGAAAATAAACAACTTGGAATCCCGTAGCATTATCCTTTATTAAGAGGAAGTAACTTGACCCATCTAATGATTTAGCTGGGATTTTTCGGGCAATGTCTCCATTTGCCATTTCTATTAGCCTTTTCTCTGCTTTAAATGGATAGGGCAATCGAGCTTGCTTTCCCTTTTGACATTCATGACAGAAGAATTTGTCTGTACTATTGGTTAATACCACTCCACTCACAGCATTCTTGTGTACTGTGTTGCATACATGGGTAGTGTTAATAGGAGCACGTTGCTTATGCCACAGTTGGAATTGAGGGGATTGTTGATGTATGATAGTTGTCATGGCTTTGTTTGGAATTTGCTAAACTTTCATACCACACATTTCATTTCTGAGAGGAGCAGTGGGGCCAAGAGAACCGTCTGGTGCGGTGTATTCGGTCTTTCGGGCAGTACGTAAAATCTGATAGCCTTTGCTAGCAGAAACTTTTTCCAAGAATAGTTTGACTGCTTGGGGAATATGTAGTACTTTGTCCAAAGTACATTCTGTCCATTGTCCTGAGTTTTACTTTACCGTGACCAACAGCTTCAATTGACCTCCCGTCTGTTAGGAAAACCTTCTGCGGTTTCTCAAATAGAGTTAGAGTTTTGAACCAGTCTCTGTTTTCGAAAATGTGCTGTGAAGCACCAGAGTCGCTGTACCACTCATTGATATTTCTTCATTTTTCATCATGGATGCATTTCCAAAGTAGTTGTCATCCTCTCATCTCTATCTCTTCTCTTCTGTTGCTTTCTTTTCTGTCGGGCTCCTCGTTGCCTCGATCGTCCCGCCGGTCGTTTCTTCCGGTGTTTTTTCGTGTAGTTTTGCATTAATGTGGGTCGTAGTTTTTGATTTTTGGGTTTTCCCATCACTCGCGAGACTAGTAACCTCTGCGTGAACAGGTGTGACATTTCGTACGGTTTTCCAAATCGTCGATATTGCCTCCCTTTTTCTTTTCACCTTTTCCGTCTGGCTTTCCACCAGTTTTAGCACGGAAGGTTTCCGAGGTACTTTGCTCCTCTATTTCACTCGCTTTTACTTCTGGATTATTTTGCACTGAGTCAAGATCTTCTTTCTTGAGTCTTGCTAGCAGATAAGTCATTGTTTGTGAGACGTCAGGGACACTGTCCCATGCTTTCTTAAATCCATTGTTTTCACCTGGGACTACCAGGCTGAGATTGCTGACACTAACGTGGTCACTTGCGTCGTTTCGTCAATGTTAACACCCATGTCATTCAGGTTCCTAGCAAGTCTCTCAATGTCCAGGTGTGCACTCACTAGAGTTTGTTCACTCTTCACTTTCTAGTTCAAGAACGTGGAGAGAAAGTGTGTTGTTTGTTCAAAGTGCTTTTATCACTATGAATGCAACATAGCTTGTCAAACATTTCCTTTGCAGTTGAGAAGATGTAGATGTGATTTGTGTTAACTGGGTCTAGTGTGGTGACTAAAAGAGCTTGTGCTTGCACATCTTTATCATCCCACTTATCTGGTGTCATTACTGCTGACACTCTCACTGTTGTCGCATTGACAATGTCCCAAAGCTTATTAGCTTTAAACACTAAAGGCATCTGCAGTTTCCACTGCTCAAAGTTTATGTCACTTAATTTGACATGTGATGATTCCAATTTTGTAGACAAAGTTACATGTGGACCTCTTCCAGTCCCTTCCACCACTTCCTCCACCAGTTCCTCCACCAGTTCCTTCACCAGTTCCTCCACCAGTCGACATTGTTGCACAGACTTTTATTTCTCACTGTTCAGTTTACTGTTCAAGTTTTCCTTTGTTTTCAGGTGAGCACTATGTACTTTATGAATCGTGCCTGTAAATTTAGTATGTGCGAGTAAAAGTGTTTAGAGCTAGACTGAATGTATGCTTCTTTAGTATGTACGTACTTTGCTAGTAGTACGGAGTAATAAATTGACTTGACTGGGTCGTCTGGAGTTCATATAGAGACTGATTTAATTTAGGGCATAAAGTATTTACAAGTACATAATCAAAGAGTATCTACATACCACCATAGCCCGGCGTACACTACACTTATTCGAGTGTAAGTGTAAAAAATGTGTAATGTGTAAGCTTTACACTATCTATAGTGTAGTGTAAGTGTAGTGTAAGGGTTAATGGTCATACAAAGTGTAGTGTAAGTGTAGTGTAACAGCTATTGGCGATAAAAGGTGTAGTGTAAGTGTAGTGTAAGGGTTACTCTTGATAGAAAGTGTAGTGTAAGTGTAGTGTATAAATGACAAAGGAGCAAAACCTATCCTATAAAATTTACTGTACGCTATTCAGAAAGTCTAAGAATTTTTATTTCACAGTTATGCAACATTTAGCCTGTATTAATTACATAAATAGAACATTAGTATCATCTAAAAGGTAATTTTATTAGATTTAAATTTTTTGTGTTGATTTTCGTAATAGTGACATATAATGTAGACTACATTATGTAGTATAATGACACATAGTCAATACACTTGCACTACACTTTTACAACACTTACGAATATAGTGTAGTGGAAGTGTAGTGAAAGTGTAGTGTAATTACTCGCTTTAAAAAAAGTGTAGTGTAAGTGTAGTGTAGCTACCACACATGCAACTTCATGATCGGCGATCCGGAAAGGTTCGATGTTTTAGCGATCCGATCCGAACCCGGTCCGAACCATGGTTCAGATCGGATCAGTTCGCTCGAATTTTTCTGGACGACTGGTTCGATTCGGATCGCTTAAATTTTAGAATGACAGCAGCTCGGATCGGATCGGTAAAAAAAATTTTGTTGGGCGGGATCGGATCGGTTCGGATCGCTAAAATTGTTTTGGAGGATCGGTTCGGATCGATTACATTTTGTATTTGCTCTGGTTCGGATCGGATCGGTTCGCTGAAATTTTTGAATGCCAGCGACTCGGATCGGATCGGATTGCTGAACAATTTTTTAGAAGATAGGATACACTTGATAATCTTTTGTATAAACTAAGATAGGCAGATACTCTCTACCAACCTGTATTCGTGACAGACTGCACCCCCAAGTCCCCAATTTGTCCAGTGTTATAAGAGTATCAAAATATAATAGCAAATGGCAAAATAAAATACATCGATGTAAATAATTGTAACAGAAAAATTTAGTTGGATTAAAGATTAAAAGTGGCGCAGCATTTGCGTTAAATACGTCATTATGACAAAATGACATTTAAGCAGTTGTGGTCGGTCGCAGTTCACAGTTCTATGCTGTAAATCATGCATTAATTAAAAAGCTTTTTGGAGGTTCGGCATTGCAAATCGATGTTCGATGTTTTAGCGATCCGATCCGAACCCTATCCTAACCATGGTTCAGATCGGATCGGTTCGCTCGAATTTTTCTGGAGGACTGGTTCGGATCGGATCGCTCAAAGTTTTGAATGACAGCAACTCGGTTCGGATCGGATCGCTAATTTTTTTTGTTGGGTCGGATCGGATCGGATCGCAAAAGTTATTTTGGAGGTTCGGTTCGGATCAAACACATTTTGCATTAGCTATGGATTGGATCGGATCGCTTTAATTTTTGAACTACAGCGACTCGGATCGGATCGCTTAAATGGTTGAATGATAGCGACTCGGTTCGGACCGCCGATCATGAAGTTGCATGTGTGTAGCTACTCATTTTTCAAAAAAGTGTAGTGTAAGTGTAGTGTAACTATACGGTTTTAAATCAAGTGAAGTAGTGTTTGTGTGGTTCTTTGACGCCGGGCTATGCATACCACATGTTATGTATGTGTTAACGGTAATAATAAATTCAGGCATTAAGCTTAATGCCTAGGCATTAAGTAAAATTTTGAAAGATTTTAGTTTTCCGTACTTATAATTTGAAAGAACAATTATTTCGTATTTGTATGTGAATAAGAACAATTTTAGAAGTCCAAAAAGGTAAAGATGTTTACTGTGTCATGAATAAGGACCGAGTTATAGACTTTAAAACTTTTGCATAAAAACCACTACAACTTCTTAAGTCTTAGTCGCACACTATTCATATGCGGCATTTTAAATTCGTTACAATGTCCTTATTTAGGAAAAAGAATATAATTGGACTATATAAATGGTCTTCTAAATTTCAAATACTAAAAACTAGAATTCTTCAAAAATTTTACTTATTGCCTAGGCATTAAGCTTAATGCCTGAATTTACTTATTGCCTAGGCATTAAGCTTAATGCCTGAATTTACTTATTGCCGTTAACATATGCACGTATCTTAGTAGCTGAACCAAACCACAGAAACAGCTATGTATGTTTTCATACTCAGGACTGTATGTGTTATATTCATAGAATTAGAAACACACTAACACACGCTTCTAGAAGAAACATTTCCCTATCTCACAATGTATTAATTTATATGGAAGCGTTTGTTGTACGAAAGTACAAGACCGGGAAACGTGTGTAAAAAGTGTGGAGAATGGAAGCTTTTTGCCTGTTTACAATATCCTGTTACTTATCCTGTTATTTTGTTATGCGTTATCTAAATCTCCTTTCTATATCTATGGTTATATTATGCTAATATTATCAACACTTCCATCGTTGTAATTGTTGTAAAATAAGAGAACCTAGTAGTTGGATTTTCCCGTTTATAGAAATCTATTGATGCAAAATTTGGTTTGCGTCTTAAACATTCCATTCCATCGTCTCCTCTATACATTACTAATGTGGATTTTGGAAATCGACTAAGAATAATTGAAGAAATTGGATATCCTATGGCGTTTTCTGCATTTAAGGCATAATTAGTAAAATATACATTCTGAAGCGGCGATCCACAGTAACTGCTTTGGTCTTCTGATGTAGAAACACTTTCATCTCCACTGATGATTGTCACTGTCTTTGCAACGGAACTTTGGTCGATGAAATGGTCTATTGCTAAAGCCGACGGTGACTTGTGGTCAAAATAATTCACCGAACACAAATACGGTGTAAGTGTAACGTAAAGAAGTCAGAATCTGTTTGGAATAAAATTCAGGACACAAGAAGTAGATATATAGTTGGGTCACTTTGATCGTACATTGGTATTAAGAACCAGGGTTTCATCCAGAATAAATGATAAATCAAATTCGCTCTTTGATTCCAATTGACAAGAAAGTTGGAGTCTGACTGTGCCAGATCAGAAAGATTTTTTATCAACGAGCAATTAAACAGTAGTATGTTTCCCAAAATGATGTAAACTAAACGGCAAAGCTGAATATTCAACAAATCTGACGTTATCTAAAATAGTTTCAGTGATATAATTAATTAGCATAAGATCTATGAAATTCTCTGGATAAAAACTAACCACAATGTTCTGTACACATAAAAAACGGGTAACTAGCGGTGGTGATGATAGTCTCAATTTCCTTCTCTTCAAACTTACAATGCAAACGGAAATACCATTTTCGTGGTATTCGTTAATAAATCCGTCTTTTTGGGTTTTTGGGTTTTTGCAGTAGCAAAATCCAAATCCATGAAAGAGCCAAAATACAATTTTTGTTTGGTGGCGGAAGGAAACAGCCTATATCCATACACTTGTTAGTGGAGTTAGGCTATTTCCTGCACCAAACGAAAAATGGATATAGGCTTATTCGTACACCAAACAAAAAATGGATTTTGGCTTTTTCGTTCCTTAAAGGACGATATGGAATATGGATATTACGAATGATGAAATAATTATGAACTTGGGATTGGGATCAGAGGTGATTGTTGAATGAAGCGTTCAGATTGAAGCGATTTGAAGTTGAAGGACTCATCGTTTCTAGCCGTGCTTCCACCTCCATCTCACATCTGCGTAACCTGAGACGGAGACCTGAATCTCTGCGACGCTGTCCAGTTTCTACAACCATACAGTCAGTGCGCAGTGCCATATGCCGTGGTCATAATCTATTCATTCACTTAAAAGAACAAACTGAACAGTGATCAGGTTAGTTATTTAGATTTTGACGACGAATGAAACTCATGTTATGTTATGTTATGTTATGTTAGATAAAAAAATAATATTCAGAAAAAACAGGTTGGGTTGCTGCAAACGGGACGCATAGTAAGCAAAAATTTTCTAAGTTTTTTTCCCAATGGAAAATCGTACCCAAATTTTTCTAAGTTCTTTTCCCACTGTAAGAATGACGAATTCAGTCTTCAGTGTATAATCACTTTTTAAGCCACCCGTCACTATTTTTGCCTTTTTTCTAACCTAACCTAATAAAAATGAATATAATAAATGTTTGGTTGTTTCAATTTTATTAGGTTAGGTCAAAAAAGAGGCAAATAGTGCGACTAGTTTTGAAAATACTTAGAAATTTGTTGACTGATTTTTGCATTGGGAAAAAACTTAGAAAATTTTCGGTTACTGCGTCCCGTTTGCAGCAACCCAACCGAAAAAACATATTAATGTATATACTTACAACCTTTTGGATTCTTGAGTTTTTGTTTAGTATAACTATTTTTATTTTTAAGTCTAATCATCATGAGTGGACGAGATGAACTCCCAGAAGCTGAATCCCAACTGGAATGTGATATTATATCTTTGCTGCCAAAGGAGGTACACTGTTAATTAAAGTATCAATTATTCAATGACAATTTCCAATTATCTTTATCAATTCCTGCAAAGCAAATTATATAGCAATATAGTTCATATCATAATTACCTCTGTATAGCTAAAATACGGCATGTCACTATTATAATACGTTATTGAACAAATATTTATCAAATCTGTTGATTTTTCAGATGGCATTGTATATCTTGTCGCTTTTAAATTCGGAAGATCTTCTAAATTCGGCTCAGACATGTCGCTATTGGAAAATTTTGCTGGAAGACAATTTATTATGGCGTGAGAAATATCGTGAATCAAGAATCGGATTGGAGAGCGTCCTGTCGTGTAGCCCTAAAATTAAGGATAGGGAATCCATTCCAGTTGGGGGTTGGAAAATGCTATCTTCAGGCAGTCGATGGTGGAAAAACACTGGAGAAATGACCCCATTTTGCCTCGGACCAAAGAGCACTCTGGACACGGTGAACATGTCATTACGTGCCTCCATTTTTACAAAAATACGTATGTCTTGTGTACTTCTCCATGAAAAAACATTTTATAAGAATCAAATAATATAAATGAAATAGATACAATTGAGAAACTATTGTGTAAAAAGGTTTGCTAAATATAATAAATGGATTGTTACAGGATTGTCTCCGGGTCTGACGACATGACATTAAAAATTTGGTCAGCTGAAACTGGAGAATGTTTAAAAACTTTGATTGGACATCACGGAGGTGTTTGGTCTTTGCAAGTTAGTGGGGAAAATATTGTTTCTGCAAGTACGGATCATACAATTCGTGTATGGAATGTGACATCCGGTCAATGTCTTCATACCCTTTGTGGTCATACGTCGACTGTTCGTTGTTTACATTTACGTAATAACAGGTCAAATTTCTAAATTCAATTTCAACAAAAAGCACTTTTAATACTAATATGACAGCTGATCAACAATTAATATTAATACTAATAGATGAATTTATAGAAATTATATTTCTTTCGTTGTCATTATAGATTTGTGAGTGGCTCCCGTGATTCCACATTGCGTTTGTGGGATATTGACTCTGGCGAATGTCTACATGTTTTTAAGGGTCATACTGCAGCTGTCCGCTGTGTTCAGTATGATCATAATTTGGTTGTGTCTGGATCTTATGACTCTACTGTTAGAATATGGAATGCAGAAACAGGGAAATGTTTGCATAGGCTCTCTGGACATAAAAACAGAGTTTATTCTCTCCAGGTAATTTACTGGCAGTCATAATTACATTATTTTCAGTTTATATTTACTCAATTATTATTCTAATTAAAATAATTAGATTGTAACTTAACTTATTATTGTTAAGATTTATTATATTACCATCATTTTGAAGTAATTATTATTTGTATGGTGGCTCAAAATCTAGTTTGATGGTGTTCATGTTGTAAGTGGATCAATGGACACAAGCATTCGGGTTTGGGAAGTAAATACAGGTGTCTGTAAATTTGTCCTTGAAGGTCATAAAAATATTACTTTTCAAATGGAACTGAAAGGAAATATCTTGGCATCTGCAAATGCTGATTCTACCGTTAAAATTTGGAACATCAACACTGGCAAGTGTCTGCTAACACTTTTAGGTAAGTAGCAAAATAATACAGAGGAATTATTTTTGCCGTCCTATGATTACATGCAATAAAAATTATGCGATATATTCCTTTTAAATAGCTAATGAACATCCTTGTGCAAAAACTCGCGTACGTCTGCAAATAATTAATAAATTTATCATAACATCGTCAAAAGATGGAACCGTTAAACTTTGGGATATTAAAACAGGTTTGTCAATGCACTATCGTAAAATATACAATTTTGTACAATTTTATCACCTTTACGGTTATTAAGTACTAGCCGGTCACAGGGCCCAGGACCTGTTATAAATAAAGCTAGTGTGTATTCCGGGGCAATATTGTAAGATGTATTTCAGAAACTTCTTCCCCTCACCCACCTGGTGCGTTAGGGAAGCAGTTTATAAAACAGAATAACACTTGGCAGCATAGATGTAAGTTGTAGGTAAACATCCCATCCAATGCAAAAGATGGAATATCCAACCCCATCCATCCCATCATCACCAAACACCTAAGGAAAGATCAACATCCTATCCAGCCCATCAACACTATCCAAATAAAGTAAACCACCTAATACAGCCATCACCAACACATCCCTTCCAGCCCATCCAAACACCTGGATGGGGATGTTGGGTAAAATGGATGGGATGCTTACATCTATGCTTGGCCAAGCACGTATCCAGAGGGGGGGCCGGGGGGCACGGTCCCCCACTAAGTTCCCAAAAAAGACGATTTTTTTGTCAAGGTTAAAAATCCAAAAAAAATTCGCCATACTTTTACTAATATTCCTGGATACGTGCTTGTGCTTGGCAGTATGCATAATGATGACTCAGAGATACGTGGATGTAACTTTATACCCCAAGTAAATAATGTGACCCTAATGGGTGACCAGAGTAAGTGACGATAGTCACTTCATACAATTCCAGAACAAAAATATTGGCCTTTGGTCGTAATAAGCTGAAGTTTTAGATTTTTTTTTACTCCGGGTTTAGAATAACTAATTACATATAATACCATAAATGAAAAGTGTCCATGAAAGGAAAATGTCAACTTCCATGACTATGACCAACGAAAATGGCATCACATTAAAGGAATATTCTATACTCATAAATATCCACCCACCTACACTTGTTACGGGCTAATTTATGCTCTTCCTATTCCTATCATCACGATTTGTGTCGTCATATCAGTTGATTTTAAATCTACTAAAAATGTTTCCAATGATACATGACGTCATTTTGACGTCACGAAGCATGATAATGAAGGAATAGGATGAGTCTAAAGTGGCCTTTAGTCACCTGCGAAAATTAGGAAAACTGGGAAATGTATGGAAATCAAAAGGTGTTATATTAGAAGTCATAATTTTAGGATGATAAATCTCTTTAACACATAGGTGGCAGTTCAAAACGTACACATTTGAAATAAAAAAATAGTTTACCACATCATCCCGCTCTGAATATTTTCTATTTAAGAATGGACTTAGCTTTTCTATTTAAGACGTAAAACATTTTTAACCTCTAGCTTTACGAATGGAAAAAATACAGTTCCAATATGAATAGCCAAATTTTTAATTTTCCAGCGTATAAAATAAGTTTACTGCATGGTATATTAAATTGAAAGAAAGAGTTTCAACTACCACGTCGCACGACAGTGACAAAAGTGACACAACGCGCAAGCGTGTATGCATAAAACCAAGTTCCACCTGGATGGAATTTAGCATCTTTAGTAACATACAAACATCCGTACATCCAAAAAATATTTCGATGGCGTTTATATTATAGAGTGATTTTTTATTTCAGGGGAACTCATTCGTAAATTATTAGAGTTAAAAAGTGGGGGCAATGGTTGGAGTAATATGGCAAATGCGAGCATCGGATCTGAAATTAGTCTGTGGAGTGGGGAGCATGAATGGTGCAGAAGAGACTAAAATATTAGTAATTGACTTTGAAGGTTCGAAATAAGTACCAAATGTTAATTATTTAAGCATGGCAATTTTTTCATAAAGTTTATTATTTTGTAATTTCATACATTTATACTTATTTCTTAATAATAAACACAATAAATTGTCTATAGCGACTTTATTATTCGAATTTGTAGTCATTGTGTAAATCCAGCAGTATATTACATTTATATATTTATTTATAACATTCAATTGTTTTTATTGATGCACTTTTTTAGACATTTCTGATTGTAATAATTATTATAGGTATTTATGAATGGATAAACTAAGCAATAATTGCACTTCCTGTAGTAAAGCAGTTGGTTATTTACAATATTTGAATCGTGCCAAAACTCCTGTTTTGACCGATTGCTTATAAATCAAGAATTCGAGAAATGTGGAATTTCCACTGTTATAAATGAATAATTCTACCATAAGGAAGAGAAGAAAAGAGAAGAATTGTGGTCAAGGAAATGAAAGTGAAATAGATGCTCAGGTAGGATTCTGACTAATTACAAGATCAAGTTAATTCTGAAGAACGTTAAAGTTGATGCTATTTGGAATCCTGCTGCCTGTTACTGAAAGACACTTAAAAGCATAGAAAATGTAGCAAGAAAAGATGAAACTGCCCCAGGGAAAGATTCTATGATTTGAGATTTCTTCTCGTAAGTCTATCTGACCAAATGTCTTACAATTTCAGTTCAAATTTTTCTGATGATAAATTACCATTCGACATTATCTCTGTAGCTAGATCACGCCATTACTTTTAACCATTTTCCTATTCTAAGATTGATATCAATAAGCAAATGATATAATCCAAAATGTGAGATGTTCAATAACATTTCACAAGCTCCTCCTCCTTTGCGTTGTGGATTCGTAATTCTGAAACTTTGTAAGAAGAAATTCTAAATTTTGTAAGATAAATGAAATTTTGTTCGCTATATAATTGTACGATTGATCTGGAGACTATAATGGCCTGATTAAGACACAGAGACATTGTCAAATAGTAAAAATCAAAGAAAAGAACATCATTTGTAGCCACATCTTGGTCGGATAGACTGACAAGACGGAATCTCATTTAACATAAATCTGAAAATATTCAGCAGTTGTTTCTTTTGGCATTTCCGATGGCTTTTAATTTGGTCTTTCATCTCTGGGCAATAAAGTATCAAAACGAATGTGCTTTTCAATGGTCTTTGAGGGTTCCACTTGCATTTGGACATGTCATGAATCGAAATCTCGGAACATCCTGTCAATCGTCTATTTTGTGCCATAAATCTTCCTTTTGAATGCGTCGTCCTTAGTCCATGTATTAAATCAGTAAGTAGTCCAGTGAATTTTCCATTTCTCAAAATCAAATTAGTTAAGAATCACTAAAGAATTTACAAAGTTAACAAATTTTAATTAAATTGCATAGAAAATTATATCGATGCTTATAGTTTCTTTTACCAAAAGTAATTTACCCAGTTCATGGAAACAAATGTCCTTTCCGGAGAATAAAGCGTTTTTTTCTTTTTGAAGATCATAATAGTTAATGGGAAGGTTTTCAAAATCTTTTCACTTTGGGCCTTCTTCGAATTTCAAAAATAAAATCAAAATATATGTTTTGTCTGTAAGTTAATCTTCACAGTTCCAACTCCAACTTCTGAATGACAGTAGTTGAAGTTTTTTTAACAGGGGCAAACAATTGTGAGTTGGATGCTGATTATACTTGCATACGTGGCACTCAGCAAAATCGTCGTGTTCTTTTGCAATGCCACGTCAGCAGACTACTCTCAGGTCAAATAGAAATAGTCTTCCGGGTTGCGACGTTGTCTCGTCCTTTTGTCCTCAGGAAAACTTCCTTAATTATTGGGCATTGACTTCTAAAATGAAGCATTGACTTGGATTTAAGATGGGCTTCTTCTACCTACCGACTTCGGTTCGGAGTCCTTACATTTTGTTACTCACTGGATGTAAAATACGTTAAATTTCAATTCTTTTTGACAAAAGTAAACGATTTTGTCGTGCTTTCCAGATTCTATTCATTTAGGCTTGACTGTTTTCGTTTTAATAGTCCTGGAGATAGAATTAGTGATGCAAATCAGTTTTTTACAGCAATGTGATGCGAACTGCCTCCTTTTACACTCAATATGAATATGTACATAGATAATTTTTCATCCTTTTAATTAATAACATGTTTTAAATATTTTAATTTATTTTAATTATTACATCCATATTTATTAATTTGTCAAGTATTGATTATGAACATAATTAAACTTAGAGTAATAATAAAATTACAATATTTACATTATATTAGTGTATGTAGGAAAACAATGAGAATAAATCAGTTTATTTTGAAACATAGATGTACGAATTATTGTAGAAAAGTAAATGTCTTCACTTCACCCACTACATTTCGTACCCATAAATCAAGAATTCGAGAAAAGACGAAATTGTCACTAACTCTATATAATAATTAATTCGAAATCTGGAGAAGAAGTAAACTAAAAAAATTTGATTCTACACAACATTTTGGAAAAGGAATATAACGTTTTGATTTTTGGAAAATTGTCTAAATTAAATCACGTCTTTTTCACAGGAAAACAGATGCCTTTATAAATAGTATACCATTAAGTTCTGACGATGCAGTTGCCAAATAATAAAAGGAAAAACTTAGAATATCGAGATATTTTCTCATCAAAAACAAATCGAGTGATTTGAAATGCTGCAACTAGCCATTCTCATTTATACAATGATACAAATGTCACTTAGAATAGGATGATTCAATTTTAATTAGACGCTAAATTGTTACACGACGATGCTTATGCATCTTAATAATTCGTGAGTCTCACTCAAATCTATGGCCATTCATAAAAGCAGACCATATGAAAAATTTTGTGTACGTTTTCTATTGTCATAAATTTTTACTCAAAAATAATATGTCAAAAATGCCTAAAATTAAGAAATAAAAATGCCAAATCCAATTTCCTGATTAAAGCTAGGTTTTGAGTCTCACTTTACCTTTCACTTCACGCTGAAAAAGGAACATTCAGTTACTTCTTCTGTCTAAAATCCCCTCACATGTGACAACGGCAATGTTTTATTTATGAATGCTCTTTGCTCGTGAAAAGGAAGTGACATTCAAAACCTGGCTTAAGTCACAGAAGCATCGTCATGCATCAATTTTACGTCAAAAGGGAATTAAATAGCATTTGCAACCGAATTTTGTCATGTAGACAGAAAAGACCTGTTAACAATATATGTTCCATCACTTGGTCAAACTTTTCGATTAATTTTTCCACGCTCCAATTGATTTTCTCTATACCCTTGTGGCCTGCCAGTGCCAAACCCCAATGCGAACTTTCTTAGTCTTTTTTCCCGAAGAATTGTGATTTGGAATTTTGGATTTTTCAAGAACCGAAATATATGCCCTGTCCCTGTTTATAAAGCAGTATCTTTCTTTTGTTTTGCATATCGTTTTCTCGTGTCGATCATCAACCAGTCAGAGAGAAGTCCAGTGACATTTTCATATTTCTCGAAAATTTACCTTTAGTAGGGATTCCCACCTGAAATTTGAATGTTATAACATTAATAGAATTATTCAGTCACATTTATATTTGTTTATGTAAATGATTATTTAATAAATGTGATAATTTAATAAAAATTTCTGTTTTTGAATACCGAAGGATTTAAAAGAATGAAGTTTTCTTTTTTTCCTTTTCATGGTGAAGTTTTGTCGTTTCCTCACGGCTTTTGAACCAATCCTTTTGAACTTTAACTACAAAACACACCTAAAATTTAAAAACGTTCTGTATAATTTCAGATTGAAAGCCGACGGAGAGGATTTACAAAAGTCTATGTTCAAATGGAATCTCTAATTGCTGATGTGCTGCTGATTACGTGTCAGCCAACTATAGTTATTTTATACACTCGCTAATTTCAACGCCACGTCATCCTTGCAGCCTCAGCCAAGTTGATTGACCACGAATTCTACTCTTCCGGGTTTGCTGTTCATTATTTCTCGTGGCAAAAACTTTTTGTTTGAAAAAGCATATGGATTACAGATATATTACATACAATAATGACCTGGATATGTATTTCGAACCAAACTTGAAATAAAATGGACAAAAAGAATAATATTATATGGAAACTTTTGGCTTAGGTTTAGTGGATCAAGTCATCCTTTAGTGTAGCAAACTGTTGTTCCCATTTTTGAATTCCGTAATGTTTTCATGCCTTGCATATATCTACCAAATTACTTCACTATATACACTATATACTATACTTGGTACTATACTTGCGCTTATACTATTTAATTTATAAATTGGCTATGTATGATATTTATAAATAAATTAGATTTAAAATAACTTGTGAAGCAATTAATAAAATCAGTCCATGTCTAAACAATTTCCCTTGTACAAAAATGCGATGAGAGTTTTAAAAATACAATGTTAAATAATATGAAGCCTTGGTATAGAATTTAATTCTAGTGATCTCATTATCTCATTGTCTTCAATTGCACATGCATCAGTACATTATATTTAATTTACAGATCCTCAATTAGGTTAGGGAGAAATTCTATTCTACATTTGGTACATACTTGTTATGAAATCTGAAATAGTAAATATATTTCACCATTCCTCCGAACAAAGAATGTCAGCTGAGATATCAAAATAAAATAATGAATTAGCTAATTTACATTGCATTAGTTATGAGGTCACTTTAGCTATCATGGATCTGATGATATAAAAGAGTAGCCATTATGCCACGATAATATCATTCTTGTCAATATAATCTCAAACTACATCGTCGTCACAAATCTTCAACTAAACTTGGAAAAATCTGGTAAACATTGTTATTTTTTTATTAAATATTCATTTAAATTAAATATTTTTTTAAGTTCACTAATGAAATAATTATTAATTTAATTTTTGAATTACATTTTAATGCTTCCGAAAACTGTTATTATTATTATTAGGTTGAAAATGGGAAAGATAGTTTTGCTGCTGACATTTTGTCTCGCTGTGTATTTGGTCGAAGCTGCAAACGCCAAAAAGACCCGAACAGTTCGAGATGTTGCCCACGAGCGCGGAATGAATATCGGAGATCTTGTGAGACGGGCAGCTGCTTCAGAGACCGGACGTATGAGAAGAAGTCCAAAAGTGGGTGACATGAGCATTAGGGCTAAACGGGCTCATTACCATAATGCAAGACCGGGTAAACAGGGATCCAAAATTCGAATCCAAAGATCTCCCAAGGGGCCTGTTTTGAAGGCAAAAGCAGACAAAGTTTTCAAAGGTTTCTGAGCCAAGACAACCCTAACGACAACCAAATATGAGGTAATTTAAAATAAAATAGAAATTGTTGACATTCATAGAAAAGTTGCCATTCCTCTCTACTTTTGTTGCCGTAACATATAATTCAATGAATTTTTGCCATTCTTAATTTCTACAAAATATATTTACACAAGTTAAAATATGTTTTAAGTTTATTGACCTGAATATGGATTTGGCAGATTTTCTTGTTGATTAATCCATTTGTTTTAATTCATTTAAATATTTCTATTGTGTTTATATTCCAGAAAGCTGAAATGGGGTGAAAACGACTTCATTTACAGACTACCCGCTTTAAACTAATTATACACTTTAAACATTTCCATTGAAGTTAATCACCAAATTTACAATTTTGTTTTTTTTTGTCATTCGTTTTCTAAGTAGCCACCTTAATTGGATTGCACCTTAATTGGATTATAATAAAATGTATTTTTCATTGCCTTGTATTTCTATTTGCGTCGTACATCGTGAATTAAATTCATTAAATAAATTGTCATAAGTCATAAATTGTATTACATTGTAGCCATAAATTCTTGTAACTCTAGACATATTATGGCCTGGATGATTAATAAATAATGTTATTAGTTCGTGAAGTTGTGTAACGGTAATGGGTATCGTTAGGTTCGTCATTAGGTATGCAATCAGGGGCGTATTTAGAGGGCTCTTGGACACGTGTCCCTTTAAATTCGAGGAAATGAGAATTTTTTTTGTTTGGTCAACATCGTATTTAAATATGTATTGCTGTTTAATTCCTGAATACATGCCTTCGGTTAAATCAATGAAATATGTGGAAAACTGTCAAACACAACATAAACAAATTCATTCAAGTATAAAATGCAATGAAGCAATAATGAGTGTTATAATATTTATTTATTGACCACGATCGACTGTGAAATATTTAGAATAGAGAAAAGGGACGGGAAGTACAGTCATAATACCATCAAATGCCATGTTAAATACTTCTATCATAATTTATCATGTATATTAATGAGCACAAAAATCGTCTGCCCCAGCACATTGCATAATAAATTCTGCGACCTGTCACAATATGAAGAGAAAATGTGGGTGTCAAATGACAATAAGAATAATCGAACATACTTATTTCTGCAATTTATTAAAAACATCTCACCCCACCAACCAACGTATACAATAGCTCCCTCATCATACACACAGACACAAGTCCATCTTATAGTAACATCTGTTGTAAATTGAATGACCTAATTTTAAAATTTAATAAAAATCTCTCAAACAATATTTTTGAATTTTTGAACTTTATTATTTTTACATTTGATTTTACACCCAAATCGCATTCTGTACATCAAATCTTACACGTTTCTAATCACAAAATTCATTTTACTATACTATTAATTTAACATCATCCACATTACAAAGTATTTGTAAGCTATGTATTTCTAATAATTTTAAACACTTAATACACCTAAGAGGATTGAGAATATTAAAGAAAGACTTAATCTATGTCATTAAAAATGCGAACATTTCGTAAATTAAATTTTCATTGCTCCAACCGGATGGGAAGGTGAAAGGATTAAACAATTTCCTGGGATGGGACATAAATACAAACATACATAAATTCCTAGAGCAAGAATTAAAGAAAGACGACCCAATCATTACAACAACAACCCAAACAGACACTAAATGCGCAAAGAAAGAAAATCAGATTTCTAGTAGGTAGTTAGTAAAAAATGTAAGAGATACTCGAATAAGGCACCGATTTGTGATAAGTTATTTCAGGCCAAATCACAATTCGTTGCATTACATACGAAAAATACTATACACCGTTGATAAGGGAAATCATCAGAATTGCATCTCTCTAAACATACAAGGAAGACAAAGATGTAATGAAAAAAGAAAGAAAGCTACAAAAAGAAAAAAGAGTCCATCTAATAATGCGTAAAATTGTATTTGCAGATTTGCATAGTTCTTTGAATTTCTATTAGTTTTGACTTCCAAATCTAATGGCTTATCTGAAATAAATATCAACTATATTAACCATCCGATTGGAATTGGAGCAATGAAAATTTTTATGTATTTTTCCAAGTATCCGCAAAATAAGATGCCAATTTTTCTTTGATTATTTGAATTACATTGCTTCATGTGGGAATACTTGTGGTCAAGTCATAGTTTCGGATATTACCATTTCCCAACAGATTTTGTTGGACACCGGGAATTCCCACCATTTTGGGAAATGGGAAATAGTGGGAAATAAGTGTCGCCATCTTGCAGCATTAGGGTCTATTTCCCATTTTCCCACCCATTAGGACTTTTTGTTTCCCACTTTTCCCACTTAGAAATGGAAAATATCCCACTTCTTTCATTTCCCACTCAAAACCATGGCCAAAAGTTGTAAGCTATTCTACGAAGAAACCAATTTGTACAATTTATTTTATTTAAATAATTTCCCCCATTATACTGCAGCCCAACACAGACTATATCAAAAAAGTCTATATATATCTCATCTATCTTGAGATTCCTTTTGCGGATAATAGACTACATATTACTATAGAACTCCGTTGAGATAAACGGGTAAAAAATGTTTTGAAAAAAGTTAAGCATTCTCTATCACCCTTCCAGTGTCATTCAAGTTACGCCATGCTAAAGCAACGCATTTGCTTAGCAAAAATTCGTATTGAAATACATTTTTTGCCTAATCCACTGACCACGTGAATTTAGCTAAGCACGGAAAAACTTTACATTGGAATATGTTGTTGCTGATACAGAATCTTGAGATATGGTCTCACCCAATATCATTATGGGAATGGACTTAAGTTCTCAGGGGGATATGTTTTCCCTAAATAAATCTATGGAAGACCTTGCCGTTATGGCTATGCAACACATCTTCACATTTTAGAGAGGCAGTCAAACTGTCACAGAGACAAGGCTGGGATAGATTTGCACGGGCCGCGCCTAAAACAAACTTCATGGACTCGAGGACCTTAAACGCTAGACGACAATATTTATTTGATGTAGTGGCATCAAATATGTATTTTGTAATCAGACTATTTAATATGGACCAAACAATTGACGCTACAGACTATACGTCATTTCACCGCCCCGGGGCACTTGAGCTTAATGGTCAAGACTCTTCTAAACGACGATTCCTATAGGTATGTACAATTCACTTAATTTATATGCTTATACATTGCAGATCCAAACAAAATCCAAATAAGTATAATATTTTACACTTATACAGCAAATTTGGCCGCAAATGTAGCCAGAAAACATCAAAATCCAGGCGAGCTACACAATCTCTGTAGTAAAACATAGTTACCTCAGGAAAATAACAGTTTTTTCTATTAATTCCAAGAAAGTAAATAGCTATATGCTTCTTCATCAAAACGAGGGCGTCTGTACCATCGAGTACCCGAGTATGATTCTGATTTTGACATCAGAAATGGCTGATAATACTAAAAATTATGAAGTAATAAATAACAAATTTATTAAAAGGACAACTCAAATCATTCTATGTAGATTGACTCCCATCAATCACCAGATTGAAGACCAACCTACAATTACTGATTGTTCTAGCCCGGAATTTTAATTTGAACTGGGTGACAATTTGCTCATAAATTTAAATAACGGTTCAAAAGGCGCAGTCACTTTTCCTATTCTCCCCACTCCATATAATTGAAAATTCAACTTCACAGTACCCCAAATTGCATTCACCGCACCTGGGTATATCTCTAAAGTGCACTAAATGTTTAAATTCTGCTAACTTTTTACCAATTTTGGGGATTTTGGCCAAAAACCCGTGGCCGTGGAGTTTTTTTAAGTTAGTCTAGGAATATTATTTAAAACTATGTTTATGATGTAGAGAAATTCAGGGGCATCATTTCTATGGACTTAAGTGGAGGCCCTTATTTGGATGGTTGAGTAGATATAATTATGTTTTTGTTTCGAACTATTAAAATGTGACAACGGTAATTTACGGCTTTTAATGTATATTAAATATACTTCCAGGGTTATGAGAAGTCAACAGGAACGTTTTTGGGGTGTCCCTAAAGGTTTTATATCCATAACAGTCCTTTTTATTTGATAATAAGGATTTCGGCCCTTTGGTACTTCACTTCGCCTGGAGTCGTGTACCCAGGAATTAATTTTTACCTGGACGATATTTTTCATTTTTCCCCTGCCTGTATCTTGCCAAAGATAGTTTACACGGTTGTACTACTAAATATCATATACAGCATGATTGATGACAAAATCTTACGGTATCTTCTCTTTTGGTCATCAAGTAGTTACTGAGAGCCTTTCATCCGGACTTTCCCCATGCTTTTAACTTTGTCTTTGTTCGAATCTTTAAATCGACTCAATTCTGATGATTTCCCTATGGACGGCTCCATATTCTGCGGACGCGACAACGTGCCTTGGCCTGAAATAACTTGGCACGGATCGTTCCCTTGAAGTGTTTCCTGTGTTCCTATTGCAGTACCCTTAATTTTGTATTCATTGCCTTTTCTTCGCCTCCAGTACATGATCGTGTTGTAGTTGTAGTCATTGGCTAGTCTTTCTCGAATTCTTGATTAGGAATCTTCTGTCGTGTTTAATATTCTGCATGATGAGCCTAAAAATTCTGAAATTATAATTAAAACATGAATAAACCTTTATTTAAGTACATATAATATGAGCAAATCATTCTCAGCACAAAAATAAACTTTAAAATATCCATTAGAGATACCAGGAGGGTGAAGTTGCAATTTTCTATCAATCCAAGTATCGCCATTTCTCTTCTTCTCTTTTTGAATTTGAAGGTACTTCTCTTCCCCATTTCGAAATAACTCAAATCGAATCAAAAATGAATGAAACTCAAAATAAAATTATTTATGCCAGTGCTTATAGCTCTGAAACAAGTTCACAAGTTAGACGTCCAAGACTTACTGTATCAATTTGCCTATAAAAGTGCTATAAGCTACTGAAACCTCATGGTGGAAATCATGTCCTACGTGGCACATCATGGCAAATGCATGGTTGATTTAGGAATATTTTTCAATGCCACGTCACCCAGCGGCAGGTGTAAACTTTGTCTTCCGGGTTCAGGATTCCTAAGTAAAGCATTATGCTTGTTTTATACTTATCACCTTCACTTCACGTTTAGTGATGTCAAAATGACGTCATTACGTTGGAAGCCAAATTGGAAACATATTTTTGCTAATTACAAATTAACTGTAGTGACGTCACATAACGTGAAAGTGAAGTAAAATGATAAGTATAAAACAGGCATTATGCAACATTGCCTAATGATACACAAAAGTCAGTATAGGTAAGCTATATTATACCCGTCGATACACTGTTAATGGAAATGATTGCAGATTTTAAGCACTGCTTGGTCCATTTATCTACATATATAAGGATAAATAAATGCATTCATATTATTAGTATTTATAATAACCATTATTATTATCATGAAAAACAAAATACAAAATCTGCAAAATAAATCTACTCATATTCAACATATATTTTATGCATTATTATGTTATATTATAATGTTTGCATGATCCAATTTTAAAGGAAAACTACCAAGATAGAATTAAATCTAATACCATCATTAATTAATGAAATGTTAATAGTACAACAAGAATTATCATATTTTCAGTATTTTGA
The DNA here is from genome assembly GCA_020055645.1 of Tomocerus qinae. Classification (NCBI taxonomy): domain Eukaryota; kingdom Metazoa; phylum Arthropoda; class Collembola; order Entomobryomorpha; family Tomoceridae; genus Tomocerus; species Tomocerus qinae. The sequence goes on from CM034546.1 coordinate 127,114,847, forward strand.
ATTTAGTAGTAGTTTTTAATGATACCATTAAAGTATAACAATTAGTAATTGTACCATATGTTAATATATTTCTATTCACGCATACATTTAATATGTCGTGTGGATACATCTACCAGCAGCAACACTTGAAAATTAAATTAAATCTTGCTTAACTAATTCTAGCTAATTCTTATCCCATTTGAAAGTTGCTCTCACATCTGGCAGAAGAATTCAGGGCATCAAAACTCAGAATAACATTACAATATATAATCATAATCCTATATGCAATTTTAATAAATTATATAAACAGTGAACATAATTTCTACTTATTTATGTCACTTATTTCTATTGTCATTAACAGTTAATCCGTTAATCTTACGCACCAACATTGCAAATTAGGTAACACAGATAATCTATGAGTAAAATTACTGGAACCAATATTTCAAACTAGGTGCATAATGTTTATATTGAATTATTTTAAATCTAATTTAGATCATCCGCATCCTGAAATTGGGATGTAGCTTTAGTTATATTTATTTTTACCTGTGATGTAGCAAAATATCTACGTAAATGTATTCATACCAAGCTCACTGCCCATTGTATTTAAATTTTACATGATATAAAGGTTGCAGATAATATTAATGATAACACCTATACATAAAGTTAAAGTAGAACACCCCAGATTACCAATCAAGAATGCGGTTCTATAATCTATATTATTACAAGTTATACAAATACAACTGAGATTAGATTATTTAGTATAGAAAATCCTCACCTTATACCAATATAATGAATATTTTGACCCAATTTTTCCACGACTGAATATTATGGTATACATTAATGTAGTCGTCATTTGAAGAAATGACACCTATTTCTATACTGCTATTATTTTTGGCCAACGTTTTTGATTTAACACATTGTGTTATCAGTGGGGAGCCCGCATCTGCCAAAGACTTTCCATCTGTAGTTAAAATAGTGCAGACAGGTTCAAAAAATAGAACTTCGTCTTTAATATGTACCGGGACAATCATAAATACCAATTTAGTTCTAAGTGCAGCTCATTGTTTTAATAATCATGGCAATCTTCAGCATTATGGTACCATAGCCGGGGATATTAATCGTTCGAAACGAGATCAAAGCGAACAATTCAACTTTATCCAGAAAATTCTTTTGCACCCGTTATGGAATGGATACATTAGGTAAAAAAAGTTAAAATAATTCTCAATCGGAAATAAATACCATCAAATTTTTTTATTTAATTTCAATTTCAGCGCACAGCCACAGCTTTACGATGTAGTTTTGATAAAATTATGGAATCATTTCACTTATAATGAGTATGTAATGCCAGCAAATCTTCCTGAAGATAATTTGAATATATCAGGTAAATAAACTAATTAAAGATCCAAAAATCTCATTTTTGACCAAAAAATAATTTTTTGTCTTTTTTTAGGAGAAATGACATTTTCTGGTTGGGGACGAACAAAATTTCCTGACCGTGAATATGCAAATGTGCTTCAGAAATGTGATTTATCTATTATGGAAGGGAGATTTTGTTTAGAACAGTATTACAATGAATACAGAGAAGGAACTAATGCTGATAATTTAATTTGTGGAGTGAGTGAAAATAAAGTTTCTGTTCCATGTCTTGCTGATAGCGGGGGAGGAGCTTTTGTTAAACTGGAAAACAATTCTAAAGTGCTCTACGCTATTTTGAGTGGTGGAATATCTCAAAATTGTTCTCCTGATGCACCGAAAGTATTTGTTCCTCTACGAGCAGATATCCTAGATTGGATTAACAAAAGTATGGAACTACTTCAGAAAGATAATTCTTTCATAGGAATTGACCTAAATGCAAATGTCTTTATTTTGTATTTCGTGATTATAACAGGATGTTTTTTGTATGTAGTGTTTGTTATTTTTAAAATTAAGTATAACACAGCCAATCAAAACCAGAGACAACAACTCTCAAATGAATTGTCAGAAGAACGAAGTCGATCTTTATTGACGCATGTTGAATCAATTTTATAAGTTCCGAAAATCAAATTCAAAGTTTGCAATAATAACTGTATAGAAATAAGAAGGCAAAGCAAGGAAGTAGTTGAAGCTTGTCGTTGATCTACTTTAAATCAAATCCGCCTGTTTATACAACTATTGTATGATATATTCCAAATAAATGTGCATGTAATTATAAAACAACGAATAAACCATTGCAAAACGGACATAAAACAGAGAAGTTTATATTTTTGACCTAAGGGGTAACTGCATGTAGTGTCCCAGAACACTTTTGCACTCTAACAGCTATTGCACGACTTTGTTCGATGAACAGAACGGAAGAAGTTACATAGATTTTCAATTATTTGTAAGTTTTTCATCCATTTACCCTATCAGGGGAAAGTTGTTGGCAGGTGGGCAGGTTGGGAAGGCAAAACGGGTAAAAAATGTCATTTTTTGTTCCCTGCCTGATATGAATTAAAATTCACCACAAGTATGTTAAATGGAGCAACAGCAACTACATTTGTTAGAAATTCTAGATGGTTTGCTGTATTTTAAACATTATCATAATAATAAGTGCTGTACTTGGCTGTTGATGTAAATAAATTAAATTATTCCAAAGTTGTAATCAATGCAAATAACCCCACAATTACTGAAAGATTTTTCACATGTATATAGACGTAGACGTAGTATGAAATTTCCGTAATGGACGGAATTTGGCTACATGAATGTTTTGTCACATGATTATCACTTATACGGACGGATGACTCATTTTTGTTGAATAGTTAACTAAAAATGATAAAATTATACTCCCTATTCCATCACCTGCATAGCTAAAAGTTTTGAAGCGTTTGGAATTTGGACGGTTAAAATGACATTTACACATTCTTCTTGTATCAGTATCATGTATCATCGTATCGTAGTATAGTATAGTTCTTCTATAGTGAATGAATTCTCAACTGAATTATTGGTATGAGAATTTACACACATATCATAAAATAAGACCTAGAAAAGAAGCTAATGCTACTAAGCCCCTGCGCTTGTGGCGACACGGCGTATGAGCCCAAAACAAAAACACCCTTTTGCAGAATCATCTTTTGTAGGATACGAGTTCAATTCTTCCCTGGGGTATTATTTTTTTATATATTTTTTCACTAAAATTATGAAATTGCTATCGTACAACTGGGGAGAAGCAAGCCTGGTTCATTCCAGATCCAGACAAACAACTTCGTTAAATACCAGGGTCAAGTAAAATAATGGAATATATTATGTCATACTCATTTCGAAATACATGAGAAGACTTCTAAAGTTTTAAATATTTTTATTCATTTTTTATGCAAATTTGGTTCTGTGATGATGTAAGATGATATTATGTTACAGAATCGACGGCCCTCCAAACTGAAATTAGCTCGTACACTCAAACCATCATCTCGGAAAGTCAAAAATTGATTTTATTGTCAGTGATCGATTTCGTTATGGTCTTCTTCAGACTACAATAAATCAACAATTATTATTTAATTATAAATATAAATGACAAACTGTGGCTCAGTGATTTACAAGCTAACATGAAGAAAAACATTTATACAAATATATTTACTTATGCCATTAGTAGAGATTATTATGATTTACCTGACTCTGTAGTATAGTATTTGACTTAATTTTGCATTAAAATGAATATCGAATTTAAATTACATTTCTATGACTTATTTTTTGAAATTTAAGAACTAAACTTTTAGTTCAGTGTATTTACAACTAAGAGTAGAATATTGTATAAGAAAGTACATTTTTAATTCAGCGCTCTGAGATACCTCCAAATCTTAAGCTATAGGAAAATGTTCTGTATTTACTTTCTCTACCTTGGCTACCACTTGAGACAAGCTATTCACTTTACTGTATGAGACAATGATGTTAAGATTATTTAAAGTAGCTTTATATTGTAACTCTTGACATTTAGCACCTTCTTCTAAAATAGTTTTTACAATTAAATTTTTATAGTTATTAATACTATTGTAAAATGGCATTACAAAATAAGTGTTAAAACTATGTGTAGTATTAGTGGGTGTTATTTTACTAAATGGAACAATATTGTGTGTAATTAAAATCTCTGGATTATGAATTGACAAATTATCTACTATCAATTGTTTCTTAGGTATTAATAAATCAGATCTATTTATACTGTCTAATTTTTTACGTATATTATTTAATAGAGTTTTTGGATACATTCTTTGTGAGTATTTTTGCAACAATATATCTAATTCTGTATTTCTATCACTGTGCTCAGTACAAGTTTTTATTACTCTTAAACCTTGAGCAAAGGGAATTGAGTTAAGTAATGACTTATTATGATTAGATAAATAATGCACAGGCTGCGCTTTTGACATTGGTTTACGGTATATTTTAGTCGTAATTTCATTATTTGGAGTTAGATTAATATTTAAATCTAAAAATGTTGTACTTACATCGCTAATATCAAATGTAAATTTTAGAAACTTATGATTTAACATATTATTAACCCATTCCTGGGGATAAGCTATATCCGTACAATCTAAAATAACAAATATGTCATCTAAAAAGCGCTTTCTAAAAGCGATTTCTTTTTTATTAGAAAATAAACTTTCAATTTCTCTGTGCACAGTGATGTTACCAATTGAGGGGGAACAGGCTCCACCCATTTGAATACCCTTGTGTTGATAGAAATATTCATTATTATAAGTTACAAAACTATAATCTAGACACAAGTCTAAAAGTTTACAAAGTTGTTCTTTAGTAATATCAAATGGCGTGTCTATTTTATCTTTATATTCAAAGAACATATCACAACAATGTTTTTTGCATGCCGTAAGTATAAGATTAGTGTACAAAGCCTCAATATCTATCGTAATTAGTTTATATTTACGAGTAGGGTCTAATTTTACTGTGCGCAGTAGCATAAGTAAGTGTGTAGAATCAAGAATGAGGTCTGATACATAATTCATAATTGGCTGTAAAAATTTGTCTAATAAAATACTCACTATTCTATTTATTGTATAAATTGTCGAACTGATTGGTCTACCTTTAGGAAAAATTTCATATGGTTTGTGTATTTTAGGTAGTACATAAAAATATGCAGGTAAAAAATTAGACGGAATAAGATTTGACAGTTTCAAATTGTCTGGAAGGGATTTTTCTAAAACTTTAAGTTTGTCAATAAAGGTTAACATAGCTAAGTCAAAATGAGCTTTGGTACTTGGGTGGTAAGTAGTTAAATCGTATAACTGTTTAAACATTTCCTTGTTATAGAGATCCTGATCCATAAAACAGACACCTGCATTTTTATCGGCCTCCTTTACCACTATATTATTATTCTTACAATAGTTTTTAAAATCAGTTAACAGGCTTTGTGGAATAAATTTAGGTCTAGCAGAATGTTTTTTGATATTCTTAACTAAATTGCTATACATATTTTCTTCAGGAAATAAAACAGGTTCGATTTCACTGTGAGCGCAGTTTTTTCTGTCTACCTTTCTCTTATGCTTTTTCCCTTCAATTTCAAAATGTTTCAACTTATTATATTCTTGATTTTGAGTTGGTTTAGTCTTAAAATGTATGTTCCATGCAATCTTTCTAATACCCTCTTCAAAAGAATTAACAATTTTTTTAAAATTAGGATAGGTTGGTATACAGAATTTTAGTCCTAGTGTTAATAAAGCCTTAAACTCTATTGGAATATTACACTTAAATAAGTTATGAATAACATCAGGAGTCTGTTTCACTGAACAAAAAAGTTTATATAATTTGTTATAGTTATTATTACTTAGATTATTACAATGGAACACTTTTTTCATATTAAAAAAACGTCGATTCTTTTTAGTTTTTGTCTTAAATGAGTCATGAGTATTGTCAGGGGTTAAAAAATTGTCGGTACTGCTATTAAATGAATTATCGTCCAATGCTGTTTTAAAACTGACCGCAGTATCATTCAAATCACTACCAATGGCAAATTGCTATTCATTCATGTTTTTGTTAGTATTATTTTTAGAGGTATTTTGGATTACATTCTTCTTTCCACGAGATCGTCGTTTAGTATTTCGTTTAGGTCGTTCGAGATAGTCTAATTCGGTAGAAGTTTCTGCTTTTGATTCTGGATTTTTCAATTGGTTTAACTTTTCACTCAACTTCTTTCTAAGGTCTTGTACTTCAACCGGATCAAAGTTTTCAACTTTTCGTTTGATTCTGTCCTCAATTCTTTTTGCGTAAAAGTTAAATGGTTTTTCTGGTGGTATTTGATCGTTTTTTCTCCATTTTGGTAATAACTCTCGAATTTTACTCTTCTTTGTTTTCCAGTCGATGTCCTTTATCTTGAATACAGATAGAAATTCAGTTTCAGCCTTAATGTACATTATATAATAGTTATGCCAAAAGATATCAGAGAAGTTTTCTTTTATCTGTCTGTTACTGAGCTCAGTGTGCAATATGTGCACATTTCGCATAAGTAGCAGTTCGGTGGTAAATTTTGTACCGTTAGCGTATTCTGCTTGAATGAGTTCGGCAAAGGTTTCTTTCGATTCTTTGATTCCATCTAAAGTACATTTAGGTAGAAGTGGAAAACTGGGTACCGAGAACTGTATTATAGGATTGAAAAGATGAATGTTATGATTATTGGCTTCTGTGACATTGTTACAAAAATATTGACATTGGAAACTGGACATAAAGTTCTTTATCAAGGCACATGAGAGCTCTTCCGAGAATGAAAGGTAGTATTTCTTCTGCAATGTTTTCACTTCTGTCTAACTTACCCAGAATTAGTTGCTTACCATAATTTTGCGCTTTGAAAAATGCTGAAATCCTCCATTCAATAACACTGTCTCGACTGCGGAGTTAGGTTCAATTATTGCAATTTGTATTTCTCCGGCCAACAACAAGGTACCTATATGCCATGTTATCACTACTATAGTATAATCATGTTGTTCGAGTTGCGCTGTGAAAGTCGGTATGCCAGTATACATATCGGTATGGAAGGACCCCTTTTTGTCAACACCTTTACTTTACCTAATTGTGGCAAATCTCAACAACGTCAGTATATTTCATAACAAAGCAGTTCATGGGTTGAAGTAAGGCAGTGGTTGCAGATTTTAAAAATCGCTCCATGAAATACAAAGCGCATACCAAGACCCGCTTTCGAGGGACATAACCTAACCGAATTAAAACAATAACATTGATAGGTATTTGTGCAACCACTGCCTTACTTTAACCAGTTCATGTATTCTTTATGCAAATATTTCCAGCTTTCAGTGTGCTTAAGGTTCCTATTATTTCATGTGCGGGAAAATTTAAAATTTAGCCATTTACATTGAAATTTTCACCAGAATACTCACTAGCTTTATTATAACATGACCTAGGTCTTGTGACCGGCTAGTATAATATAATGAGTATGATCATATGAATGAAGATATACTGGTACTACCTTCAACTGTTTTTTTTCGTTCCTTGACAACTTTTTCATCGCTAATATTACTTTTTTGATGATTACTAGATAGCAAAGCAGATTGGTGCTGCATTATCAATAATAGCAAATTACAGGGAAACCGAAGGTCACATGTTCCAATTTTCATACATATTAAACTGGAACAGTTATAGAGAATTTGTTGGTGTCCCTGTCCCTGAGACGGGGGAGCAGCATTTAAATTACCTTGGGTCATATTAGGTTGCATAGAATTCATTCTTACTACTGCTGTTTGTAGGTTTTCTAAAACTGAGATCAATTGACCGTTTTGTTGTTGCATATTGTTAAAATGATACTGCATACTGGTACCTAACGTAGCAATAGATTGAAGGATTTGCTGATCCCTAAATACATTCGGATTTTGGTTATCTGCATTTTGTCTCTCATTTGGTAGTTGACTGTTTGGTAATTCCTGATTATTTAAAGGAACATTTCCATCTGGGACATTATTCACTGGTGGTTCTACGTTATGTATATTCTGTACTGGCGCCTGACCTTCTAGCTCATTTGCAACAGAGACATTTGGTGAGTTTCGTGGTGGAGAATGTACTACTCTAGATCGTTGTGCATTTCCTATGCCTGTTGGATTCTCTGCCGGTCCATGACTCCTGTTTCCCTGTCTCCCTTGTCTTTGTGCGCTCATTTTATTTAGAAATCAAAGGAAAATTAAAAACAATAAATGATTGATCTTAAAACTGTAAGTTACTAATGAATGATGTCTTCAACAATGGAAAAATCAGGTAAGTCTTAATTAAATAATGACCGAAATGGATTTTAAAATAAATCTTTGAACTTTAAAATAGGATTCTTTTAAAAAAAATTGTTCTCACAAACTGTAGCTGAGCAAGGTCGCCATATTAATATAGAGAATTTTGCGCTGTATAATGGGGAGTTATGAGATAGAATGATCTCAGCTTATTCTTATGCAGTTGGTGCAATATTCTCAATATTTCACTATAATTTCAATGCAGATTCTTAACTACAATGTAGAACAATTATTCGTTACTTGATTAAAATGACATTTTCCGATGGTAATGAAATTGAGTTAGAACAGTAAATGTAATATTCAAACAAAATGTAGTGAATGAAATTAAGGGGCGAGAATTAGTTAGGAATACCGCAGATTGCACAGATTTGTATTTTGTATTACCAATTTATCTATACACAAGGATTCAGCACAAAACAACACAATCAATTGACTTTACTGCAGCCTTTCGTGAACGCTCAGTAAGTCAGGATTGATACACATATGAATCTAATTAGTTACCTTCTTATAATTATGTGAGAATTAGTCCTCTCACAGAAAAGCTGAATTAAGCAGCGGAACGAAATATATTCGTAAACCTTAAATACAAATATAATTATATGAATCAATAATAAGTCAACTTATCAATTAAGAACTTAGTTAAACTTAGCGAGAATCGAATTAAATTAAATACAACTTAAGCTATATTAGTACACTTACTCTACCGATCCGCTTCAGTATTCACTAGGAATGAACTGAGAGTTCAGTAGGGGACAAGGTCCAACCGAAGTGGATTCAACAAAAGACAAATAGGAAATCGACCCAGAGTCGGAGTTGTGGCTGGTTTTTATAACCTCGGACTCTTTGTTTTACTTGTGCTATAGATGGAATTGTCTCTATAGCTAATAGTATTGCAGGTCATTATAATATTGGTTAATTAGTCAAAATTGCATGCAAATGAAATCGCTATCTTTAAGGTTTTAGTTGGACTAGTCCAAAGGTGTGCATACAGGCATTTACAAATACAATGTAGCAATCTGGTAAGGAATACATAAATTCCTTACACAGTTTCATTACTAGTGAAGCAATAAAATATATTAAAATCTACATGACCTTATACTAAAAGCAATATTATAAAGTAATTGATTTTAAAAACACTTATTTGTAAAGATAGCAATGAAGATTCATGAAATGGGACTTAGCGATATGAAACAAGTAAAGTAACGAGACTGTCAGTAATAGATGCATATGTATCTAGTAGATGTTTATACTTGATGAATTTAAGAGTACCAAAACGTATACCAAAGGGGCGTATACTGGCAAGTACTCGTCGCTGGAACGCTGTCATTGTTGAAATATTATCATTTTTCAACTTGTTAATGAACTCATTGCAAATATCGTGACATTTAGCGGCTGCTAGTAAAAAGGACGTGATGAACAAGAATGGGATGACCATAAGGGAGGAGTAGAGAAACGTCGCAAATGGAGAATTGTGCAAACGAATCATTGCGAATGCAAATATTGCCACAAACGACGCCGTGAAGAATACCAGGAACTGCGTGTATAATGCCAGGACGCTGTTATTGTAAAGAATGTTCACCACCTGAAGTCTTTTGAAAATTACTACTTTCTCTTGAAATGCCACGTTCACATTCCTAAGTAATCAAAATAGGTCGTTAAAATTGTTCAAACGTACCATTTATAAAAATTACTACCTTAGGTGAGATGTCCAAAAAATATGCCGAATCATGTACATGAGCATGTACAAACAAAATGTATTATTCCAGAACGCCCCAGCCCAGAAAGTATAAACATCGATAAATGTCAACAAGAGACAGGGTACAATATCCTCGACCCGATTCCAAGAAAATCTTCCAGCAAGAATATGCGTCTTGTGCAAAAACGGTGAAAATAGAAACCCATAAAGGATCATGCAGGGCGAACTGATCACAATCAGGTTGATGCAAATCGTCTGGATTTTTTCGCACATTTTCGACTTGCTGAACCGTCCTGTGTCAAAATGTTGTATAAATTAACAAATTTAGTCTACACAGTACAGTTAGTCCCGATTTTAGTATAATGAAAACCAGCAAACTGCCAGTAAATATAATTTTCCCGCTCGGGAATAAAATCTATGTATAACACAAAACAAACAATAAACCGTAATAAAAATACTAAATGACCAGGTGTGAAATTTAAAAAAATTGATTTATCTTCAAGGACTACATTCAGAATATTTGGAGACGATCCCAAATTGCCAACAATGTTTTGCCAACAAAAAACAGTTGTCTACATCAAACTAAGAACACAGTAAAAACCTTTTGTCACATGTTACAAATAAAACCTCCGTTGACAAAACGGATTTAGACATTTGTTTGACGTATTGACATTTTGGTGTTGACAAATAGGGATTAATTCATTTAGATGGCATTCAACTCTAAAGAAATTCAAGTAAATGTGTAGGATTAACAGAAAATGAACATACCCAAAACAAATTGTCTGATGGTTGTGAATTGCTCGAATGCGAATGTAATTTGTTCCTTTTTCTTATGATAATGCAGGCTGGTAATGGTGAGATACATACTCATGAAAGTCATTACAAAAGTGAGTATCGGGGGTTTTGATCCTTTGTTCTCCTTATGCAATTTCAACTGAATTCGGATGATGTACATGCCATGAATGAATTGCATTAACTGCAAAAAGATCATTAGTTTACTCCACAGCCGAACATTTTTTGACTTGGTGAAGCACAAAGTTTGTGTTGATTTATTCCATTCGAAGGGAGTTAATTTGAACACCGAAATCCAATGAACAAAAAATCCGAAATTTTTCAGCGACGAATTATCTTGGGTATTGTTTTTCGTGAGGTTCAAAAACTTATTTTTTACTGCTATCGTCGAGTACATGTCGGAAGTGGAGTCAACGGGGGTCAGTCCGCTGTTACTATTGTTGTTCATTTTGAAAACACGATTGTGATTATCTTTGCTTTCTCTGATGCGAACTCTGTATTACTAAACCTGAATTTTCCAATATCTACGTACTCACTTAAGTTTACCTGAATTTATAGGTTCATTAAGTTAACACAAACTTCAGTTGATCGTTCACTCCTTAATTACAATAGAAAAGGTGTAATTAAAAATTTCGGTTATCCAACGAGGGGACGGATGATGTTTACACAAATTACAACCCTGATACCAAATTGTAGAGCACTGGGAGAAGATAACAGATGTCTAGTAATTATAGGTGGGTGTTACGTACTTGAAGTATGCCATATTATACTAGTTAGAAAAATTTACGTCGTAGTAACTGGAATGATGGAATACGGCACAAATGATAAATATCTTCTTGGATTTTATTGGGCACAGAAAAATAATAGTTTGTAGAATAAAATGCCATTAGGGATCAATTGGAAGTTTTTTCCTGTCATTTCCACCAATAAATTATTTGTCAGCTTAAATACTACTCCACACAAAGGTGTAAATCGTTTTAGTATACACTTATGCAAAATAATATATAATCATTAAAACATTATACGCAATAAAATCCTCAACAATGAGTTTATGAACTACAAAGGGACGAATCTGGTTATTGTTCCTGTCCCTGACCTGAACAAGATTTTTAAAATTAAATATCCATGATCCACTCAGAGATTTTATTACATAAATAAATAATGAGACGAATTGATACACCAAAATTGAGGAAAATGCCATATTTTAGAGTTCACCGTAAATTAACATAATATCTAAATTGTTAAATCCAATAACTATCATTATTCTTATTTCCAATAGTTTTAAAATTTGATTTATTTACCCAGACTGTCACAATTGACTTTTAAAACTGTTTTGACAATTTAGAGCAATGGGATTGAGATAAATTTGTTCTATGTGACTTTTTTCAACTACAAGCTTGTGGTTATTATAAGAACTACAAGAACAATTCTTGGTTATCGAAAAGACACGAGTAATGTCACCACGGTGTCGGTAATCGATGCATAAGTGCTTAGCAAGTGCTTATGCTTGATGAATTTCAGAGTTCCGAATCGAATGCCAAACGGACAGAGACTGTTAGCCACTTTTCGTTGTAATGACGTCATTGTGGACATGTTGTCTTTTTTCAATCTGACAATGAACTTGCAACAGACTTCGTTGCATTTAGCAGCTGCTAGTATAAAGGAAGATATGAACAGAAGTGGGATGAGGAAAAGTGAGATGTAAAGAAATGTAGCAAACATCGAGTTTTCGAAACGAATCAGTGCAAATGCAAATAGGGCTACGAAGAAAGCCGTGAAGAATACAATGAATTGTGTATACAGCGCCAGAACGCTTTGGTTAAATATCACATTCAAAACGTGCAATCTTTTATAGATAAGAATCTTCTCGTCGAACGTCCCCTTCACATTCCTACAAAAATAGATTTAATTATTTAAGATACTTTTAAGACATTTCATAATTACATTTCCAATTTCCAAAATTTATACCTTAAATGTGACATCCAGAAAATGTGTCGGATCATGTACATTAGCAAGTACAGACAAAATACGTTATTCCAAAAAGCACCCGCCCAAAGAGTGTAGGCGTCAAGAAATGTAAAAAAGAGACACGGGACGATATCCTCGACCCGATTCCAAGAAAACCGATTTGCGAAAAAGTGGGTCTTGTGAAGAAATGGAGAAAATAGAAAGCCATAAAGCACCATGAAGGGCACGCTGAGGATATTTGCATAGAAACATATTGCCTGGAGGTTTTCACTGTGAAGATTATTAAAACGACCTGTGAAGTAATAAAAAAGTGTTAACAGTCATAATGACTTGACAATACAAGTTTATAAAAAATTTGGTCACAAAATCAACTTTTAAAAATGGAGAAATTAATTTTCAGATATTGTTAATTATTCAATTAATGTTTGATTAACCTTACCCAAAATAAACCGTTTATTTTCAGTGAACTGCTGGAATACAAAAATAATTTGTTCTTTTTTCTTATGGTAATGAAGGCTGGTCACTGTGAGATGGATGCTTAACAATGTGACTAGGAATGTCAGCACCGGTGGCTTGGCGCTTTCCTTTTGCATTTTACTCAGAATTCTTAGTTGGTACAATCCGTGAAAGAATTGCATAATGTGTAATAATATTACTAATTTACTCCAGAGTAATGTGTGCTTTGATTTTGTTAGGCTTAGGGTTTGGGAGGATTTATTCCATTGAAAAGGCGTAAATTTAAAAATCGAAGCCCAATGCACAAAATAACCGAAATATTTCAAACAAGAATTATCAGGACTTTCACCTATGATTGTATTAACTTTGTTTTTAAGGGCAACAATTGTATAGATTTGCAGTTTCATTTCTTTCTTTTTGGGAAGTGAATGTTTACTATTATTCCAAAATGCAAAATTGCTTTGGCCATTCACAATAACATATTAATAATTTGAAAGACTTCTTCAATTCTACTCTTCTTCGTCAAAAATATTTGTGAAAGATATTGAGTCGATGTAGATCTTAACTTTTCCCTTTATATGACGGAGTTTTCGTCTGGGTACATATTACAACTAATGTTGATTGTCTTGAGCGTTTGCATTAATTATTTAACAAACCTGACATTAAAAGCCCTATACACTCTGCAATTGCTCAATTGATTCCATATTTTAAGCGTGGGTAATTCCATCATCTCAAAAGACGCTACTGTTTGGATATCTACACTTGTTTACTCTAAAAAATTACCTAAGCAAACTATAAGGGGTGACCTGGGCATTTGGCAATGCATTTGATTATATAACTGATATATTGATTTTGGATATCTTATAATTATTGGTCTTTTGACCTTCAACCCATTTAATAATAGCCCTCCAGTTAAAGCCTGATAATCCCCTTCGAAGAAAGTCTTTCTGGAGGATTGTAGGTTGGAGAATAAACAAACAAACAAAACTAAACAAACATAGTAGCGTTTATTAAATTTTTTGTTTGAGCCTTTGCGACCAAAATAGAATCAGAAATGTATTAAATGCTTTCCAAATGCGAAGTTGCATGTTAATTTGGTACCTATTAATAACTACATTAACATTTAACAGGCTGTTATGTGTCTTTGTACAATAATTAATTCAAGATAATTAACAAAGGCATTTTTACAGAGATAGGTTGGACACTGTTACACAAGTAAATGCTTTTTATTGTGTCCAACAATCTTTGCTATAAAATGTTGGGTATAATTATTTTGTCGGAAAAATTGAATATTGATAGACTGTGGAAACATTAATTGTATTTTAAATGGTAAATATATTCACGAGCAATGTTTTCATTTTCACCATGATTAATAAACATGTACCAGTATCTCATTACCTAAAATTGATCATAATAATTATGTAGGTAACGAGCAGACCAGTCATCTAAAAAGAGAAATAATTGTTTCTTCAAACCCAATTCAGCTAACTAGTCATAGTCTACTTTTACGGTAATATTTGATACTGTAATAAATTAAATATTCGTTAAGGGTGGTTAATAGCGGGGCAACTTGAGCATACACTTTGTGTGTATTACTTAGGATTAGAGTATAGCCCGTATTTATTTAGCAAAATTCTTCAAAATTTTCAAAAAGTGGCGGAAGGTGAATAAATGATTTACCGCCACCGCGATAATTTAAAACTAATTAGAAATTTCAAATTTTTCTGAGCCACAAGTCCAAGGTATTCACCTTCCGCAACTTTTTGGAAATTTTGAAGAATTTTGGTAATAAATACGGGCTATATTCTAATCCTAAGTAATCCACACAAAGTTTACGCTCAAGTTACCTCGCTATTAACCACCCTTAAGTTTTAAGTAGATCAAGAAAAGTTACTCACAGCTCCGACAAATTCGTAGGTAACGTAGAAAAATCCACCGCCATCCAAACCAAGATGTGCATTTGATACTTCCATTGATAAATGCATAACTTTTAATCGGATATTCCCGTCATCGATAGGACGCCCCCAGTGAAATAACCAGGATTTGAATTGATCCAACTGAAACACAAATGAAAATAATTCTCATCAAATATATCAAAATTCAGTATGCCTTTATTGAATAAGACAGCTGGAGATTACTGGGATTACCTTACTGTGCCCCGCAGCTGCTACAAAAATAATAATGAAGTAATACGAAAAAAACACTGCAATTTCCACATTGTCGACCAACTCCTTAGTTTCAAAGAATTTGATAGTATTAATTGCAAAATAAGGTACTGCTTCCAACACAAATACAATGAAAATCGGGCCCGCCATTGAATTCATGGCTCCAAGTAAATCCGAGACTTTTTGAAAATTGAAAATTATCTGCAAAATAAATTCTTATTTTAAATGGCAAATTAATCAATAAAATGGTCTGACTTTTGGCTTACTTTTTCTAGTGATGCTGGACCTGGGCTACTGTTTTTGGCTATCTTCTTAAGAATTACGCCATACTCACTCGAAATAACATTGACCATGATTGCAGACAGTAAACAAAACATAATAGAAAAAGACGTGATGAGTCTCCAATGAAAATCAAAAAGTAAAGTGATTCCTGACAATGCAGTTACCACTGAAGTCATTTGTTCTTCCGTCACTTTTGTTCGATTGTTCTGGAGGTAAAATTTAAATCTGTTGACACTGGCTATTTCTTTCAGCAGATCCCATTGCGTAGCTTTTCCCAGAATGACTGGTTTGTATATCAGCCAAATAGATAAAACAATCGAGAAAATGCACAAGAGAAATGCAAAGACGGAGTGCTAACAATATAAAAATTGTTATTATTTCCTTTTTCTGAAATTTTAAATGCTCATAATATTCATCATGAGCTAAACCTTTTTATTTCGAGATGTACTTGCATAGTCATCCTGGCAAAATCGTAAGACATCAGCCATGCTGTTCTTTTTAGACCAAAAAATGTAAATGAAAACGATACAGAAGCCAATATTTGTAGCTAGCAAGCATAGAGTAAAAACGAATTCTGGATTTTGTTTAATTTTCGTCAAAATTGAAAATCGAAGTGTTCCTACAGCGAGAAATGTTGTACATGTCATCATCACAATGTAGCATATCTATAAGAAAATGATATATCAATACATAAATCCCAAATGTCATCGTCTCTACAGAACAGATACAAACCAAAAACAAACATGGCATTAATTTCATATGTCAATAATTTTTTTTAAATGAAATATATATGAAACAAATGAAATAAATACAATCCGTATGTGTACACGAATGCGCAGTTCCCTAAAATATTTGAAATAAATGTACCCTGTCTATTTCATTTATTTCAAATATATCATAGTAAATTGAAGATGAAGTATTTCGTGAAATATTTCAAAACCTTCACCAATATATGTCCGTGAAATATTTCAAAACCTTCACTTATTTATTTCCGCGAAATATTTCAACTGCCATGCCTGGATATACCGGGTTATTAAGAATGTAAAAGAAGGTATAGGCTCTCTACGTCCTAAACGGAGGCTGCTCCGGAAGTGAGGTGACCACCACTAGAAAAAGGGATATATTTTTAACACAATAGGATATAATAATCATTTTAGTGAATTTTATTTGGCATATTAAAAACAGGGATCAAAAATCCCAAATGAGCTTAAAATTGTGTGTATTTTAGGCTGAAGTCAGGGCCGCAGCGAGGGGTGGCCATAAAACCCAAACATTTTTCGCGCTTGGCGCGAATATAGTTTTTTTTTCAATTATTATTTGTCGGGCCCCTCCCGAAATTTTTTTCTGGCTGCGGCCCTGGCTGAAGTCGTCACTGATTCATTTTTAGCACCACAGTAAAACGATTGGCACCATTAGAAAGGAGAAAATATTTACAACTGACTGTAACAAATATTTCATTGCTGTTAGTTTGAGCGGTAAAAAATAAATGTTTTAAAAGATCAAATTTTTCAACAAAATTGGGTATCCAAAGATAAGAATGTCCTTTAATTTGATAGTTATTTTAATAATTGCTGCGTTGAAAATTACTCAAATCTCCTTGTAATGTGGTATTTCAAGAGAAAAGTAAAAACTATGTCAACACCAATATTCCCCTTATCTTTTCCTTATGCACTTCTCGCTACGAGTATGTGTGGTTTCAAAAGCAGACAGCCTGATAGATAGTTGCAACTGAAATGTTTTTAAAAATGCGTTCATCTAGCATAGTGAAAACATTCATTTTCAGCTTCAATGATTTTTTTTCTATTAGACTGAAATTTCACTGATTTGCACTAGAGTAACTGCTGACGTCTCCAATTACTCTCATTGTGGAGTAACTGCTGTCTTCTCAGTCAGAACTATTTATTCTGTGATTTTAATCTAAAAAATCGCGTATGAGCCTCAAAAATACCGCCATAATTTTTTTGGGAATCCTTCAACCCATTTCAGCTGGAAAATGTGTAAACTTTTGTAAAAGTCAGCGAAGGTTGGAAAACAAAAGTTTACAACGAAAAAAGAGTATTTTTAATTGAGAATTTTAACACGGGAGTTTTAGGTTTCGACATCCCGATTTTTAATATGCCAAATAAAATTCAGTAAAATTATTCTTATATCATATTTTTTCGGAAATATATCCCTCTTTCTAGTGGTGGTCAGGTGGTCACCTCATTTCTGTAGTAGCCTCGGTTTAGGAGCTAGAGAGCCTACACCTCTTTTACATAATTCTGAATAACTCGGTATAGACGCACAGAATTTACATGACTAAAACAGAAAAATTATTATTGCAACTCGTACACTTCAATGTCAATTACCTGTTGTATTTTATTGACCTGGATGTAGTACTTGTGACTCCTTTCAACACATCTGAATGGGACTATTAATAACCAAAACCCAACATTGAGGAATACACGAAGATAATGGAAACTCGTGGATTTGAACTGGTGTAGTGGACGCTCTTCGGTTTTGTCTTCTACTGATACTTCGGACAATATCGACATATTCAGTACTTCAACTCTGCTCATTTTGATTTCGTCAATTTCGCCTAGACTCCAATAAACGAAGCTGGCGGAATATTCCACTGCCTGTTGTAAAAACTCCTACCCAACACGTTCGACCTATAGGATATTAACAAAACAAATTATCTTATGTTTAACGTTTAAAAAGTTAATAAGTGTTTAACAAATAATTATAGATGTTAAAATTAGTCTATAGGGAGACAAACATACTTTGCTTCGACTACTGTAGGAAACTAGTACATGTTATTATATTGTTTTCAATTACGACCTACCATTTTTGAATAGGTATCACGTATAATACGCGGATATATGCATGCGTTATAAAAACTGGCACCTATGCTATTTATTATAGCATGCTCACATGCTGTTCACAGTCACACACTTTTATATAAGTATATAATACACTGATTCATATAATAATATATATCATTGTAAGCATTAAGTACTTAATTTCAGAGAGTTTTCCATGTGTTATATAATAGTACATATGTAAAAGAGGCAGAGGGTAAAAGACAAAGACATGAAACAAAGATCAACAAACAAAGATCAAATGCTTGTGAGAAGTTTGAAGACAGAAAAAAACATTTTATTACCCAGAAATTGTAAATGCACTCTTGGATTACTCAAAGTAAAATACCCTTTCTCAAATACAAAAAAAGTTGCTTGGTGACTCGTGTAATAGTTTATAGACTAGGATTCTATTTTGAGTAGGTACATGCAACAATTCAAACACATGTACGTATGTCGACCATTGCAAAGTTTACTAACAATATTTTTAAACAAGTTCTGATTTAGTTTATACATAGCAAGGTAAATTTGGCATAACGCAAATAGTAACGGATGGAGTACTCCAGTAAATTGCAAACATTTTTTGAAAATCGAAGGTGAAATCAGAAAAGACAAAATGCATAAAATGAACTGGTCAAACTGGTCATGAAAGTTTTGGAATTCATTTTTAATACACTATACATGGACGAAATTCACCTCACAAAATCATAGATTGAGAAGAGGTTTAATTACTTCGACGTTTCTAAATTGAAGGCGCAATCTTGTCGGAAATGCATCTGATTAGAAACAAATATTTAAAATAATCAACTAGCCATCCGCTGTTTTTTCATTGCATCTTCAGTTGTACTGCTAAAATAAACATTTTTACATGTTAGTAATTAATAAGTGCATAAAGGATGTCCAACAAAAAGACAGAATCACATAACGTATGTTGCAGGCTTTTTGGTGTTACTTTACATACGTGTAGATGTTGTAACTTTATAGAACAAGGAAATACTGCTTGAAATAGAATAATACAGTCTCAAGTCTACTGCATTCGAATGCATTCTACTCTGCCCAGTCTGCCTCTGCCCTGCTCAACATAGCAGTCTGCTCTACTTTCAGTTTCACGAGACTGGGTGAGACTATTCAACTGACTCAACTCCCTCCTGCTGTTTATGCTTGCTTCTGTTGCATGTTAATTTCACCCACTCTCAATCGCTAAATACTTTAGTCTCAACTCAAGTCTGTCTCTCAACGTTTCATGCCTCATCTACTGGAAATACTAGCTTTGCATATGCAATGATCCTATCCTATAATATAAACGCCAACTCAGACATGCGCGTAAATAATTCCGTATGCATACCCGTGTCGGTTTGCATGTATGTATCAGGAAATTTTTGTGCCAATGCCAATACACACCAAATGAGAATTTTCTAAGGCATGATTATTAACACTTGGTCACAGTATTGCTATTGAATTTCAAAACGTTTAGGCATCAAAACTTGGTTTAAATTGCGAAAGATGCTAAATGTAGTCCAGATTCTCCAGAATAGGGTTCATTGTTTTATTTTTCAAAAACTATACGAGTCAACAGTTTCACTCATTTTTTTTAAATTGAATTTCAAAATACTCTAATGCACTAATTAATTTAGAGCGTCTCCTAACAATCTCATTAAAATTATTTTCTTTACATACTCACTATTTAGATTTGGCTACCAAAAATTTGTGTTTCCATTTAAATAACACGGTAAACTTTGACTAGGTTTAAAAAAATCCCCTACTTGTCCCAAACACCAAATGAACATGAAATTGTAGTTAAGCCATTCACAAAACAGGGTACTAAACAACAAATGTGCCTTCCCCTGTCCTTTTGATTAAATCACAAGTCAAAGATTAGCGGTCAATTGATCAAATTATCCGATTACCGCCAATAAGTTGTTTGATTATCTCCAAAGTGGGTTTTTTATTTGAAAGATATCTACTACATTATTCATCACAGCAGTAACACATTTTTAGTGATTAGTTTTTGTCATCAAACACTCTTATAATTTAAGCGTTCCTTACTCTTAGTTGTAATTCCTCATAGTAAACTCTAATTAAGTACGTTACAAAACTATCTCCAATTAAATTTATTGGCAACTTACCTGTTCTATTGGTGGACAATAAATACGTCTAGACCAAAGGTTACGTTTTGAGTGTCATATTACCCCAAAAATGCTTTAAATTATTTTGTCTTGTACTAAAATATTAATTAAAAATTTTCATTTGAATGTTCCACCCTAAATCCTTCTACATTTTCTTTAGCGTTAAAACCTGATCTTCACCGAAAGTTTTCATGAAATTCTGAAGTGGACGCCAATGAGATAATACTTATCTTCATTTAGACGCAATTTACAAATTTTTAATTATTGACTTTATTCTTTTCTAGCTATCTCAAACTGTTCAAAAAATTTTTTAAATTTGGGAAACATACGAGCCAACATTTTCTGTCTACACTTTTCCTTTGTCTGAATGTCAACTATTAATTGTATATGTAAAAATACTAAAAAGAAAAATAATGGTTATTATTCAGCTACCGAATTGGTACCTTTATGGAAACTTAATGGTACCTTACTCGTTCTGTTGGTGGTTACTGGTAGTTTAATTTTAGAGTCTAAAAATACCCTAAAACATTTAAAAAAATTTTATCAGATCAGATTATGATCAGTAATAATTACAAAAGTTTGAAAACCAAAGTTAGTCAAGCTAAATCGACTAGGAATATTTTATTTGAAAGGGTAAGAATATGTAAGAAGGGTCCATTTTTTATCTCTTTTACAAATAGTCTTCTAAAAGGCTAAAAACTTTTTTATGGGGAGGGTAGGAACGTGACCTCCAGATCATATCCGGTAAAGATCTGATAAAACATTGGGTGGGTCTTGTGTACATATCCCGAGATATAGAGGTGGCTTGGGATTAACTTTCACGCACCGTTTACTACATGCCTTTCAACCTACATTCGTCCTATAAGGAACGAAAAAGCCAAAATTCATTTTTTGTTTAGTGCACGAAAAAGCCAAAATCCATTTTTTGTTTAGTGCACGAAAAAGCCAAAATCCATTTTTTTGTTTGGTGGTGGAAAAGCCTATATCCATACGCATGTTAGTGGAGTTAGGCTATTTCCTGCACCAAACGAAAAATGGATTTTGGCTTTTCCGTTCCTTAAATAACAATATCGTAATCTAAAAAGTGAAGTATTTTAGACGGCATTCCACTTCATTCCCATTTTACAGACTTCAACGAATATCTACAACATTTTTGTCTATTCATTTTGTTTAATCAAGCTGTTGTTTTAAAAGCCTTTGCGAATTAAAAAATATCGTAATTTCAATATAAATGGTCAAATTATAAATTTTCCCACACATGGAATAATGGTATCTTTGGAAAAATTTGCATATGCAATGCATGCAATGCTTCTGTTATGAAATACAATATTTTGAGCCTTGTTATAAGTCCTAAGAGACTACGCTCACCACACACAGTATGATTTTGATAACTGGCATGAAGTTGAAGTTGTTCTGATTCTGACATGTTGGAATATGCTTCATTATGTGCGTTATTTTAAGTAGGATTTAATTGGATTAGATTGTGCTTAGTGCTTGACCGTGTTATATATTGCAGAAAATCAACATACAGAAGTACAAACAAACCTAAGGCAAAAGATACAATTGTAAAGCAAATTAAAATGTAAAAACTCTCGGTCCATGGACGAAAGATAGGGATAGGGACAAAAAATAAATAATATATAAAATATAAGGCAATTTTTGTGGTAAACCAGTTAAAAATCACCAAACTCCAAGCGTCGTGAATCGGTAAATCAATATTACAAAACTCCATGACCTCGTGTTAAAAAGGTAATTACATGCTTATTGAATAGTTTTGCCATAGCTTTGCATGGAAAAACATAATAAGATGTAAACAGCCAGCAAAATTCTCTTAAACGGCTATTGGAATCATATCGTTTTAATGTATGCATAGGGAACGGTAGTTACCTGTTATTTTTAATGTTGGATGTAAATGAAATAAAACGATAAAAATGTATTACCGTGGAGAAAGACCACTTCGACTGAAAATATTGTTCCTGCTACGTAACTTCTAACTTGTTTTTTTCCTATAATATACTTGACAGTGAAGGTATGTACGAGTCATATAAAATCTGGAACTATAAGAATAGTTCACTTTTAGTCCAAGTTCGCAGTCCTTAGGAAATTTCAATTTAGTTGTAAGGTTGGGGCGAATAATTTTGGCGAATAGTTTGCATTTTTAGGCCTACACTACCCAAAAATTTTAAGACGTTATGCAAGTTGACGATAACTGACTATTCGCGAATAGTTACGGCTATTATTCACAAATATTCGTTTTCCAACATTTGGTTATTGTAGGCCTAAAAATACAAACTTCACAAACGCTATAAAGGCTTCCGAAAGAGGAAAATACTAGATATTCGCCCACTCCTATTTAATTTATTTTTAATGTACGTTGTGTTCATGTTTATAGGAAATAAGGTAATAGAGAAGGATAGGAACAAAAACAAAATATACCAAAACATTGCTTTAATACTGAGCCGGATTGTAATCAACAGTTCCATACTCAAGTATGCAAGGTAAGGTAGTTCCCATCCATACACTAGACAGGAGAAATATTACTTTTAAAGCTCCTTAGTTTTTAGATAGATTGTCATCATAGATATGTAAGAAATGTATTGTCAAATTATAAATAAATCTACAAAATCAGATTTACAATGCGCGGACGCGTTTAGAAGACGAGAAAAGATTAGACCGTCTAGAAAGTTGAGAGAACGATAAGCTGGAAAAGGTTGGGTCAGTGGTCTTTTTATAAATTTAGGGGCTCAAAGAGCCTTACAGTGTTGCCGATTTGTATTAACTGTTACATTCCTACACGTTGATGTATGCGTACAGCACATCAACTAGTGGTAAACTTATTACAAATATTATATGTGTTTTAATAATACTAAACTAGCCCATATACTTGTATTCTATTGCTATATTAGTACAGGCTATCTAAATTCTAAACTGTGCGTTGATAAGTAGCATGTAATCAGTGTACAAAATACCATTTACCACTTACCAGTGGTAAGTGGTTTTTAATGGTATTTAACGTTAAATACCACTACCTAAAAAGTAGTGGTAAGTGGTATAAATGGTAAAAATGGTAAAAAATAGTTTCATTTAAATTTCGTGTTTGAATTTTGAATAAAATTCGGTGCCAAAGTATGAAATAGCTTAGCAGATGATGATTGTTGTCACAAATTGATAAGTGTTCTTCAATCAGAGTAGGATTCAACCAATGGGGGCGCTAACAACCTTTGCTGATTGAGAAATTAATTGCAATTAAATTAGCATCAATTTTAAATGGGCGATACCAAATACAATCTTTCTTTCTTCATTGTTTATAACTTTTGGTGTACAATTAAATCAATATGATTAGTTTAATTGATTAAGGGGCTAATTTTATTGGAAATATTTCATAGAAAATAAAGTTTTAAGACTTATATTTTAGGAAGTCTAGTGTATCTGTACTCAGCTGTCTAATCAAACGCTAAAATTTACCATTTTTACCATTAAATGCATTTTTACCATATAAGTGCATTTTTACCACTGTGATGGTAAAAAAGGCTAAAAAGTGGTAAATTTTGTACACTGCATGTAATGTACACAGTACATGTCTTTTCGCAACTTATGTCTCTTGCATCCTACAATCGACATATTTGCATGTCTTACATGCAAAATTATTTAAATGAAAAAGAAATGCATGTCACAGTAGTGATGCCTATGAATAGCTAATATTGCTGTCAACGGACATCATTTACAAGCGGTAAATTCACCAACCATGATTTCAAAGTTACAATCATATTAATTACAATCAATTATAAATCTTTATATTAATATAAAATGAGTTCTGAGTTTAGAGCTAGTTTTAAAGCAAGTAGTCAAATAATTTTATTGTGAAAAAATGTTTTAATCGCATAATGTACTATTATAAAAATATTGTAGCATTAGTATATTTCCTACTTTCATAAACTAATTAATAAGTAGAATGTAAAATATTAGTAGACGAATTTAATACATCACACATAAGAAAAGATTTAATATACTTTGATTTTCAATCCTATTATATATTTCTAGCACTGTTTTACTGATTTAAAAAATTTTTTCAAAACAATAAAGAATTGTGTGAAAATCCAATGTTATTATAGTGCAATTAAGGTACCACTTTTTCGTGCACATTTCAATATGATGTATAGGGAACGGTAAAGCTAAGAAATTCTACATATTCATGCAGTAACATTCACATTGACTAAAAAGTGAAGGGTACAAGTCAGTGCAACGGCAACACTGTTGAAGCTACCGAGCACTTGAGGTTTATTTTTGTGCGAGGCAGCGAGAAATGGATACAACCCTTTGAGTAGGTAAAAAGGGAGCAGGTAGAAATTCTGCAGATTTAGACTACACCCAATGCGCCATTACCACAAAGCCATTATATTGCGTAGGATTTGAATTCAGTGTAAAAGTTGTCCTTATGGCAAACGTTTGGTATCCATCAATTCGGAACATATTTTCACAAAAATTTTATACAATTTTTTTCCTGGACATAAAACTACTTTTTCAAATTTCTGACATATTTTTCTTGTCTCCAATAACATTTGACCACAAAAAGTTAGTTTTGAGTTTCACACGGAATCGACGCCATTTGATTTATTGGTCCCTAAACAATATTATCTGCATTGCTGCATCTATTTATGGCACTTTTCGATTAATGAAAGAGTTTTATCACCCTGATCCGAACTTTCAATTTTATAAAGTGGTCATATTCTCTTTATATTATATTTTCGTATGTGCAAGTATTTTTCTTAACTTTATTCTTTTGGTACAAGGTAATAAAATATTTTCAAGTTTTCATCATGTCATTTTACTGGCAACAAAAATTGAAGGTAACATTTTAGCATTATATATTAACATTATAACGTCTAAAATACTCCACAGTGTGCAAATTATCAAATATTTCCAAAATGTAGATAGATAGTCGAGCAATAATTTATTTTTTTCGTTAGCATCTAAAATTGGGAAGAAGATTAACAGTACAGACATGGACCGTCGTTCCAGATTACTTTTCTTATTGGTGGTTGCCGTAAATATATCGTTTTTTATAGTGCCTTTCTTCATGGCCATTCTGGCTGTAATGGAATATGATTTCGATCCTTTCCAAAGATTCATTCAAGAAAACATCCCAAGCGATATTCACACAGCTCTCAGCTTCAAAATATTTTTGGCAGTGTTTGTCTACATCGTCGCTCTTCATGTGGGATATACTACAAACATCATCACAAATATGTTGGCGTTTTACTTAATAGGGTTGGTATATTACATCAATGGAATCTGTCTGAATGATGATGGGTCTAATCATGAAGACGTCTTGGAAGCAATGCAGTTCTATGAAGCACTGATGCTCCTCAATGGCAGGTTCAATGAAATAGTTTCAAGAGTGACCGGGCCAAGCTTGGCCTTCTCCAATGTCTTGATAACCTTCTGTGCTTTCTGCATGATCAGAATGGAAGGAATAATTCCCATGCCAGAATATCTTGTGTTTCCCTTAGCATTATTCCTTTGTTGTTTGGGTGCCAAGTTTATTTTGGCCAATGTGGGAGATGTAGCTGAAAATTCGGGAAAATTTCGGCTGAAGTGGAGGAAAGTCCCGAGAGGAAAGTACACAAGGAAAAGAATGAAGATTTACAAATATTTCGGAGTAAGTTGTTCTGGCTGCTATCTGTTTCAAAAAAACACGTTTGTCACTTTCATGCAAACTGTAGTCGACAACACGATCAATTTGCTCATTAATTTCAATTAATACTATGTAGTCATAATAATAGTCGTATAATAACTTGGGTAACAAGCTTTGCACATCTAACCAGCCTGTTATTGCATCCACCAAAAATAATTAAGGAGTTAAATTTTGTCTAAATCTTTCGTTATTAAATAAAGCTTTTAGTCATGAATGTATTGCAGCTATTAATAGAATGTGGGGTTTGAAAACTAATTTCTTGACAAAAGTAAGTGAGTAGCTTTAAATAAGGACACTATTCACTTTGAAGCACAAAATATTTAAGTAACTTGTCATTGTTGTCATAATGGTTTAATGAATTAACCTAAATATATGATGATATAGAATATTGTCATTATAAACAGTATATTTAAGCTATATTTAGTTAATAGTTATCCGTACCGTCTCGCTTGTAAAATAAAATGATTTTAATACTTCACGCATTTAATGTTGTACCAGTCTCATTTCATTCATCCATAATCATAAAGTTTACAAGAGGGCGATAAAGAAATGAAATGTTATATTTTCTTCCGGGAGTAAAAATGAAAGTTTTCAGAAATGAAATTTTTAAAAATATTTTTTTGCTATTATTGCTAGGATCAAATATGATTTTTTTCCTTAAAGTTACTTGATCTAGTTTCCACCCCCACATAAATGTAGATTGAAATATTATTTTGGAACCACCAGTGTGACCTTTGTTAAAATATACCTGTCTCAAGTAGTTTTTCTGCGGATTTATTTAGTACAATAGCCTATTTTCATGATAATAAAGCAGGCTATAGTAGTTTTTACTGCTTAAATGAAAAGGTGATTTATATACAGTACTAGTCTGGTTAAAGAAAGTTCTATTTCAAATCAATAATGACTAAAACTCTTGAAACTGGAACATGTAAAATTCAGTATTCATTAAAACGGACAAGGAGGATGGCCAAAATATAATTGAATTACTTTTATAACAACCTATGTGAAAAGTCTACTTTTACTTTAAAGTAGTAGTGTATAGCAAAAAGGTTGAAGTTGTGCTAACGTATAGCAGTTCTTTACGTGAGGAAATTGAAGGTCAAAGGCAGAGTAAATCCACTTATATAAATACTTGCTGAAACCCTAGCACTATATATAAGTACTAGAATAACGTTGAAATATATAAATTTCTAGCAAATGCTCCGAGATTCATCGACAGACCGGCGATAGTCAACAGCATAAACGTTACACATAATCCCCGTACCTGCGTCCTGCGTACTAACACGATTACAAAATATAGCTGTTTTGAAACATGACGTACATGCATTAGTCCGATCCGGAATTTCAATAACGGATTTTGTAAAGAGAACAAGCTTTTACTGTTTTTTATATAATACATTTATATTAATAAACTACAAGGACGGAGTTCATCTCACAGAATCATAGATTGAGATTGAGAAGAGATTTTTGCACTACTAAAATAAATATTTTTTGCATATTAGTAATTGATACGTGCATAAAGTGAGCCCAACTACAGGCACATACCTCCACCTCCATAGGTTGATATTACTTTATATTACGTTTATGTACATGTTGTAGCTTTATAACAAGGAAATACTGCTGGAATAGAATAATACAGTCTCAAGTCTACTCCATTCTACTCTATTTACTCTACTCAGTCTGCCCTGCTTCATTTTTATCATATCAACACAGCAGTCTGCTTCACGAGACTCTCATCAGTTCAAGTCTCATCACTCTCATCACTCTCTCTCTCATCGTTTCATGTCTCATCTAGTAATAGAAATACTAGCTGCAATTTCAATGATATAGTATACTAGTAATTTCAAATATATTTACTTTTTAAATTGAGGTACAAACAGCTATGTGCAGACTAAGACCATGACACATTGTTAACCAGAAATCAATAAGAATTTAACTCATATCGTGTCTACTTTATAAATGCTGGCCACAATAGAATATTCATCCAGACTTACATTTACTGCCAATATAATTTAATACCCTGGATGTGGATTGTTGCTGTCTTGCATCTAAAATATTCATCGAATACAAGGACATCATATCTAAAAGTAGGAGGTTGGAAATACCTGAAGTTATAAGTTGCTCCTCCTCTACAGTGTTTTGTAAAAGGTGGAGTGGAGTCGGCAAAATATTTTAGGAGGCCCTAGGCAAAGTGGTTGTGCCAGGCCCCATTTGATTTTAGTATCTATATATTACATGTCACATCCAATTGGTTCCTCTGAGAATGTAGTGGAGGAAAATACAACAGTACTAATAATAGGAAGTTGTAAATTCTGAGAGGTTAGCTGATATTGAATCTTTCTGTAAAAGATTCAATTTACCATCGGGAACATTGGAACAAGTTGCTATTGCTGCTGTGAAAGGATCAGCAACTATTCTACAAAATCATTTGTTTAAAATTAAATGTTAAGTTATTCTTTTCTAAACATAATACTTTTATTTTTGTAAATTCAATTTGAATTATTTTACTGTGTCTTAAAGGCAATCTCATTTTGAGACAGTAATAAAATTATATATTTATAAAATATAAATATACTAAATACTAATACTAAAATATAAATATACTAAATACTAATACTAAAATATAAATATACTAAATACTATACTAAAATATAAATATACTAAATACTAATACTTATACTAAAATATAAATATACTAAATACTAATACTTATACTAAAATATAAATATACTAAATACTAATACTTATACTAAAATATAAATATACTAAATACTAATACTTATACTAAAATATAAATATACTAAATACTAATACTTATACTAAAATATAAATATACTAAATACTAATACTTATACTAAAATATAAATATACTAAATACTAATACTTATACTAAAATATAAATATACTAAATACTAATACTTATACTAAAATATAAATATACTAAATACTAATACTTATACTAAAAATATACTAAATACTAATAATTGTACTATAAATATACTAAATACTAATACTTATACTAAAAATATACTAAAACTAGCTAAAAACCTAGCACTTAGTGCTAGAATAACGCTGAAATATAAATTTCTAGCGATTGCACATTGTCCAGAAATTCATCGACAGACCGATGATTATCAACAGCATAAAAGTTACCAACTATTATCTGCACCTGCATACTACTAACACGATTACAACATTATAGCTGTTTTAAAACAAGACGTATAATACATTTATTAGTGCTATCTGGAATTTCAATAACGGCTTTTATATTGAAAACAAGCTTTTACACGATGTTGTAGGATATGAATAAAAACGAATAGTTGCGACGATTTTTAGTTAATATTAATTTCTGAATTCTTCCCCCACTCAGGGGGTGTTATTGATTGTGCCCATTTATGAACTTGGCGTCCATATTTACCTGTAGATTGTACCCTGAAAATTTGAACAGTCTAGCTCAATTTGAGCGAGATTGTTTAATTTTCAACTGTTTGAGCTGCTCAAACCGCTCGAAAGTTGTCGTGAATAGGGATTTCCAAACAGACAGAAGTAAAACTATGTATAAATACATTTTGTAATAACCGTACGGCGCCCTAGCAATAACATTCATGACCATTCTGTTTTGAACATATAGTGGCTAGCCCTATGAAGACATTCTCATATGTACATACAAACATACATACGTACAGCAAACATACGATGTTTTTATTAATGTACCTCAAAGCAGATTACCCAACGTCCACCACACGCAACGTGCTTTTGTCGGGTGCCTTCCGAAGTTACCCGACAAAGTTGCTAATAGTGGACTTCGGGTAAACTGCTTCGGGGTAAATTATTAAAAACATTAAATATTCAATGCACGTGCGCCAGTTTATGTTTATACTATAGTCATGATAGTAAAGACTATTCTCCCGGTCTCTCCTACTCTGCCATGCTGATTGCACTTGCCCAGTCAGTTCCAGTTCTGTTCATTCTGCTCACTCACACGGCTTTTACTCTACTCTGTAGCCTGTGGATATAGAAATCATAACCAATGCTGAATGCAGCTTGTGACTTCAGTCAAATGTGAGACAAAATGCAGCTTTGGAAAATCTGTTTCAAAATGGTAAATGAAATTATTTATTACTAGCCGGTCACAAGACCTAGGTCCTGTTATAATAAAGCTAGTAAGTATTCTGGTGAAAATTTCAATGTAAATGGCTAAATTTTAAATTTTCCCGCACATGAAATAATAGGAACCTTAAGCACACTGAAAGCTGGAAATATTTGCATAAAGAATACATGAACTGGTTAAAGTAAGGCAGTGGTTGCACAAATACCTATCAATGTTATTGTTTTAATTCGGTTAGGTTATGTCCCTCGAAAGCGGGTCTTGGTATGCGCTTTGTATTTCATGGCGCGATTTTTAAAATCTGCAACCACTGCCTTACTTCAACCCATGAACTGCTTTGTTATGAAATATACGGACGTTGTTGAGATTTGCCACATTTAGGTAAAGTAAAGGTGTTGACAAAAAGGGGTCCTTCCATACCGGTATGTATACTGGCATACCGACTTTCACAGCGCAACTCGAACAACATGATTATACTATAGTAGTGATAACATGGCATATAGGTACCTTGTTGTTGGCCGGAGAAATACAAATTGCAATAATTGGACCTATCTCCGCAGTCGAGACAGTGTTATTGAATGGAGGATTTAAGCATTTTTCAAAGCGCAAAATTATGGTAAGCTACTAATTCTGGGAAAGTTAGACAGAAGTAAAAACATTACATTCTACTGTCTATTCGTTGTAGTATGGTTGATACCAGTACTGTATTTAGAAATCGATTTCGGTGGGGGCTATGATATCATAGGACAATATCTATTAGGCATATTCGCGCGAAGCGCGAAAATTTTTGGCTTATTTTGTCTAAAATGAGTCAAAAATAGCCTAAAAATCACATAAAATCGCGCGAAGCGCGAAATTTTTTGGTATTTTGAAAAAAATTTTCCTTTTTTCTTGGATTTCGGGGGGGGCTTTAGCCCCCAAAGCCCACCCCCTCAATACAGCCTTGGTTGATACAATAATGCATTTTCTTGGTATACAACATCCGCATATTATTATGGTCAATAGACATATTTCTTATTATATTAATATTACTTAATTTTTCATATTACACTTGATCATAAAAAATGAATAAAAATATTTAAAATTTTAGAAGTCGTCTCATGTATTTCGAAATGAGTATGACCTATATTCCATTATATCACTTGACCCTGGTATTTAACGAAGTTGTTTGTCTGGAATGAATCAGGCTTGCTTCTCCCCAGTTGTACGATAGCAATTTCATAATTTTAATGAAAAAATATATAAAAAAATAATACCCCAGGGAAGAATTGAACTCGTATCCTACAAAAGATGATTCTGCAAAAGGGTGTTTTTGTTTTGGGCTCATACGCCGTGTCGCCACAAGCGCAGGGGCTTAGAAGCATTGGCTTCTTTTCTAGGTCTTATTTTATGATATGTGTGTAAAATCTCATACCAATAATTCAGTTGAGAATTCATTCACTATAGAAGAACTATACTACGATACGATGATACATGATACTGATACAAGAAGAATGTGTAAATGTCATTTTAACCGTCCAAATTCCAAACGCTTCAAAACTTTTAGCTATGCAGGTGATGGAATAGGGAGTGTAAATTTATCATTTTTAGTTAACTATAGTGAACCCAGCTAAGGGGCAAACCTAGCACTCAAGAGAAATTCAGCAGGCCACCCAACACAGTAATAAAAACTTGCGTTATTATGTTAACTTTGGAAATACAAGTTCATTTAAATTAATATACTTTTGGTTGGAAAAATTAGCTGCAGCCCCAACTTCGTGCTAAAAAAGAATTTCCTAAACCAAAATAATAACTGTAGATCGTAGCGCCAAATACAGGGAACAATGAAACATTCCATTTTTGAAAAAAATCCCAAAAAGTCACCAAAAAGCTCCCTTTCTAAATCAAAAGAAATTAGATTCCCCGTGGGATTTTAGATAAACGTACAAACGGCATGAGTCAACTTACGAATAAATATTTTTAAAGAATAAATAGTTAGTTACCCAGACTGTTATTTAATTCTAAAAAAGGTGTGCCAACTGTCAAAGGAATCAAGAGGGTAGTAAAAAAGTAAACCCAGCTCAGCTCTACTAAAAAATGTTAAACAAGTTTGTCGATAGGTGAACCAATTTATATTAGAAGTTTTGAAATGCTATTTAATAAGGCACATTGCGACCATTACGAAACGTCCCCTTTCGATAATCATTTCCATTTAATCACGACTCACCACCATTCAACCTTCTTATGTAAATTTCTATTATTATTTTAATGTTGCAATAATATTATGAAACGACTCATTTCGGTTGTTTAGAAGAATTAATGTTTTCAATAATGTACCCTAGCCCTAGCGCATACCTCCATGTACTAAATTTAGCACATGAAGGTATGCGTTGGAGTACATTATTGAAAACATTAATTTGGGCTTGCGCATTTTGCTTTTAAGGAGCCTACATATATTACGTGTGCAGTTGATGGAAGGAGGAGGTACTCAAATGTGTTGCAGTCAACACTTGCGTTACACATGGGGGTGGGGGTTTTGCGTTACGTAATATATGCAGGCTCCTTAGGCTCTCCTTACCACACGTACAGACATATATAGACAGGTAATTTTTTCCAAGTCTGAGATTATATTATAGATAGATTACTGTCTCAAGTTGAGATTGCCAAAAGACACTGCCCCATAGTTCATGAATATAAAAAACAAAGAAAATAAAATAGTGAAATATATAAGAATGTATCTTAAGATATTGTCAAAACCAGATCACTTCTTCTGTACAGATAGGTATTGGTGCTATCCTTTATGTACTATTTTAGTTTCCATAGGGTTAGATTTGTCGCCCGTCCGGTGTGTGTTAAAATTGGTTTTAACCTGTGAAAGCTATGTCACGCCTTACTGCCCTGTACGAAAGTCATTTTGGATATGATCGCTAGGCTGTTTCCAGTTTCGGGGCAGGAATGTGAAAAACAACATAAATTGGGTAATGGTTATTTTCAGTCTGCACTCTGTACATGTTCAAAAAAATTGCTTTTTTATTAACCTTAATTGTAATTATCAATTATTGAAACGTAACTCCTTACAAATTATTGATAAAAACATGAAGCTATGGATGATGGATAATTGTTGTTAGAAGAAATCAATGAAACATTTACAATTTACGTATTTAAATGAGAATACAGAATATAGCACTGCACTTTGAAATAATTGTGGAGGTCATTGTTGCGTCTCATTGGATGTTGCC
Organism: Tomocerus qinae; assembly: GCA_020055645.1. NCBI lineage: Eukaryota > Metazoa > Arthropoda > Collembola > Entomobryomorpha > Tomoceridae > Tomocerus > Tomocerus qinae. The sequence goes on from CM034546.1 coordinate 127,148,412, forward strand.
AGTAAGTCCAGGAAATAAATACCAAAGACAGGGAACGAAAGCGGTGAGAAGGCCGAGTTAAATCGCAATAAGATACCACATATTACGTAATCAAAAAATGTAGCCGGTTTTAGGACCATCTTTTCCCTCTGTCATCAAATGTCAACATTTAATGAATTAATTTGAATCAAAAATGTTTATTTTCATTTTTTGGTCTATTTATTACCCGATTCTGTTTAGTACTTATTTAAATGAGAATATGGCACTGCACTATATGTAATATAATAAGATATAGTACAGTACCGTTTCGGTATATTGGACGGAATATATAATGATATTGTCACTTCAAAACCTACTCATAAATCGAGAAACACGCGAGGGCGGATAGATTTTTGATATCGTTGAGGTGCAAAAAAAATCAACATTGTATAAAAACTGAAACTTATTTACTTTTTTTGGAATTTGATTTTTTAAAGCATTTAAAGCAACGTTATCAAAAATCCATCCACCCTGATCCATTCCTCGATAGTCCAGGATTCCAAAAATGTAAGTCCCAAAAAAATCGGTCTTATCCTTCGGGAGTAATTAAGCCAGAAGTAAAACATTTTTTAACATGCATTTAGATAGGCCCGGTTGCTATGAAGGCTTTCGTGGTGAGCCTCCTTAATATAAAAATTTTAGGCATTCGAATTGAATTTTTGATTCGAACTTATTATGATGACATATCATAGGGGAGTCCGGCTTAGCTTATTACACGCTATGTACATAGTAAATACTATTCGTATATAGTATATTCACAATTGCCACAATGTGTGAAGGGGCAGATATTAGATATTGCATATGGGTAGCATATGCATATGGATATGCATAATGGGTAGGTTGAAGTGACAATATCATTATATATTCCGTCCAATATACCGAAACGGTACTGTACTATATCTTATTATATTACATATAGTGCAGTGCCATATTCTCATTTAAATAAGTACTAAACAGAATCGGGTAATAAATAGACCTGGATAAACCTCGTTCATGCATTTTGGTATCTACACGAGGGAGCAAGACGTAAGTTCGAAACAGTCTTGTCTTGCCCCTTTGTTGAGTTGGAATCTCTACAGCGAGACAGGACGTGTTAGTTCGAAACATTCTTGTCTCTAGCTTGTGCTTGAGCTTCTCACTCGTCCCTACACATTTACATGTAGTAGATAGGGACAGTGGGAATCTCGTTAATCCATTCATGCGCTTCACTAATTAGATGACGAGGCATTTGGCTACCTTAAGAGAGTCACAGTTACTCCCGAAGGAGTAAAGCCTACTCTCTTTCCCACAGCCAGCCTCCTGTACCTATCTTAGTGTTAAGTGTAGTTCTTAGCAATACGTATGTAAGCAGAATAGCTCTAGCTTAGCATAGTATATATTGTGTACTATAGCGTTTGGTATAACCTATCTAGCTATTAGTGTGTAGTCTAATACCTACCTATCTATAGTGTGTAGCCCTAGCCTACCTACCTATTAGATGTAGTAAAAGGTAAGATTTTGGCGTAGCATTCTTCAGTAGCACGCGGAACCCTGTTGGAGAAGCACGTTCGTTTGTGTTAGTTCTCCACATAATAATTAATTTGCCCAATTAATTATAAATAGTGCTACCCTTAATTACCTTACCTGTAATTAACCTTTGAATTGATTATTGTGTTTGTTGTGTATGTGTGCCTATTATTTTCATATAAATAAAACCGTGTTTTTCAACACAAAATAAGTTCGCCAAAAGCACACACTACATTAAAGCATCCCGAGTTTTGGCATCTTTGGTTTTGGACACAACCTGCAAGCGATATCGAAGTCAGCCCTCTTCATTTTGGTCCTTCGAGAGCACGGATATCGGTAATTAACATTAATTTAAATTAGTGCAGCAATTAATTACCGTAATCAGTTACGGGATACTGACTGTCGCCTTGCCACGTTTATGCGTCAGCCATTTTGGAAGCCATCTCGCCAGTTGTGTTTGGATCGTTCATCCAAATTAAAGTTGAATTTCCCGCCATTGGGGAAACTAGAGACAGTGTACGTCTCATCTATAAGTGAAAGTGTTTGTGAGCTCTACAGCTACAACAAGAAAAGTCTCATCTCAAGGTGCCCCGTAAGTTGTTCTTTCTCTTTGTCTCTTGCATAAAGCATCATGGAAGCCGTCCAGAGGAACCGACGGGCCTTGAACACAGAGATCACTCGGATCGCCAACGTACTTGCCCAGTACGGCCAGGCGAAACCGATGCCGAAATCAGAGAATGTAGTACAGGAGAAGAGTCTGTTTGCCTGCAGACAACGGTACTACAAGGTCTTGGACGAGTGCAGTGTGGCCGCCAAGACCACTGCGGAGTACGACCGCGAAGAAGCAGAGTTTCTAACTCTCATCGAAAAGATGGACAAGTTGAGCATCAAGCTCGAAGACATGAAGATCGCCGCTGCCGCACTAGTGACTGGAACCTCAGAAATCAAGCTACCGAAGCTTGAACTACCACGGTTTTCCGGTGAGGTACACCAATGGCTTTCCTTTCATGATCTCTTTTTAGCGTCCATCCACCATAATACGAAGCTATCTGGAGCACAGAAGCTTCAATACCTGAAAGGTGCAGTGGACGGTGAGCCGTCGAAGCTCATCAGTAGTCTCCAGATAACGGACGCAAACTACGACGTCGCCTGGAAGACTTTGGAGGATCGGTATCAAGATAAGCGTGAACTCATCCGAGGTACGTTCGTCCGACTCCTCTCTCAACAGAACATTATTACGGATTCTCCAGCTATGCTACAGACTCTAGCCGATACTTCTCGTGAGTGCGTGCAATCCTTCGTGACTTTGGGCATTCCCAAAGAAGAAGTGTGTGAGCTTCTAATAGTGCACATCATCACGCAAAAGCTAGACTCAGAGTCTCGCACGCAGTGGGAACGCAAGCAAGAAAAAGGTAAACTTCCCACATTTGAACAATTTTGTGAGTTCCTTGATGAACAGGCCAGAGTCACGGCCGCAGCAAAACCGTCGTCATCCAAGGCACAAGTGAAGTCCAAGGATCGCCGTCCTGGAGCAGCTATGCACTACGGATCATCGGACGCAAAACCACGAAGTGAGTGCACGTTTTGTAGTGGTGAACATCACATATTCTCGTGTTCAGCCTTTGCGGCTCTAACTGTGCCAGACAGATGGACATCTGTAAAGAGTAAAGACCTATGCTTTAACTGCTTAGAGTTTGGGCACAGAACTGAGAACTGCACAAAGAGAAAGTGTAGGCATTGTCGGAAACCCCACAATCGCTTACTCCACCCGGAGAAACCTCCGCGAAAGCAAGAATCGCCTGCACCAGCTACAACGGATCCTCCAGAAAAGGTACAAGTTAGTTTTTGTTCGTCTCTATCAGCATCACGTACGCAAACTCTTCTGTGCACTGCGCTCGTACGAGTCAAGGACAGCAAGGGACAGCTTCAAGTGTGCAGAGCTCTTCTGGATAATGGCTCGCAGACGTCTACAATTACTACAGCATGTGCAACTCGCCTAGGACTGCGTAGACGTAAAGTGCACATACCAATCTCAGGCATTGGTGGTGTGGATGCAGGTACGTACTCGGAAATCACTTCTTTAAGCTTTTCGTCATGCTACGCTACTCTGCCTACATTCGACGTCAACGCTATCGTGATGAAAGTTATCACTCATCCCTTGCCTACGTATGAAATCACGCAAGTGAATTGGAATCACCTACAAGGACTTCAGTTAGCAGACCCTCAATACAATGTCCCTAGCAAGATCGACATGCTGCTACTGTTCAAGTCAAAATAGAAGACCCCTGGCAATTCTGGGTAGGTAACGAGAAATGGCAAATTGTAATTCGTATTTATGAAGAAACAAAAATTTTAGCAAACATCTGAACTGTGGCTTCAGAAGCTGGTACTTTAGATGAAAGATAATTGTCGCCTTGGCATTTTATTAATAAATTTGATGACAGTTTCAGAAAACCTTGCATTATTCGTCAATGTAATTTTTGGCTCCCAGGGGTCTTCTATTTTGACTTGAACAGTAGGTATGGATATTTACAATGCTTTGCTTTTAGACGGCATGAAGAAAGGCGCACAGGGTAGTCCTACAGCTATCAACACGGCTCTCGGTTGGATTGTCGGAGGAAAGCTAGGAACTACGCAGCCTACTACACTCGCTACGCATCACGTCCATTGCGACATGGATGATGCGCTTAGGAAGTTCTGGGAACTGGAAGAAGTGCCACGGCAGAAGTTCTTGTCGCTCGAAGAGAAAGAATGCGAAGAACACTATGCAGCTACGCATAGTAGAAACCCTGATGGAAGATTCGTCGTACGCCTTCCCTTTAAGCAAAATGCAGAGCCACTTGGAGACTCTAGGAACATTGCCATGAAGCGCTTGAAGAGCACCGAACGAAGATTAAGCTTAGACCCACATTTGCATAAAGAATACCAGTCGGTAGTTAGTGAGTATCTACAGCTTAAGCATATGGAACTTGTCCCCGAGCGTGAAGTGTTTCCCGACAGACAAGTGTACTACATGCCACACCATGCAGTGTTAAAGCCCAGTAGTACAGGGTGGGCCTGAATGAACCGGAATTTTTACTTTGACTCTTAATTATTCTGTAGTAGATAACTTTATTGAGACTAAAATAGTACCATCTGAAAGAGCATGCGTTTCTTAGTCAGAATTGAAATTATGAACACAATCGTAACACAAAAACAGACTAAAGAAGGGCCCGAAAAAATTAGAAACAACAAAATCTTGTAAAATTTACATTTTGTAAAATTAAATTTTCTTATTTTATGTTTGAAATGAAAATGATGAGACTGGCGAGGGAGCAGTAAATAATGTAAGGAATAAAGAGGTGAAAATAGTTCAAATTGAATTTCAGCAAAAGTTTAACTTTGTTCCCAATTTTGACACGGTCCCAAGTCGTTCCCTTTATGTGTGGGCTGGCATGTGGTCAGGAGGCATCTTAGGTCAGTTTTTCTTTACATCAACATGTAACGGTAATAAAACGTGTAAAACAACGAAATCTGGCCAGTAATAACGTCACCAAACTATGAAAATTTTATGTTAATGCAAGAACTTCTCCCAGCTTCCCACTACTTCAGACTGGATGTCCGGGCATGGATGAACATTTCCCGGATAAATCGAAAGGTAGAGGCGGTTCAATTCCATTGTCCCCGCGTTCCCCTGATTTGAGCCCTACAGATTTTTCAGTATGGGGTTTGATGAAGGATAGAACTTATGCTGGAAAGCCGAAGACTATGGCTCAACTTGAAGATGGATTTAAGATGCCTCCTGACCACACATGCCAGCCCACACACAAAGGGAACGACTTAGGACCGTGTCAAAATTGGGAACAAAGTTAAACTTTTGCTGAAATTCAATTTGAACTATTTTCACCTCTTTATTCCTTACATTATTTACTGCTCTCTCGCCAGTCTCACCATTTTCATTTCAAACATAAAATAAGAAAATTTAATTTTACAAAATGTAAATTTTACAAGATTTTGTTGTTTCTAATTTTTTCGGGCCCTTCTTTAGTCTGTTTTTGTGTTACGATTGTGTTCATAATTTCAATTCTGACTAAGAAACGCATGCTCTATCAGATGGTACTATTTTAGTCTCAATAAAAATATCTACTACAGAATAATTAAGAGTCAAAGTAAAAATTCCGGTTCATTCAGGCCCACCCTGTACTACTACTAAACTGCGTGTAGTGTTTGATGCATCGGCAGCATCATCCAATAAAGTTTCGTTGAACGAAAATCTACTAGTAGGTCCCAAACTGCAAGACGACTTAGTGTCTATACTAGTTAGGTTCCGCAAGCATGCGATCGCATTTACGGCAGACTTGGCCAAGATGTACAGACAAGTACAGATGCATCGCGATGATATCGACTATCAACGTATTCTTTGGCGAGCCTCTACTACCGAACCTGTACGTGACTACAGACTTCTGACTGCTACCTTTGGAACTGCCTCAGCACCGTACTTGGCCATCAAGAGCATCCAGCAGCTTGCAACGTATGAAGAAACCAAGCACCCAGAAGCAGCACAAATAGTACGTAGGGATTTCTACGTAGACGATTTGATGAGTGGTGCGGAGAGTGAGGAACACGCACTCAAGCTACAAAGCGAACTTATTGCAATGCTGCAGCTCGGACAGTTCGAACTACGCAAGTGGTCATCCAACTCTCCTGCACTGCTAGCCTCTCTCCCACCTGAAATGCGAGAAACCAACTTGCCCCTGTCGATCGACGAAAATGAAACCATTAAGACATTAGGACTTAAGTGGCATCCCGCTACGGACTGCTTTTCCTTTACTGTCACTCTCATGCAACAAGTCACGGCACCAACCAAGCGGATAGTGTTGTCAGAAATTGCTAAAGTGTTTGATCCGCTTGGCTGGCTGTCCCCTGTGACTATAGTTGCGAAGATTTTCATACAGACGCTGTGGAAGGAAGAAATCGGATGGGACGTAATGAAGTTCCATAATGAAACCGCTAAGATTGAGACGTTGAAAGATCAATTTTATTTGACCTCTGACAATTTTGCTATTGGATTACTTAGATGTAAGATTTTATTATCTGCAATGTTACGTATGAGAAAGGCATTCCATAATTTAATCAATTAAAGGTTTCGTCAATTAAAAGTAATTTTATTAATTTACTTTTTTACATGAAATATTTACAAAAAAATGAATTTCTATGGCAGCAAATAAATGGAAAGTCACTTCTGCCTTAAAATCTCTAAAACGGGTAAGTATTGTTTATTATAGCTTTCTTGTCCAATCTTAACTTTTATAAAAGATCCGCAAAAGGTGTACCCCTGGACAAATTGAGAATTGAGCTAAACCCTGGCAGCGCTTTTTCCGAATGTGACAAAATTATTAACATCGAGTAAAAATTGACTAATGATGAGATTTTTATTCAATGTAGATGTTATTATGGCGTATTTCCAATAAAATGGACCAATTAGGTGAAGCTGAAGTGGATCAAACCTTAGCCACATTATTTCCTTATGAAATGAGTGCAAAAACTAGAGATGGATGCCCTGGTAATTTTTCAATTCTCTATGTAATTGTATTTTTCTAAATTATTGATTTTTAATATTATATAATTATTTATTTTTTAACTAGTTGTAGAAGTTGACTTGAAAAAATGGCTTATGGCTGATTTCATGGAATCAAAGGAATTTGTCCGAGACGCTCTTCATTCTTTCGAAGACCACGTGACCCAAATGTTAGAAAAACTGAGAATGTCTCTTAGAGACGTACCTTCAAAATGTGACCAGGGTATCGTAGTAGCAGACGTACGCGGGTTTTCTATTAAGAACTACGCAGAACCCAACGGTAGAACCATCAATTCATTTTAATATATTCATGTCATAATCAGGGAACAAAAAAGGTATTCCTTTTTTACAAAAAGTACAACTTTTTTTAAAAAGCAGTCCTTTTTACCTGTTTTCACCTTATTTACATGTAAAGTGGAAGTAAATGGGGCACACTGGTACAAAAAAGGTAAAAATGAACTGCTTAGAAAAACTTACTCCTACCTTTTTTATAAAAAAGGTAAAAAAGGTCCTTTTTTGTTCCCTGGTCATAACCAACAAAGGCTAATCTCTTGTAATTATTATTTCACACACAGCTCTTAGTTCTCTTGTTCGTATGTTCATCACCCTGGAAAATTATTTTCCTAACATGTTCGCGTACCACATTGCCATCAATTGTACGAAAATTCTTACTATATGTATTTACTATTTAAGAAAACAATAATTTTCAAATCTAAAACTAAATCTATATTATTATATATTTGTTAACTTAAATAGCTTCTCCGGATTTTGCAAAACTGTATGATGCAATTCTGCCTTATTTTGGAAAGACTTCATTGACTGCTACTTTGTTCACTGAAGAAGAAGAAGAAAAGGCAAAAGAGTTGCTCCAAAAGTATATTGACCTTGAACAATTAAAGCTGAAATACTTCGATGCTTAATGCTTAAAGTGTCAAAAGCGGCTACATATTTCATTTGAACATTAAAAGATATTCTGACTATGAATATTTGTATGTAGAATTAATTATACTATATTTATCCCATCTTCTAAATTGTCACCTGGTTCTTACAAATAGAATGAGACCGAAGGAGGGAATATGTCTTTTGATTAAAATAAATTTTACAGATTTTTTAAAAGGTATAGCAATATTTAGTTGAGAATCTATTAAATCAATTTGTGGATGTTTCGCAAAGCAAAAAAGCAATTCGTTGAATCTGTTGTATAATTTCGCTTTTGTTAACATAAATCACACGATAACGATATCTTGGCTGATTATTATATTTAAAATAGAGTATTTATTACGCCTAACAAAAAAAATATTACAAAATTTTCAGGAATTAATTTTTATGGATTTTTAAAACAAATCTAATAATTATTGCATCATAAAACATTTTTGTAAGAGATATAAATATAAAAATCGACAGCTCATTTGACAAAAATTCTTCTGAAAATTCTCTTTCACAGGGACAGTTTGAAAAATGGAGAATTTTTTCGGCAAATTAATAACATGTGGCTTAATATTATTTGATCTACATTTCGATAGCTACTGTACATATTTATATCAAAAGTATTTTTTAAATAATGATTTTGACGAGTTATTAAACAGAAATAAAGATAATAATTATTAATTAACAAGCTCTATGCTTTCGAGATCATTTAAAAATATTTTGCTCTTCCGTTTCATACAAGTGATAGTAAAAACATTCTACAAGTCGATATGTAAAAGGTATTTTAGGAATTATTGAGCTTCCTGATTGAGTTGTCGAGATTTGGCTATTCCTTTTTCATAATCTCTTCATATGATGGCAACTCCAGTTGAATCGCTTCATAGGATGGCGCTGCGAGAAAAATAAATTTTTCATTCAAAACATGGCAAAATAAAAAGTAACATAAGAAATGCCAATCAAAATCATAATATAGTATAAGAAACAATTTTGTCTAATTACGTTCATCGTTATAGGCTATCCTAGGATCATAAATAGCATCTACTCCTTGTTGTCCTGTAACATAAAGGATCGATAGGATTAATATTCTTAAACCTTTAATGTATTCCAGAAAGTTCGGAAAGAATTTTTCAGAAAGACCGTACATATATTTGGCATATTTCATAAATTTCATAAATAATCTTATTTGAATAAAAAAATACCTCCTGATTGACTTTGAGTGTCTGAATGCCTCACTAGTTCGACATCCACAATGTACCCATTAAAGATATTTCCTGTTACGTAAGCATAATTAATTTCAAAAAAAATTTAAGAATAAAAAAATGTAAAAAAGATCTAAAAGTAAATAAAACCTTCTGGTCTATTGACCCTGTGCAGAATATGCTTAATTAGCCCAAGAACCAGAATGAGGACAGATACAGCAACGACTGATATTAACCTAATCAAACAAATAAGATTTCAATTACACGTTTTGAGTTACTCTGGTCCCAGGTCCAAGTATATGATTCAATATAATATAACATTATCATTTTATGCTCAACTATCAACCTAACATTAACATTACTACTACTCATCACGTTCCATTTGTTTGCATTCAATTCAACAAAATTACAATACAAAAATTCAATTAGTATAGTTTGTCATCTATACATTATTTTGTCGCTTTATAGTTAGTAGTTGAGTATACATGTAGTTATTAGTGCTAACATTATTGGTTGTATTAATAGATATGTTTCATCTTGACCATTGATGACATATGTCAATACTGTATTGAGTTCAGTGTAAAAATGATAAATATTATCACATTAACATATTTTAACTATTTTAATATTTTGCTTAATCAGTGCAGGTAATACTCAGAATTTGACGCATAATATTCACCATAATTGAAAACTATACATTTAGTAAACAGAAACACGTCAACCCTACTATCCCATGTATTTTTAAATCCCCCACCCACATACTGCTGCAAAGTTAATTTTGTTTAAATTAACACAATTTTAATCATGTTGTCATTTTGCTCTGACATCTGCCAATAAGCGAAAAACTTTGATACAATGACCAAAAACATGTAAGTTGATAATAGATTATGATCCAAAAAGGATGATTGCCTCTTGTGGGTCTGAAAGACTGAACAATGGTGAACTGTCTTTAACAGACTATGTAAGAGACTACTTTTTGTCAAAATAAAATCTTATACAAATGTTTTAGAAATAATTCATAAAAGATTTACGCTGGCATGTTAATTTCATGTTCCAGAGGATCCGGATGTGTGCCATTGCGCACAGAGTATTCCACAAGAAACGTTTCTTCCACCTTTCCTTCTTGAAAAATGAATGGATGAATAGATATCATTATTACTAATTACAGATAATGCAACTAAACTATTCTTTTACGGAATTAATAAACAAACTCAAGAAAATCACAGCACTTGCACAGCTTTTGTTAATAATTGAAGTAGAGTTTCAATTTGATAAAAGTTTTCACAAACTTGTAGATCACACACCTTAAAATATAAAAAATCTTATATGTGGTGAAAATTTATTTAATTTCGATATCCTTTAGTGAGCAATGTTGTATTTGGTTGTAAGACTTATTTATTGTGGCCATTTATAATTTTAAATGGGGACTCTTAGTTCAAGTTCAATGCAGATACTGTGTATATAGAGACGTCACTAGTAGTATAATTAATATAACTATGATATATGTGATTTCATCAAAAAGATAAGATAATTTTATTCCATCCTTGACAATAGAAGATAACAGCGGCGACAAGCATCATGATCATGAGGCAGAGCACCGAAAACCAGAATAAGAACAAATATATAGTCAAGATAAAAGGACAAGTCAAAGTTCGCAATACATTCACAATGCCACAACGTGTTTTTCTATAAACATCATCATAAAGCAAACAATATATGTTTAGACATTAGTACGCAGTACTAGAGAGTTGCACGGGCTGACTTTTTACGGCCCGTGACCGCCCGCGCCCGTAGCAACTGAGCCCGTGACCGCCCGTGCCCGTAAATATTTTGCATGCCTAACCCGAGACCGCCCGTGCCCGTTATGAGTTTGAGAAATCCGCCCATGGGGGCCCGCGGGTGCCCGCGGGTCGAAAATGTACATACATACATACATGCATATATATATTTATATGTATAAGATATGAATATATAGTAAAATATGTACATATATCAAAAATATGGAGTTGTTTTGCAAAAATATATACCTGTAAATTGAGAATATATAGGTATATATATAGTTTAATTACCTGGCGGGCTATTACGGGCCCCCGCGGTCATCGTCAATTTAATGTAGCCCGCCCGAGCCCGCGCGTAACAATCTTTTAGCAGCCCGAGCCCGCCCGTGCCCGTAAACTTTTTTTAAATGTGGCCCGAACCCGCCCAAACCCGTATGGGCCGGGTCGGGTCGAAACCCGAAAGAGAAACTCGAGCCCGTGCAACTCTCTACGCAGTACTACAATTGGTACAAAACAAAAGAGCGAGTTGAACAATATTTTACGAATTGTAATAAAATTGAAATTCATTATTGAAAGGTTTTTTATATGGTTTAGAATCAGCAATAAAAGATAAACCAATGCAATTCAGAATAGATAACACAGCATAATTAGCTTCTCATTTTTCTTCAACATTTTTCGTTGTTAAAATTGGATCATGATGATTGCATATGTAACGAATAAACTGGTCATCTAGAAATAATAAAAAATGAACCTTTACATGCTTTTTAGTGCACTACTAATAATTATAAATGTCAATTAGGGAATGTCTTCCTCTGCAAATGTAAATTGGGATTAAAATCATAAAAATGTACTAACAGCTCCAACAAATTCATAAGTAACGTAGAAAAATCCCCCGCCATCGAGACCTAGATGTTCGTTGGATGCTTCCATTGATAAATACATCAATTTTAACCGGGTATTCTCATCTTCTATCGGGCGGCCCCAATGAAATAACCAGGATTTAAATTCATCCAACTGTATAACATAAAATAATAGTATTTACAACAAAATCCACAAAAATAACTTTTCTGAAGGAGAAAATTATATTTTTAATGGTCATTAATAGCGGGGTAACTTGAACATACATTTTGTGTTTGTATTACTTAGGATTAGAGTGTAGCCCGGATTTATTTACTTAAAGTCTTCAAAATTTCCAAAAAGTGGCGGAAGATGAATGGTTGGAATTTGTGGCTCTGAAATATTAAATAAAATTAATACGTTTTGAATTATAGCGTTGAATACATTATTTCCCGCCAGCGCTATAGTTCAAAACTTATTAGAAATTTCAAATTTTCCTGGGCCACAAGTCCGAGATGTTCACCTTCCGACACTTTTTGGAAATTTTGAATACTTTTGGTAAATAAATCCGGGCTACACTCTAACCCTAAAATAATAATATGTTCAAGTTACCCCGCTATTAACTACCTTAAACGTACCTTACTATGACCCGCCGCAGCGACGAAAAGAATGACAAAGTAATAAGCAAAGAAAACAGAAATCTCCACTTTTTCGAGAAAATCTTTAGTTTCGAAAAATTTGATGACCTTAACAGCAAAATATGGCACTGCTTCTAAAACAAAAACAATCAAAATAGGACCACTCATCGAATTCATGGCGCCAATCAGATCCGTCGTTTGTTGAAAATGGAAGGATATCTGAAAAGCAAAAAAAGCGTCTGTGAATTCTATTACTTTCACAAAAAGTTCTAAACTTTCACCATACTTTTTCCAGAGTAGCTGAAGGGAGATTATTTTCCTTTTTGTCAATCTGTTTTAGAAATGCGGCATACTCATTTGAAATAATCTTGACCATGATAGCAGAGAAGAGGCAAAATAAAACGGTGAACACAATCACAATTCTCCAATGGACATCAAAAATCAAACTGATAACTGCCAGAGCAGTAACAAGAGATGTCATTTCCTCATCTGTAACGAGTGTAATATTATCCTTCACGTAGAAAGTAAATTGGTTGACGATGATTCGATTTTTTAATTCATTCCATTGCGTAGAGCTTCCCCGAATGACCGGTTTGTATATCAACCAAATGGCTATGGCTACCGATAGAACGCACAAGAGATACGCAAAGATAGAGTGCTACAGAAAAATAAAATACAACTTTGCATATGAATTTTTGAAAATCATTTTTAGAAATTATTTTAGATTGAATATTTTTGGTTCAAAACATTTAAAATCGAACCTTTCTATTCCTAGATGTACTTTTGTAATCATTTTGACAAATTTCTAAAATATTCTCCATACTTTTCATTTTAAACCAAAATATGTACATCGTAACCACACTGTAGCCAACATTCGCAGCGACAAGAGACAGTTCAAATAGAAATCCTGGAGTCTTCTTAATATCGAATAGAATCATCAGCCTAAGTGTCGCTAATCCAAGAATAGATGTGCAGGTCATCATTACTAGAAAACATATCTACAAAAAATCAAAAAATTGCATGTAATTCTGATATGAAAAATCTTAATTACAAAAAAATAAACCAAATTGAAAAGGTTCCCAGATTTTTTTTACATAATGTACAAAAAATAGATTTTGAATTAATTTTAATTAATTAAAATATAATTTAGAGACTTGAAATTAATTACCTTTTGGATTTTATTACCGTGGATATAATATTTTCGGTCTCGCTCGGTGCATCTGAATGGGATTATAAACAACCAGTAGCCGAAATTAAAAAACACACGGAAATAATTAAAACTGACTGATTTAAAGGGTAACGGAAGCACTTCAGATTTCCCATTAGGCAATTCTGGTAAATGAAATATTGCATCTCGGTTCATTTTAATTTGTGCAGAGCTTATCGGTCAGACGTAAACGTAAAATGAAGTGAAAAATATATTCTTCACGTTATTTACTCCTTTCTTGTGATTTGCCTGACTGTTAGTTCCTTTTTTAAGTTGTTTAAGGAAATCCAGTTTTTGTCGTAATAACAAATAAATCATGTACATGAATATCAACGTCCAATTCAAAATACTGCCCTCCTACTATGTAAAATGTAATACAATATTTTGTGGATATCAATGAATTTAATACATAGAAAATATTAAAGGTACATAATAAAAAACTATGTAATATAAATGTAGCCTGTTTTTGCTCTTGAAAATTATAATTTGTAAGAATATTTGGCTGTCTTGCTTACAAAGACGGATTGAAGGAGGTCATCAACAAAGAAACATTAGCGGAGTCTTTAATATGATTATATTGAAGCCAAAGTAATCATCTCGCGTAGCATAAATTGCAGATTATTCATGTCATTTCTACCATTTTAATAAAACAATACATAAGCAAAGCACCTCATTATTTCTTCTTTAATGCCTTTCAAAGAAGGATTAGGAATGCTAAACTGTTGATTGTGCATATTTTAGAGTACAACTTATCCATTACAATAAACGAATGAAAATTATCCATCTATGTCAGATGAGTAACCCTCGCGTTATTTACTACTACTCAACCGCCCACCATAAAATCTACTTTACTCTTACACGACTTAAAACAATAAATAAGACAATCAAATATTTCCGCATGCAAATGGAGGAAACAAAAATGTGATTTAAATTAGCAATATTTTTTTTAAAAGTAAAAGTAAACATACCTGTACAAATGTTGTAGCTTTAAAAATAAAACTACATAAAACTGATGTTTTCCTAATGTTATAATATAGTCTATGATAATAGATGAAATTCTCAGCCAATAATGTTAAATACATAATATATTTTTTCGTAATTCAGATCGATCGATAGAGTTGGATATTCGACGTAAATCCAATGGTCATCCTTACTTCTTGTGATTGACATTCATTTCCCTTTCCAGTTTCATTTTATTTCAGAATGGTGACGTTTTACAAATCTTCAAATTCGGTTGTGGTCATAAGTTTACAATTTTTAAGATAATAAAATAAACTTTTGCAAAGTCTGACTGTCTGACTTGGATGAAAATTCATGGAAATAAACATCTTATGTCTTCCTCAAACAAACTAAGTAATGAAATTCATTCATATTCGTGTATTAGCAATAAAGACATCTAGACATTTGGAAATGACAATTTTTTAGTTCCAAAGAATGACCATATAAAAAAGCAAAATCGCATAATTCTTTCAAACCACGTCTTAAGTATTGTCTTAGGAGGGATACTACTTAATGGATATTGCGTAGCACAATTCTGAGTTTGACCTTGTGTAACGGTCGTGACTGAAGATCCTAAACCAAATTAATCATTGACTTTTTTTCATATTATTTAAATTGAGTGGATACTGCACATTGTACTGCTAAAACATTAAACTCTTGATGTATTGAGTAAAGTAGAAGCATTAGTAGTGAGTATTTCATAATATTGTGCACAAGAGGACTATATAAATACTGATGAGACACCATGTTTGTATGTATGTGTTTTGTATGTGTTTGTTAAGTATGTGTTTGTGCAATTCATCTATAATATAAACGTAGACTTGAAAAAAATCACCTATCTATCTATACTTGTCTGATAGAAGAGCTTAGAAAACCTGCATATATTACGTAATGCAAATAATGTTGGCTTTTAGCCATAAACCTTATCCTCGACGATTCTCAAAAGACTGCAATCGCCCTGTGGAAAGTCCAATGCTCTTGGTGGTCAAGAAACTGGTCCTCCTCTGACCTCTACCGATCCATTTGTCAGGGAAGTGGGTATCAAACCATTGTCTAACATCAAGTCTGAAATGCGTCTATGCCCCATCTTGCATAACGAATAAACGATTGGGATTTGGAACTACTTGAATAGCTGGCCATATTGGGTCATTTAGCATTGCTAAATACCAATCCCCATTACAGGTTCTATTAAAAATCAGAGGTCCGAGGATTCCACCTAACCACAATCCTGCCAAACGACAAAGGATTTTACTTTTCAACTGTGAACGGTATTTAGAAGTGCTAAATGTTATTACAGTTGGGTACAGTTTGCGATGATGCTATAAAAGTGTTAGTCTGTATTTTCATATCACAAGTCTGTAGTTCAAAGTTCAGTGTTGCAATAAATATTTCCCCTGGGAATAATTTATGAAAATCATATCTATGGAATTCTGTGTTATGATTGGTCAATTTTTAAAATCCACCAATCAGAAGCGATTTTCACTGCGGTTATATTATTTGAAAAATATCACGAATCGATAATTTTATTCCAACAGTATTAACGAAATACTTTCTTTGTTGAATCCAATCGCAGTTTCATCCCCATCTAGATATTCATCTAAATGTTTCCGTTATAAAAAAGGGTTGTCTGGCACTCTATTTTAGCCTTTATTTAATTTCGAGACGGGCACAGCCCCAAGGAATGCTATTTGCTGAATATGCGATAATTAGCTTTATTTTTAACAAAGATTTCCTTTGTTCTTATTGACTGAACGTTCGTTTTCCTATTTCGCCTAAAGTGGGCTGTTTCTCTCCACCATTTCCACGCACCAGACCACAATCTCTGTAATGAGATCATCAATTTCTGAACAACAGATGACATTAATCTAACAAAAAATGAAAGCAAGTGAATGATTTTAACCCAAAAGAGCTCAAGACAAAAAAAGATAAGAGACCCAAGAAACAAATACCCGCCCAAAATAAAAATTGTATGGATTTTCAAAATCGTTTGCAAATTGAGTCCAGCGGCCTCAATGTTTACAGAAAACAATTTTTTATGTGTCTGTCTAGATGGCAAATAAATCATGTCTTCTTCTTGTTCATTTAAAGTAGTTAGAATTCCTTTCTCTTGCATCCGTTGGAAATAGGATCGGAAATTGTGACGGTTGCAACCGCTAAAATCGTAAAATTTCGGGGTCTCATCTACTGGAAAGCCCGCAAAGTTGCATTGCGCGGATGGTAAATAATATTTTGGCGATATCGGAGTAATTAACTGTGCATCAACCTTACTGATGACGACAAACCATTTCTTGGAATAGTCAGTCAACGATGTGAAAAAAACTTGATGTTTACTGATTGAGTTGTCGGTGTCCCAGTTATAATCAATATCAACGCTTGATTCGAACTTTTCCAGCATTCTGTATTTTTCAAAATAATTTTTTTCTGTATTATCTACAATATCCGATACAAATCCCACAACCCGGCTTTTCAGCACCAACAGTTTGTAATTACTGTTGATGAGGTGTCCAAAATCTTCAAATCTTGGTTTGGTAGGAGGAACAGTTACTTCGCTTTTCATCCATGTTCCGTAGAGAGTGTTAATTGTAAATCCTGCGGTGATGACGATCAAGTAGAGAAACTTTCTACGGTTGGTGTTTACTGCCTGGTTGACAAGAACAGCGACGAAGGATATGAGATTCCATCCCAGTTTTCTACCAAAGGAGGTCTCTGTCTCCGCTAAGAGCAGAAATGAAATCGGGAAGAGGGAGAAAATGAGGAGCCAGCAATGCTTATCGAATGTACCTTCAATGAAAGCTGTCAACGGTGCAATTCCTCCGAAATTTAATTCCAATGGAGCCGGACAGTAGAGAGGAAATTCTCTTTCAAAATATACAATGAATATTGTTGAACCACTCATGCATGATAATTTGTAATCTTGTTTGCCTTTATACCATGCAATAACTCCACAAAAAGAATGCCCAAAGCTATTATAGGATCGTGGATATTCTGCAGTGAAATTTAATCTATCGGCCATTAACCCTACAGCACGGTCGAAAGAGGAACATGTCTCGTCGCCCCATTTCATTCTAGAATAGACACTCCACCATTTGCATTTTGGAAACTGTGAATGGTGGTGGTGCAATGAAAAACCTTTAAATATTGCACCAATTTTGATTCCATGCAGATGTCCATTTAAAGTATGCCAAACTCCTTCCCAATCTTCTCCCGAGATTTCTGTATCGGCAATTCTTTTTTCTTTCCAGAGGTTTTCCGTATAGACAGAGTGATGAGTCACATTGTCGATGATCATGATAAAAAGAGGCCTGGAAAATTCTGATCTGCTTGTATCGTGAACGTCAAATTTTTGATACTGTCGCACTTTCTTCCTTCCTAAGACAATGATGAATATCGACGAAAGGCGGTTGATTTCTTTCCCAAAGGAACGAATTAGTAAAAAATAAAAATAATAACTATATTCTGGCTCCATCATAACATTCACAGTGCAGTGATTCTTTGACAAATCCCTTGGGTTACCCAGATTTCGACCAAATAGATTTTCATTATAATTATTAAAGGGAGCAAGAGTCCATGCCTGAAACATTTGATTTGCCACCAAAAAGTCTGTTTCTAATTCTGAATTGGAAAAAGTGATCATGTTGAAATCGCAATTGCTGAAACTCTTTGGAATGCTACAATCGCCAGTCTGCACAACAAAAATCAAAAATCGAGATAACATTTTGAACTTCATTTTGGTGGAGACAGCCAAGTCGATGTCAAGGAGCAAGTGAAGGAATAAAAAGATATCCTGCCCTTCTCCAGATAGGACTATGTGTCTTGTCTTCTAATAAGTTGTCCCCAGAGGCAACGATGAGCCAAACAAAACTCATTTCTAAATAGGTGACACCATGAAGGACCAAAAAGTTCCCACGCCTACCTCCATCTTTTCTAACTATACGATCAAGTTTTTCCAATCTCTTGAGTCGACGTAAGTTTTTTTTCTTTTGAATTAATCCTTTTCAAATTTCGGCAAACCGCACCTTAAGGTATCAACAGAGCAATATGCATTTTCAGGTTGGTAGTGAAAATGCGCAATAAAATATGCATTTTCAGGTTGGTAGTGATAATGCGCAATATGCATTTTCAGGTTGGTAGTGAAAATGCGCAATAAAATATGCATTTTCAGGTTGGTAGTGATAATGCGCAATATGCATTTTCAGGTTGGTAGTGAAAATGCGCAATAAAATATGCATTTTCAGGTTGGTAGTGAAAATGCGCAATATGCATTTTCATGTTGGTAGTGAAAATGCGCAATAAAATATGCATTTTCAGGTTGGTAGTGAAAATGCGCAATATGCATTTTCAGGTTGGTAGTGAAAATGCGCAATATGCATTTTCAGGTTGGTAATGAAAATGCGCAATATGCATTTTCAGGTTGGTAGTGAAAAGCGCAATTTGCATTTTCAGGTTGGTAGTGAAAAGCGCAATATGCATTTTCAGGTTGATAGTGAAAATGCGCAATTTGCATTTTCATGTTGGTAGGGAAAATGCGCAATTTGCATTTTCATGTTGGTAGTGAAAATGCGCAATATGCATTTTCAGGTTGATAGTGAAAATGCGCAATATGCATTTTCAGGTTGGTAGTGAAAATGCGCAATATGCATTTTCAGGTTGGTAGTGAAAATGCGCAATTTGCATTTTCATGTTGGTAGGGAAAATGCGCAATTTGCATTTTCAGGTTGGTAGTGAAAAGCGCAATATGCATTTTCAGGTTGATAGTGAAAATGCGCAATTTGCATTTTCATGTTGGTAGTGAAAATGCGTATTATGCATTTTCAGGTTGGTAGTGAAAATGCGCAATTTGCATTTTCATGTTGGTAGGGTAAATGCGCTATATGCATTTTCAGAGTGGTAAGGAAAATGCGCAATATGCATATAAGGGGGACTGAAATTTTATGATAAAATGATAAAGCATAAAATTCTGTGTAAGGTTTCCACGTTTTGAATTGTTATAACAAACAGCTGAGTTATTACTTATTGTAAATCATATTTTCTACCTAAACTTGTGTCACGACTTGTGCCTCATGCTCTCTCCTGTAAAAATGGCGCTCATGCATATTGCGCATTTTCACTAACTACCAACCTTAAAATGCATATTGCGCATTTTTACTACCACCCTGAAAATGCATATTTCGCTTTAATACCTTAAGGTACGAAACTATCTACAACCAAATTTTTCATCGCATGTCGAATGTTGTTAGTTGATTAACATTAAAAATTCCAATTATTGTGTCGTTTTACTCCGGCGTTATTATTTGGCGCTATTTACCCTTGAGAAACTAAACAGATCCAAAACATTGTGTGATATTAATAGGAACTCTACGGTTATGCTTAGGACTACCTACATGCTTTTACGTTACCTATAGCTCATTTATTATTACACTAGTTAATAATGAATAATGAATGGGTAAGCTAGGTAAGGTAACATAAGTGTAACTGACGTTCTAGCTTCATTTCATTTCATCAATATATGTGGAAATTTAAAATACATGGATTATCCCTTCTGTTGACTATTTCTGACACTCATTTCTACGGTTGGCCAACACTCCACTTGATTTGAGGTCAATCTGCAATTTAATTTCATGTAATTCTCAACTTAAATTGCCAGTAGTAGCACTGGCAATTTAAGTTCAAAGTTATTTAGAAAAGTTTGAATCAACCCTGTTATGATGAATCGGAATATAAACGCAAGCCAAAAACATTACCACTTAGTAGTTACCCATACACTCACAATTATATATACAACACACGAATACAATTCTATGAATTTCCATGTCAAAACATATTTAAGGCATGGTCTTATATTTCGATGTATGTAGTTTTCGGATATGGAAACAAAGCAACTGTTAATTTATTTACTCGTTTGAATGTTCATTTCAACCATTACTACATCTGCACAATTTTTATGACCACTTAAACTGTCCTCGGCGATATAATATAACTAGTTTCTATTAATATTTCGTATAATAAATAATAACCTATAATGTTGCCCATTAATAAGTGAGGTTTGTTTAACTTCCTCTAGAACTGTAATAAGGATGGTATAATATGTACTAATTGCAGTAGTAAATAACATTCTTGGCTTTGACTCTTGTTATTTCTTACTATACTTAATTGAAAATTGAATATTATTTCTATTTTTAATGATGCATCTGTGTATCTCTTACAGTTACACAACTAAACGACATGTGAATCCGAAGTATATAGCTAGTACTAAATATTTATACACACTGTCTGTATACTTTGAATGTCAATGGACTTGAAAACATTTATTTAATCAAATAGAGTCAATAAATAAAATTTTGAGTAATAAATAACTATAAATAATAAAATAAAAACATAAATACAAAAAAGTTAGTTCATTTCCCTCTTTTTCACTCCAGCTTTGTCACATGATACATAAAATCTATTTCCGCTGTCAAGACTTTGCAAGTCAGGATTGCAGTCAGGGTTATCCTCTGGATTCTCTGGTTGAGAGGGATAATCTGGGTCAACAGCTGGTGCTTTTGGACGTCCCTTTGGAGGTGGTTTTACTGGAGGTCTTCCTGTACTTGGTATAAAGTAAACGTAAATGTAAGGCAACATTTTCGGTTTCGGGGGAGTTAAAGATCCTCGTGTTGGAATTTTGAACCAGGCATAAGGCTGAGAAGGATCTGGTCTGAAAACTCCGGGCAGAGGAGAAGAAATAGGCTCTGCATCATTGTCTGGTTTGAAAACAGGACGGTTTCCTACTTGGGGTTTTGTTAAGATTCCATGAATTGGCTCGTCTGTTTGTGAATCCGGTGCGAAATTGCCATAAGTGGCAGAATCAGGGACAATGAGAATTTGAGTTGATCTGGCGTCTTCAGGTGGAAACAGAACACAATGAATATAATAAATTGGGTCGTCAGGAATAAATCTCTCAGTTGGCTGAATAATAAAAACAAATCCAAAATCAATTTCAATTCTGAATTTTTAAACATTTTTGAAAATTAACGAAAATTAACCTTGAATGTCCCGCTAATTGGTTGTGTCACCAAATTCGAAGCACCTTCTGGTAAGAATTTCGTTGGGTTGCTCTGAGTAGCTTGACCTTTGACAGGTCTCGAATCAGGATCGTCAGGAATGAATACTCCTTTGAATTTTTCAAATGGTATGAAAATATAGTATGTTCCGCCTACAGGATCTTCGGTTGGTTTCAGAGTGCCTGGCGTGTTTGTAAATGGGTAATTGGCTGATGTGCCTGTCAGTGGCTTCCAAACTCCAGGAGTTGGACCACGAATATTAAGAGGGTCATTAGGACTGAAGACCGTAGGATTTCCTTGGTTCATAGTACCCGGGTTAGGTGTACCACCCTGTGGTATAAATTCTCCCTCCACAGATAAATCTGGTGTAAATATTCCTGATCCAGGGTCAGTTGGATTGGGCTGCATAAAAATTTATTTATTAGACAAGTATATCTGCCAGGGAACTAAAAAAGGACTTTTTTTACAATGAAGTAAAAAAGTATAAAAAGCAGTCCTATTTACCTTTTTTACCTTATTTACATATAAAGTGGAACTAAATGGGGCACGTTGATACATCAAAAAAGGCAAAAAAGGACTGCCTTTTAAAAACTTATTCCGACCTTATTTATAAAAAAGGTCCTTTTTTGTTCCCTGAGAGATAGACATTACAAATAACAAATAATTATAATAATAATACAAATAATGGTAAAATTAGTTTTTTACCCGTAGTCTGCCACGAATAGTAGAGTAAGGATAAAATGGAGATCCAGCAGCTGGACGCCACATTCCTATAATAAAGTTTAAAAAAGTATTTGTAAACATAATATCTTGACAATTATATATTTTGATGAGACTCAATCTTAAAAAATAACATTCAACATAAATATTTGTTTTTTTTTCATTAAATTATAATAAGGGAGTATACCAAGTTGGGGTTTAATAGACGTTGGCATCGTCGGAGTAAATACTTTCGGATTTGCTTCCATATTCATCGATCCTTCCATAAGTGGACCTCCTGAGTCTGGAATAAAATAACCGTCCGCTAGAATGTCAGGGATAAACACAGGACCATCAGAATCGTCCATAACACCGTGTGGAGTAGCAAAAGGATCATTAGGATCTGCAGCCTCGTCGGGTACCCACGTTCCTTTGGGAGTATCGCTCAATTCAGCAGATGGATTTTCAGGAGTAAATTTATACGGTGGATTCTATAAAATATATTTAAATAAAAATAAAAATTACAATTAATAGTAATTAAATAATAATAGAGGATAAATTCCTTAAATAACCTTCGCCAAAATGCCAGGAATAGGAAGTTTTGGTCTGTCGTCCCGATAAAACTTTCCTGGAACACCGTCTTCGGGAGTTTCTCCTCCACCGCTACCTTTCGGAGGTGGAGCTGGTAGTCCACCAGGTTCGAATAGTGCATAATTAGGAGGAAGATTACTATCTGGTTTTAATGTTCCACGTTGAGGAGGGCCTTGGGCAGGTTTCCAATTTCCAGGAGTTGGACGACTAAGATCTTTGTCATCACTAGGACTAAATACTTGTGGAGTTCCCTTTGTCATATGACCCTCCATTGGATTATATGGATCACTGTCTGGCACGAATTTACCAGGCATCATCTCATCCGGTACAAAAGTAAAATCTGGTTTCATACTACCGTGAGCTGCTGATGCTGGATTATACATTGGCTTTGGTTTCCACGTACCTATTTAGCATATTGATTTATAATACTAATCTATAGAAATTATAACATTATGCTATCATAAGGAAGTCAATGTCTCCCTTAAATCGAGAAAATTCTTCCAGAATTTAAAAAATCTTCCACTTACCACTAGTAGGCTTTGGAAATTTAGTAGAAGGTGCATCAGGAGTGAATCGAGGCGGGTTCGTTTGTGATAGAGTTCCTGGTACAGGTTTCTTAGGATTATTATCAGGGCTGTAAATATCAAATTATTCAGATTAAGCAAAACATTACAAATCCTACAAAAGAAATCACAATTTTTCTTGAATTACTGCTTATTGGTGTCTTTACGTGAAAGAGTTAGCAGGGAACAAAAAATGTCCTTTTTTACCTTTTTTATAAAAAAGGTAGGAGTAAGATTTTTTTACAGCAGTCCTTATTTGCCTTTTTACCTTTTTTAATGTCTCAGAGTGCACCATTTACTTCCACTTCCACCTTACATGTAAATAAGGTAAAAAGGAAAAAAAACAAAGTAGTGCTTTTTACCTCTTTTGTAAAAAAGGAGTACATTTTTTGTTCCCTGCTAGTTAGCATTTTAAATTCAAAATTCCGACCCTTTTAAAATTTAAACTAAAATGGACCATTAATGGCTTACGTAAATGTGCCATGTATATCCGGGTCAGGAGTGAACAAGGAGTTTCCGGGAGTCTCAGATTCTGGAGCCATTGAGCCATGAATCACGTTACAAGGATGATTAGGAAGAGTACCTAAAAATCAAATTACATTTATTTTAATTTGTTTAAATATATTAATTTTCTAAGTCAATACAAAACGTGCACACTTCTATTTTTTACAGATAAAGTACTGATTAATTACATCGTTTTTAACACTAAATGAATGTCTTTAGTATTTTTACATGTCCCCCACCTTTCGAAGGAATAAGGGTAAGCCACCTTTTCCACCCCAGAAACCTCCTTGTTATCATAAAAATGTTAACTTTTTACCACCCCTCATTTAAGACTTTCCGAACCCCTTTCATGCATGTTTTTCTCCAAATAAAGTGTCTTCCCTTCTGATATCAGGAACTAAAAAGCCCATCGTTATAGTGTCAGGAGACTTTGTCAGTATATGGGAATTTTTCAAAATGGTTAAGGTCATTCTTATCTGTAAGGCCACGGCGTAAGCGATAGTTTTTCCAAGCTGTGTGCCTGGCCGCTGCGTTGTAGATAATTTTTATTTGTTTACCCCCACGGGGTAGAGTTTTGGAAATTTTTTTCAACAAAAGGTTTGAGGACTTTTTCTACATACCATTTGGCATTAAGATTAACTTTCTGAGGCAATCAGATGAGTGGAAGGGTTTCGCGACCATTTATAGTACCGATAGCCATAAAAGGGGTGAAAAAGTGGTCCCTGTCCACCACACAATTTTCGGGGATGGTTTTTCGTCTCTGCATGTAGCAAATTTTTCTTTTGCAGTTTGTATTGTGTAGCCCACACATCGATTCGTCCATTATGACGACATAATCCCATTTTCTTGAAGAGATCCAATTTTCATTTTCAAATTTGCGTCCACCTTTTTATAATGGCCCTAGTTGCTGCTCTGGGGAATCACCCCCTAATTGGCATACGCTCTGTGGCATAAAATAATTTTTTTCAGACACGCTTATTGGCAGAATTTATTGGCATAAATTTTACTTAGTCAAATAATTATTTTAGGCATAAAATGGGTAATGTGTGAATGGAATGTGTATGGCAATGTCAATTGTAAACTATTGTAATAGTATAGTAATATCATAATTCAAAGCTTATCTACAAGAGTATATATCCACTCCGAATAGCTTAATTTTGCACAGGTTTTACCAAATTAGTAACACGAGTGTTTTTTCATATAGTAGATTGTCTCTGATCCAATAGTTGGAACCCTTGTAATTATAACGCTTAGTATACACGTAACCACTCCTGGCTAACTGTTTAGTAATCTTATTTTTAATTTGAGAAAAAAATTACGTAAGTATGTAAGTAACGGAACATTCTTTTAAAAGAAGTAACTACAACTTTGTAGCATCATTCTTATCAGCAGCGATTACCATGATATTCATATTTCAAAACTGTAAGTCCATGTATAGTAATCCTAATCTACTAACTCACCTTGGCCTTACCTGCTATAACATAGTTTATGCCAAATAGCGAAACATAATTTTATGCCATTATGGGGAGAAAACTTTATGCCAATATGGGGGTTTTTATGCCAACAAGGGGATTTTTTATTTTATGCCACAGAGCGTATGCCAATTAGGGGCCCTTCCGCTCTGGGGGACATTTTTTAAGCTTGGAGATGGCAGCTCTAAAGATTTGGCTGATATTCTTTTTTCTATATTTTCGATTACATAACTCACCGTTGCATTTGAAATAATGGTATTTTCCTCCCAAAGTTGTCTCACAACATTTCTGGAGATGGATTTAGCTCCGGAAAAAGCTTTTATCACCCCTTTTACTTTCAGGGGTGTTTTTGGGGGGATAGTAAACAAATTTTTCCCATTTTATATTTTTACTAAGTTAAATGAACTGTGGCCTCCATGTACAATTGAGGTAAAATGTACAAATATACCCACAAAAATAACTAAATCAGTACTTCATCTGTAAAATATAGAGCTGTGCACGTTTTGTATATCAATTAAGATTCAATTTCATTACCCAATGGTTTCCAATTTCCTTCGGTGGGCTTTTGTATGTACGGAGGATAGTCTGGAGTGAAAACAGATGGAGTGTCCTGGAGTACAATTCAATATTTGTATATAAGTTATCTAATTCCGATTTTATGCTAACAATTCATTCCATTATTTTTATAAAATACCTGAGTCAATGTTCCTGGCATCGGTTGAGATCCTTTATCAGGAATAAACTCACCAGGGACAGTAGTATCTGGCAGAAATGCAGAAGTTCCTTTGACTGCAGGATACGGCTAAAATTGTAAGTGCATTTATAAGTAGATACAATTTCAAATAGTTATTCATACAAAATTTAATAAATTTTTAATTACAGTCCAACTTGCTCAGAAATGTTAATGTCCAAAATAATAAAAAAAATTGCTCAAAATATTAAAATTTTACTTTCATTGTTCCATGGACAGTGCCGAATGGGAATTCTGGAGTACTAGACTCTGGATCAGGTTGGAAAGTTCCAGGTGTAGGACGAGTAATTGCATCTGAAGGTACATTCGGAGTGAATAACTGAGGTTCACCAGGGTTAAGAGATCCCGGAACTTTTTTCTTGGGGTTAGAATCAGGAATAAAGTTTCCAGAAAGTGGAGTCTGTGATACTGGAGCTTGAGGTTTATGTACACCTGGCTTGGGTTTCGGTTTAGTGCCTTCCGGTTCAAAGAGAGCAGATTCTGGAGGAATACTCGAATCTGGTTTTAAAACGCCAGGAGTGCCTTGTGGATTCGAACGTGGCTTCCACGTTCCCGGAACTGGAGCACTGAAGTCATAAGGATCGTAGGGAGTGAATATTTGAGGTTTCCCTTTGGTCATGGATCCCTCAATTGGAGCAGAAGGATCGCTGTCAGGCACATAAAGTCCAGGATCTTCTTCGTCTGGAACAAACGTGTTTATTGGTCCATTCGGTTCCATCACTCCATGGGAATTATGAGACGGGTCAGTGTTGGGCATAGGTTTCTTGAAAAAAAAATGAATTTTTGAAAGTTTAAAAATAATTAATTTATAATCAAATAATTATTTGTTTATTTTATTACCCAAATTCCAGGTGTGGGTGATTTAAACACTTCATCAGGTATGTATGGAGTAAATTCCGGAGGATTATTCTGAGAACCAGGAAAATAAAATTGATAAGTAAAATATAAAATATGTAAATCGGTAAATTAATTATATAAATACCTGAGTAAGGGTCCCGTGCACAGGTGGTTTTCCACCATCAGGAACAAAAGCACCTGTCCTATCAGGATCTGGTGTAAATTGTGAATCTGTTTTAGAAGTTGGGACGGGCCTAAATGAAACAGAAATATTATTTACAACAAAAATAAATATTTCATGCAATGTTTTGAAAAAATTACCGCATCGTTCCATGAATTCCTTTATTTGGATGATTAGGAAGAATTCCTCCTCCGATTGGCCTCCATGTTCCAGCAGTTGGCTTGTTTATGTACGGTGGAGCGTCAGGAGTGAAGACACCAGGAGAGTCCTAAATTATTATTATTTACCCATAATTTATAATGCATGTGATAGTTTTTTAAAAAGGGATAATATTTAACCTGCGTCATCGACCCTGGAATTGGGTTTCCGTTGTCGGGTTTGAATTCTCCATAAGTTAGCTTATCTGGAACAAATTCAGAAGATCCCTTCTTCTGCGGATAAGGTCGCATATTTCCATGAATAGTTCCAAATGGATAATCTTGCTGCTCTGGAGTTTTCACAGGTCGGAATGTTCCTGGAGTCAATCTAGTAATTGCTTCTGAAGGATTTTCAGGGAAGAATAATTGTGGTTTTCCAGGCTGCATAGTTCCCTTAATGGGTTTCTTCGATTTCATATCTGGATAGAACGTTCCAAACAAGGGAGCTGCAGGCTCCTTTGTTTTTTCGTCTGCTTCTGGATCAACTATTGTCACTGGCTTTTTATCTCCTTCATTTCGTTGTTTGCTGCGAGAAATAATATAGGAAAAATTTAATGATTTAATTGTGAATGTTTTGTATCATATTGAATAAACTTACATGGGACGAACACAAATGTAATATTTGTTCTCGTTGCAATCACTGGCTGTCCAGATGGGCGGGGATTTTCCTGGGAATTGCATTGAGACACAAAGATCCATTCCAGCGCCACTGTCGTCATTCGGTTCCCCAGATGACCACCATTTGGTAATATTGTTCGCGTTATTCAACCTAAAGTTCTTGAATTCCTTTTTCGTAGGATCCCAAATCATTTTTGTGTATTCCACAGTTGGGAATTTACCACCGCTCCAAAAATCAGTCACAGCTGATAAAGCTGAAAATTAAAAAAATTCAAATTTATATAGTAAACTTTTATATTTTAAAAATTAATTATTTTATTAGTTTAATTACGCTTCTTTTTGAATTTGGGATAGAAATTTAAAAATTGGTTATCTTCCTCCGATTCAATTGTCAATAGATTTAATCCGCTGCCTTCACATTTCATTTTTGCTTCACCCCACGGTAACTGTGAAGAATAACAGATTCGAAATCAGTACTTGGACAAATAAATACACATACTTGTACTCTGTTTTTACAAATTGGATGAATTCTAGCAAAATGGTAAATATTTTACGTAACAAAAACTTGCCTTGGTTTTACTTGCGTCCACGTCATTATCTTTTAGAGGTTTAGGAGGGATGTCCGGTTCCTCTACTTCCTCTGGAGGTTCAACCAATGGTGGTGCTGGCGCATTTGGTTTGGTTTTACGGTCAACACTGCATAAAAATTATTAAATTTTTAAACAGGATTACAGTACTTAAATAAAAAATAAATAATAGAGCTGTCTTTACGTACGTAGGTCTCATGCAAATAAAATGCTTCTTTTCTTCGCAATCGGATGCAGTCCAAATTGGAATTGCTCGCTCAGGAAATTTCATATCCACGCTAGTTTCAAATATAAACAAACATTATATCAAACCATAACAATTTTTAAAAAATAAAAAAACACATGAAAAGACAATTACCAGAGTTCATTTCCGCTTCCAGTGTCATCCATGGGTTCTCCTCTACCCCACTGCTTCTTAACTCCGCTGGAAATGGGAGAGCGGAAATCGGGGAATTCTTTTTTAGTAGGCTCCCACACCATTTTTGTGTATTCACTGGATGTGAATTTTCCAGCACTCCAAAATGTCGTTGCTGCGCTAAAAGCTATAAACAATTCGAGTGGTTTTCAGGGATGCTAGGTATAACAAAATTAGTTCCTAAATAACTCAGTATGGTAGAGAAACTTACGTTTCGTTTTGAGCCGCTTGGATTGTTGTAAAAATTCGTTGTCTTCTTCGTTTTCAACAGTCATCAGAACCATCTTGGCATCTTTGCACAATTTTTCAGCAACTGCCCATGGGTGCTGCAATGAATATAACAATAAAAATGAGCATTTATTTTCGCGCATCAGGTCTTACAACTTTTTTGTTTCTTAATCAACAAAATTGTGTACTAAAATTATGACCCAGTTTTTTTACCATTACCCCTCACAGAGAATTTTAGAAGCATCCAAAAGCGAAATTCTAAGTTTGTCCAAGTTCGTCTATATTTGTCTAAGTTTCTCTAAATTGGTTTAAGTTATTCTAAATTGATCTAAGTTCGTTTAAATTGGTCTAACTTCGTCTAACATGGTTGCATGCCATATTTAATAGACATTTCTGGCTAAAACGTTGAGTTAAGTCAAATAATAACTTCCTTTGTGAATGTAGATAGAAAAAGGAATATCCAATTCTCAAGTTTAGGTGTATTTCATCTAATAGGATATTTTTTTAACTGTAATTATATTTTATTGACTTACTTTTCCTTTACTGGGAGAAAAGTCAGTGGGAGTTAAGGGCGGAGGTGTTTCTTCGGTTTCTTCTTTATCCAAAATTTTGGCTGGAGGACTGATTTTGCCTCGATCTTTCCTGCAATAACGTGATGAAAATCAACAAATGAACTACTAACTAATAAACAAAACTACAGTCTAAAATCCGTGTAGAACCGAGAAACTGTAAAAAAGCTTGATAAAATTATTCTTGTATTTCAGTTAATTTATATACATATTTGCATTAAAAGTGTTTTTGTTTTACTTACGGAGGTACCATACAAATGTAAAACTTTTTGGTGTCACATTCGTCGACGTCCCATCTTGGAGGTGATTTGCCTCCTGGGAAACTCATATCCACACAAACCCTGTCGGTACTGGGATCAACGTAAGGTCCAGTGTCTTCAACCCATTTTTTGAAAATTCCGTTTGCTTTATTATCTAGATAACTAGGAAATTGCTTATGGTAAGGTTCCCAAAACAATTGGACTTCGGGCCCATCTTCAGAAAATTTGCCAGCACTCCAAAACCTCGTCGCAGGACCATAGGCTAACGTAATAGTTTGATAATTTAAAAATAATTAGTTTAATTAGTCTTTTGATTGAGTAAATATATCAAAGTAATTACTTATAATATTTTAATTACGTTTTTGCTTTAGTCTTTGTGCGTTGTTCAGAAAATTATTTTCGTCTTGTGTTTCAATAATTGCTAGCGTGAGTCCTGACTGTTTACAAATCTTCAAAGCCTCTTTCCATGTAGCCTGTATAAACAAACAAACATTAATTATATTTTCTATCTCTACTGTGATGTTTTAAAGTTGCTTACCTTTGCTTTACTATAGTCGACCAAGTCGTCTGTAAATGGCGAACTGCCACCTAAAATTCAACAACAGTAAATTGCTACAAATATTAACAAAAAAAAGTACTTCTATTTACACTAAAAAGAAATTTCAGCTTAATTTTGAATGCCATCCTCAATTAACGTTATAAATTTATTTACCTGGAGATGGGGGCGAGGGTTTTGCTCCTTCGCCACTTTCATCTATTTTTACTGGACCATCGCTTGGAAGTCTTTCCACTCTGTTTTGATTTAAAATAAAAATAAGGACAGTAAATTTTTCGTGTTGGTTTTTTGTTTTAAAGAATTCAATTAGGAGGGGTGTATGTCTAAATTAACTCACGTAGGTCGAACACAAATGTAGTGCTTCTTAATAGAACAGTCAGAGGCTGCCCACATAGGTGGACTGATATCAGATCCAGGAAATCGCATATCCACGCAGAGATCTTTACCATCACCTTCATCATCCAGTGGTTCTCCAAAATCCCACACTTTTTTGATACCATTGCCGTTTTCACTCAAGAAATTTAGAATCGGAGTTTTGGTGGGATCCCATTTCAAAGATTTGAAGTCCGTTGTTGCAAATTTAGCACCACTCCAGAAAAATTCTTTCAGGATATACGCTTAAAAGGACAATGTAATATTGAGACAATTTGCAATTATGTACTAAAAACAATTTACAAAATAAATATGAAACAAGTTGCGCAAATTAATTATTACGTGATTGGTGCAATCTCTTTTGAGTATTCAAAAATTCGTTATCTTGTTGGGATTCTATTACCAGCAAAATTAAACCTGCTTCTTCGCATCGCATTTTGGCATCTTTCCATGGAAGCTACAAAAAATAGACGCTTTAACAAGATTTCAAATAAACTATTTTTAATAGCATTTTTACACAAAAATTTACTAAGTGAATAATTCATCCTTATGCAATAGGCATACATAAACATTTAAAATGTAATCAACAATAGTACATTTATGTATTTAGACAAATTATGATACTTACTTTCCCTTTCGAGCTTACAACATAATCAATAGGCCTCATTCGTATCTGACCATCATCCTTTGGTGGTGGTGGTTGTGCCCTGTATTCATTAACCAATAATGCACTAATTAAACTACCATCCAGTTTCAAGACAAAATCTGATTTCTAATCTAATCATAAAAACATGAACAAATTACGGTTTGCCAGGTAGTCCCGGTCTAGCAATTTCGTCTAGCAAGCAAAAGAAAAAGGATTTCTTGTACAATTAAATACTGAAACAATATCGCTTAATTTACATTCATCAACATTCATAATTCCATTGAACGTAAAACTCGAACATTTTCCCCATTTAATTGAATTTTTACCTGGTTTTTTACAAGGTGGACTGCCAGTCAAAACTGCTTCCCACTGCCATTTTTCATACCATTTCGTTGTGAAAGTACAACCATCTAAAACAATAAAGTCAGTCATTTTGACGATCAATAATTTCATAGCATAATTGCAATTCAAAGAAGGTGTTATAAATTTAAAGCGATTTAAATAAAATTATGTAAATTATCAAATTATAGCGGACTTACAATCAACTGGTGGATTTAGATCATCGTCTGAAAAAAGTACCAATAAAAATAAAGGCTGTATTATCAAAAACATCTAATTATTATTTAACTATCATTTTTATAATTAGAATGTCAACATTTTAAATATATCTAATTGCATCTTAGACATTTTTAGTAAGTTGTAAGAGCGATTGTGTTGAAAGTATTCTTAAAAGGGTTGAAGTAAGGCAGCAGATGCACAAATATCTATCAATGATATTATTTTAATTAAGCTAGGTCCCTCGAATTCGAAAGCGGGTGGTGGTATGCCCTGTGTATTACATGGCGCGATGTTTTAAATGCGCAACCTCTGCTTTACGTCAACCCTTAAAAGTGTAGGAAAAACAGTTTTACTTACGTCCTTCACAGTAAATGACATAATTGGAATCTTCAGTGCATGCATGATCTCGAATATACAAGGCTCCAGAATTACGAACATACGCATCCTTGAATTCCATCATTTTGCATAAGCCTTTTGAACTTGCGACATCGTAAGGTTTATCTTCCCAGAACATACTTTTCTGGAGGACACGGTCGATGTACACTCCTTTGATATTTCTCCATTCCTGTCTCGCATAACTGTGAATATCGGTCCATGCCTTCGACCTTTCATTCCCACTCACCCCGCCCAAAAATCGAGCATAGCTGTCCAAATCGCTCCTTTCTTGAATATTAGCAAGATGCCAACCCTTGTACAAACAGCAACTGGCTGCTTCAAACCAATTGAACTAAAAACAGTTAATTTTTACTATTAAAAATTGATGCTAGAATTAAATACCTGGTCGTCGAAATCCTTGTTATTTAATCTTTACGTGAAATATTAAAATCTAACTTTGACAGTTGATAATGATATCTGAAGTTTAACAGTTGATCTTGAGAATTTGGTTATTGTGTCTTCTCTCCATCTTAGGCTGTTACATCTCTCTTCTATAGAAAACAAAAAAGGTAGAATTTCATTAGTTTTCAATTGACAATCAAATGTTATGGAATATTGACAATTGGCATTCAGAAATTATTAAATCCTTCCTTCAAATTCCTTCAACTTCAAGTCTATTTCTTAATAAAATGTATAGATTTAAAAGTCTTCTTTAAATCCATTTTAATTTTAAATCCTGGATGGTTTTTGTGATAAGGGTAAACAAAACTTAGTAACATCGATAATTATTTTACCTGCTGTTTGCGGCGGCGAATATGAGTACGCTGGAGGTGGCGGATAGGCTGGTGGTGGAGGTGGTGGTGGAGCATAATAAGTCGAATAACCTAAAAAAATAAAGTATCTTAATCAACATCTTATTTATTATTAATAAATAATTATAATGCAATCTGTTTCAATTTCAATGGCTGTTTGATTCCCAATAAAATGGAATTCAAACATCTTCTTACGTTGATTCTCGTAATAAAAGTAAAATTTGCTCAGCAAAAGTTCTAATGACTAGAATTTAGTATTAAATTAATTAATATTAAAATGTGTGTTCAAAATAATGTATTTAATTACTTGGAGGTGGCGGTGGTGGTGGCGGCGGCGGGGGTCGTGGGGGTCGTGGAGGTGGCGGAGGAGGCGGTGGTGGTAGAGGTTTCTTAGAAGGTCCTGCAAATCGTCAAAATATTTTAAAATATTTAAATAATTTAAAAATGTCGTCAAAATATAAAGTAATTTTGTTCTTTCCCAATTAATAATCATTAAGCATTAGAAAAAATATTCAGCGTTCCAACCTTGTCAGCACAAATTAATCGAATAAAATCCATTGAAAAACCAATTGACACAATTCCAAATAGATAGGTATTATGAGAGTTTAAAATCAACATTAAAATGTCCTGGGCTTATCTAATTCCATATGAATTTTTAATTGTCATCGACAGGTATGACATTAAAAATTGAGGAATAAGTATTAAAATATTATTACGCTACATTAATGCCTCCGTTTACCGATTTTATTTCGATTGCATTCTAACGGAGTCTGGAACGCTAAAAATCTGATATATTTAGCTGAATCAGATTAGATTTAAATTTTTAAAGTTAGACCTGTAGGGCAATTGTTGTAACTTAAAATTTGTTCCCAATCGCTCCGTGAGTACCATTTCCTCGTATTTTTTTTGTTACAATCATCTATTTGAAAATAGAAAACTAATTAAGTAAGATAAAAATTCCTGGTATATTAAGAGCATGTGACTCATTAAGCTAAGGCCAAAATATACTGGACACGGAAGTGGTTTTTATTATACATCTAGTGCCACTAAAATTCCGTAATATATAGATTAATAGCATGTAAATAAAAATCTTATGAGATTTTATATTATTTACTTTGATGGCCTTTTGTGAAGGTCTTAGCATGATGTCTTTATGTAAAAATAATTTTTTTGTTGAAAATATAAAATTAAAAAATCTTAGTATTCAATTTTGGCGTCAGCACAAATGGTCATTATAGTTTTTTAGAACTTACAATCAAAGCCACTCAATTGTGGATCAACTGAAAAATAAGGACAATTATAACTATTACATTTTGTATTTTTTGTACTCAAGTAATTAGTTGCAATACAAACGCACGTACAAAATGAAAAATTTCAAGTAGGAAAATAAAATGTCTTGTGAAAACATAATATTAGGGAAAGTAAATAATTTCGTGCAAATACATTTCAACAATTTCAAGTTTGTGTATCCCCTTAAGACCATTAAAAATGAAGATCATACGTTCCTCGCAGTACAGGACTTCGTCGTATACAAAGTCGCACTCCATATTGAAGAGATAAAAGTCTTCGGGATTCTGTTTACTTCGAGGGCCAATTTCTTTACAGTTACCACTCCGGGCGTATTTTCGGTTTCCAGGATTTTCGTAGAACATGTTGTCCTGATTTGTTTCGATGTAAACTCCATAGAGATTTCTCCATCTGCCTTCAAATCCATGGACATTGCTCCATCCAATCCGATATTCCCCGTTCCTCAGTCTGTAGTACCCCGTGAGATCCTGTTTGTTGCTTATACTGGCCAACATCAATCCTTTATACCTGCAACAACTCGCAGCTTCAAACCACGTGATCTAAAAATATTCATACAATTAACATTGTGACAATATATTTCAAAGACCGGATAGGAATGCAAGTACAAAAAATTGCAGGAGGCACTACAAATTATATATTATGAAGGAAAAATGTTTAAATGGAGATTCCTCCCTGAAAGTTTTTTGAATTTTTATTAAAAACTTTTCTTTTTGGCTTTTTTCCGATTTTATATCCTAGGATTTCGTGAAGAGGAAGTTGTGCTAAAATTGTGGCCATTGAGTTGAAAGACAATAGAATTATTTTGTAATTAAAATTGTTTCGATATATTAGTAATACTTACCCCACTACCTGGATTGGTTTCATGCACTCGAACAGTAGACCCACTACCCTTCGTAACAGATCGTATATTCCAGTTAAAACTGAGGCATCGAGCTTCACCTGAAGGAAAAAATGGGAAAATTTTATGATTTTTGATCTAGCATTTAAAAATAACTGATTAACATAAAATATTGCAAATGAGAAAGTTTTTACTTTAATTGGAAAGGACAATAGAGTATAAATAATTCTAAATAGGGTAGCCAAAATTTGCCACGAATTGTATATATTTTGCATGCAGGTTAATAGAAAATAACTAATACTATCTCAAATCACAACAACTCTGTCTTGTCAGGAGAAGGTATTCGTCATTTGTTGAAATTAATTTTCGCCAAAAATGATTTTTTATTTTTTTTGTCTTGTAGAACATATTAAGTATATTATTATAGATAGAACTTTACCAGGATTGACATTTGGTCGAGGTGGGCCACCATCGCCGCCACCACCGCCCCCTCCGTATCCACCTCCGCCCCCTCCGAATCCACCACCGTACATACCACCCCAACTTATTTCAACGTGTTGAGGGGGCGGCATTGGAGCTCGGTTACATCCTCCCGTAAACCAGCACAAATGAGGAGATCGAGCTAAGACAAAATTATTACTTTTCTTAAATTAAAATGTCGTGTCAGTTTTTTATTGTAGAGACAGTAATAAATATTATTTACAAAATATAAACTTACCGCTTCGATTTTCAGCGACATTTTCTTCAATTGTGTCTACAGCTACTACATCATCACATTTAGTGTAATGACTGGTGAAAAATAATATTGATACTGAAAATGCTATATTATAAATAACTAGTTTCTGCATTTTGATGCTGTTAAATTTCCATGATGCTAGAAATTCCTAATGATAATTTGGTTCTCTTGACCACTTTAGTTTTTATATTAGGATATGGACACCTACTATATAAATGTTGTTGATGTAATTGCAGTATGCACCGCGGGCACCAAATGGAGAGGTTTTTAATTCGACTAATGCATACAATTGTTAATTAAGGAGCATTTATAATTATTATAATACAGTTCACTGAACTCTAATTGTTTAGTTTCATCATTTTTATTTTCACTAATTAGTGGTCATAATGTACTTAAAGTAGGTTATGATACACAAATCAAAAAGTGGGACGCATAAAATAGTATCAGAAGCCATAATCCGGAAACTGTCAGGAACAAAGCATATACTGTTCAGATTTTAATGCTGCGAACTCGACTTCAAAGAAACCACCGCAATGGTCTCAATTTTACATGTAAAATTGAGACCATTGTCGTGGTTTCTTCAAAGTCGAGTTCGCAACATTAAAATCTCAACTGTACAGAAGCAGCACAGCCCTTTATAGGTATCACGCTACCGCGGTACTCATCACTTAGGAATATGAATCCAAGAATGCATCAATAATATAGATTTATTATGCGAGATTAATCTATATCGCAATCGAATTTGTTTTAATAATGCATTTTAAAAACTACGGGCATAATTTATTTTTTGTGGTATCCGCTGATTGGATTTGGAGTGTCAGAAAAATCTGCAGTACTTTTTTGCTCGCTGATTTTTAGCAAAAATTTATTTATCAAAAAAGTACTGCTTTTTAGCTCGCCTGAGTAAAACAGCTTATAGAACCGCACAGTCCGTCCTTTCGCCAACACTAACTTTTGAATGCATTCACGGAAATTGACCAGTTTTGCCAAAAACATTGCTAATAGACCAGTGACGAATAATATTGGATTTAATACAATTCGGTCTTTAAATAGATTTCCGAGATGACGCGCGCTTATTTAATTTTTCTGAAAGTATAAAATATTTTATGCCGCTTCTACCAAAATTGAAATTGTATGGTAAAGTAACAACAACCGATTACCGTGAAACGATTCTAAATTTTTATTCAATTTGATAGTCAAACCTACATTTTTTAAATCTCAGTTGATTTTAATAGTTAATATTATTCGATTTTAATTTTATTTTGACTTTAATAGTCCAAATTGATCGATGTGATAGTTAAAATTTATTGATTTGGATTTCATGTTGATTTTAATAGTCAAAAATTAGTTTGATTTTCTTTTGATTTTGATAGTCAAGATTGATCGATTTCGATTTTCTTATGATATTGATAGTCAATATTTCAATTACTTAGATAGTCAATTTAATATGTTTCTACTATTCTTTTACTAATGATGTGTACCCAGTCCCCCATTCCTCAGGCGAGCTTCTGTTACGCCTTGCTGTAGGTTACTTTGATTCACATACTTTTTTCAGCGTAACCACCAAAATGTGAAGCAATGAGGTACATTAGGTAGTACGACAAGGAATACTTGTTGGAAAAGACGTAGCGTTTGCCATGATACTTGAATAAGCCAGCTTGAGATAATACTTTCTCGAAGTCAACAAATGTACAACCTGTTGAAATAAAAACATTTTGCAATTAATAATTCCGAATGCTATAATTTCTTATTACAATTCACTTTCGCTTACCATGACCTGCCAATTGCCACAAGCCAATTTTATTGAAAAACATTTGCCACTTGTAGCGAATTGTGTCAGGTTGATCCAGCACATGCTCGAAAAAGTAATAACGCCCACCCTAATACCAAAAAAATCTCATTTTCAAATCGCATTTTAATTTACAGTTCAGCATCCATTATTGTAATATAAATACAGGGATTAGAATCCTTTTTATCTCTCTCAGAACTGCTTGACTGTCATCCACGCTGCAATGAATGCATGAAGAGACGACGATGTCTATACACTATTTGAGGGAACTGAACTCATATTTTCTCCGCAAGCATTGATGAAGCTATCTAATTGGATTCCCGGATACTGCGACATTAAAAAACTTTAGTAAGATTTTATATTAACAATTGAAATTGTGACAAATTATTACATACGTTGACTAAATTTTTCTCAAGAACTTTCTTAAAATTAGGATTCTTGTCGACAGCAACGAGACGGCATTGTTTAGGAAAGACTGGTAAGTTACATCCTGGAAGAAATTTAAAATACTATACATTAGTTTAGACTTTACATTATAAAAATTCGCAAAAGATATTTGTATGCTAATCCACCAGGTCCAATTCCTATTTCTAAAATTTTAAGTCGTCCATCATTCTTATCGGAGGGAGAAACGCTGCCAATATCTTGAAATACTTCTTTCCGAAAAGAAATGACCTTATTTTTGTAAAATAAATTGATGTAAATGGGATAGTACAAGGCGAAAAGGATTGCCCTCACTGTCCAGATAATTGATCCCACAAATGTACTGGATTTAGATTCAATATTTGATGATATTCCGTTATTTTCCTCACGGAGTGCTAGCCCATGACGTTTTCCGGACATTTTCTACAAAAAAAATCATCAATTAAACAATATAAGACGCATTATTTATTATTGCTTTATTATTAAATCAAGCTAACAGAAATGAAGCACGAAATAATTATCTCTGAAGGTAAAGTCTATGTACGATAACGTAAAATTAGATATAACAAACTATTTAGAAACGTTGTTCAAAATAATATGTATAAAAGGTCAGTACTTCTATTTACATATTCGGTACTTGATTAAAACTGGCCAGACCACTTCTAAAACTTTCTGACTAAGCAATCTGGAGTGGACTATGACACTCGCACGGAAGGTAATGTACAATGTTTCGTACCCAAAATAGTTATGGTAAGGTAAAAGGATAGTAACATATATTTATGGAATAATCTAGATAACAGTATTAATAACTTTGTGAATCCCAAGTAATTCGTAAGTAGTACTGAAAATAATAAAAAAAATTGTGCATGTAACTTTTCTTGTATTAGTTCCACAGCACAATTAGTTAAAATAAGCGACTATATAGAATCATACTTATATAATAAAATGTAGTTATGTCGCTTTTTCGCATGTCTCTATGTTCTAGCTTTGGACTTTGCGGCTTTTTGTGGAAATGCGCGTATGTAATGCATATTACATAAAATAATTAAATCCACTACGGGGTAACATTAGCGTATTTCGGAATAAAACCAAATGTTGATGTCTAATTTAAAATTCTGACAGTACTGGTAGCCTAGTAAATAATAAAGTAATTAATGACGGTTACGCAACAGTATGAAAGAATAACTAGTTTTTTTCCAAAGCAGATTGCTTGAGCAGATTCTACATTAATGTTTTTCGTATATACTACAATAAATATCGTTTAGTGTAGACTTTTATGATGTATTTATACTTTCACACGGAAATAGATGATACGTAACTCTAAAAATCATTAGTCCCGCTTTGTTATTGGAGTATGAATTGTATAGAGCATTACTCACAACTGTAATTATCATAATATCACTTGTTGCAAGTATGGATGGTTATGGATGATTACATGAAAAATCTCTTTAAATGTAATCCGCAATGAAACATAATTTCGTGTAGTCTCACTCAACTTAATAACTATATATCGGATGGCAAGAGGTGAGCATTAAAGTAAATACATGCACTAAATCACACACATTACTTACTAGTACATGCGTCACTGCTTTTTTTGCTCTTCTACTGTATGCTGTTGGCTGTTACAGGGACATTTGCCATGCTGGTCATAATCTCACTGACAACTATCACTAAATTTCCTTCCACAGACATCTTAACTTTACTCCCTGTAAACATTTTAGAAACATTTTTATGAAAAGTCACATCCAGTATTAAATGTCCTTCTCACATTAAATAATCAGCTGTTGTAATCAATAATCATTTCAATTCGTCTGCATCATCACCATTTTGGTTAGATATTGGTTAGATACAATAAAAGATTTTTTATTAAATAAATTATCAATTGCTCAAAATGTTGTCTGAACAAAGGATATGAGAATTAATGTGTTTACGGCACACATAGGAGTTTTGTATATAGCAAGGTATTTTAGTGAGTTGTAGTTTGTATGACGTGTTATAGAATTAAAAGCGTGTGAATGTGTATGACAGTTAAGGGGACAATGTATGGTACTAAGAGTTTGGGAGCAAAACGTGGGAGGTCCAACTACAACAATTGGACCCAAACATGGCATTAATTTCATATTTCACGAATTTTTCCTTGAAAAATGAAGTATTTGAAATTAATGAAATTGATGACATTTTTTAAAATAAATCAAATGAATACAATGCGCATTTATTTCGCGCGAAATTTATTGAAATTTATTGAAATGAATGCCATGTACCCCATTTATTTCAAATATTTCATTTTTCAAGAAAATTAGAAGTGAAATATTTTGCGAAATATATCAAAAATTTCGCCTATTTATTTCCGAGAAATATTTCAAGTGCTATTTCTGATTGGCATTGGACCTCACACATTGATGCTATTGATACTTGGAATACTGAGTTTACTACCAATACCCACTTTGTGTAAAATAATCTTGTAAATAGTTTGTGCAGCTGGTATGATTTAAATAGCAATTCGTTGAAAAGATTCTCCAAAAACAGTAATTCTTTTAAGTACAAACCTTCGTTGTTTGACAGAATGTAGGAATTTGAGTTTCGACTAATGCAATTTGGTTTGTAAAATGCAGAGGAAAACTAATAATAACCACATAAGCTCTAACGCTACGAAGATAATAAATGCAATAGATATTTTTTACACAAAATTTGAGCTAATAATAATAATAGCTCTAGTAATACTATAGTAAAGGAAGAGGAATGGGAACTAGTAAGAAAAAGGTTAGAATAAGTTTCTAAAACCTTATACTTTTCCCCTTTTTTTCCCTTACTAGTACAATTTTCACCATCCAGCAACTACTCATATTATTTTGTATCTCATCTATATCTATTAATCCAATTGTTGTGGAAATTATTGATAAATATTATTAAAAAATAAATTGTATCGTTTTCTCCGAGACGACTTAACTTATATGGCATCATTGAAATTTAATGCTATGTTTGTACTTATATTGTAGAATATCATTTGGTAACAATGTCATTTATTTGGTGAACATTTAATATTTTTCACAATTGGCTGACGTGTATTGGGTACATATTTCATCTCTAGTTAATTCGCTATATTGTGCATCGGCTCGAAGTCCAGCTCCGTCAACAAGATTATGAAGGTTGCAATAATTAGTACCAAAGTCAAGAATGGCGAAAAATATTCTTGATGTGGAGAAACCCTGTTGGAAAAATTACAAATAATTATTAATTTTTTTTCATTAAATAATGGAAAATCTTTCAGAAATGTATTTTTGCAATTCAGTAACAATTTTCTGGTTATGGTAACATTTTCTAAGGTAATATTCATAGATTTAATGCCAAATGTAGACCCTCACCAAAACATTACAGCCATTTGTAGCTGTGTTGGGGAAAAATGTAAATTCCAGATCGTCAATATAGCCAGCTTTAGGAGTCGTATGGATTCCCTTTATTACATTCCCTTTCACCGTCTCTAACTACAGTTATAATTTTACCAAAACTCAAAATTCATAGATTGCATAGTAAAACCTACAGCAAGCCGTAACAGAAGCTCGCCTGAGTAAAGGGGACCGTGTGCACATTTTTGTAGAATAATAGTAGAAGTAGATTTATTTTGATTACTAAAGTGAACAGTAATTCAAATTAGATGATCATTGTTCAAAATGACAAAATAAATTATCATTGACTATCAAAATCGACAGAAAATCAAAGTAGATTACTGTTGAGTATCAAAATCAACAGATAATTAAAATTGAATAATATTGAGTATCAAAATCAACAGAAACTCACAATTGATTAATATTGAGTATCAAAATAAACAAAAAATCAAAATTGATTAATGTTGAGTATGAAAATCAAAAGAAAATCAAAATCGGTTGATATTAACTATCATAAAAGGTACTTCGAAAAATGTAAATTTGTCTGTCAAATGCGAAATAGATTTATTTCCGTTCTATAATAGTTATCATCCTGTTTTGTTTACTTCATTATTAAATCCTAAATTTGGTCGAAGCGGAGTAAAATATTACATACTATTAATTTTTAGGAAACACAATTGAACTTTTAATGTCCATTTAATGCCAATTTTTCATTTTGACTATCAAAATGAAGACAAAGTGAGCGCACGGCATCTCAGCAACCTATAGACCGATTTGAACCAAATTGAATAGGGTTCGTCAGTGGTCCGTAGGCATTGTTTTTGCCAAGTTTGGTCAACTTCCGTCGTTGCATTCAAAAGTTACAGTGTTGGCGAACGGACGAACGGACGGACGGACGGACTGTGCGGTTCTATAAGCTGCCTTATTCAGGCGAGCTAAAAATGTACGAAATGGGTGAAATGACCAACTCACAGTGTACAAACATTTTTGTCCAGTTCCACAAGTTTCGTTTGTTTTCCAAATGTCCATTTGACTTACGATTTTATTAGCCACTGAGTTGCAATCTTCTTTAAACGTCCTGAAAGAAATTGCGAAATTTAGAGTTTCAATATAAACATGCATGCAGTTTTTCAATTATCTACATTTTTATATAGGTCAGGAAACAAAAAAGGTACTTTTTTTACAAAAAAGCAAAAAATTAGTCTTTTTTTGCGTTTTTACCTTTTTGTCTTATTTGTATGTAAAGAGGAAGTAAACGGGGAAAATTGTTGCTTAAAAAAAGGTAAAAAGGCAAAAAAGGACTGCTTTAAAAAAATTATACTCATACCTTTTTTAAAAAAAGAAAAAAGAGTGGCTTACCAAGTAATATTGCAAGATGCATGAAGTGGATACATAAACAGAGTAGGATTTCTAAATAAGCAGGCAGCTGCTGTAGAAATCATTATGACTAGAAATGCAAACGTGAGTGGGCAACATTTCATTTTGGAAATCGGAGAATCTTTAATTTATTTCCAATAAGTTGATCAACTGGTCACTCGTCTAGTTTGTGGAGGTGGCAGCTCTTTAGGTAAACCTATTAGATATTAAATACATTTCAAAATGAAGTTTTTGCAATTGATGCAGTTTTATATATAAGTGCAACGATAATGAGACTTTAGTATTATCATTGTAATCTCTAATTATCATACCTAAAGCTTAATACTTTATCCCATAAGGCAAAAAGTATAATTATGTCAACTCCGTGACATCATTATTCTTTATAGAGATTTAATTACCTACCGCATAAACGAATCCGGATAATGTCAACAAAAGGACATGACTTCTATTTACCAGAAAAATTAATTATTATTGTCTACAACTACTATTTACTTGTTATCAACTACCAAATCAAAAACGTGCAGTTTCCAGATAATTATAGCAGTAATGATGCACTTTATACAGGGAACAGGAAGCCCTTAAAATTTTGCTGAACTGAATTTGGTACTTGTTAACATTTCAATATTTTCAACATCACAAGTAATCAAGTAACGTAAGCAGACATGGCATTAATTTCTTATTTCAACGAATTTTTCTTGAAAAATGAAATATTTTAAATTAATAAAATTAATGAAATTTTTGAAATTTTTGAAATAAATACAATGCGCATATGTAGACAGTTCACTACACA
This sequence comes from Tomocerus qinae, assembly GCA_020055645.1. Lineage (NCBI taxonomy): Eukaryota > Metazoa > Arthropoda > Collembola > Entomobryomorpha > Tomoceridae > Tomocerus > Tomocerus qinae. The sequence goes on from CM034546.1 coordinate 127,192,553, forward strand.
ATTCATTTAATTCGCGCGAAATTAATTGAAATTTAATGAAATAAATGCAATGTACCCTATTTATTTCAAATATTTCATTTTTCAAAGAAATTGAGAGTGAATTTTTTCGCGACATATTTCAAAAATTTTGTTTATTTATTTCCGAGAAATATTTCAAGTGCCATGTCTGAACGTAAGTTTAAACAAACGCAAATGCATACAATTCCTATCGTTGGTGTATCAGTGCATTTCACTGGTGCAATAAGGTTGCATTACTTACAAAATCTAAACAATAAATATTAAATCCCGTATGCTACGGCTACAGCCTTAGTTGTTAGTAGATAGATCGATGCACGGCGTACGTACGGTACGATTGTAAATTGTAATGTATATCAATTTATCTCAATTCAACGTCAACTCAACAGGGGCTAAGTGATACTGGCTCACACACTATGTGACTACATAATTATGATACATAATACATATATACACATTATTATTAGTTTATTAGTGCTTCCAGTGTTGTTACAGTGCTTAGTAAAAAGTCGATAATAAATACTTTAGATTAAACTGATTAAACGGTCTATTAGCCTTAGCCTTAGCCCTGTCAAGTACTTATATAAGACTACATGCGTTTTCGTGTACCTGTATAATATTATTTTCAAATCCCTCAATTATCGCCCTGTTACTTTTTTAACATCACTTCCATTCTCTGACATGTCAGGTAATGTCTGTATGATGAGCCTTAAAGTTGGGTTGAGTGAAATTGAAATGGACACCGGATGTGGATAAAAGTTATGAACATTCAATTACCTTGTCCATCATAATTAATTAATTTGACTATTTAGTTAGTATTTACTAGAAAACTAGATTTGACAGGTCAAATATCCAATTCCAAATGGTTTGGTATGTTTGCCTTTGCCTTGCTTTTATTAACGAAATTCCTGTTCTATTTAATACAATTGATTTTGAGGACATATCGAGGGGAACAGACCGAAAGGACATTTAGGAAAATGGAAATTTTTCTCAAATTGTAAAAAATTTTAAGCCGTTTTTGATTTTGTAATTTCAATTTAAATGTCTATGAAAAATTAGAGCTCTCCCTAAAACTAGATTATTCCGTGTATTTGTATTAAACGTGCATGAGTTTTTTCTGGTCATTGTGGTTTACATATACATCATGTATATGAAGTCTTTACAACTGTTCCAGTTTTTCTATGCACGCAAATTGACTTAGGCATAGTACATTACATGGTCAAGGTCAAGGTACAGAATGAATAAAGAATATAATAGCATTAAAAATGACCTTGTCAAATGCTTGTCCATGCACCAACGACAATGACAATTAATGGAATATGGAAGCCTTAATAATACAAATGCATAAATGCATTCATTTAAGTAATTTCTAATGAGAGATAACTTATTAATTCAGTGTAAAAGAAAAATAGTGATCAACAAGCAAAAAATAAAAACTACAAAAAAGGAAAATAATGTAGAAATAAAAATTCAGATATAGTTAAAACGCAACAAACTGTATTATACATAATTATATAGGCATCCACCCATCCACCGGTTGCGTATACTTGTTTGCGTAAATAGTGCAAAAATGTGTGATGTGAGTTGAACATTTTGAACAATGGGTCATGTTTCTTATATAAATTGTTACACATTTGAAAACCCATCTTATTATTAATTAGAGCACAATATTATTATTTTAGATTCGTAGCGCTGTAAAATTTATTCACTTCTAATTCTAAAAGTTCACTATACACAAATGATTTGTATTACTAGATTACTAATAAATTATAGCGTGAGCAAATTAGATTTGATTTTCTTTAGTCTTTCCTTACACCTGCATTTTAAGTTCTGTCTGGCACACTTTACCATTCGTTTTCCAAGTACACGTTTTTATTGTGAATAACGTAACACATTGTATCTAGTTGTATTGACTTACCTATTTCTTTTATGCAGGATTTGATTCCCGTGCATTTGGCATGTTATCGTGCAGAACTAAAAACAATAAACTCAAGACCTTTCAGGTACTTCGGATAAATAAAGATTTAATCAAACTGTAAGTTTAAGTTCCCATTATTTGTAAAGCACTACAACAATCCTTTCGTTAGACGAAAACAAAACTGAATCTGAATATCCTGTGTCTATCTAGTATATTATATTGCTGTACAATTTCACTTTCTTGAATCTTCAACATAGTAGAGTACCAGATATATTATATGGTAAGATATAATTATTCAGTAAGAGTACAGAGAGTAAGGTGGAAAGACAAGTATACCTTAATTGCATTCTTTCTACGTGCTAGTTAGTTGTATGTAGTATAGGAGCAATATATAGAAGAACAAGTAGAACAGGACTACCTATAACCTAGTAAATACGTGCAGTATTTGACTCTTCTCTGACACTATCTCTTCTAGATTTTATTTTATATCTTGCATTGTAATACAATATCTAGTATAAATGTGTTTCTGCTTTTTCTGCATACTCTGGAATAGTTTCGCAGTAGATGCAAAAGACATTGTTCTGGACACCATCATTATGTCGGCAAAATCCAAGCCTTCAATTACTGACATTACAATGGATAATGATCTCATTGCGGCTTATATAAGTATCTCATTAGGAAGGATATTTTGTCCAGGAACAAAAATTATTCGAGAAATGTTACTTATGTAAGGATAAAGAACAGTCTCATGCTTTTAATCCATTACTCATACATGTAGGTGAGAGGTGAGACTTCATTGTGTTAGAATTCTACGTTATATATGCCAAACCACTACAACCTTGTACATGGAATTCTTTACTTTTATTACAAGGTTCTTTTCATTCGTGTGAATCTCAATTTGGTTACGCTTCTTCCTTATTAATTTCAAGAGGTGAAATTGGTTTCAATTTTCCTTTATTCATCTAGCATTCATTGTATGCACAGACTAGTCCTATAAATGTGTTACGTTGTGGTAAATATTTATATAGTTGTCAGACACCATCAGCAATTCTTACCACTTGCATATGATTAAAAGATTTTTTATACTTTCCATAAAAATATTTAATAGTGGCTTATTGTTTAGAAAAATGCAAATTATTTTAATTGATCATCAGGTAGATATTTTCGGATAGATGTTCAGGAAAAGGTGTTTTAAGAATGAATAATGTAATGTAGGACTACTAGTTTGATTTTATTATGTTCAGAACAATTTTATGTTGCTTTATTTCTTGACATGCATTTAAATAAGCTCTTGATATTAATTTTATAATATTATCTAAAAGGTTTTTAATTATGACATTGAATCTCATAGACTTATGCATTTGTGATTCGAACCAAACGAAAATGTACTACAATAATCGAAACCTTAATTCAAAATAGACAAGCCAAAGGTAATTATGACGTTTATAAATGAGTACAACTAAACATATACAATTGGGTACACATAATAATAGCTTACGAATAATAGTAACAATGCATCTATTCCGTGCTACTTTTCAAGTGCGTTCATAATAGAATTCGAGATTATGTAATCATTGATTTGAAGATTGCTAAATAAGAAATGTTATAAATAATAGAGGCCAGGGTCATTGTCTGGTCAGCCAACTTGATCTCTATTCTGATCTGATATATAGTAAATGAAAGTGGACGGGTTACTCTTACCCATCTATTGGCATTAATTGAGATATACATATGACGCATATTCTTTTAGAATCAAAATAACTTACAGCTGTATAATTAATCAGCAATTAAATATTCGAGAATCCTGCCATTGTCATTATCACAGATTAGATTGACTACATCTACATCCGTCAAAATGGTTAAAGACAAATAGTCTTAATTATCTTATAGCATAGCATAATATGAATGTCATCCTTATTTATGGGCTCTGTGACCAAAGAAAGCAAATACAATATATTTAACCTCTAAAGGCTTTACTACCACAACCATTCATATTTAAAAAATTAAATGGAAAAAACACGGCAAAAATAATGAAGAACTTAATTTTGAAAAAGTTGAAACAATTAATTTGCCCCTTTTAGGGATAAAGATTGTCCCATATATTTTATTTTTATCGTTATATACACTATTATACACACGGCGTTTATATACTGCCAAAACACAATTTACTTTTTTAGGCGCAAAAACGGCAGGTACAATGAATGAACAAATAGTATTTTTATGTGAAGGCCACTTTTCCAAAAGTCCAACCAAAACATTTGTTGTTTTGAATTTCTTTCTAGAATTTTGAATAAATAGCTTTTTTTATTATTATTTGAAGCTCTCAACTTTTTCCTTAGATAATTTTGAACGGTAGAGTTTCCTTTCTTAATGGGTAACGATACTCTTATAGATTCAAACGGTCTCATCAAAAATGAAAATATAGAGACCACTGAAGAATTCTTGACAGAAGCATTTAGTTATCAAAATACAATTAATATTAATCCGTTTCGAGATCTTCGTGTTAATTTATTTAGTAATTAAACATTAATTTGTATATTTATACTGATGACTGCTACTATGTCATGTGGGATTAAAAGAATATACTTTTTGGACTTTTTAGGATTGAAATTGGGAGTTGACGGGAAATTTATTGTACCTGAGGATAATGTACCAGAGAAAAAAGTTTTACATGGTGAAGTCCAGTTGCGCCGTTGTGAGGACATAGTGGATAGGAAGGAAGATTGTCTGGAACGTAGATTAAGCGGTGATTCCGATTTGACGGACACCGATTCCGATAATGATGGGTAAGGAAACTAATAAATCTATCTCGTCTCCCTCATTCAATATTTTACAAGTTTTAATTATAGAATTTTGTCATAATATAGAGAAAAGTGTATTTTGGGTCTTTCGTACACTTCGGTGAACAAAAAATCCCAGCCGAGCCTCAAAAAAGATAACCGAAAGAATTCGAGGAGCCTACAAAAAAAGCGTTTTAAATGTGATTCATGTGAAAAGTGGTTTTTGACAAATTCGGAATTAAAACGACACAATCGAATTCATACAGGAGAACTGCCTTACAAATGCCCGATGTGCGAGAAACGTTTTCGAAATCAATCAAACATGGTATTGCATCTAAAATTGCACACCAGAGAAAACATAGTTAATTGCGATATCTGTAATAAGGAATTCGCTAGAAAAGCAACTCTACAAAGACACTACCGTCTCTTTCATGAAGCCTGTTCCATTGAAATACTAAAGCCATATGCGTGTCCTGAATGCCAAAAAAGATTTCGCGAAAGAAATGAATGCAAAGAGCATGTTGACCGGGTCCACAAGAAAATATTCAAACACGTTTGTGATGAATGTGGCAAAGGTTTTCGAGATAGAAATAAACTGGCATTTCACATGAGAATCCACGCCGGAGTTAAACCTTTTGACTGCTCAACTTGTTCTAGAAAATTCCGAACGAAGGAATTGTTAACAGCTCATCAAAGAACCCATACCAACGAGTACAAATATAGGTATGGAATCAAATCATTTTATCATTACTTCGATCTAAAAATAGTTTTATATAAAACCCATAATATTCCTATAATAATAATAACCTACTTTTTCTTTCAAAATTTAATTATTTAAATAATTAAATTATATTTAAATTTTAACTTGCAGATGTGGTGTATGTGGTCAAGGATGCTTGGGTCCAGGTCCACTAATGGTACATCTGAAGACACACACTGGGGAGAAACCCCTCCAATGTCCAAAATGCCCGAAAAAGTACCTTCACAAGTGCCTTTATTACAGTCACCTTAAAACACATTCAAAATAATGCTTCGAAAATGAAGTTTTGCTTAATATATACTAAAATATATGAATTAAAAGTATTTTTCAGATCAGCCCTTGCTGTTTAACTTGAATTGTTATCAATTTCTAAAAATAATAAACAAACATGTAGAATTTTCCAATTTCCACAACTTCTTTTGCACTTTAGCTGCACTTACAATGCGGATTTAAAAAAAATACTTCCTTATTTTAAAAATTATTAGAAAAATTTTAGTTGTTTTTTTGTAAAATGATTTACTAGATAATTCTTTCAGTGACAAGACAAAGCATATTAAAATATGAAACTTAGGACATACGATGTTTAAACTATCATGAGTAGAGTAGAAATAATTTTTAAATAATTTCTAGATTTTAATGAGTAACTATAATATCAGCCACAATGCAAATGTAAATCATTATGATTTAAAATTGTACATTTCCTTTGATCTTTTGATTAAGTCGGCTCGTTGTTTGTACTTTTTCATTTTAACTATCGTGGCTTTCTCACGGTCATTCAAATTTAGTTTTCGAATTGCTGAATTTTTAACATCAGATAACTTTTCTACAAGAGCATTTTCATCTTCTTTTAGTTTGGTGAAAAGTACTGATTTTGTCTCACTTAGTTTTTCAATAATGGCTATTTCAGATTCGGTGAGAGTAATTTCATCAATTTTTCCAATTTCAGGACGCCCTTTCGGTTTCTTTGGTTTTACTACTCCATCATCTGCTGATTTCTTCGCAACTACTCTCTGTTTAGGAATTAATTCCCTTCGTTTTCTTTTGCATTTTCTCATACGGTCAATAAATCTTTTCTCCTGATTGCTTAGCTTCGATTTTCGCACAGCTGACAGTGTACACTCCGATATTTTGTCAATCAGTTCCTTTTCAGGATCGCTAAGACTGTGGAAATGTACTGCTTTAAGCTTACTTAGTTTTCCTAAAATATCCTTTTCAAGATCATCCAAAATTAATTTAGAAATTGTGCCAACTTCTGGCCGTCCTTTTGCAGACTTTTTGGTTTGATTTTTTATAAAATCTTGTCCTGAACAACCTGCCGATTTTTTGACGTTTTTACCTTCTTCCGAATTCGATAATATAGTACAATCACTGTCTTCTCCATCTTCGTTGTCACTTAGCGGCTTGGAAAAATCTCCACCATCTAAAAAGTAACAGAAAGTTATTTTACAGGCTACTTAAATAAATTAATGGTATAGTTCTTCTTAGTTCTTACCATTTGATTGATGTTCGTCAGAACTTGAGTTCGATTCAGAATCATTTAGAATGGACTCCGGTTCTTTCGTCGAGAGATCAATCTCATCATTCTCGATTTCTTGGGAAATTAAATGCGTTAACTTATAGATATTGTTTTAAATATTTAATAATAAGGTCATTTTTGATAACAGTCAGCTCCATAAATTCTACTGAGTAATAAAATGTACCTCGTTTGCATCTATTCCTTGATTCAGGTTCGTCTCCATCAGAAAAGTTTTCTTCCATACCGATTTCATCATTTGAATCAGAAAAAGTTTCCCAATTTAAATTATCTTCACAATAGCTACCCGCATTACAGTTTCTATCTCTGTCTTCTTCCTCTGGTTTCGATTTAGACCTGGTATCCGATGTCACTATAATAAAAATCATGTCAATCAATGGTTAAATTCTATTCTGTGGGAATTATATACATGACTGACAAATATGGAAACTATAATTACCGGAATAAATCATTTCTATCGTTTCATCGTATGAATAATTGTTTAAAATTCCACCAGTCAGCATTGAAATCCTCTCTTTCACAAGTTTACATGAAGATTTCTTTTCCAAATTCATATAGTTGTGTTGAATGAGATTACAAATTTCTTTTGAAAATGTCCTGACTTGCATTTGAAGTGATTTGATTTGCTCTAGATTGTAATGGACATCCCGAATTTTTTCTTGACAGACGGAACAGTACTCCCCGTGTTGGAAATGTTGTAGGAACATATTACACTCTGATTCGAACAAAGTATCGCAAATTGCTTTGGCACACTCATTTTTCCGAATTAATAAATTGTTATCGTCATTTCCTCTGCGTCCAAGACGGGCACTGATCTGCCTTTTGGTGAAATTCGCCCATTTCGCCACTGGCGAGCCACATATTGCACATTTATTGATCTTCTCGCGATTCATTTTCAAATCAATATTTTACTGAGAATACCCGTAAAAAATTTACTTTCTAAAAATTTATATACTTATATAAATTCAAACATTTAAAGAAGATTAAATTATTTCTGTTTCAGCTGTCTGCAAAAAAATCCAAGACGCTTTAAATATGGCAATTGCCACCATATACCAATAACATCGGTGAAAATAAGAGTACTAGGGGCATTATGAATCCCCCCATTGTAACATTAAATGAAATGAGACTTCGGAGACTTCGATTCCCGCACCTTTTAAAGCTCAACTTTTCCTACATTTTATTCGAACCCAACAAACAAAATTTCAAAATTCAAAGACCTATAATTTTTAATGTATAAAGGCTGAGGTTGAGAAATGGTGACATTTTAAACATTGTTGTAGTTTCCATTCCATTATACATTGCTGTTAATATGGAGGAAAAGTACATAATTACGACATCTGAGTTTTGTACAATTTGCAGGGGAGATAGTTGCAATTCTGAAAATAATACTTTGTTAACGGAATTAATAATCCACCACTTGATTCCTCCATCGCAGAAAAATCTTTTTTTGGGTAAAAAAAGATTTAGCTTCTGTACTAGCTGTACAGAAATTCTGGAAGAATTACACCAATTGGACGAAAGACTAAAGTTTATTCAGAAAAATGTCCAACAGAAAAAGACTGAAATTCAAATGAAGATTTTGAAAAGCCAGAACAACCTCAATGAACCATTTCAAAAACTTTCCACTCAAGGTATCGCTTTTTCTTAGTGTTTTAATATATACAGTTGATGTAATCTTTTATTTTATTTAACACATTAATTTAAAACAATTTCAGATTTTTGCCCTCGAGTGGAAATGAACAAAAAGAATGCACTAAATCCAAATTCTTCTTTATTGAAAACTAACCAGGAGATTTATAAGTTAAGTAAACTGTATAACAAAAGAAGACTGCCGATTTCCCCTGAAAAAGATGAGATAGATTTGGAAGTAGCAGAATTAGAAAGTAATCCGTCTCTTAATAAAATGGACATACTGTCAAATAAGAATAAACGAAGTCGATTGGCTTTAGACGCTGGCGAAGATGTAGAATCTGATTCTAATGTGCAAAAATCTCCCAAACCGTTGCATAGAAATAGTGTTTACAACGATAACAAAATACAGTCAGAATTAATATCGATAGACTCTGGACAAATATTCCCTTTTGATGAAGAAGAAACAATAGTCAAATTTGAGCCATGGCATCATAATGATGATAAAGAAATAGAACAAATTGAGTCTTCAGTTAAAAAAGCAATACCAAATGGTGCCAATGAAGTTATTAGTGTGGAGAAGGAACCTATTTCAAATTTAGAATATCCGATTGTACGATGGAATAAACCACCTTTATCACCTAATGAATTAACTGTCCTAGCAATTATGATCTCCGACAGTATGTTGTTGTACTCAAGTGAAATATGGGAATTTATTCGGTAAGTTAAGATAGTTAATGTTCTGTTCTGAATTTTTTATGGCACAGGGCTGTATTATGGTTCCCTTATAAGTATTCCTGACCTTTTCCTCCTATCAGCTGTTGTATGTTTCTCGTTCCTCAAACTTCACTGGTTCTGAATAGAGTTGCAGTGAAGCGTGAGGAACGAACAGTAGAACAGCTGATAGGGGAAAAATGTTCAGGAAAACTATAATAGCAATTATAGTAGGTAGTAATCATTGTAAATTGTAATGAACTATTTTAGTCTATTTTCCACTATAGTTTATGTTTATATTTGCAGTTCCAACTTCCCTTATTACAGACAAAAATATAACAAGAATTTCTGGGAAGATGATGTACTGCCATATCTTCGTAATTGTCCTTATATTACAAAACAGGAACAAAATGGTTACATCGCTTATGGTTTAAGACAACGTTTTTGCACGTACGAATATTGCAACCATCTTTTGAACAAACTAAGTAGCAACAATTTATGCAGTTATATGGCCTGTCCAGGTATCGGTAAATATTTTTGATATTTCATCATCATAAATCCTAGATTTTTATGGAAAAGACTTTTACACACATTTTGATTTTATTAGAGCATGTACGTACATAAAATCAAGTATGCACATCTATTTACTAATAAATAGTTTACGATTAGAATATTTATTTTATTTGTCGCAGAACGAATACCAACATTTCGAAAGTTATTGCAGAGAACAATTGTAAATCATTCAAACGTTACTGATTATTCGGATGTATATGGTAAATATAAATGCTTTTATTTTTATCACAGTAATTTTAAATATATAAATAATATAAAACTAATATATACAACAAATATATATACAGATGGCCATAACAGTGATTATCCAGAAACGACTACCAATAATATTTCTTCCGTCGCACAGATGCAAAATTCTATCGTAGAAAATGTCATTCCACATCAGCACCCTTCCCATAGCGAAAATAATAAAACGGTGTCAAATGAAAGTAAACGATGTCAAATAAAAGCGATGAAAGAAGCTGCTGATGTTAATTCAACGATGGAAAAATCTCAATTGTTGTGCAAAAGTGATAATGATGATAAAATACAGTCGGAATTAATATCCATAGAGTATGGACAAATATTGCATTTTAATGGAGGTGAAACAATTGTCAAGCTTGAGCCATGGTATGAAGAGCATCACAAGTTAGAAATTACCAATTATGATGATAAAGTCGTACAAATTGATACAGTTTCGTCAGCTGACAGATCAATAATAGTACCAAATGGTGTAAATGAAAATATCAATGTAGAGGAACCGTTTTTAAATCAAGGAGGCGAGATTGTACAATGGACGAAACCACCGCTATGTTATTTAGAATTAGGAATTTTAGCAATTACAACCTCTGCAAATATGCTGGTTCAGGTTCAAGAAATGTATGATTTTATTTGGTAAGAGTAAAAACGTATTTTCTGATGATTATGATACTTTGAAAAATATATTTTTATAATTGATGTTTTTAAAAATGTAGTTCCAACTTCCCGTATTACGCAAAATGTTCAACCAGATGGAAAAGCTGTTTACGACATTCCATTGCTCACTGTTCTTACATTACAAAATATAAAACCCCCAAGTATCAGCACAGACATCAGCGTTATGGTTTAGTATCAACCTTCAATTGTTACAACGCCTATCGCAATAAACTTTTCGATAAACTAAGACAAGACAATTTGTCCATCTGTATGGCCTATCCAGGTATAACTTTTTAGTCTTGTAAATATATACGTTAAAATAGATGGAAATATTAAAAGCGTACAAATACGAAAAATTCATATAGTCTGGACTCTTTGGTAGTGAACTCGATACGACAAAAACGGCCGTCTTACATTTAGTTTTCTGAGTACTAATTCACCACTCACCAACACAAATATTGACGCTGTATTAGTCATAATGATTATGAATATATATAGTACTCAGAAAACTAACTGCAAGATGGCCGTTTTTTGTCGTATCGAGTTCATTACCAAAGAGTCCAGACTGTAGATAGAGTGAAGGAAATACGTTGTCTTATTTTTTAATTTTCTTTCATATGTTTGAATTTGTTGTGGGGAAATGTTTTTCATCTCAGAGTTTAAAACACATCTTTTGATTGTAAAATTGGTATAACGCACCTACCTTAATTAAATTAGTCAACTTAATCACACTTATAATGACAAAGTTACTTTTTATCATAGTTCATTAATTTCTTGTGAAGAGAAAACATAATGGTAAATAATCTAATCTATTTTATTTGATTCAGAACGGATTTCAGACTTTCGGAACTCTTTAAAAAGAGAAATAGTGGACCATTATTCTTGTTCTTAGTGATGAAAATACTACGAATATAAATGTAAGTGAAATTAAGTAGCATTTTTTAAAAATATTTTAATACTATTTAATTGCGACACAAATTTAAATATAATTCCAACCGTTTAGCTGCTTGTAAAAATACAAAAATTTTTATAAATTACTACTCATTACATTATTTTACAGATTGCCCTAGAAAATGACGTTCAAAAGACATCATCCTTCATTCAACGAAAAACATTTTTACTGCAGGCTGTTATTTCACCAATTATTATATAATATTACTATTTTGGAATATGTGGAATAAGCCTGTTATACTTACATGTAAATATATATATGTATAACCCCATACAGTTTGTAGAACTAAAGAAAATGAAAACACAGAAATTCTTATAAGCTTTCAATTGTTTTATTATTTTATTATATACTTATTTTTTTAAATTACAAAAATAAAATTAATATTTAGGGTAATTGATACATGTCAAATTACTCTACACATTATTCTTGATTTAAATTATTAAAATACAGATCTATGGACGGTTTTTATAACTATACTTTATAACTAGTATACAAACATACTTTTAATATTATAATTGACTTAGCGCATTCATATCCGTATTTTCCGTACTTGAGATGCTCGTTTCAACGGATCTCTTGACTCTGCTTTTGATGACTCTGTTGGATTTTGATTTAATTTTTAAATGAACAGAAGCAACATGTTGAGTTAGTAAATATTGAGACACAAATTTTCTATTACAGCTGGTGCAAGCAAACAACTCTCCTGTGTGTATTCGATAATGTGTTTTTAAGTCAACATTTCTATTGTAGGCCTTCCCACAAACATCACAGATAATATTTTTAAAATGTGTGGCTACGTGTCGTTTCAAATCTGTTTTATTTTTCAATTCCATTCCACAATGGTCACATTTCGACGTTTTTCCAGGAGTACCATGAATAAGAGAGTGTCTGGCCAATGCATTTCTAGTCTTAAAACCGCTGTTACAATCTTTGCATGCAAACGAGGCTGTAGTTTTATGTGTGTAACGATGTTCACTTAAGGAAGTGTGACCTCTAAGAGACATTCCACAAATATCGCACATAAATTGGCACTCTAACGTATGACGAGCCGCATGTACTTCCAGATTGTGAATCTTCATAAACTTTTTTTGGCAGACCGTACAATCGTAGCCTTTATCGGCTGCATGATGATCAGCTGACATGTGAACTATTAAAATATATTTTGCTTTGAACGTCTTTTCGCACCAATCACAAGGAAATGATTCAGGCTCCGATCGATAGACTACTGGACAATCCGAGTGTACTTGATGTTTCTCATACTCATCGATATTTGAAAACATTGCTAAACAGAATTGGCACTGGAAAGGAATTTCTTCGTTGTGGGCTAATGCATGAACTTCGTAGTCGTATTTTGATGTAAATGACTCTTGTCCACAAATTTCACACTTTTTATAACTTTTCGGAGGCTCTGTTGTCGGAGCTCTTTTTTCAACCGCTATCCCGTGAACTTTAAGCTTATGGGCTCTTCTTATCCATTTAGTGTGAAATGTTTTACCACATATATTGCATTTTAGTGCCTTATTTCCATGCTTAGTAATATGAATGTTTAAAGCAGCTTCTGTAGGAAATGTAGCTTCACAGGGAACACATTCGAAAATTGGCTTATTTGATGGATCTTCATTTGACTCAACTTCTTTATTCCTCTTCACCTCCTCGGTATCTCTGCAATTATAAATTAAAAATCAATTTTAAATGTATAAAGTTGCCAGCTATTTATTTCCAAATAAAGTACAAACTCTTTAAAAATTCAAAATAATTTAAAAATACCAGAAATGTTATATACAAAAAGACATGCATTATGTATAGCTACAAAAATTGCATAGATGACAACTTTACAGATAAAATTAAAAGCAACTTCTACTATGTTGATGAATAAAAATTATAACTCTTACCGCAGTTTTTGGTTTCGATTTCTCTTTCTTTTAGGAATGGCTTTGACCGTTTTACCTCGTCGGAGTTTGTGTTTTCTATTAATATGAAAGTTTAACTTATTTTCTGTAGTAAATTCAGCTTCGCAGGAATTACATTCAAAAGTAGCCTTATCATTCGGAGAAAGATTTATTTCTTGGTAGTCTTCCTCTTCCTCCGATTCCTTTGCATTTCTGTAACAAAAATTTAAAAACTCTTTTTAAATATTGACATACAAGTTGTTTATTTTGTACAAATATAGTACCTACATGTCGACTTTGTCGACCATTGTAAAAACGTTTATGCAAAATAAATGCAATACAAGAATAATATATTAAAAAGTTTGTAAAATTCTGAAAAATCACTATTACCCTACCGTAGTTCAAATTTTTGTTTCCGATCTTTCTTCTTTTTCGAAACGGTTGTAATATCTCGTCGGAGTTTGTTTGTCCTGCTTCCTTCATCATGTCGTCTCTTCCGTAATGACTCTTTGTAATTACTCTGCATTTCTTCATCCACAAACAAATTACGAAATTATTTATTATGACATATTATCAAAATCTGATCATGCAGAAAATCAATAATCCCCTCACTTTCTAATAAAACATAAGCTTGTTTCAGTTCTGGAATTTCTTCTTTCAAATCCGGCAGTGAATTCTCCAAATCTTCATCACAGTTAAAACCAAATGAAGATTCAAGCGGATCTGTCATTTTCATTTCTACGGTCTCATTGTTTTCAGGATCAAAACTGTCTTCATTAAATCTATTCAATGGACAATATATTACATAATTTTTATTATTTTATAATTTACAAAAACAACTAACAAGGAGGCTTACCCAATGTTAGAGTAAAAATCATTCAAATCTGAATTATCTGGCATATTATTCATGATTTCAGGGTGATAAGAACCATCTTTAAAATTTCTGAACGAATCATCATTGTGGGGCAATATTTTCGCTAGCAGGTGCTCTATTTCTTTTTTAATATCCTTCAATTGGTCGTCCAAAGTACATAACTTTTCTCCAGATGAAAAGCAATCGGTGCAAAATGGCGATTTTTTTTCAATTTCACTGAGATTTTCCCATTCGTAGGATTTAGAAAACCGTTCTTTAAGATATATGGAATAGACACCGAATATTTTGAAAACTTGATTGTCATAGTGGGACGAATTCGATATTCGGTACGCACGAATTTGTCTTTTACAAATCACACACATCAGCTGATTCTGATATGCGTAATTATACTCCATTGAATCTGAACTGACTGGACTCTAGTCTAGTCCCAATCACTGATCATTTTCTACAAGGCCTAAAGAAATTCAAAAATAAAATTCAACACTGTTCTAACGATGAAATGTTTAATGTCAAATTATTAATTATCAAATTAAATTAAGACTCTTACCTTCACTACTTACAGAAAATTATTCCTAAAATAGTGATATTGAACTTTTGGTAAATCCTCCAAATAAATAAATTGCTCCACACGTAACCGGCTAATCTAAGTCTTACAAACTTGTACCTTCAAACATTCCAAACTTTGATATTTTCTTATTTTTTGGACATTAATTGAGTTTGTTTCTTCTTCAGGTCACCAATAAGTCAAAGTCACGTTACGTTCAAGTTTGAGTTACATTTGACATTCAACATTACACCTGTTTTGTTATGCTTTCTCCTGTCTCCTCCTATAGTTTACTGTGAACTGTACCAAGGAAGACTGTTTACTACACAATCATACATACAAAATAAATATTATACACAATATACATATCCATTCATAATACTAAATATTACATACATAGAAAAGGGAAATCTGAGACATGCATTACTTACAATTCTACAATTCTAGTCTATTAATGTAGTTACTATTGACTATGTGTTTAAGATTGAGATTGAAGTGTAATAGCTTATTTAACCCTAGTATGGATGACCTTCCAAATCAACAGTAAAGTATGACATAGTCTATTCCCAGACTACGTGTAAAAGAGCTTAGGCTCCCTACAGACTTTGCGTAGTCTGTCCGCAGACTAAGGGTTTCTGCTGGGCAGGAAAAATTGTAGAATAATTACATTATGGAAATTGTAGCTCACTACAAGTATGTACAATTTCTATAACGTACTTTGCATATGTATATGCAATTTACATTCCAATTTCACCATTTTTACCACAGGAACCAACTCTACAATCACTACTTCATGGCATAGTCTTCCCACAGACTATAAAATTACGAAACCTTGTAGGTCTGTGGGCAGCCTAGGTCATCCTTTAATAGGTAAAAAAGGTCCCATTTTCAAGTTTTGGATTTTTTTCATACCCTAGATATTCGCCAAATAACTTCTAATTAAATATATAAGCAGAGAAACGCATTTTTGACAAATACAAAAAATCCCAAGGTTATACGACAAATTTATCCCTGCTTTATTAGACACCAAAGTCAAAAAGTCTGTAGACAGCCTAGGTTATCCATACAAGGGTTAAATCTATTTTTATTTATAAACTTAATATTTATTAAAAATCACACATTTAAGATTTCTCATCTTCCAGTTCCACTGCAAATTAACGTTTGTTTGGACACTTGTATGGCTAAATCCGACTCAATTTCGGAAAAGACCATGGTTGAATTAATTATCACTAGCAAATCTTACTTTTATACAGATACTTGCATTTGCATGAAATAATGCTGATAGTTCCATAAGGCTTTACTTAAAAATGTTTCATAAACAGTTTTTGAAGATTAATAAAATAGGAAAATATGGACCCTGATTGTATTCCTTCGTCATTCGTGATTGAATTTTGACTCCTGGATCTGGAGAACTACCTCATACCCTACAATCGAAGTCATTTAGTTCTCCATACTTCAAAAATCACACTTTTTTATGAAAAACATTCCCAGACAAAAAATTCCTTTTCATAGTTTAATGCCGCCAAGTAGCCCTTTCTAGTCCCATTATTAAAGTTTGGGGTTTGAATTTAATTGGAATAATACGATTTACAAAATGTGTTAAATGTGTTGGGTTGTGCGTTAATATTATCTGTATAGGTAGGTAGTATCTTGATTATATACATCTCTGGTAGTGTGAATATCATGGTATGAAACTAAATAAAGCTTATAACATTATCAAGGATTAGTAGGCGTATTAGTAGAAAAGTGAGTATAACAGTAGGAAGTAGAAATGACTGCACTGCAGCATGCGGCATGCAGACTGCTGTGTAAATACTAGTATATTGGAAATAATCAGACTTGGATATAATTAATGAGGGTGTACATTATTATTATTAGCTATATATACAAATGCATAAGCTTTACATTTATAAATATAATTATTGATTTTTTCAATTTTTGCTTGTGTCGGAATAAAACATTAAGCCACCCTTCTTGGTTAATCGCATAGAATTTATTAGCTTTGGATAGTGTATTTATCTCATGGTTTTATTGCTTCTATTTATGGCTCTACTCTGCAGTTAGTTGTACAACTTGTACACAAGCAGTTTCTTGAAATTGAAATGATAACCCTAACAAAATGGATAATCGCCACTCTGATTTCCATACAATCCCATGTGGTCTAGTGGCTAGGATAGCTGGCTTTCACACATTGAGGTTAACTCAACAAAGCCCCCAGCAGGCCCGGGTTCGATTCCCGGCATGGGAAACATTTTGCAAGTATTCACTTTGAACTGAGTTACAATTACCTTCTAATAATTCGCTGGTAACATTTTGTTGAAATTAATTATATACAAAAAGGACAAAACCCATACAAAAAGTTAATTTTGGTTTTATTATTAAATGAACAGAATTGACAAGGATTTTTCTATTAAATTCTGAAATGTATTCAAAATAGCAAGGTAATATTAAGTTAACAATTAATTACTAGTTATATTATATTATTATACAAATTATATTATATGTACCTATATAATTAAATCTAATGTTTATGGATATATTGCCTATTTTAAATATCGTTTTAATTCAATTTAACCTGGTTTTAACTAACCATTATATCAGCCATTCATCTAAAATATCGACACCTCTACCGAGTGTATCTGCCCGGTGTAAATTTATTTTTCACACGTAATGTGCCACGGAGAATTTTTTTTAATTTCTACCACATTATCAGTCTCACCACAGAATTGCTAAAATGGAATAAGTACTGTGTGGTTTCATTGCAACTTATTTTTTATGAATAATCGAATTTAAACTAAAATTTATATTTCCCAATAAAAATTTAATTACTACTGATCATGTATTTTTTAACCACTAAATAGCACAGTGTAGATTCCTCTATTTAATAATATACGAACGGACAAGCTATAAATTCGTGTCGTATCAAATTAACAAGTATTTATTGCTTGCTGACTTACTTATACACGCGGGGCCGCAGCGAGGGGCGCAAAACGCAAAAAAAAATTTTCGGGATATTTTTTCTCGGTGCCCCTCCCGAAAATTTTTTCTGCCTGCGGCCCTGTAATACACTTGGTTAATAGAAGAGACCTTTAAGTATGCAATTAAGGTACTAATTTAATTTTGCAAGTGTCTATGGAAAGCTAAGTAGTAGAGTCACAACCCAGTTAAAAAGTTCATCGTAGAAATCGAGTAACTTCTCCGGTTTTATGTTTCTGATGGGACGCATTTGACACCCGAAAGGCGTGAGAGAACGAAGTATTTTTCTATGTTCTTTTGCCACCAATGTACTTCCTGGAGTGGCAGACTCCTCAATGTTTGCTAACGCTGCCGAACTGTGCTTCCAGACAGATGCAAAGCCTAACAAAATAATCGTCAAAGTAAATGAAAATCCAAAGAAGCCAGCCGGGAATGTCGCATATGTGGCCGGGTCCAATCTTCCGAAAAACCGAATGGAAGAAAAACAGCAAAATATTGAAATCGAAGCTGTCATTACAATGATGAGTGTTGGTCCCATGTAGATATCATCGTATGCGATGCTTAGTATGCGCATTCTGTTGTACACATTCATCTTGTAATCGAAGTCTTCATTGGTCCATCTAAATTAAAATTATAAACATACATTTCAATGCAGGAACGACTAAGGCTTCACAGCAAAATGTGTATGAGTAATTCAATGGAAAACCTCGATTCATGGGAATCGGGTCAAATTATTCAGTTTGTCCCAATCAGGGAACAAAAGAGGCACTCCTTTTTTACAAAAAAACTTTTAAAAAAACTTTTTTTTAAAAAAAAAGCAGTCCTTTTTACCTTTTTTTACCTTATTTACATGCATAATATGCATATTGTAAGTAAATGGGGCACGCTGATACGCCAAGGTAAAAGGCAAAAAATGACAGATTTAAAAAACTTACTCCTATCTTTGGTAAAAACGGCAAAAACTGTCCTTTTTTGTTCCCTGGTCCCAATCGCTTTGCCCTACCCCATGAATTGAGGTTTGCCATGGAATTACTTGTATGCTAAATATTTTAGTTACTCGGCTGAATGCCAATTAATAAAAAATCTTAATTGAGTATCTTACTGAATATCGTGCATCCAATATGCATTACGGATGACGTAAATGGAAACCATGACGACAGTCAAAGCGACGTTATGGGATGAGCTGATCAAGACTAGTGCTTGAAACAATTTGATCCCGAAGAGATATATCCTGGAGTTGGGAAACAACGAGTCGAGCCAGAAATGTCTCCTTTTTTGAAAGAATAGGAAGTTGGTGACAATAAATGTAATTCTTACTACAATTATCGGGGTAATCCATTTAGCTAAAAATTTCTCAATTTTGAAATGTCTCGTTTGTTTTATTCCTGGTGCGGCTGGTTCTAAAAATGTAAAAATTATAAAATGGTTGGCTTAAAATTTTTCATGATTTGCGCAATTTCTCTATTCGAGTTTTAAATCTTTGTTCGCACCATTTAAAAAAACTACAAATTTTAATTTTTAATTTGTGTTATTAAATGTCTCACCTTTTTTGTAGAACATATATTGTAAATAGCAACCGTTTAAAAACGATTTCATTTTATCTCCATTGAAAGAGATATTTGCCAATGAGACGGTGTACATCGTGTGAATACTCATGATAACTAAATTCCTCATAATTTTCGCGACTGCTGTATCGACATCCTCAACACGAATCGTTGTTATGATTTGGAGCATGACGATGATGGCAAACGAAGCGTTTAAAACCGTCAAGAGTTTTGGACCATACTGACGGGATTTATCCGTGACGAACTTTTCTTTTTTGTAGTCCCAGAAAAATGGGAATATTCGTAACCAACACGCTACGTTGACGAAAAGTCCAAACCTAAGAAAATGATGATCCTTAGTACTTGATTTCAATCCAGTCAAAGTATTTTTAATTGATCCTACAACTTTTAAGGGTTTCGCCAACATTTTTGATTAATTTAAGTACCATCTAAAATAGCGTCGAACCCACCAATCTCGAAAAATGGAGTGAAAGGAAAGACTGAGAAATTAGGTTTAATTATGTTGATTAAGTTTTCTTAATTGATCTACTGAGTGTGTGAAGTTATGGAGTTTTCTAAATTAACTCTGAACTTCCACTTGAACTTGGAATAACGCTTTTATAAAGAAGTTCTGTCCCTAATAGACATAATTAATAGAACTAGACGAATAAAAAATAATCATAGTAAACCAAAGGTCTTTTAAAACTAATTCCATAAATTATACATTACATTTTATATTACTCGAGTCTCTGGGTCTCCACCACTTACTCGCCCACGCGAGATTCTATTGAGACGCATTTCGACAGTGGGCAGAAGGACTTGTGATTAAAAGTAATGGCTAAGCCAATCAAATTTTCATTTTAATTCCTTCGCAAGATACCTATAATAAACAAATATATAATACATGACTAGCTTTGTTGTTGTTGAGTTAAGTATCTTTGAATTAATTGGTATTATTTTCCACTGTAAGACTCAAAATTAACAAAAAAGTTTTTGTCAACACGTTTTTGTCAAATTAATACATTTAGCCATGGAAGACACGGCAAATAAAAGTAATTATGGCTAAATCGAAAACTTGCTACCCTTCTTTAGAGTGAACGAAAATTTTCAATGACGGTTTTTTACAAACTTTGATGCAAAAATAAAAACAAAATTAATTTTCTGCTTGCTCAAATTTTTGGCTAAATTTAGGCAGCTTTTAGCTCAATTTAGATAGCTCTTTGCCCCAATTGTCTCCATTTCCCCCGTTACCCTTAGCTTAGCAACCTTAATATGTTGCCCCTAGTGTACCCACTTAATCTATTACCTCAACATATTTATAATCTCCATTTTCTATTTCTCTTTTCTGACCTAACGTAATAAGCAAACATTTTTTAATAGGTTGGGTCAGAAAAGGCAAAAATAGTGACGGAAGGCAATTAACGGTTGCAACGGAAGCCATATACAATTAGGGTAATAGATTAAGTGAGTACAATAGGGGCAACGGGGACAACATAATATATTAAGGTTAAAAAATTAAGTGGCCAAACTAGGGGCAACGACGAAGGAGGCAGCGGAAGCAATGGGGGCAATTAGAGCAACGATATCCCGCTGCCTAAATTCAGCCAAATTTTTGGATGACAAGGGCTTGGCTCGGTTTGCTCAAGCGAACTAATAAATATTGAATATATGTCACTGCATTGATTTCCTATCTTCATCATAATTTGATATTGGCAGTCACAACAAATAAATATTGAATAATAAGTGTCTTTTGTCAAGCTGCAGTGAAATATAGAGTAAGGAGTAGGTGCCTATATT
Organism: Tomocerus qinae; assembly: GCA_020055645.1. Taxonomy (NCBI): domain Eukaryota; kingdom Metazoa; phylum Arthropoda; class Collembola; order Entomobryomorpha; family Tomoceridae; genus Tomocerus; species Tomocerus qinae. The sequence continues at coordinate 127,213,949 of CM034546.1, forward strand.
AACCTTTACGGGTTTTCTAACCATCCGTAAATCTCTATCAAACCTGAAGACCCGAAATTTAAAAAAATGGTAAAAATTTATAGGTCTAACCTTTATCTTATATTTAACTTGTTAACCCTGATTTTAAAAAATGCGGCAAAACCAATGAATCACTGTGAAGCATGTCAATAGTCTATAAGGTCATTTGATGTAACAGACTAAAGCATAATATTGCAAGGAAAATCGTTTGATCTGCATCTTGATTGGAAATCACTGCAAAATACGCTATATAAGCTTAGAGACTGTCCTGCTAAAACATCGCGCATCATTTTGATCGAAAAATATAATATCCTACGATATAGACCAATAGCCAACTATTGAATATAATCCAAACTGGAAGAAAGTCATAAAGCCTATCTGTTTAATTATAAGAGATCTGGTCTAGTCAAGGTAATAACTATTTAAGTTAATGGCATCATTTCATTTACATTTCATTCGTTGTTCGTGTTGTGGCATTTCAAGTGATAATATTATTATTTAGAGTTAAGTGAATATGTATGATACGAGAGGGATTGTCGCTTAAAACGTGACACGAGTATTATAATGATGCTATAAGGCTATAGCAGCAACATTTCGTTGCAATTGCATAGGAAAACGGCACGGATAACTAAGATTTTCTTTGGGTAAACGGTATATAGCCTTGCCAAATCATTATTATGATATTCATTGTAAGATATTTATACATTTTTGCCCTTTCTTAATTGTTAAAAGACTTAACTAGGTTAAGTTCGTCATAACTGAGCAAAGTTGGAGCCGTAACATTTAATATAACATTATCCAAGTCCGAGAAGAGGAGGGAGAAATAAACAAATGCGAAGGAAACTAATTAAAAATACAGTACCTACAGTACAGTGTGTCTCTGTTGAGACAAGATGGGTGTTCTGTGGCTGGGACACGACAATGCCCAAAGTCCGGCATTATGAATTAATTATGACTTTAGTCGCCAAAGTGGATTTCCAAGAACCACAATCGACGTTCTTCAGGATTAAATGCAGATAAAGTTCGCAGAACCACGTTAATAGTTGTTACTTGTTACAGTAATTTTACAGGGATACGTTTGCCACAATCTGAGGTTTCACGTCATTTTTATTGCACATTGAACATCATAAAATATTCCACTAACTAAATCACTCAAAACTACCTGGTTGCTGGTATGAATTAAAATTCTTTATACATCTAATATAAACATAGTTTATAACTACATAGATTTTCGATTCCGTCCGGGTAAGAGCTTCAAAGTTTGATACCTATACACTTTTTGTCTTGAAAAACTTTTTAGGGATAAATAAAAGTTTACAATTTGGTATAAGTTAATATTTTTAGTGTTTTAAGGTGCCTCGTGATAGATGACTACAGTGCAGTGTGTCTCTGTTGTCTCTGTTGACAAGATGGGTATTCTGTGACTGTGACACGGCAATGCTCGATAATTCTGACATTATGAATTAATTCATGACCTTAGTCGGATTTACGAAAACCACAACTGACAACTGTTTGGGTAAAATTCTCGGAATACATGATAATGATTGGTATATTGTAGAAATTAGTCGCACTTTAAAAAAAGAGTAACTATCATCTTTAATGCAGAGACGCCTTTGAAGTGTTCAAGAAAATTTTGATGGTTGGTTTACTTGGAGTTTTCATTGTAGGCTATTAGTTTAATAATACCTTGGAATATATAACTAATATTATACTATATACATCTATGAAAAATACATATTGCGGTATTTAATACTAGATTCCCCAGCCCGCACGCCAACAGCAACAAATAATAATATTATACCTCTTTTTAGTCAAAATCGAGCTGGTACTTAATTGGTCTATAAACTATAGACAACGTGAGAAAAAGTAGAAAACTCAATGCATGTATATATATATAGGCTATACAATTTTTTACCGATTGCTGTCAAACTCTGCCTGATCTTTAAGTCTAACCAAATACAGAGCGGCGACATATTTTAATTTTCATAATCTTCAATCCTGCCATAATTTTCAATTTGATTCGATGCTTAGTTTTTCTGAAGTAATATTTAATGGATTCAAAATACAAGATAAACAATTCGAAAATAAATATGGCTAGAGAACCGAGGAGCATCATCCAAAGGAAATTGAAGACAGTAGATATTTTCCAATTCAAAGCAACTTTTTGAGGCACTGCACTATCCCTTTCCTCTTGTTCCTTAATTTTCTCATAGAGTTTATGTTCGTCATCGTCATAAAACCAAAATTCGAGTAACCCTGCTTGTCTAAATAGATTGAATGCACTATTTAACTTGTAATAAATTCCTTTAGAGAATCTCCACATGACTGGGAGGTGATCAAATTCTTGTGTTGTGGTTCGACAGTCATAAATTGTGCCCGTGTCGGTGTCATTCCTTAAATTCATTAACCAATAAGGAACTTCATCAGCAGAAGATATAAAAGCAGCTTTTTCATTCCACATTTCTTGATTATATTGTGAATACATCCAAAAGCTACTGTCGTTAAGAACTTTGAGCTTATTGATTTTATCCACAATGCCATATTTTTTGAAAGCGTCCAAGTAATAAGAATCTACACAATCACATTTACTATTACTGACTTTAACATATATAGAATAATTCAGGTCTAACAGATCATGAATGCCGTGCAATTTAATTAGATCAGGAGGAGCAACTACATTACTGGTTATGAAAGTTTCGTAGAAGAATCCAATAAAAAACGCTGCAAATGAAAGAATCAAATGAATTTGGTGGGAGATCGGTTGATGATCTTGTCGTAGAAAAATTGAAAAGCTAGCGAACAAAATATTGATACTATTTGTAAAATTAATATTTCTTAACTCTGTCGAAATAATAAATTGAAGAGTACAACCAGTGACAAATGTAACTGGTATCAAAACCCAAGTTGCCACGTCAAACATGTTCATTACTAACAAATTAAGAGTCATTAGGTCTTCATTTAAGTTTTTGCAGTAGATCAATTCAAATTTCCTACTCGTCCGAACAGATGTAGCAGTATCCATTGCATCACCATAATATACTGAATTAAATTCGACCATCACGTAACCGAAAACGCTTTTCTTGCGCACCAGTTTTTCAAAATCCTCATCAACTGCATCATGATAGTAAACAGCTGTAAAATTATAAATTGCTTCTAGAGATCTAATTGCAGTGCTCGTAATATTACAGCGTTTTTGAAAACTCTCAGCTTGACTTGCACAGGGTTTCTCCGCCGTCGTCAACAATTTTCGACGATAATAGGTAGCAAAAAACAATATGGGTTTACCACCTAGATTGTATCTATTCATTTGATAAAGCCAACGTTCACTGGGATTGATTTCTTTCAGATTCATGTGTGGATACTTTTGTATAAACAATTTTAATCGAAAAAATGGGAAGTTCCCAACTGCTGCAAGAAATAACTGCGTGGAACTAATTCGAGGAAGATATTTTGGACTTACTCCTCTAACGGCGTAAGTTACGCTTCCACCGCGAACGACAATCAAGGAAATCGAATGGGGGATCGTCCCATAAAAAGCACCGCCGAGAGGTTTCACAGTTTCTTCCAAGTAGTAATGCGACGGGTCAATTAAAATATTCAGAGCACAAACTTCTTTCTGGATCATTTTGTTCGTTAATGAGTAGGAGGCTCTTTGAACTTCTGGTGTCAACTTTTCTATTGTCCATAGTTGGCCAAATTGATTTCCTTGCAAAATAAACTCCATTAGCTCAATGTCATTATTATAAAATAAATGAAAATCGCACCGCCGAAATTGATTCAAATGAAAATCTCCATTTACCGATGATACGTTATGATATAGCAGAAATACATACCATGCGAAAATAATATTATTGGATTGTATCATTCCCATTATGTGTTTGACTTAACAATAAATTAAAATAAAACAACATCCAAGTGTACTGTAGTTGTTAATGTCCTAAATCCTAAGAGATATAATTTGGGAATTATAAAGGCTAATTTCAGGTAACCTAGATAATATTATAATATATTCTGTGGTACGGCTCAGACGCACTCTCCTTACATTGAACACGAATTAAGTCTTGTTTGTTCGAATATAAAGTATACTAATTTAATTGCGTGAAATATTGATCTGTTTTTGACTTGGAACTTAAAAGTTGAGCATATTGGACACTATACCTTTATGTACGTGTAGGTTAGGTACAAAGTTGGTCATGGATTTGGGATTAATGAATTAATTAATAATAAATACTACACTTGGCAATATAATATGGATTGAACATTAATAATACATATATTAACCCATTAAAAGGATACAAAACAAAGCAGAAATTGTTAAAACCCTAGCTTCAACTCACAACGACAAAATAATATAATAAATATGTACTTGTACTATGTACAACAATGTAATGCAATTATGTCATGTAAAACTGCATGCAGCAATGAATACAATCAGTCAAGAATGGGGCTTTTAAGATATGTTTAAACTTGTCCTTTACTAAAGGTAAAATTAAAATGAGATATTAGTTGCATTTATGCATCATTGTATTTATTTTGTTGGGTCAGTAGTTTTATCAGTCAAAGTGTCAAAGCTAATTATCCACATTCTAATAACCTTACATATTAACCTAGCCTAATACAATCATAAACTAAATCTAATAAAGTAATAATCTGATCTTCGAAATGAATCATTAATCAAGGTGACAATATCTAGGCAGGTTTTATCAATATCTGTTCTGTTTGCATTTATATATATAGCTTCATAATAAGTCAATGGTTTTAATTTAAGAAAAATAAAATTGGTTATAAACTGCATAAAAGATTAGAGAAATAAGGTTGAAAAAAGTATGCAAACACATTATGGTAAAAGAAGGAAGATAGTTTTAATTATCAAAACTGTCTATATGAAGAGCAATGATGGCATCTTAGATTCTCATACTATAATGTTTTTGAAGCTCTTTTACAAGGATGAAGTACTCAATGAAGTACTGAATTTTTTCCATTCAAGTTTTCTTTTGCCATATTATTACACTCAGGGCCGGGAAATTGGGGGGGCAACCGGGGCGACGGCACCGGGCATCAAGCTGAGGGGGGCAGCAAAATAAAAGAAAAATAATATTTTTTTGTTATGTGACCGATCTGTTAGTATTCCAAAGAAACTATAATCTCAAAAGACCTGTTGTGTTTTTAATATGCATTTTTATATTATTGTACCAAACAATAACCTCTTCTACAAATCCTAAAATCGATTTACTAGTAATGATCACATCAGAATATTTCTTCAAAATGGGTTTGAAATATTGGATATTTTTGCGCATTAGTAATCCGCCTATCTATTCGCCTTTTAGTTAAATTCAAAATTTTCTTTTTTAGGTTTCTTGTTAAGTTTTTTTGAATCAATTATAGTTTTTTTTTAATTTTCTTAAGCTCTGAGCAAATATATATTTTAACATTCCATTAATTAAAAAATGAAACAAAAACAATGTAATTAGCATTGTACGATTCCGAGTTCGAAAATAATATAATAATCCTCAAACGTGAGCACTTGGCTTATAGTCGTCCAATTGATAACAAAATTAGTGATTTCATCTTCCTTCCAAGCCGTCTCTACCCAAATAGAGTCAATTCAAACTATCATCGTCCACACTGTTCCAACCCCAGCTTTCCCAGCACTAACCGTGTCAATCCAAATCGTCTCAAACTAAACCGTCTTGAACCAAACCGTCTTGACCCAAACCGTCTCAACCTAAACCGTCTCCACCCAAACCGTCTCAACCCAAACTGTTTTAAGCCAAACCTTCTCAATCCGAACTGTTTCAAAGCAAACCGTCTCAATTCAACCAGCATCTATTCCAGGGACGCATTGAAGTATGCAAATAGCAAAAAATTCGAGTTCCGCGCGATTGTTTTCAATTTTTAGGCTATTTTAGATTCATTTTCTTCAAAAAAAAGCCAAAAATTTTCGCGCTACGCGCGAATATATATATATCAAATGTCAGATGTTAGCCCCCCCCGAAACCCAATCTTGTAAACAAATCTTGTTCTTGACGTACCCAAACCGTGTCAACACGAAAAGTCTCACCTAAATCTTTTCAGTCTTAAGTCTTATAGTATGAGCTTTAAATTTGGCTTTCTTTTACTTACCCTATAGTCTATTTTAGTATAATTATGTGACACAATAAAAATATTTCCCCGTAATTAAATTCTGGAATGACTTTAAAGTTAGTATAAAGGGGGCATCAAAATAGCTTTTGCCCGGGCAGCATGAAAACTTCACCGGCCCTGATTACACTTGGGTATAATCCAGTGCATTCGGCTTAGTTAGTTGTACAATTTCAGGAAGCGATTCTCAATTTTCATAGTCTCGCAGTAGAATGGCTTTTAGGTTTATGAATGTCATAATGTCAATGTATATATTATATATTAACTATAGATCTTGATCTAGGTACGAATCGGTTTTGAATTGTGTGGTGTGAGTGATAGACGTACCAAATGCTTATCTATAAAAGCCAAAAGATACATTTGTAAGGCAAAAATGTAAAAACTCTCTAGGTCCATGGGCGAAAGATATCAGGGACGGATAAAAAATATTAGAAATAATATAATGTCCATTTGTGGCAATCCTGTTAAGAATTATCAAACTCCAGCTGCCGTAAATGGGTCAATCAATATTCCAAACTCTATGACCTCATGACCTCATGGTTACAAGTTATAATGTACCTACATGTTCATATTCCAAAGTAGGCAATAAGGTATATGTTTCGTTTGCGGTGAATAATAATTGTATTAACTTTAACAATAGCTTTATATATAGTAAAAGTAAAACAAAAACGTAAACAGCCAGCAAAATTCTCCTAAAAGACTATCGGAATCCAATGGTTTTAATGTATGCATAGGGAACGGTAGTTCCTTGTCATTTTTAATGTTTAAAATGAAATAAAATTATAAAAGTGTATGCCCGTCTTCTTCGAACACTTTGACGGAACCTATAGTTGGTTTGCTAACTTAACTAACTCTCCAGACTTGTTTTCTCCTATATTGTACTGGACAGTGAAGGTATGTACAAAGCACATAAACATGGAACATGAAATATCATTTCATATAAGCACTATATACTGTATTGTTTCACCTTTGGTCGGCAGGCCTAAGGAAATTTCAATACAGTTGTAGTAGGGTTGAGGCTAATATTTTGGACGAATAGTTTGCATACTTTTAGGTCTACAGTAAACAAAATTTGGGCGACGATTATTTGCAAATTGACGAAAATTGACTATTCGCGAGTATTTACGGCTAATATCATCAAATATACGTCTTTCCAACGATTTATAATACGTCATTTTCCAACTTTTGGTTATTGTAGGTCTAAAATACAAAGTATTCGCGAAAGTGGCAAATAGATATTCGCCCACTCTATTTAGTTGGTTTATAGTTTATACATTTCCAACATACGTTGTGTTTCTTGATGCATGGGTATCGAAAATAAAGTAATAGAATAGAAAATGATGATCAAAATATACTAACCAAAACTTTGCTTTACTGAACCGCATTGTAGTCAACAGTTTCATACTCATACTCAAGTAAGCAAATTAGGTTAGGTCCATACACTAGGAGAAATATTACCTTTAAAGCTTCCTAGATAGATAGTCATTATAGATATGTATGAACTACATTGTCAAAGTAAATTAAATAAATCTACAAAATTAAATTACCTATACGCCATTACCACATACCTATTATATTTGGAAGCATTTGAATTCAGTGTTAAAGTTGTCCTTATGGCAAACTTTTGGTATCTATCAATTCCGAAAATATTTTCGCAAAACTTTTATACAAATTCTTTCCTGGGCATAAAACTACTTTTTCAAATTTCCGACATATTTTTCCTGTCTTTAATAACATTTGACCACAAAAAGTTAGTTTTGAGTTTCACACGGAATCGACGCCATTTAATTTATTGGTCCCTAAACTTTATTATCTGCATAGCTGCGTCTATCTACGGCACTTTTCGATTATTGAAAGAGTTTTATCACCCTGATCCGAACTTTCAATTGTATAAAATTGTCATTTTCTCTATATATTATATTGGTACATGTCTAAGTGTTCTTTTTGACTCTATTGTTTCGGTACAAGGTAATAAAATATTTTCAAGTTTTCATCATGTCATTTTACTGGCAACAAAAATTGAAGGTAACGTTTTCAGCATTATATTTTAATATTATGACACCTAAAAGATTCCACAGTGTTCAAATTGTCAAATATTTCCGATATATCAACAGATTATGTAGACATAATTATAGTCTAGCAATATATATTTGGCAGCTTCTGAAATTTGGAAGAAGATCAACAGAACTGACATGGACCGTCGTTTCAGATTACTTCTCTTACTGGCAGTTGCCAACGGAATTTCGCATTTTATATTGCCTTTCTTCATGGCCATTCTGGCTGTAATGGAATATGATTTCGATCCTTTCCAAAGATTCATTCAAGAAAACATCCCAAGCGATATTCACACAGCTCTCAGCTTCAAAATATTTTTGGCAGTGTTTGTCTACATTGTCGTTCTTCACGTGGGGCATTCTTTCAACATCCTCATGAATATGTTGGCGCTTTACCTATTAGGGCTTATATATTTCATCAATGGAATCTGCACATATTGTAACCAAAATATGAAAGATACACTCTTCCACGTTGTATGCGAATGCCCCATGACAAAAACACCCATTGACAAAAACAACATACCATCTGACAATGATCATTTCCTAAGCTCACTAAATGCCAGAAATGTCGAGGATAGCAAAATCATTGCCAATAGTATAAACACGGCACTAAGGAAACGCATTCTTCTTGACGAACTCACTACTGACACCAATTAGTATAAATACTAGAGCAAAAAAAATAGACCAACAGACACAATCCACCCAGAGAGTAAAACAACTAAACTAAACACGCTGATCCAACATCAAAACAAGTAAGCCGAATAAAGCAAATATCTTTAAATCAAAATTAACTATCTTATATTTTCCGTAGACTAATCCCTCGACCAAGAAAATGCATGTGCTCCAACTCACGACAATCCTCAGCCTAACGGCCATAATGTGTACAGCAGCACCTTTACCAATTCCGGGCATCCCGGGTACAATCTCAACAATCCTAAACTCGGGAGCGATATCAAACTTTGTAACAGCAGTAAAGGCAGCGTTTGGTACGGGCAGCGAGTTCTCCAGCAAATTCCAATTAGGTTATAATGATATTTATAATAATCAACTAATGTTTTCAGCAATCAATGCATATAACAATATGCGCCAAAGGGAAAATAAGGAACTACAGACTGAGTTACAAACACAGGTTAAGACAGAAAACACAGCAGAGATAGCCAGCAGAAAATCACATGTACACATAATAATAGCCCTTCTTAGCTTAATAGGGAGCACACTCACAATCATATGTATCATTACAGTAAAAACAGAACTAGCGGCTTATAAACGCCGATGTCAGTATAAAGCAGTCATAAAATACGAACAGGGTCAATTGAGGGAGCGCAAGAGTATCAGGGAAACAGAGTCAGAAATAGATAGAGTAGACTAGGATAGGATAACTACATAGACCTCCTAGAGGACACAATAACAGAACAAAATATACTAATCGTAGAAACTCACCACGGTGCCTGTGTTTACTGGCACCGGGGTGGGGAATAAGTAATAGTACTAATCCACTCATGTACGTAGAGCCAAGCCCTTGACATTGTATGCTTACAAAGCAAGGCAATATCTAATATATGTAACAATAACTAATATTCACGTAATAATAACTAATGGATATGTAACAGTAACTAATATATATGTAGCAAGAACTAATATATATGTAATAATAACTAAATCAAACGCTGTAAATTTCAATCGGCTCCATGGGCAATGGCCCGAAGGGAGCGTCTTCTTTAATAAATAAATAATATTTCATCAATGGAATCTGTCCGAATGATGATGGGTCTAATCATCAAGACGTCATGGAAGCAATGCAATTCTATGAAGCGCTGATGCTCCTCAATCATAGGATCAATGAAATAGTTTCAAAAGTGGCCGGGCCATGCTTTGCTTCCCTCAACTTCTTGATGACCTTCAGTGCTTTCTGCATGATCAGAATGAGAAGAATAATCCCAATGCCAGAATATCTTATGTGGCCCTTGGGATTTGCCCTTTGTTGTTTGGCTACCAAGTTTATTTTGGCCAAGATTGGAGATGTAGCTGAAAATTCGAAAAATTTTCAGCAGAAGTGGAGGAAAGTTCTGAGAGGAAAGTACACAAGGAAAAGATTGAAGATTTACAGATATTTTGGGGTGAGTTGTTCTGGTTTCTTTCTGCTTCAAAGAAACACGTTCGTCACTTTCATGCAAAACGCAGTCGACAATACGATCAATTTGCTCATGAATTTCAATTAATCTGCAATTGTGCAGTAATAATAATCGGGTTATTGCATATTAATCAGAAATATTTGAGGATAATTTAATTGATAGTACAAGTAAATTCAATGATATAATGGTATTAAAATTCCAACTGGATACTAACAGATTTGGTAAAATTTGTTAAAATCTTAGTAAATAAAGCTTTTAGTCATGCATTTTTTATACAGTATGGCACATTAAAAAGTACTCATGGGAATTTGCATGTATAAGGAGTATAATATATGGCTATTTTACTGGTACAGAGCAATTTTACTCAAAAACTTTTTGGTAACCAAAGATGCTTAATAAGTTGTCCTCATAGATATAGTAACTAACTAACATCTAGATAAGAAGTCTACGTTCATTCAATGTAATGCATTTTTATGACCTGCGAAGAACAGGCTAAGAGTGAATTAAGAAAACAGCGGGCTAAATTAAAAAGCTCAATCTATTTGTTTGACAACATTGAGATTGTGACTTTTGTGTTTCTATTAAGTGAGCATTGTTTAAGTATTGTTGTTTGTATTTTGCCTCGGTTTAATTAAATACGCATTGTATACAAAGTTCAATCATGTGACCGTACTTCCAATCTATGTATATAAATCTATGGTTGTGCTTTAGTTTCAATGCATAAAGACAATGGCTCGTGTCAGTCTTCATTTACATTTTCTTTAAAAGTAAGGCCCAATGAGACTTATACCATTTAGTATGCCCAAACAAACCATGACTTTTGGTGAGGTTTGGTTTTGGAAAAGAATGCTTTGTATGCATGCATAATGGTGTGTGAAATGCCAACCTTTTCAGCTACTCACCTTTTCAATTTTTAATTGGCCTGTAGTAAAATAGTGTTATATTGCTTATACAATGCATGCAAACTCCCATGAGTACTTTTTAATGTGCCATACTGTAGGTATTAATAGAATGCTTAAAAACTAATTTAAAAGTAAGTGAGTAGCTAAATAAGGACACTTTGAAGCAAAAAACAAAATAACTTGTTATAAATTGTTGTCATAATGTTTAATGAATTAACCTAAATAAATGATATATTATAGAATATTGTCATTGTAAGCAGTATATATGTTACAGGAAATTTGTACAGACCGGACGTATGCATAGGTCCGGCAGGACATGTGTACACGGCCTGTCCTGAAGTCGGATATTTGAATTATCCTAGGACATGTGCACATGTCCGAGGACAAGTACACATGTCCTAGGATAAATGAAAAGTAATTGTTAACATAGCCTGGGACAAGTGTAGAAATGGAAGTTTCAACGATAATAACCAAATATTACAATATTATAGTATTATAATAATAGGATTTACACAAGACGCATAGTTATAAATGCTATCTCGATGTAATTGAACCCAGAATGCATTGCTTGGTTGGTCATTTGCATGAATTATCATTAAGCTGTGGTTGGCAGTTGAATCCAAGCCTAAGCTAAGCTAAATGTCTTACTCATGAGGTATATTTGGAAAAAGTGAGAAGGCTCAACGAATTAAAAAATAGTGCGTCAAAAAGATCAGTAAACGATTACAATTTACTGAGAAGTTTTGATCTGGTGGAAATAGAAGATGTTCAGTACCTCTCCAAAAACGGAAATTTTGGTAGAATCTTCGATATTATAAAATGTGCCCATATTGCTACTGGCCATGGAGGACGTGACGTTCTCTAAACCACTTAAGAAAAAATTATGACAACGTGACTAAAGAGCTGATTAATGGCTTCTTAGCCTTTTGCGAAGAATGTCAACTAAAATGAGTCCGTCCAAAAACATGCAATCACACGAGGGCCGTTTACATTTATTTTAAATTATCAAGATCATTTGGCAAAATTTGTCATTTTACGGGCTTTGAAGACAAAGACAGCCGAAGAATCAATCTGGTAGATATTTTCTGTATCATGGGAGTTCCTTTAATTTTACAGAGTGATAATCAAGATCAATGTAGCATACAAAATAGTGGCAATTCTTCAACAAATCCAACATACACATGCACTCCTTGTAATAATGCTGCTATGATAAAGGAACATAAACAGCAATCTTTAAATGGCCTAAATAAACAGGCAGAGAAAATGACATTCCCCACATCTCAAAGGCTTGAAACGGTTTATGTAGGGGATACTATTATGATTCCTATAACCGAAATGGATAGGTGGCGAAGGGATCATAGAAATATAACTGGTATGATTTTTACTAAAAATGAAGTATTTTTAAAGATAGGCACTAGATTTGGACGGTTAGAACACACGTATACCAGAAATCAAATAATTAAGTGTACTGAAAGTTTTTTAAAGATTGACGATGTTCCAGATAATGAAATATCATTACGCACAGCGGCTAGACTATCTTCTAGTGGAACAGGGCAGGGATTCGTAAAATGTTCTTGTAAAGGTGCATGCGCCAGTAGCAGATGCAAATGCAAAAGACAAAATTTTAAATGCAACTCAAAGTGTCATAGCAGTTCTTCTTGTTCTACCAAGTCAAATTTTTACATCATGATGTGCACTAAAATAAAATTAACTAAATAAAATTTTGACTTATTTTGATGTTAAAAATGATTGTTCTGTTTATAATATTAATGTTCAACATCAACAATATCGCTGAAACTTCCATTTCTACACTTGTCCTAGGCTATGTTAACAATTACTTTTCATTTATCCTAGGACATGTGTACTTGTCCTCGGACATGTGCACATGTCCTAGGATAATTCAAATATCCGACTTCAGGACAGGCCGTGTACACATGTCCTGCCGGATCTATGCATACGTCCGGTCTGTACAAATTTCCTGTAACATATATATTTAAACTATATTTCGTTATCCGTATAGCTTCGCTAGTACAATAAAACATTCCAATACTTCACGCATTATATCATGTACCAGTCTCATTTCATTCATTTTACAAAGCTATTACAAATTTAAATAAAAATTGACTGTTTGAAAAATAATTCCACGGCTGCGGAATTATTTCGACTATTCAGCATTTTTTTTACTGCATTTGAAACAATAATTCCGCGCGGAACTATATCCATATTTACGGTATATTAAAATATATCTGTCTCAAGTAGTTTTTCTGAAGATTCATTTGGTGTACAAGGCAAGTTTGGAAAGTAAATGAAAAGGTGATTTATATGCAGTACTAGTCTGGTTAGAGTGTTAGAGAAAGTTCTGTTTCAAATCAATAAAGATTAAAACTCCTGGAACATGTAAAATTCAGTATTCATTAAAACGGACAAAGGGGATGACAAAAGATATAATTGAATAATTTTATAATATTCCGTCTGAAAAATACGGGCTCTCTTTTACTTAGTATTATAACGCGAAAAGGTTGACCTTCAGCTAACGTATATGTAGCAGTCCTTTACGTGAGGAAATTAAATCTACAAAGGTCAAAGTCATAGTAAATCCACTTATATAAATACTGGCTGAAAACCTAGCACTATCGGTGCAAGAATAACGTTGAAATATATTTTCTGGGGATTGCACATTTCCCCGAAATTCCATATGAATAGGTTTACTAAACGTTGAGACAAGTAAATGCATAGCAAAGCTATTTCTTTTTAATCTGTTTTCAGCTTCATTTACACAAGCGTTTCTACATTTCAACAGAGAAGAGCCTTCATTCATTCATTAGCAATTATAAAGCTACTCAACTCAACGAGAAAACATTTGTGTTATACGTACAATGCAATGCAATTATGTCATGTAACACTGCATGCAGCAATGAACGCAATCAGTCAAGGATGTGCTTTTAAAATATCTTTAAACTTGTCCTTCACTAAAAGTAAAATTAAAATGAGATATTAGTTGCATTTATGCATAATTGTATTTATTTTGTTGGGTCAGTAGTTTTATCAGTCAAAGTGACAAAGCTAAATATCCACATTATAATAAAGTAATTAACCTTTCTTCATTCTTACAGAACCTATCTAATGCAATCTTAAATCAAGTCTATAAAATTATAGTTATATTAATATATTTCTATGAGCAATACTATCTTCGAAATGAATATTTAATCAAGGTGACAATATCTAACCAGGTTTTATCATTACCTGTTTCAGGAAAAAGATTATGGTTTTAATTTAAGCAAAATAAAATGGGTTATAAACTGCCTAAAAGGTTCAGAGAAATAAGGTTGGACAAAGTATGTAAACACATTATGGTAAAAGAAAGAAGATAGTTTTAATTATCAAAACGGTCTATATGAAGAGCAATGATGGCATCTTTCTTAGATTCTCATACTCTAATGTTTTTGAAGCTCTTTTACAAGGATGGAGTACTCACTTTTGAATTTTTTCCATTCAAGTGTTTGCTTTTGCCATATTATTAAATTGTGTATTGTTCAGTGCATTTGGCTTAGTTAGTTGTACGATTTCAGGAAGTGATTCTCAATTTTCACAGCAGAATGGCTTTTAGGTTTATGAATGTTAATGTATATATTATATATTAACTATCGATCTTGATTAGGTACGAATCGGCTTTGAATTGTTTGAGTGGTAGACGTACCAAATGCTCAACTATAAAAGCCAACAGATACATTTGTAAGCCAAATGAAAATGTGGAAACTCTCTCGGTCCGTGGGCGAAAGATTGTAGGGACGGACAATTTTTTTTAGAAATATTTGGTCTTTTTGTGATAAGCCAGTTAATATCAAACTCCATGGGTAAGTCAATATTACAAAATTCAATGTCCTCATGTTTAAAAGTTAGGTACCTACATGTTTATTTATTATTTATTACTTTAGCCATAGCTTTGCGTAGTAAAACATGAAGAAGGTCTCGTAAAAGCCTGGGAAATTCTCTTAAACCACTATAGAAAGTCTTATCGTTTACTTTTAATGTAAGGAAACGGTGCGGTAGTTACAAGCACGTATGCGAAATTTTTTGCTATTTTGAGAAAAAAATTCCATTTTCTTGGAACCTGGGAGGGGGGCTTTAGCCCGTAAAGCCCAACGTCCTTGGGTAGTTACCTGTCATTTTAATTGTTTAGAATGAAATAAAATGATGAAAATGCATGCCCGTGGAGGAAAATAGTACGACTGAATGTACTGTTTTTACCACCTAAAACTTCTAATTTGTTTTTTCCTATATTATACTTGAGAGTTAAGGAATGTACGAAGCAGAAGCAAAACCTAGATCATCATTTCATAGCACTACTATTTATGTATTAGAACAATAAGAACAGTATGCAGTATACCTATGGCCCACGTCCGCAGAAAATTTATATATAGTTGAAGTGTTGGGGCGAATAATTTGTATTTCCTACATTACCTAAACATTAGGAGACGACGTATAGCAAGTTGGTGAAAATTGACTACGAGTTAAGACACACAAAAATTTGTTTTCCCAACAATTTACAAAACGTCGTCTTCCAACTTATGGTTATTTTAGGCATATTCGCGAAATAGATATTCGCCCACTCTATTTAATCGGTT
This sequence comes from Tomocerus qinae, assembly GCA_020055645.1. NCBI lineage: Eukaryota > Metazoa > Arthropoda > Collembola > Entomobryomorpha > Tomoceridae > Tomocerus > Tomocerus qinae. Next base: position 127,229,821 of record CM034546.1, read on the forward strand.
TATACATTGTCAACATACGTTGTGTTTCTAGATGGGTATCGGAAATAAAGTAATAGGACAGAAAAGATTATGATCAAAATATACTAACCAAAACTTTGCTTTACTGAGCCGAATTGTAGTCAACAGTTCCATAATCATACTCAAGTAAAAGCAAATTAGGTTACATCCATACACTAGACAGGAGAAATATTACTTTTAAAGCTTCCTGGATTGATAGTCATCATAGATATGTATAAGTGTATTGTCAAAGTGAATTAAATAAATCTACAAAATTAAATTGCCTATACGCCATCACAAAGTCATTATATTTGTAAGCAGTTGAATTCAGTGTAAAAGTTGTCCTTATGGCAAACTTTTGGTTTCTATCAATTCAGAAAATATTTTCACAAAATTTTTATACAAATTCTTTCCTGGCCATAAAACTACTTTTTCAAATTTCCGACATATTTTTCTTGTCTCTAATAACATTTGACCACAAAAGGTTAGTTTTGAGTTTCACACGGAATCGGTGCCATTTGATTTATTGGTCACTAAACTTTATTATCTGCATTGCTGCGTCTATCTACGGCACTTTTCGATTATTGAAAGAGTTTCATCACCCTGATCCGAACTTTCAATTTTATAAAATTGTCATTTTCTCTTTATATTATATTTGCTTATGTTTAAGTGTTATTTCTGGCTCTATTGTTTTGGCACAAGGTAATAAAATATTTGCAGGATTTCATCATGTCATTTTACTGGCGACAAAAATTGAAGGTAACGTTTTCAGCATTATTTTAACATTATAACGTCTACAATACTCAACAGTGTGGAAATTATCAAATATTACTAATATGTATACATATAGTAGAGCAATAATTATATTTTTGGTAGCATCTGAAATTGGGAAGAAGATCAACAGAACAGAAATGGACCGTCGTTTCAGATTACTTTTCTTTTTGGCGATGTCCACAAATATTTCGTATTTTATATTGCCTTTCTTCTTCGCCATTCTGGCTGTAATGGAATATGATTTCGATCCTTTTCAAAGATTCATTCAAGAAAACATCCCAAGCGATATTCACACAGCTCTCAGCTTCAAAATATTTTTGGCAGTGTTTGTCTACATTGTCATTCTTCATGTGGGACATTCTTTCAACACCCTCATGAATATGATGGCGCTTTACCTAATAGGGCTGATATATTACATCAATGGAATCTGTCCGAATGATGATGGGTCTAATCATGAAGACGTCATAGAAGCAATGCAATTCTATGAAGCACTGATGCTCCTCAATCATAGATTCAATGAAATAGTTTCAAGAGTGGCAGGGCTAATCTTTGCTTCCTTCAACTTCATGATGACCTTCTTTGCCTTCTGCATGATCAGAATGAGAAGAATAATCCCAATGCCAGAATATCTTCTGTGGCCCTTGGCACTTGCCCTTTGTTGTGTGGGTACCAAGTTTCTTTTGGCCAATATTGGAAATGTAGCTGAAAATTCAAAAGCATTTCAGCAGAAGTGGAGGAAAGTCTCGAATGGGAAGTACACAAGGAAAAGATTGAATATTTACAAATATTTCGGGGTGAGCTGTTCTGGTTTCTTTCTGGTTCAAAGAAACACGTTTGTCACTTTCATGCAAAACGTAGTCGATAACACAATCAATGTGCTCATGAATTTCAATTAATATGCAATAATAGTAATGTCCCTAATTGGCACACACTTTTTGACATAAAATATGATTTTCGGACACCCTTTTTGGCATACTTTATGGGTGCCATTTAATTTGTATGGCACACACATGACTTTTGCATGGGGGATTTTTTGACATTTAGTGTGACTTTGTATGGTATTTTATGACTTACCTAATGCATTTGTATGAAAATAATGACTATGTATGGTGATAGTTTTTTATAACATGCATAGTATACAAATACACGATGGTTGGTAAATTAATTCTAGTCTAAAAATATATTGTAGAAAGATAATACCCGAGTAGAAACTGAACACCCATGCAGAAAGCATGGATAGTTAGTTATGTGTTTAAAGTGAAGTCAATGCTCTGAGCTCCGACGTTATCTCATAATTAGCATGTTAGCGTAATTTTTCCAATCTGTACAATTCCCCTCCTCTGCATTTGTCTTTGTTTATTTTGTTGAAAATTGTTTTTGAGTGAACACATTAACCATGGCCGGGAAAATTTACCTATTATGTTAAACTAACTTAATATTGCCATACAAAGTCATAAACCGCCATACAAATTCACACTATCTATTTTTAGCTCTCCCATACAAAAGTCATGTGTGTGCCATACAAATTCCTATTTTCCCATACTTTCCCATGCTTAAATTTACCAAACAAACAAATAATTAACATAGTCAAAATTGATAATTTTTGTAAATAGCTAATAGCTCATTTTTGAACGGTTTTTAACTATTTTCTTCAGTTTTATGTCATATAGTGGAACGTTTTTTGTTCTTCCTGTTTGGAAATTTGCCCCCAAACATCCGTGACGATAAGATTGCTCAGACAAGCTTTGTATGCGCAAATGTATGTCTTCATTAAATATTGGGGTGGTAATGTAACCTGTGCTGCTATATCGATGATATAGATGTAGTAGTAGTTTATGCCAATTAGTGAAACATACCTTTATGCCAAAATGGAGAAAAAAATTATGCCAATAAGTTTGTTTTTATGCTAAAAGGTGATTTTTTAATTTTATTCCAAAAAGTGTGTGCCAATTAGGGGCTGATGCGCAATAACAGTAGTATTATAATAACTTAATGGGTAGCAAGCTTTGCACATCAGCCTGTTATTGTATCAGCCAAAAATAATTGAGGAATTAAATTCAATGACATAACATTACTAAAATTCCAACTGGATCAGGGTTGTGGGTCGGGTTTTTAATGGGTTTTTTGGGTATTTTGGCAAAAAACCCAACCCGCTTCATTTAAAAAACCCTGGGTTTATTGGGTTTTTAAAACATGCTATAATGTGCACTAAAGCTTTATCTAGATAAGCGAAACCATACTAATTTTCTCATATTTCTATTCAAAAATGTAAACAAATATACAATCAGGTGGAAACAAATTGTAGCTTCTACACTTTTACTTGCAAAAAATGCATCGTATCGAGATGACTAGGTTAGCTTAGCTATATATTTGTTTTCCATTTGTAAGTTTTAATCGCTGTGGAAGATTATAATGTATATTGTTGTATACATAACTATGCTCAATTTTAATTAACTCCTTACATGTTCAATTCATTACTGTACTGATTCTTAATTAAAGCTCCAAATTATGAAAGGAATTTTATGAAGTCAATTCAATCAGTAAAATATTATAATGAATAGTTATTCAGTAGTTGTTATCAAAGAGTCATAATCATAATAGTATAGATGGTCAAAAATTGCATGTTTGCTATATTAAAATATGTTAACAATAAAACTTTTTGTGTTTTATTTTTTGTTTTTATATGCGTAAGTAGTAAGTAATAGCCGTTGCAATATTACACTGATGTTGTTATTGTCAGCGGTAGTTTTTCTATATGGTATAGTATAGCCTAGCATTTATGCCTATAGTTGTATATAAAACCCTTAAACAGAAAAACCCTAAAAAACCCGGGTTCGTGGGTTTTTTTCTAAAAAACCCGGGTTTTTCGATACCTTGAACTGGATACAAATAGGTTTAATAATTTTTTTTAAATCTTAGTATATAAAACTTTTAGTCGTGAATTTATTATTGTTTATTAATAGAATGTTTGAAAACTAATTCAAAAGTAAGTGAATAGCTAAATAAGGACACTTTACACTTTGAAGCACAAAATATTCAAATAACTTGTTATTGTTGTCATCTTGGTTGTCATAATTTTTAATAAATTAACCTAAATAAATTATATAGAATATTGTCAACAGTACATTTAAGCTATTTTTCGTTATCTGCACAGTTTCGCTTGTACAATAAAATCATTGCAATAATTCACACATTCTATGACGTGCCAGTCTCATTTCATTCATCCATAATGAATTTTTTCCTTAAAGTTTTTTGATCTAGTTAGTTGTCACTACCCGCATGAATGTAGATTAAAATATTATTTTGGAACCATCAGTGTGACCTATTACCTGTATTAAAATATATCTGTCTCAAGTAGTTTTTCTGCGGACTCATTTAGTGTACACGCGGCCTATTTTTATATGGTACTGGATTGCTTTCAGTGCACACTATTGCTAAAACATTTTTTCTTGTAAGATTTGAACAATTTGGCAATAAAATAAATACGAATATGAATATGGTTTCAAAATTCACGACGTTAACTTTTTCCTATAACTTTCAAACTTTTACAACGCATACTTAATTTGGTAATGCAACTTGGTTTTGAACTTTGAGCACAATGGCTTCTATTTATAAAATGAGAGGAGACAGATACAAGAAGGCAATACCCACAGGAAATAACGGTCGTGTAAATTATCATTCCTAAGTTGACGGTCAATAGAAGACTTCGTTTTTGCATTGAATTGTTTGAGGAATAGACATACACCAAATGCTCATCTATAAAAGGCAAAAGATACATTTGTAAGGCAAATTAAAATGTAATAACTCTCTCGGTCCATGGGCAAAAGATATATCAGGGACGGATAAAAAAATATTAGAAATAATATAAGGTCCATTTGTGGCAATCCTGTTAAAAAATATCAAACTCCAGGCGCCGTAAATGGGTCAATCAAAGTTCCAAACTATATGACCTCATGTTTAAAAGTTAGGTACCTTCATGTTCATATTCAAAACCAGGCAATAAGGTATATGTTTCGTTTGCGGTGAATAATAATTGTATTATTGGATACTTTAGCAATAGCTTTACATAGTAAAGCAAAAACGTAAACAGCCAGCTAAATTCTCTCTAACGACTATTGGAATCCAATGGTTTTAATGTATGCATATAGGGAACGGTAATTACTTGTCATTTTTAATGTTCAAAATGAAATAAAATAATAAAAGCCTATGTCCGTCTTCTTCGATCACTTCGAAGGAACCTATAGTTGTTTTGCTAACTTAACTAACTCTCCATGACTTGTTTTCTCCTATATTGTACTGGACAGTGAAGGTTTATATTATACAAAGCACATAAACATGGAACATGAAATATCATTTCATAAGCACTAATGTGTGTAAGAACAGTTAACCTTCTGGTCCAAGTCCGCAGTCCTAAGGAAATTTCAATATAGTTGTAGTAGGGTTGAGGCGAATAGTTTGGATGAATAGTTTGTACACTTTTAGGTCTACAGTAAACAAAATTTGGGCGACGATTATTTGCAAGTTGACGAAAATTGACTACTCGCGAATATTTACGGCTAATATCCTCAAATATTCCTCTTTCCAACGATTTATAAAACGCCATTTTCCAACTTTTGGTTATTGTAAGTCTAAAATACAAAGTATTCGCGAAAGTGGCAAATAGATATTCGCCCACTCTATTTAATCGGTTTATACATTTTCAACATACGTTGTGTTCCTAGTTCCTTGATGGGTATCGGAAATAAAGTAATAGAATAGAAAACAAAATATACTAACCAAAACTTTGCTTTACTGAGCCGCATTGTAGTCAACATTTCCATACTCATACTCAAGTAATCAAATTAGGTTATATCCATACTCTAGACAGAAGAAATATTACTTTAAAGGTTTTAGATAGTCATTATAGATATGTATGAACTGTATTGTCAAAGTAAATTAAATAAATCTACAAAATTAAATTACCTATACGCCATTACCACGAATTCATTATATTTGTAAGCATTTGAAGTCAGTGTAAAAGTTGTCCTTATGGCAAACTTTTTATATATATCAATTCAGAAAATATTTTCACAAAACTTTTATACAAATTCTTTCGAAGCCACAAAACTACTTTTTCAAATTTCCGACATATTTTTCTTGTCTCCAATAACATTTGACCACAAAAAGTTAGTTTTGAGTTTCACACGGAATCGACGCCATTTAATTTATTGGTCACTAAACTTTATTATCTGTTTAGCTGCGTCCATCTACGGCACTTTTCGATTATTGAAAGAATTTCGGTACCCTGATCCGAACTTTCAATTTTATAAAATTGTCATTTTCTCTATATATTATATTGGTTCATGTCTAAGTGTTCTTTTTGACTCTATTGTTTTGGTTCAAGGTAATAAAATATTTTCAGGTTTTCATCATGCCATTTCACTCGCAACAAAAATTGAAGGTAACGTTTATATAGCATTATATTCTAATATTATGACGCCTAAAATACTCCACAGTGTGCAAATTATCAAATATTTCTAAAATGTAGACATATAGACGAGCAATAATTACATTTTTGGTAGCATCTGAAATTGGGAAGAAGATCAACAGTACAGAAATGGACCGTCTTTACAGATTGCTTTTCTTATTGGCGATTGCCGTAAATATTTCGTATTTTATATTGCCTTTCTTCTTCGCCATTCTGGCTGTAATGGAATATGATTTCGATCCTTTCCAAAGATTCATTCAAGAAAACATCCCAAGCGATATTCACACAGCTCTCACCTTCAAAATATTTTTGGCAGTGTTTGTCTACATTGTCATTCTTCATGTGGGACATTCTTTCAACACCCTGTTGAATATGTTGGCGCTTTACCTATTAGGGCTGATATATTACATCAATGGAATCTGTCCCAATGATGATGGGTCTAATCATCAAGACGTCTTAGAAGCAATGCAATTCTATGAAACACTGATGCTCCTCAATCATAGATTCAATGAAATTTTTTCAAGAGTGGCCGGGCCTTGCTTTGCTTCCCTCAACTTCTTGATGACTTTCTGTGCCTTCTGCATGATCAGAATGAGAATAACAATCCCAATGCCAGAATATCTTCTGTGGCCCTTGGGATTTGCCCTTTGTTGTGTGGGTACCAAGTTTCTTTTGGCCAACATTGGAAATGTAGCTGAAAATTCAAAAACATTTCAGCAGAAGTGGAGGAAAGTCTCGAATGGGAAGTACACAAGGAAAAGATTGAATGTTTACAAATATTTCGGGGTGAGTTGTTCGGGTTTCTTTCTGTTTCAAAGAAACACGTTTGTCACTTTCATGCAAAACGTAGTCGACAACACAATCAATGTGCTCATGAATTTCAATTAAAAGGCAGTTAGTTTTATTTCTTAGTATAACTCTGAGCTTTTGGTTGCGGAAGTCTTTACGCGGCTTACTTTGCGAAGCTAACTTACACTACGGTTACGTATTATAAATAGTTAGTGATTTTTCATAGCAACAATAGTCGCCTCGGTATGGGTAACTACATCATGTAGGGCACTATGCCCGTAAATCTGAAACGTAATGTAGTCATTTTTACGTTTCGTAACTCAGTTTTTTTGGCGTTGAGTAGGATTCTCTCGGAAAGGGGAGGAGTTTGACGTAAGACTTAAACTACGGGAGGCTCATTCTTACACTACGGAAAAAAACTTACTGCCTAATATGCAATAATAGTAATGTCCCTAATTGGCACACACTTTTTGACATAAAATATGATTTTCGGACGCCCTTTTTGACATACTTTATTGGCTTAAAGTTACCGAACAAACAAATAATTAACTTAGTCAAAATAGATATTTTTGTGAATAGAATGAATTAAAGTTGTTTTTAGTTTCAATTGAAATAATTAATTCAGTCATCAAAGCAGTAATAAAATCATACAAGTCACAATTTGTCTACCAAAGTATATAGCCACTCTGAATTAGACTGTGTGGATTTGGCGCTTGGTAGGATTATTTTAGGTTAGGTTTATTAGGTTAGGTTTAGCCACGTTAGACGATTATGGCAAATTAACCCTCGCCCATTGCGAATAGCTCATTTTTCATCGGTTTTTAACTATTTTCTTCAGTTTTATGTCATATAGTGGAACGTTTTTGTTCTTCCTGTTTGGAAATTTGCCCCCAAACATCCGTGATAAGATTGATCAGACAAGCTTTTTATGCACAAATGTATGTCTTCATTAAATATTCGGGTGGTAATATAATCTGTGCTGCTCTATCGATGATATAGATGTAGTTCATGCCAATTAGTGAAACATACTTTTATGCCAAAATGGAGAAAAACATTATGCCAATAAGGGGGTTTTATGCTAAAAGGTGATTTTTTAATTTTATGCCAAAAAGTGTGTGCCAATTAGGGGCTTTGCACATCTAACCAGCCTGTTATTGTATTAGCCAAAAATAATTGAGGAATAAAATTAATTGATAATAGTACATATAAATTCAATGACATAATGTTACTAAAATTCCTTCTGGATACTAATAGGTTTAGTAAATTTGTTAAAATCTTAGTATATAAAGCTTTTAGTCGTCAATTTATTATAGCTATTAATAGAATGTTTGAAAACTAATTCAAAAGTAAGTGAGTAGCTAAATAAGGACACTTTACACTTTGAAGCACAAAATATTCAAATAACTTGTCATTGTAACAGTATATTTAAGCTATATTTCATTATCTGCACAGTTTCGCTTGTACAATAAAATCATTGCAATACTTCACACATTCTATGATGTGCCAGTCTCATTTCATTCATCCATAATGAATTTTTTCCTTAAAGTTGTTTGATCTAGTTAGTTGCCACTCCCTGCATGAATGTAGATTAAAATATTATTTCGGAACCATCAGTGTGACCTATTACCTATATTTAAATATACCTGTCTCAAGTAGTTTTTCTGCGGACTCATCTAGTGTACACGCCCTATTTTCATATTCATTTACATGTTAATAAACCAGTCTCCGTTAGTTTGGAAATTAAATGAAAAGGGGATTTATATGCAATACTAGTCTGGTTAAAGTGTTAGAGAAAGTTCTGCTTCAAATCAATAATGATTAAAACTCCTGGAACTGGAACATGTAAAATTCAGTATTCATTAAAACGGACAAAGGGGAGAACAAAAGATAGTATTAAATTACTTTTATAATATTCCGTCTGAAAAATACGGGCTCTCTTTTGCTTTAAAATAGTATAATAACGCGAAAAGTTTGACCTTCAGCTAACGTATATGTAGCAGTCCTTTACGTGAGGAAATTGGATCTACAAAGGTCAAAGTCATAGTAAATCCACTTATATAAATACTAGCTGAAAACCTAGCACTATCGGTGCAAGAATAACGTTGAAATATATTTTCTGAGGATTGCACATTTCCCCGAAATTCTATATGAATAGGTTAACTAAACGTTGAGACAAGTACATGCTTAGCAAAGCTATTCCTTTCCAATCTGTTTTTAGCTTAATTTACAGCAAGCGTTTCTACATTTCAACAGAGAAGAGCCTTTATACATTCATTAGTAGTTATAAAGCTACTCAACTCAACTCTCAAAGAGAAACTATTTGTGTTATACGTACTTAATGCATTGCTATGCAATTATGTCATGTAAAACTGCATGCAGCAATGAGTACAATCAGTCAGGGATGTGCTTTTAAAATATGCTTAAACTTGTCCTTTACTAAAGGTAAAATTAAAATGAGACATTATTTGCATTTATGCATAATTGTATTTATTTTGTGGCGTCCGTAGTTTTATCAGTCAAAGTGTAAAGCCATGCAATTATCCACATTCTGCAACTAACCTTACTTACATAACCTATGTAATAAAATTACAGTCGTTATATTAATATATTTCTATTCGCAATACTATCTTCGAAATGAATCTTTAATCAAGGCGACAACAGGTTTTATAATTATTTGTTCTGTTTGCATCTTATCGGGTACTGATCCGATCCCAGCCAGCAAAGCTAGTTAGGAATTTTGAGAATAAGGTAACGATACTGGCTAGCCTTCAGTGCTGACTGTTGTTAAAGCATTTCTTGTAATATTTGAACTTTTTGGCACTCAAGTAAATACAAACATTATTATTATTACTTAATACACGAGTATGTAGTATGTACCAGAAGTTTGAAACTTGGAATGATTAATGGTATTCAAAATTAAGGATTAATGTTATTCGAAGTCATATAAGAGTTAATTCATCATAAATGAATGATAGGCAGATGCACATGTTGATATTTGTTCCCAATTATTTCGAGAACAGAATTTTGACAAAGTTGACTTTTGGTCATTATCCATTGGTGTTGTAATTCATTTTGCCGGTCCATGGATTACCTATATAGGCTTTTCTGTCAGTTCACCTACGTTTACATAATTGTCAGTAATCCCAGCCAATAACTATTACTTCAAAAATTCCTTACCCCACTCTGTTTGATTTATTATAACATTGTCTCCGAGCACTTAGTCTCCGGCATACAGAAAATGACATAATTTTAAATTACAGAACCTCGCCTCGCTGTGTATATAAAATTAATAGTCGATAGTCTATATAATATATAAATGGGGAGAAAATGTTAATAATGTGATCATCTGCTTACATAAATGCTGATTATGCTTTTTGCTAATAATACAATGCCTTTAGGGAATAGTATTACAGGGTTTATGATATGCAATAATTATGCAAATCAGTGCAACAGGCAGAATCATAGCCGTAAACTTGAAATGACACTAATTTCTGGCGAACATCTTAAAATAACTTATTATATAACAATTGCTCTATAATAAGCATAAGCTTATAATATTTCATGGCCAAAATAAAATCATTTTACAGTTTTAATTGAATATGGGTAGCATTTATTGGACAAATCGATTGTATAAAGGCTATACATTAAAGTAAAGACTTTGGCTATATTATACTCTTTAGAAACTGTCCTGCAGTTGTGAGAAGTGTCTACTGTAATTGTTGAAAATTTAACAATCCTTAATTCTGGATATTTTCTAGTAGATTAGGAAGAGAGTAAATAGCATATCATAGTAATTGTAAAGTATCGTGTTAAATGACACCAGTTAAAGTGGCCCTTGCAGTTGATGATGGAATTATTACTCCGTCAGTCGTTAGTCTAGCAAGTACACTCTGTTTGTAGGAATGAACGACATTAATAAACCACAAAATGGTGGTAACTTTGACAAAATCTATAAAAAAGTCCAAAATGGACAGGGTGGTTAAAAATCCAATCAGACCAGTCACGATGTTCATAGACACAGCTATCGCTCTGAAAATGATCCAGACTTTCATGAGATACGCCACATCCTGTAAATCATAATGTTTCCCATTCCTTATTCATAATTATTTTAAAATTAATATTCCACTTGTATTATGGCAGTTAAAAATCTCTGCCTTTTAAATTCGACTTTAAATAGATTTAAATAAGTGTAAGTTGTAACCTTTCGAATTCCATATAGAAGGACGAATCCAAAAATAATTGTAGCAACACCAATGAATATTTCAAACACAGAGAGGATGGATGTAGTTATTGGATCATCAAAAACTGCTTCCAGTTCTAAAATATAGAAATCAATTTAAACAATTTGTCACAAAGCACTTGGGTTAGGAAAAATCTCCTTCGATAATAATTTTTCTTCAAATTTATACTTAGGCATGTAAAACTAGGGACTTTAATTAATTACAGAAATTTAGTCTATACCACTAATATGAGTAAAATACTGAGTAGTTGATGAATAGTTATTTATCCCAGGTTTATGCACATGATCTGCAAATCCCTCTCTCGTATCCCAAAGCCCATATTCAACCACCAACAAAATGATATGTAGAATTCCCAATATTACCTGAAAACAAAAGACAGTTATTACAATTATTAATTTAAAACATTTCAAAATGTGATGACTTGATAACACAAAATAGAATAGAAATTCAGTAGACTTACAATATCAGTTAGGGCGATAATAGTGGATCCCATTTGTAGAGAGAAACAACAGCATGAACTAAGTTCTGCCATTTCAATGCAATAATATAAAAATACGTAAGTACAATAGTACAATAAATATGGGAATCTTTCCTGAGAGTTGATTTCTGTCTGAGTGAGACAAATTCTACGTCCGTCCGGTTGAAGTCAGATTTGTTTTGCAAATATACCTATACTAGATCGAATTGTGCAAGATTGAATTCATTTAAATAATTTAAATGCCAGACCAGTGTACTAAAACAATAGCTTTTTGATATTTCAATTCTAAAAGCTGATTCTAAAGCTAGCGTAAGATTAAAAGTGACCACAGTCTAATAAAATTTGTACATAAAGTATGTAAATCATAAAATTACCCGATTAAAAACAATCCTCGCTCTTTCTACGAATTTATCATTGTTGATTTATCATGTTTTTTGGGATACACCTTAAGAAATTATCGTTTAGTTCATTTAAAAACAGTTAAAACAGTTTCTTATGGATAAACATTGGTTTAGAACAAAAAAATCATATAACTTCCTGGAAGTCATAATAGCACTAAGTCATGACGGCAACAGGAGACTGAGACAGATCATCAGATATGACCCTAAGAATTTAAAAGAATTGTATTGACGTAGAATAATTGTGACGGAAGTTTAAATATGTATGAACCCAATCAGATCAGATATCGAAGTTAGTATCCCGAATACTGACCGTGAATAGGAGCAGGTTTCTATGAATATATATCAGCTTAGTAGAATTTTGTACAGAATCTGACTACATGATTATATTTATGATTATATTAATAACAAGTAATCTACTATATATTTTTATATTATTTAAAATAAATTCTTTGTTAGTACATCGTATAATTAAATTTTATTCAACGTTGATTTTAGTAGTAAATAGAGAAGATTTATAAGTCCACAGTCCTAAGTAACAGATTGAGTTCTGACATTACTTATTTAATTGCTAGACACCTTTAGATGAGATAAGATTGATCCATTTAAGATTATTAAATTCGTATTGATAGCTTTTAATTGTATTTAATGTTATTACATAAACTTTTCTTAATTGCAAAAGCAATGCATAATATTTAGATACTATCTAGGGATATCTTTTAGCACTCAGGCCTAAAAGTGACCTATGAGTGTAAGTATAACCCATTTATATGTAAAAACAATGTGAAGTGTTATATAGATAATATAAACTTAACGGCTCTATAGCAGTATACATTATTGTACATGAAATAAAAAGAACTTACGTGTTACCGTGCGCATTGGAATTTTGTTTATGTTGTATACCGTTTGCCATGTATTAAAACTCATGTTTTCAAAAGCGTAAATGAATTTCAATTAATCCTATTTCTAAGAATCATATAGATTTTTATGGTTTAAATAAAAGATTTCTTTAGTGATTAGAATGACTTCAACTTAAAGTTTTTAGCCTCATTAAGAATATTAATCTTAAGAACTACATTTCATAAAATATTTATAATTTGTTTCATAAAAGATATAAATAACAACTTAAGATTGTATTTTGGCACACAAACTATGTATTTAACACTTTATCTGATTAAATATCTATTTTTTAAACATTGTTAATATACCTAATTTTAAAATAATTCTAAGTATTGATACTAAATGTTAAGTGTTGATATTTTTAAAGATTTTTGGGTATTGCATTATATCAGAAATGTGTTATGATGTTTAAAAAAACTTTAAATAGCTTTTTGTTCATTTAAAAGTAGGATTTAATATACAAAGGAGGGCAGAAAATGTGTTATGTTATACAAACTGAGTCTTAATTCAAGCAGGAACATAACACTATAAGATACTGTAACAAAAAAATACTGTACCTACACATTTCGTTATAAAATTGGGGCAAAAATGTTACTTCCATACCAAGTACGGTAATTTTTGCGTGTTTTGTTAATCATTCTTGGAATGACATTTCATATTTACTAATAATATGATTTATAGCTATGTGAAAGGGTGCAATAATTGTATATGAAAATGGATTGACTAAAAAGGTTACTCAGACGCCGAGAATATTGAACATGGAAAAGACATTATCAATCTGTTTTCGTTTGTGAAGCCATAGAGAAATAGTGTCGGTACTAATTAAAGTACTTTTAGTAAATTCTCGTGTTCTAGAAAAAGTAGCTAATTGGAAGCGAATAAAAAAATTAATAGATAAAAGGCTGGTACAACAATCTATCTATTTTCTATCCGCCCACGCACAGTTATCTTATCACGCACCAGGTTTCTGGAATATACTGCTACCATGGCCTAATCCGAACAAAAAGACAGGAAAGTTGAAGATTCTAATTAATCTAATGAGCCAGAAAGATAAAGATAACATGAAAGATGACATTCAGTTAAAGCTCATAATAATATGTGCAAATACAGTATTCCGTGTTTAAAGTGTCCTTGATAATAGCGAGTTGTAATTGGAGTGTAAATTCTTTTGCACAGAGAATTAAGCACTTGCATACGGTTTCGAGTACACGATTCCAGCCGTCGTACCTCCGCTCAGGACTTTGTGCCGATGGGAATGAACAATTACAATAAACCAAAAGGCAATACCCAAACCAATTATACTTTCAAATAACTCTACTGCAGAAAATGAAATCCAGATTTCTGCAATTGTGATCAGGATCCCCAACACCAACAAGATAGCTTTTACTATAATCCAGACTTTCATGAGACTCGTTGATTCCTAAAATAAAAACATCACAAAATGTATCTCCTTTTTACTTTACTATTTATTATTGTAAAATATAAAGTAAAGTACCTTTCGAATGCCGTAAAGAAGAATTGAACCAAATACAAGAGAAAATAATCCAAGGACCAGAATTACACTGGCGACAATGAACATTACCGTTCTGAAAACTTCTGATTTGTTACTTCCATATTGAGAATCTATAATTTCAATTACAAACAATCAAATCTTACTTCCTCCAATTTATTTTCATTCGTTAATTATCTTTTTAATTAATTCATAATTGCAAATGAGTTTTTTGGTTTGCATGTCACATTCATGGCACAATCGTTATAGCTTTCAATTTCCGGGGAATAAATAATAAAACTGGTAAATGGTACAAAATTATCGTTTGTGGGTATTGGACAAATGCATATAGTATACAATATACATTACATGTCAATTTCACTGCAGTATGCATCCCTATTAAGAATACACCATGTACAAATGGGTGTAAGAAAGTAGTGTGAAATCGCATGGATAAATAAAAACTGCGATAGCACAGAGTGTAAACTAGGGATAAGTTGGGGTACAGCAGATACTAAAATAAGAACGGAGAAATAAAAAAGGTCAATAACCTGACCCTGACGAGGTACCTACAATTACAATTGACATAAACAAAAGGTGCTAGAAAGCTTGTGAGCTTTCAAATAAGATATTTCACGACTTTCTACGACATGTTGAATTAAAGTTACCCACTTCCCCAGACAGGGGGTGAGCCCAATTATTTTAAAAATTCGTTTCTTTCGATGACCTCTGCTTTTATAATCCAAAGACACGATCTAACTATTGCACGATTTTGTAATATGAATGTAGCCCAAGCTACATCAATTATCAGTTATTTTTACATGTGAGGTATCAATCGAGGTATTACACGACTTTGTACGATGAATGTAGTTAAAATTACAACGATTTTTAGTTATTTTTAAATTTCAAAACTTTCCCCCGGACAGGGGGTGGGCCGAATTTGTCCATTTTCAAAATTGACCCATCCCTAGACTTAAACCGTTCTTGAGTTATCATTCTAACCGACAGACGTAGACGGACAGACAGACAGATGGGCATTCCTATAAAGTGGTGTTTCACACCACTTAATTTCATGAATAAGTTCAAGTTAGATCATGACACTCGATGACCGCATGATGCGCATTTCTTTCCCCTACAAAAAAATAATGCAATGAGGATCGACCTATTCTTAACAAGTTAATCTGTCTATAGATTGAGACCAAGAGCCTACATAGACACTGAATGTATACAACAAACAATAGTCCAACAAAATGCAAATACAACTAACAGCATAAAACAAACACCCACCCAAGCACTTCAGATATAATATTGTCTATAAAAACATGAAGAGGCTATTCGCAGAGTACATTCTCCCATTGCATACACATTTACTCTATTTACATGCTGCGAGCACTATTATCTCATAACACTTATGTAAATTGATCCAATAAAATTCAGATATATTCAACTAGACCTTATTTACTTAATGCATGCATGCAAAAGAAGTTCATGCCAAGATGCGCATCCATATCAATTTTAAATTGGCGATACCAAATGAAATCTTGGTTTTAGTAACATTTATTTTATAACTTTCAGGGAACAACCAAATGAATAGGATTACTTTGATTAACTAAAGGGCTAATTGGAAATATTTCATAGAAAATAAAGTTTTAAAACCTATATTTTAGTAAGTCTTGTGTATCTATACTAATCTGTCTAATAAATCGCTGAAATTTACCATTTTTACCATTAAATGCATTTTTACCATTAAGTGCATTTTTACCACTGTGATGGTAAAAAAGCCTAAAAAGTGGTAAATTTTGTACACTGCAAACACCCACCCAAGCACTTCAGATATAATATTGTCTATAAAAACATGAAGAGGCTATTCGCAGAGTACATTCTCCCATTGCATACACATTTACTCTATTTACATGCTGCGAGCACTATTATCTCATAACACTTATGTAAATTGATCCAATAAAATTCAGATATATTCAACTAGACCTTATTTACTTAATGCATGCATGCAAAAGAAGTTCATGCCAAGATGCCCTACAACAACAGGATATTTTGCCAGGGAAGCATGTTCTCAGAATTCGATTGCAAACTTCAAGGATAATTCCATTTACTAAAGTGGAATGTTTATATAATACGATAATATAAGAATGTACAAAGATAATATGTCAACTATGCTATGCTAAAATGTTGGCAGACACAATCACTCAGCATAATATAGTTAGAAAACCAATGAAAACACAATTACGCAGTTTTAACGACTCTCTGGATGGTCATAGGCTTTATAATTTACATTGAACCCAAAATAAATTGCCTATGCACTATGAACAATATGTAAGATTATACCAGGGAACAAAAAAGTACCTTTTTTGCCTTCTACATTTTTACCTTTTTATAAAAAAGGTAGGAGTATTTTTTAAGCAGTCCTTTTTTGATGTAGCAGCCTGCCCCATTAACTTTCACTTTACATGTAAATAAGGCGAAAATGGTAAAAAAGGACTGCTTTTTTTTTAAAACAAGTATTTTTTTGTAAAAAGGAGTACCTTTTTTCTTCCCTGGATTATACTAATTTTAGATGAGTCATCTAAATGTTAGCACAAGATTAAAAAAATTAAAGTTAAAATTAGCAAATTAACAATAAATGCACCTATGAAGACAAACTGCTTGACATTTCGATTACAATCCTATAATTTAAAAGTTGTTTACCATAACCAATTTAGTATCGTAGTAGTTTGTAGTTTATCAGTCATTAAAAGGAATAATATTATAATCATAATAATACTATTGAATTGTAACAATGCTTACCGTTGTTTAATGAGTCGGTAGGATGTTCTTTTAAAACAAATTCGCCCGTTTCACTCTGATAGCTGAAAGATCTTGAAATTACTTGCTGAGATAGTTCCGGAGAGGAAGTTGCTACACCAAAAAGTATAAGTGATGTGACAAAGACTATAATTCCTCCCACCTGAAATTGATAATAATTATTTAACATTTCAATGACAATTTTTACAATATTTTTTAGAAATGTTATTCATTCACAGCTGTTTTAATTATATTTTTAAAACAACGAAATCTAACTAAATCAGCTCTAGACTTTAAACTGTATCAATCTTTTAGCTAATTAATATTTAAGGTATTAGCCTGTTATTAATTTACGACAATTTAAAAATATTTTTACACGGTGTCAATCTAAGACATTTATTACTGTAATCAAGAACATTTTAAAATGCGTGTTAACAAAATTAAAAATTCAATGTGCAAATATCTCAAATAAAAAAACTAAATCAAATATTTAAGGATATTTCTTCTGATACACAAATAAAAAATATTTTGGAGAACATAAAATTATTTAAAAGTGTACTTAACAATAATTTGTTTTATTAATTTATTTTATTTACTTATTCATTTTATTTTTATTTAGTTACTTTTTGTTACTACCTAACTATTTAATAATATTAATAATAATTAATTTAATTTATTTAGTAATAAATATTTAGTGGGAAAACAAAAAAACTTTACAATATCAAGAATGGCGATGATTGTGGCTCCAGTTTTGGTGGAGAAGCAGCAGCAGGAATTTAAGACGAGCATTGTGACCACACAAAATAAGCAAATGCAGTTGCAATGGAGTAATTCTGTTGCTCACTCTTGTGCTGTCGACTATTTTAAATGTCAGTAAGAGAGGGACAACATGACAGCAACCAACAAGTCCAGTTGCAAAAGTAAAACTGCGATAACATTATTTCTTTCTATAGTGGTTATTATCGAGCTGCTAATATGATGATGGTACAAGGAGGTATATTCGGTTTACTTATCGATTTTCCTTAGTGCTCTCCTTTCCGACTCTATGGCTATGTTCTTCATTCACTCGGACTCGGAAGACATAGCATGGAACTATCTTTCGCTTTCAATATTATATACCTAGGATCTTCTGGGTGTGAGTGATTTTTTCAAGGCTAACCCGATGTCAGCTCGGGAATTAACCTCTTTGTCGGTGGTGAGACATCTGCGCATAAAACATTAACTAAAAAAGCATCTCAACTGTAAATAATCCAACAACCCACTCAGACTCTTCCTGCTAAATTATCATGTCATATTTCATTATTCCGCTACAACAAATTTTATGAAAAATTTTATCTTCACGAAGAAAACTGCCATAATGGTCGAATGATGTTTAAATAATTTAATTATACTTTGTCATGAAATAAATTTTATGATGCGATGCATTTGTTTTCGATTTCCAGAATAAATATGCAATTTATTTCTTGCCATTTATTAACCTTTCTAACCAGATTTACACCAAAATAAGGTAATACTGTAGAATTTCCACTTATAGGTACCTGACTAAGACTCTTCTCTCATTTTGCCATGCAGCTTCCCATTAAGACTTTGTTATTGCTCCGCTATGTATAACAAATGTACACAGACATCTAATTTCGTATCTCCATGGACTAATGCATAATATTTACTCGTTCTTTTTATTTCCCTATGTAATACAGCAATATTGCATGGAAATGCCAAACACTGAGAACATTTTCCGTACATCATTTACACGAGTAACTTGTAAATCACTTTAAGTAAGCATCTTTGGAATATTTCTTAAATTCAGGGGCAGGATTCAGTAATTTACTTAACCTAGATTTTCTCGGCAACCAATCGTCGTAATGAGATTTGGGTTCCGGTTGTCGGAAGTACTAACCAATTTACTGATTTTCATTAAAGGCAGACAAGATTCAATTTGCTGTTTTAATAGCTGATTTAATAGCTCATATTAGTTCTGTAATGGATAAATCATTAAAGTTTTATATCAAAATAAATATTATTTAATCTACTAACTAAACTGTTAAAGCTCTCAAATTAAATACTTACCTTGAAAGTCGCTAAGACATAATATTATGTCTGTTCATTGAGAAATCGTCTTCTGTCTGAAATAAAGATGAAACATGAAACATTTTGGAAAACCTTGATTACTGTTTGAATTGTTGTTAGGACTTTGGAAAGACTTTGGAAAGGACTACTTGATGACTGAAGCATTCGAGTTTCATTTATAGTATTTACATTGGCTGAGAGTAAAGAATAGTTGCCAGATAGGTTAGACGATTATTTTAATTAGGTGTAATGTATTAGGTATATATAATATTATTATAATTTTATTATATAATGTATTATATTATAATTACATGTATATTTGGCGGGTAATATTACAGTATAGAGATTGGAAAAATGTATTTTTAAACTGAAAATAATAATCTATTATTACCATTGAACTTTTACATCTTTTAGCAAAACTTTGAACGTATGCTTACTTGCATGTACTTAAATGTATGCCTACAATATTATGTTGAATATTTCTGGTTGCATGCAGTGCATGCGAATATTCGTGACCCGACTACCCGACGCTGTTCGAACTTTGTGTCTTGATTTCAGTTTCTGTTCTTCTTTTGTTATTCTTCTGTTGACATACAGATATAATGCTAATTTTTATTTTTCCCGATATAATGAAAGTACACATAATATTTTTGAAAATTATATAAAGGTTAAATTCGCGTAAGTTAAAGTACTTAGTTTGAAATCCAAACTGAAGACTTTAACTTTCAACTAAGCTTCAGATATTTGCATACACGCAACCAGAAATATTCAACATGCATAAGTAGTTATATGCACTTAAATACATGCACGTATGCATTTTCATACTTTTAAGGTTTGCAAATTGAAGTTAAAAATTGTAATAACTTAATTATATTGCCTTTGGATACAAACTATTATATTTATCACCAATTGACGATATTTTCCTCCAGAAAAATGAAAAAGATATTACTGTAACGCATAATTATGATGCATGTCTTTAAAACTTATATGAATTTCTCACAACATAGTATAATGTCGACCATGTACTGTTTAAAATCTTACTTCTTTTTTATAAAAAAGGTCATTTTTGATCCCTGCTTGCTTTCAATTACTAATTCATTACCTCTTTAAGAAAACTGGCTTTCAAACGCGAGTGTATACGAATATTCTAATCAGTATCGGATGACAGTGACATTACAAAGTAAAATAATTGCATATAGGAGATGCTACTAAAGCGAAGATGATACCAAAAAGTTCCATTACATATATGCACATAATGTATCATATTATATAGTATATACCTTTCCTTATATCAGTGTTCATATGGAGTTGAGCTTTTGTTTCAGAGTTGATTAGAGACTGAAATTTAGATTTATGTTGCAATCCAAATAGAATACTAATTATTAGGAATAATTAATGATTGCATATTGAAACTGTCTATAATTAAAACATACAAACACTCTGCGTGTATTACATTTCCGTAGAACTGCCTGAATGTCAGGTTTTAGCTAAGTAGCCTTGACACATTTCCTAAAATATAGATTTTCCTTCTTGACACCTTATGACAATTTCTCCGATGTACACCTGAGTCGAAGTAAGCCTAGAAGAGAGGAAACCCAAACTACTTTGCAGGATGACATGAAACATGAAATATTTACTGGAAATACTTAAGTAGGTAAGGTTGTCGCTACTCATGTACTTCATGGAGTTGCAACCTACTTTATCGAATATAGCGAGGTTACATACAATGCATGCAGCGAACTAACCGATTTTATTATGAACATGTTTAATATTATTAAGTATTCGAACTCTGCATTACTTTGTCCATCTGTTTGGTCGCGAAACTAATATCTTTCAAAGTTGACATTGAAGAGTACAATATAATATTCATCTGAAGGTTTAAAGCCATTTGTTATATTTCCTTCAAATCTTAAAATAGATACTTTAATATCAAACGGGGCAATGCGACAACTAATACAGGTAAAACTGATTTTACCTCCTAAAGACTTTTATTTAGATTTAAAAAGGTAATTTTGGTATACTCTTGAATGTTTGCAACAAGTATGTCAGTTTCCAGTATTGCATTAATTTGTTATTTATCGTAGTTGAAGGAAAAAGTGTATTTTGATGTAATTAGTTAGGTATACCCGGCCTTCATCACCAGTAGTATTTTATTAAAATGTTATAAGTATAATACATGACAGATTTTCCGACAAATATTTTGATACGAACTTAATGAAAGTAAAAAATTACTTTTTTAAAGTTTTATATTGAGCGGTTCCTATGTATAACAACACAATTAGATATTATAATTACTTTCAAGGTTACTTTTGTATTTTGTAATAAGGTGGATTTTTATTTGTATTTCTTTTAACATGGATTAATATAACTGTAATAACGAAGAATACTTTACATGGAGAAATGCCTTACGGGCAGCAGTAGTAACGAAGAAAGCCAATGTAACAATCTTTGCTTGCATAACTGTCTGCGTACGTCCAGTCGTAATGTTTGATACAAGATAACTCTCCAGACACAATCATAGGTTCACATTCTGTCCATCTGCATCCTGCAAAGAAATCATATCTAAAGATTTGAGCAAGTAAAACTTAGGATAATTTATGTAGGAGATTAAATTGAAGATTTTCCATGGATTTCAATAGAGATTGGCTTTACTTACCTTTTCTATCTTTTCTGGTAAAATCTTCTTTGAACACGTGTTTTTCATATACAGCTCCGACTGTCAAAATTGGTAGTTTTGAAAGCCCTAAGTCTAAACAATGTACTTGAGAATCCATTACTATGAAAATAACGAACCAGGCTATGAATATTTTCATTTTCGCCCAAATTAAAAAAATAACTTACATTTATGAAAGATATGCGAAAATGGCATAACTCAAAGTAAATAATCATTGCACAATTAGTTTGAATATTTATATAGGAACTTACAGTATGAAGGTTCATTTTATTGTATATCATTATTGCATGGGAAAATATAATGTTATTGAGGCCCAGAATGCCACAGGCAAATACTACAGCCAATTTTAAATACTGAATACAATGAATAATGAATAGTACTTACTAAAGGGTACATTAGGTTAGGGCGGAGAACGTGGTACGTACAGCAGTATGAATTTATTTGTGTAATATTATACTTCATTTTTGTTAAAATGTCTGTAAGAGTCCAAAAATGTGGGCAATTTACCTGGTGATTAAAATTTATTAATTTTCCAACTGTAAATACATTCATACGAAACCATTGAAATAAAAGTGAAAATGTATTAAGCTGATCAAAACATTGTAATCCCACGGTCTGGTTGACACTAACCATTCGTATCGAAAGACTAGCAATGCAAAACGTATCTGCTAGTAGTACCGGTCCATCATTTTCTAGGCCCTAAGATAGATTGTACATTTATGTACATATAGCAGATAAATAGTTTCCTATGAATATTATATCTACATAACATAAATATGATATTATATTACATGATATATAAAATACCATATAATATAACATTTTGGAATTTTGGGATTTGGCGTAGGTTTTAAGTAATAAATTGTTTTTTAAATTGCCCTTGTTAAATAGATATTTCTTCCTCAAGTACATTTTAAGGGAAGAGATTACCCTTTGATTAAGATCGTTTACCTTACCAGACCCTTTCACGAGACGATTCTAAAAAGTGGAGCTCTTTTTACAGCAATCACCGCTAACACCATCGGTCCTGACTTTAAGTGCTACTAAAGCATTGATAATGGCATTGTAAAACTGATGTTATACTTTGTCTTAATAGATATTATGTTTACAGCTTAATTATCTTGCTGATACAATTAATTAAAGGTGGCTGTTAATATACATACGAACCATGCATGCAGATGAACGTTGTTTACGATTAGTTATTCGTGATTTCCGTATGCATAAATATTTTCTTAGTTTGCTTCCGTTCGAATCGACTTAACACGAATCAAAACACGTGTAATTACGATAGATTTACTTCCTGGTTTATTTTCAGTAGTAATGTGGATACCAAAAGAGCGATCTGGGAGTACTGAGTCTACTGTGCATGAGTACGTATAGTTTAGTACCTGAAATACTGGGGCACTAGGCACTACTCAAGTCACTGAATCAATATAATTATTTTATTGTTTAATCAACTACGGCAAATATTAACGTAACAAAAATATATTCGCTATTAAATTACTAATTGGTGTAATGTAACTTTGATTCATTACTGTGAATAGAATAGGTATATCGACATAACCAAGTCCGCTCCTTAATAGCCGAAAGTTTCGACAAAGAAATCTGGGACATAAAAGAAGAATTGCATTGTTATCTTGATAATGGATCAACCGGTAGAATTGATATTCTCGCTATAAATAAGATAAGTCGAAAAGGATATATACTGGACCCAACAGTAAGAATGGAAATTGACAAGTCAAGCATTGAATGTACATAATGAAAAATGTGAAAAATACTCCCCAGCTATCAAATTCTTCGAGGAAAATTTCCATACACAAAACATTGAAATAATTGGACTTCTCATAGGAGCTAGAGGAACGATTTTTTCTTTGTTCTTGGATTTTATTAATAGGTTTAAACTACGAAAGACTCTAGTTGATGACGTAATAATTACTGTCATTAGAGGCTCCGTAAATATTCTACATCATCATATTCACAATAATTAATTAATTTGTTGATATTATGTCTTTACTGTTTAATATGTGTTTAAAAAAAATTAAGTTGGTATTCTGAGTCCTTGTGGCTATCATAAATGTATGACAGAAACTGATAATAAAGTGTTCTCTCATCCTATGTTTGAGAAAAGATCGGTTAAAAGTTGTTACCTGTAGAAGGAATCTGCTAAATACATTATTTTCCTAACTTGTCACATTGCCTCGCACTATGTGTCTCCTTCCTGCATATCGATGTATAAGCTACCTACTTTTTGTCGCATCCAATACACATATTGTGTGACAGGTGTAACTACGTATCGTATAGAAGACAATCGATCGGTATGTAAGATGGACCATAATATCACTTTTACCTACAACTATCATTATAGTGTCCACTTATTCAAATTAAATGAGTCCACTCTCAATACTAATAGGATTAAGATATAAATCTACCCAAGACATCAACAAGTACTAAATACTCACCATGCATGTCTCCATTTTACAGTTCCTTATAAAATAAAGTCTTGACAAAGAGAGTGTAAGATTAACCACAACACTCGAGGTCTGTCCGCATGCAGGGCTTTATCAAAGCATTCATTAATTGAACACAGGGAGATAGAAGAGAAATGATTTATGCATTTCAAATTATCTCTCTCATTGCTGGGGCATGCAGAGAAATAACGACCAAAGAAGCTTGGAACTAAAGACAAACTCCTACGGCGCATTTACAGCATGTACAATGTGCAACAGAATAAATGCCCTTTTAAGCTACAAGTCGAATAAGATGGCAATAACATTGTGCACAGTTTCTCACAAACGATCAGTACTGTATTTAGAAATCGATTTCGGTGGGGGCTATGATATCATAGGACAATATCTATTAGGCATAATCGCGCGAAGCGCGAAAATTTTTGGCTTATTTTGTCTAAAATGAGTCAAAAATAGCCTAAAAATCACATAAAATCGCGCGAAGGGCGAAATTTTTTGGTATTTTGAAAAAAATTTTCCTTTTTTCTTGGATTTCGGGGGGGGCTTTAGCCCCCAAAGCCCACCCCCTCAATACAGCCTTGCAAACGATAACAAGATTTTGTATTTGTTTATACGATACGATGTTATACATACATAGTTATAAATATACCTGTTTAATAAATACACACATTATTAGTAATGTTCAGACGATGTAGTTGCACACGATACGACTTTTATTGACATTGAAACCAACCAGTTCGGTCGGACATTTCTCGGAATGACTTTTTCGTCATGCTTATCTTACACGTATTTGATCAAAGAACTCAGCTGAGCACTTTCTTCGTTAGCCAGTCCATTCTCTGTCAAATTAGAGTATACTAGATGGAATCTCCACCCACGCGCGTGGGTGCAGGTGCACGCATCTCAAGCTTCTAGCCTCCTTCAGGCTTCTCCGAAATTATGTCACAGAATGATAAATGACACATATCTTTGGCTTTCTGTGGGGGCTTCTGATTCGATCACGTCGCCGAGACATACATGTTTGTTCAAATTAATTGGTTAAGTTGGGCACCCAAGGGACACGTCTTGCCCCCGTATTTGTCAAAAATTCTTGAGTACTATTCCCTCCACGTCCAGCTGAAATCAAACACGAACGAAATTAAAGTATCTGAACACCATTCTACTTAAAAAGAGTACAATTTTGATCTATGTCTAACAAGGAATGACATAATTTGACAGTCATACACTAAGCAATTAGTCCCAATATTCCCCATGTATCATTGTATTAGTGGAAAGTGGAATCTTAGGAAAAACATGTAACCTGCATTTTCTACCAGGAGAGGGAAATTTGAACTTCTACATGCACGTGCTGTCTGATTGAGTTTGTGAGTATTTTGTGTCCGTTCTTCCTAAAAACTGACATTTTTGGCATGCATTTGTTTTGACTGACTTTGTATACTATTATTAGTTAGTGACGAGTTGACCAGATTCAAAATAAGCATTTTCATTTTCTAGATTCAATAACATTACTTTTGTCGGCCCAGAAGGGAACGTATTTTAGCGTGAGGTAAAAGCATAAAATATTTTCATTTCTGAGTTTTTAACTTTTAATCTTGTTATTACTTTATTTTGATTGAAGCTTTGTTAACAGTAAATTAATATAAATTCTATGTCATTTATAGATGGAGGATAATCAAGAGACAACTAGAATCACTGCTCAGTTTGTGTCGGAAACTGGAGAAGTCTGTGGCTCTTCATTTGATTTGCCAATTAATATTTCAGTAGAAAAAATCAGAATCATTTGTAACAGCTTACTAGAGCAGGTAAATACAGTCACATAGTTTCTTTTTTGAAATGGAAGTATTTAAATATTTTGTTATTTCTTGGGATTACCCAATAACGTTTTTAAATATTTAAATTAAATAATATAGGAGGAATCAACCCCGTGTGCATTTTTTGTGAATGAAAAAGAAATAGTCTCATCTTTAGATCAAACTCTTTCAGAAGAAGATAAAGTAGACGCTGAAAAAGTTGTTCAGATTGTTTACCAACCTCAAGCTTTATTTCGAGTGAGAGCAGTCACTAGATGTACTAGGTAATAAATGTTTTAAATATGTAACAAATGTACTCGTACTGTTCCAGCGTTTCTATACTATAATAACCAATCTTCATAATACTTTAAAAATCGTTTTACAGTCAAAATATATCAATTTGAATTAAAGACTTAATTTTTGATAACGCAGTTCTTTGCCTGGTCATTCGGAAGCAGTAATTTCTGCGTCTTTCAGTCCCGATGGTCGAACTTTAGCCAGTGGTTCAGGTGATACAACTGTACGGTTTTGGGATATAAACACCGAAACACCAGAGTTTGAATGCAAAGGTGAGATAACGATAAATTTAGTATTTAGTTGCATCATTAATCATTTAAATAATCATTATTGAATTTTATTTATTTAGGTCATAAAAATTGGGTTTTGGCGATTGCTTGGTCACCTCTGGGAACAAAACTAGCTTCAGGTTGTAAAACTGGAGAAATTATCATTTGGGATGCGTCGACTGGAAAACAGTTGGGAAAGTCTCTGTGTGGGCACAAGCAATGGATAACTGCTCTGTGTTGGGAACCATTGCATTTGTAAATCATCCAAAATGTTTTAATATTTTTATGCTAATAATTACACAAATTATAAACAGATTTATTTTTATAAAGGAATGGAGAATGTAGATACCTGGCAAGTAGTTCTAAAGACACTGTGATTCGTATTTGGGATGTCATTCTTGGACAAACTGTCCGTAGTTTAACTGGTCATGTCCAAAGTGTAACTTGTCTTCGTTGGGGTGGAACTGGACTCATTTACTCCGGCTCTCAGGATAGAACTGTAAAAGTCTGGAGATCTGTAGATGTAAGTTAACAAAGATAATATTGGTTATTGTTTGAACTGGAAACTAAGTTAACATAATTAGTTATTATTAGTTATAGCTAAATGGGAAAATAGTGACAAAAGTGGACTTCTGATGAAATATTTACAGTAAAAATCTATCAACAATAAAGTGCTAACAATGACAATTGTAATTGTAGGAACATAATTATTACAATTTTAATCTTAGTCAATTAAGTTATTGTATATGTTTTATTTCTACAGGGCATTTTGTGCAGAACGTTAGAAGGTCATGCTCATTGGGTAAATACAATGGCACTCAGCACTGACTACGTAATGCGGACTGGCGATTTTGATCCAGCCGATGCAGAAGAATTGGCTTATAAAGAGAAAGTTCAAGATTGTAATTCTAAATATTTCTTAAGACCTTATTAATATTAGTATCAGTATTTTTATTTTTGATGTTTTTACTTCTCTAGATTCACAATGTCAAAGGAAAGCTTTAGAGAGGTATGAATCCGTGAGAAATGTTTGCGAAGAGCGTCTGGTATCCGGATCGGATGATTTTACTATGATATTGTGGTTACCAGAGAAAGACAAGAAACCGTTACGTATGATCAGCACAATGATTAAACTACATGCAGTAAACTTTTTGTCTTTCTGTCATTAATTGACATTTCATTTAGTTTATTTTATATTTTAGTCCGTATGACTGGCCATCAGCAGTTAATAAATGACGTAAAGTTCTCACCAGACACAAGACTAATTGCGTCTGCCTCCTTTGACAAATCTGTGAAACTGTGGGATGGAAAAACTGGAAAGTAAGCCAAATGATTAATATTTAGTAGGCATATTTATTTATTTATGCTTTAACAATAATTGTGATATTTACTTGGTTAGATTTATCGCAACGTTACGAGGTCATGTCCAAGCTGTATACCAACTTGCCTGGTCTGCAGACTCCAGAATGCTAGTCAGTGGAAGCGCCGACTCTACTATCAAATGTAATAAATTAATAATTTTCTATCAACCTAGTGTGTATGTTTAATGAAAATTAATTAATATATTGTTCTTTACATTCAGTATGGAATTTGAAGACGAAAAAGCTAGAAATTGATCTTCCTGGTCATGCTGATGAAGTATATGCTGTGGATTGGGCCCCAGATGGTCAAAGGGTTGTCTCTGGTGGAAAAGATAAAGTATTAAAAATGTAAGCTCGACGTTGCATTATGCTAAATTATTTAAACGTGATTGATTTGTAACAAAATTACTTAATTTATCATAACAATACATTATTGCATTTGTTTCAGTTGGAGGAAATAAATAAATTGTCCGTTTTGCTGAAGATCCTGGATAATGAAGTATCTAGATCTATTTTTCTTCTCACCTTCAAAGTTGAAATTACATTACTGCCGTGTTATTTATGATTAATGGTTGCTACTTGCTACTTGGCCATTGGGTAGTAAATAATGTTTAATACTTCTCATGTCGTTTGTAATTTTTGTGCATTTAGTTTTACTGAACGACATTGCAACATAATACGTTTATCAAAGTTTTTAAAAATTTGTTCCAGCTGTATTGCTATTACATTAAGAAAATTGTTTTAAAGAAATGTTTTTTCTTTAATATATAATATCTTCGTAATCACTGGTTAATACAAAGTAGACAATTATTTTTGTATGAAACAAAACCTTTAAATAAACTGATGGCTATGTTAGTGTTGTTATTTGTATATTTTTTAAATATTTTTATTTCTTTTTCTTTTGATCATTTTCCAAAGGTTGCACCGTACATATAAAAATTATTTAATTTATGTAAATATAGAATTTGTGACAATTATTTTAGTTCATTATTTAAGCCAAGCATGGTTTGATAATTATTTGGCATACATTTTTTGGCATACATTTATCAATTAACTAGATTGGGGACTGTGAAAGTGTAAAGAATGAATTTAAATTACCTATCTTTAAAATATAATATATAAGCTAATGCGAAATAGGAAGTAACGTTAACTCCAGGCTTCCTATAAAATCAGCAAAAAACCTACTTGGTAATCCAAACGCTAAACGTCGATGTCAACCATGAAATCGTAATTGATGTGGCCTGGTTATACAATGAAGATATACAAGCACTCATATTTATCACTTTAACGTGAATAAAGCTAATGATAATTGATTGCTTTGATTGATGGCCTGTCTAGTGGATGCAACAAGGTTAGTTCAATCACTTATTACATAATGATTATTACATAAACTTTTAATTACACTGTTAATTAATTACGTATAAGGTTATTATTACGCATTTAAAATGTATCAATATTTATAGATGAATTTAGATGGTGTATATATTATTGTACATTTCAGATAAGTCTTGTCAATAAAATATATTATAATATAGTATATAATTTAGAGTAGCCCTGATCAGTGAGGTAATTAGGTTACACGTTTTTGATACTGATAAACACAGTTAGCACTTGCACCGAACTATTGAAATTGTCACGAATTTGTTTTAAATGGTTTGATTTGCAGAGCTTGTCTAAAATAGGGAGTCGTAACCGTAACATTAATTATAGCTACCGACTGCTACATTTTACTGGTTTCAAGAATTTGGTTAATTAATTTAGAGAACCATGTCTAAAATTTTCGCTTTAGTTTTCACAGGGTTGGTTTGTGTGCACGTAAGATCTGTGTCTTCGCAAAGACATGAAGCTACCTTAGATCCCGATGGAAAGTTTATTGTTGGCTGGAGTATCAACAACTCTTCAGGAAGAATCACTTTTGATGTCGCTGTTGAAACCAAGGGCTATTTCGGCCTTGGAATTTCAGACTCGGGAGACATGTACTCCTTGGATGCTTTCATTGGGATGGTCTTAGACAATGGCACGGCTACTATCCTAGTAAATTACTTTTTTCTAATTTAAAAAATATCATAGTTAAATCTATTTTTCGTTTTAAGTATTCCTAATAAATTAACTTAATTTATTTGTCAAATGTTTAAATGCTTTTTCAAGTATTAAATCAAGTTCAAGTAAATCAAGTTCATTGAAAAGTCATTAATAAACTTATTTATTTTTGAAGGATTGTTATGCTGATGGAAATTTTCGACCCCGCGAAGACTATGAACAAGATTTGGAACTCATTTATGGCTATGAGTCTGCAACGCATACATATCTAAGATTCTCCAGGGCTTTGGACACTGGTGATGAATACGACGACAATCCTATTACAGTCGGTTTTTTTATATTTCGGTTATATTCATTATTTTTTATTCATGATAGCATTTTAACTATTAGTTTTTAGATTGCTGGAAAATTAATTTTATTAATCTATTATGCACACATAGGATAAAATGACCTACTTGGTCTACGCAATTGGTACATCTGACAATCTTGCCTATCATCCTATTCGCGGAAGCTACGCTGTGAATTTGATTCGGCCATCATCATAAATAATGCTACAAGAAATATATTTTAAACATTTTTTTCACAAATATTTTGCAATAATTCTTCAAAAATACTACTTGAAAATAAAATTGAAAGCTTCTAAAATAAGATTTTCGCAAAACGATGTTTATTTACTGGTAGGTTTAACGAATATTGTGGTTTCATTTGTTATACCATTCTCTTTGTCAATCATTAATGCTTTCTGCTCTTCAAATTTAAAAATTATTTCAAAACACAAGTAGAAAGTAAAAAAGATAAATTGCCTTCAATAGAAGAAAACCTTTATCAACAAATATTTTTTTAAAATATGGGTTAACTAACATTGTTTAACAGAATAAACTAACTTGTAAATGTAAAGATATAATATACAATTAAAATTTTATAAAAATGTAACGTATATCTGTATGCATATCCTATGATGCTTTTTGTTAAATATTCAAAATATGTTTGAATCTGAAATAATTATTAAATCAAAGAAAATATGTGTATACATTTACTACATTGATATTAATTGAAGGTCAGCGACTTCAAAAAAGTTTAAATCCAAACTACAGACAGATTATATAAATGCATATTAGATTAGATTAGAATATACCATGTCATTGTCATGAAGGATATGATGCAATTATGTTTGAATTGAAAGCAAAAACTTTAAAACCTCACAGATTTCATATACGGCAGAATAAAGGACTGTTTATTTACATTTCTAAACTATAAACGATAATGTGCCACGAATACGAAACAAATGATCGAAGAAACTATAACTATTATTAGCGCAGTTAATAACTAAAACATATCTCTGGATTTATAAATGTAAAATTAAAGAACATAAATTGTAGATATAACAGTCCCGAAACAAATGCATTAAATCACAATAAAGACAATAAGATAAAATTATATAGTAAGGTTTGTGTATCTACAGATATGATATTAAAATATAGAAGTATACTAAAGACCTTTAGTCTTCGGTGCTAAGCCATTTTTTAAACCTGAATCTGGAGTATTTTGGCAATAGATCTCTTATAACAGAAACAGTATGGATTGTAGAATTTTGTGCAGATGCTTTGCCCCATCCAGTTTCTTTAATATCTCTAAGAACTAAAGTGACGGCTTCCTCTTTGGTAGCGTCTAATGAAATTTTAGCAACAAATTTACTTGTCAATGGTGGCCCTTGAGCCTTTTTGGCTGCTAATGCCATTTTAGTGACATTTCCTTCCCAATCCAAAGGATCAGGGAATTTACTTTTTAATTCTTTGTCAGTTTGAGCATCACTTCGAAGTCGTCCCCTGCCTACGACAAAATTGGTGTTGTTGATTGTGCATAGTAAAGTACTGGAATAGGCGTACTTAATCTGAATGTCAAAAAACTTTCTTTGGTGCGGATTTTCATTCGGAGGGTAGATATAAGTAATTGGCTTGTCCTTTTCATTTTTGTCTTCAGGTAGTTCTTCAAGTTTGGGTTTTTTAGGATCTGGAGACTCGTCCTTTTCCTTTTCCTTAGAATCGGTTTTCTTTTCAATTGGAAGAAGATTATTTTTAAACCCGCTAAGGCCGTAAAAAGCTACTGTCTTATTTGCAGAGTCTATATTGGTGTCTATCGGGATAGAAACTTTGAACTCGGTTAACTCATTTATTTCTGCGACTTGAAATAGAAACGCTTTCCACCAAACATCAGAAAAAAAGTCTTTTGCGAACATACTCCATAAAACTTTCATACGCATATTTAGAATAGCTTCAGATACCAAATTTCCAAAATTTTCTTTAAACACTCGCTGAAAATTATCATCTGGAGGGTAAACAATAATTTTTTCCATTATTCCAAACTGGTAATTTGCATTTAGAGGCTGAAGTGAAAATGAAGTAGTTTTCTTAGATCGACTGTTTGTTCTATGTTTTCTTTTAGATGAATTTGGCTCTTCAGGTGCAGATTGTGTTAAAGCAGGAGGAGGTGGAGGTTTCGGTTTGGGTAAATTACTAGCTGGCGGTTGGACAGGTATTGATATTAATGACTTGGCAACTGGAATTAAATTTGGGCGTTGAAAGGGTTTGCCGTATGGCATTTTTTGTGGTGATGGACACATTTGTTGTTGAACGGGCATTGGAAAACGTTGGGGAAAATGCGACTGCGGAGCCATTACAGGGGTAGGTAAAAGCCCGCCCGAGCGGGGTTCTGGTTGATGATATTGCTGTAAATGATGAGGAATAGTAAGCATCTCATTAGGTTCATAATGATGTAGTGGCGGATTGTATTGTTGATGATATGCTTCAGAAGGCTGGGATGTTCGGTCATGCTGCTGGGAGACATAATGCATGTCTTGGTTCTGATGCAGGTGAAACATATCCGAATGATGCGGATCTTGTCCCTGTGAATGATGAAATGCTTCAGGATGACGTGAAATTGTTTCCGTTGGAGTTGATCTGCGAGAGAAAGAAATATCTCTCGATTGTGAATATCCATATGCTGAATCTTCAAGTCTATTAAGATTATTTTCGTCATAGGGTTGAAAAATATCGTTTTGTCTGACTGTGGATGAATTTTCGAAAGTGAAACTGGTATTGGATTGATTTTCAGAGGGTAAATAAGAGTTACCACTTGAATGTGCTATTTGTTCATGGCTTATAGTAGAAGTTGTACTTTCTTGAGAAGATTCAGCTATTTTGAGATTGAAAACGTCCATTAGATTCAAATCAGGGGAATTTAAAACAGTTTCAATATCATCAATGGTATCTGCACAGAGAAATTGGAATTTCCAAATTGTATCTTCAGGAGTAGAGGAAGATATATTGGATACTAAATCGAATGGGTCTTGAATGCAGAGTAAACTATCCGTGTTCAGTCTCCGTTTTTGGATAGAAGTCCGAGTTTTGTACGCTTCGAGACCTTTTGGCAAATCTGCTTCTTTTCCTTTTTCAAATATACTTTTGGGGAGGAAATCCCCGATAACAGAACATATAACTTGAGATTGGAGATCTGAGTGGGCGTACATTTTGAAGAATTCCACCGCAAGCTGGAGAATTGATTTAGCTGATGGCTTTCCCGTTGTAGGATTAGTATCAAAACCAGATGAGACACCTAAAAATGACATGACATTGACAATCTTCTCTTGGTCTTCACAAAAACCAGTTTCCCATCCGTTGATCTCTTTGATATTGTTTCCCATTGATTGCAGAGCAGCGACAGAAGGTATTATCTTCTTTGTCGTTAGGAAAACTAAAAGAAGAAGATTAAGAGAGTAGCTTGAAATTAATTGCGGTCCTGTGATTTTGTGATATTTCCCCCAATATCGCACAAATTGGAAAAGAAATGGTAGTCTAGCATCTAAATTCATCACTAATGCTATTAATTTTGATGTTTGGACAGGTAGGAAACTTTCAAATGTAAATCTGCACGTTACTCCTGTTTTGTAATGGACAAACTTGATGCAGGGAATTGTATCTCGAGGAAGAACTACAAAATCGTGACAAAACAGCTGTTTTTGATTTATTCTTCCGATACTTTTCTCTAGAGATTCCATTATTTCCTTTTTCAGGGGAAGAAGTCCTCCATAAGCATTGGAATTTTCAGCAGACAGACCTAAATGAAAAATAATTTGAATAATCAACTATTTATACAATTTTATTTAAAATAATCATTTAAATTTAGACAAATTAAAATTTAGACAATTCGCAGAGATGTTATTAAGCTGAGAATACCTAATTATAAGTTAATACATGATTAAAATTTCAGTTTTAATTTTTATTAAATAAATGAAGTTGTATTTAAAAACTTGTTTTGTTACTTACCTATTGCGTCAAAGTAAATATGAAGAATTGATGATTTATTTCCTAGGCCAGTCACAAAAGATCCATAAGGACATAGAATACATTTCGGATAGTCTCTATTCAGCAGTCTGTTAATATCCTTCACCAAATTCTGGCGCAGAGTGAGTTCTGACGAAGACAGTCTGGTCTCTCTTTCGAAGATCTCCATTTGACTATCAATGGGAAGTGACTTTAAAGTACTTGACAGTTGTGAATGGTAATCTTCAAAGGATTCTTTCAGTTCTTTCCTTCTATTCACTAAATCTTCCACGGTAGTTTTTCGTCTGCCGGTCTTATTCTGATTCAGTTGCAGCCCTTCAAAACGAATACATTAAATGTCTAATTTACTACTATTTTAAAACATTTGGCTTAGGGTTAAAAATTCTTAAATTACATTCAGCATCAGAGATATCCGATTTGAGTCGAAGAGAAAGATTTGCACTTTCCATCGAATGTTTCATTAACACAGCATGTGCCGCGTAATCCCTAAAATATAATAAAATTGAAATGATTACTAAATGAATAATTATTAATTTTTAACCAACAAGTCTGCGAATTTTATAATGTAGTTGTATTAAAATTATAATATATTTAAAAATTACTTTTTGTCCAACTGTATAAC
This sequence comes from Tomocerus qinae, assembly GCA_020055645.1. Classification (NCBI taxonomy): domain Eukaryota; kingdom Metazoa; phylum Arthropoda; class Collembola; order Entomobryomorpha; family Tomoceridae; genus Tomocerus; species Tomocerus qinae. Next base: position 127,265,078 of record CM034546.1, read on the forward strand.
ACAAAATTCCAAATCAGATTCAAAGAACGCGTCCGAAACGAGACCATAGCTGGCAAAATACCAACAAATATCCGTTCTATCCGGTTTCGTTCCATTTATTGTTACTACAAGAGATCGTTCGTTTAAAGATGACTCCCAAGAATCTATTGTCTTGCTAGTGACATCCTGGTGCTTAGAACTTAGCTGTAAAAACGAAAATGTAAAAATATTTTTCGTATACATTAGTTTAGTGTATGCATACATAAAGTAAACGCATATGATAAAGTCATAATACTGAATACTTTCAATTTCTTTAATAAATATCTAAAAAAAATTACCAAATGTTCCATCCAATCATCGTAGCAGATGAACCGAAGGTCACAATACTCACAGAGGATAATCATCTCGTCTGACTTTTGACAACTGCCAGCTGACTGCTCTATCCAATCAAATATTCAGTAAAATCCAGTATATTTGTTCTACTGTCAATATTTTAGCCTTTCACTCCTGAGAAATCTGGACAGAAACATTTTTGAAAGTATGATTGATAGAGTTCTTTCCAGAGCCTGACAATTAATCTAATATCTTGATAATTGTAGAAAAGTAGTAGAAAAGAGAGATAAATTGAAAATATTGTAAACTGGCAAAACAATACTTTTTCTCAAACATTTTTTCCTAACTAATTCAAGTGACTATTTTACCGCTTGCCTATATGATCCCATATTTAGTCTGATTTTATACCTCCATTCTAACGCAATAACAACGAAACGGTTTTGTGTTTGTGTGCATTTTGTTTAAATATTGGACTATTGGAGGCAAGTGAGACAAACTGATTAAAAGATGGAAAAAAATATTTATTTATCGTGTCATGTCAATGATATAAAAATCAGACTCCTTCCTATTATTTTAGCTTGACAATAAAAATGTTTCTTTCTGTTTATTCTACATAATATAATATAATATTATTGTTATTAATATTATGGTATTATGATAGTATGGTACAAAGGCAGTAGGTTTTAGCAATCTTGACTTACATTATATACTATAATACAAAAAGCAATGTACAAATTCAAGCATTTTGTCAAAAAAATACCGTAACAATAATATTGTTAAAACCAATTAAAATTGTTGGATATAAAAAATAGGATTGGAGAATTGTTTCAATTTATACATAATTATAATAGGAAATTACAATTATCACAAATACAAATAATTACAAAGATGCATGAGTCACTTTTCCGGAAACAACGACTTCGCAAGGTGGTGGCTATTCAAATTCCAAAATTAAATATAGTAAATCAAACAACTTTTCACCCCATCATTAATAATTAATTAATTAATAAACCATTTACAAATGGGTATAAAAAAGATGTGTCAAATTGCATGGATAAATCAAAAATATTATCATGAAACATTAATACTATGCACATTACACGACCTGTGACCTTTCACCTTTTGAATAAACGATTACATGTCTTCGTACATCTAATAATCTTGTAGGATGAATAGAACAGAAAAGTTACATTACTTTTCAGTTATGTTTAAATTTTTGGTTTTTGTGCTTTAGCTCCAGTGGCTCCTACAAATTTAAAACTTAGGCAACTGCCAGACAATTTTATTCACTCACACAATTTATTATGAACTAGGGCGTAGTTAGACCACTAAATTATAAGGGCAATTTAAACAATGACAGTAAGATTAAAGAATAGACGAGTTGCAAAAAGGGCCTCCAAATGAACACTGATGGCGGACAACAGAAATCCTATGTAAAGACAGCCGACACTGATAGTGATGAATGCAATGTTGAATGCAGTACTCAGGTAGTTATAGATCGGTTTAGAAAGAATATTAATGGTTTCTGGAATCATTGAAAATATTAAACAATATCTTCCCTAAAATTTGGAGACCCAGTAACAGTGATTGATATTTGGAGGCCCATGAATAAAAGTAATGAAAATTTGAAGGCCCATGAATAGAAGTAATGAAAATTTGGAGGCCCATGAATAAAAATAATGAAAATTTGGAGGCCCATGAATAAAAGTAATTAAAATTTGGAGGCCCATGAATAAAAGTAATGAAAATTTGGAGGCCCATGAATGAAAGTAATAAAAATTTGGAGGCCCATGAATAAAAGCAATGAATATTTATAGGCCCATGAATAAAGGCCTCCAAATTTTCATTACTTTCATCCATTGGCCTCCAAATTTTCATCACTTTTATTCATGGGCCTCCAAATATCAATCATTGTTAGTGGGTCACCAAATTTGTGGGAATTTTTTTAAAATTTATTTTGGATATGGTTTAATATTTTAATGATTCCAGAAACCATTAATATTCTTTCTAAGCTCATCTATAATACGTTACCTGAGTACTGCATTCAACCAGCATTCACCACTATCAGTGACGGCTGTCTTACATAGAATTTCTGTGGTCCGCCAACGGCGATTCATTTGGCGGCCCTTTTTGCAACTCGTCTATTGCGCTATAAAGGACAAAACAAATAATTTCAGGGGGTTTGACCAATTGGTCATTTCATATTCATATCTTTAGATTGTACCGATGGACAGAAAAACATTAACTCATTTAAATAACTAAAGTTAAAGCGTGTAAGTACAGAACGAAATAAAAAATAAAAGAACAAGCTATCTGACATATGACTGAAATAATGCCGCTAAACATGTCCCTTTACTTTATTAATGGTGAGTTTTTTAAGCTATAAAAGACAAATTCTTATAATCTTAAAACTTCCGTCTATAAGGAATTAACCTCTTCTAAAGGATCTACTTTCATCTGTCAAACACAATCCAAATAGTATAGGCTTTAGGTTTAGGCAACAACGACAAACATACAAGGAAATCAATATCAATGTTAGCACTCCAAATACTCCAACGAGCCATCCCACTGAGTGATAGTAAACTGCATTGCGGCTCGATTCATCTGATTCGTAACTCCTGTTAATCAAACAAAATACTTCTCAATATAATGATTATAAAACAACATTTTAATACGTTTATAATCGTGGACTTCTTTCCTAAAACAATTCTTTATAAAACTAAAAAATTATCTTTTAGATTTTAATTACTATAAATGAAAATTGGGATTACTCAAAGTTCAGCTTCGTTTCACCGTAACCATGTTTGGTAGATGCAGGTTTTTCAAAAATGTCATTCAGGTCACTGTCTTTCAAAATGTCTTCAGATTTATTCGGAAGTGGAATCAATTCTTTTTTTATTAAATCGTCCAATTTTATCTTTTCTGTAGATTCTTCAATCTCTGTAATTATTTCGGATGAGCCATTTTTGCCGATGGGCATTGGCTGGTCATCCTGGGCCAAATCGTTTGTCTCGTTCGTGGTTGTAACATTGTAATTGACATCATTCGAAATCGTCGTTCTCCCATTCACCTCAAAAGCTTCGCCGACAATGAAATAGACAAAAATTGAAAAACCTACTTTTGACTTCATTTTGATTTTAAAATGATTTCACTGTAAGAAAATAAGTTTTGACAATTTAATAGCTAATTAGTATGAAGCTCTAGTGAGTCTATGGTATTATTTCTTTCTGTTAGTTATGTTGTACATTACTATTTAACTTTCAAACACTTGGCTAGCGAATGTTCCAAATCAGTTCTCTGTGGTATGTATAGTAGATTCCTCAATTGTTATCTAATAAGAATTATAAAATAATGAGAATGGATAATACACAGAAAATATGACCAAAAGGAAATGGTTATTCGTAATTGCAAGCACTTGAAAATAATACTTAATTGTGATTGCAAAGTTGCAATATAATGAGAATTTTATGATGACAAGTTAATGCAAACATTTGGAAACTGGATATTGGTAAGGGGTTATCTTAAACAAAGATTATAAATCTATTGTTAATGTTAGCCGGCTCTTTTCATCCAGAAAAAGTCATTATAAGTAATTTAAAGATCTGGACAATTTTACCATTTGTTTAAATTTGTACAGTAATTTATTAGTTAGCTAAGCATCAGAATAAAATAACATTAAAATAGGAAATGACAAATATACAAATATTTATTCTTCGTTTTGAGTAACTGGCTGTTTGGCAGTGTCTGGTATTGAAGGCAGATTTGCATGGGTCACTTGTTCGCTAACAACGGCTTCGTAAGGTGGTGGCATATCTATCGTTATTCAAATTGCAAAAATTAAATATATTCAAATATAATCAAATAACTTGCCAATTTGTCACCAATATATTTGTTAGTAAATGTAACTAGCATGCAATCGTTTTATATACAATGTACATATACTAATATGAAAATAAAAACTCAATACCCAGTTGAGGTTGTTCATCGTTTGTAACGAGAGCAGGGTTAGTAAATCCAGTTGGTTGTTGTGCTGTAGTTCCAGGTGCTCCTCCCCTCTCAACAACCAAAACTAATATAGTTAAAGAAAAAGCGTGTAATTATAGAATGAAGAAAAAGAACGAAATTTCTGACATCTGACTAAGCTAATAGTGACTTGTTTTCAGCTATATAAAAATAATTCTTATTGATAGTCTCAAAACTTACTTCTATAAGGAATTCCTGTTCTTACGCGCCTCTCATCGTTTGATACATACTGTAAGCAACGACAAAAACGTAGGCAAATCAATATCAATGCTATTATTCCGACGGGCCATCCCACTGAATGATAGTAAATTGTATTGCGATTGCGGTCCGATTCATCCGATTCGTAATTCCTGTTAATCAAACAGAATGTCTTATTTGAATATAATTATTATACAACAACGACTATTTTAATACGTTAAAAATTGTGAAATTCTTCGATGCAAGCAATTCTTTAAAATCAAAAAGGTATCTTTTAGAAATGGAAATTGGGATTACTCAAACTCCAGCTTCGATTCACCATAACTAAGTTTGGCAGTTGCAGGATTCTCAAAAATATCTTTGAAATTGATGTCTTCAGATTTGGAGTTAATCGGAGTTGGAATCCACTCTTTGTTTATTGATTCATCTAATCTTATCCTTTCTCCAGATTCTTCAATCTCATTAATTTCTTCGAATGAGCTATTTTTGCCGATGGGCATTGGTTGGTCATCCTGGATCAAATCGTTTGTCTCGTTCGTGATTGTAAAATTATAATTAGAATCCTGTGATATCGTCGCGGCTCTCCCATCGACCTCAAAAACACTTCCGACAATGAAATAAACAAATACTACAAAAATATAATATTTACAAGAAACTCTTTCTTTTGACTTGTTCATTTTAATATCAAAAATGATTTCTCTATAAGAAAGGAAGAGTCGTCCCTAGAAGAGCTGATAAATTAGTAGTTAGTTATAATCTAATTCTAGTGAATGTATGGTTACTTCTATTGTGTATTACTATTTAACACGGAAACTCTTTTGGTGAGCGAATATTACAAATATCAGTTCATTGTGGTGTATAGCTGATTCCTCGAAACTAATGTAATAAGAATTTCAAAATGAGGAGAATGGATAATTCACAGAAAATAGGTGCAAAGAAAATGTTTAAGAATAGCTTATGAAAATTCTATACGTCATTTCAAGTACTTGGAAATAATATTGTGGTTTTTTGGTTATTGTAATCGTCAATCGTGGTTGCACAGTTGCGATATAATCAGAGTTTGATGAACGCAGCCTCTTTGTATTACAGTTTACAATTATGGAATACCATATGTTACCAATAAAACAACATGCTCTGCATGCAAAGTTGCATTTGCGATTACGATATTATACATAGTATCCCAATAGGACAGCATAATATGCGGCCAAGAGGATATTATTCTCCAAAAACTTACATTTATATATTTTTGTCAGAAGTTCAGAAGTTGTAGAAAATTTAATATAGACTTTATAAAACCTTGAGATACGTATTGGTTTTTAGTTTTAAATTCTATGAATTCCAATCTGCGGCAAAATGATTTTCAATGGACTGATAGATATTTAATGCTTGACAATATAATATTGCTTGTTGTATTAAACAAAGTAAATTTTATATACTTATTGTTTTATTAGGGGTATGAGTATACTGTGTAGGCCTAGGCCATACATTTAACAGCCAAAACATCTTTAGAATCCTGTAACATAATATTTCGCATTTACAATGCTAATTATTTCCCGGGGTACATAACAACACAAATCACTTGCAATTGAGCAGTTATCTGTAACATGAAAGATATTTATAACTATGTAGCCGTTATCTCTTGATGCAGTAGAATGTTTACTTTACAAATCGGAAAAATGATAAATAAGTGGTAATGGATATTCAGCATTTCAATGCCTAGACTAAAAAACCATACCCGACTTGCCTTGTTAATCTAATATTATCTTTAATAAGTCTGGATTCAGGACCGTGTGGAGTGGAGGATTCGCCATTCACAACACGCACATTATCCATTCTCGAGCGTTATGCCTCAATACATTTATAAAGCATGTATCAACTTTGGGAATTAGTGACCTAAGTATATGCATAATTAATGTTTATATAAATTGCGTTTCACAACACATAAGCCCAGAAGCAAGTACGACAAAACTTTAGGAGAGAACAAAAATAATCTTTGCAAACAAATAAATTTTGCTGCTATTTTTCTGAATACCATTATCTGAGTACTGAGAAACCAACTGTGATGAGAGTCCTTAATATAGCACCATTATAACATGATTTTTCATTACTTTTAGTCGAAAAAATGACCGATTCATTAAAATGCCTTTAATGTGTGGGGCATGTAGTTATTTTTCACACTTAATCGCTTTTTATTTGCCCGAACGAATAAGAAGCGAATAAGAAATTAATCACTCACACGAATAAGAAGCGATGGGAATAGCAAGCGAGGGGTCAATATAAATGGCTTTCTTAACACTGTCATCAGAATAACCAAATACAATATTTTAATTTACTCTCACACTCACCACTTACTGTATACCTTAATAATACTGTAATATAAATCACCTTTTAATGTAATCAGTAAAAACTACCGTAGACTGGTTTCTTAACATGTAATTGAATATGAAAATAGGCCATATAAACTAAATGGGTCGGCAGAAGAACTACTTGAGACAGGTATATTTTAATATAGGTAATAAGTCACACTGATGGCTCCAAAATAATATTTCAATCTATATTCATGTGGGGAGTAGTGGCAACTAGGTCAAACAACTCTAAGGAAAAAGTTCATATTTGATCTTGTCAATACTCAATAAATAATAGCAAAAAATCTTTTCAAATAGAAAGTAAAATACTTTTGTTTCGTGCACTGGTTGTGAATTTGCGTTAGTTCCGTGTGTGGGGATGAATAGATGAACGATGAATGCTTGCACTAACTTGTAAGATCCAATGCAAAATGGCAGATACTGTCTCTACCGAAGATGGCTAGCTAATTTCTGCAATGTGTGATGTGTACTGGCAAATAAATATGTACTGCGGAAAACTAAAATTTCCTACAACTATTTATTTAAAACTAGAAATACACTCACAATTTAATTAGGGGTCTAGATGACCGAAAATGCCGTAATGTCAATTACGGAAAAGGGAGCACGAAGTAAGTGTGCACGAGGCACTAGAGACAGGAACAATCCAGAAGAGAAGTACAATAATAATTAATTACAGCTATGAGCTGAGTTTATATACTACAGCCTTTAGGAGTGCGGACGTTAGAGCCGTGAGTAAGTTTACAGCAAATAACGCCATTGGTCCAATAATAGATATTGGGGGCCATCAAGGGCAAGAAAAAGAAGAGGAGTAGTTCCGTTACTCACGACCCCACTCACACTACTTCTACTACACTATAGGTAGGCTCTGCTTACCAACCAAAGACCACGTGCTCAGTAAATTACTAAGCAGTAAAGTGGTCAGTAAAGAAGAGAAGAATGAACAGACAATAAATTACTACGAATACATATTAGCGTTCCAAACAACTTTGGACCTTTGTTTTGATCAAAATCATTGTGAATGGTATCGTTAGTTTCATATTCAGAGGTTGGAAATCCCAAGATTCATTCTAAATAGGTCTTATAATTATAACAGACCTTTGACCACATTATTGTTATTAATACATATTAATTGAAATTCATGAGCAAATTGATCGTGTTGTCGACTACGATTTGCATGAAAGTGACGAACGTGTTTCTTTGAATCAGAAAGCAACCAGAACAACTCACCCCAAAATATCTGTAAATCTTCAATCTTTTGCTTGTGTACTTCTCTCTCAGCACTTTTCTCCACTTCTGCTGAAATTTTTTTGAATTTTCAGCTACACCTCCCATATTGGCCAAAATAAACTTGGTACCCAAACAACAAAGGTAAAATGCCAAGGGCCACACAAGATATTCTGGCATTGGGATTATTCTTCTCATTCTGATCATGCAGAATGCACTGAAGGTCATCAAGAAGTTGAGGGAAGCAAAGCATGGCCCGGCCATTCTTGACAATATTTCATTGAACCTACCTATGATTGAGGAGCATCAGTGCTTCATAGAATTGCATTGCTTCCTTGACGTCTTCATGATTAGACCCATCATCATTCGGACAGATTCCATTGATGTAATATATAAGCCCTATTAGGTAAAGCGCCATCATATTCAGGATGGTGCAGAAAGAATGTCCCACATGAAGAATGACAATGTAGACAAACACTGCCAAAAATATTTTGAAGCTGAGAGCTGTGTGAATATCGCTTGGGATGTTTTCTTGAATGAATCTTTGGAAAGGATCGAAATCATATTCCATTACAGCAAGAATGGCCATGAAGAAAGGCAAAATGAAATACGACATTGTGTTGGCAATCGTCAATAAGAGAAGTAATCTAAAACGACGGTCGATATCTCTTCTGTTGATCTTCTTCCCAATTTCAGAAGCTGCCAAAAATATATTGCTAGACTATAATTATGTCTTCACAATACGTTGATATATCGGAAATATTTAATAATTTGAACACTGGAATGTTTTAGGCGTTATAATGTTAAACTGTCATGCTGAAAACGTTACCTTCAATTTTTGTTGCGAGTAAAATGACATGATGAAAACCTGAGAATATTTTATTACTTTGTATCAAAACAATAGAGTCAAAAAGAACACTTAGACATGAACCAATATAATATAAAGAGAAAATGACAATTTTATAAAATTGAAAGTTCGGATCAGGGTGATGAAACTCTTTCAATAATCGAAAAGTGCCGTAGATAGAGCCTAATATGCAGACAATAAAGTTTAGTGACCAATAAATCAAATGGCGTCGATTCCGTGTGAAACTCAAAACTAACTTTTTGTGGTCAAATGTTATTGGCAACAAGAAAAATATGTCGGAAATTTGAAAAAGTAGTTTTATGCCAAGGAAAGAATTTGTATAAAAGTTTTGTGAAAATATTTTCTGAATTGATAGATACCATAAGTTTGCCATAAGGACAACTTTTATACTGAATTCAAATGTTACGCAATAATATGACTTTGTGGTAATGGCGTATAGGTAATTTAATTTTGTAGATTTATTTAATTTACTTTGACAATACGCTTATAACTTATACATATGTACATCTATGATGACAATCTATCTAAGAACTAAGGAGCCTTAAAAGTAATATTTCTCCTGTCTAGTACTTGAGTATAGAACTGTGGACTACAATGCGGCTCAGTAAAGCAAAATTGTGGTTAGTATATTTTAATCATAAGCTTCTGTATTTTATTCTATTATATTATATCAAGAAACACAACGAATGTTGAAAATGTATAAACCAATTAAATAGAGTGGGCGAATATCTATTTGCCACTTTCGCGAATACTTTGTATTTTAGGCCTACAATAGCCAAAATGTGAAAAACAACGTTTTGTAAATCGTTGGGAAAACGAATATTTGAGTTTGAGTATAATGGCCGAAATTATTCGCGAATAGTCAATTTTCATCAACTTGTAAAAAATCGGCTACCAAGCATTGGATACTGTAGGCCTAAAAGTATACAGACTATTCGTCCAAACCAAAGCCTCTGCCTTCTGCTTCAGGCCTTGTCCAACATACTATACAGTTTAGCTTTCGACTTGTCGCGACGCTTGACTGATGAGTGAAACGTCAGTCGTGGTAACTAACCACATAACAACGTGATGATGATGTGATGATGTGAGTGCGAGTTTCAACTTTCAGCTGTTCAGTTTTAATTCTGATTTGGCATGGTAATGGTAAGTACATTATAGTATCATAAAATGGAATATAAAATAGTGTTGACAACTACTCAGAATGATCAGTAGTCAACGTAGTCCTTGACTTAGGACTGATGTTGACTACTGATCATTCTAATTAGTTTTCAACATCATTTTGCATTCCATTTTATGGTATTATAATGTACAACAGAATTAAAACTGAAATTGGAAATAAACAATACACTCGTACTTAGACCCTATTTAAAGTGTCACTTCCTTTTCACTTCCTCCTGAAAAGAGGACTATTCAGTTACTAATTTTGCATAAAATTCAAAATCTTCTCACCTGGGGCAACGCATTTGTTTTATTTATGCATGATCCTTTGCGGAGGAAGTGAAAAGGAAGTGACACTTTATCTGGGGTTTTACTTGTGAAAATCACCTGCCTCCTGACTACGTCCAGGCTTCCATGGGGCATCCAACGGAGGTAACATTTTAGTCATAATTTATTCAAAATTGAGACAATAACATTGACATTGGGTATATAATAGTATAAACTTATTTATACTATCAACTATCACAACGTACAGTTACAGCCACAATATTTATAGGTAGGCCTTGACTGACACATAATAACAACTGATTTGGATTGTTTAAATATTTGTGTCAGTCAAGGCATATCTATAAATATTATAGCTGTAACTGTACATTGTGGCATATGTCAATGTTATTGTTTTAATTGTGAATAAATTATTGCTGAAATGTTACATCCGTATTTGATTGCTGGCTGAAATGTCCAATGGAATCTAGTCAGGAGGAGTAGATTTTGACAATAAAGTAATTTGGACTGTAAAGGGGGATGAAAGGGAAACATGAAAACAAATTAAACGAGAAAATAAAATTAAAATAAAAGGAAAATAAATCCAAATCAAAGGGGGAATATAAGGCCAAATTAAAGGGGAAAATAAAACCAAATTAAAGGGGAGAATAAAACCAAATTAAAATGGAAAATAAAACCAAATTAAAGGGGAAAATAAAACCAGATTAAAGGGGAAAATAAAACCAAATTAAAGGGGAAAATGAAAATCAAATTAAAATGGAAATTGAAATTAAAGGAGAGATAAAAACCGAGTTAAAGGAGAAATTATTGCCAAATTAAATGAAAAAATAAAACCAAATAAAAATAAATAATCTAAAACCAAAAATCTTTCACGTGCGTTTTAATACATTTGCGTGGTAACACCCCGGAAATAACCGGACATGTCCCATACGCAATGTATGAACTTATTCAACTTAACTTAACAGCTTGGTGTGATTGGATGAATGAAGCACAATTGCTGAGCAAATGAGAGCGTGTTTGAGTGAAAGGGTGAGGGTGTGCATGTGGCTTTAGCATCGATTCTGGGATGCAATGGGGGCCGTTACAGTAGTGAAAGCAAATGGCTTAACTATCTGTGGGTTTAAGTATCCGGTGGCCATACTAATTGTATCCCGCGGGCATAAAGGGGAATAGGCCGGTAGAGTTTCCATACTCTCCGCAGACATCCGAGTTCCCGAAATAGGGGGAATGGGCACAGCAAGTTACAGAAGGGTAAGTGTTGCTGGTGGACAACCCAATTCCAGGAAGGTATCTCCTTTCGTAGGGGAACTGGCACATTATATGTTGGGCAGTAATGGAGACACCCAGTTCGATGCGTTACATTCTTTTAAAAATGGAAACACGATATATTAAATTTTTTGGTACTTTATTTGTTCATAACATGTTTTTATTTTTATCTTTATTATATCTCAAAACTTTTACTGTAATTTTAAATGAATATTGATTTATTTAAACTAATCGATATCTGAAACTATGTATAGGTTTGAAGCGAAACTTGAAACAAGTCAATTTATGATTAAACCCTAAAAATGTTCAAAAACAGAACTACATGCGCAATACAAGATTGTACGGCACAAAAACGGAGAGAATTTGACGGAAACTTGACATTCCATACGTTAGCTCAAATTATTTTTTTCTTTAATGTATAATAATGCAATTCATATTTCAATATTAATTGACACCATTTGTTTCTAGCCTTCCAAGTAGTAACAGAAACTCAAAATTGAGAGAAGAATGGATTCATGTTGTCAAAAGATCTAAAAATAATTTTGCCTGGGAACCAAAAATGACTACAAAAATATGTTCGAGACACTTTAACAAAAATTGCTTTATGGTGACACAATTTCGAACTTTACTTCTGCCTGATTCTGTTCCTTCTATATTTCTTGAAGAAGGTATTTAAAACCCCCCATTTTACTAATTCTGCTAAATATACACCTTAAAATATGAAATTAAGCAATTTATATTATATTACAGCTGATAGCGTCTGCGATGAAATTGTACACCCAGAGGATTGTCTTGAGATTGCTGAGGATCCGCCTTTAGAATCTCCAACATGCTATGGCACTGCGGCTTTTTGGTCCGAAGTGAAGTCATTAGTTCCAGTATTGGGATTTTGGCTATGAATAGTGTGAAGCCAATTGGAAATAAAATTGTAACTCCCCGAAAAAGAGCTGAAAATTTTTCTGATGGAGAAACACCAAAACGAATTCGTATTACTGCAAGCGACCACACGTACCAATGTAAAGAAACACCTCGTACTAGATGCAAACGTCTTCTTAATATGAACATAAAAGCAAAAAAGAAATTGTACCTTCTTCAAAAAACATTGGTCAGAAAGAAAAAATCGGTTAAGTTGTTAATGAAACATTTAGAAGATGCCAGTATTCTCACAAAAACACAAGTAGAAGCTTGCCGAGGATATTCTAAAGTTATGAAACTGTTGATGGACGCAAATAATAAGAAAAGGACTGTAGAATATTCAGAAGACATGAAACAGTTTGCAGCCAGTTTGCATTTTTATTCACCAAAAGCTTACCAATTTTTGCGAAGACACCTAAAACTACCTCATTCATTTACAATTGTCTCATGGATGAGGTCCTCTAACTGTGAACCAGGATTTTGTTCAGGTGTAATTGAAAATTTAACCAAGGAAAGACTACGAGACAAAACGAATTGTATGACTGACATTGCAATGATGGTGGATGAAATGTCAATAAGAAAAGATACTGTGTGGGATCAAAGCAGACATAAGTATATGGGATATTGTGATTATGGTAATGGAGCAGTTGAATGCAACAGACTTGCGAGTAATGCCCTTGTGTGCCTCATTGCTGGAATATCAGGAGGATGGAAGTGCCCAATAGGTTACATTTTTACCGACAAATGCGAAGGCAAAACCTTAAGCAATTTTGTAACTACAGGACTTCAATATCTCACTGAATCTGGGTTTAGAGTGCACAGTATAACAGCAGACGGAGGAACGGCAAATGTGGCAATGTTCGCTACCCTTGGAATAAGTGAAGAGATTAAAACTTCAGAGTTAGAAATTGTCGAAAATAATATCAAAACTTATTTCAAAAATCCACTAACAGAGAATCCTGTGTACGCTATATATGATGTCGTCCATATGTTTAAATTGTGGAGAAATCTACTGGCAGACTTAAAAGAAATTTCATGGAGAAAAGGAATCATAAAATGGTCATTCATCGAAAGTCTTAATGAACTGCAACAGAATGAACACATCTCCGCTGCCAATAAAATCAATAAAAACCACATTGAGTTCCAGAAACACAAGATGAGAATGAAGTATGCAGCTCAAACCATCAGTGCATCAACGGCAAATGCTATTGATTTCTGCTGTGAAGATATGGGGCTCCAGCAATTTAAAGATTCAAAGCCGACGACAGAATTTTTTAAGATTATTGGATAAAACTTTTGACATCCTTAACTCGAGACATCCGAAACAATCTGGATTCAAGGCACCAATGACAAAAGAAAATCTCAGAGAAAATATCCCATTTCTGGAATATGTATGTAATGTTTTGCTGGAAGTTAAATATGAAAAAAAAATTGTTCGAAAAGATGGGATTAAGTTTCAGACATCGTTACTGTGTAAGGGACAGAGAAAGAGAGCTGTAATTGGACTCTATATCAGCATCAAATCAGTAATTTCGATTTCACAAGAACTGTTAAGAAGACACAACCAACCTTTTTACTATGTTTTAACTTACAGATTTTCTCAAGACCTTCTGGAGCTTTTTTTTAATAAAGTTCGTTCAAGGCTGGGTAAAAATGATAACCCAAATGTTGTCCAATTCACAAATATTATGAAACAAGTCTGGCATCAAAATCTTCTAAAATCTAATAGTACTGGGAACTGTATAAATCTAGATGAAGATATACCTAAAGGTCTTTTAAAATTGAAGTGCTGGAAAGGTCACAAAGCAAGTCATCAAAATGCCCTCCGTTCAACAGATAACATAATTGTACCGCAATTTCAAAACGTTGAGACGCAATTTTATGAAAACTGCTTAACTTACATAGCTGGAAATGTTGTGCATGCTGTTGCCGATGCAATAAAATGTTCCGACTGTTTGGATTGTTTATACGAAAACTCTTCAGATGCCTTACCTGCTCACTTGAAAAACTTGATTGTCAGAAAAAATAATGGAGGACTAACTACACCAAGCTACAGCGTTTACAAAATTTGCAAAAAGGCGGATACCTATTTAAAAGCTCTATCTTCAAATCTGACACTAATTCCAAGACTTTCCGATTTAGATGGGATTATCCAAAGAAAAGTAATGCTTGAAACCCTCGGAATGGGCTTGTTTCCAATTATAGGGAAACATACAATTGATTTTGATCCAGTCCATCAAGAAAGCCATTTTGTTTTAATGATAAAGACTGTGGTTCGTCAATTCTTGAAAATTCGTCTCTTTTCTCATGGAAAGGCTTATAGAAGAGAAATTATGGGGATGTCCCTTCGTCATTCTTTGACCAAAACGACACTATTTCGTAACGAGTAGTGTTTGGAATAAGTTTCATAGCTTTTAGGTGCTACTCTTTGTATATAAATATGTTTTGATGTATTTCATTTAATTAATTTTATAATAGTTCGGTCAGATGGCTATTGTTAATAGATTTAGTATAATAGTATAACATAGTAGTCTTAAGTAGTAAGCTTACATTATTTACCGTTCATTGTGTAATATTTGCTTTAATTAAATGATGTGTGGGAGGATGGGAGGTTATCACATCAAAAAACAAAAAATACAATGTATATTGTGTAATTTATTATAGTTATTTCTTTCTAATATTGTAGTAATCCTTGTAGTACTATAGTAGTAGTAAATAATATGGTATGGTAAATGGTATGCATCAAATGCTATCCAATACAAGTATGATCGTGTGGGTATTTTCTTTTAACTCCTACTAAGTATGACAGTGTCGCGCATCATTACAAATTCATTCAGTTTGGGATTATGTGGTATATGTAGATTACTTCCGCTGCCAGTTAAGCTGCGCTGATATCCAACGTTGGCAATTAACCAACACTCAGGCTTGCTTCGTTCTTCTAGTCTTATACTCTCCCTATATAAAATTCTATGGTCCAAACCATTCGCCTCGACCTTACTACAACCATATTAAAATTTCCTTAGGACTGCGGACTTGGACCAAAGGTGAAATGTTCTTATACACAGTAGTACAGGTTTTATGTGCTTTGTACTATATACCTTCACTGTGCAGTCCAGTACAATCAAGGTATCGAAAAACCCGGGTTTTTTAGGAAAAAACCCTCGACCCCGGGTTTTTTGGGTTTTTTAGGGTTTTTTGGGTTTTTTGGGTTTAAGGGTTTTTTATATAACTATAGGTATAAATACAAGCCTATACTATACCATATATGAAAACTACAGCTGACAACAACAACAACCGTGTCAACTACTATTACTTACGTCAATGAAAAGAAAAATTAAAGCATAAAAGTTTAATTTCATTATGTTGTAACGTAGCAAATGCAGTATTTTTGTGAAATATTATTATTACTGTTTGATAACAACTAGTGAAATATTAAGCATTATAATATTTTACTGATTATATTGACTTTATGAAATTATTCCTTTGTTAATTTGAAGCTTTAATTGCAAAGCATTACAGTAATGAATATGTAAGTGATAAATTGAAATTATGTGTACAACAATATTATAAACATAGTCTTCACAATGCAATGACTAAAGTATACATAAAACTAATATTATTATTATAGCCCTCACGTTACGATACATTAATTACCCGTAGAAGTGAAGCTATATTTGTTTCCACCTGATTATGCATTTGTTTACATTTTTGAATAGAAATTAGTATGTATTGCGTATCTAGATGGAGCTATAGTGCATATTTTTGTATGTTTTGTAAAAAACCCAAAAAACCCATTAAACCCGGGGTTTTTTAAGTAAGCGGGGTGGGTTTTTTGCCAAAAAACCCAAAAAACCCCAACCCATAAAAAACCCGACCCACAACCCTGAGTACAATATTATAGGAAAAAACAAGTGAGGAGAGTCAGGTTAGGTAGCAAAAACAATTATAGGTTCGGTCGAAATGTTCAAAGGAGAAGGAGACGGGCTTTATCATTATATATTCACTAGTGAACCCAGCTAAGGGGGCAAATCTAGCACTCAAGAGAAATTCAGCAGGCCACCCATCACAGTAATAAAAACAATTTCGAAAACATCCCATTAGGTTGTTAACTTTGTAAATACAATGTACATTTAAATTAATACACCTTTATTTTCCCATTTATTAGCTGCAGCCCCAACTTCCTGATAAAAAGGAATTTCCTAAACCAAAATAATAACTGTAGATCGTAGCATCAAATACAGGGAACAATGAAAGACTATTTCCGAAAAAACTCCCACAAAGTTACCAAAACTTTTAAAATCGAAAAAATAAGATTCCCTCTAGGATTTTGGAAAAACGTTCAAATCCCATGAGTACAACTTACGAATAAATATTTTTAAAGAATAGTTAATTACCCAGTGCTGTTATTTAATTCTACAAAATGATATCCCAACTGGCACAAAGGAATTAAGAGGGTAGTAAAAAGTAAACCTAGCTCTATTAAAAAATGTTGAATAAGTTTTTCGATATTACAGCAGAACCAATTTGGGTTAGAAGTTTTGAAATGCTATTTAATACGCACAATACGATCATTACGAAATGTTCCCTTTCGCTAATCATTTCCATTCGATCCCCAGTCACCATTCAACCTTCTTATGTAAACTATTAGATGTTATAACAATCATATGAAACGACTTATTTCATTGGTTTAGAGAAATTGGGCTTGCGCATTTTACTTTTTTTGCTATTAAGGAGCCTGCATATATTCCGTGTGCAGTTGATGGGAGGAGGGGATACCCAAAAGTGTTGCAGTCAGCATTTGCGTTACACATGTGAGAGGGGGTTTTGCTTTACGTAATATATGCAGGTTCCCTAGGTTCTCCCTACCACACGTACATACATATATATATATATATAAATATATATAGACAGGTAAATTTATCAAGTCTGCGATTATATATAGAGATTTTAAAGATTAAAAATGACAAGTAACTGCCGTTCCCTATGCATAAATTAAAACTATTGGATTCCAATAGTCGCTTAAGAGAATTTAGCTGGCTGTTTACGCTTTTGTTTTATTATGTCAAAGCTATTGCTAAAGTATTCAATAATACAATTATTATTCAGCACAAACGAAACATATACCTTATTGCCTGCTTTGGAATATGAACATGTAGATACCTAACTTTTAAACATGAGGTCATAGAGTTTGGAATATTGATTGACCCATTTACGGTTTTTGGAGTTTGATAATTTTTAACAGGATTGCCACAAATGGACCTTATATTATTTCTAACTTTTTTATCTGTCCCTGATATCTTTGGCCCATGGACCGGGAGAGTTTTTACATTTTTGCTTTACAAGTGTATCTTTTGACTTTTATAGATGAGCATTTGGTTGGTGTATGTCTATCCCTCAAACAATTCAATGCAAAAACGAAGCATAAAAAAGTAAAAACATCAGAGTATTAGAATCTAAGAAAGATTATTGCTCTTGATACAGCGTTTAGATAATTAAAACCTTCTTCCTTCTTTTACCATAATACTTTGTCCAACCTTATTTCTCTAGCCTTTTATAGTTTATCACTAATTTTATTGTGCTTACTATTTTCTTATTTCTGAAGCTATATAAAAATAGATGTAAGCAGAACAGATAATAGTAAAACCTGCCTAGCTATTGTCATCTTGATCAAAGATTCATTTCGAAGATTAGATTTTTATTTTATTAGATTTGGGTTATGATTGTACTATTCTAGGTTAAGATGTAAACAAGCACATATCCAGAGGGCCCCCAGAAAAATACGATTTTTTCGTAAAAAAGGTTAAAAATTCAAAAACTTTTCGCACTTCGCGCGAATATGTCTTCATTTTACCAACATATTTTGGTGCCCCCCCCCCTTGGTCAAATTCCTGGATACGTGCTGGTATTTGGTATGTAAGGTTAGTTACATTAAATTAGAATGTGGATAATTGGCTTTGACACTTTGACTGATAAACTACTGACGCAAGAATATAAATACAATTGTGCATAAATGCAACTAATATCTAATTTTAATTTTACCTTTAGTACGGCACAAGTTTTTAAAAGCACATCCCTGGCTGATTATGTTCATTGCTGCCTGTTATTTTATATTGATTCATATCATGACATAAATGCAATGCATTGTAAGTACAACACAAATAATATTTTCTCGCTGAGATTTGAAGCTAGGGTTTTAACATTTTCTGCTTTGCTTTGTATCCTTATTATATGGCTTTATAATTGCTAATGAATGTTAAAGGTCCTTCTTTGTTTGAATGTAGGAAAGCTCATTATATTTGAAGCGGAAAACCGCTTAAGGCAAATCCAATGCACTCTCTGAACGTTTAGTAAATCTATTCATACAGCAGATTTAATATCATTACACAGGTAATTTACTATGAAATCTGGACAAAAGGCCTATGCATGATGCCTTAAATATTTATAATGTCTCGTATTAATAAGCTACATTGAGATTGTGGCATGATTATTGAATTAAAAAGGTTACTCCCTAATGAACTAAAAATACCAATGTCCACAAGGTCTCATTAGGACGGTATTGTCAGTCACGAAACATTAAACCCTGCATTGTATATTTTAATTAAACCCTCCATGGTCTTCCATATGTCTATTTCTATCTCCCATAAACGTCTGTTTTTACAAGTTGAAGTGTTTAATGATTAATGAATTAAATACCGAATCATGACAATCAAATATTTAAAAACTACGTTTTCAAATATATATATTCTATTAATAGCATTTATAAATATTTACTTGAATTATTACCGTAATTTTCCATAAATATCAGACACAACTAGATTTACATAAGTGACCGCTACAGAAATTTTTTTAAAGGTTTTTAGCAACAAATTCTAAAGATATTGCAATGTTTTATTACTTATTATTTTTGTGCACCATTCTGTTCACTCCTTATGTTTGGTCTCACGTTGCACTGAGTTTTCCTCAAGCAAGAAAAATAGATTTGGATTCTCTAACCAACACTAATGCAAGAACTCCATGTGGAATGCCTAGAGGTTGGATAAATTCTTCAGAATTTTAAATATGCTTTTCTGAATCCAGAAATTTATATTAATATGTTAATATATTAATGTAGGTTGGATAAGAACTTCAATTCCTACGGGGATGTATATGAACTTTACGTGGAATATGGCTTATCCACATCAAGTAAATTATTAATATATGATACAACTAATTGAACTAATAAAATATTTTCACCACTATGATAAATATATATTTATATTTCAAATTAAAATGTATACTAATCTAAGGTAATTTAATATTGTGGTTTAGGGTGGATACAGAATCGAGCTCTTGGATGGAAACTATAATTGGTTGACTAATCTTACGGAATTAAAACCAGGGCAAGGATTCGTAGTTGGAAACCCAACGTAAAAAACTGAAACCTTAAAATTTCAAGTTAAAATTAAATATTCTGTTATATTAAGTAGGAACTTTTTTAGGCTAGAATAAATAATAATTGCATGTTGACGATGATGATGCGAGGTTTTAATTTGTTTTGACTCAGGGCACAGTGGCACGTAGTAAAAGTCCCTGAAAAGACTTGTACACAATGCGTTGTCCGCCTTGTTAGACAAGCAAAGGAATTCGGGGAGACGATGGAATATAATTCTTGCTCCGATGTGGATATCGTTGACAGGAAATTATTCAAGAACAAATGCTATGGCCATGGAATTCCTTATGGGAATCTCTGCTTTTGCTACAGAGGTGTGATTTGTATTAATTTAATTTCCATTCAATATGATAATATCTTTTAAATATTTAATATAGGCTATTCGGGTCCTCTTTGTCAGTACAAAGAAGAATGTGATTCGGATATTGACTGCAGTGGCCGCGGAAGATGTGTCCGTATAGGAGGAACAAATCAACCATCACGTCAATGTTTTTGTGCTCCAGGTTTTCATGGTGAGAAGTGCTTATTGGCAAATACAGCAGTACTTCCATCCCATTACAATCTTAACCTTGCTTTGTACAAACGACACAACTTGAATGACAAAGTGGTACTTCATTACAGGGTCAGAGCATTCAGAATACCTTTTTATAATTTTTAAATGTTAGTTATATAGATTTTGGATGGTTTATCAAGATTGAAAATCCAAACTTGCCTACTTTTCAATTAAAAGTGAAAAATTAAAATTCTTTGATTTTTTATCCTAATGTCGAATATTTAGTAGCATTTGAAAATAAAAATTTTGAGTATTTTTAGTCGAGTAACTGCGTAAAAGAAAAAGAAGTGTCATATGTAAATGCACCTTAATCAATTGATACCTCTTTTACAGATGCTACATTCGTTATCAGAAATTGAATTTGTTTTGGAGATTCACGGAACGTCATTTGGAGCATTGGGAATGCGACCAAATTATTTTAATGAGTCCTGCAAACTTTGGCCACCAATTGACGAATATGTAACAGCATCTATGTAAGATTACCAAAAATCTAATTTATTATATTGTCGGAATATTAAGATTTTATGCGTTTGTTTTTCAGGTCTAACCCAAAAGACTCAATCCTGAGTAACAATTGGTATGGAATTAACGACTTGTACTCAGACGCTAACCAAAACCACTCTTTGGATTTTAATCAGCATCCTACTACACGATTTTTCCATTTGAACATAGCAAAAGTCAATACCCAAAAGATACTCCGCCCTTCTGAGGTAATTGTGAAAACACAATTGTAGTTTTAATAAATGTTTAATCTTTAATTTCAAGGCAGTTAGTTCAATGCAGCATTTATGACAAAACAGCGTTTACATGAATAACTTGGTTATCGTAATAATTTGATAATTTTATGTTGACAGTATGCACCTTTGATGGGACACTTCTCCGGGATGGACTGTACAGATGTTACAATCGGAGCTGCTCATGGAATATTCTCCCGGATACGCGACTACTACACAAGGGAAATGGCTACACCTAAACTAGATGAAGATTGGGGCGGCTGGGATGACATTACATCGGCAACTGGATGGGAAATGAATGGAAAGACAACTTTGATATTTCGGAGAAAGATGTGGCCAGTAGATCTCACGGATCATCCAATCTCCGGAGATATGCACGTCATATGGGCCAGGGGACAAGAAACGGGGGCTTATGTTCATGCAGTTCCCTCTGGACTCGAAGCTCCGGCAGGAACTCCATCAAATATGCATTTCTACACCACTGATGAAATAAAATATCATGGTCATGGAATGCAAAGAGGAACTACTGTCATCAACTTCTCTGTATAAAAATATTTAACTATCTATTTATAATTATTTAAGCATGTCACTTAGTATTCACTTTTTTAAAATAAAAAACTGTTATAATTTCTAATGATTATATACATATATTATGCAATTTTATGTGTAATGTAATGTAATAATCTATATTGCATTGTGTCGTGTAATCATGGCATGCCTTGGGCAGCACTGTATCTAAATTAATAAAATTCTCATTACTGAAATTAAGCTTATATGGTCCTTCCTTTCCATCAAGTCAGACGACAGTCTTCCATTCGCGGAATCAATATTTCCAGTTGCCGCTATTTACCAATAAATGATATACATTATAAATTATATTATTCAAGTACAGCCCTAGAAAAACCATATAAAATATATAGAAAGTAGTACCTATAATATATTATAATAACAAATTTCTACTAGAAAAACAGATTGAATTGAAGGAATATGCAAAAATATACGGCTACATTTGTACATTTATTGTTTTTATCCGTAATAGTCATATTATGAAGTAAGAAATCTAATTTACTGACAAGATTTATCAATGAAGTATAGTGTCTGGAAAACATATTACTCGGAAGTTGTGGTGGGTTCTGAAAATAACGTTAGAGGAGGAGGAGGGGAAGAGAGCGAAGTAGGCTGTTCTGTAGTAACAGGTTGTGAGGTTTTACCGGCTGAATCGCTTGTAGTAGATGAATGGATTCTCTTAATATGCCTTCGTAAACTGTAAGTTTGGGGAAATAATTTTCCACACAAGTTACAACAAAATTCTTTTACTCCACTGTGCGTCTTTTCGTGAATAGTTAAGGAACTTTTAGTAATAAATCGCTTGTCACATGTCGAACATTTAAAAGGACGCTCCCCACTGTGCGTGCGAATGTGTATTTTTAGTGTGGAGGACTGCGTGAATCGTCTCTCACAAACTGTGCACTTGTAAGGCTACATGGAAAAACAAAATATTGTGATAATCTGAAAAACCA
Organism: Tomocerus qinae; assembly: GCA_020055645.1. Lineage (NCBI taxonomy): Eukaryota > Metazoa > Arthropoda > Collembola > Entomobryomorpha > Tomoceridae > Tomocerus > Tomocerus qinae. Next base: position 127,287,929 of record CM034546.1, read on the forward strand.
CAATTTTATAAATTATTATTAATCATTATTTTTTAACTTTTCCTTGCCTTTTCTCCTACATGGGTCCTTAAATGACTTTTCAGAGCTGATGACTGAGTAAATGCAAATCCACATGTAGAGCAAACGTACGGTCTACATAATTATCATTTGAAACATTAATATCATCTGTATTTGATACATTACCTTTCATTACATTATCTTTTAAGGTATATTATTTTAATAATTACATGTTTCCATTACTTTAATCCATTATGCAGCATTTCATGTTTTTGGACACCGCCCAAGTCATAGAATCTTTTGTCACAAAAAGAACACGCATAGGGTCGCTCCCCCGTATGCGTCCTTAAATGTCTTGTAAGTTGCTGATTGTTCACCAAACGCTTTCCACATATTGTACATAAACGAGGCTTGTCACCGGTGTGAGTCATTACGTGATTTCTTAATCTAAAAATTATAAAAAGAAGAAACACTTGCTTATCAATTTGTGAATCTTAGTGTAATTTATAAAACAAATACTTTCACTGTAAATTAATTTTAGTAGGGTTATTTTTTTGAAATTCACATTAATAAAATAACATTATTTATACAACTTATTAAGGTTGCTCATCACGCCTGAATAGCAACCGCATGGGCCTATCTAAATGCGTGTTAAAAAATGCTTTACATCAAGCTTTATTCCTCCCGAAGATTACGGCCGATTTTTATGGGACTTACATTTTTGGAATCCTGGACAATCGAGGAACACAGGAGGGCGGATGGACTTTTGATATTATTGCTTTAGATGCTTTAAAAAAAATCGAATTCCAAAAAAAGTGAATCAGTTTTAGTTTTTATACAATGTTGATTTTTTTGCACCATTTAAAGCAATAATATCAGAAGTCCATCCGCCCTCCTGTGTTCCTCGATAGTCCAGGATTCCAAAAATGTAAGTCTCATAAAAATCGGCCGCAATCTTCGGGAGTAATAAAGCTTGATGTAAAGCATTTTTTAACACGCATTTAGATAGGCCCATGCGGTTGCTATGCAGGCGTGATGAGCAACCTTAACACAACTTATTAACAATTATTATTAGGTGTAAAAATGTTTTAAATTACGTTTTAGCGGTTCCAAATTTGTTTCCACAAATATGACAACAGAATGGTTTTTCACCTTGTAATAATTTATACATAACATGTTAATAATAATTAGTTTTTATATTTTTCTTAAAATGCAAATTTATGTAATTTATGATTTATGTATTTTACATTAATAAAAAACATAAATACCAGTGTGAATTCTCTCATGTTTTCTCAAATCAGGACGAAGATAGAAACTTCGCCCACATACCTCACAACTGAATGGTTTTTCACCTAAATAATTTATAAATTATATTAATAGTTAATTATTAGTTTTTTAGAATTTTTTTCATAAAAACCTATGTATTTAATTAATAATAATATATTAATAAAAAACGTAATTACCAGTGTGAATTTTGGCATGTTTTCGTAAATCACTGCTAGCCCGAAATTCTTTGTTACATAGTTTGCACTTATAAGGTTTTTCACCTAAACAATTTTTTATTAATAAATAGTTATCATTTTATAAATTCTCTTATAAATTTATTTTTTACTTTATTTTTTGTTTTAATTTTCCAAATAATCCCCGTTTATTCTTACCCGTATGTATTCTTGTATGAATGACAAGGGATCCCGAGTGAGCAAACTCTTTGAAGCAATATGTGCAGGAAAATACTTTTTTATTTATTTCATTTGTTTCTTCTTTGTCACCTTCATGACCAATATTATGTAATTTTTTCATTGACTTAGGTTTTCTTTTCTTCACTTTTAATAATCCTTTCTTAGTTTTTTTCACTGTCTTCTTTTTGGGAACGAACCCTTCTGAAGAGTCGGAGTTCACTTCCAATTTCACATCTATTATCGATAAATGATCACTCTCATTGTCAGGGTCATCTGTAAAACAGCAATTGCCGAAAGTTTTTCTGTAAACAGCCGTCTTACGGTTAGCTTTTATTATATTATGCTAAAGGCTTTATTGTCAGACACCATTGCCCATTGCACGCGCATAGTCATATGACACTGGTTTTCCAGCGTTCTTTCAAAAAAAATCTATAACAAATTGGTTTGGAAGAAAAATTTCTCCGAAAAAATTGAAGGAAAGTCTCCAAAAGAAGGCGAATTGGAGGAGAGATAAATTTCTCGGAAAGAAGCCTAATCGGAGGAGAGAGAAATTTCTCAGAAAGAAGCCGAATTGGAGGAGAGGGAAATTTCCCAGAAAGAAGCCAAATTGGAGGAGAGAGATATTTCTCGGAAAGAAGCCGAATTGGAGGAGAGAGAAATTTCTATGAAAGAAGCCTAATTGGAGGAGAGAGAAATTTCTCGAAAAGAAACCGAATTGGAGGAGAGAGAAATTTCTCGGAAAGAAGCCTAATTGGAGGAGAGAGAAATTTATCGGAAAGAAGCCTAAGTGGAGGAGATAGAAATTTCTCAGAAAGAAGCCGAATTGGAGGAGAGGAAAATTTCTCGGAAAGAAGCCGAATTGGAGGAGAAAGAAATTTCCCGGAAAGAAGCCTAATTGGAGGAGAGAGAAATTTCTCGGAAAGAAGCCGAATTGGAGGAGAGAGAAATTTCTTGGAAAGAAGCCTAATTGGAGGACAGGATACCTACTCAGAAAGAAGCCGAATTGGAGGAGAGAGAAATTTCTCGGAAAGAAGCCTAATTGGAGGACAGGATAATTTCTCGGCAAGAAGCCTAATTGGAGGACAGGATACTTTCTCAAAAAGAAGCCGAATCTGAGGAGAGGGAAATTTCTCGGAAAGAAGCCGAATTGGAGGAGAGGGAAATTTCTCGGAAAGAAGCCTAATTGGAGGAGAGAGAAATTTCTCGGAAAGAAGCCGAATTGGAGGAGAGAGAAATTTCTCGGAAAGAAGCCTAATTGGAGGAGAGAGAAATTTATCGGAAAGAAGCCTAATTGGAGGAGATAGAAATTTCTCAAAAAGAAGCCGAATTGGAGGAGAAAAAAATTTCTCGGAAAGAAGCCGAATTGGAGGAGAAAAAAATTTCCCGGAAAGAAGCCTAATTGGAGGAGAGAGAAATTTCTCGGAAAGAAGCCGAATTGGAGGAGAGAGAAATTTCTTGGAAAGAAGCCTAATTGGAGGACAGGATACCTACTCAGAAAGAAGCCGAATTGGAGGAGAGAGAAATTTCTATGAAAGAAGCCTAATTGGAGGAGAGAGAAATTTCTCGAAAAGAAGCCGAATTGGAGGAGAGAGAAATTTCTCGGAAAGAAGCCTAATTGGAGGAGAGGAAAATTTTTTGGAAAGAAGCCAAATTGGAGAAGAGAGAAATTTCTCGGAAAGAAGCCGAATTAGAGGAGAGAGAAATTTCTATGAAAGAAGCCTAATTGGAGGAGAGAGAAATTTCTCGAAAAGAAGCCGAATTGGAGGAGAGAGAAATTTCTCGGAAAGAAGCCTAATTGGAGGACAGGATACCTACTCAGAAAGAAGCCGAATTGGAGGAGAGAGAAATTTCTCGGAAAGAAGCTGAATTGGAGGAGAGAGAAATTTCTCGGAAATAAGCCGAATTGGAGGAGAGAAATTTCTCCAAAAGAAGCCTAATTGGAGGAGAGAGAAATTTCTCGGAAAGAAGCCGAATTGGTGGAGAGGGAAATTTCTCGGAAAGAAGCTGAATTGGAGGAGAGAGAAATTTCCCGGAAAGAAGCTGAATTGGAGGAGAGAGAAATTTCTCGGAAAGAAGCCTAATTGGAGGAGAGAGAAATTTCTCGGAAAGAAGCCGAATTGGAGGAGAGGGAAATTTCTCGGAAAGAAGCCGAATTGGAGGAGAGAGAAATTTCTCGGAAAGAAGCCTAATTGGAGGAGAGGGAAATTTCTCGGAAAGAAGCCGAATTGGAGGAGATAGAAATTTCTCGGAAAGAAGCCTAATTGGAGGAGAGAGAAATTTCTCAGAAAGAAGCCGAATTGGAGGACAGGATACCTACTCAGAAAGAAGCCGAATTGGAGGAGAGAGAAATTTCTATGAAAGAAGCCTAATTGGAGGAGAGAGAAATTTCTCGGAAAGAAGCCGAATTGGAGGAGAGAGAAATTTCTCGGAAAGAAGCTGAATTGGAGGAGAGAGAAATTTCTCGGAAATAAGCCGAATTGGAGGAGAGAGAAATTTCTCCAAAAGAAGCCTAATTGGAGGAGAGAGAAATTTCTCGGAAAGAAGCCGAATTGGTGGAGAGGGAAATTTCTCGGAAAGAAGCTGAATTGGAGGAGAGAGAAATTTCCCGGAAAGAAGCTGAATTGGAGGAGAGAGAAATTTCTCGGAAAGAAGCCTAATTGGAGGAGAGAGAAATTTCTCGGAAAGAAGCCGAATTGGAGGAGAGGGAAATTTCTCGGAAAGAAGCCGAATTGGAGGAAAGAGAAATTTCTCGGAAAGAAGCCTAATTGGAGGAGAGGGAAATTTCTCGGAAAGAAGCCGAATTGGAGGAGAGAGAAATTTCTCGGAAAGAAGCCTAATTGGAGGAGAGAGAAATTTCTCAGAAAGAAGCCGAATTGGAGGAGAGGGAAATTTCTCGGAAAGAAGCCTAATTGGAGGAGAGAGAAATTTCTCGGAAAGAAGCCGAATTGGAGGAGAGGGAAATTTCTCAGAAAGAAGCCGAATTGGAGGAGAGGGAAATTTCTCAGAAAGAAGCCGAATTGGAGGACAAGATAATTTCTCGGAAAGAAGCCTAATTGGAGGACAGGATAATTTTTTGGAAAGAAGCCTAATTGGAGGAGAGGGAAATTTCCCGGAAAGAAGCCTAATTGGAGGAGAGGGAAATTTCCCGGAAAGAAGCCTAATTGGAGGAGAGGGAAATTTCCCGGAAAGAAGCCAAATTGGAGGAGATAGAAATTTCTCGGAAAGAAGCCTAATTGGAGGATTGGGAAATTTTTCGGAAAGTAGACCAAACTTTATACGTTTAAAGTTCTCTGTAAAATAACATTTCCGTTTTTCGAATTGTGTGTACATTAAAATTTATCAGAAAAATGAATCATTTCTTCTTAGTGAAATAGTAATGGAAGTTTTACTGTTTAAAAAATTCTAAATATCCAAATTCACTTTCATCCACCTGGACCCTAGCTCTTGATTCACAATTGTCATTTGCTGATATTTTATATTTCTTACCGAGTTCATTATGCTCCACTTTCATATCCTTTAGCAAATTATTAGTTTCATTCGTTAGCACTTCATTTTCTGTAATAAAAAAGCAAATTGAAAAACGCATATTGGCCTCTGGAACTTAGGATGTAAAAGATTTCCCTTATATCTTTAAACTTACGAAAAACAATCCATTCTCGGACCATTTCAGTTGGTTTATTCCCTGCATTCAACCCCACTTCAGATTTATTTTCCAAATTTTTATTGGTCAAGACAATTTTACGTTTTGATTCTGACTGCAACACTTGAAACTTCTTTTGCAATGCCGCTATGTTATCAAATAGACTTTTCGCCTCTTGTACAACCGTAGAACAGGATTGGCACCAATAAATCCAAGAGCAGGGATTTCCATGCTCTCGTAAAAATTGAAGACATTTCTCCTCAGGAACTTCCAGGAATTTTCTCAACAGAAATATCACAGGTAGCTGACTTGAAACAGTAGAATTTTCTGTACCTATAAATCAGTAAATACAGATAAACAAAATATCAAACTTAATTTAAGAGAAATTCTAAAGACTATAGGACTTTAGCATTTTAAAACAAATTACCCAAAAAAAGTTAATTTAGTTATCATTATAGGATGTTATTACATATAACTTATAACAATAATTATTTAAAAACAGATAAAACCAAACTGAATTCGTTTTATTACTTTCAGAAGAATATTTGCCTATTGATTCATGATTAATATATTTTGTTCCTTTAATTTCAACATTGGTAGCTTCGGTTGGTAATTGGGAAGGTTCTTTATTGTAACATATTACGCAGCTTTTGAAGTCCATTTTATACAGTTGACAATATTAAGTGAAATATTTATATTTATCACTAAAAAAGGCGACTGCTGACGCTGGCTGCTACTGGCCAGTGGCCACTGATTGATTACTTACTTCATAAGAATTCACTTTGGTAGACAATTTATTAGTCAGATTTAGAATATTCAGCATTTCCCGCAGCAGCTTGCACAGCACAAAAACTCAGTTTACAGCACATCTTCAGCCTTCCCTTAGCTATATAGCAAAGCCCATTGTATGTATGTATAGCCTTTTTGGCACAGACAGTTTGACACCCGATGATACAATGACGCGACTTGACGGCTATTGACTATGACCCTAATCTGAATACGTACTTCGAATAAAATATTACACAGGCAACAACTGATTAGTACTCCTAATAATACTTCGCAAGATGTTTGGTCGAATTTGGTACCTGGTACAAGGAATTAAATTTTTTATAATAAAATGTACAAGGTTATATGTCATCACAATTAATGTAGGTCATTAATACGGTGGACGGTGAAAGTTGTCATTAATATGTAATCAATTGTTTAGCCTATAGTTTATGCACAATTTGATTTTGTTTAGCTTATATAGAATGGTACTCATTACTTGATATAATTCCATTTCTGAATATATAAAATGAAGCAAAGGCCAGATTATGTACTTAATCTATGGAAGCTTTTTATTATTGCATATTATTTGTTGCTCCAGAATGAAGAAGCCTTCACTGAAAATCTGCAATGGGAAGAAAATATCTCTACACATAATATAATATCAATGTCTTGTCTTTACAGGTCAGAAAATATTTCCCAAAAACTATCGCGTAAATTTTAACCCGTTTCATAATATTGAAATAAATATTCCTTCATGTGCTATTCAAATAATTATTTCAATAGGAATTATTAGGTAAATATACATATAATTAAGGCTAATTTTAATTATTATGGTCACTAATAACAGATGTCAGAAAATGGATAACAAATTCCAGGATTACATGAAGCAAGGGAGTAAATTATTTCTGAATAATGTTCACGATGCTCTAGCTTACTATGTAGAGGCAGCAAATCTATCACCAAAAAATGTGGACATTGTAGAGAATCTTGCAGAATGCTACTCAAAACTGGGATACCATTATAGAGCACTTGATGAAGCTAATTATATGCTTAAAATACTGCCTTTGTATTGTTTTCAAGGAGTCTATTACAAAGCTAAAGCTTTATTAGGACTTCAGCGCTACAATGAAGCAATTCGATTTGTGACTACCCAAATGTCAATTAAAGAAGAATTAAAAAAGTCAAGAGATTTAAATAACTTGCTAGTAAAACTCGTACATTTAGAATATCAGCAACGAACTGGGCATTATGACATCCTGAGACTGTTCAAGAATGACTGGCTAAACGAAGACTACGCTGATTACATCGGACCGGTGAAAATTACGAATATTCCAGGAAAAGGCCGGGGAATGATGGCAACGGCTGATATTCATGTAGGACAATTGCTTTTTGTGCACAAAGCGTTTTCTATCGTCTACCAAAACGATTTAGACGATTCTCAGTGGTTTGGTCATAACGAATTGGTGGAAGCAATTGCAACGAAATTGAAAGTTGAGCCAGAGTACACTGATAGGTTTCACAAAATATACGCTGGACCACATTCACCATGTTTGAAGGATGTTATTGGAAATCAATCTGTAGATAATCGACGAATAAATGATGTTTGTTCCTATACGACAATCATTGCTATTATGTATCCCACAGCCAATACCCATGGGATTAAAAGAAGAGGACTGTGGGATCTGGCAACCTACATTAATCATAATGGATTTGACAGCAACTCTTTCTGGGATATTTTTAGGGATATAATGGTCCTTAGGGCTGTTAAAAATATAAAGAACGGAGAAGAGATAACTGTCACTTACTTTGACCCTGCGGAAATGGGTACTACTTTTGAAGAAAGGGAACACGAATACAAACTTCACGGCTTTGAATGTTCATGTTCTCTTTGCCAGGCAGACAGAAATGATACAACGGAAGTTAGACAGAAGAGAAATCGGATCCTAGCACAATTTAAAACAAAAGGTACGTACAATTATTTTTCATACATTGAGAGAATTGTCTTTAAACTTTTAGCTAGGTACTATTGTAACGGCTTTCAGTCAGATGATGTTATGAACCAATATATCTGATTCAAAAGCCCTCTTGAAGTAAATTCAGTGAATAACGATTGTGGTGTTTATTTTTGGGGGAAGCCAATCAAATAATAATAAATAATATTACTTTAAATTCTTCTTTAGGATTTTCTACAAATGATATGGAAGTTCTTGTTGAACAATTGGAGAGGCTTCGACCAAATAATCCGGAACTTAATGCTTACATTCTTTCACCCTTAAAACATATTGCTGAAAATTTCTACTCCAAAAGACAATACAACAAGGCAGTCGAGACAATGAAGAAAGCTCACAACATTGCCAAAAATTCGCCCATGGCCACAACTGCCGTGGAATGCTCTTTAACGGTTCTCAACTCATACATCGCTATGGGAAATCGTGAGAAGATACTCCAATGGATACACATTGTAAAACAAGATTTATTCATTGCTTATGGATCTGTTGACATTTACAAAGTTATTGAAAGCTTTACCTATACATTAGAGTCATTGAAAAACATAAATATAAAATTTTAATTGTAAAATAGTAATTTTTTCTGATAAACAATTCTTTAATTGTACCTGGAAAATCAGATAAATTAAAATAGATGCCTCAAATGTGACTTTAAAAATAAGATACATAAATATTGTAAGAGGTAAATGGGCAAGTATAAATGATTCAGAGTAAGAGCTTAGAATTAGAATAGTTGAGAATAGTCTCCTGGTCAGATTCGGAATGAATCTAATTTGATGGATGTTTTAGTATACATGATTTGTGTCTGTGTGTTTTGTGTGGGTGGATTTAGGATAGTACACAGGTAAGATATAGATTAAGATGTGTATAGTAATTAGGGATAGATATAAGGAATATATAGGTAGGTAGATGAGCATATGGCGGCATGCAGATAAGTTTAGGATAAGGAAATGAGAATGTGATAAGCTGCAGAGACATGGGCATATGGCTGCTACAATATGAAAGTGCTATGACATTGCGTTTAAACTTTAAAAGAGGAAATGTCATTCTTTCACACATTTACATATTTAGACCAAGTGTTGGTAGCCTATAGAAGGTAATACAGTATGTAGGTCATTACGGCGAAAGTTTTTCATTCATACAAGATCAATTGTTTGATATTTGGTTCATTAACAAATACCATATACCTAAAACATTTTTGCTGCGTGTTCTAGAAAAGCATTTAATTTTTAAACACTTGCAATGCTGAAGAGACCAGAATTGAGTCTGTTTACAGCATTCAAATTATCGGAACTTTTAGTTCTATCGTTTTATTTTTTGATTCTTAATGACGGGTTTGTATCCGGAAATCACCATTTGGAACCAGAGGTTAACTTTCGAAATGTACCTTGTCGTTACAGGTTAGAAAATAAATAAGAATAATATGGTTGAATAAGGTAATAAATATTCAGATACTTAAAAAAATTATAAAAACTAAAAAAATGCTTATAAAAATGCAAAATTTCCAAAATAAATGGCGATTTGGTGTAATAAAAATGCATAATAATGGAAATAATTGTATAAAAAATTATTAATTTCATAAATTGTAGATGTCCGAAAATGGAGGATTCTCAAGATTTTGTTGTGACGGAAGGATATAAACTTTTTACAGATAAAAGTATTCACTATGCTATAGCTTACTACATAGAAGCTATAAACCTTACACCAGAAAACGTAGACATATTAGAGAACCTCGCAGATTGTTACTCAAAACTGGGATACCATTATAGAGCACTTGATGAAGCTAATTTGATTCTTGAATACGAGCCTCCGCATTGTTTTCAAGGGGTCTATTATACAGCTAAAGCTTTACTAGGACTTCAGCGCTATCAAGATGCAATTCGATTTGTGTCTACTCAAATGTCAATTAATGAAGAATTGAAAAAGTCAAGAGATTTAAATATTTTGTTAACGAAACTTGTAAAATTGGAATATCAACAACGAACTGGCGATTATGACTTTCTGAGATTGTACAAGAACGACTGGCTAAACGAAGATTATGCTGATTACATCGGGCCGGTTGAAATAGCGGATATTCCGGGAAAAAACCGGGGATTAATTGCTACAGTTGATATTCACGCTGGGCAATTGCTCCTTGTAAACAAAGCTTTTGCTATTGTATACCAAGAAGTTTTGGAAAATTCCAAATTGTTTGGATATCTAGACTTAGTGGAATCTGTCGCCATTAAATTGGAAGTGGAGCCGGAGCATGCTGATTGGTTTTACAAATCTTACGCTGGACCCGAAATGTCATATTTGACAAATAGCGTAGGAAATAACTCTGTTGATTACCAACGAATACGAGGAGTTTGTTCCTATACGAGTACAACAGGCAGTTTGTTCCACACAATTGATTCTAAGATTAAACGAAGAGGATTATGGATTCTTCCGTCTTATATTAATCATAATGGATTGGACGCCAACTCCTTCTGGGAAATGTATGGAGATATAATGGTAGTCAGAGCCATTAAAAATATATCGAGGGGAGAAGAAATATCTGTATCATATGTTGACCTTGCGGATACTTTTGAAGACAGAGATCACAATTGTCAACTGCATGGCTTCGAATGTTCATGTTCACTTTGTCAGGCCGACAGAAATGATTCAATAGAAATTAGAGAGAAAAGAAACCGGATCCTTGCACAATTTAATAACAATTTAGGTATATAATTTTCAATGGTATTGATTGCAGTCAGTGTTTTATTTTCCTACAAATGGTATAAAATGACCTAGTAGTAAAATACCATGGATTATTACTATTACTCTTTCCTAAAAGGTAGTTCCAATTTACCTTTAGAGTTTAAAATGCTTTTTTATGTACCCAAAATGAATCAAAACTCTTGAACTTAAATGCAATTTTACTGCAATAATTTAAAAATTTTGCTTTTTCTTGAATTTATTTTTAATTTTAGCCATTTTATACCATTTTAACCAGCCCCTGGACCATTTTAGCTACTACCATTATAACCATCAGCCAGTGGCTATAGTGAAACACTAATTGCAGTCTTAGTCTTATAATTTCTTCTTGGACACATCAGTAACATATTTCGTGACATAACTTGTAATAATTTATTTGTTCGTTACAGTTCCTTCAAAAATGATTCAATCGTACGTGGAGCAACTAGAGAAATTGCGACCAAACCCAAAACTCAATGTGTACATTATTTCACCCCTTAAACTGCTTGCAAAATATTACTTTTTCAAAAAACAATATAAGAAGGCAGCAGATGCGATGATGAAAGCTCACAAGATAGCAAAACATTCACCGATGGCCAAGGCTGCAGTGGAATGTTCTATGGGAGTTCTCAACTGTTACATCGCTATGGGAAATCACGACAAGATACTTCAATGGATTGAAATTGTAAAACAGGATTTAATCATTGCTTATGGATCTGTCGAAATTTACAAAGTGCTCGGATTCTTTGCCTATATATTAAGGTCATTGATAAAAATGGGTATAAACTTTTAGCTTCAGTAACTCAAGGTACCAAACACAAAATGTAAATAAATTCAATTCGCCTACATTGGAAAACGAGAACAAGCGATCGTTTGTATCAATTCATTAATCTTATAGCTGACTGAATGGACATTTACATAATATGTAAATCAATTACAGTAACAATTAAGAATAAGTAAATTATAGCTGATCGGCGTAATAAGATAAATCTTAAGATTCAATACTCAACCTCTCAATTTGTTGATTCATAACATGACGAACGGGTTGTCACAGAAATTCTGTTGGATATAGAGCAATAAATATATTTTTAAAACTAAATGTTTATTCCAAAATAAATGACGAATTTAGGTGGATAAAGGTCTTCCCATTTTCCAAATTATTTGTGCTACTGAAACTATTACCTAGCATTGTATAATACAATTGAATTATTTATATTGCAATTTCAGTAATGGATGTTTGAAAATGAACAGGAATTACCGTAATTATGTTATGTAGGAAGGAAAATAATTTTGTGACGCTTTTATTGTCTTTTTTCTCATAAAAATCATTTTAAGTATAAACTGAAGCAAAAGGCTAGATAGGATATAAACCAAGGCAAGGCAAAGAAACCGAAAAAGGATACTTTAATATTTTTAGAATGCTTTCGATTTACAGATCTGAAATATGACCGCAAAAAGTTATATTTTCCTCTCACACAATAAGCTATTCTCAAATAAAGAAAAAATCCTATAGCGTGAGATCTGATATATACACTGTTAGGTTATTAGACTCATCGAGAACATCATCCAATATTCATAGTATACACGTATGTTTTGGTTTTCAGCCCTTTCTGTCTCTGAGAAACGACCGGAAGACCTTTCTACGACGCCAGTCAGTCTTCTTTGACACCCACTAAATAATCTGACTATTATTACTATAAAATGTAACTCCTATATTGAGTTGTGACCCTCATTTTCAATTGTATTTAGTGTAATAAGGAAAATTACCACCATAATTATTGATAGCGGTGAAAATATGAAACTAACTATGAAACTAACTATGAAACTAGAGCTTAGCAAATTTTATGAGAAAGCTTTGTTGACGATGTTGAAGGTTGTGATGATATTGACCCACATTGCGATGATGTATCTTCTACCTCTGTTTGTTGAAGGATAGGAGTCGTATTATAGGACCCGGGTAAATCACAAATAGACGCTCCATCAGAAATTGGCATGCATGGGTTATGCGTAGGAAGTTGGTCGACAGATGTCTGTGTATAACAATTTATTAGTGGTATGGAATTAATTATATAGGTTTGATTATTCAGATAATTAGCCCAAATTGAAATTACTTACCAAACTAGTTTGTGAAAAGGTTAATTTTAAAAATGTAGTTTTTTTCCTCGTTTTTCGAGGTGAAGGTATGTCTTCCTCAGATGACGACGAAAAGTAAATCTGGCTTACCCTTTCTCCTTCACCAGGGTCTCCAGATGGTTTTTCTTCTGTCCCCAACATCGGTCTGGCCATATCGAAAGAACCTTAAAATAATGAAAATCAAAGTTTCGTAAAGCATATTTCCAAAAATAAAATTTAGCAAACTGGGATACCTAAATGGAATGAGTCAGTGTAAACTCTGTACTTTCTTGTTCACTCATTCCTTCCCATAATCAATAAACTGTGTTACACACAGGTGTAGGAAATAAGAGGTTCTAAATGTCAAAGGTTAACAAGAACAGTTAAAATATGTGTTAAACAGTGGGGCCCGGGCGGCTGCCCATTTAGCCCCCACAACAGACCGGCCCTGAAATGTATTTGTGTGTGTGTGCTCCATTGAGATAAACTGTTGTCAGTGGGTAATCGAAGAGTTGACTGACTGAAGTAGAGAATAGACATGAGGTGACCGGGTATTAGTTGTATGAGTAACTGGTGACAATGTTCGATGGACAGCTGACGAATTGTAGCTGAGTCAAAGTAAAGTACACGATGACTTGTGATGAAAAATGGAATAAACAACTGATGTGTTGTAATGTGGCTGGGGCAACAGAGTAAGAAAGACGGAGTTAAAGGTTGCCCTCTTATGATATCGTGTCCTCCACTGAGTATAACATGAAATGTTGAACTCGGGGGTCAATCGCATAGGAAGGCGACCATGGGAGGAACGCAAAGTAAACTAACAGCTAATGGTTATTTTGGTCAGAAATTATCACTTGAAGTATAAATACGAAATTAATTTTACGATAATTGTTGTATATATTTGAATTTGTGTCATCAATTGAGTTCAAAATAAAATACTTGTACCATGATAATGATAGGTGACAGCTTATAGTTCCACAAACCGAATTCGAAAATGTCAATGTGATCGTAGGTGATACAAGATAAGTTGCATAATCGGAATTCCAAAATGTCAATACAGCTGATAAACGTGAACCTTGTTTGACCTCTAGTTTTGCGTTATACGATGATTAGTGACACACTGGTACCATGCGGTAGATACGAAATACGTAGTCCACAATCAGAGTTTCGACTATAAGTTCAAAATATACTGTTGAACTGATTGGCTAATCGAAAATTAAAGGAAATGATTGGTGACACACTAGTACCATGCGGTAGATAGGGAATCATAGTTCACAATCAGAGTTTCAACTGTAAGTTCAAAATATACTCTTGAATTGATTGGCTAATCGAAAATTAAAGGAAATGATTGGTGATACACTAGTACCATGCGGTAGATAGGGAATACGTAGTTCACAATCAGAGTTTCGACTATAAGTTCAAATTATACTCTTGAATTGATTGGCTAATCGAAAATTAAAGGATATACGTAGTACGATGATAAGTGACAACAGGTGAGTTCCACGATCTGAATTCTGAAAAGTCAATGTAATGAAGTAATTGCAGAATGAAAAAACATCTGCAACAAATTGATAAAGTCAATGTGGAATAAAATTGAATGAATGCGTTGGAACACAAGACGTAAAGCAGAATACGCAGTGGATATACGAAATTTAAGTCAACGTGGAATGGGAAGAACAAGTAAAACACGTGGCGTGTCGGCGGCGAAGTGGTATGTCGCATCGTATTGCACCACTGGAGTGGAATGGAACGGTCATGGAAGTTAAGTCACTCCCCATGAATAGGGGGTGTGACCAATTTGGCCCATTGACGAACTCAGACCTACAAATTATGTCTTGTTTCATAATCCGAAGACAGAATTCAAAAATTTGAATTCTATCAAAAGTTATTGCCCGTACATGTTTAACATGGAAGAATAGGTACACAGACAGACAGATACATAAAGTATTCACAAGAATAAGAGCTGGAACCTCTTATTAATAAATGGAATCATCAAAGTTAGAATTATTTTTTGTATGGATTATTTTTGAAAGGTCTTACGTAATTCAATGACATCATCCGATGTGACTGAAAATACACGATTTTCACTATTAATTGTTTTATTGATCATTTTTTCAATTCTTTTAAAAAACCCTGCGAAATATTTTTGTAAACTATTGTGCCACAATCTTTCTAGTAACAGAGTAATGAAAGTGCCAGATATAAAGTATCCACAGACAAAGAAAATGGTATGAATCTTCATCGAAAGACTAATAGCCTCGGCCTGAGACTCTTTATGCTTTAGTTTTGTATAGGATATTCTATGTTCGTCCACATTTTCGAAATCGTAAAATTGTTTAAAATGTTCTAGAAATCCTATTTCTCGCATGGTATGGAAAAACGATTGGAATTTATATCGGTAGCAATTTTCGAATCTATAAGACATCGTTTGAGCAATATCTGTTTCTTTTACTGTCATGCAGACTCCATCTGAAGATACTTCGGATGGTATTAAGTGCACAAGGTATTTACTCTGCATTTTATTCATGACGACAAATAATTTCAATGAAAAGTTGGTCAGTAACTTCCATACAAATTTAGTTTTCCCCATTTTCAGGTCATCAGGTGATACATCAGTTTCCCAATCGAGCCTGTAGATGCTGGTATTATATCTCTTTAAAATGTTATATTGTTCAAACATCTTGGTTGCAGCTCTACCGTCATCCTCTCCCCGATTGTCTCTCTGCACCACCATTTTGAATCCATTTTCCACGAGATCTTTAACATCTACAATTTGTTTTCTGTCGGGTTGTGCAATAATCTCGCTTGTTATCCACGTTTCATATTGAGTAGCAATTACAAATCCCATAGATACAATTACCAAGTACAAAAAGTTCCTCCCTTTATTGGAAACATCCTGATTTAAAAGAACAGCAATTGTGGACACAACAATGAACTCGAATTTCTTATAATAAGAGGCCATTCTGAAGCCCAAAGCATAGAATGAAATCGGGAACAGCGAGAATATCAACCACCAGCAATAATCATCAAATGTATTATGAATCAGAACTGTCAAAGGAGTGCCCAGGAATCGGAGACTTGGTTCACAGTAATAAGGAATACTTTCCTTAGAGTATTCAATGAAAAGAGCTTCATTCCAAAATATTTTAAGTTCACGACTAGCAAGCACAGCGATCACTCCACATAGTTTATGTCGTTCTTTTAGAATATTATAGCTTTTTGCATATACCGCGGTGAAGTTCAATTTTTCCGCCATCAATTCAACAGATCTCAATTCGTTCCCGCAAACATAATCATACTCTTCCATCTTAGTGGTTGCGTAAATTGTTTTCCTGCAGACTGGCATTTGTCTGAAACCTCTACGGGGAAATCCATTATAGAAACCACCAATTTCAATCCTATGAAGATTCCCGTTTAAATCTTTCTAATTCCTTTCCCACATTTCCTCGGAGCTTCCAATTTCAACCCGACGGAAAACTGGGAACGTTTTTAAACGCTCGTAGAGATTTGGCGTGTAAACCGAATATTTTTTTCTCCTTTCCATAGCAAATATAAAAAGGGGAGCCAACAAATCTCGAATGAGGCTTGATTGCCAAGTTGGATTCATTTTCTTCAATTCATCTTTGACTACAATTACAAATCTTGAATCGCGACGATATATTTCTTTCCCAAAATGGATGTACAAATTTTTCAAATTTGGGTCCGGCTCTATTAGAGTATTTACAGTGCACAAGTTTCTTGACAGATCTCGAGGGTTTTTTCCTCGACGCCTGAAAATGGTTAGGTTATATTCCGACGTTGCCAATGTCCAGGGTTGACCGTTTTGATTTGACAGTATAAACTCTGTCTGCCATATGGATTGATGGAAAGTGATCAAGTTAAAATCACAATTACTATAAAAGGACAAATTTCGAAAGCACTGAATGTTGTTGATAAAAATTGAAAAATATAAAAACTGAAAATAGATAGAATACATTTTGATACGCAGTTAGTTAAATTATACCTGACCAAGACTATAGTGCACAATGGGCGATGTAAAGAAAGAATAACTGTATAGAATTACGGAATGGGAATTGTGCTTATGTACATGTAATATAGAGTATAGTGGAGTTGGGTTGAGTGAGTGCTTCAGAGCAGACGTGCTTGCCGATCTGTCCTGATAATTTTATCTACTACACTTTAATATCTTTATATCATCAATATTATTGTAAATCTTTATTTTATTGGATAAACAACGCCACTACATTATATTAGTAGATTTTTTAATGTATTTTTTGCTTCTAATGTAATGTAATACGTTCCCTCAAATTTTATAATTCTTTTATTGAAAATAACAACCCGCAAATCTGGTCACTAAATCAGGTAACAACCAATCTATTTGTAAGTTAGAAAATGGCTAAATTTTAGACGAGGCTCATCCGTTTTAAATTAAAAAAAATTATCACCAATTATGTACCTAGTGTAATGTGATTTTAATTACTGAAAAGGCAATTTGCCGACTATTATAGGAATTAAAAATATTGTATCATGTCATTTTAAAAAATATCATTTTAGAGGAAATATATCAATGAATTTTGTATTAATTTTTAACAAGATTTGAGATAAACTTGTTTTATTTTCTTAAAGAAAAATCTTTTGAAAAACGATCTACCAATAATGTTTTGTGAATTCAAGAAAATGTGTTAGACCTACATTAAGATATTGGGAATTTAAAGGATTTGTGTCAACTAATTTTGGATTATTTTAAGATTTTGTAAATTTAAAGGAACTGTGTCAATGAATTTTGCATTATTTTTAAGCAAGGTTTTGAGATACGATGGTTTTATTACCTTAATGAAAATCTCATGGAAAAACGATTTACCTACTTTATAATTTTGTAAATTTAAAGGAAATGTGTCAAAGAGTTTTGCAATATTTTTAAGCAAGGTTTTGAGATACGCTGGTTTTATTACCTTAATGAAAATCTCATGGAAAAACGATTTACCTACTTTAAAATTTTGTAAATTTAAAGGAAATGTGTCAATGAGTTTTGCATTATTTTTAAGCAAGGTTTTAAGATACGCTGGTTTTTATTACCTTAATGAAAATCTCATGGAAAAACGATTTACCTACTTTAAAATTTTGTAAATTTAAAGGAAATGTGTCAAAGAGTTTTGCATTATTTTTAAGCAAGGTTTTGAGATACGCTGGTTTTATTACCTTAATGAAAATCTCATGGAAAAACGATTTACCTACTTTAAAATTTTGTAAAAGGAAATGTGTCAATGAGTTTTGCATTATTTTTAAGCAAGGTTTTGAGATACGCTGGTTTTATTACCTTAATGAAAATCTCATGGAAAAACGATTTACCTACTTTAAAATTTTGTAAATTTAAAGGAAATGTGTCAAAATTTTGTAAATTTAAAGGAAATGTGTCAAAATTTTGTAAATTTAAAGGAAATGTGTCAATGAGTTTTGCATTATTTTTAAGCAAGGTTTTGAGATACGCTGGTTTTATTACCTTAATGAAAATCTCATGGAAAAACGATTTTACCTACTTTAAAATTTTGTAAATTTAAAGGAAATGTGTCAATGAGTTTTGCATTATTTTTAAGCAAGGTTTTGAGATACGCTGGTTTTATTACCTTAATGAAAATCTTATGGAAAAACGATTTACCTACTTTAAAATTTTGTAAATTTAAAGGAAATGTGTCACTAAATTTCGCAATCATTAAATTTAGAGAAATATGTCAAAACTTGTAAACGAACACACAGCTTTCCAAAACTCAACAATAAAGTAAGACAATCAGCCACTTTCAAAAAATCCATTTTGAGCTCGGCTATTCAAGCGTGGAATAAACTGCCACGTAAATGGTCCTATGAAGAGCTTAGTTATAATAAACTTATTGATTTGGTAACGGAATTTGTAATTGCTAAAAGGGACTCAATCTATGTTACTTAAAATATTATTTTAATTTAAAACCACTAGTTTTTAAGCATATAGGTTACAAAAGTGTCAGCAGGGTAAGAGCAGTATTTTGTACTGATTTGATTATGATGTAATCAATGTAGCCTGTGCATTATGCATCTGTATAATGTGGACACTCTAATAAAGCTAATATGAATATGAATATGAATATGAAATATATGCAATATGTTAAGCACTTTTAAAAAATTATATATTAATAGAATATACGCTATTCAAATCATACCTATACACTTCATGTCATGATTTGCCATTGTTTTAAGCAAAAGTTTTGTACCCTTGTCACCTTCAATTCTTTTGTTAAAATAATTATTGTGTTGACTAAGTATACCGTGGAAATGTAATGTTCTCTCATGGAAATGCTGCAGAATATGCTAAGTAATAGAAAAATGTGCAGAATACATCTTCTCACGATCTTCAAACAATTTTAATGGATCTTAACTGACATCAACTTACAAGGACGAGCTACTCTTCACTCTATCACCACTGTAATAATATTCCAACGAATGCAATTATTCAATGTAATCTGTAACTACAATATTTGTCGTCTGATTGTGTTTTAGGTCTGGTCAGCCTATGTAATATATTTATCAATGTGAGATAAGTAACCACAACTCGAGTCATATTAACTGTGCTACATTTTACAGCCTTAAATGTCTATGTTTACAATTTCTTCACACTCTTTAATCTGGTTATCGCCTTGTCAGCACTCACTCAGCCCAACTCCAAAGCATTAATTAAGATATAATATTAATAGTTGTGTTAATTTGACGATGTAAAGACCACTGGTCACATCATCGAGAAATGAATAAATAATAATAATAATAATAATAATAATATAGAGTATAGTAGAGTAGGGTGTAATGCTAATGATTAAATTCTGAGGCTCTAAACACAATATGGGTTCTATTTTCAAGGGTTTGTAGGTTTGTATTCAAGCTAGTTTGAAGTAATCTAAAAATAACTTATAAAAACAAATATAGTCGGACACGCAACCACTATGCACCATGCATAAAAGTAATATACATAACGATGTCAGCATATGGGCAATCCAGGGACTAGGCAGGAAGTCAAATGTCGTTCTGTGTTAAATAGAAAATACCCTACTTTCAAATGCCATTTTTGTACTTATTATTGGGTAACTGACTATTCAGTGTTTATTGCAACAGCATTTAGAGATGACGTCAGTTTGGTATGGATTGGATGGAACCATGCAATCAATGATGTTTTAATACAATAAATTAAGTGCAATTAGGCAAAAACTAAATAAAAATCCTAAACAATTAACTTTTTAGAATCTTCCATCTTATTGTTTTGCATTAATTATTATTCATTTTTTGATACATTCTTTATCGTTGTTGGAGATTGCAATATTCCCACATTTCACAAATTGATGGAAATTCGTTTAGATGTAATAGAAATAGAAGGCATGAAATGTCATATTTCTTATACCGACATTTTTCAACTTAGTTAATGAATAGATCATATCCTAAGGTTAAAGTAAGTCGGTGAACTTCCTCATTATGTTTGGAACCATAATAAATCCGTTAGAACTAAACGGAAATGGATTGATATTTGAAGGTGGCAGGGAAACCTTGGACCTAAAGGCTTGAAGTTTCAAATAAATGTGTCTTGTTGGCAAATATATGGTCTCGCAAACTTGTCTGTTGCGAAAACTGACTATGCCATTAGGCACTAGGCTTTATTATTGTAGTGATATTTAGTATTGACATAATATGAATTTTTATTGATTAATGAATAAATCATTAAGTTAGGCAGATAGGCAATACGCTGAATAGAGATGAGTTAATTTCCTGCTTGAATACGAAACTCCAGTTTTAAGAATCCTTTTCTTTGAATCCAAATATTTGTGTACAGTTAAGCACTGCACTACATAGAATCCCAATATTCCGTCATGCCGATATTTTGCCTTGTCTTGTGCGTGCCAAATTATTGCGACAACATCTAATTATACTTGAAGTAATCCTCTTCGATTTGGTAGTCCATTGGATTCATTCTTCGTCTCATAAAGCCTCTATAGCGGCATTTCCATTCGAAATCGACTAGGGTACAACGAGGTGGAGGTGGACGTGGTGGTGGTGGGCGTGAACTCCACTCTGGCCTCTCTATAAATTGTGGATCCTGATCAGTTGATTTTAAGACCAGTAGTATAACAAGTAAAATTCCAAACACGAAAATTCTGTCGCTGAGCAATTTCTTTGATTCTGGTGATTGATGTATAACTTATTGGATTCAAATATTTCAAAGTCTGGAGACAAACTATTCTCAATGAAAAATATTTCCCTATTTATACGATAATTTTTATTATTTTTTGCAAACTTCCCCTTTAGTTAATTTTTGTACTTATAGTAACTATTTGGTAACTGACTATTGACTATGCAGTGTTAATTGCATATTACTGTATTTAGAGAGTGCATGACGTCGGTTGGAAGTTGGAAGTTGGGCCCAACTAAATGTTAAATTAATTGCAATGAGACAATCAAATAAAAATTCCTAACGATTTTTAAAAATCTGTCTCTTTGTTTTAAATTAATTATTATTCATTTTTTAGTAATGTGATGTCATTGTTGTTGCAGATTGCAATATCTGTATCTATGGTATCGTTATGAAGTACGGTTTATTCAGCATTAATGAAAATGTAGATATTTTAAAACGGATAAATTTTTATGGGGCTTTCAAAATAATTCTTTGGGCAGTAAAAACAATTCTTTTAGGCAGTTTTTTATCGGCAGTTTTTTTAATTTTTCGGGGCAGTAAGAAACAAATGCGATAGGCAGTAAAAATAATATTATTGGCAGTAACACAAAAATGTTATTTATTTCTAATATTCAGTCAAAAGTAAATTCAAAAAGAAAATCAAGCATGATTATTCGTTCGTCCTCGTTTTCGTTTCCCTGCAATGGGTACTTTCTTAGCAGAGGGAGGAATTGTGAGCTCTTTACGCATGTTGGCAATGCCAATAATATGGTTACATATATAATTCTTCTGGAATATGGGACATGTGCATAAGGAATTTTTGTAATTGTCGGGTGAGAACATAACGTGCCACATTGAAGTTTCTGATGACAAAAAATCTTCAAATGTTCTCCACTTCCCCCTTAGTTAATATTTTTATAACGAATTGACCAATCACTTTCAATTTCGGACAATGCGTCTTCTTCTGTATTATACGTTTTTAAAACATTCCAGTCAATTTTCTTTTTATTTAAGTTAGTATTTTCACGTTCTGAGTCAGTGTCGGAATCACTAAATAATATGTAAGTTGGGAAGCCATTCTCTGACTTGTTAGTCAGTCTTTATAGTTTCAGTATTGCTTTCAAACTGAGGTGGAAATATAAAACAGCAGCATTCAGACTCAAACAAGATAAGACACACATGATAAGACAATCTTATGTAAAGCAGGTACATTCCAATAAGTTCGTTACCTTTAGCTAAATGCATTATCGGAATACCCACTAACAATATTCTTAAGCTTCCAAGTTGTAAGATTTAGGTAGACATGTAAATATATTCTACAAAAATACTATGTAAAATACAATTTTGTATTACTGCCATTTGCATGGGTTCTACTGCCTAATGCATTTGTTTTAAGGCCCTCTAGCAATACCGGTTACTGCCAATTAAAAAAACTGCCCCAAAACATTTATTTACTGCCCAAAGAATTACTTTGAAAGCCCCGTAAAAAGGTATCCTTTTAAAACCGAAACCAGGCATTATACGTAGCACAAGATTTCAGATGGCTGCATATCTTTGATCTTTCTAAATTTTAAGCAGTTTAGTAATCAAAAGAAATCACATGAACATTTTCAGATGACACATTGACTCATTTTATCAGCTATAAATATTTTATTGACTTGAAAGGTTATTAATATTAATATAGGTCAGTAGTCCTTACGGCGAAAGTTGTCAGTCACATGTAATCATGCATTGTGTGATGCAGTTTTTGTCCATTGGTGATTGACATGCATCGTATACAACTTTTATTCTTTTTTCTAAGCATGTAAAATGCTGCAAAGACAGAAAATGAATCTATTGACCGTCTTTAATTTATCGACTGTTTTCACTTTTGCATGTTTGCTGGTTACTAAAGCCGAAAATCTTCAGTGGCAAGAAAATAGTTCGACTCAAAATATACCATGTCGTAACAGGTTAGGAAATTTTCTCTAAAATGGCTCTCAAGGGCAATAAATAATTTCTTAAAAAATAGTGGAATAAATTTTTGCACAAATAAAACTAACATTTTTTATTACCATTTAATATCTTTTATAATTATTGTAATTATATGCAGATGTTTGAAAATGGATAACAAATTCCAGGATTACATGAGAAAAGGGAGCAATTCTTTTTCGGAAAATAAAATTCACGTTGCTTTAAGATACTACGATAAGGCAGCAGAGCTATCACTAAAAAACGTTGACATTTTAGAGAATCTTGCAGAATGCTATTCAAAACTGGGATACCATTATGCAGCACTTAAAGAAGCAAATCATATTCTAAAGGAAGAGCCTCCGTATTGTTTTGAAGGAGTCTATTACAAAGCTAAAGCTTTATTAGGACTTCAGCGTTATGTTGAATCAATTCGGTTTGTGATTTCCCAAATGGCAATTAATGAAGAGTTGAAAAAATCAAGAGGTTTAAATAATTTGCTAGCAAAACTTGTACTTTTTGAATATCAACAACGAACGGGGCATTATGACATCCAGAGATTATTCAAGAATGATTTGCTAAAGGGAGATTACGCTGATTACATTGGACCGGTGGAAATTAAAGATATTCCGGGAAAAGGCCGAGGACTAATTGCTACAGCGGATATTCGTACCGGACAATTGCTACTTGTAAACAAAGCTTTTGCTATCGTATACCAAAATGATTCGGAAGACCAGGATTGGCAAGGCGATGAGTTAGTGGAAGCAGTCGCAAAGAAATTGAAAGCGGAGCCAGAGCATGCAGACTGGTTTTACAAATCCTATGCTGGACCCGAAATGTCCTATTTGACGGATGGCGTAGGAAATAACTCTGTTGATTATCGTCGAATACAAGGAATTTGTGCCTACACGAGTTTCTCTTCCACTTCGTTCAAATCAATGAATTTCGATGTAAGAAAAGGAAGAGGATTGTGGATCCTCGCAGCCTATCTCAATCACAATGGATTCGACTCGAATTCCTGTCAATTTACCTATGGAGATATAATGGCCGTCCGGGCTATAAAAAATATTTCTAAAGGAGAGGAAATTACTTCAACTTACGTTAGCATTGAGGAAACCTTTGAAGAAAGGGATGAATTTTTCAGAATGCACAGATTCGAATGCTCATGCTCTCTTTGTCAGGCAGATAGAAATGATTCGATAGAAATTAGGGAGAAGAGAAATCGGATTCTCGCACGAGCAAAAAATAGATTTGGTATGTCAACTTACTTTTTTAAATGTTTCATTGCCGGGTTGAAGTAGGGCAGTGGTTGTACATTTAAAAAATCGCGCCATATAATAAACATGGCACACCAGGTCCAGCTTTCTAGGGACCTAATCTAAATTTAAACCATAACATTGATAGGTATTTGTAAAACTACTTCCTTACTTCAACCCAAGTATTTCTTTCTTGTATTAATCAGCCAAAAGATAATTTGAATATTTGATTTATTTATTTGTTCTCAAATTAGAAAATCCAAAGACGATCGTTGAAGAATTGGAGCAGCTTCGACCGAATAATCCTGACCTTAATGTGTACCTCATTAATCCCCTGCAAATTCTCGCTAAAAACTTCTATTTTAAAGGAGAGTATGACAAAGCAGCGGAGGCAATGATAAAAGCTCACAAGATTGTCAAAAATTCGCCATTGGCCACGTCTATGGTGGAATTTTCAATGGCAATTCTTGACTTGTATATCATTATGGACGATCGCGAGAAGATACTTCAATGGATAGACATTGTAAAAGAGAATTTAATCATTGCTTATGGATCTCTCGAAATTGTCAAAGTTCTAGAATTCAGAATAGAAGAATCATTGGCTGAAATAGGTATAAAATTTTAGTTGTACAGATAGAAAACGATTATTATATAATTCCGTGATTTATATTGTTAAATAGTTACTTTCCTTATGACAAAACCACAAAAACATTTTGACATGCAATAAGCATAAATGCGAAAGTAAATTCTAATAAAATAATCGGGTTAATTAAATTCTGAAGTAAAAGGTTTATTACCTGATTGAAGTAAGGCAGTGGTGGTACATTTTAAAAATCGCGCCATATAATACACAGGGAAAATCAGGACCAACTTTCTATGGATCTAACCTAACCTAATTAAAACATTGATAGGTATTTGTGCAACCAATGCCTTACTTCAACCCATTTTGCCATTTATTACTGTCATGAGCGTCAATTATAAATACATTTACAAATAAATAGTAATAAAATAAATGTACAATTAATTTCATTGAGGTAAAAGTATTTCAAAAGTAATTAATAGTTCTATTGTCTATTTCTATAGATTGATATTACTACACTTTTCTTAATGAATTGGTTAGTAACTTTTCACAGGCTTACTATTGTCATATAACTCATATTGTATTTGAAAAGAATATAGGTAATATAGGACAGAACTAAAATAGAATTACAACTTTAGTTATTACGGAGAAAGTTTTCATTAACACGTAAACAATTATTTTTGTTTATTGACGATAATTATTGCTCTACATTCTAATGGATGATTCATAAAAATTCTTTTATTCTATTCCTGGGCATGTAAAATGCCGCAAGGACAACAAGTGAATTTTTTGGTGGTTTTGAAATTGACTGTTTTCATCTTTGCATTTCATTTATTAATTAATTACGAAGTAGCTGTCTCCAAAAAGCTATGGCGAGAAAATATTTCATGTCCAAATATAGCATGTCGTTACAGGTAAGGTATTAGTATAAATCAATTTTTTTAAGTCGATTTATTTTGGCGAGTGTCTTTAAATAACTAAAAAATATACTAACTGTATGAATTTCCCTCAAAAAACAAATGAATCATTGCATATAGTAAGATTAAATCATAATTATCATACTGATTTTCATGACAATGATTTAACAATATAGATGTCCAGAAATAGATAACCAATCCCAGGATTATATGATTAAAGGGAATAAGTTTTTTACGGAAAAAAATATTCACGATGCTCTAAGTTACTACGATAAAGCAGCAGAGCTATCACCAAATAACGTAGACATTTTAGAGAATCTTGCAGAATGCTACTCAAAGCTGGGATACCATTATGGAGCGCTTGATGAAGCTAATTTGATTCTTGAAAACGAGCCATCGTATTGTTTTGAAGGGGTCTATTACAAAGCTAAAGCTTTATTAGGACTTCAGCGCTACAGTGAAGCAATTTGGTTTGTGATTATCCAAATGTCCATAAATAAAGAATTGAGAAAATCAAGAAATTTAGTTAATTTGCTTACCAGATTGATCCATTTGGAATACCAGCAACGAACGGGAAATTATGATCTCCTGAAGTTGTTTAAGACCGACTGGCTAAAGGAAGATTATGCTGATTACATTGGACCGGTGGAAATTAAAGATATTCCGGGAAAAGGCCGGGGACTAATTGCTACAGCTGATATTCATGCGGGACAATTGCTAATTTTAAACAAAGCCTTTGCTATCGTATACCAAAAAGATTCAGGAGACTCGCAATGGAAAGCCTATCATGAGTTGGTGGAAGCAGTCGCAAAGAAATTGGAAGTGGAGCCGGAGCATGCTGATTGGTTTTACAAATCTTATGCTGGACCAGAAATGTCCTATTTGACGAATGGCGTTGGAAATAAGTCTGTTGATTATCGACGAATACAAGGAATTTGTAACTACACTGGCTTTACCTCTAATACATATCAATCAATTGATTTCAAGATAGTTAGAGGAGGATTGTGGATCTTTCCGTCTTATATTAATCATAATGGATTTGACGCCAACACTTTCTTTGAAATTTATGGAGATATAATGGTCATCCGCGCAGTTAAAAATATATCCAATGGAGAAGAAATTACTGCAGCTTACGAAGTCTTTGAGGATACATTTGAGAACAGAAATCACAATCACAAATTTCATGGCTTTGAATGTTCTTGTTCACTTTGTCAAGCGGACAGACGGGATTCAGTAGAAATTAGAGAGAACAGAAATCGGATTCTTATACAATTTAAAAACAAATCAGGTATACAAAATTACTTCTTTAGCCAAAACCTATATACTCTTCCCAAATTAATTATGATGGATAATTGTTTAGTTATTTATTTATTTTTAAGTGTCTCCAACTACGACGGAAACCTTGGTGGACATGGTGGAACAATTAGATAGGCTTCGACCAAATAATCCCGAACTTAACGTGTATATTGTTTCACCCTTAAAACGTCTTGCTGGAAATTTCTTTTCTAAAGGAGAATATGACAAAGCAGCGAAGGCAATGATGAAAGTTCACAAAATTGCCAAAAATTCGCCGATGGCTACGACTGCAGTTCACTGTTCTTCAGCAATTCTCAACTGTTACATCGCTATGGGAAATCGTGAGAAGATTCTCCAATGGATAGTCATTGTAAAACAAGATTTATTCATTGCTTATGGATCTGTTGAGATTTACAAAGGTTTTGAATACTTTGCCCATACAATAACGTCATTGAAAAAAATGGATATATCTTTTTAATTGTAGAAACTGATTTTGATACTATTTTGATAAATATTACCTATGATAGAAATTGTTTTAAAGCAAAAATCAACTGTCCATTAGCGAATTGCTTTGTTTCAGTGAATGCAAATTATGCATCATTGTTAAAATTATTTATTTGTAAACATTTAATTAAGAAATGCCACTCAAAATGATTTTACTGGTCTCACAAAATTTTCTATTATTTCCATTCATACATTTTTGAAAGGGTATGGATAGTAATTATAATGATTGACATCTTCATCACCAGGATAAGGTAAATCCTTAACTTCCCCAAGCAAAGAAAATAATCTCCGCTTTGCAGATATCACTTCTGCAAGTTGAGATTCAAGGTATTCCGTTATTGATAAAATTCCTTGAGTAGGACTAGCAACTCTTAAATTGCTTCCTGTTACCATTGGATTGATATATGGATTGTGCAACTCCGCAGTTTGGCTGGAAGATGCTGGATTAATAATTGAAAATAAAAACTTTAATTAATATTTTATTTAATTAGTTAAGGATTTAATACACTAACTGTTGTCATTACTTGGATCATTAACTTTTGCTTTCTACAATATTTTATTTTTAATTTTGTAAATATTTACCTTGAGATGAATCTCCAGACGCTGCACACAAACCAATCCAAAATTCATTTCCAGGAACTGAATTCGCACCACATGCGTATGTCACCACACATAACTTTCTCTCCTCTTCCTATAAAAAAGAGATTACATCTAATTTTAAACGATAAATTATATTTAAATAGTAAAGGTAAAGTGACAAAGTAATTTGAATATTAATGTATTAATTTTGCCAATAAATTAAGAATTTATTGCACTAATTTCCACCAATAAATTTTAATATACTAATTTTTACAAGTATAGGTACATTAAGAATTTAATACAGTGCAAATTTACCCCTTAAACTTGGACACCTGAATGTTGCCTACTACAATTTTATTTTAACATGTTTTAAATTACTAGATACTGCCTCCAAAATAAAGATGCTAATTAGTTATAATGAATTTTATAACGAAGGCAATTTAAAAATGGTAAAAACTTACACTACAATTTCGATTGTAATTTTGGATTTTCTCATGAGGATACCTAATGCCAAAACGGATGATGATGTTATTCTTTCCAATTTTGCCTTTGTTTCCGATTCCCCCGCAGGTGGAGCATTCTTCGAAAGAGGAGAAAAATATGTCTGAAATATTGGATAAGTTTAAATTGCGAATAGCTTGTGCAAATCCTTCAAGAAAAAGAATTTCTTGTCCCTGACAGATTTGCAAATCCCCAAAATCGGCAATGTGTAAGAAAACTTTTCTGTTTTGATTAATTCCTCTTTGATTAGCTTCCAGTAAAATGATTTCTGCAGCCATGCGAACTCGATGAATGTAAACATCCTTAACAAAATAGCAATCTTCCTTCTCTGGGATTCGAACGAATCTTTTAGATTCAGAGAGAATTGTGTTTTCATTGTCGTCTGGTTCAATTGTCATTATATCATAGACTTCTTCCCAGGTAGGATAATATGCCTTATTGTTATATTTAGCAAAGATGTTGAGAAAATCGGATCGTCTTTCAAATTTTCTTTGTTCACGTTCCTCTCCAGCAGATCCAGGAGAATCCTCACCTTCGATACTTCCGTATCCATATTTTTTAATATTTTGATCAGGATCAATAATCATATCTTGGTAGTCCAGAAACCCAAATTCTTGACAGTTACATCCAACGACTCCAATCACAATTCCTTGTTCCTCGTAGTCATTAGTATCTTTTAAAACAATCCCGCCATTAGTTCGCGATCCTTGGTTGATGAAATAACTCGGAGAAGAAATTGAAATCAAAGCAGAAAGTTTCATTTCGTCGTAGCTCAAACAATTTTTCAACACCAGAGGTTCTGTTTCTTGCTTTCTTCCGACATCTCTCCAACCTCCGGCACCTTCGTATCCATCCAGAAGTCTAAACTTGTTCGTTGCCCCAAAGAAGTACAAAGCACGTTTCTTGAGCAATCTATTTATCAAAGACAATAAATTCATCCCTCGGTAAAATTTCTGCTCACAAGTCGATCCGAATTTTCGTTTGTGTTCCAAAAAGTCAATTGCCAATTCAAAAAAAGATTCGTGCACAATCGGATATGCTCTTCTTGCATTTCTTAATAATTTCCCTTCGATAACTTCTCTCTCCACTCCGTTCTGTAAATATTGTTGTAAAATATTTTCACATTTCACAGACAAAATTGGAAACTCTATCGGGAATTTCTCACTCCGTTTTAACAATTTTGAAAGCGTCAGTTCAGGAACGGTTTTCAGAGAAAGTAGAAAGTCTCGGAAATATTGTTTCCTCCGATATATCAAAAGTCGGCGTTTGATTTCAGCGACTGCTGTGTCCATGGCCCAAATCCTGACTGAGATAGTTTTACCTGTTCTATGACTGATGTAGCCTTCCTATCTATAATCAATATCCAGAATGCAGTTATTGATAAACTCTGTTCTTGCTATTGCCCTTGCATTGCTTATTTTCATTCCTCTTCACACTCATTTATAAATGTCTATAAATATAAATAGAACCCCGCAGAAAGGAAATCCTACATGGACATGCATTATTGTAGCTTTTTGTACCTAAGCACTTAACTTAAAACCTACCTATTGTGTGGTTTTCATTTCCTTCATTTCCATAAAGAAAAATACCACGCTTAACGTCTCCTGACATTCCGCAGAGGGAAAAAGAATCATCATGACTCCCTATCTCAGCAGGAATCTCATTTCCTGAAAAAATGGAATTCATGCAATAATAATCTTATAAAGCTTATTTTTACTTTACTATGCTGCAATAATTGTGAATATTGGTGGATTTTATACAACTCCTGACTTGTGTGCTTACTTCATTTGGAATTGCAACAATACTCTACTCAAGTGGTCAAAAATGCACACTAAATCCTAATCGTATCTTCATAAACTCTTATGGCCATGGTTCTCATGGGCACTTATGTATTTAAGGACTGGCGGCATTTAGTAGCATTTTATGTACTTCTAAAATTGATATGCATATTTCATTGATTGGCGTGTATAAATAATAAAGAAACAAATCACAAGCAGTAAAATAACACTTAGTCTAATTCAAAGATCCATTGTCAAATCTTCCCTTTTGGGTACAAGAAATTATTTTCTTTTGTTTCTTAAATATAATTAGTCATTATTAAAAGCAATAAATAGTCAAACAGTTTTGTATCATCAAATTGTTTTCCGGCCTAACAGTTATGCCATTCGTTAAATCAGAATATCGATAAAAACTTTGTACTAAGATAGAACTGTTCGGTTAGAAAGGATTTAGCGTTAGCCTTTAGCCAAGGAATGATCGATAAATTGCTGTTCTTGACCTTGCATTGTATTGTTATCTTTCTGCCTTGTGTACAGGAAGAATGTTCTAAGAACAGTAAGACTCCGAAATACTTTGTAATTAAATAAGATATATTGAATGCGGACACACTAATGTGCAAATTGTAATAATTTTCATTAAATACCTACTCATAAAGCACCTTTTGTACTAACATTAAATTCTGCTGAAATAAAAGAGACTTGGGGTAGTAGAGTGAAATAAGCTAGCAATATATTAATTTTGAGGACTGTCAGTTCAAGGAGAAAAGACGCACTAAAATATTCATTACATTTATAGATAGAGATCGAAATACGGGATAGTGTGTGTAAACATTTCTTTTAATACAGTCGTCCTTAAATATATGTATAATAAAAATAAATATAGACAAGGTTAAGGATAGTATTATTAACATATCAAACATTGACATTGACTATGACTTTATTAAACAGCCAACATATTATAAGCCATATTCACACTTCACACATGAAAAAATTGGTACAATAAATCAGATCTTTACAATTGAATAGATAGAAGAGCACTGATAGTATAATTCACGACGTAGCCAAAAAATGTTATTGTAGTTGATTTTTCCAAGTAGAAAAATGGACCGACAGCTATCCTTAAAGGTTGTAAAGATGCCAACTCTCTCCTCAGAAGTTTACTGTTAGAAAAAGGCTGCCAGCTTTTCGAGAAAATCACGAACTGAGTATTTAATTGTCCAAAACGCGTTAACAAATCCCATATATATATAATTTGCAGTGATGCAAAATAAGGGCAACACAAGTATAGTGGCATTCCAATTATGTCATGCATTTTTATAGTTGCAAAATTACAAATGATGTTAAGCACAGCGGCCGAACCCAAAGTAATCGGAACAGCTAATACTAAAGCTTTGTTTATCATTTGACTAATTAGGAATAGATTAATATACATTCCCTGAGAGTTCACAAATTGTCTGATAATTGAATCATTTATGGAGGTCGGATATTTTTGATGATGATGAGATATGCTGGCTATCCAGTGGAGAGTGCTTGGAATGTATAAAAGAGCTGTTATTGCCAAAAGAATTATAGCCATAATGGCAAATGTTATCAAATATAAATGTGCTACAACCAGTACTAAATAGTGGAGAAAATGTAACTCTACTTTAAACAGTCTAACTAAACATGCAAAGATATGCAAATCTGTTGCGACTATGGCTATTGATGCTACAGGAACAGCTAAAATAGCGATGGGTGTGATAGATTGGAAAATTCGGAGACAAATCTTCATTGTTATGTTTGAATCTTTTGCAGCCGTTTCTGCTGGGAATTTCTCTGTAATATTAACATTATTACAAAATTTACTATATGTTAAATTAATTTGGAAATCTATCAAAAGTCTTTAATATGTTATATACTTACTTCGATATTTTGCTTCATAACGGTAGATATTATTGAACACGAAGCTAATTTCATGCATATACTTTAGATACGTAATATGCATTATTAGACTGAAAACTCCTACTATAAATATTACAATTAAAGCCAAAAATTCCCTGACATTAATAAACTGCGCTTTTATAAAATTTTGGGCTAGTAAAATAGAAAGTGTGCAAAATATTGTAGCGGCAGTCAATAACATAGTACAGATTGTCGTAATTATCTTTTTCGTCTGTAATGTAGGAATCACTTTTTTGTTTATGACGTCGTAGTCAAAAAAACCACATTTTAAAATGTCACTTAATTTAAAGTAATTGCGAATTAACTCGTCCATAATTTCTGAATTCATTTTGGAAAACCTTTATGCCCAATTCTATTAAATTGATAAATTGTTTCCTAATATTAAAATGAATGCTACAATTGTTTTATGAAATTCAGCTATATTACGATTTAAATCAAAGGTTGAGTACAAGAATAATCGCCGTCAAAGTTTAGAAATGTTAAAAGCTTTATTTTTATAATATTTAGCACCTATTCCTCTTTCTAACTGCTATTGACAGAAACTGAAGCTTTATACACCAATAAAACCCCAAGCCTTTGTGGAAGTATTTCGATTTAGGCATAGAATAGCAATTTAAACAATAATTTACCAAACTATATCTTTTATAATAAACTGTACATAATAAATAGAGGATTTACATGAGACGGCGCCTATAGTTATTGTGGCTTTTTTATTATTTATTGCATGACAATAATTATTGAAAGTAAGCATTTAGATGTTCCAAATTCAGTTTTGTTTTGTTTTCCACAAATAATGAGTACAAGGGATTGGCGAGTATTCGTTTGGGTATTGCTCGTATCTAAATAGTCCTTATCTTTTACGTCTTAAACAACTTAAACCCATTACGGTGGATTGTCATTTCCACGAAATAGAAATATATATAATATTATTAAACAGATATCAAAGTATTCAGCATTCTACCCATAAACATTTTCTTAGTTCAATTATAACTTAACTCTATATTTTTCTTGCTAAATGTAAATCCTCGTGTCTCAGTTTTCTATTTCAATATTCGCAAAATAACTATATAATATAGAATGTATATTTATAAGTCCATTGTCCGTTTATTAGGGCTTGTAAACCCGGTTCTTGACGGTTCTGAACACCGGGTAAAAACCCGGGTTTCGGGTACCCGGTAACCGGGTTTGGTCAATGACCAACCCGGGTTTTTACTAATTAAACCCTAAATTCAGATACCAGGTTTTATGCATGTTTCAAATATTCAAACTGGAAATAATAGCAAAAAATATATTTTCTTAGTAATTATAGCGCATCGCCGAATTCAATTTCTCATTGTGTGCAACAGAAACCATTTAGATCAGACCTCAATGCCTACTTGAATTTTGTTTAAATAACAAAAATTGTAAAATATTCCATTCTCTTAATTTTACTCTTACTATTTTTCGGAATTATTTTAGTAATTAATAAAAGCGTACCTTGATATAGAAATTTGAGCATTCGAAGGCACGCCTACACTTACTTTGTCCAGATTGCTTAAAAAACTAATCAGCTACTAGGAAAACATAAAATATGTTCCACTACACCCTGTCTTTATATGAACTCACTGAAAATACTGAAATTGATGATGTATTTCATAAAAGAAAGATTGTGTTTAGTTAAAAAAACATCATTCTAATTTGGCATTGTACGTCATAATTACGCGTAAAATATAAACATGCTCAAAACCCGGCTCCGAACCCGGTTCTGAGCCTTCAAAACCCGGTTTTACCCAAAACCCGGGTTTTGAATTTCCGTCCGGGTTTACATTTACAAGCCTTACCCAAAAGTCGCGAATAAAAATCTTTACAAAGTAGCAAATACAATAAATTATATTTAATACATTAAGTAACATTTAGTAACAGCGTGAACATTTATAAAGCTTATTTTTCACTACTATTATACTGCCATAATTGTGAATATTGGGGCTTTAAAAATATTTCTGATTTTGTTTGTTTACTTCATTTTGAACGGCAACACTAAATCCTAAACTTGTCTTCATAGACTCTGAAGGCTATTATGTATCTCAAGGGCGCTTATGCATTTAAAGACTGGAATTAAGCATCCTTTTATTTTATGTACTTCTAAAATTTATACATATTATTATTGCATTGATTGATGTATACATTATTAGCATTTAAGAAACAAAACAAGCAGGCAGTCAGTAAATAACTTCCAATGTGTAATACAGGGACAGCTAGTCTAACCTTTCCCTTTTGAGAACAAGGACTTATTTTCTTTTGCTTTTTTAAAGTAAACTTCTATTATGTTTTGATTTTAAGGAACGTGCATAGGTGATGGGAGAAGAAGGTACTCAAAAGTGTTACAGTCAGAGTCAGCACTTGCGTTATGAATGGGGGAGGGAATTTTGCGTTACGTATGTAGGTTATTCAGGTTCTCCCTACCATGTACTATATAGATACATAGGTGGGTATTTTTTTTAAATCTATGACTAGGAAGCCAGTACTGCTATTAAATTTCAAAAGATTTCCGCGTCATTTTTTGGTTTAATTTCAAAATAAGCTAATATTAAAAAACATTTATATGATACTCATTTACACGTGAAATAATTGGAACATTAAATTCGACATTTCTTTAAAATTGAATAGATAGAAGGGCACTTATTGAATAATTTATGACATAGCCAAAAAATGTTATTGTAGTTGATTTCTTCAAGTAGAAAAATGGACCGACAGCTATCCTTACAGGTTGCAAAGATGCCAACTCTCGCCGCAAAAGTTGGTTGGTAGAAAAAGGCTGCCAGCTTTTCGAGAAAATTACGAACTGAGTATTTAATTGTCCAAAAAGTGTTAACAAAAACCATATAATTATAATTTGTATTTTAGCCAGCTTGACTCTATCCTAATTCTAGGCCGAAAACTATCTAAAACTAGGTAGCTAAGTGGACTTACAAAATATAACCCACAAAATGATGATCTACTGATCGAGCCACTGACACTAACGTTATGCCCTGCTCAAAAAGGTGCAGTTTTCATTAAACTACAAAATAGGTATTTTTCACAATTTACTACAGCACAAAATTGAAATCAACAAAATTACAATAAAATGTGTATAGCAAACTGAAAATATTTTAACTAAATTTCCACTAAGTTTTCTGAGCTCGTGGTTCTGCTCTCTGCAGCGTGTTACTCGTTCGACTCTCCGTCAACGACTCTCTTCTTTCTTCTCTGTCTTGTTCTATCGTGTTCTTTGCGGCGTGCCTGAGCCCGCTCGATTGTTCCTCTATGGTTGTGCTCAGTCTTCTTTTGCCCCAGACACATACTCCCCCCAGTGGCAGATCCTCCGGGTATGTCCACTTCTTTCGAAACATCCAACACGCATATCTTGCATATGGGACGTCGTAGAACTCCGTTGTTGGTCTCCACATCCACCACTCGTACGACATTATCCTTTCCCGGATGTAGAGCGATGACTCTTCCGCGAGGCCAACATCCTCGCTCCAAATTTCCATCGGCGATAAAGACCAAGTCGCCAATTTTTACTGGATTTGACGATTGGTGCCACTTCTTTCGTTGAGTAAGGGACGGTAAGTATTCGGTTACCCAACGCTTCCAGAACATGTCTGCCAGGCGCTGAGATTGTCTCCATTGCTTCTTCAAATAAAATTCCTCATCGGAGAATATTCCGGGAGCCGCAGCTACTGTAGAAGTTCCGATGAGAAAATTGTATGGCGTTAAGCTCAGCTCATCGTCTGGATCAATTGACACATGTGTCAGTGGACGGCTGTTCACGACACTTTCGGCTTCAATAAGTAAAGTATGAAGTATTTCTTCCTTGGGGGCCCGCTCCTTCAAAGTAGATTTCAGGGCTGTCTTCACAGATCTCACAAGCCGCTCCCAGGCCCCACCCATATGAGGGGCGGAGGGTGGTATGAAATGCCACTCTATTCCGCGGGGTGTGAGGTCTTCTAATATTTTCTTTTCGTCCAAATCTTGGATAGATTTTCTTAGCTCCGCATCAGCGCCTCGGAAATTCGTCCCGTTGTCAGAGTACATACGGACAGGATTTCCTCTTCTTCCAGTCATGCGGCGGATTGCCATTATGCAGGAGTCCGTCGTTAAAGAATTGGCCACTTCTAAGTGCACGGCCCTAGTCGCCAAGCAAGTGAAGAGCACTCCGTACCTTTTCTCTCGTCTTCGCCCAATGGTTACATCCATGGGCCCGAAATAATCAACTCCCGTCACTGAGAAAGGCCGCTCAGGTCTGGTCACACGGATGTCTGGCAAGACTCCCATTTCTGGATTAGCTGGAGTCGCGCGGGAAATCTTGCACACTTGGCAATTGCTCCATACTCTCTTCACTGCAGCACGAACATTTAGTATCCAAAACTTTTGTCGGAGCTGATTGACTACGGCTTCCTGTCCATGGTGGCCAGCTTTTTCGTGATAATACTCAATTATCCGCTTAGTACACTCATTCTTCGGGTCCAGGACAATCGGCTGCGTCGTAGAAAATGTCAATTCCGGAGATTTGACAGTCCTTCCTCTTAGTCGCATAATTCCTTGATCATCCAAAAATAGCTTGAATGTAAACAATCGGCTATCCTTGGGCATTGGCTTGACTTTTTTCAAACATTTCATCTCGCAAGGAAAGGATTGCATTTGAGACTCTCTAAGTATTAATGTCTCAGCATCTTCACATTCTTTTGGCACAAGAGACTTCTTGACGTTCCTTGCTCCTGGTTCTAGTTGACAGTTTGTCTTGAATCGAAGAATCCAAGCCAACACTCGTATCAGTCGAGTCCATTTTTCATACCTTTTGAAAAGACTGCAGAGCCAATCTTGATTGGAGTCGATGACAGAAATAAATTCTTCAGATTTTAATTCTTCAGAGACTCCCCCCGTATTCAAGTCCAGTTCACTGGCACTGTCCCGTTCTCTTGGCCATTGAGACTCCGGCTCTAACAGAAAACTTGGACCATTGAGCCAACGACTTGTTTCTGAAAGGTCGTTCCTCGCGCTGTCTCTCGTAGCTTCATCTGCTACATTTTCGGCAGTCGGAATCCAGTGCCACTCTTCAACTTCAGACGCTTCTAAGATTTCTCCAATTCGGTGACTCACAAAGGGCTTGTACTTTCTTGCATCTGAACGGATCCAGCAGAGTACAGTCCTTGAGTCGCTCCAAAAATGTACAGCATCGATTTTCAATCTGTGCTCACTTTTCAAAGTTGTGGCTAGCCTCGTGCCCATAACTGCGGCCTGCAGCTCCAACCTCGGGATGGATATTGGCTTCAACGGAGACACACCACTTTTAGCTGCACATATCTTCACCTCAATTCTTCCTCTGACGTCTATTCGCAGATAAGCCACGGCAGCGAATGCTTGAGAGGAGGCATCGCAAAAGACATGTAGCTGAATGTTATCAGCAACTTCCATTTCATAAGAATAA
This sequence comes from Tomocerus qinae, assembly GCA_020055645.1. Lineage (NCBI taxonomy): Eukaryota > Metazoa > Arthropoda > Collembola > Entomobryomorpha > Tomoceridae > Tomocerus > Tomocerus qinae. The sequence goes on from CM034546.1 coordinate 127,325,776, forward strand.
CAGCGTGGGATTCTTACATGGGATATTTCTTGAAGATCCTCTATCCAAAGCAGCCACTTTTCGAATAGCTCTTTAGTCAGAACTTCATCCCAATTTATCCCAGCTCGCCAGACTTCTTGCAACAGAATCTTCGCTCGAACAATAAATGGGCTCAGGAATCCCAACGGATCGAAGATGGACATGACTAACTTCAGCATTTCTCGTTTCGTTGGAATCCTGTCTCCAGTCACTATATTCTTGTCCACCTTGGCAAAGTTGGTAGCGAATTCGAAATCATCTGAATTCGGGTTCCATCGCAGTCCCAGCACACGCTCAATCTTAAATTCCGAATCCAGGCTAAGATTTTTCATGTTTTCACAGGAACTGGTTTTCTCATTTTCCGAAATAGCTTCTAGCACCTTCAACGAATTGCAGATCCATTTGGTGATTTTAAATCCTCCACGTCTGTGAACCTCAGTAACATCGCGGATCATTTTCACGGCTTCTTCTTCACTGTCGACGCTGTCCAAATAATCGTCAACATAGTGCTGATTTATTATGGCATCCACTGCTTTCGGAAATTCTACTCGAAATTCACTCGCGTTTTTATTTTTAATTTCTTGGGCCAGAGAGGGTGAGCAAGCGGCCCCGAAAGTCATTACATTCATCCGCCAAACATCTGGAACTCGATGTCGATCCTTACCACGCCAGAGGAACCGTTGTGCTTGTCTGTCTTCCAGTTTCACTTTCACTTGGTGAAACATCTCGGCAATATCTCCAGAAAAGCCGATTCTTCGTTCACGAAATTTCAGCAGAACTCCCACAAGTGAACACAACATATCTGGCCCAGTCAGCAAATTATCGTTCAGACTGACTCCATGGCTCTTCGACGCGGCATCAAAAACTAAACGCACTTTACCAGGCTTGTTAGGGTGAGTGACTCCGAAATGTGGTAGGTACCACGTTCTCTCTGTATGAGTTCTTGCTTCATCTTTGGATAACTTACTGGTGTATCCTTTGGCTTCATATTCAATAAACTTCTGATAATATTGATCAGCAAAGGTCTTGTCACGATCTAATTTCTTTTCAATTCCCTTCAGCCGGTTTTCAGCGGCGGCTTTGCTAGCGGGTAACTTTATTTCATCCGTTCGCCATAACAGAGATGTCTCCCATCGGTCATCTACACGGACGATATTTTCATCCATTATCTTTCGGGCTCGAATTTCTTCCTTCGATTTTGGCTGCTCAGCTTTCATGTTGACACCGAAAGTTTCCGTTTTGAAGAAATCCTTCACAAGGCCATGAAGTGATTCATCACTATTTTCTTGGCTGGAAACAAAGTAAGAGGAGTCTTCATCTTGACTAGCTCTCAAACTGGAATCTTTGCCATGAACCACCCAACCTAATTTAGTCTTCGAAGCACAGGGCGCGTTCGAAGCTCCTTCTATCGTCTCGTACAATCGCAGGAACTGATTGTTGTCTTGACCAATAAGAACGTGAGGTTTCGCATTTCTGAAGGAGGCTACGTCGACGGCTGCTAAATGTTTCCACTTATTTTTCATTTTATTCATGTCAAGAGACTGGATGCGCAATTTCAAGCCCTTTTTTACCTTGACATCCTTCATGGTGTACTTGACTTGCTTATTGGCTCCAGAAATGTCCAGCGTGACATTCATGACATCTTTTTCCCTTTTACTGGTCGAATCCATCCAACTGAGTTTTAACTCTCGCCGGGGCCCGTCCAGCCCCAAAGCCGCGGCTGCTTCTTCAGAAATCATGGTCACAGTTGAGGCTGTATCCAACATGGCAAATGTTTCCAACTTTCCCTTAGGTCCACTTAATGTGACAGGTAAGACGCACAACAACACTTGCTCTCCTACGTGGTAGTTGGTGTTGATGGAATCTTCTTTATTTTCTTCTGACTTTTCCGGTTCTGGCTTCTTTTGGAAATGAATGAGAATATGGTGATCATTACTGCATCCAGCTTTTCCGCATTTCTTATCTTCTGGACAATTTGAAGTCATGTGACCAAACACCAGGCACCGAAAACAAAGTCTCCTCTCTCTGACGAACTCCAGTCGCATTTTCACGCTCCTTTTGGCAAACAGGCGACAGTCATCAATAATATGGTTCTTCCTTTTACAGAACGTGCAGGTTAATTCACTGCAATCTTCTTTCTCTTCGTTAGTGGTACACACACCTTCTTTTCTGTTGCGTTTCTTTCGGCTATCGTCACTAGCCGTTGGTTCTGCGAGGCTTCGGTAGACATTGGCTTCTTCTGCACGTAAATCCAACCAAGTAGAGAATGTAGACAAATCTGCATTGCCTCTCTTTTCTATGACTTCTCTAGCCCAACCGTCTCTCTTGGTAGCAGGTAACTTTAATACTAATTCGTCGATTAGCTGTGGATTTGCCATGTGTCCCTTGCACCCCACACTCACCATAGTAGCCACTAAATTGCGCACTGAATTTGCAAAGTCAATGGTTAATTGTGGCTTGTCGTCTTTTAAAGCTGGTAAATTTCTTACTTTATTTACTAGTGCTTGGATGATGAGTCTTGGTTGACCAAAGTTCATCTCCAACGCTTTCATCACTTTTGGAACATTTTCGGGAAGGGTGAGCATTGACGCAACTGCTTCCCTCGCCTTCCCCTTCAGGCATTTCCTGAGTCGTCTAAGATTCTCACCGTCTGAGAATTTGCACATTTCGGTTGTGCTTCGATAATCTTCAATAAAGGCAGGCCACTCATCTGCTTCTCCAGAGTAGATTGGTAAATCCTTACCCACAGTCTGCCTCGTAATGAACGTTTTCATTTCCCCTTCAGGGGCCTTGCTTACTTGTTGCTGTGCTAATGCAGTGATGGCTTGAGCAATCATGTCCATGGCACTCGGTTTCACTTCTGCAGGGGTTGCACACGGAGGAGGCGGGGGTACTTCTTGGTTATTTACCCAGTCCTCCACTCTTGACTCTCCTCCGCCACTTGGGTCTGGTTCACCATCCCAAACTGTCCCGAAATCTTCTTCGGAGCTCGTCTCCAGGTTGTACTCTTCCTCTTCAGCGATTCTTGCTCGTTGGAGGGCGAGTTTCTTTTCTACTAGTGCCTTCCGGCGCTGCAACACTTGTTCTTCTAACTTTAGAAGTTCTTCCTCACTTTCCAACTCAGCTTCTAGGCGCTTACGGAATAACTTGCTGGCCGATGACTTCGGAGAACTTCTTGCCGATTTGACACTTTTTGCCGATGAGGTGGTATTACGATGACTTTGACTGACCGATGACCCTGTGGATTCACTAGCTGCCACCTCCAAATCTTCTTTCCTTTGTCGTCGACCTCCCTCCAGCATGCCAAACTCCGGCTTTTGTCCAACGTTTCTTCGGCTTCGTCGCACGTCTTGAGGATCCATTTCCAATGTTACAGTCACGAAAGTTCTATTTTCACACAATATATTTGACTTTAGCTAGTCAAATGTCGAACGTCAAATATCAGTTTACTTCAGGTCACTGATATTCCCGGGTTTCGGCACCATATATTTTAGCCAGCTTGACTCTATCCTAATTCTAGGCCGAAAACTATCTAAAACTAGGTAGCTAAGTGGACTTACAAAATATAACCCACAAAATGATGATCTACTGATCGAGCCACTGACACTAACGTTATGCCCTGCTCAAAAAGGTGCAGTTTTCATTAAACTACAAAATAGGTATTTTTCACAATTTACTACAGCACAAAATTGAAATCAACAAAATTACAATAAAATGTGTATAGCAAACTGAAAATATTTTAACTAAATTTCCACTAAGTTTTCTGAGCTCGTGGTTCTGCTCTCTGCAGCGTGTTACTCGTTCGACTCTCCGTCAACGACTCTCTTCTTTCTTCTCTGTCTTGTTCTATCGTGTTCTTTGCGGCGTGCCTGAGCCCGCTCGATTGTTCCTCTATGGTTGTGCTCAGTCTTCTTTTGCCCCAGACACAATTTGCATTGATGCACAATAAGGGAAACACAAATATAGTGGCATTCCAATTATGTCATGCATTTTTATAGTTACAAAATTACAGATGATGTTAAGCACGGCAGACAAGAGCAAAGTAATGGGAACAGCTAATACTAAAGCTTTGTTTGCTATTTGACTAATTAGTAATAAATTGATATACATGCCTTTTGCATACAAAAATTGTCTGATTGAAGGACTTGTGGACGTCGGATGTTTTTTATGGTCGTAAGAGATGCTGGCTATCCAGTGGAGAGTGCTTGGAATATATAAAAGTGCTGCTATTGTCAAAGGAATTATACCCATAAGTGCAGATGTTGTGAAACAAAAATATCCCACGACCAATGCTAAATAGTGCAGAAAGTGTAACTCTACTTTAAACAGTCTAACCAAACATGTAAAGATATGCAAATCTGTTGCGACTACAGCTATTGATACCACAGGAACAGTTAAAATTGCGATGGGCGTGATTGATTGGAAAATTCGGAGACAAATCTTCAGTAGTAAGTTTGAATCTTTCGCAGTTGCTTCTGCTGGGAATTTCACTGTAATATGAACATCATTACAACATTTGCAATACATTCAATTAATTTTAGAAATGTTATTTACTTACTTCGATATTTTGCTTCATAGCGGTAGATATTATTGAAGACAAAGCTAATTTCATGTGTATAGTACTTTAGATAGGTAATATACATTGTCAAACTGAAAACTCCTATTACGAACTCTATGATTATAGAAAAAAAATCCGTGACACTAATAAATTGAGCTTTTATAAAATTTTGGACTAGTAAAATAGAAAGTGTGTAAAATATTGTAGACGTGGTCAATAGCATAGCACAGAGTGTCGTAATTTTCTTTTTCTTCTGTAATGTTGGAATCAAATTTTTGTTTATGACGTCGTAATCAAAAAATCCACATTTTAAAATGTCACTTAATTTGAAGTAATTTCGAATTAACTCGTCTATAATTTCTGAATTCATTTTGGAAAACTTTAATGCTCAATTCTATTAAATTGATAAATTGTTTCCAATTATTAAAATGAATGTTTTACAATTGCTTTACGATATTCAGCTAAAATCGAAATCAAAGATTAGTATAATCGCCTTTTAAGTTCAGAAATGTTAAAAGCTTAATTTTTTTAAAGGATTTAGTATTCCTCTTAGTATCTATTCCTCTTGCCTCTTCCTAACTGCTATTGAAAGAAACCGGAGCTTTATACACCAATAAAAGCCCAAGTCTTTGGGGAAGCAATACGATTTAGACAGAGAATAACGATTTAAACAATCCAAACAATATATTTTATGATAAACTCTAGAATATAGGATTTACATGAGACGGCGCCTATAGTTGTGGCTTTTATATTATTTATTGCATGAGAATAAGTATTGAAAGTAAGCATTTAGATGTTCCAAATTTATTATTGTTTGTTTTCTACAGATAATGAATACAAGGGTTTGGTGGGTATAGTTCGTATCTAAATAATGCTTATGCTTTTATGCCTTAAACTACTTAAAGGTATTACGGCGGATTTGCTATTTCCACGAAATAGAAATATATATGATATAACGAAGTAACGAAGCAGATTTATATCAATTTCACAGTATTCAGCATTCTACCCATAAACATGTTCTTATCAAATATAACTCTATATTTTTTCATGCTAAATGTAAATCCTCGTGTTTCGGTTCTTTTTTCAATTTTCTTAAAATCAACCATTTAATATAGGATAGAGTATATATTTATAAGTCCATTGTCCGTCCATACATACATTAATTCCTAAATTTGCTTGTTGGGAGAAACAGCTTTGTTGCTGACTAGTTTAGTATCTTTATATTCCATCCAAACATTTATAATTATGTAATGTTTAATCATCACCATATAATAAAGCTAATTGTACCAGTGCATTCCGCGGGGGAGAAAGAATCATCATGATTCGCATCTCAACATAGGAGTCTCAGTTCCACGAAATGCTATAATGAGCTAATAAAGTTGATGTTTACTTTACTGTATACTGCAATAATTGTGAATATTGGGGCTTAACACAAAATTTCTGATTTTGTTTGCTTACTTTATTTGGAATTGCAACAATGTTTTTCTCAAGTGGTCAAAAATGCAATAATTAAATCCCCAAGCTTGTCTTTACATATAGACTCTTAATAAAGGCTATGGTTCTCATGGGCGCTTATATATTTAAAGATTGATTTAGTATCATTTTATGTACTTCTAAAATTGATACATATTATAATTACATTGATTGATGTATATTATAACTACTAAAGAAACAAAACACAGGCAGTCAGTAATAATATAGCTTATAGCCTAACTCAGGAATAAATAACAGTCAAACCTTTCCTTTTTGAGAACAGAAAAGAATTTTTTGTTTTTTAAAATATTATTACTTTATATTGAAATCAAATAGTCACAAAATTATTTTCCGGCTGCAAATAATTATACACTTACAGTTATGTCATTCGTTAAATAAAAATATAGATTAAAAGTTTGTACTAAGTCAGAACAGTTTGGTAGAAGGGATTTATCATCAGCCAGCAGAAAATGATCGATAAATTGCTGTATTCTCGGCCTTGCATTGTATTGTTATCCTTCTGCTTTGTAAACAGGAAGAGAGCTGGTTAAATGTACTACTACTAACAAGGAGACTCAGAAATGCTTTGTAATTAAATAAGATATAAACATGAACGTAGACACGATGATGTTCAAAATATAATAATTTTCATTAAATCCCTACTGATGTAGCACCTTGTGTGAACTAACATTAACTTCTGATGATATAAACTAGTCTTAGGTTAGTATGGTTAAAATAATTTTGCAATATAGGCTTCGAGGGCTAGAAACTTAACGACCACGGAAATGTTTGTCAAAGTTGGTATGATAAATATTTTTTGTAAGGACAAACTTTGACTTTTTGACTCTATATGTAGCTCTTAGCTAGCTGTTCATTTCTATTGCTGTGCTTAAATTCAAATCTAGGAAAAACTACCCCACTAAATTATTCATTACATTTATAGAAAAGAGATTGAAATCCGGGATGGTATGTAAACATTTATTCAATTATTTTATAATACAGCCGTACTTAAATAAATAATAAGATTAAACACGGACAAGGTTAAGCATAGTATTATTAACATACCAAACATTAACCACGACTATACTAAACTACCACTTCAATATAAGCCATTAGAAAATGTGTGGGTTTAAACAAAATTTATACGATACTCATATTTACACATAAAATAGTTGGTTGGTACAATTAATCAGGTTTAATTATTTTACAATTGAATAGATAGAAGAGCACTGATCGTATAATTGACAACATAGCCAAAAAATGTTATTGTAGTTGATTTGTCGAAGTAGAAAAATGGACCAACAGTTATCCTTAAAGGTTGCAAAGATGCCAACTCTTTCCGCAGAAGTTTGTTGCTAGAAAAAGGCTGCCAGCTTTTAGAGAAGATGACGAACTGAGTATTTAATTGTCCAAAAAGGGTTAACAAAAACCATATATATATAATTTGCTGTGATGAAAAATAAGGGAAAAACAAATACAGTGGCATTCCAATTGAGTCATACATTTTTATAGTTGCAAAATTACAAATGATGTTCATCACAGCAGCCAAACCCAAAGTAATCGGAACAGCTAATACTAAAGCTTTGTTTATGATTTTACTAATTAGCAATAAATTGGTATACATACCTTTGGCATACACAAATTGTCTAATTGAGTTATTCATGGAAGTCGGATATTTTTGATGGTTATAAGAGATACTGGCTATCCAATGGAGAGTGTTTGGAATATATAATAGAGCTACTATTGTTAAAAAAATTAAAGCCATAATAGCAAATGTTATTACGTAAACATGTGCTACAACTAGTGCTAAATAATGGAGAAAGTGTAACTCTACTTTAAACAGTCTAACCAAACATGCAAAGATATGCAAATCTGTTGCGACTATAGCTATTGATACTACAGGGACACTTAAAGCTGCGATTGGCGTGATTGATTGGAGGATCCGGAGACAAATCTTCAATAATAAGTTTGAATCGGTCACAGCCGCTTCTGCTGGGAATTTCTCTATAATAATAATTATTATCAATATTATATTTACTATACATTAAATTAACTTTAAAAATGTTATTTACTTACTTCGATATTTTGCTTCATAGTGGTAGATATTATTGAAGAAAAAGCAAATTTCATGTGTATACTTTAGATAGGTAATATACATTGTCAGACTGAAAACTCCTATTAAGAACGCTATGATTAATATCAAAAATTCTCTCACATTAATAAACTGCGCTTTTATAAAATTTTGGGTTAGTAAAATAGAAAGTGTGTAAAATATTGCAGACGTAGTCAAAAACATAGTACATATTGTCGCAATTTTCTTTTTCTTTTGTAATGTAGGAATCACTTTTTTGCTTATGACGTCGTAGTCAAAAAATCCACACTTTAAAATGTCACTTAATTTAAAGTAATTGCGAATTAGCTCGTCCATAATTTCTGAATTCATTTTGGAAAATGTTCAGTTCTTTATTTAAATATTAAATTGTTTCTAAATATTAGAATGTAGTATGTGTAACAATTGTTTTATGATATTCAGCTAAAGTGCACATGAAATCAAGGTTTGCGTACAAGTATAAAAGTCAAAGTTCACAAATGTTAATCTTAAGTTTTTGAATACCTCTTCCTAATTGCTATTGACAGAAACTGAGGCTTTATTCACAAATAAAATCCCATTCATTTAAGGAATTAATTTAATTTAAGCATAATATATAACAATTTAAACAATGATATTTCCGAATCCATATCTTTTATGATTAAATCTACATTTTCAATAGATGAGGATTTGAATTGGACGGAGCCTATAGTTGTTGTAACTTTTTTATTATTCATTGCTTGAGAATTGAAGTATTGAATGATGGTAAGCAATTTAGATGTTCCCAATGTTTTCCACAAATAATGAGTACAAGGGTTTGGCGAGTATTGTTCGTATTTAAATAGTCCTTATCTGTTATGTCTTAAACAACTTAAACACATTATGGTGGATTGTCCTTTCCACGAAATAGAAATATATAAAATATAATGAAACAGATTTATATTAACTTCAAAGTATTCAACATTCTACCCATAAACATTTTCTTAATTCAATTATAACTTAACTCTATATTTTTCATGCTAAATGTCAATCGTTGTGTCCCAGTTCTCCATTTCAATATTGGCAAAATAAACTATATAATATAGGACGGATATAAGTCCACTGTCCGTCCATACATACATTTCATATATTTGCTTGTTGGGTTAAACTGAGCTTTGTTGCTAGTACTATAGTGTCCCATATTCCATGCAATCATTTATAATTATCTTATGTTCAATCGTCACTATATAATAAAGCTGATGCAATAATTAAATCCTAAATTTGTCTTCATAGACTCTGAAGGCTATGGTTCTCATTGACGCTTATGGATTTAAGGACTGAAATTTAGAATCATTTTATGTATTTCTAAAATTGATACATATTTTATTGATTATGATGCTTCCAATAAAGAAACAAAACACACAGGCATTAAATAATAGCATCTTGTCTAATTCAGTGATGAATAGTCAAACGTTTCACTTTTGAGAACCGAAAATTATTTTTATTTGTTTTTAAAATATTATTAGTCATTATAAATGGTCAAAAAGTTGGGTATCATGAATTTGTTTTCCGACTGCAAATAATTATGCTCTAACAACTACTCCATTCACTAAACGAAAATATGGATATAGCGTAAGCCATTGATGTTCGATAAGCTGTATTCTCGGCCTTACACTGTAATTGTAAAAACATATACACTATTATGCAGTGACTTGCAGTATTGATGATTTATAGCCGAAAAATCTATCGTAAACCCTCTAGTATGTCTATTTTGTGTGCCGACATAATAATATTATGTATATATTATTTTCAAACACTATGCAGATTTATAGCAACTTGAAACTGGTTTCCAGTAGAGGACAATAAAACTAATACAAGAAGCATAAATAAGTCAGCAAGATTATTAGTACAGTAATTACAAATATAAAATTTGGAATACAATAAATATATTACATACGATAGTCAAGAAATGGATAAGTAAGTATTCATGTTTTATCACGACAACTACAAATATAAATTTTGAGTGCTGCTTTGAACGAAGCAAAAGAATTTAGAGAATCTGTAATTGTACTGTTATATTTCTGCCTTATGCACAGTTAGTTAAATGTTTCTAAGAACGGTGAGACTAGGAAATACTTCGTAATTAAATAAGATGGGGTACATTATAAACATTAAGACACGTTAACATGACAAATGACACAAAGACATGTGGAAAGATAATAATTTTCATTAAAGCACAATGCATAATATAATCTTGTGTGAACTAGCATTAAATTCTGTTGAAATGAAAGAGTCTGAGAGTAGTAATGCGGTAGATATAGTAAATATTATAAATATATAATATATATAATATATATATTATATATATATATAATATATAAGTATTATAGTAAATAGTAAAATAATAGTAGTATAGTAGTAGTAAATATAAAGAAACTCGCAATGTATTTAATTCGAGGACTGGAAACTTAACGACTACCAAAGTTAACATAAATAGTTTTTGTAAGGACAATCATTGACTTTACCTCTATAAGTAGTACCATCATGTTACTATTGCTATGCTATTTAGGAAAACAAATATTCATTATTTATAGATAGGGATTGAAATACAGGATAGTGGGCAAACATTTATTCAATTCTTTCAATATAAAAGTACTTATATAAATAATACGCATAAATATACGGATAAGGTTAAGGATAGTTATTATTAACATATCAAACACTGACTATGACTCTACTAAACTACCAATGCAATACACCCCATTAGAAAAAGAATGCGATTAAAAAACATTCATACGATACTCATATTCACACATGAAATAATTAGTACAATAAATCAGATCTTTACAATTGAATAGATAGAAGTGCACTGATCGTATAATTTAGTATATAGGCAAAAAATGTTATTGTAGTTGATTTTTTAAAGTAGAAAAATGGACCGACAGCTATCCTTAAAGGTTGCAAAGATGCTAACTCTCTCCTCAAAAATTTGTTGGTAGAAAAAGGCTGCCAGCTTTTCGAGAAAATAACAAACTGAGTATTTAATTGTCCAAAAAGTGATAACAAAAACCATAAATATATAATTTGCAGTGATACAACATACGGGAAGCACAAGTACAGTGGCATCCCAATTATGTCATGCATTTTTATAGTAGCAAAATTAGCGACTATGTTAAGCACAGCAGCCAAACCCAAAGTAATGGGAACAGCTAACACGAAAGCTTTGTTTACCACTTGACTAATTAACAATAAATTGGTATACATGCCCTTAGCGTACACAAATTGTCTAATGGAATGATTTATCGAGGTCGGATGTTTTTGATGGTTATGAGAGATGCTGGCTATCCAGTGGAGAGTACTTGGAATATATAAGAGAGCTAAAATTGCCAAAAGAATAACAGCCATAACGGCAAATGTTAAAAAATGAATATATGCTACAACCAGTGCTAAATAATGGAGAAAGTGTAACTCTACTTTAAACAGTCTAACCAAACATGCAAATATATGCATGTCTGTTGCTACTGTAGCTATTGATCCTACAGGAACAGCTAAAATAGCGATGGGCGTAATTGATTGGAAAATTCGGAGACAAATCTTCAGTAGTAAGTTTGAATCTTTCGCAGCCGCTTCTGCTGGGAACGTCTCTATAATATTAAATCGTATTTACTATTAAGTAATTAGGGAAATCGAGTCTTTAGTCATGTTATATACTTACGTCGATATTTTGCTTCATAGCGGTAGACATTATTGAACCCGAAGCTAATTTCATGCACATATTTTAAATAGGTAATATACATTATCAGACTGAAAACTCCTACTATAAATATTACAATTAAAGCCAAACATTCCCTGACATTAATAAACTGCGCTTTTCTAAAATTTTGGGCTAGTAAAATAGAAATTGTGCAAAATATTGTTGAGGTAGTCAATAACATAGCACAGAGTGTCACCACTTTCTTTTTCTTTTGTAAAGTTGGAGTCATTTTTCTGTATATGATGTCGTAATCAAAAAAACCACATTTTAAAATGTCACTTAATTTAAAGTAATTGCGGATTAACTTGTCTATTATTTCTGAATTCATTTAGGAAAACCTTGATGTTTGTTTTACAATTGTTTTATGATATTCTACTAAACTACAATTGAAACCAAAGATTGGATGCAAGTATAATTGCCGTCCAAGTTCAGAAATGTCAAAATTAAGTTTTTAAATGATTTAGTACATATTCCTCTTCCTAACTGCTTTTGACAGAAACTGAAGCTTTGTACACCAAATTGTGTATGCCAATCAAATACCCATACCTTTGAGGATTCGATTTAGACGTATAATAGGAATTTAAACAATGGTGTGCAAATATCTTTTATAACAAACTCTACTTTACATCCTCAATGGATTTACATGAGACGGCGCCTACAGTTGTTTTAACTTTTTAAAGTTATTTATTGCATATGTGAATTGAAATACTGAATGAAAGTAAGCATTTAGATGTTCCACATATAGTTTTGTTTGTTTTCCACAAATCATGAGTTTAGCAAGTATTGTTCGTACCTAAATAGTACCTTTCATGTTTTAACCAACTTAAACGAATTACGGCAGATTGCCATTTCCACGAAATAGGATTATATTATAATAATATATTGAAATAGACTTCAAGGTATTCAACATTCTACCAGTAAATGTTTTTTTGTCTCAGTTTTCCATTCCAATATTCGCAAAATCAACCATAATATACTATAGGATGGATATTTTTAAGTCCATTGTCTGTCCATTCATACTCCACGTCCACGTCCTATATTTGCTTGTTGGGTGAAACCGTGAAACTATAAGCTTTGTTGTTCTTGGTACTTTAGTAGTATCCCATTCCATCCAGCCAGTTATAATTACACTAGTGAACCCAGCTAAGGGGCAAATCTAGCACTCAAGAGAAATTCAGCAGGTCACCCATCACAGTAATAACAATTTCGAAAACACCCCATTAGGTTATTATGTTATCTTTGTAAATTTAAATATTTAAACATTTAAGTATTTAAATTAATATACTTTTATTATCTTGTGTTTGGTGAAATTAGCTTCAGCCCCAACTTCCTGATAAAAAGGAATTTCCTGCACCAAAATAATAACTGTAGATCGTAGCATCAAATTCAGGGAACAATGAAAGACTCCATTTTTGAAAAAAATCCCACAAAGTCACCAAAAAGCTCCCTTTTTAAATCAAAAAATAAGATTCTCCCTGAGATTTTGGAAATACGTACAACTTCAATGAGTTCAACTCACGAATAAATATTTGTAATAAATAAAAGCGACTCTTTTCGGTTGTTTAAAGGAATTAATGTTTTCAATAATGTAGCCCAACGTCCCCTACGATTTAGCACATGAAGGTATGCGTTGGGGTACATTATATATTAAAAACATTAGTTGGGCTTGCGCATTTTGCGTTTAAGGAAAATGCATACATTGCGTGTGCAATTGATGGGAGGAGGATGTACTCAAAACTGTTGCAGCCAGCACTGGCGTTACACATGGGGGAGAGGGTTTTGCATTACGTAATATATGTAGATTTCCTAAGTTCTCCTACCAAGACAAACATAGATTGGTATTTTTTTTCAAGTCTAGGATTATATTATAGAAGATTCAATTTTACTTTGATTGGCAATGGACCGCAAAAGTCAAGTTAGCCTTGTTACTAAGGCTCAAAATTACAACAAAGGACCAGGAGGTTCTAATGTTTGACAATGGACCACAAAGGATCACGCTTGTTGGTAATGGTAATAAACCACAAAATGTCAAGTCTGCTTTCATTGACAATAGACGGAGAAGGGTAAAGGCTGCCTTAATTGACAAAGAAACCGCAAAGGGTCAAGTCAGTCTTAATTGACAATGGACCGCAAAGGGTGAAGTCAGTCTTAATTGGAAATGGACCGCAAAAGGGCAAGTCTGGCCTAATTGGCAATGGACCGTGAAGGGTTCAAACGATTTGATAATAAAATGTCAAATATTTAAGTGAAAAATTAGTTTTGAGTAGATATTTCTTGTCCGGGTGTGGGTGTAGCTTTAAAAAAAGCTGTTTCTGAAAAAAACGTATACACAATAGTGAAAACAGTAATACACATTTGAAGTAATGTTGAATATATTTAACAATTAATATTTTTTATTATTTGCAGCCTAAATTTATAAAGTAAAATTTTAGATCTACGGTTCTTTTACATTTTGTTGGTGGATAATTTTTGCAAATGACCAATTAAATTAGATTTAGTTTTATGGTGCCAGCAAAATGATTTCAGCAAAATGATATGAATGTTTACAGTGCTCCACCCTCAGGGACTAAGTGTCGACATGCTCCAGAAAACTGGTTTCCCCCAACCCGTTCTTATTTCCCACCACTTTTCCCCTGATTTTGATTCAGGTTGGAGGAAACCAGTTTTCTGGAGCATTTCGTCACTTAGTCCCTGAGGGCGGAGTCCTGGAAACATTCAAATCACTTTGGGTGCCAGCATGTTTGGAAATCGTAGATCGTCCCACTAAAAATTTCTTTAAGATTCTTGATGCTTATTAAGACATTTTCACTACTTGTCAACCGACCAGATTTTATTATTTACAGCCAACAGCATGTGGTATCGGAATAAATCACAGCTAAGCAAGTCTTAAACAGGTCAATTGTTAGTTGTCAGTTCTGATTTATTATTTATTTGGTCAATTGCAAAAAGTAGGGAATGTATTTAATTGAAATAATAATAAAAACTATTTTAGAAATCAAAGAAGATGTAACATGTATCATAACAGTTAATTTAATTTCTAATTACAATAACTAATTACAATTACTTACAAATACGAAGGATAAACCTTGTTCGTCACAACCAATATCAGTCAGTGGTACAGTCACCAATATGGAGAAGTGATAGGAAGTCAAAAAAGTCAACACTTGCCGCAGAACAAAACACATTTCGTTTTAGAGTAAATGGGCATGCGCATATTGTTTTTTTGCTTTTAAGGAATGTGCATATCTTACTTACGTAATATAGATTTCCTAAGTTCTCCTACCAAGACAAACATTCATAGGTAATTTTTTTCAAGTGTAGGATTATATTATAGATTATACTCAATAATCAATATTTGTGTCTATTGATACTATCATATGTACTTATATATACTCATTTTAATGTATTTAATTTCCTTTTATATACTATTAAACTTTGTGTTGAGCACGAGATCATTGACTTACTAATTTGTTGATGAAGGTCTCATTTTAATAGTTATAATACGGCTATATGATATGTGCAGAATATATGATAGACACAGATCCAGAAATTATCTACACTTTTAGTATTTTATTGTCAAAAATATGGGAGAATTGTTTCTAATTTGCCTTTAGAGATTTTATTTTATTATTTTATTTTCATTTTTTACTTTTTATTTTTAGTAATTTTTTTGAACACTATAAGGGTAAGTGACATTTATCAAAGTACACTAATTAGTGTAACTTTAGACTGTCTTTTGATTGATATCAGCAGTTTTGCTGTACTACTTCCGGTTCTTCCGGTACAGAGGGCCTCAATAGACATTTGACACTTTGAATCTATATAGACAACTACTGTAAATTACTATATTTGATATTTTTTAAACAAAGTCACTGGTAGAGAAGTGAAGACTGATAGGGTACAATTTACTTTTTTGACTTGTTGAATTTGAAAATGAATTCACCTGCACACATAATGGAATATTTACTGAAAATTCCGAAATATGTTATGACTTTAGAATTGCATCTTTAATGTTTACACTCCCAGATAAGGTATATCAATCAAGCGTGTTGGCTTTTTTCTATTTTTATAGTTACTTTAGGATTCAATAGTAGTTAGAATGTAGTTCATAGCTACCTAACCTATATCTATGCAAGTATTATACTGTGAACTTGAACTGTGATGGGGTTTGAATTGAATACTCGTATTCCACAGAAAGATCACTTCATTCCATCTAACCAAAAATATACAAAATAAACAAAACATTGGACTAGAGAAATATGCCATGTAAATTCGGTTTTTTCGGACCAAATCTACGATTTTTGACATTTAGGTTTAGTCCTGAAATCAGGATCGGATAGAAAGTTTGTTGCATTTTAAACCGTTTTTGAGTTATCGTGCTAACAGACGGACAGACAGACAGACAGATCAGGCATTCCTATAAAGCGGTGTTGCACACCACTTAATAGACTTTCAACAATGGTTAAGTACCCGATTACCATAAAGAAGACCAGTTCACAATATAGGTAAATGACAATAGATAATTTAGAAATTGGCCACTAGAACTCACCAACACAACTGGAGAGGTGCCAATAAATTTCCATTATAGTACCTACTCGGTACTAACCATTATGTTAATAATAAGAAATGTATTTTTACACACTATGTGTATGCAATTAATAGTTGGCATATTGGTATAGGACATTTGTAGCCATCAGGAAATGTTGACTAACATGCTTTACAGTAATATCAAAGGATTTGAGAAAATTGTGATTGCTAGTAAAGTAGAACATCAAGAAAGATAAAGAAATTGTGACTATATGGAAAAAGGTATAATCTCATTGGCGTCCACCTCAGAATTGGGTATAAAATTGCACAGAAGATCAATTTTTACTGCTGTTAAAGATGGAGGAAGATTTAGGGTGGAACACTCAAAAAAAATTTTTTAATAAATATTTTAGTAGAAGGAAAGATATTAAGAAATCCTTTAGGGGTAATATGACAATCGAGTTTTAAACTTTGGTCTAGAGATTTCTAGTACCCAGCCACTAACAAAACCATAAGGGGATATCAACCTATTTTGGCAATTTTAAGCATCTTTTTACCTACCTCATTTTTAGCTTTAAATACCTACCTATCCGAACCCTGTCAATTATCGACTTTTAATTAAACGAATCTTGAAGAGCCCTCACTCCGAGTCGGGCCGGACGCCGGACTGCACTGCTGGTGAACAGCAAAATGAAAATAGCTCTATCCTCGTGCTAGTTCTAAATGCTGCTTTAATCCATGTGCAGAGCGGTTCCAAAAAATGAATTACAAAATCTTCATTTACTGTTTAACTGTGTAGCTGTCCATTTCCCTTCGCCTTTTTGTGGAAAATACTTTATTATTTAGTTATTTATTATTAAGGTAAGTTAACTAAGTTAAGCAGAATTTTGATGTTAAATCAAACAAATATGGCTACGTATTTGGATAATTTCAGAAGAATATTATTAGTAGGTTAGCGTATTAATTAATAGTATTAACAGTGCAAAGCGTTTCGTTGCGTCGTGTAGACGTATTTACAATTTACCTGTTTACATTGTCAAAGAATATATTTTGTCAATTTCAGATGTTAGTAATTCATTTTGATCATTTTTAACATCATTGATGGTCGTGTAGTAAAGTATTTCTTGTCATCTTCCTTAGTACTTAGTACCAAATAGTATGTGTATATGTCCTTTTTTAATTCTTTTTTCTTTAGGATAAAGGAAGGTGGAAAATGGATTCAGACATTCAAAATTTAATGAATTTTGCCGTTGTGACGGAGAACGAGCAGTGCTTCTTGTGCGGAAAACCTCTTGAAATAGGTTCTATGCACAATAAATGCACTAAACTGCATTTAGATAACTATGAAAAGTTTGTACAACGTCACGAAGTATATAAGCACATATTTAATGTACGTTTCATGGAGTACTGCTCTAATGAAGGGCAAATCTTTTCAACATGTTCCGAGTGCTTTGCTGGAATTGACGAATTATTGTTTATTAACAATCAAGTCGAAGAGCTTGAAAGTCAATTAAGTTTCATCGTTGAATCACTGACTACAGAAATCCTTCAAAGTAGGAATAAATATACGGAAACAGGAGGCGGGAAAGATCCTCTGGAACTAGATCCACTGGACACGGTGTCAAAAACTGAATATTCAACGCTAGATTTGGCAGATATTGCGGATTTAGTAACGAAAGTTGAAGTAGACGTTCAAGATGACACGTTTGATTTTCATTGTCCGACTCCACCAAGTCCAGAGGACAGTTGGGATATGGGCACAGAAAATGAGACCCTTCAAAATACCGAAACTCCACCACCATTAATCAATAACATTCCACTAGAAAATAAAACTAATGGTAAGAATTGTTTATTCCTTTAACCATACGGATCGTATTATTTAAAAAACTAATTTACTAATTACATGATTATAATATTTCTTATAGAACCAGAACCAGTGCAATTAAATGACCTTGACCTTGATGACATTTATTCACTAATGTCTTCCCGAGAAATTAGAATCGTTCTTAAAAGTAAGTTGCTCGATGCAAGTTATTTTTTTACTTATTTCTGAGCTTCAAAAATTTGATATCTAAATTTCATTTCCTATAGAGTTAGATATGAAACAAATTATGAATTACACGAAACGGACTGATACAACTACCGGTTTGAAGCTGAAAAATGAAAACGTTAAACGAGTGTCCAAGAAAATCGATTGTGAATTCAGTGACTGGAATTCTGATAATGATTCAGCAAGCGAGGAATCAGATTTCGAGTAAGTATATTATGTATTTATAGTTTAATCATGTATTTGTAATTTTAGTTTGTTAAATATCAATAATTTCTTCCCATTGTCATCAATACTTTTACTCAAGTGGTCAATTTTTGTTTAAATTTAAAAATTGTTAATATCTCAACTTCTGCGAACATACATTGTAGTAAAATAAATCAGACAACAATGTAAACAATTATAACAAATACTAGATATAATAAGATAATATGAAACTTTTGGAAAATATTATCTAAAAGAAGTAATAAGAAATGACTATGATAATGATAGCTAAATATTGATTGCGTGCATATGACATAATTAACAATAATAATTGATGACTATTTTTTGCAGAATGGATGACAAACCAAAAAGAAAATTAAAAAGAGGACGAGGACGACCTAAGAGGCCGTTATTAAGACGAAAAAGGCGGAAGGAAATGTTGGAATATTTCAACTGTGAAATTTGTGGTGACAAAATGAAGCCAATGTTGAAGAATGACTTTAAAAAGCATATCCAATCTCACCCGAAATACAAGCCTTACAAGTGCAAGTTTCCGAATTGCGAAGTGAAGTTTAGATGGACATATGCGTTAATAGTACATGAAAAGGAGCACGTAGGAAGTGTAGATGGATACAATTGTGATATTTGTGGGAACAAATACAGAGGTCCTTATGAATTACGGAAACACAAACAAAGAGTTCATGTGGATGGTCAGGAAGTGTGCAAAATATGTGGGAATAAATACAAGCTGAAGCAAAATCTAATGGTGCATGTCAAGCGCTTTCACGGAATATCTCATTTAGAGTATGAAGACACGAATTCGGTGACGCAGTTTTGTTGTGACATTTGCCAACAGTCATATTCGAGTGAAAGCATGTTAGAGTCCCATAATTTACGATTTCACAGTCAAAATGTAGATTTCTTTTGTGATTTCTGTGACACGAATGTCACACCTGTAAGAAGTCTGACATATATCAATACTGCTAACAAAAAGTTGCATACAATAGGTAATATCATTAAATGTACTCGGAAAATCTGTCAAGCTAGATTCAATTGTACAGAAAAGTACAACCAACACAAAAGAGAACATAGGCTACAAGGAAGAGCTACAAACCGCACGAGGAAATACAAAACTGAAGGAACATTATGGAAACGACCCAGGAAAAAAGAAATAACCGGTGAGAAAAATGGAAGAAAGTTAGTAGGTAGGAAAAGGAAGATAAAAAAGGAGGAGGAAGTACATGAGGAAGTAAAGAATCAAATGAAGAGTGAAGAGAACTTGAAGGAAGAAAAAAGACCCAGAAAAAGGAAACTAGCTAACAAGAAAATATCCTCGGAAGACAATTTAATGGTTGAGGTTAAATTAAATCCTACAGAGGAGAATTTGGCAACTGTAAAAGAAGTGTCTGATCATGAAAACCCGACAGGGGAAAAATTAATGATCGAAGGTAGTGATTTCCTAAATGAAATACCAGAAGACATTAATTTCCTAAGTGACAATGGAATGCTTGATGACGACTATCAATCTAACGAAGAAGAAAAGGCTGATGATAGTGATTGGCTTAGCGATGAAAAGTCAAAGAAAAATAATAAGCAAAGAAAAAGAAAATATACAAAGAGAATTGGTAAAGTTCGGGAAAAAACGAAGCGGGAACCTAAGGAAAAGAAAGCAATATTCAAATGCGAAAAATGCGACCTGGAGTTCAGGAAGGAAGTTAGATTTATAAAACATAATATAGAAGTCCATCAACAAGAAAATAGCTTGCTATCGTTTGCTGAAGATCAGAAAAAAGAATTAACATGCGGCATATGCGGGAAAGGTTTCCGGAAACAAACAAACTTAACCAGACATATAGAATTGCACAAAAAAGTAAAACTTTCCCCTGAAGAGAAATTAAAATCGTTAACTTGTGATGTTTGTGGCAGGGTTTTTAAACAACGTTTTAACTTGAAAATCCATAAAAAGACCCACATAGAAAAGTCGAAACGAACACCATTGACACCAGAGGAGGAAGCCAAACGAAGTGTTGGATGCAATATTTGTGGAAAGATTCTAAAGTCTAAAAGCACTCTTACTCATCATTTGAAAAATCACTTCAACGTGCAATTGTCAGTAGAAGAGAAGTTGAAAACAAGCAACATTAAATGCGAAGAATGTGGTAAACCACTGACAACCATGGCCAACTTACGACGGCATTTAAAACAAGCACACATGGAAGACAGACCCTTCAAGTGTCCACAGGAAGGCTGTTCAAGGGCTTACAAAGACGAAGCGAATCTAAGCAAGCATCTTGACGGTCATTTGAAGGTCATAGAATACGATTGTGATTTATGTCATAAGAAATTTTACAGAAAGGACTATTTACAGCTTCATTTTCGTCGGAACCATGCAACTACTAGTAAACAATATCAAACGTGGAAACATAAATCCTTAAGAGAGAATAGTGGCACAGTTGGCGAAAGTGATCAAGTAAATGATATTCCAGTTGATGAAAATGTCCCAGGTTGTGATTAATATTCCACTCGCTGAAAGTTTTTAGTTATTTTATTTTACGACAAACTTTTTTGATACAATTTCATGTACCTTTTTAATTATTTGACCTGTTGCAAAGTTTTATTATTTGGAGTGGAGCTAGGAACTATTTTAGTTTATTTAAATATGGAATTGTGCACTGAGAAAATATTTGCATATATGCAAAATACTTAGCATGTAAATTTTTAATCACATTCCCAATTGAGTAGTCATTAATTAATTAAGTATCTAAAATCTTTATACAAATTCGTAAAATAAATTCATCTACTCCATTTTATCTTCATCGACACAATTGTACTAGTCTCATTAATTTATTATTTATACAATTATTGTTATACTAGCACTATACGTAAACCTAGACATCCAGTAAAAAGCATTTTATAAAAACCACCAATTTAAGTAGGGCCAAAAATTGCAAATTTTTTTCGCGATTTTTGTCATTATTTTTGGTTGCGCTCGCTCCCCTTGAACAAATTTCTAGATACGTGCTTGAAATAAGCATAAATATTATGTGAAAAATTTTTGCAGAATATTTTGATATTTATTCGTTTGCTCATTTTTTGTGATGATTCTGTAGTTTCTCTCATGTTCTATAGATACACTCATCTCCATCTTAAATATTAAACTCTAGTTAATATGTCATAATTATTTATTCGAACTACAGAACTACTAATTAACATCATGGCGTCTGCGTCCATCAATTTTAGCCTGCTATACTCTTGTATTTATTCCTGCAGAATAGAATTTTCAATTTTTAATATCAATATTGGTAAGAATAAAAACCATTTTTTCATATTCTGTAGCTTGAGACAATGTCCGACAATCGCTAATGCCCTAATTTGCATACAGGAATTTGCATAAATCTCATTTCCATAGTTTTGAATACTTATAAATCTCATTTCCATAATTTTGAATATTTATAAATCTCATTTCCATAATTTTGAATACTTATAAATCTCATTTCCATAATTTTGAATACTTATAAATCTCATTTCCATAATTTTGACTACTTATAAATCTCATTTCCATAATTTTGACTACTTATAAATCTCATTTCCATAATTTTGAATACTTATAAATCTCATTACCATAATTTTGAATACTTATATAAATCTCATTTCCATAATTTTGAATATTTACAAATCTCCACCTCCAAAAAGTGCCCCAAGCTATTTCGTGCCTGAACATATCCAAAGGTACAAGGTTCAAGGTACGAATATTCTAATGAACTGACCCCCTTCCCCAAGCAATGCGCAAGAAACCAAAATTTCGAGCCAGTGGAGAACAAAGGAGATACCCCCAAAAAGCTGCCCCGTGCTACGACCGAGTTGAAATTGCTCATTCGTTCACGAGCGTCCGAGAGACAAACAGTTCTTCTCTCCTCTACTTCGTAAATTCGAAACTTTGCTGCTATTGCTCACTTCTCTATTAACTGCGGATCTTTGTGACTTTACTCTCTCCTATTTCACCGGTAAGTGTACGCTGTTGTCATTTCTTCGATAACTAATGATAATTTTAATTTTTGGTGACTTTACGAATGACTTCCATTTCCATTTGAGTTTAATTAATGACATTTTGTTCACTTTTTATTTCAGCAAATTACTGTGTGTATTTGGCTGCCGGCTGCGAATCGTAATAATGAGTTCGAATAAGGACCAAGATGACAACTTGGAGATCCTGATGGAGAAATTAAGAAAACCTCTGTATGTACCACCCCCATTGGACAACCGACAACCTCATCAGCAACAAAGCCAAGTTGGCTCCGGATCTAGTAATTCTCCTGCATCAAACTCATCGAATCTGAACAACTCATCAACTCCTGAGCAGAAGACAACCCCGGATATAATGATTGTCAAGGAAGTTCTGAAGTCCGACTTAAAATCTCTTGCAAGTACCAAAACATCTCACCAAACTTCATTTGGTAAGTTACACTTTAAAAAGCTTTAGAAATGAAAAGTTTCGGTTTACTAGGAGGAAAATCTTTGTTTCTTAATTAAATATGAACATTTCCAAAAGTTTTCTTTGCCAATGAGTTTTAAATTGTAAATAGTCAAGCTTTCCACAGTAATTACTTACAACCCTACCAAATAAATTTTATTTAAGGTGACTAATTTGCATTTTAAAATTGTTTTAGGCAATGCTGATAAAAGAGTAACGGTCCGTGATCTTTTAGAAGCTCGTAGAGCGGCAAAACAGTCCCAAGAAGAATCACAACCTCTGGAAAAGATAATCGAGGAGGAAGAAAATGTTGCCCAAGAAGTCCAGGCTCCCGACTTTTGTCAACAGTCCCAAGCAATGTTACATTCTCGTGAAGAGCAAGTCGGAGAACAAGCAAATTTCGCCCAAGAAATTCAGGCGAAGGAGGAGGTCCAGTTGTCCGATGTCTCCGAAGAGTGTCAGCTGTCCGATGTCGTCGAAAACGTTTCTCCGTTGCCCGAACTCGACGAGGGAGTAGAGGTGTCCGATTTCGCCGAGGAAGTAGAAGTTTCTGATTTGGCCGGTGAAGTAGTGCCCGATTCCACTTCGAATTTCCTAGAGGCATACGTAGATGCTCCTATCGGTTAGTCAATATTTTATTGTTTATCTAGTAGTAAATCCTATTGCCCTATGCTATATAATATACTATGACGTGATTTATAATTATTTTAGTTAACGAGATTGATGATGTCCCAGCGGTTAGCAACTTCGACATTACTCCTCATGGATCCAATGAAATGGGTCTATTGGGATTTGATTGGAGGTTGCAATCTGTTGAAATAATCCATCAAGGCAATTGTCTCCGACTGAAGGGCCTAGTACCGTATGGCAACGATGGAAACCCGATCCAACTCGAAGATAATACTACAGAAGATGCTGAAATGGAACATCCCCTTTTTTCCACCGATGATTTTCCAAGGGATGAGAATCTTGCCAGTGGAGAAATGGAAGCAAGCGCAGAAAAAACTGAATCTCTCCACTTCGAAAAAGAGACCACTACGGAAAATGATGAACCTGGTGTAGGAAATCTTTCAAATGACCCCCTTGACGACACGAGAAATCAAAACGAAGATATGGATGAAGTTATCAATAGGATATGCCGTCGAGAAGATAGCCCGTCAGCAAACGCAAGTGGAGAGATAGAAGGAAGACAGAATCTTGACCAACAAACCTCGAGAGAATCAAGCCCTCAGAGTTCCTCTTCAGCAACTTTTATGCAGAGGAAAAGGAGGCGACCACGAAGAAGGCCTGATGAAAGATTTGTGTGCGAATTTTGTCAATCTGAATTCTACCAACGTTACAGATTGCGAATTCATCGCGAAATTCATACCAGCGAATCCAGCCAAGGTCTTCACAGATGCTCCTGCGAAAATTGTAACAACGTTCCATTCCGAGACTACCGTACCATGAAAAGATTCCACAACGTCAATGACCACGAGATGAATAAACGAAAGAAATGAATGTAACTCACCCTTACCCTGTTAATTTTTATTTTGGAATGAATTGTTAAAACTTACCTGATTTATGAGTTATATAGCATAGTACCACTCGGTATATTTTTCTACGAATTTATAATAGTATTATTATTATATTGTCAATTACTATCGTATTTATTATTATTATTATTATTACATTATTCACTACCATTAATTATTAATTAGTATACTACATAAGATACTCCCACAATATGAATTTAAACGACTATTTATTGATTCCGTTTTCGAATGTACTTTATATCTTAAGCTTTACTATGATTTATTTAGACTTGACTTAATGAGTTGAATTTATATGGATAGTCGCACCGCAGTTAAATAATATGATTAATGTAGTTACAATGAATTGAAGACTGAGATTTATTTTTTACAATATTTAGATATTGATATCGATAAGTATTGTCTAGATATTTACCAGTCACGAATATAAATTACATGTAAGAATTCCTATGATTATTTTGTTCTTTGTTAGTAATCGATTAAATACACTTATTCCATTCAATACCATTTTTTCTTTCTTAGATCATCGCATGAGAATTCATATGGCTCGTTTAGGAATTAGTGCTTACCGTTTACATTTATTTTTACTTCTCCCTAATCTAGGATTACTAAAACTAAAACTACAATTTTCTGTACAAGAGTACGAGATTTCATCCTACGGTTTTCTAGACTACTAATTTCCTGATGGAAAAGCATATTGATACGTACATTGAATGTTTTGCATAGCATTTTAAGACAGTGAAGAGAGTTAGCCTATATAGTTTATTGATCCAATATAGTATTATAGAAATATGAGTGACAAATGCATTATACGGTTTACCCTTCACCATTCATCAGTGTATGCAGGTATGCAGTGATAGTGATAAGCAGAAAGATAAGTGGAATTACGACGTATGCATGGAAAGTTAGGTTCATTATCTAAACCACGTTTATTTTGTTTCATCTCAATACATCGACCTTTGGTAACGGAAAGTATCTGAACGTAATTATCTGCATAATTTGAACTTTTCGCCGGTCATTATACAATTCATTATTCTGAAAGGAAGCTGTTTGTTTGGACTGATGTGTATATACAAATAAACAGCAGGGTTAAAGAAATGTTGAGATGTTTTCTCGTGCATCATCAATAATTAATTGATTTTTGTTCATGGCATTTGGAGTGAATGCAAATATATAGGTAAATAATTAACAAATATTTGCATTATTTAGACAAATTATTACGATTATTCTAACTATCATACATTCGCTTGTATCATGCAATGCATATTCTTTCAGTATAAAAGTGCAAATTTTGTTCACAGAAATCACAATTCATCAATAACACGCAACAAAGTAACATTCAGAACAAATCTTATTCAAAAAATAATCTATTTAACCTAAAATAAACAATTCAAATAAAATATAGCGAACCAATAATACGAAATGGGAACTAGTACTCTTTTGCCACTATTTTTGGCTCTTAGTCTCACAATTCTGCAAATTTTTGCAGCACCTTCATCTAAAATCGAATCCAAACTCCTGAATACATTTCAGAAACAGGAACATGTTCCTATCTTCGTAAACATGAAGGAAGGCACTAAGGACGTGCTCAAATCGGTCTCGTCTCAAATGCACAGCTCTAGGGAAGGGAGGATCAACTCGGTTGTTCAAGCCTTGAGACTCCATACAACAACCACGCAGATGAATTTGGTCGAATTCCTGGACAAATCTCTCATTTCATACGAAAGTTTCTGGGTTTCCAACCAAATCTACATTTCCAGAGCAACTTTCTCCCTCGTGCTTCAACTGGCAGAATTTCCCGAAGTCGCTGAAGTGATTGAAGAAGGGGTTGCCTATATTCCAGAACCTAAAACCTCATCCGTTCAACTGCCATCATCCGAGATTAGGGAGACACAGTGGGGAGTTTCGAAAATCCAGTCTGATCGAGTTTGGGCAAATGGACTTACCGGGGTTGGCGTCGTGGTAGGAATAATTGACACTGGAGTCAGAGCAACTCATCAGGACTTACGACTTAACTACAGAAGTCCTTATGGCTGGAGAGATCCTTTTGATGATGCCCGGAATGCCACACCCTCCGATTCAACAGGACATGGGACTCATTGTCTGGGAACTATTGTAGGATCTAATGGAATAGGTAAATCACACGGAGAGACACATTAGGGTTGAAGTAAGGCAGTGGTTGCTGGTTGCACATTTTAAAAATCCTGAAATACACAGGACTTACCACGACGTGATTTCGAGGGACCTAACGTAATTAAAACAAAAACATTAATAGGTATTTATATACCCACCGCCTTACTTCAACCTAAATTAGAATAACATTTGACCGTATTTGACAAATTCATATAACTTGATGGCTTTTCTGTTGATGAATTTTGAAAATGAAATAATTTATTTACTTAGGAGTGGCTCCCGGAGCTCGTTGGATGGCCTGTAAGGGGTGCATAAATATGTTCTGTTTCAGCAGCCATTTGATCCTATGTGGTCAGTGGATGCTTTGTCCAACTCTTCCCGATGGCACCGAAGAGGACTGTTCCAAGGCTCCCCATTTAGTTAGCAACAGTTGGGCAGGTGGACAAGGAAGTATTTTCTACGATGAAATCGTCGCTGCCTGGAAAGCTGCAGGAATCATCCCAATTTTTGCACAAGGGAATGCTGGGCCTGCTTGTGATTCTGCTCTCTCCCCAGGGGATTCGGATGTAATTGGGGTTGGAGCGACGACAGTGGAAGACAATGTGGCTTATTTCAGCAGTAAGGGTCCAAGTACACATGGAACAATGAAACCCGACATTTCTGCACCCGGAGATGGAATTTATTCTGCATACAATACCTCAGATCACGCATACACGACTTTATCAGGGACCAGTATGGCTACACCTCATGTAGCTGGAGCCGTGGCTCTTCTACTCAGTCGAAATGCTAATATGACTTATGACCAGATCAAACAGGCACTTTTTACCGGAGCGGAAACTACGGTATTAGAACAGTGTACAGAAGAATGTGGCGGAATACCCGGAGTATCGTACCCAAATAATTGCTACGGCCATGGAAGACTCAATGTGTATAATTCTGTTTCCAGTATTCAGTAAAGTTACAGCATATTTTTATTTTTATATACATGTAAATAGAAACCTATAATATTAGTGTACCTATAGTGTATTTAAAGTACTACAATTGAAGAAAATAAAATGTTGACAGATTAATTTTTGTTGTGGCATGTTTCACATCAATTTTGTAGCATGCTCATAATATTAGAAGATGTTGTCTGTTGTTAGGGTACATTCGGTCCTATTATGTATCCATGATTCAATTCAGAGTGAAATTTCATTTTTGGGCTTTATATTATGCTTTATTTTACATATTTATTTACTAAATGTTTTACTAAATGTTTTAAAAAACAAAAATCCTTTCCTTTTCTTAGGTTATAAAATACAGAACTGGTTTAATGTATCGGCTGTGTTTAAGGTAGCCAATCTTGCAAGTTATGACCTAACGAAATCTTTAGCTTTCTCATTAAGTGATATTGTAAATATTGCTACAATTGGATTAATTTTACCATTTACCATCTCTATGTATATTATGTGCAAACTATATTAACTGATGTAGGTATAGTTAACGATTTCATAACAATGTTACTACAGGTTTGAATTCTCAAGTAAACTATTCCTTTATTGAAATCTTCAAAGCTAATAGCTTATTATTACATTTAATATGTTAAACTGTTTGAGATATTCATGGGTTACAACAGCATTTATACTCCATATGATTTTTGTTACAAGAAAAACTGTTTGTATCCACAGCCCGACATCCTGCTGAACATTTGTGTGCGAGGTCTCTGTGGAGGCATGGTGTCCAATGGCAGCCTTGGTTATTTTGCCTCTTCACTCTTGGAACAACATCATCTGAAAAAAGATTTTGTACAAATCAATTAAATTTTAATCGTTAAAACAAAATTATCATTAATGACTGCAATCAATACCATACTCATTACAATAAATATGTTTCAATGAAAAGAATTTAGAAAATAATACGCAATAGAGTATATTACCATTGAAATCGATTTCTGTTCTGATTGAGCTGTCAGGTCTCAACTCTGTAGCGTCTCTAAATATTAGCACATTTGCCAGGCAGGATTCTTGCAGCACAAGTACAACTCCAACGATTAAAATGAGAATTATGGTCTTATTCATATTGAAGAAAATTCTTTTTTCAAAATTCTTGCAATGATTCAATTGATATAATTGGTAAATAAATGTAAGGATTGTATTACTGGTGTGCAAAAACGTCCCAACTTAAATACTAAATTGTCTTGAATGAAATAAACGTTGTTCTTTGGAGATCTCGTTTGAAATAAAAGCTCTGGCCCACAGCACAGTCCTTAAATACACCGGCCGACATACAGTGGGCGACCAGCATGTTGCAGAGAAATACATTAATATTTTTTGATAAAATCTTATTGGACTAGAAAATGCCCAAAGTGTCTTTCTTTTCTTGGAAGCATTAAATCGGATGTATCTAGCACTTTTGTTTATTTTATGTTGCTAAGAAAACACTTACACGTCAAATACTACTTCGCAGGAATCAACAACGATTTCTTCGGTTTTGTTTTTCAAAATGGTTTCTACATGTATTTAAAAAAAATAAAACATGTTATTTATTTCCTAGAAATGATTATCATCATGTATGCAAAATGCCTTGTTTTGTGGTATACAACATGTTCTCTCAAATAATGATTTTCATGGCCTTGGCGGTTGAGTTGGAAAAGAGATACGCTTGGTAAATAAGCTACTAAGTACTAAACAGCAAATTATGTACCTAAATATAATTTGATAGAAACCTGTTCACTTGACTGGGAGTGGAATATGATACCTCTACGTAGTAGTACGTCAACATCTTATCACACAGAATAGCTATTGCGTAATTAATAAGAAAAATTGCAGCCTACTGAGAAATGTAAATTAAAACTAAAATTTCTAGGAATAAACACGTAAATAATGTCAAAGGCATGCCTTATTGGATTGTAGGTCGATTTGGCAAAAGATATTTTGTTTTTTCTTTGGGGATAATTTGGCAAAAGGGATGTGGATGGAATGGCAAATCGATGAGGATAGTTTGGCAAAACGTGTTAATAATGTGCGGTTTAAATTTTTATTCTTCATTGTCGCACTTTTTTATTGTGTTTTACTTAGGCAATCAGGTTCATTATTTACTACACAGTCAATTCCTAATTTATTAAGTTAGTTAAAGTTAAAAAGATGCATTATGCACGCAGTCAAGTACATTCATTATGTAATTAAGGGTCGTCACAAAAGTTATTTCAAATTCATTGCAACAATATTTATGAATTTTTGGAAGGAAAAACTTTCAATTAATGAGGCTGTGCACAAATCTCTTTGAGTGCAATATACCAGTACTTCTTCCCTTTCCTTGTACTTCTTAAGCTATAGGAGTATCCGTTGCGGGCTAACTTATGGGTTATTTTATTAAGTGTTTAGGACACGAATTTTAATGTTGACTCAGCCATTCCTAAGAAGAAACTGTCAGCTCCATTTAAAAGAATAAGAGCATGCATGTAAAAAGAGAATGTAAGGTCAGCGTCCCTTAAAGTACCGTCAATATCCACTCTATAGTACTACGGATATAGTTTTTGCCAGATTGTGCGTTTGCACATTTTGCCAAACTCTCCAACGTGGCAAAAAGGCGATTTGCCAAGTTATCCCGAGGGGTCACACATATAAGACATCACACAGAATAAGCTATTGCGTAATTAATAAGAAAAATTGCAGCCTACTGAGAAATGTAAATTAAAACTTTAAAATTTCTAGGAATAAACACTTAAATAATGTCAAAATCAAGGCCGTCCGTATTGAGGGGGAGGCATTGGAGGAAAATGCCCCCCCCCAAAATCCAAGAAAATGGAAATTTTTTTCCAAAATATTAAAAAATTTCGAATTTTAGGCTATTTTTGACTCATTTTACACAAAATAAGCCAAACTTTTTCGCGCGATTATGCCTTATATTTATTGTCCTACGATATCATTGCCCCATCCGAAATCGACTTCTAAATACGGTACTGGTCAAAGGAGAATTATAAAAAGCTCGTATCCTCGAAACGATTTATAAAATTTACTTTAGTTTCTTTTCTGCACTTAATACACAAGCAACTATTGTTTTAGAAGTAGTTAAAATGTTTAAATTATTATATCAAGCAGGATTCATAAAGGATAAATTTAAGCTTCATAAAATATTAATACCTCTTTTCAAATTATTTTCAGGACAACTTTTGTCTGCAACTCAAGATGAAGGCCAAACTTATTTTTTCCAATTTTACTTGCCCTAACCACACTGGCTGTTGGTTTATTGCCAGAAGAAGAGGTCAACTCATCCGGGAAAGCAATCGTACGTCAAAAACGATTCATATGGGCAGCAATCGCAGCAATTTCTGCGGCAATTGCAGCAGGTGCAGCTGTTGCAAATGTCTCGAAACCCAACAGCAGCGGTGGGGGAGGAGGAAATGGCGAAGGAGGACAGCGAGAAATATGTAAAGTCCAGAGACACAATTTTGATTTTTGCTTGAGATAGCTCGAGGAATTACAACATTGTCCAGTAGGAAGGGGATGCTGTTGCGAATAAAATCAATTTTGAATAAGGTTATTTTACATTACGCTGAAGGTATTTGACTAAATTTTCAAAGGTAGGCATCCAGCAACAATTGGCATGTAATATCGATGATAGTAAAATCACTTTTAGCGTAACCACTAACCAGGCAAGCATAGTTGCATAAATTGATGAACAAATATCATTATTTCATTTTTGTAAAATTGTTATTGTTATAAATATGCGTTTATTAAAAATCTGGATTTCCATTTCGTTGTTTACAAATATATGCCCATTTGTCTGTGCATCTGGTATCGTTCAATCTGTATTTGTTTCCTTTATCCCTCAGAGTAACACAATGCTCTAATTCCCCGGCATTATTAGGCTCTCCAGAGTCCCATAGTTTTTTATTTACACTTTTCCCATTCGACATCCATATAAAATCGTCCTCTTGGTATATGTCTGACGCTGAAGACCATATTCCATGGGGTCTTAAGCCTAAAAGGGCAAAACAATTAAAATATGCACTTAAATTTTCATTTGTGTCTGAGATAATTTATTCCTTGATGACAATTAATGTTAACTTGTGGAACCATTGCCATAATCCATAAAAAATAGTTAATTTAGTTGGAGAAATCTCTCAAGATGTTAAAACAACGACCAAATTTAAAATTGCGACTACCATTATTATTCTACACGCAAACACGCATTTTGAGAATTCGGTCATTTAAGACCTTAGCTCTACTCCAACTTCTATTAATACTTATTGTAGATTGTTATTATTCATGTCATTACAAACCTGCACGATCGACAAAGTCATTTACAAAGCTAATTTCCTTTTCATCTTCCAAGTCCACTAAATGGTAACCTATTGCTCTACATCTCTTGAATGCTGTCACCCAATCCACCTAAAAATTGTTTTATAATCAAAAAGAGCCTTGTTTGTTGACTGTTTGACAACTATACATAAATTTTAAAATAGATACATACCATTTCGTCCGATCCATAGTAAATCTTATACCAGTGTCTATCATGCGACTCCTCATAGCTAAATATAATACGCAAATGCATTTAAAATTTTTATTTAAATTTTATTAAAAATGTATGAAGATATCGTCCATGGAAAAGATGATTACCTTCCTGTCCCTCTTATCAACACTAAATCACAAAAAAGCCTAATTGTTATTATTATTACTGTAGTTAATGAATAACCCAACAAATAAACATGATTATACGTAAATAGTTTTAAATATTATGTTACCTTGATTTCGGATGAATGAGGAATCTTCGTAGGATTTAACAAATTGTATAAGGAATATTGTAGTAGTAGCAATGAAATAAATTTGGTGGAGAACTTGCTGTACAAAAAATAAGAAAAATATTTTTCGTTAATTAGGCTAAAACCATATTTAAACGAGAACGAAATAGTATCTTGTATATTTTAAGCTTGCATACACAATCATGCAAGCCCTCAAAATACAAAATTTTGCAGCTAAATTGGAAAAACTTCAAATCTTACCATATTGATATACTATAGTTAAATCTATTTTAGAATTTGAATGTCTCCCACACCTAATATCTCTATTTTGAAACAACAAAACAAAAATATGTCAAGTAAGGCTTGTTAAAATTAACAACCGTGCACTAAACCCATTTTAACAGTAATACTATTTATATGATAATGAAATAAATATATTCCTAAAAGTCGACGCGTGGAAAAGGAACTAGGACAAGGGACAAATCATGCAGAAAATGACCCAATGTTAATTAATCTGCTATTTAGTGTCTGGAGTTGCTGAACTACAAATTCAATGACATATGAAGGTGTTTAATATATCATGGACTGGCGTAAATAATAATTCTGTTTACAGGCGACGGATATGTTATACTTGGTGAGTGCGGGGAATATACAGTTACTGGATGCTGGAAGTGTGCACACAGATGGTCAAACAGGTGCAGTAAAAACAATAAAACATGACCACAAAAAATGGACTAAATGAATGAATAATGATACTTTGTATCCATCAACCATAATGCCATTTTAATAGAATTTTAAAGTAACTCGACCCCTTCTGATATAAATGTCCTTTTAAGTCAGTTAAATTAGCCATCTTATAGAATAGAATACACGATTAGGGGATGTATGAAATTTTGAGATCTGGATGTAAGTCAATTAGTTAACTGAGCCAGATGTTTCATTCCATGTCTGTTGCTTGTTTTTGTGGATAAAACAAGAAAAACCTAAAATAATTAAAATGACTTATCATCGAGTGAATATATCACAAAATAAATTTATTCGTTAGTTGAGTTGAAACACCACAAGTAATCCAAATCTATTCTCTTATTGGCATTGTGGCAAGAGCAAGACTAAAAGGCCCCACCCTCAGGTGTGTGCCCCACTACTCGCACCAAACTTTAGATTAGGTTAGATTATGATAAAAATTACGTTAGGTTTGTAGATTGGACTTTTAGTCAGGCCGTACCTATAGCACTTAAATTTAGTTTAGTTTTTTGTATCCAAGTATTAAATTATAATTTCAATTTGCAATTTCATATATAAAATTGGAATGCTTAAACTACAATCAATAAATTATACTATATTATATTAACAATATAAAATAGCAATATTTCTATATAACTTAGGCTTAAAAATACTATAGAAGCAATGATTGTTACTTTTAAAATTTTACAAACTCATATTATTGCCTTCTAAGTCAAGGTAGGCACGCGAATACTTTTCATTTCTATTTCGAACAAGTTTCTCTGGTAATCTGTTTTTAGACTTCCATATTTTTCCATCAATTCCTGACGGCAATGCTTTTTGAGAAAAATATTACAATGTCTGATGGTTGCTGCAGTGTGCAATGTGTTTAACATGACGTCTTTTCCATCGACGTTGTTGACAAAGGGCAGGGAGGAAGTTACAATTCTATAGGCTGAATGTCGCATTCGTATGTACACTAAATTTGTGGAAGAGATGTATTTTACTAGAAGCCCCGCTTTAGCAACCGCCACACCCTGAATTCCGTGAAGTTTCCGAATTGCTTTCAATATCCATTCAATCAGGTGGTGATTTGTTCGCACATTGTCTTGTGCGGAAGAACCGCCTTTCGAATCTCCATTAGCTGTTTTTACTTCCAAAATTACGTATCTGTGGCGCAGCCGAACCATTTCGTCTATTAATCTATCCCGCAGTTGTTCTCCTATTAATTCCTGTGATTTCTTGGGATTCTATAAAGATAAACCCAAAAAAGTTATAAGTAAACCTGCTGAAATAATAACATTCACATTGCATTTAAAATTGCACCAACATATGATCACCACAACAAATAGTAAAATCGCCAATAATTTTATTCATAACCAATCAGATTAAAACTTCATTCTTAAACCTTTTATCACCCTATCATGTACATTTAAATCAATAGTTTTTATTGCATGAGGAATATGAGGAACTATTTTTAATTTTTGGGAATAACTAAAAAATAGATTAACATTGGAAAATGAGAAAACTTTATGACTTACCTAATTCAAAATTAGATTAAAAAAACTGTCGATTCCAAATCCAATAATAATACTATCAACCATGTATTGAATATCACTAAGTTATAATGGAAATTGAAATTCCATCATTTTGTGGCTGCAAGAAAAAGAAAGCAGCAGAACCCAAAGAGCAAAAGACTTGGAAGAGAATGGAAATTCAAATAATTT
This sequence comes from Tomocerus qinae, assembly GCA_020055645.1. Lineage (NCBI taxonomy): Eukaryota > Metazoa > Arthropoda > Collembola > Entomobryomorpha > Tomoceridae > Tomocerus > Tomocerus qinae. Next base: position 127,360,733 of record CM034546.1, read on the forward strand.
GCCGCTATATTTTGTCCATTGAGAATGAGATGGGATGCCTTTTCTTAAGGAATATTATTATGCATACGGTATTTATCGATATGCGATATTAAAGATGCACTGAAAATGAAAAAATAAATTAGACAAATATTTTGGAGGGGGTAATGACCTCATATATGGATATTGAAATGCCTCTAATTCCTGTTTGTGTTATCATGCAATTTTTGCATTACAATTGTAAGAAACGTCTATTCGCAAAATGCCCTTTTTTTGGTAGTTTTTGGTGTTTGAGACAAAAAAATTTCCTTTTTCTTGGGATTTTGATGGGGGAGGGCGTTTGCCAAATGTGCCCTTCATTAGTACAGCATTATTGCTATTTAGATTATTACACGTGAAGAGTGCATTATCATAAATCAGACAAAATTAGACAAATTACAACATTGTTTTAATATTTGACGGACAATTTTATTTCTAAATTAAATCAAGTTATGGAGTAAAAACAAGTAAATAATAATAAGTAAAGTTTAAATTTCAATGTGAATGTAAAATAATTAAATGTATTGTATAAATGTAAATTGTGTAAGCTTCTACTTCTAGTACATTAGCGAATCAATGTCAACTTGCCGACGACGATTCCAGGATGGTGATATGTCCTCCTAGTTTATTAGATCCTATAATCATCAATCATAAAAAACCTTGAAAATAAATTGATATTCAATAATTAATTTCACAACTGAAATGTCGTTAAGGTTAAACATTTTAAAAATGGAATAAAAATGTGCTTATTAAAATCACTCGAAAACTATCAACAGACCTTAAGCACATTTGTCGTTTTGTCCAACGGGCATGACCTTGCAACCATTACGACAAGGTCCAAGGCTCACAGCGTTTCCCCCATAGCTTTGACACTGATAAATGTCATTAGCTCGACAATCCGACCCAGAGAGGATTTTCCCACAAAATCGACCGTTGCCTGATGAAGCTGTGCATTTGCATGCCTCGCTCGGACTAACCACAGCAGCCAAAATCCCAGCTAATAAGACCAAAGTCAAAACTTGCTTCATTTTTACGAATTATTAAATTTTTTCCAAATCTCAAAACTTTTGATTTGAACTGATGAAAATTAGCTTCGTATTTAAATAGAAAAATAAAGATTTTGACAGTTGTTTCGAACTGATTGCATATCGGTGGAAATCATTTCATTTATATGCAAAAATATCATTTAGAGTTGACTCAGTGTTTACATTTTCTTTGTACGAAATAAAATCTGCGTTTTGGGAGTGAAAAACAGTTCCAGGAAAATATTTCAACTTGTTCCTTGCTAACAATTATTTATCGATTAATCAATAATGTTGACTTTCCAACTCAAGATTGGCTGTAGTCATAGTGATTGCGTATTAGGTTGGCTCACTTGGGTGTTTGGAAAATGAAAATTCAGTTTTTTCATTTGTGGATCCAAATTGGATTATTTGGATCCACAGCCAAATCTGTCTTTCAATGACCAAGGATGGTTGCCATTGGATACGTATGTCTTGGTGGGTCATAGCTTTGAGTATAGACAAAAAATTGAATTTTATTTTCCCAAACACCCAAGTGAGCCAACCTTACTACGCACACACTGTCTTACTAATACTGCATGAATTTTGTTTCCAACTGATTCATTTTGAAATGCAAAAATAAAAGCGAATTTTTGTTAACATTAGTGACATGAATAATATTATGCAAATATAGAGTATCACTTTGAACGATCAAATTCCAGTCAAGTTAGAGCCTCAGTCAAAATAGGACATTTTCATAAATAAAATATTCTTCCTACTGTCAACTATCAGCTGCTACGCAGTAGTTACGTTGAAACAACTGAGTTACAGTACCGTATTTAGAAGTCGATTTCGGAGGGGGCAATGATATCATAGGACAAAATATATTAGGCATATTCGCGCGAAGCGCGAAAAATTTTGGCTTTTTTTGCCTAAATTGAGACAAAAATAACCTAAAAATCACATAAAATTGCGCGAAGCGCGAAATTTTTTGGTATTTCGAGAAAAAATTTCCCTTTTTCTTGGATTTCGGGGGGGGCATTTGCCCCCAATGCCCCCCCCCCTCAATACAGCCTTGCTGAGTTATCAGAACACATCACCATATTACATCTATGCTGGTCAATAAACCTTTTACCAAAAACACAATTAATGTCGATTATCAAGAATTTTTCGATTTGTAAACAGTGCTTGATTTGATATGAAGTATATACGATGTGAATTACATTAAATAACATACGTTTACTCACGTTAAGTCTTCAAAAGAAAAAGTGTTCACTTATAGTAATTGGAATTGTATTGCAATAATATACAGATTCATCAAAGTCTGTTTACAAATCACAGAATTCTACGATAACCGTGTTATTGATAAGGTTTATTGACCAGCTTAGGTGTTCATGCTGATTTTGGTGATGTGTTCTGACTCAACGATAACTCAGTTGTTTCGACGTCACTACTGCGTAATTTGATAGTAGAAAGAATATTTTATTGTGAAAATGTCGCAGTATCTTAAATGAGGCTCAAACTGATATTTCAATGTATAATTAATTGGAATTCGATCGCCCAAAGGTGATACACTCTACTATTGCATATTATTCATGTCGTCAAATGTTAATACTAAAATTCGCATTATTTTCACAATTCAAAGTAATTCAGGGAAATTTTGGAAAGTCAACATTAATGATTACTTGATAATCATAAATGTTAGCATGGAACATAAATTGAAATATTTTCCTGGAACTATTTTTCACTACCAAAACGCAGATTTTATTTCGTACAAAGAAATGTAAACACTGAGTCAACTCTACGTGATATTTTAGTATATAAACGAAATGATTTTCGCCGAATGCAATCAGTCCGATACAAGCGTCGAAATCTTCCTTTGGAAATACAAAACTAATTTTCAGTAGTTTAATTATTCATAAAATAATAACTTATAAAAATGAAGCAAGTTTTGGCTATGGTCTTGTTAGTTGGGATTGTTGCTGCTGTGGTTAGTCCGAGCGAGGCATGCAAATGTACAGCTTCATCAGGTAACGGTCGATTTTGTGGGAAAATTCTCTCTGGGTCGGATTGTCGAGCTAATGACATTTATCAGTGTCAAAGCTACGGGGGAAACGCTGTGAGTCTTGGACCGTGTCGTAACGGATGCAAGGTCATGCCCGTTGGACAAAACGACAAATGTGCTTAAGGTTTGATAGTTTTCAATAGATTTTAAGCAATTTTTTATGTTGATTTTAATATGTGGAATAACAACGACATTTCAGTTGGGATATTATTTATTGGATATTAAATAATGTTTTACAAGTTTGTTTTTGATTGATGATTATAGGATGCAATATACTATAGGATATATCATCATCCTGGAATCGTCGTCGGCAAGTTGGCATCCATTCGTTGTAATTTACTAACTAGAAGTCTACATTTATACAATACATTTAATGTTTTAACATGAACATTGAAATTTTAAGTTTAAATTTTAAACCATACTAAATACCTAATTTACTTGTTTTTACTCAATTACTTGATTTCATTTAGAAAATAAATTGTCCGTCAAATCTAAAACAATTTTGTCTTTTAATTTGATTTTGCTGTATGATAATTCACATAAGCTCGTTTAATTAATTTTATTTTTGGTTCAAAATATGGGATACAAAACATTACAAAGTTTAGTATTTATAGAAGTTTTACCAACCCACAAACCTAAAATGTTTGTAAGAAAATTTTCAGAGGGAAATTTTATTTGCCATTATAAGTTTGTTTTGATTTGGCTGAAGTGGAGCGTATCGAGAGTATGCTCCTATTTAAAAAGTTGTAACCTTTGTCTTAAATTTTATTATGCTTCGTAAATTTTTCAAATACTTAGAAATTGCTCCTCCAATTTTAGCATAGAAGGCTGGGAAAGTTTCGATAACTATAGGAATCACAGATATGAGCATCATTCCCAACCAAATTTCAAAAATTGTTCTGAATTTTCCGGAGGAAAGACTAATTACTTCAGGACTATCTGAAGGAGGTTCAATAATTATTCTTTCACTAACAAGTCGTTTATACTTCTCTGCCGATAAAACTTTTCTTTGAGTTAATGTGGACCGTTCGGGCGTATCATACAGACCAAATTGATAGCCTTGGTCAATTGAATAATAAAATTTTTCGGAAAAACGACCTCGAAAGTTCCAAATGTCCGTTACTGTATCGAAAGGTTCAACAGCAGATGAACACCAATGGTCAGGAAACATTGTTCTGTTAATCACCAGATTTTGAAATTTGTAAAGATCAATTTTTGGAATGAGTACAAACAGTCGTTCATTTATTCTTTTCTGGCCCACATGGATAGCCATTTTATAAATATCTGAAGTAGGATGCTTTTGTGTCGATGTATTATACTTGTGGAGGCATTTGTGTTTAGCAAAAGCGGATTGCAGCAACAATAGCTTGTCACCCACGAAGAAACTACTGGTTAACAATTTGTAGCCCTTTTCCAGCATTTCTGACAAATCACGAATGACATACGGTTTCTCCGGGGTCATTAGTTTGCTAGTCATATTGGTTTCGTACATATTGCTCAAATAAAATCCCACGAAACTCAATATGAGAAGAACCGTCGAATTTACCGGGGTTGCATTTTGTTTCATCATGAGAAATGTCGTCGCAAACAGATTTTCCTTGAACCTAACAATAGTGATACAAATAAACGATTAAAAAAAATTATATTTACAACTTAGACCAGGGAACAAAAAAGGACCTGTCTTGCCTTTTTTATAGAAAAGGTAGGAGCAAGATTTTTTGAAAAGCAGTCCTTTTTGCCTTTTTACTTTTTTGATCTAACATAGTGTCCCATTTATTTCCACTTTACATGTAAATAAGGTAAAAGAGATAAACAGGACCGTTTTTTAAAGAAAAATTTGTACTTTTGTAAATAAAAAGGGAGTACCTTAATTATTTGTTCCCTGGCATGGATTCATAAATTTATAAATAACGGCATCGTTTCTTTGCTAATACTATCCAAGGAACTAAAATGGGAACCTTTTTCATTTTATAATGTGGCAATTTGCCCCATTTATTTCAATTTTATATGTAATAAAAGGTAAAAAAGGACGGCTTTTTAAAAAATGAAATACTTTTTTGTTTTTTAAAAGGAGTAACTTTTTTGTTCCCATCTTAATTGCATGTTAATTAACGAAATTTTGTACTAACTTGGACCACAATAATCTCCCTCCACATCCTCGGCTGGGTTTTAACGAAATGACAATAGCCACAGCAATAATGGAAAGAAAAGTAAGAATCCAAGTTGTCCCATCAGAGAAACCGTCGAATAAATCCCAAACTGACCACTGTTCATAAGGGACGTTTTCCTTACAGTAAAACATATCCAGACTGTAGAGACCCAAGAAGAAAGTCAATTGATACTTTGGTTTCGCATGAAACGACCTAGGATATATTATGCCCAAATAGTGTTTTCCATTTACTGGAATTGAGAAATTGTATTTCTCGAACAACATTTTAACAATTGTCCAAACGGGATCGCACCATTGGCCTGGGGAATATCCTGTCAAATGTGGATATTTCCAAGTGAAGTAAACCGAGACTCCGCAATGTCCGTATCCTTTTACCAAGTACGCAGGAGAATAGTAGATGTTTATTCTCTTCAAATGCAAATGTCCATTGTATTTATTCCAGATGGTCAACCAATTTTCAGGATTCTGCGGGCTTGTTTCAATCCACTGATCATTCAATGTCGGGATAAACAGTTTTTGGGATTTTATAGCGTAGCAATAAATTTGAGAGTCGAAAGGATCAAAAATCGACGGTGAAGTGGACGAAATAAATGATTGATAATGGTCAGCTAGGACTATGAAAATGAAAATGCTAGCCAATCGCCGTCCCCTAAAGTTTTCAAGGAATTTTAAGGAACTCTTCTCCTCGATAATGATGTTGACGTCACAGTTCTCTTTTGAAATTGAACTTGTGTATGTCGTTCTCTCTGTTGGCAATCGTAATCTTTGTCGCTTGTTAAAAACCGTCCACAATTGTCCGTGTTGGTTTTCTACCATGAAACTTTCTGTGGCACTTGTCCAAGAGTCAGATGTTATATGGAAATCACAACTCCGAAATATATGCAAATCAAGGGCCATAATTAATAAATACCTGAGAAAATAAATTTTGAAAACTTATGATATCCTTTGAATGATTAAATTTCAAGGAATTTCTGCCTAGTTTAAATTTCCTCGTCTTTATACGCACTAATTTTCCTACATGCTATTTTATTTAAATTGTGTCATAGTTGTAATATAATATTAGAGAAGCCACCTCCAGCAACGTTATATAACTCATAGATTTCATGGTGTACAAAACAGAAATTACTTGTTGTGTATGTTTATGTTACTAAGATAGTCAGATAACCATGAACTTGAGAAAATAAAGTTTGGATGAGAGAATAATGATTAGCCTATACTCAACTCGTTGGTATCATCATAAGACAAATAGAAACGATATCGTGGCAATATAACCTTATAGACATGTTTCTTCTAGTGAGTTTGTGAGTAGCTACAACAATGTCGTTGTCCAATTAATTATTTCGTTTACCGAGAGTATTACGTATATAGTTATATACTACATATTATAGTAATGTTAAGAGGCAAGTATATTGGCCTGGGCTATTGTATTCGCTTTTAAATTTTTTGGCATTATCTTCCCAAAGAATAATGATCATAGAATGACAAGATTTGGTCTTTAAAAATGCAGAAAAGGCTTATTTACCAAAGTTTGCAGAAAAATTCATAATTTTTACTTCTGGTTGTGAGATATTGCACTTTTCTCACTAAAACATTAATGTCTCAGTTATTTATTACATTAGCATTTCGTATTTCGACCCACCCCTGCCTATTAAGCAGGGGTGGTTCAAAATAATTCAAAATAAAATTTCTCAGTTAAAAAATCAAACTATAATACTACCCTATAAGATATTGATTCCATGAAAAATCATATCAAGGCAGTGAGCAAATGTTGCGGCTGCTCTCTATATTTCACTAGAAATAAATGGTTTTATATAGCTGGCATATGAGGGGAATAATTACTAAATAAATTTAAATAGTTATAAAATATGAGCAGAAAAATATCCACAAAAACCAATAATCCATGAATTTTTTGTTGTAAATATTAATTTCGAATTGACTTGACCTTTCAGAGGTTCACACACTGCCACTGCAGAGAATGAGTGAATAGCAAAGTGGGTAAACAGCAAACCCAAAAAATGCGACATAACTCGATGGGCGGGAGAAGACAGAACAGAATAGAAATATTTATAACATTGAAAATCTAAGACGTCAGGTCAGATCATCAGACATCAGACTAAAAATGTCAATAATATTCTCCCAAAAGCTCCTTTGAATCATATTTTATTTTGTAAGAAACACTATTGTGGTAGTTATTCAAAATGTCTAAAAAAGGTCGACATTGTTTGAATTGTTGCAAATCAGTAAATCGGTCCTATTCATTTTCAAATTCGGCTGATACTGTAGGAAATCAAGTCAGAGCAATATTTGTACTGAGAAAACTTTTCAACATTTCCTCTTTTGATTGTTCTGAAATTCTGAGAAATGAAACTACAAATCCTTCCAGTTGGCTTTGCTTTTGTCAAAAATGTTTTGCTGCAATTGTCCAGGCTGAAAGAGTCTTCCGCCGGCTAATTAAGTTGGAATTAAAATGGAGTGGACTGAAAAATTCATTTTTGGCCAAATTTGAACATGGAAACCCAACAAACGCAACTGTGAATGACAAGGAAGACATTAGCAGTAAAATACGTGAGTTGGCACAGTTGGCAGTTAAAGGTAATGCATAGCCATACTCAATATTCCTTAATAAATTGCTATTTCTCCCGATTTTCTTTTTAATGACAAGTATATTTATTTATTTATTAACATTTTTAGAAGCCTTGACGGAGTTAGACAAGTGTACTGCCCAAGAAGACCAAGGTTTTTCAGCAGACGGCATAAAAGACGAAATTAAGCAGGAAAATTTCAGTGATAATGAACGGGAAGATTTTATAGACATTGAAACTGCTGGAAACGACATTGAAAGTTTGGATTTAGACAAATCTGAAGCAAGTAAATCCGATTTTCATAACGACACTAATGCAATGGTCACAACTGAGCCTGCAAAAAAAGTTCGGAGATCTCGAAGTGGTCGGATCATTAAACCTAGAAATATTAAATCACATTACACGGATTCTGATTCAACAGAGTAAGCTTCCCTAAATATTTACACCATACTTAGAATAAAAAATATTTTTAAAGCTTACTATTATGGGAGGAAATCTAGTCGATATTTATGAGTGACAAAACTGAATCAAAATTGTAAAAAAATCTTTCATAAGCTATGGTAGGTATTTCATTTTAAAATCAAACAAAGAAAATTATAGTTTATTTAAAACAGTAATCAGTTTTGCAAAATATATTATCAGTTACACTATTAATGCATGCATATACATTGTGAATAACCGTGTGACCACTCTTTTAATATTTTTTATATCCAGGTTCGATGAACCTGCCAAAACTTATGGTTCATGCATAGAGAACGAGGATGAAGTAACCCAGGACGAACTTTTGGGAAAAGTCACTCATAGGGAAGAGAAAAGCAAAAATTTCTCCAATCTGGAGGAAAATTTCAAATGTTCGTTTTGCAGAAATGTATATTCCAATGAAAATGGAAAAAACGAACATGAAAATCGCTCTCATGGTTAGCCAATAATAATAACAATTAAGACGATTTCCTACATTGTCACATTGTTAACAAAAGCTATCTGTCATATTTTCTAAGGATGACTACAAAAAATTATTTTATCGAAACTAATTTTGCTGAGTTTCTTCAGGTACAAATCACTTTTTCCGCTGCACTGACTGTGACAAAGTCTATTGTACATTGTTTGTCCTGTACCGTCATTGCAAAGAAGTTCACTGCACAGAACCTGAAAAAAACCATGGGCGAGTATATGAAGATCCCCTTAGGCGTAAGAAAATGAGAGCCAAGAAAGGTGAAACAATTTGATAAAATTCATTACCATTTGATTTTGTCTTTTTTTTCTGCTAAAAGTGGCTACAGTATAAGAATTGCATAATGGGAGAGATTCTTTAATTAATTCTTTATTTTTGTAATTAGGTGTTCCTAAACCTTCCTTGGAGTGCGATAGGTGCAACAAGGTTTTAGCCCACCGAGAAGCACTTCACTATCATCAGCGACATTGCGGGAAGAAACGCAATATAATTTGTAGTCACTGTGATGCGGTTTTCTTCGCCGAACATAAATTAAAGCTTCACATTTACAAGAAACACGACCCAAGTCAACTACCTTACCCTTGTCTCTTGTGCGATAAGAAATACACGAGCCCTGCTAACTTGAGAAAACACAGTAGAAATATTCACCTCAAGCAAAGGTAATGAGCTAATTGTATTTATTAATAAAATTAGCACCTATTTTAATAGTCTTAAATATTGAGATTCATTTGTAAGAAATTGTTTTTACAATAGCAAATTGATTATATTCCAGAAATTTTATTTGCGAAATATGCAGTGAAGATTTTACGGAGTACAAACTTTTGCAACAACATCAAAAAAGAAAACACGGAGACCAAGATCAGCTCAATGAACTGCGGTGCAAAGAATGTTCAAAAGTTATGTGTACTCCATCAGCATTACGAAATCATATTCTCGTTGTTCACAAACGGCAGTTTAAACTTCATTGCCCAATTTGTAATGTGGGACGGATTAGTCAAAGTGCATTGGATTCTCATGTTTTGGTGGCTCACACCAATTACGAACGACCTTATGCTTGTACAGTTTGCAAAAAATCATACCTTACTAATTCTGTATTAAAAAGCCATATGAGAATTCACAGTGGAGAAAAACCCTATCAATGTAAAGATTGCAAAAAAGCGTTTCATACTTTAAAAAGGTTAAAGCGACATGAAAAACAGGTTCATGTCCCAGATGGAACATCCTTCGAATGCCCAACTTGCCATAAAACGTTTCGTAGTCAGCACTCTAAAGTTAATCATATTTATATTACACACAATAAAAAAGTCAGCACTATTCCACCTAAACAAATTGTAGATCCTGAATTGCTGAAAGGACTGGTCTTGCCAATCTCCAACACTAATCCAGCAAATCGGGGAAATCAGTTTCGGCAAAAGATTGAAGAAAGATTTAAAAACCCCTCACAAGAAGTTCCTACTAATGAGAATGAAACTACTAACTCGAATTATGTAGAATGAACTAAAGTACAATTTAGTGATAAGATTTAAAAAGTGTTTCGTCAAGCATCAACTACTGAAGAAAGTTCTGAAGTGTTAAAAATATTTTGACTATAACTGTTATTACGAATAACAATTAAGAAAATAAAAAACAAAAATGAAGAACGAAAGAAGTTAGTTAAATTATTAGTACTGCATACAAAAATGCATGCATCACAATGTACAAGATGCAATGAAATACCTGAGGTTCTAAGTTCTACACAATTTTAAATTTCTGAGCCCAGTTCCGAAATTAAAATCTTCAGACCAAAGCCACAAAAAAATTAGGGGGAGGGTAAATGTTTTTACCCTCCTTTATATCTGAGTAAATATTTTTTTCGCGTGAAGAAAGAGAGAAACTGTGCCATGGTTTGAGTGGCACGCTCCTCATTTTGGTTTAGCGGGAGGACTCGGTAACGCAGTTCGTACCCATTAATTTCTAGTTTTGTTAAATGCTAAAAACAATGCTCGTTTACTTACGGCGACATCTTTGAATTAGTTTATGATTGATTTGGTTGTACGTTACATTGCAATATAATTGATTGTTGTTGTTAATGTTGATACTTTCTGTAATTACTATTTTAAGTTTTTAACTGACACTAACCATTAATTTATTCACGATTCCGTGCGTATGTCTGCACTGCACTCTATACCTACAACTACACCATAGTTTTTTTTTGTTAAAGTCATACGTCATAAGTGATCTCTGCTGATTAGTGCTGGGTTGTCACTTGTCAGTTTTGATTTGGAGGAAATATTTTGTATACATCGAATTGGATTTTTGTCATTCAAGAAGTTTAGAAGTTATTGCTTTTCGTTTCGTTTTTCAAATGTGCGACGGTCGTCCATCTTCTGAATCTAGAAAAAAACCAATCTCATAGGAAATGGAAGGCGTGAAAAAAGACTGTGAAAATATTTTATCAAAATTGAAACTGGAAAAAGACGAGCCTTTAGCTAATCGTAAAACAAAAATTTTTTTCGTGTCATCCGGCCGCTCTACATTAGTTCCAGTTCCAGAGAAAAGAAGTGAATCTGTGACCCCTTGTTCAACTAACAAGATGGATATGGTCACTACAGATTATGTGTCAAAAATTAAAATAGAACCTCTAGATCAATTACAAGAAGAGTGCTTATCTGGTTCTGAATACAATGTATTTAAATATTCTTTTTTCTTTTAAATTGAATAAAAAGATAGTAAAAATATGCTTTATTCAACCCAATATATATACTAATTGTATTTTTCTTCTTGTTATAATAGTTGTTGGGTCATTTTGCGACTGAAGAGGCATCAGTTTCGTCTTCAGAATACATCAAATCAGAATTACTATGTCCTGGTTTGTCACCATCTGATATTTTAACTATTGTGATGGAAGAAGGAGAATCTTTCGATTCTGGAATACCAAACATAGTCGATAAAGAAGTGACCGATCCAACTAATGAAATTCTGTTAAAAATGCAGCAAAAAGGAGTATATCAGCAGTTTGAAGAAGAGTGCTTTGCTGATTGCGAGTCAAAGGTGTGCGTAAGACTAATTAAATCATGAAATATAATTTTACAATCATTTTAATTTGGAATAATTTGTTTCAGGCAGAGAAGATCAACCTGGCTGCTAAGATCGAAAATGTTGTTGACAATCTACTGCAAAGAACAGATTGGATTACAAAAGACATTACAATGATGTCAGAAGACCAACTCGATGAGTATATGCATGATTATTTAAACTCGTAAGTGAAAAAATAAATTATATGTCGTGTATCTGTAATTTTGTTTTATAGTATAGAGATTATAATTTTTTATTTTGTCTCCATAATTTCAGATGCGTTGATTCTGACTTAAGCGCTCTCGTTAATCAAGCGGTTGATGCAAAGGTGGAATTTTTCTTGAAAACTACAGAGAAGGAATTTGCATCTTATTTCGGAATTTCAAGACCTGATGACATTGATCCAGACAATGAAGGTATTTCAAAATATAATAATTATATTGGAGACTGCGTTCAGTGTTCCCGTCAATATTAACCTTATTTCTGTGTATGGGAAATATATGTGGGATAATGAATTTATGGAATTTTCTTTCAATTGCAGAAACATCCTCTGAAATAAAGATTGTTGATTTGAATACGATAGTGGAATGCGAAACTAATGATCAAGAAGAAGACGATGAAAACATTAGTGATGATATGGAAACAGACGAGGAAGAAGAATCTCCAGCTTTTGAAAAAATTGGAGAAACGCCACCTTCAAGTCCTCAAAAATCCATTCCAGCAGGTGAAAACAAAGAATCTTCAACTAAACTACCATGTGAAAATCATCCAGTCATTACTACTCCACGGAACAACCAGATACCAGATGATGTTGACGGATCCCCTGTGTACTATTTGGAATTACCTGACATGTTTGCTGAGAAATTGAAATTCTTTAATGAATTGAAACTGCAGCATCAAGACGATTCTTCAGATGAACAAGATTAGTTGATATATTTTCATATGGAATAATAGCAGCTATTGGCAGTACAGTACAGAAGTTAAGATAGACTTTTGATAATTGAATTATACTAATTTTACTATAATAAAAATTAATTATTATAATCATCACATTTAATAATTAATCAGATTTTTCATTTTTTGCTGATTTCTAAGACTAATCGATCCTATAGTAATTTTTACTAATATATGCAACTGTTTTAATGGCAACAAAATAGCATTCAATCATATTATCGTATTGAATAATATTCAATCATAAGAATATTCATTATTATTCTTATGATAGCATTCCATTGTATTGTGTAAAATTCTGAATTGGTAGTAACTACTATTTGTGCATCTGAATCAAATCCTGTCGCATTTTAATTGTTTTCGATGATGATACATTGCTCATGAACTTTTCCCTTCTATGTTTGAAATTAGTCTATGCTGCATCTCCATAAGTTTTCCTGGGCTGGTTGAATGAAACGTCTCATAAAATGAGAACAAACAAAAAGGAATCTGTATTCTGCATACAAAGATAATTAAATTACATTTTAATTAGATCACGGTTACATTTAGAAAATGTTAAAGCAAATCTATTAGCATTCGAATAGGGACAGCGTATCAGTTGCCTATTGCCTTGTAATACTGTTTGTTCCATATCATAGTTTCCTTATGGCTCATGATATTGTATTTAATGATTGGTAATAGTATGGTGATGACAAAGCTTGCATTGAAGTTATACATAACTTGCTACCTGTTACATGAGACAATATAGGTTGAAGAATGACTAACGCTTTACCTACTAAACCTGTGCTAAGCGGAACTTATCTTCTGAACTCAGCTGAAATCGTGTGGTTTCATTCAATTTCCAAGGCCATTATTAATTTCTATAGAATCCAGGTTGGTATTGTGTAGAGTGTAGACAGTAGACAGTGATTTGACGTTTGCTTAAGGGAGTCAACTGATATTCCTTACAACTTCATAATTAACTAAGAGGACTTAAATTCATATTGTAAATAGTTATTTTTGTTATTATAGTTTGTATAACCCATCTAGAAAGAAACTTTACAGTAAAAAATGACTACCAATTCAGACGTAAGAACTGCAAAAATGGATAATTATAAATCGCTGTTTAAATTCGTGTTGTTTGTATTTGTGCTTTCTGTGGTAACATTTTATTTATTTTTTGTTTACATAAATGCTTATTAAATTAAGATATTAAATTACTGATATGTATTGGCACTCTATATAGCTATCAATAACTGATGGCCAACTACAAGTTTCCGAGTCGGAAATAATTGCTCTGGAATCATCAGGGGATTTACTACCACCAAAAACTCTGACGGAAAGGATTGAACGAGATTTGGCAGAAATCAGGCGAAAGTACTCCCAAGTGGCAGAAGTAAAACATCAAGCAAAATGGCAACCTGGAGAGCTGATTATCACTAATATTGATTCCGCCCGAATAAACGCAATTAATGCAAGTCAATATGGGCCAGTGGAGACAAACGCCATCTTTTCCACTGACACGCTTAAGATCTATACTTTCAAATTTTCTCGGCCTTATAACCCTAAGAAGCTAGCAACAATACTGGAGAATGAATTTGCTGTAAAAGACGCAGAGCCAAATGGATTGATTGGTACTTCGATGGAAATCACATGCAATCCCGTGTCTACTACTACCTACACCTACACTTTCAAAAAGGGGTGGGGAGATTGTCCTTCTGGGTGCATCTATAAGCACTTTTGGGAATTCTCAGTCCAAGATGAGAATGGAAATGTTAATGTCACTCTAGACAAAGAACATGGGGACGATCTCCAAAACTTTGCAGATTGATAGATGTTTATTACTAACTTAAAGTTCTTCACTGTCATTGTGATACTAATAATAAAATATAAATAAATGCACACTTGATTATTGTCACAAAAGTATATTTAATTGCGATTGATTTTTATTCGACGCATAATATGCTTTTTATAGCTTGTTTTCATTTTAAAGAGAAATTGTAATTTAATTTAAACAGGACAGGTAGGTTGCATGAAGTAATTACTACGACTACTTGCACTTGTATCTAGCGTAAAATTTTTATCACCACAGGCTATAATTTGTAATTTATATATTTATGGCTTAAAAATACTACTACTGTCCAATTTGAGGTCACCCAGCACAGCAGCAACGGTCAATATTAATGTTTTCGGTCGCAGCTTATTTCCTCCAGTTTTTCGGTTAAAAGAGATGATTATGTCATGCCCATAGAAGTATATTTAGAGTATATATAGTAAATATATAGGCCATGGCCATGCCATATGGATTAGTAATGAATGCAGATAAGTATAATAGGCATTCAAAAATAAGGTAGGCAAGAAATATTTTCTAAGAATTCCTAAAATGACAAAAAAGGAATAATTTCATTTTTATGCAGATTTATAAAGGTAGATGTAAATAACAATTGGATAATGAATTTCATGAAAGGGAAATTGGGAAAAGTAAAATATTTTACAGATGCTTGTATTGATAAAATATGTTTTCTTTCATACATACACGGTGTGCACAAATGGCAATCTTTGTTATTTAGTATAATAGCAATAAATAACAATATATAAAATTCCATATGAATTGCAGTATTAAAATGTAATTAAATACAATACTATTATTGCAATCGTTCACTCACTGATCAGATTCAAATTATTACAAATTGTCAAAATTCAATAGTCTAATATTATTCTGGAATCTGCATCTGGAATGATTCTTAGAATCTATGGACGTTGTGTAAAAGTCGTATTAAATCAGCTTATTACTAATCTGTCTGTGAACGAGAAGTGCCGAAAAGTGTCAACGTCACTAATATACTGTATAAAATTAAATTATTAAGTATATAAAAACTTCTCTTTCCAGAAAATCCGTGACATAACTTATTTGGAAACATTACAATTTGCGAAAGTTTATTTTACCATGAAAAGAATATCGTTCGTAATCGTAATTGTTGGAATACTAATTGTTTCAACTTCTGTGCAATCAATACCTGTAGAAAATTCAAAATTTCAACCAATAAATAAAAACGAGTCTTCGTCACTAGGAAATTTTGATCTTAACTTGGTTAATCTTTCGCAAGATAACGATGACACCCATTTTACTCAATCTGAACGATTAACAGAATCAACAGAGGATGATACGCAGCTACAAGGTGTACTATTTAAGGTGAATGCTTTAAACATTTTCAATTTCTTTGTTTTGAATTTTAAAGGTCAATGAAATTTTATCCAAAATTAATTTTAGCCTGAACAGCGTGGCTGGCTAAAAAAGAAATGGAAGCAAATAAGGAAACCGCTTACAGTGGTAGCAACCAATGTAGCTGCCAACGCGATTGACTTCGGTCGTAAATAAATTATTGTAAGTACCTATTACTACAATGTTTAGATTTAAGAATTGACAAGGTATATAGGTCTACATTTAATTATTTGTTATTGTATTTAAGAATGACTATATTGTCAATTGCTATTCTAAGGATTCCTGTTAGCGACTGCCGAAGTGACGGTCTCAAAATGAATTTTGGAGAATGGATTGTGGCTTGTCCCTTAATTTCATTCAGTTAACTAGTCCGTGCATTTTACATTCGTGTTTATCGTACTATTGACTAATTGGCTTCATATCTGACTGTATTTGAGTTGAGAAATAGAACTTCACGATTTTAGTTTAATTGGTAATTATTTAAAAAAAATCTGATTTTAAATAAAATTAAGTATATTTATCTTAATAAATGGAAACGATCAGAAGATTTGAACTTAATAAACTGATAAAATAAATTAAAAACACATAGATTGTAGTTTTACCTTATTTTGATAGAATAAATAAATACAACTTTGCATTAACACGATGATATATTGATGCAAAATCAGTTTATTGACAGATTATTTACTAAGTTATAAAAAACTAACTAGATAACAAAGAAACAATTAATTCAGACTAATTAAACAAAAAAAGAATGTAATTTTAAGTTCTGTACCTAACATTACAAGAAACAAGAGTATATGGTGATATAGTTACCAGTAAATATGTAATAATATATATTTCACCAGGGAAAGCGTACATGAAAAGGAATAAATCAAAAGGGACATCGACAAAATGAATTAAACATACGAATATCAGTCTACTATATAGCTTTGTGCAAAAAACTATTTTTAAATACGGTATCTGATAGTAATGGTAGACAAAGATTTAATTTTTAGTATAGCATACCCCACTTGACGATTTAACTTGAATCGTCATCATAAAGTACTCGACCTTTATTTTTCCTAGGGGATGATCTTGATGGTTGTGGTGGTTGTATTTGCATCGTAGTTGTCAATGTAGTCTATAAACAAATAAAACATTACATGAAACCCAATTTAAATCATAAGTTCATAAATGATTCAAATTTACCCTACCAGACATACCAGATATATAGGTAGCTAATTTTATGTAAGTCTACGATTAGATAATAGAAATTAATAAATTTCGATTTAAGAATAATTCGACAGAAAAATTATGCGACCAAATACCTGAACAGTAGACCGTCCAGATCTTCCTCTTGAAGTAGACGTAGCTGCCGTGGCGCGGGCCCTTCCCCGTCCCCGAGGCTTCGGAGCCTCAGTGGTGGCAGCAGATGCACCTCTACTTCCTCTAGCTCCACGGGATCCTCGGCCTCTCCCTCGTCCCCGAGTGCCTCTTGCAGTTGATACACTAGAGAAACTAGAATCGCCCTCGTCGTCCGAGTCTGGAATTACTTCTATTTCCTCTTCATCTCCATTTCTTGAAAAAGATTCATCTTCTTCCATATCGACATCCACTTGTCTAGCTCTTTTACCTCCTCCAGGACGACTTTTTAATAGTTCATATGCCTGGATAAGTATATTAATAAAATTAATTCATGCTACTCTCGAGTAATTGAATTAACATATTTTATAGTAAAAACAAACAAATAAATACGAACGTCAGTAGCTTCTTGTTCTCCTTTATTCAATCTAGCGGTCCTAAGACCATCTAATATATCTTCTATTTTATCCAAGGCATCTGTAGGATCGACCAGGTCGACATCCGTAATCTTACTTTTCAGGTACTCAATTGTTTTGTCCATGTTGGAGCTAAATTTGCATTATTTGCTTAATTAAATTTTTGTTTGTTTCCATTGAATTGGAAACAATAATTGGAAATCAACTTACTCAATAATAATTCCAATGGCTTCCCTATCATCCTTTTCAACACATTGTTTAACTGCCTCTGAGAGCCCTTTTTCAGAAAGGATTTCCAAAATAGACGCCTTATCTCCCCGTTCTCTGGCATCGTTAAAATGCATTTCTACAATTTCCTCCACATGTTGTGTTAAATCCTGGCCCTACACAAATAGGAGAAATATTACATTTAATATTTATTTTCTAAGTTTTTACTTCCACCTTATTTTATTCGTCGGAAATATTAAATCATATAATCTACCTCTTGGTTCATAATCATATCGTTAATGTCTTCGACGTCAATGTCGTCCATTTTGTCTTTTTTTCTTCCAATATTTTTCTTGAACATTACTATATCATCATTTTGTACTTCAGTTGCAAATGTTTGACTAAAACTGTGAGAAAATTAAACAATGTCTTAAATATTTCTAATTACTTACAGAGCATACTATTTATTATTGCTGTATTAAAACATTTATACTTCCTAGAAAAGAAAAATCTTACCGAACGGGACTGAATGTATGATCTTCGTCGTCATAAAAGATCCGAACTCGAATTAAAGGCTTAATTGGTTGTTTCTCGTGACCTGTAAGTTTTTCCGTGGAGTCTTCAATCATCTTATTGACAACCTCTGTGACATACTTCTCGAGATACTCTGCTGGTTTTGTTTTTACTCTTAAGGGTACGTCAGCCAGAATGTCATAGGCGTGCAAATCTTTCATTATGAAAGGGCGAACTGTTTGTAGTTTTTTCACGTCTATTTTGAATTCTTTACCCCGCACATGTAGAATGCCAACATGTTTATCCACAGATTCTCCCTGTGCTAATGAAGTAGCAACTGGACTTCCTGAAAAATGGTTCAATGTTTTTGATATCAATCTAGGTACTTATTCTCTATACAGCAATATTAATTTAATTAATTAAGATTATTACCTGGTTGAACAATGTACAGAGTATCAATGCCGTCTTTATCTGGAACTTCATCGTATTTATGCGTAGGACTTATCTTGCATTCATGTTCGTGACCCCAAATAACCATATTTAACCATGACGGAATAAAGTCCTCTGGAATATAATTTTTTTCTCCGTGTTTAACTCGATTTTGATGAAGAGTAAATATATTAAACCATTTATCTTTATCTTCATCTCGAAAAAATCGGACCTAAATACCAGCATATTGTGATTGTGAAAATTATGTTTTTAATTTAAAAATCAATTTAATGAGAGTCATAATTAATAATTATCTAACCTTACGATCTCTCATAAGACGATTTAGCCGTTCATCCTTTATATTACCCAAACCATAAAGAGCGAGAAAAGTCTTTCCTTTTCGGAGACAAACAGGACGAACATCAACTTGACTTAAATCATCCCATTGGCCAAAGTGGTTAACCAGTTGTACAGCAGACAAATGGTCTAGAGCACTGGTTCTGTGGCTCCCTGAATTACAAAAACATATTGTTAGAATTAAATACAGAAATAAAATAAATACGTGATAAAACAGAGAGCAGTTATCATATAGTTAGCCAGAGGGACAGAATAAAACCACACAGTCTATTGTTAACATTTCACAGACGTTGACCGAATATGACGAAACTTCGTAGAAACATTGCTTAGAAGCCAGTGGCAAACAGAAAAATGTTGAAAATGGGCTAAATTGGTCAACTGGCCGATTTAATTAAGATTTGACCTAAGAGTTTAATTTTTTGAAATGGAAGTTTTTCTAAAGAACTAAGAAATGACCATAAAAATTGCACTTTGTCACTTTTACTAAAAAAACTGGATACATTTGTAAAATTGACCTAGTAGATCAAATTTGAGAACAAAGGCGCAAGCGTTGTTGACATTATTGTCATTTTAATAAAAACAGACCCGTTGAAATCCATCCACCTGTTTAGGAGATACAATGGTTAAAAAGCCACGATAAGTCATTTTTGAAAAAAACAATGCAATGTTTTCAAACAGGGCATTTTTAAGAATTAGTGTTTTTTAAGTCTTGTTTAATGCCCACAGAAAAAATGTTTTCCTTACCATCAAGATATTCTATACTATATACTCCAAAAAAGGTGCTAATGCACAATCACTTCAATAATGTAGTACCTTGTATGTATTACGTATATTATCAATTAAAAGTAAAACTCACCTATTGGGTCATCATGGTTTCCGTGAATGCTAAATATTGGCAGCTCGATGTTGATGTTTGGATTCTGATAATTAACAAATGCATTATGATCTTCAGCCTTGAAATCGACACGAGGATCTCCAAGGTAGTCGAAGGCCACAGGTCTGAAAATATATTACAAGTCATTCTGTGGTTACAATATATTTAAAAAATAAAAGATCATGCCAGCACTGTGATACCGACATCTCCATCATACAGGGAGGGTATCGGGGAGGCCTAGGCCTAGTGCCCCCCCGAGAAAATTATATTTTTTCTCCGTATCCTTCCGAAATTTTTATGGCTGCGGCCCTGGTTGTAATAGCACATAGCGGAGAAAATATTCCATACTTATCATAGCAAAACATCGTACAATTGACGGGGTAATTTTTGACCTAATAACCATTAAAGATAGCCTATTTATAAATAGAGAGGAAATAAAATGTACAAGTAAAGACTACTTTTTGATTTTTGGTCCCTACGCAGTTGTGCACATCATCTCTATATATGTATATAAGAAAAACTTTCATGATAGCTACCTCAAATATTTATACTTCGTTCAATGTACTATTTTTTGCTACGGTATGTAATGTTGTTTTCAACCACTATCAGCCCCTGGTTCTAACTCAATTACGACACCCTCCTGTAGGGATACTAATTTCGTAAGGAATTCATCTGCCTAATTCACAACTACAATAATAGTCATTATGCTTATATTACATTAATCGAAAGTATATGTTTAGGGGTTTTGTAGACATATATCTCTAAGTGTAAGGTAATTCAGAAGAATTGATTCATTTCTGAAATGACACAAAAATGAGAATTACACCTTTAATGGCATGAGACTTTCTTAATAAAACGCTTACTTGGATCCCAAGCAATACTTCTGAAAAAGTTCCATGGTCCGATGTATGCAATCTGGTTTTGGTTTATTCTCATGAAATAAGTCACCTCCAAGAAGAACAAAATCTACTTCTTCGCTTTTAGCCATCAGCAAGATTTCTTCAAAAGTCGTATAACAGTCCATTTCTGAAAATAATAAAATTATTTATACAATAGTTTACTGCAAAAGGTAAAGAACTTTTTAGATCAGTGTAATATTTTATATTTGATTTTCTAGCTGTAAAAACAAAAATTATCTCGGTCATAAAACATGGTAATGGTAGATCGCTTTACAATTCTAGTGCGACGTAAACTTGGAACTGACGTGTGGCGAACGGTAAGACTTAAGGCATGTATCCAGAAACTTGGAGGAAGGGCGCAATCAATAAATAATAATAGCAAAAATAGGTGATACTCGAGTGAAAAGTTTTAGCGATTTTTAGAAATTAAATTTCCATTTCTGAGATTCAAGCAGCCCCACTCTTATGTCTGGATACATGCCTGGTTTGCACAAAAGTTCTATTGACAATACTCCGTCCTTAATCCTAATATCCAAATCATATTTTAAATATTTATTTTATCAATTTTAGAATGTAATTTTAATAAATAGTTAATACGTATAACTTACCTCGTTCTTGCAAATTGTCACCAAACCCCAAATGGATATCTGATGCAATTAATATTTTAAATGTGTCTTCCGGTGATTGTCCATCGGAAGATGGTGCATTTTTACGACCTCGACTCATATTTATGCCCTACTGGAAAACCACTAAAAAATACACAAAGATGAAAGACATCCGAAATTCAAAATTAAAAACATGAGAACTCAAAATTGAAAAATCACAACACATTGCATCCAGCCTTTCTTAAAAATTCAAAATTATATAGATGAAAGCAGGTCACGTTTATTCGGGTCAGGGTAGGTACACGAAACCCGAAAGGTATATACCCGAACCCGAAAACGTGTATACCCGATACCCGAAAGGGTATATACCCGAACCCGAAAGGGTATATACCCGAACCCGAAAGCGTATATACCCGAACCCGAATGACTTATTTTCGGAATTTTACCCCCAAAACATCCGAAACCTAAAAGTTCCCCAGGCAACACTAGTATGTAGTCGAAGTGTGTTATCAAAATCGACTACCCCATTTAGTGGTACTTTGTCCTAATTAATCAATATTACACTTAATTAAGCCATAATTAATCTTAATGAAAAGATGAATAACATTATTCAAACATGAATAACATAATTCAAAGATGAATAACATAATTCAGAGATGAATAACATAATTCAAAGATGAATAACATTATTCAAAGATGAATAACATTATTCAAAGATGAATAACATTATTCAAAGATGAATAACATTATTCAAAGATGAATAACATTATTCAAAGATGAATAACATTATTCAAAGATGAATAACATTATTCAAAGATGAATAACATTATTCAAAGATGAATAACATTATTCAAAGATGAATAACATTATTCAAAGATGAATAACATTATTCAAAGATGAATAACATTATTCAAAGATGAATAACATTATTCAAAGATGAATAACATTATCCAAAGATAAATATCATTATTTGAAGCTAACTTATTATTAATTGCAGTATGTTTACCCTAATTAACACTTGATTCAAACAAATGAATTATTTTGATTGATTAATGCTTGTATTGACTAAACAATGCAGATTTCTATTAATTACGGCTTGTTTTGACTATATACTGGTTATTTGGACAAGTTATAACACCGTTGGTTTAATTAAATGTAATATTGATTAATTAGGACAGAGTACCACTAAATGGGGTAGTCGATTTTGATAACACACTTCGACTACATACTAGTGTTGCCTGGGGAACTTTCAGGTTTCGGGTGTTTTGGGGGGGAAATTCCGAAAATAAGTCATTCGGGTTCGGGTATATACGCTTTCGGGTATATACCCTTTCGGGTTCGGGTATATACCTTTCGGGTTCGGGTATATACCTTTCGGGTTCGGGTATATACCCTTTCGGGTTTCGGGTATACACGCTTTCGGGTTCGGGTATATACCTTTCGGGTTTCGTGTACCTACCCTGACCCACGTTTATTCCTTCATCCATCATCTTTATTCATTATTTGCCGAAGCCCCAGAAATAGGTACATAAAAGTAAAACCGAATCTTACCTTGAGTTTGAATACTAAAAATATTTGTCTCCGACCGTCTGTCACAGTGTCGTGTCACCTCCGTTTTCGATAATCTGCAAAGACAATGACAAAATTCCGTCCGAATCAAACCAATACAAAACAAACTAAAGAAAAGAATGAATGATGAATGAAGAAAGAGAGACAACGTAAGAAAAACGAACTTTATTGGTGGTAAATCTGTCCATGAGCAAGTCAGTTTAGCCGCACTTTTCATATTCCAGCTGTGCCATATTATTATGAGGATGGGGTAAAATGAACAGTCAAACATGTGCATGCATGTGCTTGTTTTAGTTGTTTAGTAGTGCTATTGCTATACTCAATACTCTTCGTCTTCGTCGACTTCTCCGACTCTCTCCTATTTTCTGGTAGTTCAAGGTTAATATTTGCCATTAAAATTAATTGTGCGTGAACTGTTATGCTAAGGTCTGCGGGGGGGATTAAAGCCAGATCTTATCTGTCGTTGTACTTCTCGTCGCCATGTCTCAAGAAGGATAAAGTAAGTGAAGTATTGATTGTAACTAGCACGCCGAAAGTACAAGCTGTTTACATAAGATTTCAGCTCAAAAATAATTAAATATGAAGTTACAAATTTTAAATTGCTATTACAAAATAAGTCTACTAAAATTATTAATTAGGTAAGTGGTAAGAGTAGCGCATTTATAAGTTAAATTGCAAATAATATCTAACTGTTACTTGAACTTGAATTAGTAATACCTGAATTTGAATTTAACACTTGTTTGGCATTTTCTGAATTTTAACAGATGTGACCATAATCACGTAGCTCATTAACCTTCAAACGAAAATATGGACTGAAAAAATTGCTGCTAAAAAATGACTGACAAGGTCTGTCCTGCGTTATTTATATTTTAATATATTTTCTGCTTTTGGCTTTATAATGAAAAAGGAATTAATGGAAAGTAATTATGAATTAGTAAAATTCTGAGACATGTATATCAAAACTGTAAGGAATGTTTACAAAATTCTACTTTCATTATACCCCGATTTGCAGTGCAGTCTTGAAATATAATTACGAAAATGTGGCTAAAATACTACACAATAATGTCAACTGTAATACTGCTAATGACAATAGAATTTATAGGACAATGAACTAGGGCTAATGTAGACATAACATTGTTAGAAATTGGATACATGATTGACATTCTAATGATTTTGACTTAAGAAAAATGGACTGCTTTAAATAGCACATTTAAGTATTTTCAGAAAATTATTTTACAATGGATTGCGAAAAAGGGCCAGGTTTTAAATCATCGGTTTTTCGAGCAGTAAGGCGAATTTAGTAAAAAGAAAACTTTTAGATCAAGTATTGGTTAATAATTTATAATACTTTATCCATTGCTAAGTTTTTTGTGACAATACTATACATGCAATTGGGGTTTACGGTTTACGCTGTAGAATCAGATTGTAAAAATCGGTTAGCTTCTGAAAATCGAAGGCTAACTGTCTGGGGTTCTAGAAATATTGAAGTTATCCTGTATAAAATAAAATTATATTTGTAAAATGATTTTTCGGTTATAAATTGTATTCAAATAATTAAATAATTGACTACAGTTCATTCTGGGTCATACCATAAGTAGTTTATGAAATTCATTCTCTGGGTCAAATATTTTCTAATAATTAATTAATTTTAATTCTAGTTGGTATCGGTAATTATGCCGGTTTACAACTGCCAGGACTTTATTGAAGAGTGCATTGAATCAATATTAACGCAAGATTTAATGCTGTCTTTAAATGAAGAAATAAGTGTGGAAATTTGTATTTATGAAGATGGCTCTACAGATAGAACTTCATTTATTATTGATGAACAACGTAGAAAGCTTTTGGAAACAAGAAATAAAAAATTTTCGATTAATTTGTTTCGCAACGAAAGCGGGTCTCCTAAAGGAGGTATATTTTTACTATATTAAAAATTGTTAATTGTTATAGCATAATATATTCATGCAAACAAGATATTTTTATTTGTTTCTTGAAATAGTGTTTACAATTGGGAAAAATGACAAAAAAATGTATACTAAGATTTAGCCCTACTTTCTAATATAATATGTCATGTCTAATAGTAATAATGTATTCGATTTTAGTTGGCCATGGAAGGAACCAAGCGATTGCAAAGTCTACCGGGGATTTTTTATGCTTTTGTGATGGGGTAAGTAAAAATCCAATGTATTAGTTAAAATTACAACACAATTATCTAAATCTAAGACATATATTATTGTATATGTTTGTAATAATAAAATTTAATGAATTATGACCTTATAGGACGACGTAATGCTGCCAAAACGTATTATCACTCAATACAAACTAGCAGTTGAGAACCTCAATGCAGTAAGTTAAAAATGATTTTAACTCACTTACATACACATACCTCCATTGTTACACCATACGCCATAATTTTAGTTTTTCTTCTGTAGTGGAGCAATTTAAGTTTATATTTTGATTTTGGTTGCAAGATTCAGACATATATTAATGGGGAAATCACTTTTTATTTGATTTGTTTTTATTTTGTGACTTTATTATCTATACTGTAAAATATCATAAACTTACAGATTATTGGAAGTAAATATGTTAGATACCCTGAGGATTCCACTAAGATATTTACCACTTGGGCCACTCAATTAACTCCGTTGCAGCTGTATACACAAATATTCTTATCATTTGGTCCAACGCTAGTAATGCCAACTTGGTTCTTTCACCGCTCCGTTTATAACAAAATCCAGGGAGGGTTTGATGAAACTGCGAAAGGAGCACCGGAAGACTTAATTTTTTTCTTCAATCATCTTAACTCTGGTGGCAAATTAGTAAGAGCTGAAGAAACTTTGATGGTCTACCGCTATCATCCCCTTGCTACAACATTTTCTATTTCAGAGTAAGTTGACCTAACGCTTCAAAATATTGAACGTTAAATTGTGATCCAATAATTTAAACAAGAGAATTAATTTTCATGACAATTGTCTTTTCCAGAGAAACAATTTGGTCCACTCGTATTGCTGAAATTCAAAGCCGAATTCTTTCAAAATGGTCAAGATTTTCGATTTGGAATGCTGGAAAACTAGGTAGAAAGTTTTTCCGGTCTTTAAAGGAAGAAAATCAAGTAAAAGTCGTCAGCTTTTGCGATGTGGATGCAAAAAAAATACACCAAAAACTGTATCATCCATATCCTCTGAAAATTACAGTACCAATTGTTCATGTTAAAGATGCCCAACCTCCTTTCATTATATGCGTCAAAACGGTAAGATAACACAGTATTGTAGAAACCATAAAATATATTTTTAATATTTGAACACTTCAATTTTTCTGTAAATTATCAAATTAGTATTAGTAGGCTAGTATGAGGGACCAGTCAAACCATGATTAGATAATTATAGGTTAAAACATTGAAAATCGTTTTAATGTTCGAATAACGATGGGGCAAAATTAGTAGAATAAAAATTAACAAGATTAGGTCAATGGTGGATATGGTTGATCCTTGATGTAATCATTTCGTTCTAAACACCTCATTGGCCAACAAATCTTGGTACTTCCTTGGTATTTAATAAAAAAGAAATAAAAATTCGAACAACTTACTCTTTATTTTACTGATTTTTTCTTTCGATATTCCTACATTTGTTTTAGTATTCTACCATTTTGCATTGGTTCATCAAACAAATTATTTTTACATTCTGAGGTCAACATTCGACCAATGTATATACTTTCCATTATTTTGCCCCTCAGACATTCATTAAGTTTTGGTTTAAAATGTATTCAGAATATATGGTTGGCTTCTACTTTGAGTTAAAATGGGGAACATCTCATAAGTGAAATATTAGGCATCAAATATTTATGACATTAAAAAAGTGCACTTTGTAAATTTTTTGATATTTTTAAATTGAGTTGGCAATGCTGTGGTATTGATATAATTAAAAACCCATAACTCCCATTTTGTTTCGAAGCCTGGTTAAAAACGCCCTCTACCTGCCAAAATAAATTTCATATACTGCTTCTGCTTCGTGGAAAAACTATAAATTCAACACTCTTTTTATTTAAGATTGTTTTGTTTATAAACAGGAATTAACTTTACAAAGCGAAGGATCGTTCAAAAGACATTTGGAATCATTAAATCTTAAAGAAGGTCTCGACTTTTACTTTTTCAATTGAACGACAATAATGAATTGATACAATAAATCAAACTTAAGTTTACTATTATACAGAATCTGATTTGAATTATCAAAACTAGTAAATACTAAAACTAGTGTCGGTGATAATATTATGTGTTATCTATGCTTGGGTGTGTTGTGTTAAATCAAATAATTATACTTTGAAGACTCTGAAATCATAATTACTCCTGTATGAAAATAAAGTAAAATGATTTGAACTACGTACTAACAATATCCACACTGAACAAACGGGTAGTATATGTTGGTGGGTTTCAAAATTACAACATACACACTGCTCGACTCGTATTTCTTGTATGGTTGGGCTGTGAGCATTTCGTTGATCTAGAGCATATTGTAAGATTTAAGGGCATAAGACCCGGTGGATCCAGAAATTACGAGGTGCTAAACTAAATTGTGAGACAAAAATTGTTTTATTGAAATCGTATAGAGAATGTAGAGAGTAGAGAGTGTAGATACACTTACGTAACTATGGCCAATATAGTTTGTTGAGCAGAGTAATGGGGTGTGGAGTTAAAAGTAGAATTAATGTATGCCAGGCTTATACACAATTGAATTAAGTCTGGACACGAGTAGGTATGTATACGGGCATTATTATCTAATAACAATTTCCAATTATAATAAGCCTAACTCATACAAGTATATGCTACGCAAGGTCGGCAAGTTACAATGTACCAGTGCATTTAATTTAAGATAAATGGTAACGAAAGGGAACTTATCTATTTACTAATAAAGTGAGGAGTGTACTCAATGGAAACATAACTAAGTTTAATGTGACAGATTACATGTGCAGATTCACTGAACCATGTCTATCAATCTGAACATTGTAACTTGATTGTAACTTGTCGATTATCTTAAACGTGTATAAGTGCGACTTTAACTTATGTATCATACGAACCTAAGCGTGCTTTAATAACGAATTTCTTACCATTAATACCCCTGAATAACTATAACAGTGGATATTTGTACACATATTTTCCTAATCGGACATTTGCCACTGACGAAAGGTAAACTAAACCTATGTTTACTACTCTATGGAATTGAATCAAAGTATTAAAAACTAAACTACGTTCGGCCATAGTACGTGTTATCCTAGGTGTTGTTGTGTTGTGTTAAATTGAATGCTTACATTTCTAACAACCAATGCATGAATGAAAAATAAAGTAAAATCAGATTAACTAAAAACTAACACTGTTCACATCGAGTAAATGGGTGGTATGTTGGATTAAAAAACTACAACATACACACTGGTCGACTCGTGTTTCCGTTATGATTGGGCTGTCAGAATTTCGTTGCCGTGTCAGTGAACTAAAACATATCTTCCAAGCCAGATGTTTGTTGAGCTGGCGTACTACGTTTTGCTTTTGGAGTTACAGGGGGAGTTTGACACAGGGGACCATGTACAAGGAATTATGCACAGTGCTAATCTTTGGTATGTTGTTTGGACACGGGTATGGTGCACGAATAGCTGGCCTTCCGGATATCATTAGGCTGCATCCACAGCCTATTTGTACTTCAATGCTTCCAACTGATGTTGTCGTTCCTACGGGTATGGATTCCGTCGCGCATTTGATGTGGGCACCATTTGATGGATAAGTGACAACGTGTAACTGGTTGTCCATTTCGGTGATTAGTGTCATTGGATAGTACACATCGGAAGATGGATGCGGTGTTTACATCTTCTACAGCTGCTCCATGAAAAAGTTTTGAACGGGACTCTCGGTGGTAGTTAGAATGTAGGTGTTTTTCTGTGTCTGGGTCAATCCAACGTATTTCTCTTGGATAACTTGGTGTCCCGAAAGCGATCTCCTCGTGCTGTATCGGCATGAAGAGTAACGATTCCGTTATTAAAAGATTATCGCCGATGGTATCTTAGTGATCAACGGTGGCCTTTAATATGACGCATTCTGTTTTCGATTCCTGTTGGTGATGATGCAGTGAAGGATCACGGACGTGACATATATCAGGTTGTCCTATTTGGACATCATAGATTATAGGGATGCTTCCTTAATGCAGGAGGACATTCGGTATTTTCTTAACATAGGCTCCGGTTATTATTTTGATGGGTGGCCCTGCCACTGACGAGGATATTAGTACTAGGATGAATAGGATTTTCATAGTGATCTGGGGAAAAAGAAATTGATTATAAGGGGAGTTAGTTTCGCCTCACTTTCGTCGTCATTAATAGTAATGACTTCAGGATGGTTTGGCTGTTTCTCGGCTGGATATTTCTTTATCTGTTCTTCTAAAGATAAATCCTCAGAGCATATGTCAGTACCGGTGGTTAAGGAGAAGGGGCGTTAAGGATCCGTCTCGGTCTCAACTTTAGGACGGCGTTCCTTTGCACGATGTTTCTGTGGAATATGACCGAACGGAGGTTTTGTGTCCATGTTCCGGTAACGTTGGAATTATTCTTCTGAACAGACACAGCATGGAGCTGTCATCTGCTTCCCCTTCAGTATAATCAAAAAGTCTAATAATAGCGTATCCATGTCCTATGTTTAAAAATATTGCGTATCATAGAGCGGATTTGTTTCTTCGGTTACTTCAGGACTGAAAGGATGGTTTTCTTTTTCCTGGCCCATTGTTCGTGTCGACCTTGGTGGGCCAATAGTCTTCGCTCTGCTTCGGCCGGAGTTTTCTTTCTGCCACGGCATTTTGGTGGTTGAGTTTCGGGTTCTCTTTTGATAATTTCCCGAGTGAAAGTAACGTCTTTCTTTGGTTCGTACTTCTGGTGAGTATATTCCGTCTGAGAGACTTGAGTCTTCAGCTTGACATCCATTGTGCTAAGGTCAAATGTGGCATGGCTTAGACGTTCCATGATATGACTGGCTCCTTCATTTAATAATTGCTGTTCGAATTCGGCTAATCGTAGTTGCAATTCTTCCTTGGACAGTGGCTCTTTTTTGATTCCGTTTCGTTGGTCATTTTCGTTTTGGCGGCATTGTTTAATTTGTCTTGGGGCCATTTCGCCTCCCTGTACCAATTTCTCAAAGAGAATTTCTTTGGGGACTTCTCTTCATTTTCTCGACATGGACAATGACGAATTTCTTACTTCCAGTAGGCTTCTCTACTTTAAATAATTTTTTGCTGACTTCTTTGGTTCGGCCTGGTTTGTAGACTCGTACAAGTTCGCCTGGTTTAAATGACTTGTCGAGATGTGTCATGTTGATACGGCATTCGTCTTGATCGTGAGTACGTACTGTGCGCACAGCGATTGTTCGTGTGACTTTGTGTAGCTTCTCGATTTCGGGGTCCCTAGGCTGATCGGAATGGGAAATGAGTGCAACTGCAATGGGCAACAGTGCTTCGTGCCCACAAAGTAGATAGAATGGTGTTACTCATGTAACTTTGTGTTGTGACGTATTGTATGCCAAACAGCAGTGACCCAATTTTTAGTGTTTTATGGCGTAGCAAGCAATCATATCAGCAAAAACTGAATAATTTTTCTCGGTTAACCGTTGGCGCGTGGATTGTATACAGTAGTTTTATTGTGTCTACTACTAAGTGTGCAATTAGGTTAGCTATTACAAATAAGCAGAATTCTAATCCCCGGTCCGAGATTAGAAAGCGAAAACCGCCATATTTGCATATGACGTCATTGACAAGGAATCAGTTTCCGAATCAGAGAATCGATTTTGTCAGTTTCCTTAGACGTAATCGGTTTTCCTATAACGTATCTGGAAATATAGCCGGTACAGACTATTAAGTATCGATTGCCTTTTATTTCACTTGCGGGGAAAATTCCTAAGAGATCGATTCCCATACGCTCGAACAAATTGAATGTTAGAATACTTCAAAGTGTGCTTGAGTAGAGGAATTGTTTCTCGCACCAAGCGTTTCTGCTTCTTAGTTTTATCTTTCTTCGTCATTATAGACAGTTTTTCACGAACAGTGGGATCTTTATTTTTCATTCCTCGGATATCTTCGATGTCTAACATGGTGAATGAAAGAATAGCGATTTCGTCTTCATCGATAGTGTCTGTTAGGCCATCAATGTGATTTCTACTAAGGCAGTCTGGTACATGATAGTCAACCAGATCTGTACTGAAAAGAGTAATCGTACCGTTGTAATGCCACTGCGAATCGAATCGAGACAATCAATGAGGGTCTTTACTTGTTTTAATAAAGCATAATGCATGATTGTCCGAGATGACCTAAAATGGCTGTCCGTTTACATAATAACAAAATTTTCGGACAGCCTATACTACGCAGAGACACTCGATATCACAGGCTGGATAACTCTTTTCATGTTTCTTTACTGCACGGCTAACGTAAGCTACAGGGTGTTCATTTCCGTTGTAAATCTGTATCAATGCTGTTTCGAATCCTGTGTAGCTGGCGTCTGTATGTAGAAAGATTTCTTTCTCTGGGTAACAGTGAACTAGGATGGGGGCGGGTGTTAATTGAATCCTGGAGGGTGTGAAAAGCTTTTTTAGTGTGTCCTACCAATAAAAGGTAATATTTTTCTCATACATGTTCGTCAAAGGTTTTGCAATTTGTGCAAATCCTTGGATGTGTTTTCGATAGAAGGAAAAGAGACCTACGACAGGCGTACTCCTGTTGCGTCTTTGGGCATGTCCCTATTTTATCGTTAGCTAAGTGAACTCCTTCTTTATCTACTGTATGTCCGAGAACATCGACTCGATAAACTCCAAATGATCACTTAAGTGGACAAATATCCAAGTTGTACTTGCGGAGAGGGTCTAGGCCTTAACCTGGATCATCCACACTTATTTCCGGTGGAAGTAGTTTTTCTGTGACATTGAACAGGCAGATCCCACATCCACAAGTATCTGGACATCATAGGGTGGACAGATGATTACTCCTCGTTTATTTTCGCCTGCTGGTTTTACAATTTCATCCGCGTACCCTACGTTTTTTCTGTGTTGTTGTGTATACTGGAAAATCTTTCAATTTGTGATGTGTGCCGTTTTCGCAATTAATTTCGGGGTTAATTTGAGACTCCTGTGTAGGGTTGGTAGTTTGTACGGGGGATGTGTTAGTCTTTGTCAAATAAATCCAATAAATACAGTAAATGCCTAAATCCATCAGCAATTTCCATGTTGAAATTTTGGAATATGACTCGAGTTCCGCAGTAGATTTCTCTGCGTAGTACCAGTATCTTATTAATAATCCCAGCAACACGGGTACCTCTTCAACGGAAAAGTTGATGTATAGGTCCTTGCCCCCTTGAAATCATCTCTTCATATGGATGAAGACCGACCCATCGTCATGCTTGCGGTAGTAGCAAATGAACTTCTTACGCTTCGAGCTGTTCTCCAAAACCTCAGTATTCCTCTACCCTAGGTATGCCAATATCTTCAATGTCTGGGATTGATTCTTCCGAGAAGCTCTTGTCGAGCTCCCTCCTTGATGGCTGGGAAGGCCTCAAGCGCTGAAATTTTTAAAAAATACATATTTAATTGTATTAGTCATAACATTAAATAACGTAACTTACAGCTTCGGTTGTTTTAACTATGTAATATGTGGCAACGCCATTCCGCTTTATCGAACCGACGAGAAACTGCTATTTGACTCGTTATTACTGATACCTAAGCTAGAATTTTACTTGGATTTCATACGAAAACTTCCGCAGCTGCGCCAAAGCTATTTTTACAAAATAAGCCAATGTTAATACTATTGCTATTGTTAATACACATTTACCACAATGTGTGAATCCATTGCAGCACAATATAAAAAAGCCGGCAATTGTATCTGCATGATGGAGTTTACTGGGGCAGTGTGGTCCCTGGGAGAAGTCGGCCTGATATTCCGGCGTATAGCATAGTCCATCTTGAGGCTGACATCGGCGTGAATTTCAGATGGCAGGTTGAATTCTGCCGTGCAAATGGGACAGTAAGTATTTGGCTCAATTGTTAGGGCTCTTCATGTCGTGTAATAGGTACTTTGAATTTTACTACGACACGGTTTGGGCTTAAAACCACATTCGACTAGTTTATAATATTTGGTGGTGCGATCCGATGGAATAGCTACGCGATAGCCATCATTGTCGATTGCCATATCTAATAATTTGAAATCCCTAGATAGAGTAGGAATGTCGATGACCTCCATGGGTATCATTTTCATTCGGCAGTGATCCATTATCGAATTCAACCGAATCAATTGGGCGATCCAATATAGACTATGGGTTGCTTGTTTGGTTAACATTTCGAATTTAGTTTGTTTTAGATTTATTTTGGCTAGAGAAGTGTAGATTGTGTCGGCAAATGTTCTGCACGGTTGAATTTATTTAAAGTGGTTTTATATTTTTCTAAAGTGGCTGTAACTGTAATAGATAGATTTTCTACTGATTTCTTGATTGTGATTAGATGTTGATGTTCCTCTGCCATGGAATCTCTGACTTTATCTAAATAGTTTTCTATATTGGTTTGGTTAGTGATTAAATCTTGTATATCGGTCTTCGTTGCCACGTCGCAACACTCAACCATCCCTTCACCTATCCAGTGGCCTAATCTTAAGTGATTGTCCATTTCGGTTGTACTAGTGTGCTCATGATAAATTGGTAAAAATGCCGCACTAGTAGCTAAAAGTAGATTGTTGGCTGTTGCTGAGATGTTCCAAAGCTGTATTTATCATTATACAGTCAATGTCGGTAGTGTTAGGGGTTGATGAACAGTTTCCTCGGATTAAGTCAGTGGTGTGGTGCATTTCGGGATTAGTGAATGTTACGTCGTAGAGAAGGGGAATTGAAGCATCATAGAGGATAACATCTGGTATAGGTTTGATGAAGGCTTCTGTAGAAATCCGAATTGAGGGTATGAGGGTTCCATTATTGACTCCCATACATGTCAGTATTATGAAGAATTTGAAGTCTTCTAGAGAATTTTTGCGAAAGGGTGGTGTATTGTTAAGAAGAATCGCTTAGGTCAGCGATGTCCCCAAAGACTTCAGATAATGTTGCTTCCGTCACTGGAGTCTTTGTTTGCTTGTTCTTCTGTGGTTTTGACCTGTCTTCGTTTTTCTTATATTTGGACTTATCTTTTTTCTTCTTAGATGTCTCATTCTTATCTTTCTTTTCCTTTGTTTGGTATTCGGCTTCCTTGAATTGGTAATTCTTGTAAATTGTCGTATGCCGTGAGCAATGCTAGAAATTCATGACCTTTCCTATTCCGCTGTTTTTTAATCGAAAGAATTCTGGGTGGCAATTCGGTATATTTTTATAGGCTTTTGTATTAGGTTTGGTAGTCTTTTCAGGGAAATGGCGTGATTGTTGGCTTCCTTGCTAAGGCTATTAAATTATTACTGACCGGTCTGATTTTTGGTATGCGAAATTGAATTTCCTTTGAGCATTGAGGTTGTTGTGGTTCATGCGTTGGATAAGTAGGAGAGGGTGGAGAATATGGAGATAACGGAGAGATTGGTACGGCTCTTTCGAAGTCATAATCAGGAGAAAGTTCAAAAATTTCGAAAAAACGCTGCTCCGCGGTTGGATGTGAGACAGGAATTGTTTCTGTCGGGGAACAAATTTCGGTGATTTCAGAATTATTTGGCTAGGTTGGTAATTTATTTAATACGGCCAATTGGTTTTGTTGTTGTAGTCGTTGTATTTCCTCCTCGGACAAAATTCTGCGTCCGCTTGGGGAGGTGATGATCGGTGAAGGAGGAAGCAGATGTAGGATGTGATAATCGACAACAGGAGTTATTGGAGAAATCGGTAGTGAAATTGAGGGCCAAAATGCAGCTACAGTTGAGTCAACAGAAGTTAATTGATTGATTAGTTGATCTTTTTGGTGGGGGTCGTGGGAGCATACAGTTATTTGGGACTGATCAAGTATTAATTGGTTGGGGCCGATGAGGTTGTTGTTGTTGCTTCTTCTTTGCTTTATTAATTTGGGAACGACGTTTATTTCTATTGTTTGTTTGTTGTTGTTTCTCGGCCATCTTCCTAATTTTTTCCATTTAAGCTTTTTTCAGGATGATAAAATTTTTGGGATCGAAAACTTCAGCTTTGTTATGCCATAAAACTTTATTGGAGTCGTTATGGATAACTTCGCAACGCATGCCCGTTTGGAACACGGACAGTAAGTAATGGTCGTCCGTTTGACATACTGAAAGTAACCATGCCTGGTGGTAGATTCTGTTCCATGATGAGTAGATGTCTGAAAGAAAGTAAGGACTACAAGTTAGCGCTACTCATTGAGCTTGTAATGCGCCTGTTTTCCGTAAGCGGTGAAGAAGAAGAAGCAGCAGGTAAAAGAGTCATCATTTTGTTCATCAGGCCCATGTGACTGCGTTGGGAACTCTTTTTAGTCCGCGACACTGCGACCGCGATTGTTTGACCACTGTAAATGGTCCATCGTAACGAGATAAAAGTTTGTTAGACAATCCTTTGTATCGCCGGGGAGAGAAAACTCGAACTGTATCTCCAGGTTCTTGGGTTACATCCAGACGTCGTTTGGCCACGTACTGCTTCTGTTTGTCCTGGGTCTTCTTTAGATGATCCGCTACTAGTTGGCTTGACTCAAGTAATTCGGTGACTTCAACGTCCCTTGATATTGTTGTATCCCGTCCATGTGTGAGAAGGGTGACTTCTATGAGGAGAACAGCCTGACATCCAAAGAGAACCTTGAATGGAGTCGTGTTGACTGTTGGGTGCCAGAAGGCATATAAGTTTTAGTGAAGCGATGTTTAATGCCCAAGTGGTGTAATAAGTTCTGCATTAGGCATTCCTTGCCTTGGTCACTTGTTAATTGTTCAAAGGCACCAAATAAACAAATAACACGTTCAACAATAAATTGTGTCAATCTCATCTGTCTGTTTCGTGAAAGGGGGATGTACAATGATAATTTTAGATAGATATTCGTTAACTACAACTAAATATCGATATCCATGTGGATCACTTGGAGAAAAAGGGCCAAGCAAGTCAATTCCACATTTCTGGAAAAGTCGGGTTGTTTCGAAAGGCTCCATTAATCCTGGTGTTAGTGTTGTTGGGTCCTTTCTTGCCTGGCATTTTTGACACGTCAATGTGGTGAGAAATGCCCCGAAACATATGAGGCCAGTAAAATCGTTGCCGTATCTTATTGTAAAAGTTTTGCAAATCCCAAGTGTGATGCCGTCGGTTCGTCATGGAGTTGTTCCATAATCAAGGATTGTAAAATTTGGGGGACGAATAACAATGGTTTAGGGTCTAGAGCTCTTTGATAATAGAGATTACCGTCCTTAATATGAAAATTTTTAACTAATCTCGCCTCCTTCTTTAAGGGTTTCGTTTTCTTGAGTAAAGCCATAATACCTTTTGCGCCGGAGTCCGTGGATTGCTGATCGATGATTTCTGACAGGGGTAGAACATTGAGCATAACGTTTGGAATAGTGTTATTCTTTTTTATCGATATCCGGTTCAACTACTGGGGCTCTTGATTAAGCAGTCAGCATCCGAATGTCGTTTGCCCGATGTCAATTAGGTAACAACAGACGTCTTTAAACAATACAAACAAGCCTTGGAATACTAGATTAATTAGGCGTGAAAACAAACTTGGTGCGTTGTGTAAGCCAAATGGTACGACTAAAAACTCGTACTGACCTTAAGGAACAATAAAATCCGTTTTTTCTACACTGCGCTTATTTAATTATAATTGCATGCAGTCTACAAATAAGTCCGTTAAAGATATAAACTCAGCTTCCTGAATATTCTAAAACATCTTCCATGCTATTTAGCGGATAATTGGCTTGTTTTTTTTTTTACACTATTTACCCATCTTAAATCAATACACATGCGTAATTGCCCATTTTTCTTAGGTACTAGTGCTCCCCAGGGACTATTACTGACTTGAATTAACTCAGCTTCATAGATTTTCTCAACTTGTGTTGCAATTTCGGATTTTTCAAGTTCAGAGTAACTATATTATGACTTTTTCGTAACGGGTTGTGCGTCTCCTTGTATCGATATCAAATTCATCTAGGTCCTAGATCTTTGTAAGTGTATGCAAACCGATCTGAAAATTTTCGAATAATTTGGACAGTTTGGTTTCTATGATCATCAGGTAATTTCTTATTGATATCGATGTCACTTATTTGGGCATCTGTTAAGATTTTATTAGAAGTATAATTAAATTCTTCGTCAAGTTTTTGAAAAGGAAATTAAGGTAGCTTCTTGTATCTAATTAACAGCCGGTTAAATAACGTCAACGTTCTCAATTGATTCATCTTTTAGTATTCTTTTATGGTGTGGCTCTATAGATTTTCTATAGCTATTTCAATAGTACTAATTGAGTCATTGTATTGTATTGTATTGTATTTATTTATGGACATGGGTCCCGCCCGTCCAACAGTATCTCAGTTACATTACATTTTATATTTCTTAATCATATAATTCAACTTATCATTATATTACATTACTAACATCCTTGTCAATTAAATGAGTTCTTTAAAGAATTAGGAATTACGCTTTTTACAAAGTTAAATATTTTAAAATAATGTTCGGGGGATTCTTCGGAGAAAAGTAAATATAGATAGTTGATTTCTGTAACCTTATCGCTAGTATTGTACAAACAGTATTTTTTCCGCAATTCCAATAGTCCATTACAATCTACAAATAAATGATACCAATTACATACATCACTACTACAAAATTTGCATCCTATCAATTCTGTATAGATACCTGTGTAGTACAAACCCTCACGGTTTAATCGAATTTGCGTTAAAACTGAGGTTACAGATACGGGTAAATTACTTGATATATAGTGTTCTCTGATAGCTACTGTTTTGATACATTGATAGTGTGCATGATGGACAGATAAAAGAACGCTATTAAGGTCTAGTTGCTCAAGATGTTGCTTATATCGACTTATCATATTGGATTTGTTTTCTAGTACACTATTTAAGTTATTTTCCTCCCATAAAAATTCCATGTCGATTTCTTGTAGTAAGCTTTTAGCCTGAGCTGCCCAATTATACCTAATGTCACTGTTTTTAATTTCTCTCAGGCGCAAATAACAAGTTTTTACAAAAGAAGAGTTTTCCTTTTTAAGGACCCTTATCCAAAAATTAATAAAATTTTTAAATACAAGGAGTTTTATGTGGAGGGTACCAGTTTCCAGCCTTACGAAATATTTGGGGGTGGGGATCAGTAACTTAAGGAATCTTTTATGGAAAAATTGAGGAACCTTTTCTAATTTCTCTGCGTGAGTGAGACCCCAGATGGAGGAGCAGTAAAGAACTGTGGAGTACCCAATGGAGTCAAATAGTTTTGTTCTGGATTCAGCACTGCAGATTCTTCCTTTGGATATGAGCGAAAGAATGTTGGCTGATGCAATTTTCCCTTTGCTTATTGCGGAATCAGCTTGGTTGTTGAATAGCCCGGAGGACGAAAAAGTAACTCCTAAATTGGTGTAGGATTTGACTACTTCGATAGGGTCTGGGCCCCAGTGGAAATTATCGTCATGCTTTTGCCTCCCGCTCCTTGATGTGATCATTATTTTTGTTTTTTCAATGTTAACCTTAAGTTTGTGTTCATCGAGGAAAATCTTTAGGATGTTCATCTTCCTCTGCAGGTGTTCTTTGGTTTTTCCTAACAAGACTTTGTCGTCCGAGAACAAAAGGATGTGTAGTGTTAGGTATATCTTTTCCTCAGGGTTTAGGACACGAATGCCGGGGACCCCACAAGAATCTAGTTTTTCGATTACGTCGTTGATGAATATGCAAAATAAGTTGGGCGAGAGTGTCTCGCCTTGTAAAATCGATTGGAGTATCGGAAATCCGTCTGTGTGACCTAGAGGTGTTCTTACGGTTGCCTCAGCATTTTTATAAATTGCTTGGACGATAGTTATAAATTTAGACGAGAGTCCGTGACATTGGAGCTTTTTCCATAGTAGGTCATGGTTCACACAGCCGAATGCGTTTGTGAGGTCGATAAAGCACATATAAAGTCTTAGTACTAATTGAGTCATCAGTTTCATCTATTTTTAGTTCTACCATTGCAGGAATAAATTTAGGCCATATCGATCAAAGAAATCTGGCACCGCTTTAATTTTCCCTCATAGGAAAGAATTATAACAAATTTTGTATTTCTAAGTTTGATAGACCTTAGATAATCGCTTCGAGAGTTTTGATTTGTTTCTATATACAGTTAATGGATAATTGGTTTTGGACACTATATCGGTCCTTTTAAATAAAATTGTAAGATTTTTTGTGAAAGAAAGTTTCGTTTTCATAATTTATAATGGCTCCATACTTTTTTTTAGAAATCGCAGCCCAATATTAAATCGTAAGGGAAAGTATTTTCCATTAATAACATTCAATTCAAACGTATTTGGTGATAAGAATAAATTTTTGGCATTACCTATACTGATAATAACCAAGCCTTCGGCCAAAAGCGTAATAAAATCACCAGAGGGTGCAAAGACCCTCTGGTGATTTTATTTAGATAATGTACCCCAACGCATACCTTCATGTGCTAAATTTAGTACATGAAGGTATGCTTTGGGGTACATTAATTGTAAACAATTCGCCATCGCCCCGTATCGGCAAATCGACCAAATTAAATATCCCAATATACTTGAATCGGCGAATTGGACAGTTTTCCGTGTCAATGCACCTCTACAATAGATGAATTGTCATGGAAGAGTATGAATCAATTTTTAGCATTTATTTCTCTCATAAACTTTTACTGGCCAAGGCCAATGCCTGTTATACAGTCTGTTGACAATCAAACACACATAGCTCTACTCCGACATTATATAAGCTTACTTCGTTTTTAATAAAATAGATCTTGTTATATGTCCTGTCCTGTACTATACATTTGGCAATAATCCATTCTATATGGTAAACAGTAGCCAAGTCCATTTAATTGGACGTAGTTCAAATCACGTATATTCATGGTTGTTCTACGAGACAGAATTTTATAAACTAGATGAACATTTGAACATAGTGTACTTTTGCCATCATTAGAAAAGGAATGTGTCTACTTTGACAATATATAAACATAATTAATAAATAAATAAATCTAAATATTAGGAAGCCCTAAATCGTTATTAATGCAAAATGGGAAATGATATAAATTTTAACAAAATAATTTTAAATGAGATATACAAAAGAAAAAATCCGGAATATAAAGCCAGTCTTGATATGTTATTCGGTTGTGTTATTCGAATTTTCATAAAATATTGTACCAGTTGTACTACAGAATGCGATAATTGTTGCCATGACGCTATATGATAAGGTATATAGCTAATTGTACACGTAAGATGATATTATTAAGGTGTATAGTTTTTACTAGTGCAGCTGTAATTCTTAGGCAAGAAGGGATCGAGTGAGAAGTGGCCCGTTTTAGAGTTTAGATCGCACTATTTTTAATATATATTTTACTGTCAGTCTGATTAATTGATTGCAATGTTGCACTCATGCAGACTAGTCAGGAAATATCACTGTAATTTTTAAAACGCTAACAATTTGATTTATGACAGTTATTATGATAATTGGAATATATCTTATACTTAGAATTACTGTATTTGGCAAAGGAAGTAGACCCGTGGGTGATTTGTTGATTTTTAGATTTTGACACTAAAAATGAACGTTAAATGTAAGGACTGGCAAATTCCCAAGGGCCTAATTCCTTTTCCTTCTGCAATAAATAAATGAAAATAATTTGTTTGTAAATAATCTGTAAAATAATTATAATATTGGCATTAAATTAATATTTTCGTTTGTATTTATTTAATAATTTTTTAATTTAAATAATTCCTATGTACCTAAGTTACTCTTGCCGTTAAGTATAATAATATTTAAATAAATATATATTTAAGTAAGTATAAGTATAGTAGAATTGATCGATGATTACAAGTAATAACTTGTAATCATACTCATAATCCCTTTATGTCACAATTAATTTTTTTAATAAAATACATAACATTTAAAAGAACAATGGCAAAAAATTTTGATTTTTTAGAAATTATTTTTTTGAGGCAGTATTAAGTTTGAGTCGATCGTATCCTAATTTCATTACCCGTACTCTGTTGGGCTACGGCTACACGTAGATACTCAAATTAAAAAGAAGCGAAGAAATGTGTTCATCTAAAAATATCCGCCTGGTCACAATCAGATTCATGTCTAAGAATAAAACACAAGCAGAAGTTTTCGCATTTGGCTTGCAGTGCTGTATATAGCTGACCTGAAACTGTGTTAAACAAACATCTTATCCTCGTCCCTGGAAATCAGTATGTACAAAATCATTTATTATTATTATTATTATATTGTAATATAATATATTTTAAATCTGTAAATAATAATTGAATTCTTTATAATTGGCAATTACATGGACTGAAATGTTTTGCCTGTATGTTTAAATCATGTTGGTTAATTTTGTGAAAATAAATACTTAAATAGTGTAGGTATTCTGGTATTCATGTGTCTGGCTTTGTCAAAGAAGTGAGGGATTTAAAAATAAAAATGATGCTTTGGACCTAGATGTTACATTCCTAGTTGGTTGGATGAGTTAACAGTTTCACTGCATTACTTTAAGGAATACATTTTGAACATTTTAAAATTAACAACTAAAAGCATATCTATAGTTTTTGACGAAGTTAAGTTACCGACCTCTCTTATTTCTGGTAGTGGTATAGTGATACCCAGCAGGATATATATGCGCATTTCTAATTCTTCCAGCTTCCATACTTCCGCCTTGTATTTTTGTTAATTTTTAAGACATGGAAAAATGTATTACATGCACAGATTTTGCATGGATGGATTAAATACATGCACAGATTTTGATTACTTATTTCTTTTCACCTATGATATTTAAGTAGTTGAAATTTAATTCAATGAAAACAATAAAGACAATAATTCAATGCAATTTTAAAAAATAGATGAGAAGAGATATAGTTGCCATCAGAAGTATTTATTGAATTCGAAGTATTCCATTTTAATTAATTTTTTACAGATCCAGCTTAATCCGTAGTTGATTCCTGTTGGAATTGGAATACATAATATTATAGGCCGCCACACATTATAGTAAGTTTAAATGAATACATTATCTCTATATATGTAATACATATATAAATCTCTTTATAAATTATGCGTGACCTTAATAATATGAAAACCCAATTTCACAAACACTAATGATTTTTAATTTTTTTAAATAGCCACCATGGATTTGAACGAGTACATGGGACGATGGGTCGGATTTGTTTTCGTTGCAATTGCGATAATTGTACGTCATTGTTAATTCATTCTAGTGATAGTTTCTTCTTAATTACAAAATTCAGTTAAAAATGTACGTATTGAAAAAAGTTGCACTGATCATAATTTTCAATTTGTTTTCTGAATTATTTATGCAATTAAAAACTCGAAAAAGTACATGCAGTAATTAGTAGAAACTTTTTTAAATGAATAAATATAGATTTATAATGATTTATGGAATTTAAAAGCTAACAGTAATCTGACAATGATTTTTACAGTTGGTTGTCCTGTTTTCATTTATCTGCGGCGGTCCGAAGACAGACAGAACAGTAATCCGACCTCAATATGCCTGATCGTACATGGTTGGGAGTTGGGACAGTCAGAACCCATGCACATTCTCTTGAAT
This sequence comes from Tomocerus qinae, assembly GCA_020055645.1. NCBI lineage: Eukaryota > Metazoa > Arthropoda > Collembola > Entomobryomorpha > Tomoceridae > Tomocerus > Tomocerus qinae. Next base: position 127,403,651 of record CM034546.1, read on the forward strand.
GGAGGCCAGAAGAAAATATCCTGGTCATTACAGATGGCTTCCAATCAAAATATTTTTACTTTTACTGAAACCTTTAATAGATTGTAGATATTATTGAATACAAAAAGTTTTGTTAGAAAGTAGAGCAATATTTGTCAATGTTCCTGCAACAAGACCTTTCATGATAGCCGGGTGTAGTGTGTAGACATAAACGCAAAAATTATTATGCAAATAATTTCTGACCAATTGAATTTATTCCCTGTTGATATTAAATTATTACATCTTAGTTGAATAAATAGGAAGAAATAGATTCGGAGTGCAATAACTTATATTTCCTAATTGTTTCTAAGTTGGCAGATTTAAGGTTTTTGTGAACTTATATTGATGAAGACCATGTATAGATTCAGTATTATTTCCCATTTGCTATTGCTGATGCACTAAGTATATTAATTGTATACGGTTATAATATGGTCGCTTTTTAAATTGTGTAAATACCCGTCTGTATACTAACCTATAAATAGTTGCATTAAAATGTGTGTTACTATTGCTGTATAGTATTATTAAAGCAAAAAATGTAGATACAAAGTGTCTTATTCACATGGTTTTAATTTCTACTCTAATTTACACAACATGCGGTGATCAAAAGTTGTGAAGGTCTTTTGGTATACAATAATGTAGCAAAACCAAGAGTAAGCGAGTATCATGGTGAATCGCTTCATGTGAGTACTCTTCACTTTGCAACCATGATATAAATGCATAGCAGAGTTAGAACTTTATTATTAGTATTAATTCGCTAATATGAGACAGATTTGCAACAGAATAATATCCATAATATGTTCATGTCTGCTCTCATAGTGCTTATACATCGGTAGAATAATAAATGAGATAGAATTAATTTTATAAAGTATATAATTAGAATACTTAGGACAGGTGTATAGATAACAATGCAGTAGTAAGCATCGCAATTCAAAAAAACTTATGTACTTAAAGTATCTTCTTGAAAGGTTAAAAAGTACCAGTAATTTTTTCAGTAATTTTTGCTCAGAATTCGGCTAAAAATCTATCAAAAAATAGTTACGTTTGCAATCTACGGTGTAATTAACTATTACGTTAATTGAACTTAAATATTTTCAATTTTGAGTTTTATAAGGACATTTGTAATATTATGACAGGACATTTACCATAGACCTTTTTATACAGCACAATTAACCTGCCTTTAATCCCTTAAATGAAAAGCCGTAGCCATAAAAGAGATCATTATGGCTTTATGATAAAACGACTACCTATAATGATCATAAATTGAACCTCGCCTTGTAGTAATATGTCCAGTCGACTTTGGAATTGTTTCTGTACGGTTGCTGCACATCTGAGTGAAAATGAAAATTATCATTAGCATTTCTTTGTGCTTTTTTGCAACTCTACTCTTTCCTGCACCTCCAGCAGATTGTGCTGATTTAATTGGCAACTTAAATGGAACTCCTACAGTAATTATTGACGCAAATTTTGACGACGCTGGTTTGACAACAGTAAGTTTAATGAAGAGGAACTATACTACTAAATTATAAATATTTCTAGCTTATATAGTAATTGATATTAATTATAGGTTCGCAGAAGTATTATAAAATTAGATAATTTCGTTGCTTCGTGGGTGTGGTCGTTTTATTGCAGGAAAAACATTTTAATTGTAAATAATGTTTGGTCAATAATTTTTAGTCCCAAATAATTACTAAATATGGCTACCCGTGCGAAACTTATGAAGTTGTGACCCCCGATGGCTACATTTTGCAAATGTTCAGGATTCCATATGGAAAAAGTAGTCCAGCAAAAGCCAACAAAACTGTCGTTTACATTCAGCATGGATTACTATCTTCCTCGTTTTCCTGGGTTGCGAATGCAATAACTGGAAATGTTTTGCGTAAGTCTTTACAGATACAGAAAATATTATATGTTTTCAAAAAGTGTAATTATTTAAACAAAACGTGTAATTGTGTAAATTTCATTTTTCAGCCTTTATTCTAGCCGATAAGGGATATGACGTTTTCTTAGGCAACTTTAGAGGCAATTCATATGGATTAAAACATACTACTTACAATTCCTCAAACTATCAAAGTCCCTTCTGGAATTTTAGGTTTTGAAATAATATTTATAATTTATAGAAAGTCATACTGATGTTAATAATCCATTTGGCATAACTTTTTTGCAACACATGAAAGTCAAAATTGATTTGTGAATTTAAACTTTAGTGTGGACGAGCATGGGAAATATGATGTTACAACCTCAATGGACTACGCTTTGAGTATTACAGGACAATCGAATTTAATTTACATCGGACAGTCGATGGGAACCACCGCATTTTTTGTTGCTATGTCTGCTAGACCAGATTACAATGCAAAAATCAGGCTTGGTATTCAGTTAGCTCCTGTGGTTTACCTCACAAATATGATTAATCCCATTTTTAGAGTATTGGCCCCACTTTTAGCCAACGGAGTATCTCAGGTTAGATGAAGCTGTTTGGCTAATCTATAATTAATCGCAATAAATTTTTAAAAGGGTAATAAACTTTGATTGAAGGGACTATTAACATCTCTCGGACCTGGAAAATACTCTCCAAATAATGAAATTACTAACAAAATCAAAGCACAAGCTTGTGTCACTGTCGTCACCGCTGATTTGATCTGCGACACTCAATTCTTCCTATTGTATGGATTTGATTATCAGCAACTTAACAATGTACGATAAGAGATATATTACTATTTATTATAGTATTATCAGGGAATTTTGTTCCTTTACTTATGTTCTTGAGCGTGTTAATCAGGGAATTAAAAATGACCTTTTTTGCCTTTTTTTAGGTAGATAGGATTCAGGTTTTAAAAAACAGTCCTTTTTTGTCTTTTTTGATGTTACAAATTTGCCCCATTGACTTTAATTTAAATGTAATAAAGTAAAAAGGTAAAAACGGAAAAAATGATCGCTTTTTAAAAAAGATTTTTTGTTTTTTTGTAAAAAATGGGTACTTTTTTTGTTCCCTGATGTAAATGTGAATAGGACGTTGCGCATTGTTATCTCCTTATTAGTCATGGAACAAAAAATGTACCCCTTTTTTACAAAAAGATAAAAAGTACTATACTTTTTCTAAAAGAAAGCCATCCTTTTTACCTTTTTAACCTTATTTACATGTAAAGCGGAAGTAAATGGGGCACGTTGCTACATCAAAAAAGGTAAAAAGGCAAAAAAGGAATGTTCTTTTTAATATTACTCCTATCTTTTTTATAAAAAAGGGAAAAAAGGTCATTAATATGTTACCTAGTATTAGTTGATGTATAATATTCTAATAAATTATTTCTAGCAGACAAACAGTCTATTTCAATATTCTGCAGATTTTCGATTACATTGTTAACTAACCTGATGATTTTTTAAAACACAGTCCCAGATTCCAGTTTACCTTAATACGGAAACAGCATCAACGAAGTCAGTAATACATTTAGCTCAGTTCGTAAATGTCAAGCAGTTCCGCAAATATGATTACGGAGCAGTAGGGAATTTGCTAATTTATGGACAACTCACTCCTCCGGTTTACGACTTGAGCAAGATTACTGCACCTGTGGCCATGTATTACGGCAATGGAGATTGGCTAGCTGATGCTAAGGTAATTAACGCCTTTACCAAATATTCATGTTTCTGTAATGTAGGGCGTTTACAGACGTATCTTAATTTAATGAAATTCCAGGATGCTAAATATTTGGCCGAATCGGGACAATTGCCAAATCTTGTTTTCAACAAAGCAGTGCCTTGGAACCTTTTTAATCATGCGGATTTCGTCATAGCCATTGACGCTAAAACATTGCTCTATGATGATATGGTGGCGGTCATGGCAAACTATTAAATCAATAGATAACAATAAATATGAAATTGCAATAAAATTTTTAATTTGATTTATATTCATTATCAGTATTATCATTATTACCAATTACCTACTCAAGTCTAAAAGAACCGTTAAGTAAACTGTCCAAATCAATCTTCAATATTATACACTTTAAGTAGACTAAATTGATTTCACTTCAACAAATAGCGATATACGCAAATTCCTCCTTATTTGTCAATGGTGAACTTTGTATAACCTCAAAATCTATATCAGTTAATAGACGCATCAAGTTGCATACAAAGTTTTTGTTTCCAGGAGGAATTTCCTGTGGATCAAAACCTGTAATGACTCCAACTTGAAGAATATCTTGCCGAGACATAACGTAACTTAAGGCAGCTAGTCCCTGATCAGTCACAATTCGATAAATTGCTTTATTATGCTCTGTCACTGGAACTAAAGCTGCAGCTCCTATTTCAGCCCATGGACCCCAATTAATGGTTTGAGCTGGGAGTCCTTTTGAATGGCGATACCGCATTAAGGAATCTAGAAATGCTAACTGAGAGTGGAGTTTATTTTACGAAATATTTGATTTGATCAGGACCGCAGAGAGTGGGTCGGTACGTGTTAGTGAACCTGCACCCCCCATTCAGAAATTGAAAAAAAAAATTTTTTTTTGCTTAAAACCCAAAGTTTTAATGATTTGTCGGGCCTCTCCCGAAATTGTTTTCTGGCTGTGTCCTTGTAAGACATGCACATTTTACTTTTTAAAATCTCCCTACCGGACATCCATAGATACTAGAGATAATAACCCGTCCTACGGACGGAGAGTAGTATACAATAATGGAATCAATGTAATAATAGTGTACGAAATCCATCATCGTTTACCAAACAGTGAATTTTTTTCTGCTGTAATTATTTCCTTTCCACAGTGACTGATTTTCATAACAATACCATTGATTTTATGTGTATATAACAGCACCGTCATTATAAATAACCTCTTCGTTTTAAATAACTCCGTCATTTAAATTAACCCCGTCATTTTAAGTAATACTGTCATTTTAAAGAACCCCAACATTTTAAATAAACATTTTAAATAACAAACCTGTTACGTTAAACAAAACTGTTACTTTAAACAAACCTGTTACTTTAAACAAACCTGTTATTTTAAATTAACCTGTTATTAAATACACATTTTATTTTAAACATTCACGTAATTTTAAACAAAATTTTTGTTTTTATGTGAAAAAATCGTTTTTTATTTTCAAGAATTTTCAAACAACCTTGCTAACTTTGGTGTATTGTTAAGTGATGTATATAATGACATTTGGGATGTGATGGAGATGATCCTCTAATCTAATTAGATGAAATGAAATAGTTTTGTCACTTATTAAGATTTATTGCACTATTATAAAATCAGGTGTATAACTGATAAATGGAGAGTACTAATTGTTTTTATTGTACACAAGAATTTGATTAGAATATTAGGTTCTGTGAAATATCCTATTAAGCAAAGGATGAAAAACAACAAATATGAAGTAAAATTTTACTAAACTTACAAAAGTATGTAAAGATAATTTAAATAAGTGTTAAGTTGAATGTGTTTCACAAAAATTTGCAACTTCATGAAATTTTGCCAGTTTTGACTCATTTGTATCCCCAAATACAGTTCTAAATATCTCACTGTAGAGCACCACTGATGGACAATAAATGGAGTTAATTTATTGTGTATAGTATTTGTATCAACAATAAGGGATAGTGATGACAAAGGTTGGCAGATCATTCAATTTCAGTCTCATCCATACAACGACATCACGACATAAGAACAGAACCTTAAAGTCTACTGGGTTAGGGTTATATTATTCGGCTGAAATGATATGCCAACCTCTTTGGCCATAACATCTCCTTATTTCATGTTATACCGAGTTTACCATATGCCAACTTATTTACATCCATCATTACTTATGCCTGTTTTATACTTTTCACTTTTCCTTCACTTTCATTTTTAGTGACGTCAAAATGACGTCATTACATCGGAAACCAAATTGGAAACAAATTTTTGCTAATTACAAATAAACTGTAGTGACGTCACAAAACGTGAAAGGGAAAGTGAAAAGTGTGAAACAGGTCTTAAAGCAAAATTAAATATTTTAGAAGGTAGAAAGTAAAAAAAAGAGATTTTGGAACCGAAATTTTGGTCACATTTTACTTATCATTTATGAACTGTATTCCAAATAGACCAGCAATGCCACTGATTTGGGCATACCTAAAGTATATTTCAAGGAAATCTGAGCCAGTCTTTGTTTGCACTGCGTCCGGAGAGATATTAGAGATTTTGCCTGTAAAGTTTACGAAGTTTTCTACGTCAAAAAATTTAGTAATTCCAGAACTCCAATTTCTCCATGAAGACATCATTTCAGTGGCGTTGTAAGCGGTGAGAAAGCTATTGTCTTGGATCTTGTTTAATCTGGTTTGGAATTCATCCTCACTACAAATGCTGAGAATGTGTCCATATTTTCTGGCCACTTGAATAAAATCATCGGTAGTTAATGTTATGTTGGGGTCAATTAAGTTATACAAACTCGATTGACTAGTTTGATGATCATGCATTAATAATTTGATTGACAAATCAGCAGCAATATTAACAGGACTGAAAGCTAAGTGTCCTTTCAAATGAGGAATAACGCCAAGTCGAATGCTCGTAAAGATAATATTCATCAAGGCGTTATTTTCAACATAAAACAAACCATTTTCACTCTCTCCCAAAATATTGGGATATCTGATTACAGTACAAGGGATACCTCGCTCTACAGCTTGCCTGGCTAATTTTTCCCCGACTAATTTTGTCAGAGGGTACCCCATTGTAATTCCATCTCCGAAGTTTTGGTCATCTGGAAACTCCTCATACGCAAAACCGTCTTCTGTAAATCTATTAATAGTCGCAATTGTAGATGCAAACACCACTCTTTTAGTTTTGAGATTTACAGAGAACTTGAAGATATTAATCGTTCCATCTACGTTATTAGAGCGAATATCATTCGTCCCTGACAGTTGATATGGTTCTTTATGATTAACTTTGGCGCCCAGGTGGACTACGCAATCTATTTTAGAGGATAGAGCTTCATAATCATCAGGACCCATCCCAAGACAGTTTTCCACCAAATCTCCTTTAACAATTTCTACTTTGTTCAAATCGTCCAAAACGATTTTAAATTTCTTCAGGAAGGTATCAAGCCTGACCCTACCTTGTTCAGCATTTTTAGCTCTAAGTAGACAGTAAACATGAATACCTTTTGATATCAGCTCTTTTAGAACGCAAACACCAAAATGACATGTCACGCCTGTTAAAAATACATATTTAATTTCAGAGTATTGAATTGTAGTACCCTTAATTTCCGTGGGAAGAATTGAATCCTTCTTAATAAGTTCTAAAAGATTAAATGATTTATCTAATTGCAATAATATGTTTTTATCTTTTGGATTTTTACAAGTATTATCCAATTTTAGGGTCAATTCTGCTATATGGCGACTTAAAGAATTAATGTCGGGGAAATCTATTAGGGCAGTTGCTTTCAAAAGTATATCATCGCCTAGAATGTTTTGTATCTTATTTCGCATTTCAACCGACATTAGAGAATCAATGCCCAAGTCCGAAAACTTCTGGAATTGATCTAAGTGTTCCCGATCTCCTAATTTTATTGTATATCTTACAATTGTCTCTAAATAATTCTGTACAATTGTGATCCGATCAGCTAGTTGAAGATGATCTATTTTAGACCAAAATTCTTCCTTATTTGTCAATGGTGAACTTTGTATAACCTCAAAGGTTATATCAGTTAATAAACGCATTAAGTTGCATGAAAAGTTTTTGTTTCCAGGAGGGATTTCCTGTGCATCGAAACCTGCAAGGACTCCAACTTGAATAATATCTTGCCGGGACATAATGTAACTTAAGGCAGCTAGTCCCTGATCAGTCACAATTCGATAAATTGCTTTATTATGCTCTGTCACTGGAACTAAAGCTGCAGCGCCTATTTCAGCCCATGGACCCCAATTAATGGTTTGAGCTGGGAGTCCTTTTGAATGGCGATACCGCATTAAGGAATCTAGAAACGTATTCGCCGCGTTGTGATTACTTTGGCCACTAAACGCAAAAATGCTGGCGATTGATGAAAAAGAGACAAAATGTTCCAGGGGCAGATCTAGGGAAAGTTTATGTAAGTTAAGGGAACCGTTGATTTTAGCATTCAGAGCTGTTTTAAATTTCTCCCAAGTTTGGTTAACCAAAATTCCATCGGAAAGTGCTCCTGCGTTATGGATTATTCCTCGTAATGGTGGAAGTCCTGAATTCGGAGCCTTAAGTAAATCAAATACTTTTTTACATGAGTCCCAATCGCCAACGTCTGCTTGTAGTGATAACACGTGACATCCACTGCTCTTTATTTTGGATATGATATCCGAAGAATATTTATTTGGGGCCGACCGGCCAATCAAAACTAAATATCTGGCTCCGTGATCAGTCATCCATTTAGCTACCTCAATGCCAATTCCTCTCAGTCCCCCAGTTAAAAGGTACGTAGCATTTGAATTAAAAATCAGTTGCTGAGCCTGGCGAAAACCGTTGATTTCTTTCATTTCAGGATTGACTAAGACAATTTTTCCAATATGTTGAGACTTCGAAAAGTAGCTGAATGCATCTTTAATCTGAGACATTTCGAATCTGGAATAGGGTAGAGGGGTTACGTAGCCCTTCCTTACGTATTCATCCATTCGAACACTGAAATATTCCAATTCTTCAATATCCATCAATTCCAAATTAACAGGATAGTATTTAACATCACGTCGAATTTCATGAACTTCCTTTTCGTTTTTCCAAATATTAACTTTTCCCATTTCGATGAATCGAGCCTGTTTTGCACAGACAGAGAGAGAAGCTTCTTTAAATCCTTCCCCGGTGAGAGAATTCAGAACGAGATCAACTCCTCTCCCATTTGTGACCTTTTTAATCTCCGTTGCAAAGGACAAGTTTCTAGAGTTGAAAACATGTTGAATCCCAATGGAACGAAGATAAGATCTTTTTCTATTCGTTCCAGCAGTGGCAATGATATTTGCACCTAATTGTTTTGCAAGTTGAATCGCAATTAGCCCCACTCCACCGGATGCTACGTGAACAAGGATCGTTTCACCTTTTCCTAAATCTCCAATCGTGACAAGACAATGGTAGGCTGTTCCAAATACACTTGGGAGTGTGCAAGCGTCAGAAAAAGTGTAATGAGAAGGCTTAAGAACAAGACCTTCTTGATAGACCACAGTGTGACTTGCAGCACAGCTGTTTTGAGACATTCCGAAGACTTCATCGCCAACTTTGTACTTAATAACTGATGAACCTACATCAGTGATAATTCCAGAGAAATCTCCACCAAGAGAGTCCCATTTGCTTTCAAATCCTTCCGGTTTGAGAACAATAAATATATCCCTAAAATTTAATGCCATAGCTTTTACACGCACTTCCACTTCATTTGGTTTTAGAGATGTTTTAGAGGAAATCGTAAAGTTGATGTCATTTAATTTTTTAGACTTTGGAATAATCACAGAATACCTGTCTTGATTAAGAGGGATCTGAGGGCTGAGTTTTATATTTTTAACCTCGAATAATAACTTGTTTCGGCCTCTAAAACTGGAAACCCCAACATCTCCTGTAAATAACTCGTATATTATTTCCTCTGAGTCGTGATTGTTATCATTTACATCCAATTCAATTATCTTCACAAATAACTGGGGGAATTCGTTTGGTAGAGTTCTAAAAATTCCCACCGATGTTGCCTGAGCTGGAAAAGCATCAACTTGATCACCAATAACAAGAGCACCTTTTGTAACTAAGTATATTCTTGGCTTAACGATTACGTTGGAAATAAGGTTCTGACAAATGTGTAATATGGGCATACATATCCTGAACTGATCTTCCACTCGATCAACACTTGGTAAGTAGCATACTCCTTCAACATCAAAAGTGTAGAAAAGGGTGCTGAGGAGATTCGCTACATTTTCTGAATTCAACAGATCTATATAAGATACAGATGAATCAGCTTGGCCTTTCTCAATGTCTTTAATTAAGTGGAACCGGCGACCTAGAGATTCGAGCTGCGAAACTAGATTTCTATAAATCCCTTTTTCATCGCAAAATATCAACCAATACTTTTGTTTGATTTCTGCTAAATTCATCAGATATTTATAACCAGGTACAGACTGTGCCACCAAAACATTTGCTTGTAGACGTTCTGGAAGAATATTAACTGCTTCTGTAAATCCTGAATCATTAAGAACACGATCCCAAGTGTCTTTACTGACACAAGGATGATATGGTCTGACATTATGATCCGTAAACCTCCAAAAACCATCAAGGATCCCAACCATTACATCGGCAATTCTCTCGGGACCTAACATTTCCATTAAAAACAATAATCCATAAGGTTTGACTAATTGCCTGATATTTTGGATGGAATCGTGCAACTTTTCAGTTGCATGAATTGTATTTGCGGCAATGGCAATATCGTATTCATGCGGAGGAAATCCTTGATACAAAGGATCATTTTCAATATTCAGTACTTTGTACTCCATACTGCTATGTACATCGGATAATTTCTTTTCTGCCTCGTCAAAAAAAGCTGGAGAAATATCTGTAAAAGTATAGCGAAATGGAATTCCATGTTGTTGTAACACTTTTGTTAGATGCAATGTAGTCGCTCCACTTCCAGCCCCAATTTCAATTATTCGCACTACGAAGTCAGACTGGCATCCCACTTTAGCGGCATTTTTAATAGCAAGATGGGCAAAGTGGCTAAGTGCCATATTTCCCACATTATATTCCACACTGTCGGTATAAATTTTTGTTATGTTCAATTCTTTATCCTCATTTCCAAAAAGAACAGTATGGGGAGGAATCTCTCCCTTTAACATTGAAGGTAGATATGGAAACAACTTGTTCATCAACCTTATAATGACGCAAGAATGGTTACCATTAGCTTCTATTTCTTTAATTTTAAACCACATCCTTTGTTTAAGCTTTTTTAATTCTTCCAAGGAGGGAATTTCTTTAATAACTTCCCACTGCTGCTCATACAAATCGAGTTTTGCTATTTTTTTCAAATAATGATCTTCCTCAAGTATTTCCAAATACCTGCTACAAACTTTCTCAAAAGCTGCCGAGAATAAACAATTGTTCATTAGCAATCGAGTAGTCAGCCTCTGTCCAATGTATGGTTTCCAATCTGCCATTAAAAATACTACAATTATTCCAAGAGCTGCCGTCTTATCAACCAATTGCGCATGCTCGAGTGCGTAGTTCATATAATTTACATAAGGTTCTATTAAATGTTCAAAATAAGTTGAGAGTTGTTCATGTACTGTATTCAATTTCGGAATCTTCGATAAATCAAGTCTATTCTGAACTGGCCCCATTTGACTAGTCCAAACTATATCAAAAAGAGATGGTAAAGTGTTTTTCTTGCTATTAATGACATTTAACAATGAATTCAAACTTGTTTTTTGAAAACGTGCGCCCTCCATAAATGCTAATAATATATTTTCATTATATAAATAAACCATTGCGTTTGAATTGTCATTATCTCCTGCCCACTTCACATAAATCTGCAGAGTATTGCAGCTGAAATCCACTCTATTCAATACGGTAAATTTATCAATTCCTACTGGCAAATACAAGTTTGAAACATCGCGACAAATCCCGACAGCTTGAAGCATGGCATCTAGCACAATTGGATGGTAAATATAATCATTTAAATACCCCGCCTTTATGGGTACATGCAATTCAGCAATAACTTCATTTGTTCCTTTCCAAACATTCTCTAAACTTTTGAAAGTGTCTCCGAAGCAGATCCCTAATTCAGATACTTTCTTGTAAAATTCTGATGTTGACAGTTTTTCTTGACAACGAGATTTTATCATTTTGATACAGTTTTTTGGGATATCCTTCGCCATTTCGGAATTAATTGTAGAAAATGACCCACTCGCATACTGCTTCCAACCTTTGTCTTCGCTGGGTAAGTTTGAGTTATTTTTGGAAACAAAATACTTGACCATCATTTTATGACCACTGCCCTGACTTACAACTGTTTGGGTCTTAAGGCTATGATCATTTTGCAATTCCAAAGGGGCGTCAATTACAAAATTTTCAACCAAAAAGCTTTCAAATCTTCCATTGTATTTCATAATGGATTCTTTTGCTGCTGCAATAATAACTTCTAAGAATCCCGCCGCAGGAAAAATAATCATATTGCCCACTTTATGATCTTCTAAGTACGAAATATCGCTCAAATCCCAGTGATTTTCGTATGTATAATTGCTGTTGTCAGCAATAGATATTTCCCTTCCTAAAAGTGGATGCAACATTCTCGATTGTAAGTTGGTTGCCATTTTTATCCAATATTTTTGTGTTTGGAATGGGTATGTTGGTAATTGTACTTTACGTCTTGGTACCAAAATATCAAGTGCATTCCATTTAATGTCAATTTGGTTGACGTAAAGTGTTTTAAGAGATTCGAGCATTGTTTTCCAGTTATCTTGTGTTTTTCTAATGGATGGCAGCCATAGGAAATTATCCTGAGAGACATTTGCCAATGCTAATGCTAATAAAGTGGGATTGGGACCAATTTCAACGAAGATATTGCAACCATGCTTAACAAGCGTTTCCATTGCCCGTGGATAATTTACTGGATTCCGAACATGATTTTGCCAGTATTTACTATTGATTGCATCTGTAACTACTTCACCGGTAATACCCGATACATATGTGCATACCGGCCTGTTACAACGCATTGCATCAGCATATTTTCCAAATTCGTCAAGAATTTGTTCTACTGATCTTGAATGAAATGCCTGTGAAGAAGCTAGTCGATTGCATTGAATTTTGTGTCCTTCACAGAATATTTTAAAATCCTTTATATTATTTATCAATCCCGCCACCACAATTTCCTCCGGAGAATTGACGACTGCAATGTCTAACCATATTTCGCTATCCTTTCCATTTAGAAACAAGGAAATCAACTCTTTGGCTTTAGATTCAGAACAATGAAGAGCCAACATTCCCCCGGGAGGTAGTTGGTTAATTAACATGCTCCTTATCAAAACTAAGTTAAGACCGTCAGCTACAGTCAATATTTTTGCAGTGGTTGCAGCTGCAAATTCGCCTACTGAGTGACCCAACACAAATTCCGGCTCAATACCAAAACTCTGCCACATTTTAACTAAACTGTACTCTATTGTATAAATCCCTACTTGGCTGTACATAGTTTGATCAAGGAATGATTTAAATTTATCATTCCATAGAACTTCATGGAGAGAAATCTCTAAATTATTTCTCAAAATGTAGGCACATTCATCGAAAGCGTCTTTGAAAATCATATTTGTGTCGTACAGAACTTTTCCCATTCCAAAATTTTGAGAGCCTTGTCCGGTAAATAGGAATGCAATTTTTGGTTTCAGCGTAATACCATTGTTTATTTCAACTTTTAAATTTTCTAATTCTACTTTTAGATCATTTATATTTTGTCCAATTACAGCTGCCCGGTGTTTAAATTGTGCTCTACCCGTGTTTGCTGTATGGGCAACATCTGCAATATCTACATCCGGATATTTTTCGAAATGCTCAATGTACCTATTAGCCAAATCCTCCATAGCGCTTTCAGTTTTAGCTGAAAGTGTAAGAATATGGTGGGATCTTTGTTTTACAAAGTCGCTTTTACCAATGAAAGGATTTGGAGGAGGTTCTTCAAGAATAACATGAACATTTGTTCCACTCAAACCGAATGAACTTACTCCTGCCATACGAACTCTTTCTTCACTCTTCGGCCATTGTATTGGCTCCCTTGGAATAATAGCTGGGGTCGAATCTAAATCAATGGCTGGATTTAAAGTATCCAAGTTTAAATGTTGAGGAATAAGTTCATTCTTCATGGACAACAATACCTTAATGATTCCAGCTAATCCTGCCGTAGCTTCAGTGTGCCCAATATTTGTTTTACCCGAGCCAACAATCAAAGATTTTTCCCTGCACCCACCGTAAACTGCCGATAAAGCGGCATATTCAATAGGATCCCCAACCGGAGTGCCCGTACCATGAGCTTCAATCAAGTCAACTTGTTCAGGAGATACATTGGCAGATTTCAACGCCCTTCTTATTGAAATTTCCTGACAATGCCTACTGGGTGTTCCAAAACTAGTCGTTGTCCCTTCGCTACTCATTCCAGTTCCACGAATGATGCCTTGAATGGGATCACCATCTCTCATAGCTTCAGACAATCTTTTCAGTACCAAAACAGCAACCCCCTCAGCTCGTCCAAAGCCGTCGGCCTTTTCGTCAAATGTTTTGCATATGCCATCTTGAGACATTATATTGAGAACTATGCTGCCGGCGCAATTACATATCATAATGTTAGTGCCCATAGCTAAAGCCAAATTCGTTCCTCCGTTTCGGAGGCTTTCACACGCCAAATGCAATGCAGTCATGGAAGACGAACACCCTGACTCGGTTGCCACATTTGGTCCATTACATCCATAGAAGAAAGAAACTCTTCCAGCTGTGGCCCCGTGAGTATTTCCTTGAACTACTCGGGTATAATCCTGATTCTTCGAGTTCTGCATAATAATTCTATCGTAATCGTGCATCCATGCACCATTGAAAACTCCCGTGTTACTCCCTCTTAACGAAAGAGGATTGATCCCAGCATTCTCTAAAGCCTCCCAGGACACTTCCAAAAGAAATCGTTGTTGAGGATCCATATACTCTGCTTCTCTTCGACTGATTCCAAAAAAGTTGGCGTCGAATTCGTCGATTGGACATTTTAGGTAACCACCTTTAAAATTCACGTATATTGGATCGTTTTTTTCATGTTCTAAAAGCCTCTCTAAGGGAATATTCTGAATTTGAGATTCTCCTCTTTCTAGTAAATCCCAATATTCCTCACAGCTATTAGCACCAGGAAAACGACAACTTGTTCCCACAATTGCTATGGAATCCGTCCAATTTTCAAAACTTCTTTTCAATGGACTAAGAATGGATATCTTTGCAAAAGTCAGAAAATTCTGCGGAAGATCAAAGGCTGCGACCTGAAAATTAAATTATCATACAAGTAATTAAGATTTTATATACGATATTACATAGATTACGCTTATATTAGGCTATCCCGGTTATAATAGAAACTTAGAAATTGGCTTATATTCATAATTTCTACATCATTAAAGGTAACGTGGAAATAATTTGTACCAAACTATGGAGGAATCCCCCAAGAATGGAAAGCATGTTATGAAAAGTTATATTTTTGGTAAAAATGCAACTATTTCAAGCTTTTTGCAATTACCGATTTTTCATCAAGTCCTTTGATAACATCCTCGATGCAAACATATAGCCATTTCTCACAAAGAACCTATAAAAGCAAACATATAATCTGTTATTAAGTGGTGTGAACCAACCACTTTATAGGAATGCCCAATCTGTCTGTCCGTCTGCCTTTAGGCACGACAACTGTCGAACGAAATGAGATAATCAGTTCAATTTTTTTGTACGCAGACTAAGGGTCAAAAGTAAAATCAAGTTCGTGAATGGGTAAAATCGGTCACGCCCCCTGATTGGGAAATTTAAAAGTAGCTGAAAATCAATGTAGCTTCAGTTCTATTCTTCCAACAAGATTGTAGAATAGATGGATTGAAAGCTGACATATCAACAGACACTACTAAATAGGTTATAGTCATCCCCTGACAAGGGAAGTGGGTGTAAACATAAAAGTAACTGAAAATCGTTGTAACTTCAGTTCGATTCATCCTACCAAGTTGTGTATAACCTCGTTCGAAAGCAAAAAGCTTCAGAGACATTAATAGGTAGGTCTCGGTAACTCCCTGAATGAGGAGGTGGATGGAAAACTAAACTGGCTAAATATTGATGTAACTTCGTTCGATTCATCATAAAAAGTCTTGTGCAGCTGGTTTGGATGGTCACATGTCGTGTCATATTATACTGCTGCATAAGGTGGAATTTTGCATAGCGTTACGTAATTAATGTTTCATGGCAATTTATTTATTTGTCGATGCGATTTCACACCACTTTCTTACACCCATTTGCACATGGTTTATTTTATTTTGTTAACATTCCATTCCCATTAGAATTGTAATATTGTTGCTTCTTCGATGCAACAGCAGTCCCAAATTAAACATGAATGATGTGTTTTGGGTCTCCATATTATTGTATTACAGAACTACCTTATTTGCCTGGCCAAAGTCTTCGGATTCAAATTTTTCGGTCTTTTTTATCAATTCTGTTAAAATAGTGGCATCTTGGAAAATAATTATTGATGCTGTCACAATGTTCCTAGATTGGTATGCAAAAATTGTCAATTAAATACACCAAGTTCTTTATTAATCAAGTACAGAAATACATGTTACGCAGGCACGTATCCAGAAATTTGGTCAATGGAGGGCGCAACCAAAATTAATGTCAAAAAGAAGACATTCGCGCTAAAAATTTTTGGAAAAAATCTTCTCTTTTTATCAGATTTAGGGGGGATGCTGCGCCCCCTCCCCCGCCCCTACTGGATACGTGCTTGGATGTTAGCTATAATATTATTGTTGTGGAAGTACGCAGGTAGGGCCGGTTCTGACCATTCTTTGCCTAAACTGGTTAGCAGTTTAAAAGTTAAAGTTAAAAAAGTTAAACCTTGGAAAAGTTGTTTCTTATCACAGTTTAGGTTAAGATAGTTTTACCAGATATCTAGGAAGCCGCAAAAAATTTTAAAAAAATATATTTCCATACCTTATATGTAAATCGTTTGATATTTGTTGAATTTTGTAAATATTAGACATAATATCCCATTTTATGTTGCTAGCTCGAAAATAGGAATTCAAAAGATCCATCACTGTGTAACAAAAAGACAGTTTTATTTTTTACATCAAAATTAAGCATATTTTATAATTCTATATACATCAACAAAGCAAGCCAGGAGATAATTTGGCATGACCTAATTTGGTGCAGTGAGGTACCGAACAAAGATGTTTGCACGTATACGCTGATTAATGCATGCGTGGTGCAAGAAAATAAATTACAGTTTAAATTAGTTACTAAATTTTCACTAGCCTGTATTAAATGAGTTCAAAGATTGCATGTCGGATAACTTCTGATAGGTCTTCACTGATGGCTTCATGACAAAAACGGATCCGTCAAATTCGGTAACACATCCATCTTTGGGTGTTGCCGATATTTCATCCAAAAGAAACAAATCGTCACAGTTCTTAACCACCTGTTGAAATTTCCAAAACTTAATGCAACTTTTTTATATACTTTCACTTGAAGTACTGAACGCCGCCGATGTCTTCAGTCTCCTATCATATTATCTCCCATCAACGTTTTTAGCACAACCAATATTTCTTTTATAATTCTGAACACAAAAATACAACTATTCAAAAGACGGAATCGTCAGCTAAAATTTATTTAAACCCAAATCATTTACATATTGGGCTTTAGCTTAAAGGGGATATGCCAAAGCATGTCTTCGTATGAGCTAAAAATTCAGAAGATTCATATGAAAGCATGTCCGAAATGCCGACATAAATAAAACGGGGTCGGCCAAAAAAACCTCAAGAAGCTGTAAAACGACAATAATACCGATTATAATACTCGCTTATTACTTGCTTGATCACCATTACTCAATCAATCTAATTAATTATATAATATAACTAATTAATATTGACATTGACATTTCGAATTAATAACATTTAACTGCATTGCAAACAACAAAAAACTATACCATACCTATTCAGTTTTGCCATACTTATATTCATAAATTCCATACAAAGCTAGAAAAACTAATTTTCAAAATCTCATACAAAATTAAGGTGTGTGCCATACGAATTCCTACTTTCCCTATATCCTAATCTACCCTACTAATTCTAATTATTTTCACCAATTGATTAAGGTAAGTAATATTATCATCAAGCATAAGTAGGAAATACAATTATACAGATGTTCTTCGTTAAAGTTAATTTTGTTAGGGATTAATAAATAATTTAAATTAAAAAAATGTTATGATTTGGACTTTGGACATTAATTATTGTTTGACTAGCCGTTCACTTGTGGCTTAAATATTAGTAGCTAAAATGACCTAATGGATGGTTAAAATCAGGCAAAATTTGATTATTAGCCATCTAAGCCGGCTAAAATGATCACGGGCGTTTAAAAGTTAAAACTCTAAAGTGGCCAGTAAATGACCATTATTATAGTTGTATAGGTATCTGTATTTAGGATAGTATTTCAGACAAAATACTTACCATACTGTTTGGGTCAATTACAATGCATTTGTCGTACATATTAAAATTCCACGCCAATGTCTTGACAAAATCGGAATGTTTCAAATCCTCTGATCCACCTTCTCCCCAATCCATCAGAAACACCACATCAAAAGTTTCAGCTAACTGATCACTAAGAATAAAATCATGCAGACATTTATTAAAACCAATGCCAAGTAATAGCAAAAAAAGTTAAAGCAGTCCATTACAGTGTTACTTTTAGATAACCTTAACAAGGAAAGTGGAATAAATAGTTAAATTGTCTATCTGCCTGTCAACATTAAATTAAAAGGATTGACAGGTAAAAACTACCATATTAAATCTGGAAGGCCTTTCAAAACGAGGACGACTTTCTCAGCTTCAGTCAGAACTCGACATAAGGACTTCGCCAAAACAATTGCTTGTAGACTTGATTTCCTGTCGTAAGCAATTGTTATCCACGCATGCTTCACTAAAAACATAGGAAGTTGATAAAATTAAAAGTCCTCTGGGTAGTCGGTAAACCCATATTTTCTTACCCTGTCTGAAAATTCTAGCCACAGTTAAAAATTATAATGATTAGAACCACTAATATTCTGACGGCTTTAGTTGAAAATTGGACCATTTATATCTGATTTACACATATATCCAAAGCATGTATTCATAAATATACAAAAAATGGCTATATTTTTTAAAAAATAGTTTTTACTTTTGGTACGTAACTTTGGGCTGATGATAGATGACAAAAATTATATCCGTAAACACTCGTTGGTTTATTAGTTTAATTTACGAACAGGGCAACATTTGGATTTCTTAAAGTTACAAAAAATAAATAAAAAGTTGAATAAAATTTTAAAAACTATTTATTCATATGGCATTTTGGGATGAAAGTTAAGAGCCTCGTTGAAATATTGTATTTGTAGATGGAAAATGTTAATTGACTATTGAAATTTGTTCTTTATTTATATTTTCTTTTTTTAGAAAAGTACTTTTCCTTTATATTAGAACTAGAATGAATGCAATTTTTGGCCTGTTTACTAACAAAATGAGAAAAGCGGAAAATATTCTTAAAATTTGAGCAATTACGTTTTTGCCTTTTCTATTATATTATTGTGATGCAGTTAGTAGTTAAAAGCTCGGTATAAAATAAATTCGCGTTACCTGCCATTTTTAACACACGGGAATGGGAATCGATCCTTTTTTGATGAAGGATGCTGATGTATAGGACGTATAATATGCTTTTTAAGGTCACAGAAATAGTCTGAAGACGATGAAAGTATGTTTACGGTTGTAAGGTAAGATATACACTTATACACTGGAATGAAATTTTTCAGAATTTTTGTTTATAAAGCTTTTCAAAACTCGATTTCCGAAACCTATTTTAGATGATTACTCAGAACTTGTCCTTGTGACTCATATTGGTAAACATCTACTATATCCTAACCTAAACTTTTGTTTAGTACCTGTTAATCTCGTTACCAATAAAAGTCTACAATTTTTAATGAGAAATGTTAAATGAGAAACTCAAAATTTTATTGCTTTTCACACATATAAAATCAATTTAGGTCCGTGTGATGTGAACATAATTTACAATTACAGAACGAAGAACGAAAATAAATTATCAGAAGACGTGTATACATGGACAGAGCTTAAATTTGCTTTGTCACAATCGGGAAAGCGAAACGTTCTTCAGAAAATATCTATCTAATCAGTGCCAGAGAGATGTTAGGAGAAAGGGTAAAACCAGTATGTAGAATAACGGGTATATAGTGAGGACATTAGGAACAGAAGATGGTAGAGGAGAAAAAAATTATAAAAACTTCTCTCGCTTCTTCTATCTTTAAAATTTCTCCCCCACCTCTATAATTTCTCGTGTTTCTACTATTTCTAGAATTTCTCGTGTTTCTGTTATTTCTAGAATTTCTGGTGTTTCTATACTATTTCTAGAACTTTTCGTGTTTCTTCTGTCTCTAAAACTTACGGTTTCTACCATTTCATCAAATTCACCAGATTTTTCTATCTCAAATATTTCCCATTTCTCATATATCTAAACCTTCACCCATTCTCTTAACAGATGTGTAGGAGACCAACACAAAAGGCAGGGTAGGTCCCATGAATTGCTACCCTGTGTACACCATATAAATATAATTAATTTACAGTAACCTTCATAATGGAAAATTGGGAGATACACTTAATTATTATTACATTTCTTATTCTGAAGTCATAAAAATAAGAAACTAATAAAAAAAGATATATCAACTATATCTATATAAAATTCTTCCCAGAATGCTAAATTAATTTCGAAAATTGTTTCCTTATGTTTTTGCAATTTTTAATAAAAACGTGGGAATTGTGCCAAATTTCATCATTAAAGAGGTTCTCATCTGTTTTTAATTTCAATTATTGTTTTTTAAGTCCGTTTAAGTTCAACAAGATTGGCACTAAAATATTTTAATGACTTTAATGTAAAATTTAGACGTTAACTAACATTAACTTAGCATGTAAATTTTTACCAGTTGAACTAGTAAACTTTACAGTAGTACTACTAGCTAGTAAATTCCAACGTGCACAGTAAAAGTGAGGAAAGTCATTTAGAGCACAGTACATCGGGGTTGGATGGAATTATAATGAATTTTGGTCTTCTGCCTATATATTTACGTGTACTGTGTGAAAAAATTGAGTATGAGCAGCCAGTGTTTGTTTGCATCCACCACCCCTACAGGACTACAGCCTGCAGAGCAATTAATTAATGCTAGTTAATTTTTTGAAACTTTTTGAAGTTTTATATGGGACTAGCAAACGTTGAAAAAATTCTACAGACTTTTCTTAAAATTAGAATTCTTATTAGCAAATTTTCTTTATTCGTTCATTTGTGGAGCAACTTAAGTTAAATATATTATTATATATTATGTTGGATTTTACAATTATTAAGACGTAGATTAAGAAGGCTAATTAAGAATCTTCAAATATGAATCTTAATGAGAACCGTTAATATGACATGAGACAATATTGTAAAAAATTTTGTAGTAATGTCCCACCCCCAGTACTGTTAGAACTAGAACCGCATGCAGTAGTAATGTTATTGAATTTTACAAAAGAGTTAGTAAATTGACGCACAGGAATCTACTGGGAAATAAAATGCTCCAGTTCTACTACAAATGCCTAGTATTATGATGCAAATTCTTGTCAACGGATATCAATATAGAATGTTTTACTGGTACCAGCATAGAACATTTTTATAACGTAGATTGTTGTCAACGGATATCACATATCAGTAAACGCAAGTTTCATGGTACACATACAATTATTTATGAAAACATATTTAATTCGCTATTATTCAATGCTCACCAGGCCATATTTCCTCTTTGTGTAGTAGTTGGTAAATTCAGAGGTACACAAAAGACACATAAAAAATTTTTAATACTCTTTTTTTTATCTAAAATATTTCAAATTAAGATTTGTTTTTGAATGTTCACCGACGGTAGGGAAAAAATGTCATTTAAAAGAGATTTATTTGCTTGTTACAAACTTCCCTTCAATTAGAAAAAATGCTCATTTAATTGAAATTAATTATTCAATACAAGTAAATAAGGACGATTTTTTCCCAATCAGTTGACTCGTTTTTTGAGTTAATTAACACACATTAAGTTGGACAGTCAAATTGGGACAACAATTGTCAGCAGCAAAGGTAATTTAAGTATTAGCGGAGAATTTAATTCATAATTCTATACGAAATTTAATTAAAACTATTTTTACCACTTTTACCACTTATACCATTTACCACCAATTTTTAGGTAGTGGTAAATAACATTGAATACCATTACAAACCACTTATTACTGGTAAGTGGTAAATGGTATATTTTACACTGTTCAGAACCTCTTTGCTATCGAATAAGCTACTGCATGTGTGTGTATGTTTTTATTCAATGCATTATCAAATTGTACATTATATTTTGGTGATATTTTTTAGTTTACGGCATGCCGTATACTATTTTGTGCCACAATTTACGGCACACTTGATACCTTGCAGACACATTATATATTGAGGGGGGCATTGGAGGCAAATGCCCTCCCCCCTGAAATCCAAGGAAAAGGGAAATTTTTTCTCAAAATACCAAACACTTCGCGTGATTTTATGACATTTGTTGGCTATTTTGAATTAAGTTTGCAATAGTACAATCTAGTGTACTTTAATGTTCAAAAATAAAAACTTTGCAAGGCCTTCTTATAAGTCGTTACAGAAGCTCGCTTTACTAAAAGGGCGTCATTATAGTTTTTAGAGACGCAAATTTATTTCCCACTGGTCCCAAATCAAAGTTTAAGTCAAGTTTAGTCAATATATATCCAAGTGTACGGGAGGTACTGACTGACAGACTTCAGTTTTATAAGCTTGCTTTTTCGAGCCAATTAACTCTCCTATTAAGGCGTAGTTAGGCGCATCTATGCGGAGCTGGGAATAATTTCAAAGAATTCTCCATAAAATTAGATAATTTTCTATGTTAGTATGAATGGTGAGAAGAGAACTATAGAAACTTATACATTCTCCATAAGACCATATAGTAACCGGGACAGGGGACACTATATACATAAATATCTTTTTTATGAGAGGCAAATTTTCTTCCTTTACAGAAAATGTAGAAGGTGATGTATAGATGTATTCTAATTACAAAATGTGCAATATTAATTTCACACTTTCACTCTAAACTATGCCAATTGTCAAAAAATCAGGCTAATAAAAGATTGTGAGTTGGATAAATAATATAAATGGAGGGAATTTGTTGGAAGGCTTCTCATTGTTATTTCGTAATTTATATAATCAGTAGTCAGTCCCTAAATCGGCAACGCGTACTTATAGAAAGGCATGGAAATTGTCTTTAAACAGAAGCCCCATTTGTGGAGTTTGAAAAAATGAATAGTCTTTTTGACGCCTTTAATGACTTGATTGTGGTTCATTGTAAATTATGTCATGACTTGTCATGTGAATCACAGGTCCAACTATACCCGCAATCGCAAAAGGGAAATGCATGGCAAAAGCATAGTAGGAATTATCTATTTACGTTTATGCATAATATCCTAATTCGAATTTCAAATATTTCGACTGCAAGTGATTATATTATTTGGTATATGAT
Source organism: Tomocerus qinae (assembly GCA_020055645.1). NCBI lineage: Eukaryota > Metazoa > Arthropoda > Collembola > Entomobryomorpha > Tomoceridae > Tomocerus > Tomocerus qinae. The sequence goes on from CM034546.1 coordinate 127,426,943, forward strand.
ATTTTATGATTGAGTGAATTATGGGATGTTTTATGTATCTATATTATAACCACCGTTTTAGATAGAGAAATGAATTTACCTGTCTATATATCTATGTATGTAACTATGTGTGGTAGGGTGAAAAGCAGGAACAAATAAATGTTTGTAATTTTGAAACAATTTAATATTTATTTGTCCAATACGCATGCTTATTGCACACTTTTCGAAATTGATTCACAAACTGGGGGCTACTATTTGTTTTATAATGACACTGAAATAATTTTGTCACTTATTAAGATTTATTGCACTATAATACGATCGGATGTATAACTGACTAATAAGACTAAGAGTAGTAATAGTTTTTATTGTACACAAGAGTTTGATTAGAGTTATTAGGTACAGAGAAAAATCCTATTAAACAAAGGATGAAAAACAGCAAATGAAGTAAAGTTTTACTAAGCTTACAAAAGTATGTAAAGAGAATAATTTAAATAAGTGTTAAAGTGAATGTACATTTTACTAAAAATTTTGTCAGGAAATACTCAATTTTGCAACTTTATGAAATCATGCCAGTTTTGACCCATTCGAAGCCTCAAATACAGTTCTAAATACTGTAGAGCACCCCTGGACAATAAATGGAGTTAATTTATTGTGTATAGTTTATGGTTCCAACAAGAAGAGATAGTGAAGACAAAGGTTTCGTACATCATTCAATTTCAGTCTCATACATTCCACGACAAGTCTAATGGGTTATATTCGGCTGAAATGATTTGCCAACCTCTGTAGACATAACTATTCTTTATTTCATAATATACCGAGTTTACCATACGTACATAGAACATAACTTAAAGTAGAAATATTTATATGTAAAAAGAGATTTTGGTACACATTTTAGTTATCAATTATGAACTGTATTCCAAATAGACCAGCAATGCCACTGACTTGAGCATACTTAAAATATATCTCAAGGAAATCTGAGCCAGTCTTTGTTTTCACTTCGTCTGGAAAGATATTAGAGATTTTGCCTGTAAAGCTGACGGAATTTTCTACATCAAAAAATTTAGTAATTCCTGAACTCCATGAAGACATAACTTCAGTGGCGTTGTAAGCGGTGAGAAAGCTATTGTCTTGGATTTTGTTTAATCTGGTATGAAATTCATCCTCACTACAAATGCTGATTATGTGTCCATACTTTCTGGCCACTCGAATAAAATCATCGGCAGTTAATGTTATGTTGGGGTCAATTAAGTTATATAAACTCGATTGACTAGATTGGTGATCATGCATTAATAATTTGATTGACAAATCCGCAGCAATATTAACAGGACTGAAAGCTAAGTGTTCTTTCAAATGAGGAACAACGCCAAGTCGAATGCTCGTAAAGATAATATTCATCAAGGCGTTATTTTCTACAGCAAACAAACCATTTTCACTCTCTCCCAAAATATTGGGATATCTGATGACAGTACAAGGGATACCTCGCTCTACAGCTTGCTTTGCTAGTTTTTCCCCGACTAATTTTGTCAGAGGGTACCCCATCGTAATGCCATCTCCGAAGTTTTGGTCATCTGGAAACTCCTCATACGCAAAACCGTTTTCAGTAAATCTATTAATAGTCGCAATTGTAGATGCAAACACCACTCTTTTAGTTTTGAGATGTACAGAGAACTTGAAGATATTTATCGTTCCATCCACATTATTAGAGCGAATATCTTTTGTCCCAGTTGACATTTGGTACGGTTCTTTATGATTAACTTTGGCGCCCAAGTGGACAACGCAATCTATTTTAGAGGATAGAGCTTCATAATCATCAGGACCCATCCCAAGACAATTTTCCACCAAATCTCCTTTAATAATTTCTACTTTGTTCAAATTCTCCAAAACGATTTTAAATTTTTCCAGGAAAGTATCAAGTCTAATTCTACCTTGGTCAGAATTTTTTGCTCTAATTAAACAGTAAACACGAATACCTTGAGCCACCAGCTCTTTGAGTACGCAAACACCAAAATGGCATGTCACTCCTGTTAAAAGAACATTTTTAATTTTGGTGTATTGAATAGTAGTACCCTTAATTTCCTTGGGAAGAATTGAATCCTTCTTAATAAGTTCTAAAAGATTAAAAGAACTATTTAATTCTGGTAGTAAATTTTCCTGGGGATTTTCACCTGCGTCATCAAATCTCATAGTAAGTTCTGCCAAATGACGACTTAGAGAATGCATATCAGGGAAATCTATCAGTGCTGTTGCTTTTAATAGAATTTCATCGCCAAGAATAGCTTGTATCTTATTGCGCATTTCAACCGACATGGGAGAATCAATGCCCATATCAGTGAATTTCTGGAATTGGTCCAGCTGTTCTCGATCGCCTAACTTTATTGTATATTGGACAATTGAATCTAGATAATTCCGCACAATCGGGATCCGTTCGGACAATTGAAGGGAACCTATTTTGGTCCAAAACTCGTCATTGTTTGTTATCGGTGCATTTTTCACTATCTCATAATCGTCACCCCCATCTGCTAACTGGCATATTAGGCTATCTGAAAAATTTTTAGTTCCTCGAGGAATGTCCTGTGGATCGAATCCTGCAATATCGTAGTCGTGAGGAGCGAATCCTTGACACAAAGGATCGTTTTCAATATTCAGTACTTTATACTCCATACTGCTTCGAACGTCAGATAGATTCTTTTCTGCCTCTTCAAAAAATGCGGGAGAAATATCTGTGAAAGTGTAACGAAATGGAATTCCATATTGTTGTAACACTCTTGTTAAATGAATTGTCGTTGCCCCACTTCCGGCTCCAATTTCAACTATTCGAATGACAAAATCGGACTGAAATGCATTTGTAACCGTATCTTTGATAGCAAGGTATGCAAATTGGCTGAGTGCCATATTTCCAACATTGTATTCCACACTATCAGTGTATATTTTGGTTATGTTTAATTCTTTGTCCTCATTTCCAAAGAGGACAGTATGGGGAAGGATCTCTCCCTTTAAAATGGCAGACAAATATAGAAAGTACTTGCTCATCAACCTTATGATGACACATGTGTGGCCACTTTTAGTTTCTATTTCATGAACTTTAAGCCATATTACTTCAGTTAGTTCCTTTATTTGCTCTAAGGACGGGACTTCTTTGATAACTTCCCATTGCGGCTCATAAATATCAGGTTTAGAAATTTTTTGCAAATAATGATCTTCCTCAAGTATTTCCAAATAGCGTCCACAAGCTTTCTCAAAAGCTGTTGAGAATAAACAGTTTTGCATTAACACTCGTGTTGTTATCCTCTGCCCAATGAAAGGTTTCCAATCAGCCATCCCAAATACTCGAATTATTCCAAGAGCTGCTGTTTGATTATATAATCGTGCGTAATCTTGTCCATAGCTGATATAAGATGCATAAGGCTCAATTAATTTGCCGAAATAAGTTGTTAATTTTGAATAGATTCCATCCAGCTTGGAAAGTTTTGATAAATCAAGTCGACTCTGAAGTGGTCCCAACTGAGGACGCCATGCAATGTCAAAAATATGTGGTAAAATATTTTTTTGGCGATTAATAATATTTAACAATGAATTCAAGCTCGTCTTTTGAAAACGCACCCCTTCCATAAATGCCAATAAATTATTTCCACCATATAAATAAATCTTCGCGCCTGTGGCCTCATTCCCTCCTTCCCACTTGACATAAATGTGAAGGGTACTGCAGCTGAAATCTAATCTGTTAAACATGAAAAATTTATCAATGCCAACTGGCAAATGTAAGTCTGACAGGTCTCGACAAATCCCCAGCGCTTGAAGCATAGCATCTAAGACGATTGGATGGTAAATGTAATGATTTAAACGTCCCGCTTTCGTGGGAACTGCCAATTCCGCAAAAACCTCATTTGTTCCTTTCCAAACCTTCCCTAAACTTTTAAAAGTATCTCCAAAACAGATACCCAATTCTGACAATCTTTTATAAAACTTTGATGTGGAAAGTTTTGTTTTACAGCGGGACTTTATAATTTCTACTTTGATTTTGTGGATATCTTCCGCTATTTCTGAATTAATTCTACAAACATTCGCAGTCACGTTTAGCTTCCAACGCGTTTCGTTATTAGACATAACTAAACTATTTTTTGAAACATAATACTTGACCAACATTTTCTTGTTGCTCTCCTGACTTACGACTACTTGTGTTTTAAGGCTCTCGTCATTTTGCAATTCTAAAGGGGCATGAATGACAAAATTTTTAACCATAAAACTATCAAATCTACCACTTGTTTTTAAAAGTGTTCGTTTCCTGCCGCAAGAATAATTTCTAGAAATCCTGCTGCTGGAAAAATGACCATATTGGCTACTTGATGATCTTCCAAGTACAACATTTCGCTCAGATCCCAATTATTTTCGTATATATAATTCTTACTGTCAACAATAGACATTTCTCGCCCCAATAGTGGATGCAATAATTTTGCCTGGAGGTTCTTTACTGTTTTTATCCAATATTTTTGTCTCTGGAATGGGTATGTTGGTATTAGTACCTTTTTCCTTTGAAACGATAAATCAAGGGCATTCCATTTAATGTCAATTTGGTTAACGTGAAGTGTTTTAAGAGATTCGAGCATTGTTTTCCAGTTGTCTTGTGTTTTTCTAATGGATGGCAGCCACAGACAATTTCCCTTCCCCACATTTGCCAATCCTAATGCTAATAAAGTGGGATTTGGGCCAATTTCAATGAAAATATTACAACCACTTTCAACAAGTTTTTTCATTGCCACTGGAAAATTTACTGAATTCCGAACATGATTTTCCCAATATTTTCTGTTAATTGAAGGAGTAACTATTTGCCCGGTAATACCTGACACATACTGACATATTGGAGTGTTATTAGGAATCGAATCGGCGTAATTCCCAAAGTCGTCAAGTATACAATCCACAGATCTTGAATGAAATGCATGTGAGGAAGCCAGTCGGTTGCATTGAATTTCGTTTTCTTCACAGAATTCTTTGAAATCGTCAATGTTATTTGTCAATCCCGCTACCACAATTTCCTCAGGGGAATTAACGACTGCTACATCTAACCAGACCTCGCTTCCTTTTCCTTTTAGAAAGGAGGAAATCAACTCTTTGGTTTTAATTTCCGAACAATGGAGAGCCAACATTCCCCCGGGAGGTAGTTGGTTAATCAACGTACTCCTTTTTGAAACTAAGTTAAGACCGTCGGCTAAAGTCAATATTTTGGCAGTGGTTGCCGCTGCAAATTCACCTACAGAGTGCCCCAACACAAATTCCGGTTCAATACCAAAGCTCTGCCACATTTTAACTAAACTGTACTCAATGCTAAAAATCCCTACTTGGCTGTACACAGTTTGATCAAGGAATGATTTGAATTTATCATTCCATAGAACTTCATGGAGAGGAATCTCTAAATTATTTCTTAATAAAGAGGCACATTCATCAAAAGCGTCTTTGAAAATCACATTCGTATCGTACAACACTTTTCCCATGCCAAAACTTTGCGATCCTTGTCCGGTAAAAAGAAAAGCTATTTTTGGCTTCAGCTGAATGCCATCGTTTCTCTCGAATTTTAAATTTACTAATTGCTCTTTTAGATCATTTATATTTTGTCCAATTACCGCCGTCCTGTAATTAAATTGTGCCCTACCCGTATTTGAGGAGTAACATTTGCAATATCTAACTCCTGATGTTTTTCAAAATATTCAACATATTTATGAACTAACTCCTCTAAAGCATTTTCGGTTTTAGCTGAAAGTGTAAGAATATGATGGGATCTTTGCTCAACAAAGTCGCACTTTCTAATCAAATGATTTGGAGGCGGTTCTTCAAGAATCACGTGAACATTTGTTCCACTCAAACCGAATGAACTTACTCCTGCCATACGGACCCGTTTATCATTTTTGGCCCATTCTATTGGCTCCCTTGGGATAATGGCTGGAATAGAATCTAAATCAATGGCTGGATTCAAAGTATCCAATTTTAAATGTTGTGGAATAAGTTCATTCTTCATAGATAATAATACCTTAATGATTCCAGCTAATCCTGCCGTAGCTTCCGTATGGCCAATATTTGTTTTACCCGAGGCAATAATCAAAGATTTTCTCCTGGACCCGCCGTAAACTGCCGACAAGGCGGAAAATTCAATAGGGTCTCCAACCGGAGTACCCGTACCATGAGCTTCAATCAAATCAATTTGTTCTGGGTAGACATTGGCAGATTTCAACGCTTCCCGTATTGAAATTTCTTGACAATGTTTACTTGGTGTTCCAAAACTAGTAGTAGTTCCTTCGCTACTCATACCAGTTCCACGAATGATGCCTTGAATTAGGTCACCGTCCCTCATTGCTTCGGAAAGTCTTTTCAGCACTAGAACAGCAACACCTTCTGCTCTTCCAAAACCGTTAGCATCTTTATCGAATGTTTTGCAGAGACCATCTGGAGACATAACATGAGGTACTACACTGTCTGCACAGTTACAAATCATGATATTTGTGCCCATGGCTAAACCCAGATTTGTTTCCCCTTTCCGGAGGCTTTCGCACGCTAAATGTAGCGCAGTCATGGACGACGAACACCCCGACTCAGTTGCTATATTCGGTCCATTACATCCAAGGAAGAAAGAAACTCTCCCAGATGTGGCCCCGTGAGTATTTCCTTGTACCACCCGAGTGAAGTCTTGATTTTTCGAGTTCTGCATAATTATTCGGTCGTAATCATGCAGCCATGCGCCATTAAATACTCCAGTTTTGCTTCCCCTTAATGAAAGAGGATTGATTCCAGCATTCTCTAAAGCCTCCCAGGACACTTCCAAAAGAAATCGTTGTTGAGGATCCATGTACTCTGCTTCTCTTCGACTGATTCCAAAGAAATTGGCGTCGAATTCGTCGATTGGGCATTTTAGGTAACCACCTTTAAAATCTGTGTATTTAGGGTCGTTTCTTTCATGCTCTAAAAGCCTTTCTGAGGGAATATTCTGAATTTGAGATTCTCCCCTTTCTAGTAAATCCCAAAATTTCGTCACAGCTATTAGCACCAGGAAAACGACAACTTGTTCCCACAATTGCTATGGAATCCTTCCACTTTTCAAAACTTCTTTTCAATGGACTAACAATGGATTTCTTTGCAAAAGTCAGAAAATTCTCCGGAAGATCAAATGCTGCGACCTGAAAATTAAATTATTATACTTAGTAATTAAATTTACTCTTATATGGGCTATCCCAGTTATAATAGAGGTTTAGAAATTGGCTTATATTCAAAATTTCTACAACCTAGCCCCCCTCCTCCCTAATTGTATTAGATAGAGATTAATCTTGTATTGGAGCATTTACGACAATTTCATAATATTATGCAATTTCTACCAAATTATGAAGGAACCCCCCAAGAATGGAAAGTATGTTATGAAAAGTTATATTTTAGGTAAAAAAATTATTACAAGCTTTGTAATTACCGATTTTTCATTAAGTCCTTTGATAACATCCTCGATACAAAGAGACAGCCATTTCTCACAAATAACCTACAAAATCAAACATAGTAATAATATACCGTATTAATCGATTTAGTTCCCCATATCGCAATAATTCCCCACTTGGGAAACTAAATGAATAAATATCTAAAAATATGGCTCTCCAAATGTTCAGTTCCCCATAACGAAATGTAAGTAAGGAAAGGTAATAAATGGTAAAAAATAGTTTTATTTAAATTTTGTACAGGATTTTGAATAAAATTCGCCGCGAATACATGGAATAATTTTTGCAGCTGACGATTGTAGTTACAAATTGACTGCCCAACTTAATATGAATTAATTAGTTCAAGAAAGAGGCAACTAATTGGGACAAAATCGTCCTTATTTAATTATTGAATAATTAATTTTAATTAAGTGAGCATTTTTTTCTAATTAGATGAAAGTTGGCTGTACTAAGCTAAATAAATGTCGTTTAAGTTACTTTTTCACCACCTTAAGTCTTAACTGAACATTCAAATATAAATCTTGATTAGAACTATTTTAGAGAAAGTAGGAGCATGAAAGCTTATTATAATGTGTCGTTTGTGTACCTCTGCTAAGTATTCACTATAATTTAGCATTTTACCAATAGGTGCATTTTTAGCTTTACAACTGTGATGGTAAAAAAGGTTAAAAAGTGGTAAATTTTGTAAAGCAGAATGACGATAATGACGAAGAAATGGATGTGGATCCAACAGAGTTTATCGGCGTATCTGGTATCTCTATCCTCTGACGACGATGTTGAAAACTAAATTCCTTCTAATATACTCATTCACTATATTTATAATTTGATTTTGCATTGAAATAATACAAAAATATGACATTGAAGTTTTTTAATTTGCCCTTCGAAATATAGTTCCACATATCTAATAATTCCCCATATGGGGAACTATAAGAATATTTTTGACCAAAATATGGTCTCCAAATGGGAGTTCCCCTGGGGAACTAAATCGATTAATACGATATCTATTATTAAGTGGTGTGAACCTACCACTTTATAAGAATGCCCAATCTGTCTGTCTGTCAGTCTGTCTGTAAGCCCGATAACTTTCGAACGAAATGAGATAATCTGTTCAAATTTATTTGTACGCAAACTAAGGGTCAAAAGTAAAATCACGTTCCTAATTTGGTAAAATCGGTCACATCACCTGACTGGGGGATGGGTTAGAAATTTAAAAATAGATGAAAATCAATTTAATTTCAGTCCTGCAATATCGTACAATAGATGTATTGTAAGCTGACACGTCGATATCGATGCGATTTCACACCACTTCCTTACACCAATTTGTAGATGGTTTATTTTGTTCTGTTACCATTCCATTCCCATTAGAATTGTAATAAATGTTGCTTCGATGCAACAACAGTCCCAAAGTCCCAAACTAAACACCAATGATATGTTTTGGGCCTCCATATAGAATATTGTGTTACAGAGCTACCTTATTTGCCTGGCCAAAGTCTTCGGATGCAAATTTTTCGGTATTTTTTATCAATTCTGTTAAAATAGCGGCATCTTGAAAAATAATTATTGACGCTGTCACAATGTCCCTATATTGATATATAAACATTGTCATTTAAATACACCAAGTTCTTTATTAATCAAGTACAGAAATAGATGGTAGCTAATATTATTGTGGAAGTAGGCAGGTAGGACCGGTTCTGACCATTCTTTGCCTAAACTGGTTAATAGTTTAAAAGTTAAAGTTAAAAAAGTTAAACCATAGAAAAGTCTTTTTATTGCAGTTTAGGTTAAGATAGTTTTACCAGATATCCAGGAAGCCGCGAAAAATTTTAAAAATAAATTTTCATACCTTATATGCAAATCCGTTGATATTTGTTGAATTTTGTAAATATTAGACATAATATTCCATTTTATGTTGCTAGCTCGAAAATAGGAATTCAAAAGATCCATCACTGTGTAACACAAAGACAATTTTATTTTTGTACATCAAAATTAAGCATATTTTATAATTCTATATACATCAACAAAGCAAGCCAGGAGATAATTTGGCATGACCTAATTTGGTGCAGTGAGGTACCGAACAAAGATGTTTGCACGTATACGCTGATTAATGCATGTGTGGTGCAAGAAAATAAATTACAGTTTAAATTAGTTACTAAATTTTCACTAGCCTGTATTAAATGAGTTCAAAGATTGCATGTCGGATAACTTCTGATAGGTCTTCACTGATGGCATCAAGACAAAAACGGATCCGTCAAATTCGGTAAGACATCCATCTTTGGGTGTTGCCGATATTTCATCCAAAAGAAACAAATGGTCACAGTTCTTAACCACCTGTTGAAATTTCCAAAATTTAATGCAACTTTTTTATATACTTTCACTTAAAGTACTGAACGCCGCGGATGTCTTCAGTCTCCTATCTTATTATCGCTCATCAACGTTTTTTTTTAGCAGAACCAATAATAATTCTTTTATAATACTGAACACAAAAATACAAGAACTATTCAAAAGACGGAATCGTCAGCTAAAATTCATTTAAACCCAAATCATTTACATATTGGGTGAAGGGGGATATGCCAAAGTATGTCTTCCTGTGAGCTAAAAATTCAGAAGATTCATGAAAGCATGTCCGAAATGCCATTCTGTCTGATTCGAACCCACGTCATAGCCTCTGCATCTACCCTACTAATTCTAATCATTTTCACCAATTGATTAAGGTAAGTAATATCATCGCTAAGCATAAGTAAGAAATACAACTATACAAATGTTCTTCGTTAAAGTTTTTTGTTAGGGATTAATAAATAATTTAAATTAAAAAATGTTATGATTTGGACATTAATTCATGCTTGACTAGTCGTTCACTTGTGGCTTAAATATTAGTAGCTAAAATGACCTAATGGATGGTTAAAATCATACAAAATTTGATTATTAGCCATCTAAGCCGGCTAAAATGATCACGGGGGTTTAAAAGTTAAAACTCTGAAGTGGCCAGCAAATGAATATTATTATAGTTGTATCTGTATTTACGATAGTATTTCAGACAAAAGACAAAATACTTACCATACTGTTTGGGTCAATTACAATGCATTTTTCGTACATATTAAAATTCCACGCCAATGTCTTGACAAAATCGGAATGTTTCAAATCCTCTGATCCACCTTCTCCCCAATCCAACAGAAACACCACATCAAATGTTTCAGCTAACTGATCACTAAGAATAAAACCATATATTATCCATAGCTAGAGGCTAGTGTTAATATTATTATAGTTTTAGATGATCTTAACAAGGAAAATGAAATAAATAGTTAAATTGTCTATCTGCTTGTTAACTTTTTTAACTTAAAACGATTGACAGTTAAAAACTACCATATTAAATCTGGAAGGCCTTTCAAAACGAGGACGACTTTGTCAGCTTCAGTCAGAACTCGACATAAGGACTTCGCCAAAACAATTGCTTGTAGACTTGATTTCCTGTCGTAAGCAATTGTTATCCACGCATGCTTCACTGAAAACAGGAAATGGATTAAATTAAAAGTCCACTAGGTAGTCGGTAAACCCGTTTCTAAACCTGTCTGAAAACGGCTAACATTCTGACGGCTTTAGTTGAAAATTGGACCATTTATATCTGATTTACACATATATTCAAAGCATGCATTCATAAATATTGATAAAAATTGCCATATTTTTTAAAAATATTTTTTACTTTTGGTACGTAACATTAGGCTGATGATAGATGACAAAATTATATCCGTAAACACTCGTTGGTTTATAAGTAAATTCACGAATAGGGCAAAATTTGAATTTCTTAAAGTTACAAAAAATAAATAAAAAGTTGAATAAAATTTTAAACGCGAATTATTCAGATGGCATTTTGGGATGAAATTTAAGAGCCTCGTCGAAACATTGCATTTCTGGATGGAAAATGTTAATTGACTATTGACATTTGTTTTTTATTTATATTTTCGTTTTTTTAGAAAAGTACTTTTCCTTTATAGTAGAACTAGAATGAATGCAATTTTTGGCCTGTTTACTAACAAAGTGAGAAAAGCGGAAAATATTCTTAAAATTTGAGCAATTACGTTTTTTCCTTTTCTATTATATTATTGTGATGCAGTTAGTAGTTAAAAGCTCGGTATAAAATAAATTCGCAATACCTGCCATTTTTAACACACGGAAATGGGAATCGATCCTTTTTTGATGAAGGATGCTGATATATAGTACGTATAATATGCTTTTTAAGTTCACAGAAATAGTCTATGAAGAAGATGTTTACAGTTGTAAGGTAAGATATACACTGGAATGAAATCTTTCAGAATTTTTGTTTATAAAGCTTTTCAAAACTCGATTTCCGAAACTTATTTTAGATTATTACTCAGAACTTATCCTTGTGACTTATATTGTTAAACGATCCACTACATATCCTAACATAAACTTTTGTTTAGTGCCTGTTAATCTCGTTACCAAAAAAAGTCTACAATTTTTAATGAGAAATTTTAAATGAGAAAATCAAAATTTATAGCTTTTCACACATATAAAATCAATCTAGGTCCCTGTGATGTGAACATAATTTACAATTACAGAACATCTATTGACTCAGGTATAGTTTGAACATAATCAGTGCCAGGGAGAGGTTAGAAGAAAGGGTAAAACCAGAATGCAGGATAACGGGTGTAGAGTGAGGAAATTAGGATCAGAAGATGGTAGAGGAGAAAAAAATAATAAAAACTTCTCCCGTTTCTTCTATCTGGTGTTTCTACTATTTCTAGAATTTCTGGTGTTTCTACTATCTCCAGAATTTCTGGTGTTTCTACTATCTCTAGAATTTCTGGTGTTTCAGAGTTCAGTGTTCTGGAGTTTCCATTTCAGAAAATTAACCCGATTTTTCTATCTCTAATATTTCCCCCGTTTCTCTTATTTCTAAAATTTCTCCCGTAGCTGATATTTTTATTATTTCCCCCGTTTCTCTTATTTCTAACATTTCTCCCATTTCTTATATATCTAAACCTTCACCCATTCTCTTAACAGATATGTAGGAGACCAACACAAAAGGCGGGGTAGGTCCCATGAATTGCTACCCTGTGTGCACCATATAAATATAATTAATTTACAGTAACCTTCACAATGGAAAATTGGGAAATACACTTAAGTATTACATTTCTTATTCTGAAGTCTGAAGTCATAAAAATAAGAAACTAATAAAAAAGATATATCAACTATATCTATATAAAAATCTTGCCAGAATGCTAAATTAATTTCGAAAATTGTTTTCTTGTGTTTTTGCAATTTAAATAAAAACGTGCGAATTGTGTCAAATTTTATCATTAAAGAGGTTCTCATCTGTTTTTAATTTCAATAATTGTATTTAAGTCCGTTTAAGTCCAACAAGATTGGCACTAAAATATTTTAATGACTTTAATGTAAAATTTGGACGTTAACTAACATTAGCTGAGCATGTAAATTTTTACCAGTTGAACTAGTAAATTTTACAGTAGTACTACTAGCTAGTAAATTCCAACGTGCACAATAAAAGTGAGGAAAGTCATTTAGAGCACAGTACATCGGGGTTGGATGGAATTATAATGAATTTTGGTCTTCTGTCTATATATTTACGTGTACTGTTTGAGAAAATTGAGTATGAGCAACCAGAGTTTGTTTACATCCACCACCCTGCCTTGTTTAGCCTGCAGAGCAATCAATTAATGCTAGTTAATTTTTTGAAACTTTTTTAAGGGTTATAAGGGACTAGCAAACGTTGAAAAAATTCTATAGACTTTTCTTAAAATTAGAATTCCTATTAGAAAATTTTCTTTATTCGTTCATTTGTGTAGCAACATAAATTACGAATATTAAGGTTGGATTTTACAATTATTAAGAAGGCTAGGAATCTTCAAATCTGAATCTTAATGAGAAATGTTAATTTGACATGAGACATTATTGTAAAAATTTTTGTAGTAATGCCCCACCCCCAGTACTGTTAGAACTAGAACCACATGCAGTAGTAATGCTATTGAATTTTACAAAAGAGTTAGTAAATTGACGCACAGGAATCTACTGGGAAATAAAATGCTCCAGTCCTACTACAAATGCCTAGTATTATAATGCAAATTCTTGTCAACGGATATCAATATAGAATGTTTTAATGGTACCATCATAGGACATTTTTATAACGTTGATTGTTGTCAACGGATATCAGTAAAAGCAAAGTTTCATGGTACACATACAATTATTTATGAAAACATATTTAATTCGCTATTATTCAATGCGCACCAGGCCATATTTCCTCTTTGTGTAGTAGTTGGTAAATTCAGAGGTACACAAAAGACACATAAAAAATTTTTAATACTCTATTTTAAAGAGATTTATTTGCTTTTTACAAACTTCCCTTCAATTAGAAAAAATGCTCATTTAATTGAAATTAATTATTCAATACAAGTAAATAAGGACGATTTTTTCCCAATCAGTTGACTCGTTTTTTTGAGTTAATTAACACACATTAAGTTGGACAGTCAATTTGGGACAATTGTCAGCTGCAAAGGTAATTTAAGTATTAGCGGAGAATTTAATTCATAATTCTATACGACATTTAATTAAAACTATTTTTACCACTTTTACCAATTATACCATTTACCACCAATTTTTAGGTAGTGGTACATAACATTAAATACCATTAAAAACCACTTATTACTGGTAAGTGGTAAATGGTATATTTTACACTGTTCAGAACCTCTTTGCTATCGAATAAGCTACTGCATGTGTGTATGTATGTTTTTATTCAATGCATTATCAAATTGTACATTATTTTTTGGCGATATTTTTTAGTTTACGGCATTTACGGCCTACGGCATGCCGTATTCTATTTTGTGCCACAATTTACGGCACACTTGATACCTTGCAGACAAGGCTTTATTGATGGGGGCATTAGAGCAAATGGCCTCCCCCCTGAAATCCAAGGAAAAGGGAAATTTTTTCTCAAAATACCAAACACTTCGCGTAATTTTATGACATTTGTTGGCTATTTTGAAATAAGTTTGCAATAGTACAATCTAGTGTACTTTAATGTTCAAAAATAAAAACTTTGCAAGGCCTTCTTATAAGTCGTTACAGAAGCTCGCCTTACTAAAAGGGCCTCATTATAGTTTTTAGAGACGCAAATTTATTTCCCACTGGTCCCAAATCAAAGTTTAAGTCAAGTTTAGTCAATATGTATCCAAGTGTACGGGAGTTATCGCGCTAAGAAACTCACTGACAGACTTCAGTTTTATAAGCTTGCTTTTTCGAGCCAATTAACTCTCCTTAAGGCGTAGTTAGGCGCATCTATGCGGAGCTGGGAATAATTTCAAAGAATTCTCCATAAAATTAGATAATTTTCTATGCTAGTATGAATGGTGAGAAGAGAACTATAGTTATAGAAACTTATACATTCTCCATAAGATCATACATATAGTAACCGGGACACTATATACATAAATATCTTTTTTATGAGTGGCAAATTTTCTTCCTTTACAGAAAATGTAGAAGGTGATGTATAGATGTATTCTAATTACAAAATGTGCAATATTAATTTCACACTTTCACTCTAAAAATATGCCAATTGTCAAAAAATCAGGCGAATAAAAGATTGTGAGTTGGATAAATAATATAAATGGTGTGAATTTTTTGGAAGGCTTCTCTTCTATTTTGTTATTTTGTAATTTATATAATCAGTAGTCAGTCCCTAAATCGGCAACGCGTACTTATAGAAAGACATGGAGATTGTCTTTAAACAGAAGCCCCATTTGTGGAGTTTGAGAAAATGAATAGTCTTTTCGACGCCTTTAATGACTTGATTGCGGGTCATTGAAAATTATGTCATGACTTTGTGAATCACAGGTCCAACTATACCCGCAATTGCAAAAGGGAAATGCATGGCAAAAGCACAGAATAGTAGGAATTATCTATTTACGTTTATGCATAATAATAATATAGTGAAGACAAAGGTTTCGTACATCATTCAATTTCAGTCTCATACATTCCACGACAAGTCTAATGGGTTATATTCGGCTGAAATGATTTGCCAACCTCTGTAGACATAACTATTCTTTATTTCATAATATACCGAGTTTACCATACTTACACAGAACATAACTTAAAGTAGAAATATTTCTATGTAAAAAGAGATTTTGGTACACATTTTAGTTATCAATTATGAACTGTATTCCAAATAGACCAGCAATGCCACTGACTTGAGCATACTTAAAATATATCTCAAGGAGATCTGAGCCAGTCTTTGTTTTCACTTAGTCTGGAAAGATATTAGAGATTTTGCCTGTAAAGCTGACGGAATTTTCTACATCAAAAAATTTAGTAATTCCTGAACTCCATGAAGACATAACTTCAGTGGCGTTGTAAGCGGTGAGAAAGCTATTGTCTTGGATTTTGTTTAATCTGGTATGAAATTCATCCTCACTACAAATGCTGATTATGTGTCCATACTTTCTGGCCACTCGAATAAAATCATCGGCACTTAATGTTATGTTGGGGTCAATTAAGTTATACAAACTCGATTGACTAGTTTGATGATCATGCATTAATAATTTGATTGACAAATCCGCAGCGATATTAACAGGACTGAAAGCTAAGTATCCTTTCAAATGAGGAACAACGCCAAGTCGAATGCTCGTAAAGATAATATTCATCAATGCGTTATTTTCAACAGCAAACAAACCATTTTCACTGTCTCCCAAAATATTGGGGTATCTGATTACAGTACAAGGGATACCTCTTTCTACAGCTTGCTTTGTTAGTTTTTCCCCGACTAATTTTGTCAGTGGGTACCCCATTGTAATGCCATCTCCGAAGTTTTGGTCATCTGGAAACTCCTCATACGCAAAACCGTTTTCAGTAAATCTATTAATAGTCGCAATTGTAGATGCAAGCAAACACCACTCTTTTAGTTTTGAGAAGTACAGAGAACTTGAAGATATTTATCGTTCCATTCACGTTATTAGAGCGAATATCATTTGTCCCAGTTGACTGTCGGTACTGTTCCCTATGATTAACTTTGGCGCCCAGGTGGACTACGCAATCTATTTTAGAGGATAGAGCTTCATAATCATCAGGACCCATCCCAAGACAATTTTCCACCAAATCTCCTTTAATAATTTCTACTTTGTTCAAATCGTCCAAAACGATTTTAAATTTCTTCAGGAAGGTATCAAGCCTGACCCTGCCTTGTTCAGCATTTTTAGCTCTAAGTAGACAGTAAACACGAATACCTTGAGCCACCAGCTCTTTGAGTACGCAAACACCAAAATGGCATGTCATTCCTGTTAAAAGAACATTTTTAATTTCGGTGTATTGAAGTTAGAGAGTTGCACGGGCAGGCAATTTAGTGCCCGTGCCCGCCCGTGCCCGTAACAAAGGAGCCCGTGGCCGCCCAAACCCGCCCGTGAGCATCCTGATTTTTCCAGGGATGCCCGAGCCCGCCCGTGGTCATCCTACATTGGCCCGTTCCCGCCCGTGGCCGCAAAAAATCTGTGTTCCGTACCCGTGCCCGCCCGTGCCCGTGAAAATTCTGTAGCATGTGCCCGTGCCCGCCCGTGCCCGTGAAAATTCTGTAGCATGTGCCCGTGCCAGCCCGTGCCCGTGAAAATTCTGTAACATGTGCCCGTGCCCGCAAAAGATCTTTATAAAAACTTTATAATATACGCTATACGTACTGTGTGTGTAGTGTGTAGTGCGCAGTAGATTTTTATATAATACTAGTGAACCCAACCCAGCTAAGGGGCACTCAAGAGAAATTAAGCAGGCCCCCCATCACAGTAATAAAAACAATTCCGGGTCAAATGGAAAAATTCCTAAACCAAAATAATAACTATTTCGTAGTGTCCAATACAGGGAATAATAAAATACTCCATTTTTAATAACCACCCCAGAATATTACCCTTTAAAATCAGAAAAATAGGATTCCGGGATTTTGGAAAACGGATTGTCTTCTTTAGCTAATTATTTCTAATCAATCACTATTAATCATCTTATGTGAATTTGTATTATTGTTCTGATGTTATAATCATAGAATACCGATAGGTGGCGGTTATAATAATATGAAACAACTCATTTCGTTTGTTTAGAGGGAGGGGGCATGCGCTTTCGTGCTTTCAAGGAACGTTTATAGTTGATGGGAGGAGGCGATGTCCAAAAGAGTTACAGCTAGCACTTGCGCTACACTTGAGAGAGGGGGTTTTAAGTTTTAGGTTATGTAATATGCAGGTTTCCTAGGCTCTCCTACCAAAAATAGAAAGTCAGATCAGGTATTAGTGCGATTATATTATAGAAGACTAATATCTGTGTTATAATAATATAAGCGTGTTTCACGGAACATTCATTATTGTATTGTACATGTTGTGTTGTGTACTGTTATTGTTATTATAAAGTTACGGGCACTTACGGGCGCCCGCGGGCAGCCCGTGCCCGCCCGTGAACATCTTTGATGGGCCCGTGCCTGCCCGTGAGAATCCATGGTTGACTCATACCCGCCCGTGCCCGTCCGTGAGTATCCTTGATTAGCCTGTGCCCGCCCGTACCTGCCCGTGAGCATACTTAGCTAGCCCGGTGCCCGTACATGCCCATGAAAAATCCGTTTAAAGTGCCCGTGCCCGCCCGTGCCCGTACGGGCACGGGCCGGGCAGCTGCCCGTACGGGCTGCCTGTGCCCGTGCAACTCTCTAATTGAAGTACCCTTAATTTCCTTGGGAAGAATTGAATCCTTCTTAATAAGTTCTAAAAGATTAAAAGAACTATTTTATTCTGGTAATAAATTTTCGTGGGGATTTTCGCCTGCGTCATCAAATCTCATAGTAAGTTCTGCCAAATGACGACTTATTGCGCATTTTAACCGACATGAGAGAATCAATGCCCATATCAGTGAATTTCTGGGAATGGTCCAGCTGTTCTCGATCGCCTAACTTTATTGTATATTTGACAATTGAATCTAGATAACTCCGATCCGTTCGGACAATTGAAGGGAATCTATTTTAGTCCAAAACTCGTCGTTGTTTGTTAACGGTGCATCTTCACTTCGTTGTTTCAAAACCGTTATCATACATTTCAACATTTTCATAGCACGCTGCAACAGCCACGTATTTAGAACGTTGTCCAAGCTGTATACACACCGAAATATGCCGAAAAATAAGTCGATATCTCACAATGCGATTTTTAATCTTTTTTACAAAAAATCTCAATTTCTAAGATTTTAGGGAATACCCGAGATAACCCCACCCCCTATAGATACGTGCCTGCACTCAAGACCGCAGCCAGAAAAAAATTTCGGGAGGGGCCCGACAAATAATTTAGGAAAATATAAAAGTAAATATATTTATATAAATAAAAAAGTTTTGGTTTTTAAGTAATGTTTTCGGTTTTAGCTAGTCCCCGGGTTGCTTCAAATAACTTCGAAGGACCACCCTTGTCCTCCAATGAAAACAAGGGAATTTTAAACAGGACGTCTCACGTTCCCCAGTTAAATCAATTTAGTCTCGAATTCACAACAGTTTAATATCGAACAGAATGAGAATATTTTTTATTGCACATAAGTCGTTTTCAATAACATTTAATGGGATATTCAAAATGTGTAACATGTGTATCTCCGTAAGAGTGTTATGCGTAGCGGTGGTGAAAAGTAGTAAATAGGTACTTTTCACGCCCTGTTACAATACAATACACACACGCACAAACTCTATCTCCGTTACAGTTCTTACGTTGCGTTACGTTACAATTCTCCCAAATTATTCTACATATACAACAATATCTCCAATATCAACACAATATAATGCCGATAAATAATTGTAACTCAATTCACTACTACCTATACGTAGTTTGCATCCCTACTCCATGATTGGAAACCCACTCAATTATTGCGAACACAATTCGACAATTTTCTGAGGAGTGGAAATCAAATTAAACTTCTTATTTTCTAAATTAATACTTTCAAACTGACTGTTTACTACCCGTATTTGCCCGACCTGGTCCCCTTATATAATATGAGGCAAATACCAGAACCTACCCGTCTATTACGGAAGACAAATACAAAGTAGCAAATCAGTGCCGAAATAGTGGCTGCTGTCTGGTTTTCTTAAATAAACCCCGCCCACAACAAAGTCTTCAAAAGATCTTCCTAAGTCTACACTGTTTAGGCAAAAACATAGTAACAAGTCGTTAGCGCACGGCTTTAGTGTAGTTTTAACATAGTGTGTATTTCTACACACTTTCTCTTCCTACTGTTTAACATAGAGAAAATTTGGTCAATATCAACTTGCGTAATACGCAGAAACAGAATTTTCCTGTCATTAGACAATCAAAGATGAGGTGAGATTTTCTCCGACCAATGTCTACACACACGTGTAGGCCATTAGTTTCCCCTAAAATCAATATAATTCAATTTGGAACTTATTCTTGTCTAAAAATAACTTTCAGAGATCCCTTCCAATTCCATTGGAGACAATTTTCAAGATACAGATAAATACTACGTATTACATATTATTTCACATACAAATACATTGACATTCTAAATTGCATACTACTACATAATACTGTGACTAAATACCCTTGACCGTTGGTAATTAAAAGGGCTTTCACTTAATTTGCCATTACAACATGTTGATTAGGGTATAGACGAGAATTGATATCTAGATGCAAATTGGACTCCAGATGCAAATAGGACTCCAGATGCAAATAGGACTCCAGATGCAAATAGGACTCCAGATGCAAATAGGACTCCAGATGCATATTGGTGCTGGATGCAGATTCACTATCAATTTGCCATCACAAGTAATAAAACGTTTCTTTTTTTCGATTTAGGAGGGCTGCCGCTCTTTTAGTGAAGGGGGGGGGGTGGCTCTTCTGAACCTCTTTGCTATCGAAAAAGCTACTGACTAAAAAGCTAAAGCTATTAAAAACTGTTTTTATTTGCAAATCGTTTTATTAAATGATACGCTGTCATTTCTATAACCTTTGGGTATCATCAACTATTCCTTGATAATTAACTTTAAGTTGAAATTAAGTAACAAGTGGCGTAGATGCTTTCATTTTTAAAACATTTTTATCAAAAGTGAACAGAGCATTTAATCTTCTGGTAATCAGTGTTTCTAATTTAAGATCGGGTAATATTGTATCGGGATTAAAACTGTTGCCAGTTGCAAGGCTGTATTGAGGGGGGCATTGGGGGCATATGCCCTCCCCCGAAATACAAGAAAAAGGAAAATTTTTTCTCAAAATACCAAAAAATTTCGCGCTTTGCGCGATTTTGTCATTTTTAGGCTATTTTTGACTCATTTTAGACAAAATAAGCCAAATTTTTTTGCGCTTTGAGCGATTATGCCTAATATATATTGTCCTATGATATCATTGCCCCCTCCGAAATCGACTTCTACATACGGTAATGGGCAGTTAGATATATTATAAGTAATATACATTTTTTGGAAGGCTTCTTGTTATTTTGTAATTTATATTGTCAGTATAGCCAGTAATCAGTCCCTAAATCGGCAACGGTACTTATAGGCAAGACATGGATCTCGAGATTATCTTTAAGGAGAAACCCCATTTGTGGAGTTGCGAAAATGAATAGTCTATTTATGACTTTACTTACTTGATTGTGGTCATTGAAAATTATGTAATGACTTTCTCACTCTTTGTGAGTGAATGACAAAGTTATAGTATAAATATATATACCCGCAAAAGGGCAATATGTGTCAGGATGTATAAGCATTATCTAATTTTACCTATTTACGTTATGCATCCTGATTCGAATTTTAAATATTTTTTAGACTGCATGTGATTACTTTTGTATATGATAATAATAAATTATGATGAAGTGAATTATGGGATGTTACTGGTGTTAGCACTATTTAGTGTTACTATTTCTTTGTTATGATGAGTTTAGGAAACTAAAATTTTCAATAATCATGCTAACTTTGGTGTATTATTAAGTGACGTTGTATAATGATATTTGTGATTTGATGGAGATGATCCTCTAATTGGATGAAATGAAATAGTTTTGTCACTTATTAAGATTTATTGAACTATAATAAGATCGGATGTATAACTGATAACAGAAAAGAGTGCTAATAGTTTTTATTGTATACCAGAATTATTAGGTTCTGTGAAAAATCCTATTGAGCAAAGGATGAAAAACAACAAATATGAACTAAAATTTTACTAAACTTACAAAAGTATGTAAAGAGAATTTAAATAAGTGTTAAGTTGAATGTACATTTCACTATAATTTAGTCATAATATACCCAATTGGCAACTTCATGAAATTATGCCAGTTTTGACTCGTTTTGTAGCTTCAAATACATTCAAATACCTCACTGTAGAGCACCCCTTGACAATAAATGGAGTTAATTTATTGTTCGATGTGTGTAGTATTGGTTCCAACATTAAGGTGTAGTGATGACAAAGGTTAGCAGATCACTCAATTTCAGTCTCATACATACAACGACATCACGACAACAGGATAGAACCTTTAAAGTTTACTGGGTTAGGGTTATATTCGGCTGAAATGATTTGCCAACCTCTTTGGCCATAACTACTCCTTATTTCATATTATACCGAGTTATAACTTCTTTACATACATCATAACTTATGCCTGTTTTATACTTTTCACTATCCCTTCACTTTCATGTTTAGTGACGTCAAAATGAAATTATTACATTGGAAACCAAATTGGAAACAAATTTTTGCTGATTACAAATAAACTGTAGTGACGTCACAAAGGGAAGGGAAAGTGAAAAGTATGAAACAAGTCTTAAAGTAGAAATATTATAGATAGTAGAAAGTAAAAAAGAGATTTTGGAACCGAAATTTTGGTACACATTTTACTTATCAATTATGAACTGTATTCCAAATAGGCCAGCAATGCCATTGATTTGGGCATACTTAAAGTATATTTCAAGGAAATCTGAGCCAGTCTTTGTTTGCACTGCGTCCGGAGAGATATTAGAGATTTTCCCTGTAAAGCTGACGGAATTTTCTACGTCAAAAAATTTAGTAATTCCAGAACTCCAATTTCTCCATGAAGACATTATTTCAGTGGCGTTGTAAGCGGTGAGAAAGCTATTGTCTTGGATCTTGTTTAATCTGGTATGAAATTCATCCTCATTACAAATGCTGATAATGTGTCCATATTTTCTGGCCACTTGAATAAAATCATCGGCATTTAATGTTATGTTGGGGTCAATTAAGTTATACAAACTCGATTGACTAGTTTGGTGATCATCATCCATTAATAACTTAATTGACAAATCCGCAGCGATATTAACAGGACTGAAAGCTAAGTATCCTTTCAAATGAGGAATGACGCCAAGTAGAATGCTCGTAAAGATAATATTCATCAAGACGTTATTTTCTACAGCAAACAAACCATTTTCACTCTCTCCCAAAATATTGGGATATCTGATTACAGTACAAGGGATACCTCGCTCTATAGCTTGCTTTGCTAGTTTTTCCCCGACTAATTTTGTCAGAGGGTATCCCATTGTAATTCCATCTCCGAAGTTTTGGTCATCTGGAAACTCCTCATACGCAAAGCCGTCTTCTGTAAATCTATTAATAGTCGCAATTGTAGATGCAAACACCACTCTTTTAGTTTTGAGATTTACTGAGAACTTGAAGATATTAATCGTTCCATCTACGTTATTAGAACGAATATTATTCGTCAATGAGAGTTGATATGGTTCTTTATGATTAACTTTGGTGCCCAGGTGGACTACGCAATCTATTTTAGAGGATAGAGCTTCATAATCATCAAAACCCATCCCATAGACAATTTTCCACCAAATCTCCTTCAACAATTTCTACTTTGTTCAAATCACCCAAAACCATTTTAAATTTCTTCAGGAAGGTATCAAGCCTGACCCTACCTTGTTCAGCATTTTTAGCTCTAAGTAGACAGTAAACATGAATACCTTTTGATATCAGCTCTCTTTTAGAATGCAAACACCAAAATGACATGTCACTCCTGTTAAAAATACATATTTAATTTCAGAGTACTGAAATGTAGTACCCTTAATTTCTTTGGGAAGAATTGAATCCTTCTTAATAAATTCTAAAAGATTAAATGATTTATCTAATTTTAAAAGTATATTTTGGTCTTTTGGATTTTTACAAGTATTATCCAATTTTAGGGTCAATTCTGCTATATATGGCGACTTAAAGAATTAATGTCGGAGAAATCTATTAGGGCAGTTGCTTTCAAAAGTATATCATCGCCTAGAATGGTTTGTATCTTATTTCGCATTTCAACTGACTTTAGAGAATCAATGCCCAAGTCCGAAAACTTATGGAATTGATCTAAGTGTTCCCGATCTCCTAATTTTATTGTATATCTTACAATTGTCTCTAAATAATTCTGTACAATTGTGATCCGATCAGCTAGTTGAAGGTGATCTATTTTAGACCAGAATTCTTCCTTATTTGTCAATGGTGAACTTTGTATAACGTCAATATTTGTATCAGTTAATAGATGCATTAAGTTAAATGTAAAGTTTTTGTTTCCAGGATGAATTTCCTGTGGATCATAACCTGCAATGACTCCAACTTGAATAATATGTCGCTAGCCCCTGATCAGTCACAATTCGATAAATTGCTTTATTATGCTCTGTCACTGGAACTAAAGCTGCAGCTCCTATTTCAGCCCATGGACCCCAATTAATGGTTTGAGCGGGGAGTCCTTGTGAATGGCGATACCGCATTAAGGAATCTAGAAACGTATTCGCCGCGTTGTGATTACTTTGGCCACTAAACGCAAAAATGCTGGCGATTGATGAAAAAGAGACAAAATGTTCCAGGGACAGTTCTAGGGAAAGTTTATGTAAGTTAAGGGTACCGTTGATTTTAGCATTCAGAGCTGTTTTAGTTTTCTCCCAAGTTTGGTTAAAACCAAAATTCCATAGGAAAGTGCTACTGCGTTATGGATTTGGTTCCTGAATTTGGAGCCTTAAGTAAATCAAATACTTTTTTATATGAGTCCCAATCGCCAACGTCTGCTTGTAGTGATAACACGTGACATCCACTGCTCTTTATTTTGGCTATGAAATCCGTAGTAGGGGAGACTGGGGATATTGTAATGGGTATAGTGTACGAAGTTAAAAATTTTCATAGAATCCTTGACTTTTTATGGCCGGCAAAATTTTCATAATTTGAAGTATGTTTTTGAGGACTTGTTAACAAAAAAATGTTAATTTCGGGTTCATACTGCGTTTTCTAAAAATAAAATTAACTTCCCTGATGCCAAAAATACCCAAAAGTAAACTTTCGCCGCTTTACAAAATTTTGCACAGAAACCTTTTTAAACATAATTAAGCAGTACGAATTTTTTGACGCAGAGAATAAGCTGTCATAAATGATACCCGATGCTCTTTGGGACTATCATTTCGGAAGTTTTTTGAAGAAAAATATTTGGGACGAAAAAGTCATGATGGGGATAGTGTACGAGAAATTAAATGGGTATAGTGTACGAACATTTGGATGACCACTTTTGGCCAATACCATTTATTTTCCAACCATACGTAATGTGGTAAGCATCATTGAATACTCTCCATTAATTACATAGTATACATCATAAAATATTTCTCCAGTTACTCGGTTGCTGTTCATGGACTATAGAAAATGCCTATTAAAATCCCTCATTTGATGCATCTGGGAAAAATAATTTTAGAAAAATAACGATCATTACGATGATCATGACATATTAAAGATTTCACCATCAGCATCCGTGACAGCATCCTAAGAAATGGAACCGCTAGATTTGGGAAGAGAACATCGAATAATAGCATTCGTACACTATCCTCAAGGTATTCGTACACTATACCCAGTACTGGGTATAATGTACGAAAAAAGTGACATCCATAAAATAAATTTTGGTAGTTTTGATGGTGATTCAAATTATATGTAAAAATGGGGTAACTGTGCCTAGGTATGTAGACATTTCATTCAAATAATGAAATCAGTTTATATCCCTCAACGTGATTTTATAGAGCCGTCTAAACAAAAAGTTCGTACTTTATCCCCAGTCTCCCCTATATTTATTTGGGGGGTGACCGGCCAACCAAAACTAAATATCTGGCTCCGTGATCAGCCATCCATTTAGCTACCTCAATGGCAATTCCTTTAAGTCCCCCAGTTAAAAGGTACGTAGCATTTGAATTAAAAATCAGTTGCTGAGCCTGGCGGAAACCGTTGATTTCTTTCATTTCAGGATTGACTAAGACAATTTTTCCAATATGTTGAGATTTCGAAAAATAGTTGAATGTATCTTTGATCTGAGACATTTCGAATCTGGAATAGGGTAGAGGGGTTATGTAGCCCTTCCTTATTAATTTTCATCCATTCGAACACTGAAATATTCCAATTCTTCAATATCTATTAATTCCAAATTAACAGGATAGTATTTATCATCACATCGAATTTCATGAACTTCCTTTTCGTTTTTCCAAATATTGACTTTTCCCATTTCGATGAATCGAGCCTGTTTTGCACAGACAGAGAGAGAAGCTTCTTTAAATCCTTCCCCGGTGAGAGAATTCAGAACGAGATCAACTCCTCTCCCATTTGAGACCTTTTTAATCTCCGTTGCAAAGGACAAGTTTCTGGAGTTGAAAACATGTTGAACTCCAAATGAACGAAGAGATCTTTTCCTATTCGTTCCAGCAGTGGCAATAATATTTGCACCTAATTGTTTTGCAAGTTGAATCGCAATTAGCCCCACTCCACCGGATGCAACGTGAATAAGGATCGTTTCACCTTTTCCTAAATCTCCAATCGTGACCAGACAATGGTAAGCTGTTCCAAATACACTTGGGAGTGTGCAAGCATCAGAAAAAGTGTAATGAGAAGGTTAAAGAACAAGACCTTCTTGATAGACCATAGTGTGACTTGCAGCACAGCTGTTTTGAGATATTCCAAAGACTTCATCACCAACTTTGTACTTAATAACTGATGAACCTACATCAGTGATAATAGCAGAGAAATCTCCACCAAGAGAGT
This sequence comes from Tomocerus qinae, assembly GCA_020055645.1. Lineage (NCBI taxonomy): Eukaryota > Metazoa > Arthropoda > Collembola > Entomobryomorpha > Tomoceridae > Tomocerus > Tomocerus qinae. Next base: position 127,453,398 of record CM034546.1, read on the forward strand.
CCCATTTGCATTCAAATCCTTCCGGTTTGAGAACAATAATTATATCCCTACATAGCTTTGATACGCACTTCTACTTCATTTGGTTTTAGAGATATTTTAGAGGGAATCGTAAAGAGAGTGTATATATACTAATCACGTGAGTACATATATATTAATCACGTGAGTGTGTATATACTAATCACGTGAGTATATATATATTAATCACGTGAGTACATATATATTAATCACGTGAGTGTGTATATACTAATCACGTGAGTATATATATATTAATCACGTGAGTACATATATATTAATCACGTGAGTATATATATATTAATCACGTGAGTACATATATATTAATCACGTGAGTGTGTATATACTAATCACGTGAGTATATATATATTAATCACGTGAGTGTGTATATACTAATCACGTGAGAGTATATATACTAATCACGTGAGTGTGTATATACTAATCACGTGAGTGTATATATACTAATCACGTGAGTGTATATATACTAATCACGTGAGTGTATATATACTAATCACGTGAGTGTATATATACTAATCACGTGAGTGTATATATACTAATCACGTGAGTGTATATATACTAATCACGTGAGTGTATATATACTAATCACGGGATTAGCATTGATAAAGCGGGCGGCCTGGTAATATTTTGATAAAATCGGCCGGCCTGTTACCATTACCATTGACGTTAAAATACGGCCGGCCTTCGGTCGGGCTGATACTATCTTCTTTATAGTTCGGTAGGCCTTCGGCCGGCCTGTTATCAAGTGCATTTGATACCGGCCGGCCTGGATAGTAATATTTAAAATTTCGGCCGGCCTTTAGTCGAAAAATGTGCAGGCCGGCAGGGCCGCGCCCACCTCTGCAAAGGGGCGTCAATTACAAGCTATTACAATTATAATCAATTACAACCAAAAAGCTTTCAAATCTGCCATTGTATTTCATAATAGATTCTTTTGCTGCAGCAATAATAACTTCTAAGAATCCCGCCGCTGGAAAAATAATCATATTGCCACTTAATCCTATCTTATAAGTTTGGATGGTGTGTTCATGTCAGTCGGTGTGTTATTATTTGAGAGCCTGAATTTCGCTCAGTGGCGTTGGAATGTTACAAACAAATCCAGGCTATCGACACACAAACGAATATAAATTTTCTATAATATAAACGTAAACCAAATGTATGTACGGATGTTTGTATGTTTGTGTGTACGGATGTTTGTGTGTATGGATGTTAGGAAGTTATGAATGTTATTTCTCGGCCACCGTACCGTTATTTCAAAATGTATTAACAACACAATTTGGTTTATTTGCTGAAGATGCTAAATTCCATCCAGATAGAACTTGGTTTTATGCATACAAGCTTGCGCGGTGATAAAATTACGAAAGTCACTGTTGTGAGACGTGGTAGTTGAAACTCTTTCGTTCAATTTAATACACCGTGCCGTGACCTTATTTTATACGCAGGAAAGTTTAAAAATTGGCTATTCATAATAAAACTATATTTTTTTCAATCCGCAAATTGTTTTAGGCAAATAGGAGGTTAAAAATGTTTTACGTCTTAAATAGAAAAGCTAAGTCCATTCTTAAATTGAAAATATTCAGAGTGGAATGAAGTGGTAAACTATTTTTTTATTTCAAATGTTTACGGTTTGAATCTGCCACTTAAGTGTTAAAGAGATTTATTATCATAAAATTATGACTTTTAATATGACGTCACAAATCGTGATGATGATAGGATTAATTAGGAAGAGTATAAGTAGCCCTTAACAAGTTTAGGTGGTGATATTTATGAATCTCTATATATAATCGTAGACTTGATAAAGCAATAAATTTACCTGTCTATATATATTTAATATATATGTATATGTATGTACGTGTGGTAGGGAGAACCTAGGGAACCTGCATATATTACGTAACGCAAAAACCCACCCCCCCCCATATGTAACGCAAGTGCTGACTGCAACACTTTTGAGTACCTCCTCCTCCTCCCATCAACTGCACACGTCATATATTCGGGCCCCTTAAAAGCAAAATGCGCAAGCCCAATTCCTCTAAACCACCGAAATGAGTCCTTTCATATTATTATTATATAACATCTAAATAATAATAGAAGTTTACATAAGAAGGTTGAATGGTGACTGGGGATCGAATGGAAATGATTAGCGAAAGGGAACATTTCGTAATTGGTTCTGTTATAATATCGAAAAACTGATTCAACACTTTTTAATAGAGCTGGTTTTACTTTTTACTACCCTCTTAATTCCTTTGTGCCAGTTGGGATATCTTTTTGTAGAATTAAATAACAGTACTGGGTGCCACTAATTTATTCATAAAAATAGTTATTCGTAAGTTGTACTCATGGGATTTGTACGTTTTTCCAAAATCCTAGAGGGAATCTTATTTTTCGATTTTCAAAGGGAACTTTTTGGTAACTTTGGGAGTTTTCCAGTCACAGAAAATTATCCTGAGAGACATTTGCCAATCCTAATGCTAATAAAGTGGATTGGGACCAATTTCAACGAAGATATTGCAACCAAGCTTAACAAGCGTTTCCATTACCCCTGGAAAATTTACTGGATTCCGAACATGATTTTGCCAGTATTTACTATTGATTGCATGTGTGCAGTGTGCAAAATTTACCACTTTTTAGGCTTTTTTACCATCACAGTGGTAAAAATGAAAATAATGGTATAAATGCATTTAATTAGTAGTGCTGAACAGGCCTCCTTTGTAGGCCTAACAGGCCAAGGCCGTTATCAGGCCAGGGTGTTATCAGGCCATTAACAGGCCTGCCCATTAACAGGCCAGGACATTAACAGGCCAGGCCGTTATCAGGCCAAGCCTTTATCAGGCCAGGCCGTTATCAGGTCGGCCTAATAAGGGCCTTTTAAGAGTGCCCAGCACTAAACGACAAATAACAGTGGAAACTCAATCATAGCAACTCATTTTAATCATGGCAACTCATTTTAATCATGGCAACTCATTTTAGTCATAGCAACTCATTTTACTCATTGCAACTCATTTTACTCATTGCAACTTATTTTAGTCATTGCAACTCATTTTAGTCATTGCAACTCATTTTAGTCATTGCAACTCATTTTAGTCATAGCAACTCATTTTAATAATAGCAACTCATTTTAATCATAGCAACTCATTTTAATAATAGCAACTCATTTTAATAATAGCAACTCATTTTAATAATAGCAACTCATTTTAATCATAGCAACTCATTTTAATCATAATAACTCATTTTATTCAATTTCATTCAATGTCTTAAAACATTTTCATTTATTAAAATGAAGTTTAATCACTAAAATAAGTTTCAATGCTTAAAATGGGTTTCCATGCTGAAAACAAGTTTTGAAATACTTAAATAATTTTTAATGCTTAAAATTAGTCTTAAAATTGCCTAAAATGAGTTTCAATACTTAAAATTGGTTTTGAATTGGTTAAAATGAATTTTAAAGCTGAAATTGAGTTATTATGAATAAAATGAGTTCAATTTGCTAAAATGAGTTAATATTAATAAATTAAGTGGCAGTGAATAAAAATCGTTGTAATACTTTAATTAAGTCGTAGAGCTTTGATGTAGGTGCAATAAATGCAATGAATTAATATTATTAAAATGAGTTGCTATGATTAAAATGAGTTGCTATGATTAAAAATGTGTTGCTATGATTAAAATGAGTTGCTATGATTAAAAATGAGTTGCTATGACTAAAATGAGTTGCTATGATTAAAATGAGTTGCTATGACTAAAATGAGTTGCTATGACTAAAATGAGTTGCTCTGACTAAAATGAGTTGCTATGACTAAAATGAGTTGCTCTGACTAAAATGAGTTGCTATGACTAAAATGAGTTGCTATGACTAAAATGAGTTGCTCTGACTAAAATGAGTTGCTATGACTAAAATGAGTTGCTCTGACTAAAATGAGTTGCTATGACTAAAATGAGTTGCTATGACTAAAATGAGTTGCTATGACTAAAATGAGTTGCTCTGACTAAAATGAGTTGCTATGACTAAAATTGAAATTTCCTGACAATGCCTACTGGGTGTTCCAAAACTAGTTGTTGTCCCTTCGCTACTCATTCCAGTTCCACGAATGATGCCCTTAATGGGATCACCATCTCGCATAGCTTCAGACAACCTTTTCATTATCAAAACCGCAACTCCCTCAGCTCGTCCAAAGCCGTCGGCCTTTTCGTCAAATGTTCTGCATAGACCATCTTGAGACATTATATTGAGAACTATACTGCCGGCGCAATTACATATCATAATGTTGGTGCCCATAGCTAAAGCTAAATTCGTTTCCCCGTTTCGGAGGCTTTCACACGCCAAATGCAATGCAGTCATAGAAGACGAACACCCCGATTCGGGTGGCACATTTGGTCCATTACATCCATAGAAGAAAGAAACTCTTCCAGCTGTAGCCCCATGAGTGTTTCCTTGCACTACCCGAGTATAATCCTGATTCTTTGAGTTTTGCATGATTATCCTGTCGTAATCATGCATCCATGCGCCATTGAAAACTCCTGTGTTACTCCCCCTTAATGAAAGCGGATCGATTCCTGCATTCTCTAATGCCTCCCAGGACACTTCCAAAAGAAATCGTTGTTGAGGATCCATATATTCTGCTTCTCTTCGACTAATTCCAAAGAAGTTGGCGTCGAATTCGTCGATTGGGCATTTCAGATAACCGCCTTTAAAATCGGCTGCGAATTAACGTGTATGGCACACACAGGAATTTTTGTATGGCAAGAAATTTCATCGAACAGTCGTACATTTGTATGGTACGTTATAAAAAACCGGAGGGTATGGTATGGAAAGTAAAGGACCTATGTATGGTACTAAGACAAAATTGTGGCTTTGATGGTGGTACTACAGGTAATAATACTATAAGATACCGGATAGTATAAGTAATAAGAGTACTATAATAGTAAGTAATGGGGAGGGTAGCTACTACAACAACGAAAAAGTGTCTACAGAAATGCAAATAAAATTGTAGATAGTAAGAGAAAGGCAAGTTAATGTTCTTTTATCTACTAATTGTAATGAAGCTGCATGTCTGTGGGGATGATGCATTTATCTGTTTGGTTTTAGTATGACAGTCAGCATTTGGGTTGCTCACAAATCCACATTCACAATGGCTGGGTCAAATGTTGTAAGTTTAGAATATCTAACCGACAGTGATAGTAGTGACAGTGACGTGTCGGACAAAGAAAATACTACCAAAAGACTTCAAAAATGGATTGAAATTATTGTTGGTTGACGAATTAAATTTATGGCAGTTCCTGAAACATAATATTTGTAAGCATGTTATTGGAATCGCCAGGTTAAAAGGTAACAAAGAGATTATATCAGAGACAGCCAAGGCCATATCTATCGGACAACGAAGAAAACCAGGTCGGCCAAAGAAACTGACACGAGCTCTAAAACGACAATAACTTTATCTTTACCATACCTGCTTATAATTTATTTCATTATTGACATTGCCTAACTTTATTTTACGTGTACACCACAAATTCTTTACGTTTGTTAAAGTAATTACTAGTACCTAAAATGACTAAATATTGCAATTAATTTTTCTCATATTTTCAAAATCACACAAATAAATATGATGTACTTACAATGACTAAATATTAACATTATCAAAGCCACAATTTTGTCTTAGTACCATACATAGGTCCTTTACTTTCCATACCATACCCTCCGGTTTTTTATAACGTACCATACAAATGTACGACTGTTCGATGAAATTTCTTGCCATACAAAGATTCCTGTGTGTGCCATACAAATTCCTATTTTCCCTTTAAAATCCGTGTATTTTGAGTCGTTTCTTTCATGCTCTAAAAGTCTTTCTCGGGGAATATTTTGAATTTGAGACTCTCCTCTTTCTAGTAAATCCCAAAATTCGTCAACGACAACTTGTTCCCACAATTGCTATGGAATCCTTCCACTTTTCACAACTTCTTTTCAATGGACTAAGAATGGATTTCTTTGCACAAGTCAGAAAATTCTCCGGCAGATCAAATGCTGCGACCTGAAAATTAAATTATCATACTAGTAATTAAGTTTTTATATAGGTACGATCAAGGTATGTTGATATGGTAACCGCTGTTACAAGGTATGGAAATAATTTTCCCTAGAACCACTCAAAACCACTTATGGGGGACTGCAGCTGACCCAAAATCCGTAGTCTTGGATACTCCTTTGGCAATGGACAAAACCCCGTAAGTGGTTATGAGTGGTTTTATATCCCAATTATTTCCATACCTTGTAGCAGCGGTTACTATATCAACCTACCTTGAGTACCTTGGGTGCAATATTACATAGTAGATTACGCGTAATATGCGCTATCCCCGTTATAATAGAGACTTAGAAATTGGCTTTTATATTCATAATTTTTACATCCTGGCCACCCTACCCCCGCCCCAATTATATTAGAGATTAATTTTGTATTGGAAGATTTACTGAAATTTCATAATATTATGCAATATAACGTGGAAATAGTTTCCACCAAACTATGGAGGAATCCCCTAAGAACGGAAAGTATGCTATGAAAAGTTATATTTTTGGTATAGAAGCAACTATTACAAGCTTTTTGCACTTACTGATTTTTCATTAAGTCCTTTGATAACATCCTCGATGCAAACAGACAGCCATTTCTCACAAAGAACCTACAAAAGCAAACAATAATAATATCTGTTACTAAAAACAAGCCCGTCCTACGGACGAGAAATTTTCAACGCTGCCCACTCATATAACACTCAATCCAATCATTTTACCAAAAAGTGAAATATTTTTTACAGTTGCTGTTTAAAATTCTTTTATCACCCGCGCAGCCTTTTGTTTAATTTCGAAATATTGTAATTATTCTTGCGCCTGCGTGGTTACACGAAGTTCATCTTTTACATTTATACATTATCATGGAAATTTTTCATTGCGCAACTCCGCTTTACGATTATCCTATGGGTATGATTAAGCGGTGTGAACCAACCACTTTATAGGAATGCTCAATCTGTCTGTAAGCACGATAACTTTCGAACAAAATGAGATAATCTGTTCAATTTTTTTGTACGCAAACTAAGAGTCAAAAGCAAAATAAAGTTTGTAAATTGGCAAAATCGGTCTTGTCTTAGAGCATTGAGCTCAGAGCAACAGTGCACTGGCTTATGTTAGGTTTAGCGGCAACAGAGGAAATCAGATTAATGTGTCTCTGTTGCCGCTGGTCAGTGTTGTCACTAGTGATTGCAGCGTGTCGCCGCTAGTGGTTTTAGCTGTGTCGCCGCTAGTGGTTTTGGCTGTTCCGCCGCTAGTGGTTGTAGCGTGTCGCCGCTGTTGCCGCCGTTGCCACTGTCTTCGCTATTATGCTGTTGCTACTCATCCCCCATACCTCCCAGCGGAGACAGTGGCAACAAAGTACCGCTGCCTAAATTCAGCCCCCGCGAGAGATTTGGTCACGAATTAGCTAGTAATTTATTTATATTTTCAACTTTGTTGGGAGAACTGCTGGTGTAAGCGAATGCGTAGGAATAAAATGATGAAAACCGGTGTTTCAATGTAACTTAGCACGGGCTTTCGATTGGTATCAACGGTTTTGTCGTGCTACTTACGGTTCTTTAGATACATAGGGCCTGAATCCCAATTTGACACCTTGTACTTTCACGTAAAATACTGGGACGATATTCTCATCCACTTAGCAAGAGGAAATCGCAAGCAAATGTTGAGTTACCACAGGCAGCATTAATTACCATATTTTACCACTACCACCATTCAAAAAATTTAAATAGCCCATCCAAACCATTCTAACATCCAGATGGGAAGGTATTGGTTCTCGTCCAGCACACCGAACTTCTCGATACCTGTGAAAGCAAATTAGAAAAATGACATGTCATTTCTTGCGGTCGGTTATTTCGTACCCTGTAGTCCAAAAATCAGCTTCTTGGTCCTATAGATGTATTGTAGAACTATAGAAACTATAGATGATCCAAGAAATTAATAAAATGTCTCCATCCCATCCAGCCCATTACCGACCGACATCCAGGTAATTGTTCCCTTCCATTCCAGCCCATCCAAACATCTGGATGGGATAATGGGTAAAATGGATGGGATGCTTACATCTATGTTAGTCAACCATAGTATAGTATAGTTTATTCATCAATATAAAGCATTATTGATTACATCATGTATTACTGTAATATTAAACTTCAGGTACACTAATTTAATTTGTAGTCATAGTTAGTTAGTGTCGAAAAAAAGTGTGTTTCGTAAAATTAATTATTTAGGTATGCTCAACCTACCAGGGATATCTTACATAAAATTAGGAATTGATTTTTTAGAACTCACGGACAAATTGCCTGATACGCATAGCTATTTTCCAGAATATATATACATTAATACAAGTGTCACGGCTAGTATTAGTTAGCATATATTCGTACATAGTTTGCGGATCCTTACAGAGTAAATTTTGACATAAAGGGAGAAGGTATTTATTTCTAGGCTGAGCGTAGTGTGGGCATTGGATCATAACATGGTACTCATTTTCAACTTCTTTCAAGTTGCATATATCACAGTGTTGGTAATTGTTAATTCTACTTCCTAGTAAATGAATAGAGGACCCATTAATAAACACGTATCCAACTCCTGACCTTATTTGGCTAATTAATCGTGCTACAGTCCAAGAAATATTTCCATTTAAATAGTTCACATGATTGGTTGTTATGAGATAGTATAAATTATTGCAATTATTATATTCTAGCATACACATAATATCAGCGTTAGTTAATTTTGACCTATAATTGTCCAATGCACCATTTAACTGATCTCTCATATGTTTAGGGTCTTGTGACTCCCATAAGTGGCCTAGCTCCCGGTCATACAAATAATTTTTAATTTGAATCACCCAATTCATATCAGGTTTACACATATCTGATACCCTACTTAACTTTATGTACATTGTCTTCATAATACTATCGTTAGGTTTTTCTAAAATACGGATAAGGAATTTAAGAATACATTTCAGTAAAAACACTTGTATGTTTTCTATCCCGGTTTCTAATCTTAGAAACCATTGTGGTGAGTGTTTTGGTAAGTACAGGATTTTTCGTATAAAATTGCATTGGAAGGTTACTAGCTCCTTGTCGAACTTTGGCCCCCAGATTGGAATACAGTAAAGAACTACAGGCCTGACTAAGGAGTTAAACAATTTATCAATGATGTCTATTGAATTCAGTCTCGTTTTGTTTACTAGCAGACATACCCCGTTTACCGCAGCATTTCCTCTGCTTAAGAAGTAGTTCTTCCCTATAATATGCTTGGCTGTGTAATTAAGGGGCACCCCTAAGTATACGTAACTATTTACGATTTCAATTTCGCTGTCACCCCAGTAGAATTTTGTTGTCGGACTTATTATGCCTCCTTTCCTAAAGATCACCACTTTAGTCTTGTCCAGGTTGACAATTAGATTGTTACTTTCAAAGTACAGCTTTAGAGCGTTGATTTTACGCTGCAGATTCATGGGTGTGTCCGCTGTTAAGCAGATGTCATCTGCAAATAAAAGGAGATGCAAAATCTTCCTCCCGATGTGTATTCCTGGAATGTTAGATCTATCTATAGTATCCACCACGTCTTCTAAAAATAGTGTAAACAATTTTGGCGACAATGTCTCCCCCTGGGGGCAAGACTTCTCTAGGTTAAATATGTCTGTTATGCCATTGGCTCTAATAAATGCATTTGCTAGACCATAAATTTGTTTTATAACATTTAAAAATTTTGTGCTAATACCTGCCCTTTCCAATTTGTCCCATAACAAAGAATGTTCAACATTACAGAAGGCCTGGCTAAGGTCTACGAACAGGGAGTACACTTTGCCTTTTTTTAATCGCAGCCTGTATTGAATAAGGGTGTTAAGAATAAACACTTGATCAGCTGTTCCTGTTTTAGATTTAAATCCAGCCTGGAATTCTGAGATTTTTTCGTGTTTCCCGCACCAAATATTTAGTCTGCTGCAAAGGAGTGAGGTAAAAAGTTTCAGAGTAGTATTCAGCAGGGAGATAGGTCGATAGTTCCCTAGTTTGGTATTGTCCCCTTTCTTCAGTATAGGCACGATAACCGATGTAGTCCAATTTGCAGGGATCTTCGTTGGGTTCTCGAAGAGGTCATTAAAGGTCTTTAGCAGTTCAGACTTAGCATTGCTAGTCAAATTCTTTAACACTTCGTTTGGTATACCATCCTCTCCCGGTGATTTTCCATTTGCCAGCTTTTTAATAGCTAGAGACAGCTCCAACATGTTGAACTCAGAATCCAGAAAATTATCCGTCAGCGCATTTTGTTCTTTATTTATTACTTCTGGGAAGTTGCTACTGAAGACAGAAGTAAAATGAGCTTTCCATTTGTCCAGCGGAATACTATTTTCATTAAATGATGATTTCTTTCTGAATGTATCTAGAGCTAACCAGAAATCTTTTCCGAAATTTTCTGAGTTCAGTATTGTATTAATGATGTTATTGAAGAACGTAGTTTTCTTCAGCTCGACGGTTTTAACGAAGAAGTTTTTACTTTCAAGGTATGCTTGAATTACTTCTCTGTGTAATGTTGGGTCATCTAGAGGGTTTGAGGCTCTCAGGGACTTGAGCTTACGGTAAAAATCTCTTTTTGCCAATTGACATTCGTAGTCATACCATTTTGGATGCCTGTGATTGGCACTGCCCATCTTCTTTTCTGTTTTTAGGCCGCATAACTCAGCTGATTTGTGTACGAGATCGCAGAGCTGTTCTATTTTCATCACTTCATTAGAATTGTCAGTTTCTTCAAATAATTGGTGCATAATTATTTGAAATTCATCTCTCTTATTCTCCTGCCATGATATTGACTTGATTTTGAATTCCACGTTGGTTGCATCCTCCTCAGCTGCTTTATCAGGTAGTATGAGCTGAATGGGTTGGTGTTTGGAATACGGGGAATAAAGAACGGAAAAGTCAAGGTCATTCTTTACATGGTTACCCGAAACCAAACACAAATCGATGACACTGCAGCCGTTTTCTGAGATATGGGTGAAGTTTCCATTTTCGTCGCTCCTAGTGGTACCGTTACAAATTTGGAGATTATTTTCCCCGCACAGGGAGATGATTTGCCTTCCCCTTTCGTTGATCACTTTGTCTTTGCTTTTCCTTTCTAGCAAGGTTCTAGAATCTCTATATTGTACACATTCACCATCTAAACTCCCTAGTCTAGCATTCAGGTCCCCCATGCACACGTATGTTTTATCAATGGAGTTTTCAATTCTGTTTCCTAATTCTTCGATGACAGTTTGACCCTCTTTCGTGGGTGGTGCGTAGACAAAATCGATAATCAGGCAGTCCTGCGTCGGTGTTGCCGCTAAATTTAGTGTCACAGAGTGATGGGAATTTTCTTTGAAAGTTAGCCTTTTTTCCAAGTTCTTTTTGTATCCGATGAGGAACCCAGACTTTTGACGGCCTTTTGTTGCTGTTTTAAAAGAGCTGATTGTAATTATTTTGAATTTAGTGGTAAGTTTACTTATTGTATATTTCGAACATTTATCGTTCACGTCACTGCACCAAGTTTCAGCCAAGCAGAAGATGTCCGGGTTGCAATCTATTATTTCTTGTATTTTTTCATTCGCATTTCTATTTAGTCCGTCCAAGTTCCAATGAATTATTTTTAGGTCTTTTAATTTTCTATTTTTGGTAGGTTGAGCAGCGGCCTATTTGTTTTGGGTTTGGGGTGTTGATCCTATTCGGTGACTTAGTTGACTGGGTCTGTGGCCGCCCAATATCGTAGGTTCGGAATCAGGGAAGCGGGTTGTTTGTGGGGGTAGTAGTGTCGTTTCCGTTCTTCCTTGCGCTGCAGATTTTTTTGCAATTCGATCCTCTCTGAGCTTTGCTCTGGTAACAGCTGGTAGATCTGCATTTATATATACACCCCTTGTAGCGGCGTTTTTCCTCAGGCTAAATCTGTTTTCGAGAACTACATTTCGATCGTGTTCCCTTACGAAACTAATCATGATTGGTCTGTTGAATCGTCCATCATATTTAGTAATTCTTCTTACCGTGTCAATTTGTATGTTGACAAGTCCGAGTTCGTGTTCAATTAATCCTTTCACTTTCTCGTAGCACTGATCTCCAGTTTCGTGTTCCCCATCCAGTATTCCTTTGATAATTAGTTGTTTCCTTTTCACAGCCGTCTCCAAAATTTCATTTTTCTTTTCCAGATGTTTTACCTTTTCCTCCAGAAAGTCTACTTTTTGTTGGATCCTTGAATTTTCTTTTTTTAGTCCAGTAATTTCTTGGTGGATGTCGTCTATTTTATTTACTTTGAGTAAAATGAGATCCAGTTTCTCGTCAGTCGTCATTGCTGTTGATATAGAAGTAGCACCTTCATCACCAGAGAATTCGTATTCCATTCTCCCTCTTTTCACAACCGGCTCTTTTTCGGTTGAAGATTCTAGGCCCATAAATAAATTTTTACAGTATCCTTACTCGTACAGTCAGGTAGAGAACAACCCCAAAATTTGACAGAACAAGTCAGTTAAAATAATTGCAACTTGCCTGAAGGCTGGCCCAGCCTTAGCGATGACTTTGTAATGCCTGTAGCGGTACTAGATTTGCTAGGGCTGGGTAAGTAGTGTAAGCACGAAGCCCGTCCCCTTTTCCCTTTCCACTAGTGGAAAATTTTACAGAGAATTTTTTCTGACTTGTCTTAGACCTCCATGCAACGTATTAGTACGATAAAATTTATTTAAAAGTTAAAAAATTACGAAAAGTTTACTTTGGGCAATCTGTTTGACTTACGCGCGCCCGCGGTTTTACATCTATGCTTAGCAGTATGCATAATGGTAAATGGTGAGTCAGAGTGACGTAGACGTAACTTTATACCCCAAGTCAAAAATTCCATGACTATGACCAACTAAAATGGCATCACATTAAAGAAATATTCTACACTCATAAATTCCACCCACCTCAACTTGATAGTCACCTATAAAAATCGGGAAAACTGGGAAATGTATGGAAATGAAAAGGGGTTATATGGCACCAAGCACGTATTTAGTAGGGGGGCGCAGCGCCCCCCTAAATCTGAGAAAAAGAGAATTGAGTGCGGAGAAGATGTGCCGATTTCAAAACCAAAATATATTGGGATAAAATAAACAAAATTTAAGGGGTCAGTCAACAATTTTGGGATACCAAATGTGATTAAAAAAATCTGATCTCTTTTTTGGGCTATAGGAGGAATGTTTTCTGCCATTGATCACAAAAAATCCGCACAGATATTAACGGAAATTTAATTAAATTCAAAGATTACTGTCGGGATTCATGAGTTCTGACAGGTGATTCAAAATTTGACCTCGGTCAAGCCCCTCTCTGATTGGTCCAAATTTTTTGTCATTAGCGTGAAATTGCAGATTTCCATGACATAAATTTATACGTTTCCAAATGAAGCAAATATCGTGAATAGCGAATATTATGCACTCATGATAAAGAAATGAATATTGGCATGAATGCTAAATCTCATTTGCATGGACATTTGAGTTATTAGAAATTACCTGTGGATTAAAATTTTAAAAATTAATCTTATTTGTATTAAATTGTCAGAAACTATTAAGAATGAATGTTCTTCGTAAACAGAGAACCGAGGTACGAAAAAGTACGGTTGAAGACAATAAACTGCGACCAATACTATATACTAATACTATATTTTACTTTACTACAGGGTGTCAAATGTCTATTGAGACCCCCTGTACCGAAACTGGAAGTATTACAGCAAAACTGTTGATCCAATCGAAAGGCGGTCCAAAGTTACACTAATAAGGATACTTTGATAAATGTCCCTTACCCTTAAGGGGTTCAAAAAATTACTGAAAGTAATAAAAAATGAAAATAAAATAAAATCTACCTGTTTTCTAAGTTTTCGGGTTTTTCCTGGGCACAAAACTTTTTATTTCTAAAAATGGGTTTCATAGCCTTTCTTAGAATCGAATTAGTGATTTTTCCAACCATTTTCATCAAAATCGGTCTTGGTCAATTTTTCAACTTTTTTGCGGGTTTTATCAGAATTTCTGAAATCCGCAAAAAGCCCACCACCGATTTTGATGAAAATTGGTGGAAAATCGCTAATGCGATTCTAAGAAAGGCCTGTGAAATCTCATTTAGAAAAAAAGTTTTGTAGCCAGGAAATATCCGAAAACTTGGAAATCGGACAGATTTTTCCACTTTTTATTTATTTTAGTGATTTTCTGGATCCCTTAAGGGCAAGTGACATTTATCAAAGTACCCTCATTAGAGTAACTTTGTATGGCCTTTCCATTGTACCAACAGTTTTGCTTTATTACTTCCCGTTCTTCCGGTGCAGGGGGCCTCAATAGACATTTGAAACCCTACACCTAGTAATACCTACACAGCTAAAATCTGGAAATTAAAATTGAAGACAGTCATTATACTGAGTTTCACGATAAAGAGATTCCGTGTCACTTGAGTTGCCTTTGAAAGCTTTACATCCATTTTGAAGCGCAGCATGATATTCAAAGCATTGTACAAGACAGTTAATTGTCCTAAAACAAATGAGATTTATTTTTAAAGTTTTAATCCCCAAGCAATTTCCAATAACCCAACTATGTCCATGCGAATGAGGTTGCAATGGGGTTTAAAGCATTCATCCCAATATTCATTTTTTTTATCATTAGTGCATAATACTCGCTGTTCACGGTATTTGCTTCATTAAATCCTACCCCTTAAAATGCATTTTGGAAATCGTATAAATTTGTCATGGAAATTGCTATTGCTATTATAACTTTATGTCAAAAAATTTGGACCAATCAGAGTGGGGCTTCACCGAGGTCAAATTTTGAATCACAGTCAGAACTCATGATGACGACTGTAACATAGACCAGAAATATGATGGTCTACGTGGTTAATTTTTGCATTTGAAAGAAAATGTAAAATAATGATATCTATTCAAACAGCAAAATAATTGTGGAAATAATTTATGAAAATACCCACACTTCTGCAGTTGACCGAAAATCTCTATGGTAATTATTGGCTATTTTGAAATCGGCACATCTTCTCCGCACTCGCTCAATTTTTTTCTCAAAAATGGCCTAAAATTGCAAAATTTTTTCGCGCTTCACGCGAATTAGTCTTATTTTTGGTATAATTTTTGCTTCCGCCCCCCCTTGAACAAATTTCTAGATACGTGCCTGTATGGCACATAGGTGGCACATTCAAAACCTATAAATTTGAAACAATAAAATAAATAGTCTTACACTTCATCCCGCTCTTGATTATTTTCTGTTTAAGAATAAACTTAGTTTTTCTATTTAAGTAGTAAAACATTTTTCCCCTCCTATTAGCTTAAACCCATTTGCGAAAAGAAAAAAATACAGTTGTGAAATGTGAAAAATTTGAAAGGCCAAATTGAAGCAAGAGTTTCAATTACCACGTCTCACAACTGTGACTTTCATCATCGCGAAAGCGCGTATGCATTAAACCAAGCACAGTGCGCAGTGGCCGAGTAATAACATTCATAACTTAGACCATTGTGTTTTGAAACTATGCGTACATACAACATACAAACATCCGTACATTCCGATTATGTTTATATTATAGTCATGATTTAAGTATAACTAGAATCGGTCAATACTTATTAGTAATAACTGGTAATCATTATGTTATATTACAAGTAATTTTTTCAAATAAAATACATAACATTTAAAAGAACAATGGCAAAAGATTTTGAATTTTTAGAAATTGTTTTTTGAGGCAATAATAAGTTTGAGTCGATCGTATCATAATTTTATTACCCGTACTTTGTTGGGCTACGGCTACACGTAGATACTCAAATTAAAAAGAAGCGAAGAAATGTGTTCATCTAAAAATATCCACCTGGTCACAATCAGATTTATGTCTAAGAATAAACCACAAGCAGAAGTTTTCGCATTTGGCTTGCAGTGCTGTATATATAGCTGACCTGAAACTGCATGTGCGTTAAACAAACATCTTATCCTCGTCCCTGGAAATCAGTATGTAATATTGTAATATTATATTTTAAATCTGTAATTAATAATTGAATTCTTCATAATTATTATTACACCGTATGAATTGAGGGACCGCATTGAGCGTTCGTCGAAAGCGTACAATCGCGGTGGCGCGATTAAAGCCATGTAGTAGTACAGTAGTAGTTATATATACTAGACTTTTCCACACACGGTCGCTTGCGAGGTTAGAGCGTCGAGAACGGCCCACGAAAAAGTTGACGTATAATTCCCAATTACATGAACTAAAATTTTAATAATTGGCAATTACATGGACTGAAATGTTTTGCCTGTATGTTTAACTCATGTTGGGTAACTTTACCGTAAAATTAAATAGTTTAGGTATATTCATATTCATGCTCATGGCTTTGTCAAACAAGTAAGTGATTTTAAAATAAAAATGATGCTTTGGATTTAGATGTTATACATTCCTAGTTGGTTGGATGAGTTAACAGTTTCACTGCATTACTTTTGAACATTGTAAAATTATGAACTAAAAGCATATCTATAGTTTTTGACGAAGTTAAGTTATCTACCTCTTTTATTTTTGGCGGTACCCAGCAGACTTTTATACTCTTTTTATACTTCTTTCATATTTCCGGCTTTAATTTTTTTAATTTTTAAGACATTGAAAAATGTATTGCTTCACATGAATGGGTTAAATACATACACAGATTTTGATTGTTTATTTCTTTTCACCTATGATATTTAAGTGGATGAAATTAAGTTCAATGAAAACCGTTCGTATGTTTGTACTTCTGTGTTGATTTGCCGCAATTCTTGAACGCCGTCAAGCACAAGCACAATAACGCAATTAGGCAAATCCCTTCACGTCCAAACCAGAACAGCTTCAAGCCAGTTCAGTGTGCATTAAAATTAAGTAGTTTGCCATCAATAGGAATCTTACGTGTAACGCAAATGTTTGGAAGCTACCGATACCTTTCTTCGTGATTGGATAGTAGATAGCAGATGACAAGAATGCTTTTCGTAAATGTAGTTAAATGTTGTAAATGACGTTTTTGATAAAATAATTTTTGTACTCGAAGTATTAGAAATATACAATTACTAAGCTTGTAAAGGTAGTAAGGAAAGTCTGTGTTTTGTGACCAGGCTGCTAACCGTTTAATGTTTTGATAAAATGACATAAAGGTATAGATATAAAAAATTAAAAATAAAATTTCCATTACCAAAATATGAAATAAAGTGAGCTATACAACTAAGAAAGTCATCGTTGATTTGGTTGAAAATTCAAACAACTATTTATTGGCCTAACAGCTAATACAGGTATTTTATTTCTCGCAATTCAAAATCGTTTTTAGCCAGCTAAAATGGAACTCGGAAGAGAGTATGAAACATGCAGCATCAAAGATTTTTTAAATTGACATAAATACTTTTTTGCTGTAGAATGCTGAAGTATATTATAATTGTTTCGCTGAAATGTTATTGAAAATAAGATATTGTTTTCAAATTAAGACCCTAAAACACTGTAATACGGAGGCATTTTAAATAGCATTTCCATATTTTTACTCCTTTTATCAAAATTTCTTTCCTATTCAAAAAAACGACTGATGAAAACTTCATTGTATACATCTCCTGCAATTATGCAGTTTTTCGGTATCGCAAAATGCAACAAATTTGTCGATTGACAGCGGTTATAAAAATACCTGAGAGATAATGTTTTTAAGTCACCAATATCTTTATCATCAAAAAAGTTTGAACTTTTTATACTTTATAAAACTAGTAGTGCATGAATTTAAGAGATGTGTAAGCAAAATAATTTGAAATTGCAAATCGGATTGTAACAAGCGTTAACCTAATGAGAAAGAGGATTGTGAAAAACAACTTCTTTCCGATTTTCGATATACCGCCCCCTTTACTAAGGACACACCCCTCGAGGGTCGCACAGCTAGGTTCCAACTACTCTGAAACTACTCGACTGATTTGGTTGAAATGTTTTTTAAACTGAAGGAGACAGTATTTCGGAGGGTGGATTTTCGGCGTTTTTCAAAATTCGAACTCTTTAATGAAAAACAAATATCCAAAAAAAACTTGGAGACAATTTCTTAATTTCTTGGATTTGTTGATTGACTGGATGGGATGGTTTAATTATTTTCGAAGTTGTTGATGGGCTGGATGGGAAAGGGTGTCACATCGTTTGGAGTGGATCGGATGCATTTAAGCCATACAAAATGCAACTATAGTTTCCAAGATCTTATTTTTAGTGATGGGATGGATGTGGTTGGATATTTGGTGATGGGATGGATGGGTTGGATGTTTGGTGATGGGATGGATGAGGTTGGATGTTTGGTGATGGGATGGGGTTGGATGTTTGGTGATGGATGGGATGGGGTTGGATGTTTGGTGATAGGATGGGGTTGGATGTTTGGTGATGGGATGGGGTTGGATGGTTGGTGATGGGATGAATGGGGTTAGATGTTTGGTAATGGGATGGGGTTGGATGTTTGGTGATGGGATGGGGTTGGATGTTTCGTGATGGGATGGATGGGATTGGCTGTTCCATCTTTTGGAGTAGATGGGATGTTTAACTACAACTTACATCTATGCTGCCAAGTGTTATTCTGTTTTGTCCTACCGATGCGAGGCAAATAAACTGCTTCTCCTCCCGCACCAGGGGGGTTCAGTAGAGGTTTCCTACTAAGAATTTGAATTTCATATGGGTGGGGTCGTTTAACTAATTACCTCCAAAGGGTGGATATCCTTTGACTACAAGGTTGGTCCCAGCTAGCATACCAGGATTGGGACTGAGGAATAATTAGATAATGCGAAGAAAAGTTCCATTATAAAAGTTACAGCTCTCTTATAGGACCAAAATATTACAATCAAATATATTTAATTTTCTAATTGACCGATTGGTGCTACATTCCCAATTCAGGCTAACTTTTAATGGCAGTATGTATAATGGTGGTTCAGGGTTCTGTAAAACACGAGTCAAGTGATCATGGTGGGTGTCCGGGGTAAGTTGTCAATACCCACGTTTAATTTAAAAACAAAAGTTGATACTAGGTCGTACTAAAGCGAAGTTTTGGAATATTTCTTGACTCTCCATCAATGTATCTCTACCTTTGGCCCACCAAATTAGAAACCATGAAGTGGTCAATTGGAATTAATATAAAAATCTATGTATCTGAAATACATTCTATATACTCATCGTACAATATTGCCACGGAATACACACTAGCTTTGTTTATAACAGAGCCTGTGCCCTGTGACCGGCTAGTATAACTCTTATTTACAGCAGACTATAATATTATGCTAATTATGCTATATATAATAACTTTTAAATCAATGGATAACGATAAATATGAAATTGCAATAAAATTATTAAGATTTATTTTCATTATGATTATCACTATCAAGGGCGTATTTAGGAGGATGCTAGGGTGCTTAAGCAACCCTTACAAATTTTAAAAACACACATGTTTTTTAGATATTATCGTCTTATCGTGCTTTCACCAAAAATAAATATTTAATTTCAAATTGGAAGACACATTTGCGTGTATCTTGTATGACGCCAACTTCCACATTTAGAAAACAATACTTTCCTATTTCAAATCTAATTCTCGATGTTGAACTGTACTCCAAATAAATCTACGATCCCACTGATTTGGGCATACTTGAAGTATGTTTCAAACAGTTGGGAGCCAGTCAATGTTAGGTCTGAGTCTGAAACGACCTTAGTGATTTTACCGGCAAAGCTAATGGAATTTTCTACATCGAAAAAATTAGTGACTCCGATACTCCAATCTCTCCACGTAGACATAATTTCAGTGGCACTGTAAGCGGTGAGGAAACCATTGTCTTGAATCTGGTTTAATTTGGTTTGAAATTCATCCTCACTACAAATGCTGATACTGTGTCCAAACTTTTCAGCAATTCGAATGTAATCATCAGCAGTTAATGTTATGTTGGGGTCAATTAAGTTGTACAGAGTCGATTGATTAGATTGGTGATCATGCAACAATAATTTGATGGTCACAGCAGCGGCGATATTTACAGGACTAAACGGTAAACGTCCCTTAAAATCAGGAATGACACCAAGTCGAATACTACTGAATAGCATGTTCATCATGGCATTATTCTCCATATCAAACAACCCATTTTCGCTCTCACCCAAAATATTCGGGTATCTGATAACAGTGCAAGGGATACCTCGCTCTACAGCTTGCTTGGCTAATTTTTCCCCGACTAATTTTGTCAGAGGGTATCCCATTGTAATGCCATCTCCGAAGTTTTGGTCATCTGGAAACTCCTCATACGCAAAACCGTTTTCTGTAAATCTGTTAACAGTCGCAATTGTAGATGCAAACATCACTCTTTTAGTTTTGAGATGTACAGAGAACTTGAGGATATTTATCGTTCCATTCACGTTATTAGACCGAATATCATTTGTCCCAGTTGACAGTTGGTACGGTTCCATATGATTAACTTTAGCCCCCAGGTGGACTACGCAATCTATTTTAGAGGAAAGGTTATTATAATCATCAAAACCCATCCCAAGATACTCTTCCGCTAAATTTCCTTTTACGACTTCAATTTTATTCAAATCGTCCAAAACGATTTTAAATTTTTTCAGACAGGTATCAATTCTGATTCTACATTGGTCGGCGTTTTCGGCTCTAATTAAACAGTAAACACAAATACCCTGTGCCACCAGATCTTTTAGTAAGCAAACACCAAAATGGCATGTCACTCCTGTTAGAAGAACATTTTTTATTTCAGAGTAGTGTACAGAAGTGCTCTTAATTTCCGGAGGAAGCATTGAATCGTCCTTAATGACTTCTAAAAGGCTAAAAGAACTTTTCAATTCTGGTAGTAAATATTCCTGGGAATTTTTACCTGCATTATCAAATTTCATGGTAAGTTCTGCCAAATGACGACTTAGAGAATGTATATCAGGGAAATCTATCAGCGCTGTTGCTGTTAATAGAATTTCATCGCCAAGAATTGCTTGTATCTTATTCCGCATTTCAACCGACATGAGAGAATCAATGCCCATATCAGTGAATTTCTGGAAATGGTCCAGATGTTCCCGATCGCCTAACTTTATTGTATATTTTACAACTGAATCTAAATAACTCTGCACAATCGGGATCCGTTCGGGCAATTGAAGGGAACCTATTTTAGTCCAAAACTCGTCGTTGTTTGTTAAAGGTGCATTTCTTACAATCTCTAAATCATCACCCCCATCTGCTAACTGGCATATAAGGCTATCCGAAAAGTTTTTAGTTCCTCGAGGAATATCCTGTGGATCGAATCCTCCAGTAACAACAGCTTGTAAAATATCCTGACGAGACATTATATATTTCAAAGCATCAAGTCCTTGCTTCGGTACAAGAGGTAAAACTTTCTCAAAGTAAGTGTAGTAGTCTGACTCCTGTAGTGATACCGCAACACCGATTTCAGCCCAAGGACCCCAATTAATGGTCTGAGCTGGAAGTCCCTTAGAGTGCCGAAACCGCATTAATGAATCTAGAAACGAATTAGCTGCGTTATGATTACTTTGACCAGCCAATGCAAAGATGCTGGCAATTGATGAAAAAGAGACGAAATGTTCCAGGGTGAAATCCAAAGAAAGTTTGTGTAAGTTGAGGGTACCGTTAACTTTAGCATTCATAGCCGTTTTATATTTTTCCCAAGTTTGGTTAATCAAAATACCATCGGAAATGGCTCCAGCGTTATGGATTATCCCTCGTAATGGCGGCATTCCCGAATTTAGAGATTTAAGCAAATCAAAA
Source organism: Tomocerus qinae (assembly GCA_020055645.1). Classification (NCBI taxonomy): domain Eukaryota; kingdom Metazoa; phylum Arthropoda; class Collembola; order Entomobryomorpha; family Tomoceridae; genus Tomocerus; species Tomocerus qinae. The sequence continues at coordinate 127,475,206 of CM034546.1, forward strand.
ACTTTTTTACATGCGTCCCAATCGCCAACATCTGCTTGCAACGATAGCACTTGACATCCATTGTTCTTTAACTTGGATATAGTATCCAGAGCATACTCATTTGGTGGAGACCGGCCAACCAAAACTAAATATTTGGCTCCATGGTTAGCCATCCATTTAGCTACCTCAATGCCAATTCCTCTAAGTCCTCCAGTTAAAAGATACGTAGCATTTGAATTAAAAATCAGTTCCTGGACATGGCGAAAACAGTTGACTTCTTTAATTTCATGGTTGACAAGGACAATTTTACCAATATGTTGAGATTTCGAAAAATAGTTGAATGCATCTTTGATCAGTGACATTTCGAATCTGGAATACGGTAGAGGAGTTATGTATCCCTTCCTTACGTATTCATCCATTCGAACACTGAGATATTCTAATTGTTTAATATCCATCAATTCCAAATTAACGGGATAGTATTTAACATCTGGTCGAATTTCATGAACTTCGTTTTTCCAAATATTAACTTTTCCCATTTCGATGAATCGAGCCCCATTTGCACAGACAGAGAGAGAAGCCTCTTTGAATCCTTCCCCGGTGAGGGAATTCAGAACGAGATCAACTCCTCTCCCATTAGTGACCTTTTTAATCTCCGTTGCAAAGGACAAGTTTCTAGAGTTGAAAACATGTTGAATTCCAGTGGAACGAAGATAAGATCTTTTTCTATTCATTCCAGCAGTAGCTATTATATTTGCACCAACTTTTTTTGCGAGTTGAATCGCAATTAACCCTACACCCCCAGATGCTACGTGAATAAGAATGGTTTCTCCTCTCTTTAAGTTCCCAATCATGACAAGACAATGATATGCTGTTAAAAATACACTTGGAAGTGTACATGCGTCAGGAAAGGTATAATGAGGAGGTTTACGAACAAGTCCTTCTTGATAGACAACAGTATGACTTGCAACACAGCTGTTTTGAGAAATGCCGAAGACTTCATCGCCAATTTTGTATTTGACTACAGATGAACCTACATCAGTGATAATTCCAGAGAAATCTGCCCCAAGTGATTCCCATATGCTCTCAAATCCTTCAGGTTTAAGAACAAGAAATATATCTCTAAAATTTAATGCCGTGGCTTTGATATGCACTTCGACTTGATTTTGTTTCAATGAAGCCTTACAAGACGTCCCAAAGCTAATGTCATTTAAATTTTTGGATTTTGGAATCACCACAGAAAATCTTTCTTCATTAATAAGGGTAGACAGGTTGTTGTTAGCTATGTTTTTAGCTCCAAATAATAACTTGCTTTTGTTTCGGAAGCTCGAAACTCCAGCATCTCCAGTAAAGAATTCGTATAATATTTCTTCTGAGCTTTGACTTTTGTCATCGGGATCCAATTCAATAATCTTTACAAATAACTGTCGGAATTCGTTTGCTAGAGTCCTGGCAATTGCTACTGATGTCGCCTGAGATGGAAAAATATCATTTTGATCACCAATAGCCAGAGCACCTTTTGTTACCAAGTACATTTTTGGTTTAAAAATTGTGTTAGAAATAATATTTTGGCAGATATGCATAATAGGAACACATATCCTGAATTGATCTTCTTCTCTGTCAATACTCTTCAAGTAGCATATCCCTTCAAAATCAAAAGAGTTGAAAAGAGTGGTAAAAAGATTTTTAACATTTTCAGAATTCGAAAGATCTACATATGATACAGATAAATTAGTGTCGCCTTCGTGACTTTTATCGATATCTTTGACCAAGTGACACCGACGGCCAATAGATTCTAACTGCGAAACTAGATTTCTATAAATTCCATTTTCGTCACACAATATCAACCAAAACTTTTGCTTTATGTCTGTCATATCGACATTTATCAAAAATTTATAATCAGGGTCAGCCTGCGATACCAAAACATTCGCCCTGTGGGGATCAGGATTTATATTGACTGATGTTGTAAAGCCTGAGTCATTAAGAACTTGATCCCAAGTGTTTTGACTGACACATGGATGATTTGGTCTGACATTGTGATCTGAAAACCTCCAAAAACCATCAAGAACACCAACCATTGTATCAGCAATTCTCTCAGGGCCTAGCATTTCCATTAAGAACAACAATCCGTAAGGTTTGACTATCTGTCTGATATTTTGGATGGAATCGTGCAGCTTTTCAGTTGCATGAATTACATTTGCTGCAATTGCAATATCGTAGTCGTAAGGAGCGAATCCTTGACACAAAGGATCGTTTTCAATATTCAAGACTTTATACTCCATACTGCTTCGAACGTCAGACAGATTATTTTCCGCCTCTTCAAAAAACGCGGGAGATATATCTGTGAAAGTATAACGAAATGGAATTCCATATTGTTGTAACACTCTTGTTAAATGCATTGTCGTTGCCCCACTTCCGGCTCCAATTTCAACTATTCGAATCACAAAATCGGACCGACATGCTTTTATAGCCGTATCTTTGATAGCAAGGTAGGCAAATTGGCTGAGTGATATATTTCCAAGATTGTATTCCACACTATCAGTGTATATTTTAGTTATGTTTAATTCTTTGTCCTCATTTCCAAAGAGAACAGTATGTGGAAGGATTTCTCCCTTTAAAATAGCAGACAAATATAAAAAGTACTTGCTCATCAACCTTATGATGACACAGGTTTGACCACTTTTAGTTTCTATTTCATGAACTTTAAGCCATATTTCTTCAGTTAGTTTCTTTATTTGGTCTAAGGATGGGACTTCTTTGATAACTTCCCATTCCTTCTCATACAAATCAGGTTTGGAAACTTTTTTCAGGTAATAATCTTCTTCAAGTATTTCCAAATAGCGTCCACAAGCTTTCTCAAAAGCTGCTGAGAATAAACAGTTGTGCATTAGGACTCGAGTCGTAAGCCTCTGTCCAATGAAAGGTTTCCAATTAGCCATCACAAATACTCGAATTATTCCAAGAGCTGCTGTTTGGTTACATAAGCGTGAGTAATCTTGTCCATAGTTGATATAAGATGCATAAGGCTCTATTAATGTGCCGAAATAAGTTTTCAATTTTGAATAGATTTCATCCAGCTTGGAAAGTTTTGCTAAATCAAGGCGACTTTGAAGTGGCCCCAACTGAGGACGCCATGCAATGTCCAAAATATGTGGTAAAATATTTTTTTGGCGATTAATAATATTTAACAATGAATTCAAGCTCGTCTTTTGAAAACGCACCCCTTCCATAAATGCCAATAAATTATTTCCACCATATAAATAAATCTTCGCGCCTGTGTGCTCATTCTCTTCCCACTTGACATAAATGTGAAGGGTATTGCAGCTGAAATCTAATCTGTTAAACATGAAAAATTTATCAATGCCAACTGGCAAATGTAAGTCTGACAGGTCTCGACAAATCCCCAGCGCTTGAAGCATAGCATCTAAGATGATTGGATGATAAATGTAATTATTTAAACGTCCCGCTTTCGTGGGAACTGTCAAATCCGCAATAACTTCATTTGTTCCTTTCCAAACCTTCCCTAAACTTTTAAAAGTATCTCCAAAACAGATACCTAATTCTGACAATCTTTTATAAAACTTTGATGTGGAGAGTTTTGTTGTACAGCGGGATTTTATAATTTCTACATTGATTTTGGGGATATCTTCCGCTATTTCAGAATTAATTCTACAAACATTCGCAGTCGCGTTTTGCTTCCAACGCATTTCATTGTTGGATGTAATCACATTATTTTTTGAAACATAGTACTTAACCAACATTTTCATATTGGTCTCCTGACTTACGACTACTTGTGTTTTAAGTCTCTCGTCATTTTGCAATTCTAAAGGGGCATGAATGACAAAATTTTTAACCATAAAGCTTTCAAATCTACCATATATTTTAAAGAGTGATTCGTTTCCTGCCGCAAGAATAATTTCTAAAAATCCTGCTGCTGGGAAAATGACCACGTTGGCTACTCGATGATCTTCCAAGTACAACATTTCGTTCAGATCCCAATTATTTTCGTATATATAATTCTTGCTGTCAACAATAGACATTTCTCGTCCCATAAGTGGATGCAATAATTTTGCCTGGAGGTTCTTTACCGTTTTTATCCAATATTTTTGTCTCTGGAATGGGTATGTTGGTATTAGTACCTTTTTCCTTTGAAACGATAAATCAAGGGCATTCCATTGAATGTCAATTTGGTTGACGTAAAGTGTTTTAAGAGATTCGAGCATTGTTTTCCAGTTGTCTTGTGTTTTCCTAATGGATGGCAACCACAGAGAATTTCCCTTGCACACGTTTGCCAATCCTAATGCTAATAAAGTGGGATTTGGGCCAATTTCAATGAAAATATTACAACCACTTTCAACAAGTGTTTTCATTGCCACAGGAAAATTAACTGAATTCCGAACATGGTTTTCCCAATATTTTTTGTTAATTGAATGAGTAACTAATTGCCCGGTAATACCCGACACATACTGACACACTGGAGTGTTATTAGGAATCGAATCGGCGTAATTCCCGAAGCTATCAAGTATACATTCCACAGATCTTGAATGAAATGCATGTGAGGAAGCCAGTAGGTTGCATTGAATTTCGTTTTCTTCACAGAATTCTTTGAAATCGTCAATGTTATTTGTCAATCCCGCCACCACAATTTCCTCAGGGGAATTAACGACTGCTATATCTAACCAGACCTCGCTTCCTTTTCCTTTTAGAAAGGAGGAAATCAACTCTTTGGCTTTAGCTTCAGAACAGTGAAGAGCCAACATTCCCCCGGGAGGTAGTTGGTTAATCAAGGTACTCCTTTTCAAAACTAAGTTAAGACCGTCGGCTAAAGTCAATATTTTTGCAGTTGTTGCCGCTGCAAATTCACCTACAGAGTGCCCCAATACAAATTCCGGTTCAATACCAAAGCTCTGCCACATTTTAACTAAACTGTACTCAATGGTATAAATTGCTGCTTGGCTGTACATAGTTTGATCAAGAAATAATTTGAATTTGTCATTCCATAGGACTTCTTGCAGTGGAATTTCTAAATTATTTCTTAATAAAGAGGCACATTCATCAAAAGCGTCTTTGAAAATCACATTCGTGTCGTACAGAACTTTTCCCATGCCAAAACTTTGCGATCCTTGTCCGGTAAAAAGAAAAGCTATTTTTGGCTTCAGCTGAATGCCATCGTTTCTCTCGATTTTCAAATTTACTAATTGTTCTTTTAGATCATTTATATTTTGTCCAATTACGGCCGTCCTGTAATTAAATTGTGCCCTACCCGTATTTGCGGAGTGAGCAACATTTGCAATATCTAACTCCTGATGTTTTTCAAAATATTCAACGTATTTATGAACTAACTCCTCTAAAGCATTTTCGGTTTTTGCTGAAAGTGTGAGAATATGGTGTGATCTTTGTTTCACAAAGTCGCACTTTCCGATAAAATGATTTGGAGGTGGTTCTTCAAGAATCACGTGAACATTTGTTCCACTCAAACCGAATGAACTTACTCCTGCCATACGGACACGTTTATCATTTTTGGGCCATTCTATTGGCTCCCTTGGGATAATGGCTGGAATAGAATCTAAATCAATGGCCGGATTTACAACGTCCATGTTTATATGTTGAGGAATAAGTTCATTCTTCATGGACAGCAATACCTTAATGATTCCAGCTAATCCTGCTGTAGCTTCCGTGTGTCCAATATTTGTTTTACCCGAGCCAACAATCAATGCATTTTCCCTGCACCCACCATACACAGCCGACAGAGCGGCAAACTCAATGGGGTCTCCAACAGGGGTACCTGTACCATGAGCCTCGATCAAATCAATTTGTTGTGGAGAAACATTGGCAGATTTCAACGCTTCCCGTATTGAAATTTCTTGACAATATTTGCTTGGTGTTCCAAAACTAGTAGTAGTTCCTTCGCTACTCATTCCTGTTCCACGAATTATGCCCTGAATAGGGTCACCGTCCCTCATTGCTTCGGAAAGTCTTTTCAATACTAGAACAGCAACCCCTTCTGCTCTTCCAAAACCGTTAGCATCTTTATCAAATGTTTTACAGAGGCCATCTGGAGACATAACATGAGGTACTACACTATCTGCACAGTTACAAATCATGATATTTGTGCCCATGGCTAAACCCAGATTTGTTTCCCCTTTCCGAAGGCTATCGCACGCTAAGTGTAGCGCAGTCATGGATGACGAACACCCCGACTCAGTTGCTATATTAGGTCCATTACATCCAAGGAAGAAAGAAACCCTCCCAGATGTGGCCCCATGGGCATTTCCTTGTACCACCCGAGTGAAGTCTTGATTTTTCGAGTTCTGCATAATTATTCGGTCGTAATCATGCAGCCATGCGCCATTGAATACTCCAGTTTTGCTACCCCTTAACGAAAGAGGATTGATTCCCGCATTCTCTAATGCCTCCCAGGACACTTCCAAAAGAAATCTTTGTTGAGGATCCATGTACTCTGCTTCTCTTCGACTGATTCCAAAGAAGTTGGCGTCGAATGCGTCAATTGGACATTTCAGATAGCCACCTCTAAAATCTGTGTATTTTGGGTCGTTTCTTTCATGCTCTAAAAGCCTTTCTGGGAGAATATTCTTAATTTGAGATTCTCCTCTTTGTAGCAAACCCCAAAATTCGTCACAGCTATTAGCACCAGGAAGACGACAACTTGTTCCCACAATTGCTATGGAATCCTTCCACTTTTCAAAACTTCTTTTCAATGGACTAAGAATGGATTTCTTTGCAAAAGTCAGAAAATTTTCTGGAAGATCAAATGCTGCGACCTGCATATAAAATCATCATTCAAATTAAGGTTTTATATAATATTATTAAATTATACTGTTTTAGTAGGATACAAGTATTGTGTTTGTATTGTAGTGTAAATTATGCAATTGTATATTGTAATAACTAGAAATAGAGACCGACTAGATTATATGGGCTATCGTCCCGGTTATAATAGAGACTTAATGAATAATTAGCTTATATATTCATAATCTCTACATCCTTGCCCCCTCCCCCGACCCAATTATATTAGAGATTAATCTTGTATATTATGTATATAGAGATTAATATCGTCCTTTAAGGAACGAAAAAGCCAATAACCATTTTTCGCTTGGTGCAGGGCACAGCCTAACTCCAATAACAAGCGTATGGATGTAGGCTTTTTCCGCAACCAAAGTAAAAATAGTTATATTGGATTTGTCGTTACTTAAGGGACGATATTATGCAATGCATGCAACGTGGAAATAATTTCTACCAAACTATGGAGCAAGGTATCGAAAAACCCGGGTTTTTTAGGAAAAAACCCTCGACCCCGGGTTTTTTAGGGTTTTTTGGGTTTAAGGGTTTTTTATATAACTATAGGTATAAATACAAGTATACAATACATACTATACCATATATGAAAACTACAGCTGACAACAACAACAACCGTGTCAACTACTATTACTTACGTAATGAAAAGAAAAATTAAAGCATAAAAGTTTAATTTTATTATGCTGTAACATAGCAAATCCACTATTTTTGTGAACACCTATATTATTATTACTGTTTGATAACAACTAGTGAAATATTAAGCATTATAATATTTTACTGATTATATTGACTTTATGAAATTATTCCTTTGTTAATTTGAAGCTTTAATTGCAAAGCATTACAGTAATGAATATGTAAGTGATAAATTGAAGTTATGTGTACAACAATATTATAAACATAATCTTCACAACGCAATGACTAAAGTATACATAAAACTAATATTATTATAGCCCTCACATTACGATACATTAATTGCCCAAGGCTGTATTGAGGGGGGGGCATTGGGGGCAAATGCCCCCCCCCCCGAAATCCAAGAAAAGAGGAAATTTTTTCTCAAAAGACCAAAAAATTTCGCGCTTCGCGCGATTTTATGTGATTTTTAGGTTATTTTTGACTCATTTTAGCTAAAATAAGCCAAAATTTTTCGCGCTTCGCGCGATAATGCCTAATACATATAAGTGTATGACATCGTTGCCCCCTCCGAAATCGATTTCTAAATACGGTACTGTAATTGCCCGTAGAAGTGTAGAAGCTATAATATTTGTTTCCACCTAATTATGCATTTGTTTACATTTTTGAATAGAAATTAGTATGTATTGCGTATCTAGATGGAGCTGTAGTGCAAATTTTCGTATGTTTTGTAAAAAACCCAAAAAACCCAATAAACCCGGGGTTTTTTAAGTAAAGCGGGGTGGGTTTTTTGCCAAATAACCCAAAAAACCCCAACCCATAAAAAACCCGACCCACAACCCTGCTATGGAGGAACCCCCCAAGAATGGAAAGTATGTTATGAAAAGTTATATTACATATAAGTTATGTTACAAGCTGTTTGTTATTACCGATTTTTCACTAAGTCCTTTGATAACATCCTCGATGCAAATAGACAGCCATTTCTCACAAAGAACCTACAAAAGCAAACATAATAATAATATCTGTTATTAAGTGGCGTTAACCAACCATTTAATAGGAGGACGTGGTAAGATCTGCTATAAGCCTTTCCTTGAAATTGGTAATCCGGATAAAGATAGTGTACCGTCGGCGAAAGTTCAGGTAGTAAACGAAAGGCCCAGGGTAGAGAAACTTTTCCAGCACACCCAAAAATTATAAGCACAGAACACTTAATTATAAGTACTCACAAACCTTGCCCATACATACAATTTTTGGGTGTGCTGGAAAAGTCTCTCTACCCTTGGGCCTTTCGTTTAGTACTTGAACCTTCGGCGTTGGTACACTCCTACCTTTATCCGGATTACCAATCTCGAGTAAGAGAGTAAAAAAAGATTTAGTGGCAGTAGAGCCCAAACCCGGCGCGGGGTAGCCCCAATTGGTCAACACCATTTGGCAACCTTTTGTCAACACAATTATAGCTATATGTTTTTCAACACCTTTTTGTCAACACAAAACTACCTTTTTGTCAACACTTTATAGGATATATAAGATCCTTGTACTGTATGTTTTACAGGAGCTTTAGGAACCATGGCACACAGTCATCTGAGTAGACTGTCTGTGCTCTGATACTCTGTGCGATGATACTCGCACTGTGATTTTATGCATTATTATCAGATATTTAGATTTCTGATAATGATAATGAATGGAAGAGGGAAGAGAAGGTAAGCAGAGTTCTATTTTAGCCGGCTTTTTTACATTTTGCCCACCCACCCGGGCAAAAGGGGCAAACGTCTAAATCGTAGTTCATCTACCAAAATAGATGTCGCATCGATATCTCTTCGTTTATACGTACCTAAAAACAGGCTTACTAGAATATCATAAACTCCGATTTTCAGTGACAAACAGTTAGTTTACTTGCGTGAGTTATGTTTGCAATTTTTTTGTGCTGTTTTTAAAACCTTAATTTTACTTTTTTCCCCTTTTGCCCACTAGCCACCCGCTCACTAGCCGGTGGCTAATAAAACTCTGAAAGGAAGGTGTCTGAACTTCATTTGTTCCTGTCCATTTGAGCTGTGCAGAACAGAGTCCCTTGCTTGTAAGTAATTTTAGGGAAAATGGCATCATATTGTACTTTATTCACATCAAAAACGAAGAATAAAGTTACGCAATAACTTGCCAGAAACGGTTATGTCTACAGTTTACGAACCCAACCCCAAAGACCACATAAAAGGACAAAAAATACTGTTGTCGCAAAATTTACAGCGTGTTTGAAGAAAACAGTTCGCAACAGATCAGTACCGTATTTAGAAGTCGATTTCGGAGGGGGCAATGATATCATAGGACAAAATATATTAGGCATATTCGCGCGAAGCGCGAAAAATTTTGGCTTATTTTGTCTAAAATGAGTCAAAAATAACCTAAAAATCACATAAAATCGCGCGAAGCGCGAAATTTTTTGGTATTTTGAGAAAAAATTTCCCTTTTTCTTGGATTTCGGGGGGGCATTTGCCCCCAATGCCCCCCCTCAATACAGCCTTGCAACAGATCCAATATGGCATTTTCTGAATGGATATACATATTATATATATATTATGATATACATTAGCGGGAAAATTGTGATTTATTTGCACACGGATATAATTTAACTGATACGTTTCTATACTCTTAATCTTGCTTAATACTTGACATTGCTAGTTGACTGATTAATTTGTTATTGCTACTACTTATTTACGTTGAGACTTATTTATCCAATTATCGTACATACCTGTATGCAAACATACTTCTAACCTACTGAATAAACATTCTGTTGACAAAAAGAGAATGCAGTGTTGACAAAATGGAAAACCGTGTTGGTTCTGTTGACATTGTTGGTTTTTTTTCCTGTTGACATTTAGGGGTTGGCAATTTGGGGGTGAATCCCGGCGCGGATATGGGTCATATTTAAATGGCTAAAGTAGGGATGGCGCCCACCTCTGTTTTGGGCCTCCATGTAGAATATTGTGATATTTGTGTTACAGAAAACAGAAGTACCTTATTTGGCTGGCCAAAGTCAAATTTTTCGGTCTTTTTTATCAATTCTGTTAAAATAGCGGCATCTTGGAAAATAATTATCGATGCTGTCACAATGTCCCTATATTGGTTTGTAAACATTGTCAATTAAATACGCCATGTCCATTATTAATCAAGTACAGGAATAGGAATAGATGCAAGTTAGTATATTGTAGATGCAGATATACGCAGGTAGGGTCGTACGGACCATACTGTGCCTACACTGCATTAAAACAATTCTTAAATGGTTGAAACCTTAGAAAACTAGTTGTTTTTATGCTACATAAATTAAACTTTTTGATACCTGATACGTAATTTCGTTGATATTTGTTGAATTTTGTGAATATTAGACATAATATTCCATGTTATATTGCTAGCTCGAAAATAAGAATTCAAAAGATCCATAACTGTGTAACACAAAGACAGTTTTTTGTACATCAAAATTAAACATAATATAGTTATATATTATTATGTACAAATGTATAGCAAAGCAAGTCAGGAGATAATTTATTTGGCATGTCTTAATTTGGTACAGTGAAGTATAGAACAAAGATGTTTGCACATATACACTAATCAATGCATGCGTGCGCGTGGTGCTAGAAAATTACAATTAAAATTAATTAAAATTATTTCTTAAATTTTCGCTAGCCTGTATTAAATGAGTTCAAAGATTGCATGTCAGATAACTTCTGGTAGGTCTTCACTGATGGTTTCATGACAAAAACGGATCCGTCAAATTCGGTAAGACATCCATCTTTAGGTGTTGCCGATATTTCATCCAAAAGAAACAAATCGTCACAGTTCTTTATCACCTATTAAAAATAAGGTAATTAATATCGCTGAGTATAAGTAGGAAATACAATTATACAGATGTTCTTAATTAAAGTTAATTTTATTAGAAATTAAATAATTTAAATAATTAAGCAAAAGATTTGTTGATTTAAATAATTTAATCCAACAAATTAATTAAATTAATTGGTTGGACATTAATCACTGTTTGACTAGCCATTCACTACTAGCGGCTTGACTGTTTGCTAAAATGGCCTAATGGATGGCTAAAATTAAAACCAGGCAAAATTATTAGCCACCTAAGCCGGCTAAAATGATTACGGGTGTTTAAAATTTAAAACTAAAGTAAAATGGCCAGCATATGATTATATTAATATTGACATATAGTTGCATATGTAATATGAATTTATTATAGTAGTATTTCAGAGAAAATACTTACCATACTGTTTGGGTCAATTACAATACATTTGTCGTACATATTAAAATTCCATGCCAATGTCTTGACAAGATCGAAATTTTTCAAATCCTCTGATCCACATTCTTCCCAATCCAATAGAAACACTACATCAAAAGTTTCAGCTAACTGGTTACTAAGAATAAATTTATATAATTAACCAATAAGAAAAAGCAGAAAAGCTAATATTCAATCAATACTGTAGTAATTTACTTTTTGATAATCTTAACAAGGAAGATAAAATATATACACTAGTTAACTTTTTAAACTTAAATAGATTGACAGTTAAAAACTACCATATTAAATCCGGAAGGCCTTTCAAAACGAGAACGACTTTGTCAGCTTCAGTCAGAACTTGACATAAGGACTTCGCCAAAACAATTGCTTGTAGACTTGATGTCCTGTTGTAAGCAATTGTTATCCACGCATGCTTCACTAAAATATGGGAAACAGATAGTATAATTAAAAATCTTCTGGGTAGTCGGTAAACCCATTTCTAAACCTGTCTTGTATTGGGTTACGGATTGATTTCTCATTCTTCAAAATTGTAGCCATGTGTTAAAAAGTATAATGACTAAGACGATTAATAATATTCTGACGGCTTAGTTGAAAATTAAGGCTGGCCCTATGGGTTTTCACCTTTTACTAAATACTGCACATTTTCGCACCGTAGAGAAATATAAAACATGAATTCACCTTAATTTCATGTTAGAATCTGTAGTAGTGTACTGTATTAAATGTATTTAGTAATAGTATCTCTAACACGACAAAAATATTAGGCGTGTTAAGTTAGACCCAAACCCAAATCCAGAATCTTGCCAAAGATGGGCAACACAAAATGCAACATGAGGGGGGATATCAGAACCTATTGCAAACGGTGAAACAAGTGTAGACGAGGCTTCCAGGAGGCTTCCAACACAAATTCCAAAGTGGTGCAGCATAAGTGGGAGACTCCCAAAACATAACCCAAAATGCTTCTACATGAGGGGAGATTTCAAAACTAATTCCAAACGTTGTTCCAAGCATAGAGGAGGCTTCCAACGCAATTTCCAAAACAGTGCAGCATAAGTGGGAGACTTCCAAAACTAATCCCAAAACGCTTCTACATGAGGGGGGATTTCAGACCTAATTCCAAACGTTGTTCCAAGGGTACATGAGGCTTCCAATACAATTTCAAAAACGTTGCAGCATAAGTGGGAGACCTCAAAAACATAACTCAAAATGCTTCTATATGAGGGGGGATTTCAGACCAAATTTTAAACGTTATTCCAAGGGTAGAGGAGGCATCCAACACAAATTCCAAAACAGTGCAGCATAAGTGGGAGACTCCCAAAACATATCATAAAATGCTACTACATGAGGGGGGATTTCAGAACTAAATCCAAGGAGGCACCCAAAAAAAATTCCAAAACGGTGCTGCATAAGTGGGAGAATCACAAAACATATCATAAAATGCTGCTACATGAGGGGGGATTTCAGAACTAATTCTAAAGAGGCATACAAAACAAATTCCAAAACGGTGCAGCATAGGTGGGAGACTCCCAAAACATATTATAAAATGCTACTACATGAGGGGGGATTTCAGAACTAATTCCAAATAGGCACCCAAAAAAAATTCCAAAACGGTGCAGCATAAGTGGGAGAATCCCAAAACATATCTAAAAATGCTGCTACATGAAGGGGGATATCAGAACTAATTCCAAAGAGGCATCCAAAACAAATTCCAAAACGGTGCAGCATAAGTGTGAGACTCCCAAAACATATCATAAAATGCTACTACATGAGGGGGGATTTCAGAACTAATTCCAAAAGTCGTTCCAAGGGTAAAGGAGGCTTCCAACACAAATTAAAATACGGTGCAGTATAGGTGGGAGACTTCGAAAACATCCCAAAATGCTACTACTAATACTAAGACGCTTCTATATGAGGGGGGATTTCAGCATTAAATCCAAACGATGTTCCAAGTGTAGAGGAGAGTTACAACACAATTTTCAAAACGATGCAGCAATCGTTGGTGACTTCCAAAACATATCCCAAAATGCTTCTGCATATGGGACATTCCAGAACTAATTCCAAACGTTATTCCAAGTGTAAAGGACGCTTCCAACACTATTTTCAAACTATTTTATTGCTTCGTTAAACGCTATTTATTAATTCCTGTTTCACTATTAGCAAAAACTAAAACCACAGAATTTCATTTTCCAAGGACCAACATTGTTGTGGGCCCTTAAACCTTGCCATTTAATTCAAATGAAAATTGGAGATGGCTAATAGGACTAGTGGGTACTTCATAAAATTATCTTCAAACCATTCCTTATTTTCGATCAAAAATTATTTAAGTCTTAGTAGAAAATAGTACAAGAGTACAACAGAATTTCATTTTCAAAGTGCCAACATTTTTGTGGGCCCTTAGACCTTGCCATTCAATCCAAATAGGAATTGGAGATGACTAATAGGATTTGGAAGGACTCATTAAAAATAGTTTCAAACAATTCTATGGTTTCGATTAAAAATAATTTAAGTTTTAGTAGAAAATAGTACAACAGAAATTCATTCTCAAAGTACAAACATTTTTGTGGTCCCTTAAACCTTGTTTTTCAATCCAAATGAGAATTGGAGATGACTAATAGGATTAGGAAGGACTCATGAAAAAAAAGTTTCAAACAATTTCATAGTTTCGATCAAAAATTATTTAAGTTTTAGTAGAAAATAGTACAACAGAAATTCATTCTCAAAGTACAAACATTTTTGTGGGCCCTTAAACCTTGCCATTCAATCCAAATAGGAATTGGAGATGACTAACAGGATTTAGAAGGACTCATTAAAAATAGTTTCAAAACAATTCTATGGTTTCGATCAAAAATTATTTAAGTTTTAGTAGAAAATAGTACAACAGAAATTCATTCTAAAGTACAAACATTTTTGTGGGCCCTTAAACCTTGCCATTCAATCCAAATGAGAATTGTAGATGACTAATTGGATTAGGAAGGACTCATGAAAAATAGTTTCAAACAATTCTATGGTTTCGATCAAAAATTATTTAAGTTTTAGTAGAAAATAGTACAACAGAAATTCATTCTCAAAGTACAAACATTTTTGTGGACCCTTTAAACCCTGCCATTCAATCCAAATGTGGATGGCATGTGATTGATATGACTAGTAGGTACTTAATTAAATTAGTTTCAAACAATTCTACAGTTTCGATCAAAAATTATTTAATTCTTAGTAGAAAATGGTACAACAGAATTTCATTTTCAAAGTGTCAACATATTTGTGGGCCCTTAAACTTTGCCATTCAATCCAAATGTGGATGGGATGTGATTGATATGACTAGTAGGTACTTAATTAAATTAGTTTCAAACAAGTTTACAGTTTCGATCAAAAATGATTTAAGTCTTAGTAGAAAATAGTACAACAGAATTTCATTTTCAAAGTGCCAACATTTTTGTGGGCCCTTAGACCTTGCCATTCAATCCAAATAGGAATTGGAGATGTCTAATAGGATTTGGAAGGACTCATTAAAAATAGTTTCAAACAATTCTATGGTTTCGATCAAAAATTATTTAAGTTTTAGTAGAAAATAGTACAACAGAAATTCATTCTCAAAGCACAAACATTTTTGCGGTCCCTTAAACCTTGTTTTTCAATCCAAATGAGAATTGTAGATGACTAATTGGATTAGGAAGGACTCATGAAAAATAGTTTCAAACAATTCTATGGTTTCGATCAAAAATTATTTAAGTTTTAGTAGAAAATGGTACAACAGAAATTCATTCTCAAAGTACAAACATTTTTGCGGTCCCTTAAACCTTGTTTTTCAATCCAAATGAGAATTGTAGATGACTAATTGGATTAGGAAGGACTCATGAAAAATAGTTTCAAACAATTCTATGGTTTCGATCAAAAATTATTTAAGTTTTAGTAGAAAATAGTACAACAGAAATTCATTCTCAAAGTACAAACATTTTTGTGGGCCCTTAGACCTTGCCATTCAATCTAAATAGGAATTGGAGATGACTAGTAGGATTAGGAAGGACTCATGAATAAAAAGTTTCATACAATTTCATAGTTTCTATCAAAAATTAATTAAGTCTTAGAAAATAGTACAACAGAATTTCAATTTCAAAGTGTCAACATATTTGTGGGCCCTTAAACCCTGCCATTCAATCCAATTGTGGATGGGATGTGATTGATATGACTAGTAGGTACTTAATTAAATTAGTTTCAAACAAGTTTACAGTTTCGATCAAAAATGATTTAAGTCTTAGTAGAAAATAGTCCAACAGAATTTCATTTTCAAAGTGCCAACATTTTTGTGGGCCCTTAGACCTTGCCATTCAATCCAAATAGGAATTGAAGATGACTAATAGAATTAGGAAGGACTCATGAAAAATAGTTTCAAACAATTCTATGGTTTCGATCAAAAATTGTTTAAGTTTTAGTAGAAAATAGTACAACAGAAATTCATTCTCAAAGTACAAACATTTTTGTGGGCACTTAAACCTTGCCATTCAATCCAAATGAGAATTGTTGATGACCAATTGGATTAGGAAGGACTCATGAAAAATAGTTTCAAACAATTCTATGGTTTCGATCAAAAATTATTTAAGTTTTAGTAGAAAATAGTACAACAGAAATTCATTCTCAAAGTACAAACATTTTTGTGGTCCCTTAAACCTTGTTTTTCAATCCAAATGAGATTTGGAGATGACTAATAGGATTTGGAAGGGCTCATTAAAAATAGTTTCAAACAATTCTATGGTTTCGATCAAAAATTATTTAAGTTTTAGTAGAAAATAGTACAACAGAATTTCATTTTCAAAGTGCCAACATTTTTGTGGGCCCTTAAACCTTGCAATTCAATCCAAATGAGAAGTTAAGGAGACGAATAGGATTAAGGGGTATTTAATTAAATTAGTTTCAAACAATTCTATGGTTTCGATCAAAAATTATTTAAGTTTTAGTAGAAAATAGTACAACAGAAATTCATTCTCAAAGTACAAACATTTTTGTTGTCCCTTAAACCTTGTTTTTCAATCCAAATGAGAATTGGAGATGACTAATAGGATTTGGAAGGACTCATTAAAAATAGTTTCAAACAATTTTATGGTTTCGATCAAAAATTATTTAAGTTTTAGTAGAAAATAGTACAACAGAATTTCATTTTCAAAGTGCCAACATTTTTGTGGGCCCTTAAACCTTGTTTTTCAATCCAAATGAGAATTGGAGATGACTAATAGGATTTGGAAGGACTCATTAAAAATAGTTTCAAACAATTTTATGGTTTCGATCAAAAATTATTTAAGTTTTAGTAGAAAATAGTACAACAGAATTTCATTTTCAAAGTGCCAACATTTTTGTGGGCCCTTAAACCTTGCAATTCAATCCAAATGAGAATTAAAAGAGACGAATAGGATTAGGGGGTATTTAATTAAATTAGTTTCAAACAATTCTACAGTTTCGATCAAAAATAATTTAAGTCTTAGTAGAAAATAGTACAACAGAATTTCATTTTCAAAGTGCCAACATTTTTGTGGGCCCTTAAACCTTGCCATTCAATCCAAATAGGAATTGTAGATGACTAATAGGATTAGGAAGGACTCATGAAAAATAGTTTCAAACAATTCTATGGTTTCGATCAAAAATTATTTAAGTTTTAGTAGAAAATAGAACAACAGAAATTCATTCTCAAAGTACAAACATTTTTGTGGGCCCTTAAACCTTGCCATTCAATCCAAATGAGAATTGTAGATGACTAATTGGATTAGGAAGGACTCATGAAAAATAGTTTCAAACAATTCTATGGTTTCGATCAAAAATTATTTAAGTTTTAGTAGAAATTAGTACAACTGAAATTCATTCTCAAAGTACAAACATTTTTGTGGGCCCTTAAACCCTGCCATTCAATCCAAATGTGGATGGCATGTGATTGATATGACTAGTAGGTACTTAATTAAATTAGTTTCAAACAATTCTACAGTTTCGATCAAAAATTATTTAATTCTTAGTAGAATATGGTACAACAGAAATTCATTTTCAAAGTGTCAACATATTTGTGGGCCCTTAAACCCTGCCATTCAATCCAAATGTGGATGGCATGTGATTGATATGACTAGTAGGTACTTAATTAAATTAGTTTCAAACAAGTTTACAGTTTCGATCAAAAATTATTTAAGTTTTAGTAGAAAATAGTACAACAGAAATTCATTCTCAAAGTACAAACATTTTTGTCGGCCCTTAAACCTTGCCATTCAATCTAAATGAGAATTGTAGATGACTAATTGGATTAGGAAGGACTCATGAAAAATAGTTTCAAACAATTCTATGGTTTCGATCAAAAATTATTTAAGTTTTAGTAGAAAATAGTACAACAGAAATTCATTCTCAAAGTACAAACATTTTTGTCGGCCCTTAAACCTTGCCATTCAATCTAAATGAGAATTGTAGATGACTAATTGGATTAGGAAGGACTCATGAAAAATAGTTTCAAACAATTCTATGGTTTCGATCAAAAATTATTTAAGTTTTAGTAGAAAATAGTACAACAGAAATTCATTCTCAAAGTACAAACATTTTTGTGGGCCCTTAAACCTTGCCATTCAATCCAAATGAGAATTGTAGATGACTAATTGGATTAGGAAGGACTCATGAAAAATAGTTTCAAACAATTCTATGGTTTCGATCAAAAATTATTTAAGTTTTAGTAGAAAATAGTACAACAGAAATTCATTCTCAAAGTACAAACATTTTTGTGGGCCCTTAAACCTTGCCATTCAATCCAAATGAGAATTGTAGATGACTAATTGGATTAGGAAGGACTCATGAAAAATAGTTTCAAACAATTTTATGGTTTCGATCAAAAATTATTTAAGTTTTAGTAGAAAATAGTACAACAGAATTTCATTTTCAAAGTGCCAACATTTTTGTGGGCCCTTAAACCTTGCAATTCAATCCAAATGAGAATTAAAAGAGACGAATAGGATTAGGGGGTATTTAATTAAATTAGTTTCAAACAATTCTACAGTTTCGATCAAAAATAATTTAAGTCTTAGTAGAAAATAGTACAACAGAATTTCATTTTCAAAGTGCCAACATTTTTGTGGGCCCTTAAACCTTGCCATTCAATCCAAATAGGAATTGTAGATGACTAATAGGATTAGGAAGGACTCATGAAAAATAGTTTCAAACAATTCTATGGTTTCGATCAAAAATTATTTAAGTTTTAGTAGAAAATAGAACAACAGAAATTCATTCTCAAAGTACAAACATTTTTGTGGGCCCTTAAACCTTGCCATTCAATCCAAATGAGAATTGTAGATGACTAATTGGATTAGGAAGGACTCATGAAAAATAGTTTCAAACAATTCTATGGTTTCGATCAAAAATTATTTAAGTTTTAGTAGAAAATAGTACAACAGAAATTCATTCTCAAAGTACAAACATTTTTGTGGTCCCTTAAACCTTGTTTTTCAATCCAAATGAGATTTGGAGATGACTAATAGGATTTGGAAGGACTCATTAAAAATAGTTTCAAACAATTCTATGGTTTCGATCAAAAATTATTTAAGTTTTAGTAGAAAATAGTACAACAGAATTTCATTTTCAAAGTGCCAACATTTTTGTGGGCCCTTAAACCTTGCCATTCAATCCAAATGAGAATTGTAGATGACTAATTGGATTAGGAAGGACTCATGAAAAATAGTTTCAAACAATTCTATGGTTTCGATCAAAAATTATTTAAGTTTTAGTAGAAAATAGTACAACAGAAATTCATTCTCAAAGTACAAACATTTTTGTTGTCCCTTAAACCTTGCCTTTCAATCCAAATGAGAATTGGAGATGACTAATAGGATTTGGAAGGACTCATTAAAAATAGTTTCAAACAATTTTATGGTTTCGATCAAAAATTATTTAAGTTTTAGTAGAAAATAGTACAACAGAATTTCATTTTCAAAGTGCCAACATTTTTGTGGGCCCTTAAACCTTGCAATTCAATCCAAATGAGAATTAAAAGAGACGAATAGGATTAGGGGGTATTTAATTAAATTAGTTTCAAACAATTCTACAGTTTCGATCAAAAATAATTTAAGTCTTAGTAGAAAATAGTACAACAGAATTTCATTTTCAAAGTGCCAACATTTTTGTGGGCCCTTAAACCTTGCCATTCAATCCAAATAGGAATTGTAGATGACTAATAGGATTAGGAAGGACTCATGAAAAATAGTTTCAAACAATTCTATGGTTTCGATCAAAAATTATTTAAGTTTTAGTAGAAAATAGAACAACAGAAATTCATTCTCAAAGTACAAACATTTTTGTGGGCCCTTAAACCTTGCCATTCAATCCAAATGAGAATTGTAGATGACTAATTGGATTAGGAAGGACTCATGAAAAATAGTTTCAAACAATTCTATGGTTTCGATCAAAAATTATTTAAGTTTTAGTAGAAAATAGTACAACAGAAATTCATTCTCAAAGTACAAACATTTTTGTGGTCCCTTAAACCTTGTTTTTCAATCCAAATGAGATTTGGAGATGACTAATAGGATTTGGAAGGGCTCATTAAAAATAGTTTCAAACAATTCTATGGTTTCGATCAAAAATTATTTAAGTTTTAGTAGAAAATAGTACAACAGAATTTCATTTTCAAAGTGCCAACATTTTTGTGGGCCCTTAAACCTTGCCATTCAATCCAAATTAGAATTGGAGATGACTTATATGATTAGGAAGGACTAGTAGACTACTTCGTCTCTGTCTGTCTTCTTCTACTCTACTAATCAGACACCAATCTTTATAAATCGCAAAGCAGGAAGACCTTATCTATTAAAATTTGAAAAACGACACTGATTTGCCCGTTGATTTAATTTTAACCTAATTGTGATTTTTAATTTCAATGATTCTGGAGACTACTAATTAATTTACCCACCATTCTAATTACTTTTTTAAATGTGATAAAAATAATCAATAGTCTTGGTCAAAGAAATGAGTATTGTTTTAGTTAATGCTTATATTTAGGAAACATAATAATATTGTCCCTAAAAAACTAATTAGCAAGGATATGAGAAATCCTTGTATTAGTGTTAAGATATGGCAAGTTATGATAACAATTGGGAAAGATCTAGTGACATTCCAATCCAAGATTTTGTCAAATACTTGAACTTACTAAATCTTGAAGTAAACGGAACAGCGGAATAATTTGGTTATGTATCGTTTGATCTTGGTAGAAAGCGACAAGTTAAAAGACCAAATTGATCAAAGTCATTTCTTCCTATGATAAAGGTTTTAAATTGCCTACATAGAGTAATTTATTTATAAGGCATTACATGGGGTAGATTTCTTTCTAAAAACTAATTCCCAGATTTTAATTTAAAGTCTTATTCGCTAAATATACCTGTAAATTATTATAAATCCTTCCATTCCAAATTGTAGCGTTTTTTGAAGCCCTTTAAATATGGAATTGATTCAATACGCTTTCTAGACTAGACTAGTAGACTAGTACGGCATTTACCAAAACAATTACAGGTTTAGTCAAAAGGTATATATTTCTGAGTGTCAACAACGTAGTTTCCGTCAAGCCACCATATTTAGGCTTTAGTATTTGCTTCATTTTGATATTTTTGATAAAAAGATTTTCAATGTCAAGTAATTACCATATTTGGGCCCTTGTATTTTGCCATTCTATCAGCAGAAAATAGATATTTACAGAGTAGTAGATATCGGGAAATATCAGTGTATAAATTCGGTAAGCCTTAATTTACTTTCAAATGCCGCGTGGCTTGCCGTCAAGTACATATATATATAACGAACACTGTATCAGTACTATGAAACGAATTGAAATATAATGTCTAATATTTTGCAAAGCTTAATAACAATTTAAATGATGGTGAAATGATGAAATGATATGATAATGTGAAAATGATTTATTTTTACTAGATAGTTTGTATTTTATACAAAAACTTCTAAAACACATAAATAAATTTACGGTATTTACGTCAAGCATCCAAATCTAAAATGCGTAATTTGAATTTACGGCACACTCGACACCTTGAGTACTCTAAGAACCTTAGAGCTATGGAATACCTTAGACTAAGGTATTCTATTTGAAATATTTTATTTTGGATAATCATATAAATATAATGCCTTGCTCTATGTAGTTTCGTTTGTATAAATTTTAATTATCCATCTTCAGTGCCATTAAATTCTATTTTGAGAAAACTTCAAACGATGGTGTCAATTATTAAAAGTAACTTGCATAACCTGTGGTGTATACCTGCAAGGTTAACTTGGGTGAAGAATACATTTAGTTTTGCATTACCGGATGCCATACATTGATGCTATCATGCAGGTTTAATTTTCCGTTCAATAACAATTCCATAAATTTTGACCTAAAGTCGTATTTGATTTAATTGAATATTTTAAGACAGTTTCATAATTTTGATTAAAAGATGTTGATTTTGAGGTAAAATATGTTGGCTGTTAAACCACTGTCAATGGAAATAGTAACGATTTTGGTACACCAGGAAGCCTAACAGGATCCAATCTTGGATTATATTAGATTATGGTAACCCAACCCATAACCTAGGCTTTTTTTCTGAACTTATGGTGAGTGTATCTACATTATTTTGAATTATTTATCGCCCGTTTTATGTTCACGATTTCCATTAAAAATGCAAATATGAGGGAATTTGGACGATTCTCTAGTATTGTGTATAGTATCTTTTCAAAGTGCCGATGCCGTTGTGGTGTTGGGTATATAAATCAAAACTTTTTAATTCGGAAAGGGAATAAAAGTAAAGTACTTTAATTTTGCATTTCAAATAGTATAGTACTAATTTAATGTTTATGTAAAACAACGTAGGCACTAATGAATATTTTTTTATCTTTTGTCTAACCCTAACTACTATAATAACTATTAGTTAAAGAAAATTCCAAACGTTAAAAAGTATTCATAGAAAATTTCAAATTAAAAATATATCGTGATATCATCTGAATCAAATGCATTTTAAGTTGCTATTAATAAATTCAGGTTACAGAACATTTTATCCTTTAAATAACATTAAATTTGAAAAGTTAAAAGGTATCAGCAAAACGTCGTCAAATCAGCCGATTCAGGCAATTTATTATTTTGGCCGATTACGGCGTATCGGTAAAAACAGAAAATAATTAAATCAGCGGCCAATTTATCTTCCCTAATTAACATGAATCGTATTCTGCATGCCTTTTACAGATTTTAAAGTTTGAAATTTATATTTTGGGCTACAGGTCTCAGCAGACCAAATATACACCTCTATGTTTATTTCTCTGCAAACGAAAAAAATACTATAAATTCAAATTACTATTATTTCAAAGTCATAAGCTGTTTTTGTTTGTAAAACTTTAATTAGAAACCGTTTAAAAATTTAAATTAAAGAAACTTGGACTTATTATATGATGAATAATGAATATAACATTTAAAATTTCTTGCTTAGATTTTTGTACGGTAAAAAATTTGGTTTTCACATGCCTTTATGTGAATTACTGCACGGAATATAATGATATAATACTAACTTGTGGTGAATAGTTTTACCCCAACTGTTATCAATGATTATTATTTATAATAATGAAACACGTTCGAGTTTTAATTCGGGAAATAGTTTCTCATTTTACATTTTGTTTAAAAGCAATTTCTATTGAAGTAATTTAAACACCACTTATTTTACCTTCTACTACAATGAAATAGGTAATTTTAATTTTCCGTAATAAAAAACTTCAACTTAAAATTTTAATTTAATATTAATTAATATTTTTGTGAGAAAAGTAAATTAATTATTTTGTGATACATTGTCCCTTATCTTTGTTTTGGCATTTGTGCTTTTTGATGATATTAGTTACATAATTTACTAACTGGCTATCAGGTTTATACAATTCTGTTGTCTTTACTTTCACTCGAATAGTGAAGAAACTTTTTCAACATAGAAATACGCAAACCAGATATGAACTCCTTGTTATTAGGGAAAACAAGTTGCACCCCAAATTGAACAACTTTTTCAATTGTTCTTAAAACATGGTCACCGCATTCATAACCTTTACTTTGCTTTGGTACAGACAAAGTTTTTAATGGCTCCCATTCTTGTTTCCCGTACCTTTTCTCTAACAGTGATCTAAGATCTTTATAGAAATTTTGTTTTTCATTTTTGTTTATTAGATTTGGAATGGAATCGTAGTCATATATTGTAAATTTAGTCAAATCAACAGCCGCTAAAAACCAGTGATTAAAATAGAACAGTGGACATAGCAGGGGCCAAATATTGTTGGGTATTTTGGTTAGCATTGATTCTGTGGTTTTCATTTCGTTATCTTGCGAGTACCAACAAAAATGCGTGTCCGTGACATATACTCTTTCAATTTTGTCAACATGATCCATTTTAATGACATTAATATAGGTGTTACAGGAAATTTGTGCAGACCGGACATATGCAAAACGCCTAGGACAAATTTTGATTTTTAACGAACCTAACCTAATTTAAAACAACTTTATGACTGTCAAATGTGCTTTCATGTCATTTTGATTGATTTGGATTAGGTTTGGTTCGTTAAAAATCAAAATTTTGGTTTTCCATTTTACATATGTCCTAAGCATTTTCAAATGTCCGGTCTGTACAAATTTCCTGTAACATAGGCATTTAAAACCCGATCATTCATCCATTGTGTTCCGTTTTTTTCTATAAGTGATAGTATGGCGTTATCGTCAATAACAATTCCGTCAATGTGAACTTAAAAACATATTTTTTCGTCTCTTCTTGTTCGCCTTCAGAAATGTCAATTATTTCAGTTTTCGAAACGCATTTTTTTGGTCGTTACTTATATTTGAGGGAGCCGAGCGAAAGTATTTACTTACACGCTTGGACCTTTTGTCTTGTTTCTTTTGAGACCATATTTCTTGTGAATTTTCTGCTTCTTCTTCCAAAATTTTTCGCTTTTTAACAACAGCAGCCTTTTTTGTCCATCTGTTACTTTGTTCAAATTTACGTAACATCCCTAAAGTGGTGACTTGATGTTCCCTAATAAAATCTGCAGTATTTAAATGCCTTTGCACATGTAGTTGGTTTTTTGTGTTGGAGAAATAACTCTCAACTGCATTATTTGTGTGATGAGTAAAATTCCTATCGAGTAGAATTCGTGGTGTCATTGCTCCCCAAAAACAATAATCCGCAATGTAAATATTTTGTAGAATATTTATAAGCTCGATGCAATGATAAGGATTTTTGTTCGTTTCGGTTTTACACATTTGATTTGATTTTCTGGTGGCAACGAAATACTTATAGAAAGGCGACTTCAACCTTAGAGTTTTAATATTGTCAGTTTCGTTAAAGATGTCATTAATATCATTAGCTTCGTGTGCATTTTTCTCATCTAAAATAAAATCGACATCAATTTTCGAAAACGATTCAAGCAATTGGTTAATATCTTTGGAGCTCATGTTTCGTGATCCAAAAAGACGAATTATGGCATTACATACGATTTGAAAGTTTTTAAGTGATCCAGATTGGAGTAAAGTGACAAAACTTTTAATGCCCACGTCCTTTATTTTCTTTAAAACGCCTTTTTTTGTTAGCAAGTTTAGGAAACTTCGAATAATATGCGCCGAGCAAAGGAAAATTACTATTTTACTTGTGGCCATACGTATTCTGCTTGTTCTTCATTTTTTCCTATCTCCTAACATCTTCTCATGTAGATTGGTAACTCTTCCTTGTTCCATGCTAAAAGTAACATAAATAAATTTATTTTAGTAAACCATTTCAAACCACATAAGCCTTTTAAAAAGCATGAAATGCATTTATAACATTATCAATAATAATACGTAATATTTATTGGATTACTATGTAAGTTTACATATTTTTTAAACACTTTTGGAATTTTAATTGACAAAGTAATTACAGCAACTAGTGTTAAATGTTTCTGAGTCAACCACTGTGCCAAATTCTTAGCAAAGCAGTCTTTTATATCTGATACAAACTTTTATTTATAATTTAACTTTCTCCTCAATATGTTGTAAAGCAATAGTAAACCAATCATTATCACGTCAAGGATTTATACAAGTAACATAACCTTTTACTTTCATAGACTATTTTTTGTTAGAAATAGAACTATTTAATGGAACGCAAAAATATAATTCAGGAAAGGTCATCCTCTGTGTATACGAATACTATTTTTGTCTGTTCTTCTGTTCGGAAATCCCGGTGCAGGATAACTAACGGTGGTTTGAATTAGATTGTTCACATGTTCAGGATATATTATTAAGCTAAAATTAAGGCCAAGTTTGTATATGGGTAAGATTAGCCAATCGCCCATTCAATGGAAAAAAATTTGAAAATGTTTACCTACCTTCGCTAAGGCTGTGCAGAAGGAAAAATGAGAAGTCAATGCAGACCATTTTCTCAATTGATGACATCCTTTTTACTTTTTTCATGTCATGAAACAGTAAAAATTTAATTTAATAAAAACTGCAAACTGCCATTTGTATTTGGAAATCTTGCCATTATGCTGTACAGAAAAGTTTTTTTAGATTGACTTTTGAGCATATACTTCCTGTGCTGTCGAAATACAGATATGCATTACTAGTGCTCTTGTTAAGGTCACAATAAATTCTTAGAGCACTCTCCCTGTAAAGTCCACATATCAATGGCTCGACGCTGTAATATTGAATATAGCCTTTAACAGCTCCATTTGGATTAATTGTATCCATCATTTCATTTTTCAATATTCCAATATCTTCGTACAGGGAGTCACTGTTTCTGAGTTTTTTTAAACCTTTGTCCTTTATTAATCTTAATTGCGACTCGCTTTTTTGACAATTATTCATGTGGAGATGTTTGAAATGAGACACGGAAGCATAATAAAGCATGGATTATTTACATACTTATTAACAATTGAGGGCCAAACACCGTTATGAAATTCATTTTTGTTGTGCATTAATGTCCAGTCTTCAGGAGATATTTTAATCGCATATTCTTTGGGTGGGTCGTAATACAAGTCTTCTTTTTTGATATTTGCAGCTGCACATAATGTTTCTGTGGAGAAGTTCAATTCTGGGTTGTCATTCAAAGCTGTTAACTCAATTTCGTTGCTTGTAATTGATTCTTCGTCAGATAAATTATGTAAACTATCTGTTAATTGGTTTTTTTGAAAGCATATAGCTTGTTCAAATTTGTGATTCGTGCTGTCGTCGATTGCAATGTTTTGTTCTCCAACTAGTAAGGATGGTAATAATTCATTGTCTCGGTTTTCCTCTGATGCGTTTTCTAAAGATTTATGCGGAAGCATTTCGTTGGGTGTTTAATGTTCGGTACTAAGGTTGGAAGATGGCGTGCAATTTTCTTCTGGGTTATTGTTAAAAGTTTTGCAAGGAAGACATACGTAAAAATCTTGACCGTAATAATCCGTTACACAACACTTATTGGAGTAGTGATACCATCTAAGTAGAATTAATTTGGATTTATAATATCACATAGCACGGTAGTACTGAAAATGCATAATTATGCACATTATTTGGAAAGTGAGTTTTAGGTATTTCACAGTATATATATTAAAATGAAGTTGAAGCATTTCTTGGAATAATTATATTAATGTTTTTGCATTTGCAAGTCCAACTTCAATAACAATGTATAACTATTTTATTAAAGGTCATTAACGTCTAAAAATAAAAAAATAAGTTCATATGAAGACCATTATAATATATCTATTTATCAATATTTGGATGATACTAGTAATATTCTAATTTTTTTCATTTTAAAGCTTTTCACTACTTATTACGTTTAAAGTTTTAATGAATACTTTAGAAACTTAAAAGCAATATTTAATTATAGTATTTAAATATGGCTTAACATTTTTGCTTCAAACCTTTCATTAAATTTAAATATACTATGGCAGGGAAAAACAATACATACATTTGGTAATCCATGATACTGCATTGAACCATGGGGAGATCTCTACTCCGAAATACATCATTACAGATGCAATGTCGTTTCCTTTTGGGTACAAGTGGTGTGAACAATATTTTAAGTTTTTATCGCGTTTAGGACGTGTACTAAGGTTACATAAATCTTCTTCTAAGTATTCATTTATTATTTCCTGCTCTCCACGAACTACTGGCAAGTAAATGAAATGATATTTATCCTTAAGTTAAAAGAATATAATTTTAACAATTGCAGAATTTTAAAAGCTACTGTTAGATTGTCTATGGAGGATGTAGCTCTGTAAAAAGTTACTAAGCATTAATTATTAATTAGTAGTTAGTTTTTTGACTTACTGATTGGGATATCGCAATTCAAATCGTCTAGTTCATCATTTTTATTTAAGTTCACGTCAATTTGGTTTGAATTTGTAATGTTACTGTCAAAGGTTTTATTAACTTTTGTGTCACACAAACTATTTACATTTTGCTTCTGGATTCAGACGCCATGACTTTACGGATTCTCAAATCGTAAATAACATTGCATGGTATTTCCTGTTCCTACGAATGAATTATCAGCCGTTTCAAAACATGGTGATTTCTTTCCTGTTTCGATCGGAAATAAGTTATTGCAGCGTTTTTATATTCTTTTATCTGCGGCCATGAAAATCTTCTCTCTATCAAGGTTGCATATATTTGTCTAAGAATGTCAATATTCCGTTGGGACACAAATTTTAAATTTGCAGCTTTTTTAATCAATTGTTTTGATTTTCGAGATTTGATTCTCTCTTCATGGTTTACTTCCAGATTAATCTATGTATGCTTTTTCAATAAATTTAAAGGATCCCCTTCAAAGTATCGAAGTATAGTCGGTAATGTATTGTTGCCTTTTTTCCTAGATAATGAATAATACATCGTTTACGTTTTTAAGAAATTTGGATGAGTTCTGGTAAAGTTTGCAATGGAAATATCTTTTTTCTATTCGGTCCTTGGTTGGGACTATAAGGATATAAAATAAAATCAACATCGAATAACATTTTGCATGGCGTAAATAAAAATTTGTAATCACTATAAATACTATGAATGCCCAGAAATATATTTTGCAGGAATACATGACATGACTAACCTTAACCGTGTACATTTACGTATTACATAAATACAAGTCGACTCGACAATGTATATTTAGGCTCAAGTTTTTGCTGTTTAAAATAATTTTCAATCAAATCAGGCAATAAGACCAGGCATTAATCTTAATGCCAAGTAAAATTCAGGCATTAGGCTTAATGCCGGGCATTATTAGGCAATAAGCTTAATGCCTGAATTTACTTATTGCCATTACCACGTATACCACATCAAGTAGGAAGAAATATATATGGATTAAAACTCTGTGGTTATAATAATATCTACGGTCTACTAACAAAAGCAATTGCTAACCATGTTTTTTCTGCAACATCTTGACTATAATTGATGGTTTGGTTATTACCGTTGTTATCTAAAAGCTAAGTAAACATCAAACGTTTAAATATATTGAAAGGTGTTCAATTGAGAATTATTGTTAGGTAAAGAGAATAACATAAATAAATATATAGAATTAAGAAATAAGATGATGGGTCTCAGAAGTCTGAACTCTAAGCAGGAACTATTCACATTAAACTTACCCATTTCTGTTATTAGTGTTTACAAAATGTCAAAGGTCGCAAATTCAAATCAGTAATGTCATACAGCATGCAGCAAAAAGTCCGAATCTTCGTCTGGTCAATTGTTAAAGGGACAAATGATCAATGCAACTTAATGACAGCGTTATTTTATATTAAAAATGCGCTCTCTCCAAAAATCACACAGGTCTTCACTTATAGATTAAAATGTTGCGAATATGGGTAATCGTAGAATTTATTATTTAGTATCACCAAATCCAGGTGATTACAACAAATTGTATTACAGACTAAACCTTTTCATATGATTTTTATTAACATTCATATTTCGTGTTCCGGATTTTCCCATGAAAATTTGTTGACAAAAATTAATGCTGCAATAAATCTCCTAAATAAATGCCCACGCTGTCACTTAGTATTACTAAAAAATTTGGGGTTTGACTTAATTATCTATATCAAAACTAATAATAAATTTCAGAATTTCATTTTAATAGGTAGACCTACATCTCTGGCACTTTAATTATTATGTAACTAGGTGTGCTGGTAGTGGGGATTGAAATTCTCTCAAAACCACTTACGGGGGAAACGTGCAGGCGTCCCTATGCTATTGAGTAATACTCTATGACTCCTCCACCTTTGGCCCAATTAGTGGTTCTGAGAGATTTTTAACATAATCATAGTATGCTTGTACTTAAAAATCTTAAAAGGTATTGATAGTATGCCTTGTTAGGTAGCCATGGTATTTAAATAACTTGTCTATATCAATATGTAAATTCCGAAACTTAGTTCCCAATTAATGTCCCGCTTTTGGAAAAACTAGGCGTAACAATATAATCCAACATACTGTACATTAAACAGTTTTATTACATTTTTTATTAGAAAATGGGCGAAACTTAAAAATTTAGTAAGTCCACACAAAGAAATACATGTTCGTTCAAATTTCTAAGCGCCTATTTAAAGATCAATAGTGGAACAATATTGATAAAGGTCTGTTAATCCGTAAAATTAATTTAAATTTTGGTTGAGCTACTGCATTAATATTTATTTTAAATAAAAGTTTTATTCAATTTTATGAAAGTTTTCGGCTTTTATTGGTAATTTGACATCATTTGCAACAAAAAATTGTGCAATCTTTTACAATTCCTACGGGCTGTATTTGATTGTGTCTCTCAATTAAAATAAATGCTTTAAATTGTTGACATCTATAACCGTCTAGTTGTTTAAGATAATTATGCTAGCCTTATCCATATAGACATTTTAATGTTTTAAGGCTTAAAGTAAATAAGTGGCCGAAATTGGAGATAATGAGAATGAGGTGGCACCACCTGCAATCTTGTCGAAGAGGGCTGCATCAAAGAATATTGGTTTGAAAAATACTGCAAAAAATAGGCATTGCATGTAAATTGTAGAAATAAATTATTTTGTAAATCTAAATCCAGTAATATTATATAGGTTGATTGACATGAGTTTACGCAGTGCAGATTAAACCCAACAATTGCAGTCCGCTTCACGTTAAGGATGTGTATTTGGTCCATTAAAGGACCAAACGTAAAGGCATTTCAAAATTTATTACCTAGTTCTAAAATGGCTTTTAATTATTAATCGTAAAATTGTAAAATTGAAGTAAACCAACTTAAAGTGGTAAAAAGAGTCTCTTTCCCCTTTTCATTTAGAAGTAAAAATTGTCTCCTCGTATTTTGCTTTTGAGTGAAGAACCTTATTACAATTTAGTTAAACTGGATTTGTGTCCTTTTTACTATTATTTCTATTATTTACTAGCTTATTCAAAATAATTACAGTTCAAAAAGTATCATTATTAGAATATTATTTTATTTGAATTATTATCTTCATTTTCTATAACACTTTACATGACAGATATACAGAATGATACAGAAGAGCTTAGCATATATGACTACAATCTTGTTATGCTATTTTGTTAAATCTAGAATAGTTTACAAAAAATTAAGACATAGACTGAAATCTTAACAAGCGAGCAAATGTTCCGTTTATACCAATTTATGAATCATTGCAAATAAATTGGCATATTATCAATAACGGCCCATTTTAAAATGTCAAGAAATATTGATTTAAAGTGTTTAAGGATTAATTAAAAAGGCTTTAGCTGTATCAAGCTGCAAAGACCTAAGAGTACAGCCTGTATACTGTATACACCTATAATACTTTACATAATATTAATGTATGAGCAAAACTATTTTATCATAAAATAAGACTAACATACATACATATTTGGACATAAGCATATAACATAAAATTTTTATGTTATATGCTTATGTCCAAATATAGTTTTAAGAAAAACGAAATTTCAAAGGCAATTTTAACAAAGGGGATTTATTATTGTTGAAGAAAAAAATAATTTTGTGTTAAAAACCAGTCATTTTGTAACAAGTCATTAGTCTTCTAGATTGTACCAAAATAGTACGAAAGCCAATAGACCGAGAAAAATAGAAAATATCGTCTGCTTAACATTACTAAGTAAAAAAACCATTTCATGGCTGCTACAAAGTAACAAACCTATCTCCTGACACAATGGCTTTTTACATTGTCACAGTCATGATAAAATTGATTGTTACTTCGTAGCAGCCATGATAAAATGGCTTGTTACTTAACAATGTTAAGCAGACGATATGTTATTTAGTATAAATAAATTTAAATTGTGGTATTAAAACACTAATATATAAAATGGAAATTATTTCACTTAGTCAAAAATCTAAGGTTGTACGATTACAACAATATTATATTAAACTAGTAGCCCCCAGCATGGGTGACTCTATTTTGAAAGGTAGGAATCCAGCATAATCATTTGTATCAGTTAATTTCGAAATACCCTGTTAACTGCTTACTGTTAACCCGTGGTAGATTTATTATTATGCATAGGCGCTTCGCGCTTGCAAATTGCAACAAAAAGCCGCAAAGTCCATAGCAAAAAGTACAGTTACATAGAGACATGCACACATCCATGAAACATAGCTGGAAATATCTTTATTTAATGTGATGATGGAAAAATAGTAAGTCACATATGAAAATAACACTAGTATGCATCAAAATAAGTATATGCACAATGGAAGTTTTTCCTAATATACCTGTAGATACACAGTGTTGTTTCCAGTTTTTTCTTTGTCAAAAATTTTGTTTGTTTTTTGTGTTGTGAAAAAAAATTTATTTTACACATGCCCGCCCAGAGCAATATTGGGTGTAAATATATCATTCCAAAGGAAAATTTTAGCTAACTCACTACAAGTAACACTAGTCACCAGCATTGCTCATTTGGATTGAATGGCAGAGTGTAAGGACCCACAAAATTGTTGGAACTTCAAAAATAGAATTCTGCTATTCTATTTTCCACTTAGATATAAATAAATTTTGATCGAAACTATAGAACTTGTTAAAATTATTTTAATCAAGTACCTACTATTCCTATCAATCATTTCCTCATTTGGATTGAATGGCAAGGTTTAAGGGCCCACAAAAAAGTTGGTACTTTGAAAATGATATTTTGTTAAACTAATTTCCACTAAGACTTAAAAAAACTTAGATCGAAACTATAGAACTGCTTGAAACCAATTTAATTAAGTACATGCTAGTCATATCAATCACACCACATCCACATTTGGATTGAATGGCAAGGTTTAAGGGCCCACAAAAATGTTGGCACTTTGAAAATGAAATTCTGTTGCACTATTTTCTACTAAGACCTAAATAATTTTTGATCGAAACTATAGAATATTTTGAAACTATTTTTATTAAGTACCCTGTAATCATATTAGTCTCCTCAACTTCTCATTTGGATTGATTGGCAAGGTTTAAGGGCCCACAAAAGTGTTGGCACTTTGAAAATGAAATTATGTTGTACTATTTTCTACTAAGACTTAAATTATTTTTGATCGAAACTGTAGAATTGTTTGAAACTAATTTAATTAAGTACCCCCTTATCCTATTCGTCTCTTTAACTTCTCGTTTGGATTGAATTGCAAGGTTTAAGGGCCCACATAAATGTTGGCACTTTGAAAATGAAATTCTGTTGTACTATTTTCTACTAAGACTTAAATAATTTTTGATCGAAACTATAGAATATTTTGAAACTATTTTTATTAAGTACCCTCTAATCCTATAAGTCTCCTCAACTTCTCATTTGGATTGATTGGCAAGGTTTAAGGGCCCACAAAAATGTTGGCACTTTGAAAATGAAATTCTGTTGCACTATTTTCTACTAAGACTTAAATAATATTTGATCGAAACTATAGAATATTTTGAAACTATTTTTATTAAGTAACCTCTAATCCTATTAGTCTCCTCAACTTCTCATTTGGATTGATTGGCAAGGTTTAAGGGCCCACAAAAGTGTTGGCACTTTGAAAATGAAATTATGTTGTACTATTTTCTACTAAGACTTAAATTATTTTTGATCGAAACTGTAGAATTGTTTGAAACTAATTTAATTAAGTACCCCCTTATCCTATTCGTCTCTTTAACTTCTCGTTTGGATTGAATTGCAAGGTTTAAGGGCCCACATAAATGTTGGCACTTTGAAAATGAAATTCTGTTGTACTATTTTCTACTAAGACTTAAATAATTTTTGATCGAAACTATAGAATATTTTGAAACTATTTTTATTAAGTACCCTCTAATCCTATAAGTCTCCTCAACTTCTCATTTGGATTGATTGGCAAGGTTTAAGGGCCCACAAAAATGTTGGCACTTTGAAAATGAAATTCTGTTGCACTATTTTCTACTAAGACTTAAATAATATTTGATCGAAACTATAGAATATTTTGAAACTATTTTTATTAAGTAACCTCTAATCATATTAGTCTCCTTAACTTCTCATTTGGATTGATTGGCAAGGTTTAAGGGCCCACAAAAATGTTGGCACTTTGAAAATGAAATTCTGTTGCACTATTTTCTACTAAGACTTAAATAATATTTGATCGAAACTATAGAATATTTTGAAACTATTTTTATTAAGTAACCTCTAATCCTATTAGTCTCCTTAACTTCTCATTTGGATTGATTGGCAAGGTTTAAGGGCCCACAAAAATGTTGGCACTTTGAAAATGAAATTCTGTTGCACTATTTTCTACTAAGACTTAAATAATATTTGATCGAAACTATAGAATATTTTGAAACTATTTTTATTAAGTACCCTCTAATCATATTAGTCTCCTTAACTTCTCATTTGGATTGATTGGCAAGGTTTAAGGGCCCACAAAAATGTTGGCACTTTGAAAATGAAATTCTGTTGTACTATTTTCTACTAAGACTTAAATTATTTTTGATCGAAACTGTAGAATTGTTTGAAACTAATTTAATTAAGTACCCCTAATCCTATTCGTCTCTTTAACTTCTCATTTGGATTGATTGGCAAGGTTTAAGGGACCACAAAAATGTTTGTACTTTGAGAATGAATTTCTGTTGTACTATTTTCTACTAAAACTTAAATAATTTTTGATCGAAACCATAGAATTGTTTGAAACTATTTTTCATGAGTCCTTCTTAATCCAATTGGTCATCAACAATTCTCATTTGGATTGAATGGCAAGGTTTAAGGGCCCACAAAAATGTTTGTACTTTGAGAATGAATTTCTGTTGTACTATTTTCTACTAAAACTTAAACAATTTTTGATCGAAACCATAGAATTGTTTGAAACTATTTTTCATGAGTCCTTCCTAATTCTATTAGTCATCTTCAATTCCTATTTGGATTGAATGGCAAGGTCTAAGGGCCCACAAAAATGTTGGCACTTTGAAAATGAAATTCTGTTGGACTATTTTCTATTAAGACTTAAATTATTTTTGATCGAAACTGTAGAATTGTTTGAAACTAATTTAATTAAATACCCCCTAATCCTATTCGTCTCTTTTAATTCTCATTTGGATTGAATTGCAAGGTTTAAGGGCCCACAAAAATGTTGGCACTTTGAAAATGAAATTCTGTTGTACTATTTTCTACTAAAACTTAAATCATTTTTGATCGAAACTGCAGAATATTTTGAAACTAATTTAATTAAGTACCCCCTAATCCTAATAGTCCCCTCAACTTCCCATTTGAATTGAATGGCAAGGTTTAAGGGCCAACAAAAATGTTGGCACTTTGAAAATGAAATTTTGTTGTACTATTTTCTACTAAGACTTAAATTATTTTTGATCGAAACTGTAGAATTGTTTGAAACTAATGTAATTTAGTACCCCCTAATCCTATTAGTCTCCTCAACTTTCCATTTGGATTGAATGGCAAGGTTTAAGGGCCCACAAAAATGTTGGCACTTTGAAAATGAAATTCTGTTGTACTATTTTCTACTAAGACTTAAATTATTTTTGATCGAAACTATAGAATCTTTTGAAACTATTTTTATTAAGTACCCCCTAATCCTATTCGTCTCTTTAACTTTTCATTTGGATTGAATGGCAGGGTTTAAGGGCCCACATAAATTTTATCACTTTGAAAATGAAATTTTGTTGTACTATTTTCTACTAAGAATAAAATAATTTTTGATCGAAACTATAGAATTGTTTGAATATAATTTAATTAAGTACCCCCTAATCCTATTAGTCTCCTTAACTTCCCTTTTGGATTGAATGGCTAGGTTTAAGGGCCCAAAAAAATGTTGGCACTTTGAAAATGAAATTCTGTTGTACTATTTTCTACTAAGACTTAAATAATTTTTGATCGAAACTATAGAATATTTTCAAACTATTTTTATTAAGTACCCTCTAATCCTATTAGTCTCCTTAACTTCTCATTTGGATTGATTGGCAAGGTTTAAGGGCCCACAAAAATGTTGGCACTTTGAAAATGAAATTCTGTTGCACTATTTTCTACTAAGACTTAAATAATATTTGATCGAAACTATAGAATATTTTGAAACTATTTTTATTAAGTAACCTCTAATCCTATTAGTCTCCTTAACTTCTCATTTGGATTGATTGGCAAGGTTTAACGGCCCACAAAAATGTTGGCACTTTGAAAATGAAATTCTGTTGCACTATTTTCTACTAAGACTTAAATAATATTTGATCGAAACTATAGAATATTTTGAAACTATTTTTATTAAGTACCCTCTAATCATATTAGTCTCCTTAACTTCTCATTTGGATTGATTGGCAAGGTTTAAGGGCCCACAAAAATGTTGGCACTTTGAAAATGAAATTCTGTTGTACTATTTTCTACTAAGACTTAAATTATTTTTGATCGAAACTGTAGAATTGTTTGAAACTAATTTAATTAAGTACCCCCTAATCCTATTCGTCTCTTTAACTTCTCATTTGGATTGATTGGCAAGGTTTAAGGGACCACAAAAATGTTTGTACTTTGAGAATGAATTTCTGTTGTACTATTTTCTACTAAAACTTAAATAATTTTTGATCGAAACCATAGAATTGTTTGAAACTATTTTTCATGAGTCCTTCCTAATCCAATTGGTCATCAACAATTCTCATTTGGATTGAATGGCAAGGTTTAAGGGCCCACAAAAATGTTTGTACTTTGAGAATGAATTTCTGTTGTACTATTTTCTACTAAAACTTAAACAATTTTTGATCGAAACCATAGAATTGTTTGAAACTATTTTTCATGAGTCCTTCCTAATTCTATTAGTCATCTTCAATTCCTATTTGGATTGAATGGCAAGGTCTAAGGGCCCACAAAAATGTTGGCACTTTGAAAATGAAATTCTGTTGGACTATTTTCTACTAAGACTTAAATTATTTTTGATCGAAACTGTAGAATTGTTTGAAACTAATTTAATTAAATACCCCCTAATCCTATTCGTCTCTTTTAATTCTCATTTGGATTGAATTGCAAGGTTTAAGGGCCCACAAAAATGTTGGCACTTTGAAAATGAAATTCTGTTGTACTATTTTCTACTAAAACTTAAATCATTTTTGATCGAAACTGCAGAATTGTTTGAAACTAATTTAATTAAGTACCCCCTAATCCTAATAGTCCCCTCAACTTCCCATTTGAATTGAATGGCAAGGTTTAAGGGCCAACAAAAATGTTGGCACTTTGAAAATGAAATTTTGTTGTACTATTTTCTACTAAGACTTAAATTATTTTTGATCGAAACTGTAGAATTGTTTGAAACTAATGTAATTTAGTACCCCCTAATCCTATTAGTCTCCTCAACTTTCCATTTGGATTGAATGGCAAGGTTTAAGGGCCCACAAAAATGTTTGTACTTTGAGAATGAATTTCTGTTGTACTATTTTCTACTAAAACTTAAACAATTTTTGATCGAAACCATAGAATTGTTTGAAACTATTTTTCATGAGTCCTTCCTAATTCTATTAGTCATCTTCAATTCCTATTTGGATTGATTGGCAAGGTTTAAGGGCCCACAAAAATGTTGGCACTTTGAAAATGAAATTCTGTTGTACTATTTTCTACTAAGACTTAAATTATTTTTGATCGAAACTGTAGAATTGTTTGAAACTAATTTAATTAAGTACCCCCTAATCCTATTCGTCTCTTTAACTTGTCATTTGGATTGAATTGCAAGGTTTAAGGGTCCACATAAATGTTGGCACTTTGAAAATGAAATTCTGTTGTACTATTTTCTACTAAGACTTAAATAATTTTTGATCGAAACTATAGAATCTTTTGAAACTATTTTTATTAAGTACCCCCTAATCCTATTCGTCTCTTTTACTTTTCATTTGGATTGAATGGCAGGGTTTAAGGGCCCACATAAATTTTATCACTTTGAAAATGAAATTTTGTTGTTCTATTTTCTACTAAGAATAAAATAATTTTTGATCGAAACTATAGAATTGTTTGAAACTAATTTAATTAAGTACCCCCTAATCCTATTAGTCTCCTTAACTTCCCTTTTGGATTGAATGGCTAGGTTTAAGGGCCCAAAAAAATGTTGGCACTTTGAAAATGAAATTCTGTTGTACTATTTTCTACTAAGACTTAAATAATTTTTGATCGAAACTATAGAATATTTTCAAACTATTTTTATTAAGTACCCTCTAATCCTATTAGTCTCCTTAACTTCTCATTTGGATTGATTGGCAAGGTTTAAGGGCCCACAAAAATGTTGGCACTTTGAAAATGAAATTCTGTTGCACTATTTTCTACTAAGACTTAAATAATATTTGATCGAAACTATAGAATATTTTGAAACTATTTTTATTAAGTACCCTCTAATCATATTAGTCTCCTCAACTTCTCATTTGGATTGATTGGCAAGGTTTAAGGGCCCACAAAAGTGTTGGCACTTTGAAAATGAAATTATGTTGTACTATTTTCTACTAAGACTTAAATTATTTTTGATCGAAACTGTAGAATTGTTTGAAACTAATTTAATTAAGTACCCCCTTATCCTATTCGTCTCTTTAACTTCTCGTTTGGATTGAATTGCAAGGTTTAAGGGCCCACATAAATGTTGGCACTTTGAAAATGAAATTCTGTTGTACTATTTTCTACTAAGACTTAAATAATTTTTGATCGAAACTATAGAATATTTTGAAACTATTTTTA
Organism: Tomocerus qinae; assembly: GCA_020055645.1. Lineage (NCBI taxonomy): Eukaryota > Metazoa > Arthropoda > Collembola > Entomobryomorpha > Tomoceridae > Tomocerus > Tomocerus qinae. The sequence continues at coordinate 127,513,980 of CM034546.1, forward strand.
TTAAGTACCCTCTAATCCTATAAGTCTCCTCAACTTCCCATTTGAATTGAATGGCAAGGTTTAAGGGCCAACAAAAATGTTGGCACTTTGAAAATGAAATTTTGTTGTACTATTTTCTACTAAGACTTAAATTATTTTTGATCGAAACTGTAGAATTGTTTGAAACTAATGTAATTTAGTACCCCCTAATCCTATTAGTCTCCTCAACTTTCCATTTGGATTGAATTGCAAGGTTTAAGGGTCCACATAAATGTTGGCACTTTGAAAATGAAATTCTGTTGTACTATTTTCTACTAAGACTTAAATAATTTTTGATCGAAACTATAGAATCTTTTGAAACTATTTTTATTAAGTACCCCCTAATCCTATTCGTCTCTTTAACTTTTCATTTGGATTGAATGGCAGGGTTTAAGGGCCCACATAAATTTTATCACTTTGAAAATGAAATTTTGTTGTACTATTTTCTACTAAGAATAAAATAATTTTTGATCGAAACTATAGAATTGTTTGAAACTAATTTAATTAAGTACCCCCTAATCCTATTAGTCTCCTTAACTTCCCTTTTGGATTGAATGGCTAGGTTTAAGGGCCCAAAAAAATGTTGGCACTTTGAAAATGAAATTCTGTTGTACTATTTTCTACTAAGACTTAAATAATTTTTGATCGAAACTATAGAATATTTTCAAACTATTTTTATTAAGTACCCTCTAATCCTATTAGTCTCCTTAACTTCTCATTTGGATTGATTGGCAAGGTTTAAGGGCCCACAAAAATGTTGGCACTTTGAAAATGAAATTCTGTTGCACTATTTTCTACTAAGACTTAAATAATATTTGATCGAAACTATAGAATATTTTGAAACTATTTTTATTAAGTAACCTCTAATCCTATTAGTCTCCTTAACTTCTCATTTGGATTGATTGGCAAGGTTTAAGGGCCCACAAAAATGTTGGCACTTTGAAAATGAAATTCTGTTGCACTATTTTCTACTAAGACTTAAATAATATTTGATCGAAACTATAGAATATTTTGAAACTATTTTTATTAAGTACCCTCTAATCATATTAGTCTCCTTAACTTCTCATTTGGATTGATTGGCAAGGTTTAAGGGCCCACAAAAATGTTGGCACTTTGAAAATGAAATTCTGTTGTACTATTTTCTACTAAGACTTAAATTATTTTTGATCGAAACTGTAGAATTGTTTGAAACTAATTTAATTAAGTACCCCCTAATCCTATTCGTCTCTTTAACTTCTCATTTGGATTGATTGGCAAGGTTTAAGGGACCACAAAAATGTTTGTACTTTGAGAATGAATTTCTGTTGTACTATTTTCTACTAAAACTTAAATAATTTTTGATCGAAACCATAGAATTGTTTGAAACTATTTTTCATGAGTCCTTCCTAATCCAATTGGTCATCAACAATTCTCATTTGGATTGAATGGCAAGGTTTAAGGGCCCACAAAAATGTTTGTACTTTGAGAATGAATTTCTGTTGTACTATTTTCTACTAAAACTTAAACAATTTTTGATCGAAACCATAGAATTGTTTGAAACTATTTTTCATGAGTCCTTCCTAATTCTATTAGTCATCTTCAATTCCTATTTGGATTGAATGGCAAGGTCTAAGGGCCCACAAAAATGTTGGCACTTTGAAAATGAAATTCTGTTGGACTATTTTCTACTAAGACTTAAATTATTTTTGATCGAAACTGTAGAATTGTTTGAAACTAATTTAATTAAATACCCCCTAATCCTATTCGTCTCTTTTAATTCTCATTTGGATTGAATTGCAAGGTTTAAGGGCCCACAAAAATGTTGGCACTTTGAAAATGAAATTCTGTTGTACTATTTTCTACTAAAACTTAAATCATTTTTGATCGAAACTGCAGAATTGTTTGAAACTAATTTAATTAAGTACCCCCTAATCCTAATAGTCCCCTCAACTTCCCATTTGAATTGAATGGCAAGGTTTAAGGGCCAACAAAAATGTTGGCACTTTGAAAATGAAATTTTGTTGTACTATTTTCTACTAAGACTTAAATTATTTTTGATCGAAACTGTAGAATTGTTTGAAACTAATGTAATTTAGTACCCCCTAATCCTATTAGTCTCCTCAACTTTCCATTTGGATTGAATGGCAAGGTTTAAGGGCCCACAAAAATGTTGGCACTTTGAAAATGAAATTCTGTTGTACTATTTTCTACTAAGACTTAAATTATTTTTGATCGAAACTATAGAATCTTTTGAAACTATTTTTATTAAGTACCCCCTAATCCTATTCGTCTCTTTAACTTTTCATTTGGATTGAATGGCAGGGTTTAAGGGCCCACATAAATTTTATCACTTTGAAAATGAAATTTTGTTGTACTATTTTCTACTAAGAATAAAATAATTTTTGATCGAAACTATAGAATTGTTTGAAACTAATTTAATTAAGTACCCCCTAATCCTATTAGTCTCCTTAACTTCCCTTTTGGATTGAATGGCTAGGTTTAAGGGCCCAAAAAAATGTTGGCACTTTGAAAATGAAATTCTGTTGTACTATTTTCTACTAAGACTTAAATAATTTTTGATCGAAACTATAGAATATTTTCAAACTATTTTTATTAAGTACCCTCTAATCCTATTAGTCTCCTTAACTTCTCATTTGGATTGATTGGCAAGGTTTAAGGGCCCACAAAAATGTTGGCACTTTGAAAATGAAATTCTGTTGCACTATTTTCTACTAAGACTTAAATAATATTTGATCGAAACTATAGAATATTTTGAAACTATTTTTATTAAGTACCCTCTAATCATATTAGTCTCCTTAACTTCTCATTTGGATTGATTGGCAAGGTTTAAGGGCCCACAAAAATGTTGGCACTTTGAAAATGAAATTATGTTGTACTATTTTCTACTAAGACTTAAATTATTTTTGATCGAAACTGTAGAATTGTTTGAAACTAATTTAATTAAGTACCCCCTAATCCTATTCGTCTCTTTAACTTGTCATTTGGATTGAATTGCAAGGTTTAAGGGTCCACATAAATGTTGGCACTTTGAAAATGAAATTCTGTTGTACTATTTTCTACTAAGACTTAAATAATTTTTGATCGAAACTATAGAATCTTTTGAAACTATTTTTATTAAGTACCCCCTAATCCTATTCGTCTCTTTTACTTTTCATTTGGATTGAATGGCAGGGTTTAAGGGCCCACATAAATTTTATCACTTTGAAAATGAAATTTTGTTGTTCTATTTTCTACTAAGAATAAAATAATTTTTGATCGAAACTATAGAATTGTTTGAAACTAATTTAATTAAGTACCCCCTAATCCTATTAGTCTCCTTAACTTCCCTTTTGGATTGAATGGCTAGGTTTAAGGGCCCAAAAAAATGTTGGCACTTTGAAAATGAAATTCTGTTGTACTATTTTCTACTAAGACTTAAATAATTTTTGATCGAAACTATAGAATATTTTCAAACTATTTTTATTAAGTACCCTCTAATCCTATTAGTCTCCTTAACTTCTCATTTGGATTGATTGGCAAGGTTTAAGGGCCCACAAAAATGTTGGCACTTTGAAAATGAAATTCTGTTGCACTATTTTCTACTAAGACTTAAATAATATTTGATCGAAACTATAGAATATTTTGAAACTATTTTTATTAAGTACCCTCTAATCATATTAGTCTCCTCAACTTCTCATTTGGATTGATTGGCAAGGTTTAAGGGCCCACAAAAGTGTTGGCACTTTGAAAATGAAATTATGTTGTACTATTTTCTACTAAGACTTAAATTATTTTTGATCGAAACTGTAGAATTGTTTGAAACTAATTTAATTAAGTACCCCCTTATCCTATTCGTCTCTTTAACTTCTCGTTTGGATTGAATTGCAAGGTTTAAGGGCCCACATAAATGTTGGCACTTTGAAAATGAAATTCTGTTGTACTATTTTCTACTAAGACTTAAATAATTTTTGATCGAAACTATAGAATATTTTGAAACTATTTTTATTAAGTACCCTCTAATCCTATAAGTCTCCTCAACTTCCCATTTGAATTGAATGGCAAGGTTTAAGGGCCAACAAAAATGTTGGCACTTTGAAAATGAAATTTTGTTGTACTATTTTCTACTAAGACTTAAATATTTTTGATCGAAACTGTAGAATTGTTTGAAACTAATGTAATTTAGTACCCCCTAATCCTATTAGTCTCCTCAACTTTCCATTTGGATTGAATGGCAAGGTTTAAGGGCCCACAAAAATGTTGGCACTTTGAAAATGAAATTCTGTTGTACTATTTGCTACTAAGACTTAAATTATTTTTGATCGAAACTATAGAATCTTTTGAAACTATTTTTATTAAGTACCCCCTAATCCTATTCGTCTCTTTAACTTTTCATTTGGGTTGAATGGCAGGGTTTAAGGGCCCACATAAATTTTATCACTTTGAAAATGAAATTTTGTTGTACTATTTTCTACTAAAAATAAAATAATTTTTGATCGAAACTATAGAATCTTTTGAAACTATTTTTATTAAGTACCCCCTAATCCTATTCGTCTCTTTAACTTTTCATTTGGGTTGAATGGCAGGGTTTAAGGGCCCACATAAATTTTATCACTTTGAAAATGAAATTTTGTTGTACTATTTTCTACTAAGAATAAAATAATTTTTGATCGAAACTATAGAATTGTTTGAATATAATTTAATTAAGTACCCCCTAATCCTATTAGTCTCCTTAACTTCCCTTTTGGATTGAATGGCTAGGTTTAAGGGCCCAAAAAAATGTTGGCACTTTGAAAATGAAATTCTGTTGTACTATTTTCTACTAAGACTTAAATAATTTTTGATCGAAACTATAGAATATTTTCAAACTATTTTTATTAAGTACCCTCTAATCCTATTAGTCTCCTTAACTTCTCATTTGGATTGATTGGCAAGGTTTAAGGGCCCACAAAAATGTTGGCACTTTGAAAATGAAATTCTGTTGCACTATTTTCTACTAAGACTTAAATAATATTTGATCGAAACTATAGAATATTTTGAAACTATTTTTATTAAGTACCCTCTAATCATATTAGTCTCCTCAACTTCTCATTTGGATTGATTGGCAAGGTTTAAGGGCCCACAAAAGTGTTGGCACTTTGAAAATGAAATTATGTTGTACTATTTTCTACTAAGACTTAAATTATTTTTGATCGAAACTGTAGAATTGTTTGAAACTAATTTAATTAAGTACCCCCTTATCCTATTCGTCTCTTTAACTTCTCGTTTGGATTGAATTGCAAGGTTTAAGGGCCCACATAAATGTTGGCACTTTGAAAATGAAATTCTGTTGTACTATTTTCTACTAAGACTTAAATAATTTTTGATCGAAACTATAGAATATTTTGAAACTATTTTTATTAAGTACCCTCTAATCCTATAAGTCTCCTCAACTTCTCATTTGGATTGATTGGCAAGGTTTAAGGGCCCACAAAAATGTTGGCACTTTGAAAATGAAATTCTGTTGCACTATTTTCTACTAAGACTTAAATAATATTTGATCGAAACTATAGAATATTTTGAAACTATTTTTATTAAGTAACCTCTAATCCTATTAGTCTCCTTAACTTCTCATTTGGATTGATTGGCAAGGTTTAAGGGCCCACAAAAATGTTGGCACTTTGAAAATGAAATTCTGTTGCACTATTTTCTACTAAGACTTAAATAATATTTGATCGAAACTATAGAATATTTTGAAACTATTTTTATTAAGTACCCTCTAATCATATTAGTCTCCTTAACTTCTCATTTGGATTGATTGGCAAGGTTTAAGGGCCCACAAAAATGTTGGCACTTTGAAAATGAAATTCTGTTGCACTATTTTCTACTAAGACTTAAATAATATTTGATCGAAACTATAGAATATTTTGAAACTATTTTTATTAAGTAACCTCTAATCCTATTAGTCTCCTTAACTTCTCATTTGGATTGATTGGCAAGGTTTAAGGGCCCACAAAAATGTTGGCACTTTGAAAATGAAATTCTTTTGCACTATTTTCTACTAAGACTTAAATAATATTTGATCGAAACTATAGAATATTTTGAAACTATTTTTATTAAGTACCCTCTAATCATATTAGTCTCCTTAACTTCTCATTTGGATTGATTGGCAAGGTTTAAGGGCCCACAAAAATGTTGGCACTTTGAAAATGAAATTCTGTTGTACTATTTTCTACTAAGACTTAAATTATTTTTGATCGAAACTGTAGAATTGTTTGAAACTAATTTAATTAAGTACCCCCTAATCCTATTCGTCTCTTTAACTTGTCATTTGGATTGAATTGCTAGGTTTAAGGGCCCACATAAATGTTGGCACTTTGAAAATGAAATTCTGTTGTACTATTTTCTACTAAGACTTAAATAATTTTTGATCGAAACTATAGAATATTTTGAAACTATTTTTATTAAGTACCCTCTAATCCTATTAGTCTCCTCAACTCCTCATTTGGATTGATTGGCAAGGTTTAAGGGCCCACAAAAATGTTGGTACTTTGAAAATAAAATTCTGTTGCTCTATTTTATACTTAGACTTAAATAATTTTTGATCGAAACTATGGAATGGTTCGAAATTAATTTTATTAAGTACCCATTAATACTATTAGCTATCTCCAATTCTCATTCGGATTGAATGGCAAGGTTTAAGGGCCTACAAAAATGTTGGCAGTTTGAAAATAAAAATTTTGTTGTACTATTTTCTACTAAAAATGAAATAATTTTTGATCGAAACTATAGAATTGTTTGAAACTAATGTAATTTAGTACCCCCTAATCCTATTAGTCTCCTCAACTTCCCATTTGGATATAATGGCAAGGTTTAAGGGCCCACAAAAATGTTGGCACTTTGAAAATGAAATTATGTTGTACTATTTTCTACTAAGACTTAAATTATTTTTGATCGAAACTAAAGAATTGTTTGAAACTAATTTAATTAAGTACCCCCTAATCCTATTCGTCTCTTTAACTTCTCATTTGGATTGAATTGCAAGGTTTAAGGGCCCACATAAATGTTGGCACTTTGAAAATGAAATTCTGTTGTACTATTTTCTACTAAGACTTAAATAATTTTTGATCGAAACTATAGAATATTTTGAAACTATTTTTATTAAGTACCCTCTAATCCTATTAGTCTCCTCAACTTCTCATTTGGATTGATTGCCAAGGTTTAAGGGCCCACAAAAATGTTTGCACTTTGAAAATGAAATTCTGTTGCACTATTTTCTACTAAGACTTAAATAATATTTGATCGAAACTATAGAATATTTTGAAACTATTTTTATTAAGTACCCTCTAATCATATTAGTCTCCTCAACTTCTCATTTGGATTGATTGGCAAGGTTTAAGGGCCCACAAAAATGTTGGCACTTTGAAAATGAAATTATGTTGTACTATTTTCTACTAAGACTTAAATCATTTTTGATCGAAACTGTAGAATTGTTTGAAAATAATTTAATTAAGTACCCCCTAATCCTATTCGTCTCTTTAACTTGTCATTTGGATTGAATTGCAAGGTTTAAGGGCCCACATAAATGTTGGCACTTTGAAAATGAAATTCTGTTGTACTATTTTCTACTAAGACTTAAATAATTTTTGATCGAAACTATAGAATATTTTGAAACTATTTTTATTAAGTACCCTCTAATCCTATTAGTCTCCTCAACTTCTCATTTGGATTGATTGGCAAGGTTTAAGGGCCCACAAAAATGTTGGCACTTTGAAAATGAAATTCTGTTGCACTATTTTCTACTAAGACTTAAATAATTTTTGATCGAAACTATAGAATATTTGGAAACTATTTTTATTAAGTACCCTTTAATCCTATTAGTCTCCTCAACTTCTCATTTGGATTGATTGGCAAGGTTTAAGGGCCCACAAAAATGTTGGCACTTTGAAAATGAAATTCTGTTGTACTATTTTCTACTAAGACTTAAATCATTTTTGATCGAAACTGTAGAATTGTTTGAAAATAATTTAATTAAGTACCCCCTAATCCTATTCGTCTCTTTATTTTTTCATTTGGGTTGAATGGCAGGGTTTAAGGGCCCACAAAAATGTTGGCACTTTGAAAATGAAATTCTGTTGTACTATTTTCTACTAAGACTTAAATAATTTTTGATCGAAACTATAGAATATTTTGAAACTATTTTTATTAAGTACCCTCTAATCCTATTAGTCTCCTCAACTTCTCATTTGGATTGATTGGCAAGGTTTAAGGGCCCACAAAAATGTTGGCACTTTGAAAATGAAATTCTGTTGCACTATTTTCTACTAAGACTTAAATAATATTTGATCGAAACTATAGTATATTTTGAAACTATTTTTATTAAGTACCCTCTAATCCTATTAGTCTCCTCAACTTCTCATTTGGATTGAATGGCAAGGTTTAAGGGCCCACAAAAATGTTGGCACTTTGAAAATGAAATTCTGTTGCACTATTTTCTACTATGACTTAAATAATATTTGATCGAAACTATAGAATATTTTGAAACTATTTTTATTAAGTACCCTCTAATCCTATTAGTCTCCTCAACTTCTCATTTGGATTGATTGGCAAGGATTAAGGGCCCACAAAAATGTTGGCACTTTGAAAATGAAATTTTGTAGTACTATTTTCTACTTAGACTTAAATAATTTTTGATCGAAACTATGGAATGGTTCGAAATTAATTTTATTAAGTACCCACTAATACTATTAGCTATCTCCAATTCTCATTCGGATTGAATGGCAAGGTTTAAGGGCCTACAAAAATGTTGGCAGTTTGAAAATGAAATTTTGTTGTACTATTTTCTACTAAGAATGAAATAATTTTTGATCGAAACTATAGAATTGTTTGAAACTAATGTAATTTAGTACCCCTTAATCCTATTAGTCTCCTCAACTTCCCATTTGGATTGAATGGCAAGGTTTAAGGGCCCACAAAAATGTTGGCACTTTGAAAATGAAATTCTGTTGTACTATTTTCTACTAAGACTTAAATTATTTTTGATCGAAACTGTAGAATTGTTTGAAACTAATTTATTTAAGTACCCCCTAATCCTATTCGTCTCTTTAACTTCTCATTTGGATTGAATGGCAGGGTTTAAGGGCCCACAAAAATGTTGGCACTTTGAAAATGAAATTTTGTTGTACTATTTTCTACTAAGACTTAAATTAATTTTGATCGAAACTGTAGAATTGTTTGAAACTAATTTAATTAAGTACCCCCTAATCCTATTCGTCTCTTTAACTTTTCATTTGGGTTGAATGGCAGGGTTTAAGGGCCCACAAAAATGTTGGCACTTTGAAAATGAAATTCTGTTGTGCTAATTTGTAATAAGACTTAAATAATTTTTGATCGAAACTATGGAATGGTTCGAATTTAATTTTAGTAAGTACCCACTAATCCTATTAGCCATCTCCAATTCTCATTTGGATTGAATGGTAAAGTTTAAGGGCCCATAAAAATTTTGGTCCTTGGAATATGAAATTCTTTAGTTTTAGTTTTTGCTAATAGTGAAACAGGAATTAATAAATAGCGTTTAGCGAAGCTATAAAATAGTTTGAAACTAGTGTTGGAAGCGTCCTTTACTCTTGGAATAACGTTTGGAATTAGTTCTGGAATGTCCCATATGCAGAAGCATTTTGGGATATGTTTTGGAAGTCATCAACGATTGCTGCATCGTTTTAAAAATTGTGTTGTAACTCCCCTCTACACTTAGAACATCGTTTGGATTTAATGATGAAATCCCCTTTCATATAGAAGCGTCTTAGTATTGGTAGTAGCATTTTGGGATGTTTTCGAAGTCTCCCACCTATGCTGCACCGTATTTTAATTTGTGTTGGAAGCCTCCTTTACCCTTGGAACGACATTTGGAATTAGTTCTGAAATCCCCCCTCATATAGAAGCATTTTATGATATGTTTTGGGAGTCTCCTGCTTATGCTGCACCGTTTTTGAATTTGTGTTGGATGCCTCTTCTACCCTTGGAATAACGTTTGAAATTTGGGCTGAAATCCCCCCTCATATAGAAGCATTTTGGGTTGTTTTTGAGGTTTCCCACTTATGCTGCAACCTTTTTGAAATTGTGTTGGAAGCCTCATGTACCCTTGGCACAACGTTTATAATTAGGTCTGAAATCCCCCTCATGTAGTAGCATTTTATGATATGTTTTGGGAGTCTACCACTTATGCTGCACTGTTTTGGAAATTGCGTTGGAAGCCTCCTCTACGCTTGGAACAACGTTTGGAATTAGTTCTGAAATCTCCCCTCATGTAGTAGCATTTTATAATATGTTTTGGGAGTCTCCCACTTATGCTGCACCGTTTTGGAATTTTTGTTGGATGCCTCCTCGACCCTTAGAATAACGTTTGAAATTTGGTCTGAAATCCCCCCTCATATAGAAGCATTTTGGGTTATGTTTTTGTGGTCTCCCACTTATGCTGCAACGTTTTTGAAATTGTGTTTGAAGCCTCATGTACCCTTGGAACAACGTTTGGAATTAGGTCTGAAATCCCCCCTCATGTAGAAGCGTTTTGGGATTAGTTTTGGAAGTCTCCCACTTATGCTGCACTGTTTTGGAAATTGCGTTGGAAGCCTCCTCTATGCTTGGAACAACGTTTGGAATTAGTTTTGAAATCTCCCCTCATGTAGAAGCATTTTGGGTTATGTTTTGGGAGTCTCCCACTTATGCTGCACCACTTTGGAATTTGTGTTGGAAGGCTCCTGGAAGCCTCGTCTACCTTTGTTTCACCGTTTGAAATAGGTTCTGATATCCCCTCTCATGTTGCATTTTGTGTTGCCCATCTTTGGCAAGATTCTGGATTTGGGTTTGGGTCTAACTTAACACGCCTAAAAATATTTGTTGTGTGTCGCGTGTCGCCGCCTAAGAAATACGTTTGGTGTGTTGTGTTGGCTATCGATGACTTGGCTGAGCCGGAGCAAAAGACTCGAGCTTAAGAATAACCTGAACATATTTATAAGTCAATTGAAACTACTCTGGCTGTTGAACCCGGTGGCGGTAAAACTTAAGACCCGTACCGAAGACCTAATCTTATTTACTCGGAAGTGGATACACACACCAATTGTTTTATTTGCCATATAAAATATATAAAAATACGAAAATTTCCATATCATTTGACTAAGTTATTGTATCGCTATCAGAGTAGCCAAATCATTATTTTCAATGTACTAAGCTTTACTGCTTTGTTCACATCATGAAATCAAAGTCTGACTTAATCTTAACACCAACATTCGAATTTTCGAATAAATTCGAGTACATTGGAATAATTTCAAGTGTCTTCGAATAATTTCAAGTACTTTCGAATAAATTCGTCAAAATGGACAGAGTGCTGCTATATTAGAAAAGCTATCTTACTTATCAAAATTCTCGAAATAAGCTAGATTCCTTTGTGTGAATTTTTTCACATTTTGTAACATTTCAGGGTAGGTGTATGGACGGGCTCGTTGTATACTACTCTAACTGTTTGTTCCGTTTCTACAAAATGAATCAATTTTTTATACCACAGGATATCGAAAATAATTTAAAACCACCCTATGACAAAAACATTATGCTCGGTCAAAAATTATTATTTGATAAATAAATAGACATACTAATAATTGAGCTACAAGCGCAATCAGCTGCAAAACATTTCATTTCAGGTTTTTGTCGGTAATAGAAAGACATCTTACTCAATGATATCAATCCCCTCATCTAATATCTGAAAATCGTGATTTGACCTTTTGGGGTTCGTTTTTGGGGATTTTGTAAAGATGCCAAAAGGAAAGAGAAGAAAAATATCTAGTCCTAGAGAACATAGAGCTTACTTACTTTTCTTAATTACGACATTAGTAACGACAACACATATAGAATGTATCTTTCTCACAGGCCCTATTGCATGCATTAAATTTTGCAGAAAATTACTCAACTTTTTATTTTCAAAAATCAAAAAATACTATTTTATTTCCTTTTCAAAAAATTGTAAGGACTAGGTTCACTAGAAAATTATTTTCAATTTCAAAGGGTTCGTACGCGTTGTGGTAATGGAGAGGAAGATTTTGCGAAACGTAATGGAAATCCGTAAACGCAACCTTAAACCATTTCTATCCAGATTCACAAATATATTCAAAGCATGTGTTCATAAATATACATAAAAATGGCCATGCTTTAATATTTTTTCCTTTTTCCACATTGCTAATAATTATGTATTCTTAAAAATAGAAATTATGGTCTCTCGTTTGAATCAAATTAATCATGATTGTCATTAAAGTTAATTAGTTACTTTTTAGGTACTATTAAAAATAGAAGGTAACTTTGGGCTGGTGATATCCTTGGCACAAAAATATACCCGTAAACACTCGTTGATTTATTTTATAAGTAAATTCGAAAGGCAAAATTTGGATTTCTTAAAGTTACAAAAAATAGATAAAACGTTAGATAAAATTTTAATTTTATTCATAAAGCATTTTAAGATGAAATTTACGCGCCTCCTTTAAATATTTCTGGATCGAAAATGTTAATTGATTATTGACATTTAACTTTGTTCTTTATTTATATTTTCATTTTTTGGGAGTACTTTTTCTTTATGCTAAAATGAATGCAGTTTTTGGCCTATTTACTGACAAAGTGAGAAAAGCAAAGAATATTCTTAAAATTTAAGTAATTTATTTTTTGGCTTTTCTATTATTTTATTGTGATGCAGTTAGTAGTTAACAGCTAGGTATAAAATAAATTCGAGTTACCTGCCATTTTTAAGACACGGGAACTTTATTGAGCTTTTTTGATATAGGGTGTTAATAGTAAGTATAATATGGTTTTTAAGGTCACAGAAAATGTCTAAAGAAGCTTAAAGATATGCTTCCAGTTCTAAGGTAAGATATAGACTGAAATGAAATTTTTCAGAATTTTTGTTTATAAAGCTTTACAAAACTCGATTTCCGAAACTTATTTTAGATGATTACTCAGAACTTATCCTTGTGACTTATACTGTTAAAGAATCTACTACTATATTCCAACATAAACTTTTGTTTAATACCTGTTATTCTCGTTGCCAAAAAAGTACATTTTTTAAAGAGAAATGTTTAATGAGGAAACCAACTTTTATAGGTTTTCACACATATAAAATTAATCTAGGTCCGTGTGATGTGAACATAAATACAATTACATACAATTACCGAACGAAAGTAAATTATCAGAACACATGTAAATGGACAGAGTTTAAATGTGCTTTGTTACAATCGGGAAAGCGAAAGAGCTGAGATTTAGCTCATCTCATCGCTCCCAGTAGCTCGCTCCTTAGTCGCTCAGCTCTCTAATAGCTCGCTCCGCCTAGTTTAGAATATTGCTCGGTGGGTGAAAATGAAAATATTATCCAAAATATGAACTCCAACAATGTAGATACGCTTGCATCAAATACATACAATAAAAATAAAGTCTCCATACTTTCAAATAAATTTCAATAGGTTCGAATTCATTCTAGTACGTTCGTATAAATTCGAGTACGTTCGTATAAAGTCGAGAACGTTGGGATAAATTCGAGTACATTGTGGTAAATTCGAGTAGTTTCGGGTAAATTCGAGTAGTTTCGGGTAAATTCGAGTAGTTTTGGGTAAATTAGAGTAGTTTCGGGTAAATTCGAGTAGTTTCGGGTAAATTCGAGTAGTTTCGGGTAAATTCGAGTAGTTTTGGGTAAATTCGAGTAGTTTCGGGTAAATTCGAGTAGTTTCGGGTAAATTCGAGTAGTTTCGGGTAAATTCGAGTAGTTTCGAAATAATTCGAGTAGTTTCGGGTAAATTCGAGTAGTTTCGGGTAAATTCGAGTAGTTTCGGGTAAATTCGAGTAGTTTCGAAATAATTCGAGTAGTTTCGAAAATATCCAAATAGTTTCGAAAAAATTCGCGTAGTTTCGAAAAATTCGCGTAGCTTCGAAAAATTCGCGTAGTTTCGAAAACTTTCAAGGAGTTTTAAAACATTTGAGCAGTTTCGAAAAAGTTCGAGTAGTTTCGAAAACATTCAAGTAGTTTTAAAAAATTCGAGCAGTTTCGCAAAATTTTGAAAGGTTTCGAAAAAGATTTCACCTTTCCCGAGTCGAGATTTTTAGTTCAAGTTTTTTCATTTCAACACAAAATAATTTCATTTTGTTAGTACTGAAGGGAATTAATTTAAATCACTTGTATACTACAACTATTTGAATCGTACTTAATCTTTGACCTTCCATTTTCTTTCTTGAATTTTTAAAGTATGGTCCCCTGTCGCTAGTTGCCTACAACCGTTTGCTTATGGTTTATTGAGATAAGAACGATAATCGCTTAAATGAATAATTTCTTTAATCCTGTGTGAAAATGGTTTTTTTGTGCTTTCCAAGCAACAAAAGGGAAGTACATTTAATACGTCCTTATACAATGTTCACAGTACTATTATAACTAAAGCACAGACATAAAAACAAAAATAGCAAATTCAACAACTCAAAGCATCATAACGACCAATGCCATTACTAGGTTAATCAACTAGTGAAATGTGTGCACTCCGTTACTTCTTATACGATATGTTACAAAAAATAGATAATCAAAACACACTGTCATATGGACTATTGTATAACATTAGAGTATTTATTTTGAAATTCTGCAGCAATCCTGTACCTAATTTACACATGATAATGGTGAATGCTTAATACATTCCGAAAAGGAGTCACGAATACAAGTGGCATTCGGAAAAATATAAAAGATATAAAATAAATTTCAAAGCGGAATCAGCAATGTATATCTCCATATACCACCACCCTTACTCTGAATGGTTAGTGTAGCAAAGCAAGAAAACTATACAAAGCTAGCCCGTGTTGTCCTAAGAACCAACAACCAAGGTATCCAGTGTGCCGTAAATGCCACACAAAAATAGTGTACGGCATGCCGTACATCAAATCAACTTGTGGCGAGCCGAATTTAAACCCTACCGATAACAGTCTGTGTACTACGAATTACAAAGCATAGAAACCGAATTCCAAAGCATTGGAAACTCATTCCAAAGCATTGGAAACTCCTTCCAAAGCATTGGAAACTCATTCCAAAGCATTGGAAACTCATTCCAAAGCATTGGAAACTCATTCCAAAGCATTGGAAACTCATTCCAAAGCATTGGAAACTCATTCCAAAGCATTGGAAACTCATTCCAAAGCATTGGAAACTCATTCCAAAGCATTGGAAACTCATTCCAAAGCATTGGAAACTCATTCCAAAGCATTGGAAACTCATTCCAAAGCATTGGAAACTCATTCCAAAGCATTGGAAACTCATTCCAAAGCATTGGAAACTCATTCCAAAGCATTGGAAACTCATTCCAAAGCATTGGAAACTCATTCCAAAGCATTGGAAACTCATTCCAAAGCATTGGAAACTCATTCCAAAGCATTGGAAACTCATTCCAAAGCATTGGAAACTCATTCCAAAGCATTGGAAACTCATTCCAAAGCATTGGAAACTCATTCCAAAGCATTGGAAACTCATTCCAAAGCATTGGAAACTCATTCCAAAGCATTGGAAACTCATTCCAAAGCATTGGAAACTCATTCCAAAGCATTGGAAACTCATTTCAAAGCATTGGAAACCTGTAAACTCATTCCAAAGCATTGGAAGCCTGAAAACTCATTCCAAAACATTGGAAGCCTGAAAACCCATTCCAAAGCATTTGAAGCCTGAAAACTCATTCCAAAACATTGGAAACCTGAAAGCTCATTCCGAAGTATTGGAAGCCTGAAAACTCATTCCAAAACATTGGAAACCTGTAAACTCATTCCAAAGCATTGGAAACCTGTAAACTCATTCCAAAGCATTGAAAACCTGAAAACTCATTCCAAAGCATTTTAAGCCTGAAAACTCATTCCAAAGCATTGGAAACCTGTAAACTTATTCCAAAGCATTGGAAACCTGAAAAATCATTCCAAAGCTGTTGTGTAAAGGGGTACTCATCACTCATGTGCCAGAATGCACTTCATTAGTAGATAAACGGTGAACATTGAGTAGTTCAAACATATTTGGAAAAAACTTGTTAACCATTTCGATAAAATTATATATGTAATTGCATAACATTACCATTCTCTCAAACCTAATAGCAACGTAGTTTCAGAGGAAAACTCGTTTTAAACTTTGTCAATTTTAGTTTAATTGTGAGAATATGTCAGGAGAATAGCTCTTCCTTTAGTTTCTTTTATTTTGAGTGTATACCGACATTCTTTACTCCTTGATAGCGAAGAATTTTTCGTTTCTCAATATTAGCGATATTATTTGTAAATTAAATGTGTTTGTATGTACGATTGTAGGTCGATTTGGCAAAAGTCAATTTGGCAAAACAGTTTTCTTTCTTTGGGGATAACTTGGCAAATCGATGAGGATAATTTGGCAAAACTTGTTAATAATGTGCGAGTTGAATTTTTATTCAACATTGTCACACTTTGTTATTATGTTTTATTTATTACATAGTCAATTCTTAATTTATTAAGTTAGTTAAAGCTAAAAAGATGCATTATGCACGCAGTCAAGTACATTAAGGGTCGTAACAAAAGTTATTTCAAATTCATTGCTACAATTTTTATGAATTTTTGGAAGGGAAAACCTTTACCCCATACTTGTGCGTTTGCACATTTTGCCAAACTCTCCGACATAGAAGGCGATTTGCCAAATTATCCCGAAGGGTCAAAATCGTGGCAAAACAACTTTTGCCAAAATGACTTTTGCCAAATCGACCTACCACCGTATGTACAAGTCAACTAAAATACGTAAAAACTTTTTTGCCAGCAAAAAAGGTATCTTTCTGAGAAACAGACACCCAGGGTTTGAAAGTGAAATATTTCGCTTGAAATGAAAAGTGAAATAAAGAACTTAAATTCGTGACATATATTACTTCCACTTTTAAGTGAAAAATGAAATTAATCAAATAAATGCAAGTAAAGTCTTGTCCAAGGTGAAATAGTCAGTTATTTTACTTGAAAAATGAAATAAATGCCACATATGCCAACTGAATTCATTTATTTCCATCAATTGCATTAATTTCAACAAATTTCATTTATTCTATAAATTGTATTATTGTATTGAATTGTAAAGGCTTTATTGTCAGTCACTATTGCAGATTTATAGTTACATGAAACTGGTTTCCAGTAGAGGACAGAAATTGCACTAATTTCAATAAATACCATTAATTTCCATAAAATGTAATAATTTCATAACTTGTACTAATTTCAATAAATTTCATTCATTTCCATGAATTGCATTAATTTCGATAAATTTTTATTAGTTTCTATAAATTTTTATTAGTTTCCATAAATTTCATTTATTTCCATGAATTGCATTAATTTCAATTAATTTCATTAATTTTTATTAATTTTAATAAATATCTTTAATTTCAATAAATTGCATTAAATCCAATAAACTGCATTAATTTCAATAAATTACATTAATTTCAATAAATTGCATTAATTTCAATAAATTGCATTAATTTCAATAAATTGCATTAATTTCAATAAATTGCATTAATTTCAATAAATTGCATTAATTTCAATAAATTGCATTAATTTCAATAAATTGCATTAATTTCAATAAATTGCATTAATTTCAATAAATTGCATTAATTTCAATAAATTGCATTAATTTCAATAAATTGCATTAATTTCAATAAATTGCATTAATTTCAATAAATTGCATTAATTTCAATAAATTGCATTTATTCTATAAATTGTATTATTGTATTGAATTGTAAAGGCTTTATTGTCAGTCACTATTGCAGATTTATAGTTACATGAAACTGGTTTCCAGTAGAGGACAGAAATTGCACTAATTTCAATAAATACCATTAATTTCCATAAAATGTAATAATTTCATAACTTGTACTAATTTCAATAAATTTCATTCATTTCCATGAATTGCATTAATTTCGATAAATTTTTATTAGTTTCTATAAATTTTTATTAGTTTCCATAAATTTCATTTATTTCCATGAATTGCATTAATTTCAATAAATTTCATTAATTTTTATTAATTTTAATAAATATCTTTAATTTCAATAAATTGCATTAAATCCAATAAACTGCATTAATTTCAATAAATTACATTAATTTCAATAAATTGCATTAATTTCAATAAATTGCATTAATTTCAATAAATTGCATTAATTTCAATAAATTGCATTAATTTCAATAAATTGCATTAATTTCAATAAATTGCATTAATTTCAATAAATTGCATTAATTTCAATAAATTGCATTAATTTCAATAAATTGCATTAATTTCAATAAATTGCATTAATTTCAATAAATTGCATTAATTTCAATAAATTGCATTAATTTCAATAAATTGCATTAATTTCAATAAATTGCATTAATTTCAATAAATTGCATTAATTTCAATAAATTGCATTAATTTCAATAAATTGCATTAATTTCAATAAATTGCATTAATTTCAATAAATTGCATTAATTTCAATAAATTGCATTAATTTCAATAAATTGCATTAATTTCAATAAATTGCATTAATTTCAATAAATTGCATTAATTTCAATAAATTGCATTAATTTCAATAAATTGCATTAATTTCAATAAATTGCATTAATTTCAATAAATTGCATTTATTCTATAAATTGTATTATTGTATTGAATTGTAAAGGCTTTATTGTCAGTCACTATTGCAGATTTATAGTTACATGAAACTGGTTTCCAGTAGAGGACAGAAATTGCACTAATTTCAATAAATACCATTAATTTCCATAAAATGTAATAATTTCATAACTTGTACTAATTTCAATAAATTTCATTCATTTCCATGAATTGCATTAATTTCGATAAATTTTTATTAGTTTCTATAAATTTTTATTAGTTTCCATAAATTTCATTTATTTCCATGAATTGCATTAATTTCAATAAATTTCATTAATTTTTATTAATTTTAATAAATATCTTTAATTTCAATAAATTGCATTAAATCCAATAAACTGCATTAATTTCAATAAATTACATTAATTTCAATAAATTGCATTAATTTCAATAAATTGCATTAATTTCAATAAATTGCATTAATTTCAATAAATTGCATTAATTTCAATAAATTGCATTAATTTCAATAAATTGCATTAATTTCAATAAATTGCATTAATTTCAATAAATTGCATTAATTTCAATAAATTGCATTAATTTCAATAAATTGCATTAATTTCAATAAATTGCATTAATTTCAATAAATTGCATTAATTTCAATAAATTGCATTAATTTCAATAAATTGCATTAATTTCAATAAATTGCATTAATTTCAATAAATTGCATTAATTTCAATAAATTGCATTAATTTCAATAAATTGCATTAATTTCAATAAATTGCATTAATTTCAATAAATTGCATTAATTTCAATAAATTGCATTAATTTCAATAAATTGCATTAATTTCAATAAATTGCATTAATTTCAATAAATTGCATTAATTTCAATAAATTGCATTAATTTCAATAAATTGCATTAATTTCAATAAATTGCATTAATTTCAATAAATTGCATTAATTTCAATAAATTGCATTAATTTCAATAAATTGCATTAATTTCAATAAATTGCATTAATTTCAATAAATTGCATTAATTTCAATAAATTGCATTAATTTCAATAAATTGCATTAATTTCAATAAATTGCATTAATTTCAATAAATTGCATTAATTTCAATAAATTGCATTAATTTCAATAAATTGCATTAATTTCAATAAATTGCATTAATTTCAATAAATTGCATTAATTTCAATAAACTGCATTAATTTTCATGACTTTCATTAATTTCAATAAACTGCATTAATTTTCATGACTCATTAATTTCAATAAACTGCATTTTTCATGAATTTCATTAATTTTAGTAAACTGCAATAATTTTCATGTATTTCATTAATTTCGATTTTTATTAATTTCATGCAATTTTACGAATTTCAGGTAATTGCCTTGATTAGGATGTTTGTATTTTGAAAAACACAAGTTTAGATTTTTAACAAACATAACGTATGTTTCTAAATTCACATGTACAAGGACGTAAGTATGTATCTGCTTACCGTTCTGTCCTGTACAAATTTTCTGTAAGTCTGAAACAATCCATCTATACATTAAGACTGTTCACTAAATGTCCGGCTAAGCAAATTAATAAATTTTCTTTGTCAAATTTTTACAACAAAACCTACAAAGGCATTAAAGTTTGAAAAAACTAGTAGAACAACTATTATCTGTAATGTGTGAAAACAAGTTAAGTTATTTTCTGATTAGATAAGATATTATGATGCCTTTATTGACAGGGGCATAGACCTTAGATCATGAGAGATGTCCTACCTACTGAACAATGTGTTTTTGTTGACGGAGGTTATAGTATTAACAGTCTAATTAAATGTTAAGGGTAAATAATCACCCGAAAGAATTTGTCTTTTAACTTTAATATGGATAACGTAGGCTGTCTACAGACTTTTTGAATTTGGTTTGTAATAAAGCAGGGATGGATTTGCCGTAAAACCTCGAGATATTTTGTATTTATCACAAATGCATTTCTCTGCCTATATATTTAATGAAAAGTTATTTAGCGAATATTTTGGGTATAATAAAAATGAACACGAACAGGAAAATGGGACCTTTTTAGCTCGCCTGTGTAAGAGTTGAGTATAATTTAAGTTGTATCTCTGTATGAATTACACTATGTATAAGTGTTTATCTGGTTAACTCTCATTGGTTGTTTGGTACGGCACCCGCCAGTACCGCCTACAGCCAGACAAGGGAGACGACTTATGGCGTATCAGTTCGAGTCTAGATTTCAGTCAGTAGAGTTCTTGCTTGCTTTAACTTGTATGTTAATTGGCTATTTCAATCTTTATTCTTTACTTTCAAGTTTCTTTAATTATAATAGTATTGCATAATTGAATTCATATTCATAATTCGCATTTCATAACGTAAGATCAAATAGTCAGTCTGTCCGTCCTACACGATGACCCCCAAAGCCGTACCCACAATAACTCCAGAAAGTTTTAAAGGAACTTCACCAAACTTTGCAAAAGGTCGTCTATGCGCTTGTGACGATCTCTATTGATTTTTATAACAGGTTGTAAAACACAGACCAAACTAAATCTGTATGCTAGTTAAACATGAATTCTGCTCCTATATAACAAGCATTAATAGAGTATTGAGCGCCAAATTATTAACATATTCTACCTTCAAATTGTCCATTTTATTCTGCTTGCTTTTAATGAGTATCTTACAGTCACAATAAACGTTTACACTTAAAACCGATCCACAATAATTTATTTGCATTTTCTGTTGATTTTGATAGTCAACATTAATCTATTTTGATTTTCTGTTGATTATGACAGTTAACATTGATCTTGTGTGACCTTGTTGATTATGACATTTGAAATTGATATATTGTGATTTTCTGTTGATTTTTATGATAAACATTAATCCATTTTGAGTTCCTGTTGATTTTCATAGTCAACAAAAAATAACTCTATAATATAGACGTCATCGAAATATGCTTGTATGTTGTAAGTTTGTGTGTACGGATGTTTGGCTCATCCTATTTACCGGACACCCGACGACAACCCACCCGACACCCGACCGCGAAAATCTAATTCTCACCAGACACCCGACGGCAACCCACCCGATACCCGATACCTTCCCACCCGACACCAGACCGAAAAAATCACCTTCCCACCCGATACCCGATACCTAAATACCAGATCCCCGATATCTAACTACCCAACACCCGAAACCAACCCACCCGATACCCGAACCCTAACTACCCGACAACAGACGACCATAAGTTTTTCCATTATAACCAAATGTTGTAATGAACCAAACGGAGATTATAATAATATTTCGGTTTAATAATAATCAAATCCCAATGCCATAGCTATTGAAAAGTATTATTAATCATATACCATTCGTTTTATTTTGCCAATAAAAGATGAAATCTAAACATTTGACATTTTAGTGAACCAATGGCTCTTTTATTTAAATAATTTACTCTGGGTGGTGCATTTTATAATCATAATAAAAATCACACAATTTGTAAACCAAAGTAACATCATTTTATAAAATTGATAGACATTAATAAGCTGTAGCTGTCACCACCAAAGCCCAACAAGAACTAGCAAAACTTCTACTGAAACTCTACCTCTGGTAGAGGAGGTTAGTCAGTCCGGGAGTTGACAATTTAAAGGTTTACTTTTCTCACCTCTATATTCACCTGTCTGGAATCACCATGTAGTTAATAATAGCAGTCCTTTATCCTATTCAATCAGTGGAGGACTAATAATAGGATTTGTCCACCAAATTACAAACTCCGGAAGTGACCAACCTCATTCCCCAGAGGTATAAAAATGGTGTATAAACAGTCTTGTTGAGAATGTTTTCCGAGACTAACCGTATCTTACCACTATTAAAATTTACCAATGTTCCCCAAAATCGCAGATGGTCGATGTTTTTAATTTTAGGGGATTACTCTAATTTTGATAAAATCAGCCAATTGTTTAAAGGCGATGTTTTTAATAAGTTCGTATGATCTTGGTAAACGGACAGATTTGATATGGGGTTCTTTAAACGATCAAAAAAGTAAGGAATGCAAAGGATGTGAGAATTAGTTTTTAGTTTTCCTGCTTATTAAGCACCATTAGCGGTATTGGTGACCACAATTTACCATACAAGACCTAAACTTTTTTACATTTTGACCGAATAAAGAACTTGAGTCTGCAGTCTCCCCAACATTATTTGTGCAGAAAACCATTGTATTATTACGACGTTTCTTTTTTTTAATCACTGCAACTGTAGCCAAAATGCCCAATATTAACAGCAAAGTTGATTTGCAAGCAAAAATTCAAGCCTTTTTTGTCTTTTATTTTGTAAGGTAGGCATTTTTCGTTTTCAAATACCACAAATCGTTGGAAGTCTTGGAAAAGTCTTGGAGTGGTAGCCTTTTCAGGAAAAAAGTTTTTTTACTCAACCTTTTACCCTGCTTATTAGTCTGGGGCTGGACTCCGAAATTACCAGCCTGTTCCAATATACCCTCAATAAATACAGCAGAAATCGGCACACCAAAGTATGATAATACACCGAATAGATGTCTTTAGTACATACAGTACATTTTAAATTATAATGAATCGCAATTATTGTCAGTATTTGCAGTTTAATAAGTAAAAAAACTTACAAATAAATCTGGATTAAAATTTGAATGTAAACTAATGACGTCAGCACTACATGAAAAATTACGAATACCACAAAAGTAGTTATAAAGATTTTTAGGTACCCAACAGTATATATGATGTAAATTTGAACTAGACTGAATGGAAGTAAGAGGGTTCACTAAAATGTCAAATGTTTAGATTTCATCTTTTATTGGCAAAATAAAACGAATGGTGTATGATTAATAACACTTTTCAATAGCTATGGCATTGGGATTTGATTATTATTAAACCGAAATATTATTATAATCTCCGTTTGGTTCATTACAACATTTGGTTATAATAAAATTAAAATATTTTTGGAAAAACTTATGGTCGTCTGTTGTCGGGTAGTTAGGGTTCGGGTATTAGGTGGGTTGGTTTCGGGTGTTGGGTAGTTAGGTATCGGGTATCTGGTATTTAGGTATCGGGTGGAAAGGTGATTTTTTCGGTCGGGTGTCGGGTGGGTTGCCGTCGGGTGTCTGGTGGGAAGTAGATTTTCGCGGTCGGGTGTCGGGTTGGTAGGTATCGGGTGTCAAGGTTGCCGTCGGGTGTCCGGTAAATAGGATGAGCCCGGATGTTTGTGTGTACGAATGTTATGAAGTTATGAATGTTATTACTCGGCCACCGTACGGTTATTTCAAAATGTATTAACAACACAGTTTGGTTTATTTAAATCGTCGACGTAGAAGTCACGGTTGATGAGAATGGCTGCTTCCGAAAAATCTTTTGATTCGTCTTCGGCTAGTTGTTGCAGGCACTTGATTGCCAAGTAGGGAGCGGCCGCAGTTCCAAGGGTGGCAGTTAGCAATCTGTAGTCCTTCAGACGTTCAGTCGGCTTCGTCCTCCAAACTCGGCAGTAAACACAATGGGATGTGTTCTGAATCGGATGAGGATTGACATCAAGTCCTCCTGTAGTTTAGGGCCCACCATAAGCTTCTGGTTTAGTGAAATACCGGATGTAGGCTTAGCGGACGCATCAAAAACTACGCGAAAAGGTGTGGTCGTGCTTGCATTATTTTCAACTGCATGGTGCGGCATGTAGTATGCCCTCGTCGGTACTTGTTCTTCAGGTGGCACAAGTTCCATATGTTTGAGCTGGATGTATTCTTCCATGACATCAGCGTAAATCTTCTTTCGTACGTCATCGTTGTGATTTCTTCGTTCTCCGCTAAGAAATCGTTTAGTAGCCACAGTCCTCGATTTTCCCAGTGAATTTTCGTCAGTTTTCATAGGAAGTCGAACCACAAATCTACCAGTCGGGTCTCGTGCATGTGTGGCTGCAAAGTGTTCCTCACAGGCCTTCTCCTCCGGGGTAAAGAGTTTTCGTCGTGGAAGCTCTTCTAGTTCCCAGAATTGTCTAAGTTAGTCGTCCAAGTCGCATAGAGCCATACCAGAGTGAATAGTTTCTATCCTTGGAGACTTGTCCGTCAGTTTCCCTCCTAAAATCCATCCCAATGCCGAGTTGAGTGCGATTGGTGTTCCAGGTGGGCCCATAATTTTTCCAGTTAGAATGAGATCGTAAAATATATCTGCTCCGAGCAGAACGTCAACCCTACGAACGTCATCGTATTTCGGGTCTGCTAGTTTCAGTCCGCTGATGTGCTTCCAGTTGACCGGTGTGATAGCAGTGGCAGGTAAATCTCCAGTGAGAGTTTTGAGTACTAAGGCTTGTACCTTGAACCGTGGTGTAGTCTGGTGACAGGATGAGAACTCCATCTCCACCATCTCCTTCGCTGTTCCCGCGTCGGCACCGGCGAGTCCAGACAAAGGAACTTGAATTTTCTGACGACGTAGTCCTAGTCACGTTGCACAGTTGGCCGGTAGGAAACTCGTCTCAGAACCATTGTCCTAAAGGGCGCGGCATACTTGTAATTCCCCAGTAGACGACCGGATTTGTATCAGCGCCGTCGACAGGAGCCCTTTTGTTGTGTTGTTTGTTGAAAAGAATGTGGTGCTGGCGGCGGCTGATGGTCATTCTTCTGTTGCCTTTCTGTCGGCTGGTGAATCTTGTCATTGTGTAGAAGGGTGTGGTGACGTTTTGAGCAGCTTCGGCAATGTTTGCTTCTGTGTCAGTCCTATGATCTTCTCCCAGACAATTAAAGCAGAGATTGTGTTTTCTCACGACGTCCCACCTCTCTTCAATTGAAAGGGCCTTGAAAACGCTGCAGCGGTAAAGTTGGTGTTCTTCGTTGCAAAGACAGCAGCACAACTTTTGAGGTTTGGCAGAGTTTTCGTGGTGAACCATAGCTCTATTCTTTTTCCCCTCCGGTTCCCTTTTCGGCGTCTGTGGCCGGGCTGCTCCGGTTACACGTGCTTGGTGATCCCCAAATTCACAGAATTCCTCCAGCGTAGGAAGAATGTCTTTTTTCATTGCACGTTCCCATTGTAGTCTCGAATCAGGGTCAAGCTTTTTAGAAAACAAGTGAATAAGTAATAATTCGTACGCTTGCTCACGTGTAATTCCAAGAATGTCGATGCTTCGAATGCATTCTCTCAGGCGGTCAAATATTTTCTGCAGCAACAAAGGATTTTCTGAGGTGAGGTGTTGTCCGTTGAGCAGTCGCTAGAAATTCTGGTTGATGTGCTCTCGTTTATCCTGATAGCGATCCTCCAGTGTCTTCCATGCTTCGGTAAAGTTGTCATCAGTGAGTTGGTATGCTTGAATTTAGTGGTGATTAACGGACCTTTGTAGGACTTTTACCGGACGGACTTCTTATCGGACGGACTCTTAACGGACGCGGACCCTTAACGGACGGACTCTTATCGGACGCGGACTCTTATCGGACCGACACCTAACGGACGGACCTTAACGATACAGTCCGCTATGAGTCCGCCAGACTCAACCTCATGCACAGTGGCAGAAAACATCACACATGTGGCCAATACTAAGGCTTGGCACAATATTACAATCTGTGGGGCATTTCAATGCTATTGTTGCCGACCAACTAGGTCGGTGGAATTTATTATATTTAGGACATTAACCGACTATTTTTAAATATTTTCTAAAATTTCCGAATATTTTCGAATGGATTCGAATATTTTCGAATGGTTTAGAATGGTTCCGAATATTTTCGAATGGTTTCGAATATTTTCGAATGGTTCCGAATAGTTTCGAATCTTTTCTAATATTTTCAAATAGTTTCGTATATTTTCTAATGATTTCGACTATTTTCGAATAGTTTCAAATATTTTCAAATAGTTTAGAATATTTTCGAACATTTTCAAATTCGAAAATATTCGAAACCATTCAAAAATATTCGAAACCATTCAAAAATATTCGAAACCATTCGAAAATATTCGAAACCATTCAAAAATATTCGAAACCATTCGAAAATATTCGAAACTATTCAAAAATATTCGAAACCATTAGAAAATATTCGAAACCATTCAAAAATATTCGAAACCATTCGAAAATATTCGAAACCATTCGAAAATATTCGAAAATATTCGAAACCATTCAAAAATATTCGAAACCATTCGAAAATATTCGAAAATATTCGAAACCATTCGAAAATATTCGAAACCATTCGAAAATATTCGAAACCATTCGAAAATATTCGAAACCATTCGAAAATATTCGAAACCGTTCGAAAATATTCGAAACCATTCGAAAATATTCGAAACCATTCTAAAATATTCGAAACCATTCGAAAATATTCGAAACCATTCGAAAATATTCGAATCCATTCGAAAATATTCGGAAATTTTAGAAAATATTTAAAAATAGTCGGTTAATATCCTAAATATAATAAATTCCACCGACCTAGTTGGTCGGCAACAATAGCATTGAAATCCCCCACAGATTGTAATATTGTGCCAAGCCTTAGTATTGGCCACATGTTTGATGTTTTCTGCCACTGTGCATGAGGTTGAGTCTGGCGGACTCATAGCGGACTGTATCGTTAAGGTCCGTCCGTTAGGTGTCGGTCCGATAAGAGTCCGTCCGTTAAGGGTCCGCGTCCGTTAAGAGTCCGTCCGATAAGAAGTCCGTCCGGTAAAAGTCCTACAAAGGTCCGTTAATCACCACTACTTGAATTAAATTGGCGGCTTCTCCTTTAACTGTAGTCTTAAGGTATTGCAGTTTCTGCGCCCCGCCCAGTTGTGTGTTGTTAAAAACAGCAGCCCGAAAGAGGTCACGAAATTGCAGCCAATCAAGTCGACTTCCGGTGAAGGTTGGTAACCCGAGTCGTGGTAATCGAATCTCTGTACTTATCGTGGCTGCGCCCGATCCCGTCGTGGTCGCGCTCGATCTCGTCGTCGATGAACTGGTAGAAGCCGTTGTCGATCCTGTGCTTGTGGACAGCTGGTTGAAAGTTTGGAGAATAGCAGTCAGCTCGTTTTTGATGGTTCGTAGTCTTAAATCTTCTTCAGCATGTAAAACTTCGTGAGGTAGAACTGCAGCACAGTGCGTGCACTTGTCAACGATTTCGTCAAAAATGGTATCGTTCTCACCCAAGAGTTTCAATGTTCTTTCCATCAGGTCAAGTGCTTCAATTTCAGTCAGTGGAGTAATTGCGTGGACATCCAGCGCCTTCCTTAAAGTTGTTACACGACCTTCCAAAGCGGAGCGTTTTCGTTCGTTTATCCATTTTGAAACTGTCGTTGGTAGTCAATTCTTCAGCTCACAATCTGTATCCCGGATGATTTTGGTTATTTGAATCTGCTGTGAAATCCAGTATCCGTTGCTGAAGGACCAATGGAAATGGGCAGAAAGTGTTCTGGAGTGGTTGAGCTAGCTTTTAGTATGTTAAGTGTAATAGTGAAAGATTTATGCCGTTTATGCAGTATGCTGTAACCGGATATGAAACTGTAAATGACAAGAGAAATGCAGTGATTAGTATCTTGTCAATGTTTTATAGTCAGAGTCAACAAATTACTGGTTTACAAGTACATACATTACAATAATCATAATATTGTATAATTACGTATAAGTAGTGTATTAATAAACAGTTATTAATTAATATTATATTTCAGCTAAAATAGACAATAACTAATTATTGCATACCTGTAAATGACAAGAGAAATGCAGTGATTAGTATCTTGTCAATGTTTTATAGTCAGAGTCAACAAATTACTAGAGGAAATTATTGAGTCTCTGATCTAAAGTCTGATATAAAGATCTGATTTAAAGTTCGAGCATAAAATGCACAGAAAGAACCGCTTTTAGTATAGTACATACAATACAATCTTATATCGTAGCATAAACCTTGTTTTTTATGCATGCAGCAAACAATAGCCTCCTAGCACAAAATGTTTGTAGGAATAGGGATTTAAGTCGTAAAGTTCACAACATCATTAGTATTCATACTAATCTATGAAAAGTAAGCTTTAACATACATTGTGATTGGCTCTAAAAGTCTCGTACGATCTAAAGTTAGTCATTGACCTAAGTAGTTTACATACTAATTTGTTTCGTAACTAAAAGATTTGTATATTTCAATTGCATGCTAAAGACACAAATTGCATAAAATCTATCATAGCGTAGCAAGTCGTGTTCACATCCCCTTCATCGAAAATCAAAATTTGGGTTGAAGTAAGGCAGAGGTTACGCAAATACCTTTTAATGTTATTGTTTTAATTAGGTTAGGTCTCTCAAAATCTTGGTCAAGTATACCCTGTGTATTTAATGGCGCGAGCAACATCTGCCTTAATTGGATACCAAATTTGGCTTACACGGACATTTTACTCTGTTTGCACTAACAGTAGCACACTTTCACACTGCTGCTTAAATTCACAGATCTTTGAGTCCATAAAGTAAGAAGGTCTCTATTAGATTCTTCTTAGGTCTCGCATTTTTTTCAAAAAAGTCCAATTCAGCTGAATTTTGAAATATCAACGGTTATGTTTCCTCTGTGTCGGAGCTATATTATGTCAGTTGAGAAGTAATAGAACAGAAGACGCGTCAATATCTTAATTGTGCAGTGAGTTGGAGACAAATGTGAGATTCTAGACAGTCAACTGGGTCGTTTATTTCAGCTTATCTGATTGTGCACCTCGTCTAACAGTCTAAGGCAAGGGTAAATAGAAATTAATACAAACTATGTTGTACCTCCAAGTTCTCAATCTTAACATAATATTCATTTCCTTGTTGTCTTATACTAGAAATGATTTTGACACTATTGGTCCATGTACCATTTAACCATTTGTAGGGACTTTTAAAATGATTCCATAGGGACCCATTAATAAAACCAAGGGACATATAGTCAGCAATTGACCGTTTCAATTATTTTTCAGGGACTTTTAAATTTTTTCAGGGACACATTAAATAGCACCCAATAATAATTAAGCGGCATAAAATATTTTATATCGACTGGCTAACAATAGAAAACGCAATTGTAACTTTCAATACCCATATGTTTCGCTTATAGTAGAATTCATGTTAATTATCAATACAGAGAAGTTATAAGTAGACAACATTGTGAAATTCAATAGAATTTCAAAGTTGGTTGATATTGGCTTTCAAAATAAACAAAAAATCCAAATTTGTTAAAATTGACCGCAAAAATAAATACAAAATCAATATAATTGACTATCAAAATCAATAGAAAAATCAAAATAGAAAATATGGAATATTAAGATCAATAGTCTTCGAAACTGAAACCGAATGTGAAATACATAGTGAAATAATAGTACCAAACTCCTTCCGCAGTCTCGACACCAACATCTCTATGTTTGAACTACTAATTGCTCTGAAAAGCCTGAAGAACACTAAAGCCCCTGGTGCTGACAAAATCCCAAACGAAGTTTGGAAAATTCTCCTGGTGACGTCAAAAGAATACCTGCTTGATATATTCAACCAGTTCCTCCAACAAAAATCCTTCCCGGAAAACTGGGCTCAATCTTTAATCAACCCCATCCACAAAAAAGGAGATGAAACTAACCCGGGAAACTATCGCCCGATAGCCCTACTAAACACAGTACTGAAACTCTTCACGAAGATATTAGCTAACCGACTGTCCAACTGGTGCAACCGTTACAACATTATAACTCCATTTCAGGTTGGATTCCAGAAGGGTAAAAGCTGTGAGCAACAAATATTTATTCTTAATTCGATACTACAGGCAAATACCAACAAAAGAGGTAAAATAGTTTACGCATTATTTCTAGATATGAGCCAGGCATTCAATACAGTGAATAAAAAATTGCTATGGTTTAAGCTAAAAAAACTGGGTGTATCAGAAAATTTTGTAAATATGAAACAATATATAACAAGGCGTATGCCCAAGTAAGAACAGGAATTGGCGAATGCAGTAATGCAATAGCTATAAAACGCTCAGTCATGAAAGGCGACAGTTTGAGTCCAATTTTATTTGTTCTATTAATTAATGATATAATTGATACACTAGAAGGATGCAGAACTAAAGGGTTGAAAATGAATAAGTGGATAATACATGCTCTACTCTTTGCTGGCGATGTGGTAGTCCTTGGTGATAGTCCGATTAACCTACAACGAAAAATAAGATATCTTATAGACTACTTCAAAAGAAACGGTCTAAGCATAAACCTAAGTAAAACAAAAGGGGTAATATTCTGGAAAGGGGGACGAAATCCAGCACAAAAACCGACGTTCCGATGGGAAGAAGATCACATTGAGATAGTAACACAATATGTATATCTAGGGGTTTTATTTACTGATAATCTAATATGGAAACAATGTTGTAACAGCAGAATCACACAGGGGAAGGTAGCAATGGGCGAACTATTTAAGTTAATTTATAAAGGTAAAGTTAGCAATATAGAATCGCACGACACTGTTCAATTCACTAGTCAGATCAGTCATAATGTATGGAGCCAATGTATGGAGCCTTAGGTATATTAACGAAATAATTATTGTAATACAAAACCAATTCTATAGACGCCTACTTAAACTGCCTAAAATAACTCCGTTGTGGTTCATCAGACTTGAAACGGAGGTACCGCCCATAGAATTGTTTTTGTACAAAAATATACTAATGTTTTGGAAAAAAGTCCTTAAAATGCCAAAGGAAAGCTTAATGTATAGCTGTTATGATGCTCTGTTGACTCTAGATAATGACAATAGGTATAATTGGTCCATGCAGGTAAAAGAAATACTTAGGAACATTTAGGAGAAATAGAAATATGGAACTCGCAGATAAGCCACTTTTCAATTAACGATCTGTTAAAAAATATGCTGAAAAAGTAAGGGTAGCGAACCTAGAGAAGGCGGAAAATAGTACGTTTCTAAAACATTACCGTAGTCAAACAAACAATAAGTACTTTAAATTGACATCATTACCATTTTATAAACTAGAATTTATTTGTCATCTCCGACTAGGAATTTCTCATGGTTGTCAAAAAGGGAAATCAGTTAAATTAAACTATCTAGCCAATATGTACAATAATAAGGTGAATAGGGTATGTGAACTGTGTAATAAATCTGAGTCTGAAATCCAAAATCTACATTCGTTTTGGAGTGCAGCTGCCAGAGAATTTTCTCTTGATTGTCAAAATTCTGTTCAAATAATTTAATTAGAATTACAATGAAAAATGTTACTAACTGAATGAATAATTTTCTTCGTGATGTGAAGGTTATGGCCAAATCGATAAAATAAATACTTACTTACTTATTAAGATCGATTGAATTTCAAATCAGATTAACATTGAATATCAAGATCAATTGAAAATCAAATCAGATTAATATTGACTATCAAGGTCAATACAAAATCAAAATAAACGTAAAAAATACGTTTTTGTAGAATAATGGTAGAAAAAGATATATTTTGATTACTAAAATGTACAGTAATTCAAACCAGATCAATATTGATCATAATTGACTATCAAAATATAAACATTTTAAAGCAGGTTACATTTGACAATCAAAAATTTATTAACAACGACTATGAACGATAATGGAAAATTAATCAAAACGAACAGAAATTTAAAGTGTCGAATTATATTAACTATTAAAATAAACAGATAATCAAAATAGATTAATGTTGGCTATCAAAATCAACAGAAAATCAAAATAGATTATTGTTGAATATTAAAATCAACAGAAAATCAGAATAGATTAATGGTGGCTATATAAATGAATGATTAATGAAATAAATTTATTTTGATTATTAAAGTGAACAGTGATTCAACTTAGAATTCACTAGACTATTGACTAGAATTCAAATTAAAACCTACGGCAAGCCGTAACAGAAGCTCGCCTGAGTGAAGGGAACAGTGTACACAGTTTTATTAGAATAATAGAAATAGGTTTATTTTCATATTTATTGGTTAATATTGAGTATCAAAATCAAAATGCATGAATGTTGACCATCAAATTCAACATAAAATCAAAGCAAATTAACGTTGACTATAAAAATCAACAGAAAATAAAAAAAGATTAATTTTGACCATCAAAAGCAATAGAAAATCAATATAGATTAATTTTGACTTCCAAAATCTGTAGAAAATCAAAAAAAATGAATTTTGACCATCAAAATTAGTTATCAATTAATTATCAAGTCAATACTTAATGAAAATATATTAATATTGACTACCAAAGTCAATACATAATAAAAATATATTAATATTGACTATCAAAGTCAATACATAATGAAAATATATTAATATTGACTATCAAAGTCAATACATAATAAAAATATATTAATATTGACTATCAAAGTCAATACATAATGAAAATATATTAATATATTGACTATCAAAGTCAATACATAATGAAAATATATTAATATTGACTATCAAAGTCAATACATAATAAAAATATATTAATATTGACTATCAAATTTAATACATAATGAAAATATATTAATATTGACTATCAAAGTCAATATATAATGAAAATATATTAATATTGACTGTTAAAATCAAGACAAACTTGAAACAGATTCGTTATATTACTTTTAAAGGTAATTTTCCGTTTTTGTTATTTTAATATATAATATTTCAGTTTTAGTAGAGGCGGCATGATATAGTTTATACTATCATGCTAACAATCTATAGGAAACGGTATTACAATTTTCAATGCCCATTTTTCACTTTAACTATCAAAATGAAGACAAAGTGAGCGCGCGGTATCTCAGCAACCTATGTACCCATTTACCTCAAAATCAATAGGGATCGTCAGTGGTCCATAGGCATTGTTTTTGCTAAGTTTGGTCTATATCCGTCATTGCTTTCGAAAGTTATCGTGGGTACGGACGGACGGACGGACGGACGGACGGACGTACGGACAGACTGTGCGGTTCTATAAGCTGCCTTATTCAGGCGAGCTAAAAAATGAACAAAAATTAAAATCAAATCAATTTTTGATTATCAAAATCAAAATAAATTAAAAAATAGTTTATATTTGACCAACAAAATGAACAGAAATGGAATGCAGATTAATGGATTAAAAGTTAAAACCACTGTGTACAATAATACATTAATATTGTATACAAAATGAAATCTTCATGTTTTGTTAAACAAAACCACATTCAAATATTCAATTTAATCTTTAGTGCCCTCGGTTTTCGGTAACTGGAAGCAGTTTTAATAAATAATAATCGTATTATTGTCCTTACTATTGAAAAATGACTATTTTAGAAACCCTCAAATGTTATTAGTTTTAAATGGGAGAATTTATTGCGACTATAAAATTACCTATTAAAAGCAAGCAGAATAAAATGGACAATTTGTAGATTTAGCAATAATTTGGCAATTAGTACTATATTAATCCATGTTATGAAGGGCAGAAATTCATGTTTGACAAGCACACAGGTTTATGTTGGTCTTTACTTTACAACCATTACAAATATTTCAACAAGTTTTCAATAAAAGCGGCATCATGCCAATCAACAGCAAAAGCGAAGATTATATAACATATTGTTTCAGCTTTTATTTGCGAACCGTTAAACATATTTTGTCAACAATCAATAGGGATCGTCACAAGCCTATAGACGACGTTTTTGCCAAGTTTGGTCAATTTCCGTCAAATCTTTCGGGAGTTATCGTGGAGACCAACTTAATATAGTTTCATCATTAGTATAGTATAGATTGTGCGATTCTATATAGCTCGTCAGGCGAGCTAAAATTTAAATCCATTAATAATGACTATCAAATGAAAAGGAAATCGAAAAATGTAAATTTGACTATAAAATTGAATCTAAATCCAAAATAGATTTATTTCCGTCCTGTAATAGTTATTTTCCGGTTTTATGTGCTTTATTATAAAATCTTAAATATGGTAGATGCGGAGTAAAATATTTTATACTATAATTCTAACAATTAATAGGAAATTCAATTGAACTTTTTAATGCCCATTTTCTACTTTGGTTATCAAAATGAAGTCAAAGTGACCAACCGCGGTAGCAACCAATGGACCGATTTACCCCAACATCGATAGGGAGCGTCAGTGGTCCATATGCATTGTTCAATATCCGTGATTGCATTCCAAAGTTATCGTGGGGACAGACGAACAGACTGCGGTTCTATAAGCTCGCTTCCTCAGGCGACCTAAAACTTCATAGATTCTGAAATTAAAGACAGTATTACTGTATGTTCCACAGATTTCTATTACTAATACTCCCTGAAAATCCCCACAATGCGTCGTTAATATAGCATCATTGATAATTCGGGTGAATTTGGAATCCATTACAGGGCCGCAATCAAAAAAATTTTCGGGAAAAAAACTTGCATAATAAAGATGTGATCCAATATATCAAAAGATGAACACTATGAAAAAGTTTCTTACAGTTTTTTGTTGTGAATTGTATAGTTAGTAGCAAATTAATTGTGAAAAAATAAATAAATAGGCAATGCTAGAACATGCTCTAAGACATTGACTGTAAAACCGTCGGGTAGTTACAGGAATTTTTCTGTTCTATGTGCTTTTGTATAAAGCATAGCCACATTTACCCATAAAATAATAAATCCTGTAACTGCAAACTTCATGTACAAAGGGACTGATTGCAGCACGGAAAATTTTATCATCTTTCAAGTTCCTAGAAATTTCAGCCCGCATGGAGGAACAAGAATTGATGTTAAAGTGAGGTAAGGTGAAGACCCTTATTGGTTATGGGATAATGAGGTGAGGTACGTGAGTGCCCCAGTGGGTAAGCTTGACATGAAGAGACGTGTTTGAGGGCCTTCGACGGAAACCCCAACATGAGATCTGGTACATGGGCTCCTCAAAGTGAGAAACCGACAAGAGGTGAGGTGGGTGAGGGCTTCAGAGGCAATGGACGTATTAAGGGATGGGCTTTAAGGGCTGAAGCCCCCCCCAATCCAAGACAAAGGGAATTTTTTTCTCAAAATAGCAAAAAATTTCGGCCTCCCCGAGATTATTTACCATTTTTGACTCATTGCCAACTTAAAATATCTATTGTAAATCTAGCCCCTTCCGAAACTCAGTTCTGCATACGTACAGAGGTGAAATTCGGCATCAGGTGAAGTGGGTGAGGGCTCCAGAGGGGGAAATCGGCATGAGGTGAGATACGTGAGGTCCTTTGCCTTTGAGAGAACACCTAACATGAGGTTTAGTAGGTGGATCTAACCAATAAGTCTCAACTGTGCACATTACCAATATCGAATTATTTTTAAAAATTGTAAGCGGAAGAACCTCCAAATCATCTTAACTCATAGTACATAGCTTATAACGATAAATACCTACAGGTTGGTCTATGCTAACATTTGACGAAAAGGTTTTGGACGAGCTGAAGGTGTTGCTGTTTTGGTATTGAAAAGATTGTCTGAAGCTATGAGAGATGGTGATCCCATTCAGGGCATCATCCGTGGAACTGGAATGAGTAGCAAATGGACAACGACTAGTTTTGGAACAACCAGTAGACATTGTCAGGAAATTTCAATATTGCTCCAGAACAAGTTGATTTGATTGAAGCTCATGATCATGGTACGGGTACTTCGGTTGGGGATCCTATTGAATGTGCCGCTTTATTTGAAGTCTATTAAATTCCGGAGTAAAGTACAAATTTCGGACTTTACTCCCTGACTGTTTCAAATTGTTTCAATTACTCGCTTACATTGTTAATTAATTTCAAGCCCACCTCATGACTTTAAATGGACAGTAGGTAAAATTAGTAAATTGTACATCTATCTTAACTTTTGATTTATTATTCATTAATGATGCCATTAATACGCCATTATTCATTAATGAAACTATATTCTGTGCTATCTATTCCGGCCATGGCTGTATTTACGCTATAGCCCTTTAAACACATGGATGGAGCATTGGAATTTTTAAAATCTACTTTAAAATTTTACAATAATCTAATATCTGCATAGTTTGGAGACGGTTACGGAGATTCTAATCTAAAGAAGTTTGTTGGGAAAGCAAATACCAATGCCTGGTACCACTATTACATTGTCTAAAATATCATGATGACTTTACTTATCTAATTTACATAGTGGTGTTTGAAATGTATATGCACTATCATGACTAAAGTATAAACGTAAACTGGCTAACGCGCATTTAATAATTGATATTTTTAATAATGTACCCCAAAGCAGTTTACCCGAAATCCACTATTAGCAAAATGTCTTTATCGGGTAACTTCGGAAGGCACACGGCAAAAGCATGTTGCGTGTGGTGAGTGGTGGACGTCGGTTAAACTGCTTTATGGTTCAACACTTTGTACACAGGACACCCCCAGCCGTGATATTTAGTGGCGGTGGCTGCTGGCTGATCCCCCATTTTTCATCAGCGGAGCCACCTTGGTCGAGGTTTACCGGCGGCGGCTGATAAATATCATTTTTGAAGTATAACCGCGAAGTTTCGACATGCGTAGTGAAATATTCTTTATGTTTGTAAGTATGTTGCATACCAACGCACCTTAGATATGAACATCCCCATCCACCATCCCATTCGGACGTTTGAATATTATGAGCTGGAAGGATAATTACTTGGATGTCGGTAATGGGCTGGATGGGATAGAAGCAATTTATTGGATGATGATGATTGGTTGGATGGGTACATAGCCTGGATGGTCGTGATAGGCTGGATGGAATGGGATTTCACATCCTTTGGAGTGAATCTAATGTGTTTCAGGCAAACAAAAGGCACCATCTTATCCAATAAGCTTATTTGACTACAAGGTTTGAAATAACAGACCGCAAGAAATGGTAAGTTATATTTCTAATTCGCGTTCAAAAAGCTTCTAAGCTTTGATATCGAGAAGTTCGGTACGTTGGATGAGAACCAATAACTTTCCATCCGGATATCATTATAGGTTACATGGGATGTTTATCAAAAGATATTCATCAATTACCTACCTATATATATCTTACCAATTCCGATCTTAACAGTTCTTCATTGGAATATAAAAAGTATTGTAAGTAAAAAATATGACTTCTATAATGATTTTATCAAACAAGATTGTGATATATTCTGCTGGTCATTAGTTCTTTAAATTATTAAAATTACAAAATGTGTAACAATTATAAAATTTTCCAACAACCCGCGCAACGAAACAAAACTTTAGGGAGAAACGGTGGTGAGTTCATAATAGGATGTAAACTGGATAAGTAAAATTTTAATATTATTGAAACTGACAGACTATATTGTCGTACGGAAAGGACTCCTCTGTGGGTGATGCGCTCGCTAGGTAAAGCCACGGGTCAACCAGGAGAGGTATTCTCCGAATGTCCTTCTTTCGGTCAGGTCAGTGTCAGGTCAAGTCCCAAAAGATGCCAATGCCAAGATGCCAATAACTCAACCCAAGCCAAGACCTCGTTTCTCTGTCCCACTACTTCTTTATTGGCTCTAGACTCGCACCTTCTCTCGTCTGTTTCCAACTTAGTTCTGTCGACTCTTTTTACAAGTCTGCTGAGAGTCATCCAATGGCTTCACTCACTAGTGCAGCCATTGGCTGGCTCCCGGCAGCCCCGCTTTTACATAATTGTCGGCGGTTTACATATCTCTATGACTAATCTATACCCCGACAATATGTATTATTAGACATAAAAACAAAGCACGGCTGGATAATAACTATGTTTATTTATTTAACTCCCACTTTAAGTTACGGAAAAGACTTATTACACTGTATTCAGAAAAATTGAAAATATATTAGATAAAAAGGAGAAGTTACTATTACACGGAGATTTTAATGTAAGAATCTCTAATTTTAATATTGTAAACAAACGCATTACTAAAGATAACTTACTAAATTCTAAAGGTAAATTATTAATTATTGATAAGTTACTAGAAAGCTATCTAATAATTATAAACGGTAATTCGCCTTAGTCCTTGAGTGCTCTCAAACAATAGCAAGAGCAAATGGAAACATTACCCTGCACTGGGTACATACTGGGTACCCAGTATGTACCCAGTATGTACTGGGTACATACTGGTATACCAGGTAACGACAAAGTTGACGAATTAGCGAAAGAAGCAGCAGGGACGACACCTTGTGGGCCTGAGCCATTTCTGGCGCTCTCAACAAAATGTTTAACAACAATGATTGGGAGCTGGGCCTTGGCTCAGCATTCCAAAACCTGGAAGGAGAGGAATGACTGTCGACAGACAAAAATTTTTCTGCCCACTCCTAGGAGGGGGATCAGTAAATACTGTCGAAGTCTAAAAAAGGAGTCTTTACGGGCTCTCGTACATATGGTTACAGGTCATGGTTACCTAGCAAAGCATGTAAAAAACATCAGGGGGCAGGGGTCTGCTCTTTGTCCACATTGTGGCTTAGAGGATGAGACACCAGTTCACCTGGTGGCATTTTGCCCGCGATACGCAATGGTAAGGAACTTGTATACGGGTTACTGCGTGATTCCGACTAACTTACTCTCTGAGATACCCTTTTCTTCAATGCTAAGGTTCTATATCATGGCTAGTCGAAAAGAAGGTTAACCCTACAGTAACCTGTACCGAGGAGTTTGCAATGGGCCCGTTTTTGTGGCCTGCGCCCTGGACGGCATATCTTATCTATAGTATGTCGTTCACTTCTTATAACAGAACAGAACAGAACGGTAATTCTAAAAGTGATCCAAATGGGGAGTATACATTTGTTCACTCAAATAGCAAAGGTCAAAGCGTAGTAGACTATTGTATGATGGTTTAAATATTCCTATTGATCTTAAAATACTTAAAATGACAATACCGATCACTTTTAGCTTATTTTGATTCTTGTTTGGTTATAGAAAAATCTGCTGAAACTGTAATATTGCCACCAAAAACCATTCTTAATGAAAGTAATATCAGCCAGTTCAGCCAGAGTCCCTTAACATCAAATTCTAAGTTATTTCCCAATCCCTGACACTTCCCCAAACTCTCCATCCACAAATGAACTATTTGGAACCCCGAAGCACGCAATAATGGACACCGCCACCATCTTAAATATACTTAAAGCAGAGATTTCTATAAAAATAAACTCAAGAAGGCCAAAGTGTGCAGACCGTGAATGTGAAAAAGCAAGAAAAATAAAATTGGAAGTTTTGTTTAAAATATGACTCTCCTAAGAAAGTCGCCGAATATATAACTGCAAAAACGCATATAATCAAATCTGCTCTACTAAAAGTGCTGTATACTTCAAACAAATTGAGAACAGTCTAATGAATCGCAACAGAGGACGAGGATTCTGGAAGGCTGGAGATTAAATGGTTCATAATAACTTAAGAATTCCATGTGTTGAGCTGCAAGTATATCCCCGGTTGCCTTTATACTAGGCATGAACAGTCTTCATCGTGGGCGTACAGGTCCGTTTAGTAGACTAAACAGTCCCTTCTCAGGCTGAAGTTCAGATTACTGAAGCGCCTCAGGTCTAAAAGGACTGTAGTGTATGGATTGTTCTGTTGGTCTGTATACGTGCTACGAATTCTACCTATCACAAGTCTGGACAATGTGATAAGCATTAGGGGATAAGGTAGATTATCATCAACAGACTAGAATAGAATAGAATAGAATAGAATAGGGGTTTTATTTTTATATTCTCTGCGGGCCAAGCCCATAGAATATGACAATATTTCATTACATAATTTTATGTTAATTATTAACTAATGTATTATAGAATATGATTCTATTAAGTGCTAATTTTATGAATACAATGATATTTTTAATACTATTGACATTATTTGAATCTAAAAGTTTGAACATCGTAATTTCATCAATATCGGATAATACTTTTAAACTACTTCTACTATGTATACTACATTCACATAACAAGTGGAATAGACTATTTGGTTTTTTCAGATTACAAAACGAGCAGTTAACATTACGGTTGAACTCAAAAATATTTTGCTTATAGTACAAACAGTCTACGTTCAGTCTTAATTGGCACAGTAGTCTATTATCCCATATAGGCAACTTATTTTTAATGGAGGGTGATTTGGAGTTGAATTTGACAACGTTATAATTA
The DNA here is from genome assembly GCA_020055645.1 of Tomocerus qinae. NCBI lineage: Eukaryota > Metazoa > Arthropoda > Collembola > Entomobryomorpha > Tomoceridae > Tomocerus > Tomocerus qinae. The sequence goes on from CM034546.1 coordinate 127,554,515, forward strand.
CTATAGTAGTTATATTCTGGGTAATTTTTGACTTCTGCAATATCTTCCTGTCTACACATGTCTCTTACTCGATTACAAAACGCTACATAATTTTTCGCTATGTTTATTGCATTAAGTTTATACCATAGAAAGGAGAAACCAGCATTATCAAGTATGGATTTTAATTGAGCGGCCCAATTATAACTTTGGTTAGTAGTGACATCTGTTCCTAAAAAGGAACGTAATGTATTAAAACATATACTAGGATATCTATCTTTTTCCATATTTTGAAGCTTAAATGCAAAAGACAACATTTGCTTAGCTAATAATAATTTGATTTTAGGTCGTGAGCTTTCTAACCTTATTACAGCCTGAGGAACAGTTAGTTTAGATCCCATTATTTTACGCAAAAATTTAGTTTGGCAAGGTTCCAAAGTGGTCAAATAGTCAGGTCCCCATATATGAGCACAGTACAACAGTGAGGAGAGAGCAACTGAGTCAAAGAGGCGGATCTTTGCGTCGAAATTAGTGATTCTGGCTTTATATATCAATGTGTGTATTCCACTAATTACTGCTGATGTCTTCTTCTTAAAATGATGAGTAGCCTTAATAAATTTTCCTGAAGAAGAGAAAGGGACTCCAAGATACGTGTACTGATTGACGACCTCGATAGGCTTGCCACCGTAGGTAAAGTTCAGGTTTTTTTCTCTTCTCCCTCCTCTTTGAAAAACCATGATTTTGGTTTTATCTAAGTTTATGTTGAGTTTAAGGCTTTCGAAGTATGCTTCCAGGGTTCGGATTTTTAATTGTAGTCCGCGTTTACTGCTTGAAAGAGCCACGGTATCGTCAGCATAAAGAAGAATGTGTACTATAACTCTTTCACTTATCGGAATTCCACTCCAACCCTTCTCTTGTAGGACTTTTTCAATATCGTGAATATAAAGACTAAAAAGAAGGGGCGACAGTGTCTCCCCCTGGGGAAGGCCCTCCGCAATGCTTATTGGCTCAGTGTAGCCCTCCTTTAGTCTGATTTTAGTGTTAGAACAGGAATAGATAGATTGGAGAATCCGTATGATTTTTGCTGAGACACCTATGTCAAATAAACGATTCCAGAGAATACTGTGGTTAATTGAGCGAAATGCACTTTGGAAATCAATAAAGATGGCGTATACTTTCCGAGAGCGTCTTGTTCCTATTTGAATACAGCTGTTTAAAGTGAAGATATGATCTTCGCACCCTCTGCCTTTCCGAAATCCAGCCTGCGCTTCCGGAAGAACATTATTCTTATTTGCCCAATCTGCCAGTCTGGTATTTAGTATTTGGGTGAAGAGTTTTAGTAAGGTATTTAGCAAAGCTATTGGACGAAAGTTGGTCGGATCATCCGTTGCTCCCTTTTTGTATAACATGACTATTATTGACTCCGACCATACGTGCGGCGGTGTTTCATACAGCAAAATTCCATTGTAGATCCGTAGGAGGACCTCTAAGCTTTCTTTCGGAAGGTTTTTGATAAATTCGTTTGTGATTTGATCCGGACCTGGAGCCTTTTTTAGTGTTAGCTTCTTTATCGCCCCATTTAGCTCAGCCAACTTTATAATTGAGGTCTGAATTTCGTTTCCTGCATCGTGAAAATTAAATTTTTTCATTAGATTAGAGGTAGAGAATTGATTGTAGAAATGCCCCCAACAGGCCTTACTAATTAAATTTTCTGGAGACGGGGATTTTCTGTGGTATTTAACAGACATCCAGAAATCTTTACTTCCTTTAATGTTATTTACATCTTGCCTTAGTTTGAGTGTGTGCCGTTTTTTCTTTTCCTTTCTAGTATTCTCATACAATTTTTTGCTTTCTAAATACAAGTCTCTTTCTTGAGTCCGCCAACCCGCCGCCACAGCCGCTTTCAGATTGAGATCACAAAGTTTTTTCAGTTTTTGGCATTCTTTGTCGAACCATGGGGCATTAGAGATAATTTTTCCTTTGCGAACCATTCTTGCGTTTACAGCTGAGTCTTTGATTGTATTGATACAGCTTCTTTTTCTCATTTCCTCCTGATATTTGTTAGCAAAATCCGGCCTCCAGATCAGTCGACTCTCTCTCCATATGTTGTGCTGTTTTATGTCACCTACAAATATAGTGATAGGGAAATGACATGAGCCATGTATGTTTAGAACCTTAAAGTCTAAATTATATCGAAAAATATTTTCGCTAACTACCATGTAATCAATTACGCTTTTACCATTTTTATTTACAAATGTGAAATTTCCTGGTTGATCACTCTTCGTAGATCCATTCATTACACTTAAGCTGAGATCCTCTACAAAATTAACTAGGTTTTGTCCATTGGAGTTCATAACTGTGTCACAAGATTGCCTAAGAATTAAATCAGTTAAATTATTACTATTACCATAATCTGCAATTCTACCATTAAAGTCTCCACCTATTATAATTGGGATATTGGTAGGAGCATTAACACTATCTAATAAAGGAATCAAATTTTGTAATATCGTACCATTATTTTTATAAGGAATATAGACCATACCAATAATAAAATTATTTTTTGTTGCTTTACATTCAACTTGACCAATAATCCATGAGGAGCACTTGGAGATAATTTTGACTAGACGCCAGGTTTTATTTATTAGTAGCACAATTCCTCCACTAGCTCTTCCTGCTGCTTTTGTCTTTTCTCCCGGTTGTGAAACACATTCAAAATGATTTAGAAACGAAGGAAGATAGATTGGGCCTAGGTGCCACGTTTCACACAAGCCAATAACAGAGTTACCAATAAAGTTAATTTTTTCATCTGCACTTAACAAATTTAACTTCTCCAAACCTTCAATGTTCCACGCTGAATACTTAAAGTTATTGCACAGCTGATCGGAATTTTCTATGGGCCTCCCGTCTCACTGCAGAATTTTGTGTGGTCTGATTATGATAATGTTGCCTTCAGAGTTGACACCATACCGAGCTTCAAATTTCCCGTTTTTTGTAACAGTTAATGTGGATCTTCGGATGGAAGTCACCTTCGAGCTGTCCTCACTGCGGATTTCGGCTGCCTTTTTACGCAAAACTGACTGCGTTTTTCTTTCCACCATGGACAGGTCATCGTTTATGTAAACCGTTGTCTTCCCCAGATTTTTCTTATTAGCAAAAATACGATTTTTATCCAGAGCTTTCAACATCTTAACCAGAATTGGGCGTTTCTTTCCTGAAGTCTTTTTTCCCAGTCTGTAGATGTTGTCGAGTAAACAGTTTTCAACTTTAATTTTGTCCATCAAGTCATCAAAAATTGCAATCAGATCGTCTGTTGTTTCCGAGTCTATCTCTTCAACGCCATGTATGACCAGATTTTTCTCCCTCAAAGTTCGTTCAATTTTTTGGATTTTTTCCTTGCTTTCCTGTACAGTCTTTGAAGTTGGCGCAGTACATTCTTCCATTTTATCCATTAGCCGTTTTTCCATCTCAGCTAGCAAAACTTTGAAACTGCTTTCCGAAGTGTCTGAGTTCATGCTGACGTCCTGTGAACCGGCCTCCGGGGTAGGGCGTTTGAGTTTTTTACTTTTTTTGTCATTTGGGCTAAATATCAATGGTTTTGGGTGAATTTTAGTAAATTTTTATCAGAGCGAATTTTAGCACGTGCGGTTTGTTTAAGTTCCCCGCCAGCCTCTCAACAGACTATCATAAGTGATTTCTGCATTGGCAGTCGGCACACATGTCCCGGTCCATCTCTGACTGTCCACCAGATCGATTTGCGGGAGTGTTGAGTCTTTCCGCCTCATGGTTCAGTACTCTTTCCTAAGTCTTTTTGTTTATTTCTCTTTAGCGTAAACTTTTTGTGGATTTTATTTCAATTTATACAACCACTGCAGAAAATCGTTTTCCTGATTCTCTTTGTTAGATACCATCGATTTTTTAAAACTAATTTCCCCTCTGGGTTATGAGAAAATGAAATATTGAACACTATTTTAGAGTCCATTTTAATAAGTTTTCAGTATGCGCCCCCATTCTCAAAAGAAAGCAAAAAGGACGAACAGATCGGATTTTTGAAATTAAAGTTGAGGTATACAAAAGGGTGCCGGACGACTAGTAGTCAAAAATTCCAAAACTACTTTGTATCTCGAAATACTTAAGAAAGACATCACTATAACGGTGTTACATTGGATCTCTACGATCTGGGTGTTATATGGGTAGTCGTATAGACCTGTGGGACTTAGGACTCCCTTTTGCTTTTGTACTATTACTACATTCACGCATCCTAATGCCCTAAATTAAAAAAAACATGCCAGTTTCACAAAGAGTCAACTATTAAAGCGACGAATTTATTTAAAATATTTACATAGTTTAGCAGGGTAAATATTTGTTCCACAAAAGTACCGGGCTTACAAATTAGGGACAGAAATTAGAAATACTTAAGGTTTCCGGGTGGTTAATTGCGGGGCAACTTGAGCATACATTTTGTATACGTAGGATTAGGGCATAGCCAAATTGGTTGCAATTGTGTGAAGAAAATCCGGAGTTTGTACTGAAAAAGTCAATATGTCGTATGGGACGTAAACCGCCCCTTCCACAGAGAAAAGTTGGGGATCCATGGAAACTCAAAACAACTTCTACATCATTTTTAGAAATTTTGAAGACTTAAAGCAAATAAATATGGGTTATACTCTAATCCTAAGTAATACACACAAATTGTGTCCCCAAGTTGACCCCACTGTTAACCACAGACATGGCATTAATTTCTTATTTCAAGGAATTTTTTTGAAAAACGAAAGATTTGAAATTAATGAAATTTTTGAAATAAATACAATGCGCATGTGTACACACATGCGCAATTCATTTATTTCGCGCGAAATTTATTGAAATTTATTGAAATAAATGCCATGTACTCCATTTATTTCAAATATTTCATTTTTCAAGGAAAGCGGGAGTGAAATATTTCGCGAAATATTTCAAAAATTTCGGCTATTTATTTCCGAGAAATATTTCAAATGTCATGTCTGATTAACCACCTTTATTAATTCTACTTTCAAGATGTATAAGAATTTAGCTTGTAGTATAATTATTCAATGATGCACTATAATTATGAATTTAAAAGAAAGAAACAACTAGAGAACTATAACAACAACACTATCGCACCTAACTATTCTGCGAATTCTGTATACAATATAATTAGTAATATTATACATAAAAAGCTGATCTGGTCTTGGTGCATTCTCCACTGTACACATTTATGAATGTTATAAGTAAAACTCGCTACAGTATAGATAAATTGTCAAAGCACATAATAATGATCATAGTTACATGTTTTAAATTGGTCTTTTAGTACAGTCGAAATTAAAGATAATATTTTTCCCTGATGATCAAAATTACTTTCAAGGCTTTCATTATTCTAACAGTAAAAGCATAGTTAGTTAGTAAGCGACATTTGGTGGCGTCATTTCTGCTTATGCAACTGGAAAAATATTTTATCATTCTATAATATATTACATCCCTATGGAATCTATAGCTCCATAAGTTTTTGAATCATGTCCAGTGTAAGAAACAAAACCCTTTCCCCCCTCTATAAATACGATAATGGTCATTATCATTCACACCTGGTGAGACCTTTGTGATGTGCGACAAGCGATAGTGGATGCTTTGGTCAAATCGACATTTCCATGTGTGACAAAGTCTGTTTCAGTGTCGGGAAACGTTTTCAGAGGTGTATTGATAATGGAGGGTTTTTAAATGATTTATTTTAATCTTTAATTTTAAAGTCAAGATTTGTAAAAAAAAAAATTGCTACTACCCCAATGCATAAAAATTTTTTTTAAGTGAATTATTATTTTTAACCCGAAATATCATTCAAATCATTACGTATACACCAATCTTTAAGTTGGAATTTCGTCTTTCCAACTGTGGGTATTCGGAGATTTCGTCAATAAAATTTTGACAATTGACAATGGTGATTCCGACAATTGGTAAAAGGTGATTCCAATAATGTTAAAGGAGATATCGAAAATGTTAATGAGGAATTCGACAATGAATAGGAATATATTATGAGATAATAGGTATATATTATGAGATAATAGGAATACAACAAGTATTAGCTTGAATGTCAGGTCCATGATAGCTTTAGCATTTGTACCACAGAATGCAATAAGGATTCGTTTTTTAGAACTCAGGACAACTTTCCTATCAATTCTTACTCCATTTACCCAATATGTTGGAAAATTGGATAGGCACTTAGACAAGTCAACCAACTTTCCCTCCAGATATGTGGAATTGCTACCTGCATAGTTTATCACTTATCAGGGATTACTAATAGCCAGGAGGGTTTTTATAACTCGATTAATCTAAGGTTTAGAACGTATCATCCTAGATTTTGGTGTTTCATTGAAAAATGACAGTTAGATAGAGCATTTGGCAAGTGGCATATAGCTGTACAACGAATCGATGCAGGTTTATGGAAACCAGGCAAAAAATATTATGTTTTATTGAACAGCAAAATAAGTAAAGTCATTGGAAATTACAACCCCATTGACACAGCGCAAAATTGTGCTTCTAAAGTCCACTTATTAGACAGTTGCGATAAAAAGTTTATAAGAAGGAAACAGAATGGTTGAAGAAGTGTTTGACACAGAAGGTGATGAGAATGCTGCAATATAAGTTATGGCCATTATTGTAATAAATAGAATTAATAAATAGATATAATAAATAGATTACAGAATATTAACATTGACTACAGAATGTTAATATTAACATTGACTACAGAATATTAATATTAACATTGACTACAGAATGTTAATATTAACATTGACTACAGAATGTTAATATTAACATTGACTACAGAATGTTAATATTAACATTGACTACAGAATGTTAATATTAACATTGACTACAGAATGTTAATATTAACATTGACTACAGAATGTTAATATTAACATTGACTACAGAATGTTAATATTAACATTGACTACAGAATGTTAATATTAACATTGACTACAGAATGTTAATATTAACATTGACTACAGAATGTTAATATTAACATTGACTACAGAATGTTAATATTAACATTGACTACAGAATGTTAATATTAACATTGACTACAGAATGTTAATATTAACATTGACTACAGAATGTTAATATTAACATTGACTACAGAATGTTAATATTAACATTGACTACAGAATGTTAATATTAACATTGACTACAGAATGTTAATATTAACATTGACTACAGAATGTTAATATTAACATTGACTACAGAATGTTAATATTAACATTGACTACAAATTATTAATATTAACATTGACTACATATTATTAATATTAACATTGACTACAAAAGATTAATATTAACATTGACTACAGAATGTTAATATTAACATTGACTACAGAATATTAATATTAATTAACATTGACTACAAATTATTAATATCAACATTGACTACAGAAGATTAATATTAACATTGACTACAAATTATTAATATTAACATTGACTACATATTATTAATATTAACATTGACTACAAAAGATTAATATTAACATTGACTACAGAATATTAATATTAACATTGACTACAGAATATTAGTATTAAAGTTGACTACAGAATATTAATATTAACATTAAACTACAACCGTAGGTAATTTTATTGCTTTATCTATGACAATGGTTATAATATAGAATATATATAGATTCCCTAGGGATTAAGGTACAGAAAATTCCGGGTTTTTAGAAAAAATCCTCGACCCCGGGTTTTTATATAACTGTAGGCATAAATACAAGCATTTACTACATTATAATGGTAAACTACAGCTGATAACAACCTGTAATCCTGCAGCTATACTATTATTAACGTTTATAAAACCAGAAATTAACGAATAAAAATTTTTAATTGGTTTTAATATCAAACACGCAGTATTTTTTGTGAGCAACAATATAATATACTGTTGGATAACAATCAGTGAAGAACCGCATTATACCTATGAGCTTATAATACTGGAATTTGCTTACAGGTCTATAACTTCTATATTTTTTAGAATGTACGAATGAAATTTTCCACAATCGTAGCCTATTTTGTTTAAAAACTTAAAAATATGCCCAAGTTTACATTCAATCTCTTCCTGCATTTATCTAAGCAGTGAGACAGACAGTTACTCAGATAGAGAAATTACGCGAGAGAGTTGCTAGGTCTTTAGTCTCATAGCTTGGCCCCCTTGGCATGAACACATTTCTAATTTTTATAAGGCTTAGCGTATATTTTCTACTCTGCTTTTGGATATATGACGGTATGGAGTTATTGGGTTCAAATCAGGCGATGCAGTTCAAATATCTATGTAATAGAAAAATCTATCCTCTGAGTACTTTCATGATAATTTTGGTACGTATGAGGACTCACGTTTTTGTTGAAATTTCTAAAGGGTTTCTTAAAACCCTTTAAAAATTACTAACTAGTTACCAATTAATCAAATACACACCAATATTGATTTAAAAATCAATTCATGTCTTCAATTTTCACACCCTTATGCACAAATGCGTCTTCTGGCTCTGCTTTGCAGCTAATGCTCATTTAAACCATGAAAAATATGACTGAATATTTGGGACAAGAAAGTCTGACCCTACAGTGTTCAAAATTACATCACTTTGTCTACTAATGTTCATATTAAACAAAAGAGAATGACCATTGAAAAAAGAATTCATAAAACTTTCACCGTCGCGTAATTTCCTTATGGGAATTAGTGTCAGTCTCACTGCTTGGATTAATGCCGAAAGAGAACCCGTATAAGTCGGCAAATTTATAATTTCTAAACAAAATATATAAGCTTCGATTGCGGAAAATTTCATTTGAAAATTAATAGTACACGATTTTTTCGGACTGAGGGCCATAAGCTTTTCTCAGCAGACTTTTGGAGTTTGGGAATACAGTAATGAATAATTATGTAAATGTTTATTAATTACTATGAAGCATAATTATACATATAATAAATTATTGTTGATGAAATTAAAATTAGACCCGTGCCAATCCTTTGTAAGTTATCTTTCGTTTTTATTTGTTTTTTATTTGTATCTAAGCAATGAGATAAACTTTGATTTTGCATTCAGCAAATATAAATTCAATAGGATTTCTAAAAACCTTTCAATATTCGCTTATGGAAATTCTGTCTTGCACGGGTCTAATAATAATTCCATTAACAATAATAGTCTTCATGACGACTAAAACATACATTTGTTACAGGAAATTTGTACAGACGGGACATTTGAAAATGCCTAGGACATGTAAAATGGAAAACCAAAATTTTGATATTTAACGAACCAAACCTAATCTAAATTAATCAAAATTGCATGAAACCACATTTGACAGTCATAAAGTTGTTTTAAATTAGGTTAGGTTCGTTAAAAATCAACATTTTGGTTTTCCATTTTACTTATGTCCTGCATATGGCATATAAGCATTTAGCATATGTCCGGTCTGTACAAATTTCCTGTAACACATTCATACAACTAAAACATGTGGCCATTATTATCACACATTTACTGCACTCAACCTGATTACCTATATATTTGTTTACATTTTTAAATAGAAATATTATGGGAAAATTAGTACGCTATATGCTTAGTATATCTACATTTCGCTTAAGTGCACATTATCGTATGTTTTGTAAAACACCCAAAAAACCCAGGGTTTTCTTAGTGAAAGGAGTCGGATATTTTGCAAAAACACCCCCGAAATACCCACAACCCTGGTAGCCGTGTAATACTTATTACATCTCTAGTGAATTATGACAACATAATTGTGACGAGAGAATTGACAACGAAATCCTGAGTTTCGAGAAAAAAGGATTTCGAAATGGTCATTACCCCCAAATTGATTTTGATTGATCTTAATGCTTTTAGACGCAGCAATAAAAATTTTGGTGAAAAGGCCTTATTTTTGTGAAGAGAATCAAAAAAATTTTCATTTTCTTGATAAATTTCCATGATTTCTTGAGCAAATAGACCGGTTATAATCATCGCGATCATTGTACATCCAACCCAAGCAATTGTTAATGCCATGCTGAGCGTATCCCAATGACTAAGCAACGTATACAGCCCAAATATTTCCAGTGAATTGCATATCATAAACGCGGCTGGCAATGTAACGTGAAAGCATTCACAGAAAGATGACATTGCCATGGTTATTGCTGAGTACATCACAATTTTCTCTTCACTGGCCTTAAAAGTCTTGGAATCCTTTTCTGTGTAACTACTAAAATATAAAAATTTGGTAAATGCTACAGCAAAAGAAAGAAATCATTGTAATGGAATAACTAGCATAGGAGGAGATATACATTCAGCCGACTGCAAATATTCTACCGCACCTCTGCACTCTGTACTACGTCTTGGTTCGCATGATCATAATTTCACTATACTATAGGGTTTCATCAGTCTTGCAAGCCTAGTACACCGGTTACCAATAATACCTGACAAAATACAGTCGGACCTAGACAGAAAAAAATTTATGACGGTTTTTGCTTACCTGTGACTAACTCATTCAATATTAAGAACTTGGGTGTAATCATTTTGTTATTTTGAGTATTGATCTACTTTCTTTTGTTTTTGCATATCCTCAGTTAGTTTGTGGGTTAGTTGGGATATAGGTTTCGGCTACTCTTAGAAGCATATTTTTGTTTAAATTTCGTAATATTTCAAACTTTAAAATAATACAGGAGGTGCCCCCTTAAAAAGTATTTTAATAGTCATGATGTTTAGTGTTAAATAGCATAGAGTATAATACGAAATTAATAACCATTGAATGTAATTTGTGCTCATGCGTAGTACATCCATGTTGATCTAAGAGCCAAGAGAAAATCTCTTAACCCTAGAATGCCCGCAGTGGTCCATCCATGGATTTTGGGTCTTTTTTTCTATCCTAGCTTCGAGCAGATATGCCCTACAACCTCAGGGATTTTTGTATTTGTCAATAATGCGTTTCTCTCGTTATGTAGAAAATTTTCTTAAAATCAGTTGATATTTAAGGCAAAATAAAATAGAAAAACTAAAAAGTGGGGCCACTTTTCAACACTAATGCCCAAGCTGGTCCATCCATGGACAGTGATGGTTTCAAAATCCCTGAGTCCATGGGTGGACCACCTCTTGTAAAAGTGCTGCTGGTGAGGCATATTATTTATGAAACCGTGCTCCGAACCCTGATAGTCAAAAATTCCCAAGCAATCCACGCGTGGACAACCAATCACAACGCACAGCCATGCATGGACCGCTTGGGCATTAACGTATTTTTACGTCCTGGGAAGACTATGGTTAAAAGTCAGTTCTGCTATAATTTGTTGTGTCGTGTGTCAAAATTCTCCTCTCAAGTTTATAAGTATTTTCAGTGATTTTAAAGAAGTAGTTATCAGTGTCTTATGACAATTTATTACTACATACTAATCATCGGTGTGATACAATTAAAAATAATAATTAAATAGTAAAATTAGGTACATAAATCCTAGTTTACACACCAGAGTTGGGCGATTAATGGCATTTGGTGTTGGATTACTGATTACGGATTAACACGATTAAATTCTTGGATTAAAATTACGGATTATGGATTAGAATTATAAATCTCTTAGATTATTATAAGGGATTGGGATTAAAATTTATTTGGGATTAAAATTAGATTGGGATTATTATAACGAAATGATTATATTGGATTAAAGGATTAAAGATTAATGTAACGCAAAAAATTTGTTGGATTAATGATTACGGATTAATACAACTCAATCATTTTGTTGGATTAATGAAAAAATAACGAAATTATTTTGTTAGATTAATTAATTATCAACACTAATTGGCGTTGTTACAACAGAATGAGGAGAAATTTCACACAAATCAAGTCATTTATACCGTATTATTTATAAATCGTGTATTTACACCATAATTGACCTTTAAAAATAACAAAATGCAATAAACATAATTTCATCTGAAAGGCGTTTAGTGAAAATATAACTGAATCCACCAAATGCTTGGAAATAAGTTCTAAATGTTTGGAAATAAGTTCCAAATGTTTGGAAATAAGTTCCAAATGTTTGGAAATAAGTTCCAAATGTTTGGAAATAAGTTCCAAATGTTTGGAAATAAGTTCCAAATGTTTGGAAATAAGTTCCAAATGTTTGGAAATAAGTTCCAAATGTTTGGAAATAAGTTCCAAATGTTTGGAAATAAGTTCCAAATGTTTGGAAATAAGTTCCAAATGTTTGGAAATAAGTTCCAAATGTTTGGAAATAAGTTCCAAATGTTTGGAAATAAGTTCCAACTGTTTGGAAATAAGTTCCAACTGTTTGGAAATAAGTTCCAACTGTTTGGAAATAAGTTCCAACTGTTTGGAAATAAGTTCCAACTGTTTGGAAATAAGTTCCAACTGTTTGGAAATAAGTTCCAAATGTTTGGTAATAACTTCCAACTGTTTGGAAATAAGTTCCAAATGTTTGGAAATAAGTTCCAACTGCTTGGAAATATGTTCCAAATGTTTGGAAATAAGTTCCAAATGTTTGGAAATATGTTCCAAATGTTTGGAAATAAGTTCCAAATGTTTGGAAATATGTTCCAAATGTTTGGAAATATGTTCCAAATGTTTGGAAATATGTTCCAAATGTTTGGAAATATGTTCCAAATATTTGGAAATATGTTCCAAATATTTGGAAATATGTTCCAAATGTTTGGAAATATGTTCCAAACATTTGGAAATAAGTTCCAAATGTTTGGAATAAGTTCCAAATGTTTGGGAATAAGTTCCAAATGTTTGGGAATAAGTTCCAAATATTTGGGAATAAGTTCCAAATGTTTGGGAATAAGTTCCAAATGTTTGGGAATAAATTCCAAATGTTTGGGAATAAATTGCAAATGTTTGGGAATAAGTTCCAAATGTTTGGGAATAATTTCCAAATGTTTGGGAATAATTTCCAAATGTTTGGGAATAAATTCCAAAAGTTTGGGAATAAATTGCAAATGTTTGGAATCAAATTCCAAATGTTTAGAAATAAATTCCAAATGCTTGGAAATAAATTTCAAATGTTTGGGAATAAATTGCAAATGTTTGGGAATAAGTTCCAAATGTTTGGGAATAAGTTCCAAATGTTTGGAAATAATTTCCAAATGTTTGGGAATAAATTCCAAAAGTTTGGGAATAAATTGCAAATGCTTGGAATCAAATTCCAAATGTTTAGAAATAAATTCCAAATGCTTGGAAATAAATTTCAAATGCTTGGAAATAAATTTCAAATGCTTGGAAATAAATTTCAAATGCTTGGAAATAAATTCCAAATGCTTGGAAATAAATTCCAAATGCTTGGAAATAAATTCCAAATGCTTGGAAATAAATTCCATATGCTTGGAAATAAATTCAAAATGCTTGGAAGCAAATTCCAAATATTTGGATATTAAGAATACTTAATCGGTGGTACTGTGATAGCGACGGTGGAAGGTTTCCTATCTTCCATAAAAATAAAATAACTAACTATGCGGCACTCTGATATATGCAGTAGAATTAGTTTATCAAATATATCAAATAAAAAAATACATACTTGAGGTTTTTAACCATCTGCTCTGCATACGTCAGCACGTCAATTTCTAATATGGCCAACAAGGGTGAGAAAAACATTGCCACGTGCGCTAATGTACTCCATCTTAGGAGGATATCAACAATGATCCAAGTAAGTGACTCCAGACCTATAAAGTTGGTGAAGCTCAGTTTTGTTTTGAATGCGGCATATATCGGAAAGCCCAAAACACAGGTTGTCCAGCAATCCATCACTTGCATCAATCCGAGCAGTTCCAAAAGCTTTATGTCCCGTAACACGTGTGTTCTCTTTTCTACAAAACATTTTATTGAAATTACAATTACAGCAGACCATGTAATCGACTTTGCATTAAGATTAACAAGGATTAAAATTTAAAAAAAAAAACACAAAATCTCCAAAAGATTTAATTGCAGATGATAGGGGCAACCAGTGTTGGCTTTCGTCCACTTTTCTGCATTTCGTCCGGGACACTGAACGGAATGGACGTGTCTCAAGTTACTTTAGACTTAAAAAATCAAAATTTATATACTTTGAAGATAACATCAAGACAACTTTAAGAACTGTTGCTGGCGACAACCTCTCCTCGATAGCTTGGCAATCACCGGTTAATATATTTATGCTTTCACTTCTCCTAGCTAACTTTAACTTTAGACCTAACTTTGTGGCCTACTGGTGATGGGTCTTATGCTGTGCAGCTCCTTATCAATAAATACTTCAGAAACAGGAAATAAATTTAACTAATTTTAATTTCCCCTCGCCAAATTAATTGGTTACAATTGAAAAAGAATACGAGTTTATCCGATAATTTTACGAGAAATTAAATTGACTAAAATGCCGGACGCTAGCTCACTGTACGTCTGCACTCACACGTTGCTTTAATCCAACTTTCCTTTCTTCTCTCCTTTCCCTCTTAGCTCCACGCTTCTCCTTCTAACGTTAGGCAGACCTGAGCCTAACGGTTCTGCTTTGCCGTCCTTGGTATTGCTAGTTTCAGCTTGTCCCGGTAACATATCTCCCCCTAGTGGCGAATCCTGGGCTTCATCCACTTCAGAGACGTCCAAAACGCAAAGCTTTACAACTGGTCTTCGGTAAATACTGCTACTGGTTTTCACGTCCACCACACGCACGACACCGTCTTTTCCGGGATAAACTGCAGTTATAATTCCCTTCGGCCACAAATTCCGTTGAAGGTTTCCATCAACAACGATCACCACGTCTCCAACTTTATCTGGTCTAGTCAGTTCATTCCACTTCGTCCTTCTTGTAAGAGTTATAGGGCAATTCTCCATTGATTTCTCAGGCTCAAGTCCCGATCCGTCACTTCCACCGGAATTGCTGATACACTTGCTGTCGCAATCAGAAAATGAAAGGGTTTAAGGGCTTCTTGACCCTTAATATCCAATGATACGTGAGTCAGCGGCCTGCTGTTCACGATGATTTCTGCTTCTAACATCAGAGTGTGCAAAGTTTCTTCTTTCGGTATCTGCTTCAGAATGGCTTTGAGGGCCACTTTTACCAACCGCACGAGACGCTCCCAGCTCCCATTCATATGTGGCGCTGACGGTGGCATGAAATGCCACTCAATCTCCCTGGGGGACTTAACAATCTTTTAAAACTTTTCTTTGGCGGAAATCTTCAAGACACTTCTTTAATTCGACATCTGCTCCACGGAAATTCGTTCCATGTCATTGTGGAGCCTCCTTGGATTTCCTCTTCTTGCTATCATTCTCTTGATGGACTCAGACTCGATAAGATGGCAACAACCCCATGATAGGATTTTCGGGCCTGGCTCTTTTTATCTTGCAAATCAAGCAGTTATTCCACGCTTTTCTTACTGCTGTGCGAACATCCATGATCCAAAAACGTTGTCGCAGATCATTCACTACTCGTTCTTCTTGCGTGATATTAATGAATGAGCATCACTGTATATTTGCTCCTTGGTTCAAGAATGATAGGCTGCTTGGCCTCCTCGGTCAGATCTGGAGATTTATGTGTTCTCCCATTCACTCTTAATATTTCCTTTAAATCCATGACAGGTGATAGCATTAGAAGTCGGCTTTCTTTTGGCAGAAACTTTCCCTTTGCTAACGCTGCAAGCTCCAACTGAAATGATTCTTGCTGAGATTTATTAATCCACACTGTTTCAGCTGCATCATATTCACTGGGCACTAACGACACCTGTAGATTTCTTTCAGCTTTAGCCACTCTGCAATTTCTTGAAAATCGGAGAAACCAGGCATTCGAATCAACTTGTTTCAAGTTGAAAACTTATTCATCATGGCAGAATCGAAGACGTTAGGTGCAATTAATAAATTGCAGATTCTTTCTTTAACTCTTCATTCGCCTGGTCATTTTCACTCTCTGCTTCCTTTTCTTGGGGCCACTCATATGCTGAAGATTTCAGAAATGAGACTGACTTTCTGGAGAAAATTCGGGTTCTTCACAATCCCGGGTTGCATCATCTGCGACGTTCAATTTTGTTAGAATCCATCTCCACTCACCTACATCCTATGTTTCAAGTATTCCACCATTTCTGTAGCTTACGAATGGCTTGTACTTTCTCACCTCAGAGCGTATCGAGCAGTTTACCGTTCTTGAGTCGGTTCAGTAGAACACTTTGTCAATTTCTAAGCTTGTGTTCTTTTATTGTTTGCACTAGTCGCGTTCCCATTATGGCTGCTTGCAGCTCGAACTTCGGAATAGATAACGGTTTAAGAGGCGCAACTCTGGTCTTGGCAGCCACAAGTGAATCCACAACTTCTTCTTCCACATTAGTCTTTAAATAGGCCACAGCTGCAAATGCCTGCTCGCTGGCATCGCAGAAAACGAGTTCTCTTGAGCTTGAAATTTCCATATCCCCACAGTAGCATCTTGGAACCTCAACTTCAGTAATTTGCTGTAGACATTACAGCCAATTCTTCCACTTCACATCAATATTATTAGGTAGCTCGTTATCCCACCCAATTCCTCCTCGCCAGACATCCTGCAGCAATATCTTGGCTCTGACGGGGAAATGTGAGATGAAACCCAACGGATCAAAGATCGAGCTTACCAAACTTAAAACTTCTCTCTTCGTAGGCATCTTGAGTCCATCCAAGATGTCCCAGCCTACTTTTGGAAGTTTGAGCGAAAATTCAAAGGTATCACTATTAGGATTCCACTTTAATCCCAGCACTCGTTCAATAGGTATCTCCATATCAGTCTCGAAATCTTTCGCTCAAGACGACTTACTTGACAGGGAATATTTTGATTCTTCCTTCTGAATTTTCTTTAGCAGCTCCGGAGAACTACACCATGTAGTTATTCGGAATCCGCCACTTGCATGTATTTCGATGACTTCCTTTAATCGTAACAACGCACTTTGTTTATCCTTGGCACTATCCAGATAATGGTTCTGGATAGTGCCTTTGATGTTTGGTTACGGTTTTTCCACCGCTGATGTATTTAGCAGTCACGACTGTTACTAAGTATGCATCTTGCAATGGTTTTCCCGTTTCTGTAACTCCAAATGGAGAAATATCTTAACATTTCTTCGTTCTACTCAACAATTTACTAAAGAAAGTATGAGCTTTTTTTAATGACCTATGTAGTGGCGATTGATTATTGCATTTACTTCGTCTGGATACATTTCTTGAAATCTCATAGCGTTTTTATTCTTGACTTCTTGTGCCAGTGTTGGTGATCATGCTGCTTCAAAAGTCATCACTTCCATCTGCATTATATCAGGCTCTCGTTCACGATCAGTTTCTCTCCAGAGAAACCTCTGCCCGCTCACATCTTCTTTTCTCACGAGAGCTCGGTGGAACATGTCGGCAAAGTCCCCTGAGAACCCGATTCGGCTTTGTCGAAATTTAAATAAAACTCCAACTAACGAACACAACATGTCCGGTCCAACCATTAATTCGTCATTCAGACTCGTACCGTGGCTCTTAGCGACTGCATCGTATACTAACCTGACCTTTCCTGGTTTCTGAGGATTGACGACTCCGAAATGAGGAAGATACCAAATCTTTGGATTTTCTTCCTTTGCTTCTTCTGGGGATAACTTTCTTGCGTATACTTTGTCCACATACTCTTGAAATTTCTGGCAATACTGTAGAGAGTAAGCAGAGGTTTGTTCATCTTCCTTTCGATGGTTCGTAATCTTTTTAATGCTGTGTTCTTACTTTCAGGAAGTTGAGGATTGTCTTTCCTCCACAGCAGACCAGTTTCCCAGCGATCTTCTACGCGTTTAACTGTAGCATTCATAATTTTACGAGCACGAATATCTTCCTTAGATCGTGGCTTGTCACACTTTAGAATGACTCCAAACGTCTCCGTCTTCATAGAGACATTTACCAATTGATATATCATCCTTGTCACTTCGACAGCAAACATGGTAGGTGTAATCCAAATCGACTCTTTCAACTCACTTGCATGCCCGTGGACACACCATCCCTGTTTAGTTCTTGTTATAGCTGGAACATTTCCTTTTCCGGCAGTAACTTCTCTTGACAAGATTAAATCACCGGTGTCTTGTCCAAATAAAATGGTTGGCTTGGCTGCTTTAAGAAATTGAAGCTCCACCTCATACAAGTGGTTCCATTTAGCACACAATTTCTCCATATCCAGTGTTTGACTAGGCAGCTCAAGGTCTTTCATCACATTGACGGTTCTTCTCTGGAAACAATTCGCATTTTTACCATCGAGTATGTCCAGAAAAGCTACTCCGACTTCCACTCCACCTCTGTCTGTAGGGCGCACCCAATTCATGTTGAGTGTCTCCTTACTTCCTTTTAACTTAAAATCAGCAGTTGCAGCTGACATCAACGTAACTGTTGATGCTTGATCCAAAAGTGCGTATGTTCTCAATTTACGATCTCCACCTTTCAAAATTATAGGAACAACACACAACATAATTCTCGTTGGTTGATATCTTACGGTGAGAGTCGTGTCAGCTGTTTCTGTTTTCTCTCCCGGTACTTTTTCTTTTTGCGCTCTTGACGGATAATGCAGTTAATTATTACGACGTAAGTTGCACTTGTCTTTTCCACATCCTGTCTCAACAGGACACACCGAAGAATTATGTCCAAACTTCAAACAAAGAAAACAAAGTCCTTTTGCTTTGGCAAATTCGCTTCTTTGTTTCACCGTTTTCTTCAGAAAGATTCTACACATGTCAATATGATTTTTCTTATAGCATAAGGCACATTCTTCCTTTTCACTATCGGTAGCCGCAGTAGTGAGAATATTATCTTTGCTTTTAGATGTTAAATTCTTCTTTTCATCTTTACTTTTAGAATCGACAGACAAACCTGATATCTTGAGACATCCAGCGGCGTTGGCGATTTTTGCCATCCACGTTGAAAAGTCTTCTAAATTGACTCCAGTTGCGGGTTCTTTAGATGGCCTTTTTCTTTCAGTGTCTTCATTGTAGTCACAAGATTTACGATGGCACAAGAATACTCAATCAGTGTTGTTGGCTTATCTTCCTTCGGCGATGGAATTTTCTTAGCTTTTTCAATTAAGGCTTTTACACTGTTCCCCGGTTTTTCGAATAGATTTTCCAAATTTTTCATTACTTGATCAACATTGTCTGGCACAGTCAACAACGATTGCACGGCTTCCTTGGGTCTCCGATCAAGCATCGTTGCAGACGACGGAGATTTTCGGCGTTATTTAACTGACAAGTTTCTGTTGTAATTTTGTATGCTTCGTGGATCATCGGCCAGTCCTCTGCTTCACCATTAAAAATGGCAAGTCTTTTCCCAGTGACTGCCTGGCCACGAACTTCTTCATGTTGCCTCCACCCGTATTATCACCTTGTTTATTCATAATTTGAAGAATAGCTTGTGCCATTACCTCGAGGGGCGAGTGGGACGGGTTTGCACTGGTTGCGGTGTTTTCTCTTTTGAGTTGTCACTTGTCCCTCTGTCTTGGTGTTGTCTACCGTCGTTAATTAGCGTTGAATGGTATGGGGGCGTATCCAGCACATCATCCACCCAACTTTGAATACTTTCTTCTCTATCGTTGAGTTTCAAAATCGTCGTTAATTAACTCTTGAGAATCATCACCATCTTCAATTCTTGACTCAATCCGTCTTGACTTGACGTCAATTCCAGCTGTAAGGAGATTTCTTTGGCGTTCTTATCTTCGTTTTTCCACCTCATCTTCTTCGTCCTGCAGCTTGGCTAATTCCAGCATGGTTTTCATCCTGCAGTTTAATTTGTGACTTTTCACACTCCTGTGTGACTTCTCTGATGAACCACTCTGACTGGCAGACTTTGGTGATTCCAACTGCTCCTTATTCATCGGTTGCTCGTTGGTCGTCGGTGTATTCTACACCAACAATTGCTGTCGTCTTAACCTTGGGGGCTTCTTTAGGCTGGATAATTCTGGCTTACCACCTGCCACACGAACAAATTTTCCCAAACCTATGAATTGTTTCCACAGAACTTGTAGATCCGGCTTGAAGGACCAATGTTTGCGGGCGACCACCTTTCCTCTATAGCAATCACCGGCAAATATATTTATGCTTTAACTTCTCCTAGCTAACTAACTTTTGACCTAACTTTGTGGCCTACTGGTGATGGGTCTTACGCTGTGCAGCCCCCTATCAATAAATACTTAAATTTAAATCATTTAAATTTCCCTTCGCCAAATTAATTGGTTACAATTGAAAAAGAATACGAGTTTATCCGAAATGATAATAATAATTTTACGAGAAATTAAATTGACTAAAATGCCGGACGCTAGTCCATTGTACGTCTGCACTCGAACGTTGCTTTAAGCCAACTCTCCTTTCTTCTCTCATTTTCCTTTAGCCGCAAGCTTCTCCTTCTAACGTCATGCAGATCTGAGCCTAACGTTTCTGCTTCGCCGTGCTTGGTATTGCTAGATTCAGCTTGTCCCGGTAACAAGAAATTTTATTTGTTGTTGACTATTTAAGTAAATGTCTTAGCGTTCCTCAAAAGAATATTTCGTCTATTTTGACAACTTATTGCTTCAATTTCGACCACCCCATTTTGTCCATTTCGTCCAATTTGACCACAGGTGGACATAGTTCTATTTTAGCCGGCTTTTTTACATTTTGCCCACCCACCCGGGTAAAAGAGGAAAAAGGGGTAGGGGGCAAAAGTACCTAAAATTCAAAAATTTCAACCAATTTTTACATCTTTTACTGTATTATTTAGCCCCATTTTGACTTTTGCCCTCTAGCCACCTTACAATTAACCCGCCCACTAGCTAGTTTTACCCACTGGCCACCTAGCCATAACCACCATGTGAACTCTGCATGTGGTTTTACACTTGAAAATAGTAGGGATCGCCCCAGTCCCAACCCAACCAGTGAACAAAATTCCACATACCAATGGTATGGGATTTTTAATGGTATTTAAAAATAAATAATTAAATACCACCACCTAAGAAGTAAAAGAAATAAATGGTAAAAAGGTAACTTTCAATTTACTGTTACAACTTATTCTTTAGTCACCTGATGGGGACAAGAAACTTTTGCTTAAAACTTAGAAACTTTTTGGGGCAAAAGGCATTTTCTTGGCGTCAACTGGTAAGCCGTCTTTTTCGCCAATGGCTTCACTGTTGGAAAAGTTGAAATGTTGAAAACTTTCAACTTTGACATTTGTGAACATTTTCTGGCAGGTCTACCCATAAACCCATAAATTTTTCATTTTCACTTTAGATGAACATACTACATAGGATCACCACAACTAAAGGACAGCTTTAAGAAAAAATTCAAAATTACTTCCTCTGATTGGATTTATATAGTTACTAACAAACTTCAGAATGTTCAGGATACCTTTCTTACTGCTAATTTGACTTATTTAATCGTTTAGTGTAGTCTAGTACAAGTAACCATTACTTATCAAGTGGCCGCTTTATAGTGTAATAACTTGAATATGTACTTATTATTGTACTAGCTGAATCCTAGCACACAAAGTGTGCTAGAAAATGTTGAAATCAGTAAATTTCTAGCGACTGCGCATTGGCACGAAATTCATAGACCGTTGATTGGACTCAGTACTGATAGTCTAAGTCTAGTCCTTGCTCATTAATTGCAAAATATTACCGTTACTCATTAATTACAAAATATTACGGACAAATATACAAACATTAATAAAGAATTCCATGCGCATGTCCCACTTTTGTTTAAAAGATTATGTTTATGTACAGTAAAGATGTAAGTGGTGGGGCTCAGTGGATACAATAAGTGCTGTTTCGGGGGGGAATGGTGGGGTGCCATTATGAAAGTATGAGGAGTAAAAGATGAGTAGAAAAGAAGTGGAGGTTTGTATTCGGGAGGTTCGTTAATTTTTCTTAGAAAACTTGTTTATATGAGGGGGTGTAATTATCATTGGATTATAAGCTGAAGTTTATTGATTAACAGCAAATATCAGACAACAGCCAAGCGGTGATATACTTCCCTAATTATAAAAACAGTAAAAAATATGAAAAGGAATGCTATTTTTATCAATTGCCAGTTTTTTTTCGATATTTTCGCAAGAGATGTATGAAATGCCAAAACTGATGAGCTTTTATGCAATACAAGCTTATTCCAGGGGAGTAGTAGTGTCCACTTGAAACTACAATCTTGAGAAAATTGGATTTCTTGGATTTTTTGGATTTTAAAAGTTTAAAGAAAACCAACAGTTTTTAAATATTTCATTCAAAAGAAAGGGCACTGGTGACGTTGACTAAGGATAATACCTCTAAGAATCAAAAATTGAATGGTATACTAACGATTTCATTGATTAAAATTGTAGAAATGGACCTTGGGGAAACTTCAACACCCATGTAGAAACCTTATGGTATTTTGTATACTTTAAATGCATTGGTCTGTACAACCCACCTTGTGCTACAAAATTTGATTGCCTAGTCCCGCTTTTAAAACCGGGACAAGGCCGGCTTTGAATGCCCTACTGGTGCTAAATTCACAGTACACAATCGTTAAAAAATGTTTTGAAAGAAAAAACTTCGGACACTTAACAGGGGAAGTGGGTAAAAATTGAAAACAACTGAAAGTTTTGTAACTTCAATTTTCATCATGCAAACTCGAGTAAATAATACTTATTCGATAGCAAAAACGGTCATAGGAACGCTGCAAACTATGACAAAGTCATGCCCAGAGTTCAACTAGCCAGTGTGTAGTGGGTAGGTAGCTAGGGGAAAAAAGTGGCAAATGGGCTGCTAAATTTCAGTTGGGCAGTAGGCTAAAGTAAAATTAAGTTTAAAAATTATTAGAAAAATTTTTTAACCATAACTCACTCAAATAAAGTAACTTAATGTCATTAAAAATCTGAGTGTATTATATCGCAATGAGCTTGTTTTTAGGCACATATAAACGAAGAACATCGATATTAGGTAAAGAACTAACGATTTAGACTTTTGCCCGGGTTGGTGGGCAAAATGTAAAAACGTCCGCTAAAATAGAACTCTGGTCATCCCCTGACAGAAAAGACAAAACTTTGCCATTAGTCATTAGATAACTGTGATACATGATGCCTTGAAGTTACCGTTTGGCAATGGTTTATTCCGTATGTGATAAAAATATTAATCGCAAACAATAGAGAAAAAATTAGAAATCGGGTGAAGAAATCGGGTAATACTAAAATTAAAGAACTTACGGATGCTAATTTGCAATTTTTGGAATTTCTGATACATTGTTGACATAGTTTCCATTGAATGAAGCATGGTGAAGGCTGAGAAATAGAAAATGATGGTTACCGCCATGTATATCATGTCAATGATTGAAGTTGATTCATGGGATTCTTCTTTCATGTACGAATAATAGGAATATAGACATCCACCGTTGTAAAGACCCGTCATTAGTACATTGGCTGCCCAGATCAATCTTCGTGGGACACTTGTCAATACGAAAGTGTCAACTGAGTCATCCCACTCATATGGAGAGTAGCACAGCCAATAGCAGCCTTTTATACAAATTTTCAGAGAGGTTGGAGTTTTCGCGATTAGATTTTCATTCTCATTTTTGTACGGATTTTTAAGAGCCAAATTGTACAAAATTTTGTTTTTCAAAGATATTTTTTTCATTTTCCTGATTTTAGAGCAATAATGAAAATCGGTTAAATAGATTTCCAATTAGGGAAAATATGTCTGGCAAAAGTGCGACGCATAACTCAGTATTTATATAGTTTCAATTCGAACCCTAACTATTGCTTACTGAAAATTACTATTTGTATATTTCGATTTGTGGAAAAAAGTTAAAACTAGACATTTGTAGAAAGGAGCAACACTGCTTAATGTTGTACTTAAAGCTATGCATTATGATCCGAGAGAAAGATATCTAATCATTCATCTGTTTTCCGAAATGGCAATTGTAGTATGTTACATGTAGAATAGCTTACTTGTTTTAAATTGAAGCACCTCAGCTTCAGCTTGCTTTTACAGAATGTTTTTCCTGTGTGATTATTTCTCCCAGATTTAGAGAAACGATACAGGAATACAACTTTCGTAAGACTCCTCCAATATTTTGATAAACTAAGAAATTGTATGTTGTCTGAGTCATAAATGACTGGGTATGGTCATCAACAATTGTAAATAGCTCATAAGTAGGTCGGGCCAAGACTGGATTTGGAAACCTACTTTAATAGATATAACAATTCAAACCGAAAAAGTAGAGGCGGAGTAGGATAGCCGTGGGGCCCTTAACAAGAGTCTAAAATTTTGGCTTTGTATGCGTGCATCGAACACTATCGCATTGCATGAAACGGTGTCTTCAGGCACAATGAAATGAAGTCTCACTTCAAGCCTCAGATACACTTTCCGCAGCGTTGCTATACATACTAACAGCGCAGAATAATTATCTTTGTGATATTATTTTTTATTGTACTCATGGTATAACCATAGATTTCCGCAATGAAAAAATTCCGTGATAATGTTTGAATGTAAAAGATGAACTTTATGTAACTACGCATGCGCAAGAAGAATATTGATATAATATTTCGAAATTAAACCAAATGTTGACGCGCAAATCTTTTAAAATTCAATAAAAAGTCTGGGGCCTAATTATAAGTAATATACAACTATCTCTATATAATAAACACAGAAGGAAAAAACTTACCTATCTATCTATATATCTGTCTGGTGAGAGCCTAGGTAACCTGCATATATTGCGTAACGCAAAATCCACTCCCCCCTGTGTAACGCAAAACGTAAAATATGCATGTACCTTAGAAGCAAAAAAGCGAAATGCGCAAGCCCAATTTCTCTTAACAACCGAAATGAGTCGTCTCACTCGTCTCGTCTCGAGAAATAGTTACGAACAAAAAATCTAGGGGCCAAGAAATGTTAGATGATATAAATAAGGGGGTGATTGAACGTAAAATGGAATTTAATCCAAAAAAATCTGGTATTATGGTCATTGAAAAACTTTTGGGTAAAATTTTGGTAACTAACCATAAAAGAACGGGTTTTAACGAAAGGGAACTAATTCATGCTTATATATGTTATATAAGACCAGTGTTAGAATATGCATGTGTAGTCTGGGGTCGTGCTTTGACGAAAAAATCAAGCGATATCAAAGTAAATGTACAAAAAAGAGTGTTATCCATAATACAAGGGCACAGGTTATCAAAATCAGAGTACCACCAATACTATAGTAAATTAAACCTAGATAGACTTGATTATCGCAGAGAAAAAATGCTTGAAAAATTTGGAAATCAAACTTCTAATTCAAAGCGGTTCAGGCAAATGCTGCCAACTAATTATATAAATCATACTAGGAAAACTACGCAAAATAAGAAATATATGTTACACTCTTTTAATGTTAAAATTAAAAAACAGTATGAAACAACTGTACTAAAAATTGTGAGCATTATATATGACCACAATTTAATTTCTTTCAGTAATGACATTGTATTTAGAATTTAAGTTAAGTCTATGTGATTATTAGGAAAACTATAATGCTATAATCTTTTATCTTGATGTTATTTTCGGAGACATTTTCAACTGAAAGTTGCCTGTAACCGTTCAATGAATAAACACATACATACAAAAGTTAACTGAATGAGAACAGGCTGCAGAAAATGCCCGAAATGGCCATTGACATCACCTTAGGACAGGTACGTTGGCACATATCCAGAAATTTGGTCAGGGAGGGAGGCACAACCAAAAATAATGTCAAAAATGAGACATATCTAAAAAATTTGCAATTTTAGAAGTCCTCTCTTTTTCTCAGAATTAGGGGGCGCTGCGCCCCTCCCCCTACTGGATACGTGCTTGCCCTAGGAAACACAATAAACCTTTTGGGTGCCCAAATGTCGGTTTGACTATCAAATTGAACACAAAGTGAGCGCGCGGTATCTTGGCAACCTATGGACCAATGTAGCCTATTTTCAATAGGCTTTGTCAAAGGTCCAAAGGCAATGTTTTTGGCAAACGGACGGACGGACTGTGCGATTATTTAACCTGCCTTATTCAGGCGAGCTAAAAATGCACTTAATGCCGTCTTAGAATAAAAATAATCAGATACGAACTAGGACTCAGCAGTTGCGAAATTGGCGAGTGACTACTGAATCCAAGGAATTATTGGTTTTACATAGGACGATTTATTTGTTGAAAATGTCTAATTTCTTGGTGCGTTTGAAAATACTTTTCGGAAATACAGAAAATTCTTAAAATATAATCGGTGTTTCCAACTCTTGGCTTTGATTCAGGGTTGGCAATGTTGGCATTTATTTCACATTTCAATGATTTTGTCTTGAAAAGTGAAATAAAGTGAAATTAATTGAAATTAATGAAATAAAATGAAATAAATAGGGATACATGGTAAATGACTTTATTTCACCTTAGACGGGTGAAATAGACTTTATTTCACTTTGTTGTATTTATTTCATTAATTTCACTTTTGAAGTGAAGTGAAATATTTCGCGAAATAAATTCATTTATTTCTCTATTTATTTCAAGCGAAATATTTCACTTGCCAATCATGGCTTTGATTCAATTCCTGAGAAACATTTAATTCATAATGCCTATAGATATAATATCAATTTAGTGCTTCGAGATGTATTTGATGCGCACTTATTTATGTGTAAAATAATAAAACATGTAAATATGGCATTTTCGATATATTATATGCTTTCTCATTGATCCTACTGATATTTTAATCGTGCTAAATAGTTCATTTTAAATGACATATTAGGACAGTATTACTGTCCTTCAAATAAATATGGAACACATGGCCATCCAAGATGACATGTCCCGACCTCAATTCTTTGTGCCACAGAAAAAAATAATAAAGTTATTGTCTCATCTAAATACTTGTAAACCCGACAAAATAATGCTTAATATTTAACGTAGTCTGCAAATATGGAGGCGATCCGTCGGTACGTGCTTCCTTAACTCCGACTCCTTTTTTATCGATAAGAATAAACTACCGTAATACTATGGAATTATTTCTGACCGAATATAAATCAGCTGAAAATGACAAAGGGCAGTATGCATAATGACGGGTTAGAGTAACGTAACCCTATACCCCGAGTCATGGTAAGTTTCCATGGTACGACCGTGGTAAGTTTCCAATAGTTACAGTGCCAACAGTGCTATTTCAATACAAAAAAGTTGACCCTAGGTCGTACTAAGGTCAAGTTTTAGACTATTTTGTGACTCCGTGTTATGAGTGACATCTGAGTCGCCATTATGCATACTGCCAAAACCATCCATGTTTCTATCCAAAATATTTATTAGGTTAATATAGTAGATCACGTTTGGTGTACAGCATGAGGTAAGGTAGAAGTAAGAAAATCAATGCATTATTAGCAGATTCCTTCACAGCAATTTTTCGCCAATTATTTTGAATAACTTTGACATTTTCCGGGAAGTTAATTTAGTTGCTGACTCAATAGCCACTATTACTGTAGGATTCCCGTCCAGCGAGCACGTGCTCAGTCGACCATGAAGTCAGCTTTGTTCTTTCTTCGATTGCCTTCCCTATTCAATTCTTCCTTACGGTGGATGGCTATTACCTAAATTGCGTTGGAATGGCTTCATTCATTCTAGATTTAAGTTGTAGCAACTACCGTAATAATCGAATTAATACATCGGGGGAATTATAGTTTCATAGCCCTTTTTTGGTCAAGAAAAATCGATAATGTTCTCCGGGTGGGGAATAATTTCGATAAGGGGAATTATAGTTTCAAAGTCAATATTTATAATATTATCAATGCATTATTTTTTTTTAAAGTTTTATTAAAATGTCATTAATTTTCTTCGTCAGAGGACAGTAATGCTTCCATAGGTTTCAGCAAAACGTCATCCTCGTTAATCATTGGCTGTTCTATATTTGAATATTAATTGCACTGCTTTAACCTTTCCAATTCTTCACTGAACTCATTGCCTGGTTTAAAGGCAGCGATCAAATGATCCTTCATAATCCAATATTTTCCGTTTCCATTCCCTTATGCTTTTTCGGTAAACTTGTAATTGTTTACTAGCGCTGGTAATGGAGATGTCTTCACTTAGTTTGATAGCATATAGTTTAAAAGATAAATTTCGAGATTTGCACTGGGCATTTTTGGAGTCAAATGTAATCGTTCTTCTCCTCCTGCCATTTCAGAGTTACTGTGGACTGCAACTATTCTACCTTTCAATGCCAATGTTCTTGCTTCCTTTCTCTTTTAGTACACATGTACTTACTGTAAGTGCACACGTACCAAATGCCGTTAGTTTTGTCCGGGGAATTATTTCGAAAAGGGGAATTATAGTTTTAAAGGCTGCTTTTTACCGGGAAAAATCGATACAGTTCCCCTTCTGGGGAATTATTCCGATACGCAAAATTGTATCGATTATTACAGTATTTAGATTTATAACAAATGACCTGTCAATTACGGATTCTTAATGATTACTGCTACATGGTTGTTTGTGGTATTGTGCTCGGTAGCACTATATTTGCCCCTAGTATTCATATTATTTCGAATCTCTATGTTGCAACTACAATCGTGATAAAGCAATAAATATACTTATATGGATGATTATACTGTATATCTGGTAGTGACAAAATTCAATAGTTCATGTTATAGGAGATATCTAGATAGAGTTGTCCCGCTAGAAGAGTCTCAGTCCTGAAACTATGGACGGTGAGGCTCTAAAGGGGCGCAACTAAATTTTTTTCAATTTTATTCCATTTTGGGGAAAAACTTTTCTTTTTCTCAGATTTAAGAGGGGACGCAGTGCACCTACGTCTCCCCTTCTGGATGCGAGCTTGCTCACTACAACCATGCCAGGTAAATGTTAAATCATTAGGACAACAAAATTGTGACGACCGAATTCGCTACAAAATCCTGAATTTCGAGAAAAAACGATTTGGTAATCTGCAAAAGTCCAAACCGGGTTTCGACTGGTCTTAATGCTTTTAGGCGTTGAAATAAGTATTTGGGCCTGTATGCAAGATTTTTGTGGAGGGTTTCAAGGAATGCCTCATTTTCTTCACTTATTTCAAAAACCTCTCGAGTAAATAAGCCGTTTACTGCCACAGCGATCGTTGTGCACCCTACTGACGCGGCAATTAATGTGGGATTGAGTGTTTCCCAATGACTAAGTAGTGTGCAAAACGTAACTATCTCCACTGAAGCACATATCAGAGCCCCCATGGACAGTATAATTGAGAAGCATTCGCAGAATGATGACATGGCCATGGTTATGGCTGAGTACATCACAATTTTTTCCTCACTCGCCTTAAAAGTCTTCGAATCCATTTCTGTGTAGCGACTGAAAAATAAACAAAAGCATCGTTAATTTTTTAAATAATGATACCAAACTTTTAAAAAAGGGTACTTTAAGGATGAGGTAGAAGTATTATGATGAAAATTGCTTTGACAATGGCATGGATCGAACTCAGGACGCGGACAGCAGTGTAGCGCACTACTAACAAAGCTACCAGGCTTAACATGACAATATCTCGTCGAATTCCTACTATTAAATTCATTGCTATTGCGCTTCTAAAGAATGTATCACCCCATCACAAACCAAACGAAACTCGAATATCAGAATTTAAAAATTATACTAACTACAGCATTTAAATATATCACCCAACCAAACGAAAAATGAATATATTTCACAAAGAAGACATACGTGAGAGTCCTTAGCATCTGCTCTCCATATGTCAGCATATCAATTGATAATATGACCATGAAGGGTGAGTAAAATATAGCAACATGAAGTAATGTACTCCAACGGAGAAAGATATCAACAATCATCCACCCGATTGATTCCAGACCTAAGAATGTCGTGAAACTCAGTTTTGTTTTGAATGCGGAGTACACCGGAAAACAGATCATACTGGCTGACCAGCAATACATCATCTGCATCAAACCGAGCACTTCCAAAAATTTTATGTCCCGCAAATCGTGTGTTCTTTTTTCTGTAAAAAATTTTAACTAAAGTTTTTAAACCTGTTGTTTGACCTTTCTAAGTCAGAAATGTGAAATGTTAAAAATTTAAGACCCTCCAAGCCCAGGCTATTGTACTCTTCATATTCATGATATGTCCAGATTGGTCAAATTATGATAAAGTTATCATAAATCTACCGTTATGTGAAAATACATGTTAAAGCAACTAAAATAGGTTGAAAAACTTACGCATGCTGATTTGCAGCAATTGAAACTTATGATACATGGTCGGCATGCTGTTCATCGAATGGAGCAAAGTGATTACCCCGAAATAATAAACGAAAGTGACGGCAGTTGCTAGTATATCAATAATTGCAGGCGAACTAGAAGATTCTTCCCTCAGGTACAAATAATACGAATAAAGAGACCCAAAGTTGTAAAGACTTGTCACGAGAAGATTGGCTCCCCAGATTGCTCTTCTTGGGGCACTTGTGAATACGAATGAATCAATAGAATCATCCCAATCGTATGGCGAGTAGCAAACCAAGTTGGCCCATTTTACACACATTTTAAGGGCAGTGGGTGTTTTTGCAAGTAGATCTTCATTTGCGTTTGTGTATGGATTTTTTAGACCTAAATTGTATAAAATTTTGTTTTCCAATGATACTTTTTTCATTTTGGTGACTTAGGACTCAAGTACAAGTTTTGAATTTATGTTTCTTATTAAAAAAACAACTCAGAACGCATCCTTTTATGTGGGTTATTCCTTTATGTATGCTGCTATAACATCTAATTGCTCCTTACAATAAAAATTCGTGCTGAAATACTAGATCTTATCTACCCCTATATTCTCTTAGTTTGTGAAAGTTAAACCACCTGTCAACGTCGTGACTAATACAGATTGATTTGAGGTGTAGATATCGAATCTTTCATCGGTCGTCCAAAATGCTTTATTTTACATGACATTTGTAAAGTTGTAATATAAGTAGTAGTAAGTACAGGTTACGTAGGAGGTTCTCTATTTAATTGAATTACACTGTCCTTGCTTGCTTCGGGAGGAAATGTGCTCATGTCATGTTTTCTTGCTACATAATTATAGACAAGGAATGTCAAATCCGAGCTTCGTAAAAGTTTTCCTGTTTTTCTCGGAAAGTAATTATTGCATGTTTCATCTCAGAAAATAATCAGGAGTATTTCCTTTCCTATGAAACGCTATAGTAAATAACGATACACAAGCCGAGTTTAAAATTCTGTCTCGATATTATTGTCTTTGAATGTGTACACCCTTCAAGATAAAAAAATATATCAGATCTAGACTACGACGCAGCAGAAGTAAACGAGTGACTCCTGAGTCAAAGCAATTAGTTTTTTAAATGCTAAAAATCAGTTGCTTAAAATACCTTTCTTGGTGCTTTAGTTTATTTTGAAATGCCTGTAAGAAATGCAAGCAAAATTT
This sequence comes from Tomocerus qinae, assembly GCA_020055645.1. Classification (NCBI taxonomy): domain Eukaryota; kingdom Metazoa; phylum Arthropoda; class Collembola; order Entomobryomorpha; family Tomoceridae; genus Tomocerus; species Tomocerus qinae. The sequence continues at coordinate 127,585,823 of CM034546.1, forward strand.
ATTCTAATTATCCTAAATAATAATCTATGCCCTTATGTCTTTGCGTTTATAAACGCAGAGATATATAATTTGATGCACTTCAAACATGAGTAAAAATTTGGATGCGTTTAATTGGGAGGTGATGAATTTCGTTTTGCCAATATCCTACAACGGATAACATCCCTATGAGAAACACTGATATTTAGTCACATTAAATAACCCTATTTCTTTTTATGATGAAACCGAATAAATAATGATTACACGTGCTAGATTGTAACTGTAATTCCAGCAGACATGCAACGAACTCAACTCTTCATGGCGCAAAAAAGGAAATATCCTAAATGTTATTGTTCCTCTAAAATTTTTTAGCTAAATTAGCTTGACAAAGGATAAGTGTACTCAAATTAGTCAGGTTCCCGGACATATGTGCCAAAGGTCAATAATGCCAAGTGTATTATGACCCTTTGTGCCAAGGGGTTTTCATAAGTTCCAAAAACATATGTGCCCAAACGAATAATGCCAATAATGTCAATTAGTCATTGTTTAGTTATATATACATCAGTTTGTCTTTGAAATATGAAATGAACAATAAATAATCTCATTGTGTATACGTTGGATTTTTGTGTATACTTGCCTAGGAAATATGTACAAGCTTTTATATAATCAATGTTTGGTTTTGTTAAGTATTGTGCAACTTTCAAAACAAATTTTGAGGTACAAACCAGGTAATTGTGCCACACTTCTAAAGCATTTGTTATATACTGACTACCGATGCACATACATGCTTTTTTGAACCACTAAAGCTGTTCTTCATGGTGTATAATGACCAAAAGAATGAGGATTTGACTGGACTGGACGCTGCCGTGTTTCCATAAAATAAGGAATTATTACATTTATTTGAAGTATATCTGCCCTTTGTTTGCTTTCATAGAAAAATGTAGTTGTGCGTATGCTTAATTCTTGTTACATCATTTTTTGCATTGTTAAAAATTATGGTAACTAAAGTGGGCCATTTTGGCTTTTTTTCTCGAGTATTTTCATGTCTAAGATGTATTGAAGAACATTAAAGTAAATTGAAGTTGGGACTCCAATGAAAATATGGATTTGCTTAATTTATTTTGTTAAGTTTTACTGCAGTACGGTGAAATTACTATCGTAGCCAAACAATTTCTAATACGCAAGCGAACTAATCTACAATTGTTCATCTTTATTGAAAACAAGTCCATAAAATACACAATTTGCAATAAGTAATGTCTGAATGTCTACGCCGCTTTTCCACTAACATCGTATAAACGATACGTATTTATGCATTGTATATATGTATAATAATATCCGGGTAAATAATAATGGAACATAAAAACAAAATGACTTTGTTTTGAGTACAAACTTGCGGTTTATCGTCTGGAAAGTATGGAAGAAATGAGAAGTTGTTTCCCACAGGAATACTTTGGAAAATCTTCAGTCATGTGAATATTATTCAGACCCATACTCAATGTATCTAATCTTCATCCTAAAAAGTTCTTGCTACACAATCACACATAAACAAAAAATAAAGCAATTAAGCTATAGGTATTAACCAAGTTTACAAACTATTCCCCCTAGTTCAAGGCTTCTTCCATTTCAAGCAAGTCAAGTATTTATTAAATCGCAAAAGAAACCTTGTTGAGTATGATATAACTAACTATGAATGAATATGAATATAATTTATTTTACGTTTTATTGTTGTAAGTCAACTTAAAATCGAACATTTTTAGATAAAAATTCTGATGTAAGTAAGTTTAGTTTGATGTTATTTTGAACTTAGAGGAATTTTGAACTTTTCTGGTGTCGAAGCAATTTTGCATGCAGTAGTTAATTAATTAAGGTATTTAATCAGCTGAACACTATATTTTTTGAAAAATTGTGTAAAACGTGTGTAGACAAATTATTTCGTTTAATAGTTAACAATGTAATTGCCCTCTAATTTCTATAGCTTCAAAATAGGTTTAATTACACATAGGTACTGCAGCTTTTGGTAAAATACCTATACACTGTAAACGTTGTACCCTTTTCCATCAGGTACAAATAATACGAATAAAGGGACCCAAAGCTGTAAAGACTTGTCACGAGAAGGTTGGCTTCCCAGATAGCTCTTCTTGTAGTACTTGCGAATAGGAATGAATCAATAGAATCATCCCAATCGTATGGCGAGTAGCAAACCAAGTTGGCCCATTTTACACACATTTTAAGGGCAGTGGGTGTTTTTGCACGTATATCTGCATTTGTGTTTTTGAATGGATTTTTTAGGCTTATGTATAAAATTTTGTTCTTTAAAGATACTTTTTTCATTTTACTGGTTTAGGACACAAACGTAGGTTTCGAGTTTATGTCTCTCTGATTAAAAAACAACTCAAAACTCAGACTTTTATGTAAACTGCTTTTAAATGCTTTCAACGCGACACGGAATTACTGCTTACAAAAAAGTCCGTGATTGACATACTACAATGACATGACTACAACTTACCTCGACGTCGTGTCTATTACAGATGGATATTTGATATACAGATATCACATCTTTCATCAGTGGTCCAAAATGCTTTTTTAAAATGACAGTTTTAAAGTTGTAATGTAAGTACTAAATATGGGTTACGTATGAGCTTTTACATAACTGAATTAGTAATTCAGTTATGGATAAGCTCATACGTAACCCGAAACCCAACCCGCAAGCAATTCAGAATTGCTTGCTTAGGGGGAAAATAGTGTTCATGCCATGATATCTTGCTACATAAATATAGACAACAAATGTCAAATCCGATCATCGTAAACATTTTTCTGTTTGTCTCTGACTGAAAGTTATTATTGTTTCATCTCAGCAAATAATCAAGAGTATTTCTATTTCTAAGAAAAGTCATAGTAAATAATGAATTGCACAATACACAAGCCGATTGTAAAAATTTTGTTTCGATATTTTTGTGTTTATCTGTCACCATAAACCCTTGTATACCTTACTAGATAATTCTAATATATTATACTTTGCATTGGTAAAAATAATAAATCCGACATTTGAAAGACTTTGAAATTTTAAAATTGGTAGGTCATCTTTCATGGTTCTAAATCGTTAGTTTACTCATTATTCTGTTTTGCAGAATAATCGTCCAATTGCACTTACGCTATTTTCTTGAGTATTTTTATGTTTAGATGTGCTGAAAGACAACAATAAAAATAAATTAAAGCCGGAACTCCAATGATGATAATGGTCTAGTAGCTTACTTTTGCCAAGTTTTACTGCTGTGGTGTGAAATTGAAAATCATACCTAAACAATGTCGATTAGGCAAGCGACCTAATCTATAAGTTCATCTGTAGTGAAAACAAGCCCATAAAATACACAATTTGCAATTAAAAAATGTAGTCTGAAAGGCTACACCGCTTTTCCTCCAACATTACATACAAAATGTATGTAATAATTAGGTAAGAAACAATGAAACAAAAAAATAAAATGACTTTGTTTTGAGTACAAACTTGCGATTTATCGTCTGGAAAGCACAAAGGAAATGAGAATTTGTTTCACACAGGAATAACCTGGAAAACCTTCATTTATGTGAATATTATTCAGACAAACTCAATATATTAAATGTTAATCCTAAAAGGTCTTGCTACATAATCATACACGTACATACATAAATAAAACACCAAAGAAATTAAACTTTTGTTATTAACCAAGTTTACGAACTATTCCTCTAGGTCAAGGCTTCTTGCTCTTCATGCAATTGTGGTATTTATTATATCAAATCGGAAAAGAAACAGTGCTGAGTATGATTTTAACTATGGACGAATATGAATATAATAAATATACTTTACGTTTTAGTATTGTAATTCACATTAAAATCGAACATCTTCACTTTTTATAATTTGCTTTAAGATTATTGACAAAATTTTGTGGACTCATAATTTACGATAAAAAATCTGATGTAAGTTTCGTCTGATGTTATTTTGAACTTCGAGGATTTATTTATTTTGGTTATATAGTACTAAAACACCAAGTGTTTCATGTTCAATTACAGCAGATGCAATTATATACTAAGACAATTTATTTTTGAACTCCTTATTTTTAAGCCATTAGAATGCATTAGATGCTGCGCATCATTATGGTAACATGAAATAATTTAGGATTTTCTGGTGTTGAAGCAAATTTCGCATGCATTATAGTTAAATAAGGTATTTAATGAGCTGTATTTTGCTTTGAAAAACTGTGAAAAAATGTGTAGGCAAAATATTTCGTTGTATGGGTGACAATGTGATTGTCTTGTAATTTCTATTGCTTCAAAATAAGTTTAATTAGGCACTGCTGCTTTTGGTAAAAAATAATTTTCTTTCAAGGACGTATTTAGGAGTGGTGCTAGGGTGCTTAAGCACCCCCTAATTTTCCAAAAAACGCACTAGATATTTATCAAAATAAAAACTAGTCTTATACATACTGGTAAATTCTTATTACCTATGTCCAATAATTAGTGGTGAAGTTTTTACTTCATCTTACATTCAAACAGCAACAGTAAGTGTTCTTATTGTTGTCGTAACAACATAAATTGATCTGTATAAATCCTTTGAGATTCGACATATTTGATGGTAGTTTTAGCTGTAGGCAAGCAAAGGTTGCTTTAAGAACTTATGTACTTGCTTGGAAAGGGAGCCGGATCTAAGATACATTAAGGAAACTGCCCTGGTCCTAAAAGCTAAAAAATAACCCCAAAATTGATGGTTTTTGGTAATTTTATTTGAACGCCCCTGGACCAATTTCCTGGCTAATAATATGATAATGCAATTGCGCATAAATTATGACAGCAAAATTGTAACGAGAGAGTTTGCTACAAAATCCTGAGTTTCGAGAAACAGTGATTTAGAAACCTGCAAAAGGCTAAACTGGGTTTTGACTGGTCTTAGAGCTTTTAGGCGTTGCAATAAATATTTGGACATGTAGGTGCGATTTTTGTGGAGGGTTTCAAAGAATGCGTCATTCTCTTCATGAATTTCGAAAACTTCTCGAGTAAATAGGCCGTTTACTACCATAGCTATTAAAGTACATGCACCCCAACCGACAACTAATGGTAGTGTGAGCGTCTCCCAATGTCTTAGCAACGAGTAAAGCCCAAATATCTCCACTGAAGCACATATCAGACCCCCGATGGACAGTATAATGGAGAAACATTCGCAGAAGGATGACATAACCATGGTTATGGCGGAGTACATCACAATCTTCTCCTCGCTCGCCTTAAAAGTCCCCGAATTTATTTCCGTGTATCGGCTGAAATCAAAAAGAAGTGTCATGTGTTTTATTACAGTTTGCAGATCATGATGTAAAAAATTCTTTCAACAGTAAAACACAATTTTATGCATCAACTTTGCTTGTGCATGTTATTTCTTTTGGTTGGATAAAAAATGACTGGGGCAAAAGTTAACAGAAAACAAACTGATCAAAAACATTTAAGCATATCACCCACCCAAACGAAAGCCGAATATATATTTTTTTAAATACATACGTAAGACTCCTTAGCATCTGCTCTCCATATGTCAACACATCAATAGCCAATATGACCATGAAAGGTGAGTAAAACATAGCCACATGAAGCATTGTGTTCCACCGGAGAAAAATATCAACAATGGTCCACGAAATTGACTCCAGACCTAAGAATGCCGTGAAACTCAGTTTTGTTTTGAATGCGGCGTAAACCGGAAAAGACATTACACAAGTTGACCAGCAATCCGACAATTGCATCAAACCAAGAATTTCCAAAAGTTTGATGTCCCGTAAATCGTGTGTTCTTTTTTCTACAAAACATTTTTAAACGATTAAAATACAAGCCGTGATGTGACACACACTCATGAATGTGGTGATACATTTAGTATTAATGTGTGCGCGTGGTTGGAATTACTTTGCCTTATCGTATAAATCAGCCCCATTTAAACAAAGTTTTGGAACCAGTCTCCATTTAAATCTCAATTCATTTTAAATATTTAAGTATCGATCTTTTGTATTATAGTAAGCTTAATTTTGATTAAGTAGGATTTTTTGTATACAGAAGCAATGTTTATGTTTGTAAAAACTAAAGAACTTACGCATGCTGATTTGAAGAAGTTGAAACTTCGGATACATGGTCGATATGCTTTCCATTGATTGCACCAAGGTGAATATTCCGAAGTAAAATATGAAAATGACGATAAAGTTGTACAAGTCAATCATTGAAGGAGAATAAAAGGAGTCTTCCTTGGAATAGGAATAGTAGGAATAAAGATTTCCAAAGCTGTAAAGACTTGTCACGAGGATGTTGGCTCCCCAGATCGCTCTTCTGGTAGTACTTGTGAATACAAATGTGTCAGTTGAATCATCCCATTTGTATGGAGAGTAACAAAACCAGTTGGCCAATTTTACACACAATTTTAAGTGAAGTCGGCGTTTTTGCTATTAGATCTTCATTTGCATTTTTGTACGGATTTTTTAATTGTAAATTGTATAAAATTCTGTTTTTCAAAGACACCTTTTTCATTTTTGCTGATTAAGGACACAAACAGAAGGTGGCAACTAAAAGGTTTCTAATTTAAGAAAAGATCAAAAGTCTCTGATCAAAAATGACTTAAAACAATGCTTTATATATTATTGCTTGTACAAATGATTGGTACATTTACTAAAAGAATTTCGTTGTGAAATACTGAAATTCCTCTTATTGGCTCTTATAGGCTATTATCTACCAATATACTTTATATACATTTAAAGTTTGTGAAAGTTAAACGACTATATGCTCAATGTCAAAAGGGCATGAGTCGCACGGGCCAAAGATATCGAATCTTTCATCTGCCGTCCGAAATGTTTGAACCTTGTTTGATCATGATAGTTGTAATGTATAAGAACAGACTATCTTCTGTTATTGAACGGTTTACGTAGAAACGTAATAATTTCAATTGAGGTACTTTTGCCTGCTTCGGTAAACAAATGTCCATGTAATTATTTCTTGCGATGTTACGAAATCTTTTTGATCGAGTATCTAAAAGGAATGGCGAATCCTACCCTCGTAAACATTTTCCTGTATAGGCATTTCTCGGAAAGTGATTATTTTTCCATCTCAGTAAATAATCAGGAATATTTCCTTTTCTAAGAGGAATCCAAATACGTAATTATATACACGTGCCGAGTTTAAAATTTTGTCTCGATTTGATAACGCTAATAATACATAATACACTACAAGGCGCCCAGTAGTAAAAATACTATAATATTGCTGTCTGTCTGTGACTGACCGTAAAAACTTGTAAACCTTACAAGATAAAAATGAACTTAATGCCGTCTAGAATAAAAATAATCAGATCCGGACTAGGACTCAAAAGTTGCGAAATTGGCGATTGCCTACTGGATATAAAAAAGTATTTTCTAGATACATAGGGCGATTATTTGTTGAAAATGTGTAATTTCTTATTGCGTTTGAAAATGCCTTTCGGAAATACAGAAATTATGCTACGTTTTCTTAAGACGACATAATAATAGGTGTTTCCAATCCTTGGGTTTGATCTAATTCCTGAGAAACATTTCATGCATAATGCCTTAATATGGATATTTAGATCTTCGAGATGTATTTGATGCGCACTTCAAATTCCTGTGTAAAATTATAAAACATGTAAATATGACATTTTCGATATATCGATCTTTAAAGTTTTCACCAATTTTTCGTAGTTTGGTTTAGCTTGTATTTAGTTGATGAAGAAATGCTTACAAGCCTTTGTTAACCGCAAACCAAACGTTTGGCAACGAAATTGAAAGAAATTTTTGACAATTAGGTTGGAAAAGACAACGAGAACTCCCCGATGTATAAAAATGCCTACTTTACTTTGATCGAACCATGTTGGAGATGGCCGGGTTTCTAAACTTCCCCAACTTGGATCATAAGCAATTATGGACTAAAAACGTGCAAACTGTTACGACCACAAGTTGCTACATTTTCACCTACTGAACACCTGCTTAACTAAATAAGGGGCTACGCAAAGTCTTTGACATGAAAGTTGATGCGGGACTGAATTGGTTTAACAATAAAAAATGTTGTCAACTAATAATCTATTAAGTACTTAATTTACCATTGAGTTTCATACAGTTACATATCGTGTCGTAAGATAATTGGCTTTGATAAGATAAAAGTCGAGTTTAAAAATTATTACAATCAATCATACATAATTGTGTTAGTTAATAAAACACTTAACACACATGCAGCTCCATACTGTATAAAATGTTAATTATTTATTTTGATAATTTCTTAATGTATTCCTTCCACTCTATTTCGTGATTGATTAGTTAAAGATAAATTCAAAACTTTATTTTTCGTTAATGACGATAGTCCACGCCCACTTGGACCTATTTTCATCGGGTCTAGGAAGACTCACTAAGATTCCAGGCAATGCTGATGACCACTACAAAGAAAAATAAACACCAAATATTAAAACACTAATTTGTTAAACGTTTTAAAGTTATCCAGATAGTTAAATCACCAAAAGATTGCTTCCTTCAGAGCCGAGAATTTGAATGGAGCCAACAGTTGCGGAATTCACAGAGGCTAGATGAACACGCTGACCAGGCCAATTTAAAACAATTGCGTAGACTTGCTTTCGGGAGGGGTTGCTAGTGTACCTGCATTATATTAATACATTGTTATAGTATCATTATGTAAATATTATTAGTAACATTATAATATTATTTTGGGACACTACATAAAATCATAAATAGAATAAAAGTATCAAGTTAAATAGGTTTTTCTAAATTATTGACCATATTTCTTCTGCTCCCGTGTCGTTTTGAACTCTCCATGGAACTGAATTGTAAATAGCATCTCCATTAATTTCAAGCCATTCTCCCAGTTGCAACAAACGTTCTTCTTGAATAGGAACAATCATTCCTTGTTCAGTCGGTCCGACATTTACCAAAAGATTGCCTTCGAAATATTTATTATTAAAATGTTTTTTATTGGTAGAGTAATGACACTTATTTATCAACCATTTTCAAAAAATTTAAAACAAGACCAAAGTCTCAAAAAAGCTTGAAATGAAATGCATTTTCAATGTCAAAAATTATACATTCTCAAAAAAATCATATAAATTGATTCAATGTAAGATGAGATTTTTGTGACTTTGAATAGACGTTTTCTTCAAACAATAATCTTTTGAAATGATATAGGCAAAACTTCTCCTGATCTTTCGAAAATGAGACAATTAATGCACTCAAAATTTGCTAATTTACCTCCACAAGAAACAGTTTCAACCAAAACTTTAATGAGTTCCTCAGGTGTCAAGTAATCTTGCAACTTTGCATTTTTTCTGATCGAAAAAGCATGCCTGTCCAGGGTCATGCAATTTTCCCATTTACGAGGTTGAAGTACTCCTGTTGAAGAAACCACTTGATCATGAACACAATTAAAAACATTTGGTAGTGTACTTATAATATTTACCAGGATTGTAATGATCATCACAAGTCAGGAATCCTCCGTATTTGCAAATAGTTTCTACAGTTTTAACCAAACAAGTCATCAGTCATTATTATAAAATGTTTTTAGTTTTTAGTTAAAAGATGTTTTGCCGCTTACTTTCGACTGTTAAGATTGTATTTATTGCATAGTACCAAAAAACCAACATATTACATCCCTTTTCCCAAACCGTACATATGTAAAAGTGCCTGAACAATCACGTCATAGTTAAAGCACTTTTACGCGTTGTTATAGGTAGGTTTTTTGGCACTAGAAATAAAATGAATCATCAATGCTGACAATGAATGTAATAGAATATGAACCAACCATTTCCCCATCGATCATTAGAGACTACAGTATCTTTAACAGGGCTTTCATTGTACAACCAGGCAAGAAATTCCTTTGCCTTCCAATAATCAGAATGAGCATCTCCTTGGCCGTCAGACCAAACAATTTCCGGTTGGTATAATTCTACCTAAATAACACAAAAATTTACAATGATAGTAATATAATTAACATTTCTTCATTTATATTACAATAGTAATATTATGTACAATTTCAATTCATTAATATCTTTAAATTGCATTATTTTTGATAATCTGCCCTTGAATCTGGTATATAAAATATTCTTAGAATTGGCAATAAACAATGATGAATTGCTACTTACAATTTCATAAAGTTCTGGCAGCGTTTTCGATTGAACAAAGTCATCCTTGTGGAATCCACTTTGCTTATCACTTTGGAAGTGTGGATTAAACCACTCATAGCGAGAGTGATACAATCCGAATTTCAAATCTGTTCTTTCTCTCACGGCCTTCGCTAAATCGCCTTGAAATGAAATCAATACATCAAATATGAATTTTATATATAAATACAAGATAATTTTGAGCTCTCTGTTGCCATTAGCAACGCATCAGGGGTCAAAGGGGATTACCATTAGCAACGTGCTAGTATCATCTCTCTAGCTATTACCGTTTAGTAATATTATAATATGACCAAAGGTCTGTATTCCTCTCTGTCTAGAATGAGAGAGAGAAATATCTAATATTTAGTGCGTTTTTGGGAAATTTAGGGGGTGGTTAAGCACCCCTCCTTGGTAGTGAATGGTAGTACCTGTCAAATCCCTTTTAGGTCCCACATCCTGTGAATTCCAACTAAAAGAGTATTTGGAAGGGTACAAACTGTAGCCTTCATGGTGTTTACTTGTTAGTACAACGTATCTATAAATATACTAAAAAGCATTAGCAAAAATGATTAAGATTGAACAATCATATTCATCAGTGACAATTAAAAACTTACTTCGCACCAGACCTCTGAAATAGATCTGCCCATTGGTAAGGGTCGTAAAATTCGGCTTTAAACTTATGTGCAAATTCCTGGTAAGTAAAATTTGGAGGATAATTTTTCTCCATGTATTCCTTATGTTCAGTGGACCCATCTGATTACAATATATATTACATTCCAAAACTGTTAAGCAATATCACATAGTAGGTATATAGGATTTCTAATCGAGGCGTAATTTAGAAACGTAATTTTGAATTTAGAAACTTACAATACCAGTCGTTCCAGAACCAAGCAGCGTAGTGCGTTGAGTAGTCTTTGTATCCAGCAAATCCAGGGACACTGTATACTCCCCAATGAATAAAAATTCCTACCTTGCTTTCGTCAAACCAAGTTGGCAAAGGACGTGTTTCTAAACTCTCCCATGTCGGTTCGTAAGCTGCAAACACAAACGGAACCACTAATGTACACACCGTGATTGTTGTAAAAGATTTCATATTGAATTGAGATAAATTAACAGGCCCGAACGCAGACCCTACTACATCAGACTGTCTAGAATTGAAAGTCAATAAAATGAAACAGGGCTTGAATGATATCAAACTGAATCTCAACTCTTCAATCTAAAAATAAGAACTTATCAGTTGATGTTGAAATGTTATGATACACTTATAAGCACTGAAGTATTTATACATGAATTTATTTATATATATAAAATGAGAACATATTTGGTTATATATATCAATGGGATAGATAGGTAAAATTGCTTAGTATTACAGTTAGTGTAAATCTATAAATCAACTTAGAAATATAAAGTGCGAACTAATCTCATCAAAGTAAACAAAACGCTTAAGAATGATAGCAATGTTTGAACGTACAATAATTGATAATAATTGATTTGTGATTAATATTGATAATAATTAATATTGATTAAATATTATACAAGCGGATATGGATGGAGATGATGATACCTAATTAACACATTGACAAGCGTGAGGCCAAGAGCGGCCGAAATATATATTATGGCTATGCAATAAAATACAATAATTATTAGGAATATACAGTTTATATGTGATATACAGACTTTACAGACAAAAAGTAAAACAGATATATATTTTACTTCCTGTGCTATCATAAAAATAAATCTATATAGCTGGTAAAAATTTTATATAATCCTAAGCCTACACTTACTCTTGTACTTACTCTTCGTTAGGCCAATTCACTACATTCATTAGTAATAATTATTGCTAATTAATTTTGGTTTTTAAGTCGTCATTGCATAATGTAATGTAGTAAATACGCTATTGGTTGGATGCAAAAGTAAGTTGTAGGCTTTAATGTTTTGTTTATTACATTTTTTTTGTGGTATCCTGTGATTTCTAATCTGTTAACTTTTCGTAACGTTCTTTCTAGAGTCTACCAAGGATTTATGGCTAAATTGATATTGCGTGGCCTTTTTGGGTTCTCATCGCTTTTCTCATCGTTCGGTTGCAGTTGCACGATTAATTATTATGACAACAAAATTGTAACCAGAGAATTTGCTACAAAATCCTGACATTCAAGAAAAAAGGATTTAGAAATCGGCATAATCCCTAAAGTTATTTCGATTGATCTTAATGCTTTTAGACGTTTCAACAGGTATTTGGGTGTGTAGGCCTGATTTTTGAGAAGAATTTCAAAGAATATGTCATTCTCCCCATAAACTTCGAAAACTTCTCGAGCGAATAAATTGCCTACTACCACAGCGACCATTGTGCACCCGAGCAGAGCGACAATTAATGCAGGACTGAGTGTCTCCCAGTGACTGAGCAAAGTGTACAGAACAAATATCTCCACCGAAGCACATAGCAAACTCCCTGTTGGCAAAATAATGCGGAACGTTTCGCAGAACGAAGAGATGGCCATCGTTATTGCAGAATACATCACGATCTTCTCCTCACTTGTCTTAAAAGTCCCCGAATCCTTCTCTGTGTAACCACTATTGGGTAAACAAAAGAACGGTCAGTTATATGGGCTTATAATATGGGGTTACAAACTACTAACCTTAAACTTCTTATGTAATAGACCTACCCCAAATTTAAAAACAAGTAAAACGTGGAAGCTAAACAATGAAGTGGGCTGGACTTAATAATATTATGGTTAATTTTGAAGAGTTTGTAAAGAAATCATGAATAATCAGAATGGGCTCTACGATGGCAACCTGATGCCCACTTTACGAAAATACGCCACTGTCCTAGTAACATTTTAGTTTGTCTGTCCTTTCTCTTTTGCATGCGTTAACTTTTACAGTAAATGATTTTTTATTTTCAAAAATTAAAAAAATACTACCTGCTTTCATTATATAAAACTTCTGATACTGATAAATAGTTGCCCTTGATAACTGGAGAAGTAGAGAATTTATATTTTAAATCTGGGTTTGTACCATTTGTAATCGTACTATAATATTGAAAGTAGGAGATTTTAGGAGATTTTGAGAAATCTAAAGTAAATCAAGCATTTACCCTTAAAAAGTTCTGTATTAAGAAGATGAAAAATAATGTGAATAAAAAAGCATACTTGAGCGTCCTTAGCATTTGTTCTCCATATGTCAGCATGTCAATCAATACTACTACCAAGAGTGGGGCAAAAAACAGTGCCACATGGAGTAATGCACTCCAACGGAGTAGGGTATCAACAATGGTCCATGCAGTTGACTCCAGACCTAAGAAAGTATTGAAGCTCAGTTTTGTTTTGAATGCGATGTAAATCGGAAAACCCAGCACACAGGTTGACCAGCAATTCGTTACTTGCATCAATCCCAGTATTTCCAATAATTTGATGTCCCGTAAGTCATGGGTTCTTTTTTCTGTAAAACATTTTAATTGTACAAATATATATTCATTTTCATATATTTTGTGATTAAATGCCAATTTCTGTTTAAGAAGAGCAACGTTCTATAAGCCTTTTTAAAGAATTAAGCACTACAGTTTTATAGTTAATGTGGAATAAGTGCAGCATCGGTACTGCATAAATGCTAGCCTAGGTATATACTATACCATATTATAGAGAAACTACAAATGACACAGTCGAATATAGGTAGAGAAGAAGAGAAGGATTCTGCTAGTTAGTATGTTAATGCATTTGATATTTGATTCTCGTCATTCTCAACTTGCCTCGCATGATAGTAGCCGTACCGTAAGTAACCGACATCGACTGTAGGCAGCAGGCAAAACGGCAATTCGCTACCAAGGCCAGGCTCAAGACAAACCAAATCACAATCTCAACTTGCCTCAATTCAACTCGATTATATTCTATTCCATACTCCATACCTAATATCTACCAATGTAAACGTAGTAATACAGTCTTACTAACCACTGCACAGTGCACAGTAATGCAATATGCAATACAAGCTGACTCAAAACTCAACTCTAGACTCTAGCTCATAATTTTCATCTCAACTCAAACTCAAGTCTCAAGTCTCAACGCAATTTGTAAATACAATTTGTATCAGCTCAATCTGTTGACTTATGACAGTAACGACAACTGTGTAATCGTGAAACTACTTTTTTAAAATACATTTTTGCCTTGGACATATAAGAAAAATATTGCATTGCCTATCAGCTTTGTAGAAAATTCTAATAAACCCAGGGAACAAAAAAGGACCTTTTTACCTTTTTTATAAAAAAGGTATGAGTAAGATTTAAAAAAGCATTTCTTTTTTGCCTTTTTACCTTTTTTGATGTAGCAGAATGCCCCATTAACTTCCACTTTAAATAAGGTTAAAATGTGAAAAAGACTGCTTTTTTAAAGAAAAATTAGTACTTTTTACCTTTTTTTGTAAAAAAGGAGTATCTTTTTTGTTCTCTGAATAAACCCTCTTATTTTTAGCTGAAGTGGGTCGTTTTTTTTAAATTCCAAAGATCCCCTATGAAAAACCAGGTCCAAAACACAACCGTGGTATGGCCTTTGCTCTAGGCCATCTAACATCTCGGCCTGCCTCCTTTACTCTTTCTGGTTTAAAAGTGGCCCTAGCATACCCATAATCTGGGACCGCCACTGCAGCTGAGGAAAGCTGCCTCAAACGGTCAAGTATAAAAAAAGGGGCGGGGTTTAACTTTGAATGTTCCTATACCACTATGCTATTTTAAAATCACTATATGTAACACTACGAACGTAGTCGGGTCTTATTACTAATTACGTATTACTAATTCGAATGTGACGATTCGAATGATGTATATATCAATGCTCTCTGTCGATAGCGTCTTTATTAAAAATCGATTCGAAAAATTAGAATAGGATTTTCAATGTAAAATTTAAACGAGAAAGAGAGCGAACTCAGCTTTTAGGCTATTTGGTCCACAAAACAAAGTGGTTTTAGGTTAAATAGATCCTTAAGGGACGATATGATATGTTTACACTTAGCCTATCTATGATTTAAATTTTTACTGTAAGAGAAACTCTAGCGATTAGCTTTGAAATTAATCTTACGAATGCTGATTTGCAGGAGTTGGAACTTCTGGTACGTTGTGGACATACTGTCTTTTAAATGGAACAAAGTGAAAGCTGCGAAAATAAAAATTAAAGTTATTGTGATAGATATCAAATCAATAATTGTAGGATTTTCGTAGGATTCTTCTTTCGTGTGCATATAATATGAATATAGAGATCCACCATTATATAGCCCGGTTGCCAGGATGTTAGCTGTCCATGCTAAACTTTTAGTGCCACTTGTCAAAACGAATGAGTCTATTGAATCATCCCATTCGTATGGAGAATAACAAAATAAATTTGACAATTGTACACACATTTTGAGAGAAGTTGGCGTTTTTGCAATCAGATATTCATTTGCGTTTTTGTAAGGGTTTTTTAAACTTAAATTGTATAAAATTCTATTCTTCAAAGATACTTTTTTCATTTTGCTTGTATTATGACTCTAATAGAAATTCCTCCTCCTTTTAACGATTTCCAATTAGTGCCTCTGATCAAAACACATTATAACTCTGCTTTATATACATTTTAGTTTATTTTATTTTGTTTCAACACGAATATAATTGTTACCTCTTATCTAACTTCTACAATATCATTTTATACTTGTGAAGGTTGCGAAAATCTGACTACGACTCAAAGTTTACAATACCATTTACTACAAATTGATTTGAGCTAAAGATATCCAATCTTATTCATCTGTCGTTTGCAATGATTGAACACAATAACTGTGTTGCCATTTAAGTAAGGGATTACGTATGGTGCCCTTGCTTGCTACGGGAGAATAATGTACCCAATGATTATTTCTTGCTACAGCTTTTTTGCGTTGCAAAGGAAAGAAAAGGCAAAATATACTTTCTTAAATATTTTCATGACTTTCTCAGAATGCAATCGTTTCATCTCAGTAATATCTTATGAATATCCTATGAAGAATCACGAAAAAAAGAAAAACGCAGACATGTGCTGAATTTTAAACTTTATCTCGATTTAATAACACACATTTTTTCCACTAAAACCACAAGTTGAACGATACTAAATACCAGTATGTCATTATTGTTTCTGCATTCTGTCTGTGACATGATATAATATAATCGTCTTTCATATAGACATGTAGCTAGACTATATTATATTATGTAGCAGAGCTACAGAACAGAATGCTACAGATATGTAGTATGGTGCCTAGTATGTACCTTAATCCGAGAAAATAATCTTTTTCAAAAAATGCGAAAAGCCAAAACAATGTTGCTGGAAACGACAATGATTTTAGTGTTTTTGGAAATGTCTAACATGAATTGTATATTTTCTCATACAATATTTTTTAGGGTTTCTATTGCCATACAAGCCATGACTTTAAAACAAATTTGATGGAAATTATACTAATTGGTGGTGGTGACCTTCCAAGTTAATGATACGATGCTTAAAAATTACTGCCTAAATGGTTTTCTAATTTATGATGCAAGTTTATCAAGCGGTGCGCGGTGGTAGATATTAAAACCAAGAAAATGTTGGTTTCTATAAGTATTTTGAAATTCAATTGTATTACTAAAGAGTCCAGTATTATTAATTTGTGAACTCATCTCATCTAAGCTTTAAATTAATTAATTTGGCAGTTATCACTATCACGCTTCAATATTTGATAAGGGGCAAGGGGCAATATTATTATTATAAATTTTTAGCAGTAAATTAATTATAATATTTAATTTTTCTTGTTAAAAATTTTAAGCGGCTGGCTGCAAACAGCAAGGAGTTTATAACCAGCAATATTGTATTTCCTTTGCTTCGCGCAATTTTTAAATAACTCCTTGTACGGCACTCTCTGATGAAGTTGGAATAGAGAGACAGCAAACGGGAAAGTTACGTGACATGACGGAAGGAAACCGAACCGAATAGTGTCAGACACTGGAATCTGGACGTCTGGACGCATCTAATAATGTCGGTTCAAAGTCATTGTAATTAAAAGTAGGGTCCAGATGGTCAATGTAAGTAATTTTAATCGAGTAGCGACGTAGACGTAGATGTTGACAAAAGGGACAAGACCTTTGCAGTTTCCATTTCCACTACTAATTTTTTGGATGGGAATAGTGTTTATTCAGTATTATTCCATCCCATTATCAAAATAGCATTAAGTAGATTTTGGAGTACATAAAGTTTCTATATTACTAAGAATTGATATAATAATAATAATAATAAACGTTTAAATTCAAAAGATGAGAACGATAGTGCAAGCAACCTGCAAAGGTTTTTCATTTGTTTAAAGTTATTTTTGAATGAGAAACATCTGATTTTTCTTTAAAATATTTATTTTGGCAAAGTTTTTGATATAAATCGCAAGGAGAGGCAACATACTATCAGCTATATAATTTGATTTCTAGTTTATAAGTTTTTACTATGTACTGCAAATTATTTTTTCATTTAGATATACGTGTGGATGACGTGTATTTCGTTTTGAAGCAGAAATCCGTTTTAAAGTAAAATAAGTACTAAATTCCCAAATTGCGACTGAGTGACGTCAAAATGAGTATAAGTATTAAGTAATAAATTATTTTTACAGGTATGATTATTGTCTTATACATTCTACATAAATTATTACGTAATTTAAATGCATTAACGTGGACACAAATGTATTAAACTGTAACTATATCTTTTGTTTGTAGTTCCGCAGCGTACAATTTGAGTTTGGAAGCCCTCGCTTCGTAGCCGTATTCGTCGTGGAATACTAAAGACGTCGTATTTCTGAAGTTTGTGTGTGTATAATGAAAAGTTTTAGGTCAAATTGGTGAAATACTTAATGTGTCTTAGATGTAGCTAACGGAATTGAATTAATCAGGACAGATTTTATATAAATGAGTTGTTTATTGAAAATAATGTGCAAAAGATCTTTTTCCCCGCGACAAGTAATAAATATGGCCAAAGGAGAATCAAATAAAAATTACTGGATTAATCGCGGTACACCTCTCCATTTGCTGACGTTAATTGTTGCGAGTATTTTGTTTCTTGTGATTGTGATACCAAATGTTGAAGCTGAACCTGGGGGAATGATAATGTTATCGGATGTAACATCGGAGCCTAAAAAAGAGGATTCAAGTTCGAAAACGGATAGTTTAGGAGAAGGAAAGACAAAATCAAGCGTAAAAATTCAGAACCACATAAAAATTGCAGAATCCCACATTGAAGATTCAGATGTAGAAGAAAATGACGGAAAAGTAACACGTCGAGACAAAGCTCCTGATCTACAAGATCCAGCTAAGCACGCATCTGAAGAGAGGTTACTGTATTTTCTTTTGGAGCAGTACAAACTGGCAGGAAGAGATGTCAGCGAAAAAGTGGAAATTCTGAAAAATTTAGAGAATTTTTCTCACAAATCGGAAAACGGTCGTGATTTATTCAAAAGTACGAATGCCCTTAAAGACATTCTGCTGCCCGCTTTAAATTCAAGTGAAACAGAGATCCGGAAAGGGGCGTGTGGAGTTTTTGCCATTGCAGCTCAAAACAATGCTTATGTTCAGCACAAAGCTTGGGAAAATGGTGTTCTTCGATTGCTCATTCAAATTCTGAATTTTGATCAGCATGTGCGGCCGAAAGCTTTGTTTGCATTGTCGTCCCTCCTTCGAAACTTTCCGGAAGCTCAGCAAAAGTTCATTTTGGAGGGAGGCTCAGCTGCACTTGTGAAAGTAGCATTTCTCTCCGAAACGAGAAAACGGGCCCTAACTCTAATTAGTGATCTTCTAATCGAAAGAAAGCATTGCTTGGCTGATGACGAAAACTTTACAAAGTCCTCCTCCAAAGCACCGTCAGAAGATCGTGATCATATTGATCACATCCTGTCGTCCCAAGATCCTTGTGATAAAGAACAATTGCTACAAACATCTCTCCTAGTCAATGGATGGTGCGACGTCTTAACTGAAACTCTTGACAATTTTCACGGCTTTGATCAAGACGATCAAGTACTTATTTTGGAAGCTGTTTCCACTAGTCTTTCATTCTGTAAGAATTTAAATACTTTTGAGCAAACATTTCATAGCCTTATGGTTAAATTTGAATCAGATGAAATCTATGAAGATATTGTCGTCGTCTTGAAAAATATTTTGTCTACCATTTCTACTAAGGAACATGCAGGCAAAGATGAATTGTAATCTGTGACTATCATTTGTGCCTTGTTGGGATGATAATGTGACATGTGTCTGTTTTGTGTTAATTTATTGATACCAATCTAAATGGGCGGAATCATTGTCCATTGTAATTGTATATAGGAATGTTAATTAATCCAGTGAAAAGCTTTACTATTATTCTTTGTCGTTTTGGTGAATTTCATCACCTGAAAGGTCTTTGTCGTTTTTGCTGCAAAATAATGTTTTATATTCCCTCTTAATATTATAAAAAATTGCAAATTGTTGTAAAATATTATATTATACTGCTGTGTTATTGAATGATGTGTGCTGTAATACAATAAGTAATTATATTAAAGTTCAATTATATCAGCTCAACAGTAAAAAACTCTTTCATTAATAATAATAATTAATTAACACAGCAATTTCATTAGCCATACTTGTACGTCGCCGCGTCGCTCCACTTGTATTTCATAGAAAAATTGTAAATTGGAAGAAGTTAGAAGTAATTACTCACATATTATACAAAAACACAAGTACTTATACCAAAGCAATGTATTAGTAGGGCAGACATCCCAAGTTTTACTTACTTCCAACTTCCAAAGATTTTAAAGTTGTAAACTGCCGATTCAAAACAATTAATTTTGCAAAAATCGTTGCTCTTAAAGGTATTTCAAAAAAAATTAAGCTTAAGAACTATGTACACAATATTTGAATAGAAATTAAACTATTCTTCTATTTACTAAATCACCAGCTATATTCTTATATTGCCAGCAATCAGCAACTCACATAATTTATGATGACAGGACATTTCCTTTGACTTTTTATTGTACCTATATTGTGCTTAATTTCGTGCTGGATAATGGATAGTATGTAGATATATGGAATGGACCTGTGATCTAAAGTTTTAACTTTTCAAAGTTCGAGACACAGTTGTATAAATATGAATAAATACCCCAACATTCTTTCAGTTAATGTCAGGAAGCATTTATTTATGCAATGTCCCACACATTCACTATAGGATTACTACTTGAGAATCCATCATCAAATGTTATTGTGTATTTGATAATTATCCTTTTTTGTTTTATTAATTGTTGTACATGCAAAATATAGTAGGGATTTAATTAAACTTTGGTTTTTTGTGTAAATAGAATGTAATATTATTCATTATAGTCATATACATTAATATTAGAATCGCGTTTGTCTTTTATATCCTCCTTTACTGCTTGGCGTGTTTGTGTTTGGATTGTCCTTCAAAAAATAGAGAGATGGTTTTTCAGGAGGTACTGTTCCTGGTCGGTTGTCAACAAAGTCAAGACTATGTGTATTTTTCCGAGGCAAGACGTAAATGGTAGTTTTCTGTGGTTTGGCAGATTCTCCATTAACAGCAACGTTATGCTTATAATTAATTGCAGGAGGCTGAATGAACACAACTTGTCTTGGAGGGTCGGGGGCAGGTGTCACATCTATATTGTGGGAGATAGATTCCTCGGTTTCTTCCAGAGCAGTTTTACAATAGTAAAGTACGCTTCCGTCCGAACTTTCTTCAGCATTGTCTTTACAATATTTCATCCACAGGTCTAAGGCGTCTTTCTCTTCTGTAGAGCTTAGAATTCCCACTCCCCCAAAAACAACTGTAAAGAAGGACGCCAAAACCTGCAGAAAAATTTTAATAGTTAGTAGCTTTACAAATATTATTTATGGACGTGTCTAAATTTTTTTGTAACTATACCAAAAATATCTAGAAAGTCAAAAAAATCTTAGAATTTTGTTTCAAATAATGATACCCTACAAAACTTACAATACAAATTGTTTAGTTTACTACAGTTGTACAGTTTACGTAAGGCAAGTAAATAATGATATTGTAATGGTTTAATTAAACCATTTGTACTTAAAAGAATGAAAACGACTCACCAAAAGGATTTTCATAGTGGAAAGAGATTTTAGTGTGAAGAATAAAGGAGAAACATAGAAACACCGTGTAGACGTCAATCTCAAGTGTTTACTTGGCACGATTTGAATGTTAACTAGCTAATAAGCGCATCTGAATGGTCACTTTATATATAAACGTTATTTCGTCTCATCCATCTGATACAAAGCGTCATTTATTATCGCTAATGGTCAGTGTAAGGGGCAACATTTACTTTTCATGTGAATGCAACAGTGATCCAGATCCATTAGTTTTACTGCCGTGTCTTATAGGGTTGCACAATCTTGTACTATACATTTGTATAGATTCCATTTTACCGATAATTAAGAGATATTTTCAAGGAAAACAGTTTAGAATTTTCAATAAGAAACGAGAAGTTTTTCTAAGTGTTATAATCGGTTTAACGATTTTAAGTATACCAATTATAGAATATAAAAGAATTCTTGTAAACAACTATGCATAAGGTACCAATTACTATAATGCCTTTGGGATAACTCACTTCCGACGTCCAAACCTATTGAATTTGAAGCAAACCGATTTACAGTGATAGTGTACATAGTATTAATGATTATGCCTATAGGAGTGTCAATATGTACATAATATTATACAGTAGGTATAGGTACTTACCGCATTATACTTAATAATAATATTCAGATCATTAAAAAGCCATATAGGTAGTTACATAAGAAAACATCTAAATAATTGCAGTAAAATAATTGTAATTGTGCTATCTGTGATTCTTTTTTTTCTATGCCCTAATAATTTGTGTCAAATTTTTTCATGATTGGTATACCTATAGAGTACAAAAAAAGTATAGGATATAGCTGTCCAATCACCCTAAAATGCACGTTACATTTATCATTCTTAATCTGGTTTTTGACAGACAGACAATAAGTGCCTATGTATAGTAGGTAAGTATGTTGTTACAATATGATAGAGAAATGGCCAGACAAACATGAAGTGATAGTCGATGCCAAGTAGAACGAGTTCCTCGCTGTATCTCCACGATCGTGTCAAAGGTCTACAAAAACTGTTTACTGAACTCTTCCTATTATAATCTGGTAAGTAGATCTAAGTGCTAGTTTCAATTTCAAATTACTAGTCAAACACTTGTTTCTTTTCCTCTCTGCTACATATTATATGTAAAATAGAATTAAAAACAAAAGTTACTCATTTACTCTTTATTGCTATGATGTATAAGAATGACAGTGAGTGATTATATATAAAACGCAGGAAGATCATGTATAACGGATTAACAGATAGATTATGTGCATAATTATACATAGTGTATTACATATGCACATTACATAAGTAGGATAGTTTGGCTTTTGATTTATTGAGGACTTTGACTCACAATTATATTCAGGTAATTAGTGCTTATTAATTTGGAACAGAAATTGCATACTTATTCTTCAACTTGAGAGCTGTCGCTGTGAACATTGTCTTTGATGTAATCCTTTTGGTCTGTCTTGAGACGTGACACAATTCTGATGAGCAATCGTTTACATTACCCTTTGTACTCAATGGGCAGACATCTAGTACTTTTTGTTATTGATTTCGATTAAAAAAAGATGCACTATGCATATCTTCTTGTCTCAGCAATAAAAAGTTTTTTGAACCTATAAAACTTATAAGGTTATTCGGTTGTATTAATTTAATTATTTATTATTATTACTTGTTAGTTTTATTTGTTTATTAAGTTTGATCTGAAAATAATTTCTATTTTGATTGTAAATTCCGTCTGATTTAATCCGGATTCGTCTTTTTTATCCGATTTCAACCAATTTTTAATATTCCATCGTATTTCATCTGTTTTCATCCGAATTTATCTGAATTCATCCTATTTCATCCAAATTCTCAAGTGTAATTCCGTCCTAGGAGTCGATTCATGTAAGTATTCTTCCATTGAAGTAATATAATGTCGCTTTTCGTATCAGCATTGGATTTTTGGTGTTCAAAATTCACAGCCTTCTCATTAGCATTCTTGCCACTTGATTCCCATTTAATTGAGTACATAAAATGTTTGTTTGGACAACAATTTTTGGAGTAAGCATATCCACCAGAACATTGACATTAATATATAAACGATAATACCTTCTTGTGCCACTGGCTTCCAAATGTTTATTATCCCATCCTACAAAAGTCGACCAAAATTTAAGCATGCTAATTTTAATCCATAAATAACTCATCAATCATTCGAGTTTTGATAATCCAAACTTTCAACCTCAGCTTTAGTAAATATAATCACTATGTAATTAATATGGGTACTCATTACCTCTTTCTTTTATCAAAACTCGTATCATTTTAAATAACCTATATACATGATATTCCTAACTGTACTCTGGAATCTGTAAATACTTATCTTGGTATTAAAATAAAATGCTTCGACCTGGAATATACAATCTAAACAGCTTAACGGTAAATAAATGTGTTATTGTACGTGACAAATTTACTTAGCTTGTACATTAAAATGTCATTCAGTGTATACGAGTAAGTTTTATTAACGATTCTCTGCGTATTAAGTTCATTGATTCCGAGTCTAACAGATGAAAAGGAAAACAGAACAGAATTACTTTTCAAAATCTTTGATTGTAGAACATAAGTGACAAATATTAACATGAAGAAAAGCTTTTTAACCATCTCAGTACATTTTATTGTCGTTATTTTCATAGTTTCTGCTGCAGACCATGGGAAAGATAAATTGTAAGATAAATGTATTACAATAAATACTCGGTCTTCAAAAATAATCATTTTAAATGCCTTTGTTCGTTTAAATTTAATTAAAATTTCGAAAACTTATCTTTTTTCATACAATGGAAAATTTATTATGTAACTGTATCAACTTTTGTACTTAACATATTTATTTATGTAAATACTTTTTAAATGTTTGTATAGAGTCGAAGACAAAGCCCAATATTTCTTTAGTACAACTGACCGTGCATTTCATGCCAAATTCCACAAAAATGCAGAAAGTGGTGCTTGTACCATTTTGTCAATGGAATGGGTGAGAAAGTTTCGAGGATTTCAAGATGATAGCCCAGATGTGTTGCACATTAGACAGAAAGCAGCCATAGAGCCATTGGCCGATTCAATGACAAAATCTTTAGATGAATCCCAAATTTTTGAGATTTATGGAAAAAGGGAAGAAACAGTGCAAGAACATGTCCAGTTGCTGTGCAAAGAAATTAAAAAAGTTTCTCCAGTCTCATCAAGCATTGTCAATCAAGCAGAAACACCTGAAATTGTCAAAATAGTTAACGGAGGTGATCAGGCAAATCGTATTGACGTTGTGTTTATGGTAAGAATTACAAGATAAATTTAAAATTGGGACAAATGTAATTTTCATACAGAGAGGTTATAATTGAAACCTCTTTGTAAGAAATTTTGAAAATATTTGAAAGAAATTGTATAAATTGTAATAGGTATAATCCATATTATATGCCGTAAAATATGCAAATCTAATAACACAAACTATATTATAATAGATTTGAAACTTTTAATTAGGGGGACGGTTACACAGCACAAGAACGTCAGAGATTTTTCGAGGATATGGACAGAATAACCCAAGACATGTTCGAAGGGGTTAGAAAAATGTTTTTTCAAATATGCTTTGAAATATTGTCAGAAATATTAAGTCTTAGAATAATATACTAAGATTTTACATTTACTTTATTTCAGGTGACTTTCCGATCATATCTTCCCCTTTTTAACATTTGGGCAGTTTATGTCCCGAGTGTGGATTCAGGAATTGGCTACAACGGTCCAAAAAACACACCTTTCAAGCTTTACAGGGAAAGTGGGCAACTCAGGGTAATTTATCCAGGAAATACCACATATGCTCGTTCTGTCTGCCGTCTGACTGGAAGCAGTGGCTGCGACTATCCTTCTATTATTGCTAATGATGATTATTATGGGTAAGTTGAATCTGAAATTAACACGACAATTTAATGTTGATAATAATTCATAGACTAAGTATTCACAGCAGAAAAAGCTTTTTTCAGCTATAAGACACACAAAGTCCATTTACCAATCTGAAGGCAAATTTGAATGCCTATACTGCCAAACTATTGCGCCACGAATTGGCGCCTGTTCTCAAACTCCAATCCACCAGAGGTGGTCATAATTTAGTCATTGTCATTGGCTGTCAACTAGCCAATAGTAATGATTAAATTATGAGAGATGGCATCAAATATAACAAAGACTTTGGGCATATTAAGCTGTTCAGGCTTAATCTTAGTATATGATAATAATTAAACTAAACATTGAACATTCGCATTTCTATATTTTTTCCAGGGGAGTTGGGGGAGAATTTGTTGTCAGGTATGCTCTATTTCTTGGTTCATTATAAGGATGTACTCATTAATTCATTAATTAGTCAATTAATTTTAAAATTTGTAAATTAAATGACTTCATCAGCACGCGAAGCAATAGAACTGGACTTGTAGTACTTCGACACGAAATGGGACACAGTTTTATTGACGTCGGCGATGTGAGTAATTAAACAATATAACACTATCTGTTTGATCTAATTTGGGATTAGATTAACTAGAAATTCTAAAAATTGAATATTCAGGAATATGACAACTCATGGGCTTATGGAGGAGTTAATTCCGCTAATAGCGTCGCAAATCTCGGCTGGACTCATTGGCTCAGCGGTACTCCAAGGGAGGAAATGGCAATTTACCGTTTGTTGGAGTACCCATGGTACGACTTGAGCCAAGGAGAACGAATTTTTCGATTTACTTCTGACGGCTTCCACAGGTACTCATAATAATTGTCAGTTTTAAGCCTTTGAAACAAGTTTCAATAATTTTTAATTTATATTTCCTAGTCGATGGTATCTTCTGGCCTCCGTTTCTGCAGCTGGGGAAGCCGACTCTTTAGAATTTCGACTGTAAGCACTATATGAATTAAATCCAATAATGTAATGAATATGTAAAAGCAAGTATAGTATAAACTAAGCTTACAGTCTTCTGAGTTGTTGTATAAGTAAATCCATTAATACATAGCTAATGACTATTGACATTGCAGTTAAAACATTCACACTTCTAATATCGTGTAGAATTACATTACATTCAATAAACCGTTCTAGTGAAAAGTATTAACAATTTCCAAGGACTGTGATTTTTTAAAAGAACTCGAAATTAGAATGGTGTATGGTGAATGGTGAATTTACTTTAAAAATTCGAAGGACCAGCTTTTCTAAAAATTTTAATTGGTAATTTGTAGGGATGGTGAGATATTGCCCTGGACAAGCACTGGATTTGACGACAGAGAATTTTACAGTTGGCGTGGGACGGAAGGATTTACCTTGGGAATTCATTCTCTTAGCGTTCGTTCGAAAACAAATTCGACAAATACTGAAATCCCCAGAATGATTTGTCACGTGACTCTTCACGAATACGGAAATGAAGATCAGTTTGTTGCAGACAATGACTACGTATCAGCCTATCCTACTTGGGATGTCGATCGCCTGTACTTTTACAAATTAAAAAAAATGATCTTTATTCTTTACTTTATTCTATGCTATAGCCTAAAATTGTATTATTTTAATTAAATCTTTGATGCAGGAAAACATTCAGACCGACAAACGAAGGCTGTCTTATGCGAAATATGTCCCACAATGCCTTATGTAATATATGCAAAGAGGGAATGTGGTATGAATTTTTCAAGAAAGTATCTCTGATAGACAATGTAACTGTCGCCGATGGAAATCCAAACGAGTCTCGAAGTGTGACTTTAAATACTCTGCAATTAGCGCAGTTTCGACAGCCTGGAAATGAAGTAGATGGAGAGGAACTACAGGTGAGATGGTTCAAAGATAATATTGAACAGGAGCAATTGAGAGATCAGTTTGAGATAACAGCCCAACCAGGAAACTGGAAAGTTGAAGCACATTTCTTTACCTCTGAGGTCAGACGCGATCCTACCAATCTCCTTAAAGATTCTGTGGATTTTAATGTGTAAAGTAATAAAAATATTTGAAGTGATTCTGTTTTATGTCATAAAAAGTTTTAAAATTATGTTTGACATGTCATCTATCAATTATTTACTGCATTTCGTCAACAACAGTCCTATATAACAAAAGGAATCAATCCAACTTGGTAATTGTCATCTTAATTAAATCTTTTTAATTAAACCTGATGACTGCCAACATGAATGAATATATTTTGTGGATGATTTTATTAGAAATGTTTGAGCTGAGCATAAATAATATTTTCGGTTTCTAGAATATTTTAGAAAAAAACAGTTTTTGACCAAGCCGCATGTTCTAGTGGTAGACAATCCTTAACTCACAGGCAACATATCATTACATTTATTTCTTATTTCATCTCGTCAGCTTTACAAGTTTTTACATACAGACAAATAATATAATATTTATTATCGCCCATCTTTTCAGTGTCATGCAGAGGTGAGTATACCGGAAAATTGAGTTTGAAACTCGGCACGTGTATTGATTTATTTATACAGCTTGTTCTTAGGAAATAAAATTATTTATTGTGACATGGTAGTCAAGATAAAATAGGTATTGCAAATTACATAGAATAGTTGGCTGTGTCATCATCCCAGGTAAATGAAAGCATTGAAAACAACATAGCATAACCATAAATTAACTAAATAGGTTAGTAAAGGCAGTAGAGATAAAGTTGTCCAGCGTACAGCAAAAACAACCAAAATTGTAAAGATTTCGTAACTGAAGTAATTGTTTAATGACCTTTACAGTCTTTGGCAATTTCGCCTAATCAATTTGTACTTTGTGAAAACAAAATAATTTTATTTGACTCGAAGAAGTCGTATCGTAATGTCGTCATGTTGTAACCATCCGTCTCGTCTCATATCTATCAAGTGAAGACATCATAATAACTACGACTTACTTTTCAAGACAATGCAATAACGTAGTAAATAAATGACTTACTGGAAACATGCTAATAAATATTGCACGTGCGTTGTTATCCTGGCGTTTTACACAGTGGGTATAATTATGTATTTAAAATACCAAGATTATTGATTGTAGAATAAAGATCAAAGTCGTAGGCAATTTCACAGCGGTAAAATTTCTTACTTTTGTGTTTTTTAAATACAATGTCAGAAATAATAACAGACTACATCTACAACTAAATACACATATCGCTTTACTACAGCCATTACTATTTGCAATTGTATATCATAAAACCATTTGAAACGGCGGATGATAGATTAAAGTATATATATATCTTTGTCTGAAATCAATCTGCATGCTATGCTACTACAAAAAGTATTGTAAACTAACTTCACAAAAGCATATGGTATAGTTGATAGATAGGTAATAGTATTTCATCCTTAAAAATTCTTGAGAAAGCAATGTTATTATTTTTGTCAGAGACATATTCCTGTCTTTATATGCAACAGACATAACTTGCCAATACAAATAAATTTTTGAGTAATTTTTTACTAAAAACCCGCAAAATGGAATAAGTTCTATTTAAGGATACAATTGAAAAACTGTCTACATAAAGAAGCTAATTATTAGAGTTGTTTTTTGATTAGAGACACAAATTGAAAACGCGTAAACTGTAAGTAGTCAAATTTGAGTCCTAAAATCAAAATGAAAAATGTTTCCTTGAAAAATAAAATTTTGTATAATTTAAATTTAAAAAATCCTTACAAAAATACAAATGAAGATCTAATTGCAAAAACGCCAGTTTCGCTCAAACTATGTATAAAAGGGTGTTATTGGTTGTGCTACTCTCCATACGAATGGGATGATTCACTTGACTCATTCAAATTGACAAGTGTCACAAGAAGATTGATTTGGGCAGCCAACGTGCTCTTAACGGGTCTCTACAGCATGGGATCTCTCTATTCATATTATTCCTACGCGAAGGAAGAAGAGTTCTATGAATTTCCCTCAATCGTCGACATTCTATACATTTTCGTTATTTTCATATTTTATTTCATAGCGTTCACTATGCTCCACTCAATGGAAAGTATGTCGGCTATGTATCAAAAATTTCAACTGCTACAAATCAGCATGCGTAAGTTATTCAATTTTAGCTACAAATGTTTGGATCTGAGATACTGGGTAAGACGTTCTTTCCATTTTATCAAAAGACGAATTTTGGCGCATAGCGGCGCCAAAATTTTTCGGACTTCAAAAAACATTAACGAATTAGTAAGGAAAATAGTAACTATTTCTTGCCGAAAAGATTTTCCTAGTCTGGGAAAGCGTCGCCCACAGATCCCAATAAAAGTATCTCAAATCCAAGCACTAACTTTTCGGCCTATTTTATGCAATAGCATATGCTCAAACAATTGTCTCAAATCATAAAAAGCGGAATACAAGTACTTGCCTATTTCAGGAATCGAATTTTCCAACCTATAGTTACATCATGAAAATTATTTTTGTCTTGTCTGGGATTACGTAAACTTAAAAAATATTTTTTTAGAAAAAAGGACACATGACTTGCGGGATATCAAGTTTTTGGAAATGTTCGGCTTGATGCAAGCCATGGATTGCTGGTCAACTGGCGCCTTCTCCCTTCCGGTTTACGCCGCATTCGAAACAAAACTGAGCTTCACGACATTCTTAGGTCTGGAGTCAACTACATGGACCATTGTTGATGTCCTGCTCCGGTGGAGCACAATGCTTCATGTGGCACTGTTTTTCTCACCGTTCTTGGCCATATTGGAAATCGATGTGCTGACATATGGAGAGCAGATGCTAAGGACTCTCAAGTGAGTATTTTTGATTTTTGTCCAAAAGTCTTCAGATTCAAAATATCATCAAGTTTTTCTTAAAAATAACTATTGGGCTTCCTTGTAGAATTATTACCTTTATTCCTTTCAATTTACCAACTACCTATCAAAGCGATACCAATCTCTATAATAAATCACACACCTTATTTGACAACAATTTACTTTCTTATGAAAACTTATTAATTTTGTGAAAAAATAGCAATAGAAATCTTGTATATTATGGACTTCATAACATTCTTGTTGATTACATAGTCGCCACGCAGAAAAGGACTCTTTAAGTATTAAGGCGAGTGAGGAGAAGATCGTGATGTACTCAGCAATAACTATGGTCATGTCATCGTTCTGCGAATGTGTTCGTATCACATTGCCGGCTTCGTTTATGATAATGCATTCCCTTGAGATATTTGGATTTTACACGTTACTGAGTCATTGGAAGACGCTCAAAATGGAGTTACTTCTTGCTTGGATTGGGTGCATAATGATTACTGTCATTATAAACAAGCTATTCAGTAGAGAAATTTTTGAAATTTATCAGGAGAATGACACATTCTTTGAGACTCTCCTCAAAAATCGAGCATATTCGCCCAAATACTTGTTGATGCGGTTAAAAGCATTAAGGTCAATCAAAATCAGTTTGGGCATCTTTTCTATATCTAAATCTTTTTTCCTTGAAAGTCAAGATTTTGTTACCAATTCTGTCGTTACAATTTTGTTGTCATAATTGTATTAATTATGCAGTAACATCAAAGGCATTGTACAATTACAAGTATTTGTTGCGTATAGATAGGTATAGCATAATATGGTGCTAATTCAATTGTAAATAGAAGGTACACCTATATCATTTTATGTAATTAAGTAATACGTCACTTGATTTTTTAAAATTTATATGTATTTAAAAGGATATAGTTATAGTAGTAATATGTAATAGTAGAAAACAAACAAAAACAAAAATATATTGTAGCCTTTGAGAGGACATGGGATTTTATGGTGGTAATTTAGGTTGACTAAGACAGTGTTATTAGTAGTTTGGCAAAAAATTATATCTTATGGGGTAACCTTTCAAATATTGACAGTAAAATAAATGCTTGCACGGTACAATTGCTTTTTACCAACTCTAAATGTTCTTTGTCTCATTAAGACCACTTTTCTTGATGCTAAGTTAACTATTATAATAGATAGGAGTACTGACTGACTGTTCTCGTAGAGATTTGCATGCCCGTACTCTTATCGCCTAGGTTTTGAGAAGACACTCTCATAGGCTAGACTGTCACCGTGAAAATATAGGTAAAAACATGGTATACAATGGCTCCATTTGCATATAACCAAGTATACGTCAATTGAGAGAGGAAACTGCACAAAATAATATATGATTTGGTTGTAGATTATAGATCGGTATAAAATGCATACATTTAGAAGGAAAGGATGATAGTAAATACCAGTCAAATCCAAAAAGTCATCAAAGCATATCAATCACTCCATATTTAGACAACCGCAACCGATTTATAAAAATTCAGTATCTACCTAAAATAAAAAGCTTAAATTCTATACATAATTGGCCGTTGCTTGTTTTATTAATCCTTCATACTACGAATATGGAGATTATAAAGTACATACAAACGTTTAAAAAAATAAGGATAAGTTCACATGGGCATTGTTAGAGCAGATGTACACTCAAATCAAATGTGTTTCCGATTTATTTGGACTTCAGGCTCGACTGGTAAAGATGATTGATGAGGAAAATCGGTGAAAAATTGTAGGCTCTAAAGGAGGAATCTGTTAATACATTGGATTTCCTATTTCTCACGCTGCCTCATAAACACAATCGGATTTTATGTTAAGTACGCATCGAACCTCTGCGATTATTTGTATACCGACAGCTGCCTAGGTGCCCATTAAAACTTGTGTAGCAGTCAAAGATGAAATTAGACCTCACAGTCCTGCTTGTCTTGATAGTTTTATTTCCACACATTCTCAAATTACTTCAATTACTCGTCTCAAAATGCAATCCAATTGCATGCCAATGCAAAGGAGAAGTCTAAAAATCATATTCCAAATTCCAATTGGAATCACTAGGAGATTATACTTATGGCATTATCCGTCTTTTGTGAGTGTTGTTTAGTGTAAATATATCACCTAATAAAATAACGCTTTAACCACAAGACATAACTGCTTTATGAGTCATAAAGGGGAAAATGAGGAATTCTTGACGTATTGACGACAGAGCATTGACTTTTATTTGCAATTTGCAAACATTGCTATTTTTGACTGCATTTCTTTTGCACAACTCATTCTCTTGTTGTAAAGCCCACACAGACATTCCAACTTTGCTGTTGATTAGACAGGAAGTACTTGCACATTATCAGTAAACATCCTTAGTGGCAGATTTATTTTCAAACACTTGATACAAACCAAAACCTACTGACTATAGTGACTAATACATTATTATGGATGGGCAATCAATTTTATTAAGTTCTTAAATTATGGCATTGTTATCTGACCTTACCATACAATATTTCATGTGCTCTTTAAATTAAGTTCAATTTTTTATAGTTAATATTTAGGTTAACATACAAACAGTTTTGTAAATCCGTTTTGGACAGGTCACTGAAATAAGTCAAATAAATATCATCAACCAGTTAAATAAGGCCAGATATAATATTCAATAAATAGTGGGAGTAAGTGGGATTTAAAATAATAGATAGAAAATATCAAAATTTTTGCGAGATTCTTTCCTTTCTTAAAACGGTAAGGTTTAATTAGAGCAACTTTTGCAATAACAGACGAAAAGTTATTTCTATGTCATGAAAATGGTATTTAAAATATAAAAATAGATAAATACTTTACACAATAAGTATTTAAAGACTCCACCCCTCCAGAATGGGACATAGAGTACATGAAAGAGTATACGCCATTTGCAACTCGAATTACAGCCCACCTGCCAAGTCGCCAATTAATTTCCGAAAGGCTCTTAACCATTTGAACACTAATTCCACATGTTGCTATCTCATTTCTCAATACGATCTTATATAGCACCTTTGGGAATTAGCGCTCAAATGATTAAGCACCTTTCGGATATTCATGGGCGATATACATAAGCTTTTGCTACCACCGTGTTCTAAAAATGATTGCAATAAAGTTACGCAGAAACGACAAATGAGATAAGTAAATATCTGCCGACCTACACCTACGTAACACTATATAACCACGTAAAACGTCAAGGAGGTTTGCAGCTTCATTGAATGGCGTCAGTAATTCTGTACTAATTGAAATGTGAGTACCACTACATAATAACTATATAGATAATTGGCTAATGTACTTAACCAAAATAACAAACGTAGCATACGTATGTCTAGTATAGTCATAACAGTTCTACTATAATTACCATATAACTTGTATACAAATTATAACCACTAGTAATCATTTAAACGTATCTATAGTCTAAGTCCATTCTCTATGTAATCAGTTCAATATAGCAATAATATGTCGTATCGTCGCATGCATTAATATTTGTTAGCATGCATAATGCATAAAGTATGGGTTTGTTATTTATAATTTGTTAGTATATGGACAAGGTGAGACGGTGAGAGCTCTTTATGCTGTACAAAGGATATTCAAGGGTTTTGCGCTTTAGTCTTCTAAATGAAAATACGTGGTAATAATTATTATCGTCCTGTGATTGTAAGTTCGAGGTACCTGAGGACGAGTGTCTGTGTCTATAGTTGGTGTAGGGTATAAATGGGCAATAAACGTGCTATTAATACTTGTTTCTGTTTCTGTGAATTACGTGACACATGTTTAAGCAGTGTTTTGTGGTATTGGTTTTGTAAAACGTGACAGTATCAATAAACACGACATAATATATTGCAATGCTACACTATAACCTTTTATATGCATGTATGCACAGTTCATATCCAAGGGACGGAAAGGTAGGCTTTCTATATTTCCTTTTGTTTTCCTCTTAACTGCAGGCCTCTTTTAAACCATCCATCTTGTAAAATATTTTTGGACAATATACAATTTTTGGTGATCGTTTTATATTCTGGCACGAATCTTTTTAATCCAATGTTGTTGCATAATTTTGTTCCCATTTTGCTTCAATTTCCTCCAGTCTTGGCGTCCCCTTTACTATTTCCCTTTTTTGGTGAATTTATTTTTTGTGCCAATATTTAATTTTTGCCTTTTAATGTCCAGTTTATATTTTCTAAAATGTATTCAATGCTTAGCGAGTGAGTGCCTGCTTTTCCGAGTCTTGTTTATCTCAAATCTGTCATGTAGTTGTTCATAGCTTACTTTACCATTAATTTACCATCTAGTTTGGTTTAAGCCCTGTTCATTGCTGTTTCATAATATAATCACATTGCCTTTCAGTGTGTTCGGTGCTCTGTGTTTGGTGCTCGCTCTCTTATCTAATCTATCTTTTCAGTATTAACTTTCAGCATGGCAAAATTATCTTTATTTTAATGGCTGCAACTAATTACACATTTCTCCCCCGTGAAACTAACAATTTTGCATCATCAGCCAATGTCAGTCTAGTGATTATTATCATTTTTACAAGGAAATAATGAATTATTGAAGCTAATTCATAACTGGATTGGATTGGAGAAAGTAGTTTACCGAGACTGAAGTATTAATTCTTGTCAAAAGGTAAATCAAAACTTTTAAATATTTATGACATTGTCATTAAGCAAGGTGTTTGGGTTACATAAGAAATACGCCAATACATAAATGATAAATATTCAAAGAAAATTCTGATGTTGACATTGGTATTTACATTTTCAATTTTAGGATGTGTTCATTTTTACTTTGCTGTTTCCATTGTTTGCGTAACAAGCCTCCAGAAAATGATTCCGAAGCAGATTTACAAAGAGCATCAAGTGACAATGAAGAATCAGTACATACATCTGCACCGCTGTGAGTTCCAATCATGATGATTCATTGATAAAGTTAATGTGATAACCCTGACGTCATTAATCAATTGACTTTTGTAGTGCATTTTTATTGGGACGTGTATTTATGAGGGCAATACTCCCTTAGGATAATTCCACAAATCATATTTAATATTACTCATAAAATTTAAGTTGCTTTGCTTGATATGGTTTGGAGAATTAAAATTGACCTGTCATATTTTTTGTAGTCGTCGTCAAGAACATGGAGGTAGATTATCGCATGAACTACCAAGTACTTTACCCGACACAAGCCTCTTAGTGTGGGGAGTCAATGCCAATGGAGAATTAGGACTAGGAAACTTGTCAAAAGCCAAAATCTCCACCCCAACTCCTCTCAAATTTCCATATAAAGTCATATCCGGTAAGTAGAATGAATTAAATCGGTAATAATAAAAATTTGTTGACTTGAATGGGCGTTTTTTGATGATTTTGCAGTTTCTTGTGGAGAGACGCACACGTTATTTGTCTTAGAAGATGGGGCACTTTATTCCTGTGGATCTAATGATTGTGGGCAATTAGGACATGACAAAGACAGCAAGACGCTTCAGTTTATAGCTGGATTTGAAGGCCCTGTAATTTCTGCAAAGGCTGGATCTGCCCATAGCGTAGCAATTGATTCTGCCGGAAAAGTTTATTCTTGGGGTAAACCTCAAACAATTTAAAAAATAATTTTTAAATAGAATTATAAACTATTTTTTAATAAATCCTTTTTAATATAGGATCGAATTCTCATGGACAGTTGGGTCTGGAAATTAAAACTAACAAAAAGATAATCAAACGACCTCAGATCGTTGTTTCTCTCTTAAATAAGGTATGCTTTTTGAAATCCATTTTATATCTAAAAACCTAAACTTCCAAATCTAAAACATTGACTTGATATTTCCTCTAACATATTTTAAATATTTTCTCAGACTGTGATTCAAATTGCCGTTGGTCAGTATCATTCTGTAGTTTTGACAAGTTACGGAGAAATTTACACTTGTGGTTGTAATAGCAATGGTCAGTTGGGTCAAGGTTCAGATGCTACTGCCAGTCAAAGGAAATTTGGAATTGTTAAAGGACTGATTGGTTTTCCTACAGCTTTAATAGTAGCAGGTAACAAATACTTTCATTTTTAAAATAAATGTAGGTATTACGTTTTTCTGGGACAAGACTCTGGTCAATTACATGTTGCTATTAATTAGCATATAACTATTCTTTAAAAACTAAAGTTAATCTTAAATTGAAATGCCGGGGATTATTCAAATAAGTATAAAAAGGAATTAAAGTGAATCAATTATTATAATTGTAGGAGGATTTCATTGTCTTGCCCTAAGTGTGTCAGGTGTCGTTTATGGTTGGGGGAAAAATGACAGTGGCCAGTTGGGTGTCGGAGATACTGAAGACAAATGGCAACCGACAGGACTAAGATCTGTCAGATCTCTCGTAGTTAAATATATCGCCGCTGGATTAGAACACACTGCCTTCTTAACAAAAGTAGGTTTAATCCACATATTTAAATAAATAAATGATGTTCTTTTTTACTAGTAATTTTTGTTCCTATAAAGAATTCTTTCTT
The DNA here is from genome assembly GCA_020055645.1 of Tomocerus qinae. Taxonomy (NCBI): domain Eukaryota; kingdom Metazoa; phylum Arthropoda; class Collembola; order Entomobryomorpha; family Tomoceridae; genus Tomocerus; species Tomocerus qinae. The sequence goes on from CM034546.1 coordinate 127,622,288, forward strand.
GTACTTTTAGGACGGAGGCTTGTTTACCTGTGGAAATGGCAGTAATGGTCAACTAGGTCATGATAGCTTTTCCAACTCGATACTTCCTAGAAAAGTATTGGAATTCGGGTCTGTTGTGTCACAAATTGCCTGCGGACAAAATCACACGTTAAGCTTAAATGAAAACCGATTGTATTATTTTGGTCTTGATACGAGCAATATCTTTCAGAAGGAGGAAGGAAAATATAGTTCTCCGATGCTGGTAAATTGTTTGATACATCACCTTCTTTATTTGACCCATGTATTTAATTTTGTTTAATTTCCATTTATAAATTACAATTTGACAGGTTAATATTACCGAACGAGTTCATTCCATTTTTTCCGGTGGTTCTCAGTCTTTTATTGTCGTCCACAATGACAACTCCCTTGATCTAAACAACTTTGACTATCGTGTTCGGAACTCAAAAGGACAAATTCTTACCATAACAGAAGACTGTATCAATAAGTTAATTTCTATTACAGAACCAGTCAATCCAGAAATTGAGGAATTCCTTCAGTTATTACTATCTTCGCCGGCCAGCTGGAATGCATCGTTTTTAACTCATATTAATCAAGACCCTTGTACTATTAAAAATATTGGAATTGATCTTGAATTGGTAATATAACAATATTTTATTTATTTTTTATTATTTTTTCATAATATTGTTAACCTTTTATATAGAGTGAAGCTACACTATCAAAAATGAGTACAATTAAGTCTGAAAAAGTAAAAGAATTAGTTGACCTACTAATATGCAGCACTCTGATAAATAGTCTCCCTACTAAAGTTGAATATAAGGAAATGCTTCGCGTGTATATTCTCCTGCCACAAACTCCTAGTTTTTATTCTGGTAAATATTACATGCATTATTTATGAATTTAATGAAAAATGTTCTAAAATTGTTAACTTGTTTTTTTTTCTGTAGGGGATATTGAAACTTCGCTTATAAGTTACACACAAAAGATTCTAGTTCTTCAACCAAAAATGATGGACATTGTGATTCACTGGTTGTACTTTTCTCCAATGGAACAAATTTTAAGACTAATTTCTTTATACAAGAGAACAATCGTGTCTGTTTTAGGATCAATCAATTGGAGCGATTCACAAGTACTAAACTAATATTAAATCACGTATTTAAATTCGGTCATGAGATTTTAATCTGTAAATGTTTAACTATTGATATATTGCAGAAGGATAACATGTGCAAAACATGTTTATTCTTTCTCTCTCTCCTATATATTTTAAACAAAAGAAATTCAAGATTTTCCTATCACATATTTGCAATACCACAGTTATCTACCAAGGTATGTTATTCTTCTTACTGCAAAAGTTATTTACTCGTTTAATATTCAACGGAAAATGGAAAATTAATCTTAATCTCAAATGTTTTGTAAAATTTTAGCCTGCACTTCGGTTAAAATTTAATTTTAATGTATGATTACATTGAATACAATTTGTACAAATGTCAGTTACCATTTTAATTTGTAGATTTTGTATTCTTTTTGCAGATAAACATCACTTTAGATTATTTAAAATGGACTGAAAAATATGCCTTTGCTTTTTGTGATTACCCCTTCGTTTTTGATGAGCACGCAAAAGTCATTCTTTTACAAGTGAGTATATGCACACCAATTATTTTGCTATCTTTATGCCTCTTTACCTTATTCTAGCCATTAGACCTGTTGTTGTAATGCAATCTGCCTTAGTTTTCTAATTTTGACAAATAATTTAAGTACTTATATGTTAACATGGGTTAATCACAACGCTATGCAATTTGTAATTTAATTTCGTTCTATAGACTGATCAAGCACTTCAGATGAAAGGAGCAATGAACAAAGCCGTGGCTAACAAGAACATAAACCCTTTGCAAGCTGATGCAATGGCGATGAGTTTTTTACTTTTAAATGTTAACAGAAACAAATTGGTAGAAGATGTTATCACGCAAATTCAATTTTTGGATACAAACGAACTAAAAAAGCCAATAAGGGTAATATATTTCTTACTGATAAATTAAATGTTACCTTCTTCAGATTAAAAAAACATAATTAAATTTTGTTGCAACGAAGTTTTAAATAGCATTGTCTTGTTAATTTAATACAGATAAAATTTATCGGAGAAGAAGCAGAAGACGCGGGTGGAGTAAGGAAGGAATTTTTTCTATTACTCCTTTCAGAAATTCTGGATGCAAAATTCGGGATGTTTACAAATTACAATGAATCACGGTTAATGTGGTTCAATGGAGATTCTTTTGAAGATACAATGATGTACTCTCTAATTGGTATTGTCTGTGGACTAGCAATATACAATTTCACTATTATTAACCTTCCATTTCCTCTGGCTCTCTATAAGAAACTTTTGGATGAAAAAGTGGACTTGAGTGATTTGAAAGAACTGAATCCGCTGGTTGGGCGTTCTCTAGAGCAAATATTGGAATACACGTAATGGAATATTGTTTCTTAAAGTGATTAAACTCTTTGAAACTAGTTATTCAATCAATTTTATGTAAATAGGGACCCTGACTTGGAATCCACGTTTTCTCTTAACTTTGAGGTTTCTCAGGAATCTTATGGACAGACATCAGTCGTGCCTCTAAGACAAGGCGGTTCGAATATTCCGGTTACCCAAGAAAATAAAGAAGAATTTGTAGACCTTTACATAAATCATATATTTAATAAATCAGCTCACAAACAGTTTAAAGCGTTTAAGGAAGGATTCGAACGAGTATGTGGAAGTAGTATCTTGCAGCTTTTTCATCCAACGGAACTCCAAGCTATGGTGAGTTCCACTTAAAAGCTGAAGTGGAGTTGTCGGGTTCCTTGTTAAAAGAAACGTTATTTTTATTTAAACGTAGGTGACAGGCAATGAAGATTACATCTGGGGTGAATTGGAAGAAAATTGTACTTATGAAGGAGTATATTCTGCCGACCATGTAATAATAAAAAGATTTTGGTTAGTTTTCCATTCGCTTACTCAGGAAGAAAAAAAGCAGTTCTTGTTGTTTCTAACTGGTAGCGATAGAATCCCAATTGCTGGAATGAAGGAAATAAAGGTTAAATTTTTTGTTAGTAGTTCGTAGTAGTAGTTCAATTAAAATTAGAAAACTAATAATTATTAAAATCTTATTTGTAATTATAAATTAAATTTTTAGATGTCTATTCAACCTTTGGATCATAAGGACTATTTGCCAGTTGCTCACACATGTTTTGATCTCCTCGACTTACCTCCATATAGTTCTGACGAAATAATGAAAATGAAACTGATACAAGCCATTCAGCAACATCAAGGCTTTTCCCTGGTTTAAAACTATCTATAGTATTGTAATCACAACATCGCCAATATTATATTCTAAAGTAATTTTTCTGTTCAGTATTTTTCACGGTTCTTCAACATGAAAATGTTAAACTATTTACTTACGCCATGCGACCGACGCGACGAGCTGTAATTAAGTAATTGACAATCAATAATAGTTAATATGACCGAAATCCAAAATTGGATTTATTTTATAATTAGATTTTAGGAACTATTATGGAAATAATGAATTAATTAAATGGATTACTAACTGTATTGCTATTTTTATAAACACTTGCAATACTGTTAGACTATTAGTATTTTGTTATTATGCTTTATTCCAAGGAATTAATTTTATATAGAGATAATATTAAATTCTGATTTGTTATTATATTAACCTGATTGTTACAATAAACATTTAATAAAGTATAAATTATAAAAACCAATCAACATCTTACAGCTACACAATGTATATGTCTGAAGTCAATATTTTAAAGGCGTACTGAAGAACATCATTCAAAGGAGTTTATCTCCTTCGTATAATTTTGCTCTTTTCTGTGTGAGCATCTCTAACTATGTCTGAACATCTCTGTATACGATAACTTTGGAACTTGAGTTAAAGAGTGCGCAAATTTACGTAGAATCTTAGGTAAAATAATATATGCATTAAGCCCAGCTCAGATTTGTAAGAAAATGTGAGAATCAAATCAAGTGAATTTTCACAATTTTATGCATATTTTAGGCAATTTTTCATTACGTGGTAATATTTATGTAAAATTAGACACTATATTATCATCATGGCATAATGCATATATATATCACTGATCAATTTGCGGACGTTTCTGGATCCAAGATTTTATATTCGATATATTGTACACTGCTGTCTGCATCTTTTGCAAATTGGGGTAAGTTTTCAAAAGTTTGACGACAATGTGTCTTTGTACAAATCAAGAGTATTTCTCTATGTGAACATCAGCCCAAGTGACAATTAATTTTATATAGGGAGATTATTGAATTCTTGTCCACTAATCTCGAACAAGTTGTTAGTGATATTGAAATATTATTGAAATATGTTTTGCTATTATATTAATCTGATTGTTACTTATAACATTTATTAAAGCATAAATTATAAAAACCAAACAGCGTTTAACAGCTACACAATGTATATCTGAAGTCTGAAGTCAATATTTTAAAGGCGCACTGAACAACATTATAGAAAGAAGCTTTTTCCCTACTTATAACTTTGTTCTTTCTGTCCGGGCATCTCTGTGTACGATAACTTTGAAACTTGAGTTAAAAGAGTGCAAATTTACAGGGTAGCATTTTAGGTAAAATGTATGCATTTACCCTAGCCCAGATTTGTAGGAAATCGAGATTTCACTATTAAAACCTATACATATTTTAGGCAAGTTTTTATTACATAGTACTATTTATGTAAAATTGGACACATCATCATGGCATAAGGCATATATGTTGTAGTCTGGGAGGGAAAGGAGACTGGGAGTGATGCAGGGTTACCAGGTATACCGCACCATGAGCTTTCAGTCTGGTAGAGACATGTCGTAAAGGATTGATATGAATGATTCTATGTGTATAAGTGCCATAAATATCACAGATTTTAGGTTACTCTTACATTTTTTATTCATTGTAATCAACCTCTTTCCAATTCAACTATGTCACTAAACCGTTAATAACCAACCTCTCTTCTTCAACTATGTCACTAAACCGTTAAAGCTAAATTACTCAAAATTCGTTCAGTCCTTATTGATCAGTTTTGAAGGTTGAATTTCAAAAATTTCTCGCGCTTCGCGCGAATTGGTATTTTCTTTTGACTTCCTCCTTCATATATGAAGTAATATGCAAGAATATTTATTTCAAAATACGTAATTTACTTATTTTTGCTTCTTTTTCATCAAAAAACCGTAAATTTGTTAGCTGCGCTCATATGATAGCGCCAAAAACGGATGTATGACATTTGAAAGCATTTACCAAGACGCGGCCGAAGGGCGCGGGTTGGTAAAGGGTTACTGGTGCCGAGGATACTTAAATTCGTTAAAGAAAATCTGGTAACCCTGGAGTGATGTACCGCACCATGAGCTTTCAGTCTGGTAGAGACATGTCGTAAAGGATTGATATGAATGATTCTATGTGTATAAGTGCCATAAATATCACAGATTTTAGGTTACTCTTACATTTTTTATTCATTGTAATCATTATTTTCTATAATATTCATAAATATTAAGTATATTGCACTTTTGTATCAGTTATCAGTCATAATTAAATCATAAATTATTAAGTCAAGATTGGCAGTCAAATGGTTAAGTATGTTACACTGCTATTATTATTATTAATTTATTATTTTTCCAAAACCAGGAGTTCAATTGTCTAAATTTTTGGAAGGACGGCTGCTGCCGTTGTGGCATTTAGTACCACAGTGAATATCATTCTTTTTACAGACAGTGGCGGGGCTAGGATTTTTTCGGACGTGGGCCCCAGTAAAAAGACAAAAATTTTTATTTGTTTTTTCAATAATTCCTATAATACCTAAAGTATAAAAACCTAAAATTACACGTGGGCACGGGCCCACTTGTGCCCATTACTAGCCCCGCCACTGTTTACAGAGATATTTTTTACTTTGACAGTTACCCTTGCACTTGCAAATGGATTGAGAGGTGTACGATGTTACAGAGAGCAATGCAGGTATGTACTTTATAGGTGCCTACGGTCATCCAGTTGTGTCGATTTCAGCGGTCCATCGACCGACATTTACTTCACTTACCATACATTCAATCCCCTCGGTGCATTGCAGTTTAAGATTACCATTTTCTAGTCTTATTTTCTTTGGAGAACTTTACATGGTAAGTTTGTTGGATCAGTGATCATTTGACTGTCAATCTTGGGTTAATAATTTATGTTTTAATTATGACTGATACAAAAAGTGCAATATACTTAGTATTTATGAATATTATAGAAAATAACGATTACAGTGAATGAAAATGTAAGAGTAACCTAAAATCTGCGATATTTATGGCACTTATGCACATAGAATCATTCATATCAATCCTTTACGACATATCCCTCCCAGACTGAAAGCTCATGGTTCGGTACCGCTAGCGGCACAGAGCTATCCCTCCCAGTCTAGTCGGAGAGGGGCACTATATCCCTCCCAGTATCATTTTTCCCAGATTACAACATATATAATATTATATCAATGGTTACTTTGCGGATGTTTCTGGATCCAAGATATTACATATTCGGTATATTGTAAACTGCTGTCTGCATCTTTTGTAAAGGGTAATTTTTCAAAATGTTGACGGCATATGTGTCTTTGTACAAATGAAGAGTATTTGCTATGTGAAGATCAGCCCAAGTGACAATTAATTTTATATCTATTGGGAAATTATTGAATTCTTGTCTTGTCCACTAATCTCGAACAAGTTTATTGTTAGTTATTGAAATATTATTGAAATATGTTTTGCTATTATATTAATCTGATTGTTAATTCAAACATTTAATAAAGCATAATTTATAAAAACCAACTAGCGTCTAACAGCTACACAATGTATATCTGAAGTCAATATTTTAAAGGCGCACTGAACAACATTATACAAAGGTGTTTATCTCCTTCGTATACTTTGGCTCTTTCTGTCTGTGCATCTCTGTGTACGATAACTTTGAAACTTGAGTTAAAGAGTGTGCAAATTTACAGATGATTTACAATGTAGAATCTTAGGTAAAATGTTTACCCTAGCACAGATTTGTTGTAGGAAATTTCCTACAAATCTGCGAAATCTACGAATCAAATCAAGTGAATGCTCACAGTAATTTTCGAAAAACAAGAAAGAAGTCTTCACTACTGTCACGAAACATTATGCATATTTTAGGCTATTTTTTAATACGTGGTACTATTTTTGTAAAATTAGACACCATCATTATAGTCAATGCAATTGTATATCTATATTATGCACTTAAAGAGGTTTGCGGACCTTAACCAAAACAAAGAAATGCATTCTTTAGAGTTATTTCAATGGAAAGATTGTAGGTACAACAGGGTAATAGTGTAAACCCTCAAAACCAACACAGACCTATGATTGTCTGGACTACAATATAAAAATATTTTTGAAAATGAAACAGTTCATTCGTCTGATCTCCATTTTAAGCCTTCTCTTGCTGGCTCTCATTAGCTAACGTTGTTTCTTCTTTTACGGCCTTTCTGATGGTAATTAATTCTTTCAGCACTTTTTCATGTTGCATTTTATATTGTAAACATTTTTTTGACCGTGTCTAAGTGATTTGTTCTATAGATTTCTCAAGAGAGCAGATTTCAGTGTTTGCACCTTCAGTTGATTTTTGTTCAGTTTTCTGTGCTGAATCTCGTTCTTGGATGGCTTTCGCTCTGTTGTCATACTGCCAGTACGGTTGGCAATGGATTCGGCAATCACTGGTGAGTTTATCATGGTCATTACTTTTAAGGTATAGATATAAGAACTTGTAGTTTGGGAAAAATTGGACATTAAACACTAAAGGGGTAAAATCTTTCAAAGTTATCATATTCCATGTTAATTCTCGTGATTGCTTTTTGTAGGTATGGAGAGGGATCATCCCCAATTTGTCAACGTTAAAATGTCAACAGAGCAAAAAAAATCGAAAACACCTTTTGTCAACACTATTTTATTTTTGTCAACAACAATTATCTTTTTTGTCAACACCAGTGTTATTGATATAAATAGTCAAATTTAAATACTTGTAGTAGATTAAACCATATAGGCAATGAAAATAATGTGTAAGATTAATGGTTTAGTAACCGTAAAATAAATGAAGTCAAATTAAATACGCCATATAAGCAGTAAGAAAAGTATCATGAATATTTTAAGATGTTATAGTTTGCTAGCAACGGTATAAATCCCCTCCGAGAAAGACAGTTTGGATTTGTTTCGAATAATTTTTTTAAAAGTTTTAGAATATTGTGCAGCCTGATGATCTTTTTGTTAGGATCCCTTTTGTTTAGAATATTGTGCTGTGCTGGTATAATAATAGTAGTCTCAATTATCAATCAATAATAGTTAATACTAGTTGAATCCTAGCACACAAAATGTGCTAGAAAATGTTGCAATCAGTAAATTTCTAGCGACTGCGCATTGGCCCGCATTTCACTAATTAATTACAAAATATTACGGACATAGAAACATACAAACATTTATTCAAGAATAATGAAAGAATCCCATGCGCATGCCCCACTTTATGCTTATGTAGAGTAAAGATGACCGGAATCCAAAACTGAATTTATTTTGTAATTAGATTTTAGGAACTATTATGGAAATAATGAATGAATTAAATGAATTACTAATTGTATTGCTATTTTTATAAACACTTGAAATTCTATTTGGTATTTTATTATTATGCCTTATTCAAAGGAATTAATTTTATAAAGAGAGAATATTAAACTCTGTTTTGCTATTATATTAATCTAATTGTTATTATAATCATTTAATAAAGTATAAATTATAAAAACCAACTAGCGTCTAACAGCTACACAATGTATATCTGAAGTCATATTTTAAAGGCGCACTGAACAACATTATACAAAGGAGTTTACCTCCTCTGTATACTTTTGCTCTTTCTGTCTGGGCATCTCTTTGTACGATAACTTTGAAACTTGATTTAATAGAGTGCGCAAATTTACAGGGTAGAATCTTAGATAAAATGTATGCATTTACCCTAGCCCAGATTTGTAGGAAATCGAGACCAAGTGAATTCTCACAGAAATTTTCGAAAAACTAGAAGTCTTCACTATTAAAAACTATACATATTTTAGGCAATTTTTTATTACATAGTGCTATTTATGTAAAATTGGACACTATATTATCATCATGGCATAAGGCATATGTTGTAGTCTGGGAGGGAAAGTAGACTGGGAGGGAGATCATCATAGAGTCAATGCAATTATATAAACAGGTTTGCGGACCTTAACCAAAACAAAGAAAGGCATTCTTTAAAGTTATTTCAATGGAAAGATTGTAGGTACAACAGGGTAATAGTGTAAACCCTCAAAACCTACACAGACCTATGCTTGTCTGGACTTTATAATATAGAGAATCTTTTTGAAAATGAAACAATTCATACGTTTTATCTCCATTTCAAACCTTATCTTGCTGGCTCTTGTTTCTTCTTGTAGGACTTTTCTGATCCTATTTAATTCTTTCAGCGCTTTTTCATTTGGATTTTATATTGCAAACATTTATTGACCGTGTCTAAGTGATTTGTTCTAGATTTCTCAAGAGAGCAGATTTGCACCTTCAGAGTGTTTGCATCTTCAGTTGATTTTTGTTCAGTTTTCTATGCTCAATCTCGTTCTGGGATGGATTCTGCTCTGTTGTCATACTGCCAGTACGGTTGGCAATGGATTCGGCAATCACTGGCGAGTTAATCATGGTCATTACTATTAAGGTTTAGATATAAGAATTTGTAGTTTGGGAAAAATTGGACATTAAACATTAAAGGGGTAAAATCTTTCAAAGTTATCATATTCCATGTTAATTCCCGTGAGTGATTTTTGTAGGTATGGAGAGTGTATTGTGCTGGTATAATAAATAGTAGTCTCAATTGTCAATCAATAATAGTTAATATGACCGGAATTCAAAACTGTATTTATTTTGTAATTAGGTTTTAGGAACTATTACGGAGATAATGAATTATTAACGGTATTGCTATTTTTATAAACACTTGCAATACTATTAGATTATTAGTATTTTATTATTATGCCTTATTCAAAGGAATTAATTTTATATAGAGAGAATATTAAACTCTGTTTTGCTATTATATTAATCTGATTGTTACTATAATCATTTAATAAAGTATAAATTATTAAAACCAACCGTCGTCTAACATCCAAACAATGTATATCTGAAGTCAATATTTTAAAGGCACACTGAAGAACATTATTCAAAGGAGTTTATCTCCTTCGTATACTTTTGCTCTTTCTGTCCGGGCATCTCTGTGGAACTTTGGAACTTGAGTTGAAAGAGCGAGCAAATTTATGGGGTAGAATCTCAGGTAAAATGTATGCTATTACCCTAGCGCAGATTTGTAAGAAATCGAGGTCAAGTGAATTCTCATGCGAAAAGCAAAAAAAAGTAGTCTTCACTATTGTCACCAAAAATTATGCCTATTTTATTTCAGGCAATTTTTTATTACATGGTACTATTAATGTAAAATATACACTATATCATCATGGCATATAATTATCAATGGTCACTTTGAGGACGTTTCTGGATCCAAGATTTTATATTCGGTATATTGTAAACTGCTGTCTGCATCTTTTGCAAATTAGGGTAGTTTTGCAAAATGTTGACATCAAATGTGTCTTTGTACAAATCAAGAGTATTTGCTATGTGAACATCAGCCCACGTGACATTTTTTCCAAGAAGAAAATCTTCACCGTTGTCAGCGAGAACCTTTTCGAACTTTCCCAAGTATTTGGGAAAAGATATTTCTGCCAATCTCTCTCTCATTATTTTCTTGGTTACTTCGTTTTCATCCTTGTAAAATAACTTCCATTCTGAAACAATTTTGAGCTTTTTATCAGCGAATGCAAACTAAATATATTTTAACTTCATCCAAACATAAACTCAAAATCAATTTTCACTTTTTCTAAACTAACTCTCATAGTATATAACTTTCCTGTACTTTCACTATTAAAACTCTGATGTGATAGTGATAAATGATAGGATAGAACAATTATCATAATAAGTTTGCATATAAAACTTAAGAAAGCAGAAATAATTGTAACTAATAAATACCCATAATAATATTATAGGTAGATAATTAGTAAATATCATACATACCTGCCCGAAGGTCCATCATAGCATCAACCAGTTCGTCGCATCGGGCTGCACTCCAAATCATTGGCCCCAGTCAATTTAAACTGTTTGGCTAAATAACGCAAAATTGCATTTGATTGTCCAATAACTGTTCCATTCACCTCTAGTATAGGCAGCTGAGCCCACGGGAAGCCTAATTAATACAATTAGTGAATCTTTATTATAACCTATAGTTATATAATCAAAACTAATTCATATACTCAAAAAGAAATTCAGTTGTAATAATTGTGGTATTGTTATAAAAATGTTATTTTTGACTACATCGTGCTCAAAATGTGACTTACTTTCTTTTACCTCTGGGGACCAATCCGATTTATTAATTCTTACATCTTCGTAGGGCACGTCAGCGAGAGCAAAAAGAAGACGGATAGGCTCTCCTCTTGCCCGAACATTAAAATATGTCAGCTTGTACATTGCGGAGCTCATTTTGCAACAGTAATTATAAGTAGATGTGTACAAATTGCACGATTAGACTATCCTATTGGTTAATCAATAATAAATTAGGTATTAATTATCGTCATTCGATTTTTAAAATGGCGTTTTCAAAATAAGATGCGCAATAATTACAAGTCAAGTCAAATTGATGTCTTCACGGTTAGGCACATTTTTGGTGGGCCAACATAGATAGTCCATGTACCTTGTTCAAGTTCTGCCCATCAAAAGTGCCTAACCGTGAAAACGTCAAATGGTGACAAGTCAAAGTAGTCAGTCAAATTGGAAATGTTTAGGGATTGTATGATTTCACGAATTGACTGCAACCGAATATACAAATATAATGACGTAAATCACCAACTAAACTGCAGTCAGGTAACTCGTGTGAGTAAATTATCAATAAGTTGTAGATCAATAATTTAGACGGTAACGTATTAGTAGTCTTTAGAATGTATTTCAAGGAATTAATTTTATATAGAGAGATTATTGAATTCTTGTCTTGTCCACTAATCTCGAACAAGTTTATTGTTAGTTATTGAAATATTATTGAAATATGTTTTGCTATTATATTAATCTAATTTTTGTTGTTGTGAACATTTAATAAAGTATAAATTATAAAACCCAACCAGCGTCTAACAGCTACAAAATGTATATCTGAAGTCAATATTTTAAAGGCGTACTGAAGAACATGGAGTTTATCTCCTTCGTATAATTTTGCTCTTTCTGTCTGGGTAACTCTGTGTACGATAACTTTGGAACTTGAGTTAATAGAGTGTGCAGATTTACAGTGTAGAATTTTAGATAAAATGTATGCATTTACCCTAGCCCAGATTTGTAGGAAATCGAGACCAAGTGAATTCTCACAGAAATTTTCGAAACACAAGAAGTCTTCACTACTGTCACCAAAAATTGTTTAAATAGTAATAAATTAAATATTAATTATCGTCATTCTATATATAAAATTGCGTTTTCAAAATAAGATGTGCAATAATTACAAACCAAGTCAAAGTATTGGCGACAAGTCAAAGTAGTCAGTCAAATTGGGAATGTTTAGGGATTATATGATTTCACGAATTGACTTCAACTGAATCTACAAATATTATTACGAAGACGTAAATCACCTTAACAACTGAACTGCAGTCAGGTATCTCATGTGAATGTGTAAGTAGTAAGTATATCAGTAAGTTTGTAGATCAATTTAGACGGTAACGTATTAGTATAGTCTTTAGAATGTGATTGAAAGAAGTTGCGTTGTTGGAGTGAGTTGAGAGAGATACTGAACTGCTAAACAAGAAAAACAAGCACTAATTTATTTTTAGCCTTGAAAGATGAACCTTTACAAGTGAAGGTTATGGCAGTTGGCGAGAGGTAGTTGCATAATATTGTCCTACGTCCTACGTGTGTCCCACCAGAAGCAAAATACCAGTAGTTTCCATGTACTACATTTGTTATCTTATGTATATAATCGGTCGAAGATAGCTTTAATAGTATTTTGCAGAGATAATGTATACACATACATCACACCAAGCCAGAATTAACCATATGAATAATAAATCTTTTTAAATTAAAATATGACATAAAGAGATTAGATATATTTAGGTGTGATTATGTTCGGCTGTACAGACCTACATTGGTAGTAAATCCATGCTGGAAAATACTAACATGTGCGGATGAGAATACACGTATTATTTGCAAGTATGAAAATAAAAAAATAACATAATGTGTCTAAACAGTATTTTGTAACCGAAACTCATAATAATAAATGCACAAAGCCTATTTTGATGCTCTGCTGAGTAAATATTTTATAACTACAAATTTACAAACAGTAAAGGCATTTTTATTATTAACCGAAGACTTTATGTGACAAACAATTTAAGAAAATTTTAAAGTTAGTAAAAAACTTTTTTTTAATGCATGATTTTACAATCAAATAGCAAAATAAAAACTTTACACGTTTAGCAATTAATAGAGAACATCCAAAACTATAAACTTAACTAGTACATGTTTTAATTCCATATTTTTATATAATCATAGTTACACAAGGTGAAGTATATCTTTAAATAAATGTATAAAACTATGTATAAAAATAAAATACTTCCCCGATTTTCATCTTCATCGCCATCGTTTTTCGTTTCCTGTCCATTTTCTCAGCATTCTCCACGGTAGAGAAAACGTCCTTGTCCTAGGTATTTAAAAGAATTTAGAATTCCCTCTGATCAATAGAAAACGAAACTTTTTCTCAAAAACGAATTCTAGTTACTTACCACCTGTACGGCATCTTTCCATATCAAAGACGCATGAATTGGAAAAGGTTAGTCTTTGATTGTAAACCACTGCACAAACCGGTTCGTAAATGAAGGCGCACCCAAACCCGCAATTATTATTGTTATTATTGTTATTATTATTATTATTATTCTGAAAAAAGAAATAAATGCAAAAGTAAATATTTAACTAAATAAACCATGAAGTGAAATAAATTTAACAGAATATTTTGTAGAAACCGGTCGATTTGGACGATTAGGCCTATTGAAACTTGGACGCAGGCGTCCAAAATCTTCATCAAAATTGTCCTAGAAAATAGAATAGGATAATTGATGTTAAAACCCTTAAAATACAAATTTGTAAAATAGGTATATTGTATAACCGATTGCGTGTATTGACGACGTTGTCGGCTTGCGTCAGCTTCCAATGCAAAAATAATCAGAAACATGGTTCCAAGAACCACATAAACTGTTGAAAACTTATTGGACATTTTTGAATTTTCAGAATACTGTTGAGAGTAGAAAATCTTTAATTGCAACAGTAGATCTATAAGAACATAGGATTGAATGATGTTTTGAGTGCTTGGAACAACCTTTATATACTCAAAAAGGCTTGTGATTTGTTGATCCTTCGTAGTAAATTTTTCCAATCCAAAGATACATAAATGTGTTAAGCATAAATAAATCTAACACCAAAACGGAAGGAAATGAAGGATTTGTGGAGAGATGCACTTCCGTTGCACTTTTGAAATATTTGAACAATGTCTTTGCAAGTACAAAGTTAGTTTTTGCATTAAAATCTCTACTTGAGTATTAAAATGTGTGTATATTGCATAATGTCTTGTTTTTCCACATTACAATTTCAGTTGAGGTGATGCATGAATCTTTGTCACATAACATGGCAATTATGCGGTCAAAAGTATAAATAAAACTCAATTGAACATATTTAAGCCTTTAACCACACAAAATCTTTGCCATTTTATTACTATAATTTATAAAACCATATGTATAATGCATAGAGGACATTTACATCTTATTTCTATTTAAACAGTGAAAGACATCAATGTCATTAGATCACCCAAAGTCATTGTCGTATCACTCTAAAATAAAAATGTAAACTTATAATTCTATGCAAAAATTAAATTGCAGGAAGTATGAAAAATTAAAGAAGTTCCATGCAAATTATATTTTAATTATAATATTTTTTATTTCATTCTAATAAAGTATGTACATAAATAATACAAACTGCTGAAATATTAATTTTTATCTGCAGATGGAAAATTCTCTCACTGCAATATTTTTGCAGAAAATACCAAATAAAGCCTTATAGTATTTTAAATGAAAGCAAGATCTTGATTGGTACATAAAATTATAAAAATAAAATATTACTGCGTGAAGATATAATCTCCACGGTTTGTTGCATAATAATTAATTTCTTTCCGTTTATGAGCATTCTCCTCGGTAGAGAAATTGGCCATTTCCTAATGATTAGAATAATATGATCAGTATTAGGATTAAAGGAAATGATAAGCATACATGTTGCCAGTTTAAAATAATAGTTTGTAAATTCCACAAATTTATAATTATTTACCCTGTGTACGACATCTTTCAATGTCAAGATAGCATGAATTAGAAAAAGTTCGTCTTTGATTGTAAACTACAGCACAAACAGGCTCGTAAACGGCAGCGCAAGCAAACGCGCAGTCATTTTCATTCTGGAATAAATAAATAAATTAAGACACTATTGTCAAAATAAAAAAGTTTTAAAGTATTTTATACAAACCGGAGGTGGTCGATTTGGTCTGTTTGGGCGATTTGGCCTGGGTCTGAACGGTCTATTTGGAATGGGGTCAGAGATCGGTTGGAAATCTTGAAAATCGTTCTAGAAACACAAATATAAATTGAAATTGACATTCTTAATTTAAAAATTCGAAAAAAGGTAAATTTATATAACCGATTGTGTGTATTGACGACGTTGTCGGCTTGCGTCAGCTTCTATTGTAAGCATAGTCAAAAACATGACTCCTAAAACAACAATTGAAAACTTAGTTGACATTTTTATTTCTAGGTCAATATTGCAGACTGGAAAAAAGCCAGATAACTTTCTTCCTACAGAGTAAATAGAGGCGGATTGAATGATGTTTGTGAGTTCCACCAGGAACCTTTATATATGCTCGCAAAAATGTTTTTGAGTTCAGGATCCTTCATGGTAAATTGTCTTAAGGATTAATAAACAGCAGTAAAAATCATCAAAATTCCATCCCATATTTTAAAACTAAAACGGAAGAATGATGAAGGATTAATGGAAATACATTTCCGGTACACATCTGAAAGGTAAGTGTGCAAGTTCAGAGTCAGATTTAATGTTCCATAATGAAGAATAAGGTACATCAAGGAAATATTTGTATGCCTTATAGTTATATTGCATTGTAGTCTTGTTTTTCTATAGGGGTGGATGTTGGAATACAATTTTTGTTGAAATGATACATGAATTTTTGCCTGATATGGCATTACAGGTCTAAAGTTTAAAAACAACCAATTTTCTCAAACCGCAGCAAATCGCTACTGTTTATTACAAATTATTATTATGATTTATAAACCATTAGGCATTATAATGAATAGAGCACAATTCATTATTATCCTTCTTTCTTTACACACATAACCAACAAAAGACCTTAATGTCATTTTGTGTTAATAAGATACGGCTTTTTGAGGTTTCTTAGTCCCCACTTATCACCACTGAAAGTTATTGCCATTGATAAGAACTGTGATTGTGATTGTGTGATTGCGTGTATACAACTATATTCACTCCTACACAGACATTAAATTAAATTTTTGAAAAAAATGCCATGTACCCTATTTATTTCATTTATCAAGTTACGTCTTCAGATGGGACGCATTGTGAGTCCAAATTCTACTATGTAGCTGCAATTTTTGGATAATAAAACGCCGACAAAATAAAGGTTATCATTATCATAATTATTTGTATATTATGATAGTGATAGTTTCAGGCGGATCAATTCTTTAAGATAAAGTTTATTGTAACATCAGCAATTTATCATTATTATAATTACTTTTTATTGTTAATATTTTTAATAAAGGATGCAAAGCATTTGCTTGTCTGCCATCTCAAACGCATTTAGCTTAAATTTACTTAACATCCTAAATAAAAGTGATATAAGCTATACCAAAAGCGTAAGATTTTTAAATTGTTTTAAATATAGTTCCTAGTCCAAGTCATTTTGAAAATAGTCATTACTTGCACGCGCATGCATATTACATAAAACAATGAACTACACTCTGGATTAATATTAGCTTATTTCGAAATTAAGCCGAAAAATTTTGACACGGAAATCCTTTGAAAAATAATAGCAGTATTGCTGGCCTAGTTACAACTAAATGTGAATGCAAAGGTGAAACTTTCATACGCTGTTCAAATGGGATATTCGAAGAAAAAAATCCGCATTTAAGCAGGACAGTTAACTTTGCAATATTTAATGTAGTTTAAAAGCTAAAGGATGTTATTACCAACTTGAATATTATTTTACTTGTTTGAATTCAACTCCCTAAGAATTTTCCTGCATATTTCAATTGATGCCAAGCCAGCAGTACAAGGCAAGGTTACTTTCCAGTGTCTATATGTCGTGTGTTCAAGAGACGCAAAACGCCGTAAAAACTTACAGCCCATCCAAATGACCACGCACAGTACCAATTTAGCTACTACTTCAATTGGTGAGCCGAACGCAGTAAAGCTGAACTACTTAAGAAATGAGCCAAACAAACTTCGTAGTAAAGTCACTCTTCTAATTTTTTTGTCAGCAGACGCCGGAATTTTACTTATATAAAAGGAAAAAGTTTAGCTAAAAATTTATTAAAAATGGCTAAACATTTACCTAAAATTTAATTAAAAAATGCAATTGCTAAAAAATCAAAAAATGTCATATAACCCCAAAAATAAACCAATGGAAATACCAATACCCAAAATAAGTTCCTCAAAATTGAATATTGAATTCTAATGCTGTTTATTAACTATGAATGATAACCCCAAGAGTCTTTTTGTTCATTAACTCAAATCGGAAATCTAATTTTCAACTCATGGAATCGACAAAAATAGTTTGGGTAAATCATGTAGATAATGTACAAAGCGAAACCAGTTGTCATTTCAATTTTTTCCTTTATTTCCTTCAATTTTGATTTGATAACCAAAGTGAAAAAACTCAGTTAAATGTCAAATTAGGAATATACAGGCAAACTATTGTGAATTTGCATTTTCTGCGTTTTTAGAGACCAATTTTGTCTTTTTGTGATCAATATTCATTGACTAGATACAAGTTTGCTATAAAAAAAGGTGAAGGCCATGTCGTCGTACTAACATTACAATGGGACATTTCGTCAATAAGAAGTCTACAATGGGACAAGCCATTTCGTCAAGGAGTCTTTACAATGTGCCAGCGGGATGTCCATTGTAGACTTCTTGACGAAATGGCTTGTCCTTGTCCCATTGTTGTGATAGTGCGACGATATGATAGCCCAGCCCAATCGTCATTAGAAACCGTACCTCGCGCTTAAAAAAATTCCGGCGTCTGTTTATCAGTGATAATATGATTCTTATTGAAAACATGCAATTGCCATTTAAGTATTACTATTTGCTAAAACGTATTTCGGGGTTTCTTACAGTCATATATTATTTAGTAATAGCAACTATACATTTATATACTCATAAGTTTGCATTTGTAGTAGTATCGGCAATCTATCTATATTACCAACTTACTAACTCAATGTCAAACATCAGAATTATACGTTCTTTTACTGGATATCCCAGGATTCCAAATCTTTAAGTACCATGAAAATCAAATGCTTGGTTCGGGAGGAATTTTACTGAACGTAACGACAGTTTTTTAAAAATTGTCAATTTCGATGGAGATTGACCCGAATTTTTATGCATGGAATATCCGACCGAGCACAACAATAATAGTGTAAAAGCTAGTTTCTGGGAAACATGAGGCAAGTTTATGATTTACAAGAAGAGAGCTTTACTCTCTCGCTATATTACAATTAGCAACAATGCCATTGCTTTAGTAATTATTGTACATGGAAAAGTAATTAGACCCGTGGGAGACACAGAATTTCCATAAGCGAATATTGAAAAATTTACAGAAATCTTCAAAATTTTATTGACGATATCTCTTGGCAACTGAATAATGTCACCATTGTTAAATGCTAAATCGAATCCAAAGTTTATCCCATTGCTTAGATACAAATTCAAAACAAAACAAAATTCGCGTTTCACATAACTTACAAAGAAATGCCACAGGTCTAATTTCTTTTCCATGTACAATAGTATAAAATAGATTTGCATTGTCATCTATGTCATAGCAACGTTCGAATCGCAGTGATCAAAGCATTTCATTTGGTTGTTAAAAAATCATCGAGTATTTTACATTGACGTCAATGTAAAATAGTCAATGCAATGGACATCGGCTATGCTATCATGGGGGTTTTGGTTACCTTGTGTGATGCTATTTTCAGGGTAAATTTTGGACATTATATTTACTTCGTTAGCAACCAACAATGGAGCTCAACCTTAATTGCGTTTATTTGGGCGACTTTCGTCTTCAGTTTTTGATAGCTAGGAAATATTACCAAATTAAAAAGAAAATTTACAATTACATGGGTTAAGAACCAGTAAGAGGAGGCTTGAAATGGAGATAGTAAAACTCCAAGAAGTTCTTCCAATACCTCAACAAAATACTTGGACCTGGTAGCAGTTGTCAATTTAAGTCAACAGAGAAGAGTATGTTGTCTTCTTACCCCATATTTTCATATTAATGCATTAACGCATACACAACAGTCATACATTATGGCACATCTTCTTTTCCCATGTCTATACAAACATTATCACTTACACAACACACTCATACTTACCACTCACCACATGACTACAATATATCCATTCTAAAATCAAACTGATAATATGAAACATAATTGATGCATGTTGAAGGCATTTACTGCTTTATAAAAATGAAAAGTTTTTAATATTCTTCAAAAGTGTATTTTAATATTACTGTTAATCAATGGGTGCCAATTAATTTGTATGGCACACACATGACTTTTGTATGGAGGATTTTTTGACATTTAGTGTGACTTTGTATGGTATGTTATGCCTTATCTAATGAATTTGTATGGAAATAATTACTATGTATGGTGATAGTTTTATATAAACATGCATAGTATGCCGATGCACGATATATATCACCACAGGTTGGTAAATTTATTTAAGTCTAAGAATATATATATAGTAGAATGATAATAACCAGGTAGAAACTGTATATCCAAGCATAAAGCATGGATAGTTAGTTAGCTATGTAGATAAAGTGAAGGGAAGTCAATACTCTTAGCTCAAAATAAATCTTAAATGAAATCTTAGCTCAATTAGCATGTTATCAGAATTTTTCCAATCAGTATATTTCTGCTCTGCTGCCTTCGTGTTTGCTATATTTCGTTACAAATTGCATCTGAGTGAACACAAGAAGTACAATGGCCAGGTGAAGAAAATTTGTAAGTTTGGAATACAAAACGGACAGTGACACTGATGATAGTGAAGTTGAAAATAAAGAAAACTAAACAAAAAAGACAAAGGTGCAGCAGGGTCCTAACTGACATTGACCTTGCGTAATAATTTCCTACATTGCATTCTAAAATCAAATAAAAAGGTAACATCACATACCTATAATATTAATTTAACTTGCCATACAAAAGTCATAAAGTTCCATACAAAGTCATAAACTGCCATACAAAGTCATAAACTGCCATACAAAGTCACACTATCTATTTTTAGCTCTCCCATACAAAAGTCATGTGTGTGCCATACAAATTCCTATTTTCCCTTAATCAATTACAATTTTTATAGATCCAAATTACAACATAATATTATTATTTTTACCGTAATAAAGATCAAATATTGTTTTTAAATACAAATTGAATGTGTGAGGTGCATTTAGTAATCATTATTCCACCATTTGAGCTTGTCGCCATATTCTTTTTCCAGAGTTACAATCACCTTTCCATTCTCATCTTGTACTGAGAAATCCCAAAAGTGTTTATAAATGCACCCAGAATAAATATCTCCCCATCCCTGTTTGAAAGTGTAAGTGTAGGTTGTAGGAGACAGGGGATTGCATTTGATTTCCATCGAAGTACACAACGATAGATTTGGCATAGATTTTTTTACAGCAAATTCATTCTCCAGTATTTTTGCTAGCTTCTTGGGATTGTAAGGCCGAGAAAATTTTAAACAATGCAGAGTACTAGTTTTGGTGGCAAAGACGGCGTTTGTCTCCACTGGCCCATATTGACTTGACTTAATTGCGTTTATTTGGGCGGTAATAATATCACTGACAAGCAGCTCTCCAGGTTGCCATGCTGCTTGATGTTTAACTCTTCTTACTCGGAGGTAGTATACTCTCTTCTGATTTTTGCCAAATCTCGTTCAATCCTCTCCGTCAGAATTTCTGGTGCTAGTAAATCCTCCGAAGATTCCAGAGCAATTTGCTCAGACTCGGAAACTTGTAAAACCTCTTCAGTGTCTTCATTTGTTGATAGCTAGGAAATAATACAAAATTAACAATAAATTTTAGTTAACCTTTTTATATAAACTAAACAATAATAAAATAATACCATAAACGGCGCAAATACAAAGCAACAGAAATTTAGAAAACAGTTTGCAATTTTCCATATTTCACACCGGAATTGGGATTCATTTTTCCACCTGTAAGGTTTCTCATGATTTGTTTGGAACCTTGTAAATAAGTCGTGTAAACAAACTGAGGAATTCTGACTATCTGACGAGAGAGAATAATTACATTGTAACAAATACAATGTAATATTTATTTATTTATTTAGTTATTACAAGATATCGTCCTCGTTAGAGGCTATCAGGATACCACCAATACTGTGAGTCTCACGTATGAATTATTTCATTTTCAAAAAAATTCTGTATATTAAACTGTCCAGACAAGCATAGGTCTGTGCAGTTTTGGATGGTTTACACTATTACCCTCTTATACCTACAATTTTTCTATTGAAATAACTCCAAAGAATGCATTTCTGTTAATTTTAAGGTCCGCACACCTCACCTGTTTAAGTGTATAATATAGACATACAATTGCATTGACTATGATGATGGTGTCTAATTTTACATAAATAGTACCACGTAATATAAAATTTCTAATATATGTAAAATAGGAAATTTCTTACAAATCTGTGCTAGGGTAAACATTTTACCTAAGATTCTACCCTGTAAATTTGCACATTCTTTTAACTCAAGTTCCAAAGTTATCGTATACAGAGATGCCCAGACAGAAAGAGCAAAATTATAAGAAGGGGATAAGCTCCATGTTCTTCAGTGCACCTTTAAAATATTTACTTCAAATATACGTTGTGTAGCTGTTAGACGCTGGTAGGTTTTTATAATTTATACTTTATTAAATGTTATAAGTAACAATCAGATTAATATAATAGCAAAACATATTTCAATAATCTTTCAATAACTAACAATAACTTGTTCGAGATTAGTGGACAAGACAAGAATTCAATAATCTCTCTACATAAAATTAATTGTCACTTGGGCTGATGTTCACATAGCAAATACTCTTGATTTGTACAAAGACACATATGCCGTCAACATTTTGAAAAATTACCCCAATTTTCAAAAGATGCAGATAGCAGTTTACAATATACCGAATATAAAATCTTGGATCCAGAAAAGTCCTAAAAATGATCATTGATAATATATATTAAATGCCTTATGACATGATGATAATATAGGGTCTAATTTTACATAAATAGTACCGTGTAATTAAAAAAATAATTAAAATATGTATGATTTTTAATAGTGTAGTTCTTTCTTGTTTTTCGAAAATTTCTGCTAGAATTCACTTGGCCTCGATTTCCTACAAATCTGGGCTAGGGTAAATGCATACATTTTACCTAAGATTCTGCCCTGTAAATTTGCACACTCTATTAACTCAAGTTCCAAAGTTATCGTACACAGAGTTACCCAGACAGAAAGAGCAAAAATACAAGAAGATAAACTCCTTAGAATAATGTTGTTCAGTGCGCCTTTAAAATATTGACTTCAGATATATATACATTATGTAGCTGTTAGACGCTAGTTAATTTTTAAAATTTATAATTTATTAAATGATTATAATAACAATCAGATTAATATAATAGCAAAACAGAGTTTAATATTCTCTCTATATAAAATTAATTCCTTTGAATAAAGCATAATAATAAAATACTAATAATCAAATAGTATTGCAAGTGTTTATAAAAATAGCAATACAGTTAGTAATCCATTTAATTAATTCATTATTTCCATAATAGTTCCTAAAATCTAATCACAGTAAATCCATTTTTGGATTCCGGTCATATTAACATTATTAACTATTATTGATAGAGAATTGAGACTACTTTTATTATTCCATTACAATACAGTCTCCATACCTACAACAAGCACTCACAAGAATTAACATGGAATATGATAACTTTGAAAGATTTTACCCTTTTTCCATGACGTCCAGTTTTCCACCAAACTATTAGTTATTATATCTAAACCTTAATAGTAGTGACCATGATAAACTCACCAATGATTGCCGAATCCATTGCCAACCGTACTGGCAGTATGACAACAGAGCGGAAGCCATCCAAGAACGAGATTCAGCACAGAAAACTGAACAAAAATCAACTGAAGGTGCAAACACTGAAATCTGCTCTCTTGAGAAATCTAGAACAAATCACTTATACCCGGTCAATAAATGTACGCAGTATAAAATCCAACATGAGAAAGCGCTGAAAGGATTAGATAGGACAAGAAAAGCCCTCCAACAAGAAAATTTACAACGTAAATTAAGAGCCAGCAAGAGAAGGCTTGAAATGGAGATAAAATTCCTAGGAAGTTTCCGTAATATCTCAACAAAATACTTGGAACTGGCCGCATCTGCCAATGTACGTCAACAGAAAAGAGTATCTTGTCTTCTTACACAATATCATATCGTCACCAGGGCAGAGCCGCAGCGAGGCTATGGGCACCGGGGCACGTACCCCCTGAAAGAATTGTTTGTCTAAAAATGCAAAAATAAATTGCTAAAAAAATACACTAATAATTTTTTGTCGGTGCCCCCCCCCCATTTTTAGGCTGCGGCCCTGATCATCACATTACCGCATTGAAAATTAAACGCATAAATAGCACTTACACATTGAGATACATCGTATATCATCTCTATACACATATCACTTACATACTCAGTACTTAGTACTTACTGCTCACCACATTACTACAAATATTATCTGTTCTCAGAAATGAAACTGATAATATAAAACATAATTGCTTGAATATACTTGTACCCCATAAATTATTGCTTTAACTCCCATTCTACCAAAGGCAGGGCTATAACATATGTTACAGTGTATGAAAAAGAATACACAACAATTGAAATTAAACCCTTTATATACAAAATCGTAAAATAGCTATGTTATAACCGATTGTGTGTATTGAGTGCGTTGTCGGCCTGCGTCAGCTTCCAATGCAAAAATAATCATAAACATAACTCCAAAAACGACAATTGAAAACTTAGTGGACATTTTTATTTTAAGGTCAATATTGAAATTGGAAAAAATCAAAATTTTCAGAATAACGTTAAGGGTGTAATAATTACAACAATTCTAATTGCAACAATACACCCAAGAATCAAGAACATATCAGTGGATTGAATCTTTTCTGAGTGCTTGGATGAATCTTTATGTAGTCAAAAAGGCTCGGAATAAAATTGCTGTAGTAATAGTGGTTGCATATACGGTTGGCCCTTGCGGATGATTTGGAAATGCAATTTAAGTTTTTTCATTTATGGAACCAAATTGTGGGAAATATCGACCCACAGCCAAATCTACGCTTTGCTCAATAGATATAAATAATAATTTTAAATTTCATTTTTCATTGATGGTAAATATCGCCATCAGCGAGTCTATACTAAGTGCAGTTTTAAAAATCACATATACTGCCTCGTAAAGATGAAAATCCTTTATTATTATTCAATGGTGTATTTTAATATTACAGTTAATCAATAACAATTTTTATAGATTCAAATTACAGCACAATATTGTTAACCTTATAGTAATAACGTGTAAGTGTTTTTAAATACGAATTGAATGCGCATGGTGCATTTAATGATTAGAAATTGTCGCCATATTCCTTTTTTAGATTGACAATGACATTTCCATTTTTATCTTGGACTGAGAAATCCCAAAAGTGCTTATGGATGCACCCAGATGAACAATCTCCCCATCCTTTATTGAAAGTGTAGGTGTAGGTTGTAGGAGACACTTGAGTGTATGTGATTTGCATAGAATTACCATTTATTCCATTAGGCTCTGCTTCTTTTACAGCAAATTCATTCTCCAGTAAGGTTGATAACTTCTTGGGATTGTAAGGCAGAGAAAATTTGAAAGCATAGATCTTAAGCGTGTCGGTGGCATAAATTGTTTCTGTCTTTACAGGCCCATATTGACTTGCCTTAATTGCGTTTATTCGGGCGACATCAATATTAGTGATAATCAGCTCTCCAGGTACCCATTTTGCTTGATGTTTTACTTCTGCCACTTGGGGGTACTTTCGCCTGATTTCTGTCAAATGTCGTTCAATCCTCTCCGTCAGAATTTTTGGTGCTAGTAAATCCTCCGAAGATTCCAAAGCAATTTGCTCAGGCTCGGAAACTTGTAGTTGGCCTTCAGTTATTGATAGCTAGGAAATATTACAAAAAGAACAATAAATTTCAGTTAAAATTTTTATAAAAACTGAAAATTTATAACATTATACCATAGACAACGCAAACACAAGCAACAGTAATTCAGAAAACACTTTGCAATTGTTGAACACATGTTTTGCATGTTTCATGCCTGGATTGGTATTCATTTTTGCACGTTTCTCGTACTGTGTTTGGAACCTTGTAAATAAATCACGTAAACGCGACTGAGGGAATCTGATTTGACGAGAGAGAATAAATACATTGATGTATGCAAAAAATAATGGCTATGAACTAATTCGTTGGCCTTGGGAATTGAATGAAATCATCCTGATGGTGCGCCATATCCGTTTACTTTAGTTTAGCAAAAAAAATATTTAAAGTTCTAGCTAATCCATGTAAATCCGGAGTAAGAAGGCATGTAATGTTACAATGCAACCTGTTTGTGTATTTTACAATATTTTGTATTCCAGAGATTGTGCAAACTACAATTAGAGATACAGGAAAATTGTTTGCAAAAGTAATGATAAATGTAATTGTACCGAAGATGAATACTGAATACCACTATTTCATATCAAAAGAGATTAAAAGGAAGAAAATCAAGAAAATGGAAATAAATAAATAATTGAACAAATTGCTTACCTTCTGTTTTCAGCAGAAAAACTGTCAATATTTCGAAACGCTAAATTTTCAATAATAACAGTTCTGGTTTCACAACATAGCGTTTAACAACCTCTATAGATAAGATTACTGACTACGTACCTTACATACAACTTACGATCATACGGCGTGTGTATGTCTGACTTTTGCATTTTCTTTAGTTTATGTACCTTAATTAACAGATTAAATCAGTCTGACAGTAGTGCCTCTGCCTTCATTGTTAGTTTTCCTATTTTGAAACACGTACTTATGGCGAAATAAAAGTTGAAAGTATAGTACTCCTTTTGATTTTTACTAGAGATTATTTGGGGAGTTAAGCAGGTCTTTTGATAATAGTAATGGCTCTAGAGTACCTCAATACCTCAAGAAGTTGGATTATTCTACATCATCGGATTCCCAGAAGAATTAATCTTACCTGCAGGATAACAGCGTGCATGCAAATAATAAGTATACATGGCTTTTTTAATAAATACTGATGGCTTTTCTGAAAAGTTTTTATCTTCTTGTTACGAAATCCTGAGTTTTATTTCCTGGATATCAGCAATCAACCATTTACTATGCCACTGACAAAATACCGGAATCGAGTGTATGATTACTATGTTGTAAGTAGAGACAGACTGGCTTCAACAATTACAGGAGATAGTAGGATAATCCTGGTTAATGTTACTGTAAAAAGAAAACAGACTAAGAGGTTTTTGTCAAATACATTCCAGTCTTCAACCTCTTTGTGAGTTTTTAACCTTGGCTTTTATAAACTCGGCAAAATGGATTTAGCATCCAGAAGAAATAAAGTATTGCAACATTTAATGTTGAATAATCCGTTCAGGAAGAAAAATGAAGATTTAATTGCAAAAACACCAACTTCCCTCAAATGGGCAATAAAATACCCAGCAATTATATACTACTCCCCGTACGATTGGGATGAATCAATTAACTCATTCGTTTTGAAAAGTGTCAATGGAAGATTGATCTGGGCGGCCAACAATATTGTGACGTTCCTTTACAGTGTTGGGTCTCTCTATTCATACTATTTGCACACAAAAGAAGAATCCTCTGAACCTGCTTCCATTATTGACATGTTATCCATTGCCGTTATTTTCATTTTTTATTTCGCATTGGTCACTACTTTCCACTCTTTAGAGAAGATGCCCATCATGTATCAGAAATTTCAAAAATTGCAAATCAGCATGCGTAAGTTATTTTGTTGCTTAAATGCATTTCATTTTATCATCAGAACAAAAAATTATTTAGTGAACTCCAAAATGGTTTGGTCACTAGATAATTTTTTATTTAGTAGGTAAGCAATTTCAGGGTCCGTTTTACAGCATTTCAGATTAATTGTATAATAAACCACCGTATACGCGGTGTACAAAAGTTGCCGATAGCAGAAAGCCGAAAACGCTAATAAAAAGTAAAACATATCAGCAGAAAGTCAAAACTGCTAGTTGAAACTTGAAAGCCCTTATATAAAGTCCGGGAACTGCTAGGACAAACTGTTAGGAGAAAGTGGGAACTGCTAGGACAAACTGTTACGAGAAAGTGGGAAGCTTCCCGTTAGTGGTATTTCCCAGTCAAAACCTTGGCAGAAAGTCAAAACTGCTAGTTGAAAATCGAAAGCCCTAATATCAAAGAACTTATAATATAATACAATATAGTGATATAGAATGCTGGTGTTCAATCACTCTGTGTAATTCTATTTTTACGAATTGAACGCCATGCCCATTGGCTGCACATACAATAACAAGCCAACCGCGCTAAGAAATGAATTGTATTTAAAGATTTGTGTACAATGTACTACTCCTATAAAACCCTGGTGTACTATAAACATATACTGAGGTTCTTATATACGGCCCTATAATAATTATTATTATTTGGATACCCGCGCGGTTGGCTTGTGGACAAAATTCTCGCTTTGCCCTGCCGATAGAATTCTGTGACGTAGGCATACCGAACCAGCAATCTATATTTCATATATCAATGCCTAATATAAAGTGTTAGGAGAAAGTGGGAACTGCTAGGAGAAAGTCGAAACTGCTAGGAGAAAGTGGGAACTGCTAGGAGAAAGTCGAAAATACCTAAAAATATAACAAAAATTCCATAAAAAAGTGGAAATAAAATAAGGGCCAGAATGAAGCGCTTATTTTGAATTTGAGTTTACAAACTTGAACAAAAATTCAAAAAATTTTTTACAAGTATTTTCTTCTTCAAAATCAAAATCTTCAAGTTGAATTTTCAATGATTTAAAAAATGATTTTCGCTAATCGGCATTTCATTCTCGTCTTAAAAATCTTGGTAGATTCTAAAAACTGAAGCTGCATTACTGTACATTCAACCGATTTCGCTGAGTAATATTCGCTAAAAGCCCCCACACCTACTTTAAAACAAAATAACATAATGAAATGCAAATATAATTTTTTAGAAAAAAGAACACACGACTTGCGGGATATCAATTTTTTGGAAATGGTTGGATTAATGCAAGTGATAGATTGCTGGTCGACGGGATTTACGTCTCTTCCGTTTTACATCGCATTCAAAACAAAACTGAGCTTCACGACTTTCTTAGGTCTGGAGTCAACTGCATGGACCATTGTTGATATCCTACTCCGTTGGAATGTAATACTCCATGTGACTTTGTTTTTCTCTCCATTCATAGTCATATTGGAAATTGATGGGCTGACATACGGAGAGCAAATGCTAAGGAGTCTCGCGTATGAATATTTTAATTTAATGAATTTTCAAAAAAAAGTTGTGAAGGGATCTGGACAAAAATATTCTCTAGCTTGCCAAAAATATTGTTTTGGCTACACATACCATACACTCTATAGAAGTGTAGACCAATCACTTAATTTTGAGTTACATACCATTAAATACCAATTATTTTACTTTTATAGTCGCTACACAGAAAAGGATTCCAGGACTTTTAAGGCGAGTGAAGAGAAGATCGTGATGTACTCAGCAATAACTATGGCCCTGTCATCGTTTTGCGAAAGCTATCGCTTTGCAATGCCAATGGGACTTCTGACTGGTACCTTAGTGGAGGTATTTACGTTTTACACGTTGCTCAGTCATTGGAAGACACTCGATCCGACATTAATTGCCGCGGCAGTTGGATGCACAACGGTCTGTACGGTGGTCAACTTCCTGTTTACTCGAGAAGTTTTCGAGATTTATGAGGAAAATGACGCATTCTTTGAAACCCTCCACAAAAATCGGGCCTACACATCGAAATTCTTATTACAACGTCTAAAAGCATTAAGACCAATCAAATTCAGTTTTGGAATTATGTCAATTTCTAAGTCGTTTTTTCTCGAAACGCAAGATTTTGTAGCGAATTCTCTCGTTACAATTTTGCTATCCTAATATCTAAAAGTTTCAGATATATATAGTAAAATCCTTACTGTAAAGCAGGTTAATATCGTCTATCTTCTTTGCTTATAGTCGTGATAACAGATTATTTCATCATTATATTTCAAATATATATGTCGTAGACGTTTTCGTAGCCTATGTGATCTCTAAGAGATTCATCGTCATTTTAAAGTTAAGCATTTGAAAGTATGGCTATTAATGATGCGTACTTTCTGTTACACACTTCTTTAAAATATCCTGCCACTAGCCAAAATGAAGTTGTTTCAATTTGAATAGGCACAGCATTAAGTCTTTATCTTTTACTCTACATAAACGTAAAGTGGGGCATGGAATTCTTTCACTATTCTTGTATAAATGTTTGTATATATGTCCGTAATATTTTGTAATGAGCAAGGACTAGACTATCTGTAGAGTCCAATCAACGGTCTAAGAAATTCGGGCTAATGCGCAGTCGTTAGAAATTTACTGATTTCAACATTTTCTAGCACACTTTATGTGCTAGGATTCAACTAGTTTTTAATATAATGTAGATATAATTTCTCAACGTTCGTTAATGCATTGTAATAATTTTTATGATATTGTGGTCCTCAAATCAAAAACCTCATATTTATTTGTTTTATAAAGGCAATTATCGAAAAATTGCGTTTTAATTATCCGCAAGTTTACTATAAAAATAAATATCCTGCTTCTCATGCTCAACAAGATACAAATGTTTATTTCATAACTTGTGGTTCTGAATTGATCAATGTAATTTTGTAAGTATAATCATGTCGTGTAACAGGTAGTATTATTCAAAAACATTTTATACAAACTTACAAGCAATTGTTGTGTTTTTTTGTTAAACAGTCACTAACAAGTAATAAAACAATCATAAATTGTATTTCAGTTCATTTACATACATAATGGTACTTGATAATGACATAATAAATTATTTGTTGTCGTAAACTACAATAAAATACAGAATCATATTCACACATGGGGTATGCTGCATTACGGTTTAGCAATAAACCAATTTTACAATGCACCAACATTCAAAGAGGTTTTGAATTATTTATAAACTGTCGTTTGGTAATGATATAGTTGTGACAATACGATAAGCTTTGCCGAGATTGATTTAGATAATTATAAATTGTACACCTGCATCTGCATACAACATTGAGAATATAGGTATCTATAATACACAACATTGATTCTGCTGAATTCCGATTAAAATGATTCTAACTTTATTTATTTAAGCAATATCAAGCCAAGATAAACCCCCATTTCATTCCTTTGTTAGTGTTCCATAATTACTCGTATTATTTCATGTCTAGGATGTATAATTTGAAGACTATCGTGATTTAAACCTCGAAGCTATTTTATTTTAAGAAAAGTAATTTAAATGCAAATGCTACTTGTATACAATATCACTGGTTGGCTTCAAGATTAGAAAAAATACAAATGCCGACAAAAGGACGGAACCACTGACCAAGTGAATGTTTATAAAATATTTTAAGTGGAGATATGGAGGCTGGTTTTAAGATAAGCAGGTTTAAATTGGGTTTTCTAAATAATGTGGATACTTCATGTAAGTACTGTTTTGGCTTTCCATAATCCATAATTATTAGGTTAATGTGCAGACAGAAAAATACTACAGATACAAAAATGTGATTCAAAAGGTTTCTATTTCAACATAGTAAACGTAAAAGCAGAATAGATTTTCATTTCATCAAACGTATTTCAATCTCCAACAACAGCGAATTTACTAGACAGTTTCTTTCAACCTTGATCTTGTGTTTTATAAAATCTGCAGAATGAATTCAGTATCCAGACGGAATAAATTATTGCAAATTTTGATTTTGAATAATCCTTTCAGAAAGAAAAACGAGGAATTAATTGCAAAAACACCAACTTCACTCAAATGGGCAATAAAATACCCAGCCATTATATACTACTCCCCGTACGATTGGGATGACTCAATTAACTCATTCGTTTTGAAAAGTGTCAATGGAAGATTGATCTGGGCAGCCAACAACATCCTGACGTTTCTTTACAGCGTTGGGTCTCTCTATTCATACTATTGGTACACGAAGAATGAGGAATCCTATGAATTTCCTTCAATTATTGACATGATCTCCATTGTCACAATTCTCACTTTTTATTATGGAGTTTTCACTTGTTTTCACTCTTTGGAAACCATGCCCATCATGTATAAGCAATTCCAAAGTGTACAAATCTATATGCGTAAGTTTCTTCATTGACACTTTTGTTATTCAGTTTACTTTCAGGTCATTTAGCAAAATAAATCTACTGCCTTATCAGTTCATAGACATAATAGTACCCTCACAATTTTAATGACATTATTGTTTTCATTGGTCTATATTGTTGGTTAATATAATAAATAGATATTTAAAATTTTTATTTAAAGTGTGGTAAATGTTTTTATAGAAAAAAGGACACATGAGTTGCGGGACATCAATTTTTTGGAAATGATCGGTTTGGTACAAGTCATGGATTGCTGGTCAACTGCTATATTATCCCTTCCGGTTTACGCCGCATTCGAAACAAAATTGAGTTTTACGACTTTCTTAGGTCTGGAATCAACTGCGTGGACCATTGTTGATGTCCTGCTGCGTTGGAACACAATGCTCCACATGGCAATATTTATGGCACCCGTTCTAGTCATATTGCAAATTGATTCCCTGACATATGGAGAGCAAATGCTAAGGAGTCTTACGTATGAATTTTCAAAATATCTAAACCCACTTGGTGTCAATCAAATTTGTTCAAATTAAGCTTATTCTAATCAAAAAGATGTCAATGGCTGAAGTAAGGTAATGGTTACACAAATACCTGTCCATGTTAGGTTAGATTCCTCGAAAACGAGTCCTGGTATGCTCTGTGTATTTCATGGCGCGATTTTTAAATTTACAACCTCTGCCTTACTTCAACCAAAGCATTTTCTACAAGATAGTCTAGAATCTAGGCATAGGCTAAGCAAGTTGTACATAGTATATCTATAGTTTGTGAATTTAATTCCTTAAACATTCATTCATGTATACTGGATTGAATTTTGGAGAGGACTTAAATTTTATTTAAGCATGTATAATATGTACCATGACAAAGCCATGAATTTTGTTTATTTTGTAGTAGCTACACAGTAAAGGATGCCAAAACTTTTAAAGCGAGTGAGGAGAAGATTGTGATGTACTCGGCAATATCCATGGTCATGTCTTCGTTCAGTGAAACATTCCGCATAACTTTGCCACTTGGGTCTTTGGTATCTACTGGGATAGAGATATTTGCGCTGTACACGTTGCTGAGTCATTGGAATACTCTTCATCTGTCAATATTTGGGGCCATGATTGGTACTGCAATGGTCGCTGTGATAGTAAGCGAGCTATATGCACGAGAAATTTTCGAGATTTATGAAGAGAATGACACATTCTTTGAAACGCTCCACAAAAATCAGGCCTACACATCGAAATACTTATTCCAACGCCTAAAAGCACTAAGACCAATCAAATTCACTATTGGGGTTCTGCCAATTTCTAAGTCGTTTTTCCTCGAAACGCAGGATTTTGTGGCGAATTCTCTAGTTACAATTTTGCTGTCCTAATATCTCAAAGCATATTATTATAGTAGATTAGTAAAAAACCTACTAGCAGCTAAAACCTAATTTGTGAATTTTCAGATCACTGCATACAAATATTCCTTTTCTGCTTATCGCTTGCTTTCTCCACTAGAAAAATTATTTAAATTCTGACCTTATGTAATACAAAATACAAATATTATTTATGGTATTTCAGTGGTTCATCTTAAATAAAATAACGTAAATAAAAAGAAAAATAAAAACAAATTATTTCGTACTCGTATTCCGTTTATATATTATATACAGTATATTATATAGTGATATTGATCTATTTATATCTGAGATCATCAGGTTAAAATCGACCGAGTGAACCATACTGAATTAATTTGAAATAATTTCCAAGGACTTACAGTATTCCATAACATTAACGTAACAATTGTTTGGGTTGACATTGCCGAAGGCTAAACTTACATTATCTTATTTAAACCGTGGAGTTTAAATTTTTTAATTATGTATCTAATTTATTTAAAGCTGAGACAAATTGCGACTTACTTAGATTGTTTAATGGTAAAGTGTGCAATAATTATATAGCCCGAGCCCGAATTATTTTCCTGTCCAAAATGACATGTTATGTACTTTTATTATGATGGAATGATGACTGATACGCAAGAAGTCTCTATCGAATAAAGTTTTCTATAGTATTTATTTGCTCCTCCAAACGAGAGTTAAATGCGTCCTCCTCGGCAATTACAATACCATAATGTCAGTCTTTCTCTTCGTTGTCATACTTGCGAAACCCTCAGTTGTGTAAGACCATACACGTGGCATTGTCTAAGGTATTTTTACACATTTTAAACTGTGCAAAGAAATTATTTTGGTGATAATGGTGATAGGAAACAGAGATTGCCACACTCAGACAGTTCAAAAACATATTATGTGTAATTTTGATATACCTGATATGATATCAATGATATTCTCTGAAATAATGCTACTTTCTATAAAACGTCAACAAATCATTTTAATCCATGGAAATTCAAGCAAGTAAACCTCTTTATTATTTTAGTAGAAGAAAATAAATGTTATCGTTGTCAGCATGCACGTTTAAATATACTTATTAATATTTATACTACTTAGTATTTGGTTGAAGTACGATACTGGTTGCACATTTTAAAAACAGCGCCATGACATACACAGGGCATACTAGGACTAGGACTCGCTTTCGATTAAAACAATAACATTGATAGATATTTGTCCAACCACTGCCTTACTTCAACCAAAATATTATCATAAATAGTAACACAATGACATTCTTGACTTTAGCAGTAATTATTAATAGATAGAATAAATTTCCTTATACACTTACAGCAATAATCAAATCAATAGATTTCTCTGTAACCTGCCGAAAATATTCGGTAACCGAATTTCGATTAAGGGAATAGAAGTTATGGGCTTTTGTAAGTAGTGGTTTCAAAGAAGAAGATCTTACCCGAATATATCTATTTGGGTGAGATTTCCAGAGATTTATGTATTTAGCAGATTCTTCATGCAATGAAATAACCGAAAAATAAAATACATCACTGATTATATAAAAATAGATTGAAAGACTAGGCAAAACCAGATACCCAGGCATTGCAATCTCTCTAGAGAGCTTGACTGTTGCATATAGTACGATTTTTTATAATCTATACTTGCAACAGGCCTTCTCCATGCATTAAATTATGAAATGTAATTTTTGCAAAAATTGACAATTTGTTGCCTTAAATCTATGGCGACATGAAAATTTCCCTAAAAACGAAGCAGGGCCTTATCTCCGCTTTCAGGCCCTGCATTCTCCACCCCAAGGGGCTAATTACCATGAAATCAAAACCCGTTTTAATCATACAAATTAAAATTCTACTTAAGAAAAGTTTGTGAAAACAGCACACAATGCAAGTATGCAAGGCTAATTTAGCTTTTGTGATGTGTTTGATGTGTTGTGATGCACTGTTGATGTTTTTTAAAGTAGGCCGCCTTTCTGCGTGCCAAACCAACAAAGGGCCATATTTGAAAGAAGCCGGCACTTGATCTAGTAATGCAGTGGTGTTATTATGTCAGTCAGCCATTTCAGCTAACCTCGCTGAATTTCCAAATGTAGATTATAAAAAATCGTACTATAATTGCATACGATAGCAA
Source organism: Tomocerus qinae (assembly GCA_020055645.1). Lineage (NCBI taxonomy): Eukaryota > Metazoa > Arthropoda > Collembola > Entomobryomorpha > Tomoceridae > Tomocerus > Tomocerus qinae. The sequence goes on from CM034546.1 coordinate 127,657,738, forward strand.
TGAGTCCATATATAGCCATAATGGGCAGCAGTGAAACATTTTCACTAATTCGAAAATAGTAAATCCTCAATTTGGAGTAGACAAATATTGCTTTGTCGGGTCTTTTCATCAATAAATCTCTATACTTCTGGCCGTTTTTTCCATTCAACTCATTCACCCAGTATTTCACACTTCTTATATACATTAGGGCAAGTGTGTCATATAATAGCAAGGGGGGCAAAATAAAGCATCCCCACACTAACATGACCCAGAAACATAGAATTTTGACAATTATAGTATGCTTATCATAAAAATGGGGCATGTGATCCAGGAAAAATCTTTGAAGAGGGTCGAATGGAGCTGCTAGGGACGAAAGAGCTGCGAGGAAGACCGCAATTAAGCAACCCGGAAGTAAATATTTGATAATTTTGTCCAACAGGTAAACCTCATCAATTTCCTTTTTGGATGGGAAGTATTTTATTTGCCATTCTACAATCATAAAAGGCACTGAATTAGGCAAATATTCTTAGGTCCGAAGTCCGAACCGAATGTTTCGCTTCAAGATTTTGAGTGAGTGAGGCAGAGGTTGAACATTCAAAAACCGCGCCATGAAATACACAGGGTATACCACGACCCACTTTCGAAGGATCTAACCTAACTTAATTAACACAATCACATTGATCTTTCTGCCTTACTTCAACCAGACTTTGCTTTTATGGGATTTCAAAATGAAAACTAAGTCACAATCAGATTGATCTTTCTGCCTTACTTCAACCAGACTTTGCTTTTATGGGATTTCAAAATGAAAACTAAGTCAAAAAATCAAATCGAAAATGAAACTCGAATCTCGAAATGTTTCTTATTAAATAATTTGTTACGCTTAATTAAAAACAGAAAGAAACTTAGCAATTTAAAACAAATTAAATTTTTACTGTCTAATTTTATCGGCTATCATCAATTTATATTTAAAAATAAAACCAAACAAGTGGTATGAAAACTAGAAAAGTTTTTTGGGCATATTGAAGCGAAACATTACGACTTTAAGACGTCTTTATAGCATTAGATATTTTTAATAATTTTAAGATACCTTCCAGTTGGGAACCATAGGCCATTACGGAGTTTGCAATGGTGGCAAAACTTTCGGCATGGGCTGTTATATTCCATTCAATTCCAATGGCTATTGCTGTTATCGCAAAATAGAAAATGTACATTATAATCTGGTACACATCAAAGTTTTCACTCCGGACAAAGATTTCTTTCACTAGTCTAAACAACCCATGCAACAAAATAGTGCAACCAAGTGCCACAAAAGCGTAGGAATTGTAGTACTGAGACTTGTTTTTTGTGACGCTGATAAGACGATCTTTTTTCCTCCATTCAAATGGGCCACATTTAAGAAATTTGCAATATTCAAAATATTTATCCAGTCCTGAAAACGTTTCTGAATTCATAGCTTGTTTAATTTTCAGAAATTTGTCCTCTCTTTTTGCCAATGCATGAATGATAAAGTCGGTACTTTAATTTATACTTTATATACACCTTTACAATGTATCAGAATTGCACATTTCGGTGTAAAATATTTCATTTCCTAGGCCATTACCACAGCATAACATTGTAATTTCATATCTTGTCTGGTATTAATTTATGTTTTCAATGATGTACCCTAACACATACCTACCTCCATGTACTAAATTTAGCACTAAAGGTAAGCGTTGGGGTACACTATTATTTGCATTTATATCTACTCGAGAATGTCTACCTTCATACAATTAAAGGTTTGGAGTTTACACTTAGCTATTGCTATCCAGATCCAGAAACACCCGTGACGACTATGTTAGAACACAAGGAAGAAAATATTAAATAATTATTACTTCTGGGTGATGGGAATTTTAAAACTCGTAGTTGAATATATAAACTATTAGCCCAGTACTTACCGTCGTATTTTCGGATTGAAAATTTATTACATTCAAAATTAAGTGTTAGGGGCTACAATTTTCTTTAATTCAACACATGAGAAAGGACAAGGACGTGTATTTGAAAGTTTCCTTACACAACTTTTACATTTGCAAAAATTATTGCAAATTACTAACTCGGCTTAGAGAAAACTAAAACTCCTGTCTAACGTTTCTGGTTTCCTGAAAAATTAAACTTAACGAAAGCTTGAATTTTATTAGAACCGCATTGACCATAATATCTTGTATTATTTAGAATATTGCGTGCCACGGAAAAGCAAAAATTAAACTTATGATAAGAAGAAAACCATGATGACGGTAAAGTAAATACAACTAAACTACAAGTAAAAAAATACATCCACGAATTTGAAACATGCATATAAGTATTTATTTACTCTAAGAATCAAAATATATTTTGCGAATGCAATTGAATATAGAAATTATACGTATGAATGTTCAGCAGTTTTGAAATTCAGAATAAAATGTAATTAGACGGCCTAATGCGCATATAGCCCCGTAGCAATTTCAGTACCAGGCTGGTAAATAAAATAAAAGAAATAGAGGACGAAGTACTATTTGCATATATTCTTTGTTGGTAATATTTAATCCAATCCTCGCTTACAGGCAATACTGCAATTGAATGAAAAGTCTCGCATGAATTACATTTTCCGTATTCATAATATTACTTTACACAAACAAACTCACCTCATCAAGAATGGAGAACTGTAGATGATACATAAAGTAACTGTGTAAACGGCAATAAAATATGATATGAGACAGTTCGTCTAAGCCTTCCATCCATTTCCCTACATTATGGTTAAAAGTATAAAGAATTTCTATTGCATTAAAAATTGTAAATGACCTAGATCTTTGCTCAGGATAGGAAAATACAATGTCATTTAAAATTAGTATACATTCCTCAATTTCACTCCATTTTTATGTTATAACACGTATTATATTATGTATCTCTATACTAGTCAGTAACTTAACATCAATCATCGTATAATAAAATATAAAATTACTTTTGTTCTAATTTTATATTGAAAGATAAATATTATACCTGCTTCATTGATAGGCACTGTTGAACTGTCAGGCAATTTATAAAGTTTTTTCGCCATGTACTTGTCGAAAATGTTCCCTAGTTCTTTTTGTGTAGATTTAGAGAATCGACTGAATAAACCAGCTTTTATTGCATCAAAATCAACAGTCAAATCTGTCTTTGATGTCTGTCAAATATTAATATAGATATTGAATCCAGAAAATTATAATCATCAATTGTATTATTGTATGGTATTTATTGTTATATTATGTAAACCATTTTTTCGAATACTTACAAAATTGGCCGGCCGAAAATCACAGGTAGCAATGCATGACTAGAGCAACACATCAATAAAACTTTTATTACAATAGACAAACTGGTATTAAGCTATCTTTTCCATTTAATTTGTTCATGGCTGGCTGAAACAGTAAGAAGAAATCGTGGGAGGGTAATACAGCAGAGTGGTATATTATAACTTTATTACTGACTGATTTTATTCGAAATATTTTTAATCTCATAAATCGATCTATCACTTTCAACTACGTCTGGAAAATAATTTCAATTGTATTACTAATTTTACAAAGCGTAATAATTGTACTTTTTTGGTGTACTTAACTGAGCATTAAGGCTATTGATATTATGTTACTTTTCATATATTTATTTTGACTAAACTAAATTATTCTTCCTCTATTAGTAATCGATATTATGTTAATATTATTTAATTATTACCTCCAACTCCCACTGTCGATGTAACGTTATCTTAGATTTCAGGTATGTATCTGAAATATTTTGGTTTGAAGAAGCATTAAATAGTTCATTTTGCCTATGTTGGAAGGATTTCCTGCACTGTATCTTCGTTGATATGTTATAATTTGATTTTTGTCTTAGATATACGCCTTCGGGTAGTCTCTTTCCTTTACAACAAGAAATATCTGAATTTGAATCATTTCTTTTGCAGAATTCCTACGAGATTAAAAATATTCAGATTTTAATTTTCATTCTGTCTATAAAGTATCAAAAGATTTTGCATCCGATCACTTAAACTCCGTTTTTGGATAGAATTGCCAACCTATCTAATTTTGTTGCGATTTGGTGATAACGAGTGACAACAACAGATTTGAAAATACAAAACAAAACTATTGTATAAACGGAAATTATAAATACTTTGACGTCATAATAACTCCGCCTAATGTTATAATATACTATTGTGTAGAGAAGTATAGTAACGCAAGCAACTGGTAACAGTATCACTCAAAAATTTGCGCGAAATTCATAATCAGTCCCGATATTAAACGAGCGGATAATAATACTACATAATAATATATTTTAAAATAATATTGACTATATTGCTGACTTCAGATTAGGCATAATAATTTAATGTAAAATTCATAAAACCATGTCACAAAAATAGATAGCGTTAAATAACAACAAATATGTGGAAAATGTATTGCAAATTATAAACACTACATTATTACATTTTATAGCATATTCCACAATTCAGAATACTAATTTACGTATAGCACTACAATTATATACCAATAATTACACAATAAATTAATATTGGCCTATAGCCACAGCCAATCTAGTCGATAAAACAACAAACAAGACTATAAATTGCTTTAAATTAGGTTTACCTCAGAACTGCTATTAAACGTCATTGCATTTGGCTCCCGACAAACCTGAAAATATAGTTGTATGTAAATATATAAATACAAACCTGTAGAGTTGTATTACATTGATATTTTAATACAACCGTGTCAGTGGGTATTGGGCAATCTAATTAAGATAAGTTTTCTTTTCAATGTTTCAAACTTTAATGGGACCATATGAAGGAAAAATTATTTTGCATTCAAACCATTGACCATTTTGTTAATTTTTCCCCAAATACCTAAATTCATCGCAGAGTATACTGTACGAAGACAATTTTGAAAAGCTATTAAATGATCACAGCTAGTTCCATCTCATCTTAGTATTTAGATAATATAATTGTAGTTTAACTAAAGATGTGTTTATGTGTATATACCTTGGTTTCTGCAAAAACTAAGCAATTTTGATAATCCATCAATCGGTTTAATTCGTCCTTATTTGGATCAACACCTTTAAAACAGTTTACAAATATATTATTTTGGTAAAAGTAAGATATTTCCAAAAAGATGTTACCTTCACATTTCTCCCTGTGTTGAAGAATGGCTGATTTAACTGATTCTTCGTAATGTTGAGTCATATACTTCAGATAATTTTGCAATTTCGACAGATCTTCAGTTGTCTAAATAAATAAGATCAAATTCAATCTGCAGCATTGTTTTGAAATATCTTAAATTCATTAACTAAAATATTGTATAATAATATTTAGAATCTTACAGCGCCACTTTCGTTCAGAAGACAACGATAGATGCGGTACTGAATAAAAAAGAAATTTTGATTAAATCAACTTATATTTTACATATCTGCATTTTCCTGGGCGTTAAAAATAAATTTCAATCTGTCATTTTCTACAATGTATTGTATATTTGCTAAATAATTTCGCAAAAATTACAATGGATGTTGGTAAATCATCCCCATCTGCAGATACTCCGGGCATCGATTCAGCACATTTTCCATTGCGACGAAGGTCAAAGAATGAAGGTATTGGAGTCTTCATGGTCTTTTGAAGACAACAGGTGACATCATCTAATCTCAAGTAGGAGACTCTATCGCAAATGTTATCACTACTGGACCTTTTGGTTCTGGATGTTGTCGATTGCAACTTGCTTTCATCCATGACATCCTCAGCTTGTGCCTAAGGTTTAAAATCGAAAATTGTATTAAATATAATTAATTATTACTTTATTCACAGTATTTTGATCCCCATGGCTACTCCCCCACATACAGTAATGCCCTAGCCAAAATAACAAAAATTTTGCACCCAAGTTCCGATTTTTGAATGGGGTCTTGTGTGGCTGCTCAACACGTGGAGTCAATAGTAACAGCAGTTTGCAGAATCCACACCCAAATTGCCAATGCCATGAGCTCCTCCAACTTGGGTGCAAAATTTTTGTTATTTTGGGTAGGGCATTACTGTATGTGGGGGAGTAGCCATGGGGATCAAAATACTGTGACTTTATTACTATTACCCTTGTGGTAATAGTGGAATAAATTAATTGCCACCAAACACCTGAGAAATACACAAAAATTTAAGTATAGAAAAATCGGGAGAAATGATATGATAGTTATCTCATAACTTAGGTCCAATGCAAGAAACGAACCATTGAAGTTGTTGAAACCAATTCTAGCACCAAGATTGCTATCACTGAACAGAGGAGACGATTTCCAATGCAATTTATCATTATGTGTTCAAATTTTGTCCTTAGGATGCTGAGACTAATTAGTTAGGTGAAAATTCAGATATTATTTGACAATTATTACTACTACTATTTTACTTTACAACCAGTTGCTTGTCTATATTTACAATTACTTAAAAGTGTAATTAAGTTTCAGAAAATAGCGATGATTATTGGTCAACTATACCATACCTTGACTATTTATTTATGACACCAAAAAATGGACTGCATTAGCTGGTAATTCTTTTGGAATTGAGATTTCGGCTAGAGAAGTAATAAATGTAAAATAATGCATTTGTACGTATAAGAATTGTCTGCTTGAGGGACACAAAAATCTCAAAAATCATGCAAAACTATTCAACGCAAAAACTAACTGTCATTGTGTCCTATTGATTAAAAATGACATCTAAACACTGCAACTGCAGCTTCGATGACGACGTCAAATAAAACATATTATGCAGATTCGAGTGCACTTATAAATATCTATTTACTTTTCATCAATTACCAAATGACAAAAACTTACAATAATAATGTTTTACAGCACTTAGCATTGATGACTGTTTGGGAAAAGATAAGTGTAGATTTATAAAAAGATTTTAACTTGCATATTGAGTATTGTAATGCTAGCAACAATACCAATGCTTTTGACTATTCACTTGTGTATTTACAACTTGTAAAAATTGTATTAATGGGAGAAACATAATGGTCGCTCTTTGCTCATACAGAATCCCTACTAAACTTAATCGTTTTTGTTTGAAATATTATTATATTATAAGGGAATATTTAAAAGTCATGATTTATAAAAGGATGGTCACACTAATCGTTAATTCTGCATTTGAGCAGCAAAACACAATCAGAAATATTAACTTGAAACAAGGTTAAGATTTGACTCGAGCATGTATTGTAATCATTTTATTATTACTTCTTTTCTGGAGTCCGGGAATGGTTTTGTAAATAATAGCAACTATAGTGTAGTGTAGCTTATTGAAAGGTAGCAAAATTATACCGAGCAGTCTCACACCTAACACATCTACGATATTTTAGAAATTTTCCCCTGATTTGTTTTTGTTACAAAATATGCTAACAGTTATCATTTATTGTAGAAGTAATAAATACAAATAAAGTAGGGGTTTAAAAATCAAAAAAAAATTCATGATATTTCAATGATTTTTTATATTTCTTTTTCTATGATTGGTATTAGTACTATTAGTAAATAACAAAAATTGCACCCACAGGCTTAAGCCATGCATGTTTATTATTTATTTATTGATTTCAGTAAAAAATTATCGCCGTTATGTTATACCATAACTGCTACAGTAAAAATGATTTGGGTTCATATATTATTTAGGTGGTCGATCTTGTTTTAGTCACAGCAGCAATTTCATTCTCAGTCCCAGTCTCGCTTACATAAATCAAATAAAGGAGAATTGTAGAACCCAGTATTTTTCCCACGTAATTCGTGTTGATGATTTTTTACTCAATCTTCTCCTAAGCAATACTGCAATTTTGAAAGATCTCACATTAGTTCCTTTTTAAACGATTTGTAATTCTAATAGACGAGTTGCAAAAAGGACCGCCAAATGAATCACTGTTGGCCGACCACAAAAATCATATGTAAAGACAGCCGACAATGATAGTGATGAATGCAATGTTGAATGCAGTACTGAGGTAAAGTATTATAGATCGGTTTAGAAAGAATAATAATGGTTTCTGGAATAATTAAAAATTTCTGTGGTCGGCCAACAGCGTTTCATTTGGCGGCTCTGTTAATTAAGTACAAATAGTGTGCAAAATCACATTTATTTTAAAAACTAGTAGCCCCCAGCATATGTGACTAAATTTCGAAAGGTAGGCATCCAGCGTAATCATGCGCATTGGATACTGTGGCCAAGCACATACCCAGAAGAGACTATAGGGCCCCCTACCCTGCTCAGCTCAGTTTTTGCCATAATTATTTGTTGCGACCAACCTTACCCAAATTCCTGGATACGTGCCTGAGCTCGCCCTACCACACATAGTTACAAACATATATAGGCAGGTAAATATATTGCTCTATCTAAAACGGTGATTATAATATAGAGATAATGGTTTGCAATAAAGTACTGAGTTTATACTTTTACGGAAATTAATTGGTAACGTACCGGCTCTGTTGGCTGGCACAATAGATATCTCTACACCAAACGTTAGGTCTTGAGTCTCATAGTACCCCAAAGATGCTCTAAATTGTTTTTCTTGTACTACAATATTAATTAAATTTTTTTATTTTAATGTTCCACCCTAAATCCTTCTACATCTTCTTTAGTGTTAAAATCTGATCTTCGTCAAAAGTTTTCATGCAATTCTGAGGTGGACGCCAATGAGATAATACTTATCTTTCGTTTTGACACAATTTCCAAATTTTCTTTTATTGATTTTCTTCTTTCCTAGCTATCACATACTGTTCAAATCTTTTAGAAAGAATCTTATTGACCCTTATATCTTGTATTATTTAGAATAGTACGTGTCACGAAAAAAAGCAAAACATTTAATAAGACAGTAAGAAAACCTTGAAGTATGGAGATGGCAAAAATATTATCTAGTGAAAATATAGGGCCGAGCTAAAATACAAAATAAAGACTATCTTAGCCACCGTTTCTGATTGCATTTTTATGAAATAAAAAATACTTTCCATGACTTTGAAACATGCATATAAGTATTTATTTATCCCAAGAATCAAGATATATTTATTATGTGAATACAATCGAACATAGCAATTATATATAGTATGATTAGTATGAACGTTCCCGCAGATTTCAGCTTCAGATTAAAGTGTAGTCATATGTATATATTTCTAGCCCAGACATGGCACTTGAATTTTTCTCGAAAATAAATAGTCAAAATTTTTGAAATATTTCGCGAAATATTTCACACCCAACTTCTTAAAAATTGAAATATTTGAAACAAATAAGGTACATGGCATTTATTTCAATAAATTTCAAAAAACTTCGAGCGAAATAAATGAATTGCGCATGCATGTACACATGAGCATTGTATTCATTTCATTAATTTCAAATATTTCATTTTTCAAGAATAATTCCTAAAAATAAGAATTTAATGCCATGTCTGATATAGCCCCGTAGCAATTTCACTACCAGGTTGGCAAATAGAATACGTAAGATTTGGGGGGAAAAGTATTATTTCTATATTTTCTGTATTGGTCATTTTTAACCCAATCTTCACCTAAGCAATACTGCAATTGAATGAAAAGGGTCACATGAATTACATTTTTTGTGTTCATATTACTTTATACAAGCAAACTCACCTCATTAAGAATGGAGAACTGTAGATAATACAAAACGTGACTGTGTAAACGGCAATATAATTTGATATGAGATAGTTCGTCTAAACTTTCCATCCATTTCACTATATTATGATAAAAAGTATAAAGAATTACAATTGTAAATGACCTTACGTCTTTACTCATTAGATTAGTTAGGACAAAACAATATCATTTAGAATTAGAACACATTCCTCAATTTCACTTTATATTATATTATGAAATATTATGAAATATTATTTATCGCTATACTTAATTGCATTTGTAGTCAGCTAATTCAGATCGTTGTTTATAGCATTAACTTTTGTTAATATTCAAAGATAAATATGAAAAGGCTGACCTGCTTCTTTGATGGACACTGTTGAATCATCAGACAATTTATAAAATTTTTTCGCCATGTAATTGTCGAAAATATTCCCTAGTTCTCGTTGTGTCGATTTAGAGAATTGACTGAATAAAGTAGTTTTTATTGCATCAAAATCAACAGTCAAATCTGTTTTTGATGTCTGTCAAATATTAATATGAATATTTAGTAAGGACTAAACCAAGGCTGTATTGAGGGGGGGCATTGGGGGCAAATGCCCCCCCCCCGAAATCCAAGAAAAAGAGAAATTTTTTCTCGAAATACCAAAAAATTTCGCGCTTCGCGCAATTTTATGTGATTTTTAGGTTATTTTTGTCTCAATTTAGGCAAAAAAAGCCAAAATTTAATATATTTAATATATTAAAAAGCCTAATATATTTTGTCCTATGATATCATTGCCCCCTCCGAAATCGACTTCTAAATACGGTACTGGACTAAACGTTATCTAGCATAATCTAATAAAAAAAGTTTGTTGTTAATAAGTTGGTACTGAATAGTTAAAAATTTAATGTTATTTGGAACTTTTTTTGAAGACTTACAAAATTGGTCGGCCGAAAATCACACGTAGCAATGCATGACTAGAACAACATATCAATAAATTTTCACATTAATTAACTGTAATTATTAAATTGTTTACACATCAATAAGCTCATTTTTAATTCTAATAATTGGTCCTTTGTTCGTGGCTGGCAAAGCAGTGAGCTATGAAGAAATTGTGTGAGGGTTATACAATGAGTGGTACAATATATCAAATTTTAACTGAAATATTTCATAAATTGATTAGCAACTTTCAATTTTCAATTGACTGGAAAATGAATTATTAATTTTACAAAGCGTAACACTTTTAGAATTAACCTTTAAAATTGTACTTTTCCTTTAGTATACTTAAATGGGCGCCGGTGTTAGGCGAGGTGGCCCCATGGAAACTGGCCCCCGGACACCTGGCCCCATGGCAAGTGGCCCTATGGATAGCTGGCACCAAGTGAGAGGAGCTTCCGTGTATAGTCCGAGCTTATCGATGAGCTCGTCATGCATCAATCCCTTTCCCAATCAATGTACTGGCCCTCACAAGGGCCATTATTACACTTAATCTAACCTAATCTAACCTAATCTAACCAACTAATTTCTTAGAAATACTTAGCATTGGACTTAGCATTGGACTTAGCATTGGACTTAGCATTGGACTTAGCATTGGACTTAGCATTGGACTTAGCATTGGACTTAGCATTGGACTTAGCATTGGACTTAGCATTGGACTTAGCATAGGGAATTAGCATGGGACTTAGCATTGGACATAGCATTGGACTTAGCATTGGACTTAGCATTGGACTTAGCATTGGACTTAGCATTGGACTTAGCATGGGACTTAGCATTGGATTTAGCATTGGACTTAGCATGGGGAATTAGCATGGGACTTAGCATGGGAAATTAGCATGGGGCTTAGCATGGGGAATTAGCATGGGACTTAGCATGGGGAATTAGCATGGGACTTAGCATGGGGAATTAGCATGGGACTTAGCATTGGACTTAGCATTGGACTTAGCATTGGACTTAGCATGGAGAATTAGCATTGGACTTAGCATTGGGAATTAGCATGGGACTTAGCATTGGACTTAGCATTGGACTTAGCATGGGGAATTAGCATGGGACTTAGCATTGGACTTAGCATTGGACTTAGCATTGGACTTAGCATTGGACTTAGCATTGGACTTAGCATGGGACTTAGCATTGGATTTAGCATTGGACTTAGCATGGGGAATTAGCATGGGACTTAGTATTGGACTTAGCATGGGGAATTAGCATGGGACTTAGCATTGGACTTAGCATGGGGAATTAGCATGGGACTTAGCATTGGACTTAGCATTGGACTTAGCATGGGGAATTAGCATGGGACTTAGCATTGGACTTAGCATGAGGAATTAGCATGGGACTTAGCATGGGAAATTAGCATGGGACTTAGCATGGGACTTAGCATGGGGAATTAGCATGGGACTTAGCATGGGGAATTAGCATGGGACTTAGCATTGGACTTAGCATTGGACTTAGCATTGGACTTAGCATTGGACTTAGCATTGGACTTAGCATGGGGAATTAGCATGGGACTTAGCATTGGACTTAGCATTGGACTTAGCATTGGACTTAGCATTGGACTTAGCATTGGACTTAGCATTGGACTTAGCATGGGACTTAGCATTGGACTTAGCATTGGACTTAGCATGGGGAATTAGCATGGGACTTAGCATTGGACTTAGCATGGGGACTTAGCATGGGACTTAGCATCTTAGCATGGGACTTAGCATGGGACTTAGCATTGGACTTAGCATGGGGACTTAGCATGGGACTTAGCAATGGACTTAGCATGGGATTTATCATGGGGACTTAGCATGGGACTTAGCATGGGACTTAGCATTGGACTTAGCATAGGGACTTATCATGGGACTTAGCATGGGGACTTAGCTTGGGACTTAGCATTGGACTTAGCATGGGGAATTAGCATGGGACTTAGCATTGGACTTAGCATGGGGAATTAGCATGGGACTTAGCATGGGACTTAGCATTGGACTTAGCATGGGACTTAGCATTGGACTTAGCATTGGACTTAGCATGGGGAATTAGCATGGGACTTAGCATTGGACTTAGCATGAGGAATTAGCATGGGACTTAGCATGGGAAATTAGCATGGGACTTAGCATGGGACTTAGCATGGGGAATTAGCATGGGACTTAGCATGGGGAATTAGCATGGGACTTAGCATTGGACTTAGCATTGGACTTAGCATTGGACTTAGCATGGGGAATTAGCATGGGACTTAGCATGGGGAATTAGCATGGGACTTAGCATTGGACTTAGCATGGGACTTAGCATTGGACTTAGCATTGGACTTAGCATGGGGAATTAGCATGGGACTTAGCATTGGACTTAGCATGGGACTTAGCATGGGACTTAGCATTGGACTTAGCATGGGGAATTAGCATGGGACTTAGCATTGGACTTAGCATTGGACTTAGCATGGGGAATTAGCATGGGACTTAGCATTGGACTTTGCATTGGACTTAGCATGGAGAATTAGCATGGGACTTAGCATTGGACTTAGCATTAGACTTAACATGGGGACTTAGCATGGGATTTAGCATTGACTGATGGAAGTTAACGAGCTCATCGATAAGCTCGGACTATACACGGAAGCTCCTCCCATTTGGTGCCAGCTATCCATAGGGCCACTTGCCATGGGGCCAGGTGTCCGGGGGGCCAGTTTCCATGGGGCCACCTCGCCGGACACGTTATTTTTCATATAATTATTTTGAGTAAACTAAATTCTTCTCCCTCTATTAATAATCGATATTATGTTAACATTAAATTGAGTTTTTACCTCCAACTCCCACTGTAGACGTAACATCATCTTAGATTTCAAGTATGCATCTGAAATATTTTGGCTTGTAGAAGCATTATTGCTAGCATTAAATAGTTCCATTTGTCTATGTTGGGACGATTTCCAGCACTGTAACATGTTCATTGATTTACCATGATTTGATTTTGGTCTTAAATGTAAGCCTTCAGGTAGTCTCTTTCCTTTACAACAAGAAATAACTGAATCTGAATCATTGCTTTTGCAGAATTCCTACCAGATTAAAAATATTCAAATTTTAAATTTCATCCTGTCCATAATGTGTAGAAATATTTTGCATCCGTTCACTTAGACTCCGTGTTTGGCTAGTATCAACCTACCTAAACAACTATTAACAACTGTAATCTTTGTTACAAAATAGAAATAAAATATATAAAAAGGCTTTTATTGCGATTGACTTCAAATTAGGTATAATTCAGTGTAAATTTCATACAGCCATATTACAAAATTAAATATCGTTAAATAAAAAGAAGCATAATATGAAAAAATGTATTACATATTATACTACAAACACCTCATTATTATGTTTCATAGCATCTTCCACAATTCCGATTACTTCTGATTGTTAATTTACGTATACCATTAAGCACTACAGTTACAAATAGCGATAGTTACGTAATTAATGTTGTCCTATAATCACAGCCACTCTAGTTGATAAAACAATACAATTATATTAAAAACTACTTTAATTTGGTTTACCTCAGAATCGTTATAAAATGTTATGGCATCCGTTTTATTATTTGGCTGCACACAAACCTGAAAATATAGCTGTATTACATCATGGTATTTCAAAAAACCGTTTTCATGGGTCATGGGTAATTAAGCTATGTATTCTTCTCAATATCTTTAATAGCACAATATGGAGGAAAAGTATATTGTTGCATTCGAACTATTGACCATTTGGCCAATTTTTCCCCTCGTACCTAAATTCATCGCAGAAGCACAATTTTGAAATCTTATAAAATTGTTGTACGTCTGGCCATGCTCATTATTTCTCATATGAATCTTGTATTGCTATTACATTCAACTAGTGAGGTCATCGTATTTTAATCTTACACCCCGAAAATATGTAAGTTTTCTGAAAGAAATTAGTATGAATATCTCCTAAACCATTTCTCACAATCCACTAAATTCAATTCCCATGGTAACATTCAATATTTGTTTGGAAATTTCATGTTTTCGTCATAATTTTGTTCCGTGAACACAAACGAAATAGAAATTCAATTTTCTGTCAGTCGGCAGTCCCAATTTTAAATTCCAGTTCTTTCTTGACTTCGGTCTTCGTCTCCAAAAGTACTGCAACTGCATTATCTCCAATTAAAAGTGACTCAAAATAGTGTTTCATCGGAAGTGTATACCTACCAGGTGGACTTAGACCGGGTAGTGATCCTATAGGTCATTTTACACCTGACATCCTTTCTATTCAAATCCGCAAGAGTCAGTTCCTATCATATAGATCGACACGTCAAAAAATTTCTGTCCTGGTGGAGTGGAAACTACTCTCATAAGACATTAAGTATGTTTGTAAAATTATGTACAGTTCCAAAGTTATGGATAATTTTTTAAAAATGTTGATTTCTTTTCTGGATTCAAGTTTTCTCAAAATCTACCCGACGGATTTGAATGAAAGTTTGTGGAGGGATTCATTGATAGTTAAGTCCCGTGGCATGCATGACTCTTGCGGTTTTTTTAATAGAAAGGATATCGCGGGAGCAATGTTGCCTATAGAATAAGTCCACCTGGTCGGAGTACACTTCCGATGAAATTGAGTAAATAATTCGAGATAATGCAGTTGCAGTACTTTTGGAGTCTTTTATGCCAAAGACCTTAGTCAAGAAAAGAACTTTGGAATTTAAAAATTTCAACTGCTGACTGACTTCGTTTGTGTTTACGGAACAGAATTATGACGAAAACATGAAATTCCCAAACAAATATTTATGTTACCATGGGAATTGAATTTAGTGGATTGTGAGAAATAGGTTAGGAGATATTTATCCTGCAATAATGTCTTCCATGATTCATGTAAGCAAATGCTTGCTAGAAATATACAATATATTTACAATTTTCTTACAAGTGGCTTGTAAGATATTATAAGTTACTTGTAAGAATCTTGATATAAAATATTATGTATAACCAGCATATTAACTAAAAATGTACGTACCTTGGTTTCTGCAAAAACTAAGCAACTGTGATAATCCATCAATCGGTTTAATTCGTCCTTATTTGAGTCAATACCTATAAAACAGATTACAAATATCTATTATTGTGGTAAAAGTAAAGCGATTTCGAAAATGTTGTTACCTTCACATTTCTCCCCATATTGAAGAATGGCAGATTTAACTGTTTCCTCGTAATATTGAGTCATATACTTCAGATAATTTTGCAATGTCGCCAAATCTTCAGATGTCTAAAAAATTGAATCTACAGCATTGTTTTGAAATATCTTAAATTCCTTAACTTAAATACTGTATAATAATATTTAGAATCTTACAGCTCCACTTTCGTTCAGAAGACAACGATAGATGCGGTACTGAACAAAAATACAATTTTGATTAAATCAACTTATATTTTACATATCTGCATTTTCCTGGGCGTTAAAAAGAAATTTCAATCTGTCATTTACTATGGATGTTGGTAAATCATCCCCATCTGCAGATATTCCGGGCATCGATTCAGCACATTTTCCATTGCGACGAAGGTCAACGAAGAAATTTACTGCATTCTTCATGGTCTTGTGAAGACAACAGGTGACATTATCCAATCTCATGTAGGGAACTCTCGCGCAAAATCCATCATAACTGGACCTATTTGATCTGTTTGTTGACGATTTGTATTTATCCATAACATCCTCAGCTTGTGCCTATGGTTTAAAATCGAAAGTTGAATAAAATAATTAACTAGTGCTTCATTACTCTTGGGGTAATGGTGCAACAAATTAATTGCCACCAAACACCAAAAAATACACACTAATTTAAATGTAAAAGACTCGGCAGAAATAAAATGATATTTATCTCATAACTCAAGTTCTTTTAATTAAGTCAATACAAGAAACGAACCATTGAAGCCGTCATAACAAATTCTAGCACCAATATTGCAATCACCAAACAGAGGAGACGATTCCCAATGTATTTTATCATTTTTGTTGCCAAGTTCTTAAAGCAAAAACACAGGTCAGCTCCAATTCTAAGGCTGTAATACAAGTACCTGAATATGTTTTGTACCAAAAGGTGTCAACTGTGAAACTACTATTAAAGCGTAGAAACACAAGAAAATGACAATCTTTCAATTGATTACTAGGTTGACACTTACAGTGAGCGAAATTTTAATTTTTAACTAAAAATAATACAGAAAATAATTATATGAGAAGAGGAAGAGAAATTTAAATTTTTCCCTATAAATAACATATTTACAATTACTGAAAAAAGTAATTTACTGTGCTACGCTTTAAAAAATATCGATGATTATATATTGATTAACTACATACTATACTAACGATACCTTGACTATTTATTTACGACACCAAAAATTGGACTGTACTGGCTGGCAATTCTCGTGGAATTGAGATTTCAGCTAAAGTAGGAAGATGTAAAATAATGCATTTGTACGTATAAGAATTGTCTGCTTGAGGGACACAAATCTCAAAAATCATGTAAAACTATTCAACGAAAAAGGTACTGTCATTACATCCTATTGATTAAAAATGGACATCTAAAAACTGCATCTACTGCTTCATATACAAATGGCGATTACGACAATGACAACGTCAAGTGCTCTAAATTATCAAGCGGATTCGTGTACACTTATAAATATCTATTTACTATACTTTTCATTATCAAGTGGTAAAAACTAAAAATAAATAATATTTTTAAACATTAACATATTATTAATACATTAGCACTTAACATTGACGAGTGTTCGGGGAAAGATAAGTATAGAATTATAAAAGATTTTAACTTGCATACTGAGTGTTGTAATGCTAACAACAATACATTTTACAATGCCTATTGGTATTCAATTATGTGTATTTACAATTTGTTGAAATTGTATTGACGGAAGAAAAATAATGTTCCCTCTTTGCTCAAACAGAATTACAGAACTGTTCTAAACTCAATAGTTTGTGATTGAAATACTTATTTAAGAGAATATTTAAAAGTCATGATTTATAAAAGGATGATCATACTAATGGTAAATACTGCAAATTCCAATCAGAAATTAATGAAAAATATTAACTTAAAACAAGGTTAAGGTTTGACTGGCCTTACAGCATATTTTTGTCATTCTTATTACTTTTTTCTGGAGTCCCGGAATGTTTATGCAAATTATAGCAACTTTAAAAAGTGGGGCTTATTGAAAGGTAACAAATTGATCCGGGCAGTCTCAGACCTAACACATCTTAACAACATCTCAACTCATCAGTTAATTTTGACCTTACTTAAACGGTTTGTGTTACAAAATATGCTAACAGTTATCATTTATTATAGAGGTAGTAGATGCATATGAAATGAAAATTGCAAGCACAGGTTTTTGGCATGCATATGTATTTATTGATTTCAGTAAATAATAATTAGCAGCTATAACTGCTACAGTGCTACAGCAACAATTTTTAGGTTCATGTATTATTTAAATGTGTTCGGACGGGCTCTTGTTTTAGTCACCATGTAACTTCATTCTCAGTCCCGGGATGGCTTACTTAAATCAAATAAGTGAGAATAGTAGACATTATTGTTTCCACCTATTCGGTGTTTTTGATTTTTATCCCAATCTTCTCCTAAGCAGTACTGCAATTTTGAAAGGCCTCACATGAGTTCATTTTTACACGATATGTCATTATAATTATTAACTCACCTCATTAACTGTGAAGTGCTCAGTACCATAGACGACGTGGTCGTGCAACCGACAATACATTTTGATATGAGACAATTCATCTAAACTTTCCATCCATTTTGCTAGATTTTGGTTGAAAGTAAATAAATATTTATTTATTATATATATTTATTACTATTATTGTAAATACAATTTCATTATAATTACTTATTTTTATGCATAAGAACTCCAGGAAGACTGGAATCCTTTAGAATTGGAATAATATCATAGTAACTATCATAGTAGTGTCTAAATTTAGAAAAAGGTTTACCTGCTTCAATTAAAGACATTGTTGAATTATCAGACAATATAAAAAGTTTTTTCGCCATGTTCTTGTCGAAAATGTTTCCCAACTCTTGTTGTGTTGTTTTGGTGTATGATTTAAACATAAACGCTTTAATTGCTTCAAAATCAACAATTAAATCTGTCTTTGATGTCTGAAAATATTAATATTATAAATGTTATTAGTTAAAGCAACAATACACTTCTCAGGCCAGCAACAATACAGCCTCTGGTAACAAAAAATGTACTATTTTCTTACAAAAAAGTAAAGCTGTACTCTATTTTTACAAAAATTTACTACTTAAAAAAATAGTTTTTTAACCTTTTGCCTCTAAAGTGAAAGTAAATGGGGCACGGTGCTACATCAAAAAATGTAAAAAGTAAAAAGGCCAAAAAGTACAGCTTTTAAAAAACTTACTCTTCACTCTTACCTTTCGTTATAAAAAAGACAAAAAAGATCTTTTTTGTTCCTTGCTAATTATTAATACAATATCAAAGAATAAAATTGTGTGTGTCGATGAAAACTTACATAATTGGCCTGGTGTACATCACAGGCACCAGAGCAGTAGTACTAGAAATCCAAATCAATAACGCTTATATTACAGAAAACAGATAAAGGAACTATTAATTTCTCAAAAGATGGGTGGTTGAAAAGTATTTTATCCCTTCAATTAGGGAACTATCTAAATATAAATCCTTTTTCATTTTTAATTAATCGACATTAGTAGTTTATTTTTATGATGCATTATAATTATTACCGGATGATAAAATGTGTTACCACTACTCCCAGTCCCACTCCCAGTCCCACATCTAAATTGTATAGTAGAATTGGTTGTGTTTGACGAAACTTGCATTGCATTGCTAGCATTGTAGAGCTCATCTCGCCTCTGACGGAAAGATTTCATGCAGTTCAACTTAGGTATATTACTACTCTGATTTGATTTCAGTTTGCTGAAATGATGAAGATGAGGACGGCCGCCGTGTAGATGGATGTTGTCTGGTATTTTCCATCCTTTGCAACAAGTCATTGAGTCCGATGAATTCTTTCGTTTGCAGTACTCCTGCCCGAAAAAATTATTCACAACTTTTTAGTTTAGGTAATCCATGACATTTATACTGCTGAATACTAGAGCAATGTCCCCCATTTTTTATTTCGGGAAAATAGGTATTTGTATGGCACACACATGACTTTTGTATGGGATAATTAAAAATAGATAGTGTTATTTTGTATGGGGGCTTATGAGTATATAGGATATTAAATATGTAAGGGAAGCTTCACTATCATCAGTGCAGTGTCACTGTTCCTGTTTAATTTACTTGACCCGTGCATGGTACTTGTGTTTACTCAGATGCAGTTTGTAACGAAATAAAGCAAACACAATTGCAGCAGGGAGGAAATATACAAATAGGCTATGCAATTTTCTACTTGGGCGATATATTCAAATCATTTTGCTCCCTTTAGGTTTTTACAGTTGCTACCTATCTAAATTATCACCATACATATTCAATACACATTCATAAAGTAGGTCACAAAGTCACAACACGCTTAAAAAGTCCCCATACAATACATATCCCCATACAAAAGTCATGTGTGTGCCATGTCAGTTAATTGGCAGCCTTTCGTTTCTAGAAACTGCAATACTGAATATTGACTACTGTTTATTATAAAAAATTAATTCTTAAGTTGGAATTTTTAGCCAAAATTTACAACTCATAACATTTAACATTTCAACATGCAGCAACTCTCTGTGTTAAGATCTGTTGTGTTATAATATGTTCAATAAGGATGCTTCATACAATATTCTGATAACTACATTTCGTAATTCAGCCATACACACTTATACAAGCTGGACCTACTATATATCTATAATATAGTCTGTATAAAAGTCGTCAAGACTTGACACAAAAAATATGGTTGGATTTACTAGTATTTATAGCAACATGTAAATGTAAAACATGTCTGTATTGATATGCCGTAAGTCGATAAAACATTTTAGTTTGACAAAACATTCAAAACAATGCTTAGTTTGGCTTACCTCATGACTAGTATAAAACGTAGTAGCATCCGTTTCCGCTGTTTTGTTATTCGGCACATGACAAACCTGAAAATATTTCATTTCAATACACATTTAACTTTAATTTAACAGTAAAAATAGTAGCTAGTTCCATCTCATCTTGATATAAAATATTATGTATAACCAGCAACTAATATAACTAAAAATGTATTTATGTGTACGTACCTTGGTTTCTGCAAGAACTAAGCAATTGTAGTAATCCATCAATCGGTTTACTTCGTCCTTACTTGAGTCAATACCTATAAAACAGATTACAAATATCTATTATTGTGTTAAAAGTAAGGCGATTTCCAAAAAGATGTTACCTTCACATTTCTCCCCGTGTTGAAGAATGGCAGATTTAACTGACTCGTCCTCGTAGTGTTGAGTCATATACTTCAGATAATTTTGTAATGACGACAAATCTTCAGATGTCTAAAGAAAAGAAGAAAATTAAATCTACATCATTTCACTAAAACGCCCTGAATTTAATAACTTAAAAACTGCAAGCAGTTTAAATCAAATGTTTAGGTATATTTAGAAAATATTTCAAGTTAACAAATGTTATTTTAGAATCTTACAGCCCCATTTTGGTTCAGGAAACAACGATATTCACGATACTGCATTAGAAAACAAACTTGATTAAAAATCAATCCATATTTTGCATAGGCAATTAAAAATGAATATTTACTCATTAATTATAATATTTATATATATTTGCGAAAACAAAATGCAGAAAATTGCACAAAAATTATACAATTGATGTAGGCAAGTCATCCCCATCTACTTCTTTCATTGATTCCGCACATTGGCCATTGAGACGAAGCATTTGTAATGAAGGCATTGGATTTTTTAACGTTTTCTTGAGACAACACGTGACATTATTTACTTTCATGTATAAACCTCTGTTGCAAAAATTGGTGTTTCCATATCCATGCCAATTTGTTTTGCCATAAACGTTCTTGGTCGAAGTGACATTGTTTACATCAGAAACACCTTCTGCATTTGCCTGGTTTAAAATCAATTTACATTATTATACATTTTTTGTAGCTTAAAGGTGATTAATAGTGGGGCAACGTAAGCATACACGCTGTGTGTATTACTTAGGAATAGAGAATAGCCCGTATTAAATAGCGGAAGGTGAATCGGTCGTGGCTCACGAAAATTGGACTGATTAGTTTTGAATTACAGCGTTGGGGGGAAATCATGTTTTCCCGCTTACGCTATAATTCAAAACGTGTTGAATTTTTTTAATATTTCGGAGCTACAAGTCCAAGCTATTCACCTTCCGCCACTTTTTGAAAATTTTGAAGAATTTTGATAAATAAATACGGGCTACACTCTAATCCTAAGTAATACACACAAAGTGTATGCTCACGTTGCCCCGCTAATAGTAACCCTTAAAGTTTGATCCCAAAAGCAGGAATAACGCGTCACACACAAAAATATTATTTTGGCTTTAATATCAACCCATTTTCATAAAATTTTCTACACAACGAGAACGAGAGTGATGTATTTTTGAAAAATACAAAAACCTACTAAATTATTTTCATTATATCTCTTTCTCTTCTCTCTGAGCTACGAGAAAGCAAAATCAGAAAATCCATGGATAGATCATGTTGGGCATTCTAGGGTTTAATTGCAGGGAGCATTACAAGAAAATATTTTAGCAAACCGTTACCGTTGATATTGTCAAGACCATATCTAGCACCGTGAGTACAATCACTGAATATAGTAGACGGTTTCTTCTAGAGTATTTAATCATGTTTACTGCTGACTTTTTAATCAAATTCCACGGTCAGTTCTAGTTACCTGTAATGTAATAAATAGCACCAGCATAAGTACACATGGATAAATTATTCTAAAAGGTGGTAACTGGTATAACTGCCATTGTACTATGTACACAGTAGTAAAAATTCGTTCAATAATAAATATCATACTATTTACTATTAGAACATATTAATACATATTATTATAATTATAAAAGTAATCTACGGCTTAATTTTGAAAATATCAAAGCTAATAAATAATACAAACATACCTGACGATAGATGAGTTATAGGACGGGGACTGCCTGTCATTTTTCCTGGGATAGAGATTTCAGCTTTAATGAGTAGGAAGGGAATGCTTGTATATAGAATATTTATTACTCAGTATTAAACGTCATACTATTTCTAACGTAGGACACGAATGTCAAAAATCATGCAAAAATTGTTTAATATAGAATTCGCCATTTCATGTAATTTTAAGTTTATTAACATCAAAGACCTATGAGGAAGATGTTGCTAAATCATAATTATAAAAAATATCCAAAACCGCATCTGATTTTGGATTTCTTTCAAAACTTGTATCCACGCAGATCTTCAGCTTATTGCCATTTATATTGGCAGACAACCGAAAAAAATTGTGACTGTGGGTAAAGAGGGTCAAAGCCGGGCATGAAAAACCCAAAAACCCGGGTTTTTGGGTGGGTTTTTGGGTAGCAAACAGCAAAAACCCAGGATTTTTCATGCCCTGGGTCAAAGTATTACAATGCTTAAAATGTCCACATCATTTTCCCCGCAACCAGGAAGAGGTCGCAGCCAAATATGGTTTCCAGATTCAGAAAGCAGAAAACAAAATGTCTAATTGGAATATTCCAATTTAAAGCGGAACTATTCATAGGCCAATATCAAGCACACTTCGTAAGCATTCTATTTCAATTCCATTCATTATACCTTTATAAGAATTCAAGTAATATTGCAAATTTGGGTCTAAATCTGCGAAAGAACATCGTATAACTGTTGGTCTGTTTAATAAACGCATAAATACATAAGAACCCCCTTACAATTTATAAATATAAGTATCAAACAGGATTCGTCTCATTTACATTTGGTACATTCATATATTTAGCTATTCATTTATATGAAGCATAGCAACAAAAGGATTTGACGTGCATGTTTGGCCGTGGTTTGGACAATGACTCAAATGCTAATAATAATGCATGATATTATATGTATTTAATAATTTACTTTAAATTATTGTAGAATTAGTATTTTCTGTCAAATATATTGGACATTGAATTCCAGAAATTTTGCTTTCAACAGAAAAAATTGTTTAGTTCATACATATCTCTTGTCTTGGTTAAGGCCATAATTTCGCCTTACTACAATTAAAATAAACAAAAATTACGACAAATTTTCACACTTCAGATGTCACACACATCTGAAGATATCTGAATACGATAAAATGAACATCTATAAAAATAATTGAATAATATTGACTATCAAGATAAGAAAAAAATCAAAAAAAGATAATTGTACTCAATATTAATCAATTTTGATACTCAATATTAATCAATTTTGAAACTCAATATTAATCAATTTTGAAACTCAATATTAATCAATTTTGAAACTCAATATTAATCAATTTTGAAACTCAATATTAATCAATTTTGAAACTCAATATTAATCAATTTTGAAACTCAATATTAATCAATTTTGAAACTCAATATTAATCAATTTTGAAACTCAATATTAATCAATTTTGATTTTGATACTCAATACTAATCAATTTTGTTACTCAATATTAATCAATTTTGATTTTGATACTCAATATTAATCAATTTTTATTTTCTTTTGAATTTGATAGTCAACATTAATCTATTTTAGTATCCTGTTGATTTTGATAGTTAATTTAATACGACAATTTAAATTTCTGTTTGTTTTGATTGTTTTTCCATTATTGCTATTACATTAATCTACATTCCACTTTTCTTTATTTTGATAGCCAAATACAGCCTATTTAAAATTTTTTGATTTCTATAGTCAACCATGATCAATATTGATTTAATTTGAATTGCTGTACATTTTACTAATCAAAATAGATCTATTTTTACTATTATTCTACCAAAAATGTGCACACGTTCCATTTTACTTAAGCGAGCTTCTGTTACAGCTTGCTGCAGGTTATTATATGATGCTTTTTAAATGTTTACGAATATTTAGTATGACTACATTTTTATATGCATTATGTTTTCAAAAAATTTACATAAAAATTAATACTTTTTTCATTTATTTGGTGCGTCAAATGAAGTAGATCTATTATAACTACATTTTTATATGCATTATGTTTTCAAAAAATTTACACAAAAATAAATACGTTTTTCATTTATTTGGTGCGTCGAATGAAGTAAATCTATTATGACTACATTTTTATATGTACTATGTTTTTTAAAAAATTTACATAATTATCTAAATACGTTTTTCATTTATTTGGTGCGTCGAATGAAGTAAATATATTATGGCTATGACTACATTTTTATATACATTATGTTTTCAAAAAATTTATATAAATTTAAATACGTTTTTCATTTATTTGGTGCGTCGAATGAAGTAAATCTATTATGACTACATTTTTATATGTATTATGGTTTCAAAAAATTTGCATAAATATAAATACTTTATTCATTTATTTGGTGCATCGAATGAAGTAAATCTATAATGACTACATTTTTATATGTATTACTAGCTGAATCCTAGCACACAAAGTGTGCTAGAAAATGTTGAAATCAGTAAATTTCTAGCGACTGCGCATTGGCCCGAAATTCATAGACCGTTGATTGGACTCAAGACTGATAGTCTAAGTCTAGTCCTTGCTCATTAATTGCAAAATATTACCCTTACTCATTAATTGCAAAATATTACCCTTACTCATTAATTACAAAATATTACCCTTACTCATTAATTACAAAATATTACGGACAAAT
Source organism: Tomocerus qinae (assembly GCA_020055645.1). NCBI lineage: Eukaryota > Metazoa > Arthropoda > Collembola > Entomobryomorpha > Tomoceridae > Tomocerus > Tomocerus qinae. Next base: position 127,683,060 of record CM034546.1, read on the forward strand.
ATACAAACATTAATACATTCAAAAAAAATTTTATGCGCATGTCCCACTTTATGTTTAAAAGATTATGTTTATGTAGAGTAAAGATGTTTTTTAAAAAATTTACATAATTATCTAAATACGTTTTTCATTTATTTGGTGCGTCGAATGAAGTAAATCTATAATGACTACATTTTTATATGTATTATGTTTTCAAAAAATTTACATAAATATATACTTTTTTCATTTATTTGGTGCATCGAATGAAGTAAATCTATAATGACTACATTTTTATATGTATTATGTTTTCAAAGAATTTACATAAATCTACATCTAAATACATTTATTTGGTGCATCGAATGAAGTAAATCTATTATGACTATGACTACATTTTGATATGTATTATGTTTTAAAAAAATTTACATAAATATAGATACTTTTTTCATTTATTTGGTGCATCGAATGAAGTAAATCTATAATGACTACATTTTTATATGTATTATGTTTTAAAAAAATTTACATAAACATAAATACTTTTTTCATTTATTTGGTGCATCGAATGAAGTAAATCTATAATGACTACATTTTTATACGTATTATGTTTTTTAAAAAATTTACATAATTATCTAAATACGTTTTTCATTTATTTGGTGCGTCGAATGAAGTAAATCTATAATGACTACATTTTTATGTATTTATTTTCAAAAAATTTACATAAATATTAATACTTTTTTCATTTATTTGGTGCGTCAAATGAAGTAAATCTATTATGACTTCCTTTAATATATGCATTATGTTTTCAAAAAATTTACATAAATTTAGATACGTTTTTCATTTATTTGGTGCATCGAATGAAGTAAATCTATAATGACTACATTTTTATATGTATTGTTTTTTTAAAAATTTACATAATCATCTAAATACGTTTTTCATTTATTTGGTGCGTCGAATGACGTAGTTCGCCTGAGGAAGCTAGCTTATAGAATCGCACATTATGTACTCTGTACGTACGTCCGTATACGTCCGTCCGTTCCCACGATAACTTTCGAATGCAATGACGGACAAGCACGTATTTAGTAGGGGGCGGGGGGGCGCAGCGCCCCCCCTAAATCTGAGAAAAAGAGGATTTTTTTCTCAAAAATGGCCTAAAATTGCTAAATTTTTTCGCGCTTCGCGCGAATATGTCTTATTTTTGGTATAATTTTTGCTTCCGCCCCCCCTTGAACAAATTTCTAGATACGTGCCTGATGACGGATATTGACCAAATTTGATGCCTATGGAGTGGTGGCGAATCCCATTGATTTTGGTTCATATCGGTCAATAGTGAGATACCCCGTGCTCACTTTGTCCTCATTTTTATAGTCGAAGTGATAATTTAGCATTAAATGGACATTGAAAAGTGCAATTGCGTTTCCCATAAATTGGTAGCATGATAGTGTACAATATCGTTAGAGAAAATATAGTATTCTTCAACCAAATTTATGACCTTATAAGGAAGCAAATAAAGCAGAAAAATAACTACTATTCTGCTGATTTTTAGAGTCAATATTAATCAAATGAGATTTTCTGTTGGTGTTGATTTCGATAGTCAACAAATCTAATTTGGTTTTCTATCAATAAACACTATCTATTATCATTTATTTGTAATTTTTTCACGGAGTCGCAGACACAGTCGTCAGAGCGTTCCATTTTAGCCGGCTAAAAATGATTTTGACCAGCCAGCCGGCTAAATTTGCTGAAGTGGCCAGTTGCCAAAACGGCCAAAAATCATGGTTTTTCAAATTTCCCGCCAAATCAAGAATGATTTTCTCAGTTCACATAGCCCCATTTGACTATTATTAGCCATCTCAGCCATCAGAATTTCAACCAGCCGGCCGGCCATTTTAGCCAGCCATTTTAACCAACCATCCGGCTGGTCATCGAACACTGTCCATCTTCCGTATATGTCGCCCGGAACCCAAAATACACCAATTTTATATTCGCCCGAAAAATAATTTTTTGTCACCAATTAGTTCCTCCAAAAAGAAGTCTTTGGGCGCCCAAGCAAAGGAATAATTAATAGAAATACAAAAAACATAGAATGGCAATGCTGTATCTGCCTGTGTTATTCCAATTTTCATGCAGTTGTCTCATTTCTCGCTGACATATCCTTACCAATACTTTTCACTTATTGGTTGTAAGAAAGAGTGGAGGGAACGAATGAATAATGCATTGCAGAAGCCTGCCGCAATGACAACAAACCTGCTGAGGGTGAATTGCACTCCGTATACCAGCCAATGCATTGTTCATCCTTCCCTCTCCGCGACTTCCAAAGGCAGCTCTTAACCAATAGACGAAAACTTCTTGTTAGGATAAATCAAGGATCGAGACAGAAATGAAATTTGACGTCACGATTTCAATTGCCTATCTCTCTTTATTATATCTATGGAATAATTACACCCTATAGCACTTGATTTTGTAAACTCCACCGTTATACGCTAAATGGTGATACTTGAGCTTGTGCGGAAGTACAAAAGAGATCTTAGCTCTGTAGTCCAGAGTTTTACAATTATTGAGCGCGTCTCGTGTGTATTTAGTGCCTAACTCGAGACAGGACAACTGACCTAGTGGGAGTTCTACACACACACACTGGCTGGTTGCAATAAATAAAATAATATTCACTAGCTAACTACTAATTAGTCAGTCCATTCACCATTCCCTGTTTACGTTTGACGTTGTTTGCCGAACCAGTGACCAATTTCATATTTTAGCGACTGACTTTAACTTTTGTAATTATTCAAAATGGATCTTACATGTGGGGAGGAAATGGTTTGTGGGTCTCCTAATAAAACGTTGAAGACTCAAGAGGAAAGCCGATTTTTTCAAGATGAGATGCAATTGGCTTTAACCGATGAAACTTTAATCAACGATCGCCGAGTTTTGAAAAACATGCTGCGTTTGGAGGAAAGAGTAAATAAGCATTCATTTTGTTATTTTAAAGTTCTTCAAACGGACATAACCCCGGAAATGAGGACTACTGTTGCTAGTTGGATGTTCGATGTTATTGAAGAAGAAGGACTTTCGAAAAATGTGTATTTGCTATCTGTGAGTTATATGGATCGTTTTCTGACGATGAAGAAAATCGAGAAGAGTCAATTTCAACTGCTTGCTTCTGTTTGTATGTTGATTGCCTCAAAATGGGTGGGAACAACTCTGAGTATTGAAAAACTGATTTTCTACACCGCATTCAGTTGTCAAAGAGAAATGTTGCTCAACTGGGAAATGTTGGTCCTGACTCATTTTAAATGGGATGCCTTCTCTCTTACTCCCAACGATTTTGTAGAACATATTCTTTATCGACTTCCGGACAATTTATGGAAAGATACAAAAGGAAACTGTGGAGATGAAGCCGACGCCGAATGTTTATTAGGTTAACATTTTTATTTTCCCTTTAATGATACTTCAAATGAATCAGTATTTCTACTGTACTGATGTCCATATTGAGTTTAGCCGTAGTCCATATTATGATTTTTTAAAATATCTTCGTTTAATTATTATTTTAGATTATTTAAAATTATAATTATGTTAATGTCAATGTCAGAGGTTGGAAGCGGTTCTTCTTGAGAGCAAATCAGGAGACCCCATCTGAGTCTGAGGCCTCGCTTGAACGCGAACCCTTGACTCCAGTGAACTAGGTAGTACGTAATACGGTCATGTATGGTATTGAATAATTCGACGTAATTAGATTATGTAATTTAATTTTTATTAATATAATAATTACATCTGTTTCTTGTTATTGGCAATAATAGCACTATAATAAACACTATTATTATTTTGTTATTTTATTAAATTGATATTAATTATTCATTTAGTGTGATATTTGTTCATGGATATTGTACTAGGTGTTGGAGATGAAGGTTCGAACCAGTGGAAGACGGTAGAAAATCAAGTGAAAACATTTATTTGTGAAATGTACAGACTCGGAATTTACATTTGCCCTACTTGTTTACTTTGTCCAAGTTCTAATAACAAATTCAAAGTTCATCTTCCAAGCAAGATAGCATCTGCTGCCATAGCTGTCGCCATTGGAAGTCAAGTTTCTCAGGACGTATTTCACGAAATTCTTCATCGTTTGCATGTCATCACAAAAATTGAAATCGGCATTCTTCGCTCGACTGTCGACCAACTTCGATTAACTGTGCAGCTCGCGACAAAATCAGTCACAACAGACGACGAGTCAACCAGTTCTACTCCGAGTATCGCCAGTGACTCCGACTCAATGGATCATTGTGACTTGATCAAGATCAAGGGAGAGTTGCGGAAACCTGAAACACCAATTGACATGGGGGAGATTTTCTTTTAAGAAAGCATACTTAATGGCCAATCCTTATGGACAGTTATATAAAATCATCCCTCTAAATGGTTTTCACATTTTTATCTAATATTTTTTTGATAGTTTAACTTTTTCGAAAAATTGTCTGTCAGTAACTGACTTTTCATGACTGAAGAACATTATGCATGTTTCCAAGTTCGGCATTTTCTTTTTTTCAGAAATGACATTTTGTAATTTAAAAAATGAACATTTTTCAGTACATTTTTAGTTCTAATTTTTTATAATATTAAGCAACATATAATATCCTTTAATTTAAGAACGTAATATCTAAATTGAACATCGTCCTTGTGCTTTTGGACAATTTTCTTCTTTTCAGAAATGACATTTTGTAATAATAGTCATACGCAGGATGATCTTTTATTATTTTTTGCATTTTTTTAAACATTTTTTTAAAAATCGTGTTTATTTACATTTAAATTACAAGCATAATTTTGTTTCAAATTAATTAAAATCATGCTTCTTGTTGTTAGTAGTTTAATTTTAACTTTTTAGTACCTAATTATAACAATTATGTATCGTGTACTGTGACATTAATTAAATATGTTAGGTATATATTAGAATATAATATTTAGTGTTTGAAAAACAAATCAAGTGGACTAGCCAATAATCTTATTAACTTTAGTAGATATATAATGTTATGCACTTAATTATCACGTGTAAGTTGTAATGTATTGTGTTTGTAAGCCAGCAAGAAGGTTGTGCATGCTACATTTGTTAGTTTAAGACTCAATTCCTGGCACAGGAATATAATTACAATAAAATTATGAAATCTGTTTTTAGTGTATCACCAAATAGTGCATCAAACTGGAAAGACTGAATATTATGGTTTATTTAGGTTAAGAAATGAGCAATACAAGTTGAGTTATAATCATTGATAATGAAGTGGTAAAACTGAAATTAAGTACCAGGTATGTTTAGATATTGGGTTGAACAGATTCAAGTGTGTATTTAAGTTCATTACTTGTATTAGATTACAATAAAATTATAATTAAGAAATCTATTATCAGTATGCCAAATAATTCACCAAACTGAAAAGACTGATTAATGTGATCAACTATTATTTAGTTGAGTTGTAATAGTTTTAGTTATTACGCCAAAGAAGTAAGATACGCTTGCATCTACATTAATTCTTTAAGATTTGAGAGCAGAAATGATGTTATGATAATAGTTTTTTAGTCTCTAAATTTATACATGATTGGTGTAGTATGTGTAGCATTAAGGAAGTACTAATTAATTAAAGTACTATATTGTTTTGAATATTATGTTGATAAACAAAGTCTGTAACAAATTTGAGTGGCAATAAAAATAGTGTGCAATAATATCTTGTTTTCCATAATTTATTTTGAATAATTTCAAAAGATTTCTGACTTAATAATGTTTACAATTTAATAAGTGATCTATTTCTTAATAACTGTAACATTTATATCCATATCGACAGCATCCCATAATCTCATTTGCATAAAATTGGCAACGAAATATAAAATTATTATAATCAGCAACATTTGCGATTACAAAACTTTACTGAATTAACTTTTTAGTTGGGTATCTGAAATCTAACGGAAGCATTTCGGCAAATGTTTTCTCAATAAATCATATAAATGATATTGGTTCGAAATTTTTACCATATTTTCTATTATTTTGATGCATATATTACAAAAATTTGGAAGAGATCTACGAGATTATTAAATATTTTCATAGTGAGGTACTAAATATACTACATTCGAGTTCGGGCAACTGGGTGTGAAATCTTCCCGGATCTTTTTACTTTTAAGATGAGTCTTCTCATGACGACGTAAATCAGAAGTTTGTGCGAAGCCTTTGCCACAGATGTTACAGATAAAAGGCTGTTGAAATAAATAAACACATAATTTATAAAATAACAAAGTAGCGTAGCTGTTTTATGAGAATAGCTAATCTGTCTGCATGTCCTTCCGTTATTAAGATAGCTCAAGAACGAAAGGTTGGAGTTTGAAAATGGTCAAAATCAGACACTGTGTTTGGGCGTTGGTTAAAAACCAAAAATCAATGCAACTTTAGTTCTTGTCATTATAGAACGTTACAAGGTTGAAGATCTTGGGGAAAATGTGCTGCATAATGTTTTGTAATGTTTTTCAATCTCCGCTACTTTTTGCCATACATTAGAAATGCTTTATTATTATTAATATTATTATACCTTTTCTCCTGTGTGAAATCTTTCATGTCTCAGAAGGTGATGTGAGTGTTTAAATTGTTTGCCTGAAAAAATTATATAATATTTAAGTTATTCCTTCGAGACATTTCTGTTTAAAAAATGCTTTATAAAATCAAAAATTAAAATGATTTAATTTACTAATAATATTATTATAGAGCTCAGAAAGTAATGTTTGAGTTACCGCATGTATGGCAGGTATGAAGATTTTTTTCATTGTGACTTTTAACATGTTCTTTAAAATAGCTCTGTTTTCTAAAACTCTTTCCACAAATGTCACAAATATAAGGTTTTTCTGTTGTGTGCGTATTGATATGAATTTTAAGATTATTTAGCTGAACGAATCCCTTGCCACAGATCTCACAAGAAAATTCGCGAATTGTACCGTGAATTTTTTTATGTACTTTCAAGTTACCGTTACTGGTAAATCCCTTTCCGCAAATTTCACATATGAACTGTTTTCTTACAGTATGCAATTTCATGTGCTTCTTGAGTTTACTAGGCAGTTTAAACACTTTTCCACAAAATTCACACGCACAGGGCGCTTCCCCATCACTATTATGTGTTTTCATGTGGCAACTCAAATAATTAGCTCTCGAATATTTTTTATTGCACACTGGACATGGAAAACGCTTTCTATTGCCTGAGTGTGTTAACCTGTGTTTAGATCTGTTGCTAGAACTCCTGAATTGTCTACCACAGATCTCACAAGAATACGGCTTCTCGCCTGTATGACCGTTGAGATGAATTTTCAAATCCGAAATTTGGATAAAACTCTTGCCACAAAAATCACAAGGATACAGCTTTTCGCCCGTATGAATCTTCAAATGGTAACGGAGAGATTCCGGACGATTAAATATCTTCCCACAATATTCGCATACGTTCGAGCCTTCTCCAGAATGGATTTGTTTTTCATGGAATTTCAAAGACGCCAGGAGAAAATATTTTTTTCCACAAGTACCGCACGAAAATCGAGCTTTCCTAAGCACTCGACGTATCACTGATTTCACTTTTTTTGTTTTGGGTAAAACCCCCTTTTCTTTGTCATGAATTAATTTGTGACGTTTTAATTTCTGCAAGGTACAATACGATTTTTGGCATATCGTACAACGATATTGGACCCTTTTAACACCATTTACGTCTTCCTCAGCATCCGAATTCACCAGCTCCTTTTCTTTCTTTACTTTATTTACCCCGACATCTCTTCGTTTTTGTCCTACACAACACAAAACATAGATAATATTAATATGCTCGGTTAATTTACCTGAACAGCAATATAACACATTACAATGTATTTCTGTAATGGCACCGTGTAAAGTATAATATAATTTTCTATGAGTTATAATTAATCACAAGAAAATCTACACTTTCACTTAAAAGGTCACGTACTAGCGATTAATAATAAAAGTATAAACATATACATTGATAATTATAAATTTTTTTAAAAAATTAATTAAGCTTTTTCAAAATATTAATTTCTAAGCTAAGTGCATTTTAGTGTATTAGTGTATACCAATGCATACCAACTTTGCAAGTGAAGAGTAAATAAGCCATTAATAAAAGCAATTATCCATATTTTTCGTATAATCGACATTTTAAACAAGATATACGCTTGTCTTCTGGAGATTAGGTCGTTTTTTGACTACTTACGTCCCTTTTTTGTAAAAGGAATTGACCTTTGATTAAAATATAAAAGTAAGTTAAAGACAGATTTCTTTACAATGAAAATGAAAACGAATAATAACTAAATCTAACACTAACTTTTTATATACAGTAAAAATTAAATATAAAATTGACTTCCACCGTTAACTGAAAATAGGTACATTTTTTATTTTTTATATGCTTTCAATTCATAAAAATGCCATACCTATACGTTTTGATTTCGAAATCTTAAATTTGTTCAGAGACTGTAAACTTGAATGGTCCTGGTCTTCGTGGTATTCGTCGCTGTTATAATTTTGCATCGAAAGACAGTCTTCATTGGGTGATTCCAAATCCATTTCTAAGTGGTGCTCTCTCTTGATTGAAATTGCTGAACGCGATGTCGATAATTCTGTCAATTCTGTATATATTAAAGAAACTTATATAATTTTGGTTTAATAAATTATTCAATTCTAACTCTACTTATCACTTATAAGTTATTAGGTGATTCAAAACGGAATTTGTGACTTGGAAAAGATTCTTACCTTGACTAACATAATACCTAACAGTTTCGTTTACACCTGCTTCTTTAGAATTCCATTGTTTTTTAGACTTTCCTGAATTCAGTACTTTCATTTTTAATGTATTCCGAAATTGTTCGTATTGATTAAAAACATTTCTTGCTTTCGCAACCAAAACAGAACACGAATTGCAACATTGTAGCCAAGTGCAAGGGTTTCCATAATCTTCTAAAAATGTACAGCAAATATCTGCCGGAATATCTAATACTTTTCGCAGTAAAAATACTACTTCCAATTGATTGACCAATTCTCTACAATCTTCAGTCGTTCCCATTTCCATTTTTAGCGAGATACCTTCTTCCTTTTCATCATTACAATGTAAAAAATTCTTTGAACAGATTAGACATTCCGTCTGTTTCTTATTTTGTTTACAATTTTCGTCCATAATAATCTTCAAGTCGTCTACTTGACCTGAAATTTGTCCAATAGAACAGTTTTTTCATATATTATTTTCTCAGTATTACGGACAAAAGTCACATATGAAAAACGAGAAAATTACAAATAATAAAAAAATGGTAATTTTGAAAGCCACCTTCTACAGCAATCGTTAAATTTCCTGATCTTCTTCGTTCAAATTTTTAAACAGTAAAATAAAATCAACCGGACTATAATTTTATTTCACTGATGTAGACTTATTTTCGATTTTAAATACCAAATTATTACTAAAAATTATTTGTTTGACTTTGGATTTTCAATTTTTGGATGTTTGATGTTTGATGTTTGATGTTCAATGTTGAATGAGACGACTCTGAAAACTAAGATTCTTTTGAATTCTTCGCGCTTACTTGCAGGAAAATATTCGCTTGCGTTATAATAATATTATTATGTATCAATAGTGTATCATTGCATTGCATCTGATTCTTGAAATTTGAGATTTGGAATCTGAAACGTTTCTATTTATAAACAGTGAAATCATAGGTGCTTGTTCCGGATAATCTATCTGTAACAATCTTAATGATGACTATGATCAGCTATGATCAAAATCTATTGTTTTTGATGACTTGTTAAATTCCCAGTCATAGTTGCCCATCAAGCTCATGCCTCACCTACCATCTACTTTACAGTTTAAAGTCGTGGTTATGTAAAGTTATTGAGTACTAGTGAACCCAGACAGCTAAAAAAGGAGTGAACCTAGCACTCAAGAGAAATTCAACAGGCCACCCATCACAGTAATAAAAAAACCCGAAAATATCATCGGTATTTCCCTTAAGTTATTATGTTAAATTTGTAAATGACAGAATTTATTTGATATAGGAAAGTAAAAAACCCGAGGTGTTCAAAAAACATTGCTAAGTACTTTTTTATGTCCACGTTAGGGATGTAAGCTAACATCATTGGTCAAAAAAATTAATTTTTCTGTACTTCAGGGGCTACGTTAACAGACGCCTCCAAATCGGAATATGAAATGGCTCCGAAACTACTTCACCGATTTGGATGAAACTTGGACCAGATATTGACCATTATCATATCTCGGGGTGTTTTTTGAATTTGTGAAAAATTCGCATTTCTTCCCTTTCAAAATTACGAAATAAGTTTTGAAATAGGCGGTTTTTCATGCAAGAAATTTTTTTATCAAAATTCTAATGGATTAAAATTAAAGCCCTTTATAAATTATGGTTAATGGGCAGAAACAGATTTTCGAAATTGTTGACCTCTACGAGATGTCAGAGGTCAAATTTCATTTTTCGTCGAAAAATGCCCTTGTAAGGTGTCGTTCGCAAGCTAAAGATATGGTAAAGGCCAAATAATTACATATTTTGGCAACCGAGGACTTCATAAAGAGGTCAACAGTCGTTTTCGTCAAAAATAGAATCTCTGATGCACAAGATATGCCGCCATGTAGTGCATCCGGCATTTAGGTACATACTAGCCATAACCCATTTTTAACATAGGCTTGTGCCTGCCCCAGTGCGTAACTAATACATTGAAAAGTTTTTTTGGATTTCTGAAGATATAGGCAAGTGTGTTAATTGGCTAAGACAGAAAGGGAGAAAAAAGTCGTGAAGTTACAGTCTTACAGTAGACAACAATTGGTTGATGTCAAGATGTGAGAACTTAGTGCGATGTGAACAAGAGTGAAGCCAGCATCAAAAGCAGAAGTCCTGTCCAAAATCAAGGCTTCTGCCTGTTAGCTTTGTCGGGCAGTGTACCCGCCGGCTACTAGGTACTCTTTCACTACTGGTCCTATTTTTCCGTAGACCACTCCACGACAGGAGTCAAGTTATCCCCCATCCATTTCCCTAGTGCCAAACATTCACATTCGGATGGCTTCTGTGTAGCTTTGATTGACAGAATTTTTATCGACGCAGAAATAGAGTTATCGAAACTCGTGCCCCAGTTTTTGGCCATTCCCAGACTCAAACTTTTTCATCGAAGGAACAAGTCCATTTTAGATATCACGACGACGTTGATTACACAAAAAGGGGATTAGTTATCTTGCGGATACAGGCAGACTTCGCGACAAACTATACGCATAATGCTGTCCTTCTCATCATTAGGGCCCGTGCACATTATACACTTGGTTGCTGGAGGCTACTCGTCATACTTGCAAGTAAGACAAGTCCATTTGTTATCATTAACATTCGAACTTTTAGGGTCGTTGAAACTAGAATAAAATAAATAAACATTTTTCAGCACCTGGGGACTTAATACCAACTTAATTGGTACTCTTGGTCTTCACAGGGTATGTCTACTGTAGCAGCGTCTGTTTGCAAAGCTGAGAAGTAGCAAAAATTGACAGGGCTTCCGCGTAGTCAGTCAGAGTTTGTTAATAATTTCATATCGGATGTTTTCAAGAATTTTGCTGAAAAGACTGTAACTGTAAGTCGTCCGGAGCTTTGCTCTATTTGCATTTTGTGCATTGTACTGTTCGGGGCCAATTTAAAAATGTACAAGCTTAAAAAGTCCCCTTGGCACTACTTTTGCACTCCAGATTCTCCACAGCTCCGGCTCCATGGAAATCCAGAGGAGTGAAACAGTCATGGTTGCATTTTGTGAGAATGAATTTTGTAAAAAAGATTTGTGAGAAGTCTTTTGCTTTCCTGAAGACATAGACAAGTGTGTAAATTGGCAGGAAAGCAAAAGACACTTTACAATGTATTAGCTACGCACTGGGGCAGGCACAAGCCTATGTTAAAAATGGGTTATGGCTAGTATGTACCCAAATGCCGGATGTACTACTTGGCGGCATAGCTTGTGCATCAGAGATTTCAATTTTGACGAAAACGACCGTTGACCTCTTTATGAAGTCCTCGGTTGCCAAAATATGTAATTATTTGGCCTTTACCATATCTTTAGCTTGCGAACGACACCTTACAAGGGCATTTTTCGACGAAAAATGAAATTTGACCTCTGACATCTCGTAGAGGTCAACAATTTCGAAAATCTGTTTCTGCCCATTAACCATAATTTATAAAGGGCTTTAATTTTAATCCATTAGAATTTTGATAAAAAAATTTCTTGCATGAAAAACCGCCTATTTCAAAACTTATTTCGTAATTTTGAAAGGGAATAAATGCGAATTTTTCACAAATTCAAAAAACACCCCGAGATATGGTAATGGTCAATATCTGGTCCAAGTTTCATCCAAATCGGTGAAGTAGTTTCGGAGCCATTTCATATTCCGATTTGGAGGCGTCTGTTAACGTAGCCCCTGAAGTACAGAAAAATTAATTTTTTTGACCAATGATGTTAGCTTACATCCCTAACGTGGACATAAAAAAGTACTTAGCAATGTTTTTTGAACACCTCGGGTTTTTTACTTTCCTATATCAAATAAATTCTGTCAAATACAATATTTTAATTAATTTTCTAGCGGTTGGAAAAATGCCAACTTTCTGATCAAAAGGAAGTTCCTAAACCAAAGTAATAACCGTACAATTAGGTAGATCGTAGTATCAAATACAGGCAACATTGAAAGACTCCATTTTTAATAAACACTCCAAAAAGTTTCCATTTAAAATTAGGAAAATAAGATTCCGTGGATTTTAATAAAAATGTACAAATCCAATGAGTACACTATACGAATAAATAGTGGTCCTCAGTTATTTAATTCTACAAAAAGGTGTACAAACTGGCACGAAGGAATAAAGGTGGCAGTAAAAAGTAATACCAGCTCTATTAAAAAACGGGACATAAATTTGTGTATATATAGAGCTGAACCAATTTGGATTAGTGGCTTTGAAATGCTAATTAATACGCCTAATATTTTGAAAGGTCCCCTTTTGCTAATCATCTCCATTCAATCACCAATAATCATCATGTAAATTTCTATTATGTTATGATGTTATAATATTTTGTAACGACTCATTTCAGTGGTTAAGAGGAAGTAGGCACGCATGTGCATCTTACTTTCAAGGAACGTGCATATATTACGTGTGCAGTTGATGGGAGGAAGAGATACCCAAAAAGGTCACAACAATAAATAATAACTAACCAAATGCCTAAAATCTAATAGCTATAACAGATAAGCTTGATATTCTTGTAAATAGATAATAGGTTTTAAATAGGTACCAATCAGCACAAGTGTTTAGGACGCTATATATGATCAAATTCAATCACCCACAGTTCCAGTCACCAGTGTTCAAATCGAAAAAATGACAGCGCGTATCACTCCCAGTTATTGTCAATTTCAGTCAGTTCAAAATATCAAAAAAAGCTGATAATTTTTTCTTTAAATGAATAAACAGCTGATGCACTTAGATTGTGTGTTGTGTCTTTAGGTCATAAGTCATAACTTAAATACCAGAATGAATTAAAATGGTGGTGACTGCAAATCGTAGCGGTCAGAAAGGAAAATTACAATTTCACCACTCACAACAGAGCAGAGCAATTTTCACTCATTCAAAATTGCTGAAAATTAGGGTGGATTATATGAAACCACTCTCAATCATTTCGGTATTTTAGAGGAAGTGAACATGCGCATTTTTGTTTCTAGGGAATGTGCATATATTACGTGTGCAGTTGATGGGAGAAGGATGTACTCAAAAGTGTTGCAGTCTGTCAGTCAGCACTTGCGTTACACATTGGGGAGTGGGTTTTGCGTTACGCAATATATGCAGGTTCCCTAGTCTGTCCTACCAGACATAGCTACATAGATAGATAGATTGGTAAGTTTTTTTCCTTCTGTGTTTATTATATAGAGATACTCATTATAAAAATTGATGTCTACATCAAATCCTCATAACACCGATAGCAGCCAATACTATTAATAATACATTAATAATGAGAATAATGACTTAATTCTACTTCTATTCATCTATTGGTCGCTTATTAGCACTTCACTTGGGTTTGGACTTGGATGGAGTTTGGACTGAATTTGGAAGTATTAAATAGCCCCATCCCGGCCTACTACACTTACCAGTTATCCAATTTTACTGACTCTAACCTGACTACATAATTGTAGTATTAAATGAATTTTCTAATAAAAAGTGATTGGCTTTGATGCCTATAATATCTTACAATCCATGAAATATTTTCTCATGGAAAAAAATCTTTGTTGTGTTACAAAGGTTTATTTATCTAAGCCTATTGAAAATTAAATTTATGACAAATAAATAAAATATAGCTACAATGCAGCAGCTGTGAAATGAACTCCATGGACTTTATTTTCTTTTGTAAATATGGAAATGTTTGTAAACAGGAAAATGTTTGTATTTAAGCAGGAAAATGTTTATAAACACAACAAAATTCATGCATTTGTCTTAAAGACATGTTATTACAGGTGTTATGCTTAATTATATATTATGGAATATAATTCTCTGCCTAATCAACAACTACGCAATTTCCCAATCTACGTAATTTTTCCACACTTGCACCTTGCACGTGTTAAATCATGTTATATGCTTTATTAGTTCTATAGGTGATTAGGACTGTAATTTACTCAGTGATAAAAAGAGTCTCATCCCAGACAGAGACATGCATCATTATAAGTACCAATTGTTTCACGACCTTTGCTTTGCTTTTGCGTCTCAAACTATTGACAGTTTGTACTATGGATCAATAGCTATAATATAGAGCATTAGGTATTAGGTACCAATACACAATATTTATAATGTTCTGTATAATTTTTAGGATTTGTTGATGAGCATTGTGTAAGCGTAATTAAATATTGTACAGATATATACAAAAATATAGTTTGCATGGGTAAATATTTTGATAAGCAAAAGCCGACTCAATTTAAGCATTATTTTACCTTAAGGCTCTCCATCCTACTTACTGCTACTTACTACGCATAAAAGTGGTTCAGATTTACCTATAAATGTATGGTTAAATTCTAATTTAGCAAAAATGTGTAAATGATGAAGCGTATGCTATTTATATAATACAACTTGTACCTCTGCATGCC
Source organism: Tomocerus qinae (assembly GCA_020055645.1). NCBI lineage: Eukaryota > Metazoa > Arthropoda > Collembola > Entomobryomorpha > Tomoceridae > Tomocerus > Tomocerus qinae. Next base: position 127,698,164 of record CM034546.1, read on the forward strand.
TACATATTGTTTTGTTGTCATGTCATAATAATTAGTTGGCTATCATGTCAATAATATTCATTGTTAATAATTTTTTTACGGAGACAGAACTGGGCTTGAATTATCATTATATATGTTACGGAAAACAGTTGTGTAATTACTGACGCCAACTTTGGAGTTATTAATTAAACATCTGCGTATATACCATGCAAAATGTACATGTAGTCTAGTCTAGGCTATATGATAATGTATCTAGGATGCATTCATGAATTGATCAAAATACTAGAATTATCCAGTTTTGGATTATGATAAGTAAATGCAAGAAGTATCAATCTACTTAATTTATAAACACAAGACGTCACGTCATGCTGTTATAATCATGCTTTATTCAATCCTGTACAATGCGATTAATGCATACTATATACTACTCTATTTGCATAATAATTTAAAGTTCAGACTAGTCCAGTTTGGTCCAGTGCATCCATCTGGAAACTGCATGAAACAGTTTAAGTAAATAATATACATTAAATACCTATTTATAACTAAGTTTAATGGTGAACAATTCAAACGGCGTAAAAATACTTTTATCAGATTGCCTTATCTGTTAACCTTTGATGTCACTGATTGTTGATGTTGATGTCACTTTATTTTAACCAAAAACTGGAATTCCCCAGATTAGTAAAATCAAATTGGTTAACGTCATATAATCATTTGGAGATAATGAAACTACTGGGATTAACCAATTAGAGTCAGGTGAGAAGCACGCTAGTGCAATAAGTATCAACAGATGTTTCGTTTCGAAATGACAGTTCTTGTTCTTACTGCCCATAGTGACATTACCATAATCTTATAGTTACAAGGCTTTTTCTTATAATCCCTTATGACTCAGCATATCTAAAGGCTAGACCTAAAAGTTTCTACGATAAATTAGGATTTCTATCTTCATTCATAAAAGTTCATGGAAACAGAACTATTGCGTGCGTATCTATTCATATGAACTTTGAGTACTCTTTTCCGGATTGGAAAACCCAGTGATCAATAACTAAACACGATTGTTTGTCAATAAATTAGTGTAATTATAGAAAAAGTAAACCCTTTCCTAATATTTGAAATTTTAAAAGCGGATTTACTTCTGATTTTCCTAACTTGCTGTAAAATTGCACTTCTTTAGAAACAGGGATCGAAAATATGACTTTTTAAGCAAACATACAAAAATAGCTTGTATATTATTATTACACTGTTACAGCAAGAATGAGCCACACAGGATTTTTGTCAAAAATTTGTTCATTCATTAGAATTTATTCATTTATAGCAAATCCATTGGACTTAATGTCATAATATTTTAAATACCAATTTTAATATGGAGTAATTATATCAATAATAATTATTTATAAATAATGGTAGCAAATATTGATAAGATAAAATAATTGGTAAATAATTGCATGACTTATAATTGTTTGTACCTACGTATTTTTATTAACAAATAATTTTGTAGAATTTTGATTCACTAGGTTTCTATTGAATTATAGAAAATAAAATATTTATAGAATTTTTGAGAATTGTAATGACGAAAGCAATGGATATATTTATTCACAGAAAAATAATATTTAGTACAACTGCATGTGTAGAATATTGTGGGTAAATACAGATAATGTTTATATATAAATGGGCTGTACTATAGGTTGAGATTTGTATGGATTTTAATGCGTGGCCATTCTATTATGTTGTAATCTATATGGATATGTATTGTGTAATTGTTCTATGATTTTTCCACTAGGTACCAAGTGAGTAGCAAGGCATGAATATTCCCAATCCATAATTCTCAACCCTGAAGGAGTAGTTAGTAAGACAAGTCTCGTGGATATTGAGCATCGCACATGACCGTCGATAAGCTACGGATTATATACTCCCTGTGCATTGAATAGTATAAGTAGGTATAGGTTTAATTATTTTACGCATTACAAGTACAAGATACTAAATCTTATCAGGTTGATCCCAACCAACATTCCTGGCTCTACGAATAAAACGGCCAGCGACTGTTGCAGATGTTTCATTCTCCAACTTTTAACAGTCCGAGGAGTTGATTCAAATAATTCTGCTCGAGTTGCTTATCTATCTCCTTGTACACTCCGTTCATACATTCATATCCCAGTTCACTACTTCCGAAAAACGTTATAATTCAACTTCCTGTGTCCATACATACAAGTATACCTATTTACTCCACGTAATCATCAAACCACACGAATACACATTAAATAGAGTTTGTATGTGACTTAGTACAAGCTCGTGATTTTCAAATCTATCGCCTTAGTACAGATCCGTGATTTGCAAACTTATCGCCTATTTTTGCATAAAAGTTGAACTATTAATACTAGAGACATTTTGAAAGTCCAATTTTACTTTGCGAATTCAGCTTGCAAAAGTCTCCCTTAGTGCTAAGTAATTTGCAGACCACATTTCATCATCTTAAGTTGCAATCCAGACAGACATTATAAACCTGTACAATCTTCATCCAAGGTTGCTCACTACTCAATCCATTCAATGTCGTCGCACTCTGAACTAACCACTACGCTATCCACAATGCTCGAAGTTTACGAGAGAGGAATTAAGGTAACTATTTTTTAACATTATTGCATACGTAAGACTTATAATAGAAATCCTATATAAAATAGAGCCGCCTTTTTTCTATTCTTTGAAACTACGCACTTACTAGTAATTATCTCCATGTAGGAAGGGATTTTTATCCCATACTTTTTAATTTACTCTAATTCATATTAAAAATCAATTCATAAATCAATGTTAGGTTTGAAAGACAGATCACCGGCATCAGTATTTTCCGTGTGATTAAATAACACTGCTTGTGTGAATTTTCACACTATTTCAACCCTGTAAGTTAAATGAGGTATATCTTGGCATCCTTTGCATCAGCACTATTTCTAATTAACTGGCATTTTTTAAATCAGTAACTAGGTCATGAAAAATGGTAAATCCATTTTTCTGTCAAGCAGTTTCAATGCTACATTCAGACCCAGATTAAATTTTAGGCCAGTAATGTATCAACACTGGAACTAACACTAATAAACGTTAAGTTTAATTATAATATACCATTATTAAATAGATAAATAGTTTTATATGTACGATTATAGTCTACCTTACATACAGATAGTAACTGCACAATGTGAAGTCCTCCAGTAGGGAAGCAATTTGACTAATTATGATAACTTTGCTAGAAGTCGCAAAAATATTACCAACGCTTTAAATCCTAACGCCGTTAAAATTAAAGATTTAAATGTTACTTTCAATTTTACTATTCATTATACAATTTTCAGTTGTGAATTAAAAATTATAATTTTTATCAGTATAGTAATTCCATTATCTAATATAAAACGTCTTCTTAGCTAAATAGTTAATAGCAGCGTCTATTTCGCTGAAAATGCTGAATAACATATATGTGGTTATCAAATAATTTAATTGCGAAATTGATTAGAAGCTGTAGGGTTCGGCTTCAAGTGAAAAGAGAATCCGGGAGTGTTTGTTGGACATTCTGGAGATTTCCATTACATAGTAGTAGTAGTGAGTAGTAAGTAATTTTAATAGGCGCCTAGATATCTTCTCCGTTTAACCTAAAATGTCTAGTCTTGTAGTCGTCACGGTAGAGCGAAGCGTGCCCATGATTTGGCCTGTGACCCCAGAACTGATAAGATTTATTTGTGAGGAGTTCAGGAAGAGTGACCCGTAGTCTTGAAGAAGTTATGAATGTAGTAGATACATACATTATGCAAAAATGATGTTTTTTGTTGTCTAATTATCCTTATTTAATAAGCTAACACAAGGAGCCAAAATTTATCTTAAACTGAATGGCTTGTGCAGAAAGAGATATGAATGTTTCAATCAGTGTCAATTTGATGAGATTTGATGGAATTATACCAAATGTCATATTTACAAAAAAATTTAAACTTTAAACGAGGTAAATAAAGAGATTAATTAATTTGGTAAAGAATATAGTAATTAAAAGTTTGCAAAACATATATTTTTATCTGTTTTTGTATGAAGACAGTTTCTGTCGCCACTTTTCTCGACCTCTTGACAATGTAGCGCTCGTGCTCATTGCTTATCACTTTTTAATAGTCTGTTTTGATAAATTTTGGATGAAAGGAGCAGAGGAAGAGAGAGCATAATAATATAGGGCATTGATATGCGTAGAAAAGAAGTTACTGTATTCCCTTATGCAAATGTAGCCAGTTTTTTTCGATTTCAATGCCGTTCCCAGCGTCAGGGCTGTTGTCTGACTGACGCAATAAAAAACAGCGATTAAAAGAGTCACATAAGCCTTCCACTTTTGTAATGATATTAGTTAGGCCAGTGTCCAGTCTCATTAAGATAAAACTTCAATACATTTGCCATTTTTAAATGAATGAACTCAGTTCTCCTGGCGCCGTGACTTGTTTTCACTAATTTTTCTACGTAGGTACGGAACTTCTACTACGTATAATTAATGTACATTTTAAAATTGTTTACTGTTTATTTGCTACACGAATTGAAAAATAATTAGAGCGATAAAAATATTATAACATGAATAAATTTGACATTTTACAGTGTATAAGCATGTAGTTAATGTCAAAACATAATCTGTCATTTTGTGATTTGACATTTTCCTGTAATATCCTTCAAGTTACATTTATTTTTTTTTTGCAGAGATGGATCAAAGTTGATGTAACAGAGCCTGTTACTATTACTTCCAAGGAGCATTTGATTTGGTCGACCTCATTCACAACCTATCTGATACGCTTGGAGGTAAATTAACTACTTACTACTTATGTACATACTTATGTAACATATCCATATGACTCGCATTATTATTTCTACAATCTTCCAATTCATACTTAAGCAATCCCATAAAAGTTTACATTATCCAGCTCTAAATTACAGAACATCATTTTTTTTACTGAATAATCAACTTTAAAGAAATTTAAATGCAAAAAATGTTTTAAAAACCGTATTCATTTAACTGTATAAAGATTGTAGCCTAATTTAGTAATTCTACGTGCTAAATAAGACTATTTTTTTGAATAGACGAACCACTATGCGTTTTCTCTGCCATTCTCTGAAGTAAGAAGAAGATACTCTGAATTCTGCTGGTTGAGTGATAGACTTGCGTATCATCATCCAAATAAGTAAGTCTAATCTTGCATAACCTATTAACCGAGGTACTTCCAACAGGAATTGATTTTAATGATTACATTGTTTGATTTGAAAGGATCGTGCCACCACTTCCGCCTAAGAAACTTCTGCACATGACGAAATTTGATGAAAAGGTTATCGAGATACGACGAGCCGGTCTGGCCAAGTTTCTTCAAAGGTACATCATTAAATTTTGATAGCTGCGTAATGAAATTAAAACAATAATAATATAAAGATGATTATTTTGTAATAATACCAATAAAACTGACTTTGATTTATTGTGATAATGTAGAGTAATGAGGTCGTCTGTATTCCTCAGCGATGCTGCTTTACATTTATTCCTTCAGAGTGATTTATCTATCAGAGATATCGAGAGTAAACTGAGCGAAGAGCTTCCAGTTCGATCCGCTTCTACTCCTTGTCTGCAAACCTTAAAGAGAATCTCCTTGGCCAGGTCCATTTCGTATGGATCCCAATCAGCTGCAAGCGACGCTGGGTAATTTAATTATTTCATATTTAATGCCTCGTAAAATAATACTACAACTAAGGTCATACATGCCCAGGAAACTTTCCATGCCCATTGCAATATAAAGTAGACTTTGTTCAATTAAATCTGTCACCTTCAAGCCTTTTAAATCCAACATTTATGACCACCATAATATTTTATTGGTAAACATTTACTAATTTGCGTTGTTTTTGCATTACAGAGCTTCTACCGAAGGAACAACGATTAGTTCCGAGCAAGAGTTGGAAACTTCATCTGAGGACGAGCCCATTCATTTTTAAACAAACTTTTAATGAAATGACACACTCGTCTTCATCTTACGCCATTTAGATATTGACATTCGTCAATTTAGAAGAAGAATTCAATGAATCGCCAAAGAAATTGTAATTTAGGTTGCAATTTAGAAGAAAAAGTTTTCTTTAAATATTTAATAAGAGTTTTAGATTGTGCTTACACCGTTGTTACCCAAGTGTCTCTGACCAAATGCAATTACTGATAAAATTGCAATCTTTAGTTGTGAATAGTTAATTAACTATACAAAAGATTATCCACAGGAGGATATCGCGTATTACTTCAGTTCTAGTCTCATGTTATATGAAGGGATTTTTATAAAATCTCCTGGGTATTTATATTATACAGGGCAGAATTTTCTAAACCATTAGCTTAAGCCTATATAAGGTATATAGTTGGGGTTAGAAATACTTGTCTACTTAGAAGTTGAATGTCACTGTCAGTTACGAGACTAGTTTTGACTTTTAACCTAGACAGTCGAGTGACAGAAGTGTCGAGGCTTAAGAGAAATCTTGCGAGATTCTTAAACGACAGTCCCTTTCTGCTCTCTCCCAAACACATTTTCCCTATTTGATTTGACTCTGATAACTATTATCGTAGTCATTTGTATATAGTGACTTGACCAGCAATAATAGCTGTTTTGTACTTAGTTTTTTCATTATAATTTATTAACTTGCCAATGTGCAGTATACATTTAGAATTAATTGTTATAGCCTGTCAAATATATTTAAGATATCATATATAATAGTATATCATAGATATTCCAAAATGTCAAAAAATACATTTAGCGTGCAATATTATATATTTTAATATACCAATATATAATTCAAATATATTATATTAGTACCTATATAGTATATTGAATACATATATATATATATATATGCTTATTTCTATATAGAATTATTGTTTGCAATAATTATCAATATTATACATATTACATATTAATTATACATATTATAATATTATTATATTCTATTAAATGTATATTATATATGCTATTATATTTTATAGTTGCCACTAATTAAATATAGTACTGGTATATTTATATAATGACAATATTAATAAACTAGTTACTTTATAGTGTCTACACAAGTTGTTATTTTTTCTTATTAAGAAGTTTTCAATGTGCAAAATGTGCACACAATGAGTAGGCAGGTAAAAGTGCTATTTAAAGCTACTTATTTAGTTAATAAATATTGTACCCTTAAGTATTGTAAGTATTTATACCTATAATATAATTTACGTTTATTTAGACGTCATTAATTAATATACATTAATATTACTATTTAGTGATTTTTGTAGTAGTTTATAACTTTATTCACTCATACGTGAACCAATTACACGTAGAATTAATACTTGGGAAATAAACATTGTTGTTAATATACTGTTAATAAAAAAATATTCAATAAAACGGCAAAGTGAATAATAAAGTCATTAAAAAGCATTTCAAAAAGCATGACTCATATGACAGAGACAGATAGACATGGAAAAGAGATTTGCAAGTTTCCCGAAAATCTGTGGCGTGGCATATGAAACGCCGTTTAAATATTATTTCCACCGTTCTCGTTCTCCTCGTCTCCGCGTCTCATTTCATCTCAACTTGGCGCGTGGTCGTGGTGCATCATCGGTGCATGTTTTCGTACTTCTACAATTTTCACACATTTAGTTTTCTTCGGCAGTCTAATCCAGACACCGGTAAAATTCGGTGTTCACGTCCAGTGACAGTCCAGTACAGTAGCAGAGGTAAGTTTGTTGTTTTTCATTTTTAGGAAAGAAATATATTCGTTTAGTTTATCATTTATTGTTTTGTTTTGAATTTTGCATTGGTCTATAGGTCATCAGTGTTTTGGAATCCAAAATCAACATTTGACCTTGATTTAAAGGAGTAAATGATTAATAGTTACATTACATTCTATATTAATAATTTATGATCATCAATAATTTATTTCGATTTTGCAGGTAGAAGGTAGAACTAGGGAATTTCGGTTTTGAAAATCATGGCTGCAATTACTGTAGTAAATCCAAAAGCAGAGCATGCGAGGGCGTCCCAGGCTTTGGCCATCAATCTTTCAGGTGCTCGGGGGATAGCTGAAGTAATGAAATCCAATTTGGGACCGAAAGGGACAATGAAAATGTAAGTATTTTAGTATTTCATATTTTTCTATCATGACTAAAATATATTTGATAAACATAATAAGTTATTTGAAGATTTCTTTGAATGAAGTACATTTGTAATTAGTATTTGGCTTTAGGCTTGTTTCAGGATCAGGGGATATCAAGATCACGAAAGATGGAAACGTTTTGCTTCAAGAAATGGTATCGGTTCTCATTCAATTAAATTTTTTATTGAAATTAAATTCAATTAAAAAAGTGTCACATGTTTGTAATTTTAACTAAAGATGAATTTAAAAATGATTTTTTAGCAAATCCAACACCCGACTGCATCTTTAATTGCCAAAGCTTCAACAGCTCATGACGACATCGTCGGAGATGGTACAACTTCCATCGTTCTACTAATTGCTGAAATTATGAAGCAAGCTGATCTCATAATTGGGGAAGGAATACATCCACGAATGATTACCGATGGGCTTGACTACGGCAAAAAAGAAGCGTTAAAAGTTCTGGAAACATTAAAGATCCCAGTTGATTTGGATAGAGATGTAATGTTGAATGTTGCCCGAACTTCTTTGAGAACCAAGGTGGACACTAAACTAGCGGATTTATTGGCCCAGGTTAATACTTATTAAATTATTGAACATCAGGAATTTTATGGCTGCATGAGCGTAAAACGCAATGTCAGAGTCAGAAGTGGTTTCACTACAGAAAATAATGTAATAAATTAATCCAAATCATTTTAAGTTAGTATTTGATTAACACTCAGAAGTAAATGTGGGTTTACAAAGTTCTGTGAATCATCGAACCAGCTAATACAAAAATGTTTGTTGAAATCGTATTACGAAATTAGATTTTAAGTCAGTTTTTATTTCATTTAACGAATGAAGTCGTTTATACTCTAAAATTATCAATTTCATATAAAATCATTCTAATTTTAAAATGTTTACAGATATGTACAGATGCTGTGCTGACAATACATGCTAAAGATAAACCTTTCGATTTACATATGGTGGAATTAATGGAGATGCAACACAGAAATGAAATGGAGACCTGTCTGGTCAAGGGACTAGTGATGGATCATGGTGGTCGTCATCCTGATATGCCGAAAAAACTGACAAACTGCTTCATCTTGACCTGCAATATTTCTTTGGAATATGAAAAGACGTTAGTTTTCTATCCTACCTCTAAACAGTATTCGTAATTCTAAATTCAGTTTAATATTATTAATACCTATTTATATCTAGGGAGGTTAACTCAGGCTTCTTCTACAAGTCTGCCGAAGATCGGGAGACGTTGTTGGCATCGGAGAGAGAATTCATTGAGCAGAGAGTCCAGAAAATAATCGATCTGAAGCATCAGGTGTGTCCAGCTGGAAGTGACAAAAGTTTCGTCGTTATAAATCAAAAGGGAATAGATCCTCTCTGTTTAGATATGCTTGCCACAGAAGGCATTTTGGCCCTACGTCGTGCTAAACGTCGAAATATGGAGCGTCTCAGTTTGGCATGTGGTGGCATGGCCATGAATTCTGTCCATGACTTGACTCCCGACTGTCTGGGTTATGCTGGATCCGTTTATGAACATGTTCTGGTAGGTAACTTTGTAGATTACTGACAATCTATACAATTTTGGGAATCTCTTTTATCTTGGATAATTTTGTTACTTTTTAGGGTGAAAACAAGTTCACTTTTGTGGAAGAGTGCAAGAATCCAAAAAGTGTGACTATCTTAATAAGAGGACCGAATAAGCACACTATTGTGCAAATGCAGGTAAAAAATCATTTATTTCCTAATTAAACATGTATTCTGACATAATGTCAACTGCATTTATCATCTTTAATTAAATAATAAAGTCTGGTGTAAGACATATTTCAGACTACCGTATAAAAACTGTCAATAAAACCGTCACTTGATGGTAAAATACATCGTTTGCCTTACAAATTTGATATTTAATACTAAAGCGTTTTCTGAATTTTCAAGGACGCTATTCGTGATGGACTTCGTTCACTTTTAAACGTGATTCAAGATGAGTGCGTTATACCGGGAGCAGGTGCTTACGAGCTGGCAGTGAGTAAAACGCTCTCTAATTTACATGTAAGTGTTTAAACAAATGCTAATACGAACTATGCATAGAAATAATGGAAACTTTGCCCTAATTCTATCAAAATTGGTCTTCCTTTGGTGCCACATAAAAATGCTGTCTGATTTTCAGCAATGAGTATTAATAAAATTAATAAGTTTATTATTCATAATTTTTTTGCGCAGCCTGATCCTCGATTTGCTCTTGGAGTCAAAGTGCTGGCTGATGCAGCTTTAATAATTCCGAAGACACTTGTCTCAAATGCCGGATACGACGCATATCGATCAATTCTGAAAGCGAAGCAAGATCAAGGAGATGTGGTTCTTGGATTTAATTTGTACACAGGGGAAACATTTTTGCCTTCCCAACAGGGGATATATGATAATTACTCGGTGAAACGGCAGATGATTGATGCAAGGTTAGAATATCCAAAATATTGTAAAGACAGTATCACTTATAATGCAATTTTCTAATCTAAATCTTTATTCTATAGTGTTGTCGTTGCTTGCAATTTGCTCTTGACCGATGAAATAATGCGTGCCGGCTTATCTTCTTTGAGGTAATCTGGTAGTCGTTTTATGTGTCCAGTGGTAGCCATTGCGGTTATTGACCATTCAAAAGGTACTGATTTATTCTTACAATTGCATGTTTATTAGGGTATGTAGATTGTAAATTATGTATGAATATTGTTTGTTTTAGGAATTACTTCGTTACGTCGCAAGATGTGCTCAAAGGCTTGATTAAGCCATATTATTTATATTTCATTCAAAGCAGTATTAATGTATTATATGGGTATTAAAATGTCTATATTTTCTATTAATAAAAAGTATTATGATTTTATAATATTGCATTCAAGATATATTATATTTTATATTTTATTAACAGGAGGTGGCATATAATAATACTATATACTATCCTTTGTTAGCGATGCATAGTGTACCGTAAATATTATGCCTGTAACAGAAGAATAGAATGACAGAGTTGATTGAATCCTTTTTATCACGGGAATAAGCTGGAAATGTGACATACTTTGGAAGAGGAGCTAATTATAATTCATCTCTATCAGTCCATCTCGAATTTATTGCAAAATTCATTATAATGCCTTTTCCTTTTGGCCTTTCTTGCTTCTTTCTCTTCGCTTTCCTTTCTTATTCGCTCTTCAAAACCATGTTTAGAATTTTAAAGCCGAACAAAAACAATAGGTAGACATGATGATGATATATTGTACCGGAAAATTGGTTCATGTATATGTATATGTTCATACTCCTTACTAAAAATGACATTTACTATTATTACTATGCAGCCCAAATCATCTTGTGGAAAATATCGCCCGGTCATTTTGTCTTCATTTTGATAACCGAAGGACAGTAATTCCATGCCTCTGCCTCCAACCTGCCGCAAACAACACAAAATATATAATATTGTCGTTCCTTTCCTTGCGGTTCTAACTTCTGACCCATTTCCATAATTCTGCTTACCTCCGTTATCCAATTTTATTTAAATCTTTGAATATATCTCCGTATTAGTTACCAATAATCAATAAATGTTTGTTTGTATTCTTGTAAATTGTCATCCAGTTTAGATAGGAAAGATTTTCAAAGAATTCATGCTGCAATAATATACGATTCACCCCCGAATTGTCAACCCTTTTTTGTCAACACACAAAAAATTTTTTGTCAACACCAAGTTTCTTTATTGTCAACATAACCAAGGCCATGTTGTCCTGTTTTGTCAACAGCAATTATTATTCAATGCAATATTTTAAAAGAATTAGTCACGGTAAATAATCAGTCAATGAACGTACAAGTAAAAATCATGTAAAAAGTAATGCTAGATCACTTGTAAAGTGTAAATGTAAAAAATCAGATCATTTCATCTCACAAAAATATTGTAACAATTTTTCATAATTTGTCCGCTATCGTATAAATCCACTCCGAAAATGACGTTTTTGATTTATTGCGAACTATTTTTTTTAGGCGTTTGGTATACTTTACAGTTTACTGAGTTGTTTTGAAGGTCCCATCAGCAATCCAAGTTTCACAGGAGTATAACTTTTTCAGATTATTTGCGGTTGTAAATATTAACATCTCGTTGCTTGAGTTACAGTCATACCACATAAATGGATCGCCTCTCAAAGTTTCGAAGTCCGATAAATTCAAAAGTGACACATGTTGAGGATCTCGAAACACACAATCGTTAACTTTGTAGGAGTGAATGTACTTTTTTAGCAAGTGTTCTGGTGGAAGTAGTGCCTGCGTTTGTAAATCTTGATCTCTAGTAAACTGCATCGTAGATCAGATATTTAAATTACTGATAACGCAAAGAATGTTAATGCACACCGCCGTAAGTTACACCGTCGTGTGCAACCACACTCATATTTGTTATTCCTACTTCTCAAATAAAGACTTGTACCTACGAAAAAACTTGTGTTGACAAAAAGTCTAAATGGGTTGATTTGTGTTGACAAAAAGGTGTTGACGACCAAAGGGGTCAAAATTGTGTTGACAATTCGGTGTTGACAAAAAGGTGTTGACAATTTGGGGTGGTCCCTAATATACATAGGCTAAAAAATATTCAACAATGGTCATCTCATCAATTACATTACATGTTAATTCAAATGCTGAAAGAATACATGAGTTAGTGAATGAAATAATATTTGAACATATGAATGTTGATCTGAAGTTACATGTAAATGTTCAAAGTACTTATTTGTTGTCTACCAACAGAGATAGCTGGAGAAGTATCAGTTGTTGACTCCGAAGTCCGACCGAAGTACTGTTTGCTAAGCAAGAAGAACGTTGCTCTACTTTTTAGTAGTAGCAAGCATATTCAGTATAACATGTACCCTCGTGACGCAGATTCATTCGTTTCTACTTATACACTTGGAAGTGACTCACTATGTATTCACATAAAACTAAATGATCGAACGGCAACAATCATCAGCTTTTTTATGTTTTTAACCTAAATAATGTACTTTGAATTTTGTGTATCTAAAAAATAATAACGTACACAATGTCATACGTCAATCATGACCAACTTCCTCACCCAAATGCATATATAAGGAGATTCAAAAAAGCAAATCATACCTAGAGCTTCTTTCATCTTTACCAAGTCAATTGAAATACTATACGCGTCGATTCGTTGAAATATTTTTAAAAATGCAAGCCACCGGGCTTACAGTTATTTTAGCTGTTTTAATCCAGACAGCATTTACTTCTCCTGTCGACGTCAGTAATATTGATTTAAATAACTTGGGGGACTTTGATATGCAGAGCGTGCTTGCAAAGGATGGTAAGTTGCAATTTGCTGTTTTTAATGATGATTATCTTAAAAACTTTTCTAATTCTCCAAAGAAGTTTTCCTATGTTTTAGTCTTTTCCTTAATTTTTTAATCATTTATATTTTAAGCCATTCCTTTTTTACTAATTTTTTAGATTTTTTAGTAATTTTTTGTTTTCTTTCTTTTATAAATATTGCTGATTCGATATTTTGCAATCAAAAAATTTAAACGTTGTTTATTAAGTCTTAAGTAATTTATCTTCAAACCACCGTTTATATAAATAATGCGTTTCTGCAGCAAGTTAACAATATTCAAAATAGATTATAATATATACCGTAAATCTACTAATTAACAACTGTTAATTTTAAATGATGTTAATACATTAAATAGTATTTTTTCTGAAAATTCGGTCTCTTAATGAAATTTAAAATTTTGTAGTACCAAAGAATGAACTCACTGACATCATCTCAGAAATTATTGGCATGGACATCGTCAAATTTGTAGAAGAGGGAAAACTTGCAGTCTTAGAGCTCCTGACGGTTGTTTCAAAGGCCAATGATAGATATCTAGAGATTGCCAAAGAAGCCAGTCCAGAATTTGAAGGTGAAATGAAGAAAATAGCCATGAAGTCAGTTGATCGATTCTCTGCAGTTTTTAATAGAGTTATCAAAGGTGTTTCATCTCTTCCTGAAAACTCTTCGCTGATAGTTGTGAGGAAAAGCATTAAAAACACAGTCGATCGTCTTGAAAAGTTGAAAAGTGAGAACGGAGTTACAAAGGAAGCTGTCGCGGCCGTCATTGATGACTTTTTAAATACATCGTTTATGTCAACAATTAGAGATGAGATAAGATACTCTAAAGTCATTATTGAAGTTCTCTTTATCATTGATGAAGCCACCGTCGCCGTCAAAGACGTCATCGCTAAAGAAAAGCCTGAGGTTGCTGCTAAAATTAAAGTTTTCGTCGAAGAGATCCAAACCTCTGTTAATAAAGCTTTGAGACCTCTGCTAGATTTGCTCAGACCTCTATTTCTTTCAGATATGGAAAAAGCTGCTTAATTACTAAATTCAAGTTTTTTGAGTGGATTACTTCGTGCAACATTTAAATAGGTATATATCCATTGATAGTGTCATTATAATTAGAGATAGAATGTTATATTATTATAAACATTAGCATATAGATTGGGGACTTTTATACTTTTTATTTGAATAAAAATATCTCTAAGCCTTTACAATTTGTTATGTAATGACTTTATGGAGCAAATACAGTGTTTATTAATCTAGGGTTTTATGTATTCAATTGCTTTTAATTTATGTTTACAAGTTATGATTACAATTGAATTAATACGTACATTTTTATACCAAAAACATTTTGAGAATTACTTAGGCAAAACAGATGGCATGTTACAACATTAGAAATAAAAACACACTTTTATGCACTTTTAAATGATTTAATTGGCATCAAATAATAAACCACAATATAATTGTAAAATTATCCAAAATATATTATGACAACCTTATATTCTACTAGAGTAATATTGGAAATTTCAATTAAAGACTATCATACTAGTTATCACGTAATCAGACATTATAAAGGAATTTTATCAAGTGGCCACACCAAATGACACTCAAATAAATTGCATTTACCACAGTACGACTCCTAACTACTTTTGAAAGGAACACTTTTTCTGGCACAAGTTCGCTCTAAATAATAATATCCAATATTCAGATAAATGCAACACCTTATTTGAATTTTGAGTTATTATTACGGTTCAAAAAGTTCAGATATAAATCGAGGTTAAAACAATAATAGTTTCTAAGAATTTTATACCGGCATAAATTTTAGATTGTGCATAATATACTTTTGTCGCACCAGGCGCCAGGAATGGTATTATTTTTAATGATCCTGCTATAACTACATGACGCTTTTAATTACCTAAATACTAAGTGCAAATTTCTCCTTCCAATTATTAAAACGTGGCATTTGGCAGGGCCAGCGAGAGACGCCAGTTAATACCGGGTATTTGCTGTCAATATGTAATTGATCATAATGACGACAATTTCTGCTCTACAAAAGTCTACAACGACAAAAAGTACCCAATATTTTAAATTACAGTGTATTTAAATTGCTTTAGAAATCCAATATAAAAATTGCAATCGAGGCAGCAAAGTTGCTGAATGTTAACCGAAATAAAACGATGTTCTCCAATACGTATATTTAAAAAACTGCTAAATTAAGATTGTTATCCTGTAATCTTAGGTTTGTGACTTACAGGATATTATTTTATTAATGAGTGCCTTTGTTTGGATACTGGGAGAATTACCTATATGGGTAATATATGGGTACCTGGCATTTGTATGAAATGTGATATTCTTTCTGACAGGATTGTATCTGTAATAGAAGCAGGTCTACATTTTAGTATCTAAGAACATTGTGGACTACTTATATAATATCAATATGTCTAAGATGAAAAAACATTGATGAATGTATCAACTAGTTAGGCCCGTAAGAATTTTATTTAAGCAGAATCATTGAATCTAGCAACATTTACAATAAATAACATTTCTATTTATATTTGTTTAATGGCAATAGTAATTCTAAAACAGATGTCTCATAGTCTCATCCCATTGATTGAATTAATTTTTGGCTACATAAACAGTAATTGGTGTGGTTATTGTCTAGGCTGACCATCCGTCCCGTTTTTAACGGGATCGTCCCGTTTTTGGTGACCTGTCCCGGCGTCCCGAAAGTGTCCCGTTTTCAGAAACGCGTCCCGTTTTTTAGAAAAAATTGAGTAATATCTAATTTAATGACTACTGCGAACGAAAAAGGAAAATTTTGAATGAAAACAACAAAATTTTTCGCGCTTCGCGCGCGATTAATGGTAAATCTTAATGCCAATCTACAATATTTACTGGCTTTTCTCAACAAAAGGACCTAACATTTTCATGGTTCGCACAATGGCAAAAAAACGCTCATCAAAAAACGATTATGAGGAAATTGTAGACCATTTTTGGCAAACAATACTTAAAATTAACCAGCTTCGCGTTTATAAGATTTTTTGTCTATTTTCAGCAATAAGAGGTTAAAATTATCGCGCTTCGCTCGATTATAATTTTCTTTTATGGTTATTTTAGGGCAAATATAGCTTAAATTATCGCGCTTCGCGCGATTATAATTTTCTTTTATGGTTATTCTAGGGCAAAGATAGCTTAAAATTATCGCGCTTCGCGCGATTATAATTTTCTTTTATGGTTATTTTAGGGCAAAGATAGCTTAAAATTATCGCGCTTCGCGCGATTATAATTTTCTTTTATGGTTATTTTAGGGCAAAGATAGCTTAAAATTATCGCGCGATTATAATTTTCTTTTATGGTTATTTTAGAGCAAAGATAGCTTAAAATTATCGCGCTTCGCGCGATTATATACCATTTTTTAAAATGTTGGGCAAAAGTATCTTAAAATTACTCTTCGGGAAAATATTCCTGATATACATGGTTAAATGGCATTACCCCCTGTCAAAATCGACTTCTAAATACAATACTGTATGGTGTCCCGTTTTCCCTTCATCAAATTATGGTCAGCCTATTATTGTCCCAAGTCCTTAGTCCTTATTAATCGCTTCAATCCCTTCTCCCTTTACAATTTTATTATGTTACCCCAATTCTTCTTGCTACTGTTGCCTATTGAATGATTGCCTAAAATGCTTTATAATATTGACCCATAAACCTGTACCATTTTCATTTCATATTTGAATTGATAGTAAGGCATTTATTGTGTGATTTAGAATATGGTAACCGATTGTTATTGTAGTCGTTCTTTTCATATAGAAAAATGGACCCATTGTGGCTTTTAAAGGCCGAAAAGACGCTAATTCTCTTCTTAAAAGATCGTTGCTGCAAAATGGCTGCCAGCTTTTGAAGAAAATAATGAATTGGGCATGTAATTTACCAAATTGGGTAGAGAGAAACCATAAACCACCGATTAGTACTATTGCTAAATAAGGAAATACAATGTAAAGGGGCATTCCAATTATGTGATACATTTTTATAGTTGCGAAGCTACAAATGATACAGAGAAGGGAAGCAGCACCCAAAGCAATAGGAGTGACGAGCGCTGTGAATGTGTCTAACAAATGAGTAAGCACAAATAAATTGATATACATTTTCTTGGCGTAAAGAAATTGGCGGATGATTTGACGTGGGGAAGTATTATTGCATCTCTGATGATCAAACGTGATGCTGCTTATCCAATGGAGTGTAGTAGGAATGTATAAAATAAAAAGAATTGGTAAGAAAAGTGTAGCCAATATACCGAATGTTATCAAGTAACAATGCAAGGCAATCAGTATCAAATAATGATAGAAATGTAACTCGATTCTGGAAAGCTTAACCAAAACTGAGAAGATATGCAAATCTGCAGCCACCAAAGTCACAGAAACGATAGGTATTCCAAAAGTTATAACTGGAAATACAGATTGAATAATCCGGACACACATTTTTAATCCTAGATTTGATTGTGATGCAGCTTCTCCAGGGAATTTCTCTGCAATAACAAGTAATTATTTATTATTATCAAAGTCTCCTCAATACTCAATACGTACCTTATAACAAATAACAGTGAAAATTAAAGTGCGAGTATTGTGTTAAAAATGTCGGCCTAAGTATAATAAAGGCATGTAGTAACCTCAAACAAGAATTTAATCATGCGGCATGGAGATTAATGTTCAGGGGCAGGGGTGACTCAGTGCAACAGCAATTTTAGGCTTGGAGTTAGGACTCCAATATTAAACTGCAAACTATGTACAATAACACCTACCCTCCGAGACTTTAAAAATGCAAATTCGAATAGGGCAACTCAGCCGTCTCGCAGAGTTTCAGATTCCCAGAATTATGCCTTTTGGTTGGGAAAATCTAATTGCAGATGGCTCCACCAATGAAAATCAGCGCTGAGGTTCAAAAAGCTTCCCGCCTTTGCAATTTCTCGCAGAAAAACTGCAATTGTAGTAGGAAAATTGCATGAAAAATACATGGTCTGCGAATCTGCGCCTGAGTTGTCCTAATTTAGGATATCGCAGATAAAGTTTAGCCAAACATGATTGTCGAAAGCCTAACATGAATCAAAAAAATGGCCTAAATTTTCTACTAAATTTTGAGAAAAAACTTTCTTTTTCTTGGATTTCGGGGGAGGCTTCAGCCCGTAAAGCCCTCCGCGTCCCGATACATCCTTGAAATGTATAAGTAAATTATTGTAATGTCAAATTCCATGACTGACTAATACAGTCCTGAGATTGCGTGTTCAGAATTCGCTACATGTTCAGGTGTTGTATGACTTTGAGAATAAGATGACGACTTACTTTGATATTTTGCATCATATCGTAGCATATTGTTGATAATAAAACTAACTCTGTGCGTATATCTAAACCAATTAATGTGAACTGACATACTGAAAAGTCCTCCGAAAAACGTTATAATTAAAACTAAAAACTCCTTGATATTTATAAACGGTTCTTTCACAAAAACTTGTGATATCAATACTAAAAATATGTAAAATACAGTCAAAGTAGTCATTATCAAACTACAAACAGTCGACACTTTCTTTTTCTTCTTCATTGTAGGAATGACAGTTTTATTCTTTTCGTCATAGTCAAAACAACCACATTTGAAAGTGTCACTTAGTTGGAAATAATTACCGATTAACTCGGTCATAATTTTTGTTGTCATTTTAAAAAATGTGTCCTCTTATTTGCAGTTGATAATGCGTGGTTCAAATATATTAAATTCTGGCTTTTAATCAACTCTTAAATCTTTAGCTTAATTTCTTAGTAATGAATGGATTTCTTCTATATTTGTAGAATTGTAGTGAACTGGATTTAAGTTTGAGATTTTTTATTTACAAATATCTTATTAATATTATATAGGCTGAGATGTGGAAACAATTTTAACAATATTCGGATGAATTCAAATTCAAGTCGGTGATATTTCTTCACTGATTGTTGCATTGAAATTTAGGAGAGCTTTTAAAACTATAACCAACTCTATTAAACCTGCAACAAGAATTATTCTGCGTAAAATGATTGCCTTTTCGATTCCACAAGTCGAATAATAGAAAATTACATTGAAAGATTAGAACAACTCAAACATTATTTTTTTGATAGAAATCAAGGCTAGGTAAAGCAATTTAAAGTTTCTTAGTATTGCGTACATAGATTTTTCTGAATATTTTTGTTGTGCCTCAAAACGCCAAACAATCCTTAGCCCTTTTGTCAAAGTATCCCCAAATAAAACCACGTTTGCCAAATTGCTTTTGCTAAATCGACTTAGTACCAAATTTTTAGTGGGCGGAAGTATCCCAATTTTTAATGCGTTGAAAAGTGTATGACCACCAAATTGCCAGTTAGTAACGGAATGTTTATCATTGAACAAATCGGCAATTATCCCTTTACCCGTAGAAAATATCCAAATTCCATTCAAATCATCAGTTATCAGTTATCACAAAATATCGTTTATTTATATGTTTGTACTAAGTTGTTTTGAGATTGTCTACGTCATGCCGAGCATTGAATAACTGTTTCGGTATTGCTATCGTAATTGTCAAATTTCTGAATTGCAATACTATCAATCTGTTAAAAGTAAAGTGTATAATTTGTGATATTCTGGTTAATAATTTTTTTAACTAGTGCCTTTGAATATACTGAAAATGTTTAATATGTGCGTATACATTGCTAAATAATTACGAATTTCATCCTTAATAGTCAATTCTTCAATTTAGGAAAGGTAAAGCGACCTCCACCCGGCCTACTATGTTTTTGATCCGAATGGGGACATTTAATATAATAATACAAACTATACAAATGTTTATATCTAATTGTAGGATCTTTTCATAGATATTTCTGTAATTTATCGAATTTAAGCAAGCTCTATAAATATTATGTGAATGGCATAAAACAAGTTTAAGCAAACTAGATTATGAGGGAGTAGAATCGCGCTATATCTTTCCCTCGTAGTTAATTCTTTCAATGTTAGAACAACGTAAGCGATGAAAAAGCTTATAACACAGACGAGATACTGGGTGTCTCTTCTATATGTTTGTATTATATATTATTAGTAGTTCTATTTTAACCCAAAACACACACAAGCTTTACAAAAGTAGAAGTTACCTGTTATAGTGACAACCACGGAATTGTTTGTTGGTTTGTTTTGGTTTGTACAGCGTTTTTAAAAAACGTATAACGTTGTCAACAATCTGTATCTCTTCCCAAACAGTTGGCTTCAATGAATGTTGTGGCGAAGATTATGCATGGAATTCATACATGTATGTACAAATATACTCCAAGGTACTATGAATGTTAAAAAATAATGTTATAATGCAAGAAATTTTTAATGTTTTGCAGCATGTATTGTGTGCCAAAAAACATGATTTAAACATCAATAGAAAGATGAGGATATTTAATATGCAATCTTAAATACTTCAGGTATAAAGACAGGGGGCACGAGTTCCCTTTAATTATATATGTCCAATAACATCAGATAAATTCAATACATATTTGAGTCCTTTTTACAGTTCAGAAAGTTAAGATAGCAATGAAGGTTAAAACAATAAAGTATTTTCTAAGAATATTATACCTGCATAAATGTTAGATTGTGCATAATATACTTTTGTCGCACCAGGCGCCAGGAATGCTATTATTTTTAATGTTCCTGCTATAACTACATGACGCTTTTAATTACCTAAATATTAAGTGCAAATTGCACCTTTTAAAAAGTATTCCAAATACTAAAACGTGGCATATTGAATGCCAACATGAGACGGCAGTTAATTCTGGGTTCTTGTTATCAACTTTGTTTACTTGCAACTAATGACGACATTATTAAGTCCAAAAGTTGTAATTGCAAAAATCAAATGTATGGGTAGTACATATTTTAAATTATAGTGCAAATTCAAATTCCTTTAGGCAATCCAATACAAAAGTTGCAATCAACGCGATTAACTTTCAGGTATTCTTGGCTTGATATAATATAGGTATTCGTATTTGTAGCTTATGTAGTATATGGATGTATTTATCAAACTGCTAACGCTATATTATCTTCATAGGGGCAGATCTCTTTGCAAAATCAAAATCGACAAAGCAATTCAAGACAAATTTAATATTTGGAATTTGAAGTTAATCATTTTGTTGTAGCATTTCTGAGTCCTTTTAAAAGGTGCAATTTGCACTTAGTATTTAAATAGTTCAATCGTCACATAAATAGCAGGAACATTAAAAATAAATACTATTCTTGGCGCCTCGTGCGACAAAAGTATATATACACACAATCTAAAATTTATGTGGGTATAAAATTCTTAGAAATTACTTATTTGAGAATATTGAGTGTAATAACCCCTAATCAAATTTTATTTTTTAGGGGAAAAACCAAGATATCATTATATTATTTAGATTGCAGTTCGTTTTTTGTTTTCGTTTTATTTCTGTTAACATTTGACATTTAGCAACTTTGCTACCTGGATTGCAATTTTTGTATTGGACTGCCTAAAGCAATTTGAATTTGCACTATAATTTAAAATATCATATTATACTACATTTAATTTTTGCAGTTTTAGACGATTGGAGTTCATAAATTGCATTTCTTTAAATCGTTTAATTGGATTACTTTTTCAAATGTGTAATTTGCACTTATAGCATTAGGTAGTTCAAAGCGTCATATTATAGTTAGCAGGAACATTAAAAATAATAGCGTTCCTGGCGCCTGGTGCGATAAAGTATGTCTGCACAATCTAAAATTTATATAGGTATAAAATTCTTAGAAATAATTTTATTGTTTTAACCTTCATTGCTATTTGTACTTTCTGAACTGTAACAAGGACTCAAATATGAATTTATCTGATGTCATTGGTCATAATTAGAGGGAACTCATGGCCCCTATGCTGTATACCGAAAATATATTTGAAACTGTAATTGGGACCTAACCTAACTAACATTTGTCTAATGTAACTGTCTCCAGACTATACTTTTATTTATCTATCAGACCTAATGAACATTGATTACATTTGCAATTAAAATTAAATTTCAGTTGAGTGATTCAATGAGTTGAGCATTTTACTTCATATCGTCTCCTGATGCCATGAGCTTTCTTTTACTCAATTCCATTTTGTTTCCTTCACAATAACAGCATAAGTATAGCATAGTTTTATCTCACAAAGTCTCTTCTTCGGTCCTATACCTAGTGAGGGAAATAATGAAACCAAAAGTTGTTGTCTATGAGGTGTTCATTAAGACTGATTTATTTTGTCAAAGTTACAGATACCAAAACAAATGTTATAAATACAATAAAAGTATGTTAGTTAGGCAGTCTAGAAATTACATTCGTTGTTGGCATAATAAATGTAGAACAAGCAAGCTGGACATAATTGTAATACATGATAAACAACGTACCAATTACTAATACACGCCACTTCGCTTAGCTTTTTTTAGCACAGTAATAAACTTAAAAAGTAAGACCGTAGACATCTAAGAATGACCGATACAGTTTTAGTGCCGATGTAGGGAAATTATTTTTTAGTTATGAAAGAATCATTGAATCAAGCAACATTAATACACTATAGTGCATACGGTATACATGTCGCTATATTTCTAATACAGCTGGACCTACTTATAGACTTAGGCTGACTATTATTTATTTATGTTTACTTTCATGATTAAGAAACAGGGTAGATTATTTTCTTACGCTTTCTATTCATATTTCTTTTATGGCAATATTAAATCCAAATCAGGTGTCTCATCCTATTGACTGAATTAATTTTTGGCTAAATAAACATCATTTAAAACTCGGTTTAAAATTTTATTTTACTTTTTGCTATTACTGTCGATTGTATTACTACCTTTTCTTTTTGACCCATAAACATGTACCCTTTCTATTTCATATTTGGATTGATAGTAAGGCATTGATTGTGTGATTTAGAATATGGTAACCGATTGTTATTGTAGTAGTATTTTTCATATAGAAAAATGGACCAATTTCCCCTCTTAAATGTCGAAAAGAGGCTAATTCTCTTCTTAAAAGATCGTTGTTGCAAAATGGCTGCCAGCTTTTATAGAAAATAATGAACTGTGCATGTAATTTACTAAATTGGAATAACAGAAACCATAAACCACCGATTATTACTATTGTTAAATAAGGAAACATAATATAAAGGGGCATTCCAATTATATGATACATTTTTATAGTTGCGAAGCTGAAAATGATACAGAGGAGTGCCCCAGCCCCCACACCAATAGGAGACACGAGATCGGTGAATGTACTTAACAAATGAGTAAGTACAAATAAATTGACATAAATTTTCTTGGCGTACTGAAATTGATGGATGATTTGACGTGGAGAAGTAATAATGCATTTTCGATGATCAAAGGAGATGCTGCTTATCCAATGAAGTGTAGTACGAATGTATAAAATAAAAATAATTGGTATGAAAAGCATAGCCAATATAACGAATGTTACCAAGTAGCAATGAAAGGCAATCAGTATCAAATAATGATAGAAATGTAACTCGATTCTGAAAAGCTTAACCAAAACTGAGAAGATATGCAAATCGGCAGCCACCATAGTCACTGAAACGATAGGTATTCCAAAAGTTACAGCTGGAAATACAGATTGAATAATCCTAACAAACATTTTTAATCCTAGATTTGATTGTTCTGCAGCGGCTTCTGCAGGGAATTTTTCTGCAATCAATAATTTATTATTAATTATTATTATCAACATCTAAATACATTTAGTAACCTCATACAAAAATTTAATCATTTAACATAGTTATTAATGTTTAAGTGTCATATGACTTTAAGAGAAAGATGACTTACGTTGATATTTGGCATCATATCGTAACATATTGTTGATAAGAAAACTAACTCTGTGCGTATATCTAAAACAATTAATGTAAATTGACATGCTGATGACTACTCCGAAAAACGCTATAATTAATATTAGAAACTCCTTGATATTTATAAAAGGTTCTTTCACAAAAATTTGTGATATCAAAACTAAAAATGTGTAAAGTACAGTCAAAGCAATCGTTATGAAGCCACAAACAGTTAACAATTTCTTTTTCTTCTGTAATGTGGGAGTGACAGTTTTATTCCTTTTGTCATAGTCAAAACACCCACATTTGAAAGTGTCACTTAATTGAAAGTAATTGGCAATTAACTCGGTCATCATTTTAGTCGTCATTTTTAACAATTTGTTCACTATTTGAAGTGGTACTACGATGTTCAAATATCCTAGAATCTGACTTTTAATTAACTTGGTTACTTGGTAACGTTAATCAAATATTCAACTGAATTTAAACTGGGGGCAGTGATTGGATTTCTTCACTATTTATTGAGAAATTAGTGATAGTGGGCTCGTAAAAAGGATGACTACTATATCTTACTTTTACTGTCTTATTTATGTAATATACTGTCTCAATACATATAGGCTTAGGTTCAAAATGTTTAACAATTTCTTCGGGTAGTTTGAAATTGAATGGATTTCTTCACTAATTGTTTCAATGAAATTTAGGAGAGCTTGTAAACCTCTATCCAACTTCTATGAAATCTGGTACAAGAATTATTCTGTGTGAAATTGTTGTATGTTTCAATTACACATAAGTCGATGCATAGAAAATTATACCTCCTGAAATATTATGGAGCCAACTCAAACATCATTTTCAGATAGAAATCAAGGCTAGGTAAAGTAATTTAAGAGTTTCTTGGTTGGTAGTAATTGCATATATACTGATTTTTGGCATATGCTCAGTTTGGCAAAATTCATTTAGGCAAAAGTGGGTTTTGACAAAAATTAACCCCTCGGGGTAATTTGGCAAACCGTTTTAACCAGTGTTGTACTAATGACCACTTTTTTGCATTTTGACCAGGCCACTGGTCAAAATGGTCAAAATGGTCATAATGGTCAAAATGGTCAAAATGCGCGTCATCACTTGCACATGCGTACTAGACCCGCGCCTGTTTTAAATACTTAAACTGTTATCATATGTTTTGAATAACAAATCGTACCTAACTATATAGAATATCAAATATTTTCAATAGAAATACGATCTTTAGCATAATTCAGTCAAATAAATACTCAACTTTAAGCATATTTAGGATAATAATAATGAATATTATGACTGGATGGTTATATCTGCACTGCATGTCCTCTTAAATTGGCTACGAAATATTAACTTATGTAACCTTCTACTACAGAAATCCTACGTCGGAGTCAGAAATAGGTATTTTAAATTTCTCTAGATACATCACAGGTACGATGTAAGAATTATGTTGCCTTACAATCGAGAATATATACTTCTGAGAATGTAATTTTTATTATTTAATGTGCCCGTCATGAATTTAATCAGAAATTTTAAATACCGAATGCTACAAAATGAAATTATTGTCATACTGGTCATAAAAAGTACTTGTAAAATGTAAACAGCAATTCGTACATCTGCGGAACTACGTAGCCTCCTTGGCTTTAATGTAGTTTCACAGTGCCCCAAATTACATTTTGACCATTTTGACCACTTTTCAATTTCATTTTGACCAGGCCATTTTGACCATTATGGCCATTATGACCACTAGTGGTTTTAACCACTGCACAACACTGGTTTTAACCCTGGTTAGATATATTATTAACACAATGTGGATGCTATACAAATCGTACATTATTAACACTTCTGCCAAAATGCCCACATTGATATGCCATTCTATCCTCGTCCGTTTTACCAAATTATCCCTAAACAAAACCTGTTTTGATATAAATTGCTTTTGCTAAATCGACTTTTTTTAGTAGGCGGTAGTGTTCTAATTTTTAAAGCGTTGGGCGTTGACTGGCATATTTAATATTATTTGGCCACCAAATTGTTAGTTAATAACAGAATGTTTTCATCGTACAACTAAAAAATTATCCCCAAAGCCGTAGAAAATATCCCAATTCCCTTTGCAGGTATGACAAAATACCGTGTACGTTTATGTATGGGCTAAGTTGCTTGCCTACGTTATGCGCTATAAACCTTTATGTCGAATATTGAATTACCTGTTTCGGTATTGTCAAGGTAATAGTCAAATATCTAATATTACAGTTTGAGTGCAAAACCATCAACCTGTTAAATGAAAAGTGTATAATTTGTGATATTCTGGTTAATAATTTTTGTTAACTAGTGCTTTTGGACTTTGGACATAATAAATTTTTAACAGGCACGTAACCAAACACGAGGGAGGGGCACAACATTTAATAGTTTCAGCAATTATGAATTTTAGTCTTTTTTAAGAAAATTCCCATTATTCCAAATTAGGAGAGCGGAGAGCCACAGCGAAATCCGTCTGGCGTGTTTTGTTTTTGAGGGGATTGGGCACGTCTAATGTAATATAAATACAAATACATACTGCATTTATCAGACTTAATAAACATTAATTATAAAACATCTACACAAATGATTACATATAATTTTTAGCGTCTTTCCATAGATATTTAAATTTGACATAGAATTTAAGCAAGCTATATAAATATAATGTGAATGGCATAAAGTAAGTTTAATTAAATTACATTATTAGAAGTAAAATCTTTATTTCATTTCATATTGGGATCGACAGTAAAGCATTGATTGTGTAATTTAGAATATGGTAGCCGATTGTTATTATAGTCGTTCTTTTCATATAGAAAAATGGGCCAACTGCTGCCCTTAAAGGTAGAAAAGATGCTAATTGCCTCCGTAAAAGTTTGTTTGTGCAAAATGGCTGCCAGCTTTTAAAGAAAACAATGAACTGTGCATGTAATTTACCAAATTGGTTTGACAGAAACCATGTAGCACCGATTTGTAATATTGCTAAATAAGGAAATACAATGTAAATGGGCATTCCAATCAAGTGATACATTTTTATAGTTGCGAAGGTACAAATGATACAGATAAGGGCAACAGCGCCCAAACCAATAGGAGTCACGAGCGCTGTGAATGTGTCTAACAAATGAGTAAGAATAAATAAATTGATATACATTTTCTTGGCGTAATGAAATTGGTGGATGATTTGATGTGAAGAAGTAGCATTGGATTTTCGATGATCGAATGTGATGCTGCTTATCCAATTGAGTGTGGTAGGAATGTATAGGATAAAAACAATTAATATGAGAATAAAAGACATTATACCGAATGTCGCCAAGTAACTATGCAAGGCAGCCAGGATCAAATAATGGTAGAAGTGTAACTCGATTCTGAATAGTCTAACAAAACATGAGAAGATATGCAAATTTGTGCCCACTGCAATTATGGATACTATAGGCACTCCAAACTTTATTACTGGAAGTATTGATTGCATAATTCGAAGACAAAGTTTTAAAAGTAGATTTGATTGTGCTGCTGCTGCATCTGCAGGAAATTTCTCTGCAATCAACAAGTAATTAAAATTTCGGTAAGCGCAAATCTTCAAATGTATATTAAAAATCATACTGAATCCATCATGGGTTAATGGGATTCCGGAACAAAAAAGGACATTTTTGCGATTATGTAAGAAAAGATAAGTGCAAAATTGTAAAATAATATTTAGTAAATGGGGCACACTGCTACATCAAAAAAGGTAAAAAGACAATAAAGGACTGCTTTTTAAAAATCTTACTCCTATTTTTTTATAAAAAAGGCAAAAAGGTCCGTTTTGTTTCTTGGTCGCTAATGCAAAATATACCTTTGCAGCGGACGATTGTTATTACAAACTTAATTTGTGTTAATTAACCCAAAAAAGAGTTAACTAATTGGGGCAACATCATCCTTATTTACTTATTGAATAAGTAATTTTAAAAAACGAGCATTTTTTCTGATTAAATGATTTGTTGGCTGTACCAAGCGAATAAATGTCGTTTAAATGACATTTTTTTCTTTACTTTCAGTGAACATTCAAATATTATAAATCTTAATTTGAAATATTTTAGAGAAAATAGAGCATGAAAACTTATTTAATGTGTCTTTTATATATCTCTGCTAATTATTTAATATAATAATAATTTACCATTTTTACCATTAAATGCATTTTACCATCAAGAGCATTTTTAGAACTGTGGTAAGGCTAAAAAGTGGTACATTTTGTACACTGTTTTAGACTGACTATGACTTATGTATTGGTGAAAAAGCAAAAAAGGTTAAAAAGGTATCTTCTAAAAAAGGATTGCCTTTTTACCTTTTAGGCTATTTTACCGATTTAAAAGGGTTTGCTTCGTTGTTCCTTGACTATGATTGATGTAGCCTGGGATCCTCTGACCATATGGAATTATATCATTAATAGATATGGTAATTGTAGTAATTATCATTTATTATGTACGATGAAACTTACGTTGATATTTTGCATCGTATCGTAACATATTGTTGATAAGAAAACTAAATCTGTGGGTATATCTAAAACAATTAATGTACATTGACATGGTGAAGAGTTCTGCCAAAAACGCTATAATTAATATTAGAAACTCCTTCATATTTATAAACGGTTCTTTCAAAAATATTTGTGATATCAAAACCAAAAATGTGTAAAATGCATTCAAAATAGTCATTATCAAGCCGCAAACAGTCGACAATTTCTTTTTCTTCTTTATTGTGGGAATGACAATTTTATTTCTTTTGTCGTAGTCAAAACACCCAAATTTGAAACTGTCACTTAGTTGAAAGTAATCACCGATTAACTGGGTCCTAATTTTCGTCGTCATTTCAAAAAAAAAAATGTTCTATTTTTTGAAGTTAATGCTATGTAGTTCAAATATATGAAAATCTGGTTTTAAAAAACAGGTGAATACTCGACCAAATAGAAGTAGAAGTCCTTGATTTCTTCACTGATCTTTATCGCAAGGTAAGGAGACTGTTTGAAATGTAACTATAATATTTGTCTTCTACAAACTTACTGCGAGAATTAGTCTGTGTAAAATGACTTTATTCTATTTTGCGATTCAAATTATAGAAAATTGCCTTAAAATATCATAGGAACTCATGGCATTATTTTTAGATAGCAATCAAGAGCGAGGTACTATAAAGCATTTTGTAGTAATAATTGTAGATAGAATTTGCAGAATATTTTTGGTGTCTGGAAGTGGAAAGGTTTATTTATTCCTTGTATAATTTTAGATTTATGGTGGTAACTGACAATTTACAAACCTAAAATTTAAATACCACTACTAGTAAATAAAACGCTACATCATATGACTACAAAATTTGTACTTAATAATGTGTTGAAAGCAGCTAATATCCCAATTTTCTATAATTTACGCTCAGAGTACAATACCGTCAGTATTTAAATTACATACCATAATGTTTTTTGCCATTGCCTAAAACTATTGCTAAATATAATCGTAATTTAAGTGGGACATGCGTAGTGAATAATTCCGTTTGTTTGTTTGTGCCCATGAGCAGGCGCGTATCCAAAAACTTGGTCACTGGGGGCAGAAAATTTTTTATATATAAAAGCCGTTATTGAAACTCTGGATCTGACTCATGCATCTACTTATATTTAAAAATGGTAGCCTATTGTCAATGTAGTTATCCTCTCCAGGCAGAAAAACGGATCAACTCCAAATCTTAAAGATGCTAACTCTCTCCGCAGCAGGTGGTTCCTAGAAAAATGCTGCCAATTTTGGAGAAAAAGATGAACTAGGCATTTAATTGACCAATTTGGTTTAACAAAAACCATACAAATGGTATTTATTTATTGAACTTTAAATTGACCCATACAAACCAATACCCCTTTTATTTCATATTGGGATCGACAGTAAAGCATTGATTGTGTAATTTAGAATATGGTAACCGATTGTTATTGTAGTCGTTCTTTTCATATAGAAAAATTGTCCAACTGACGCCCTCAAAGGTAGAAAAGATGCTAATTGTCTCCGTAAAAGTTTGTTGCTGCAAAATGGCTGCCAGCTTTTAAAGAAAACAATGAACTGTGCATGTAATTTACCAAATTGGTTTGACAGAAACCATATACCACCGACTTGTAATATTGCTAAATAAGGAAATGCAATGTAAATAGGCATTCCAAAAATGTGATACATTTTTATAGTTGCAAAACTACAAATTATGGAGCCGAGAGCAGAAACGCCCAAACCAATAGGAGTCACGAGATCGGTGAATGTGGATAACAAATAAGCAAATAGAAACAAATTGGTATAGATTTTCTTGGCGTACTGAAATTGGTGGATGGTTTGACGTGGAGAAGTAATATTGCATTTCCGATGATCATACGAGATGCTGTTTATCCAATGAAGTGTGGTAGGAATGTATAAAATAAAAAGAATAATCAAAAGACCATAAGCCATTATACCGAATATCGCCAAGTAACAATGCAAGGCAGCAAGTATCAAATACTGGTAGAAATGTAACTCGATTCTGAATAGTCTGACAAAACATGAGAAGATGTGCAAATCTTTAAACACTCCAATTGTGCACATCATAGGCACTCCAAACTTTATTACTGGAAATGTTGATTGGATAATACGAAGAAAAGTTTTTAAAAGTAGATTTGACTGTGTTGCAGCTGTATCTCCAAGGATTTCCTCTACAATCAAGAAGTAAATTAAGAACTTAAGTATTTTTAAGTATTATATTAAAGTCTAAGTATTAAGCTTTACTAGGTCCAACGACATTCCGGAACAATATGATATGATCAAGAGAACCTTTTTTTGCTTTTTTGCAAAATATGAATACAAAATTGTAAAAAAAGGTTACCCTTTTGCTTTTTCAGTAAATAAAAGTTGGAATAAAAAGTTAAAATGTCTAATTTCGTTGTCTGATACTTCTAGCTCAATGTTCTATTGATTTAAAACACTATTTCACACTGTGGATGCCGTATATTTGCATAGGTGAAAAAGCAAAATCTAAAAAAGGTTGCCTTTTTGAAAAAAGGGTCGTTTCTTTGTTCCTTAAATATGATTTATGCAGCCTGGCTTAAAATACCGCATAGAAATTTATTCTATGACAATATAGAAAAATACTTTTTTGACAAACCTAGATAAACTCCGAAAATACTGGTCGCGTAGAAAGACAAGATTGGTCTCTAAAACCGTAGAAAAACCTAAATCTAGGACTGCAACTCTGAGTTTCTTCATATTATTTATCTCGATTTCGAGATATTAAAGTTTTCAATTTAAAATTGCAATATCTCGAAATCAGAGATGAATATGAAAAAACGCAGATTTGCAGACCCAGACCAGGTTTTTCTACCATTTTAGAGACCAATTTGTTTTTTTCTACGACCAGTATTCTTGGAGTTTATCCAGGTTTGCCAAAAAAGGTTAAAAGCTGATTTCATAGTCGAGGTCAGGTCACAGGATTTGGTAAACCTGGCTCTTAATAGATGGATATAGTAAATGTAGAATTAATTAATCTTTAATGAAAAAACTTACGTTGATATTTTGCATCATATTGTAACATATTGTTGATCAGAAAACTAACTCTTTGAGTATATCTAAAACAATTAATATACATTGATATAGTGAAGAGTTCTGCCAAAATCACGATAATTAATGTTAGAAACTCTGTGATATTTATAAACGGTTCTTTCAAAAATATTTGCGATATCAAAACCAAAAATGTGTAAAATACAGTCAAAGTAGTCATTATCAACCCACAAACAGTCAACAATTTCTTTTTCTTCTGTATTGTGGGAATGACAGTTTTATTCCTTTTGTCGTAGTCAAAACACCCACATTTGAAAGTGTCACTTAGTTGAAAGTAATCCCCGATTAAATTGGTCATAATTTTCGTCGTCATTTTCAATAATTAGCCGTACAAGTTGAAGTTTATATTCCACAGTTCAAATATATATTAATTCTGGTTTTAAAAAATTGGTGAATACTCGACCAAATAGAAATGGAAGTGAGTTATTTCTTTACTGATCTTTGTCGCAAGGAAGGAGACTGTTTGAATTTAAGCTATATTATTCTACAAACTACAAACTTACTACGAAAATTAGTCTGTGTAAAATGACTTTATTCGGTTTTTAAATTCCGCGATTCAAATTATAGAAAATTGCATTGAAATGTGATAGGAACTCAAAACATTAGTTATAGATCGCAATCAAGGGCGAGGTACAATAAAGCATTTATTAGTGTTAATTGTATATAGACTTTGCACAATAATTTTGGTGTCCGTATAGGGTCTATTGCTTGTATAATTATAATTTATAGAGTTATAGTGGTAACTGACAATTTTCAAGCCTAAAATTTAAATTGCATTACTAGTAAATAAAGCTCTACATGTTGCAAATGACTACAAAATTTGTACTTAATAATGGGTCGAAAGCAGCAAATTTCCCAATTTCCTTTCATTTAAGCTCAACATACAATACAATACGGTCTGTGCTTATACATTGTTATGTATCATGTTTTTGCGATTGCCTAAAACCATTATACCTAATATATATGTCTGAATAATTGAATTAAAAGTTGCCAAAAATGCCAACTTGTTAAAAGTTAAGTGCATATGGGGGATATGAAGTTAAAAATTTTACTTTATTAACTGTATATTGCTTTTGTTGGATATTCGGAGTGTTGACTATTTGAGTGCTTGTCTATTTGGTAAGGGGATATCAATAATATTCTGCCAGGGTTGTATTTGTAATTGACGACTAGCTTTTTGTCTAATGCAGTATATTCCTAGACTTATATACTTTTTTACTTACCGTAAATATCGATATAATTCCGCGCGGAAAGATTACACTAACATGAATACGCAAGTAAAGGTACGCGGAATTATTTCGATACGCGGAATTATTTGCTAGAACGGCCTAAAAAGCTAAGTAAAATCGAAATAATTCCGCGTACGCGGAATTATTCAGTAGGCGGAACTATATCGATATTTACGGTATATGTCAGATAGTAATGAACACTAATTATTACATTTGCAATAAAATAATATAGGTAGTACAGGCACGTATCGAGAAATTTTGTCAAGTGGGGCTCAACACCAAAATTTAAAAAAAATTCATTTTAGGATGTTTTGGGAAACAACTTCTCTTTTTCTAAGATTTAGGATTCAGACCGTTTCCTACTGGATATGTGCTTGACATTTGAATGAATTCGTATGCTTGACATTACAAAGTAGCAAACCATTTTTTTATCATGACCGCGACAATGTAACATACCATTGTATCAAGGGATAAGTTTGTTACAAATAATATTTTAGTGAACTCTAAACTGAACCATATAAGCCTGTACCGTAACCCTATTATTTCATAGTTGGATTGATAGTAAGGCATTGATTGTGTGATTTAGTATATGGTAACCGATTGTTATTGTAGTCGTCTTTTTCATATAGAAGAACGGACCGACTGCAGCTTTTAAAGGCCGAAAAGACGCTAATTCTCTTCTTAAAAGATCGTTGTGACAAAATGGCTGCCAGCTTTTGAAGAAAACAATGAACTGCGCGTGCAATTTACCAAATTGTGTTGACATAAACCATAAACCACCGATTATTACTATTGCCAAATAAGGAAATATGATATAAAGGGGCATTCCAATTATGTAATACATTTTTATAGTTGCGAAGCTACAAATGATACAGAGAAGGGAAGCAGTGCCCAAAGCAATAGGAGTCACGAGCGCGGTGAATGTATCTAACAAATGAGTAAGTACAAATAAATTGATATACATTTTCTTGGCGTACTGAAATTGTTGAATGATTTGACGTGGAGAAGTAATATTGCATTTCTGATGATCAAAAGAGATGCTTCTGATCCAATGAAGTGTAGTGGGAATGTATAAAATAAAAATAATGGGCAATAAAAGTGCAGCCAATATAGCGAATGTTGCCACGTAATAATGAAATGCAATCAGTATCAAATAATGATAGAAATGTAACTCGATTCTGAAAAGCTTAACCAAAACTGAGAAGATATGTAAATCTGTAGCCACCATAGTCACAGAAACGAAAGGTATTCCAAAAGTTATAGCTGGAAATATAGATTGAATAATCCGAACACACATTTTGAATGCTATATTTGATTGTGCTGCAGCAGCTTCTCCAGGGAATTTTTCTGCAATTAAGAAATTATTAATTATTATTATCAAAGTCTTATTAGTATGATGAATACATTTAGTAACCTTCCTATTCAAGTTTAACTTTATTTTAGAGAGCATCCATACTTAGCCAGGGTTGGGTTTTCGCCACTGCCAGCCGGCTGGCAGAAATAGGTTTAAACCAGGTTACAACCAGGCACAAATTGGCTTAAACCAGACTGTAGCACAACCCAAGATGCGGGCACGTTTGGGCCACCAAAGGTAGGCGAAGCTAGACACTAAATAAACCGAATGTTGTGTGTGGTTGTTTGCTTATTATCAACATTCAGAATATTTAATGTCAAGCTTCGCCTACTGTTTAATGTCACATCCTGGGTTGTGCCACAGTCTGGCTTAAACTATACTTCATTCATTTCAATATGAAAAACTGGGAAGTTAAAATTTTTAAAACCGTGGATTTTGATTTTCATCTTGACTGCTTAGTACACGAATTAGAACACGAAATTGGACACCCGCTAAAAAAAATTGGGTATAAAGTCAAGGCAAGAATGTTATAGCGTTTAGGTAAAAATAACTTAAAACCGTTCGAAATATTGGAAAATTTTATTTATTAAATTATAATTAAAATAAATTACAGAAAATTTTTTTGGTCACATTTGTGAGCTTCAGCCACTTTTAACCAGTGTTTGCCACTCTAGGTTTTTGAGAGCCGGTTATAACCAGTGTGGTTTAAACCGTATCAACCCTGCCTTAACCCTACTGAAAATGTGAATACGATATTTATGATCTAACAGATAAAGTTCAGCCAATCATGGTTGTCGAAAATCAAAGCAGGATTTCTGTTGCTTGAACAGCAAAGAAATGTAGAAGTAAATGAAACTTCAAAATTACAATTCCATGACTAATATACATGCCTAGTACTGAGATCCCATGTTCAAGGGTCATAAAATTATTTAAATCATAACTTTAAGAGAAAGATGACTTACGTTGATATTTGGCATCATATCGTAACATATTGTTGATAAGAAAACTAACTCTGTGCGTATATCTAAAACAATTAATGTACATTGACATGCTGATGACTACTCCGAAAAAGGCTATAATTAAAACTAAAAACTCCTTGATATTTATAAATGGTTCTTTTACAAAAACTTGCGATATCAAAACTAAAAATGTGTAAAATACAGTAAAAGTAGTCATTATCAAGCCACAAACAGTCAACAATTTCTTTTTCTTCTTCATTGTAGGAATTACAGTTTTATTCCTTTTGTCATAGTCAAAACAGCCACATTTGAAAACGTCACTTAACTGAAAGTAATTGGCGATTAACTCGGTCATAATTTTAGTCGTCATTTCCAATAATTTGTCCTGCTATTTGAGATAATGCAACTCGGTTCAAATATCCCAAATTTTGGCTTTTAATCAACTCGGAAATATTCACAGAAAAATGATTGTGTTTCTCCCCTATTTGTAGAAATGTGGGCTAGTTATGACTATATATTATATGTACTATTATTATTTATTCACAATATCTCAATACAATAAGTTGAGGTTCATAATATTTAGCAATTTATTCCAGTAATTTGAAATTGGATTGATTTCTTCACTATTGCAACGAAGGAGAGCTTGTTAAACTACATCCAACTTCTATGAAACCTGCTGCAAGAATTATTCTGTGTAAAATTCCATTTATCTGTTACACAAATCGATTCATATAGAAAACTACCTTGAAATAATAGTGTTAATCAAACATCATTTTAGATATAAATCAAGGCTAGGTAAAGCAACTTTTTCTTAGTATTCTTTTTCCAGAAAATATTGTTAGTGTTAGGATTAAAAAGGTTTTTATAACTATAGAGTAGTGGCTGTATGATGTAGCTGATAATCTAAAATTGCACGTATACTTTTTGGTAGTTGGTCTGTTTCAACCCATTTGGCCAATTCATTTTGGCCAAATGGGTTTTTGCCAAATAATACCCCTCGTTATAATTTAGCGAAACCGTTTTTACGCCGGTTGGATGGTTTGAAAAAATTGTGATGATTAAACTAACGTGTTATACAGGGTCATCACTTATATAATCCCCCCACCACAGCCCAACACAGACTAGTTATCAAAATGATCTATATACCATCTTGTAGATAATCTTTTGCTAATCTAACCGACTCTAACACCATGCAAATCGGTTAAGAAAATTTGGGTAAAAAGATTTTCGAAAATAAAAAGTGGAAAATTTTCAGAAATTCTGCCCGCTTTCTAATTTTCCCCTGCATTTGTGATTTTTCCACCAATTTTTATCAAAATTGGATGTGGTCGATTTTTCAACATTTTTCTGGATTACTTCAATTTTGACAAAATTTGGAAAAAGTTGAAAAATCGACCATCTCCGATTTTGCTGAAAACTAGTCTCTGTTGGGCTGTGGCGTGGGGAGGGGGGGGGGAGAATTATTTAAGTGATGACCCTGTACTGTACATTATGAACACGTTTTGAAGTCAAAATAGCCCTATTGATTTTCATTCTATCCACAGCCCTTTCGCTAAATTATCCCCAAAAAACCTGTTTTGCCATAAAATATCTTTTGCCAACTCAACCCAGTACCATTTTTTAGTCTGTAGGTAGTAGTATCCCAATTTTTAAAGCGTTGCAAATTGTATGTCCACCAAATGACTAGTTAATAACGGAATTTTGTCAAAGAACGAATCAACGATTATCCCCGAACCCGTAGAAAATATCCCAATTCCTTTTAAATCAGTACAGATAAGTATAACAGTTGTTTTGCGATTGTCTACGTTGTGCTATAACCTTTATGCCGAATGTTGAATAACTGTTTGGTATATTATTAAGGTAATTTATAAATTTTTAACATTATAGTTACCTAAGTTTTAGTGCAAAGCAAAACTATCAATCTGTTAAAAGTAAAGTGTATAATTTGTGATATTCTGGTTAATAATTTTGTTAACTAGGGCCTTTGGGCAGACTAAAATTTTTTAATGTTTGGGTATATTGTATCAGGAACGTATCAAAAAATGAAGGAGCAGCACAACATAATATTATAATAATTTCAGCTATATCGTAAAATATTTACGAATTTTATCCTTTATAAAATCCCACTTCGATAAAAAAGAACATAAAATTGTCCCTAATATGGCTATTATGGCTATATGACATCATTGCGGATTCCGATGTAAATACACTACAGGCCTCGACTACTGTACACAAATAGGATAGAGAAGGAATTATAGTAATTGAATTGAAAAGTGATTACCTAAAATTCGCATAATGCAGTTTAACATGGTTCATAGTATGAAATTAATTCAGAAAGATTTATTCTTATTCTAATTGAAAACTTATTCTTTTTATTTCCAATTTCATGTTTTAATTAACAATAATGCATTTATAGTGTGATTTAAAATGTGGTAGCCTATTATCATCGTAGTTATCCTCTCTATGTTGAAAAACGGGCCAACTGCAGGTCTTAGAGGCCTTAAAGATGCTAACTCTCTCCGTAGCAGGTGGTTGCTTGAAAAAGGCCGCCAACTATCGGAGAAAATAATGGACTTGGCAGTTAATTGTCCAAATTGGGTTATCAAAAACCATAAAAATAATGTTTGATTGGACCCTAAATACGGAAAACCTAAATAAAGTGGCATTCCAATTATGGCATACATTTTTATAGTTGCAAAGTTACTAATTATGACAAGAAGTGAACATACACCCAACTTAATAGGAGCCACTAATACAGTGATTTTGTTTGATAATTGATTAAGTAAAAACATATTTAAATACATTTTCTTGGCGTAATGGAATTGCTTAATTATTTCTTTTGGAGATTTATTTTTATGTATATGATGATCATACGAGATATTCTCTATCCAATTTAGATGGGTTGGAATGCATACAATGAAAATGATTGTCCAAAGCATTTCAGCCATAATAATAAATATAGACACATAATAATACAGAGAAAATAGTAATAAATAATGCAAAAAGTTCAGCTCGATTCTGAAAAGCCTAACCAAACTAGAAAAGATATGAAAATCTGTTGCTACTGCAATGATAGCTATCAAAGGTACTCCAAAATTTATTAAAGGAAACATTGACTGGAGAATACGGAGACATATTTTTAATATTTGATTTGATGCAGTAGCATTTCCAGGATAGTTTCCTGCAATTAAAAAAACTGAATAATCATGATACTCATTAGAATTTATGTGATAGCAATCTCAATATTTTATAACAATTAATCATCTATTATTCTGCGGAATATAATCTCCAAGTAAATACAATTAGTAATAAAGTCATATAATTTTAGCAGCACTTACTTTGATATTTGGCATCATATCTTACGGTATTGTTGATAAGAAAACTAATTTCATGTGCATATTTACGGTACGTGATATACGATGCTATACTTAAAACTTCTCCAAAAAATGCTAAAATTAACATTAAAAACTCCTTCATATTTACGAATGGCTCTTTCACAAAATTTTGTGATATTAAAATCGAAAATGTGTTAACGAAAGCGAAAGTTGTCAATGCCATTACACAAAATGTCGATATTTTCTTTTTCTTCTGCAATGTGGGAGCGACAGTTTTATTTATTTGGTTGTAGTCAAAATAACCACATTTTAAAACGTCAGTTAATTTAAAGTAGTTGTGAATTAAGTCATTTATGAGTTTCGAATTCATTTTGAAAATGTACCTTACATGTAATATAGTACAACCAAAATGCTATCAAAATGTTTGCCCAAGTTGTCAAAATATAGCAAATTCTTAGTAACTGTAGTTGATATATTACAAACCTACAACGAATTATGGCAAAGGCTCGTTGGATCATGTCTCTATATATACCATGAGTGGAATTATGAAAAATTGTTACGGCCTTCCGATTTTGCGACACGTGGCAATTTAGAGTTAGTCATTAAACAATATAAAAAACATTTATTGCTTTTGTTTTTGCATTTTGTGCACAAACCTAAACTATTTTTACCTTGCGATGACTTAGCCCAAATCGGAATTCTCAAGGTTTGTAAGGTAAATATTCCAAATCTGGATTAAATCGTAATTTTGAATATAAAAAACAGGAAATAGAAAACTATTACAAAAATAACTGCACAATTATGGATATTATCTTTTGACACCATAAACCGTAACTATGCATGTAAGAGTCGATTGGACTTTGCTTACTATTATTAACGAAATTAGAAACCTCGTTTACCATAAACATCAAATAATACTTGACAGGAAATGAATAATTGGACTAGGTCATCTCCAGTGTACAAAATTTACCACTTTTTAGCCTTTTTTACCATCACAGTGGTAAAAATGCACTTAATGGTAAAAATGCATTTAATGGTAAAAATGGTAAATTTTAGTGATTGATTAGACAGCTGAGTACAGATACACTAGACTTCCTAAAATATAAGTTTTAAAACTTTATTTTCTATGAAATATTTCCAATTAACCCCTTAATCAATTAAATTAATCATATTTATTTGATTGTATCCTAAAAGTTATAAAAAATGAAGAAAGATTGTACTTGGTATCGCCCATTTAAATTTGATGCTAATTTAATTGCAATAATTTCTCAATAGGCAAATAACGGCTATTAGTGAATCCAATTCTGATTGTTGAACACTTATCAATTTGTGACAACAATGATCATCTGCTAAGCTATTTCATACTTTGGCACCGAATTTTATTCAAAATTCAAACACGAAATTTAAATGAAACTATTTTTTACCATTTTTACCATTTACACCACTTACCACTACTTTTCAGGTAGTGGTATTTAACTTTAAATACCATTAAAAACCACTTACCACTAGTAAGTGGTAAATGGTATTTTGTACACTGGTCATCTCGTAGGTATACGTAAAAACTAAAATGTAGTTATGCATATATACGGGCTAATAGAAGAACACACGTTTATATTTTGCATCATGAGAAATTAAATCAGAAAAGCATTATGAACTGTTTTATTTTCAATTTCATGTTTCAATTAACAATAATGCAGTGATGGTGTGATCTATAATATGGTAGCCTATTGTCATCGTAGTTATTCTCTCCAGGCAGAAAAACGGACCAACTGCAGTTTTTAAAGGCCTCAAAGATGCTAACTCTCTCCGTAGAAGATTGTTGCTTGAAAAATGCTGCCAGCTTTTGGAGAAAATGAGAAACTTGGTATTTAATTGACCAAATTGGCTTAACAAAAACCATACAAATAGTGTTTGATTGAACGCTAAATAAGGAAATACTAAATAAAGTGGCATCCCAATTACATGATACATTTTTATAGTTACAAAGTTACAAATTATGATAAGAAGTGCAGCACTACCCAAACTAACAGGAACCACTAATACTGTGATTTTGTTTAACAATTGATTGAGAACAAATAAATTGACATACATTTTCTTGGCGTAGTGAAATTGTCCAATTATTTGACTTGGGGATTTATTTTTATGTAGTTGATGATCATACGAGATACTGTCTATCCAACACAGAGTGGTTGGAATGCATACAATTAAAATGATGATCCAAAGCATTGGAGCCATAATAGCAAATGTAACTAAATAATAATGCAGAGCGAATATTAATAAATAATGGAAGAGGTGTAACTCCATTCGGAAATCTCTAACCAACCAAGAAAAAACATGCATATCTGTTGCCACCAAAATTATAATTATCAAAGGTAGTCCAAACTTTATGACCAAAAGAATTGACTGGAGAATACGGAGACATATTTTTAATATTTGATTCGATGCAGCAGCGTTTCCAGGATATTTCCCTGCAATTAAAAATAACTTAAATGTAATAAATATTCATTATGCTGAATTTTAGTTTTTATAGTATAATTAGACAAAAATTAATTTATCAGAACTCAAAATATATTAGGGTGATACTTACTTTGATATTTGGCGTCATATCGTACGACATTGTTAATAAGAAAACTAATTGCGTGGGGATATTTACGGCAAGTAATATACGATGATATACTTAAAATTTCTCCAAAAAGCGCAATAAGTAACGTTAAAAACTCTTTGATATTTATAAATGGCTCTTTCACAAAATTTTGTGATATTAAAATCGAAAATGTGTAAACGAAAACCAAAGTTGTTAATGCCATTGCACAAAATGTTGCGATTTTCTTTTTCTTCTGCAATGTAGGAGTGACAGTTTTATTTATTTGATCATAGTCAAGGTAACCACATTTTAAAACGTCGGTTAATGCAAAGTAGCTACGAATCAAGTCATTTATAAGTTTCGAATTCATTTTGAAAAATTATCTTTCGGGTAATATGGTACAAAAGGTGCAACCAAAATGTTATCAAAATTGTTTGAGAATTTCTATACGGATTTGAACAATTTTTAAATATTCTATTGAATTGAATAAGTCAGCGATTCTGTTTCTCCAAGGGT
Source organism: Tomocerus qinae (assembly GCA_020055645.1). Classification (NCBI taxonomy): domain Eukaryota; kingdom Metazoa; phylum Arthropoda; class Collembola; order Entomobryomorpha; family Tomoceridae; genus Tomocerus; species Tomocerus qinae. Next base: position 127,740,023 of record CM034546.1, read on the forward strand.
TGTCAAAATGTAAGTAAATCTTTAAAACTGAAATTGGCATATATATAACAACAACGAGAATATTGAAGGTTTCGTTCTACCCTGTCTGCTTTAATATCATGAATGGAAATTTCCATGGCCAACATTCCAACACCTTATTTTTGATGGCGACACGACACATAACAATTTAGAGTTAGTCATTAAGCAATTTGATACTTTTATTACATGTACATTTATAATGGAGATATAGCTTATAGCTTACCTGTCACTTAAATCCAGTAATCACTAATCACACTAGAATTGCGGGTTACATAGCTAGCAAATTGACGATAATACTATTGATACTTGACGACCTTAATTAAAATGGATAGGTTGGCAGGTATGTTAAAATTTTTGCGAAGTTTCTTGCATGTAAAAGGGTTAACCCATAATTGACGTAATTCCCAAAATCGAAGTATTTGTAGTTAAATACCTTTATCAAATTAAATGCATTGTGTTGGAATTGGAAAGATTGTAACCCAAACGTTGTGACACAGAATATTTTTCTATCAGACAAGGTAATATTACAGGATTATTTAAGTTACGTTGATTTTTATCGACCATACTCTGAAAACTGAAACAGTTTAGCTCTAAATATTTCCTTTACAATTGAATTGACATCAGGGCATTGTGATTTAAAATATGATAACAAATTGTCATTATAATTGATCTTTCCAGGTAGAAAAATGGACCAACCGCCAACTTCAAAGGCCGAAAGGATGCCAATTCTCTTCGTTAAAGTTTGTGACTGGAAAAAGAACGCCAGCTTTTTGAGGAAATGATGAAATTGGCATTGAATTGGCCAAATTGGGTTAACAAAAACCATAAAAATACTATTTGGAGTGATCCTAAATAGGTGCTAAATATCAAATTAAATCAGAAGGACTTTTTTATTTCCAATTTCATATTTCAATTAACAATAATGCAGTGATGGTGTGATCTATAATATGATAGACTATTGTCATCGTAGTTATCCTCTCCAGGCAGAAAAACGGACCAACTGCAGGTTTTAAAGGCCTCAAAGATGCTAACTCTCTCCGTAGAAGATTGTTGCTTGAAAAATGCTGCCAGCTTTTGAAGAAAATGAAGAACTTGGTATTTAATTGACCAAATTGGTTTAACAAAAACCATACAAATAGTATTTGATTGAACCCTAAATATGGAAATACTAAATAAAGTGGCATTCCAATTACATAATACATTTTTATAGTTACAAAGTTACAAATTATGTTAAGAAGTGCAGCAATACCCAAAATAACAGGAAACACTAATACTGTGATTTTGTTTAACAACTGATTGAGAACAAATAAATTGACATACATTTTCTTGGCGTAGTGGAATTGTCTAATTATTTGACTAGGGGATTTGTTTTTATGTAGTTGATGATCATACGAGATACTGTCTATCCAATACAGAGTGGTTGGGATGCATAAAATTAAAATGATGACCCAAAGAATTGCAGCCATAATAGCAAATGTAACTAAGTAATAATGGAAAGCAAATATTAATAAATAATGGGAAAAGTGTAGCTCAATTCTGATTACTCTAATCAAACTAGAAAAGACATGCATATCTGTTGCCGCCATCATTATAGCTATCAAAGGTACTCCAAACTTTATGACCAGAAGGATTGACTGGAGAATACGGAGACATATTTTTAATATTAGATTCGATGCAGCAGCGTTTCCAGGATATTTCCCTGCAATTAAAAATAACTTAATGTCATTATTTATTATGTAAGGGGTTGATCGCAGGGATTCGGACAGTAGTAACCTAATAAGCGGAGAGACGAGAAAACGATTTGACTAAAATTAAATGTAAAATGAAATCAAATTGAAATTATGAATTGAGAGAAATTAATTTGGGTCGTGATTCGTGTCGTCGGTCGCTTTAGAGTTTGCAGGTATCTTCGCTCAGTTGAATATATAAAGCAAGCCATTGGCCAATTACATATACACACAAATATCCAATGAAGAATACAAGATAGACAGAAAATGTAGGATGTGAATAATGCCAGTAATAAGAATGCCCAATTGCTTTCCAGCGAAGATTTCCAGCTTAAGGCTTTCAGCAGCGGAGATGTTTAGGCTTTTCAGCCCAAGCGAACATTGAAGTGATGGAAGGCTGAACATTTCGAAGCAACTCGAAGCAATCTAAGCATGGTAGACATTTCCAATTAGAAGAGAGCATGGTCAGTTACGGCAAGGTATGGAATGTTCTAGAATCTTCTAGAGTGAGAGTTCCAGGTGGCGGTACTGGGTTGGGAAAGGACTGTTCCTTAGAATGGTTCTTGGAATGAAAGGCATGGTCGACGCTCACAATTATACTGGATCATTTTTACATTTAACAATCTCAAGTTTGTATATAAATTAATTCTGGAGCAAGATGATTAATAATTTTGGTTTCTTTAGTTTTTAATTAATTAAAGTTTAATTCTTAGTATACTAGTTGAAAGTTGAAACCTAGCACATAGTGTGCTAGAAAAATAATGAAATAAGTAAATTTCTAGCGACTGAGCATTGGTCCGAATTTCATAGGCCGTTGATTATTTAGTAGACTAATTTTTGATGCTTAAGCGTGTTGAAATGTAAAACAAAATTAGTCCTGGTAGTCCAGTCCGTCCTCATTGCAAAATGATACGGACATACACAGATAATACGTACAAACGTTTGTACAAGAATACAGACAGAAGTCCATACACATGTCCCACTTATAACGTTTATGTAGAGAAGATATAAACACAAAAAAATCATAATTCAAAATATATATTAGAGTAATACTTACTTTGATATTTGGCGTCATATCGTACGATATTGTTAATAAGAAAACTAATTCCATGTGCATATTTACGGCATGTAAAATACGATGATATACTCACGAGTGCTCCAAAAAACGCCACAAGTAACATCAAAAACTCCTTGATATTTATAAATGGCTCTTTCACAAAATTTTGTGATATTAAAATCGAAAATGTGTAAACGAACAATAAAGTTGTTAATGACATTGCAAAAAATGTCGATATTTTCTTTTTCTTCTGCAATGTAGGAGTGACAGTTTTATTGATTTGATCATAGTCAAAGTAACCACAGTTGAAACCGTCCGTTAACTTAAAGTAGCTACGAATCAAGTCATTCATAAGTTTCGAATTCATTATGAAAATGAATCTTACGTGTAATAATGGTACAACCAAAATGTTATCAAAATGGTTTGAGAATTTCTATACGGATTCGAACAATTTTTAAATATTCTATTGAATTGAATAAGTCAGCGATTCTGTTTCCCAAGGGTTGTCAAAATATATTTAAATCTTTAAAACTGGAATTGGCATATGTATATCTACAACGACAATATTGAAATGGTTTTATTCTATCCTGTCTGCCTTTATATGATGAAGAAAATTGCAATGGCCAAGATTCCAACACCTTATTTTTGATGGCGACACGACACATAACAATTTGGAGTTAGTCATTAAGCAATTTGATACTTTTATTCCATGTACATTTGTAATTTAACTTACACCTTACCTGTCACTTAAATCCAGTAATAACACTAGATTTGCGGTTTACATATAGGCGAAGTTTCTTGCATGTAAAAAAGTGGCGAACCCATAATTGACGTAATTCACAAAATTGAAGTAGTTAAATACCTTTATTAAATAAACTGGATTGGAATTATTATTATCCAAAAAGTTGTGACACGCATATTTTTCTACCAGATAAGGTAATATTACATGATTACAAAGAAAATATTTATACGTTGATTTTTATTCATCATACTTATTTGAACAGTCTAGCTCTAAATATTTTCTTTACAATTGAATTGACATCAGGGCATTTATCGTGTGATTTAAAATATGATAACCAATCGTCATTATAGTTGATCTTTCCAGGTAGAAAAATGGACCAACCGCCAACTTTAAAGGCCGAAAGGATGCCAATTCTCTTCGTAAAAGTTTGTGGCTGGAAAAAGAGCGCCAGCTTTTTGAGAAAATGATGAAGTTGGCATTGAATTGACCAAATTGGGTTAACAAAAACCATAAAAATACTATTTGGATTGATCCTAAATAGGTGCATCCCAAATAAAGTGGTATTGTGAGCATATCGTACATTTTTATAGTTACAAAGTTACAAAGTATGTTAATCAGTGCAACAGCCCCCAAAGCAACAGGGATCATCAATTTGAAGACTTTGTTTGCCAATTGAGTAAGCACAAAAAGGTTTAGATACATTTTCTTGGCGTGCTGAAATTCTGCGAGTATTATCCTAGATGAGTTATTTGTACCTCTTCGATGATCATATGAGATGCTACTTATCCAATGAATTGTGGTTGGAATGTATAAAAGAGCCATAATTACTAAATACAAGGCAGCCATACTACAAAACATTATGACATGAGAATGGAAAGCGACAAGTGCCAAATAGTGGTAGAAGTTCAAATCGATTTTGAATAGCCTAACTAAACTAGAAAAGCCATGCAAATTTGTAGCCACTAAAGCTATTGAAACGATTGGTGTTCCAAAAGTTATGGCCGGAAGGCTGGATTGGAGAGTACGAAGACACATCTGTAATGTTAGGTTTGAATCGGCGGCAGCAGCAGCTTCAGGATATTTTCCTACAATTATGTTAAATTAAAAAATATCATCAGTGATAAGGAAGTGAGACTTTGTCCGGGGCTTATAACTTCAAACAATTTGAGTCAGCATCTATTGTAAGCATGGTTTCGAGTGGGAGATGAAAGCCATTTCCCATTTCCCAGTGGGAAAAGTGAGAAACAAAAAGGCCAAGTGGGTGGGAAATAAACAAATGAAGTAGACTCTAATTCACTCCGATGGCGACACTCATTTCCTGCTATTTCCCATTTCACAAATTGGTGGGATTTCCCAGTGTCTAACAAAATTTGCTGGGAAATGGGAATATCCGAAACTATGATTGCAAGCCTTTCAGGTGGGATTTAAGGTGTGTACTAAACACATTAAGATTTACCCCTTTTAGATTAAAAAAGCATTTGTATAGAAACGACTTACTTTGATAATGTGTACGATATCGTAAGGTATTGTTAAAAAGGAAGCTTATTCCGTGTTTATATTTGAAGCAGCTGCAATACATTGACACAGCAAAAAGACCTCCGAGGAACGCCAAAATTAGCACAAAAGCCTCCAAGATGTTTAAAAACGGCCGTTTCACAAAAATTTGCGCTATCAAAATCGCAAAGGAGCAAAATACTGCAAATGCTGTCAGTATCAAACTACAAAATGTTATAATTTTCTTTTTCTTCTGCTTTGTGGGAATCACAATTTTATTTATTCGGTCATAGTCATGAACCCCACATTTTAAAGTGTCAGATAATTGAATAATAACTTCTAATTAACTCGATTGTAATTTTTGTGGCCATTTTTAAATTTGCAAAATACAATACGAAATTGATTTAAAATATTCCGTGGAATTTGAATTGGATAGTTCCACACCGACTGTTGAAATAAAAGTAACTTTCTTGAAAAACGGATTAAGAGAATATTTAGTATAAATTACATGGATTATGTCTCCATTAGCCTTCTCGTTACATGGCTGAAATTATTGGAAATTGTCATTCCCAGTTGTCAGGTGTACATACATGTGATGTGTGACATGTTACCATATCAGGTATATATCCAGGAATTTGAATTATACACAAACTTACAAAACGTGGCATATTTCCCGATAGATACCAATTATTTTTGAAAAACATTACTTGTAATTTAGTGGAAAGGTGTTCCCTCTAATTGCGTGCATGAATAATTTGTCAAAACATTTTAAGAATTTCTTGGTACGGAAATTGTACTTTTGTCGCTCTCTGCCATAATTGTTATACAAAATTATTCATGTATTCCTAATCTTAATTATGGAGTTTGCAGCCGATTTTCTAAATAAAAAGAATGTAAAAGTTTTCCAATGTTTAACGCGTTGCAAGTTGCATGACCATGAAGGTGTCAATTAGTATTGAGTCCTTGCCAGCAAAACCTACTAGCGATTATTTCTTAACTATAAAAATCTAAAACTCCAATGCATGTATATTGTATGAAAATTAATACTGTGCTGCTTTTAAATTTCTTTAAGGCAAATTTTCAAGGGGCATTTAAAATAATTCCAAGACAAGTAAGAATACAGCCTTTTTTAAAGAGTAGAATACAGAAGAAACGATTTCATTTGACATCTTTTTTGGTGGAGTTGACAGTAATTACTTGTTAGGTGTATATAGTCTTTTAATTTTCTGTTGAGAATGCCAAATACCAATGTATAATAGGAAGTTGACGGTTTTCGGTGGAATAGAATTGCTAGCTTTAACTATTTAATATCGCAAAAATCGGTTGTAAACAAAAATTAAATGAATACTTTTGAATTTAAATTGAAGTCTGCGATATTTCCAAACCAAAGTATATAGTCTTTAAAACTACAATTATTGACCTCTGCAAATTCACAAATATAATATAATTTGTAAGCTATTTTTTCGCAATAATAATTATAGCTTCTAGTTCTATTCCAATGAGAAAGCTTTACACAATTTGTATATGTAAAATTTTCTTTGTTAAATATCTTGTTGTAATTATTAGCCTCCGATCTAGCTTTAGTCTAGTCAGTTATCTGTCTATATTATGAAAATTGTAACTATATAGCTATAGCTACGTTAAATAGTTATGATTTTGCTACAACTTTTATTGCATTAAACAATTATTTGCTATATAATAAATTGACTTTCATGACGATTTACTTTAATTGACACTTTCAAATTCATAAGCATGAAAATTCTATAGAATAATTAGTTTTATATCCTTTATTAAAATTCCTTTCTGTTTTCTTCCTTTGATATGAGATGATAAGCACACGATACTATATAGGTATGCGTATAAAGGTAAGTAGTATAAAATTTAAATTACACACCTGTACAATGTACACCAACAATAATTCCCAGTATAAAACTACTGGAATATTACTAAGTTCAGACTTACGGTTTCTTTTCTACGCAATGCAAAAGATGTAGCAAGAAATAATCATCTAAGTTTCACCACAATTTTCTAAGGGAAAACAAGAAGAGATGCCTCGATTAAGTACAATACGCCTTTTCTCTTATATACTGTTATGCTATACTTACAAAACTGCATATATTCGAACATTTCGAACGAAAAATGAAAGATTGCAGATATCTATGTCTCAGATCAATCTGTCATGCTATTACAGGTACCTAAGTATTGTAGCTTGGCTCCACATAACTACTACAGCGTATAGTAGAGATATGTGATAGTATTTTAAACTCAAATCCGGAAAAAAGTTGTTTTTACTAAGTAATAATTACGTATCGAAACGGTAAGTATAAAAGCAGATTCTTTGCTTGTTTATGAGACACACTTAATTCCTTTCCTTGTATCAAATCTATTAGTAGTCTATTTCTATGTTTGTCCTGAAATCAACCAAAATGGAAAACGTATCTTTGAAAGACAAAATTTTATACAATTTAAATTTAAAAACTCTATATGAGAAATCAGAGGAAGATCTAATTGTGAAAACACCAGTTGCTCTCAAATTGTGTGTAAAATACTGTTATTGGATATACTACTCTCCATACAAATGGGATGATTCACGTGACTCGTTCGTACTGGCAAGTGTCACAAGAAGACTGATCTGGGCTATCAATGTTTTCGTGACGGGTCTCTACAGCGTTGGATCTCTCTATTCATGTTATTATTCCTACGCAAGGAAAGAAGAGTCATTTCAATTTCCTTCAATTGTTGACCTGGTATTTATTACCGTAACTATCGTTTATTATTTCGTATCATTCACCATGCTCTACTCAATGGAAAGCATGTCCGCAATGTATCAGAAATTTCAAATTCTGCAACTCAACATGCGTAAGTTCGTTTCAGAGTTTTTTTTCGATATTTTGTACTAAAATAATATTTCATATAATATGTAACTTTGGAATAAGATAATATTGTATTTAGCTTAATATGCACATTTTACTATTAAATGTACTGTACTGTACCTATTTGATCCAGAGAACAATAAAGGTACTCAATTTTTACAAAAAAGTAAGAAATACTACTTTTATAAGCAGTAATTTTTACCTTTTTTGCCTTATTTACACGAAAACGGAAGTAAATCTTTTACTCCTACTTTTTTTTTAAAAATAGAAAAAAGGTATAAGGAAAAAAGGTAATTTTTGTTCCCTGGTCTCATTTACCCAGCGTCTCCTAAGTTATCAAATGCCAAATAACCGGAGTCAGTTTAACGGTGGAAGCTAGTATCTGTTCCAGTTCTGTGCTCCTGCTTATTTCATAATATCATTAATAATTTAACGCGATTTTATGATTTCGGTGAGAAACGAGGCTGCTGCTTCCAGAGGCAGCATTCTGCTGTCTACAAAGTGTAAATCGCTCAATAATAATTATGGACAATTTTTTCAGGCATGGGTAGTTGAATAATAATATGGTTGATATACATTCTATTATTGCTCCGATTATATTGTAAGCTTTTCAAAACTGTAGAAACCCCTGCCATATTATCTGTACACACGTGCCGCATGTCATATCGCATCATCTGGAGTAATATGCACTTTGAACAGTTTAAACAAGCACTCATTGTATGAAAACAGACGGGTTTGCATTAACCTATATCATTAAATATTCAAGAAAATCAATTTCCGAATTCTTAGTAAAGAATATTAAAAAGTAGTTTAGAACATTACAATGTCATCCACGGTCATGCAGTCATGGCCATGCATCCTAAAACTGAAATATACTTTTGAACATATAATATTCACAAAAAACCTTTGATATATTTGCAAAACGTTTTGACAGAAAAAAGAACGCATGACCAGAGAGACATCAAATATTTGGAAATGTTCGGTTTGGCACAAGTGATAAATTGCTGGTCAACCGGGTTGCTGGGTCTTCCTATATACGCCGCATTCAAAACAAACCTAAGCTTCACGACATTCTTAGGTCTGAATTCAATCGGGTGGATGGTTGTTGATGTCTTACTCCGATGGAGTACATTACTCCATGTAGCAATGTTTGCCTCACCACTTCTGGTCATACTGGAAATCGATGTGCTGACATACGGAGAGCAGATGCTAAGAAGTCTTAAGTACGTAATGTTTTAATTGTCTGCCATAATTATGTACGCAGTAAAATTACCATTGTATTTGAATAGTAATTTTTCCCTTACTTTCATATTGCTAAAACGTTTTTAAAGAAATTTTTGACTAAAGAAGAGAAAAACAAATGGAAAAAGTAGCTCCTTAAAAATGAGATTAGAAAGGAAAATATTTACATAATGGCATCAAACCAATGACGCTTATTGAATTTTTGTCTTAATAGTGTAAGGATTCCTAAAAAAATTTAAATTTTATAGTGGCTACACAAAAAAGGATTCCAAGAGTTTTAAGGCAAGCGAAGAGAAGATTGTGATGTATTCTGCAATATCCCTGGTCATGTCAACGTTCTGCGAAAGCTTCCGGATTACAATGCCGGTCGGGTTTCTTATATGTATTGTAATACAAATAGTCGCAATGTGTTCGCTGCTCAGTCTTTGGGAAACTCTAGATCCGATATTAATTGCAATAGGTTTCGGAACGATAATGATCGCTGTGATAGTAGACAGCCTATTTACTGGAGAAGTTTTCGAAATTTATGAAGAGAATGACGCATTCTTTGAAACTCTCCTCAAAAATAAGGCCTACAGACCCAAATACTTATTGCAACGCCTAAAAGCATTAAGACCAATCAGAATTACTTTGGGAGTTGTGTCCATTTCAAAATCATTTTTTCTCGAAATGCAGGATTTCGTTGCAAATTCTATCGTTACAATTTTACTGTCATAAATATTTAAGTATGAACCTTGAGCGGTATGAATGTAGTATATAACATCTTAAAGTTTGATCCTTTGCATACCACAATGCAAAACGTTTTGAGCCATATGTACAGTACTTCACTGACCACTTCATTTCGTTTCTTTGTTCTGCAAGTCAAAATATGTAAAGGAATAGCAATTCAAAATTTTATTTCTCGATGGCGACAATTATATATTTTAATTTAATTCAAACCAAGTTTTTGGTGAAGTTTTTGGGAAATATAGTTAAAAATAAAAATAATAAAATAATAATGATTTTATGCTTTCCAGAATTATTAAAATATTATAAAACCATTTTTTATAATAATAACAACGATATTATGTCCATACGTTTACATTTACTTAAGTAACAAAATAAATATTGAACATGCGTGTTCAAATTGTCTACAGAACTTTTGGCAATGTCTATTCAGGATTTGTAGAATGCTTTTTGGGATTATTATTAGTGCATTGAAATGTTTGTCATAGTTTTGGTTTTTATCCCACAGTATTCTTACACATGTCAGGCGTGAGTTAACTTCAAGTAACACAAAGCTATTTCAGTGGAGTACATTATGATCCCCGTAATAAATTATACGTAGGCAAGTTCGGCATGGCAATCAAACCCTTTAATATCCGACGAAGTTTCCAAGACTGCATGGTTTGGAAATTGGTCGATTAAGGATGAGTCATAATATTAGTATCTGTAATGCATTAGGTATGTAGGATTGTAATTGCGTACCATAATAATTGAGGCTGGGACTTTTACTGGCGATATGATATCGTAATATCTCTGAAAGCTGTCAGTCTGCCTGGCATGATGGATCGTTCATATCGTTGACACTGACCTGTCCGTTTATTTATTTTCAAACTTTACGGTTATTTCAGTTGGAAAATTGCATTAGTATGGCTGATTATCTGTACATAATGTTATAAGTGTATTTATTTAGTAGCGGAACTACTTTATGGGAATCCACAATCTGTCTGTCTGTGAGCATGAAAACTCAAGAACAGTTTGAGCTAATCTGTTCTTTCCTAAAGATATTCTAGAAGGAGAAATGTAATGTCAGTTTGAAAAAGGGCAATATCAAATAAACCCTACCTGTGGGCGTGGTTCAAAAACTAAAAATCGATGTAACTTTAGTTATCCAATCGTAGATATCTCATTCGAAAGATTATTTTTCGAATCAAGTCAAGATCAACTCAGGCGCGGTTGAAAAATCATAGATCATAGGAAAATACGTCACGTAACCATAATTATGTCCGCTATTTTTTTTACATCCGTTTAAAAACGGTTCATTAATTAATGTTACTCTTTAAGTAGATTTGCCTCTGTCACAATCCTACGAAAGCGTTATACTAACTAAAAATGATTATGGAACACCTCGCATGCATATCATAAACTATGGCATTTTAAGATTGTGTCAAGTGCTATAGTGAGCATTGTATTATATAAATGTGGCATAATTAGGTCATTGTCTCTCGATATATCTATGAATTGTAGGTGTGCGAAACAGAAAAAGGAGCTTATCCATACATTTGATAATGGTTTGACAAACGATTAAAATATAATTAACTGCCCGAGATATGGCTAAAATTGATACGGAGTATCAATTTGTAACCTTCCTCGTAATGAATGCCACTTAAATAGAATTGAGGAATAGAGAAAGGGGCTTATTGGAAAGGGAGGCTACGATGAGGACTCGGATTTTTGTGGCGTTGATTTTATTTGTTGCAGCTGGTACGTATTATACTTAAATTTGATTATTGTAATAAACAATTTTCTGAATTATATTACTCTCATTTATAATACATTGGTTAAGTTGATGGAGACAGAGAAAGTAAAAAATGTATAATATTTTTAGTCGCTGCGCAAGAATGTATTCCTGATAACGAAAGAGTGGATTGTCATCCGGAATGGGATGCCAGTGAGGAAAAATGCTTATCCCGAGGTTGCACTTGGTGCGAGGCTCAGATTCCCGACCAGAATACTCCTTGGTGCTTCGTTCCAAGAAATTATGGATACTTAATGGTTGGGTCGCCTGTTGATACTGGAAATGGTTTCAGGTTAGATTTCTGTCGTTTTCGTTCAACATTTTTAATCTTTGAGAAATTTTAATTGAATTTCAATTTTTCGTAGAGTACAATTGAGACGCTCCCCAACGGGATCATTGTTTGGAAACGATTCTGAAAATCTGACTCTAGATGCGGAGTTTCAATCTGATTACAGGCTTCGTATTAAGGTATGCAAATCATATATATTGATGAAGTTATTTTACGAATAGCTAATCCCTAATTATTTATTAGATCACAGATGGTACTCCACGATGGGAAGTGCCCCTTGAAATAACTCCACTTTCGGGAGCATCCAACCCTCTGTACGACGTTATCTTCATCTCCACTCCCGTATTCTCCTTCAAAGTTATCCGTAAGGCCACTGGGACAGTATTGTTCGACACTTCCCTAGGAGGACTTACATTCTCCAATCAGTTTCTTCAGTTGGGTGTCAAACTTCCGAGTCGCAATCTGTATGGAATCGGAGAGAATGAACAGGGCAGCTTTAAACACAGTTTCGAAAAGCATCCACGTTTTGGTCTTTGGGCTCGTGATCAGCCTCCTTATGTAAATATCTTTAAGTATACTTCACTTTTCTATTTCTACCTAGAAATTGAGTGCTAATAATTTTTAATATTCCAGGGAAAAGACAATATGTATGGTGTTCAGCCGTATTACACCGTTCTGGAAGATGATGGAAATGCCCACTCTGTTGCAATGGTCAACAGCAATGCTCAAGGTAGACAATTACTCTAGATTTTAAAGAAGAAATTATATCCACAATTTTATTAAGGTTATTTTCCGTGTTATTTTAGAATTCGAATTGCACCCCAGCCCTGGACTCGTTTACCGAACAATCGGAGGAATATTGGATATGTATTTCTTCTTGGGACCCACACCTGAAAATACTGTCCAACAATACACCGAAGTAAATTTTATTAATTAATATTTTCAGGTAAATAATTGCACTATATAAATTTAAATTTAATACAATTATTTCTGTCTTATTTAGGCTGTTGGTCGAGCACCTCTTCCACCTTATTGGGTATTTCATAAAATGTCATTGGCTACTCAGTTTTATTTCAATAGAATGGCTTTTATCATACTTTTTCTTATACTAGGCATTGGGATTTCAACTTTGTAGATACGGTTACAACATCTTAGAAAATATGACAGCAGCCGTAGACAGAACTCTTCAGTACGACATTCCTCTGGTAATTATTCTTTTATTTTTTAAATTAAAATCTCCCAAAAAATTATTGGAAGCATGACTTTTGTGAAAAACTTTTCAATTGATGTTTTAGCTGTCTTATTAGGATTTAATGTTTTTTTAAAATTAGGATGTAATATACGGAGACATTGACATAATGCAAAACGAAAAGGACTTCACATTGGATCCTGTCAGATTCGGTGGTCTGCCAAACTACATTAGAGAATTGAAAACGAGAGGAATTAAATTCATGACCATTTTGGTAAGCTTCATGGAAAAATTGGCTGGAAATAAAAAAAAAATTTTCCCATCAATATTAATTATGGTCATGACGCAGGATCCTTGTATCGCAATCGAACCCGGTTATGAGCCTTATGATCTGGGAAATGAGATGGACGTTTGGGTTAAGAAATCAAATGGTGAGCCTGTAATTGGAAAGGTTTGGCCACAACTCCCCATTCACTTTGCAGACTACTCAAAACCATCAGCTCGGGAATGGTGGAGAATTCTGATTGTCAAATTTAAAGAACTTTTGGATTTTGATGGTCTTTGGATTGTAAGTTTATTTGTTTGGATAAAACTATAAATACAATTGGTACTTTTTCACTTTTGATTTTAATTTTTTTGCACTTTAGGATATGAATGAACCTGCTAATTTCTTTGCTGGGGATTACTACGAAGGATGCGCTGATAATTCACTAAATTCTCCTCCTTACCTTCCTAGTAATTATAAGAATACATATTAAAGTATCTTTTTGAAATTTTTATTCTTTCTTAACACTAATTTTGTTATTTAGGGATTGTTAACAACCTTACCGACAAAACAATCTGTGCGGATCACGTAGACCATGCGGGTATTCATTACGATACTCATTCTCTTTATGGCTGGCATGAATCAGAACCAACGTTGTTGTGAGTAGTTTAAATTATTTTTATGCACAAGCTTTATTTTATTAATCTTCTCCATCAAAAAATAATTGTAGGTATTCAATAATTGAATTCGATTTCTTAGGGCTACTAATGAAGCTACCCAATCAAGGGCTTTCGTGCTATCTCGATCTACTTATCTTGGATCTGGAAGATGGGTTGCTCACTGGCTTGGTGAATTTTACTGCAAATACTTTTTCCTCAATTAATTTCTTGTCAAATATTTCTGTTAACAATTATTTTTTGATTTTACAGGAGACAATTGGTCAAAATGGGACAATCTTCATTTCTCCATAATCGGAATGTTACAGTACAATCAATTTGGTATTCCTTTCGTTGGACCTGACATTTGTGGATACATCGACAACAGCAACCTTGAAATGTGTACCCGCTGGATGCAACTCGGGGCTTTCTATCCCTTCTCAAGAAATCACAATGGTCTTGGCTATATTGACCAGGATCCTGGTTCATGGGGAGCAGCTTCTGCAGAGTCCTCCCGAAATGCTCTGAATATTCGCTACACACTTCTTCCTTATCTGTACACTTTGTTGGCCAACCACTATATGTACGGAGATACAGTAGCAAGGGCTCTTTGGCACGAATTCCCAGCTGATCCCACCGCACCTGGAATAGACAGACAATTTTTGTGGGGAAAAGGTAAAACTTTTAACTCAAACTTTTTCTAATTAACATCAATTTATTTGAATTTAAAATGTAAAATGATTTTATAGCTTTCATGATTTCTCCTGTACTTGCAACTGGACAAAATGTCGTCCGAGTATATTTCCCTGCTGATCGTTTCTTTGATTACCATTCCGGAGATGAAATCGGTATTCGTCAAGATTCACAGATTTTAGATGCTCCTGCCAATTTCATTAACCTTCATGTTCGTGGAGGAAACGTTTTACCAACTCAAGAACCTGCTCTTAATACAATGCTCTCTAGGCAGAAGCCTCTTGGACTAATTGTAGCTCTTGATGATTGGGGAGTTGCCAATGGTACAATGTATTACGACGCTGGAGATTCCATCCGTAAGTTTTTATCAGTTAATTTTTAATTTTTCGCATTTTTATCATTTGTAACATCTTGGATTGTTTATTTTAGAGCCAATTGAGAATGGAGAATACTTCTTGGGGCGTTACGAGGCAAGAGGTGGGGAACTCGTAGCCACAGTTGTTCACGATGGATATCCTCCCATGTCTGGCTTAGTCATTGATAACATCCGTCTTCTCGGAGCATTCAGAACCAGCGTAATTGTCGTGAATGGTACTACAAATGCCGATTTTACTATCAGAGATTCTGGAGAAATTGTCATCAGGAATCTTGGCATCCCTGCTAACTCCGAGTTCTCTATTAGATACAATTCATAAAGGATTTTGTTAAATAAACTCACTTTGCTCAATTTATTATTGCACACCGCAGTTATTCAATTTATGAATTACATATAGCTGATAATTATGAAGGGGATTAGCTAATTCTGTTGTATAATGTATTTCCCATACTTCACATGATTGATTACGTGTATAGTTATCTTATTTGGTTTTTTCATTTTTCGCTTGAATTAACAACCACAATACAACGCATACCTTTTATTTGTATTAATATTAATTAATTATTATTCATTTTAGTGTAATCATCGCCAGTACTAACAATTGTTTTTGATGATAAAAAGTTTTCCTGTAATGGGATTAAAAACTATGTTATACAATACTTTGATTATGTAGATGTGTTGCACATACATTCATTATCGTTATTAATGATGGCAAATATATACGAAGTATTTAATTGGAAGGTAGAAAGTAATATAATATACATAATGTATAACATTTAAACCCTTTAATTATCGAAAGCAGAACTAAATCTTCAGAATTAACGGATTTTGTTAAATAACTTTGATACTTGAAATGATATTGGTTGGTATTCTGTTATGATTAGGTTAGTTAAAACGCATTAACGGACTTAATAAATTGTAATCAGCTGATGTATTTGTACGCAAAACCAGTTAGGCATGATTTATTAAGCATTTGTATTTCTATGAACGTTGACAAAGTTTAATACTAAGTCTTGCATTTAAATGGCATTTATGGTTGCTCATCTGATTCACATGTACTTGGTTTTTTAGTAATCCTTATATGGTTAGATGTGATGTTTTCTTTTCGGTTGGTGGTTCACTATTTACTTTTTTTCCTTTTGCTGACATTTGCATATCGATTCCTTCAGGGGCTTATGAAAAATGCATATGCATCATACATGCTTTACTCAAGATATATTGAGAATGTATTATGACTATCTAGTAATACTAGTAATACTTTAATCGTGCTGAAGGACAGATTGACAGGACAGACAGACGGAACGGTTACGTGCAATAACGCTGTTCTACTGGTTAAAAATATGCATCCTGTTCGGTGTAAATCCAAATCATCTTATCTGTGCTCGAAAACATTTCAAGAACATAAGCAATATGATCTAATTAATTTCTAAGAGCTAATTATAACCGAATACCCTAACCCTACTTCTATCCCTAAGCAATATATTAATAATTTGAAGGCAGGAAATAGACAAATGTCAAGGAATGTGCAGCTGCTAATTTGGCAAAAATATAGGGAATGTATTGGCACTCCTATCTTCCAATTTTAAACAGCCATATGCTATGCACATTTAAACTCAAAATACGAACGAATTAATTGAACTGTGCAATGCATTTATAATCGCAGTGCAACGTGGTAATAAATAACGCAGTACCTAACCATTTATCAATGCTTTATTTCCGATCTATCCCATTGTGAATCCTACATACACACATACCAACTATTTCCAAAAGTTGATAAAAGTTTACAAGAAAGTATTGCTAAAATAGATCTTAGTGTTATTGTATTGGTCTTAAGCCCTAACTATTATTTTCCTTCATTTATTTATGTAAAAATAATTTTAATTAAAATTATGTAATCTTAGAATTAGAATTATAAGAATAGTGTCTCTGTCTCTACTAATGGATACCTACCTATATTAGGAATAGAAGATAAATGCCACAAGTTTATTTGTGGCAGAGAAATTGATGAATAGCTTACTGATGTCTGAGACAGGAATACCTTAAATACATTTGTGCACCCACGTGTGTATTTCTATAGATAATATTTTATAGGCAGAGACAGATTTTTAATTACGTGTGTATAACCTGGATATTTTTATTTATAGAAAATTCCTGGCTGGCAGAGGTTTAGGGCAGGTAGGTATTTAGTTATTACTCTCACTTTTTTGCGTGAAAAACAACAGCCGTGTAGATAGTGTAAAGTATTTGATAGTGAGTGAGTGAGATGCCGAAGTGCATAAATAGCAACCAAATCTTTTTTGCAGCGGATGTCTATTAGAAATATTCGGGAGGGACGAAGCACACCTGCTCTAACTGAGGCGCTACAAAACGTATAAATTAATTTCATACGGAAAGATGCACTGAGATACTACCTTCTTAATACTGACGGAGTCACAGTTGTCCTAAGATGTATGTTCTACATGATGTGTATGCGAGGATTCATCCCAACATGTTCTTTCTAACATAACAAAACTTCAATCTCCTTCCACTACAATTATCAACGCATATACCAAATCCTAAGAACATACAAATCCATAATGCATTCCTAAATACTTTACTTCTAATAATAATCATACACCAAGAAGTAATTAATATTTTTCCACATGCTACTGATACGACAAGTCAGAAATTTCGTCCTCAATATCACGGATATCCTATAGAATACAGAATTGGACTGTTTTAAGTGCAAGGGTACTCAGAATAGTAAATTTATTACAAAATGGATGAAAAGATTTTTTTATCCACCCATTTGTTACAAGAAATGAAATTTGAAAAAAGCATCCTTGACCAGGCTTTCATCTCAGGATAATTATCCATTCGGAACAGTCAGTAATTATATATTTAAATTATTAATTTAAAATGTTAGACATCAATATTTATTAAATATTAAACACTAGCATGTTGCCAGAATGGAAATGTAGAAATAAATGTTCCGTATTAAACCAATTTTTATGTCAACCCTGTTAAGTCTGTCACACTGATTTCATATTTGGCAAGAAAAGTATTTTCTGTTTGTGTTTGACCTAAAACCATCATAATATTTGCTTATTACTGTATGAAACAGAATTTAGATTAAATTTATATGCCTACGATATCTATTACCTATGAATGAATATGATGTTGTAAAATGTGGAACGAATACTTGCCAAAACAATTGGATGATCTTTTAACCATATTATATACATATTATTATACACATTCGTTTTCTTATATTTTACTAGTAAACTTTGTGACTGAGAAAGATGCATGTATGGTTATGATTAACTATTTAATAGACTTCCATTTTTTATTAGGATACACGCTCTATTAATATAATAAGGCTAAGACGTTACACACTTACGTGATGCAATGGCTTATTTTTGATTTATTCTTTTATATCCGAAGTGACTTATATATCTGGTGTAAAATATTGGTGAGAATGCATTTCTGTCGAGGAAATGATATCTCTAACTAAATAAAAGGGAAAATTGTTTAGCTATCATGGTTGGAGATCACATCTGTAGTAAAGTGTTTGGGGTACCGATTTCGATTAAAAAAATTCTCTGCTTTAAAAAATTGGAATCTATTTATTAAACTGCTTTTCAGTCCAATAATATTAATTAATAATACACTCAATAATTAATAGTTTAACCAAAAATATTTCTTCCAATAGTTGTTAGGTGAGGTTAAAATACTACTTATTTCGTTCAAAATGAGTAAAAAATGCCTTAAAATCATTTAAAATCGCACGGCGCTTAAAACCTTTTGGTATTTCGAGAAAAAATTTTTTTTGGATTTCGGAAAGGATGATATTTGTCACTTATGCTTTACTTCAATACCCTGGCAAATATTATATTCCAACTGCATGTATATTTAGTTCACAAATTCTGTGATAATTGCACGATTTTTTGTTAAAATGGGTAAACTTCATTCATTTCTGAAATTGACACGAAAATAATGTCCCTTGTAAGTTTGCTTTTACAAATGTGAGAGTTCTAAGTGTATACAGGGTTGGACATAACAAATAGCCAATCCACCCACCACCCTTTGCCTTTGACTCTACATACACAATACTCGAATCTATCTCATTATTTTTAGAACCACTTTGGCCCTATGCTTACACTGGATTATCTGATTAGTCTTTGCAGTCGTATTCCAACTTCAGGTCCCAGGCAACTTTAGACTTTCCTTCCTTTCCTAATTAAATACCAATATACCTCAAGTTTACACATTCATTTAATTCGAAATTATTCTAATGGATCTGAGTGTAAGAGATATCGAAAGTAAGTCACTTAAAATATCAGTGTCTAATTTCTAGAAATCTTATGCCAATTTCAATCTATCTGAAATTCAGTGAATTGTTAAGTTGGCATTGGCAAGTGATTCATGAAGATAAATCTATAATTTAAAAACAATATATTTAAAACAAATTAAATTAAATTTCACTTATTCAATTCATTTTTGCAAATTAGAGGCAAAATTCACGTTTTCTATCTACGACTTTTACGGAAATGACACAATTGACGCTTGCAATTTGGGAGATGCTTTACGAGCCTTGGATTTGAATCCTTCCTTAAAACTGATAAAGAAACTGGGCGGAACGACTAGAAAAGGTAATTAGCAACGATAACTTGGATGAGTAGTAAATAAATTCATATTAAATCACCAAAAATAAAAATTGTAATTTGGTTATCGTTTTCTTCAGGTGAGAAAATGCTGACTCTGGAAGAATTTTTGCCAATCTTTTCAGATGCAAGAAAAGACAAAGACGGGGGTCAATTAGAAGATTTTATCGAATGTCTAAAATTGTACGATAAAGATGAAAATGGACATATGCTTGCAAATCAATTACATCACATACTTCTGTCATATGGTATAAAATTTCTCACCAAATAATATTTTTAATTTGAATGCCGAAAATGTTTACGATTAATTAATTGACAATTAATTGTATATTATTAATATATTATTTTTAATATAATTATATAATAGGCGAAAAGCTAGACCACAGTGATGCAGATTTCATTTTAAAAGATTGCAGCGAGCCACCCAATGACGAAGGACAAATCAGATACGTACGTAAGTGCAACACAATCCAATATCGTTATTAATTTGTTAATGAAATGAGTAAATCTATTTTAGTACCACGTGACACTTTACTTTAATAAGTATATTTTAAGAATCCTAGTTAAATATCATCAAGAAATATCAGAAGTCTCCAGATAACTAACAAAGGCAAATCCATATAGAAAGCCCTAAATATATTAACCGCTGAATTTTTGGCAATTTCTTCTGCTTACTACAGGTTTATGTGTTAACTTATTTTTGTTTTGGGAACTATCCAGCTTTTCTTAAAAACCCAGATTCTTTACTATTGAAAGAGATACATCAACATAAGTACGAATAATTTAACTCTTCATTATTAACATATTCTAATTACGATTATTGGTATGCTTTTCTCTACTATTGAAAGATGACATTTCAAGTTATTGCATAATACTATAAGCCCAGTGTCAATAAAAACATAATTTAATGAATGTATTATAATATTTCAGCATTTCTGAAGCGTGTTGTTGGAGGACCCGACGGTGGTCTTTCTGCTCTGGCGGCGGCAGCTGACACAGCCAATATTTCTCTGACCGAAGAAGAAGGAATGCTTTTTGACCGAATTCCCGCTGCATCTTTTGCCGTAGCAAAGAACAAACCTTTGATAGTCGCAGTGACAGAGCCGGATGAAGAGGAAGAAGCCCCCGCCGCTTCCTTTACTCTCAAGGCCCCTAAGAAATAGCTAAATGGGAAATGAATTCATTTCTTAACTAGCTTAATCCCCTATTCATTTTATTCTGATTGATGGAAGACGAATAAAAACAATAACAGTACACTATTTAAATCAAAACATTTTTTTAGAAATCTAACTAGTAACTTTAGAAATCTCAAACAACTAAGCCAAAACTGAGCGAATTGCACTATTGGCATTAATTAGCATAAAATAAAATAAGTGAAGGAAAATTGATGAAAGTTTAAAAAGATTGTCGTGCCTTGCTATATGGTGACAGATAAATTGCACATTTCGGTAAACATCAAATAAGTAATTCACTTTACAGATGCAGGTAAGATTGGGGACTAAATCTACGCGACTTCAAATCTGTTTGAATTTCAATAGTTATTACTTCCTATTATTATCATTTCTCTCCTTAATGATTCTTCTCAATTCTTGAACCAATTCTCTCGGAAGATCATTTTTGTTCACATGCACAGAATGAGAATCCCGGTCGAGTTTATAATCACTGCAAGCAAATAAGAAGGAAATTAACAATTCATGTTTTGTAATTCTTAGTACGAACAGAAGGTAGCAAAAGTATAAAAATACATACCTAGATTCACATTCTTTTGGATTAAAAATGAAAACCTTTTCGTAACTATCAATCATGATGGAAGGAAATATGGAATGGATTGAATTAAGCAGTCTCTCCATAACGTACAGCATCTCAATTCTGTATGAAATATTATTGATTTCCGCTTCTTTTCTCACTTTCTGTTACACATTTTAAGATCAATTAATTATTAAATACTACAAATAATGATTAAATTTGAACTAAGAAGCCTCACATTAAAAACGATTTTAGGTCAATTTGGCAAAATTTTTTTTTCTTTGGGAATTATTTGGCAAAAGGACTGTGGATAGAATGGCAATAATGGCTAATCGATGGGGATAGTTTAGCAAAAGGTGTTAATAATGTGAAAGTTTGTTACTATGAGAGTTATGACTATACACATACAACAATATATATTATGACAATATAGAAAACGTACAGCATCTCAATTCTGTATGAAATATTGTTGATTTCCGCTTCTTTTCTCACTTTCTGTTATACATTTTAAGCTCAATTAATTATTAAATACTACAAATAATGATTAAATTTGAACTAAGAACCTCACATTAAATACGATTCTAAATAGGTCTTTTTGGCAAAATAGTTTTTTTTTCTTTGGGGATAAATTCTGCAAAAAGACTTGTGGATAGAATGGCAAGAATGGCTAATCGATTATGGGATAGTTTGGCAAAACGTGTTAATTATGTGAAAATTTGTTACTATGAGAGTTATGACTATACACATACAACAATATATATTATGGCAATATAGAATGTAGGCTGATTTCGGAAATACGCAATATGCAAAGGTTAAGCCATGGTTATAGAATTTAGTCTCAATTGGCACAGGAATACACTCCATCTCTTTCAAAACCATTCCTAGTACTTCTTAAGCTATCGAGTAATATACCTTAATCCAAACTGAGCTAAGAGTTGTAGCTAACTTAATCTAACCAAAAAATACAAAACGAGACTGCAAAATTGACAAGTAATTCTGAAAACAAGACAAGTACTGTTCCTGTTCTGAAAATGATACCCTTAAGATTCAAAAACTAATTCAACCAAAACCATCCGAAGAAGAACATACAATAAAGGAATGAACTAGCTTACGTTAAAGTTTTCCAGAGTTATACCGATCAAGAAATTGGACCAGACAAACACAATAGTGATAAGAAATACAGCATAAGCACCATGAGCCAAACTTTCTTGATGTTTTTTAGTGGAAATTGTACATGTGTAATTTTTTGTAAAGACATCTTCGTAGCCACGATGACCAACCGCAAGTGCTAAAAGTTGTACGAAGGATGTGAAGGTTATGTCGAACGAACCCGACTGCAAAATTCAACAGCCAATGCATAATATTAATTTGGAAATGTACTATTTTTCTGAATAGCTATAAGTTGTGACCTTACCCCTCTAAATATTATTGCGAACGTTATCAGGAATCCAAACATTACGGCAAAAAATGGTATAAGCAACCAGGCAACTTTCTTCATTACCTATTTTATTGAAACAATGCAGAGAAACATCTTTTGTACGGAAAAAAGCAGGTATATAGGATACATTATAATTATGTATTAATTATATTAAAGTGTCGTTGAATTACATTTCGGAATATTTGAAAGTAGCGCACAGTAGCCCATGTCAGAACTCTTTTCATAACAACCGAAATGTCATTATCGTCAGGACTTATGGCGTTTGGAAACTCATCCAATTGCGAAAGCAACAAGAAAATACAACAAAGAATGGCGGCCTACCAATAAAAGTCAAAACATGATAAGTTTAAATTTAAGTCCATACCGATTAACTAATTGTTGTTTAAAAGATTGTCATTGCTTGTAGGTAGTCAAGTCTAAACGCTAAAGTTATGATATTACGATTTTAAAAAAAACTTACGGCGTGTAACATCCTATTTTTATAAAAGAAGTCAACAATGGCTATAGAAATTAAATACAGTTGAGCAGTATTCTTGCTATCCTTGAAATATCGCAATTTAGTGTTGAAAAGTTGAACTGTTTCGATGCACAAAGGAAATATACATGACAGAAGTCGTATGGCTTTTAAAATTTTCAAAATCGTTCGGATTTCCTCGGACACATCTAATTTGTGAAGTAAAATGATTTTATTGATCATTGCATTTCACGTTAAGGTCAACAATACAAGATATATTTGAATATTAATAATATAACAAGAATATCCCGTGCGACTAGCGTCAGAACCGGCATTGCGCATGCGCTACCAGGCAAACTAGGCAAATGCCTTTAGGGCCTCACGCGCCAATGGTGCATTAGTGTTGTTATTATGTTTTGGCTATATAACATGGTAATAAACTGTAAAATCACTATTATGAAAACCATTTTATTTAGTGATAAAAGTTGAAAGGGTCCCAAGCATTCATTTTGTCCAGGGCCCTCTAAAGTTAGCGCCAGCTCTGGCTAGCGTTTAAAATATTGCAAATTTAGATTAGTTATAGATTCTCTTTTTCATGTGTAAAGTTTTTATGAAATATATTATCTGCAATTAAATTAATTATTCGATTTATGCTAGACTAGGTTTATGAATTATTGAAATATTTATTATAGTAAGTACCATTTACCATTGTCTTTACACTCTGGTGTAATATTCGTAGTATTTGCTGCGTTCGTCGTATTGCTGACCCGAACCGATAAATGCACATATTTTAGGTAAAATATGGATGTTGTAACGGCGATGTACATCAGCACCCAGACCAACTAAAATATTTGCCAGAAAATTCATAAATGCGATAATGATTGAAGATCAAATGATTGTCATTACCATTAAACGAATACGAATGTCAAACAAAAGGAGGGAAAATGTACCAATAATATGGTTTTAAACTTAAGGTTTAGGATAAATGCTGAATTTTAACACATTGCATTTCCTGTAGTTATTTATAATAATCATCACTAATAATGATATCGTAATAAGAACAGTTGTTATGTACACTTACGTAGTATAACATAATAAACAGCACGAAACGCTTTAACCGTTCCCACTTGAGATGCAAAAATGTGGCGAGGAGTGGATGGACGAGGACTTCATTGGCCAAATTATCTAATTTGCTGTTGAAGTTGTAAACCATTTTCATTTCTTCTTTTCCATAAATTTTGGTTTTGTTTTCGTTTGTGGGTTTAGAACCTGCATTCAGCTTAATGGACATTATCCTGTTCATACTACGCCTTTTATTAAACGATGGATTTGGTGTTGGTGGTGTCAGAAAACTTAATTTCTGGGAATTAAACCCCGGACTCATTCCCCCGTCACTACTTATTGATGGACTTCTCCCCTCGTCACTTTTAACTGGACTCATTTCATTGTCTTCTTCTACTGATGAGATCATTACTATGTCGCTATCTACACTGCTTATTCCCTGGTCACATATTATTGGACATATTTTCAGGTCCTCCACATCATCATTTGCATACGGAACAAAGGAACTAAAATAATATAGAAATTAGCAAATAAAAGCGAAACTAAAATATTTTTGATTTACATCTTGATTTCCGGTTCAAGTAAGGCAGTTGGTTGCACATTTTAAAAATGGCGTCATGAAATACACACTTACCACGACCTGTTTTAGAGTTACCTAATCGAACCTAATTAAAACAAGGTATTGATAGGTATTTGCGCAACCACTACCTTACTTCAACCTGATTTCCTATTCAACTCACCCAAAGTGCAGACAAAATGTGTATTTATTCAGAAGTTCTTCATTTTTGCTTTTCAAATCGGAAATTCCGATGCTTGTTGAATACACTTTCTGAGCTGAATCCCTGCAAGTTTTGCAGTACTTGGAATCCGACTGTCCTATATAATTGATATTTTTGTTCATATTGTTCACTATGCATTTTATGCTGTAAGGACTCAATAAATCAATTTGGCTCTTTTGCTTCTTTGATCTGCAAAAAAATGAAATTTATTGACCTGACCTTTCCGATGTTGATTGTCACTGGGAAGCAAGAAGCAATTTTATCAGTTTTCAAATAAGTTATCGGAAATAATCGAATAAGGAAATCTTTATTTGCCTTAGGACGACGGGAGAAAATTCATGGAACATTTTAATTGCAAGTCGAGAATTCTCAACTAAATTTCTTTAAAAATAGTTTTTATTTCTCTTGAACCCATCAAACCCCCATTTGCATATAGCTTTTACAATATAAATCGTGTTTGATAATTTTGTGCTTACATGATGGTAACGCATGCTCCATTATAAATCAAGTCTTCCGCAATTTCAGGACATGAATTATTAATGGCAATATGCAGAGCAGTTTCGCCATCATCGTCTTGCTTGTTCAGGTAATTATAGAGTAAGTTCTTTTTTATATTATTGATTAGCCAATTAATTAGTTTACTATAACAGGCTTGCGCGTCTTCCGGATTCCCTTTTGAAAATAATTATTACTTACAAGTATTATTAAACACTAATCAGATTAAAATTCTGAAAAACTCTTAAAACAGAGGTTACCAGCATTGCATATTAAATGTAGAAGACTTTTCCCTTCTTGATCGGTGCAGTCAAGAATTGTTTTAAACTCTTTGTCAAAATTGGATAGGAGATTCTCTAGTTTCACGACATCGGCATACCTTGCAGCTTTTAAGAGATCATCGCGAAAAGCGTCTGTTAAAATGTCTAAAAAATAATTTGCAACTGTTAAAAATACATCAAGTAATAAATTATAGTTCAATCATTTTAATTAGATCATTCCACAATTGATTTGCACCTACCAAAAAATTGCTCTGTAAATTTTTTCAGAGAACAAAGTTAGTTATACTTATTAATGCGAAATCAATCACAGAAACCTCTGTGAATCAATTTAAATGTAACAAATAGTAAAAAATAGAGTAGAACTTACTATCCGTGTCGGAAAACGACATAACGAATAACCTTAACCACAAATGGTAGTGATCAATTCAAAGTTCAGTCAGTCGGGTGTATTTAAGAGTGGTCGATAAGTGATAATGTTTTGCACAGTATTAAGAAAAACTAATTGTAGCACTTTGTAAAAAGAGTTGTACTAAAACAATTGAGCTCAGTAATGCTTATCTAAACATTATATAATAAAAGCAATAGGTATGCTGTAAGAAGCAGTTCATTAAAAAATTGATATTTATTTATTAACATGATTCTCTAAGTTGTATCTACCTTGGGTATTAATTCCTACTAAATAATAGGTATTATGACAAAGTGCTAAAACTGGTTTAAATTTTTAGTTAAGCGACATTGATAAAACATAATAACTGAGAAGGAAAATATTTACAAATGCATTTCCTGAGGTTATCTGTTGTGATCTCAAATCAATTGATCGATGACAGCGTGCAAGTAATTTTTCAATATATATCGATACAATATGCAACAAATTTGTTGAAAAAACAAGCTTTTCTAAGAACTAAAGGTTTTCCTCTTTACTTTAACCAAGAATTTTTCTCGAGAATCTTATCTTAAGCCAATGTACCTAAATAGTACTTCAACTTACTGTGCTTTTGTTCTTTTGTGTAAATAGAATAGCAAACTGCATTTTATAGCGGAAACCCCAAAGTAACACGAGGACACTCTTAATAATTTTTTTTTAAAACCAGCTTATTTTAATCCCTGGAACAACTAAAAACATTCATTAGCATCTAGCTGAAATAATTATAGCTGGGTGGTGGGCTGTAATCCACGGAAATTAGTAGCCTAGCCATGCAAATATGCCGAAGATGTATACTTCTTAAAGTGATAGTATGCAATGAGTATACATAATAATATACTCATTGCATACGATAACAATAATTAATTAATATTGCCCATGCAGCCCGCCCTTAATACATTAAGGTTTCGCATATTGGTCAATTTTAGGCTGAGTTATGTAAGTAACAATAAATTGCTAGAATTGTTGTGAGTGTACAAGATAGTACCCAACTATGTTTTATTTATGTATTTTACTCTGAATTTCATTACATGCAACTTACAACTATCACCAATGCTTTTAATTCCGAATTGCTTTACCCTTCAGCAGAACTTTATGTTATTTGCACTTGGCATAAATCGATTTTCTACATGAACAATTAAATAGTGTGTAAATGAGTTAGGAAGTATTAAGCATTCTGAGACAATTAAGAATGCTTTTGTAAGTATTATTACTATTGCCATAAAAGGATTTTTTCTCCTAATAAATACTAAATGTTCATACATATACGAAATATTATATACTTGTATAATGATAGCAATATACATTATGGGTTTCCCCATTTAGGCAAACTGATACCATGTATACCATTGTATTTGATATTATCATTGGAATCAAAAGGTTTCCACTGGCTTAGAATGGTTTGATCCACATCAAATATTTCAATTCCTAGTGGATTACATACTTGAATGGGATCACATGCGTCTTCACCCCAAAGTGGCAAACTAAGATCCCCACCCGGACAAAGAGAAAGAGCACAGAGTAAATCCATTTCTGCAAAAAATTCAAAATAGTCTCCCTTCTTCGCTGGTGATTTTTTCATGAAATACTTCCCTTCAGAATTTAGTCCAGTAATTTGAAAAACATTCAAAACGTCATGCACGTCGAATTCGGTCAAGTTGTATGGTAAAACGGCACGAACTAAATTAGAATGGCAGCAAAAGTCGAAATCCTCTCCCATCAGTAGTTTGTTCACATAAGGATCACATCTTGTCCCGAGTAAATCATGACAACGCCCTCCATCTTCATCAACTCCATAATTACTTAATGAATCCCCAGTAATTGTGATCATCGGACGAAGATACGGCAATGTTGACCACAACTGATCAAATATCGAAACGTGGGAACGACAAAGTTGTCGGGTTCTAGCTGCCCAAAATCTTTCTCGAGGGTTATGCAAATTCCATAAATTAAAATCCCCAACTTGACCGCCCCGAACTGTTACTATTCTACACAACTGCCCTTTCTTCAATTCCCAGGCTTGTCCCGTTCGAATAGGAATTTCAAAACTTTTAACCAATTTTCGGTTTTCTTCTGTAGATACAGATAGGTAAAAATTCTTGTCTAGTGCTTGAGTTTCGTCCAATTTTGATTTGGAAGCATATGTCCAAGGGGTGGATTTCGGTGGGGGTTTCGACTCTGACATTATCATGTACCAATTTACATGAATTCACTGTTCTAAAAGTTTGACGCACTGGCACGATACGTTATTTCATGCATATAATGTGGAATTACTTAGGGTTAAAATTTTATAGTATTTTTTACAATAATCAGCCAATGAATAAAATTTTAAATTACGTAATTTAATTTTCCGGTGTAGTGAAAAAATTTCAAAATAAAAAGCAATCGGGCTGAAAGATGTGACTATGAAAGAGAACTTACGGCAACTGAATTTATTTTCCCAAATGAGGGTTTATATATTATACTACCTGTGCATGACCAATTTCATGAAGTGTCTGCCTTACAAGAATAGAAATGTAAGCGCACCTCAAAACCTGTTATAGGCTGTCCTACTTTTGATTCAATACAAACCTGAAAGAAATATTTGGGTTATATGTGTTGTTTTCCTGACTTTTAACTGTGGAAGAGGAAGTGTGACAACTTGACCACTTCAAAGTCGTTTTTAACGAAATCTTGGCTACATTCCATAAAAGGGATAACTGCTTAGAACAAAAGTTACCTATAAGTCACCATATCATAATGAATTGTTTTTGTTGATAAAATTAAACTGTCTTTAGAATCTGAACGGAATGATATTTATATATACCTATTAGTTTTAGCTCGCTTATAGAACCACACTTTCCGTTTGTTCGTCAACGCTGTAACTTTTGAAGGCAACGACGCAAGTCGAACAAACTTGGCAAAAACAATGCCTATGGACCCTATTCATTTTGGTTCAATTCAGTTAATAGGTTGCTGAAATGTGCTCACTTTTTCATCATTTTGATAGTCAAACTGAAAAATTGGGGTTAAATAGACATTAAAAAGTTCGATTCTGTTTTCTATAAATTTTTGGCCATTATTGTTCTTTGTCCTTATTAATCTTTTAATCTGCTTTCTATTTCTGTTCATTTTTATTGTCAAATATAATCTATTTTTAATTCCTTTTGATTTTCATAGTTAATATTGATTTGTTTTGAACATTTGTTCATTTTTATTTTGAAGTATGATCAATATTGTTATAATTTGAAATACTGTTCACTTAAAAAACCAAAATAAATTTAATTGTACCATTATTCTACCAAAAATGTGCACACGGTCCCTTTTACTCAGGCAAGCTTCTGTTACGACTTGCTGTAGGATTTGTATTTGCAAGTTTGTAAATGCTACAGTTAATTCTGCAGTATTATTTATCCGCTTGTAAATCCATCGACATGTATATATGATAATCATATGTTCGATGCATACAAGGTTAGAGGATAAATCGATTAATCAAGGAAAAGGATGTTATGCAATTATGTATCCTTAATGTATCCTTAGGAACTTAAAACAACACAATGCCACACCTCTATTTACTCACGGCTCGGGATTCGGCCATATCAGTGTAAAATGAATACTTGACACTGAATATTCTCAATTGCTCCTAATTTTATTGGTGGTCTTGTAATGTCTTGCATCGTGCATATCGTATTGGCATGGAATTAACTAATACAACTTTTGTCAAATTTGTTCATCTTTTGTTAAGGTTATTATGCTTTGTATATTGATTTTGTGCTGTTGGTTTTTAGATGTAGTAATTGATTAGCAACTATCATTAATTAGGTTTGCATTTTGAAGGCGAATCAAATCAGTACACAGAACAAAATATGACTTCTGATGGAAAATTTTTGTAGATTGAAAAAGAAAATTAGGGTTTTTTCTATAGTATTATTACACTTATTTATAATTGCTATACTTGTGTATGAAAAAAATGATAGACAAAAAAATCGTTCTAAATCTTGTATGAAATAATACTGTGGAGTGCGTGAAAACTTCATCAGCATATTGTACTGTGAAAGTTCAGAATCAGAAAAACTGTCGTTTTGTGCAATCGTTTAATCGGTTGATTAGCACTTTAAGGAAGGTCAAGAGTCAAGACTTCAATAGTGGAGTGGTTCCTTAATAATAAAATGTATTTCAAAAACTTTTACATTATCTTTCCTTTTGTTTTGATTTTCTCTAGTATTCAGACCACCCAAGGCGTGAGAAATCTGTCACTATACAGACATTGCGATTTCAATTTAATTGTATTTAATTCTGGCTGGGAGACGAGATTTTTGGTGGCCAATCAAAATTCACAACCTTGGACAGTTGCAAAATACAACTACAACATAAGCCTATTTGGCCGACATTGGAAAGACCCTCGTGATTTGTCAAAAAGTCTTTGTAGTGTCAATATTCTTATGGAGCCAGTCGTCTCAACGTTCTATTTACTAGTTAATTATTTTGGGAAAGAAGTCAATCGACGCTCCTCTTTATTCATAATAATCCATGAAAGAAGGAAAGTTGAAACCAAACATCAAAATTGGCAATTGGGATTCAGGTATGAGTTGTCTAGTCCACTTTTCGTATTTGTCATCCATAATTCCTCTTATCATTCGGTGATGACTGGACATCTGTACAAAAAAATAAGATTCGTTGCAGACATAGAAATCCAGGATGAAGATTGGGAAACAGTTTGGTACTCGCTTAACGGAAATTTGCATGGTATCAAAATTGCAGGTATTCATCAAGGCTTTCCTGTTAATTACGCTAGTGACTGGCCAAAATGCAAAGATGCTGTCTATTATGGGATAAAAAAGGGTAATTCCCCTTGTGAATCTACATACAGAGCGATGGAGACGATGGCTATTGGATTAAATTTTACAACAATTTGTGCTAGAAATTACAATATTTTAAAATCGGAAATATATTATGGAAGGATACAGATGCTTGCCATATACGAGACTCCCTCTTACAATTGGGATAGAGCCACATTCATTGAAGATTCTGAAGAGCATATTCCCCAGTACTGTGACGCGTCTCCGAATTTCCATTCGGTGCCCTCTTTCGGTTTTGATTCAGAATACATTTGATGATCATTGCTGGCTCCTCATCTTTTCACTTTTCCCACTTTCATTTTTAGTTTTAGTTTTCGGGTCGACAAATTCCTCCGCAGCCAAGAAACTAGAATGGATTTTTATTTCCTTGGCAACTGTTCTTTTAGACCAGGGAGTTGTTTATAATAGAAGGAAGAGTCTCTTCTTGATAGTAGCAACCACGGGATTCGCAATCACTACTCTCTATCAAACCTGGATAACTAGCGAAATCATTGCACCCCCAGACAGGAAAATATTCAAAGATCTCAAAGACCTCGTGGAAAATGATTACAAGATGCTGCTACAAAAAGACAGACGATTCAATTTGGAAGAAAGTCATTCTGAATACTTTGTTAAATATAAAATTCTGGAAAAGGTGAATTCCAGTGTTTATGTTTATGACTGGCAAAAAGAAAAACCAACTGCTAGAAGTCACAAAAAATTGGCCTTCAAATTAATGACTAACTATTCCATGAAAATATTTTGCATTATTGATGTTAAAAATCGGCACCATGTGACACGGATATCGAAATTGTTATCAACTGGTGGACATTGTAGGACGACCAAGGAGATTGCAGGCACCGAGCCATTGTTTTATATTTTTTGGGGTTGCTACCGTCACTATTTCCATGTGTTCTTTCAAAAGATGCTGGAGAAAGGACTTCTAACTATTTGGAAAAGGCAATACGATTATAAATACTTTCTACCCCACGAGAAATTCAATGCAAAAATTAAGTATGAAGAAAGTCGACCCGAAGCCATCAACTTACGAATGAAAATTCATACTATTTTTATTTTGTGTGGATATCTTATTCTGGGGTTTTTTTATTTCATTTTGTGCAGAAATTCTTTGGGATATAATAGTTGTTTCTTTTTCTATCAATAATTCGTTCTTTAGTTGTAGTTTATCTGTGTTTCAAGCAACGATAGACAAACTTAAAAAATTGTAAGCCACACTGCATAATAGAATTTGTTATGGCTATTAGTTATTAGTATTAGCGTTTTGCTCGCTTCGTTTTGTATTGTCTTTGGTGTCAAAAAACCTAGTAGAAAATCGAAAGTACTATTACCTGGTACCTTACCCCTATTATGGTATTTTTGACATGTGCAAATAAATAATAGTAGCGGAGCACCTCTAGACTCAACTGTGATTTCAATTGGGGGATCTGCGGGGCTGACCGCTTAAGCATATCCAAGCAGTAAACCACATGATCTCTATGCATAGCATTGCAAGTCCCTACTCTCCCATCCACTTAAGACGTTACAAGTAAATCTCAAGAAAGTTCGAAGATGTCTCAAAGAAATCTCAAAAATTCTCAAGATATTTCAAGGTAATCTCAAGAAAGTTCCAAGATGTCTCAAGAAACAGGAAACAAAAAAGGACCTTTTTTATAAAAAGGTAGAAGTACGATTTAAAAACAAGCAGTCCTTTTTTGCCTTCTAACTTTTTTGATGTAACAGCGCGCCCCATTTGCTTCCACTTTACATGTAAATAAGTTAAAAAACGTAAAAAGGATATTTTTAGAAAAAGTAGTACTTTTTACCTTTTTCGCAAAAAAGGAGTACCTGGTTTCAAGATGTCTCAAGAAAGTACCTAGATGTCTCAAGGAAGTCCCAAGATATCTCAAGAAAGTTCCAAGTTGTCTCAAGAAAGTTCCAAGATGTCTCAAGAAAGTTCCAAGTTGTCTCAAGAAAATTTCTAGATGTCTCAAAGTTCCAAGATGTCTCAAGAAAATTTCTTAATGTCTTAAAGTTCCAAGATGTCTCAAGAAAGTTCCAAGATAAAGCAAGAAAGTCTAAAATTAGTTATAATTGCATAAGTATCACTAAAATGAGACACGAATTGACATGGCCTTAGATCTTTCCGCTTAAACCTCTGACAGAGGGATCTCCCCTAGTTGCATCTGTATATATCTGCAGTGATTTTTCAGCTAAGCCAAACTCTCTTTCGCTCATTGGTTGGTTGCTTTTGCTGCACTCTTTCTGCCTAGCTATTCCATGTAAAGGTTCCTACACATTATGCATGAGAATGCATTCGTACCCTTTTCGTCCCTTCGCTGTCGGATATGCATATAAGCCTTCAACTCTTTATAAATATAAGAACCCTTCTACATTCAAATTCTGCTGAGCAGTGGTGCGCAGCACGATGCCAGAAGAATTTGTATGAAATAAAGTGAGGACAATAGCTGTATAACACAAACTAACTAAAGCATAATAATATAGACTGAAAAGTCTTATATCAAACGGAAATAAAGTATAAAACAATCGTTTCTCGAACGTGTTCGCCTTCTCCTATTGTTCTCCAACCACGTTTGTTCTCACAAAGCTGCGTCCTTTTTAAAACGTTTCAAACCGTTACTAAGGGCCCTATTGATGGTAATATTATTTCATTCATCAAAATATTATTCACAGTAATTCTTTACTAAATTCAGTATAATATTGTATAATTCTTATTATTACGGTACAAATGCATAATATAATTGTAGAGTTTTTATTACGTTACAAATGCATAATATAATTGTAGAGTTTTTATTACGTTACAAATGCATAATATAATTGTAGAATTCTTATCATTATGGTACACACGCATAATATAATTGTAGAATTCTTATTATGGTACAAATGCATAATATAATTGTAGAACTTATTATTACGGTACAAATGCATAATATAATTGTAGAATTCTTATTATTATGGTACACACGCATAATATAATTGTAAAAATGCTTACAATATTGGTACAAACGCATACTAATATTCTAGAATTGTCATTAATATTAAAATTCTTGAAAAAAGTTAAAACATCTTGCAAAAAAGTAGTGACATCTTTCATAAAAGTTGAAATAATTTCTATAAAAAGTAATGAAAATTGCAGTAAAACACTAAAACAGCGTTAATATTCGTTAAACACGTATGCCCAACTCCTGCTTGTAATTGGAAAAGGTATACCAGGTATCAGATTGTTATGTGTGTACCTAATTATGTGTCTACATAAGTAAATATGTAGTTGCCTAGGTTGAACACGAAGTTAAATATGTTGCATATGTAATTAAATATGTTGTATATGTAATTAAATATGTTGTATATGTAATTAAATATGTTGCATATGTAATTAAATACGTAATATATGTAATAGTATATGTAATTAATATGTCGTACATATGTCGTATATGTAATTAAATATGTTCCACATGTAGTTAAATATGTCATATATGTAATTAAATATGTTGCATATGTAGTTAAATATGTCATATATGTAATTAAATATGTTGCATATGTAGTTAAATATGTCGTATATGTAATTAAATATGTCGTATATGTAATTAAATATGTCGTATATGTAATTAAATATGTTGAATATGTAATTAAATATGTCGTATATGTAATTAAATATGTTGAATATGTAATTAAATATGTCGTATATGTAATTAAATATGTCGTATATGTAGTTAAACATGTTGCATTTGTAGTTAATTATGTTGCATATGTATTAAATATGTTGCACATGTAGTTAAATATGTCGTATATGTAGTTACATATGTTGCATATGTAGTTAACTATGTTGCAAATGTAGATATGTAAATATGTAACTTAATATGTAGCTAACTATGTAGTAAATATGTTGCAAACTAATTAAATATGATGCTAGCTATGTAAATATATTATAATATGGATGATTTGTGTATGCATAAATGTGATTTTAATACTATTTTATGTTTGTTATGTTGTAAATAAAATGTCAAATTTTATATTGTACGTAATGTCTTGTTTTATTGTGGTTGATGAACTTGTATTTTTTAAAAATAATCATTTGTAAATGTTTTCCATAAGTTTCCCTTAAATCTTATTAATTGTATTGAGAAACTGACAAAAAATTTCGCTCTGCAAAGGAAGTAACTACAATAACACCATAATATGAAATACCTATTGTTAGAAGGCTGAAATGGAAACCCTACTCAATGTTGATCTAAATGACCTAAAATAATTTTTATGTTCCTGATTTGTGACAATCTGTGTTCAAAATCAGTTAACCAATAGGAAGAGGTACTATTTGCTACATTTTAAAGACCACCACTCAATCAAACTCTGTCGCTGTAGGTATATTTTTTGTAGACTTAATATCCAGGACTAAATAGCAAAATAGAGAAATGGAAACGATAATATCGAATACTTATAAAAAACTCATACCTTGCTTTTAAAAACTATAATATTACATTTCTTGATCAGCCAAAATAAACTTTAGTTAACTTGCTAGTAAATAATGCCACGTTTAGTAATATGACTATGTGCCATCAAATTATGTGCCATACTGCATTATAATATCATCATAAAATTACACTAGTACAATTCATATTTCATATACAACAAAATCACGTCTTTTTAATTATTGATCCCCACCATCATCTTGACAGGAAGAAATTCATCTCAATTATCTCAGCAGTTGGTGAAAGTGACGGACACACAAGGAGAGAGTCAAGTTCAGTTCTGTTGGGTCTGATTTTTTACTGTAAAAGAGATTTAAAAGCTTTTTTTATTATTGCTTTTTAAAATATACCTATAAAACGTACCTCCACAGTTTTTTCTGTGGTAGTAGATGCTCCCCCTTATCATCGTTTTGTTGCAGTATTCGCAGGTCATCATTTGCGGTCCTCCATCCAGACCATGTTTGTTTTGACGATGAATAGTGATTCCGTTCGGAGCACCATTTCGGCCACTTTTCCACATTTGTGGCTCTACTCCACCAACAGGAGGACAAAGTCCGCATTTGTGATAAATCTGAAATATAAGAACCACAATATAATAAATTATATTTTTTTAAAATGACTAATTTAGAAGTTTACCTGCCCTCCTTTCAAAACAAATAAAATTTGTTTACGATCGTCAGGCTTTCGTTTTTTTGATGTTGTGGGTTGGGGTAAAGCAGGTGTTTGCATCTGAGAAGCCATAGCTGCAGTAGATGTGGAAGTAGCTACTTTTTTCTGCATCTGTGAAAATTAAAAATGAGTTATATTTCGTTTAATGGCATTATAATGAATAGCTTAGGTTTCAAATAATAAGATTTGGTGACGTTCTACGAATAGACGAAGTGCTAAAAAATATTTACCGCATTCCTTTGTTGAAGGAAACCCCTTTGCATCATTACATGCTGCTCCTCTTGTTGTTTGACAGTTTCCCTTAGTTTCTCGGAGGTTCTTGATTCTTCTTCAAGTTTTCGACGGAGAAATTTTCGTTGATTCACCAAGTAGGCGATCGTTTCTGACATAGACTGCACAACCTTCTCTCTCAACGGACATGCTTGGCAGAGTCCTTGCCGTTCCTGAAAGTGCAAATAAAAAAAATTAAATGGGATATATCTGCTATGATTTAAATTTTATGCTTACATTATAACTTTGTCGGATAGCTTTTGTTAGAACTACAGTATCTACCGATACATTCGATAGTGGCGAAAGTTGCATAGTAGAAATGGGTGAAGTTGGTGTATATCCATCTTCATTTTGTAGGTGACGTCGCATCCCCGGAGAAATAGTTAGCGGAGTTTCTGTATTTTTGAGTTTGCTGTTTTTTGAAGACCCAGGTGTGCAATTCAGTGCTGTCGACTGAACTATTGGGGAGAGGACAACGCGGAGCTCACGCTCACATTTGTAGGCTAACCTCGACGGCCCCGGTTGAGGAGAATTAATTCTCCAACTTTTTTTCTCCTGTAATGAAAAACAGATTAATTTGTCAAATAAATTAACATAATTTTCCATGTTGCATTAATTTAGTTGCTAGTTTAAAACGTAAATACCTTCTCGTCCGACGAATTAGACACTATTTTTGTCTTGACTTTCTTCTTCAATGGAGTTGGTGGGGCAGATTCCTCTGTTTCATCGTTAAGGAAGTCGTCGTCAGAAGAATGTTCTGAGTTGTAATCAGATGCACACTACAAAAGAAGAAACAGTTATAATAGATATTTATAAGTAAATAGGAAGAAAGTACAGTACAATACAATACAGTTTGCCATGAGACACAGTAATAAGATTTCAATGAATGTATCAGAAAATAATTTAAATAAATTAACAAATAAAATAAAGTAACGAAATTTTCAATAAGGAAAAAAGAGGAGATTTTGAAGTACCATTAATGAACTTCTTATGACTGATATTACTATATCTTTTGTTAAATTAAATATAAAATATTATCCTACATCAGTAATTATGTTATTGAATATCAATCTAAATATGAAAATATGGTCCTACATTAGTAAGTATGTTACTAAATATCTATCTAAATCAGAAAATATGATTCGACATAAGTAGAATATGAAACAGCACAAGTAAATGTTTTACTAAATATGAAAGTATGCTCCTTCATAAGTTGAAGATGAGTGCTGCATGAGTAAATATAAGCTAAAAATGTATTATAATATAAAATTACAATGTGGATATCCAGGTGGAAGTTTAAATGCTCCATAAATTACAAATATATTAGACCATATGTTAGAGCTGATTTATTGAGCTGATGACTTATCTCATTTGAAAACTTTTGTAAAGTATCATCTTAATTATAAAAGAATTTTAATATCAAAGGATCGGTATAAATATTGCTATAATTCAAAATCATGATTTTATCATTTATTGTTTTTATTAAAATACTGTTATTTAATAGAGCTTTATTTATTTTGCTTTATCTAGAGACGTTATAGAGACGGAAAATGAATTACTAAATGTTTAGTTGCAGTAACTAAATATGAAATAAATTTTTAATATGTAGCTAAGTAAGTTAAAAAGATGAGTATTTACCTAACTACGATTAAATTAGTAACTAAAAGTATTCGTAAATGATGTTTGTTCTTACATTTCCGACGTCATCCTCAGCTTCGTTGAGTATAAATAACTGTTTTCGAACCGATTTCTTCATTTCGCAGCGCACAAATCACTTATTAATTAATTTAAGATTGATTTAATTTGATTTAAAGATATGATCAGTGAACCGTTTGACATGAGAATGTTGACTGATTTAAAATAAAGGAAATGGCCGAGCTCAAACTTGACGGATCGGGAAGTGTAGTAGGGTTGGGGAGTGGGTGTTAGTGGATTTACCTGTGTTAAGTACCTGAAGATCCCTTCTCCTTTCCTCTTTACATTTTCACCACGTAAAGGATGTGTCTCAGGCTAAAGGTAAGGGTTGCAGTATACCTGTAGACCCCTTCACCTCTCCCCATTTTCTGTATGCAAACAACTCATCTCTGAGAGACGCTACGAATTGAATATGTCTGCGGGATGTTAATTTTATGCTTACTCGTGACAATGCGAGGAAATCGCTTAGGGAGCATTATTGATGACAAAAAACCCTTCAAGCTTTGTGTTATGAGTTAATTGAAGGCATTTACGTGACAAATTAGACTAAGTAATTCTACTGCAGGCATTTTGACTTTTCAATACAATTTTCTCTGCAAGTGCCCTTTTTTTTATTCTAAACAAAATTTATTTGTAAATGAAGTACGGATGCATTCTTTTATCATTTTTAAAACAGATAATAAGTTTAATCAACAAACTAAAATCAATAGGGAATAGGTAGCATTTAATAATTCTTATGTGATTATTTTTCATTTATTATGTCAACCTACGAATAATAAAATTCATTTTACAGTGCCTACTGTATACCGCAATTGGCACAATTTTTATTCTCACTTTATTTCCGTTCGATATAAGACTATTTAGTCTATATCGAACTATTGCTCTCACTTCAATTCTTCATACAAAATTTCCTGGCATCGTGCTGCGTACAAATGCTCAACAGAATTTGCATTAAAAAGAATACTTAATACTCTTTATGATGAATCTTTATGATATATTCCGTATAATAAATTATTATGATTACATTATACCAATCTATCAGAAAGCTGAAGACCTATTGAAAGTGACGGTTGTCTTTGCATTTATTTATGTATAGGAGAATGTGATAATATGTATTATTCTAAGGTTATTATTGTAATGTGTATGCTGTGTTGTGTGCTGAGTTGTTAGACATGATATTTTCTCAGTCTCCGTTATCCCCGAGGCGGTCCAATTATATTCAAGAGTAAAAGGTGCCCGAGGGAAGTTAGAACATTGTTGTTGTCAGAAGGAGGAGGAGTGTCTGTTTTACTCTATTTTTTATGTATGTGCACTGTACACTATTACATATTATTACTGTTTTTCCTTTGTTAAAGTTAATCTATAAAAGAGCCAGTTTTGTTCGGCTCTTGATGCCAGTGTTACATTACTCTTCAGTTCGAACGCAAGGGCAGCAGTTTGTTTTATTTTCCTGCCTTGCGATTCATTATATTTTGTAAAGTCCAATTTTGATTTGTTTGATTTTATTTGGCCAATTAAATTAGTAACTGAAGTCGAGTAAAGCCATAAGTGTATCGACTATTTATTCTTGCATTGAGCCGTTAATAATTTCATATTTTTATGTCAGTTGACAGTTAGCCGTTTCAGTCACACTTTATCTTTTAAATCAACCAGGGATAGCTAACACACATATAGAATACCACTCCGAACGGGTAGTTTAGAGCAAGGATTCAAAAGACCCATTTTGTTGCCTTACCTTGGCTCAAAGCGGGGGAAAATGAGACAGCACCACCTCAACACTCACCCCCCCTTAGTTTATATAACTAGTACACTGTAGACCTAAATACGACATACGGTTACATGATTGAACTTTTGTTTACATTTGGAATTTGGGTAAACTGAGGCAAATACAAAAAATGCCGCTTGCCTAATACAATATGACAATCTCAATATTCTCAATGTTGTCAAACAAATCAATTGAGCTTTTAAATTGTCCCGCCTTTTACCCAATTCACTCTTAAGTCTGTCCTTCGCAGGTCATAAAAATGCAATACATTAAATGAATGGAGATGTCATATCTATCCAAATCTATGCCCCCCACACGCAAAAATAGTAAGATAATCCCTCGTTTTCTTCCACTAATAATACTTTTAATTTAATTCCCAAATATGTTTTCCACTTGTAAGTTGCTCCTAAAAAATATTTAAATGAGAAATGAATTCATTTCTTAATTAGCTTGGTCCCCTATTCATTATTATTCTGATTGATGGAAGGCGAATAAACCCAATAACAGGACGCTGTTCCAATAAAATCATTTATTTAAGCAATCTGACTGATAATATCCCAAACAATTAAGCCAAAACTGGGCGAATTACACTATTACCTAGAACAAAATAAATGAATGAGGAGAAAATTTCAAAATATTATCGGGCCTGACTCACAAATTGTACATTGTAAAAATGATTCAATTTACAGATGCAGGTAAGATTGGAGACTAAATCTACTTGACTTCAAATCT
Source organism: Tomocerus qinae (assembly GCA_020055645.1). NCBI lineage: Eukaryota > Metazoa > Arthropoda > Collembola > Entomobryomorpha > Tomoceridae > Tomocerus > Tomocerus qinae. The sequence goes on from CM034546.1 coordinate 127,780,895, forward strand.
GTATGACTTCCAATAATTATTACTTTCTATTATTATCATTTCTCTCTTTAATGATTCTTCTTAATTCTTGAACCAATTCCCTCGGAAGATCATTTTTGTTCACATGCACAGAATGAGAATCCCGGTCGAGTTTATAATCACTGCAAACAAATAAGAAGGAAATTAACAATTCATGTTTTGTAATTCTTAGTAGTAACAGAAAGTAACAATAGAATAAAAATACGTACCTAGATTCGCATTCTTTTCGATTAAAAATGAAAACTTTGTCGTAACTATCATTCATGATGGAAGGAAATATGGAGTGTATGGAATTAAGCAATCTCTCCATAACGTACATCATTTCAATTCTGTAAGAAATGCTATTGATTTCCGCTTCCTTTCTCACTTTCTGTTACACATTTGAAAATCAATTAATTACTAAATATTACTAGAAAATTTATTTATTCATTATTTTAAAGAATTATAACTAAGTATTTGTGTACTTTACTCCAATCTAACCTTTGAACCTTTAGCCTAATTTAACCTACAATTATAAAATGAGACAAATTAGAAAATGAACAATAATTGCAGATAATTGTAAAATAGACTGAATTTTAAAAATAAAAATAATCTTTCCAAATGATTTGCAAATAGTAGATTGCCCTTTGTGATTATGTACTATGTACGAACTATAAAAATGGTTTTTAGCACCTGAATGACAATAATTTATTTTGATTATCGTCACTCATTTAAATAACAGATAAAAATGGCAATTCCTTGTGAAAAAATAAATTATAATCTGAAACTTGACCCTGGACATGTTTTAAATTTTAAAGTGATACCCTCAAGATTCAAAAATTAATTCAACCAAAAACACTCGAAGAACTAATAACAATTTTTAATATACTAACTTACAGTAAAGTTTTCCAGAGTTATACCGATCAAGAAATTGGACCAGACAAACACAATAGTGATAAGAAATACAGCATAAACACCATGAGCCAAACTTTCTTGATGTTTTTTAGTGGCAATTGTACATGAGTAATTTTTGGTAAAGACATCTTCGTAGCCACGATGACCAACCGCAAGTGCTAAAAGTTGTACGAAGGATGTGAAGGTTATGTCGAACGAACCCGACTGCAAAATTCAACAGCCAATACTTAATATTAATTTGGAAATGTATTATTTTTCTGAACAGCTAAAAATTGTGACCTTACCCCTCTAAATATTATTGCGAACGTTATCAGGAATCCAAACATTACGGCAAAAAATGGTATAAGCAACCAAGCGACTTTCTTCATTACCTATTTTATTGAAAAAATGTTTCGATGTAATATACTTTTCATCAGTCCGTATGGAGTGGGGAACATATTTCTGGGTTTCTATTAAGGTTAAAGCCTTAATATTTAGTTCATATTTTCGTTTTAGGGCATATTTATGACGTTTTTATTGACAACATTTTCTGTAGCTGCTTAATTTCATGTTTATCTTTACTACTCCATAAACGTGCTGTTGACCGTTGTATGTATCTCCATATCGTTTTGTAATTGAACGTGTATATATGTCCGTGTCGTTTTGTAATGACTTGACTACCAGTACTGATTTTCCTTTACATGTCAACACGCTTAGGCATCATCGTCGCTAGAAATTTATTTTTCTAGCACACTGGTAGGTTTGCAGATAGTCAATAATAATATGTGAAAATATTTCCTAATCTTTTTAAATTCAATAGTAATACATTAATCAATTTTCAATAGTAATACTGCGACCCTGTATAGAACAGATTTTAAATCTGTATTATATAATGAAAGTGTCGTTGTATTACATTTCTGAATATTTGGAAGTATCGCACTGTAGCCCATGTCAGAACTCTCTTCATAACAACCGAAATGTCACTATCGCCGGCACTTATGGCATTAGGAAATTCATCCAAGTGCGAAAGCAACAAGAAAATACAACAAAGAATGGCGGCCTAGGAATGAAAGTAAAATATGGTAAGCTGAATTAATATTTATGTCCACCACATAATTATCATTAAAGAGATTCTCATCGCTTATAGCATAAATCTTAGACTTATTTTAATTATCATGAAAAACAAACTTACTGCATGCAACATCCTATTTTTATAAAAGTAGTCCAAAATCGCTAAAGAAATTAAATACAGTTGAGCGATATTCTTGCTATCCTTGAAATATGCCAATTTAGTATTGAAAAGTTGAACTGTTTCGATGCACAAAGGAAATATACACGACAGTAGTCGTATGGCTTTTAAAATTTCCAATACGGTTTGGATTTTCTTAGAGACATCTAATTTTGAAGCAAAAAAGAATTTTATTAAACATTCATTTTACTATACGGTCGCCGCAGGATAAGATTAGTATATTACGTCCAACTGATCAGAGTATAAGATCATCTTTTTATACATAAAATTTGTATTAAAAATATTTCTGTAGTTAAATTGATTATTCGATTTAACGACTGATAACACAACAAATTATTGAAATATTTAATCCATTTACCGTTGTCTCTACACTTAAGAGTAGTATTCGTATTCGTAGTATACGTTGCATTCGTAGTATTGCCTACGCCAACCGAGGTATACACATATTTTAGGTAAAATATGGATGTTGTAAAAGCGATGTACATCATCACCCAAACCAGCTAAAATATTAGTCAGAAAATCCATTAATACAATAATGATTAAAGATTACATGATTACAATCTTAAAAGAATGTCAATCAGTAGAAGGAAAAATGTACACAAATGTTGTTTAATTATAAGTTCAGCATACATTGTCAACAAAAACTAATAGCTTCTTACATTGCATTTAATGCGGTTTAATTATGTCATATTATGTGATAATATATTCTATTAAAGTATAGACTTACGTAGTATAGCATAATAAACAGCACGAAATGCTTCAACCTTTCCCACTTTAGATGCAAAAATGTGGCGAGGAGTGGATGAACGAGGACTTTATTGGCTAATTGGTCTAATTTGCTGTTGAAGTTGTAAATCATTGCCATTTCTTCCTTTTCATAAACTTTGGTTTTGTTTTCGCTTGCGGATTCAGAACCTTTCTCCGAATTCAGCTTAATCGTCATTACCCTGTTCATACTGTGTTTCTTTTGAATCAATGGTTTTGATACTGTCAGAAAGTTTAATTTCGGGGGATTAAACATCGGACTCATTCCCCCGTCATTACTTATTGATGGGCTTCTCCCCCCGTCACTATTAACCGGGCTCATTTCCTCGTCACCATTCACTAATGGGTTCATTACTATGTCACTATCAACACAATTTAGTGGGCACATTTTCTGGTCCTCCACATCATCATTTGCATACGGAACAAATGAACTAAATTAATGAAGGAATAAATAAAACCGATACTAAACAATATTATTTTTTACATAAAATTTTCTATTTCCAAAGGTAACATCACAAACTTACCCAAAATGCAAACAAAACGTGTATTTATTTAAAAGCTCATCATTTTTGCTTTTCACATCGGACTTCCCAAGGTCTGTTGAATACACTTTCTGAGCTGAATCGCGGCAAGTTTTGCAGTACTTGGAATCCGACTGTCCTATATAATTGACATTTTTGTTCATATTGTTCACTATGCATTTTATACTGTAAGGGCTCAACAAATCAATTTGGCTCTTTTGCTTCTTTGATCTGCAAACAATAAATTCACATTCAATTACTCAAACTTTCTAATTATGAATGTCACTGAAAGCGATTAAGAAATAAGACAACATTTTTAATTGCAATTCGAGAGTCCTCGACTAAAGATTTTAGAAAAATAGTTTTTGTTTACCTTGAAGTAATTGCATAAACACCATTTTATAACCTTTACAATATAATACGGTGTTTTATAATTTATTTTGTGCTTACATGATGGTAACGCATGCTCCATTATAAATCAAGTCTTCTGCAATTTCAGGACATGAATTATTAATGGCAATATGCAGGGCCGTTTCGCCATCATTGTCTTGCTCATTCAGGTATTTATAGAGTAAGTTCTTTTGTATGTTATTGATTAGCCAATTAATTAGTTTACTATAACAGGCTTGCGCCTCTTCCGGATTCCCTTTTGAAAATAATTATTACTTACAAGTATTAAACACTAATCAGATTAAAATTCTGAAAAATTCTTAAAACGGAGGTTACCAGCATTGCATATTAAATGTAGAAGACTTTTCCCTTCTTGATCAGTGCAGTCAAGAATTGTTTTAAATTCCTTGTCAAAGTTTGATAGGAGATTCTCTAGTTTCACGACATCGGCATATCTTGCAGCTTTTAAGAGATCATCGCGAAAAGCGTCTGTTAAAATGTCTAAAAAATAATTTGTAGTTGTTATTCAAAAATACATCAAGTAGTTCATTAATGTTAATTAGTTCATTCCAAAATTGATTTGCATCTACATCCAAACCAGAATATTTATCTTGAAATATTTTTCAGAGAACAAAGTTACAGAGAACTTACAAAGACGAAATCAATCACACAAACCTGTAAGAATGAATGCACATGTAATTAATAAATACTAAAAAAGTAATAGACTTACTATCCGAGTCCTGAGACGACATAACGAGTAACCTTAATCAGAGATTGTAGCGATCAATTCAAAGTTCAGTCAGTTAAATGTATTCATAAGTCATTCTTAAGTGATAATTTTTTTGCAGAATATTGAAGAAAACTGGTTGGTGGTCGAAGCGCTTCGTTACTCCAAATAAAACAAATGAGATCACTGATACATAAAAGTAGGTATGATGTATTATTACAAAGCAGTTACCTAATTAAAAATTGATATATCAACATGACACTCCAAAATTATATCCCTTGGGGTATTATGTACTAAAATTGTTTTACAATTGTATTGCAGTGTTTAAATTTTTAGTCTAGCAGAGGATAATTAAAGAAACGTTATCAACATTCTTTTTAATGAGAAGGAAAATATTTACCAATATATTTCCTGAGGTTATCTACACGTTGTGGTCTCCTGCAAATCCATTGATAGATGAGAGCAAGTAATTTCACAAATATTATACCGATGCAATAAATAACTTTGTTCACAAACCAAGTTTTTCTAAGGAACTATTTTTTTTCCTTTTTTACCAACCAAGAATTTACACACTTTGCAATGGCTATGCTAACCATCTTATAATGCAATACCTCAACTTACTGTGCTTTTGTTTTCAATGCTGTAAATGGAATAGGAAACCACATTTTAGCACAGCGAACTACGGAAACCACCCGAAAGAAATAGAAAATTATATCATCACTGCAAACGCAAACTAATACGAAGACAATATGTATTACATAAAAAACTGCTAATTTTAATATCCAGTAAACATCAAGTAGCATTCCTAATAGAGATAATAATGGTCTGCTGATCAAAGACTAGTTATAGTGGAGGGGCTTGAATATTGGCATGCATCATGACTAAAGTATAAAGATAAACTGGCGCATGCGTATTGAATAATTAATGTTTTTAATAATGTACCCCAAAGCAGTTTACCCGATGTCCACCACACGCAACGTGCATTTGTCTGATGCCTTCCGAAGTTATCTGACAAAGGCACTTTGATTACAGTGGACTTCGGGTCAACTGCTTTGGGGTACATTATTAAAAACATTTGTATGTGTCTATATGTATTTATGAGAATAGGGCAAGCCATGTAACGTTTCAAAACAGAATGGTCTCTTGCTTAATTTATGCATACACGCTTGCGCCTTTTAAAGGCAAAGTATGATAAAATTATTAAATTTAAATACACCGTTGTGTGACGTGGTAGTAGAAATTTCTTATTTCAATTAAGTATACCGTTTGTTGGACTTATTAATTTTCACTCGCATCTTGAAGTTTTGTTGTGCTATTGTGACAAGAAAGTTTTGGACTCATTGACTTTTGGGATTCTATATATAATATGATAGAATTTGTTGATACATTTCACAATTATTTTATTTTATTATTCAAAGAACAGCTTTTTTGAAAGCTAACTAAACATTCTTCACATTAATACTACCATAAAACATTTATTTGACCGTTTTAACGGCTCTTTGCCAAATAAGGCAGACTTGACCATTTGTTTGTCCATTGCCGATGAGACAGACTTTACCATTCGTTGGTCCATTGTCAATAAGGCAGACTTGACTATCTGTTGGTCCATTGCTAATACGGCAGACTTGACCATTTGTTGGTCCACTGCTAATACGGCAGACTTGACCATTTGTTGGTTCATTGCCAATAGACGTTTCCCACAATTCCAGGATAACACAGGCAGGTACTGTAGTCATTTCAATACCTATTCATGTTAATTTAGTGACCGGTCACCAATTGTGGAAAACGTCTATAAGACAGACTTCACCTTTTACGGGTCCATTGCCAATAAGGCAAACTTGACCTTTTACTTTTACTGGTCCATTGCCAATAAGGCAGACTTAACCTTTTACTGTGGTCCATTTCCCATAGGGGACACTTGGCCATTAGCTTCTCTATTGACGAAAGCGCAGACTTGACAATCAGCTGATCCTTTGTGACTCAAGGCAGACTTGACCACTTCCTGGTCCTTTGTCGTTTGTTCAGAGTACCGTAGATCCTTAGCCAAGTGATCATGGTGGGCGACCGGAGTAAGTTTCCAATGTCCATATTTCAATTTAATAACAAAAGTTGGTTGAAGTAAGACAGTGGTTGTCCAAGTATCTATCACAATCACTCTTACTTCAACCCAAAAAGTTGATTCGGTCTTAGTAAGAAGTTTTAGAATTATTTTTGACTATCTTTCAATGTTAATTCTCTACCTCTGGCCCACTAAAGTAGAAACCGTGATAAGGTCAATTGGAATTAATATAAAACATCTTTGCATCTGAATTACATTCTACTTAAATCGGAATACGTTAAAAAATCTCCCGTACTAGAAAATCTTCCCTATTAAAAAATCTCCCGTTAGACAATCTCCCTATTAGAAAATCTCCCCGTTAAACAATCTCCCAATTAGAAAATCTCCCCTTTTGAAAAATCTCCCCGTTAGGCATTCTCCCTATTAGAAAATCTCCCCGTTAAATAATCTCCCTATTAGAAAATCTCCCCTATTAAAAAATCTCCCCGTTAGACAATCTCCCTATTAGAAAATCTCCCCATTAAACAATCTCCCTATTAGAAAATCTCCCCGTTAGACAATCCCCCTATTAGAAAATCTCCCCGTTAAACAATCTACCTATTAGAAAATCTCCCCGTTAAACAATCTCCCTATTAGAAAATCTCCCCTATTAAAAAATCTCCCCGTTAGACAATCTCCCAATTAGAAAATCTCCCCTTTTGAAAAATCTCCCCGTTAGGCATTCTCCCTATTAGAAAATCTCCCCGTTAAACAATCTACCTATTAGAAAACCTCCCCGTTAGACAATCTCCTTATTAGAAAATCTCCCGGTATGAGAAATAAGAAGAAACGGCAGAACGAAAATCGAAACTATAAAACTTAGTAATTTGAGACGTGGAGCGTGGAGGTGGATCGGACATGGGAATGATGAGACTGTAAGATTCCAATAATGTAATGGAAAACTGCACACTGTTTACCTGTACTTGAAGTAAACTGTTTGTCAATCCGGAATACACACTAGCTTTATTTCTAACAGGGCCTGGGCCCTGTGACCGCCTAGTATAATATAAAAAAATTTTTATTTCCAACATTATACATACAATCTTATTTTATGTGGACAATGTGGAGATTATCATTATAGTTCCCATATAGAGAAAACATTGTCATGTCACAAAACATTGTTGCTACCTCTAGTTTAAAGAGTTTAAAATACATATTTAAATAAATTCGAAACACAACTTACAATTAATAATTTTCCCTGATAAATATTATTCTTAATTAAACGTATCTAAGTATTACAGAAACATAAAAGTTGACATAATGGACGTACAAATAATATGTGTATGAAAAGTTAGTATCATAATCGTATTACTGTGGTTAAGGCTATCATTTTTCCCATCAATAACAATGATACTTTATCTGGCGCTTAGTATCAGTTGCAATGACAACATTTTTTGCAATGTTAAAATCGGGACAAAATCTGCGCCATCGATCGAGACAGCTAAAAATCAGGGAATGATAGTAGCCCTAACTATAGTTCACGTCTAATACACACTACTGTGCGTAACTTATAAAAAGGAGTAAAAATTACTAACAATAACAACCTTTAACAACGAATGTACAATTTTTAATATTTGGTTACACAGTTTGATCATTTTATGTATCTACTATGATCATTTTGGTTAAAGTATTTCATTGACTTTGTCAGTAGCAATGATAATAGTATTCAATATTGAATATAGATAACCTGTAAATCACAATCAAAGTGGTCGAAAAATAAAACTAACAATTAGCAATAAAACAACATAACAGAAATTCTTTTGGAATGTTAATAAATCTCAAGGGTAAATAATAATATCAACGGTGATAATAGTAATAAGTGTTTTGAAGAGAGGAAAGATGCCCTTATATCTAAAAACATTTTAATTCGGACGATAATAATTATTGGACTCTAGTAAGCAGAGTTCTCTCAGTAAAGAATTGTGGCTGGGCACTGAAGGTCATTTTGAGGGTGCCAGAAACATTGTAGATATTTTCAACTTTTTCCTTGAGTGAAAACCCATTTGCTTGCAATTTCTCTTGAAATGCATCTTGAGGAATGGAGAATCTTTCTACGGGTCCATCCTTGACTAACCGATTTGTATAGCCTTGGACTACCATTTGTGCTTCGAAAGGGATTTCCAAATTGTCCACTGAATCAACACTTAGTAAAACTTGAACAGAATGCAAAGGGGGAATTTCGATTAGGGTTTCTAAATTTCTTTTCTCCGAATGCGTCCACTGAGTTGCATTTAGAGAGTCAATGGAGTGTTCTATATTATGTTCCTCGTCAAATAAAGATAATGACACATCAATTTTAACTTTCGAAAATATTTTCAAGCATGGATTGAATTGCAACGAAAATTCATTTTTCCAAGTGACTAATTCCTGCAGAGTTCGGCTGAAGGGCATAGACGAACTTTCATTTCTGAAGAGTCCTATATTTTTCTTGGATGTCTTTTTGTGTTGCTTAAACGTTTCTTTGGGTGCTAATAAAGAAAATCGGCTGATATGTGCCTCAAAGTCTTGTTTTTCTGGAGCCAGAGAGAAAAGGGAATCATCATGCCATTCACAACCTGGTGAGAATTGGCGTAATTCATTTAGGGCGGTGAAAACTTGAATAAACTTAATTTTCCAGTCAGTCATCGGGATCTGTTTTTCAGACCAAGTCAAAATCCCGTTGTCGTAATAACTCTTTAGTTTCAACTTATAAAAATTATCTGAGCATTTCACTGGTTTCCAAAGTGCATCGTTCCTCCATTTGCCCTCCTTGAGCATCTGAACATCCTCTAGTTTATTTGACACAATAATGTGATTTCCATTTCCTAGGGATTCAAAGCTCCATGTAGTAATACCTTCCAGCAGATGCCGATTTAGCAATGTATACCAACCCGGAGATTCAGTCTTACAAAACATCCATTGGTATTCATAGACATTGTCTTCGGAAGAACATTCCAAGTAGACGTAGCTAGCCTCGTTAACATTTCGGTATTCGGATACACACAAAAAGGCACCATGACATGTTTTAATGCCCATTTTGTAAAATATCCCTGTACAAAGATTTGTATCTGGTATGGCTTCCACGGCTTCGAACATTTCTTCCTTAAAACTCCGACAGTTGTCATGTCGGACTCCTCCTTTTATGTCTTGAACAACCTTGCGATAAGACTTCGCCTTGTTACTGGAAGGACTGCCATTATCTAACAATGATAAACAAACGGAATATTTTGTGTAATATCAATTTGTTAGCGGAAGACAAATTTGTAAAAAAAATTGTAAGGGCTATACCTTCATTACATGCCAGGGTACATTTTCTAAATTCGTCAATAAATTCTTTGAAATTGTTTTGAAAATCTGAGAGGGTGCTTTTGATTTTACCAAGAGTAGATTTAAAGGCCTCATCAGATGCAATTTCATGAACTCTTGTTTCGATAGATTGCCTGTCCAAAGGAAGTTTATAGTTGAACTCTAAAAAACTTTTTTGCAATCCAGCAACCTTCCCGGTGAGTTCCTTTGGCAAAAACTTGTCAGGAGAGTAGACGTTGTCGCAGGGAAGTAATTGCCGGTAGCCATACTTCCAGCTTTTACCTTCCTTTAGTTTTTCTAAGACGGTGGTATTTCTCCCGTTGAAAACAATGTAGCCGGAACATTCAAATATTTTTGTGGTTTTCATTATCTGGCTATTTTCTCCATAACGATACAAAACGGTGTGACCTTTTTCACTAGAACATCTCATTAAAATTGCATTAAATATAGCAGAGGCCCCATCGGATGGTGATTTGAGTAAAGATTGACTAAATTCTTCCAATTGTAATTTGTCCAATGCAATTACATAACTTACAGTTCGCTCTGCGGCGTCTTCTGCCAATTTAGCCATAGCTCGTTTCCAACTGCTATCGTTTAGTGTCTCAACGTTTGAAAATTGACACTCAAAAATTCGAAAAATTTTTACTGCAGCTTCAATAAGAGCTTTTAAATGTTCAGATTTTTTACTTTCATTCCAATCTCCAAAAACTGCGAATATTTTTATTTTCTTCTCGAGTGCTACTCATCTCGTGGTAGGAAGCAAAACTGCTAACTGCAGATTTTACTGCCAAAGAGCCTCCTTTAACGAGGGATGACGCCAGGGGAGGGGCTAAAATTCCTAGTGCATAGCCCGCTGCTCCTCCCGCCATATATCCTAATATTCCACTTGCTTTAATAGGTCCAGACTTAGTTTTCGTTGTTCCGCCAGCCCCAAATTCACTCGCTACATCGGATAGGGTTGTAAAATGATGACAAAACTGAATGGCAAAATACGTTTCACGCGCCAGACGTTGCTGAATAAAACTGGAGTCTCCTTCCATTTTGGCTATAAGAGTCACTGAAAAGTATAAGATTGTAAGTACCCATAAAAAATTGACCTGACGTAATTGAGAGCTTACTTAAACCTACACTTTGCACAGTGTTAATGCAATCATCAAAAATTAGAGAGATACATTTGAAATTTTATTAATGTTGATTGAACCACTTACATTTATGCTGACACTTAACTGCATAGGATGCTGAATGTAGGTATTTTATTCAGGTAAATGGCTATTTAGATTAGATGTGGCAGGGTATACAATTTAATTTAATTACTTAGATTGAATTTTACACCACATTTTAAGCACCAATTCCCAAATAGTTTAAAAGTTAATTTTTATATTCGCTTAAACTTTTTTATTTCATTAAATGAGAGTTGTGAGTTAGTGCATCTTGAATCCAAGATTCAAATTGCCAAGGTGTGAACTGCTTTAAAAAGTGTCTGTCAGACAGACTCTGTCTGTTTCCTTCAGTGAAAATGTGTAGACTAAATTATGTAAATATGATGGATATTTCCATGCTAGTCATCTGTACCATATAGTGCACTATTTGTATTTTGTTATGCTGTTGACTCAACTACTTAATGCATTATGACTCCAGCTTCTTTTCTACTACAGTAAGTATACAATTATAACATTGTATAGCATTGCTATGTGGTTAAGTTGCATTGGCATTAGAAGTTAAGCTCAAGGCTAAAAGATAAATACCTAATAATAGTTACAGAAAGGTCAGTCTGTAGCTGGTTACAATAAATAGCCCCTAAAATGACTAAAGGAGATTACGGGAGAAGGGCAAAGTTTATTGAACTATTTATATTCCCTCATTTAACTAGGTATGTTACTTACTGCCTACCACACAAAGATACATATAATAATATAGGTGCAAACATGGTAGATTTTATTCAAGACTGTAGTTACAATATAGAATAGATATAAGATTTTATAGCTTTCTTCTACGATAAGTACCTCAGCCTTAAAAAATTGTTTTTAAATCACATATCCATAATGTATTAATATTCATAAGTTTAACTCATGAGTCATACGAATAAGAGTGATAAATAAATGCAAGATTAAAAATCATAAATGTGGTCATTTCTGACTTTTCCATTTTGTATACTAAATAATTGAATGCTATTTTGGTCACTTCAGGTAGGCTCTATTTGTTTCATTCAGACATGAAGCTTTGTGCTTAATGGTTGAGATTTTTAGCTGACTTCTGTTATTCTACCAATAAATTGAATCTAATTCTCCATACCTGACTCACTGACTCTAAGGTTTTTCATAAAAACACCTATTAGTATTTCAAGTTTCTTTGCTTAAGTTTATGGCATTGTGTATAGTCAGATATTTTAACTTCAGGAGACTTTTTGAGCATGACATATCTCGGTGTTATGTTTACTATGTGCAAGATTATCTATTATACCAATATATATTCATGATTTAATTAACTAATTTGTGTACGTTCAGATCTGAGAGATTATTTTTATTACAGACCAATTTATCCAAACCTCTACATGGAGTTCGAAGTCAGTTTGGATGGCACTCTAACTCATTCTAATGTTTGTTACACGAACCTTATAACATCTGATTAATGTTACATCTTTGTATACAAAGTATGGATCTGAATTTTTTTAATAAATAGTGAACACAAAACGATAATTTAATGCATGTAAATATCTTCATTTAATACAATGTAATCACAAATCACAATAAAATGTTATCATTATTTTCTAGTCTTTAATATGTAAATACAGAAACCATACTAACTCATTACGAAGACGAAGTGCTAACAAGTACCAGCCACACAAAGCTGACTGGATTGTTCCCAATGGTATCCAGTTTGACAGTTATAGTCATAATTGTACCAAACTCCACTTACTTGCACACATTGATGGTATTTTGTGCAGTCTGCAGGGTCAGCAAATCTTCCAGCTGCACTGCAAACAAATGCAGAGGGAGTCGTTGTTGGGGTCGGAGTTGTCGTGGTTGTCCGTTTCGTCGTAGTTGTGGTCGTCGTATTAGAAGTCTGACAGGGCCCTTCTACACAAAGTTGTGATGACTGAGACCAGCTTGTTCCTGCAGGGCAGATGTAGCTGTATGACACCCAATTTCCGCTAATTAAGAGGCATTGGTAATACTTGGTGCAGTCTGAGGGGTCCCCAAATTTTCCTGCTGCGCTGCAAACAAATGGGGAAGAGGTCGTTGTCGTTAGCGTGGTTGTCGTTTGAGGAGTTGTAGTTATCCCAACAGTTGTAGTCGTTGTATTAGAATTTGCACACGACCCTGCCACACATAGTTGAGATGACTGAGACCAGCTTGTTCCTGCAGGGCAGATGTAACTGTATGACACCCAATTTCCGCTAATTAAGAGGCATTGGTAATACTTGGTGCAGTCTGAGGGGTCCCCAAATTTTCCAGCTCCACTGCAGACAAACGGGGGAGTGATTGTTGTCGTTTGAAGTGTAGTAGTAGTTGTTGTTGTTGTGGTCGAAGTATTAGAAACCGCACAAGGTCCTTCCACACAGAGTTGCGAAGATTGAGACCAACTTGTTCCTGCAGGGCAGATATAACTGTATGACACCCAATTTCCACTTATGAGGAGGCACTGATAATACTTGGAGCAATCTGAAGGGTCCGCAAACTTCCCTGCAGCACTACAAACAAATGGGGAAGAGGTCGTCGTCTGTAGGGTGGTGGTTGTTGTATGAGGTGTCGTGGTTATTGCGGTGGTAGTTGTCGTAGTTAAATTTTCGCATGGTCCATCTACACAAAGTTGCGATGACTGCGACCAATTTGTTCCTGCAGGGCAGATGTAACTGTATGTTACCCAATTTCCACTAATGAGGAGACATTGGTAGTACTTGGTGCAGTCTGAGGGGTCCGAAAATTTTCCTTCTGCACTACAGACAAATGAGGGAGCAGTAGTTGTAGTTGGCATTTGTGTAGTGGCACTAGTGGCTAGTTCACAAGGTTCTGGTGTACATAAAGTCAAAGACTGACTCCAGGTAGTGCCATTTGGACAGATGTAGCTGTACTTGACCCATGTGCCACTAATAAAAAGACATTGGTAATATTTGTGACATGGGTCTTCGGGATTTGCAAATTTTCCTTCTGTAGTACATTCTATGGCTGAAGTGTCTGTTGTTGTCACTGCGGTTGTTGTTGCTACCGTGGTTGTCGTCATTACCGTAGTAGTCGTAGTAGGACATGGTCCTTGGTAGCACAATAAGATAGACTGGTCCCAATGGGTGTTTGGTGGACAAGTGTAAGAGAAAACATAGTACGTCGTGCCAATTAATATGCATTGAAAATATTTCATACAATTATTGGGGTCCGCAAATTTTCCTTGTGAAGGACACATAAAAATTGGAGCCTTGGTTGTTGTCGGCGTCATAGTTATTGTGGTTGCTAGTGTTGTAGTTGTTGGTGTAGTGGTTGTTGTAGGCGTGGTTGTTGTGGGCGTAGTGGTTGAAGTTGTCGTTGTTGTAAGCCCTACAAATTCGAAAAACATTCAAATTATATTTCAAGATAAAATGCAATAAAATTATTTTTATCTAGTTAATGAAGTTTTAATTTCATGTAAAACAGATAAAATGTTCTTACCAGGACAGACGCCTCTAACGCACAATTGCCGTGGTTGGTCCCAGTATGTATTAGGTGGACAAGTATAATTAAAAGGTAATATAATTTCTGGAGTAAGTTGGATGCAATGGTAGTATTTGGTACAATCTGTGGGGTCAGAAAACTTCCCTGGACCAGGACACACGAAACCAGAAGTTGGAGTACTGCTTATGACAACTGTTTCCGTTGTCACCAAGGTTGCATTAGTTACTTCGGGATCTAAAGCAATATTACAAGATATTTTTGTACCTTTTTTATAATTGCATCGTTAACTATAACGTTAGTTGTAAATTTTATAAGCTTACAAAGGAATTAAAGAAAATAATGTTCCCATCCCAGAAAAGCTATGTGGTTTACAAAATCAAGGATTGTGAATCTGTCGACATGAAAATAGCAAAAAGGTTCCATTTTGGTTTTTCACCCTGGACAAATAGCAGAAAGGTTCCATTTAGGTTTTTCACCCAGGACAATTAGCAGAAAGGTTCCTTGTTGGCTTTTCGTCCAGGAAAATTAGCAAAAAGGTAAATCTTTGGCTTTTCGCCCAGGAAAATTAGCAGAAAGGTATCTTTTTGGCTTTTCGCCCAGGAAAATTAGCAGAAAGGTATCTTTTTGTCCTTTTAGTCATTTAAAACAGAAGCTCCTGAGTAAAGGGGACACTGCACATTTTTGTAAAACTATTAGTAGAAGTAGATTTATTTCGATTACTAAAGTGAACAGTCATTCAAATTAAATGATCATTGTTCAAAATGTAAAAATAGGATAATGTTGACTATGAGAATCAAAAGAAAATCACAATTAATTAATATTGAGTGTCGAAAACTACAGAAATAAATAATATTACGTATCAAAATAAACCAAGAAACATTGATTAATATTGTGTATCAAAATAATCAAAAAATCTGAATTGTATAATAATGAATAACAAAAAATGTAAAAATTGTTAAATATAGAGTATCAAAATAAACAAACAAATCAAAATTGATTAAAATTGAGCAACAAACAAACTTCAAAACTGATTAATATTGAGTATCAAAACAAACAAAAAATTAAAGTTGACAAATATTGATTATAAAAATCAAAAGAAAATCAAAATAGATTGACAATTGACCTTAGCTGTTATAACAAAAAGTAATTCGAAAAATTTGTCTATCAATT